>CM042666.1:49849648-54814648 GCA_023638005.1 Forsythia suspensa
AAAATCATTTCCTCGAGCATTTCAATGAAACGGCGACAAAATACCAAAATATGGTATTTATGGATCCTCGGTATATTATTTGAATCTATTATTTATGTTTATTAATTATTTCTATTTTAGCCCCATAAAATATTTACAAGTTTTCATTTTCCTCTAATATGTTATAACTTTCAATTCCCTTTGTTCACATTCAAAATTAATATATAGCAAAAATTATGTACATGCTTTTACAAAATATAAGATTCGAATGCATCATGTTATCTGAGAAAAATAAAGTCCATGCAACTATCTATGATGCAAACATCTCGACATATGAAGACAAATTATTACTCGGCCAAAACATATCTTGTCTCAAATGCAAATGTGAAATTTACAAAGCACAGTATCAAGCTTCTATGGGCAACATCTGATGGGCGATATCACGGTCGAACAAAAGTTGAGGAAGTCAATGAAGATCATAGTGTTTTGATAGCTTCTACATACAATTTTGTTCCTTTCAACAAATTGGAACCTTACATGGACTCAAATTACGATATAAGTATTGGTTCCTATTTTATTAAAAATTTACCCCTTTTTTTGTATCTAAATTATTATATTTATGCATGTAGATGTTCATATAATCTATTATCTTCATAACACATTTGATTTGTCCTAATTCATTATTTTTATTCTTTAGGTATTATTGGGTTGCAATTGATGTGAAACCTAAAAATTTGGTTCAAACTAGGTTTGAAACACAAACATGTATTCAAGATATAGTTCTTATCGATACAAGGTTTGTATATATATAACTATATTATTTTCACTTATAAATATATATTCCAATAATTTCAATATTATTAACAAAATTCATATACCACTTTACGATATATTTTTACGTGTTTCTATGCTAGCTTTAACAACATGTTGCTAACGATGTGGGATAATTTTGTTGAGAAGAGAATCTTAGTTACATTCTTGCGATAATTTAAGCCAGAAACAAGTCATCATTGGAAACCATCTAAAAGTAACATCTTTTAGTGGTAATGTTTTTTGAATAATTTTGTGATTCATCCATGGGATATTACAATATTTATAAGCAATCTTAGTTTTTAAAACAAATATATTTATATATTTATTTCATGCACAGGGCTTTCCATTTCAACCAAGGCCAACAGCATCTTCTCTTTCAATGCCCATTTAGAACAAGTGGTTGAGCTCACATCTTGGTAAAAATTTATTTGTTTATTATTTTTTATTCAAACTTTATCTCATATATATCCATACTATATACATGTGTATAAATTGCTAATATTTTTGCACATTATGCAAGGGTCAAAACAAATTCTGACAAGTTAGATGAGATGATCTTGACAAAAATATATCCATCCTCAGCAACAAAGAATATTTCAACCCCAGACATGAACAATATCACGGAGATTCAACAAATTCCAAATTTGTTATACGGAGTAAAGGCTAATTTTAATCAAAATAGTATATACACAAATGCATTTCATTATTCTATAATATTTATACAATTTGTCTTGAAAAATAGTTGACGGAGACGGGGTATTTACGGGTTTATGCGCGTGCATACGTCGTGAGAATATTTAAGCAAGCCTTTTGGTATATGTCTTGCAATACTTGCAACAAAATATCAAGTTAAATTTCAATGAAACATATGAATGTGTCTTACGCAAATTTTCTCATGCGGTTGCAATACCAAGGTATTATATTTTTACAAATGATTTGTTATTAATAATTATTCACACATGTAACACTTTTAATATATTTGATATATTAGAGACGCGTGTATATATGTCGAACTTGAGGACTCCACAGGCTCATTCTCGGGAACTATGATTGGGAATCCGGTGAGAAAAATTCTTACAATGCACGCAGGCAAGCGGTTAATGGATAGTGGATCACAAGTGTTGGAAAAGATTAGAATCACATTGGAGGAAGAACATTTCTTTTATATTAAAGGAATGAAGAAAAATGCCTTTGACGATGAATACAAGTATGACATTATCTTCTTCAATGAATCACCTCCTTGACTTCACCCACATCTCTGAGTACAAGATCAAGGATTAACAAAGGGAAGATATAGCATATACCAGCGACATACAAATGCCTCTTCAAGGGCAAACATTCCCAAGTGCGATGAAAGAGCTTAGTTTCCCTTCTTAGCCTATGTCTAAATCGAAGAGAAAACTTGAAGAACATCGGTCTCATCGAGAATGAAGTCAATCGGAAAAATTATGCTGCGTCGAGAGACGGAAAGATATACCACGAGCTTGAAAGACAAAGACACACTTTAAAAACTAATAATACGCTTTTATGCATTGCCACTTTTTCCATTTGTTTTGAATGGATACTAGGGTTTTTTGATACTTTAGCGTTTCTTTGCTATGTACATATAAGCCTTTTAAAATGCAATGCAATTATATAAATTATATTTAATAGATCTATATCTTTTATATTTTTATATAGTTTTATTTTTACTACTACCTTTATATTATTGAATACATATACTTATTAATAATAATGAGCGACATATAGAAAATATTTTCTTTTTGCTCTAAATAAAGATATCATATATTCTTCTTATAATAACAAATATATCCATATAGAATAATAAACATGGGCACTAAAAATTATAAATATTGAAATATATTAAAGAATTATGTTAAATTCTTAGAATATAACTTTTAAATAAATACACCTTTTTTTTCCATAGTGCGCAATTTGTATTGCACTCTTAAATGATTATAATAATTTTATGAATATAATCGGGTTTATTATAACAAATTGATATTAAATAAATTTTATTCTAAATTATTATAAAATTTAGTACATATCTATTTATAAATGTTTTTGTAAATATTAATATCAATTTTGTTATAGATAATATTATAATTACTAATTATAAATAAATAACGATTTTCATAACATCATTCGATATAATCATTCTAATAAATAAAATTAATTTTAGAACACATTGTTATTTTACTGTGTATTAATATTTCATAAAATGAGATATAATATACCATAAAAATTTAAAATAATATATAGCTATTCTATATGATAGTTCTCTTATTCTAACATATTATATTGAATCATACAATATAAAAAAGTACTAATATAAAATTACTCATCTACTGACGTTATAAAGTAACTCAATAAACTAAATAATTCCATTTATGACTTTCTACCGTTTTATTGATCAAGCAGCCTGACAAACTAAGATTTAAGTTTTTTTAGTCGCTCGAGTAAATAATTATTTATATATTTTCCAAAAAATAATATTATATTTTTTATTCAACATTTACATTAAACTATTTATTATTTATTTGTAATCTATCATTCTATCCTTTAAGGAACGCATATACCCAAATTTTCAATTTGTCAAATTATCTAATAAATTAGGCAAGTCAATAAATATTCTCAATCTATCATTTATTAAAATATGTCTATTTAATTATTTTGTCAAGTAACTTCAGGAACTCGATTTTCAGTTTGTCAACTTACACGATATAATGAATAATGAGTTACATTCTATCAATAATATTTCATATACTAATAGTTATCATACAAAATAATTATATATTATTTTTAATTAAGATAATATATTATATTTGATTATTTCAAAAATAAAAACATATTATAATAAAAAATGTGTTACAATATTTACTTTTATTTGTTACACATATTCTAATATTCTTTATAACAAAATTTATATTTGTATTTATGAAAAAACTTATAGATAAATATGTAGTGAATTTTATAATAAAATATCAATGCATTAATTCCATATAAATTTGTTATAATAAATTGATTATAATTCTTGAATTATTATAATAAAATAGTCATTAATTATTAATATATTAATACAAATTCATTTTAGTCGTACTACATGACATAAATAAAAAGGAAAAGGAAATAATGAACATTTTAGCTTTGAATTATTTGTCTAGAAACTCGATTCTCGATACTTAAACTTAGTTAAAATTTGTCGAATAGATTTATTTTGTATCACATTTACTGCGTCAAGTAACTCAACAAACTTGCTTTTGGGTTTGTCAAATTACCCAAGTAATTTCAAGAATACATCTTACGCACATGTTAGTTTACTTTTTTATTTACATTCGTAATACACTTAATATTTTTTTTTTTTTTTTTATTTTGTCATGTTATTTTTAACCAACTCGTGAATTTCAATCTTGACTTGTCAACTTACAAAATAAATTAATCTTTATAAAACAAATCATACCATATTGTATTAATACTTATAATAATAACCATAGAAAATTATATTCAATAATTTGAAAAATTAAATATTTGTAGACAAGTAGTTTATTGACACACAATTAATTTGATTACAATGTGTTATATTAATTGCTAAAATATAATAATATTGAATATAATATCTTGCATTAATTGATTATGATATATATTAAATTTATGATAAGAAAGTTATTATATAAAAGTTTCATATATTATTTAAAATTATCATAATATATTATATCTTATTTTATGAAATATAAAAGCATGATCTAATAAAATTGTGTTGTAATAATTATTTTTAAATATTTCGATAATTATATAAAATTCTATTATGAAAATCATTTTCTTTTATAATTATTAATTATTATATCATTTAAGTCAAAATTCATATTAATATTTACTACCAAAATTTTTAGATAAATATGTAATAAATTTTATAATAATTTGTAGTAAATTTTATCTCCTACCAATTTATTACAATAAATTGTATTCCAATTAGTAAATGATTATAATAATATAGTAGTTGATTCTTAATATATTATTACACATTCAATTTTATCATGTTTTATATTTGTGATCATAACATTTTTTTTATAATATGTTACAATAATTGTGAAGCTAAAATAAAACATATTATATTGTATTACTTCATTAGGATATATATTAAATTTATATAATATATATCTTATTTTACTATATTTCAATGCACGAATTTATATAAGAATTGATTAATAATACATAACTACAGAATTGCCTTTTTTTTCCTTCTAGAAATTTATTATAACAATCTTTAGTTATAATATGTTATACTAATTGGTAAAATAAAATAAATTAAAATTAAATCTATTCTATTACTTGATTATGATATATATTAAATTTATATGATATATATTTTATTTTACTATATTATAATAAATGAAACATTATATTAAATTTTGTATATACTTCATTTATTAAATTACTAGACAAATCCAAGTTTCTCGCTTGCGAGTTTGTACAAAAATAACACCACTAAATAAAAAAAAACAATTTTCAATGTATTACATTATTTAAATAAAGAACGGAACAAAATAATCAAAATTTTTGCTTGCATTTGATTGCCAAGTAACTGGAGTAACTCGATTTTCACTTTATCGAGCTACTTAAGGTATTGAATAGATTCATTTCTTTTTATATTTTTAATCGAGCAACTCGACAAACTTGATTTTGAGTTTATCGAGTTACTCGACTAACAAACAATAGAATCTGATGAATAATAAGTTCGTTCCATGAATAATAGTTTATATCCTATAACTTTATATCATCTATTATAATAAAATAGCTATCATCTAAAATAATTATATATTATTTTAAGTTAGAATGATATATTATATTTTATTATTTCTAAAATAAAAACACGGTCTTGATAAAATGTTTACAATATTTATTTTTGTTTATTAGACTTATTGTAATATTCTTTTTAACAAAATTTATATTCATATTTGTGAAAAAACTTATAAATAAATATATAGTACATTTTATAATAATTTATAAAACATTTATTTCATATAAAAATATTATAGTAAATTGATTATAATTACTAAATTATTACAATAATGCAATAATTAATTAATAATATATTACTACAAAAATAATTTTATTATACTATAAAATTATTATACTTAATTTTTTTTAATATGTTATAGTAGTTGCTAAAATAAAAACAAATATTAGCATATTGTATTAATACATTATGATATATATTAAATTTATATTATATATATTCTTTTTGACTCTATTCTAATAAATGATAGGCTAAATAAAATTTGTTATATACTTTATTTATGAAATTACTCGATAAATCAAATTTGAGTCCACGGTCTTCTTGAAAAATATTCTTGCAAATAAGAATGAAGAATTATTTAAGTGTACTAAATAATTTATACAATAAACCAACAAAGGATAGTGAAAATGTTAAATTTAAAATAATATATAATTATTTTACTTGATAAATGGAGCATACACAAAAACATTAAATATATGCATTATTGGAGTTACTCGGTAACTCGACAAACCTAAAATCATGTTTGTCGAGTTACTGGATTCATCTCAAGCATAAACAATCTATCCGATAGCTAAACCAACTCGATAAAGCGAAATTCGAGTTCATTGACTTATTCGATGAATCAATGAAAAAAAATTTTGTATTAATATAAAATTTCTCTTATTAGAATATAGAAGAATCGGATATATATCATATAAATTTAATATACATCATTATCAAGTAATAGAATATATTTTATTTCATTTTATTTGTTTTACTAATTAGTACAACATATTATAACTTAAAATTGTTATAATAAATTTATCATAAATAAAAGAAAATTGGTAGTAATATATTATTAAACAATTATTATATTATTACATTCATGTAAATCTGAATTATGAAAATAAATTATATTCAAAATTTGTTATAATAATTAATTTAATTATGATTAGTTTATGTATAAACCTCACATATCCAATTTTAAGATTCACGAGTTGATTAAAACATAACATGAAAAAAATTAAAAATAAAACAATTTAAGTGGGTACATATTTTAACTACAAAAAAGTACACAAAAAAATTACGGATATGCATTATTGAAGGTACTCGGTAACTCGACAAACCAAAAATCATTTTATCGAGTTACTCGATTAAAATTGACACATAAAATCAATCTATTCAATAATTGAAGCAACTCGATAAAGCTTAAAATCGAGTTTATAAATTTAACATTCTTATTATCTTGTGGCACTTTATTATTTAAATTATTTACTAACTTGGCAATTCTTCATTCTTATTCTTGGTATTATTTTTTGAAAGAACCTTGTGAGACTCAAATTAGGATATGTCGAGTAACTTCATACATAAATTATATAAAAATGTTATTTAACCTATCATTTATTACAATACGACCAAAAGAATATATATAATATAAATTTAATACATATCATAGTACATTAATACAATATATTAATAATTTCTTTATTTTAGCAAGTACTATAAGATATTATACAAAAATAACTATAATGAATTTATAGTATAATGAAAAGATTTTTGTATCAATATATTATTAATTAATTACTACATTATTATAATCATTTAGTAATTATAATCAATTTATTATAACAATTTTATATGAAATAAATGTTTTATAAATTATTTTAAAATGTCTTGCATATATATTTATAAGTTTTTTCAAAAATATGAATACAAATTTTGCTATAAAGAATATTACAATAGGTCTAATAAATAAAAATAAAATTATAGTACATTTCTACTTCACTATGTTTTTATTTTTTAAAAATCAAATATAACATATCATCTCAATTTGAAATAATATAAAATTATTCTAGATGATAGCTTTTAAGATTCACGAGTTGGTTAAAAATAACATGACAACATTAAAAATAAAAAATTTTAAGTATATTACATAATGTAGATAAAAAAAAAAAACTAGAAGCAACAAATACAAAAGATGTATTGTTGCAATTCTCTCATAACTTTCGACAAGCCTAAAAACACGTTTGTCGAGTTACTTTCGACTAAAAATAGACCCGCGAAATAAATCTATTCAATACCTTGACAACTCGACAAACTCAAAATCGATTTACAGGGTTACTTGACAAACAAAGCGTAAGTAAAAATGTTTATTAATTTGTTTTGTTGTTTATTAATTTGTTTTGTTTTGTTTTTATTAAACTAAACTAAGAGAACATATTTTATTTTTATTTTTATTTCTTTACCCATTAGTATAACATATTATAACTAAAAAACTGTTATAACAAATTTATAGGAAAACATAAGAAATCTGTTGTAAAATATTATTAATACATTATTATATTATTATAATAATGTAGTATTTAACATAAATTTAGTATAAGAATATTACAATTAGTACAATACATTAAAATAAATATTATAACACATTTTTCATACACTATGTTTTTATTTTTGAAAATATCAAATATAACATATTATCTGAATTTAAAATAATATAAAATTATGTTATATGATAGCTTTTAAGATCCACGAGTTAGTTAAAAAATAACATGAGAAAATTAACAAATACAAAAATATTAAGTGTATTACATAATGTAAATAAAAAAAAATAAAATAACAAATACAATAGATAGATTATTGAAATTACTCGAGTCAACTCGACAAACCTAAAACCATGTTTGTCGAGTTACTCGATCTAAATATAATACAAAATAAATATAACACACAATAAAATTAATTACGTATTAATATATTATTAATTCATTACTACATTATTATAATAACTTAGTAATTATAATAAATTTTTATAATAAATTTATATTAAATAAATTTTTAATAATTTATTATAAAATGTATTATGTATGGATTTATAAGTCTTTTTTAAATATGAATATAAATTTTGTTATAGAGAATATTAGATGTTTTTATTTTTTTAAAAAATCAAATATAATATAATATCTTAATTTAAAATAATGTAAAATTATTTTATATAATAGCTATTTTATTAAAATATTTTATATAAAGTTATAGCATATGATTGCCTAATTTATAACAAAATTTATATTCATTTTATCAAAATTAATTCTTATTTAGTTATTTTTCTATTGTAATTATTATTATAATATTGATTGCTAAAATAAAACAATATATAATACAACTTGCATTACTTGATTACAATATATATTTTATTTTACTATATTCTAATAATTGATTAATGAAATAAAACTATGTGTATTTATTTGACTTATTCTAATATTCTTTATAACAAAATTTATATTCATATTTATGAAAAACTTATAAATAAATATCAATACATTTATTTAATAATTTATATAACATTTATTTATAAATTTTGTTATAAAAATATTATAATAAGTCTAATAAACAAAAAAAAAAAAGCATGACACATTTTACTACAATGTGTTTTTTTTTTTGGAACACACTAAATATAATATATTATTTCACTTTTATCAAATATTATTCATGGAATGTCTTGATTTATTGTATTGCATTCTTGAAGTTACTTTCGAGTAACTTCGATAAACTTAAAAGCAAGTTTTTTGAGTTCCTCGATTAAAAATGGGACATGAAATGAATCTATTAAATCCTTGGCAACTTCTCGACAAACTCAAAATCGAGTTATCCAAGTTACTCGTGAACAAAAGCGAGTAAAATGTTTATTAATTTGTTTCGTTTTGTTTTATTAAAATGAAGTAAGAGAATATATTTTCTTTTTATTTTTTTTTTTTACTCATTAGTATAACATATTATAACTTAAAAAGCTGTTATAACAAATTTATAGGAACAAAAAATAAATCTATAGTAAAATATTATTAATAAATTATTATATTACTATAATAATATAACACATTTTACTACAATGTTTTTAATTTTTGAAAAAATAAATATAATATATTATTTCACTTTAAAATAATATATAATTATTTTATATAATCGCTATTTTATTATAATATATTATATCAACTTGTAGCATATCAAATATTAGTAAATACAACATCTTGATTCGATGTATTGCGTTCTTGTTTCTCTTTCGAAATAACTTCGATAAGCGGCAGAGCAGCAACTTTGTCCGAACTTCTTGGATTAAAAATGGGACACGAAATAAATCTATTAAATCCTTAAGAACTCGACAAACTCAAAATCGATTTGCAGGGTTCCTTCACAAACAAAATTAAGTAAAAATGTTTATTAATTTGTTTTGTTTTTATTAATTTGTTTTGTTTTGTTTTTATTAAAATAAACTAAGAGAATATTTTTTTTTTTTTATTTTCATTTCTTTACCCATTAGTATAACATATTATAACTAAAAAGCTGTTATAACAAATTTATAGGAAAAAAAAAAAATCATTGTAAAATATTATTAATTAATTCTTATATTATTATAATAATGTAATATTTAACATAAATTTAGTATAAAATTTCATATTAACTAGATTTCATTTTGAATTATGAAAATAAATTTTAGTAAAATTTATTAAAATAATGAATTTTATTATAATGATTTTATGTAGGAACTTCATCAATCCAATTTTGAGGTTCACGACTTCGTTAAAAATAACATTAAACAACTAAAACATAAAAAGAAATTTAAGTGGCCTACATATTTTAAATAAAAAAGGAAAAACAAAATCAAAATTATGCATTATTGAAATGACTCGAGTAACTCGATAAGGCCAAAATCTTGTTTGTCGAGTTACTCGACTTCAAATATCACGAAATGAATCTATTCAATAGGTAAAAGCAACTCGATAAAGCGAAAATCGAAAAAATTATTTCATATAAATTTGTTACAAAAAATAATTATACTTACTAAATTATTATAAAAATTTAGTAATTCATTAATAATATATTAATGCAAAATTAATTTTATTGTGTATTACATTATATAAATAAAAAAAGAAAAGAAAATAATGAAAATTTTAAATTTCATTGGCTTGTCCAGTAACTCAAGGAAATTGATTTTCATTCTGCCAAATTACTTCAGCCTCACGGGATTCTCCAAAAAGTATACCACAAAATAACAATGAAGAATTATTTAGATGTATTAAATAATTTAAATAGTAAAGTAGCAAGAGATAATAAAATGTTAAATTTGATTCATTGATCGAGTAACTCAACCAAATCGATTTTCGGTTTATCGATTTCTTGACTATTGAATAGATTGATTTGGTGACATTTTTAATCGAGTAACTCGACAAACATGTTTTTGCTCTGTCGAGCTACTCGAGTAACTCAACAATCCATATTACGGATTTTTTGTTTATGCTCCATTTATCAACTAAATTATAAAAGTCAAATTTTATATTGACGACATCCTTCAAGAACAACATTACAACATAAAAATTAAACAAAATAGTTAGTATATTAAATAATTTAAATAAATAAAAACAAAGATAATGAAACATGTGTGTTCAATATATCAAATAACTTGATTTAAAATAATTGTACATTTCTCGTGTTACTCACGTCATTACAATATTAAATCTTTTGTATTTGTTACTTTACTTTTTAATTTATATTATGTAATACACTTAATATTTTGTATTTTTTAATTTTGTCACATTATTTTTAACCAACTCATGAATCTCAATTTTGGATTTGTCGAATTACAAAATATATTAATCATTATAAAAGAAAATGTAACATATTCTATTAATACTTATAAATATTTGTAAACAAATAGTGTATTACTACACAAATAATTTTATTATGCTCTAAATTTATTACAATAATATTTTTTATAATGTATTATAGTAAGTATTAGGATAAAATAAAATAGTTGTTTTTTTTATAATATATTACAATAATTGTAAAACTAAAATAAAACATATTATATTGTATTAATTGATTAGGATATATATTAAATTTATATAATATATATCTTATTTTACTATATTTGAATGCAATTTATATAAAATTGATTAATAATACATAACTAGAGAATTGCCTTTTTTTTTTTTTTTCCTTGTAGAAATTTATTATAACAATCTTTACTTATAATATGTTATACTAATTGGTAAAATAAAATAAAATCAAATCAAATATATTCTATTACTTGATTATGATATGTATTAAATTTATATGATATATATTTTATTAGACTTATTGTAATATTCTTTTTAACAAAATTTATATTCATATTTGTGAAAAAACTTATAAATAAATATATATTACATTTTATAATAATTTATAAAAACATTTATTTAATATAAAAATATTATAGTAAATTCATTATAATTACTAAATTATTACAATAATGCGATAATTAATTATTAATATATTAATACAAAAATAATTTTATTATACTATAAAATAATTATAATTAATTTTTTTTTTATATGTTATAGTAGTTACTAAAATAAAAAAAAATATTAGCATATTGTATTAATGCATTATCATATATATTAAATTTATATTGTATATATTCTTTTCACTCTATTCTAATAAATGATAGGCTAAATAAAATTTGTTATATACTTTACTTGTAAATTACTCCATAAATCCAAATTTGAGCCCCACAGTCTTCTTCAACAATACTCTCGCAAATAACAATGAAGAATTATTTAAGTGTACTAATAATTTATACAATAAACCAACAAAGGATAATGAAAATGTTAAATTTAAAATAATATATAATTATTTTACTTGATAAATGGAGCATACACAAAAAATTAAATATATGCATTATTGGAGTTACTCGAGTAACTCGACAAACCTAAAATCATGTTTGTCGAGTTACTCGATTCATCTCAAATATAAACAATCTATCCATATAGCTAAACCAACTCGATAAACTCAAATTCGAGTTTAAATTGACTTATTCGATGAATCAATGAAAACAAATTTTGTATTAATATAAAATTTCTCTTATTAGAATATAGAAGAATCGGATATATATCATATAAATTTAATATACATCATTATATTATTACATTCATGTAGTTTTTTAAAATAAATTTATTATAAAATTTCACATTAAATAGATATCATTACGAATTATGAAAATAAATTATAGTAAAAATTTGTTATAATAATTAATTTAATTATGATTAGTTTATGTATAAACCTCACATATCAATTTTAAGATTCACGAGTTGGTTAAAACATAACATGAAAAAATTAAAAAGATAAAACAATTTAAGTGGAGTACATATTTTAACTACAAAAGTACAAAAAAAATTACGAGATATGCATTGTTGAAGGTACTTTCGAGTAACTCGACAAACCCAAACTCATTTCATCGAGTTACTCGATTAAAATTGACACACAAAATCAATCTATTCAATAATTGAAGCAACTCGATAAGCGAAAATCGAGTTTATAAATTTAACATTCTTATTATCTTGTGGCACTTTATTATTTAAATTATTTACTAACTTGGTTTAATTCTTCATTCTTATTTACGGTATTATTTTGAAGAACCTTGTGAGGCTCAAATTAGGATATGTCGAGTAACTTCATACATAAATTATATAAAAATGTTATTTAACCTATCATTTATTACAATCTGATCAAAAAGAATATATATAATATAAATTTAATACATATCATAGTACATTAATACAATATATTAATAATTTATTTATTTTAGCAAGTACTATAAGATATTATACAAAAATAACTATAATGAATTTATAGTATAATAAAAGATTTTTGTATCAATATATTATTAATTAATTACTACATTATTATAATTATTTAGTAATTATAATCAATTTATTATAACAATTTTATATGAAATAAATGTTTTATAAATTATTTTAAAATGTACTGCATATATATTTATAAGCTTTTTCAAAAATAGGAATACAAATTTTGCTATAAAGAATATTACAATATGTCTAATAAATAAAAATAAATATTATAGTACATATTTACTTCACTTTGTTTTTATTTTTTAAAAAATCAAATATAACATATCATCTCAATTTGAAATAATATAAAATTATTCTAGATGATAGCTTTTAAGATTCACGAGTTGGTTAAAAAATAACATGACAACATTAAAAAATAAAAAAATTTTAGGTATATTACATAATATAGATAAAAAAAATTAAAGCAACAAATACAAAAGATGTATTGTTGCAATTACTCGATATAACTTCGACAAACCTAAAAACACGTTTGTCGAGTTACTTTCGACTAAAAATAGACCCGCGAAATAAATCTATTCAATACCTAACTCGACAAACTCAAAATCGATTTACAGGAGTTACTTGACAAACAAAAGTAAGTAAAAATGTTTATTAATTTGTTTTGTTGTTTATTAATTTGTTTTGTTTTGTTTTTATTAAAATAAACTAAGAGAACATATTTTATTTTTATTTTTATTTCTTTACCCATTAGTATAACATATTATAACTAAAAAGCTGTTATAATAAATTTATAGGAAAACATAAAATCATTTGTAAAATATTATTAATTCATTATTATATTATTATAATAATGTAGTATTTAACATAAATTTAGTATAAGAATACTACAATTAGTACAATAAATGAAAATAAATATTATAACACATTTTTACGTACACTATGTTTTTTATTTTTGAAAATATCAAATATAACATATTATACGAATTTAAAATAATATAAAATTATGTTATATCATAGCTTTTAAGATCCGAGTTAGTTAAAAAATAACATGAGAAAATTAACAAATACAAAAATATTAAGTGTATTACATAATGTAAATAAAAAAAAAAAAGTAACAAATACAATAGATAGATTGTTGAAATTACTCGAGTAACTTTCGACAAACCTAAAACTATGTTTGTCGAGGTTACTCGATCTAAAAATAATACAAAATAAATATAACACACAATAAAATTAATTACGTATTAATATATTATTAATTCATTACTACATTATTACAATAATTTAGTAATTATAATCAATTTTTATAATAAATTTATATTAAATAAATTTTTAATAATTTATTATAAAATGTATTATGTATGTATGTATAAGTCTTTTTTTAAATATGAATATAAATTTTGTTATAGAGAATATTAGAATAAGTGTAATAAATAAAAATCAATATTATAACACATTGTTACTACAATATGTTTTATTTTTAAAAAATCAAATATAATATAATATCTTAATTTAAAATAATGTAAAATTATTTTATATATTAACTATTTTATTAAAATATTTTATATGAAGTTATAGCATATGATTGCCTAATTTATAACAAAATTTATATTCATTTTATAAAAATTAATTCTTATTTAGTTAATTTTCTATTGTAATTATTATTATAATATTAATTGCTAAAATAAAACAATATATAATACCTTTGCATTACTTGATTACAATATATATTTTATTTTACTATATTCTAATAATTGATTAATGAAATAAAACTATGTGTATTTATTTGACTTATTCTAATATTCTTTATAACAAAATTTATATTCATATTTATGAAAAAACTAATAAATAAATATCCAATACATTTATTTAATAATTTATATAGCATTTATTTATAAATTTTGTTATAAAAAATATTATAATAAGTCTAATAAACAAAAAAAAAAAAAGCATGACACATTTTTACGACAATGTGTTTTTTTTTTGTGAACACACTAAATATAATATATTATTTCACTTTTATCAAATATTATTAATGGAGCGTCTTGATTTATTGTATTGCGTTCTTGAAGTTACTCGAGTAACTTCGATAAACTTAAAAGCAAGTTTTTGAGTTACTCGATTAAAAATAGGACACGAAATGAATCTATTAAATACCTTAAGCAACTCGACAAACTCAAAATCGAGTTATCCAAGTTACTCGACAAACAAAAGTAAGTAAAAATGTTTATTAATTTGTTTTCTTTTGTTTTTTATTAAAATGAAGTGAGAGAATATATTTTCTTTTTATTTTTATGTTTTTACTCATTAGTATAACATATTATAACTTAAAAACTGTTATAACAAATTTATAGGAACAAAAAATAAATCTATAGTAAAATATTATTAATAAATTATTATATTATTATAATAATATAACACATTTTACTACAATGTTTTAAATTTTTGAAAAAAAATAAATATAAAATCGCTATTTTATTATAATATATTATATGAACTTATAGCATATCAAATATTATTATTAAATGCAACATCTTGATTCGATGTATTGCGTTCTTGAACTTCTTTCAAAATAGCTTCGATAAGCGGCAGAAGCAAGTTTGTCGACTTCTTGGATTAAAAATGGGACACGAGATAAATCTATTAAATACCTTAAGCAACTCGACAAAGTCAAAATCGATTTGCAGGTTACTTCACAAACACAAGTAAGTAAAAATGTTTAGTAATTTGTTTTGTTTTTATTAATTTGTTTTGTTTTGTTTTTAATTAAAAAAAACTAAGAGAATATTTTTTTTTTTTTTTTTTTTTAGTTACCCATTAGTATAACATATTATAACTAAAAAAGCTGTTATAACAAATTTATAGAAAAAAAAAAAAAATCATTGTAAAATATTATTAATTAATTCTTATATTATTATAATAATGTAATATTTAACATAAATTTAGTATAAAATTTCATATTAACTAGATTTCATTTTGAATTATGAAAATAAATTTTAATAAAATTTATTAAAATAATGAATTTTATTATAATGATTTTATGTAGGAACTTCATCAATCCAATTTTGAGGTTCACGACTTAGTTAAAAAATAACATTAAACAACTAAAACATAAAAAGAAATTTAAGTGGCCTACATATTTTTAATAAAAAAAAAGGAAAAAACAAATCAAAATTATGCATTATTGAAATGACTCGAGTAACTCGATAAGGCCAAAATCTTGTTTGTCGAGTTACTCAATTCAAATATCACCGAAATGAATCTATTCAATAGGTAAAACAACTCGATAAAGCGAAAATCGAAAAAATTATTTCATATAAATTTGTTATAAAAATTAATTATACTTACTAAATTATTATAAAAATTTAGTAATTCATTAATAATATATTAATACAAAAATAATTTTATTGTGTATTACATTATATAAATAAAAAAGAAAAGAAAATAATGAAAATTTTAAATTTCATTGGCTTGTCCGATAACTTCGAGGAAATTGATTTTCGTTACGCTAAAATCTTGACCTCCGGGATTCTCCAAAAGTATACCACAAAATAACAATGAAGAATTATTTAGATGTATTAAATAATTTAAATAGTAAAGTAACAAGAGATAATAAAATGTTAAATTTGATTCATTGATCGAGTAACTCAATCAAATCGATTTTCGGTTTATCGAGTTCTTGACTATTGAATAGATTGATTTGGTGACATTTTTAATCGAGTAACTTTCGACAAACATGTTTTTGCTCTGTCGAGCTACTCGAGTAACTCAACAATCCATATTACGGATTTTTTGTTTATGCTCCATTTATCAACTAAATTATAAAAGTCAAATTTTATATTGACGACATCCTTCAAGAACAACATTACAACATAAAAATTAAACAAAATAGTTAGTATATTAAATAATTTAAATAAATAAAAACGAAGATAATGAAACATGTGTGTTCAATAAATTGAGTAACTTGATTTAAAATAATTGTACATTTCTCGTGTTACTCACGTCATTACAATATTAAATCTTTTGTATTTGTTACTTTACTTTTTTTAATTTATATTATGTAATACACTTAATATTTTTGTATTTTTTAATTTTGTCACATTATTTTTTAACCAACTCATGAATCTCAATTTTGGATTTGTCAAATTACAAAATATATTAATCATTATAAAAGAAAATGTAACATATTCTATTAATACTTATAAATATTTGTAAACAAATAGTGTATTACTACACAAATAATTTTATTATGCTCTAAATTTATTACAATAATATTTTTTTATAATGTATTATAGTAAGTGTTAGGATAAAATAAAATAGTTGTTTTTTTATAATATTTACAATAATTGTAAAACTAAAATAAAACATATTATATTGTATTAATTGATTAGGATATATATTAAATTTATATAATATATATCTTATTTTACTATATTTGAATGCTGCAATTTATATAAAATTGATTAATAATACATAACTAGAAATTGCCTTTTTTTTTTTTTTTCCTTGTAGAAATTTATTATAACAATCTTTACTTATAATATGTTATACTAATTGGTAAAATAAAATAAAATAAAATAAAATATATTCTATTACTTGATTATGATATGTATTAAATTTATATGATATATATTTTATTAGACTTATTGTAATATTCTTTTTAACAAAATTTATATTCATATTTGTGAAAAAACTTATAAATAAATATATAGTACATTTTATAATAATTTATAAAAACATTTATTTCATATAAAAATATTATAGTAAATTCATTATAATTACTAAATTATTACAATAATGCGATAATTAATTAATAATATATTAATACAAAAATAATTTTGTTATACTATAAAAAATTATAATTAATTTTTTTTTAATATATTATAGTAGTTGCTAAAATAAAAAAAACTATTAGCATATTGTATTAATGCATTATCATATATATTAAATTTATATTGTATATATTCTTTTCACTCTATTCTAATAAATGATAGGCTAAATAAAATTTGTTATATACTTTACTACTTATGAAATTACTCCATAAATCCAAATTTGAGCCCCATGTCTTCTTCAACAATACTCTTTGCAAATAACAATGAAGAATTATTTAAGTGTACTAATAATTTATACAATAAACCAACAAAGGATAATGAAAATGTTAAATTTAAAATAATATATAATTATTTTACTTGATAAATGGAGCATACACAAAAAAATTAAATATATGCATTATTGGAGTTACTCGAGTAACTCGACAAACCTAAAATCATGTTTGTCGAGTTACTCGATTCATCTCGAGATATAAACAATCTATCCGATAGCTAAACCAACTCGATAAAGCGAAATTCGAGTTCGTTGACTTATTCGATGAATCAATGAAAACAAATTTTGTATTAATATAAAATTTCTCTTATTAGAATATAGAAGAATCGGATATATATCATATAAATTTAATATACATCATTATATTATTACATTCATGTAGTTTTTTAAAATAAATTTATTATAAAATTTCACATTAAATAGATATCATTATGGATTATGAAAATAAATTATAGTAAAAATTTGTTATAATAATTAATTTAATTATGATTAGTTTATGTATAAACCTCACATATCCAACTTTAAGATTCACGAGTTGTTTAAAACATAACATGAAAAAAATTAAAGATAAAACAATTTAAGTGGAGTACATATTTTAACTACAAAAAGTACACAAAAAAATTACAGATATGCATTGTTGAAGGTACTCGAGTAACTCGACAAACCCAAACTCATTTCATCGAGTTACTCGATTAAAATTGACACATAAAATCAATCTATTCAATAATTGAAGCAACTCGATAAAGCGAAAATCGGGTTTATAAATTTAACATTCTTATTATCTTGTGGCACTTTATTATTTAAATTATTTACTAAGTTGGCTTAATTCTTCATTCTTATTTACGGTATTATTTTGAAGAACCTTGTGAGGCTCAAATTAG
Source organism: Forsythia suspensa (assembly GCA_023638005.1). Lineage (NCBI taxonomy): Eukaryota > Viridiplantae > Streptophyta > Magnoliopsida > Lamiales > Oleaceae > Forsythia > Forsythia suspensa. The sequence continues at coordinate 49,869,040 of CM042666.1, forward strand.
GATATGTCGAGTAACTTCATACATAAATTATATCAAAATGTTATTTAACCTATCATTTATTACAATCTGATCAAAAAGAATATATATAATATAAATTTAATACATATCATAGTACATTAATACAATATATTAATAATTTATTTATTTTAGCAAGTACTATAAGATATTATACAAAAATAACTATAATGAATTTATAGTATAATAAAAAGATTTTTGTATCAATATATTATTAATTAATTACTACATTATTATAATCATTTAGTAATTATAATCAATTTATTATAACAATTTTATATGAAATAAATGTTTTATAAATTATTTTAAAATGTCTTTGCATATATATTTATAAGTTTTTTCAAAAATAGGAATACAAATTTTGCTATAAAGAATATTACAATAAGTCTAATAAATAAAAATAAATATTATAGTACATTTTACTTCACTTTGTTTTATTTTTAAAAATCAAATATAACATATCATCTCAATTTGAAATAATATAAAATTATTCTAGATGATAGCTTTTAAGATTCACGAGTTGGTTAAAAAATAACATGACAACATTAAAAAATAAAAAATTTTTAAGTATATTACATAATGTAGATTAAAAAAACTAAAGCAACAAATACAAAAGATATATTGTTGCAATTACTCGAGTAACTCGACAAACCTAAAAGCACGTTTGTCGAGTTACTCGACTAAAAAAGAGACACGAAATAAATCTATTCAATACCTTGACAACTCGACAAACTCAAAATCGATTTACAGGGTTACTTGACAAACAAAAGTAAGTAAAAATGTTTATTAATTTGTTTTGTTTTGTTTTTATTAAAATAAACTAAGAGAACATATTTTATTTTTATTTTTATTTCTTTACCCATTGGTATAACTTATTATAACTAAAAATTGTTATAACAATTTTATAGGAAAACATATAAAATCTGTTGTAAAATATTATTAATTCATTATTATATTATTATAATAATGTAGTATTTAACATAAATTTAGTATAAGAATATTACAATTAGTACAATAAATGAAAATAAATATTATAACACATTTTTTTAGTACACTATGTTTTTATTTTTGAAAATACCAAATATAACATATTATACGAATTTAAAATAATATAAAATTATGTTATATGATAGCTTTTAAGATCCACGAGTTAGTTAAAAAATAACATGAGAAAATTAACAAATACAAAAATATTAAGTGTATTACATAATGTAAATAAAAAAAAATAAAGTAACAAATACAATAGATAGATTGTTGAAATTACTCGAGTAACTCGACAAACCTAAAACTATGTTTGTCGAGTTACTCGATAAAAATATAATACAAAATAAATATAACACACAATAAAATTAATTACGTATTAATATATTATTAATTCATTACTACATTATTACAATAATTTAGTAATTATAATCAATTTTTTATAATAAATTTATATTAAATAAATTTTTTAATAATTTATTATAAAATGTATTATGTATGTATTTATAAGTCTTTTTTTAAATATGAATATAAATTTTGTTATAGAGAATATTAGAATAAAGCGTAATAAATAAAAATCAATATTATAACACATTGTTACTACAATATGTTTTCATTTTTAAAAAATCAAATATAATATAATATCTTAATTTAAAATAATGTAAAATTATTTTATATAATAACTATTTATTAAAATATTTTATATGAAGTTATAGCATATGATTGCCTAATTTATAACAAAATTTATATTCAATTTTATCAAAATTAATTCTTATTTAGTTAATTTTTATTGAAATTATTATTATAATATTAATTGCTAAAATAAAACAATATATAATACAACTTGCATTACTTGATTACAATATATATTTTATTTTACTATATTCTAATAATTGATTAATGAAATAAAACTATGTGTATTTATTTGACTTATTCTAATATTCTTTATAAAAAAATTTATATTCATATTTATGAAAAAACTTATAAATAAATATCAATACATTTATTTAATAATTTATATAGCATTTATTTATAAATTTTGTTATAAAAATATTATAATAAGTCTAATAAACAAAAAAAAAAGCATGACACATTTTTACGACAATGTGTTTTTTTTGTGAACACACTAAATATAATATATTATTTCACTTTTATCAAATATTATTCATGGAACGTACTGATTTATTGTATTACATTCTTGAAGTTACTCGAGTAACTCGATAAACTTAAAAGCAAGTTTTTCAGTTACTCGATTAAAAATAGGACACGAAATGAATCTATTAAATACCTTAAGCAACTCGACAAACTCAAAATCGAGTTATCCAAGTTACTCGACAAACAAAAGTAAGTAAAAATGTTTATCAATTTGTTTTCTTTTGTTTTTATTAAAATAAGTGAGAGAATATATTTTCTTTTTATTTTTATGTTTTACTCATTAGTATAACATATTATAACTTAAAAGCTGTTATAACAAATTTATAGGAACAAAAAATAAATCTATAGTAAAATATTATTAAAAAATTATTATATTATTATAATAATATAACACATTTTACTACAATGTTTTTAATATTTGAAAAAACTAAATATAATATATTATTTCACTTTAAAATAATATATAATTATTTTATATAATCGCTATTTTATTATAATATATTATATGAACTTGTAGCATATCAAATATTATTCATGCAACATCTTGATTCAATGTATTGCATTCTTCAACTTACTCAAGTAACTTTCGATAAACCTTAGAGCAAGTTTGTGTCGACTTACTTTGGATTAAAAATGGGACACGAAAATAAATCTATTAAATACCTTAAGCAACTCGACAAACTCAAAATCGATTTTTGCGGGTTCCTTCACAAACAAAATAAGTTGACACGTGTCAACATCCCAATAACTTATATACTCGGTGGGAAAAGAAACCACAAATTTAGAGTATCTAGAATTATTCTTGAGTCATGAATGAGCCGACAATAATTCCTTCAATCTCTTGACTCGGTGAATCAAAAATATTCCAAAAACCACATCTCTTTATCCTCCAACAATTTTTAAATCAGCACACACAATACATATTTTTTTTCTTCTTCGTCTAGAAAAAAGCAAAACAGCACCAATTTAAACTCAAAATTTTATAGTAAAATAAAACTTTCCTACATAAACTAATAAACTTGCTCAAAGAATGAAAAAAAATAAACATATGTTTCACTATGTATAATATCAACCCTTAAGTACAATGAACAAAATAAAAATGACAAAACAATTCTTATTCCATTACACAAACATCGAATCTATTCATTCCGTTGATTCGGGACAAAATAAAATTCATTGTAAAAGAAATCTATTACAAGCTTTCCTCTATACAAATTTATCTTCTCCAATTCAACAGCATCAATAGGTATTCCAGCGAGAAGACACTCAACATATTTGATAACAAATATGCCACTATCCTTTACAAATATGATTAAAAACCTTGTGAGTATATATAAATATGATTATAAGTACAAGCAGTTATTCTAATACCTCACCTATATCGAATAGGCGTGGTATGTCAACATATGACTTCCTATAATATTCAAGTGGTTTGAATCATCTTTTCCCAAAGGTGCCTTGCTCGGCAACCACATATTTTTGAATAATATACGGAATGATATGTATAGCGAGAACAACATATCGATACAAGGCGCTTCATCATAAAAATGGTAATTATTATCATAGGCGTAAGCCTCCAACCCAATAGATCAACATCAAAAAGGACCCGATGTTTGTCATCAATAATATCGGCCACGATATATGATCATAATTTTCCAATTTTACCAAAACTTTTAGGAATCAAACCATTTGCATATCTTTCCATAGAACCATGGTAAGCTGGAATTTTCCGCATCAATTGTCTGTAGAATCCAAAATTTTTGAACCATGGCTCGAACAAGTAATCGAATCCAACATCAAGTATCCCGTATCTTGATGAGAATATATCTCTAAAATTTCTTTCTTTTTTCTAACCAAATGCATCGCATTATCCATATCCTATAAAAATATTTCTCTTTAAAATATATTTTAATACCTCACAATAGACATGACGGATAAACAAATAGAAATTACATATACCTCATTGCCGGTATATATTGAGTTCCCAATATATTCAAGCTTACGCTTTGTCGGTTTAATCCCACCACTACCACCACGCAATCGAGCGACATCTCTATAATAGTAAAATTATGATAAATACCATAAAACCATAATATATATATAACAAATAAACAAATACAAAATTAAAACTTACTGATCCTTTGATTTATGCATCCATTGAAGAAATTCAACTTGTCTTTCCTCATCAATGTCACACAATATAGGAATGTCAATTGAAGACACACTTTCCTTCTTCTTCTCATCTTTATCATCTGCTCTTTGTTTCACGGGGCGGTCAAGCTATTCAACTTGTGACTTCCTACAATAGCGTGCTTTTACGGCAATTTCCCCTTCAACATATCTTCAATCTTCAAGGTAGAACTTTCAATCTTTGAACAAAGATCTTCACGTAAAGCGCCCAATCATGTTACTATGTTCAACCTCAAAAGCCACCAATTTAGTATCAATATATTCTTGCATCTCCTTTTTTTGATCAAAATATTTTCACTATTCCTAGATATGGATGATTCCATCGATTCAAAGGGACATCAAATCATCCCTTGTGCTTCCTAATTGTTCATCAAAGTATGAGCGTTGAGCATCAACCACATTACAATTTGATTATCAATATAATCCGTTGTTCATCTCTAAAATTACCCAATTGATAATCAAAATAATCTCTTTGTTCATCTCTTATACTACCCAGTGATCACCAATATATACTCTTTGATCATCAAATAATGATTGTACAAAGCGATTGGTAGCATAATAATCGTTATGCTCATATTCATAACCTTGCTCCCCTTGACCTCATAACCTTGGTCCCCTTGATCCTCATAACCTTGCGCCCTTCATTGTCATAACCTTCTTCTCCTTCATCTACATATCGTAAAGGCCGATTATTTGAGGTTCTTCCACAACTATATATGGAGACCGACCCTCATGTTCACCAACATCTTACGCCCCCACTTGTTCAATTTCTTGATTACCTTCAAATAACTCTTCAACCCCATGCACAATATTTCCATGCACTTCTACAACATCTGGACCAAGCTGCATTTTGAGGCTCAAATGGTTCTATTCCTTGCCCAATTTCATCATTTTCTTCAACCCCATGCAAAAATTTTCAACAACGACATCAACTCGTACATCTCCTACATCCTCTATCAACACCATCGTGTATAGATATGGTTGTTCTATCTCTTCTGCAGTTGGTTCAAGTATTGGCAAAACATGCATCTACAAAAATAAATTAAAAAACATCACTTTCATAACTATCAAATATTTCTTGTACATAACAAAATTTTTTTTAACGCACCTCGGTTGATTCAAAAAAGACATCCAACTCTTTTTTTCCCAACACGATGTTGTGCATCCCAATTTACAATCGTTGGAAGCGTATCATTGACTTTGAGCAAATCTTTCACCAACTTCACGGCATATCTCATAAATCCATATCTATACAAAAAGAACCAAAACTAGGTCATGATCAACACAATATATTTATGACACATTAAATAAAAATTAAAAAAATTCAAATATTTACACGAAACACAAGAGGCAACCATATATGGTATATTTTGCAACATGACCTACTATCAATACACTTTAATGCGTCTCTCCCAAAGTCAATAGAGAGCGAAGAAGCGTGAAATATGAATGTCGGCCCCATGGATATTCATAACAAACATCAAGTTGTCTACTAAAGACAATGTCTCTATATTTATTTTCTTTAGCTCCATAGGCTAATAACTCCTTGATTAATAATGCCAACCACAACTTATACTTATCTTCCTCGTTATCACAATTAATAAAAACATTTTCGAGCTCATTTAGGGATATATATGCAAAATTGTTGAACCACCTTCTCTGAATTCTATGCCTCGCAAAGCTCTTATTGTACTAAGACTATCATCATTATTATGGCACAACAATCACGCTATCAAACAATACTCCTGCATTCCAAATCTACATAAGCGCCCTTCTATTTTAAACCAAACCTCATTTCCCTTATTAGTATATACGATATTCAACAAAAATTCATGTACCAACTTCCCACTAAAAGCGACATCTCCTACCATGAAAATATTCAAAGTCATAAAACAACTATTCCTAAATTTTTGAAAAAATTGGTCCTCATTATAATTTTCTATTATAACATCAACATATGTGAAATTACTAATTTGAGTAATGACTCCACCAAATCTGCGATTCTCGCTCACCACGTACTCAACATCCATATCTGAAAAGATTTATCATCATACTTATCGATGACTTCTACCATAGATATAAAAATAAACTACATAGTGTACACATATTAGACTACAACAACTTATAAAACAATCATTTGTATATATATAATTACATTCATGCATTAAATAACATAAAACAATATTCATATTTCATATTATCATACACAATTAAAATATATTAATAGAATTAATTACTGTATTAAAAAAATTGATGTGCTAAATAATATCGCATATTAAATGTCCCATCCATTTAAAATCTAAAATAAAATGTACACAGACACCAAAATTTTTAATTCTAAAACAAACAAATTTTTTGATCATATAATTTCACATCGTAATTATAATAAATATATATGCCAACCTCTACCACTAATATAAAAATAAAATACATAAACTAGATACAAATAATATATACAATGATCTCTATATATATAACTATATCTACGTTAATTAACATAAAATATAATTCACATTTTATAGCTTCATACAAAATAAACATACATACCTTATAATGATAATGTTATGATGTGATAAAAATAAATATCGCCCAAATTATACTTTTTTTTTTGCAAAACAAAAGCGTGCCTCCTTCAAACCTCCACAAACTCAAACAAAGATAATTGTTTGCCCAACAATGATGGTGAAACTAAACTTAGCCGTTTAAGGCGGATTAGTGTGGCCCATTAAATGACAATGAATGCTTTTCCACTTACGTGTGTCAACATAAAAAATAGGGTTTTGTACCTTTTTGACTTTTAAGTCATTTACATTTTATTTTAGATTTTCTACATAAACTTATTTTATGTATATTTAAATATAAAATCGTGAAAGAACAATTTTGTATATACTTACGTTTATTAAGTGACTAAACAAATACAAATTTCACATTAACCGACTTCTCATATCAAAACATTACAACATACAAATTAAACAACATAGCCGATTTTTAATTAATTTAAATCAATAAATATTAAAATAATCAAACATATGCATTTCAATACTTTATTAAGTAACTTTGGAAACTTCATTTTAATTTTCTCGAGTTACACTATCAAATAAACAACGAGTTCTTGTCGTGAATAATATTAGCGAATCTATAAGTACATATAATATCTCATGTCTGATACATATCATATAAAGAAATAATATATTATTTTAACTTAAAATAATAAATTATTTTCATTTTCTCAAATATAAAAACACAGTGCGATAAAAATTTGTTATAACAATAAAAACTTATTTAAATGTATTACATAATTTAAAACAAAATGGATAACAAAATAATTACAATTTAAAATTTCATTCGTTGACCAACTAACTTGAGGAACCCAATTTCCAATTTCTCGAGTTACTTGAGCTGAATAGATTCATTTTATACCACATTTTCATTGACTAACTCGACAAACCTCAAATCATTTTTCTCGAGTTACTCAATGAAAAATATGGTATAACTCACAACAAAATTTATATTAACATTTATCAAAAAAAACTAAAAACAAATATCTAATAAATTATCCATAATTTCTAACTTTTTGGTTTTCTTTTGTTATTTAAAATATATAATATATTTATAATTTTTGTAATAAATATTACTATAAATTATGTTAAAATTTTTATTATAATTATTAGTTTAATAAAAAAAAATTAATTCTCGTAATACAATTTCACAGAAATGTTATAGCAAAAAAATTCATTATTATAGCACATTCTTACTACAATTTCTTTTCATAATTTATGACAAAATCTATATAATATCAATTTCTTATAATAAATTCGTTCTAATCATTATATTATTATACTAATTTAATCTTTCATTAGTAATACATAACTATAAAATTGCTTTTGTTATTGTCCAAATTTACTATAACAATTTTTAATTATAATATGTTATACTAATTGCTCAGATAAAATAAAATAAAAGATATTGTATTCATCAATGATCATATACATTGAATATATATGATATATATTACATTTTATTACATTCTAATAAATCATACATTACATAAAATTTTTATACACTTTCTCTATCAAGTGACTCGACAAATCCAAATTTCAACCTCACGGCTTTCTTGAAAAATAACACCACAAAATCAAAATAAATAATTATTTGAATGTATTACATAGTTTAAATAATAAAGAAATACAAAATAATAAAAATATTAAATTTCATTAGTTCACCGAGTCAGTCAACCAACTCGATTTCCAATTTATAGAGCTGCTACACCTATCAATTTAGTATCACATCTATAATCAAAGAACTCGGCAAACATGCTTCCAAATTTGTCGGGTTACTCGAGTTACTTCAAAAGTGCATGTTTTTAATTTTTTGGGTCTATTTTTTTTATTTAAAATATACACCACAATTAATTTTTTTTATTTTTTATTTTTTCCATCTTATTTTTTAAACAACTCATCAATCTCAAAATACTAATTCTCGACTTATGTATGTCTATGATTTTTGCTTTTATATCACATTTTTCATCGAGTAACTTCGACAAACACGATTTTTAGTTTGTCGAGTTACTCGATAACTCTCAACAATGCTTATTTTTCATTTTTTTTTTTTTCTATTTAAATTATGTACTATACTTCTAATTTCTCCCACCTTGGAAGCTAGGTAACATAGTAAGACACCTTTGTTGATTTTGATAATTATTTTCCCCTTCCTTTATTCATTCGTCCGATGCTTTCGGGCAAATCGATTATGATTTCATCGAGCTACTTGATGTATTGAATACATTAATTTGATATCACAATTATAATCGAGTAACTCGACAAACATGATTTTCTTTTTGTCGAGTTACTCGATTAACTTTAACAGTGCATATTTCCCATTTTATAGTTTATTTTTTGTATTTACAATATATAATATATTCTATTGATTAACTATAATATATATGAAATTTTTATAATATATATTTTATTTTGCTATATTCTAATAAATAATCAATTAAATAAAAAAATGTATATACCTCATTTATCAAATAAGTTAACAATTTATTTCACAAAAATATTCCTGTTTTATGATTTTTGCTTTCATATCACATTTGTCATCGACTAACTTTCGACAAACATGGTTTTTAGTATGTCGAGTTACTCGAAATAACTAGCAATGCATATTTTTCATTTTTTTGTTTTCTTTTCTATTTAAATTATGTACTATACTTATAATTTACGTAATAAATATTGTTATAAATTAGAATAATTGTAGTATGTATTTTGACTAATTTATAATAATATTTATTACACAAATTATAAGTATAGTACTATAATTAAAAAATACACATTATTTTAAGTAATATAGGTCACATAATTATTGTAACAAAAAAAAACTCCTTGTCATAACAAATTTTTACTACAATTTATTTTCATAATTCATGATGAAATCTATTTAGCAGAAATGTGTCATAAAAATTTTATTTTAATCACTACATTTTCATAATAATATAATAATTGATTAATAATATATTCTTGAAAAAGCTGCTTTTACTATGCTATAAATTTATTATAAAAATTTTTATTTATAACATATTATACTAATTGCTAAAATAAAATATAATATAATATATTCTATTAACTCATTCTCATATATACTAAATTTATATGATATATATTCTATTTTACTATGTTGTAATAAATCATGCATTAAATAAAATTTTATATGTGCAATATTTATCAATTTGCTCGACAAATCCGAATGTTAGCCTCACGAGTTTCTTCAAAAATAAAACCATTGAATAACAATAAAAAATTATTTAAATATATCACAACTTTAAATCAAAAAGACAAACAAAATAGTAAAAATTATAAATTTTATTAGTTCATCCGATAACTTCGAAAATCGATCATGAGTTCATCGAGCTACTTGGCGTATTCAATACATAAATTTTATGTGGCAATTATAATCGGGTAACTTTCGACAAACATGATTTTACATTTTGTCGAGTTACTCGATAACTTCAACGATGCACATTTCCCATTTTATACTTTATTTTTTGCATTTACAACTCAAATTCATATTTGTCAAATTACTACATAAATTAATCATAATAAAACAATATATAATATATTCTATTGATTAACTATCATATATATTAAATTTTTATAATATATATTTTATTTTGCTACATTCTAATAAATAATCAATTAAATAAAAAAATGTATGTACCTCATTTATCAAATAAGTTAACAATTTCTTTCACAAAAATATTCCTGTTTTATCATTTTTGCTTTCATAACACATTTGTCATCGAGTAACTCGACAAGCATGGTTTTAGTTTGTCGAGTTACTCGAAATATTTCTAACAATGCATATTTTCCATTTTTTTTGTTTTCTTTTTCTATTTAAATTATGTACTATACTTATAATTTCTGTAATAAATATTATTATAGATTAGGTCAAAATACATACTACAATTATTAATTTAAAAAATACACATTTATTTTCATAATATAGTTCACATAATTATTGTAAAAAAAAAAAGTCCTTGTCATAACAAATTTTTACTACAATTTATTTTCATAATTCATGATGAAATCTATTTAGTAGAAATGTGTCATAAAAAATTTATTTTAATCACTACATTTTCATAATAATGTAATAATTAATTAATAATATATTACTAGAAATTTGCTTTTACTATGCTATAAATTTATTATAACAATTTTTATTTATAACATATTATACTAATTGCTAAAATAAATTACAATAAAATATATTCTATTAACTCATTCTCATATATACTAAATTTATATAATATATATTCTATTTTACTATGTTCTAATAAATCATGCATTAAATAAAATTTTATATGTGCAATATTTATCAATTTGCTTAACAATAATAAATTATTAAAATATATGATGAGACTTTAAATCAAGCAGACAAACCAAATAGTAAAAATTATAAATTTTATTAGTTAGTCCGATAACTTCGGGCAAATCAATTATGAGTTCATCGAGCTACTTGACATATTGAATAGATTAATTTGATATGACAATTATAATAGAGTAACTTTCGACAAACATGATTTTACATTTTGCCAAGTTACCGATTAACTTTAACGATGCATACAACCCGGTTTATATTTGTCAAATTACTAGATAAATTAATTATAATAAAACAATATATAATATATTCTACTGATTAACTATCATATATATTCAAATTTTATAATATATATTTTATTTTGCTAATATGTATGTATTTCATTTATCAAATAAGTTAACAATTTATTTCACAAAAATATTCCTGTTTACATTTTTCATCGAGTAACTCGACAAACATCGTTTTAGTTTGTCGAGTTACTCGAATCTTCTAAACAATGCATATTTTTCATATTTTTTTTTTTTTGTATTCTTTTTCTATTTAAATTATGTACTATACCTATAATTTCTGTAATAAATATTACTATAAATTAACATATTATATTCTAATATATACTAGATTACTGTACTTATAATTTTTATAATAAATATTATTATAAATTACATAAAAATATTTATTATAATTACTCATTAAAAAAAACACATTTATTTTCATTATCTAATTTGACGTTTTTATTGTAAAAAAAAATCTCATTATTGTAATAAATTTTTACTGCAATTTATTTTCATAACCCGCCCACATAAGAATAAAAAAGTTTTTAGATGTATTACATAATTTAAAAAAAAAAAAAAAAACAACATAATCAAAGTTTTAAATTTCCTTCATTCTTCCAGTAACTCAAAAAATCCAATTTTCAGTTTATCGAGTTACCTAAATTGTTGAATAAATATATTTTCTATCACACTTTTTATCACGTTACCCAACAAACATGATTTTGTATTTTTCAAGATACTCAAACAACTTCATCAACGCATATATTTCATTTTTCAGTTTAATTTTTTTGTTTACATTATCTAATACATCAATCTCAATCTTAATATAATATCTAATACTCAAATACCTATTATAATAAACATTTAAATTTTATTTTAAATTAATATAATATATCATCTCTAACTTTATTAACTAATATTTATATATTAGTTAATATTTTCTTCATTTAAATCATTTCCTATTAATTCCCTACACATGCATAACTTTGCTTCACTTTCTATCTTATTTCGTTTTAGTTGTTTTTCTCTTTCCTTTCAAGCTTGAAATTATTATTTTTGCTATCTATCAAGTCAAATTTTATTAATATCAAATTTGATATTATATCGTATCAATAAACTATTCTCAACATACAATTTTGCTGTAAATTACAGCGGCGTAAATTACAACTAGTATATATATATATATATATATATACTAGTGCGCACGCTTGAAAAACAAATATATATATATATATATATATATCAAATTTTAATTTATAACATTATTATTAAGAATGTTATAATTAATAGTTATAAAAATAAAATATGTTGTTGATTTTTTCATTGAAAAAAAAAATTAGAAATATAAAAGCTCACCATAAAAAAAAAAAAAAAAAAATCATGAACAAGATAATTTTTTCGAGTTACTATTCACCTCGAAAAAGTTTGTCGAGTTGAATAGTAACTCGACAAACTTTTTCGAATTTAAAAAAAAAAAAAAAAATTTTAAAATTTGTCGAGTTACTCGACAAAAAAAAAATAAAATAAATAAAATGTTTTTTTTTTTTTAAATTTTGTCGAGTTACTCAATTTAAAAAAAAAAAAAAAATTAAATTTGTCGAGTTACTCGACAAAAAAATAAAAATAAAAATAAATTTTTTTTTTTTAAATTTTGTCGAGTTACTCGAATTTTAAAAAAATAAATTTTTTTTTTTTTTTAAATTTGTCGAGTAACTCGACAAAAAAAATAAAAAAAAATAATTTTTTTTTTAAATTTTGTCGAGTTACTCAATTTAAAAAAAAAAAAAAAAATTTTAAATTTGTCGAGTTACTCGACAAAAAAAATATAAAAAATAAATTTTTTTTTAAAAAAAAATTTTGCGAAGTTATTCAATTTAAAAAAAAAAATTTAAATTTTTTTTTTTTTTTTTGAATATCTTGAGTTACTCGACAAAAAAAATAATAAATTTTTTTTTTTTTTTTTTGTCGAGTTAGTTACTCGACAAAATTTTTTTTTTTTTTGTTAAATTTCTCGAGTTACTCGACAAAAAAAAATAAAAAACAAATTTTTTTTTTTTTTGAATTTCTCGAGTTACTCGACAAAAAAAAAAAAAAATTTTTTTTTTTTTAAAATTTTTCGAGTTACTCGACAAAAAAAAAATAATTTTTTTTTTTAAATTTCTCCAGCTTTCTCGACAAAAAAATAAATTTTTTTTTTGGCTTACTCGACAAAGTGGTAAAGAGTTTGAAATTATTTTTTTTTTTTTTTTTTTTCCTACTAAGTCTTTGAAATAAATTTTTTTTTTTTTATTATTTTGTATGAGCTTTTAGCTCAATTTTTTTTGTGATAAAAAATTATTTGATATAGAAAACGATCACCGAACAATACGAAATTTTTAGGGGACATATAATACTCAGGTAGCTACGACATATTAAAATTGGTAGTCCGACGGCATGTTTAGGCATACTAAAATGCTCACCGAAACCTCCTAGATAGTTTTTTGAATTCATGCCGTCGACAGTTTACAAAATTGTCCATAAATTGAGTTATATAACAGGAAATTATGTAAAACCAAAGCCAATGGTTAGGCAACGCATAGGGCTATCGTCTCCAACGGAATTATGTAAAAATACTTAATATATAAGGTGCGATAAATTTTTGAGTTGGACAACGAAACTCGCATCTTAGAAAAACATGAAGTTTAGCAAAACCTTTCAAGTTCACATCATTAACGTGTAATCAAAACATGTGAATCTACTAAAACTACCACAAAACCAAGGTACACAAAAGTTTAAGAGGATATTTACACTACTTAAAGTTTGTTGATTGGTTTATAATATCGATTCCGCACATGCCGACGGCATAAATCCGAAAAACATCCTAGGAGGTTTCGCGATGAGTATTTTAGTATGCCTAAACATGCCGTCGGACTACCAATTTTGATATGTGGTAGCTACACGAGTATTCTATGTCCCCTGAAAATTTCGTATTGTTCGGTGATCGCTTTCTATGTCAAAGAATTTTTGTTACTCCATGACCGGTGAATAAAATTTTCAAAATAAGGGCGGTGTTACTAAAATTTCTTCACCCGGTCATGGAGTAACAAAAATTTGTTTGACATAGAAAACGATAACCGAAAAAATATGAAATTTTCGGGAACATAGAATACTCATTTAGCTAACACATATCAAAAATTGATAGTCCGACGACATGTTTGGTGACTAAAATGCTCACCGTAACACCCTAAGCGGTTTCTCGGATTCATACGGTCGCAGCTTTACAAAATTGTCCATAACTTGAGTTATATACCATGAATTTATGTGAAACCAAAGCCAATGGTTAGGTAACCCATAGAGCTATCGTTTCCAACTGGAATTGTGTAAAAATACTTAATATATAAGGTGCAGCATATTTTTTTGAGTTGGTCAACGAAAGTGCATTTTGGATAAACAATTCACCCAATCATGGAGCAAAAAAAATTTCTTTGACATGAAAACGATCACCGAACAATATGAAATTTTCAAGGAACGTAGAATACCCATGTAACTACCACATATAAAAATTTGATAATCCGACGACATGTTTTCACACACTAAAATGCTCACCGAAACATACAAGCGGTTTCTCGGATTCTTCTTGTCATCGCAATTTACAAAATTGTCCATAACTTGAGTTATATAACATGAAATTATGTGAAACCAAAGCCAATGGTTAGGTAACCCATAGGGATATCGTCTCCAACCTGGAATTATGTAAAAATACGTAATGTATAAGCTGCAACAAATATTTAAGTTGGACAACAAAAACTGCATTTTAGAAAATGAAATTCTACCAAAACCTTTAGGAATCGATTGTATTTAAATCGTTTCTTCCCCATAAGAATTGGGGATAAAAAGCACCAAATTTGATGACTTATTAAGGAAAAATGAATATATATTGACTCTAATATATAAAGTCAATAATTATGGCTAAAAGACACTAATATATGTATATTAAAACAAATAAAAGAAAAGAAAAGATGAAGAAGTTCAAAAATTGCGGTAAAGATATTAATTTAATATACAAAAATTGTCAAAAGATTAGGACAAAATAGTGAGATTTGGACAAAATTAAGACTAATACAACATCAAAACGACGTCGCGTTGGTTGAAGGGTGAATAGTAATGCAGTAGCCATGTACACTTATATTATAGTATAGATATAATACACCAAACAACTTAATTTTCAAATATTCATACCTCATAATGAATTGTTTGTGTAGAAGAGAGAAGCATACCAAATTACATCTTCAAATAAAAAAAATAGACCTCTTTAAATTTGATTTTGACAAGAGACAGAGAGATCAGTTCACAATATTAAATCACAACATGGCTATTAGCATCTTCAGAGTTAGAAAAAAGATCTAAAGACAACACGGGCCTTTTCATATTTAGACCCCGAAAAGATAAAAAATGAAGGAAAAAGCATGGACCAAACACAGCCAAGTGCCATGTAGAATCTATAATACCTTCCTAACGGTCAGACACAAACAGGAGATAGATAGCTCCTGCTCTATTACTTCTGGTTGCTTGTACCCTTCTTCTTTAGAAGGCTTCCAAATTTACGAAGCAAAGGTTTCTTCTTCTTCTGACTTTGCTGCTTTGAAGGTGAGGTTCCACCATTGTCATGATTTTCTGTTGATGATAACCCATTGTTCTGGTCACAGTTTTTACCACCCTCTGCCTTCGAGTCCAGCTCCTCCTCGAAGGATTCCTGCTCTGGTCCTCCTCCATCAGGAGAGAAGTCTTTTTCCTCAATCTTGCAGCTCTCCCACATCTTAAAATCGCCTTCTGTAGAATTATTGCATTCCTTTTCTCTCTTCTCATTTTCAGTTAGTTTTCCATTCAAATTCTCAACTTCTGTACAAGTCTGACCAGATACGTCATTCAAGACATTATTTAATTCGTGGGGATTCTCCTTTACAGGATGCTCACTTTGTTGAGGTTGAAGCTCCATCATAGGCTTTACTTCTCTTGCACCATTCTGTTCGGAAAATTCCACCACTTTTGGGAGCATATCATAATCATTCTCACAGTCTGTGAGCTCTCCATTATCCTCTGATTGCTTCTTAGACAAAGCTTCTTCGAGCAACTTGGACAATTCCTCAACCTTCTTCAGAGAAGCAGCTTCTCTAGTTCGAAGCTCCTCATTCTCCTGAAGGATATTCTGCAATTCACTCTCTTTATCCATTGCACTTTCCTTCAATCTCATGCTCTCGGCCTTTGCTTCGCCCAGAACTTCCTTTAGATAAATCACCTCTGATTCAGCATCCTTAAGGGAATTCTTCAAGTGATCTTCTTCAACCCTTGTTGCACAGGCCTCTTCCTCTACCACTTTTAGCAAATTAACCAACCTGCTTATTTCTTTTCTTTAGAAGAGTTGTCTTCTTCAGATTTCTTCACACAGTTCATCAAATGAATCTCTTTCTGCTCCCACTCAGCCTTCATGTTCTGGTACTCATGCTGGGACTGTTCAACAGAATTAGTCAGAATGTCAATCTCTTGTTTTGCACCATCAAGCATGGTCTCGTATTTTTCCTCTGTTTCTTTTACTACCAGCTTCAGATCTTTTATTTGAGTTTCATAATTTTCATGCTCAACTTCAATAGATAATAGCTTTTCTTTGGCTTCCTTGCTTCTGAAGAAACTTCATGTAAGGCTGATGCCAAACTTTCCACTGCCTTCTTGCCTTTCTCTTCTTCATCCCTGGAATTTCCCAACTCATTTATAAGTCTGTCTTTCTCTTCCAACAGAGATTGTAAACCGGCAGCAGCAAGTTTCTCACTGTTTAAGGCCCGAGTTTTCTCCTCCTTTACAGTTTCAAGTACAGACATAAGAGATTCAACCTTCTTTGCCATTTCAGAAGCTTCTTCCTTGGCCACTTGAAGACGACATTCTGATTCCTCGAGATCACCATTCTGCCTTCCAATTGAGATTTCCAGTAAACCCACCTTTTGTTCAAGGGATGAGATTTCAGATTCTGCAGCATGCAATGAATCATTGCTTCTTTCGAGTTGTTTCATGACTGATTCAAGAGATTCCGACGCAGTTCTCTCCAAGTGCTTTGCTTCCTCTGCCTGCACTTCTAACTCCTCCACCCTCTTCTGCCACTCCTCTACTAAATTACGTGCATATGATTCAGCCATTTTTGCAGCCTCCAGATCCACATTAAGTTGCTCTACGGTAGCCTCATTTTCCAAAAGCTCCTCTTCGTAGCCCCTGGCCTTTTCGAGTTCTAGTCTAAGAAATTCTATCTCCGATTTCAATTCCTCCAATTTATTATTTTCATTAGCTTCCATTTCGACCCTTGAATCAAGCGTGGATTTCAAGCGGATCAACTCTGCAGAAAGAATTTCCACTTTTTCTGCATGAATCTCTGCAATCTTAGTTGCATCATCAGCATGACTAAGAGCCTGGTTTTTGGCATCAGATGTCATGGCCAGTTCTTGCTTCACCTTTTGCAACTCCTGAGTGGCTGAGAGAAGAGCAGCTACATCCAAAGCATGCTGGTTTCGCACTGCCACAAGCTCTTCCTGCCATTCCTCTTCCTTCTTCTGAGCCGCTTCAATGCCTGCTTGTTCTATCTCAACGGTTCGGAACTTTTCAATCTCGGAATTCTCTTCAGCTTGCTTTTGAGCCACCAAAGCCTCCCTGAGCTTCTCATTTGCTTCCTCAGTCAGTCTCTGGGCTTCCTTCAGCTCATCAAGTGCTTGTGCTTTTTCTTTCTCAACCAAAACCAACTTCTCCTTGGCCTTCCTAAGATCTTCCTGAGCAAGATTTAATTCTGCCTGAAGTTCTGACGGCTTCAATATCCGAGTTGTTTTTTTCTGATAAAAAAAGATCAATAAACGATGCAGATTAAAACACAAGTATTTCAGGATGTTCAACAGATGTATGTTTATCATTTCTAAGTAAATTGATTTCATGGGAAATTTCATTCATTAGGTAAAAGACTGGCTTTGACCCTAGTGTTATCCTATAGAATAAACAATTGAACACTATGCACTCAATCCCAAATCTATCTTCTCATCCAGTTACCAACACTTGAATTCTTGCTTCTTAGCACCAACTGTTGAAAGCATCCCTGCAGAATGAAAATACATTTCAAAGGTCGAGAAGAAATAGCTGAAACTTACATCAGGTGGGGTAGTAAGCTTGGGAGACCGCCGGTCCACTGTAGGCTTTGAAGGAACAGATCTAGAGACCGATCAGCTGAAAGTCGAGAACTTTGCAGGGAGAGGGCGAATCAACTTCAGATTTAGCAATTCCCCTGCTGGGCTTGCTCACCCGAGGAGTCGCTGGTGATGCTTTTTGGTTGGGAGTATCAGATAAAGCAGATCTATGGAAATGAGACAATTGTAACTAGTCTGTGGAAAATTAAATCCCATAAAGCAGACAATGGAAGATCTACAAAAACATTCAATGCACATATGCCGTGATATGCAAATAACAGCTAAGGATTTTTCAAGGCAAAGATTATGCAATTGCAACTGAAAGTTAGGGATACCGACACTCAGTCAAATAACATAATAAATCAAGAATTAAAGCAAAAAAAATTAAAGGAAACTCGAACCCCATAAACCTCTGGTGACCCAAGTCAGAAATCATAAACAAGGAAAAAAAAAAGAGGGGCAGAGAAAAGGTAAGCGAGCTAGGATCGAGTAAAAACAAAAAAAGCCCAAGAAAAACCTGAGACGAGATCCACAGAAACGCACTTACTTGGATTTGGTAGACATGGTGGAGAGGAAGTAGATGTTGGAGGAAGATGAGAGTGGGCTGCCGCTAAAATGGTGACAACATTTGTCTAGTGTATGTAGTGTACATATCTCTTCTGTATATACATAGTTTTTTTCTTCAGTGTATAGCAGAGAAGTACAAGTGATGCAACGGAAGAATTTACAGAACTGTCTCTAGACCCACCCTCACAGTTAAAATTACGGAGGTAGCCCTGTTGAAAGAGTCAAATTACGAAAGATGAATCCTCCATCTCCAAAGAGGTGCTGGATGGTCACTGGTCAGTGAATCTAATGATGCTTTTCAGCAGCATAAAGAAACAAAGAAACTTTAAACATTTAAATAGTTTTGACTGATGCTTTTGTCTCAATATATATTATAGAGATTTGATCTCCTATCCACTTATAATGCTTATTTATAATATATATACTGAGATGATCATATAATTGATAATTCATGATCTCACATTCATTATTTTTACTAATCATACGATGTCACATCAGCGTGAGCATTATAAATAGGTAGAAGATTAAATCCAATGTACTATATACGAGCATGTGTGATAAAGATTTTTGTAGATTATAAATAATAAATTTTACGAAATGTATAGATAAAAAATAAATAAAAATTATAGATTCTATACAATATGTAGATAAATAACTTTTAATCGATTTATAAATATTTATAAACATATTCTAAATACATACGCTATGCATAATTTCCTTTTATTATATATAAATATGGAAAGTCCTGGCTGGATCCTAGGGACCATGAGGATCATTACCAGCCTAAGCCTTATTACTTACATTATAATGAATTCTATGGATTGTTATGCACGTAACATGAAAGTTGAGAGATTTTTATCGATATGATATTGATGTATAATGAATAAAAATTCAAATTTAAAAATAGTTTTCAATACATTATATAAATTTTTTAAAAATAAAAACAAAATTACATTCAAATTTGTATGAAAATTTTAAATTTTGTTGAGTCAGCATGTTTAATAAAAATTCTAAATTTAGACATGAGTTCTATATAATGTCTATTTTTTTTTCCTTTGTCACATCAATTTGACTTTAATCCTTGTCAACTTGCATTGGATAAGAATTTTTAAAATACTGTTGTATTTTACTTATGTGACAATTTTTAAATAATCAATGATTACACTTAAAATTTTCTTAGAGTGGTCAAATTGTTATATTCCTTTTCTCAAAATTGTATTAAATTACACAAGATGGTGAATTATTTCACATTATCATACCCAAATCCAATACAAGATAACCTTATTTAAAATTAATTTGAAAAAAATAAGAATGAGTTCCATATTTAGTTTTGACTACCTAAAGTTCTTAGCTCTCAACTAAATTTGTGAACTCGAGTTCTCGCGTGACGGAAAATATGAATATGAAAGTTAAAATCACGTTAAATCTATGAATCCAAATCCCCATATCAAACTCTCCAACTTTAAGCCATAATAACGTCTGCATTTTTCATTACATGAAGATATATATGTATATATTTAAATAGGTTGTGGAACTCAAACCTAAGTTTGAAAGGTGTAAAGCTAAAACCACGCTAATTGAATCCAACCCTATCCTAATTTTCCCAAAATAAGATCGGATGACATTAAACCGATTTAATTTAAAACCAAGGAGGTGGGAGAACTGGCGTGTTAGTTGCAGCTTGTGGGAAGTTGAATGAAATCATTATGTAAATAAAGTATTTCATTAGGTGAGACTTCACCATTTGCATGCCTCATTCTTCCTTAAATTACACCCATCTTATGTATACCCCGAATTGACCACCACCCACCCAACAACAGAGGAAAAAAAAAGAAAGAAAGAATTCTCTCTTTATGACTAAGTTTTGTTGTACAAAACAAATTGATTGCAATCACTTGATATATATAAAACCTAGATTTCAATTTTCATCATATCATTATGTGCCACACAAGAATGCTAAAAAGGAAAAAGCCACAAGCGACGATAAAGAAAGACCTACAACTTGGGTGAATGCGGGTGGGGTTGGTGAAAACCTCTTCCACTATGTGAAATGTGAAGTGGGCACTACAAATATCCTCTTTAAGTATTAAAGTTGAGCATGCACATGGAGGGATGTATATAAAATGGATACAAGAATGCAAAGGTGGCGACAGACTGATCGTAAGACAAGTTGTAGCAATATTCTTATAGTGATATACCAACTCATAATACCTTCAAGAAAGAAATACCAAGTCAAATATTGTATATGAAAAACTGACACTTTACTAAATTTTCAAGTAATTCAAATAGATTCAAGACATGTTAAGAATTTAAAACATAATATTAAATGTCAACAGCATCAAGCAATCCCTAGAGACAGGGCAAAACGCCATCACTTAAAAACCTCAATCCGATTCAACCTCTTCCTCTATTTTGGATTGATGACACGGTATAGAGACATGGCAACACAAAAGAGTCGGATAGTAGGCATGGCATCGGTCCTAGATGGGTCATACTTGTGTTTTCTGTATTAGATAGACTACAATTTTCATACAAAAATGATTTAAGTAATAAACAATTTTCACTGGTCATAGTCGGCTCCCTATTGTTGTCACTTCGCGGATTTGCATGTTGGGCACCAATGGGATCCATTCCGTAGGTGGTGGAGTGGGAAAAATACATGAAGTTTTACCAATTACATTTTGGTGAGCAGGATTATCAATATTAGATCATATCATAAAATATTGGCAATCTCAGGCATCCATATATATTAGACTTTATAGGTTAAGATGCTAGAAGCGTATTCTTGACATATCATAAACATAAGTTAAACATATTCTCTTAGAGAGTAAATGAATATTTTCAGGGACGTGCGCTCTCTTCTATTTTAGGGACTTGCGCCCGTGGTGATCTCAGTTGCACTGATTTTTTTTTTTTTTCCACTTTCTTTCTATGTTGAAAAGTTAAGGAAAGTGAATATATAGTAGAGAAGCAGAACATGACTGGCCAAGGGCAGTCGAAATCTTTTACCAACCCAATCCACGAAAGTGGTACGAATTGAAAGTTTGAAAAGTAGTGGTGATCTATTAACTTCCCCATTTAGGTGCTAGTTTTATTAATTTTCTAAATTGAGCCCGGCACTCTCAACAATGAAAACTAAATTAACTTTCCCGTTATAGTGAAGCTGATTTTGAAACTAAAAATTCCAAACTTATGTACTAAGTTTTCTATGGTTATATTGCCATCACAGTTTTGTTTTGTTTCATTATTTTTAGTATTTGTTACATTTATACTTTCATCTTTTTTTTGTTCACATTTTTATCCTCAAATCTTTTATTAATTAACACAATTAGTCCATTTCTGCCTAAATTCTCCCTTCGGATTTCCCTGCAGATACTAATAAAATAGCTGTCGATGCACTGTTCAAAATATTTACCTACATATTATTTGAATAAAATAATATCTCTACGAGCGTGAGCATGCTAGATCAATTTTTATAGTCTAAATTGGGGTAGGTGGTGCTCTTCTATGCCTCTAAATGACTAATAGACTTAATATTTATCGAGTGACTGCAAATAATGATAAATAGACATAAAATAATTGGAGTGCAAGGTACTGCAGGTAGTTGGAGTGAAGTATATATAATATTCACAATCTAATTATCATTAGGCTGATTGCGACATTAAAAGGCCTTATCCAAAGAAGCGGATGAGAGATACAGAAGAAAGGGGTGACAAATAGTTGAGGGGATTGAGATGAGATATATAGACTGGAAGTTGCCTTTGGTAGTAGAACTCACATTGATTGATAATCTTTTCTGGCTGGCTCATTTGTCCTATTGGCCAATAGAATCATGCCACATTTCATATAAACTGATAACAGATATATTTTCTTGAGACGGATAATTTGCACTTGACAGTTTTTAACTTGGAGGCACAATCTTCTTATAATGGAAATTCTTGACCATATATCAGTTTGCTCTGGCTCATAAACTATTTGCCAAACAGAGATATTGTTTGTTGTAAAATCTTTTAAAGCCAGAAAACTAACTCTTATGAAATACCGTGTTTCTATACAATTTATTTGAGCATATCCGATACTGAAAAGAGTACGACCATCATCTCCATTCCCTGATTATGTTCGATCTAGCATTGGCCACCGCTAGTGAATTCTTCCTGTGACTAAATACCTTTCCCAGTAAATTTTTTTGTAGCATCCTTAATCCATTCATTTGCAATCAATTGCTTACTGTAGTGAACTTTCTTGATTTTAGGTCTTCACTCAGGCCTTGTCTTCAACAGGTCTAATTCCATTTGATATTTAGGTTACCAGTGTACCACAAGGAAAACTGATGCAGAATGAGAGAGAGACAAAGACAGGAGAAAAGAATTTCCGAATTTAACTGTAATAACTGTGGAAAGGAAATAAGTATAATCAATCAAATAAATCACAATTATTTCTTGATTCTACTTCCTTAATAAAGGTGTATATTTGGCATGTTTCCCATCCTAATTTCATCACATACTCCATCAAGAGCACTGAGTAAAATTGGCCAGAACAACTTCTGCATTCTATTCTTAGAGCACAACCACTTAATTCTACTATACTATTGGTGGTTTTTACCATTTCTCCAGAGAGAACATACAATGAAAACAAGAAATGGAAGGTCTTTGTAGTCCTTATGTGTCCAACATGAAATTGCAAATGTAAGCAAAATTTGGTGGTGCGTGTAAAAGGTGCTAAATGAGCTTAAGTTGGTACTCTCACAATTTACAATAGCTGGTACAACTAAGGAAATGGATGAAAGTGAGAATGGAACTCAAACAAATTATAGTAATATAAGATAATTGTATGAGAACATAGGGCTACATATAAGATACAAGTTTTGTAGCAATAGAAGCTTCACAATAGCAAAATTGTGAACAGAATTACTACTGAAAAGAGGAAAAGTTAAAGAATAGAAATAAATCGATAGCATTCTTCAGGCGATTGGACTAACAAGTGATTCTCCAATGAGTTGATGCAGTAAACATGTTCGAGGAGACTGGTGTTCGAGGAGACTCTCTACAGTGTAGCAAAATCTTGAAATAAAACCATCAGTTCACTACGTCCAGAACCGCTTATGAGCTGGACTTCCAAGAAAATTAAGAAATATAAATGTAGGTTTAGACGCACCTCGAGACTCCCTGATTTCAATAATAAGACACAGCATACAAATTATTGACTATAGATGTGAAAAAGCGTATAAAAAGAGGAGACAATGAATTTTGCAGATTTATAAGTTTGGTGCACAATTTAAATTACCTTCTGGATCACTCGGCAACCATAAATTTGAAGCTAGGGTTTAGGACATGCCCAGTTATCTGCTCAGCCAGTTGTCTAGTCTGGGATGCACTTGCATGTTCAAAGAACTGAAAAAGAATAAGAACCAGAAAATACAATGAACCCTTATGTTCATGTCATGCCAATTAGTTTATACTTTATATAGATACTTTACAACAAAGGAACATCCCAAAATATGAATAAAACATCAGATGTCAGATTTCGAAATTCGATACCTTCTGGATCACATAGTTCCGAACACATCTATCATCAGGGGAAGTCCATGGGGCATAATTTCATGGCAGACCATGTTTTTCTCTTGTGCACCAGCAGTCTCAAGTTTTTGTGCCGACTTCTTAAGCACCTGTTAACAAGGTTACCATCATTATGCCCAAAACCTTCAAGCCTTAAGCGGGTTTTCTTAATCATGGTCCCTTGAGATCCAACTTGCCTTATGTCAGGTATCTGAGTCAAAACAAAATTCTTCCAGGTTGACCAGCACAAATAAAAAAGATGCAAGTTAAAGAAAAGAGGGGACAAAAAAAAAATACATTCATTTTGCTGATATAATTAGTATAACACATTGCAAGGAGTTCAACTCGTCTGTATACTATCATCGTACAATAATAATTAAACTTGAAATGAAGAAGAAGAATCCCTCAAATGTTTACTCTCTACAGTGTTGGTTTAAACAAAACACGCCACAAAATTGTCGACAAGGAGGTCTTGGAGAACATCGCATCGCAGTGTTATGCCTGTGGTGATATAGCTGCAGCACTTGTGTAAGCCACTACCTTCTCTTTCTTATGTCTCCCATCTTTAGATTTGTGTGATTTGCGCTTCTTCCTTGAGATCTCTTTTGGTTCGTTGTTGTCATTTTGCTCCTCGAGAGCAACACCTGCTAATTGTTGTTCCTCTGCATTCTCAAAGCGCTTCACATCCTCTTCTTTCAACTCTCTCCCATCCGTTTCAGGTTCAATGACAGACATTCCCGTTAGGGTATAGTCCAAGAGGAATGTGCTTCTTTCCAACCTATCTATTCTACTGAAATGCCTATGAGAATATGGAATAATGGCTTCAAGCAGTTCTCCAATTCCTTTTATCTGAAATCACATGGATATTGAAGTCCATCACTCACAAACTCGTAAAGAAACAAGTAAGAGTAACCAAAGCAAGTACCTCAACTATCTCTGTTGGAGGGAGGATGCTAAATACACGCAACAGCACAAACTGCGCAATATGACACAGCTTTGGTTTTGTATTCCATTCTCGCACATATTGCAAAAGTAGATGAAACTCTTCTTTGTCCAGAGAGCAAAGAGCTTTTTCAATATGAACTTCGGCGTCTCTCTTTCTGTAAAGAGCACAATTTCAGACAAACAATTCTATGTAGACAAAACAGCAACAAAATTACAAAGAGAAAGAAACCTGCAGAGTTCACTGAATAACTCAAAAAGTTTGTGAGGCCTGTGAAGTTGAGTAGCAAGTTGGATTGCTTTTGTATAGTCAGCATCCAATGCAGCATTCTCTAGTTCTTGCCCTCTCAAAACACCCTCTTCCTGCATTATCCACATGGCAATTTTCTCTCAAATTTTCATGGTACGGAACATCAAAATGCACACAAACATAGATCAAAGAGTTCCAAGACCAGTAAGAAAACACAATCTTATAGAACAAAGATAGAATACTCAACTTAATGTTGTAAATAAACTCTATCATTTAGACCAGTAAATAATTAAAACTGAACTGGGGCAAAGTTGTGATAACTACTGCAGGGCAATTAGTGCACATAAATTACGACCAGTAATGCAGGCAATTGGCGAAATTTATGTGCAAGCCACGTTACTGACTAAGAATTGTAAGAGGCTAGCTATCTAACTATGGCAATAAGTGGCTGCATGAATAACTTCCACGCAACTCAAGCTGTCTGGCATTGTTGAAGTAGCAACTTACACAACAAGAAGATCACAAGATACTTCCCCACCCTTGCAGCCCACTGGCACTGGTGTAATTGCAATGCCTGGAAGTGCATCTAGGACTATAGTGTCATTATTTTAACATTGAAAAATTATTTCTTCGCATCAACTAGGACAAACTAGAATTATCTCCGTAAGTTATCATGTTATGTAGCACAAGCAATGTTTAAGGAAAAGACGCTTAAATGACAAATGAGATGCCTCACTTCTTTACGGAAGGCTTCCTCTTTATCAGCAGCTGTGGAGTCGTACCACAAATTGATTAATGCATCACCCCCACCTGTTGCAAGCATTTCTGTCTTCTTCCCCACAGCCAAGGCCCAAATCTGTGTATCCAAATGATTTGAGCAGTCAACATCAAAAGGACAATGAATGCTTATTACAGAATCAATTATAGAATCTGATCAACATCGAAGAAATATAATATTTTGAGAAACAAAATCAAATAAGCACTAAACTAACATGTTGTCAATGACAAATGATAGTGATATAGTGAAATAAAAAGGCAACAGAAAGAACATGATTTTTGAATCAATATACACTTGTAATTGACATCTGACATATTTAGCCCATAGAATGCCAAAGGTGTAGAGGCCTTTTTAGATGCAATATTAGTGAAAAACAATAGAAGCTCATCCAGTACCTTCTCTTCATGTTGATCGTAGGTTGCAATGCATTCATTGGTTTTAACTGTCCACAGCTTCACCAAACCATCAGCACCTGATAATGGAATAAACTTATTTAGAATTTAAAAAGGCACAACAAAGCATCAAACCTATTGAAAAAAACAGATCAGAAATAAACAGGCCATATTACCGCAAGAAACAAATTGAGCCCCACGTGTAATAAATGATGCTCTGATTACACTCGATGTATGGCCTTCAAATGTTCTCAAACACGAACCATCAGATATAGCCCATATTTTTATTGTTTTATCACCAGATGCTGTTATGACACATTGGTCAACTGGAGAAAACTCCACGGACCAAATGCCCCTTTTATGTCCTTTGAGGACAACCACAGAAACTAGATCTGGGAGCCTCCATATGCAAGCTGTACGATCCTGAACATTTGGAGAAGAAATCTTTCACTAAGACAAATTCACAAGTGCCAACAAAGTGCTGTTGTAATTTGCTAACCTGGGAGCCACTGCAAACAAGGCTATCATTTGGCGCGACTGCCAATGAGTTTATATCTTTGTCATGTGCTGCTACAACTGCTTTTGCTTTCAAATTGATCACTTCTTCCAAGTCATCTGAGAGTCCATCTAAGCTCCAAACCTTCAGTGTACGATCACTGAACCAGGCAAGTAAACAAAATCAACACTTTGAAATGGATGAACACACTCTGTCAAGAGAATAGAGAAGAACCAAGGAGGTAAGTAGTATAGCAAAGCGATGAACTAAACAAGCAAATCAAAATTAAAACGGCACAGCAAAAAGTTATCAGTAACTGCTTGAAGGCAGTAAAGTCCTAAGGGATACCCCGATTGCAAAACACTGGAACAACAAAATTAAAAATGCATAAACACAGCCATAGGCATCAAACAGAAAAAAACTCAGACTGCATATTGCAAGAAGTTAAAAGAAACTAAATATTAGAATAGCAATAATGAAAAGGCTATGTACTTAGTGTTCACAAAGAAATAAAATATGCAATCTTCTCCATCCCACCCCCAACCCCCAAAGGAAAAAAGTCTCACAACTACAAGTAGACTGACAGCTATGCAAGATAGATCAAGTGAGATTTCAAAATGACAACATAGAAATGTTGGTTCTTCCAAAAAGAATAAACGGGGCAAAAAATGGTAAAAATGCTGTTGACAAAAAATGTGGAAGCGATTGATAGTTATGACAATGCATCAAGAAAGTTAGACCATATTCTACCCCCCATGACCTTCTAACTTCAAGAAGGAAAGCTCCTTGCAAAAGCAACTGTTTATAAAAGCAGCTATCTTGAATGATTTTATCTTAATTCTTAGATTCAGGAGATATATGTTGAAGATAAAATTTAAATAAATTGACATGTCCCTCTCTAATGCACATGGCTTAGGTTTTTGAATGAAGTGGTTCAAGATGTATTAGAGTAACAAATATCTAGAGTTCGAGTCTCGCCAGTCGCCACCACCCATTTATGATAATTGTGCACGTTTCATGCCTTTTGTTTAAAAAAATTAATTTGGTCTACACAAGAGGGGTGCGATTGCACACGAGGTTAAATAAATAAATGTGTTCACTCTCTAATATCTTGAGCTTTTAGATTAGGTGGTTCAACATTTATCATTCCAATATAAATTATGCAATCAGTGACAAACACTACAACTCTAATCCAAGATCAGTATCACAAGAACAAAATCTTTCTGTACATATTTATCCCTTGTGAATTTCATCTATATAGAAAAAATATAATTGCACAATTAGTATAGGTCAACTATCAGTCTCCTTCAATATATATGTATAAAGAAAACGTGTTACAATCTGTTCCAACTTCCAAGGCATGTGTGTATAAAAGAAAATTCCAAATCAATAACTTCCGGTGATCGACAACAAAGCACCTTCTTTTTCTCTAATTCCAAAGTTTCTGATATCTTTACCTACTACCACTGACAAAAAAGTTTCGTTGTTTCTTCGTGAAAGCAACAGCACCAACAGCTCCCATGTGACCTATGCCAACTCCAATGCAACGGTTGCTATGGGATTCCCATAACCTAACCTATAAAGACAAGGGAAATGAAGACTAAATATATAAACCAAAGAATTTTAAAGAGAATTAAGACTTTCGCACTTGCACCAAGATTAACTAAGAAAACAGGACATCTGCTCAATTGTAGAGAAAGAGAGAGAGAGAGAGAGAGATGTGTTTAAGTAAAACTTACACTGTTGTCCTTACTTCCAGTTACAATAAGTGCTGTTCCTGAACTTGACACACAGGTATCAAGGCATAGAACAATATCAGTATGCCCAGCTAATACATAGGAGCAAGACATGGATGCCAGATCATATACTCGCACCTGAAAATACAAAATTAAAATATAAATCAAGAATAGAAGCTGACAATCACATCCATTGAGCAACCAATTCATGAAAATAGAAGCCAGCAATGATATTTAATTTCTCTTGCTCAAAAATAGTAATAAAATTTGATCAATGGAAAGTGTTTGTCAATCCTCCGTCTATCCTATTGAATTGTGCATAAAGGTAAACTTCTCCAGGTAGAATACAGTGGAAAAAAGATCAATAGGAAAAGGTAAATTTTTTCTGCAATAACAGTATTCTTCCTTCTGTAAAAGGAATGTTCCTTCTATAGCTAACAATTATAATGAGTAAACCCAATAAGAAAACAAAATATGCCAGAAAAAGATGCATTCACCATATAATAAATGTCCTTTACCACAAAATGATTGCATCTTTCATGAAATGTGATTTGCCATGACAACAATCTTGATTGAGCTTTATGCAAACAAAGGTCACAAGAACAGAATGATGCACAAACAGGAGAGTCCAAAAATTCCTCAGGTGACTGGTGATAATCCAGGTCACAAAATGTAATAGAATGATGTGGCAAATCTGAAACAAGATTGTTCTTCTTTCTGCTGAATATATGCATACAGAATTACACAATGCAATATATCTTTCGGAGGATCGATAATGTTGGGAACTCCATGGTGATGTCAACAAGTTATGCAGCATAACTAGCATAATCAAGCTGGAGAGGCCCATTGTAATTTTAAAACAACTTACTTGTTCAACACTTGTAGCAACTGCTAGGTACTGTTCTTCTTCACCCAAAAACTTCATATCCACGATCTCTTCATTGTATCCAATAAGTCTCTTTCTCAGGACTAAGTTCAAACCACCTTCAGGATGTTCCTCGGGAACATAGATGAGAAACTGCTGATCCGCTGTAACACAGAGCAATCCTTGACCCGATGGCAACATCATAGCAGAAGTAAAACCTCTTCTCATCTCTTCTTTGTCTGAGCTGACAGTAACATCCGAAGACTTCTGCTCAAAAAGGCAAACTGCTCTGTTTCACAGTTAACTTCAGAAGTTCAGCAGACTAGCTATAAGGTTTACTACTCGTGGGTGCTTAAGCTTAAGAAAATATGTAGAAAACGGACTCCTGAATAAAAATATAGTCAAAAGAGTTAAAAGAAATTGATTTCCACAGCCATCGGAATTTTGTACTTGAACATCCCATCATCAAAGCAGAACACAAACTAGAAAATAAATTTACAAGTAACAGGAGCTCTGGCTAAAACATAAGCATACTTGTATCATATTATGTTAGTATGTTACACATAACTTTATCAAAAAGTTATAAGTACATTCTATACTACTTTGTTAAATTTCCAAACCAATCAAAAATAAGGGCAACCTACCCATCAGAGTACCATATCCGTACAATTCCACGTTCACCAACAGTGATAAATTGAATTGATGATGAAGAGATTTTTTCCTCCCATGCTGCTGTATTGACAATGCCAAACATGAGGTGAAAGAAGATCCAGAATCAATTGCGCACACAGCTTCCATTGCCTCATAAGTTGGCACAGTGATCTTACAGCTATAATCGTGCAGGTTCCACAAATTCACAACCTGAAATTACTATGAAAAATTAGCAGGTGACTAGTAAAGTATGTTAAAAGTTTGATCACCATGAATATGTAGCACAGGACAAGCATTGTTACTGCTAGCCAAAAGAAGCAATAGTTTTAGTAAGCTCAATGATGTTAAATCTGTTCTTTTCAGTTATGAGGTTTTTCCAACTAGCATCTGCAAGATTGCAGTTGCAATAACAAATAAATATTCAGCCAGCTAAAAGAAATATGACAAATCCACTTAGGCTCAAAACCTGTAAGTAAACAGCTTTAATTACTGCTCGTAACCATTTATAAGACATCGTTATAACATCCTCCCAAATTTATGCCAAACCCATTACAATGGTGGTGATTTGAGAACCGTAGTGAATGAGGAAAAAAATGGGGTCGTACCTTATCTCTTCCGGCGCTGAGCAAGGTCCATCCATCTTCAGATATTGACAAGGAAGTAACTGTGGATTGATGTTTTTCAAGAACTGCAACAC
Source organism: Forsythia suspensa (assembly GCA_023638005.1). Classification (NCBI taxonomy): domain Eukaryota; kingdom Viridiplantae; phylum Streptophyta; class Magnoliopsida; order Lamiales; family Oleaceae; genus Forsythia; species Forsythia suspensa. The sequence continues at coordinate 49,900,645 of CM042666.1, forward strand.
ACTTTTTGTTAGTAAGATCCCATACTCTAATGGTAGAGTCGTCACTGCTAGAGAAAAGCTGCAAACAAAGAGCCAATTATGAGCTAACTTCAATCTTAATTTCCCTAATATCTCGTATCACTTTTATTTCCACACTGAATTACATTAAATTCAGCAATAAATTCTCTCTTGAGCTAAATACTCACAAGTAATCGATTAGGGTCAGGATGGAACATAATACTGGTCACAACCCCCTTGTGCCCTTTGAAATAGTGGGTGCAGAAGCCTCCATCCACATCCCAAACCAGCACTTTCCTATCAGCCCCCGCAGTCGCCAGCAATCCTCCCGAAGCATGGCATGACATTCCCATGACCGGGCCTTCATGCCCCTATTTCAGGAAAAATCTTATGACGTCAAAAAATAAAATGGAATGACTAGCTTAATTAATTTTTATTATACTTAAATATGTAATCGGCACCTTCCAAGAGCGTAGGCACTTGAGGGAAGAGACATCCCAAACACGAATTTGGCGGCTGTGGCTAGCAGAGAAGAGGAACTTATTGTCTTGGCTGAGAGAGAGGGCTGTGACGGGCTCGGAATCGCCTTCGATGGTGGATTTAATGGAAGCATTGGCCGAATCAACAATCTTGATGGTGTCGTCGCAAGCGCAGACGAGAAAGGAGCCATCGGATGAGACAGCGTACGGGCCACCCGTGTAGAATTGCTGCAGCGATTGAGCACACCTGAAGTTGTTCTTCATTGTAACCGCCGAAGTCATGAGGAAAAGGGTGGTGGTCTTCTGAGATTAGGGTTTCGGAGAGGGACGACACGAGGATCAGAGTTGGGGTTTTAGCGGGTGGTGGTAGGGTTTAGGAGAGGGACGATAAGAGGCTCAGGGGTCAGGGTTTTAGCGGGACCGCACGGTTCTTGATTTTGGCATCTTTGGTTAAACCTAATTTAAATTTAAAATAACTACTATACCCTAAAATTCGACCGTAAAATTTTGCTCTCATTAAAAAATAATATGGAGAAACAAGATTGTGACGAGAGATTTGAAAAATAGAAAAGAGAAATGATAAAGGAGAGAATTGAAGAGAATGATAATTTTTTCAAAATTGAAGAGAGATTTATATACTTTTTATCGTGAGTAGAGTGAAATTTTTCTACGATCGTGATTAAAAAAAAAAGAAAAAAAAAATTGCTATATTTTTAAATGGGATTTTGGAGTCAATGTTCTTAACATTTGTCGTGTAATTTTGGTTCTTAACTTTAATTTCTCGACATAGACATCCTCGATCCATATATTGTGCTCAAATAAATTTCGTTTCATGCTACCAATAGTTTTGCGTGTGATTATCACCTTCATTTTATTTCATTTTTGTCCAAAAGCAAAATATGCAAACCAGCAATTTAGCGCACGTGTAAATATTTTCCTCGGTGTAACCACAAAGCCATGAAAGGAGAAAAGGATGGCGATTGCGTGTGGGAGGAGTAAATTAGAGTTTAGGAGGGGCGATAGCGGTAGAGGCAGGCAAATGGGTTGAGTCGGACCGATCCGGCCGCCCAGTAGGGCATCCCTTGAAATTGGGGAAATGAGTCTAGGAAGAAGAGTAGCAAGTAGAGTGGCAAATTGGTTGGTCAAATTTCGTCGAATGAGGCATCACTTGAAATTGGACCGCCAAACCACGGTCCAGGTTTTGTGCGGGGTTAGAAATATGATGGACCAGGTCAAAATTTATTGGACCAACCTTGTCTTAATTTTTTTTTCTTTTTAAATAAAATTTTTATACAATCTAATATATTACATTAAATACAATCTTAGATAAACTTGTACAATATATATTTTGAGATTTTTAAAGAGATTAATTTATAAAATTGAGAATCTTATATATTAGTCAATAGATAAACATCAATTTTTTCAAAATAATAATATTTTTTTTGGTTAATTGTAAACTATTTCTTGACACATTTTTTTAAAAATATAAATAATAAAAGCATGCTAGTTTTATTACTTTGAGATATAGCATTTTGGCTTAAATTAAAAAGTTTACTTATAAGTAAATTTAAACTAAATAATTTACTTGTCACGCCAAACATAATTTGGATTGAAACTTGAATGAAACTAAATTTTAATTCAATCTAACAGTTTTATGTTGGAGTTCGTGATTCTTGGACGATGTTTCTAAAAAGACAATTTAAATTGGAGGCTTGGGTTTAGACTATTTTAAATTGATATTATTTGGATTATGACGTGAAATTTATTTGCAAAATGAGTGATTAGTGTTAATGAAAGAACCAAAATAAAAATAAAAAAATTGTGGGCCGACGGGCCGGATCATATAGGCCCAACTTTGTTTGGGTTAGAGCCACCCCAACCCAAAATTCGAAATATATATAGCCGAATTCATAACCCAAGGCCGATTTTGTCATCTCTAGTAGCAGGACAACGTGAGGGTTAAGGTTTTAGTGGGACTGCTGAGAAGACCGCATGGTTTGGGATTTTGGCATGTTTGGTTAACCTAATTTAAACTAATTAAAAAGAAAAGAAAAAGATTATATAAAAAAATGAAAATAAGATTTTGGCCATAATGGTACTTAACCTTTTGCCTTTTGTGCGATTTTGGTCCCTCAATTTTATTTCTTTTAATGGATGTCTTATGCATTTCGTGCTTAAATTGTAATTTTTGACAAATTATGTCTAATGCTACCATTAGTTGTGCACGTGATTGTCACTTTTATTTTATTCCATTTTTGTCCAAATGAAAAATTGGCAGACCAGCGATTAAACGCACGTGTAGTTATTCTTCAATGTAACCGACAAAGCCATGAAAGAAGAAAAGGGTGGTGGAGAGAGAAATGAGGTTTAACTACAAAATAGATTGGATTACATCCAGAATTCATGTGCACCGAAATTAAAAGTTTGAATTTTTTTCCAATTTCTTATTTTTAAATATGAATATTATATTATTTTAATTGACTTGCACAATACACTTTGTTATTGCCCGATCTTGACTTGTCCCGCTCCTGATTGCTAATTGGATGTTTTAATCTCTCTGTGTAGATTGTAAATTCAGTGCATTTTTTATTTTGCTAAAAATCATATTTTGATAAATGTTGATGAAATCTACAGTTGAAAAAATGATAAAATTTGTGTATCGCATGAAATTAGTGATTAAAATTAATTATTGACTTTGATCGCAGTTTTTTAACAAAATTTTAAGTAAAATCAAACAAGGCTTAATTGTTTTACGTCATTACTAGTTGATAGACTAGAAGACATTTGTTGGGTTGGGCCTTCCCAATTGAGAGATTTTAACTTCCACCTTTTTTGTAAAGGAAAATTATACATATAATCTATTTTGAAATAGGTAATTAGCATATTTCGTTTCTATTTTTTGAGTCCATTGTGTAAATTGTCCTTATCGTTTGAATTTTGGTATTTGAGTCCTTAAATCTATCATTCTTTCATACAAAAAAGACTCCTACCGTCCAAATCATCAACTTTGACCGTTAAATTAATCGTCTGAGTCAAGACTCTCTTAATTTTTGAAGAGCAATTTCATCAAATCACAAATTATAATGTTATTTCAACACACACACACACAAAGTTACAGCATCTTCTTCTTTATCCCCATCACTCTCTCTCTCTCTCTCTCTCTATATCTAAAAAGCTCAAATTCCCATAATCCGCTCTCGAACATAACAATCAATTGGAAATACATGAACTCTCAGGCAAAACAACGAGCTTGGCTCCCTTTTCTACAGCCTCCTCTGTTGCAATGCGTGCGTGCATAATGTTCATCTCCTTGTCAGCAGTCACTTTCAATTGGCATAATCCAATCTTTCAAGATCCCAAATAAGTTCAGTTTTCAATTAAATTTTCACGTCCAAAAACACCCATATATGTATACACATAAAAAATCAAATTAAAAATTTGAGAGGACGGAAATTACCTTGGTGATGGGATGAACATGCAACTGGACGGCAGGGAGAACTCAAGCTTGTTCAGGGTTGAACGAGGAAGCCATTGTTGAAAATGTGGCTGAGGCAGTAAGTGTTGTACCAGACTTATCGGTTGACTTTTGGAGCACTCTATGAAGAATAATGCTTTGAATAGTTGTACACGTAGTGATGGAGTTAGATCTATGGTGGGGAGCAATGATAGGCGCACTATCAAGCGAGTAACAGGTTATTAGAGAGCGGTGACTTGAGAGTGAGAGGTGGGATCCTCGACATCAAGCAAAGCGACGAGTGGCGGAATGACGCTGAGAATAGCTAGAATAGTTCTGGCCTGATAATCTTCCACTCACTTCAGCTCCTCCAGCGTCTCTTCCTTCTTCCTCACTTTCTCCTCATTTGTCACTCAAGAATTATGTATCTGTAACTCTGTGTGTGTGTGTGTTGAGGAAACAATATAATTTGTGAATTGACTGAACTTCCATTCAGAAATTGAGATAGTGCAATGTACGCTTTAATTTAACGACAAAAGTTGGCGATTTGGACAAGATGGACCTTCTGCATAAATAATGGTGGATTTAAGGATCCAAATGCCAAAATTCAAAAGACATGAATGATTTGCACAAGAAACTCAAAGAATAGGGACGAAATGTGCTAATTACCCTTTTGAAATTAAAAATTGAAATTTACTGGTAACTATTAATTTTTTCAATTATACATTTAAATGATAACATAAATTGAATATTGTTGTGATGTAAAGAGACCTGTTAATCTGCACTGTTATCTTAATTAATAGCATAATTTTTATCATTATCAGACAAGATTTCATCTCATAAATTCCTCTTTTTCAAATTTCAAATTCAGAGTCCATCTATACTAATTCTCTGTCTAGTGTTTCATTAGGAAGTCATAATTCTCGCTAGCACCATGATTATACTGTGAATTTAATTAATAATTCATTGGCTTAAAAACATGTGACTACTAATGATGGATATTCGATAAAATGGGATAGTCCATTATTTTTTTCTAACCCCTTCCTCCACTCAATCTAAAAAAAGAATATTATTTCATCACGACCGTATGGAGTTTCTCTCGCTAAAGGAAGAAAAAAGTAGTCTGTGTGTCACTACATCTTCATTTTCTTTCATCACAAAATTATATCTTCTAAAATTTGCTGAAAGCTTCGATCCATCTTCCCCGTCCCACTTCCTCAATTCATCTCTCATTATCGATTATCTTCTTTCACCAATAGATCTTCAAAATCTATTCACCACCTCAATCTATGATCATAATAGAGTCTACGGCCGGATCCCACTGCAAGAAAGCGGTATACTAGTAACTTTCTGTTTACACCCTCTAACATATGGTTAATAATTAGCAAGGTTTTAAAAAGTGTAAAGCGTGGCTAGGTGTAGAGACCAAACTTCAAGTTTTACGAGCCTAGCCTAGGCGTAAAAAAGCGTTTTTTAATTTTTAATATTATTTTGAATTTTTTATCATTTTAAAAGTCATTCAATAGTTAAAATAATTTTATCAAACACTTGGAAAGCTATAATATAATATCACAAACTCAAAATAAAAATAAACTTCTATACAATATCACAATACAATTTATTATTCATTTAATATGTTATACCAAATGTCCAATAATAACAAATTATTTTGAAAAACAAATGAACAAGAAGCAAAAAAAAAATATATATATATATTTTTATGAAATATAAATAATAATTAGAAATTAGAAACATACATACCATGGGTGATTAATGAAAGAACCCAAATTGTCTTCAACTTTTAATTTTCACCAATAACTCAAACAAAAACCCAATTTTTACAATAAGAACTCAAAAGTCAAAAGTTGAAAACCCAAAACTCAAAAGTTTGGTTCATTTGTTCACGCAACTACAAGAGGGCGGCGATAGGAAATAAACTTTTAGTGTTTTACACTTTCATTTTCCCCATTTAATATTATATTATTTATCTCTTTTGATCCAAAAGTTTTGGAAGCCTACAATTTATCATTTAAGTTGTAGTTTTGGACTTTTATATGTGTATTAAAAAAAAAAATTATAATAAAGCGCACCTAATGCGCGACTAGGCGCGCACTAAGCGGTCAAACAAAGTAGTTGACCCCTTAATTCAAGCTTATTGTCCAAGCGAGGCGTTTTGTTCACGCTTCGCGCCTAGACGTGCTTTTTAAAACACTGATAATTAGAACGACGAAGAAACATTATAATATACAAAACCAAATAGTAACAAAATGAAGTTATAAGTCGATTTAACAAATATGTATGTGTTAACTTCACGTGGTAACCAACATATATTGATGAAGCAATAAATCTTGATAACAAACACTAATTATAATAAGCAGGTAGACGTTAACATCACATTGTAACCAACATGGTTTCATAAAGTAACAAAATTTGTTAACAAATATTAAAAAGTTATCATACATTGGAATGCACTTATCATACCTTGGAATATTCTAAAACGCAGTTCAAATGGACTTGATTTTTTATTTTTTTATTTTTTTATTTTTTTGTAATGGTGATTAGAGAATAATATGATTTCAATTTGATTGATGATGGAGGAATGATACATGATTGTCTCTGGGAATATTTTCAAATGCAGACTAATCCCTTGAAAATGAGAAATTTCAGTTACAGCAGATGAATTTAGGAAAATTCATATATATTTAAAATATTGCAATAAAATGTATTTATATAAATTCAATTGTAAATATGAAAAAAATTATTACGTACATATTTCAAAATTTGAAATGGCGAGGAGTGCATGCTCTAATATTCACTTTTTGTAATATGTTTTAGATGGGCCACTATGTTGGGCTTTAAGGGATAAGTCTTTTCAAGGTATAAATGTATTCCCATTTTAGTTGCATGATCACCTCAAATTTCTTTTGAAAGATTACACCTGCTTCAATTGCAAATTAATAGGTAAATATCACCAAGGGTCCCTAACCTTTGAACGTTATAACGATGGGGTCTTCAACCTTTGTTTACTAGCAACCGGAGTCCCTAATCTTTCAAACGTTAGCGACTGAGGTCTTTTTTTGACAGAAACCGTCAGTTTGACTGTTAAGTGGTCAAAATTTTGTTAAATGGACCATTTTACCCTTAAATTAAATGATTAAAAAAAAGAAATAAAATAAAAATTGCAAATCAACCCCAACCAACCAAAAATAATAATTGCATCCAAACCACAACTAAACCCCAACCCAAACGACGCAGTAAAAGAATCACCGCAACGCCCACCGCCACCACCGCCATTCATTTATAAATTGAAGCTCCTTTTCTTCTCAAGGGGTCTCTTCTTGCCAGATCGATGATAAATTCTAGATAGTAGCTAGTGCAAGAACTTTATCTTTACGGCCCTTCCACGCTGCGCACATGGATGTAAATGATGATGGCATGTTGGATCGTCTTTGTCAAACAGCTTCTGGTGTTACTACTTCATCGTCTGTGGCTTGCTCAACGCTTACCCGCAATACTTGTACCGCCCAAACACAAGTCTCAGATTATCACCTTGCTTCGTGATGCTACCGTATGGCTTCTTCGAATGGGACGAAACTCCTAGATGGCTCACTCTATCGGTGCAATTTTTTTCCACATCCACCACCACCACCAACAATGCCCAATAGCCACCACCACCACCATCACAGCATGCCCACCAAATGACCGATCGATGATCGCATAAACCCAGTTGCATATGCAAAAACCACATATATGCCGCCATGGTCTGCAAAAACCACAATATATATCGCCATGGTCGCAAAAAATGGTCGCAAAAAACCACCGGTGATATGCCGCCATGGTCATAAAACCCAACAGATATGCAAGAGAGAGCTCCACCTAGCTCGATTCCCATTCATAACAACAATGATAAGAGAAGCGCTACCGATCGATCGATGACCGCCTTAACGATCGAAAACCCAAAAGACGCCACCATCGCCTCCGCTACAAAACCCCAATTCGCCATCCTCCTCTTGCCAAGTCACCGACCTCTCACTATCCTCCGTCCAATCCTCCATTGTATCTCTCATACTCCCCTTCCCTCACTCCATCCTCGCCGACAACTGATTTTAGTGTTAATGGCGATATGATTGTTGGAGATATACAGAGTGTTTTATTGTTGGTGGAGAAGGATGCAACTTATGGGTTGAGCAGTAAATCATCTGCGGCAATGGAAATAGCTCCACTGTTGCCGCCGACGAGGACTCCTTTTCCACCGACGAGGCTCCTCTTTCTCCGGCAATTATTATGGGTTTGGATGCAATTATTATTTTTGGTTGGTTGGGGTTGATTTGCAATTTTTATTTTATTTCTTTTTTTTAATCATTTAATTTAAGGGTAAAATGGTCCATTTAACAAAATTTTGACCACTTAACACCAAAAACCGACGGTTTCACAAAAAGGACCTCAGTCGCTAACGTTTGAAAGGTTAGGGACTCCGGTTGCTAGTAAACAAAGGTTGAGGACCCCATCGTTATAACGTTCAAAGGTTAGGGACCCCTGGTGATATTTACCCCAAATTAATTGATGTCTGAATTTTGGAGGACATGTAAAGTTTGTAACGAATTCTGAAGTTACTCTAGGCATTGCAGATGGTGAATGGTATATATGTAAGATACCACTATATATTTCTCAAGTCGATCGAGTCATCAAGTAAATTGTATTGTCGTGTGTGTATCGTGTTAAGTTTAAATTTTGTAAACATAATTAACTTTACTTATTTCACTTTTACAGCTATACCATACTTTCCCTTTACAACCATGATGGATTCCATTCGATACATCTTGCGTTGGATTTTGGAGTTCGATCTTAAAAAGTTATTATTTATTGAATGCTAAATATATTCACATCACATTTTTCTATAAGTGCACCACATAAAATTGGAGGATGAAAAGTGTTTGACAAACAAGTCAAACACTCTTCCAATGCCTACTGGACAAGTGTCTAGTAGGCACTTCTTATTTGGCACACTAGGAGCATTAGATCACTATTCTACATTTATATCTCTAATATTTTTCTATCGCATTCTTATCATCAACGCTCATTTAATTAGCACATATTGTCTATGATAACGATTTCCGCTCAAAATTTCATTAAGAAACAACAAAAAGACTCATTTATCCTCGTATTTTTAAATAAGCAAAATAAATAAATAAATACAAAATTTTGATTAAATATTTGTCCTTCATTTTAAAGCATACTAATAGAATTTTTAGAGGAAAATCATTAGTAGGAACAAGATGTGTTAATTAATAGAATGTTAAATATAAGAATATGATGAAAAAAAAGTTAATGACATAAATATGATAATAAATAAAAGTTAAGGACTTTTTATGCAATTAAAATGTAGTGTATTTATAATAAAATAAAATGTGATGTGAATATAACCACTCTTTATTGATTAGTGATTGAAAAAGTTACACAAATGACCTAAAAAAACAAACTATTTCCTAAAATATTGTCCAACCTTTTATTTTTTTACCAAAATACGCTTTTACTTAATTCTTTGTTTACATGACTATTTCACTTTTTGTAACGAATACGTATTGCACTTGTGTGTAACACATGTAACACACATGTTACACCTCTTTTAACACGTGTAATGCACTGTGTTATGTTTCACCGCCTGTTTTCTATCACCATCGCCACCACCGAATGTCGAAACTATCATAACCGTCATCTTGTTTCCACCACCACCATTTCCATCGACGCCAACTGCATTGCCACTACCAGATCTAGCTACACCACCTCATTTCAACACCATCACTACCACTACCTTTAATCATCACCAGACGCGCACTATCGCCACATACCACCGTGATCCGCACCCACAATCAAGCCAACGCCACCACGACAACTACCATCACCGCCCCATCATCTATCTCACCACCATCCCGCCACCAAGAAATAGAAGAAGTTATCTTGAACCATAACCTTCCCCATTGGTGCAACCACAATCATGAGTCACTACCACCATTTACACCGCCTGTCACCGCTCCCCGCACCACTTTCATCTTCTTCCGCCATCGATTTCGGATGTGGTTCTACTAAGGAAAGAGTACAAAGAGATGAAATCTACCTACCATTACCATCAACTCAGCCACTATAGCACCATTCCAGTCACCGAGAAAATAAAAAAAGAAGTCACCAAACTCTAACCTTCTTCATTGTTGCAGCCACCATCGTTATCGAATCATCAACACCAATCCATATATCGGACTACCACCATCGCGTTCATCATCTACCACCATCATAATCAGATTCCATCACTACCATTCCTCCATAAAGTACAAATATTAGTAAAACCAATATATTTGAAATTAAAATCAATGGGCAATATTTGTACAATTTTGAAACGTTAGAGGGCACTGAGCATAATTTTCCCTTATTAATTAATTAATTTCCCTTATTAATTTATTCATCTTTAATCAATAGGTCGTCCAAATCTAGTGGCATTCTATCTGAGAGCATTACTCTTGAGAAAGTGAAGGACCGATCATTGTCAATAGCATTAATTGTTGGAGTTTACGTTAATAATTGAATAAATGCATAATACATGTGCATGTTGGATCAGTGGGTGGGTGGGTGGGTGCTCCAATTCACCAAAATTCAGTTAAATCTGTTAAATTCTTGTTAACTAGATTAGTTAAAATTAAGTTGTTTTTTTTTTTATCAATTAATAAAAGAATACATCTTAGAAATTGGGCATAAGTAATTAAATTATCATCGACATAATTTGAGAATACACGAACTTGCAAACCTTTGTTTCAGCACATGTATTAATTAATGTCCGTATTCAATGTAGTTAATCCCACGTGTGTACAAATTAAGACAATATAATTATCGTCTTAATTAATTAATTAATAGATGACAAAATGAATCATTAATTAATTAATTAGTAATTACTCTCAAACGGATAGTCGATAATTTGGAGAAGATGTATGGTAGGTGAGTTGGTTGTTTTTAAGAGTCAATATATAATGCTCTTAGCTAAGCTACTAAAACTAATTATCAAGTCCCTTGACAAGACTAATTTATTATTATTATTATTAAGTTGGGATATAACCTTTAATTTTATTGACTAATTAGTGCATTAAAAATGGTTACCAATAAGTAAATAGTGATGGATCTAAGAACTTTTACGGCCAAACCAAAGGAATAATGTTATTTATCATCACCGATTTCGGTATGTATAGTGGGATATATTGCAATTGATTAGTGTTACATAATTGTGTTGTGTCCTCAAATCAATTAATTGCAGGAATCCCACTGACCCATAGACGAGTGATAACAGCATTACTCATTTTTTAGCCACCAAATAATCATAATCAATCACCCCCAGAGGAAGTAATAATATTAGAGAAAATTAAACCAACTCTTTGGCTATATAACATTTAAGTTGGAGATTATATACAAAACAAACAAAGGAAGACTAAACATGCACCCACTGATTGGTCCTTTTTATAGTATATTTCTGAATTTCTTTGTATCATCTGATAGCTGCAGCAGCTTCTATGATGAAGCATCTTGGCTGCAATGAAATGATAAAAATAATTAATTAGTATATTCTGATTAAATTAATTAATTAAAAAGATAAATTTGGCTAGCTAGGGAAACATATAATTAATTACTTACTCTATGATTTGTTTCCAGTAGTACTTGCTTGCTTCATCATCCATAAGATCTCCCAAAGCATCAAAGGTGGTTGAGGTAGATGAGTTTGAGAATTGATCTTTTGGGCTTATAATATTGCTTTTAGTAGTTTGATCTTCTGTATTCACGACGAAAGGCTTAGGGGAGGACGGCGAAACCACTTCTGTTTTTGAATAAGTATCGCACATTGATGATGTCCCGTACTGACCGGTGCCATTAATGTTTTGAGTAAAAGTATTGGATTTTATCGATGTTTCTTCGAGTTCGGGACACAAGATAGTTTGAGTAACGTTTAAATTTGGAAATGTTGATGTTTGAGCAGGAGGGTACGGAGAGATCCCGGCTGAGTTACTATGTAACAATGCTTCTAACTGTGGATCCAGTATTAATGGAGAAGGATATTGATGATGTAGCTGATCAATACTAGTACTAGTAGTGTTTAAGAATTGCAGAATGTTACCTAAGTATAACATTTTGGCAAGTTCCGTAGCAGTAGTTGAATATTGACATGCTAGAGCATTGTTAATGCATATATTATTTGCAGCTGCTAGAAGCTGATCAGGTGGAATATTTGCAAGGGAATTGATGAGGAGATTATCAGTTCTAGGCATGTGTGTGGTTGGATCAATCCCTTTTGAAGTAGTTTCTTCTTCAGATGAGTATTCCAGAAGTTCTTGATTTCGTTATCAGTGCGTCCCGGTAGACGACTTGCTATGGCCGACCACCTGTACACACGGCCGACATCATATTGTACTCATTTTTCATTATGATCATATCATTTAAATCTTGTCTTCAACACGTCCCCTCACGTGTAGGCAGGACGGGGGTGAGACCTAAACTCAGGACATTTGTCATACCATGTTGAACTACTTAATCTAAACAAAGTTGATCATATAAGATGGAAATATATACATACTTGTTTCCAAGAAGAGCATGAAGTTCGAGGATGGTTTGTTCTTCTTCCTCGGAGAAGGTTCCTCTCTTGATATCGGGGCGTAGATAATTAGTCCACCTTAACCGGCAACTCTTCCCACACCTATTGAGTCCAGCAAGCTTCGAAACTTCTTTCCAATTACCATGTCCATACTTTTGGATGCAATCCACGAGCTTCTGATCTTCTTCCGGTATCCACGGCCCCTTCTTTAGCACATTGGTCTCGTCGCAGCTGCTTGTTGATGATCTTTCCATCAAATATAGTTACCTGCAGAAATTTGATCACTTGATATGTGAAAGTGCTAATTAGTAGAACCAAAAAGAAGCTGGGAATGTAATTTACAAACCTGATGGGGCTGTGTGCTTTCTGAGAAGAAAAAGTTAGATTTGTTTGTTATGTGAATGAGGTGGGGTTTTTATAGTGAGTACGCTTGGTGTGTGTTGGAGAGACACAGAATCCACATTCACTTATTGACAAGCCTCTATTTTGTTCATAATTAAACTAAGTTGATGCATTTATCCCTACCTTTCAAGAGAATAGCGGAAATACCTTTATCTTTTTTGGGATAATTGCATCAAAGGTTCCTAATATTTCAAAATCGTTAGAGATATGCCCTTAACCTAAAATAATAACACCAAACGTCCACAACGTACGAACAAATAGGCATCATAGGTCCCTATTGATAGTTTCCATCTATTTTCTCCGTTAAATCCAAAATTTGGAATGCACACGCTATTTATCCACAAAAAATGTGAGTGAGAATGGTAGAGGTAAAAAATAACTCCACTGTTTATCAAAATACGTATTGGCTCTCCGACAGAATTAGAGAAGACAGGTGGCTCATTGCTAGAAGATAGGGGATAAAATTGCTTGTAGGTATCACGCCAGTTCTCGTCAATTGTAAACTGTTTCTTCCCATATTTCATATCAGCCTTTAGAATGGAGGCTGCAAAATAGGATAAAAGAAGGATCAACTCCACTGGAAAAATCGAAAAACATGGAGCTCGGTCGGAGCACAAGCTCGCAAGTATGAACTCGAAATTCATCATTTCAATCAACCAACCAATCGTAGTAATTTTCACCATGTCTTGGGCGATAGGATGATACAAATGGATCAGAGATCGAAACCTATAAAACATAGGCCCTTTCTTAGATTGTAAGAATTAGACTCGGTTCCTTTATCTTCTCCACTAGCAAGAGGTGCACGTGAGGAAATCTCAGGACCGACATGATCTACGGGGGAAGTTTTAACGGGCTTTTTCTGGTTCTTAGTCGGGGCTTCCCTCTCCGCACAATCTTGGGTTGTGGTTCACCATCATCACCTTCACGCTTCAAATTTTCAAAGTCCCTCTTTTCAAATCTCAAAATTAAATGTTCTTCGACAAAATTTAATGCTATTGATCACCCATTTATGTTAAACCCAAAAATAAAAAAGTACAAAACCGTAGAAAATCAAACCCCGTAAAGAAATATAATTGTAGAAAGGGAAGTATGAATGTATACAGATGCATACATGTGCGCATGTTTACTGTGGATGGACTTGTCTTTTTCTCTTGAAAGAGAGCAGAAGAGAGTCAACGGATGAGGTGGCTGAAGTAGTTACACAACGCGGTGGAGATCGGTGGTTGGTGGGGGTTTATGGGATGGGTTGGGATGGTCTGAGTAGAGAGAGAATGAGCATTGAACCACAGAGAACTCACCATTCTCACACGCATTTTTTGGAGATGTAGCGTGCATTTCAAATTTTAGTTTTAACGGAAAAAATTGATGGAAACTGTCAATAGGACCTATGGTGCCTATTTGTTCATACATTGGTGATGTTTGATGGTATTATTTTAGGTTAGGGGCAGATCCATAACGATTTTGAAACGTTGAATACCTTTGATGCAATTATCCCTTTTTTTTTGGCACAAATCATCCCCAACATATTGAAAATTGGCTCAGTTCGTCATTTTGGACGTGTTATATGATAAATTTGGCCTCTTTTTAAAATAAATAAACAAACAAACAAAATAAAAAACACAAAAAAGAAAAATTACATGAAAAAATTGCTGCAAGAGTCTCAAAACTTTTCAAAAAATGCAAATAAATTCCAAAAAAGAAAATTATTCAAAAACAAATTAAAAGAAAAGAATTTAGATTTAAAAAGAGGAAAAGAAAAACTTCATCATCCTTAACCAACTCCACTCCCAATCAATCAACCAACCATCACATCCCTTATGTTACTTGATAATCAAGACCATTGCACGCATGTCGCTTCGCAGGGGATGTGATGGTTGACAATGGATGGGGTCGAATTTGGAGTGGGCTTGGTTAGAGAAGATGATGATTTTTTTTTCTAATTTTTGTTAAATGTTTTGAATTATTTTATTTTTGGGATACATTTGCACTTTTAAAAAGTTTTTTTGACTCTTGCTATAATTTTTCTTTTTTTGTTTGTTTGTTTATTTAAAGAGGATGACAACTTTATCATATAACGTCCAAAAGGATGAACTGTTCCAATTTCCTACATATTAGGATGATTTGCACCAAACAGTAAAAAAAAAAATATTTTTACTATTTTTCTGAAAATTTGAGGACGAAATACACCAATTTTCCTTTAAACATTCTTCTTTACTTTTTGCTGACATCACTTTCTTCACATAAGGCTTGTGAGAGAGATTAATAAAATAAAATAAAATATAAAACAATCAATCAATTATCATTGCATATTTATATAATTATTAGGGAAATATATTTCCATCTAGGTTCAAACAATCTTATTCAACAAGACAAATTAAAGTGGTCATCTTGTACTTGGAAGGACAAAAGAGAGACGAAATTTCACCAAAATTCAAGATTTGTTATACAAGTGGCATATTAATTTATCAGCACATTAAATTTTAAAATGAAAATGGCATCTGAAACCCAACAAATATGTACAAATTAATTAGTCTTGAGTTGCAACGAATTACACATTAAACAAATTAATTGTTGTGTCTCTCAAGTTATTCAGTCAACAAACATGGTGTTTTAATATTAATGACAATTCAATATTTACAGATGCATAATGCAATTCTGTATGACTAATTATTTAAAGAATCATATCGGGATAGGACGGAGTTAGACCGAGGTTAAAATTTTTCAAAACTAGACAATTATATATAAAATATAATATTATATAAACAAAAAATCAATTTTTTCTTTTTTCTTTTTGGACAGGTGGTTTATACGACAAGTAACTTTTCTAGATTCGCTCCTGATTTATATGATAGAAAAATCAGATCACCATGTGCATGCTTAAACAATATACCCACTTAAAATATTTACTTATAAGTACGAGCAAAGTTTTTAGTATGTCTAATTTTCCCACCAAAAGTAAGATAAATAGAAAATAATTGTAATGGAAAATAATTGTAAAGAAGTACTTGTCGAAAAGGAAAGCTTATTGTCACTTCAAGAAAAAAAGGTTATTATAAAAGAAAATGACATAGTGAAGCTTATCTCTCCCTATAAGAAATAACTATGGGTAATTATATTACCACAACATTGTTTATTACGTATATTACATTCTAATTGTAATGAAAGTCTCCAACTATTAGTCACTTTTGCATTTATGACTCTAAATTTTTTTAGCAAATTTTTATCATCAACCTATTAATTTGCATGTCTTATATTTGTATGATTTTTGTCCAAAAAATTAATTAGGATGACGTAAATTTTTTTTTTGCCTCTAATATTTTTACATAATTAAAATAAATAACTAATACGTAAGTTTGACAAAATATTTTTCTCCCATTTCAATGCACATTAGCAGAATATTTAGACAAAAATCATAATCGGAGACAAGATGTGAAAACTAAATAAAAGTTAATGATAAAAATACGATGAAAAAAATTAGAAATATAAGTGTCTAAATATCAAATGTTAGGGGACCTTTATTACAATTAAAGTGCAGTGTGAATAATAAAAAATATAGTGTGAATATAATTACCCAATAACTATTGATTGAAAGATTTGTAACATTATTACAATACGTATTTTATTTTGTGATGAGTTAAATAGATAGAATCTTCGTGTTGAGGTAGAGCTCAAACTCGTCAACATCAAATCCTCGCTTCTAGGAAATTGATGTTGTGATGCATAACAATACTTAGACTTTAAAAGAAACGTCTCAAATAAGAAGATTCTTGTTAGTTTCGAAACTTGATTTGTTTAACTACCTATTAGTACAAGTCTTTTTGTATGTTAAATTTTAGTGGTTTTATCGATTTATGACCAATTGACCATCGACATCATAGTGAATGCACGAGTGAGTTATGTACGTTTCAAATATGTACCTTGATCACCTTTAGAAATTTGAAAGTTTCGAACCAAATATGGAAATGATTAGGTGAAGTACAAATTTCGTCCGAAAATGTTGTTCCTACAAAGATTTCATATTTTAGGGATACCCATTTTAATAAATGGAACATTTTCTACACGTATGAAATTAAATTTAACTAAATGAATAAATGAATGTTTATATATATATATATATATATATATATATATATATATATATATATATATATATCTGAATTACCAATCAACCTTAGGAATTTCGAAGGCATACGTTTGAGCATTTGAAGTATCCTTTAGAATTTTAAAATCTCATCCAGGCTTGTAGAACAAGTTTGACAAAGTAAATCTTGAAAACGAAATCCACTAGAACCAGAGCCAGAGCCATGCATGGAATGCAACATATACATATATATTTTGTCTATATGATTAATTAAATAATTAATAGTATACCAGCGGTTTGATTTAATCTCAACAGGGTTATTAAACTTTAATTTGTTTTAATTGTATCACTGAATTTTAACTTAGTTTTTAATTTCAAAATTTTATCACATTTCATCACTTATCGTTTCATAAACTGACGAAAATTAATTAGTTGACAGTCACACTATAACTACTATTTTACATTATCACTGTGTGGCAACCTATAAGCAACTATTGTTACGTCTCGTCTTATGGACGACGCTTGCTATAGACATGTCATGTGGACGAAGTTTGTATGGCTTACTTGAGAATAACCTTCGATCTTGAGAAGGCGAAAGAAAAGAGTTCATAAATTTATCCTTTCAATTATTTGGATCTAATTCTAGTATAGTTTATTCTAACCTTCTCCGTTTTAGGCAAATGGTTCGAACCTCTGCCTTGTTTGTTAACCATCAATTCCAAATGGAAAGAATATTTCTAGGACCACTAAATGAATCTCCATGGTAAAAATTAATTACAACTAAAGCGTATGATGGAATAATAACCAAATCCAAAGAAAAGGATAGTCAAGTCAATGGCATCTTGCCACGTGTCTTAACATTCACTAAAATTAAAAGTCTCCCAATTGGAGGGCGACATGTGATAGAAAAAGAAGAAAAGACAAAAAGACTCTAAGCTTTGCAGCATCTATAAATAGCCCCATTTAAATAGAAGAAAGAGAGAACAATTAAAAACTTTTGCCAATTATTGCTCTTTTAACTCTCAATCTTCAGACGGCTATCTATAAGAAAATTAAGTTGATTATTTTAGCAAGGAGGTGGCCGAAGATTTGTTGCCTACGATTTTAGTGGTGAACAACAATGTCTTTAGGTTAAAAGTACAAAATAAGTATTTTTTTAAATTTATTTTAACACTTTTATGACGTGACATAATGATAAATTGGCATACCATGCAACAATTACATAGAAGACCCGTAGTTGTACAACTGTCAATTAAATAATTTTTATCAATTTGTTAGATGACAGAAGATATCACGGTGATGAATTTGAAATCAAATTAAAGTTTAGTACCTCCAATAAAAATTTCTCTAAAATTTCAGGACCAAAAATTAAAATTACGCCGCGAAAAAAATGAATTTTGGAGCAGAGCTGTCTCCACCACCGTTCTATATCTAGTCAAAGCATTCTCTGGATCTGGTTCTGATTCTGGTTGGAAATGTCGTTTATTTTGTATTAATAAAAAGACGATTATTTTCTACTATGCACAACAGATTACTTTAATTACAGCATTAATTAATTAATTTAAGAAAATGACTTGTTTTCTACAAGGTTAAATAATGTAATATTAGCATTAATTAATCAATTTAATATAATAAGTTTAAAGAAAAATTACGATATGACTTTGAATAAGGCAATTAGTATATATATGTGTTTTACTGAGAAGAAAGTGATAGTCAGTCAAAAGTAATTAAGCAGAGTTTTACTAAGTTTTACTGACCCTTTCAAAATTTACCCCTCCCACCCCACCCCACCCCACTCCGTCAAATGCCTCTACCTTTTTGTAGTTGTAGAATATTATTATATGCAAGAAAAAGTTGTATATTAAATTAGTTGCCATCTTAGACCGCAGTCTGCTTGGTATTGACCCATCACCCATGCAAGATGCAACTCCTCTCCCTCTTTGAACAGTTTGGATTGTGTTGAGATAAACTGTTCTAAACTTGTTTTTGTTTCAATACAATTTTGACATCTCGACCCATCATATTTTCTTAATAAATAAGAACACGCTAAGATAATATATTGATTTGTCAAAAAATATGTTAACGTCTTCTTATTTACTAAAAAAAAATATGTCAAAGTGTCAAAACTCTTTAAAATGAATATTAATTAGAAGAACTACATGTTTTACCGGTCTTATTTCAAAATATTTCATTATTCAAACCATTAGATAGATCTTGCACGACTTGGCTCATGATTTTCAAGGTATTATTTAATTTCAGCTGATGATTTTGTTAGATTCTACTAGAAACTGGATTACCCAATTTAATTTTCTACTCACTCAATTGGTTAATACTTCAATGAAATTTTCTAGTCTCTTTCTTTTAGCCTTCTTTAGTTTCTGTTTGGAAAAAATTACTCATCTGCCAGAGCTAACTTGTCCACTTGGATTTACTGCATGCATTATTGCTCAAATCTCTGAATAAAACAAAACGAAAATACAATTACCTTATATAATGGCTCATTTAGAATACTAAAATTCGATTAATCCATTTGCTCAATAGAGCTCAATGGATTCTAATATCATGTTCAAACATGTGACTCCATATTGTAAAATGTCAACTTTATTAAGAGGAGTAGCTCAAACCTTCTTTACCCTTTCAAGTTTCTAACAAACAAAGGATTAGAGGAATAAGATATAACCCTACACAGAGCTTCTAAAATACAACATATCTGCTAAGTTATCCGGCAGCAGCGTCTCCATGCCAGTGTACTTTTATACAGGTAACTCAAAACTTTAGTTCTGACCTTATTACCCGGCACAATTACACAACACAATGGGCAGTTAGAAGGCAACGCGAGATACAATATTTTCAAAGATGCATCATAAGCCTAGAGATATTGACACCGAGTACCCTCAGATGTGAGAATTCTCTTGTTTTGAACCACTGGGAGAAGGTAACCAGATTCCTTGCTCATGGGCCACTTAGAAATCTTCTTGTCTTCATTTTTCCACATCCTTGCAACCGTTGAGTAATATCCGCTCTTCACATAAGTTACCAAAAGGGTGACAAGCTCTCTGCAAATTCAAAGCATATTGATTCAACAATGCATAATGTAAACTTTATCAGGATACGTATTGCCTACCACTTTTGAGCAAGAAGATGAATGGCTCCTCTAGCTCAGCCAAGTATAAAGATGACAAGATAAAACGAACATTAATTATTGAAGCAGTACAGTTTACTAGCTTCAACTTTGAGTAAATAAATACAGAATCCAATTTGAAAGTTACTAGAGCTTCATATCCAAAAATTGCAGTCAATCAAATCTTTAGTTTTTCTTTAAGTAATTATTTCCTTCTAACAGGTTTTCATCATTTTACCACTCGGGATTATGAAGTATTCATCTGTCTTACAAACAGAGGATCTTCAACCTGTAAAAATACTTGGTTTGAACAAAAATTCCTCAATGAAAACAAATGCCAATAAATAAAGCTTGACATGGAAAAACATGCATGTCTTCAGTGTACCACGAGTAGTACGAAACAAAATCAGATCGAGTGTTTCATCAGTCAGGGGATACAGTGCACCGGAGTCTCATATTCTATGAAGTTGATGCTGGATGTAGTACACACTATTAGTTCGAGATTGCGAGTTTTTCCAAATCTTCAAATCAAGCAATATTGAGGTCACATAAAATTGCCAATTGTTTCTTTCTTATTATATTTTATTTCAAAAATCCTATTCATGATTGGGTCCCGGGAGGAGGGGGGGGGGATGACGTGGCTTCATTAAGAAAATAATTTAAGTTATCCGTAGAAGATCACGTGGGGAAGCTTTTACTCACAGGGGCGAGCAAGGAGATCGACCGCCATTTACGTAGTAGATGAACAAATATGAATCATAATACTGCCCATTGATCAAGTAAAAATTGTACAACCGCCGTACACACTGGAAGGACATTTTCTTGTACAAATGGATGGCCGCATTATTATATGAAATCACATGTAGATAAACAGCACTGCAAGTTGGGATACTTGAGGCATATTTTATGACCTTGTGGATAAGTGAACTAGCTGAAATTCAAAAACCAGAGAATATTCAGAAATAAACAATTTTGAAAAAAGGATATTCCAAAGAAAGCACATTATAGGGGGGCGGGTGGGGGTGAAGAGTTACCTATTCCAAGATTTCTATGAGATTCTACAACTCCCAGTGTCAAGATGTATATTAGTGTTTGGTCTGGTTTTGACATGTCAAAACTGATAAAATCTTCTACCTGCAGTGCAAATGTGAATTTGATAGCATTAATAGCAGAAACTCCTTAAGACTATAATCATTAGTAGAGATGCTACATCTAATGGAAGTGAAATCTTGAATAGGAAATCCGTTTCCACAGGCAGTCAGTAATTAGGCCTTTATTTGGTTCAGAATTGATACTTTTATAAATAAGGCCTAGTTTAATTAATTACTGAGTAGATCAACGCTCACCTCACTTTCTTTTGCTGAAACAATTCTGGCAGTCACAAATCCAATAAGTTCATTGCTCTGAGCACTGGGCCGACTGCGATCAACAGCTCCCCAGCACACAATATCACGACCATTGACAGCATTGCGGAAGAAATCAGATTCATACCTAAAAATATCACAAACTTCTTCTTAGTAAACTATCAAATTGTCATCTCAAAACTCTCATTACATTAGCAAGAATGACACAAGATCATCTGACCTGATAGGAAACAGATCACCGTGAATTTTCTCAAGAACCTCTAAATCGGAGGGTCGAATAGGCCTATAAGATATAATTGGACGGTGAGGGGCTTTGAAGTTTACCATTGATGAATGTACTGTCAATCGCCCACAAATATTTGACGTATATGCAAAATCTGTAAGCAAATAGCATCTTCCATCTATGCAAAATTAGCCAATGTAGCCATGCAGCCTCAGGAAGCCTGACAAATATATCATATTCTATTTCAGAAACCACAAAGACTCTGACACAGAAAATTAAGAAGCCAAGTCTCATAAATAAAAATATCCCCAATGTAAGGTCTCAAATTAGCATCCTGCTTTTAGTATCTCTGTTTAGTTCCAGCAACTTTCTGTGAGACAAGATGTAAAAAATGAAGTAAATTGACGGATGCAGCAGTGTTGCCATTTCATCCTTCATATAAAAATAACTTAACACTGAGTGCCATATTCAATATCATCTTAGTGCCATTGTTTAAAAATCCTATTTGAGGGTTGAGCATCGCACCTCACCTCATGTGAAGCTTTCATAAAACGCCTTGAATCCCGCACCTTAAATAACAATTATGCGCCTTGATTTAATGAGGCTTATGCCTCAAGGCGACTTAAGATGTTTGCCCCTTTGTCTTGCATTTTCAGGACATTTAATTACTAGTCCTAGCTCTTTTGGGCTATTTCTTTACAACCTAAATTGTTTTATGGATTCTTTTATTTACTTTTTTTGGGGCTTAGGGAAAAGAAAAAAAAGGAAGGAGAATACACCATTGCAAGTGGACAATGATGAAAAAGAATGAGAAGAAACTTATAGTGACTAGGATGATGATGTTGATAGTTCTCTTAAAGATCACATATGCGGTTATGATATAAGAGATTTCTGAGTTGTTTTTACTTTTAGAAATAGATTATAATATTGCTATGTGATTACTAATTTGAGAACCTATAACTTTATGTTCTATTGATCTATTTATGTTTGTTTGCAAGTTAGACTTTTAATTTTGTTAATAATTTTGTTGTGGATTTTTAAAGATGATTTTATGGTTACTATGAGCATATTTTTGTATTTTTAGATCCTCTTGAATTATTTTAGTGGCCTGTCTCGAGGCTTATGCCTCAAACCACCTCAAGGCTTGGGCCTCTACTGTTAGAGGAAAAACGCATTGATGCCCAATTAAGCCTTTTTAAACATTGTTTATTGCTTCTGGTGCACACAAGGTCTTCGCCAACAAATTCACGACCCAATTTACGCATCCAAAGAAGAACAGATCAAGGGAGGATTGGAACAGTGGTCTCGGATGGAGCTTAACTGATGATACCTTATTTTTTATCATGACCCAATTCATTCATAATAAGAGTAGATCATGGGAGGATTGAAATGGCACCTTATTTTATGGCATGACCCAATTCATGCATAATTAGAGCAGAACATGGGAGGATTGAAATAGATGCACTCGGCTGGAACTTAATTGATGGCAACTTATTTTATTTAATTGCATTTTGTTTACTTTGATTACAAGTTTCCATTTACAAGTTTAGTCTTTGCGGGGTTTATAAATAAACTTTGTTAAGGAGGGATAAGGCAGTAGTTTTTCATTGAATAAAATCGTGAAGTGTAGAGATTTCCACTTCTCTTTCAATCCAAATCGGCATTCAATTTTGAATCAATGGTTTGTAGATTGTTGTGTTCATCTTCGTTTCTTTTTCGCTGCATCAGCTTCCATCTAATTTTAATATTGTCTTGAGCCAAATCATGGTGGTAACATTGCTCGTGATCAGGTCCTTCTTAATTCAAGAATAAGAAATTGAAATAATACAAGCTGTTGATAACAATACTACGATGTATGCCGTGGATAACAAAATGTATGGTATGATTTTCTTACATTAAAATGTTTGCCGTGTTAAATTGACCTACCTAAATACAAAAGGGAAGTTCACTAAAGAAAGTAAACTTGGTCACAAAAGAACCAAGGATCACAACAGAGATGAAGACTAGTACTTCGACAAAATCATGATCTCGGTCACTCGAACTTGCAAAAAAAATTAACTCTCAAGAGGATAGTAGTATACATTCTGCTATGACTTTGAAAAAGCCCGAGCGGCTATTAAACTATCTTGTAACACAAGTAGTGTAGAGAAGGGATCCTTGGCCACTGGAGAGTTGACGAAGAAACAGGAACAGTCTAAGCCCAACGGTTAACTGTTTTTAAATGTTTGCAGGCAGGGGAACACACTTGTTTAAAATTAATGCCTATGTTTCTTAAAGTTGTAAACACGATTTTCTTTGTTCCTTCTATAGCTTGTTTAATTGTTTGTTATAAAACCGTTACTGTGAAACGGATTCACTGAATCCAATCCCTTTTAGTGGGATTTCCTGTTGCTATTCTGGTCAGATTTGGTTAAACAGATAATACATTTTGTTTCAGCCCTTTCCAACTATCCTGCTTGGTGTTAATATTCTTCTTTCCTTAAAAGTGTTGCGACAAGGATCTGCCCTTATAGGTTGGATTGTATCTATTTTCAGCTGACTTCTATGTCAACATGGGCCGAGCCGAAGCCCCGACTTTTTAAATCCCAAAAATAACTTTACACAGGCAATTAAGCCCTAATCTTTAGCCATAGAGTTCTTAGAAACATCATTTTATGCTAATTCAATTGTACCAAACTTGACAGTATACCGATAAACCAGAAAAATCAGTAAATCAAGAACCTCAAAAACGAGCAGCCACGGTAATCAATTAATAAGTCAGAACCAGCAGGCGCAAAAATAAATCATACAAAAAAAATGATTACTTTCTAAGAAAATGAAAGAGTTTAGAAAACTCACCAATCGATACGCTAATGCCTTTGCTGCGAATACCACGACAAAAGAGGAACGGCGAGCTGTCAAATGGATTAAGCCAGGGTCATAGAACTTATTGAATTTCCCAATTCGATCTGGCGATCGGAATTAGGGCTTGATTTATCGATACTTTCCTCCTCTTCTTTATCCTATGATTCGGATTCCAGAAACAACCCACTTACGTTTCTCTAGTAAAAGGATCTGTAGAAAAATAAAAATTGACTAAGTATGACAATATTTTGCTCAAGTTGAAGGTGAAAAGATTTAGAGATCGATAAAAGTTATTACAAAGAGCAAAAGAGATGAGAACGTGACATTATGAAAGAGATTTGAGGAGTTACACAAATTGTTGTTGAAAATTTTGAACACAAACCTATACTTTTTTTTTTCATTGTGAGTAGATAGTTAATTAATCTATACACACGTTTTAAAGAAATAAATATTTTGGCTCGCTAATATTTTAGATTTTTTAATTTTCCTTGAACAATTTAAAAAACATTTAAAATTTGTTTAATTAAATTTTAATTAATTAACGACAAAAATTATTTATCTACTTATCTACCCCACTTCTTCATTTCATGACTTGAATATGACTAGTATACCGCTTAATTTGTATGATCGGATCGTATATCTGTTTCCAAATAAAAAATTTGACAACAAAAATAATATCAATAAAAAATCTAGAAAAAAAAGCGAAGAAAAAAATCTACTGTCGTAACCAAAACAAAAACAAAAAAGAAGAAAATCTAATTTATAGTTTTAAGATGATGGATTGAGGCAGTAAGTAGAATTTGGAGATGGCCGTCTGAGATGGAGGATTGAGGGAGAGTTTCATTTGAAGAGAAAAATTGAAGACGTAGTGACATGCAGACATATTTTTATTTCTTTCTATAGCAGAAAAAACCTTTATATGGTCGGTGATTAATTGGTAACACTAACCTCCAACAGTAACGATCACTTCTCACTCTAATTCACTATTTATCAATTTGTCTATAGGTCGAATGCTTTTTACAACAGTATATTTAAGATCGTAAACAAAATTGTGAAGGGACCGTACATCTTGAAAACTGCAGTGAGAAATTATTCTACGTGCCTATTAGGTAAACTCTTGAATTGTTATTACCACAAATAGCCTAATTATCTTGAAATAGTCGTTGATATTGGTAGCCGAGCAAGGATGGCAATGGGGAGGGTCCGGGGCAGGTCGGCCCCGCCCCCCCGCTCCGCTAAATTTTTTACCCGCCCGCGACTCATGAATTTATGGATTTGAGAGGGCACGATTGACCCGCCAATCGCCCCGAAAATTTTTTTTTTATAAAACTGAAAAAAATTATTAAAAAATAAATATATTTTTTTAAAAATATTTGTAGCAAACAAAACCAAAAAATTTCAAGAATGGGATTGTGGTGTAATGGTTGAGATTTGTAATTTATAATTTCAACCCGGGTTCGATTCTCCTTTAGTCCATTTATAGCAAATTTTTAATTTATATTTTATGTTATGATTTTACCAAAAAAAAAAAAAAATCTTGGCAGGGCGGGTTCGGGTCAGCGGGTTTTTTTGCCATTCTTAAGTAATCGCCATCGCAATTGTGTCTGGCTTTTGGGTGCGCTATGGTGGTGACGGTGGGCATGAGTTTCTTGTTGGAAGCGCAAGCAGATGAAAAATTGTTGGAGAGATTATTTGGTACATTCAATATTTGTTAAATGGATATGAATTCTGCAATATTTGTTGATAATGCCACGCCATTAAGAAAAGTTTTGCCCTGTAAAAATGAAAGTGAAAATGAAGATGGATAATGAGTTTATTGTGGATTTGATCATCGATAAGTTTATGATTTTTCTCAATGATGGTGAAAATTGTGGGTAAATTTGAAAATTTTTGTGCACCTCATATATATATGCAATTTTGTCTACCTACACTGAAGACACATAATCATAATAGATACATAATCTCTATAATAAATGATATTTAGAAAATCAACATTACCACACACAATGGCAGTGGAGCATCTATATTTTCTAGAGATTAGAGAAGCGTGGTGAATTTTGTTAAAATTGCAATGCTGAAGACTAAATTTGTAAAGTTGTGTTGCTTCGCTTGTAAAAATGCACCAAGTGTGTAAAGTTTTAAAGGGAACTTTTACTTATGCTTTAACTTTTATACACAAAAGATAGATGTACAAAGTATGAATATGAGTTACCAATTATTCTTGGTTTATCAACGCGTCCCCTTATATAGAAATGTCAATTTTAATTTATTTATGCTTGAACTTTCGTTATAAATGTTTAAAATGATGTACTTTTTGTAAATTGAAAAGATTTCCTTACAATCTTTTAATTTTAAAATGTGATTGTATTTGAAGTTTTATGGTTTTACAAGAATTTTATATAAAAACAACATATATATATATATATATATATAGTGTGTTCATATTAACAAAAATCAACTTCAAGGACAAAAAATAAAAGTAATCAATGACGATTTTTCGAGTTCAAATGGCTGGCAATTAGGTGGAATATAACCCCAAATCTTTTAATTCTGAAAAACTATAATTTATTTGATGGTTGCTATCTCGACCTCCTTTTCGTAAAGTAATACTCTATTATTTTTTCGAATTTTCAAGCAAATTGATGATCAAAGTACTCATTGAGCGTTGTATGGATAAAATAAAGAAATAACTATCGAACTTTTATTGTTTCAAATTTCAACAAACAAAAGTGAATTCACGATGTTATTACAAAATAATGTGCAAATCACGTGTTCTTAACTAGTAAATTCTAAAATTACTTTTCTCATTTCTTATTCATTATCAAAAAATAATTCAAGGTGGATATTTTAATGTCACTCTGCACATATAATGTATCTGCAAAAGAATAAATAAATATTAAGAGAATAAGAGGAAGGTGTAAGTTAATTGGGATGAAATTATATTTTACGTTTTTTTAAGTTGTGAATTTTATGAAATTTGTGAATAATAAATAATTGTAAATTGTGGGTCTCATTGCTACAGTGATGATCTCTACTAATAATATATAATATTATTTTTCTAACTTCTAAGTATGTTAGTCCTTACAAAATTATATGGGCTTAGTTTGCTACTTCACAGTAATTATGGGACCAAAGTGTAGCTTTAGACTTGAAGGGTGAATTGGTCAGTTCTGCGAACACGATTATGGCAGTACGAGAAAGAGTAAATATACTCGCAGTATACTTTTTGTTAAGTATACCATATTTTAATTAAAACGAAGGTATCTAACTATTGCTTAATGGACTCCTCTTGTTGTACGAGAAATTTTGCATGTAAATGGTTGATGAATAAAAGCAAAAAACAAGGGTAAAATAGTCTTTACACTATTCACTCTCTCTCATCTGTCATCCAATCTGTACACATTTTCTGTACAACAAGCATTTTCCTTGTTTAATTTTGCATTTGTGTCCTCAATTATTTTTTATCATATTCTTATCTCAACATATTAATTTGCACATCTTATATTTGTTTTTTATGATAGTTTGTTCAAAAAATTAATTAAGAGGGCGTAAAAAGATTCTTTTGCCTCAAAAGTTTGACAAGATATTTGCCATTCATTTCAATGCACATTAGTAGAATATTTTGGTAAAAACCATCATAAGAGACGATGTGAAAATTAATTGAAAGTTTATGATAAAATGCAACGAAAAAAGTCCACAATATAAGATG
Source organism: Forsythia suspensa (assembly GCA_023638005.1). Taxonomy (NCBI): domain Eukaryota; kingdom Viridiplantae; phylum Streptophyta; class Magnoliopsida; order Lamiales; family Oleaceae; genus Forsythia; species Forsythia suspensa. The sequence goes on from CM042666.1 coordinate 49,928,942, forward strand.
GAAGAAATTTATTGCAATTAAAATATGGTGTATATAAAACAAACTATAGTGTGAATATAATTACCCTATGAGAAATGCATAATTCGGATTCAAATAATTTTAGTGATAATTTTGTCGCATATTCAATTTTATATTAAAATTTTATAATTACTTTTTAACATTTTAAATTTTAAATGTAACAAATATAAAATATTTTTTTATAAGAAATATAACAAACGTAATAAATACAATAAGTGTTATAAAAGTAAAAGCACTACTTTTAGAATAAGAAAAGTAGAATAGCATTTCTAAATTCTTTTGTTTTTTATTATCCCATAATTTTATAGGGCATGGAATATGAGAATATTAGGCCCAAACCGAATTAAGGCTATTAAGAATTAATTTGGAATATTAGATATTTTTGGAAATTATTTAATTAGAACATTGAATTTTAATTTTTACATACTCTCTCTTCAAAATGGTCTTAAATGTATGCAACTTAAACATGACCAGTTCAAGACAATACTACTATTTCAAAGCTGATTATAAATCACGAAAAAAATCACAAAACCCTATTTTCACTTTAGAAAAGAAGTTTGAAGATTAATAACCCTACCATCAACGTATGATATCCTTTAAACTTGCATATTGTGACCACAATTGGTGACATAATGTGACATTTAATATTTAGTTTTGAAAATACATGATATGAAAATTGTTTCTCAAGTGGTTTGATGTGAAGTGTGACGTTGAATTTCGTTTATATGATCATTATTGTTAACTTATGGTGGTCCGTAATTTGTCATATTTGAGTTTAGATAAGATATTTGTATTATCGGGGTCTTGACGATAAGTGTGGCCTTCATTTAAGTTGATGTGACCTTAGTTGATAATATTTTGTGAGCCTTGATCTGTTATTATTGAAATCAATTTACAATATCTCCATTTCGAGATGTTTTGCTACCACTAGTGTGAGCACGCGATGTCTCATTAATTAAAAATGTAATAGTGTTTATTATATATTTATTTTACGAATTGACTTGATATTGGTAATTTAAGTGGAAAAAAATTAAATATTAAAAAATCAAGCGATTGAAACCTAAATATAAGCATGCTTATAACTTAAAACCTAGTTTATTAAAATTCATTACAATAGATGACTCAAACATATGATAAAATTGAATTCAATTTACTTCATAAAAATCACTATTCTTAAGTACAATTTTCTCAGAATTTGCATTCATCCTCGAAGACTAAGTTCATTCTTTTATAATATTCCAATCACGTAAAGAAAGTTGAATGCTTTTACATTAAGAAATTTCACATTTGCTTTAGAATAAGACTCTGGGCATAAGTATTTACAACTGTACATTAATTTCATTTATTTTCCAAATAACTTTAATAAAAGATAAATAGAAGGTTGAATTGAGCTTACACCATCAAAGATTTTGATTTTCAAGAACGATAAATTATGCTTCTTTGGTAAGTGTACCAATTCAATCATTACGCTGTTTAGTGGCAGAATAAAAAGTTCATAAAAATCTTCTTTGTTGCTTTAGATGAAGCTCTGGAGATAATGAATAAGTTAATTGATCAAATCGTTTCATGTTCAAATTTAAACTCTTAAAACAACATAATTTCTAAAAGTAAATAAATCACGTTGCAGTTGTTAATTAGGCATGCTAGTGGAAGTTGTATATATTTGGTGCAAGTTAGAGATTTTGGGTCACAAATGTGTAAAAAAGTAAACAAGTCAATAAACATATTAATTACAATTAAAATTGTTTCATAACTACCAGTGTGTAAAAAGTAGTATCTTAAATACAAAATTTTAAAGAACTAAATAGAGTTTGCATTGTGAATGTACAAACAAGTCATTAAAAAAAATAATACTCTAGAGTTGTATTAATATTTAAAAGAATGACAATAAAATTATATACGCCATTTTGTTATTTATTTAGGGACCATTTGCGCCAATTTTTCTAAAAATTAAGTTAAAATGTGAAGAATATAATTTGAGCTCTAATAGACTAATATTAGTAGTTAATAAATGAATATCTCAATTAATAAAAGTATTTGAATATCAAGTTTGTGACAAAATTATTATTTTTATGTTGTAACAATAAAATACAAATAGTAAATTTAAATAATAAAATTACTTAATAATAATAACATAATTTTATTTAACATATTTATTAATAATTATGAGCTTAAATTTTAGCTATTTTATAATATTTCGTAAAATATACAAAACAATTTAGTACAATACCAATTTGGTCAATAAAGTGTCAATTAAAAAAAATGAATTCGTTAGTTTTTTTTAAATTTATAAAAAATAAAATTATCGGACCCATCTACACCTTTTACAAAGATTAGAAATCCAATTACCATTTTCTCTAATTAAAACTAAGGACATATTTGTCTTTTTCATTAAATAATGACCAATTGCGCACCAAAATACATATGTTAGAAGTCTTATGTGTAAAAAACAAACACTAGGGATGATTTTGTACTAAGGACAAAGGTGAAGAACCATTTGTGCTAATTTACCTTTTGGTTGATCATTATGAATAATAAAATTAATATTCACACTTTTTATATAGGTATAATATTTGATTTTGAATATGTAGTGTTGCATGAAGGTAACTTATGATGTGTACGAATACAAACTGTTTGTGTGAACTATTTGCGACACCTAATTGATTTTATTTGACCTCGTTTGTGATATTAATCATGACATTTAATAAGTCGCCATGTTCATTTCGAGATGTTTAGCAATTGTTCTTGAAAATGTTAAAAAAAATTTGTGACTTAAATTATTAATTGTTTGATTAATTATGACCTTAATATTATTTTTGCTTAAAATAATTTATGTTCTGAAAACAATGGAAGATGTGTATACTGTTTAGAATCTTCTAAAAAATTTGAAAAAACAAATTGTTAGGGTCAGATTCTGAAAAGAGAAAATTCAAGTATACACATCACATTATTTCTTTATTAACCCCTTAATTTCGGTTACGGTCCGTGTTGGTTGCACAAATTTATTTCCTAAATTTCTCTTGTTATTTTTGAAGACCTAATTTCTGCAAATATTGCAACCTTTCCGTATTTCTCAATAAGTAAAATTAAAATTTGGTAGATAACCTCCCCCTCCCCCCCCACTCTCTACTCTACCTTTATTATTTATTTTTACAAAAAAAATGACTTTTAAATTTCTTATTTGAAGTTAAAGGTAAAATGTCTTTTTAATAAAATTTTAGCTTGTTAAAATTTGTCTACTAAGGACCCAAAGGGGCTACTAAAATAAAAGACTGAGAAAGTGAAAGCTCCGTTCGAAGAATGGGGACCAAGGTGCAACATTCATCAAAGTTTGGAAACCTCAGATGCTATTTTCCTTTCTCATTTCAACACGTTAGAAGGAAAACTTATCTAGACCATGTTAGGCTTGGCTTCTTTTCGTATTTCTACAAAAAAAATAATAATAATAAATAAATAAAACCAGCAGCTAACCCAACCACGCTCTAAACATATTTAAAAACAAAACTTTTTGGCCATTTTTCTCCGAATCCATCATCAACCATCTTATTGGCAGAAAAATTAGAAAGAGGCCTAATTTAGATAGACAAAATGAATAAAGGGCTTATTTTATCAACTCATTTTTTAAAGTAGTCTTCAATAACTACAAATTCCAAAATGCCCTCGGTTTTGTACTTGAGAAGCTTGCCTCTTCATATCTCAACATTACTGGTGCTGTTTGATTGAAGAGCACAAAGTATACATTATATTTGGTCAAGCATCCTTCTGAATCAATACCTAGATATTAAAGGAATTTAGCAGCCATGAAGCGATGGCTCAATACAGCGTCTGCAATTGGCCTCTTCCGAAAGTCACGATCTACCATAGCCTACACCCCACACAAAAACAACTGAAGACATTAGTCCAAGTAAACCATAGAGAAAAGAAATCTTTCTTGAAATTCACAACCCGTCCTGCCTCCCTCCCATCATGCAGGTAGAGCAACAAATACTGAAGCATGACAGAAATTCTTTTATTGAAATAGAATAAACTTGAACAAACACGGGATAAATGAAAGAATCAAAGGGGGAGAGGGACTGTGTAAACAATGAAATTGTTCGATCTTTAATGATATTCAGCACTTAAAAGAAACAAAAGCAATATTAATCATCATGTTTACGTGGTAACTGAACCTGAAGTAACTCCCAACCAGCACCAGCACCAAGATCCAAGAATTTGACAGCTTCTAGCAAACGGTCATCAGCCAAACAGTATCTGACAAAAAGAAGTAAATAAATTTTGATTGCTACAAGGATAATCAATGGGATGACACAGAAACTTTAATAATCAAAGGTTAAATAATACATAAAAATAAATTAATAAAAGATACAGAAACCTTGATAGTTATTATAGCAGCACAAAATTATAATCAGTAAAAGTATAATTGATTGGCAGCCTCCGGCCTCCCAAGCCCCCCAGAAACAGAAAAAGAAAAAGGGAGACAATATGAGATATTTAATTGACACGATTTTATACACATGCACTGGATAAAAAAATAGCTACAACCTCTACTAGGTTCTATACCAAATAAAGTTACAAGTTATCTGTTAAACTACAATTAATCCATTTTTCCACAGCCAGTACAATATTCACTATTATGTTTCTATATTTTTTTATGTACTGTTTGATTTTATGTTTGATTTTTGACTTAGTGTAGGATTATAATAGTGGGTTGTTACCACTAATTTAAATTTTCATTTATTTAGGAGGTAGTGGGCAATATGGAGCTAAATTGTGCTCCTTAGTTTTAGGATACATGGTCTTTGATTATTTTGTATTCAAGTCCAGACAACGATTGAATAAAATATGAAGAAAAATATTTTGCAACTCGGGTTGTATTTGGGAGTTTTATTGGTTCTTTGAAACACCAATATTTGAGAGGTTCAGGGTTCCTCGAATTAACCTACTTTTTCTGATTTTTTATTTTCACTTTCACTTCTCATTACGAACAATTTGTGTTCGTAACACACTCACTCCACCACAATTTTGATACTCTATTCCCCCTTGTGAAATCGAGATTTCTAAATAAACCCTTAGCCAAAAAAGGTTCCATACCAAGCATAACTTCTCTCCAAATACCACTATTCCCTCAAATTCATCCCTTTTTAGGATACATTGACACAAACTACAAGGGTCCGTGCATAAAGCGCCATAAGACTGTTGGGGCAGGAAGGTATGCTTGGCTTCAAAATTAAAAGAGCTCCAGCAATACAATTGTGTGGCACTCTTGCCTGCACCCAGGCCTAAATTTGTATGTAGTCGAGGTCTGTACTCATTCTTTGATCTCAACGTAATTTTGTAGCCTAGTCTGTGATAACAATGGCTAAAAGAATAATAGTCGTGCACAATGTGATGATTGTCTGCTATTTCCTCCAAGTTCCTTCTCTATACATCCAAGTCTTCACATGTATCTTTCTGACAATTTCTAGTCAAAATAATACAATGTAATGCAACTTACTCTCTCATGGCATCAAGATCAAGCTGGAATGTGTTCTCCAGAAGCCTCTGCAAATTTGTAACAAAAATGATCAGCACTGTGAAGGAGGAAGCTCCAACCTAGTATATGAGCAGAACATGTCTAGTAGAAAGCATAATGAGAAAATGAATTAAGATAAATTTATGACGCACTCTCAATGAAAGACTGTCCATGACTCCTGGTTCACAGAAAGGAATGAAAGCTAGGTATGCAAATAGAAGACCAGCTTCATATCTGCAAAGAACCCCACAAAAAGCATGTACATACAAATAATTATTTATTCTTAAATATAATAGGAGAACAAAGTGAAAGATATTTACATGTCATCTGCTATTCCAAAAGCTCTTTTCTCCATAGGGGCGAAAGCACCTGCAGCAGATGCTCGTCTCCAAAGTTCATCTGACGGAGTTCTTGAACTTTCCTCAGGCTGAGAATACCTAGAACACCAACAAAATTTTCACCTCTTAAAAAATCATGTATGAGATGCATGTCAGGTGAATGATTTTAAAAGATCACCCAATTCACCACACCGGGGATGGAGGCACCAACATGTGATCCTTCATACAAATTGGGCACGCTTTTGCATGCATGAGACTTGCCTTGTTTAAATTTCAGCTATATCTGGTTAGCCTCCTGCTTATATTACCTCACAAACTACAAGAAACTCCTTGAGGATTGTCTCCACTCAGAAACAGGCTAAGTCTGTCCAACTGGATGGAATCGGCCTCGGAATTTTCAGAAAAGTTGGCATATCCAACGGCATTATATAGCTTTCATGTGGCTCTCTTGAAATTAAATGAGGGAACAGAAAGCCTGAGCTTGGGATCTTTGTGAGGAAGATATTTAATGATGAACTAACAATTAGTCTGGGGTGGAGTGGAGAGGGAACATGTTGTCAAAGGAGCAAGATTAGAAGTCCTTGCTCCACAAAGTACGAATGTTTCAGATAAATTAAAATGGAATTTCCACCTAATTCCTATGCAATACATCCATGTTGTTTCAAATCAGACGACAAACTAGAAGTTTACCTATCAGTTTATCATTACAATTCAATTGTCATTAACATGATATCTTAATTTGACTAATTCAAAGTTTCAAACATCACTCCAACCTTAACATGATATCTTTATGGAACCGAGCCAAAGAATATTGTCCACCCCTAGTTCCAAGACACTCCATCCTTACACCTCAAGATCCACTCTGTTTTATTCTATTGATACGCAACATCCTGAACCTAGTTCCATCCGAGCAAAAATGGATCAATCAACATCTCTCTATGTATGTATATATGAATAAACATAGGTCACGCATACATTATAAACATTTTGACATAATGTGCTCACCGTGATGGTAACCGGTAGTCAGAACAGACTCTTGAAAAAGATAAAGCACTCAACTACAGTTTCAGAAAATCTCTATATTTCACCTAAAGAGAATTTAATCTGGCTGTATATTAGTATGATGCAGATAAACTACACCATGAAATACCTTACATCAACTGAAAAGGCAAGATCCCGCAGCCGTGGAACTAGATAAGCCGAATCTTTCTCAACCATTGTACTGCATTTGCAAGACAGATGAGTGCTTAATGTACAAATTAGTAGAGAGTAGTTTCTGGAAAGTAACAAAGATGAATTGTTAAATGTTCGTTAAACTTTATTTCTCAGGCACACACTTGAGAACAACAGAAGCAGGTCCAAGACTTTGGTGTAATCTGTCGTGGTCATGCATATAGGCCAGGCCTCTCATAGCACCCTGAAGCAGCTTTATAACGAAGTTCCTTCTCCTCTTTATAGTTTCATCTTTTTCAAAAGGATTCCAAAGTTTCTGTTCTCCAAGATATTTTGACATCTTTTCACTGGCTACCTTTGCATAGTCGGCAGCACTATATTTTCCATCATTCTGGAAAGCAAGCCACTGTAGATAACTTGTCACATATAAATTTAGTTAATGAAAGAAAGTGAAGAAAATGGAATTCTACATGAAAATGAAACTTTGATGATATAGACCTGTTCCCCTGTCTTGGTCTCAAATCCTCCTAGAAGTATTTGGATATTCTGACAGATGGCGGCTTTTGAACTGCTCTGCAAAGAATGGGCATTTAAAACATTATAGGCAATGTTCCTAGGCCAACAGAAATATACTAAGGAATGAGTTTGTAAATGCTTGTAGATCGAGAGCTGTCATATTACTTGAAGGGAAGCATGGGCATTCAGCTCATTTGCAGCCATCATGTCCGCTTCAACACCACCAACTTGTTGACCAGGATATACCTTCATGACATTTTTGGTTCAGATAATGAGTTATTACTAATCAGAATAAACAAGTGGAAGACAGCACATAAGTTGCAGTACTTAGAATCTACAAACTGAATGAATTACTTAGTATAACCATATTGTCATATGCACACTCTGAATTAATACCACAACACTTTGTGCATTGATTCAATGCTCCATATGCTCAACCAAACATGATGACAGTGGTCATGAGATCCATAAATCATGTGACAACAATAATCACCTTGAAAATAACTGGGGTACCTCGACGTGGACCCTGAGCTATTCTTCCTTCATAAAGCCTGCGAAAAGACTGCCACAGATAGTATAAGCAGCAAACATAATGAAAACTTATCCATATCATTAGAAATAGTGTCTAATGCCATTCTCTAGTTCATAAACTCATTCCTGTTTTCCACCAGGAACCCATTAGAAAATCATGAAGAAAAAAAAAAACAGAAAAGCAAAGAGGAAAGGAAATGCACCTGATCTTAACATTGCCCTCTCCAACATCTTGAACTCTTAATCTCCCTATATCCGCTGGTGAATATTCCATATCCATCCCTGGCTTTAACCCCGAGTAACTGCAAACAACATTCCTCAGTCAAAAAATTTATGGAAAAAGTAGAACAAATCTAGAAAAATCAAGAACAACTGAAAGAAGAATGATTCAATGCAAACCTAGTAACGTTCATGAAACCATAGCTTCCAATAAGCCTTCCAACCTCAAAAGAATCAGGATCCATTATCAAACTTGCTTTACATAATCCCCAATCTCGATGCCCACTACGCGGTCTTAGCTGCAAATTTAAAGCTTTCCCACCAAAGGAAGAAGGACGGGAATAAAGGGAGAAAACCCTCGAAGAAGGTATGCAATTAGTTGCAACCACTACCATCTTCTGTACAGTTTTTCCAGTTACCCCACACCACAGAGGCGCCAATGGAGTGACAATGGAGTGAATGGATGGATTGTACAAGGAAATGAATAAAATAATGTGAAATACTGGATACAGATAGGGTTTGCAGCTGCTGCCACGTTAGAAAGGACATTCATTAACTCTTATATGGTGGGAATTGCAAAATGGCAAAAGTAGAAGGACTGTTGAGAAAAGAAAGATGCCTCGCTGTCGCCAATCAACCGCTTCAGTCTTTAGACCCTTCTCGCGTCTGCTATTCTTTTCCCAATCCTCCACTGCTTCCTGCCACTAAACTCACACACTCACAGCGACATTTCTCCCGTGATCTAGGTTTCCATTTTTAAACCTTTCAATTACTCACTTATATACAAATATAGTATTGAAAATTTTTGGTGGGGTGTTGAACAAATGGAAGGAGGAGGAGGAGGAGGAGGAGGAGGGGCGAGTGTGGGGAGCATATCATCAGCATCGTCGGCTCCGCCGCCATTTCTGAGCAAGACATACGATATGGTGGACGATCCGACGACAGATTCGGTGGTGTCTTGGGGCAAGAGCAATAACAGCTTCGTGGTGTGGAACGTGCCGGAATTTTCCACGGATCTTTTGCCTAAATATTTCAAGCACAATAACTTCTCCAGCTTCGTTCGCCAGCTCAACACTTATGTTAGTATCTCTTTTTTGTGGGTTTTCGAATTTTCAATTTTTGGAGAGATTCTTGAAGTAACTTGTATTAGGTTACAAGGATCAATATTTTATGGTTGTATAGGATATTTAGCTAAATTAGTACTGTGTCAGAGGATTACATACCAGAGACCAAATTAACTCGGAGCTTCATAAGCAGAATGTATTATCAACATTCCACAGTTCCAGTCACTATTCGGTTTCGGCCTGCATTTCTTTTATGTTTTCTGTTAATGGCATCCGAATTTCAGGAGGGGGATGCTTACGTGGACAGAGAAGGAAGAACTCTGCAAGTTCTCTTCCCATCTGATAGTCGGGGCACTACTTCGTTTCATTTTATTTATCAGCTGATACCATCCCAATACGCCATGACTGATATGGAAGGGTTCCCTTGAGAACGACCGGAACCTTAATTTTGAATCATGCCCTTGCAAACACATTATTTGTATAAAACTTTCAATCTAGTGTGCCTGTTTTGGAATGAAGCCATTTAGGTGAATCTTGTTTGGAATATGGAAGCTAAATTGGATGTATGACACTATTCTTGAACATAAATGAAAGTCATCAGGATCAGTATATTCTGTACGTCTGTGGTTTTCAATACAACTAGAGGAGTTGAGAACCCAATTAATCATGTTGTGGGAAAAAGAATTAGCCGTATTTCTGTTGAAGCAGTTGAGTTCTTTTTTTCGTGCAGTATCTTGGCGACTTGTCATAAGGATCTTCTAGGAAATGGTGCTATGTTTTCTTTCTTTTTAATTCTGATGGGCCATGTCATGTTGTTGGGCGACCATAATTTTTTTATAGTTTGCTTTCCTCTCTTTCCAATCAGGGCTTCAAGAAAGTTGACCCAGACCGCTGGGAATTTGCAAATGAGGGATTCCTAAGAGGCCAAAAGCACCTTTTAAAGAGCATAAGTAGGAGAAAATCTTCCCATGTACAGCATCAGCAACCCTCCCCATTTCAGAGTTCATCTGTTGGGTCTTGTGTTGAAGTTGGAAAGTTTGGAATAGAAGAAGAGGTTGAAAGACTGAAAAGAGATAAAAATGTTCTCATGCAGGAGCTTGTCAGGTTGGGACAGCAGCAGCAATCAACAGATCACCAATTGCAAACTGTTGGGCAGCGTGTGCAAGTAATGGAGCAGCGCCAGCAACAAATGATGTCATTCCTTGCAAAAGCCATGCAGAGCCCTGGATTTGTAGCCCAGCTGGTGCAGGACCAAAATGAAAGCAACAGACGCATCTCTGGGGCTGGGGGTAATAAGAAAAGGAGACTTCCCAATCAGGAAGAGGAAGTTCAAGGTGGAAAATTTAATATAGTGTCACCTGATGGACAGGTTGTGAAGTACCAGCCTTCGATGAATAAAGCTGCAACGGCCATGCTGCGGCAAATCCTAAAAATGAATGCAACTGGGATGCTTGAATCAAAAGTTAACAACCCGAATGGTTTCTTGATTGATAATGTCCAACCTCCATCCAGTGTAGCAGACGGCGGTAGCTCCTCCAATAGAATGTCTGGAGTGACCCTTTCAGAGGTTTTGCCCCCTTCTTCACAGTCTCCAGCGGAAGCAGAATCAGAATTTTTGTTCAACTGTCCTTCAGCTGCCATATCTGCGATCCAGCCTTCCTCTGGTTTGATACATGAGAAGGAACACAATACTCCATTTCCAGAAATGAATGTGGGGTTGCCAGAATTTACTCGAACACAAGGAATTTTTCCAGAAAAGCATGATGACATAGACATCCCTCTTAATGGAGCTGAGTCTAGAGATGCAGGGGATATTGATTCATTGGCAGGATTGGTTGATGGCCCTATGCCAGTTGTGTCAGATGGATTTTCATCAGATCTTCATGTTGATATCTTGCTAGACGAGATCCCTAAGCTGCCAGGTATAAATGATGTTTTCTGGGAACAATTTCTTTCTGCAAGTCCCCTCACTGAGGATACTGATGAGATCATTTCTGGCACATTGGGATGTGGTACTGGAGAGGACCAGGATCAGAAGATTGGGCAAGAAGGCGAATGGGATAAGATGAAGAATATGAATAATGTTACGGAACAGTTGGGACGTCTTGCATCTGCATCCAGTATTGTATGATTCTGTGTTAAGAATTATATTCTTGCATGCAGTTCGGAGGTAAAAATTTGATCCAATTTACTTTGACAAGTAGTGGGTCCTTTCACATTCAGTCCTTCACTATACAGACTTAATAGTATTATAGTGATCAATACTATCTCCACATAACGCAGGACATCATGACAATTTTATAATTCTGGCTTCTTATATCAAATAGTTTTATGTACACTGCTGAAAACAGCTGCATAATTGATGTCAATAGTCGAGTGTGTATCTTTTTAATAGCTTCAGAATCAATGTATTTGGATATCACATATATATTCTCTCCTCAGCATAGGGTTTTTGACTTGTTGGATAAACTTGAAATCTCCGCATCTATGTGATGCAGTGATGATTGCGATATTATATTTTTGCTTCAATTGCTATGCTGAATTTGTGGTGAATTTTTGGCAAAACGATACCGAGTATTGAGTTTTGGTTTTTACCAGGTCGATGATGTGGAATACCAGCTTGCAAAAAATTTCTACTCATCTATGGATATCTGTTACAGTGGGAAGCTTTTAGACTTCTATCCATCTCAACTTTTGCCTCTTTTTTGAAAATAATGTATTGAGACCTTTGTATTTAGTTTGTAAACAGTACTTCTAAATCGAATGAAACTGTATAATATTGTCCAAATGTCTTGGTAATTATCTACACTTGCTTAGACATCTTGAACGGTACTGGCTGAAATTTGGCATCCTGACCTTTTATAATTCTCTTGCCTATCCAGTTCTGTGTAAATGTGCGTCCGTATAACTTTAGTTGAAGAACATCTACACTGAAAGTCCTTGGCTTCAATGCTTTTAAATTCTAAGGTTATGTTCATGCAAGAATGAATACAATTTTAGATACGAATCGAGTCCAATATTCACCAATAATCCTTACAAGAACAATAACCCCCTTTGAAATGATGAAATCTGTATCGATCTCGTAAAATTATTTCCCTATTATAAAGTTTAGATATGAGCTTAGCAACAGAGTGGCAGTCTCCACAAACTCGAAGATTCTTCACGATCCGAATAGGTTGAGATGGGCTCATAGTAAGTAGTCCAAAGGCAATAGCTAACCTCTCACTGTGAAGATATAATGCCTGCTCTTGTGTATCTTCTTCTTCAACAAGCTGCAATAGTTGTGACTTATTTGATACATAACCCACTGATTTTAATCTGGCTGCAATTTCCTCCAACTTTGAGTATATTTTCTTGGATAGAGGGTGAGAATTGTCTCCGACAAGGAACTCGTGAACAATACCATCAACCTCAATCGAGCTACAACCTGGTTCTTTCTTCAAACCACAATCTCTCATAACCTTCCGCAACTCTGAAACCTTGTCCCATTTTCCCGATTTGGCACAGATATTAGACAACAACACATAAGCTCCATGATTTTGAGGTTCTAATTCAAGTAAACGAGCAAACGCATGTTCAGCTAGGTCAACGTTGCTATGAAGTCTACAGGCCCCAAGCAGGGCCCCCCAAACAGAAGCAGCTGGGGCCATAGGCATGTTCTTGATTAACTCCATGGCTTCCTCCAACAGACCTGCTCGACCAAGAATATCAACCATGCAAGCATAGTGCTTCACAACAGGCACAACGTTATAAACTAGCTCCATTTGGCGGAAAAAGTCTCTACCTTCCTCAACTAGCCCTGAGTGACTGCAGGCAGACAATAAATTGGTAAAAGTTACACAATTAGGCTCAACCTTGGCTTCTTGCATCTTCAAGAACAATTCTACAGCATCCCTGCCAAAACCATGCATTGCCAAACCAGCAATCATAGCAGTCCACACAAATACATCTCTCTTGTCAACTGAATGAAATACCTCAAGCGCCTTCTCCAAATCCCCACACTTAGAATACATATCAATCAATGCGGTAATGAGATGACAATTTAACCTGATACCCTCTTTTTTTATGTACACATGGATCCAGCCACCCAAATCCATAGCCCCTAATTGAGCACAGGCTGACAGGGCACTAACAAGGGTGACTTCATCAGGTTTAGCCTTCTTGCTAAGCTGCAACTCATTAAAAATGGCTAGAGCCTCCTTAGGATTGCCATTTTGTTCATAAGCCGAGATAAGAGCATTCCATGAGGCAATATCCTGACAGGGCATTGCAGCAAGAAGACTTCTAGCTGCATCAAAATCCCCCAACCTCGCATACCCAGCAAGCATAGTTGTCCACGAAATGATATCCTTCTCTTCCATCTTGTCAAAAAATCTTATAGCTTCCACGACACTCCCACACTTGGTATACATATCAAGAATCGTGTTACTCAAAGTCAAACTCATTCTAATACCATTCTTCTCTATATAAGAATGCACCCACCTTCCAAACTCCAAATCCAACTTTTTCCCACAAGCTGACAAAATCCCCACCATCGTTACATCATTGGGTTTCACATCTTCCCCCACCATTTCTCGGAACAAATCCAATGCCTCATCAGCACAGTCCCTTTGAGCAAAACCATTGATCATGGAGTTCCAAGAAACAACATCCCTTTTCGGCATACTCAAGAAAACCTGGTATGCCATTTTCAAACACGCACATTCAACATAAAAATGAATCAACGAATTAAGTACAAACAAGTCCGAAATAAACCCCGACTTAACCACCATTCCATGAAGTCCCTTTCCAACCTGCAAATCCGAGAGCTCGGCCAAGGCCTTGATCACAAAAGGGTAAGTAAACTTATTGGGATTCTCACTACCCTCATAAGTTAATCGAATGAAAATCAAGAAGCTATGGATGGGTTCGGGACTCGAAGAGTAGGCACGAATAAGGGCGTTCCAAGAGTAGAGATTTGGGTTGGGAATTTGATCGAACACTTTGCGGGCATACTGAATGCTGGAGAATTGAGACAAAACAGATGCTTGAATAAGTTTGCTGGCCGAGTCAGGATCAGAAAAGAGGCCTGTTCGGAGCATTTGCGCATGGATTGTTTTGAGGTGCTTGGTGTTGGAGCAACGGTCGATCATTGTGATTATGGCATGGTTTGCAAAGTATCGGTCATTGTTGACAGTGGGGAAATTGGGGTTGAGGTAGTCACATTGAAGATTGGTATTTGGAGCCGCCATGAATTCTCCTTAGCTCAACTGATATACAAATTTAATTTATTTCACCGTCTTTTTCCACTCGTAATATGCATTTTACAAATATATTTTTGGCTTTTTTGCACAAATGGTTCCTGACTTTTTCACTTACTGCAGATTGATGACCTATCGTTTCATTTTTGGTAATTAACCCTATTTCAAATATTTTTGGCGAAAATAGTCATTTTCATCAATTTCCATCCAATTCTTCCGTGAAAAGACGGGGAAAATTGGACTTAAAAAGTAAAGGAACATTTGTAGCAAAAGTCCATAATCTTTCAAAAAGTGTCGAAAAATTCCCTAACCTTCTAATCCTAACACATATTACTCCAAATCTTTTTGACAATTTTACCCCAACTTAAATAAATTAAAAATAACTCCTAAACATTTTAAAAATACAAATAAGTCCTAAATCTTTTATTTTTTATATTTAAAATAATAAAAAAATGTGTCATCAAGTCCCAAAATTTTTAATTTTGTTCACCAAAATAACATTTAAAATATGTTTGATTAAAATCGATTTTTAGTAAAAGTTGTTAAAATGTGTGGTTGAAAAGTTGTGGGACTATAAAATATGTGGTTGAAATTAATTGTTGACTTTGACTTTAACTTTTTAGCAAAATGAAAATTGAAAACAAAACAGCCTTAGAGTCTTTCTGAATTTTGTCCAATTAATTCAGTTAATTAACAAAAAAATTATCTCGAGATGATCAAAATTTGACCAATTTAAAATTTTAATTTATTTTTCATACCAATTAAAAAAAAAATGGGATGGGCTAGAGATTATGAAGAATTTTTTTTTAATTATTATTTAGTAATTGATATGAAAAATAAATTAAAATTTTAAATTGGTCAAATTTTGATCATGGGTATAATATTTTTGTTAATTAATGAACAACTGAACAAAATCTGTAGAGATTCTAAGAGTCCGTTTGTTTTCAATTTTGATTTTGCTAAAAAGCTAAATTCAAAGTCAACAATTAATTTTAACCATACATTTTATGGTCCCACAACTTTTCAACCACACATTTTAATAACTTTTATTAAAAAATCTAATTTTAATCAAACACATTTTAAATGCCATTTTGGTGAACAAAATTAAAAATTTTGGGACTTGATGACACATTTTTTATTATATTAAGTGTAAATCTGTAAAAAATAAAAAGATTTAAGACTTATTTATATTTTTTAAAAGGTTTATGAGTTATTTTTAATTTATTTAAATTGAGAGTAAAATTGTCAAAAAGGTTTAGGGTCATATGTATTAGGATTAGAAGGTTATGGGACTTTTCGACACTTTTTGAAAGATTATAGATTTTTGCTGCAAATTTTTCTTTACTTTTTAAATCCAAAATTTTCCAACGTCAAATTTCACGGAGAATTGGACGGAAATTGATGAAAATGACCATTTTCGTCAAAAATATTTGAAATAGAGATTAAATTATCAAAAATGAAACGATAGGTCTCCAATCTACAGTAAGTGCAAAATTCAGGGACCATTTGTGCAAAAAAGCCATATATTTTTCGTCAAGTACAAGCGTAGGTAGAGTATGTAATGCATAGACCCCTATCCCAAACAGCGACTTCTCTCCTGTCCTGTCCTGTCCTATTCCCTCCAATTTCCAACTAAAGTCGCTAGACATCTTATTAGAAATCGCTATTTGCGTGAGAGAACTCGCACAGCAAAGAATTGTCCTTCAATCCCACCGCCTGGAAAATATCTTAGAAAAAACTCTCAAACCCTCCTTGGCAGTCATAAATACATTCAAATACAAATAGATACATTCTCTGTCTAACAATTTCCTTCATCTTTGCTAATCCAATCCAATAGCCTTTGATTGATTTGCTGTTCGTAAAACGATGTCGGTTAGTAACGGATAATTTATCTCTGATTCAAATTCAACTTTGTAATTCATATTCATGTCACGGCGCGTTCTTATTTCTTTGATCTGATTCATTAATTTAGATTTTTTATTGAGTGCTGCTTAAATTTGTTGGCTTATGTGAATTACTTGGTCTATGATTACTGATAATATCGAATTATCAGATTAATTGGAAAAATATAAATTTCGCTAGAACTATTCCAGCGCGAGGGAATTTATTGCAATATATACCTCTGTTTCATTTATTTTTTGTGAAATTCTACATATTTAATGAAATTGCAGTTTCGTTCTTTTTCTTCTCCCTTTCCTCCCAGAAATCCAAGATCAAATGCATCCATATGCAATATTGTTGGATGAAGTTTTATTAACATGAGTTGAATATCCATGATTTTTATTTGGTAGCATATTGCATTCAAAAAAGGCACATTTCCAGGAAACATGTTTTAAGCGTGCGATTCATTGTATGGCAGCAAGCTTATTAGAAATTATAACGTGGCTTTAATGGTCACAGTAGTACGTCAAACTCTTTGAAAAGACTCCAGATGCTTTGCGTCATTGATTTTAGCATTATAACTTTGACACTTAATTTTTTGCCTGGACTCGTAGCATGCTTGGGAGTGCTTAAAAGCTCCTTATTTTGCTTTGAAGTTTAGTATCATCCTGGTTGTATGTAGGCCTTGAGGAATTCCAATCCTGTGTTATGATGCTTACTATTCCCCGTTAGCGGTACTTTGACGTTATGATATTATGCATGAAACCTCCCGTGTCTCATACCTTGTCTCTCTCATTCTTTTGGCTTCTTTGCATGGCAGGTCAACACAGTGAAAGTGAGCAATCTCTCGTTAGGTGCTTCTGCACAAGACATCAAGGAGTTCTTTTCCTTTTCTGGGGAGATTGAATATATTGAAATAAAGAGGTTAATTTCTGAATATTTCAAGTTTTTCTGCCTTCATATTTGTTTCCAGTATTTTATTATTTTCCCTTCACTGAGCATCTATTTTTAACCCAAGTGGTTGCCGTTATTTCCCTAAGCATCATGTCATTTCTTCTTCAATTTGATTCCAGTGAGAATGAGCGATCTCAAACTACATTTGTAACTTTCAAGGATCCTGAGGGTGCAGAGACTGCAGTTCTTTTAACGGTAACTTTACTTTGCAATTCACTGATTCATCTGTGTTTGTTACCTTGTGATGTTAAAGGAAATTCAGCATTAGCTTCAGCTTTTATATGAGAAGAGTGAATAAGGGTCAATTGCTCTCTCAAGGTTATCTGGTTGGCAGTTGTATTTCTGTTTTAACTTTTTTTGGTGGATAACAAGATAACACTCAAACCAACTTAAGTTAGTGGATGCTTGTCATAGCACTTATTCAAATTAGATTCTCAGTTCTGTGTTTCTGTAGCTAAAATTATTGTACGTTTGTTTTCAATTTTGATTTTGCTAAAAAGCTAAAGTCAAAGTCAACAATTAATTTTAATCACATATTTCATGGTCCCACAACTTTTCAACCACACATTTCAACAACTTTTATCAACTTTTACCAAAAAATCTGATTTTAATCAAAATCAAACACACCCTTAATAATGGAAGTTGGTTATAACTTTGTTGTGTACAGTTGCTAATCAAATTCTTCTGCATATCTTGGTCATAATTAAGGATTCTTATACCTGAAAATGGTTTATGATACTGATAGAGTTTTCAGAAGAAGTTTGCTCATTCTAAATATCTCAATCCACCTTTTACTCTGTGTGCGTGTCTTGGTCTTATGCTGAGACAATTTTTTTTTGTTCAGATGGCTCGTCTTTAATCTGTATTACTGAATAAGTAAAAGTGGTGTTTGTTAAGTAACATAGTTTGGTTGCAACTAAAAAATTATTGATCTTGTCAGTTAACTCAGTAAGCTTGTTAATTTTATTCTATAGAATTGCAATATTACATGGTTCATATTTTTTAGTTGAATGGTGCTTTTTCTCTTATTTTGTGGTGTGCTTGAAATTTACTAGAAATGGTGAAAAAACTTCCCTTGTTATCGAATTTCTTGTTGTCTCACTTTTGAAGATCGGCACAATTGATTTTTCAGGGAGCTTCCATTATTGATCAACCAGTTGACATAGCCCTCGCACCAGATTATATACTGCCACCTTCAGCTATGGCATCTGTTGGTGTATGATCTCTTGACATCTTATTTAATTTTCATTCACAAGATGTGCGTTTCTCATTCAGTTGCTGTTTATGTCTAAAGGGTGCAGACAACAAGAATGAAAGTAACACTGGACTTGCTGTACAAAATGCGGAAGATGTTGTCAGCAGCATGCTGGCAAAGGGCTTTATCTTGGGGAAGGATGCGCTTAACAGGGCCAAGGCTTTTGATGAGAAGCACCAGTTCACTTCCACTGCTTCGGCTAAAGTAGCTTCTTTGAACCAAAAGATTGGATTGAGTGAGAAAGTCGGCATGGGAGCAACCATGGTAAATGATAAAGTGAAGGAAATGGACCAGAAGTTTCAGGTTTCTGAGAAGACAAAATCAGCTTTTACAGCTGCTGAGCAGACAGTTAGTAATACTGGATCGACCATCATGAAGAACCGACATATTTTGACTGGGGTTTCATGGGTTACTGGTGCTTTCAGTAGGGTCACCAAAGCTGCTGGAGAAGTGGGGCAGAAGACAAAGGAAAAAGTGGTCGAGGAAGAACTGGGAAAGAACACCACAGAAGGTTATGCACATGTTCATAACTCTGAATCCCCGAAAGCTGCTACAGGTGATGCCAAACCCTCTTCTCCTCGGGGCTTAGTCCTTTAAAGATTGATATCCTAATTCTGTATATATATATATATATATATATATGATAACTAGCTTGGATATTTCTACCTCAAACCCTAGCTAGTTATTTTATTGTATGGTTTGACTGTAATCAGGATTCCTGGGTTCGATTGTTAGTCATCAGACTTTTGTCCAGTTTATAATAGGGGTATGATATGACTTCGATACTGTGTATAAGATGATTGAATTTGCCTCTGCATTTGTGCTGGAAGTAGAAATAATTACGTTCAATGTTGAAGTAATTTGTCTGATTTCTTTATAAATGAGGAAATTATAAATCCAGTATACAAGGCAGATATCAATTGGTACAATGTTTCGTATATTATATATACGACCGATTGGACGCACCTTTGATTACTTCCATGTTTCCTCTACAAGTTCCATTCTACAAACCCAATACTCCCGTATCCAAAAATTTTCTTTCTTCATCATCAATTGTCGTGCCTGAGCAATGGCTGCTGCTGCCAACAAAACCGATAAATTTAACTGCAACGCTAAGAGCATTAAGAGCTGCCAAAGAACTTAAGCTTGTTGATTCCGGTTTGTTTCCAGCCCCTGCCAAATCTGATACACCGCGGAACACAATACAAGGCACTCCATTTGATATGGATGTCTGCACAAAATGTCAACATGGCATGGAGAAGTCAATTACAAACATTTGCTGTGTATATGTTCATTTTTCAATTTGACTAACCATCACAACTGCAGAACTCTCTTCATCTACAGTCGAGATATTGAATTCGTTGAAAAGGAATTTCCTATAGGCCGCGTTATCAACAAATATATCAGCAGTAGAGCCTCTCAACCCATATACGAGCTTCGGCTTTGTAGGAAGACAGAATGTATCATTAAAACATTGATGCAAATCTAAGTCCAACTCCTGCAACAGTATGCAGTTAATAATTTGTCAAAAACATCTTTGTATAATCTCTCAACTCACCTAACCTAACCTAACCTGAAGTTTGGTTGCCATATTGAACCAATTTGCATCAACTGGAAGCCAAAATACTTGTTGCATTGGGTTCCCTTTGGAATAAAGCTGTTGATGTGTGTACTCAATCTTTGCCAACAAGTTTTCTCCGTTTTCAGGTAAGTTGTAGGCGCCAAACTTGAGTTCCGCCAGTGCCCCGTCCCGGTCGAGCGATTGAAGTTCCTGTTCAATATAATGTCATAGTATTTATCCTAGCAAGTAGCAGCAACTCCATTTACTGGAATTATATACACGTGTATGTTTGTTAATGCTTATAAGCACTTATAAGCTGGTCAAACGTTATTTTTCTCTACACATTTCGTAATACCCACAACTTTTATCTGTACATTTCGTAGGACGACTGCTTATGATTTACAAAAATCTTTACCGAGGATATAATTTTATTATACCTTCCATTTCCAAGAACCAGTAAAGGCTATGTGAAGTGGGACACTAACATCTCCAGTATAGAGAGCATCATTAGCACTCCCAGCAATCCCATAGTGAACTATTCCTTTAATGTCGAAAACATCTAATAGAATTTGCACTGTTATGCCTGCATTTAACTGAGTATAAAAACCAGTGAATAAAAATTATATATAGAAAAATGAAGGAGAAGAGTGTTGAATACTTGAATTAATATGTTACCGTTTGTTCCCCACTCATCACATAAATCACGTCAACACCTTTAATCTTCCCAATGTTGAATCTCCTTCCTAATTAGACATTCAATTGCAGTACAGTGTTTAATTAGCTTAGTCCTGGTGTGGTACTGGTGTGAATCTGAGGAAAATCATGTTGATTGAACTTTTACCTGCCAAGTCAATGGAAGGAAGATTAGAGCTGGGAAGAAAGAAGCGAGAGTTTACAAGTGCGGCCTCTTCAGTGGGATAAGCCATTACGAGGCCAATGAAAGGACCTCCATAATTATTCACTGTTTCAACCAAATCATGCAATGGATGAGTTGATCTAAGCTGGAGTGAGTGCCGTACTTGTACCGCCAACACCATTAACATCAATGATCTCCATTTCAGACCCGGATTTGCTACACCCATTGATCACTGTCAACTTCACTTCGGCTTCTCTCTCATCAGGAAAAACAAGTAAATTTGGAGTAGGAGAAGAAGAACAAGAAGCTTGTGGTGTGATTGGATTGTCCCAAAATGGGTAAATTTCATTTCTGGTCCCTGAAATCTCAAATTTGTCATTAAACTTCAATTTATTTCAATTAGTTTAATTAACTTTAAATTCCATCCCTAAATTGATAGAAATTGTTTAATTAGCAATCATATGGCAATAGATCTTCTAACTAATCGATGCACAGCATGATAATTTACCACTATGGCGCGACTTTAAAAGTATTAAAAAAAAAACATATTTTATCATTTTAATCTAAATGCATTGTGATGATCGTTGTGTTATATATCATGGAAGACTAGGAATGTCATTGATTACTAATTAAGCAATTTTTGTCAGTATGTGGGAACAATGTGTGACGGAATGTGATAAAATGGTGGAATTTAAATTTATATTAAACTTTAGTAATTCAATTGAGACAAACTAAAATTTAGTGACTTCATTGAGATTTCGCTGGAAGTTCAGTAACCGCGGATGAAATTTTCCCTCCCAAAAATGAGGCTGATCATTGGTTGGTTGACTTGTATTTCCATCCGTCAGTCGCATACTATTACTGGTTGTAAGGGCAAAGATTGAGGCTTGGTTTTGGTATTATTGCTTTTAAGAGAATCGAACACTACTACAGAAGAAAATCACCGCGTGGGAAGAATCGAGATAAGTGTTTCAGAACTCTTGTTTCAAAATTCTTGTATGTTTCAAAATCAAGATTTGAGCGTTTAGTAACAAAAGTGATTTATCATTTATGAACGATATTAAATTACTAAAGAGGACATTGAATATAATAATGTTATTTTATATTATTATTATTATCACAAGTGGTAAAATTAATTTTTTTTTCTAGTCATATATTTTTAACAAGACAATATATCCATTATTGTTATTTTAAAATAAAAATAATAAATACCTAATAAATTTTAAATTTTATAAAAATTACAAAATAAAAGTATAGTCATTTAGTGCAAAAATTAATTACATTTATATTATTTTTATGTATCCAACTCGCTTCAATTCGGTTTCTCTAATGGGTATTAAATGAATTAATTTAATTAATTAGAGGTATAATGGGTATTTCAATAATATATAAATGTAAAAGTTTCAAAAGCGAGAATCAAAATCGCTTCTTTCACGCTTCTCAAAATCTGGCGCGAGGTGAGTCGATTATTTTATAATCACTTTTAAAAGTTTATAAACGCCTTTCAATCAACTTCCGATTGTTTGAGAATCGTAAGTTGAGAACAAAATCAATCCTAAACGGGCCTCAGCACATATCAAGAATAAAGGTTATTTAATTTATTAGATTGCATTAGCATCATCCGACCTTAGCTCAGTTGGTAGAGCGGAGGACTGTAGTTGGCTAATAACAGCTTATCCTTAGGTCGCTGGTTCGAATCCGGCAGGTCGGATTGTTATGCTCCAAATATTTCTCTTTTCTACTTTAGCTGAAAATAGAATTTTGTGCGACCAATTCCTAGCGAGTTAATTTCACCGAAATTTGGGCAAATTTTCAAACGAGTCCTTAAAGTATTTTTTGACTTAATTAATCACAAATTTAATAATGTTAAACTATTGGTCCTTAAAATATTTTATGACTCATTTAGTAACGCTCAGCCCCTTTTCTCTTCGGTCCACATAGACAAAATGTAAGACACATTAATTAACTTTTAATAAATAAATGAGCCAAGAAATACTTAAGAACTAACTTGAAACTTTGTACAAACTTCAGTAACTATTTGAAAAATTAACCCAGTTCCTAATTGAACAATTTTTATATCATTTTTTTACAGTTACCATATTGATAAAATTCAAGGTTAACATTTGTACTATAGATTGGATCAAAGTTCCTTGGAGGGCATTAAATCGATTTTGTCCAACAATCTTATCTACTCGAGCTATTACAAAGACATTCATTCAATATATACTAATTCTAAAAGTCCCTTAAAGGAAAAAATATTTTTGGACGATATTACTCCTCAAATAACTTATAATTCCTAAAATCATCTTTCAATTAATATAATTTATTTTGACTTTAATTTAAAATATTTAATACTATATAAATATTGTATTTTGATCATTGAAAGTGATTTATCTCTTTAAATTCTATTATATATTATCATTAATGAAAATAAATAAAAATGTACTAATAAAATTTTTAATATATTGAAATTATTATCTTTAATTGTAAACAATCAAAGAGTCAATCTTATTATGCACGAGTATTTAAGCAAATTCTTTCATCAACATAACAAAACAAGATGAATTTGGCTTTGCATTTCGACTTTCTTATTATTGATTCATATTTTCTTTCTCTGTTCCAAATATGAGAGAAACATTTATGGACGATATTGTCCCTCAAATAACTTATAATTCCTAAAATCATCTTTCAATTAATATAATTTATTTTGACTTTAATTTAAACTATTTAATACTATATAAATATTGCATTTTGATCATTGAAAGTGATTTGTCTCTTTAAATTCCATTATATATTGTAATTAATGAAAATAAATAAAAATATACTAATAAAATTTTTAATATATTGAAATTATTATCTTTAATTGTAAACAATCAAAGAGTCAATCTTATTATGCACGAGAATTTAAGCAAATTCTTCATCAACATAACAAAACAAGATGAATTTGGCTTTGCATTTCGACTTTCTTATTATTGATTCATACTTTCTTCCTCTGTTATTCGTCTTTGTTTTTTATTATGCCAGGAATATTTTTTTCCTCGCAATGACGATTTTTAATCTTTGATAATTATTTTGATAGTAATATGGTAATAATGGATGTGTTAATTTTTCATGAATGATTCACTAATTTTAAGAATATATATGATGGTAATATTCATTTAAATTTTGATTTCTATATCTTTTTTTCTTTATTTAAAATATTTGTTCGATGTAAAAATGTTAATTATTGTGGTAGTCTTGATGACAAAGGGATTTAAGCTCGAATGATGTTTTATGTCATTTTGTAAGCAATTAAACATATATTTATTGTGGAAGAACGAGCTAAAACAATGAGAATTGGTGTTACTCTAACTCTTTCAAACTCGCTACTCGGGAAGACATAACTTGAATGAAGTGAGTCATATTATGTATAAGGTGAAGGTAAATCTTACATAATAAGTGGTTTTGTGTGATGAGTTAAAATCATTGTCCAAATATTTGGTTGTTTTGAATTTTCTTGAAATTTAATAATATTTCGGATAGAATTACGAAAAAGAATGCATGAAGAGAAAAGTGGGAAAAAAAAACCCCCCCTTAATTTATGGGTGCATTAAAACCGAATGGATATTGCGAATGAAAATTCTTCTTTATCTTATGTCAAAGAATTTTGAGATTCTTTTTCTCGAGAAATAATTACCTAAAAAGCTAAATATTTTGTTTTCGTGTGCTTTTATAATGATATAAATACGTAAAATCAATGAAAAATTGTGTTATACTTATATCTACTATTTTCATGTATTTTAGAATTTGATACTAATTTTCATAAAAGAAAGTTGCGTTTTCCGATATCTTATTAGATATATCTTTAAAATATAATTAAAAGAGTATCAACAATCTTTCAAACTTAACATTCACGTAGGTCATGTATTTTTTAATGAACCACATGTTTTACCAAGAAGTTTGAATATAATTCATTAGTTGGTCATAATCATTGATGAACTTATGATTGAAAATAAGTTTCATTTAAGTATTATATTCATCGATGATTTTAAAATAAAAAAATCATAATATTATTACACAATCACGTGCAACGCACGTATTCTTAACTAGTCGCCTTAAAAAACTTATAGCGAAAGACATTCTTGTCAATTAAAATAACTTTATGATAGTAAGCTATTATATGTTCGATCTAAGACTGGTAAAAAGCTATTATAATAAAATGTTTGAAATCATATTCAATGAATAAACACTGTCAATCCACCGATTCGATCCATTACAAATTTTCATCAACAGCAACAATACATTCGATTTCCAAAATCAGTTAATCCTCATTACCCTTTAGTGTAAGTTTCTGAATTCCACTACAAAAGCTTCAATCCACCCGTCACATTATCGACCATATCTGCGGGTCCTGCATAAGAATGGCATAAACAATTAATGATGTGGTAGAAGAAAAGGATTTAACGACCATATCAGTGCCTTAACAATTTGTACACTTCATGTGGTGATCAGTGCCTTAAGATTCATGACTTGCATGTTAGTGAGGTGGTAGAAGAAAAGGATTTGTGGGCCAAATGGCTGAAATTGCCTATATTTCGGATGTAGTAACATTTGTTGTCAATGTTCAGAACAAAGGTTTGACATCATGTACGGGCAGGCATTAGAAACAAGAAACTTACCCAAAACTGCCATCACTGTTCTTGAATCTGGAAGAGGAATCAAGGAAATGAATTGTCAGCTAATAATGATAATAATCCAAATAGAAAATTCATGCTGATCCAAATATAACTGCATGATGAAATACAAACCCCAAAATGTAAAAGCAGGTAAAAAAGAGGTAAAACACACATTTGAGGGTGCAATAGGTTTTTGGAACTGTCAAATAAGTACACAGAGCCACTGAACAACAAATTACTTTTTCATTTCGCAGCATGTACGTTTTACATCATCCTTTGAGATGACATTGTCATTACTAAAAGCACATATTAGTATTATTCAACAATAATGAAACAATTTATATTTTTTATTTTAGGATAACAGATTCCTTTTGTTACCTTCAACATGATGACAATGTGTTTATGTGGCAAATGCAGGAGAAATATAGCAAAAGCAGTCCCCTTACTCCAACCTTTGGATGGATGAAACCCTTGAGCTTTAGGGATGAAGCCTAACAAGTAACAATTGGT
Organism: Forsythia suspensa; assembly: GCA_023638005.1. Lineage (NCBI taxonomy): Eukaryota > Viridiplantae > Streptophyta > Magnoliopsida > Lamiales > Oleaceae > Forsythia > Forsythia suspensa. Next base: position 49,955,225 of record CM042666.1, read on the forward strand.
CTGATATGAAAAGACAGACAAAAGTCACGTTTAATTCCAATCCCATATCCTTTCTGACTAGTTTTCTTTTCTTACCTCTACGCGTGCACACAGCAGCAATAGAATCAACCCTGAGCTTTGTATGCCAATGGACAAAGTGTCACTTTCATCTTTTCTTACTGCTACATTGGCCAAAATTCACTGCCATCCACTCTCTCATGTTTAAAATTTTTTGAAGTAGATAAAAAGGAATTTCTTTAGAAATGATATGCTTACATAAGTTTGACAATAATGAATCTTCTTTAGCAATAATATGCCTATGGTGAATTTGAACACGCATTAAGTGAGATTTTTCCCACTACATCCACCTGCTTATAAAACTTAGATGATAAAGATTCTTCTTTAGAGATGATATGCTTATGGTGAATTTGAGCACCTACAAAAAACTACATCCACTTTGCCACAGCCCCAGTCAAAAGGGATTGAGAGTGGAACTGCTCTTTCCGAGCAGAATGAAATCTGCTTTGCAGGTATTTAATATTGTATTTCCCCATTTGATTAACATAGCCATCACCGAATGGTCAGTCAGAATAAATTAACAAGAGAATGCAAATGATGAAATTGGGTGGGCTAGGGGATATCAAGTCCAGCTTTCACTCCTTTATTTTATTTTTATTTTTTTGTTTTCCATAAAGTAAACGCGTTAAGGGTGTTTACATTCATGATGTTCATGGTCACATAATTACAAAGATATGGAGTTTCCAAAATGAATTTCGTCAGTTTTATGAAATGGAAAGGACACCATCTTGTAGATCAATGTAAAACAAAGTCACAGCAAAAATAAATAACTTTAAAACTCACTTGGAGCAATCTGTGTTCTCCCAGCATCAATGGTAATATGTGTTTGTAAGTTTAGTGACTTCGCCCTTTCCTGTACAAATAAGAAGAAATTATAATACAGCCGAAATAAAATCATATAGTCCATTCACCATAAACTTCTACATTGTAGCAAAGTACAAAAGATAATCTAGATATACTTTTTGATGGCCCTATAACAAATTTCTGCTCGTGTGACCAAGTTATATTCCAAGACGATGCTATCCCACAACCCCACAGTGCAGATAGATACCTCCATCTGTTCACCCTTGAATAGAGATCTGGGAGGTGACCTCAACTGATAAGTCCCACCACTTTCAGGGGGCTAAGCCAACCCATGCCTAAAATGAGTTTGAATTATCAAAACAAATCAAATCCTTCCCCTGCTCGACAAAGTGCAACAGCAGTCGGGCAACAGTATGATGACAAACATTTTCCAACAATTCAAAAGATCCCTTGGCTAATCATGCAATAACATTAAGGGAGAACTCTAATTAATTAAGTTCAGTGAATTAGCGCATTACTTCCTTTAAATTCCATAAAAATTATCAAGTCGCGGCATCATCAAATGATACAAGTCCTGGATAACAATTTACGGTGCATTACAATGTCATTGTCAACATCCCTTTATTTCGACAACGTCTTGAGCTCCTCGGACAACCTGATATCTCACACCAGTTAAATCCTTAACCATTTTTGTCTAACTAAGATTACAAAATTTCTCAAAATTGTGGCAAAAACGGGGTTCACAAGCAACAATTTCAACTCAATTAAAATGCTTAAGAATAACAGTGCTTATCTAATCTATGAATCCTGAGTTTACAAGATAATTGATAAGTTTCTCCAAGTCTTCCCCAAAAGTGCTGTGAGCTATTGTCAAACAGAATAAACAGCACAAGTATCATGTTACATAATGCCATGTAAAGTGCACAAACACATGTGTTATCTGATATACTGCTATGGTAATATCAAATTGAAGCTAGTCCTATGGCTCTTACCTGTAAAACAAGCATATCATCTTCACTTTCAATTTTCACGACAACTTTAACCTGCCCACACATCTCCCACCTGCATGGAAGCAAAGTTGGTGAACTTGGTCAATAAATATTAAACATAAATAGCAATTCAGGGTTCCAATAAATTAAATTGTGACTGAGGAAAAGAATACCTGTTTAAAGATTTCGGTGCCCGGTTTACGAGTTTCTTGTAGAGACCCAAAGTTGCATGACTATCAATCATCAAATATTGATTGACTAGAAGTCAGAACATGTAAATTTATGTAGCGAAGAACTAGTAAATTGGAGCCTACCAGCTACTTGTATTATTTTCATTGAAATAGTCAAACCAAAAATTACAACCCATAAGATTACTGCAATTGTGGCGTGAAAAACCAAGACTTCAAGGAACAGAATTACAGAGTAGGCCCAACTAGAAAAATGCATCAAACTTTTTTAAACAATAAAATTTCTAGTTTTCCTCCCATTAGAGAATATTATAGGCACTATACGATGCAATCTGTATGAGATAGAATGCATTCGTCCATGATGGATTCTAAACAGGCTGGGCTTTCAAATATTGAACTTTAAATTTCTTTCAAGAGACTTTGCAGTATCGGCATCAGATAGCAACATAATGAAGCAGCATATGACAGCAAGTTTTATTCCTTTTTCTTCTTTTGGGAGATAGTTAACAGATAACTCATATATGTAAGAGTCAATTGAACTGTAGCCTGCACTTTTATTGACAAGAGTTCAATTGAAACCTCCAAGTCAGTTAGCCTGCAGCTCAACCTTAGCCTTTCACATCAGACCAAGGTTTCATTGGCTATCTTAAGTTTTTGATACAATCAACCAGTCTTTGGTAAGCTCAATTATATGTTGGACTTGATTTTTGTTGTCTCCACTACACAATTGGGCATCTTCTACTAAGTACCGCCACTCCTTTTTGTATTATGTAACAAAAATTTCATATTACATATTATTGGTCCTTTATTTTTATTTTCTTGTCCCATTTTAAATAGAACTGGCTGAGATAGTGAGATTGAAAGAAAAATCCTACACAAAAGAAAAATATTTTCCTTTTTCCAAGTGAATGAAAACATTGACACTCCCAGGCAATTGGTAAGTAACAATAGTAAACAAACCGCATTGGCAAACATTATCAGCTAGCTGAACAGTAGGTATTGAATACAAAAGGTGCCAATTCCGTCTGAGGCTATGCTCAAGTTGACTACAGTTACCTGCATTGTGCAGCAATCTTCCCTTTCCCCATCTTTAAGTCATTCCTCACAACCAAAACCTGTTTACATTTATCCAAGAAATAAAGCTAAACTATCCTCACAATAATGTACTCAAAGTTTGTTTTTCAAATCACACACGAGCATGCCAACTGCCTACATCTGCATTCACAGGGAGAGGGGTAAGACATGATACCATTTTGAAATCTTCAAGAATGTCAGCTAGTTTTTCGATCTCGAGGGGTTGTTTACCACGCTTCTTCGATTTACCATCCAGAACTGTTTCAACGTCTTTCGATACTCGGGGTGAAAGAAAAACACGGACAGAATGCCGGGCTCCGATGAGGTATCCCAGAGCAAGGCAGCCTGCTCCTAGTAACAAGGCACTGAACCAGGTCATGTCTATCATATCAGAGCCCAAAGAATCAATCTGCACTGTAGTCAAATACCACTACACAATCAGTTAGGGATTACACCTAATTGAATATCCAGTTATTACTCTAAGGTTAACTAATTGGAAAAAGAACTAGATACCAGTAATAATTTGCTGGACCAGAAACTGCATAAGCAGAAAATCAGTCGATCGGAAGACGATGATCAAGCCGCGTGCGGCGACGACGGGGTCGGATGGGAAAGGAAAGAAGTGGGACTTTCAGTTTCCATGATTTGAAATCTTTTTCATTATTTATTGAAATTAAAAAAAAAAAAAAAAAAAAAAAAAGTAGGAGTAAAAAAGAGGGTTAATGCATTAATGTCGAATGAACTTTGCAATTAGTGTCATCTTAGCCATTAAATTTTAATTTATTTAAGACTCTTCACTCAACTTTATAAAATATTTCATTCACACTAAATCAAGTTTGATATCTTTTTTTTTAATTGAAAATCCTATGTGCCAATAGTGTCGAGTCATCAAACTGTTAAGATTTTCAGTTAAATCTTATGAGTTGATACATAGACACGTATAATGTTCAGTTATAAAATTATACGTCAATCTGAATCGGTGGTTTGAATGAAATAATTATAAATTTTAGTGATGGTTCTAGAACAAATTAAAGTTTAGTGACCAAAATGACACTCAATGAAAATTCAATGACCATTGACAAAATTAACTTGTCAAAAATTAAAAATAATGAAAAGATCTCACCAATATTACTTCTAATTGAATTAACAGAGGTCCTATTGCGTACAATTTGCAAGTATAGAAGTTAAAACAAATAATAAAATGATAAAAATTTATTGTTCACATGAATACTATCTTTTATTAAATTTCTGTTTGGTAAAGTTTGAAAATAATATTTTAAGAGATTTAAAAAAAATTTGTTGAAATATATAGTTGAAAAGTTGATAAAAATTGAAAGTCCCGTAGAATATATAATTGAAAATGAGTTTAAAAAAATCATAGCAAACATGCTCTAAGTACCGAAATTATATATTCTAATTCAATTCACTTTTATCGTGTTACTAAAGTTTATTGCACGTGTTGTCAGATGAATACTTTGAGTGATGTAATAGTTTCTTTCGAGTATCAAAGAGCATTAAGCACATGTTTTGTGTGGGCCCACAACTTACAATCTACTTTTTATCTATACATTCACCAATAACTTATAATTTCATCACTACTAACCATGCGCCAAGTTTTTGTTAATTCAGTAAATAACTACACAAAGCTATACAAGTACATTGATGATATAAATAAATGACAATTCTTGTATGTTATTTATTTATGGTGGCACGCCCGTCTCAACGATTCACCAGCCTCACCAGCTTGCCCGCCTTGTTGGTCTCATGAGTACGCTTCTGACATATAAACTGCAATAACCCAACTGTTGTCAGATTAGCTAGGCAGGCGACCCATGGAATGACAGTTATTGGGAATACGAAACATCCCTCATTAACTCATAATAATGAGGGAGATGAAATGACACCCGTTATTAAACTAGGAAGATGAAAGGATACCCATATCAAATGAGAAAGATGAAGGGACACCCATCATCAATAACTGCAGGTCATCCCTATAAATAGAAGCCAACCCCCCAGGTAAAAAAAAGACACACAATTTTATACACTCTATATTGCTATTTAGCACAAATACTATAATCATATACTGATTATCACGCCGGAGTGGACATGGGGGAAAAAAACCCCGCCACCTTTTGCAGGTCTCCACCACTGTCGCCGCCGTGCTCAGAGGAGGAGAAAAATCATTTATCATCATTTGGCACTGTCTGTGGAAAACCGCACAAGAAGTTATGGCTCAAACCAGAAGAGCTAGGAATGTAACCGCTCCACCAACCCCCGTCGGGGATGTAGGCACCGAGTCCAACGCCGCCATTAATCACCCACAACAAAAATTTGCCTCTGCCGCTCAACTCGCGGCACTGCAAGCTCAGGTGGCGGCCTTAACGGCTCTACTCCAAGATCGGAACGTTGCGGTTTCTCAGCTACCACAGGGTCCTAACTCTCTGCCGGTAGGATCTTCATTACCAGGGCTCTGCCCCAGGGTCCTAGCCATCCACCGATAGGGCCCTCACCGCTGGAGGCTCATCCCCAGACTCCTAACTTTACAGCAATAGAAACACCGCCAACGGCAGCTCCACTGCAGGCTCCAATTTCTTTAGCTCCACCTTTCGCACCCCCACTTCTATTCATTGACATCCGCCCAACCGTGCATGGGGCAACCATCATGGATGCCCACGCCACTGTTGGTTGAGACACCAAAGTTAAACCCGGAGCAGATTAGAAGAATTGATGGGTCGCAAAATAGCCGAGGCCATGTCCAATAAAAGTAGTAGGCAACAATCCATGGTGTTGGAAAAAGACCATTTTTCCCTAGAAGTAATGGCAGTCCCCTTGCCACGAGACTTCAAACAGCCAAAGATGGAGAAGTATGACGGATCCTCTGGTCCTGTCGATCACCTCAAGACTTTTGTTGACTTGATGAGGTTGCAAGCCACCCTAGATGCGATTATGTGCAAGGCTTTTCCGCCAACACTTAGGCGCGAGGCCGTGGGACCGAGTAGCCACCCTTTCTCCAAAATCGATCCATATATTTGACAAGTTTTTCAAAAGTTTTGCCACACACTTTGCCAAAGAAAGAAACGTGTTAAGAAAACTACTATCGATCGATGCAATTAACACAAGACAAGAGACGAATCACGAAAGATTTTATTGCCCGGTTCAATAGAGCAACGCTGGGAATCAAAGATCTGCAGATGTTTGCTGTAGTTACTGCCATGATGAGTGGAACTAGAAGTCGTCCTTTCAAGATGTCACTCTTCAAAAACCCGCCGAATACGATGCATGAGTTACTCAATAGAGGAGATAAGTATGTGGACGCTGAAGAAGCGTATATCATTACCAAAAGTATGAAGGATCGAAATGAACATAAGTCTAACAAAAGGAAGAGTCGGGATAACACAGAACCTCGAAATAATAGAGGTAAGCTCACCCAAGTGAGGCGAGTCAACCAGCGAGCTCACCTGAGAGCCAAGCAACCTCAAAAAAAAAAAAAAAATTAGGCGAGGTCACTCCAGGTGGGCGACCTCGCCCGGGCGAGCTCACTCCCCAGCAGGGCTCAGCTCACTAAAAAAAATTTAAGCGAGGTCACTCCAGCGGGCGACCTCACTCCAAGCGAGGTGACTTCGGCAAAAAAATAAATAAATTTAGGCAAGGTCACTCGGTGGGCGACCTCACTCACGGCGGCGACCTCACCCAAGCGAGGTGGCGTCGGCAAAAAAAAAAAAAATTGAGACGAGCGGGTCGTTAGATTACTTATACTTTTCATTAACGATAGTCTATGAAAAGTAGAAGGACTTATAAGGCCAAAAACAAGGTCAGCTGCTACTGTCTGAAAAACAAGGCCAATAAGCCTCTATCCAAAAATCAAGGCGATGAGCCTATATTTAAAAATCAAGGCAAGAGCCACTATTTAAAAATCAAGGTGATAGCCACCATTGAAAAATAAGGCGATAAGCCTATGTTTAAAAATCAAGGCGATGAGCCTATATTTAAAAATTAAGGTGATAGCCACCATTGAAAAATAAGACGATGAGCCTATGTTTAAAAATCGAGGCGATTAGCCTATATTTAAAAATCAAGACGATGAGCCTTTTTTTAAAAATTAAGGCGATGAGCCTATGTTTAAAAATCAATGCAGTAGCCACTATTTAAAAATCAAGGTGATAGCCACCATTGAAAAATAAGGCGATGAACCTATGTTTAAAAATCAAGGCGATGAGCCTATATTTAAAAATCAAGGTGATAGCCACCATTGAAAAATAAGGCGCTGAGCATATGTTTAAAAATCAAGGCGATGAGCATTTCTTTAAAAATTAAGGCGATTAGCCTCTGAAAATCAAGGCGATGAGCCTTTGTCGAAAAAAACAAGGCGATTAGCCTAAATCAAGCGATGAGCCTCTGTCGAAAAAAACAAGGCAATAAGCCTATATTTAAAAATCAAGGCGATGAGCCTCTGTTAGAAAAACAAGGCAATAAGCCTATGTTTAAAAATCAAGGCGATAAGCCTCATTAGAAAAACAAGGCAATGAGCCTCATTAGAAAAACAAGGCGATGAGCCTATGTTTAAAAATCAAGGCGATGAGCCTCCGTCCAAAAAAAAGCAAGCGATGAGCATCTGCTTCAGAAAATAAGGCGATGGGCCTATGTTTAAAAATCAAGGCGATGAACCTCTGTCAGAAAAATGAGGCGATAAGCTTCTGTCTGAAAAAGTTAGAGAATAGCAGGTGCAGTACATTATTTCTACTTCCCATTGACAACAGTCTATGAAAAGTGGTCTATGGGAAGTAGAGGGGCTTATGATGATATAAATAAATGACAATTATTGTATGTTATTTGGTTATGGTGGCACGCCCGCCTCAACGATTCACCTGTCTTACCAGCTTGCCCGCCTTGTTGGTCTCATGAGTACGTTTCTAACAGATAGACTGCAACAACTCGGTTGTCATCGATTAGCTAGCAGCGACGACCCATAAAATGACAATTCTACCAATTATCGGAATACGAAACATCCCTCATTAACTCATAATAATGATGGAGATGAAATGACACCCGTTATTAAACGAGGAAGATGAAAGGATACCCTTATCAAATGAGGGAAGATGAAGGGATACCCATCATCAATAATCTATGATAGCCATTCTTATAAATAGAGGCCAATCCTCGTGTAAAAAAAGATACACAATTTTATACACTCTATATTGCTATTTAGCACAAATCATCAGAATCATATAATCGATTATCACGCCCGGAGTGGACATGGGAGAAAAAACCTCTACCACTTTTGCAGTGCCTCCACCATCGTCATTGTCTCGTAAGAAGAGGAGAAAAATCATTTATCATCATACATCTTTATTTTCCATCCAAATTTATAGTATTTTTAACAATGAGCTAAACATATACAAATCATTTCTTGATCTCATTATGATCCTTAAATCAATTTAAAAGTTAATCAACTTTTTAAAAAAGCAGTAAACATACAAGCAAATACTCAACACGAAAGCAACAGCCTTGAATAACACAATTAAACGAAAATCAAATCTTCATATATATGCTACAATGTAGCCTATAGCAATGAGATTAGTTCATGCTAAAGTCACAAAAATCTATAATTTTATAGTGACTATTCAAAAAAAAAGTAGAAAAATAAAAATGAGAGAATGAGAGAAGAACGATAAATCGATTAATTTGGAATCAAAGACTACAAGCTCTTTCTATTACTCTTCTTCAATTTTCAAATATTATTTTTATTCATTCATTTTTTATTTATGCATTTCGTAAAATTCATTACTTGAAATCTACAAAATATTTTACCAAACATGATTTTGTTTTCATTTTTTTGTACGGTATAAAATTTCAGAAATAGGTATTTAACTATTTACAAGACTTGACCTGGGGGCATGCACTTCAGCGAATTAGTCAAGTCGTCTCAAAAGTCCAAAACACGCAAAATAGTAGTCTCTCTCTCCAAGACTTCTCCAGTTTCCACCTTCAATCCTAAGGTACTTTATTCTACACCATTCTTCTGTTCTCGATCAAAATTCTCAATAGTACAAGATTTTAATTTGATCAGATCGCTCAATTGGCTTTTGTAATTTCTTGTTCTTGCTTTTATTCTGTACTATTTTATTTATGCGATCTCTGTTTTATGCACAAATATTTCGATTTTTTCGCAATACTTTAGTCACTTTTACGACAATTTAATTTGACCCAGATAGAAAAGAAGCTAGTGTTACATTAATTAATTATGATCCTATTTGGGATGGCATGACGATCATGGCTGAAGGGGGTTTACTTTAAGTTTTTAATTTGTTATCTTTAATCATTTAATTGATTTTCTTAACTGTTGATCTTAGTTTTTCTATATATGTTTAGCTTATATATTTAGTGGTTCTGGTTGTGAGTGTATTCAAGAACTGAAGAACATTTCTTTTTGATTTTTTTTTAAAACTTTTAAGGTTTCGTGGGAGGGCCTATAAATCCTGGTATTTCAGAAAATGAGTGACAATATGATGGAAAAAGTTAGCGCCTTTGGCGAGCGTTTGAAGATTGGAGGGGCTGAGGTGGGACAAAAAATCACCGCGGGTATGAGCTCAATGAGTTTCAAGATGAAGGAACTTTTCCAAGGGCCAAACCAGGCTGACAAGCTTGTGGAGGAAGCCACGGCAGAAACTCTAGACGAGCCCGATTGGGCCACGAATCTTGAACTTTGTGACATGATCAACCATGATAGGGTCAGTAGTGTTGAAATGATACGTGGAATAAAGAAACGGATCATGTTAAAGACCCCTAGGATTCAGTACTTGGCTCTAGTTTTGCTTGAAACTGTTGTGAAGAATTGTGAGAAGGCATTCTCTGAGGTTGCGTCTGAGAGGGTCCTCGATGAGATGGTGAAGTTGATTGATGATCCTCAGACTGTGGTCAACAATAGGAACAAGGCTTTAGTGCTGATTGAATCGTGGGGAGAGTCCTCGAATGAACTGCGCTACTTGCCTGTTTATGAAGAGACTTACAAGGTATTCTTGTGATTCTTTTTTACTTGATTAATATTGAAAAGTGAGCAATGAAATCACATTTAGGAGTATTTTTTCAGATTTTTTTTCCGTGGAGAAATCATGTCATCAACCATTCCTTCTACCCTGGCATATTATAGGATTAAGACTTGACCTTTAGTTAAGTTAATTGTATTTGTCTAAGTTGTTCAATAGATTTTCAGGGGATACAGATGAGTTGTCTTGAAACTATAAATATATGTGAACTGGAGAACCAAAGAAAAGGTTTAGTGTTACTCTTACGTATGGTCTTTGGTGTAAGTGACTCTTATGGTATATATTTCATGGACTTTTTTCCAATTTCTTACCATTTCCCCCACATTTTAGAGTTTGAAGTCAAGAGGAATAAGGTTCCCTGGCCGTGATGACGAGAGTTTGGCTTCTATATTTACTCCTCCCAGATCAGTGTCAGCTTCAGAATCAAATGCCACTGTTGCTCAACAATTCCATCACGATATCCCCGTGCAATCCTTTTCAGCTGAACAAACAAAGGAGGCATTTGACGTGGCTAGAAACAGTATTGAGCTGCTTAGCACAGTCTTGTCCTCTTCACCACAACAAGATGCTCTCGAGGTAATTTTGCTGATTTAATTTGATTGAATATTTCATTTGGAAATTATTTTCATATATAGCATTGCCGCTTAAATATACATGAACAAAAGTTACTCAGAAATGTGTCCAGATGAGAGTAATTTGTATCTGTTTTGATGAAGTGCACAGAGTGCTCACAATCTGACCATGTAAGAGTAATCTGCGTCCTCCCAAATCTAGTACTAAGCTCAAAAGTTCCATAAAAACTTCATGTGGTTCATTTTAGATGGTTTGGAACAACATTTAGAGCATCACGAGCAAAAGGTGCCTTATAGTAGTCGTGTATATTCATCAACAAATCTTGTCTTTTGTTTAAAGTAAACAACATCTAGAGCATAATGGGCAAAGGACAAATGTTCCTTATAATAGCCATCTATATTCATCAACAGATCTCGTCTGGTAGCCAATCATTTGTGGAACTGAAATTCAGACAATGCCATTGCCTCAACCCAAGCGCCTTTGGCAAAATGAGAAAAATAATTGGTTTTATGTTTTGATATTTTATTATCTAAAATAGCATAAATTCTTCAATGTGTTACCATGTAGTATATTAGAATATATCGTGTTGTATGCTTAAAGAACTTCATCCATTATTTGCTCTTTGCATCATAAGCAACATCATTTTTCCTCTTTCCATGCATGTGTTTATGCATGTAGATGAAATCTCACACACATCACAGTTTACTTTTTTGGCCCATCATAAATTTTTCATTATGTGAAGGTTTATTTACGTGCCTCTGCATTTTTGTGCATTGCATAAATGCATAAAATCACCAGCTCGTAAAATCCTAAGACTGATTTTTTACCTAAGGAGCTCAAAAGAACTCTGAACTTCCCCAGCTTCATTGTTGTTCCCATGGTATTTTCTTCTTACCCTTTGTTATAGGATTAGTCAATTCTATTCGTCACAACATGTGCATTATGATTGACCTCTCTATCATCAAATCAACCTACTGTTGTGTATTTTGCTGCTTCTAGAAAACATTTTAAAGGTTGTGCTCCCTTAGCTCTAGATGGTCTGTTTGTTGTTAAACGTTAAGGGTATTTTTGAGTTTATGCAAATTATTTGTTTGTAATCAGTAGATATTTGATTTATGGTATTCCATGTCTGTACATTTAGAATTTAGTTAAGTATATGGCTTCCAGTTTTATCGGGTCTTATATTTTCTTTCCTCACATGAGATCACTTTCAATTTGTTGCGCAGGATGACTTGACCGCCGCTCTTTTACTACAGTGTCATGAATCCCAATATATTATTCAGAGAATTATTGAAACGGCTGGAGATAACGAGGCCCTGCTCTTTGAAGCACTAAATGTGAACGATGAAATTCAAAAGGTATTGTCAAAATACGAAGACATGAAGAAGCCATTGGTGGTTCAACAGGAGCTAGAACCTGCTGTGATACCTGTAGCTGTTGAGCCCGATGATTCTCCCCGTGTAGGAAAAGACGATGCTTTAACAAGAAAACCAACAGGTGTTCAGACTGGGAGTCGGGGAGGGAACAATGATGACATGATGGATGATCTTGACGAAATGATTTTTGGTAAGAAAGCTGGTGGCACGTCTGAAGCAGGGTCGAATCAAACTAAGCAGCAACAACCACCTAAAGATGATCTCATTACCCTTTGAATCGAACACGTGATAACTGGTAACCAATGAAGCCTTCGACGTTGTTTGCTATCGGGCTCATTTAGTAGTGTTGATATTTAGATTTGCTTGAACCATCAAGAGACGAAGGAACTACTTTTTTTCTTAGGAGAATAAAAGCTTTTAATTACATTATTTGAACATATTTGTGTACAATATATGTCGTTTAAACTGCGAAATAATTGCTTGAAAGATATAGAAAGATTTATTATTACTACTCCGATTATCTTGTGTAGAAGAATATTTGATTGCATAAATAAAGACCTCTCTTTTATTTCTGTGATGAACTCATTTTTCATTCAATTTGAAGTATCGAAATCCAAGTAAGGCCAGCACTGTGTGGTAATTTGTTTTGTGTTTTTAAACACGTTTAGATACGTTTTTTTTTTTTACATAAAAAAAGTGCTTATTTCTTAAAATTATTTCTTCTATCAAAATAAGTTACTAAAAATTTATTTATTTTAAAACGCCAAATTTTAAAAGCTTAAAACAAGTTTACATATTCCACAGTTATTACTTATTACACAGTCAAGCTTCTCAATTATAGTAGATAGAAGTGTTGACACAACTATTAATATATGAGATCTATTAAAAATTAATCTTGTTAAATTATATTTTAATTATAACGAAGGTTTCTAATCTTTGTTTAATATTGTATTTATGTCTTCAATTTTTTTTTGTCGCATTTTTTCTTTTCTTTTTAATCTTCAATTAATTAACACATTTTGCCATTAATGACAATATTTTTTAAATATTTTGTTAGCGTGCTTTAGGATGATGAGTAAATATTTTGTTGAATTATTTATTTGTTATTTGTTATTTTATTTATAGGCAAACAAGTCTTTTTTATGCTCTTCTCATGAATTTTTTGAATGAGAATTGTGGTCGAGATAAGATCAGCAAATTAATAGAAAATTAATTATAAGAAAATTTAAAAAGAAAAAGAGTTTGAAGACTTTCATTACAATGAAAACGTAGTGCAGCAAACAATCACGTTAGCCCTTTCAGCTAAAATGGAGCGCTTTGACTAAAAGGCCGACTCAAACAAGTGTAAATGAAAAAGTGCATAACATATAAAATTTAAATTGTTATAATAAAAGATTTAAATACTATCGTCAGTATTATCTGTTAACAGACCATTAATAAATAGTCCATTAACAAGTTAAGGTTTGTTTTTTATCCGAAGTTTGTGATTTGGTTTTTGATGCAGCAAGTAGGAGAAACAATTCTTAATTGTTGGTACTAAAAGTATACCAGCCGATTCAATAGCATGGACTGCAATAAATGTACCAAATCTAACAGATTATACGTTTGTTAAGATCAATTTATACTTGGTAAATTTATTTTTCAATTAACCCACTTCAATATTTTAAAAATATACTCAAATTTAGAGAAATTTAAAGCAAATATCACAATTCGTTCTCAAATGTATACATATTGTCATCATTTGTACCATAAAATCTACAATTTCTATCATAAATTAAAGAAAGAAGAAACAACCAAAAATTGTACAAAAATTTGATGGGTTAAATTCTAACATTTGAATAGAATTTTGTATACTTGTTTGAACTTGTTCTGAGATCAATGAGATGTCAATTTTTTTTTGTAAAATAGTAAGAATTTAAATCTTTAATTACGTATAAATTACATAAATAAATTTAAAAAATATGAAATAGAATAAGTAAAAGAAAAAAAAATTTAATAATCACCGACCGTAGGAAGGTTTATTCCGCTACAAACACAAAAAAAAATATTTCTTTATCCGTCACTACGTCATCGTCTTCTCAAACCAAAATTCATATATCTCTCTCAATTCTTCAATTTCTTCTTGTTCTTCTCTATATTTTTCAAAATCAAACCCCCTTCAAATAAATTTCTCTCTCTCTCAATCCTCAACATTCTTCTCAACTCCGCAATCTATTAAAATCTTCGGTCGAATTCCACCGTAAAAACAAACAAAGTATACTAGTTTACTTATAAAATGACTATTCAAATCCTTAGAAAAAAAAGATATATATTTATTTATGTGAAACTGAAAGCCTTCCTGTTCAATTCCTCGCTCACAGATTTAGCAGGGTTAGTGTCGAGTTGATGGCAGTGAGTGTAGACTGTGTATGTGTAATTCAGTGAATCGAGATGGCCGGAAGACACCATTCCTCCGCTCCCAAATATCTCCGATCTCAGCTTCTTCTCTTCACTCTCTCACTCCTGGCTCTCTCTCTCCTCTTCTACATTTTCTCCCCTTCCCCTACTGTTCCACGCACGATCCACGCTACTCTAAACCCTAATGTCGACTATTCCTTCGTATCCTCCCTCGAGAAATTCCTAATCAACTCCAAATCTCATCCCACGCTTTCCGATGATACGGTGACTGCTACAATTACCCAACAGGATGTTGAAAAACTAGATGATTTGATTTCACGGAAACAGACTCAGAGGCTTGATGATAATTCATTTTATCCCCTTTCTTCACCTATTAGGGTTTATGTGTATAACATGCCGTCGAAATTTACTTATGATTTACTTTGGTTGTTTCGAAATACGTATAAAGAGACCAATAATCTCACTTCCAATGGCAGCCCTGTTCACCGATTAATTGAACAAGTAATTCGTTATTTGTTATTCCGAATTTTCTTTCTAATGATTTCGTGTGAACTTCTTATTTATTTGGATGTTTTTTGGTAATTTGTTTTTGTAGCATTCAGTTGATTACTGGTTATGGGCCGATTTGATAGCGCCCGAATCTCAGAGGTTGTTGAAGAATGTGGTTAAAGTTCACAAGCAGGAGGAAGCTGACTTATTCTACATTCCATTTTTCACTACGATTAGCTTCTTCTTGCTGGAGAAACAACAATGCAAGGCGCTTTATAGGGTGTGAGTGCTTTCCCAAAATACTTGTGCTTCTTAGTCTTTCCTCTTGCCAATTTGCATGATTATAGTGCTTGCAATTATTTTACTAATAATGGAAACCCTTATTGAATTACTATAAAGGAGATCTAGAAATCAGTATGCTCTTGCAGTTAGTGAGTTTGTGCATTTGTAATGGTTTCTTCCCTTGCAATTGACCTAGAATTATGAAAGTTTCCCAGTGGGAACTTTCACTTCTTAGCAAGAATTATTGGATGATATCATGTACTGGTATATAACATTCTGTCTGTTGCTTAATCTCCCGGGAAAATTGAAGCACCGTGAAGGGTAATTTAAGACTTGCTGCATGCTTTGCCTGTGATAGGTAAGCTACCCGTAAATACGATCTGAAATATACTATGTGACAGAAGGTAAACTACCCCTAAACTTTATGAAAGCTCCATTTGAATGTAAATAATTCAGCTTGTCTCGCCGTTCTTTTTATAGCGATTACCTTGTTTACCCGATGCATGTGATATGTTCAACTTGTTTTGGCAGTTTTAGAAGTTCACATTTTTCACGAGATGAGACCCAAGAGGATATAGAGTGTTGATAACTATATAATGATGAATTTCTTTTCAGTGCTGTAAAGTCTGTTGGGGTAGAATATTTGCGTCTATGAAGGGGTTTCTCAGTCTATCGGCATCACTAGGTATCTGTTTATAGATGTGTAATTTGATGTCACGTCTTAAATTTTAAAGCTAAAATTTGGTTTCGTTTGAAACTCTAAATACAGATAATAGGTTCTCAGACGAGGACCAAAAAAAGGATTTTGTGTACTGGGTCTCTATTGTCCTCTGACATTGTTGGTTATATCTACATTGACACTGCTCTGTTAGGACTTTACTTGCTAAAACAAGAACCTGTTTCATCTCTATAATCAAGCAATTGCAGAAAATTCTTAAGTCCATAGTGGTTGTAATCATAGAAGTGGAATGTCTTACAATTTGTGAATGTAGGAAGCCCTGAAGTGGGTCACAGACCAACCGGCATGGAAGCGCTCTGAGGGCAGAGATCACATACTTCCAGTTCACCACCCATGGTCGTTTAAATCTGTTCGCAAATTTATGAAGAATGCCATTTGGCTCCTTCCAGATATGGACTCAACAGGGAACTGGTGAGTGTTTGACTTGAGTTGTAAGTAGTATACTTAATGCATGAATATATTGTTGCTGATATGTGACTGTTTTTGGCTTTGTAAGGTACAAGCCTGGACAAGTTTACCTTGAAAAAGACTTAATACTTCCATATGTTCCCAATGTCGATTTGTGTGATTCGAAATGCTTTTCGGATTCCAAGAGAAACATACTGATATTTTTCCGTGGGAGGCTGAAACGAAATGCTGTAAGGTTTCATCCCAGGATCTAGAAAAATTGTTATGTCTGTTTAGATGGTTCTAATTTTCCAGCTAAAAGCCCTTCTATATTGATTTAGATGGGGGCAGTGAAGGATGTGACAGGGGTGGGTTGGGTTGTGGGCGCACTAAGGCTGTTATATTGAAGTGCCCTAGTTATCCAATTCATTGGGACAGGGGCATGCATTTATTTTATTTCCTGTCTTTGTTAGTCAACTGCTTATAATTTAATTTTTATGCTTCCAGGGTGGGAAAATTCGTTCTAAACTCATGACAGAACTTAGTAGCGCCAAGGATGTGGTTATAGAGGAGGGCAGTGCTGGAGAGGCAGGAAAAGCAGCAGCTCAAAGTGGCATGAGAAAGTAATTTTTGAACTTTATGCCTAATGATGTTTGAGCCTTATAGTCAATGAAATTGAATTTTTCTGATCTACGTAGTTGCTTCATTGGTGAGCAGGTCTATATTTTGCCTTAGTCCGGCTGGTGACACCCCTTCATCCGCTAGATTGTTTGATGCAATTGTCAGTGGGTGCATTCCTGTTGTAATTAGTGATGAATTGGAGCTTCCTTTCGAGGGCATACTTGACTATCGGAAGGTATGCATGTATTATTGAAGGTTTGGCCATTCAAATTGTTCAACGCATCTCCTACATGGATAACATGAGTTGATGGATTGAAAGAGGGGGGGTCGGCATAGGATGTTCTTAATCTAAAAAATTTCAATTTTTCAATTCAATACTTGAAAGAAATACTAGGATTGATGTCATAAGATTTGAGAAGTAGATTGAAGAAATTAATCAGATGGCTTTGAGAAGATTTTTCCCACATGAATATGATGAACAGAAATATAACATCTTATTCCATTTAACCAGAAGCTTTGTCATAAAACTGTATCTTACATTTTTTATCAATAAAATCCTTCATAAGGCTTTTGTTGGTGATGGAGGCTATTGTTTTACTTGCAGATAGCTTTATTTGTTTATTCTAGTGATGCATTGCAGCCAGGATGGCTCTTGACATTTCTGCGAAGTGTTAGTCCTACTCAAATTAGAGAGATGCAATTGAATATAGCCAAGGTGTGTACATCTCCAATTTGCTAAGATAGCTAATCTCACCCCCATGCTTCAACTTATCACCCGTGTTAGAATTAGGGCTACAGTGATTTCTTCTTACACTATTTATAATATATGAATCAAACTTCCAATCTTTGGACACCATATGTTCAGCAACTTTTGATTTGTATTCAAATGCTGGATCTAAATTCGTAAACGACATGTAATTGAATTGTGCTAATTGTTCTTACATTTCAGCACTCAAGACATTTCTTGTACTCTCATCCAGCTCAACCAATGGGGCCGGAGGACTTGGTTTGGAGAATGGTGTGTTACTCTATCTTTTATTTATTCTGAATATGAATTTTGTCAGTAGGACAGATGGCTTGGTGTTGGCCCCTTGTTTAATAATAGAATAGGCTAGGTGGACGTCTCTTCAGGCTTTCTCATTTTAACTCAGATTTTCTCTCCCCCTATTTTTTTCTGGGGGTGGGGGAACTGTGTCTTCATGTGATAAATAAAAGGGAATTTTTTTTTTCCATCTATCCTAGTTTTAGTAATGAAAAAGAGAGGGAGATTTTAGTATCTATCCTAGATTTAGTATGCTTGATACTCACATATTGATTTTTCTTGATATGCAAGGAACGGTGATAAGGTTTGGAGATATAATGTGGTGTCTTTCTCCTTCCTTTAAAACTCAACAACATGCAGCAGGCATTGTGAACATGGACAATAGTGAAAAGTGGCAATACTAGAGTCTGATAATATGATAAAAAAATAATAGTTTATGGGTTGTGTGTTCTTGTTTGGGTTGGGGGGACTTTCTCTCTGCATAGCTTGTGGTATTTTGTAGCTTGCTTAGGTTTTCATTCCTCCTTAGTGCTGGTTATTATGCTGGTGTTTCAATTTTCGAGCTATGGAAATGATAGTGTACTAGGCAGGCATCCAAGTTTGGAACTAATAATTCCGATTTCTGGTGCTGTGAACAGATGGCTGGTAAGTTGGTGAACATGAAGCTTCATGTACGGAGGTCACAGCGGGTGGTGAAAGAATCAAGAAGTCTGTGCACTTGCGATTGTAGACTTCCCAATAGTACAAACCCACATATTTTTTCTTAATTGTTTATTGCAGCTTCTTCTTCTTCTTCTTTTGTTCCCCTTTTGCTTCTCTTTCTTCTTGTATCATGTATCTCATTACTTTGAATAAAATGTTATGTAAAACGCAACTTTAGAAAATCATGTATTCAAATTCATTGTCCCATTTCATCTCCAGATACGATGCAACTTTAACACACTTATCTTTTATTCGTTTTCCATTGACAATGTTGAAATATATTTTATTAAGCTCGGAGAAAAAAAAATGATATGGCATGTGAGGAGGAGAGGGACAAGGTAATGTGACAGGCCATGTTGTTCTAATTCCACATCCCCCCATCAATTACGGAATTGAGGGCCCACAAGATTAGAGCGTGGGACGTGCAAACCATGAAAATCTTAATAATTGTTACGTATTATATTAAATTGGTTGCTTAATTAGTTGTTTGTGTCACATGCAATTGAAACTTCGAGGTAACAGATCACCGACGTATTTGACTAATAATTATTATTCTGTAAACAATGTGATTTACCCAAGTGGAACTCTATACATTTATGAACTATAATGGTACGGATTGAACCGCCCAAAGCGTGCCAAACAAACATGACGCCATGGTTACCGTCTTCCCATTCTTGCATTTTCATATTCGATTAATGAAATATAGAATTGCCGGGGATTTAGAAATGGTATGTTGGCCTCTTTTTTGTTCCTAAAAAGATTGAGAGAAGCCATATATTTTAAGAGTGTTAACTTTTATTCAATTTCTATCCACACATTCTATAAAACCTACGGTTTATAATCTACAAAAATCTTTATCAAGCATACTTCTATTTTCTAAGCAGAGTCGAATGTGAGCAATATATTCGACTTGTGGATAGAGATGATAAAATAATCAGTTCGTGTTCCACCTTACATTGCCTGTCTTAAATGGGGAAATCCCCGTCCCTTTAAGTAATAAGAGCGGGGACGGAGAATTCTCCAAACCCTCGCCGATATTTTTTATTTTATACCTGCCCCGTTTCCACCTTGCCTCCTGAAAATTCCCGAAGGAACGGGGATGGAAAGGACCACTTCCGCTTCCACTCCGACCTATTGTCTTCCCCAAAAAAATTTAGGAATTCTTTTGTATTTTGCAAATATTACAACTTTCTTTCATTTATCTGTTTTTCTATTATTTGCATCATTTGATTGTTATACATATAAAGTTAAAAAGGACCACAAAAAAATCTCTGTCCGAAGACGCAGACTTCCTTAAATACAGTAAAACGCTGGCCTCTCTACTGTGGTAACTAATGGCATAATACTAGAATATAAACACACGGTCAGAGCTAGACGAAGAAGCTTTGAAGAAAGTGGGGAGCCGGCGGTGGAAAACCCATGTCATATATGTTTGTCTCAACACAACTTTTAAGGTATAATAATAATCCATTGTTTCAATTGATCCAGTAGTAGCAGCATTTAATATATACAGACTGTTATATATTCATACATGATTCATCAGAGCTTGTAGTTTCTCCACTACTTTCTCTCTGTCCACAACTAGCATAAAAATTTCAATTATAATGCTTATATAGGGTACTGTAATGTGAAGCCCATTGTTTTTCGAGTCTTTCTTGAAATGGTGGTTTGATCTTTCCTTTTACTCTCTATTGGGTATGTTTTTCTTTTTGAAGCTTGATTTTCTTCCTCTTTTGCTGTATTTATTTTAGCTTGGAATACCTTCTCATCCGTAGGAAGAAAGCTACAGATAAAATAAAATTCTACTAATCTGTACCTGTGCTGCAGGGCCATCGTGTGAGTAGATTTTAGTACTAGTCTTCGAAAATGGCATCAAAATCATTCAGGGCGAGCAGATCCAATCTATCAACAGCATCATCAGACATGCTGGATTCGCAGAATGGCAAGCCTCCGCTGCCCCCACACGTGACATTTGCTCGGAGGACTTCATCAGGCCGATACGTCAGTTACTCGAGGGATGATCTTGATAGCGAACTTGGAAGTAGTGATTTTATGAACTATACAGTGCACATGCCACCAACTCCAGATAATCAGCCTATGGATCCCGTCTCTCAAAGGGTTGAAGAGCAATATGTGTCGAATTCACTCTTCACCGGTGGATTTAACAGCATTACACGAGCTCATCTTATGGATAAGGTTATTGAATCAGAAACAAACCATCCACAAATGGCTGGTGCAAAAGGGTCGTCTTGTGCCGTTCCAGGATGTGATGGAAATGTAATGAGTGATGAAAGGGGAAACGACATTCTCCCTTGTGAGTGTGATTTCAAGATATGTAGAGATTGTTACTTGGATGTGATCAAAACTGGAGATGGAATTTGCCCAGGGTGTAAGGAGCAGTATAAGACTACTGATTTGGATGAAGCGATGGAAACCATACGATCACTTCCTCAACTCCCACCGCTATCTGGGATGTCAAAAATGGAGAGGAGGTTGTCGCTGATGAAATCAACAAAGTCAGCGCTAATGAGAAGTCAGACAGGAGATTTTGATCACAACCGGTGGCTGTTTGAAACAAAAGGAACCTATGGATATGGAAATGCTATATGGCCAAAGGAGGGAGGCTTTGAGAACGGGAAAGATGATGACATTGTTGAACCTACTGAGTTGGTGAACAAACCATGGCGGCCACTCACTCGCAAACTAAAGATTCCAGCTGCTATTCTTAGCCCATACCGGTACATCCTCTAGTCTCTTTTGTTCTTCAAATGTTACAATATTATTCTGGTTTCTATTTTTCGTTCCCGTTGTTCTCGTGCTGAAGTCATGATCATGCAAACCGTCTTATCGTCTATTTAATCATCAGATCCAAAAAACTGAAAAACAGCACGTATTTTTTGGTTTTCCTTATATCACCAGAATAGTTGATTCCAAATAATATAGAGTTGTTTATGGATTAAGATGTCTTTTAAAATGGGATTTGTTTGTAACAAATCAGAACTGCATAACATAAAAATTTATCTATTATGCAGACACTTTTGAATTTATGCAAGGCAGAAAATTGCGATTCATCCTGATCATCATTTTTTCTTGTATTCACTCAACTTAATAGTGTGATCGCTAAAGATCTAGTTGTTTTGGATCTCCCACTAGAACTGTCAATGAACCGAATGGAGTGGCGAAATTGGATTCATACAAGTGACCACATATTTATTAGGAACAAGGCTTAGTTTGTTGTTTCTGTATTAACTTTATAGTCTTCAACTCAAAATTCGGATGTTAAGACACACTTAAGCATCTTCTAATGTTTGAACTCTCAAAAAATTTATCGATTCTATTCGATTCTAACTTCTGGAGTTAGACACACTTAAGCGTGTACCATGAGTTACTGCATTGTCCTTTTGGTTTTACATGTTACTTTGTCATGGATTGTGAAGTCTGTGATATGCTCATCAGGCTGTTGTGTTTTTTACTTTTAACCTAGAATGATATATAGCTTGAAAGACAAAGGGGGAAATAGTCGTCTTATAGTTTCGCGGCCATTTGGCATACAAACATACATATCATGCAATGTTTTATGGTTCATATATAGAGTACATGCTGATTTAAACTTTTTACTTCCCATTTCATCTATGCTCACAGGCTTCTTATTGTTATACGAATGGTAATTCTTGGATTTTTCTTGAAATGGAGAATCCAGAACCCCAACAATGACGCTGTCTGGCTCTGGGGAATGTCTGTGGTTTGTGAATTATGGTTTACTTTCTCTTGGATTCTTGACCAACTACCAAAGCTTTGCCCTGTTAATCGAGCTACAGATCTTAATGTCTTGAAAGAGAAATTTGAAATGCCTAGTTTAAGCAATCCTACTGGCAAATCTGATCTCCCCGGCATAGATATCTTTGTCTCTACAGCAGATCCAGAGAAAGAGCCACCCCTTGTCACTGCTAATACCATATTGTCTATACTAGCAACCGATTATCCTGTTGAAAAGCTTGCTTGTTATGTTTCTGATGACGGAGGGGCACTTTTGACCTTCGAGGCCATGGCAGAAGCTGCAAGTTTTGCCAATATATGGGTCCCATTTTGTCGCAAGCATGGCATTGAACCAAGGAATCCAGAAACTTATTTCAATCTGAAGAAAGATCCTTACAAGAACAAGGTGCGTCATGACTTCGTCAAGGACCGTAGACGAGTAAAGCGCGAGTATGATGAGTTTAAGGTTCGTATCAATAGTCTTCCAGACTCTATACGGCGCCGATCTGATGCCTATCATGCAAGGGAGGAACTTAAGGCCATGAAGGAACAGAGACAGACGAAAGGAGATGAAACTGTAGAGATTGTCAAGGTCAAGAGAGCTACATGGATGGCAGATGGAACCCATTGGCCTGGTACTTGGGTGAATCCTGCACCTGAGCACTCTAAGGGTGATCACGCAGGGATAATACAGGTATAACCATATATGTCTGTGTGCCTGTTCTAACTTGCAATTTTAGGCTCAAGACCAGAAAGCCTACCAACTGTGAAGACCAAGTCAGGCACATAACTAATAACCTCTTGTTGATATGATGCAGGTGATGTTGAAACCTCCAAGTGATGAACCACTACAGGGCACAGCAGAAGATGGTGGGGTGATTGACCTGACCGATGTTGATATTCGTCTCCCCATGCTTGTTTATGTTTCCCGTGAAAAGCGCCCTGGCTATGATCACAATAAGAAAGCAGGTGCCATGAATGCTCTGGTTCGAGCCTCCGCTATCATGTCTAATGGCCCCTTTATTCTCAACCTTGATTGTGACCACTACATCTACAACTCCCAAGCCATGAGGGAAGGAATGTGTTTCATGATGGACAGAGGTGGTGATCGTCTATGCTATGTGCAGTTTCCTCAAAGATTTGAAGGTATCGACCCATCCGATCGCTATGCCAATCGCAATACTGTTTTCTTTGATGGAAACATGCGTGCGCTTGATGGGCTACAGGGTCCAGTTTATGTTGGAACCGGATGTCTCTTTAGGCGGGTTGCCCTTTATGGCTTTGATCCACCTCGGTCCAAAGAACACAGCCCTGGCTGGTGCAGCTGCTGCTTTTCCCGGAGGAGAAAGCATGCCACAGTTGCTAGTTCCCCGGACGAGAACCGGGCCTTGAGAATGGGTGATTCTGACGATGAAGAAATGAACCTCTCACTTTCTCCAAAAATGTTTGGCAATTCAAATTTACTGATGGATTCAATCCCAGTGGCAGAGTTTCAAGGTCGTCCTCTAGCTGATCATCCAGCTGTTAAGAATGGACGACCACCTGGTGCTCTTACCTTACCCCGAGATCTTCTTGATGCGTCGACTGTTGCAGAAGCAATCAGTGTTATCTCCTGCTGGTATGAGGAGAAGACTGAATGGGGACAGCGGGTTGGATGGATTTATGGGTCTGTTACAGAAGATGTTGTCACGGGATATAGGATGCACAACAGGGGATGGAAATCAGTTTACTGTGTGACTAAACGCGATGCCTTTCGTGGGACTGCCCCTATCAATCTCACAGACAGGCTTCATCAGGTCCTTCGTTGGGCTACTGGTTCGGTCGAAATATTCTTTTCCCGCAACAATGCCCTTCTGGCAAGCTCAAAAATGAAGGTTTTGCAAAGGATCGCATACCTCAACGTCGGAATTTATCCTTTCACTTCTGTTTTCCTAATTGTCTACTGCTTTCTTCCTGCACTCTCCCTCTTCTCTGGCCAGTTTATTGTCCAAACCCTCAATGTCACATTCTTAGTATACCTCCTGATCATTACTGTGACACTGTGTATGCTTGCTGTGCTCGAGGTCAAGTGGGCTGGCATTGAACTAGAAGAGTGGTGGAGGAACGAACAGTTCTGGTTGATTGGGGGGACTAGTGCTCACTTGGCTGCCGTGTTTCAGGGGCTGCTAAAAGTCATTGCCGGAGTCGAGATTTCTTTCACCTTGACATCGAAATCAGCTGGGGATGACGAAGATGACGAATTTGCTGATCTTTATCTCGTCAAATGGACATCCCTCATGATCCCGCCTATCACCATTATGATGGTTAATTTGATAGCCATAGCAGTTGGAGTTAGCCGCACAATTTACAGTGTTATACCACAGTGGAGCCGTCTTTTAGGAGGGGTTTTCTTCAGTTTTTGGGTTTTGGCACATCTCTACCCCTTTGCAAAAGGGCTTATGGGCAGAAGAGGGAGGACTCCCACAATTGTTTTTGTATGGTCAGGACTTATTGCCATCATAATATCCCTCCTATGGGTGGCCATCAATCCTCCAGCAGGCACTAACCAGATTGGAGGCTCATTCCAGTTTCCCTGACAGTAATTTCTCGTGCTTTGTTTTTGTCTATCTGAATACCTTGCTGGCACAAGAAATTCTGAAAAATTCTCAGCCCCTATTGAATGGATCCAAAGCGAGTTTACTAAATCTACACCAGTTGAATTCTTTACTTCAACCTTTTATAGACAACATACAAACTGTTGTCACTATTCATTGTTTAGTTGTAGGATAATCCGGCAACTTCAAGAAAAATGGAATAGAGAATTTTGTAGTGTTTTGTATCATGTCGAAAAATATTTATTCTTTTGATTGTTTATTCATATTGGTGGACTGAGAATTCTGATAAGATGCAAAACTTCCATTTTTGGATTACTTCTGAATGAAGGCTATAATTCTTCCATAACGTCTTGCTCTCTGTGCCATCTCTGGAGATTGAACTTTCTGCTATCCAGTGTAAATGACTTCCAGTTGTTTGACATCTTTAGAGGGCTTCGTTCAACTCTGCAGGGTTATTCGATGCTTGTAGTTTTTTTTTTTTTTTTTTTTTTAAAATTCAGTATTTTTATTAAGATAAATCGTCTCGTAGAAATGAAGAAAAAAAGAGCTACGACATCAGCATAGAGAAGAGCATTAGGTGCAAAAGCCGCCATATTCGTTACCCCTTGTACCACTCTTGGTTCATCGCATTCGACAATATTAATCTGCAATGACGAGTCACACGCAATACAGAGACTCTCAGGAAGAGCAATCCACTCGATGGTCTCTAAATAAAAAATTCTTGATAAATGTAATTCTTACACTCATCTCGACTTCTAATCAAGGTCTTATGTTAATATTTCAAATAGCTAAGTGACCCATTTGGTAATAGATAGAATGTTAAAATACAAATTGCTGAGTTGATTAAGCGAAGATTGAACGAAATCAAGAATCCCAACACTTTAATCATTCAATCTTTTTTCAAAAACTACTTTATTTGCTTTAATTGTTTCTATCACATTTTAATTTTGAACATATTTGCATCCATAGCTACTTATCGAACAATTCCCAACCACCGCATGGTACCCGCAGCAATAACATATCCTCGGTGATCACGGATTACAGCACCTGAACATGTAAATCCCTCCGTGTGCACCGCTGCGTCAATGTTAAGTTTCAGCATTCCCACACCCGAAGCACACCAAGAAGCTGATGAATTGGAACTTTCCATCACCTGGGCAGCAACATTTTCCCCCCCATCAGTAGATGCTTCTAGAGAAAGGCAAACCTTCGAATTTATTTAGTTAATAATTTGTTTCGTCATAATAATTCCCAATAAGAGATATTGCTGGGCAATGTCCAGGCAAGTCAACAAATTATGCTCTCACAGATTACGTTGAAATTTTAAAATAAGCAAAAACTGAAAAATGGATCGAAACTATTGAATTATAACAATTAAACCAAAAAATAAGAACAGTAATGCAGAGTTAGCACCAAATGGAACAACTACAACATTAATGAAGACGATCACTTTTCTCCATCAAAACAAGGTGCCACAAACTGACACATAAAACAGCAGTAACATAACAGACCTCACTCAATTCCAAAATACACAATTGTTCTATAAAAAAACGAAACAAAAACGATTTCTGCACAACCTGCAATGTTGTATACATTAGACCTATTTTGAATTGCTGATAGCCACCTGCTGAGGCCATTTCAACAGTCAGTTCAAACGTTCCTCAATTACAATATGACAAGCTGTATTTCCTACATTAGAATTTAATTACTCTACACCCGACAAATGTTTCCTTGAGCAGTGAATCCATGATGCCTGGGCGCCTCATTGCTCTCCGCTTCAAATAAGAGAACAATTTGGGCATGTGATAAAAAGAATTGGGAGAAAAAAAAATACAAATCAGACCTTGATATAATTTGTGGGAGTGAACTCGAAGTGCCCAACCCTAATTTAGAGTTAAAATCCATGATATTAGTTTCCGCAACAAGATTTTCCGACATTTATGAATCCACCATCTCATCTTGTATCTCATTTGGTGCAATTAGGCCTGGAATGGAAAGCATCCGTTGACGTTCCCTTTCTCGCTGAGCAGCGGCCTCCTCCGCATAGAGATCTTTGTTGTCCTGCACCATGGTTTTATAATTGAAATAAGATTTGCCACGTGCAGAAAAAGCAAGATCAAAAGACCAAAATCGCATGTTAGGTAGAGAAGATGCATAGTATGAACAATATTTAAAAGAAGAAAAAGAACTTAAAATCTAACTTCTCCCTGATATCAGGAGACATCTTCAAGCAGAATTAGTTATTTTCAAATATGTCTTAATCAGAATTCATCATAAATGAGTCTTAACCTTATACTATACATTTCCATCCAAGAGGAACAAAGGGCACACGTCTTCAAGGCTTTTATAAACATAAAAAAAGATGCACACAGAACCCAAATCATATTTTTCTTTCATGCTTATCCTGGGCTTCTCAACTGTAGCTCAAAAGATTGGACTGTTAAAAGAAGGGAATCGAAAGGAAAAGCTCAACGTCTCACCATCCAAAACATTTCAGGAAAAGTAAAATGAATCGTCCAAAAAGTTGAACACTCCATCCAGGACAACAAAAGGCAGAATTCATCCAAGGGTTTTATAAATGTGAAAAACAAGTTGCAACCATGAACTGAAGCATCCACATTTGTCCTTAATTTCTTAACTATCACTTGAAAAAATTGCAGGGGGCAAAAAGGCAAAAAGAAATAAGAAATCCACCACCTGAAAGATCCCAGGAAGGGCAGGGGGTTGGGGAGGAGTTAAACAAATGGAAGACATTCACTGTGCTCGATGAACTGTTAAAACTAAACATCTACTGAAAGCAGAATATAGGGTACTGAAGAAAACAGAAGCATCTTTGACAGAAAGGGTACGTAAACATGAGCATTGTAACTGAGCAACACTTCACCTGGGCCGAAAATTCTTTTGATTGCACCAGAAAATCTCTTATGTGATTCTTGAAAGTTGAAAGGTCAGTTCGTGACTCAAAGAGTCCGTTCACAAATTGGGTCACCTGAAAAGATCCATTAATTCAGTAATAATGTCGTGGAACATTGCGCTGGTATATAAACAATTCTTCACAAATTTTAACTTTATACCTCAATTGTCGTCATATTGGGGAAGGAAGAACCCAAAAGTTTAATGGTGTATTCACGGACAAAAAAACCATTATTCGGATAAGGATAAGTAACAGTTGAGACGTCCCATAAAGGCTCACTCAAGGCACCAGATTCTACCTATAATAGATTCATTATGACTGCAATTAGCATGCTTATAGGCAAAAGACAACATAAAAGCGAGAAGAAACATGAGCATACACATTACCAGGCAAAATAAGTGCTGCAGCACCAGTACATGCAATTTAAACCCAGGCTTGTGAAAGGTGTCCGTCAAAACAGCAAAAATTTCTTGCTCAATTGTCAAAAAATAACTCCGGTAGAACTGATTACAGAACTCAGAAGCCTGCAAGGTAACCACAGCAACAGTAATGCTGACTTTAGCATAAATTATTTGTACAAGACATACAGAGAAACACATACCTGAAAGTTCTTCAGCATCTCCAATAGAAGGTTTAGTCCAGTTTCAGCAACATTTCGCTCAGTGTGCCGGAAAGCCCAAATGATGGAATCTATCACAAGCTTTAATTGCTGAAGCAAACCACCACAGACAAGCATAAATCACGTCATAAAATTGGATGAATATTTGAAGTGAATTGAAGTAAACTAAACTACAAAGGAATTATCACTATTTGAAGTTTAATACAAACCTCACTGGACAATCGAACCAAAGCAGGAAAGCAATGAGTAGCAATAGCACGAAGTAATGAAAAGAACTTGAGCCGATGCTCAGGATAATCTTCAAAGTTCTTTGTAATCATCTGTAAACCAGTGGTGAAGTCAACACAGAAAAAGTTATGATGTAGGCATTATAAAATTAACTCAGTATCAGACTTATTCTATTAATATACGTCATAAGCATGAAGTAAACTATGTCAGCAAAGTGATTATGACACAACCAGACTACTAAGTTACATTAGGAAGAATCAATAACCTCAACCTTCAACCATATATTTTTGTAGCTCAGACAATTGTTTGGTTTCTCAACATATTATTTTCTTTCTTTTGATTCATACATAAATTCAAGCAGATAACTCAGGCTCAATTTGTAATTTCCTATTTATAAAAGTATGAATTGGCAGCCAAACAAGGAAGTGGAGGAGCTCAGGAAAAAGGAAGAAAGACAATGGGTAATAATGGCTAACAAGAAAATGTGAAAACAAGGTAACCAAAGAAGTGCGAGGATAACGCGGGACAGAGAAACCAGTGAATGATGGAGAGAGAATCAATTCCAAATAAGCATATGTGTGTGGAAAGCAATGCAAGATACTACATTTTCAACCTTATCCAATTGAGATAACAGGCAATAATTTTGAGTATATTACATGTGTTGCATGCATTGGCATATATCTACTTACACAAGAGTGTACATATAGATGTCCATGCATGTGTGTTTGTTCAATGCACAGCAGTTTGTGCATTTGGAGGTGCAGTCAATAATTTTGCATCTAATTTCAATAGGTGTATTAATCAGGAAAACAAGGGAATGTACGAGATAGTAGCTATTAGTTGGCAATTGGCATTGTAAAATACTTTTACAAGGAAAATACAGTGTTTAGAACAAACACAAAACTTTAGGGCATAAGTGTAAACACAGCATCACCAACCTCCAGAGTACACTGAAAAACAGCTTCAAATATGCGAGGAACATCCTCAATCATCGTCCCCTTGTATCTACCCAAGTAATGAACAATGCACAGAAGGAAATGAATTAACATTGAAAAAGAATCCACAACAAAAATAATTCTGACAAGAAACATCACCATAACAAAAAAGCATTGCATACTTGTTTATGATTGTGGCAAAAAGAGAGAGAACTTCCGACTCTCTTGCATCAGGCAAGTTTCGGGCATAGTCACCAAGTACTGGGTCCATCATCGGAGGCACGAATTGCTTTCCAATTTGTGGTTGATCTTCAGCTTTGTCTAGAAACGTCTCTATGAGCTTAAGCGTTTCCCTCTTGACTGAGCTGTTGAAAAAAGCACAGAATCGAAAATGACTTGTGCCTCAGAAACAATACATTTAATATCTGAAAACTCACCGTAGAAGTTTTACAACAGATGTTCTGGAGGCGTACGGCCCTCCTTGAGCAATGCTAGTAGATATAAGCTCACTGTACATTCTGTTGCATGGAATAGAAGCGCAGCAATTAAAACCGAACTTACTGAATAAAGAGCCATGAATAGAAACTTCGTAGATTGAAGAATAAATAATGCAGTGATACTGAAAATCAAAATCTAGACATACCTGTACACATTGAGCATGTCCAAAAAAATAAGGGTAATCTGTGACAAGAAATATGTTCCAAGAGAAGTGGCAGCACTAGTATTCGTCTGCCGCAAAATAAAAAATGCATAAGAATCTGCTAGTGATAACAAGGATGACAGCTCACATGATTACAATTTTGAAAAGGAAAAAAAGCAAGAGAGGAACATAAGTGATACAAAATAATGGAAAATACTAGTTTTCCATCAACTCATAAAGAATAATAATACATGTGCATGACAAAAGTATCATCACTATGCGCTCAACTAAAAAATGCTTACAGTGTCAAAGTCAACATATACCATACATATTTAAGATCCCAGGCTTACTCAAAATTCATACCTGCAATATATTAAGCACTGCCCTTATGACATCAGGATCTTTCAAGAAATCCACACTCTGGCGGGCCTGTCCTATAATTTCAGCCCATTTCTGCAGAAGACTGTTTAATATTACCCACAAGCTATGTGGCTCCCAATTAAGGGACAGAAAGAGAGGTGAATAACACAGGCATCCATTTACATAAAGAAAGGTGATTGACAAGGATCTTGCCTGATTGGGAAGCTGCATCAATCTTTGTAAATATTCCTCCCTCTTCTGTGGATCAGATTCTGCTTGAATCATTTGGCCAACCTAAAGAGGGAAGGTGGCAACGGTTAATGCCTCACACAAAAATTTCTGGCTGTGCTAACAGTGAAACAAGAAAATAGTAATTAAAACCTTTCATGAAACCAAATACTTGCAATATATAAGAGACTTACAGATTCATAGAAGGAATGAATCTGATGGGGCTCAAGATCTGCAATAGTCACTGCAAGGCTTGTCAAGAGTTCTGATACAAAAGGTTCATTTTCCCCAACCTGGAATTACAAGATAGACTCCCGATGTACTCAATGTTTTTGGTTCATGGTGTTATTGATCATAAACAAAAAGGAAGCACTTTCGAGAAAGATCAAAAGCAACCTAACCTGTATAATAACAAATTTACGCTTGCACTTCTGAACAATTTTCAAGAATGTGTCACAGGCCATGTCCTAAAAGAAAAAATTACAATATCAGAGCACAGGAAACACCCAAAAAAATGATAAAATCATGTAACGGAAAGTAAATGTATCTCCACTAAATGAAGACACAGATGAGAAGTGCCAACTTTTCATCCAAATGAATTTGTAAAAATAAAAATAAAAGAATCAACCTGAACTCCTGGATGTGTTTCATGCATGAACTCAAACAACTTATTCACAACTGTTTTTAAGAACTTCCAGTGAGCCCTCAGAAATCTCGGGTACTGCCCAACCACATACCTAGAAATCCAACAAATTAGAAACGGGATAAGTTTCCACTAAATTGTAGACGAACACTCGTGCAGTATTCAATTGGTGCATGTGAAAATCTAGGTAGTAACAAAACCTTAGTGTCATGAATTCTCACATTATATTACTAGCAATGACAGCTTTGTTATCTTTCCCTTTGGTAATTTCACAGAGGTTCAACAAATCGCGAATCACCATCACTAGAAATCTGTTTTCCTGCCGAAAATGTACGATACATTAACCATTACATCATTTGTAACAAAAATCTGACAACAATCACAGCATTGACAGAAGGATTAAATTAAATCACAATTTTAAAAGTTGAAACCTATCAAAAATTACACAGAGAGCGACAATGGTATCCTATGAAACACCAATTCTAATATAAGAGGCAACTGTTGAATGAGAGCGGACAGAAGGTTACAAATTCAGAGTTTAAAGGTAGTGCGAGATAAAATCACGTCCTGTGAAACTTAGTTGGACATCTAATTAAACAAGTATTAAGTCATTTATAAGTCATGGACTACTATGGCATCTAAAGTTTAATTTCAATGGGAGATAATATCGAAATATGGAAGGGGCAATCAAAACAAGGGATATAACTATATACACATAAAAAAAAAAATTTAACCTTAAAATAATATAGAAAAATCCTCGTGAGTCATGCCAACTCCAAAATTAGCAACATAATAGATACAAGAGATCAATTCGAGCATTCGACTCTGGGGATTAAAGATGGACCAAATCCAACACAAGAATGACATTGATAAAGGAGGGTACTAATCAGTCATGCATTAAGCCAGACAAAAGAAATTTTTAAAGACAAATGTGACATACCTGCTCCTCAGCCATTGACCCAGATATAGACCCAATTGCCCAACACAATGTGTTGAGGTTGTTCCAGGTATAATCCTCTCCATTTAGTTGTTTGCTTAATTTCTCTAACATCTGTATCCATACACAAGAATTAAAATTTATACATTAGATTCATTTAGCATCTGTATCCATATCCAAGAATTAGACATTGTAAGAGTGATAAAGCCTAATCTCCAAGAAAAGGTCATCCAATTCTATATTGTTAACAGCATCCAACCATGTATTAATTCAAAGCGATGGCCATAGGAAATGGAGTTTATTAAATATTTCCAACAGATGAAGGATTAACAATACATAAGAATAGAATGATCAGCCATTATTGCCATTATTGCCAGAAAACTGGTAAGCGGTGGTAATGGTACATCAAGCCTTAAAAAGTGGTCAATGCGGTGTAAAGATTGCATGATCACAGACCCGTTGAATAAAGCATAAACGCAATGAAAACTTGATTGGCAAGAGATGACAACAAGACATTAAACCTTCCAAAAACGGATCAATGTGTAGGATGTAAAACTGGCATGTTCACAATCCCAGTTAATAAATCAAACCCCAATCAATATTTTGAAGTTTCTTGCACTAAAGAAACGATACACAGTGTCCATTATAATAATCCAATATTTGCATTCCACAGAGTTAACCGGCTCTCTTCTGATTTGAAAATTTAAAAAATTTAACCAAACACATGAAAATTCCACCTCGTATGGCATAACATCCTTCAATGCAGAGAAACGTCTGACTTCAATAAACATTAACAAAAATATATGAAGTGATTTATCATAAGCTGTTGGATAATTGGCAGTATATGTTCCTCTAAACAAAAAATCATCTGTAAACTCAAGCCTTGATGAAAATTGAAACTCCATGCACCCCATTAAAAGGGTCAATGGAATGTCGGACCACACTACCTGGCAATAGCACAATTAATAACATGTTCACATCCCAGAGTAAATGCAATGAAGAGGTTCAAATTTGTCCTCTATCTTAGAGAATAAAACTGCAGGAGTTTTATGATTTATTCCATCACATACATTAAATTATCTCCCAAATGGTCATTAGGCAAAGCTTATGTTTTTCTTTTCCAGAGAAGAACAGCAAAGAGTTTAGAAGGATTAATGAATAATGTACTTATTTCACTGTAGAACTTATTACATCTTATTTAAGCTGTTTTAAATTTGTGTCTTAATTCACCCCACAACTGCTTATCCAAATGAAAAAGGAATAGAAAGAAATAATCATCTATAATCAAAACGAAAAAAATACAGGCTACATTAGATATACTAGATACTGTTTGAGACATTGACTGGTCAGTTTCTACTTAGACAGGCTAAGAAATTAAAGCAAGCAAGCGCACACACAGAGAGAGAGATTGCTAGTAACCACACCTGCTTTTCAGTATCCTCGTGATCAAGATGTGCCAAGTAGATCAGTGTTTCCTTCATTATCTGTCAATTGTGAATCATCAAACAAGTGAACAAGATAAAATATGAAATACCAAAGCAAAACCAGAGGAAATATGTCGTGCAATAGCAATACAGCTTCTCCGCAAGCATATAGACAAATCTACATCAGCACAAAGCATTTCATATTATCCACATCACACTCCATCTCAATCAAAAACAAACCAAACAAATAGTAATTCATGAGGTCCTGCTCATTTCAAGTCTTGTGCATATTTTAATTTCTGGTAACGACAAGCATGCCAATGTTCTTTAAATTCTAATTAGAGAGCTCTAGGAACTACCTAAAGCCACGCTATTAAGACTAGGCAACTATTTCTCATGAGGAAACTTAAGACTTCAGCAAAAAAAATGCATTGAACGTGTCATGTTGCAGACTCAAATTGAACAGAGGATCCATTTGATGAATAACCATCCAAAAGAGAGCCCCACACAACCAAAACAACTGAAATGCTTCCCATTTACATGTTTTTCCTTGAGAGACCAGTATTGAAGATACTTGTAATGATCTGTTGGATATGGTTTTACAGTCCCCTTTTTCACCAAAATGTCAGGCATTGTAATTTCAGGCAGACAATAAATAGCTATTACACGTAGACAATGTCAATCAAAAAACATCTGCAACATTCCGAGAGGCTGGTACTAAGGGATCGCAATAGCTTCTCTCACACATTATGGTTATCTCACTTCACTTATTTCACTGGAGCATGCACATCATCAGGCACCCATGCAAGTCAATTATTAAAGATGTTGGAGAATAATGCATCTAAACATAAGTAGGTAAATTGTCCACGTTATGAAATAGTACGTATTGATTAAAATGATTCATTTGCCAGATATTGATGTTAAAAACATATTTCACTTTTCAGTTTTTCCAATCGATCTTGTTTTCAATAAGAATGATGACCTTGTATTGCAGGAGGACATCATTATCTTTCATAGTTTCACGAACTATATTTCCATTTTCATCTTCAACAATTAGAACTTCTTCTGGCTTCGCCATGCGACATATCATAAGCAATCTCAACTTCGACATTGGAACAGCAAAAAGTTGTCGCCTCTGCATGATTTGTGAACCAAGTCCATCAACCATACCCGGAAACATTGACATCTGACAATTCAATACAAAAATCAGGCATCAGTGAATTGTCCAAAGCTTGGTTACAACTATCTTACCTTTGTCCCCTATCCAGAGATTAACTGTGCAATTCTTCGATCTAAGAAGTCATAATTGTTAGCTAACCAAATTCACTAGCAATAGCTTTAGGAGAAGAGCAAGTTTATGAGAATTTCACCGCATGATTGGCGCATTGTTACTAGAAATGATAAACACAATCTTCTTTCTTAAAAATGGCCTATGCTCCTCATATCATGGTATATTCATCAGAACCATGATCATAGCAATTGAATCTCCACTATTCTCAATATTCAGATCTATTTTGAGAAACCTACTTAAATATATACCACTTATTTCATTTTCTTTTCATTGGGCAGTCATCCAATGACACGCACAAGAAGAAAACACTACATCAACAATGCAACTAGAAGAACTAGTCCTTCAAAGTCTTCACCTTTGAAACTGGAACCTATATGCATCATATAACCAACTGGAAAACTAGATTATGACTTTCAAAATCGCTCAGGAAACAATGATGGATTGATTGTATTCAAAGATCTAAAACAAGAGAAAAGATGAAAAAGGGCTAAATAATCTAATGCACCTGCAATCCCATCATGTTTGCAGCTGCTGCGGGGCTGTCCAGATTATGATGTGCTTCAAACAGCTCTAGAACCAGTGAATTCCAATAGTCCAAGCAAACCTGTCAAATCAAATGAACAGCAACTTAGTTGTTATTAGAACCAATATTGTGAAAAATTTGGAAACCACGGTGGACGCGCGATAACAATACCTTAAAAACCTCAGTGTCATCCACATATGAGATATTAATGAGATACTCAAGACCCATTAATAGCGCATTTGTGTTCTCTGGTGTAGATTCCAGCACTCTAATATGAGACTGCATTGTCCATCAGTATAGTAGTTTAGGCCAAATTAGGGGAAAAAATAAATTTCCATACTCAAGGCTCCAATTGTTTAAGTTCAAATAAGGTTTTGGATTCAGGTCAGATGTTTAAGAATGCCAGAAATCACACAAGCTTAAAAGTTGTGCGAGTAAACATCCAAAGACATGATATACAATTATGAATGCAGACAGCAGAATCAAATCTCATTTTGAACTGAAGGGAGTCATCTGTTGGAATGGGCCGACTAGTACATATTACCACATTCAATTAGCAGATGATAGCCACTAAAACATGACATGTTACCGTCCATGCTTAATATAGTCACACCATGTAATACAACTACCATCTTAAATCAAGCTCCAATATGTTCACAAGCTTTCCTACCAGAAGAAACCAAGTTATCATAAACCTGGGAGGAATTCATAAATCTGAGAAGGGGATTTAAAAGTTGGCATTTGCTTAATTACTTTCAACAAACAGATACTACAGTAAGTTTTGGACTCATAGTAGGAGTTAAAACAGTACAAATTAGGATTCATAGTAGGAGTTAAACAGAACAAATTAGGATTCATAGTAGGAGTTAAACAGAACAAATTAGGATTCGTAGTAGGAGTTAAACAGTTCAAATGGACTATAAATAATTTCTTCACAAAGATACAACTTTGTTTGTCCATCTCATGCAATTTTCGTATTGTTACGTTCAATGAAAAGCCAATTAATTTGTCCATTGGAGCTTTCTTAACGTCTGTGTGTTCACTTTCTATTGCAGAGGGAGAGGGATGGAGTAACCTTATAAAATGATGTGAAAAACAAAGCCAAGTTTTGAATAAATGCCTGGAGAAGAAGAAAGACAAGGGTAGAATCAGTATATACAAATGATAAGAAGCTTGAAAGTAGAGCAGATGTCATAAAACTAAATTCTCACCTGCTCCTCAGTACTGCCATTCATGTAAGCCTCTGGGATATTGGTGCTGGGTGGGAGGATGTTCTAATCAGCAACAAAGATCACGTATTAATCAGCATAAACTTTATCAATTACAATCAAAGTTTATTTATCAGATATAAAAGATACGTCTCACTTCAAAAAATTGAAAGTTCAAAATCACACGTACAGAAATTATCTTCACATACCTGCAATTGCACCATGAATATGCTATACATTTTAGCATACTGCATGTTATAGAAATCCCCAAAACTGAGAGCAGCAACCTGTGACCATTAACACGTGCAACAACCAACATCAATCTCAGGATGAAATGCGCCATCGAGAATTGCATCAGGTGACAGCAGAAAAAAATTATACCTCTGTCAGGCATTGAAGGGTGAGATTCCGGTAAGCCGGGACGGGGAAAAATTTAAGGAGTGTTTCAAGCTGTCGTACAAAAGAACAAACTGTGAGGTTTGAAATACTATTAAAATGTATAAGAACGTCAAAACCCACCAAATTCCAAGCACACTATGGTTAATCAAAACGTTCACAACACCATTACTCCACAAGACAATCGACAAGAAGAAGAATAAGTTGCCAACCAGTGGTGATTCAAATATATAGCCCAGAGGAATCCATGAAAGGAATGCATGCAATGTTGCTAGGGTGGCCCTGATAAGCTCTGCTCTTTGAGATGCTGATAGCACGTACATGCATAACTCATGAATAAGCTTGAATTCACTGTGAAGAGACAACAAATTTCACAAAATGAGAAAAAAAGAATGAAAATCTTGGATGATCTACATGCAATAATCTTGTCAAGTATGATTGCTCTGGAATGAAGAGCTAAACTAGATGCAGAATTTAAAGAATTTAGATGCACACGCGCATAAAGAAATAAATAAGTAATAAGCAAATCGAATTAGCCTCAGAATATATATCCTAGTGCTAACAAAAGCTTAATACATCAAACGTGCCAGTCAAAAGACCACCAAAGAAGACTTGGTTGACAATCAACTACACATCAGAAGATGTAGTTCCAAAGAGAACATATCAAATTGTAACCTGTTTAGTGATTGTTTCAACTCTTTAATCTTCTGTTGAGTCATTTCACCTCTTGAAAAGTCGAAGACCTCTTCACTTAGAAGCTGACAAGTAAATCTCTGTCAACTGCATGTACTTTATACCAAAAAAAAAAAAAAAATCATGGAGAGATGGGACTGACTTACTTTCAGTATAGCCATGCAATTCTCACAAATAGTTTCACTTGTTTTTGCAGCTGCAACTAAGTCGGGAACAAAACTTTGCCACCTGGTTGGCCACTCGTGCTTCAGAATCTGTATATGTAGAGAAATAGCATAATCAAGATAACACAAATAGCCAAAACACAAGCAACAATAAAACAAGTGACATGCAAAATGCAATTGCAAGCCATGTTAGTGAGCATATTTTGGGAAATGGAACTACATTACCTGAACCAATGTAGTATTGAGCTTGTTGACATACA
The DNA here is from genome assembly GCA_023638005.1 of Forsythia suspensa. Taxonomy (NCBI): domain Eukaryota; kingdom Viridiplantae; phylum Streptophyta; class Magnoliopsida; order Lamiales; family Oleaceae; genus Forsythia; species Forsythia suspensa. Next base: position 49,993,801 of record CM042666.1, read on the forward strand.
GCCTCTCCCGCCGAAAAGAAATCTCGTCACTTGAAAGCTGAGCTCAACAGATCAAGTAATGGAAAAAGTTCAGTATTCATACTCTTCAATAAATATGCAACAGAGAGCATATATCATTCAATTTTCCCCGCCAAAGAAAGGGGGATCTATACCTTAACTATAACGTCAGAAATATAGTTTTTCATGCCATCTCGTTGTTCAGCAGGCAGAGCATTCCATCTATACTTGATAACACCTTCTAGAACCTGTTGGGAGTTAAACAAGTGACCCCTATCCTCAGTATCTACAAATAATCATAAGAATAGAAGAATTTCTGCTATTTGCATTGATGTCCATTGAATCGCGAGGTCAATAACCAAAAAGACACAATTGAGCCATGTAGTAATCAAGATACGAAGATTAATGGAAAGATAGAAGTTTCTCCAATTTTTGTCAGTTTTCAAAACAACATGGGGTTGCCCCACTGCTTCAATGGGCAAGATGAATAGCAACTTACAAATAATGAAGACAAATCTCGTAGTTCTAAGCTAATCTATCGGAGGGGGAAGATCATTCATGAAGTTCATAGATCTGATTAATTATACAAGTTAATTTGAATCATCAACTCCTGCAGTGGAAGCAAAGATTCATTGCTCCATGGTTAATGGGATCCAATCAAACCCTTTTATGAGTAATAATAAGAAACCATGAAAGCCTTTTGATAGTAATTATCATGTGAGGAGACATCACCCACGGTCATCAGGAGATTCAATTCCATACGATAATTAGAGAACTTTACAACAATTTGTCAAAACTAGGCCAACTATTAAATTTGGCAGTTTAAATAGCTTTTGCATGCAGATGCAGCAGAAGGATTTTCTCTAAGATTGCAATATGCAGGTTTTGCAGAGGAGATTAACTGATTAAGAAACATACAATCAAATCATTTTTGAATGTAGAAAGTCATTTAGAAAAGGTAAAAGTCAAAGAATGAATATATTGATTTTAAACCCCCCACTGCCCCACCCTCTCTTATTTAAACAGGGACATGCATGCACACGACAATTCAACAATAATTCATGTCATAATCGAAGTTAAAAGGGTTTAAAAATGAAAAATAGTGCTTGTGCAACTAACCTGTAAAGCAAAAAATTTGGTATTCAAGTTCTGCGTATTAGATAGAATGTGAACAACTTGAAGCCACATATCAGGAATATTTTGCAAATCTCGCAAGATATGGTCTGCAGTAGTCCTCTGCGTCATAAAAATGAGGAAACAGACAACAAGGAGCGTTAGTTCTAACATGGACATGATATTCATAGCTACTAAGTAAAACCTCTATAAATTAATACTTTTGGGACTAAGAAAAATTGTTACTTAATTTATCAATAAATGAATAATTTATCATTTATCGATAATATTCATATTTATTAATTTTGATGTAGGACAATCTAAGTAGTAATCATAGGATTGTAGGTTATTGGTTTTCATTTTTCCGTTTTAAGAGATTTAGAGCTTGTTTGGTGGAGTTTAAAAACTACTAAAAAGCTAAAGTCAAAGTGAATAATTAAGTTTAACCATGGAATTCACAACTTTTATCAACTGTTCAATCACACATTTCATCAACTTTTTATAAAAATTCACCGAACAAGCTCTTAGTTCTTTTCTTAGTCTACTAAGATTGGGAGATTAAGGATGCCTATATAGGAACTAAGAAGAAGGCTAAACTTGTTTATAAACACCTCAAATTCATATATTCAAGTTACTCAATTGTAGACTCCTAATCATTACAAATTCCATATCTTGTTCTTCCACGGAGTCTCATTTGAGAAGAGTAGAAGATCTACTTTGAGTGATAAGATGAGAAGAGCATCGTGTGAATATAAAAATGAGCATCCCTATTCTAGATGCATATTTTGAGTATAGTGAGGTTGAGTTCAGTTTAAGAATAAAGAAAAGCAAGCAAATGAAGATGTATATCCAGAGAAAAAGCTGAATTGAAAAAAATTGAAGTTGTTAAGTAAAAGGTTCTTAATATTTATTTTAAAAAATTTTGTATTTAATCAATTATTATTTTTATCTTTTCGAAGGATTTTAAATAAAATTATTATCTTAGCAAGATTATTAATTTCGTACACTCCGAGTTGGGACCGAAAATTTTTATTATTTAAGCGAGGTTATCATTTATTGAGGTTTTACTGTATATGTAATGACAATAACTGCACAGGATATGATTTACAACACGTTCATTCCATCTTTCAGCAGAATCTCCTAATTATGAGCAAATCTTAAACACTAATTTGTGCACTGAAAGCAACATAATTATCCTAAGATAGAAATAACTGATGTATTACACAAGTAATTAGCAGATCACGCAAAATAGATCCAGAGAATCTCAAAAATGAGAAGTTAGAAGGAACCGCGTTCATTTGGAATCAACAAAAGGTAAATCTAAGCAACTGATAAAACACTAACAACTGAGAATACATTTTCAAGGTAAAACAATCAATAGATAGAAAAAGTTGCAGAAGCAAAATTTCCTCAACCCACGAAGTTGGACAGTTGACAACCAAAGTCCTAAAGAAACCCAAAGGCACCACTCCCAAAACCGTGCAAGAAAAGACTTGACTGCACTCCACTACAAGACCATTCGGAGGTCTAATAAACATAGCAGGTCTCAATTAATCATACTTCACAATCTGGTCTACATTAGCATTTACTCAATAATAAGGCAAATCATCTGTACAGCACCACAAACTGACAAGCCACTGTTCCGCCGAGTTCCAAGACCCACTACAAAGTTGACGCTTTCTTTGTCCTTCTTTTTTAGTCTTGTGCATGTTTGGGGGGGTGCAATACAACATTAGCTGCTCAGTCAATCTTCCCTGTGTTCTCTTATTTTTCTATTCCCATACACCATGCGCCCTTGATTTCATTCTCAAGTTCTTTCTCTCTTATTTTCATATACGTCTCAGATAGATGTGTCAAAATCATGTGTACCGTGAAACACCGTCACCATTCACTGTTTACAAAGTTTGTAAAAGTCCATTTCGCTCATTTTCAAGTGAACCGAACAGAATAGTCATAATCAACTTAACAGCACACGAATAAGAAAAAAAGAATTTACTTTTTTTAAATGAGAGAGCTCCTAGGACTATATCTTAATTCTACTGAGTCTAAATCCTAGTAATTATATGTAGGAGTTTATGCTCGTTCAAGATTCCGAATATCACCACGTTTGCTACTAATATTTTGAATAACAATACACATATACAAACAAAACTGAATTGTGGATAGGAAAAAAAGGGAATAAAAAAAGAAGCAAAGGGACAACGTTAGAGACCTCTTCTTTAGATCCAGTGCCATAGAAAGCGGCAACAGTGGCATCGAGTAAAGCAACATCAATGGGCTGACTCAAATCGCGAAGCTTCTCCGCCGCCATGGAAAGATCAGCACTTTGTCTCTGGCGTTAAAACCCTAACAGAAACCCTAGAACACCTGTACGGACTGAAAACTAGTGTGTGTAACTTGTGTGCAGAGAGGGATAAAATTTGAAATCAGAAGAACAGCTTGAAAATGACGCAGAGGGGTTTTAGAGAGAGAGAGAGAGATATCTATATAGAGAGAGCTGCGCTTTGAAAAAGATTAGCCCTTCCCTCCTATTTTAGAAGGAGAGGAGAGCGTGTATTTGTGTGTATTGGAGTGTATGTAATTGTTTGAGTAATTGAGTTACGTTACGTTAATTAAAAGCGACTAGAGAATGGACTGGTGTTTTGTTGATGTGTCCATGTTTGGGTGAGTTTATAATTTTACCCAAAAAAAATGATCTAAGTTCATGTTAGGAGATGCTTAAATTTTATTTTTAATTGATCAAATTAGTCAAAAATAAATTTTATTCACATTTTTAGAGGATCAACGACTTACAATCTACTTTTTATCTACATATTCACCAATAACTTATAATATAAATATTTAAAAAATAATTTCAAGATTACTAAACGTGTCTTAAGAAATCTCTTCAATCTGTCTCTATATATTCTTTTTTACACGCCTTATATAAGCGTATATTGATAGAGTTATAAAAACCTCCCTCAATGTATGTTGACGATGATTCCATCTAACTAATTTGATACACCAAAAATAGACTATGTCTAAAAGTCTGTCTAAATTTAGACGGACTTCTAGACGAAATGATTCAACAAATTTAAATCAATCTCAGCATTTTATTAAAAAAAAAATCTAGACAAAGAAAATATAAATTGAAGGCCTGCTAATTTTTTAAAAAAATTAATGTCACATAAGCGATAATATTAATTTTAGATAGAATCCATTAGAGATGAATTTATAATTTGACGTCTATTCAATAGACGTAATGCCACATAGACTAAATGTTCGTTTATTTTACCCTGTTACATAAATTACAATAGATGAAATGTATTGAAAATACTCTAATAGGTCTAAAAGGTCTCTATTTATTTTTGAAATTTTATTTGTTTAGCCCTACAAATTAAACAACTTGACACCGATAAGTAGATGTAATAGAGCCATAGAACAAACTCGATGTTGTTAGTAGTTCCAGCAATAATTCAGTGGTACAACTTCATCTCGTACATACTCAAATCCATTGACAATTTGATTGTTTTAATTGCATCCAAAATCATTTTCCTCAAATGAAATAAAAGAAAAATATTTTGCAAATGACCAATTTCCTCTTATTTCTTGCAGTTACACAAAGATAAAAATATCTTGTCAGAATATAAAATTCTAACATCTTTTCTTGGTATAAATCTTATAAATTTATTACTGAAACAACGTTATTATATGCTCAATTACAACTCCAACACGCCCGTCTTCATTGGTGCATATGAAAAGATCATTCGTGCATATGAAAAGAATACATCATTGAAAGTCCAATTAATTCTGTCTAGATTTAACGTAGTCGGTCATAAGTCTGGAAAAATGATGAGGGCTATTTATGCCTTGTTTAATTTTTATGTGAAATTCTAAAAATAAAAAATAAAATAAAAGGTCAAAAATAATTTTATATACTGAAAACCATGTTAATATCACTTGTATAAAATATTTTGAACAATTTTTTAAGACAACGAATCCGATCAACATAAACTCAAGTCAGTCGACCGAATTCCATAAATCGATTCAAATGATAGGTCGACCGATTAGACGTCAATTTTTAAAAGTATGATTGTTCTGATTCTTACTATTCCAACAGCTATTTTTTTGTTATTCAAACTTTTGTAGGTTGACTGCTTCATCATCCAACTTGAAAGTTCTGAAATTTGCTCTCTATAAATTGCATTTCGTTCATTATCATTTTACATATTCATAGAGAGAAAATTATATAGGGAAAAATCATTCAAACTTTCATTGCTTTTACATCTTCTAAATTATTCATTGAAAGTTTTTGATTGATTAAATCAAAATTTTAAATCATCTTCTTTATCAAAGTTTCTTTATAACACTTTGGTTTTTCATCTATTGCTAATTTTTGAAGTGTTAGTCTCTCTTCGTACTTAATTTATATATATCATTTATTAAAAGAGAAAAATTATTGCAAATCAACTTTTTCATATCTTTTAGTCATATTGAAGTCCCGTAAAGCTCAAATTGTATAAGGATCGGTGCTCCTTGTTTGTAATTCACTAGAAGCGTTGTAAGGGTTTTGATTGTACCATAAGTCAATGAATATAGTGAAAATGCCGTGCTCGTGACGGAAAACTTGGTAACGGAAGACATAGATAATTGGTTTGGATCGAATCTCCATAAACATATCGCTTGTACTTTCTCTACCTTTTTATTTATTTGAATTGTGCTTATATTTATTATTTAATTAATCTACATCTATTAAGTTTCTTATTTTAAGATTATTTTAAAAAAAAGTTCGTAAAAACCAATTTACTCATCACTTGGTTAGTTATTATTGGATTATCAGTACATTTATAATTTATAAAAAAAATTCAATCGCCTTCTAAACGTACATGAGAATATGTCATTATTTATTTCTTTGAAAGATGTAGTAAATTATCCAAAATATAAATATATTTCCCCGCAAGAAATTATAAAAAAACATATTATCTGCTAGTTCTAATCAAACTTCTTATAGTGTTATAATTAATGTTATTTATGCACCCTAGAGAAATATAAATTATTTATAAAGAAAAAATAATTTGTTTCAAGTTAAATTTTATTTCACGTTTTCAATTATATAATAATATTTGAAGTTGGGAAGAATCTGGATGCTACAAGATGGCCATATGGGCATTGGGCATTGGGCAAGGCACTAACAAAGAGTATTGCAGCATGCAATAATTCTAATTGTCATAAGAAGTGCCAAACACTTGATGACTACTTGCTTATTTGATAATTTTTTTAGATTATAAAAATGCGTCTTACGTAAATAAAAATAGACAAAAGTTATAAATAATACAAAATATAAGAATAAAAAAAATATTTAGAAAAATTGGCTCAAATAGTTTCTAACATTTGTCCGTAAAATTTGAAATGGTTCATAACCTTTAATTTTTAACACATAAGTCTTTAATATATATATATATATATATATAAAAATTGAGAGGGGGGGTGCGAAGAGAGAGACTCGACCCACCCGGCGTAGAAGGGTCTTTCTCAAGGTTGGATCTTGAGTTGGCGGGGTTAGCGAGATCTCTTTTTAATCTGCTTGATGCGTAAGTCTTTTAAAATTCTATTTCTAATAATTACGATATTTTTATAAGAAACTCAATAAATTGACTGCTCGATTTATTGTTTTTCTTCTAAAATTATTTCTATTTCTTCGATTCTTTGTTCTAAAAATGTTATATCTTTATTACATTTCTATTATAGTTCTTTCAAGTAAATAGGAGTTTACTGAAATCTTCTAAATTTTAAATCTAATAATTTAAAATTAGTTCCTATTCTATTTCTTACAATTTCTAATTCTTTTCTATGTTCTTTTAACGAGATAACTAAATTCTTCAAGAATTTTTGGAGGCAATATAATATAAATATTACTTGCTAAAGTTGGTTACGATAGAGAGGCTTCAATGCATTCTTGAGCTTGAAGGGTTCATAAAATTTTTGTTTTTCAAATTTTTGTATATCCTACTTGGTACTTCCCTTTTCATAGATTCTTTTTAAATGTTCTTAACAAATCTCCATTTTTTATTTTTATTTTTTTTTTTTTTTTTTATTTTTTTTTTTTAACGGAAATATAAATACCAAAAACGAATATCACCACCTAAGACATGTTAACTTGAACCTGATTCCTTTCATTAAGGTTACCACTGGCACTCCCTTAATAAATTTCTAAATCAATTGATTCCTTTTCCCCAACATCTAAAGGACATCTAAGGCTCACTCCGGCCTACAATCCTTACTCATTTGGGTCACTCAGGATTAACTTAGAAACAGTATGGCTTCTAAAAATCAAGTTATGCTTTTATAACATGCATAGGATGAAATGATGATACAACAAATATCAACAAAACATTTCAACAAAATGTTAAAATTAACTTCATAAAAAAAATTACAATAATGTAAACATTTTTTGGAGATATGTTAATACATAAAAAGAAAATACTACTAAGGATTTCCCTTTCGGAAAATCCCGAAATCTAATGAAAAACTTTAAATTACAAAGTTATGAACATATACCTGAATACAAGCTTTCTAATTTGGATTGAGAATTTTGCTTATACAAGAGGTTTTTTGAAAGAGCAGGTATTTCTGAGGTACCGAGTTTTTTGAACTTTTTTAACCATGCTCGTTTCAAATGAAAACTTCCCCTTATATAATAAAATTCTTGGGAGCAAAACAGTCTAAAGTAAATCTAAAAGATAAGCATCTAAACTTTCTGTCTAATCTCCTGTTTACAATTGGCACGCGTTTCACCGAGAAACATCTGGCCAAGTCTTGAAATGAGAAATCTTCTGAAAATTAAGCCAGCTGTCTGTCTCTTTTCAAAAAGTCTACAGCATCATGTCTGAGCATCTTTGAAAAATTTCTTCTGACAAAACTTTTTCTGTCTGATTGAAATTCGTCTTCTTTCAGAAATTCAAAAAGGGAACAGTTTCTTTTGTCTTTTTCTCTGCAATTGTCTTTTTCTCGCAAATTTCCTTGATAATTGCGACATCTTTGGCGAAAATTTCAATGTCTGTCTGAGTTCTTCTTACGGCTTCTTGGAATTTTCAAAAAAGTAAATAGTTTCGATCTTATCGAAAAAAATCATGCTGCACAAAATGAATTACGAATTGTCGTCTTACATTTGGAAGAGAATCTAAAAGATCCGAAAAATCGCAACTTTCTTTGTTCTATGTATCAAGATTGTGTTACTGCACAGGGGAAAATGACATTCCGAATCGAATTATCACAACCTAGTCTTTCATTTTCCTCTAAAATTACTTGTCTTACAATTCTCGATTTTTTACGGTTACGGATTCGAACACCGAATGTCTTTTCTTTGCTACTTGCTTTCTTTGTAACAATTTTTTCTAGGACTTTTTCGATTTTTCTTCAAGATTTTTCTCTTCTTTCTTTTTACTTTTATTCTTTTGAAACAATTCTTTTTTTAAAATTTTTCATTCTTTTGATACTTTTCTATCTGGGAAAGAAGTCTTTCTCTGAAATAAAACCGCATCATTGGGGTCTTGACTATCTTGAAGGATTTCTTTTCCTTTGGAAATCTGGGTGTTTTGCTTTCTGAACACCGGGCTTCAAATTTGAATCACAGGGTTAAATGTTCGGGCTATGAGATGGGCTTGCGGAATAATTAACTAATAAATCAAACTTCTTGCCACCTGGGCCGCCAAGTAAATCCCAGTTTGGGTCCATTCAAGGAGTAGGGAAATCAGCAGTTCCACAGTCTCATGAACTTTGGGCAAGTCCACATGACCATTAACGGGTTTGATGAGTCTTTACCGTTACCGTTTGAACCAGGACTAGCTACTCTTGACTTAACTGGCTCGGAGGTACCTTTTGGATAGATCATTTTCAAGTTCACAACTTCTTTTTCTAATGAAGCAATTTTCTTTTGTAAAGAAATTCTTTCTAAAATTAATGCTTCATTTGATTCATTCAAAATTTTAAAATTCTTTTGCATACACTCATGATGAGTGCAAAAAATCTTTTGTCTTTACTAGGGAGAAGTCTAATGGTGCATCTTGAAAATTTCTTAATGAAGGAGAAATAAAGAAATTTAATCCTATGAGATGTCTGGCACAATCTAATGCTTCTTGAAAACTAGTAAAGCCTTTATAAAGAGGGTCTTTAAAATTATTAATATTTTCAACTACTTCTATCCAGGTGTGGAAAATTCCTGGTGTCTTTCCTTTGATGACTACATAAAATTTAAACTTATTTTTATTCTGATTAAAGAATTCTGATAATGCGTTCATGCATGCAAGGAAATATTTCTGGTCTTTTGGATTCTTATTATAAGAGATCCATAAATTGTCTAAAATGCATTTTTCTTCTTTTGATAAAGAAATATGTGGAAAAACTTTGAAAGAAATATTACTTGTAGGAAAGCATATAAGTTCTTGATTACCGAATCTAAGCTTGTCTTGGTAAAAAGTCTGCTACGATTAGATGAAGTCTCAAGTAAAGCGGAAGAAGCAAAAGGAATTCCACAGGCGGGTTCCCGGTCTCAAAGGAGGTCCGGACATCTCAGAAGGAAAACAAAACTGTTAGATCAAAAATCTTTTGAGATAACCATTCTACTTAAGATGTCTCACGCCTTATTATCTATTCTTTTAATATGCTCAAAATCTATACTAATTCACGTATTTGTAATTCTATCTACAAAATTTAGCCATCTTCTTCTACTACTTTTCTTTGAATCTAATTTAAGCTTATTATAAAAGAAACAATTGTCACATAAATCGGTTCTAATTAAAATTTCTTTTCTAGAAATTATAAACAACTCAAAGCTATCTAAAGCATAATTAATTGCAAGTAATTACGCATCTATGCTACTTAAATTACCTTTTTCTTTATAGCTTCCGCTATTATATCTACAAATTCTTTCTGTACTTTTATCTGCGTACTTATTAGGCTTACATAAAAGTATGGCTCCCCATCCTAATAAACTACCGTCTGTTTCTATTATTAAGAAATCTGTGTCTAGGGGCATTGCTAGTTCTGGCAAACTTTTAATCCTATTTTTAATTTCTTGGACTAATTTAACATCTTCTAGATTAAAATGTCTTTGTCCTGTAGGAGATGTCTTAGAGTATAAGGGTCCTGCGATTTTTCCTAAGTCTTTAATAAAGGGCCTAGCATAATTGACTAATCCTAAAAATTTCTGAATTTGCTTTAAGTCTTCTAGTTTATCTGGAAACTCTAAGGCTTTCTGTGCTATATGAGGCTGTAAGGAAATCTTTCCTTGTCCTATATTAACTCCTAGAAAATCTATAAATTCTTTAAAAAGAACCATCTTTTTCTTACTAATTATTAATCCATGATTAATAAATTCTGAAAATATAATCTGCAAGTGTCCTCTATGTTCTCTCCTATTTTTGCTAAAAACTAAAATATCGTCTATGTAAGTTACTACAAACTTACTATGTTTATTAAAAATACTATCCATTTTTCTTTGAAAAATGCCTGGGGCGTTCTTTAAACCAAAGGGCATGACTAACCATTCATAGTGTCCTTCTGGACATGTGAATGCTGTCCATTCTATACTATCAGGATGCATCTTAACTTGCCAAAATCCTGACTTAAGATCAAATTACTGAAAATCTTACAGTTCTGAATTCTATTGATGAGAACAGTCTTGTCTGGTAATCTATAAGCGTCATCTATGGTATTATCATTCAGTCTTTTATAATTAAAAACCATCCTACTTTTACCTCTTACAATCTCTGAATGCTTTCTTACAATAAAAGCAGCTGATCTATGGGGACTGTCTGATTTTCTAATTACTCCTAACTTAAGTAAGTCTTGAGTATGCATCTTAAAGTCTTCTAGATCTAAATTTGTTGCTTCAATGTTTTTACATCTAATTATGTATTCTGGATTCTTAATCTTAATCTCACATGTTACCTTATCTTTTTCCCAGTATTTTAAAACATTTTCTCCTAAAATTTCCATTTTCTCTAATTTAGATATTAAACTTTCTATATCTTGTTCTGTTATGAGAGTATAATAAATCTTTTCATTATCTAACAAGTCTATTGGATCGAAATCAGATTCTTCTAAATTATTGAATTCATTTTCTAATTCATCCTCTTCTAAATTCTGATTTTCTGCTAACTGACATTCTTTTTCTAACTTACAGGGACATTCTTTCTTACTACTACTACTACCATTACTACTACTACTACCACCACGCTTCTCTGAGCACTCTGATGGGAAATAAATAGTCTGTGCAGGGCTAAATAATGTATGCTTCTGGAAATGTATAAAGTCTTTTGTAATTGTAACACTACCATTGTCTTTTAATAAAAAACTTAATCCTAAGATAAAATCTGATTCTTTAAGATTTAACGGTCTAACCCACGTTGAATCTCTAGGTAAAGTATATTCTGTACTTAATCCGCAATTAGTCTCAAAACTAATCTTACTATTAGGTCTTAATAAATCTGTATAAGTATAATGCTTACCATCCATCTGTTGAGCTTCAATTGGACTTTTAGCTTTTACTAAATATCTATCTGGAATTAATTTCTTATTAATTATACAACTGCTACAACCAGAGTCTATTAATCCTAAACATTTAATAACATAATCTCCTATTCTAATCTGGCATTTAACTTTAATACTTTTAAGCTTTTCTGAATTACAAATTATCTGAACTAATTCTGGATTTTCTGAAATTGATTCTTTTTGAATTGATTCATCTAACATTATTGCTTTACCTTTATTATTAGATTCTAGAATTTCTAATCTCTGAACTAATAATTTCTGCATATCTTCTATGTTTTCAATTCTCCTTCTAAGAATTCTAATTTCTGAAATCTCAATTTGTTCTATTGTAATTTCTGGCTTAATGTTTTCTTTCTCAATTAAATTGTTTTCTTCTAAGCATTTAATACAAGCTTCTTTATAACATTCTAAACATTTGGCTCTAAGCTTTCTAGCTGGATACCAATTACATAAAACATCTTGTACTATCAAGACTGTTCTTTTAACCGCTTATGATTACATTCATCTAAAGAAGTCTCATTTAAATTTAAGTCTTCTTGATTCTCGAATCTCCACTAATTTTAAAATTCGAAAATTCTTCTAAAACTTCATAATCTGAATCTTCTTGAATTTCTATATTGTCTTCTATAGATACAATGCTATAAATAGATTCATTATCTCGAGATATATTCATCTAACCGAATAAGATCTTCATTAGTACATTCTACTAAAGTACTTTTCTTATCATAACTATTAAGTCTTTTGGACATGTTCTTGCTAAATGTTCATTGCTATTGCACACATAACAACTAAGCTTATTCTTATAAGTTCTGTCTGGTTTAAACTTTCTGACATGTTTGTTCTCATCTAAATAAGGTTTTCTCTTATTAGATTTTCTAAGAAAGTATCTCTTCTTAAAAGGTCTTCTTTTAACTTTCTTATCCTTCCTATATTTTTTCTTTATGGGCTTTGAAGCACCATAAGTCTGAGGAGTAAAAATGTCTTTGCAAAACTTATAGTCTGTCTTCTTAAGTTGTTTTTGAATCTGTAAAGTTACACACTTCTCTTCTAAACATCTGATTACATGTTGAATTCTATGTCCTATGCTCCACTTTTTATCTGGAAATTCTTTAACCGAAGTTAATTCATTCCATTTGTCTGTGATTTCTAATCCTAATGGGCTCTGCAACTTATGAAATAACTTCCGTCCTAATTCTTGATTAAATGTATTACCTGAAATTGAAACTAAATAATGGTATTCATTTAAAAACTGTTTAACATATTTACCCTTAGTCCATTTGTATAGGCTAAGTTGTTCTAAGTCTCTCATTGCTTTTCTTTGTACACTCATCTGTCCTGAATTAGGGTCTGATCCTGTAATAAGTACTTGAATCTTGTTAACAAAATTATATGGGTTACTTCCTAAGGCAACTAACTGTTCGAATTCTTCTTTCTTATCTCGCTTATAGGCTTCCCACATAGCCTTTGTACTCTCTCCTAAAAATGTCTCTAAATATCTATACATGTCTATGGGTTCCATGTCTTGGAAACTTCTAATGTAATGACCTATTATAGTATTCTTCCATACCTCAATTACATTTGTCCACATCTGCGGATCATGAGCAGTCAAATTTAAAATTTGCGCTTTTGCAGCAGATTGGAATTCTATCTTGTTCTCTAAAGGTCTTTCACTACCTTTTGCTACATACCTAGAGTCTTGTGGAATTTCTTCATATTTACTATATGATCCTCTAGGAGGAAATCCTGGTCCGTAATTAAAAGGTTCATGTTTTACTGTCTTATCAAAAGGGGTATCGTCTATGGTTCTATAAGTCTGAGTATCCATAAAATTTTTCTCACAACTTATTTCTGAACTATTATCATTAAGATCTTCTTTAAAATCTTCTTGAGTAGTTCCTAGTCTTATGTTCTTTTCTGAATCATAATATAAGTATTCATTCTCTTGAATTTGTCTACCTAAAAACATTTGGTCTTCTAGTTTAAGGAGTTCTTGTTTATTAAGGTCCATTCCTAATTCTTTTGGAAAGATAATTCTATCTATATCTTCTCCTAATAATTCTATCTGGACATTATCTATGAAAGGTTCACTAACTGATTCATTTTCTTGAAGATCTTCTATCTCGCCTTTCTATTTGATCATAATTAATAAATCTTAAACCGGTTCTACCATGTATGTCTTTATAAGTTAAAGATTACAGTAGGGGCAATGGTTGTCTTGTCTTTTGTTCTAAAACTTATCCATGTCCCATTCTAATCCTGCTAATTGTTCTGCCGAAAATTCTTTTGGCTTAACCATGTTTATACCTTTACTACTCATTAAATTTACTACTTTATCTATGTAAATTTTATACTTAGTCTGAGCGCTTACAGAACATCTGCCTAAAAATCCTATATGAACTAATAGGTTATCTCCACTGTCTACGTCTTCATAACCTTTAGTCTGGATTCCTATTTTTATCTTATCTGAAAAGTCTTTAATAGTCATTAAAAAGTCTGGATTACAATAAATTATACCTATGTTACTATTCATATCTACTTCCATGCTGGCTATTTGACTCTTATCTATATTGTTGAATCTTTCATCATATATAGTAATTAAAGTCTTACAACCTAGATTTTTTCTTGCTAATCCTCTAATTCCTATGACTATTAAACCTAGATGCATAAATTTATAATTTCTCTTTTTTAATTCTTTTCTAGAATCATCTGAAATTAAATTTAACTTTCTAACTTGATTACCTATGCATTGAATAGGGACTTGTCTATTATGTCTAAAGAACTGGGTTCTTGATTCAAAAATTCCCCTATTATACAAAACTTCTGGATTAAGTAATCTTAAACCATGTGTCTGAAATCTTTGATAATCTTGGTCTGGATCTAAGATTTCTTCTATGCTCTGATCATTTTGTTCTGTTCTTCTTAACAGCCTATCTAACAATGTTTTATCAACACTAGATGTACTAGGTCTAGAAGATTCTTCGTTGATTGTTCTAGATCTACCTAAAAAGGAGTTGGTCAAACTCATCCTGGAAATTTAAATTCTTTGGGCAATCTTCTTGTTACTTTTTCTTTACCTGAAGGTTGAAGATTAAAATTTCCTAATTGATTTGTTAAAGTTCTTAAATCGTTTTCTATACTATTTGAAGAAGTTGCTATTTTAGCTTTATCTAAATTATCAATCTTCTTATGTAAAGAAATTAACAAACTAATAATGAAATTATTTTGCTTTATTAAAATTGATTCTGAAGTCTTGGGTGAATCTAACTTTGTTATGCCTTTGGGTTCTTTATGAAAATTATTGCAAAATTCTAAGGCGTCAAGATAATTTTTATCTCGCTATATCGGTCTCGTTTCATTAACCGAGAATTAAACTTTTAATTCTTTAATAGATTCTTCTGTTTTAATAAAAAATCTTTTTTTTATTTCTCTCGACTGCTTTCTCTAGATTTATTAAAATCTAAAATCTTTGTTAATTGTGAAAAGTCTACTTTGGAAATCTTTTCTAAAATAACAGAATTTTGATTTTTAATAAAATCTAAACTTTCTTTAATATTTTTAAGTTCGAGTTTCTTGTTTTAAGAAGATCTAAAACCAATTACGAAGATTTAAAATTCTTTTTATTTTCTAGATCTAAATTTCTAGATAAATTAATTATTAAATCTACTATGAGGTTTTGACAAGGGTCTTCTGAAAACAAACTATGTAATTTATGAGAAGAGTCTAAATTACAACCTAAAATATTATTGTCAATAGTTTTAACTTTTCTATAATTAGTAATTGAGTTCTAAATTTAAATATTCTAAACATTTCTTACTATCTATGGCTCTGATACCAAATTCTAGTAGTAATGGTAGTAGTAGTAGTAAGAAAGAATGTCCTCATAAGTTAGAAAAAGAATGTCGGGTTAGCGTAAAAATCGAAATTTAGAAGAGGATGAATTAGAAAATAATTTAGAAGAATCGATTTCGATCCAATAGACTTGTTAGATAATGAAAAGATTTATTATACTCTCATAACAGAACAAGATATAGAAAGTTTAATATCTAAATTAGAGAAAATGGAAATTTTAGGAGAAAATGTTTTAAAATACTGGGAAAAAGATAAGGTAACATGTGAGATTAAGATTAAGAATCTAGAATACATAATTAGATGTAAAAACATTGAAGCAACAAATTTAGATCTAGAAGACTTTAAGATGCATGCTCAAGACTTACTTAAGTTAGGAGTAATTAGAAAATCGACAATAGTCCCATAGATCACCGCTTTTTTGTAAGAAAGCATTCGAGAGATGTAAGAGGTACAAGTAGGATGGTTTTAATTATAAAAGACGAATGATAATACCATAGATGACGCTTATAGATTACCGATACAGACGTTCTCATCAATAGAATTCGTAATCGTAAGATTTTCGATAAGTTTGATCTTAAGTCGATTTTTGGCAAGTTAAGATGCATCCCGATAGTATAGAATGGACAGCATTCACATGTCCAGAAGGACACTATGAATGGTTAGTCATGCCCTTTGGTTTAAAGAACGCCCCAGGCATTTTTCAAAGAAAAATGGATAGTATTTTTAATAAACATAGTAAGTTTGTAGTAACTTACATAGACGATATTTTTTAGTTTTTAGCAAAAATAGGAGAGAACATAGAGGACACTTGCATTATATTTTCGTAATTTATTAATCATGGATTAATAATTAGTAAGAAAAAAGATGGTTCTTTTTAAAGAATTTATAGATTTTCTAGGAGTTAATATAGGACAAGGAAAGATTTCCTTACAAAATTTCATATAAGCACGAAAGCCTTAGAGTTTCGGATAAACTAGAAGACTTAAAGCAAATTCGTAAATTTTAGGATTAGTCAATTATGCTAGGCCCTTTATTAAAGACTTAGGAAAAATCGCAGGACCCTTATACTCTAAGACATCTCCTACAGACAAAGACATTTTAATCTAGAAGATGTTAAATTAGTCCAAGAAATTAAAAATAGGATTAAAAGTTTGCGAACTAGCAATGCCCCTAGACACGATTTCTTAATAATAGAAATGGTATTGTAGTTTATTAGGATGGGGAGCCATACTTTTATATAAGCCTCAATAAGTACGTAGATAAAAAAGTACGAGAAAAGAATTTGTAGATATAATAGCGGAAGCTATAAAGAAAAAGGTAATTTAAGTAGCATAGATGCATAATTACTTGCAATTAATTATGCTTTAGATAGCTTTGAGTTGTTTATAATTTCTAGAAAAGAAATTTTAATTAGAACCGATTATTGACAATTGTTTCTTTTATAATAAGCTTAAATTAGATTCAAAGAAAAGTAGTAGAAGAAGATGGCTAAATTTTGTAGATAGAATTACAAATACGAGAATTAGTATAGATTTTGAGCATATTAAAGGAATAGATAATAAGGCAAAGTGAGACATCTTAAGTAGAATGATTATCTCAAAAGATTTTTGATCTAATGTTTTTGTTTTCCTTTACGATGTCCGGACCTCCTTTGAGACCGTGAATCCCGCCAGGAATTCCTTTGCTTCTTCTCGCTTTACTTGAGACTTCATCTAGTCGTAATGCACTTTTTACCAAGACAAGCTTAGATTCGGTAATCAAGAACTTATATGCTTTCCTACAAGTAATATTTCTTTCAAAGTTTTTCCACATATTTCTTTATCAAAGAAGAAAAATGCATTTTAGACAATTTATGGATCTCTTATAATAAGAATCCAAAAGACCGAAATATTTCCTTGCATGCATGAACGCATTATCAGAATTCTTTAATCAGAATAAAAATAAGTTTAAATTTTATGTAGTCATCAAAGGAAAGACACCAGGAATTTTCCACACCTGGATAGAAGTAGTTGAAAATATTAATAATTTTAAAGACCCTCTTTATAAAGGCTTTACTAGTTTTCAAGAAGCATTAGATTGTGCCGTACATCTCATAGGATTAAATTTCTTTATTTCTCCTTCATTAAGAAATTTTCAAGATGTACCATTAGACTTCTCCCTAGTAAAGACAAAAGATTTTTGCACTCACCTTGCGAGTGTATGCAAAAAGAATTTTAAAATTTTGAATGAATCAAATGAAGCATTAATTTTAGAAAGAATTTCTTTACAAAAGAAAATTGCTTCATTAGAAAAAGAAGTTGTGAACTTGAAAATGATCTATCCAAAAGGTACTCATCGAGCCGCTTAAGTCGAGAGCTAGTCCGGTTCAAACGGTAACCCAGAAAGACTCATCAAACCCGTTAATGGTCGTGGACTTGCCCAAAGTTCAACAGACTCGTGGAATGATGATTTCCTACTCCTTCGTAATGGACTCCAAAATCGGGATTTACTTGGCCACCCAAGTGGCAAGAAGTTTGATTTATTAGTTAATTATTCTCGCAAGCCCATCTCATAGCCCGTAACATTTAACCCGCATTCAAATTTCGTAAGCCCAAAGTTCGAAAGCCAAACACCCAGATTTCCAAAGGAAAAGAAATCCTTCAAGATAGTCAAGACCCAATGATGGTTTTTATTTACGTGAAGACTTCTTTCCCAAATAGAAAAGTATCAAAAGAATGAAAAATTTTGAAAAGAAGAATTGTTTCAAAAAGAATAAAAGTAAAAAGAAAGAAGAAAAAAATCTTGAAGAAAAATCGAAAAAGTCCTAGAAAAATTGTTACAAAGAAAGCAAGTAGCAAAGAAAAGACATTCAAGGTGTTCGAATCCGTAACCGTAAAAATCGAGAGAATTCGTAAGATGCAATTTTAGAGGAGAAAATGAAAGACTAGGTTGTGATAATTCGATTCGGAATGTCATTTTCCCTACAGCAGAACACAATCTTGATACATAGAACAAAGAAAGTTGCAGATTTTTCAGATCTTTTAGATTCTCTTCCAAACGTAAGACGACAATTCGTAATTCATTTTGTGCGATGCATTTTTTCGTATAAGATCGAAACTATTTACTTTTTGAAAATTCGCAAGAAGCCGTAAGAAGAACTCAGACAGACATTGAAATTTTCGCCAAAGATGTCTTGCAATTATCAAGGAAATTTGCCGAAAAAGACAACCGCAGAAAAAGACAAAAGAAACTGCTCCTTTTCGAATTTCTCGAAAGAAGACGAATTTCAATCGATGAGAAAAAGTTTTGTCGGAAGAAATTTTTCAAAGATGCTCGTACATGATCTTCAGACTTTTTGAAAAGAGAGACAAATGGCTTAATTTTCGTAAGATTTCTCATTTCAAGACTTGGCGGATGTTTCTCGGTGAAACGCGTACCAATTGTAAACAGAGATTAGATGAAAAGTTTAGATGCTTATCTTTTAGATTTACTTTAGATCGTTTTGCTCCCAAGAATTTTATTATATAAGGGGAAGTTTTCATTTGAAACGAGCATGGTTAAAAAGTTCAAAAACTCGATACCTCCGTAAATACCGCTCTTTCAAAAAACTCTTGTATAAGCAAAATTCTCAATCCAAATTAGAAAGCTTGTATTCAGTATATGTTCATAACTTTGTAATTTAAAGTTTTTCATTAGATTTCGGATTTTCCGAAAGGGAAATCTTAGTAGTATTTTCTTTTTATGTATTAACATATCTCCAAAAATGTTTACATTATTGTAATTTTTTATGAAGTTAATTTTAACATTTTGTTGAAATGTTTTGTTGATATTTGTTGTATCATCATTTCATCCTATGCATGTTATAAAAGCATAACTTGATTTTTAGAAGCCATACTTGCTTTCTAAGTTAATCCCGAGTGACCCAAATGAGTAAGGATTGTGGTAGGAGTGAGCCTTAGATGTCCTTTAGATGTTGGGGAAAAGGAATCAATTGATTTAGAAATTTATTAAGGAGTGCCGTGGTAACCTTAATGAAAGGAATCAGTTCAAGTTAACATGTCTTAGGTGGTGATATTCGTTTTTGGTATTTATATTTCCGCTAAAAAAAAAAAAAAAAAAAAATGGAGATTTGTTAAGAACATTTAAAAAGAATCTATGAAAAGGGAAGTACCAAGTAGGATATACAAAAAATTTGAAAAACAAAAAATTTTATGAACCCTTCAAGCTCAAGAATGATTTAAGCCTCTCTATCGGAACCAACTTTAGCAAGTAATATTTATATTATATTGCCTCCAAAAATTCTTGAAGAATTTAGTTATCTCGTTAAAAGAACATAGAAAAGAATTAGAAATTGTAAAAATAGAATTTTAAAAGACTTCCGCATCAAGCAGATTAAAAAGATCTCGCTAACCCCGCTTAACTCGCATCCAACCTTGAGAAAGACCCTTCTACGCCAAATGGGCCGAGTCTCTCTTCGCACCCCCTCTCAATTTGGTATCGAGAGCCATAGATAGTAAGAAAAGTTTAGAATATTTAAATTTAGAACTCAAGACTAATTATAGAAAAGTTAAAACTATTGACAATAATATTTTAGGTTGTAATTTAGACTCTTCTCATAAATTACATAGTTTGTTTTCGAAGACCCTTGTCAAAACCTCATAGTAGATTTAATAATTAATTTATCTAGAAATTTAGATCTAGAAAATAAAAAGAATTTTAAATCTTGAATTGGTTTTAGATCTTCTTAAAACAAGAAACTCGAACTTAAAAATATTAAAGAAAGTTTAGATTTTATTAAGAATCAAAATTACATTATTTTAGAAAAGATTTCAAAAGTAGACTTTTCACAATTAACAAAGATTTTAGATTTTAATAAATCTAGAGAAACAGAGTCAGAAATAAAAAAGATTTTTATTAAAACAGAAGAATCTATTAAAGAATTAAAAAGTTTAATTCTCAGTTAATGAACGAGACTGATATAGCAGATAAAAATTATACTGACGCCTTAGAATTTTGCAATAATTTTCATAAAGAACCCAAAGGCATAACAAAGTTAGATTCACCAAAGAATTTAAATTTCCAGGATGAGTTTGACCAACTCCTTTTTAGGTAGATCTAGAACAATCAACGAAGAATCTTCTAGACCTAGTACATCTAGTGTTGATAGAACATTGTTAGATAGTCGTTAAGAAGAAGAGCAAACAAAATGATCGAACATAGAAGAAATCTTAGATCCGCACCAAGATTATCAAAGATTTCGCACACATGGTTTAAGATTACTTAATCCGGAAGTTTTGTATAATAGGGAATTTTGAATCAAGAACCCAGTTCTTTAGACATAATAGACAAGTCCCTATTCAATGCATAGGTAATCAAGTTAGAAAGTTAAATTTAATTTCGAGATGATTCTAGAAAAGAATTAAAAAAGAGAAATTATAAATTTATGCATCTAGGTTTAATAGTCATAGGAATTAGAGGATTAGCAAGAAAAATCTAGGTTGTAAGACTTTAATTACTATATATGATGAAAGATTCAACAATATAGATAAGAGTCAAATAGCCCGAAGATGGAAGTAGATATGAATAGTAACATAGGTATAATTTATTGTAATCCGCACTTTTTAATGACTATTAAAGACTTTTCGGATAAGATAAAAATAGGAATCCGGACTAAAGGTTATGAAGACGTGAGATGTGGAGATAACCTATTAGTTCATATAGATTTTAGGCGGATGTTACGTAAGCGCTCAGACTAAGTATAAAATTTACATAGATAAAGTAGTAAATTTAATGAGTAGTAAAGTTATAAACATGGTTAAGCGAAAAGAATTTTCTCGCAGAACAATTAGCGAGATTAGAATGGGACATGGATAAGTTTTTAGAACAAAAGACAAGACAACCATTGCCCCTACAGAATCTTTTAACTTATAAAGACATACATGGTAGAACCAGGTTTAAGATTTATTAATTATGATCAAATAGAAAGGCGGATAGAAGATATCAAGAAAATGAATCGCTTAGTGAACCTTTCATAGATAATGTCCAGATAGAATTATTAGGAGAAGATATAGATAGAATTATCTTTCCAAAAGAATTAGGAATGGACCTTAATAAACAAGAACTCCTTAAACTAGAAGACCAAATGTTTTAGGTAGACAAATTCAAGAGAATGAATACTTATATTATGATTCGTAAAAGAACATAAGACTAGGAACTACTCAAGAAGATTTTAAAGAAGATCTTAATGATAATAGTTCGTAAATAAGTTGTGAGAAAAATTTTATGGATACTCGGACTTATAGAACCATAGACGATACCCCTTTTGATAAGACAATGAAACATGAACCTTTTAATTACGGACCGTGATTTCCTCCTAGAGGATCATATAGTAAATATGAAGAAATTCCACAAGACTCTGGGTATGTAGCAAAAGGTAGTGAAAGACCTTTAGAGAACAAGATAGAATTCCAATCTCACGTAAAAGCGCAAATTTTAAATTTGATCGCTCATGATCCGCAGATGTGGACAAATGTAATTGAGGTATGGAAGAATACTATAATAGGTCATTACATTAGAAGTTTCAAGACATGGAACCCATAGACATGTATAGATATTTAGAGACATTTTTAGGAGAGTACAAAGGCTATGTGGGAAGCCTATAAGCGAGATAAGAAAGAAGAATTGAACAGTTAGTTGCCTTAGGAAGTAACCCATATAATTTTGTTAACAAGATTCAAGTACTTATTACGTGATCGGACCCTAATTCGTGATGACGAGATAGTGTACAAAGAAAAGCAATGAGAGACTTAGAACAACTTAGCCTATACAAATGGACTAAGGGTAAATATGTTAAACAGCTTTTAAATGAATACCATTATTTAGTTTCAATTTCGGTAATACATTTAATCAAGAATTAGGACAGGTTATTTCATAAGTTGCCGTGCCCATTAGGATTAGAAATCACAGACAAATGGAATGAATTAACTTTGTTAAAGAATTTCCGATAAAAAGTGGAGCATAGGACATAGAATTCAACATGTAATCAGATGTTTAGAAGAGAAGTGTGTAACTTTACGATTCAAAAACAACTTAAGAAGATGACTATAAGTTTTGCAAAGACATTTTACTCCTCGGACTTATGGTGCTTCAAAGCCCATAAAGAAAAATATAGGAAGGATAAGAAAGTTAAAAGAAGACCTTTTAAGAAGAGATACTTTCTTAGAAAATCTAATAAGAGAAAACCTTATTTAGATGAGAACAAACATGTCGAAAAGTTTAAACCGTATGTAACTTATAAGAATAAGCTTAGTTGTTATGTGTGCAATAGCAATGAACATTTAGCAAGAACATGTCCAAAAAGACTTAATAGTTATGATAAGAAAAGTACTTTAGTAGAATGTACTAATGAAGATCTTATTCAGTTAGATGAATATATCTCAGACAATGAATCTATTTATAGCATTGTATCTATAGAAGACAATATAGAAATTCAAGAAGATTCAGATTATGAAGTTTTAGAAGAATTTTCAATTTTAAAATTAGTGGAGATTCGTAATCAAGAAGACTTAAATTTCGTATGCACTTCTTTAGATGAATGTAATCATAACTCGGTTAAAAAACAGTCTTGATAGTACAAAGATGTTTTTATGTAATTGGTATCCAAATAGAAAGCTTAGAGCCAAATGTTTAGAATGTTATAAAGAAGCTTGTATTAAATGCTTAGAAGAAAACAATTTAATTGAGAAAGAAAACATTAAGCCGAAATTACAATAGAACAAATTGAGATTTCGAAATTAGAATTCTTAGAAGGAGAATTGAAAACATAGAAGATATGCGTAAATTATTAGTTCGTAGATTAGAAATTCTAGAATCTAATAATAAAGGTAAAGCAATAATGTTAGATGAATCAATTCAAAAGAATCAATTTTAAAATCCGTAATTAGTTCAAATAATTTGTAATTCGGAAAAGCTTAAAAGTATTAAAGTTAAATGCCGATTAGAATAGGAGATTATGTTATTAAATGTTTAGGATTAATAGACTACGGTTGTAGCAGCTTGTATAATTAATAAGAAATTAATTCCGTATAGATATTTAGTAAAAGCTAAAAGTCCAATTGAAGCTCAACGGATGGATGGTAAGCATTATACTTATACTGATTTATTAAGACCTAATAGTAAGATTAGTTTTGAGACTAATTGCGGATTAAGTATGAATATACTTTACCTAGAGATTCAACGTGGGTTAGACCGTTAAATCTTAAAGAATCGATTTTATCTTAGGATTAAGTTTTTATTAAAAGACAATGGTAGTGTTACAATTACAAAAGACTTTATACATTTCCGTAAGCATACATTATTTAGCCCCACATGATTTACTATTTATTTCCCATCGAGTGCTCGGAGAAGCGTGGTGGTAGTAGTAGTAATAATGGTAGTAGTAGTAGTAAGAAAGAATGTCCTGTAAGTTAGAAAAAGAATGTCAGTTAGCAGAAAATCAGAATTTAGAAGAGGATGAATTAGAAAATAATTTAGAAGAATCTGATTTCGATCCAATAGACTTGTTAGATAATGAAAAGATTTATTATACTCTCATAATGTAACAAGATATAGAAAGTTTAATATCTAAATTAGAGAAAATGGAAATTTTAGGAGAAAATGTTTTAAAATCTTGGAAAAAGATAAGGTAACATGTGAGATTAAGATTAAGAATCTAGAATACATAATTAGATGTAAAAACATTGAAGCAACAAATTTAGATCTAGAAGACTTTAAGATGCATGCTCAAGACTTACTTAAGTTAGGAGTAATTAGAAAATCGACAAGTTCCATAGATCACCGCTTTTATGTGAAGAAAGCATTCGAGATTGTGTGCATGCGAGGTACTAAATAATGTATGCTTCGAAATGTATAAAGTCTTTTGTAATTGTAACACTACCATTGTCTTTTAATAAAAAACTTAATCCTAAGATAAAATCTGATTCTTTAAGATTTAACGGTCTAACCCACGTTGAATCTCTAGGTAAAGTATATTCTGTACTTAATCCACAATTAGTCTCAAAACTAATCTTACTATTAGGTCTTAATAAATCAGATAAGTATAATGCTTACCATCCATCCGTTGAGCTTCAATTGGACTTTTAGCTTTTACTAAATATCTATCTGGAATTAATTTCTTATTAATTATACAACTGCTACAACCAGAGTCTATTAATCCTAAACATTTAATAACATAATCTCCTATTCTAATCGGCATTTAACTTTAATACTTTTAAGCTTTTACGAATTACAAATTATCTCGAACTAATTCTCGGATTTTCCAAATTGATTCTTTTGAATTGATTCATCTAACATTATTGCTTTACCTTTATTATTAGATTCTAGAATTTCTAATCTCTGAACTAATAATTTCTGCATATCTTCTATGTTTTCAATTCTCCTTCTAAGAATTCTAATTTCTGAAATCTCAATTTGTTTTATTGTAATTTCTGGCTTAATGTTTTCTTTCTCAATTAAATTGTTTTCTTCTAAGCATTTAATACAAGCTTCTTTATAACATTCTAAACATTTGGCTCTAAGCTTTCTAGCTGGATACCAATTACATAAAAAACATGCTGTACTATCAGCACCTGTTCTTTTTAACCAGTTATGATTACATTCATCTAAAGAAGTCTGTACGAAATTTAAGTCTTCTTCAGATTCTGAATCTCCACTAATTTTAAAATTCGAAAATTCTTCTAAAACTTCATAATCTGAATCTTCTTGAATTTCTATATTGTCTTCTATAGATACAATGCTATAAATAGATTCATTATTCGAGATATATTCATCTAATCGAATAAGATCTTCATTAGTACATTCTACTAAAGTACTTTTCTTATCATAACTATTAAGTCTTTTTGGACATGTTCTTGCTAAATGTTCATTGCTATTGCACACATAACAACTAAGCTTATTCTTATAAGTTCTGTCTGGTTTAAACTTTCTGACATGTTTGTTCTCATCTAAATAAGGTTTTCTCTTATTAGATTTTCTAAGAAAGTATCTCTTCTTAAAAGGTCTTCTTTTAACTTTCTTATCCTTCCTATATTTTTTTTTTATGGGCTTTGAAGCACCATAAGTCCGAGGAGTAAAATGTCTTTGCAAAACTTATAGTGCATCTTCTTAAGTTGTTTTTGAATCTGTAGTTACACACTTCTCTTCTAAACATCTCGATTACATGTTGAATTCTATGTCCTATGCTCCACTTTTTATCTCGAAATTCTTTAACCGGTTAATTCATTCCATTTGTCTCGTGATTTCTAATCCTAATGGGCTCGGCAACTTATGAAATAACTTCTAATTCTGATTAAATGTATTACCCGAAATTGAAACTAAATAATGGTATTCATTTAAAAGCTGCTTAACATATTTACCCTTAGTCCATTTGTATAGGCTAAGTTGTTCTAAGTCTCTCATTGCTTTTCTTTGTACACTCATCTGTCCTGAATTAGGGTCTGATCCTGTAATAAGTACTTGAATCTTGTTAACAAAATTATATGGGTTACTTCCTAAGGCAACTAACTGTTCGAATTCTTCTTTCTTATCTCGCTTATAGGCTTCCCACATAGCCTTTGTACTTCTCTCCTAAAATGTCTCTAAATATCTATACATGTCTACGGGTTCCATGTCTTGAAACTTCTAATGTAATGACCTATTATAGTATTCTTCCATACCTCAATTACATTTGTCCACATCTCATGGATCATGAGCAACAATTTAAAATTTGCGCTTTTGCAAAGTGATTGGAATTCTATCTTGTTCTCTAAAGGTCTTTCACTACCTTTTTGCTACATACCTAGAGTCTTGTGGAATTTCTTC
The DNA here is from genome assembly GCA_023638005.1 of Forsythia suspensa. Classification (NCBI taxonomy): domain Eukaryota; kingdom Viridiplantae; phylum Streptophyta; class Magnoliopsida; order Lamiales; family Oleaceae; genus Forsythia; species Forsythia suspensa. The sequence goes on from CM042666.1 coordinate 50,020,126, forward strand.
ATATTTACTATATGATCCTCTAGGAGGAAATCCTGGTCCGTAATTAAAAGGTTCATGTTTTACTGTCTTATCAAAAGGGGTATCGTCTATGGTTCTATAAGTCTGAGTATCCATAAAATTTTTCTCACAACTTATTTCTGAACTATTATCATTAAGTTCTTCTTTAAAATCTTCTTGAGTAGTTCCTAGTCTTATGTTCTTTTCTGAATCATAATATAAGTATTCATTCTCTTGAATTTGTCTACCTAAAAACATTTGGTCTTCTAGTTTAAGGAGTTCTTGTTTATTAAGGTCCATTCCTAATTCTTTTGGAAAGATAATTCTATCTATATCTTCTCCTAATAATTCTATCTGGACATTATCTATGAAAGGTTCACTAACTGATTCATTTTCTTCAGTATCTTCTATCTGCCTTTCTATTTGATCATAATTAATAAATCTTAAACTGGTTCTACCATGTATGTCTTTATAAGTTAAAGATTCTGTAGGGGCAATGGTTGTCTTGTCTTTTTGTTCTAAAAACTTATCCATGTCCCATTCTAATCCTGCTAATTGTTCTGCCGAAAATTCTTTTGGCTTAACCATGTTTATACCTTTACTACTCATTAAATTTACTACTTTATCTATGTAAATTTTATACTTAGTCTGAGCGCTTCAGAACATCTCTTTAAAATCCTATATGAACTAATAGGTTATCTCCACTGCTCACGTCTTCATAACCTTTAGTCCGGATTCCTATTTTTATCTTATCTCGAAAAGTCTTTAATAGTCATTAAAAAGTCCGGATTACAAAAAATTATACCTATGTTACTATTCATATCTACTTCCATGTCGGGCTATTTGACTCTTATCTATATTGTTGAATCTTTCATCATATATAGTAATTAAAGTCTTACAACCTAGATTTTTTCTTGCTAATCCTCTAATTCCTATGACTATTAAACCTAGATGCATAAATTTATAATTTCTCTTTTTAATTCTTTTCTAGAATCATCTCGAAATTAAATTTAACTTTCTAACTTGATTACCTATGCATTGAATAGGGACTTGTCTATTATGTCTAAAGAACTGGGTTCTTGATTCAAAAATTCCCTATTATACAAAACTTGGATTAAGTAATCTTAAACCATGTATCTCGAAATCTTTGATAATCTTGGTCCGGATCTAAGATTTCTTCTATGCTCGATCATTTTGTTCTGTTCTTCTTAACAAATTTATCTAACAATGTTTTATCAACACTAGATGTACTAGGTCTAGAAGATTCTTCGTTGATTGTTCTAGATCTACCTAAAAAGGAGTTGGTCAAACTCATCCTGGAAATTTAAATTCTTTGGGCAATCTAACTTTGTTATGCCTTTGGGTTCTTTATGAAAATTATTGCAAAATTCTACTACGTCGATATAATTTTTATCTCGCTATATCGATCTCGTTCATTAACCGAGAATTAAACTTTTTAATTCTTTAATAGATTCTTCCTGCTTTTAATAAAAATCTTTTTATTTACGACTGCTTTCTCTAGATTTATTAAAATCTAAAATCTTTGTTAATTGTGAAAAGTCTACTTTGGAAATCTTTTCTAAAATAACAGAATTTTGATTCTTAATAAAATCTAAACTTTCTTTAATATTTTTAAGTTCTGAGTTTCTTGTTTTAAGAAGATCTAAAACCAATTCTGAAGATTTAAAATTCTTTTTATTTTCTAGATCTAAATTTCTAGATAAATTAATTATTAAATCTACTATGAGGTTTTGACAAGGGTCTTCTGAAAACAAACTATGTAATTTATGAGAAGAGTCTAAATTACAACCTAAAATATTATTGTCAATAGTTTTAACTTTTCTATAATTAGTACTGAGTTCTAAATTTAAATATTCTAAACTTTTCTTACTATCTATGGCTCTGATACCAAATTGAGAGGGGGGGGTGCGAAGAGAGAGACTCAGCCACTGGCGTAGAAGGGTCTTTCTCAAGGTTGGATGCAGAGTTGGCAGGGTTAGCAGAGATCTTTTTTAATCTGCTTGATGCGGAAGTCTTTTAAAATTCTATTTCTAATAATTCTGATATTTTTATAAGAAACTCAATAAATTGACTGTTCTGATTTATTGTTTTTTCTTCTAAAATTATTTCTATTTCTTCGATTCTTTGTTCTAAAAATGTTATATCTTTATTCTGTTCTATTATAGTTCTTTCAAGTAAATAGGAGTTTACTTCTGGGAATCTTCTAAATTTTAAATCTAATAATTTAAAATTAGTTCCTATTCTATTTCTTACAATTTCTAATTCTTTTCTATGTTCTTTTAACAGATAACTAAATTCTTCAAGAATTTTTGGAGGCAATATAATATAAATATTACTTGCTAAAGTTGGTTCTCGATAGAGAGGCTTAAATCATTCTTGAGCTTGAAGGGTTCATAAAATTTTTGTTTTCAAATTTTTTGTATATCCTACTTGGTACTTCCTTTTCATAGATTCTTTTAAATGTTCTTAACAAATCTCCTTTTTTTTTTTTTTTTTTTTTTTTTTTTTTAAACGGAAATATAAATACCAAAACAAATATCACCACCTAAAACATGTTAACTTGAACTGATTCCTTTCATTAAAGGTTACCACCTGCACTCCTTAATAAATTTCTAAATCAATTGATTCCTTTTCCCCAACATCTAAAGGACATCTAAGGCTCACTCCTACCTACAATCCTTACTCATTTGGGTCACTCAGGATTAACTTAGAAACAGTATGGCTTCTAAAAATCAAGTTATGCTTTTATAACATGCATAGGATGAAATGATGATACAACAAATATCAACAAAACATTTCAACAAAATGTTAAAATTAACTTCATAAAAAAATTACAATAATGTAAACATTTTTGGAGATATGTTAATACATAAAAAGAAAATACTACTAAGTTTCCCTTTAGGAAAATCCCAAATCTAATGAAAACTTTAAATTACAAAGTTATGAACATATACCGAATACAAGCTTTCTAATTTGGATTGAGAATTTTGCTTATACAAGAGGTTTTTGAAAGAGCGGTATCCGAATTCGTAAGATGATAATTTTAGAGGAGAAAATGAAAGACTAGGTTGTGATAATTCGATTCGGGAATGTCATTTTCCCTACAAAGATGAGTAACACAATCTTGATACATAGAACAAAGAAAGTTGCGATTTTTCGGATCTTTTAGATTCTCTTCCAAATGAAGACGACAATTCGAAATTCATTTTGTGCGAGATGATTTTTCGAGATAAGATCGAAACTATTTACTTTTGAAAATTCATGAAGAAGCCGTAAGAAGAATCATCTGAGACATTGAAATTTTCGCCAAAGATGCTTTGCAATTATCAAGGAAATTTGCGAGAAAAAGACAAATGCAGAAAAAGACAAAAGAAACTGTTCCTTTTTGAATTTACGAAAGAAGACAATTTCAATCGAGACGAAAAAGTTTTGTCGGAAGAAATTTTTCAAAGATGCTCGAGACATGATCTTTGTAGACTTTTGAAAAGAGAGACAAATGCTTAATTTTCGTAAGATTTCTCATTTCAAGACTTGGCGGATGTTTCTCGGTGAAACGCGTGCCAATTGTAAACAGGAGATTAGATGTAAAGTTTAGATGCTTATCTTTTAGATTTACTTTAGATTGCTTTTGCTCCCAAGAATTTTATTATATAAGGGGAAGTTTTCATTTGAAAAGAGCATGGTTAAAAAAGTTCAAAAAACTCGATACCTCAGAAATACCTGCTCTTTCAAAAAACCTCTTGTATAAGCAAAATTCTCAATCCAAATTAGAAAGCTTGTATTCAGGTATATGTTCATAACTTTGTAATTTAAAGTTTTTCATTAGATTTCGGGATTTTCCGAAAGGGAAATCCTTAGTAGTATTTTCTTTTTATGTATTAACATATCTCCAAAAAATGTTTACATTATTGTAATTTTTTTATGAAGTTAATTTTAACATTTTGTTGAAATGTTTTGTTGATATTTGTTGTATCATCATTTCATCCTATGCATGTTATAAAAGCATAACATGTTATATATATATTGGTGCAAAATTGGTCATTATTTAATAAAAAAGACAAATATACCTTTATTTTTAATTAGAGAAGTTTTCATTTGGATTCATAACATTTGCAAAAAGTATAAATAGGTCAAATACTTTTATTTGTTATAAAAATTAAAAGAAACTAATAAAATTGATAATATAATAAATTATTTTGTATATTTTACGAACTATTATAAAATAATTAAAATTTAAGCTCATAATTATTAACAAACGTGTTAATTAAATTTATTTTTTTATTATTAAGTAATCATATTATCTAAAATTTTAATTTTAATATTATCGTTACAACATAAAAAGAAAATAATTTTGTCACAAACTTGATACTCAAGTATTTTTATTTAATTAAACTATTCATTTATTAACTATAAATATTAGAGCTCAAATTGTATTATTCATATTTTAATGTATCGTTCAAAAATAAATAATACATAATGCGCAAATTAATTTTTATTAGTATTTTTATATTAAAAAAATAATAAAATTTGTTCAATGTCATAAAATTATATATGACATTTTATTATTTATTAAAACATAATTTTTATTCAAACTTTTCATAGCATATAGCAATTACATATTCCTAAACGCAATAATTTTATATTTTTCTATTATGAAAAATTTAATTGATACGACTTAATGATATATTTAATATGCTAAATTAAATATTATTTAATAAATGTATCAGATCTATTTGCACATTTTGTAAAGGTTAAAAATCCAATTTCAATTTTTCGTTGATTAAAACTTAGGGCATTTTTGTATTTTTCATCAAATAACGACAAGTTCTGCACCAAAACACATAAGTTATGGACTGTTATGCTTAAAAACAAAGGTTATGGATTATTTTTGTACTAAAGACAAAGGTTATGGACCATTTGTGCCAATCCTCTCTAATATTTAACCAACTTATAAATACTGTTAATTTTAAACTTAGGCAATAAAGAAGTTAGAAATGAGTTTAATAGGTTGTTATTGAAATTAGATGGAAGCTATAAAAAAAAAATTAAAAAATTTTGAACACATAAACTATTAACTCATGGTTCATTTTAATGTTCTCATATTTGTAGAAATTTGTTAAATGTCAAAACGTTTCAGTAAACATTTTGCACAGTTCAAAAAAGACAACAAATATAGCGATTAAAACAATAAATAACACTAGATATAACGTGGTAAATCCCTAAGGAAAAAATCCACAGGCCTCATACATCAGGTAAATAAATCTACTATTTTAGAACATGTTACACACGTCTCAACTTTTTGAAATTATAATCTTAGACATAATTTAAAACTTTATCAGCAATTTACAAAAAGCAAAACACGATTAATAAGAACAATAAAACTTTCTTATTTTAGAGTATGTTTGTGTGTGCTTATAAACACTTATAAGCTGATCAAACATCATTTTTATTCACGCATTTCGTATGACCTACTACTTATAATATATAAAAATATTTACCAAACATACACTTATATCTTCTTAACTAGTCCAGGAATACACTCAAGTTCCTCGATCTTGATATTGGTCAATTCCACAAGTGTATCCAGATTGTCTCAACAAATTAGAACAAGGACTTTGTCCTTATCTTGACACAAAAATGACATTCTCTTTCATAGTGGATTTTTACAATGTCTCACAAAAACAAAAATTTTGATCGGAATAGGACTTTCGAATATTTTATTGGAATGCACAACTCACATATTATTTTTTCATAGATGTTCGAGTATTTTTGGTTTCAAAGTATGGGGTTCTTAGTTCATCACCTGTCTTATTTATACGCAAAAGTAATTTATCCAAATTCAATTACTTAGTATATATCTTATTTAGTGTTAAAGTAGACTAAGTCTTTGAATTTAAATACAAATATTATTATAAAAAATAAGATGAGTAATATCACAATAATTAATAATGAAAAAAATTAACTAAGTCATTAAGCCAAATACTTTCATCTAAGTAGATACAAATTGTGATAGAGATAATATTAACATGCATACAACTCTATCTACTTAAAAATTGAGTTCATATAAAATGTTCAAAATATATTTAACTCAATAATTTATTTATCAGATAAAGAACAAGAGTTTTAGAGCATCTAGGTTTTGAACTAATAACTAGATTGAGATAAGAATACCGTTTCAATAGTATATATATTTCTATTTAACTATTAGACAAAAATGACACTTAGTTACTTTAGTGCATGTTTGGTACCAATTTTAATGGGTTTTTTTTTTTCCATTATTTAACCACACTGCAAACAACTGAGAAAGGCAGACAGAATATGCTTTTTATGACCAATATATCCCTATTAATTTCAATCTGGCGTCGAAACTTTTGACCCAAACAATGCAGATGAAATTCAGACGCAATATGCTGGGTGTCTTTTCTGGAAGTACCTGGGCGATTGCCCAATCTCTGTTACCACTAGCAGAGATGAAATACCAACGGGGCGATCGCCCAGGACTGAATTTCTGGGCAATTTCGTTTTACGTTTACAATGCTATGAATATAACTTTTGAAATATTCCAAATTACATAAGGATTTATATCACTCATTCTTGGTCGTAGGTATCGTGATTCAAATCTCAAATCGGTTCGCATCAAATACACTACCTCATACTTTGTGCAATGTGATCCCGAAGTTGGTCCCATTATGTGTTACGGACATGAGGCGCAAAGTTAGTAACCGCTATTTCCTCTTGCTCATCTGGCAAATCAATCTCCGCTGCATCTACAACTTCTTCCATGTCTACTTGACCTGCGCGACGGAGGAAATTGTGTATTGTCATTGTCGCTACCACAACTATGGTCTGCTTTCGAAAAGAGTAGTGGGGCATTCGATCAAGAATGTTCCACCTGTTCCTTAGGACACCAAAAGCACGCTCAATTACGTTTCGCAATGACAAGTGATTGAAATTGAATCGCTCCTGCGGGTTCCTGAATTGTCTACGTCCACCGTTTGGTTCGGGTGGGAATTATTGGAAATGGTATCTGATGTCAGGGCCTTTATACGGCGCCATGTACCCGAGCCTATGTGCAAAACCTGAGTCAACAAGATAATATTTACCATTTGCTAGCTAATATCTGTAGAGTGTATTGTCGTAGCCAATATATGGCTGTCGTGTACGTTTCCCGTAGTGCCAGGTAGGACAAACGTGAATTACATATTAAAGTCACATGCTACTAATACATTTTGAGAGGGATACTCCTTCCTCCCTATGAAGTGGAGTCGCTCGCTAGATGGAAGTACCGCTTTCACGTGCGTGCCATCAATTGCCCCAATACAATCCTATGAACCAGTGTGACATAGTTAATATGAAATTAATCGTCCTACATTACGACACAATTTTTGTGTTCTATATTAACGTAATAATAGCATATAACCAAACCTGGAAATACGGGTGCCTAGTAGATGATGGTTTGTGATCCGGGGGACTATCGTTGTAGTTCGTTTTCGGTTTGATTATCTTAGCGCCCAATTTAACAACTGCTCGCAACACTACCCCAAAATAATGGTGAATTGTCTGTAGTGAGTGATCGAAAACTGTTCGTACTTATCTGTAACCTTTACCGTGTGCCAGTATAAACAAAAACATTCTAACTTGTTCGTATATGTCAACGTCGGGCACACTCTGAAGGTCATAGTCGTCCCGCAGCATATGTGTAAAGTGCACAAACATTGGTGGATACATTCGAAACTCACAAAACGCAATATTTGGATCCTCTTCAAGGGCTGCGATCATAAACACGTGGCCATTGCGAACATTTGGAAAACGTTGGATCCTAGCCCGTGAACTTTCGATGTATTGACGAACTAGGCTTCCGGCCATACAACAGTACGTGAGCCATGTCAATGTATCACGCTCTAAATTAGCAAGCCTATATTCGTCTGAGCTGTCTGAATTGTAGTCAGATCCGTCGTCAGAGTCCAATTCGATAACACAATGGATATCTAATTCTTCATCTATGCCTTGACAAGAAGAACACTTCGATTGGTGTATAAATTTGGCAAGTAAAATGGATACTGTGAGAGAAACACTATGAAGTTTGTCTACATTGAAACCAGACTTTAAAGGTGTTTACCATTTTATAGACTGTGAATACCTCAATTATTGTGCCAAAAAAATTCACTATTATTGCAATTGTACTTCTTCAACATATTCAACTCTTTTCAACTATTGTTGTCCCACTTACAATGCAGAACAATACATCTAGCCATGTTTTGTCATATCACATAAATTGTACATCTGACATTATTAAATAACACATCATCGAAGTCCACAACAAAAATATACAAACAATAATAGAACAATAGTTAGATCCCTAGACATCTAGAAGATTAGAAAAATATCTGGTACGTGAAATAACATATACATTCCCTCACCTAAAAACCGCTATAATATCGCATCTACTAAACATGATGAACTGTTAAACATTATATCCGGTACATGAAATGGGAATTTCATCCCTAACCTCACAACATCCAATTACAATTTCACGAGAATTTGAATCATGATTGTTCAACCTGTCATTCGTCGAATGCACCAGCATTCTGCAGGCACCAAGACTTGAAGATGAATTTCAAGAACTTCATTTTCATTTCTTTGTGTCTTGGGTTATGCGTCGATGTTTGGTGCCTTTTACTCCAAAAAATGTTAAGGCAAACAAGTGAAACTTTTCATCACCTTTCAGTACGCCAAAGCTCTCTAACTCTTCCATGCACTCAACCATCGAGGGAGTCCCAAAATTTGCTTTAAAGTGTGAAGCGATCAACTTGTTGTCAATAGTTGCCAATTTTTCTACGGATTCAGACAATATAGAGCGAGACCCAAACTTTTTTTTTCCTTTCACGCCACCATAGGAACATTTCTTCTTTTCTCTATTGTGGAATCCCGAAATATATATTGTGGACCCACTACCTGCATGGGCCGATGGTGCTTGCTCATCGCACATCTCTGTGTTTACAGATAACTTGTCGCTGTTCCCAACACTTTTCCAAAATTCATCATCATCGAATCCTTTTTTTGAGAGTTTGGTAGGGTGAGAGCATATTTCTATGAGTCGTATGTGTCACCGAAAAGCTGGCTATACTTATGAAATATTTCACCACAATCTCTACCACGAAATTTGGCAAATTCCTTGTTACTCTAGTCCAACATAAGCATGGAAAGCCGATTGTCAAAAATATAATCAGCAAACATGAATAGATCTGTATAAAATATTGAAATAACAGGCGAGGCAAATACATTGCAGTAAAAATTTGAAACAAATCAATCAAAGTTACCTGTATATTACGCTCCACCACCAATCATCAGCAACTATTGTGTTGTTTTGATGATCGTATTCTATTCTGATAGAACATAGGATCTCGTGAAGTAGTAGGTACTCTCTGCGCATGTTAAACCAATTATTCTTCAATTGACTGCATTTCCAGTCCTTTCTGGCTTCGGTGTTAAACATTGAAACCAGATGCTGCTATCCAGTCTTGGTGAAACACTTCCTTTGCAATATCCTTGTGCAATCAAGAGTTCGCAATAGTTCACAAATATTCGGTGAGTGTCGTTGTCCCATTTTGCAGATCGATGTTGGTGCTTATCCGTTTCCTGCAACAATGACCCGTTTGTGAGTTCGTATTGAACTGAAATAATGAATCATCGTTTAAATATTGAAACTGACTATACATACTACATGGAATTTTGATTCCAACATACAAAAACGGACAATCTTTAAGACTATGTACATCTCAATGCTTGTGTATTTTTCATGGACAAGATGCATCAAATGAAGCTTAATTTGCTAATCCAAGAATTATCCTAAATATAAATTATGACTTCTACACAACACACTCAGTTTACACTAATCTTGGGATAAATCTTTTTGTTTCGGAGGACAAGGATAGATGCAACTAAAATACATAGTAATCAGCAAAATGCAGCTGATGATCTAATGTAAACCATAGAGCGCAAAGTGAATAGCAAGAAGACCCAATATTACTGGAAAATTCTTGGCAAGAGACCGCGCTAACAATGGCGTACAGATGTCTGTAATTAGGATTAAAAGATAATGTGCATGAGAATATACATTGGATTGGATATGTGATATTCAATAATTCCCAGGTATACCATGGAACATGAATGGTATATGAAGATCAACCGACTAGAATTTCAGCATAACAAAAAGGATTTAAAATGCTCCGCTGCGTCTACAGTCTCGTTATATATAAGATGTGATTTTATATAATACACAGCTACCATTGGGGAAAAAAAGACGGCGAAATTGCAGATTGCGTACCATTGTTTGCTTGTCGAATAAAAATCTTTTGTCGGAATATCGTTGTAGTGCTCGTTTATTCAAGCGACAGTGAAACACTAGTGGTGGGCGGAGTCGTAGTAGCCGACGGTGGGTGAGGATGAACACAGTCACAAGGAAGGAGTACATTGTGTGAAACTTCTGGAGAACTCCACGGATACAGCCATAAAGAGGAAAGTGCAATTGTGAATTTCGTCAGTCTTGTTTAGGTCAAAAGTTGCGGCGCCTGGTTGAAATTAACAGGGACATTTTGGTCATAAAAATAGTATTCTTTATGCCTTTTTCAGTTGTTTGCAGTTTCATCAAATAATGGAAAACAAAAAAATCCATTAAAATTTGCACCAAACATGCTCTTAACTTAATTCAATATGAAAATTAATTAAAATAATTTATAATTAAAAATGCTAACAAAATACATATTTTTTAACAAATACTTATAAAAACTTGCGAAAAAAATATTTATTTCGTTTCTTTCCTACTTGGTCCTACAATTTTCTCCTTTCGAGTCTACACCGGACTTATAGTCAACTCAACCCTATCTATGAAAAAGAAATTAAAAGAAGGCTAAATGGGAGAAATCCTCCGGCAACGCAGGTTCGATTCCGTGTAGGGTAGATTTTCACTGAAATATTATAGGAGTCTGTTTTGGGGATTGGCCTGTTGGCTCTTTCTCTTAGGTCCCTACCACTCGTGCACATTCCTCGATTTACAACCCACCTGGTCAAAAAGCCTCTGACACAGGTGAGAGGGTTTCGCCTTCGAAACTTTCTTCCTCAAGGCTCTGTTTGATTCCCTTTATTTTCTATGGAAAATGAAAATTTTCCACCAATTTTTCAGCTTTGGTCTGTTTGATTGACAAGATTTTCCATGGAAAAAGCCATTTTCTCACCTATTTTCCAACTTTTGTTTGATTGCAACTTTTTTTTTCCATGGAAATTTTTTTCAAAATTTTCCACTTTTACCATATTTTCCTTGTTTTTAAAAAAAATATTTTCCAAGTGAGATAGGAGAATTTATTTTCCATGGAAAATTTGTTAACCTTTTCTAACCAATTTATTTTTCATGAAACATTTTCCAACCCATATTTTCTTGGTAATTCATTTCTATAGAAAATATTTTTTTTCCATTCAAATTTTTCACTTGTAATCAAACACAGCCTAACAAAGAAATTAAAAGAAGGCTAAATGGGAAAAAGTTATTTTATTTCGTTTCTTTTCAACTTGGTCCTACAATTTTCTCCGTTCGAGTCTACACCGAACTTATAGTCAACTCTTTACGCTCTTCAGGGGCGCGTGTGTAAATATTCCGCCGTTTTCGTAACGCAAACTCTAGCGCTGCGAAAACCAGAAACTGATACAAAATCTAAGCACACCCAGCCGAAACCAAATCGTACAACAAGAGTAGCATATAGTACCACAAGGAACACAGGCCAGAGCGACGGGGCAGCCATGAATGTGTTTAGGTTAGCGGGGGACGTGACCCACCTCCTCAGCATAATTGTTCTTCTCCTCAAAATCCGCACCATGAAATCCTGTGCTGGTATGTATGCATACTACATACCTGTATAAAAAATGTGTGTGCCAATTTCTGCAGTAGTTCTTTGTTTTGGTGAAATTTTATTGATTTGATAATATGAAATTATATGTGCTGCTCATGGATTCTGTTTTTATTTTCAAGAAATGTTGCTGTTGATTAGCTTATTGCTGGGAGTTTGGCGCACGGGTTTTCTATAATGTTTGGAATCCATATAAAATTAGCGTTTTTATTTGAAATAAATAATCACGATTAATAATGATAAATTTTTGATTGTGTGGAATTTGGTTAGTGATCGAAACTGTGCAAATGCTGTGTAAATCTTCTAAAGAATGACCCATAAATATCTGAGGGAGAAAAATGCAAGATTTTGGCAAACAATCTGTAAGCCAATGCTGCAAAAATTTGGAATTATGGCTTTTCTTCTATCCCTGAATTTATGGAAATGCTGGATTTGTTTTCATCGTCCTCCTTTCTGACTGCGTGTTAAATTTTGTTCTGGTTTTTCAAATCAATATTTGGATTTCATTGAAAAATTGACAATATACTGGAGAAGAAAGATGATTGTTGATACTATTTGTTATACTGGAAATTCATAATCCACCGATCAAACCCAATATGTGTTAGTTATACTGTTAAGGAAGTGGTCAGCTGTTAGATTTGAAGGATATTGGCTGTTGCAATAAGAAATAGTGAAATTCATGTAGAAGTTAGGGATGGCAAAATATCCGATCTGCCCCAAATCTGATGGATACCTCCTCCGAGTGGAGCGAAAAATTTCCAATACGCGGGACGAATCGGGGCAGTTTTTGAAGTGACAAAATTAAAAATTAAATTTTGTTTAATTTTTTGAATGATAATTGACAAAAAAAAAAAACCACGGATCAGCTACGGATCACTGCTTTGATCAGCTCCGTCCCAAGAAATGGCGGATCAATTCGCGGATTTGGATCTCCTTGAATTATTGAAGTGCGGATACGGATTAGACCGATCCAATCAGAATCCGCCCGTTGTCATCATTAAGTAGAACTCAAAATTAGTGCAAGGTAGTTTGATAGAAAAAAGCTAAAAACAAGATACAAACACACAATTCGGTGTTCAAATAAATTAAAAACTTCTTGACGTTTTCAATAAGTGATATTCTCTGAATGAGAGGACTCGATTGAATATTTTCATCCTCCATCCCCTTACTTGTTGTTGAATTGGAACCCTCTTGGAGTATGTTTGTAAGTGCTTATAAGCACTTATAAGCTGGTTAGACATCATTTTTATCCACACATTTCGTAGGACCCACTGCTTATAATTTACAAAAATCTTTACCAAACATACTTTTATTCCGAGTGCGTTTAGGTTTGTATAATGTACTTTATGAATATCTTTCATTTGTGGAATTTCTGTTCTATTCTATTTAAAGCTTAAAACTCCTTTAATTTGCTCAGGAATTTCATTGAAGACTCAAGAACTGTATGCTGTAGTGTTCCTTACGCGGTACCTTGATTTGTTCACAAGGTACTATTCCTTCTACAATACTATCATGAAGCTAGTTTTCATTGGAACCTCCATATGTATTGTCTGGTATATGAGGTTTCACAAAGTAGTAAAGCAAACATACAACAAAGACCAAGATACTTTCAGGCACTACTTTCTGATTCCTCCATGCTTTGTGCTGGCCCTTTTTGTTCATCGTACGTTTACAGTAATGGAGGTAAGAAAAGTTTGTCTTTTTCTTCTCATTCACTTAATCCATTGTCATTTTTGCACGTCTACTAGAAGAATATCAGTGAATTGACCACTTATTGAACTGGAGAAAGTTAGCATTGTAGGGTGGGTAATAATAATCACATCCTTCCCGTTACAGGTGCCACTGATGATTATGGACAACATAAGGTCTTTAGAGTTCTTACATCAGTGTGTCACTTGAGGTTGATACCCCAAAATTTGCATTAGATGCTCGGTATTGGTCATGTGAAGTGTTAGGGATAGTTTATGGTTTCACGTCCTAGGGCCAAATGTGCAAATAATAGTTTGGTGTTTGAACTAGGTAAACCCAAGTAATATCAAATTTGATTATATGTATGGGACTCTTTAAATTACGGAAAATGAAAATGACAGAGATACAGATAAAGATGAATCCAGACCCAACATTTTGGTGTCATTTACAGTCACACACCTGGGTTCAATGATTTCAAGGTGAGTCAGATAATTTTAAGTCTTAGGAAATCATTCCCTATTATGTACGGATATATAATTTGAAGTGACATCTAATTGACCAGGTTTCTTCTACAGGTTCTTTGGACATTCTCCCTTTATCTTGAAGCTGTAGCAATTCTACCACAGTTGATTATGTTGCAACAGACTAAGAACATTGACAACTTGACTGGGAATTATGTATTTCTTCTAGGGTAAGTAGTTGGTTAAAAAAGAAAAAACGCATTGTTTCTTACTTTGTTGCTAACATTGTACTATAAAATCCCAAATTCTGAAAGTCGATAAATATTATAAGTGATCAAATAAGTTGTCATATCATGGGTTGCACATAAAACACCACGGATCTTTTTTTCTTTCTTCTTTTCTATATACCTATTTTGTCCAGAGAGATTGAATTCCTTAATTAACACCAGTTATATCATTCCTTAATATCGACATTCATTGAGACTTCATGACTTTAAGATATACTAGAAAATATTCTTATCACGTGGTATCTTTCTAGTGTCACCTGTTTTTTTAATGTCTCTACATTTCCAAGTGCAATCTTTGTTATGGTACTGAAGTCACCAGTAATCATTTCCTGGAATGATCAAATACAGTAGAAAAGGATAGAGAGAGAATAGTCAAACTTTCTTGCTGGTGCATACATGCCGCAGCTTCGCCGTTGTTCTTTCTTTTTACATAACTTGGAAGAACCTTTTGCTAGTACAAGTTACCCGGATCTTAATATGTGAAACAGTATTTCTTTTTTCTACTTTTAATGCAAAAGATAGCACAATTTTTAATTTTCCATTTAGCATCTTTCCATTTTCAGCCGATCTAGGCCTTAATGTCTTTAATAGCATTTCAATATAACTTCCTTTCATTTCGAAGAAAACTATTACTCTGTGAGGACATCTCACTTTTTTGCTGACCTCTTCTGTAGGGCTTATCGGTTTTTATATCTTATGAATTGGATATATCGTTTCTTCATTGAGACGCACAAAGTTCGCTGGATCCGTAAGCACTTCCATCTTTTCTTTCCACTCTCCGCTTAACTTTCATCTTGTTTTCCAAGATGGTTTGACTTCATTATGTAATGCAAATGCAGCTTGGTTATCTGGCTTGGTTCAGACTGCTCTTTATGCTGACTTCTTCTACTACTATATAAAGAGGTAATTTTAATGTCACTTATTCTCCTCTAGGGAGGTTTCGTTTATAGGGACACAGATATAACCACGCGTATGTATGTAAGTTGTATTGCTAATGCAATCAATATATACCATCCGCCCTCTCTTAATTACTGTTAAAAATAGAAAGATTGAGCGTAAATTTGTTTTGAATTGGGGTAATGGACTCTATTTGTTTTTGTTTTTTTTTTTAAACCTCAGCTGGAAGAAGCATGAGAAGCTCAAGCTCCCTGCTTGATATTGGCTACTACTTTACTTCAAGTTGGAAGTACTATTCGGCTCCAATAGATACTATCTGTTTTCTTTTTCCTGCTGGGGTTTTACTATGTGGCTAGCGTATATCAATGAAACCACGCGTTTTTCAACTGCCTACCAACTAAACCTCTTCTTCAACTGCCGGACTGACTATGTTAAATTTGAGATACTGGCTAATATGGCCTAATTTGCTGCTTTAAGGGTATGTGCTTGTGTAATGAATGAGCCATAATGTTTCATCTATGTTCGCAAAGAAAATCTCATCTTTAATGATTTTTGTCTGCTTCTTTTTCAATTGATTTGCCAACGTTTTCAGTTTTCGGTTTTTGGGCCCGAAAACAGCCCATCCACTCGGCACCTCGAACTATCAAGGCCGATGAACAAAATAACAAGTACTGAGTTTACTATGTATCGTGCACTGCTTACAAGTTTCACAACCGTAAATGGAATCACGAACATTCATACAACAATACATAATCTAGTCGGTTAGAAGATGATCTCGGTATTCAAAATTGAAATGCAAATTTTTGCAGTCATACCGATATTTCTATGGTCTCACGGGTTCAAAGACATATACACCTCTGCAAGGCTTATCTTTCTGCATATACAGTCTTCACATGATACTGTTCTTTCGACATCACAAGTTCCTGGATCCATGGTTTTCTCCACCTTTGATGTCTGCAGAAGTCGAAGCTGATGTCGGAGAAACTGTTGAAAGAATTTGAGTAAAACAATGTTGCCAAACTGTTAAGCCTTAAGATAGATCTCTTAAAACTGAAAAGAAGTTCATGACTAGCTATTTGATTCAAATAAAAACCATGTCCTTCACAGAAGTTAGAAGTTCAGGCTATAGGATTCAAATATTTTCTCTCTTCTTTTCTTTTATTCTTTATTTCCACCAATTATTTTCCAAAGGGAGAAATTTTTCTTCGTCATGCGTTATCCTCAAATGGGTGCTCGATGAATTTCCTTTGTGCACACATTTGAGAATCTGATTGCATTAAAATTGCTGCCTGACCCTCAGGAAAGTGGAAAGGTACAAAAGCACACTATGGTAACTGAGCAAAGGGCATGCTTGCAAGCTGATGCTGTTGAAGACTGTACAGTCGAAACTCCTCCTTCACCCGAGTCTTCCATTGCAGTGTTAGCTGGAGATGTGTTTGTTGAGACATAATAGATACCTAACAATTAGGACAGCAGAAATGACATCCCGTGAATACTTTGAAACAGTATCAAGAACTTATTTCAACGAGTGAAGAACGTAGTCCGAAAAGATGACGTTAAAATAAGAATTAGAAAATCAAAAATAAGATTATTAAATTCATTTCGATCCGTCATTTTGAATCATTTTTTTGAACTCGTTGTTGGCCTCCAAAAAAAAATTCTTACTCCCCTACTGATAACATGTGATATGATGCACCAACAGTTGACCACATGTAGATGCAAGGCACATAAAGCTTTTATGAAAGCAGGCAAATAAAATTCCAGACAGTCCTGACAGAAACAGAAACAGACAAAGTTCGCATTTAGCATCAGATAGTAGAAACAAATCTCCACCAGCATGTAACTGACATAGTAAAATATACACATGTCGATAACATAGTATATATATTTCACAGCGTTTGTTGTTAGTGTATCATATGTTTGATAGAAAACAAGACCTTAAACCCTTTAAAAGCAAACTACAATTTGATTAGTGGGTAAAGTTTGGGGCACAATTGCTACGTATTGGAGAATTACTATCAGTTAAGCCGATAAATTTTCTATTAGGTCTTTCTTTCTTCTTTTCAAATTTACGTTACATAATTAGAGTTTGTATGATACAACTAAAATCTATTAAAAAATCGAAGTCAAAGTCAACAATTAATTTTAACTACACATAATTCAAAACACTCATAAATTTTATTAATTTTTCAATAATACATTTCATCAAATTTTTATCAAAATTTTGTTAAAAATTTCCACCAAACAACGCTTAGATTATTTGGTTAAGGGTATGAAAAGAAAGAAATAGAGGTTCCAGCATAAAAATGAAAATTTCCATAGAATGGGAGCGTCTTGGTCCTCTTGGAGCTGAAAGTAAAAAAGGTAAAAAGTAATATACATCTATACATAATTTAATTCAATAGAAAATATCTCATAATAAAATATAACTAATATTTACTTTTAAAGTCCTCAATAATAGTAAATAATCAATTTTGACTCTGTTTTACATCTATTGGACAATGTTGATTATTTTATTATTATTATTTTTTTATGACTCAAGTATCCAAATTTCGTTTGACTAATCTTGAGGAGTGGCGGCCTCTTCTCTCCTAATTCGCAATCCAAGTAAATTTGGATGCGATCACGAGATATCTGGCACACTGGCCGAGGACGTTCGACGATTATTCTTCTTCTTCCGTGGACATTTGCCTCCCAACATTTTTTTTAAATGTTGTTTTCCAGCATTCATGGGGATTCGATCCATAGGAATTGACCTATTTTACCACTCTGCCATGTGTCATTTATTTCATTGGCTGAGTATGATGTCACCACCAATGTTAGATCACGAGAATTTCAATGTATGCCTAACTATGCATTTTACGGAATCAAATAATTAAATCCAAAAAAGCACCGTGTCTTGTAGCCTGCTTGAGGGGTGAGGCCACAGGGTAGGGACTGGAAAACTTTTTATGATATATCTTACTTCCTGGCTCCGACTACCTATCATGCTTATTTTATCAAAAATTGAAGATGTTTGTTGTTGTTTTTAAAAATCTGTGATAATCACGACTGTATGTAAAGAGTTTTATGTGCTATTGAAAATATATATATATATATAAATTCTTGTGTTTCTACATCATTAATTTTTTTCTCAAACAAAATTCTCTTTCAAATAATCTTTTTCTTATTCTACTCACTAATTTAATCATAAAATTAAAATTATCTCAATTCAGATGGTCGTCTATCAAGAATCCATCGAAAAACAATTAGATTATCTATTTTTATAGATCTTATAATGTCGATTCGATCGCAGAAAAATAGTATACTAATATTTATACATTTTTAAAAGTTTGGGAGCAAATATGTTATTATTCTAAATTAAATCTAAATTAAATCATTCGCTGTCAATTCTTCCACGTTCACTTTTAGAGACCTCCGCAC
Organism: Forsythia suspensa; assembly: GCA_023638005.1. Classification (NCBI taxonomy): domain Eukaryota; kingdom Viridiplantae; phylum Streptophyta; class Magnoliopsida; order Lamiales; family Oleaceae; genus Forsythia; species Forsythia suspensa. Next base: position 50,038,801 of record CM042666.1, read on the forward strand.
CTAACACTTGTTCAGGTTCACATCATGAGTTCATCCCTTCAATTATTCCAATTAGATATATAAGGTTTTCTGAATCCAGCAAATTCCTGTAAATTTTCTACGATGGCGTCCGATATCGAGCAACCTACTCTCTCTTCAGCCAACAAGGTATCTTCAATATGATTATCATTTATATGTATACAGCACCTGTATGGATTTAGATGGACAAAACTTGTTTTCATAGTAGCAAAGCACGAACTGATTTTTTGATGTTGTGAATTGTGATGAATTTATGGTTGAATCAATTTAGGCTGGGCAGTTGTCGGGTGAGAGTGAGACTGGTGGCGTGAAGGAGCCTCTTCTGAAAAATGAGAATCGCAAATGCGAGGAATTTTCTGTGGTCTCAGCGATACTTCCGTGAGTATTAATAGTTCCAGTTCAGCTCATTCCTGTACATCCTTGAACAGACTGCTTTATGATTCTTAGTTGCTTCTGCAAAATTTAACGGAATGAGATGACCTTATTTTTAGATTGATAACCGAAATATTGTGATGTTTAGTATAATAAGTTGTTATTTTTGGATGCACAACTATGTGAAGCAGGTTTGTCATTTTGATTTGAAAATTAACTGCATCATCCCTTTCCAAGCATGACAACTATGTGATCTAGCCTCTTTTATGCAGAAGAGAATGAGATAAATTGCTTTATTTGATAATTTCAGGTTTCTGTTCCCTGCATTTGGAGGACTGCTATATGGCTATGATATTGGAGCCACATCTTCAGCTACTATTTCTATTCAGGTATAGATTATGACATATATAATTTACGTATTTTTGAATGAAGACATCAATTACAGATGACTGTTGTTCTATTTCTCTAGCACCATTATGTTTTCACTTTCCATCACCATTAAATTTTGATCATTTTAAGAGTTTCACACACCTTTTTTTTTTTTTGGTGTGGGTGGGGGGAATAGGGAGCTCGGAAATAGAATTTATTCAAATGTATCTTTAGAAAATAGAGAAGACTTTGATTGACGGGAAATCAGTGCAGTTAATAAAGCCTCCAATTGTAAATGAGTCACAAATGGATTAGTTGGTTTTGAATTCTGAAACTCACAGCCTGTGATCGCTTGAAAAGAGTTCGTTCAGGTACAGTTTTTAGTTCATTTAGACATCTTTGTCCTCTTAAACGTTGGATACCTTTATCCTTTTAATGTAACTACTATGGACGTGGAGGATAGTTTTCAATCCAAAAATGTGACAGGGATTCACAAGTGGGTAACACCAAAATTCCTGCTCTAGCATGCCTTGGCTTAATTGAAGAAGAGTATAGGTTAGAATATGCTAGTTTATGCACTAAAATTGTTGGATCTGGTCAATTATTCTATTATCAAATGTAAACCACTGCTGGTATGTTAACCTTGTTTCTTCACACCATGAAGATACGAAATTGCTTGCTTTCAACACTAAACAGATTCTGATTATCAGCTTCTTTAAAGATCGAGATGTTTCTTAAATTAAAAAATGTCAAATTCATTTTACTTTATGTTTGAGTTATTTATTTCTAATTAGTGAATTTTTCTTTTGGTACAGTCAGCCACATTTAGCGGGATTTCATGGTATAACTTGTCTTCGGTGGAAGTTGGCCTTGTTGTAAGCTACCCACCATCTCTATATTTTCTGGACTGTAGTTTTTATTTCACTTGCTTTTCTGCATGAAAGATCACATATGTTTGCTTTGTTTATTTTCCCTGCTGTTTACTGCAGACTAGTGGCTCATTATATGGTGCATTGATAGGTTCAATTTTGGCATTTAATGTTGCTGACTTCCTCGGTTAGTTGAACTTATGGATTTCAGGAGTGAAGATTGAATTAATAAAATTATATTCCCCTGCTTAATATTTCGATTATTAATTGATGCTATAGGAAGAAGAAGAGAGTTGATTCTTTCTTCTACATTGTACCTCATTGGAGCTCTGGTGACGGCCTTGGCACCTAATTTTGCTGTTTTGGTAATTGGGCGTTTTGTTTATGGTATCGGAATTGGATTGGTAAGATATCCCAGGAAATTTATTACTTCTTCTGGCATTTCCTATGCACGAACATAACTTATGTAGCTTACTGTGAAGGACCTACATTATGTGCGAGTGCGTGTCACGTGGTTGCCCGTGTCTAAGTGTTACTAATGTAACACCCTAACATGTCTCGGAGTTAATTTTTCTGAAAATAATTGTCTAGTTCGAAGTACACTGATGCTGTCTAATAGTTAAAAGGGGCTCCATTTATTTAGACTGAACAAGGAAAGTTTGAAATTGCAAGCTGGACGTTGATGCCTGAATTGCACTTCAAATGACTGAACTTGTTGCTGTTGAAATCATTCTCTTTTATTTACTCTCCATTAATAGGCAATGCATGCTGCTCCAATGTATATAGCTGAGACAGCTCCAAGTCAGATTCGTGGGCAGCTGATTTCTCTCAAAGAATTTTTCATAGTCCTCGGGATGTTAGTAAGTGTTCCCTACTCCCTCCTGGGGCAGCCTTCAGATTTTGAATCATATCAACATATTTATCAGTAATTCAATAACAAGGGATTTTGAATTCTGATAAAAATATCTTTGTAGGTGGGTTATATAGTTGGTAGCCTTTTGGTTGAGACGGTTGCTGGGTGGCGTTACATGTATGGAGTTAGTAGCCCTCTATCACTTATAATGGGAATTGGAATGTGGTGGCTACCTGCGTCACCTAGATGGATTCTTCTACGTGCCATACAGGGAAAAGGAAATGTGGATAGTTTTAGAGAAAATGCCATAACTTGCTTGTGCCGGCTAAGAGGTCAAAGTATCAGTGATTCAGCTCCTCAACAAGTAGATGAAATTCTGTCTGAGCTTTCTCATTTACGTGAAGAACAAGAAGCTACAATAGCAGAAATGTTCCAGGGGAAATGCTTGAAAGCTCTTACAATAGGTGCAGGCCTAGTCTTGTTTCAACAGGTACTCTTCATCTGTAATGGGCCTTGCTTCATTTATATAAATCATGTAGTTTCAAATGTTTGCTCATATCTGTTGCTCTCTTTATTGCAGATAACAGGGCAACCTAGTGTATTATATTATGCCGCAACAATTTTTCAGGTACATCTGCTGAGTGGCTCGTGACTGCTGATGTGAATTTACCTTCAATATTACACGATATGGATCTCACAGGATGTCATGTATTTTACCCTTCTAACCTGGTTCTGCATGATAGAGTGCAGGATTTTCTGCAGTATCTGATGCAACAAAGGTCTCAATATCTCTTGGGTTTTTGAAGGTAAGATTTATGGAGAAAAAATCATAAATCCTCTTTTTAATGTTGACAAAGCTTTCAGTGTTAATGTTACACTCACATTCAAGAATTCAATTACGCCTTATTCAGTTATTTCTAATACTTAGATTTTGCTTTATGATTGCATATGTTTGAGCTTGTGTCCCACTTCCCTCCATTAGCATTGTATTGTTCTTTTTATTTTCTCTCAAAAATTTGAAATTGGTGTTTCCGTAGCTGGTTATGACTGGAGTAGCGGTTCTGGTTGTTGATAGATTAGGGAGAAGACCTCTGCTACTTGGTGGTGTTTCTGGTATGGTAAGTTATCCTCCCTAATTATCGTTGATTCTTTTTCATGTGCCTGAGTACATTTTCATATAATGAAATCCCACTATTTCCAATGCATTTCCTCACCTTGTACATGATGAGGCTTCTTAAAACTTAAATATCATGCTTTATTTGGAACATGTGGCAGGTAATATCTCTATTTCTTCTGGGGTCTTATTATACTTATCTAGATGATATACCAGCCGTGGCAGTTGTTGCTTTGCTGTTATATGTTGGATGTTACCAGGTATGTGTTACCTTTTTTTTTTTTTTGGTCTTAAATCATTATCTTTAGTTCGCGCAGATGCATTATTTTGTTCATTTGTACATACTTAAGGCATATTTTTAGTTTGCCAGAGTAGGATAACAATTGCACATATGTGACATGCGTACATACATATATTTTCTGTAGGAAGTACCAGGTAAATTAGTTTCTATGATGCTAACAAGAAATTTCATTTGGCCACATACACAGTTCGTTGTATCTACTTTCAATTGGATTGCATGGGTTCAATACTTGTTAATACCGTTACTTATTATGCACGGACCATATAGTGTTAATTTTTGGAAAATATTGTCTTGCAGTTATCATTTGGTCCCATTGGTTGGTTGATGATTTCCGAAATATTCCCCTTGCGCGTAAGAGGACGAGGATTAAGTATTGCAGTTCTTGTGAATTTTGGTGCAAATGCTCTGGTGACATTTGCATTTTCACCTCTGAAGGTGAGAATTTCTTCAACCGTTCTAATTTCCAGCCGTTTTAACAGGAAATATTCTACATCTTGTTCCTGAATACGACACGCTCTATTAGCGATTTTGATAAGACAGTTGCATTGGTTAGAAAATCTATTGACCAAAAGACATGCCACTGTCCCTCAAGGAACACGAAGATATTTGAAATCTATTATTACCTTAAGTTGTCATCCCGTCAACTCTCAGTTATTCTATTTAGTACCTATTAGGTGAGGGAGAATAAATAAGATGTTAATCTAAATTCAAAATTTAGATGTAAGATGTCTGTTTAGTCAACACTGACATTGGTGAGATTGGGCTGTATTGCGTTTTTGGAGTACAAGTAAGCTAGAAAACTGTCGGCGTTTTTAGTAGACGACTATCACATATTGAATCTTGCATATGAGTGAGGAGGATCAAGGACACAACCAATAACAGTACAACTCGTATATAATTTAGCAAATAATTGAATAGGTAATGGGAAGTGTGATGATAAGACATTGGTATTAGTATTGGGAAGATTCAGAGACAATGCATGATGCTTACTGAGAAGTTAGTAGCTCAAGGGGTTGTTATGTTGATACTAATATGGGAACAAGCACAAAAAATATTATTAGTACTACCTTTTTTTTTTTGCACTCTCGATATTGTCAATAAGCATCATAAATTTTCTGAAGAGCATATTGGTCCTGCAACATTAGAACCTCAGATTTAAAGCTTGAATTTCTGCCATTTTTCCTTCATTTGAATTTCATACACTATCACGCGATGTTAGATTTCTTCACCACTTCCATATTTTTTTCCACTCTTCTATGACTGTTTGTTTTCTTAATTTTTGTGGGTAACATCATTAACCAAATAAAATAAAATAAAAAAATTTATTCCATATTTCCTTCTGATTGCAGGAGTTGTTGGGTGCTGGAATTTTGTTTTTCATTTTTGGAGGGATAGCTGTCTTGTCTCTCGTCTTCATCTTTTTCATTATACCAGAGACGAAAGGGCTTACTTTGGAGGAGATCGAGGCCAAACTCCTTTAGGGTTGGTTTATAAGTTGGTCAACATTGTCCATGTCTCCTCTGCATACGTTTTTGTTGTGTAATGGGGGTCTATGTTCATTGCTAAGTTGTGGTATGCATTGTCGGACTCTATACCTCCAAACTCTCTCACATTTATAATATGTGTGTATGTATCAATTATATAACTCTGCTGATTACGACGAATTTTTTTTATTAAATATTTCATTTGTTTAATAATAATTTATAACCCCAAACTACTCGGGGATTACTAGTGTTGGGAGTAGGGACCTCTTGTGGGTTTAGAGTAAGACTCAATTGTCAATATACTTCAATAAAAGAGCGAAGAGAAATTCATCTTGCATTGAACATCCTTGTGCAACTAGTAATCAAATAAATTAGGATTCCTTTAATTTTGATGATACGAGTATAATTTTTTTTTTTTTTTTGTCTCGACTTAATTGTTATTAAGACAGTTTGAGGATCCAAAATAAGAATATAAGCTATGTTAGACGAGAGATATTCTAGTTAATTAAGTGAGAAAGAAGAATATTTTGTTTGGTCAAATTGCTTAAAAGTTATTTTTAACTAATTTTTGTTTGCCAAACATTGTTGAACTTGTTTAGAAATTACCTTTTTTTTGTTTTTGAAACTTTTGGTAAAAACTAGTGTGTGTATATATATATATAATTTAGATCAGATTTATGTTGATTTTGTTGGGAGACTCGCATAGTTTGTTACCTTAATTCCATAAGGATAAGTTGAGTGGAATAGACACAAAATAAGTTAATATTTGGTTAAGTTTAAATTATAATTTCAATTGATCAAATATATTTTTTATCTACATATTTCATATTTCATATAAATTATAATTTACTATTTATTTATTATCTATATATTTTATAAAATTTATAATATATAAATATTTAAAAAATAATTTCAACAATACTAAACCGCCACTTCAAACAGGACCATTTTTCATCTCTCTCTAGCGATAAGGCTTCTATTAAAAAAATGGGGAATTTATTTAAAAAGGACCAAAGATGGACAGAGGAAGTGAAAAAGGTCTTAACTCCTCACGTAGCCTAAACATTTTAGAAAATCTCTCTCCTGAATAAAAAGAATTTATCGCTCTAGGGCTTCGACTGAGAACAATGGCGATGTTCGGGAGAACACAGGGCATAGCAATAGCGACAAACTTCATGAAAGCCCTAATAATCCAAAGATCCTCCACTCTTCCTTCCAACTCTCGATACCTCAGCGACGCCGTTAGCAGCGAGGTTATCACCTCCCACACCGACAAATGGATGCAGGTACTCTCTCTATGTATATATGTATGTAGGTACAGAGGTACACATTAAACTTTCAATTTTAGTGTTTATAATTTCGGAATAGGAAGGATCGATTTATATTTTTTAGCTTAATTTCGGTACCTGATCTTCTGCCAGATGTTATTTATTCTTGTAAATTTAATATTTCAGGATCCGATGCAAAGATCTGTAATTGAGTCTTTGCGCATTTTTTTTTTCATTTGCAAATTCTAGCATTTTTTGTATTCAAGGGGGGAAGGGATAAAGATGATGCAATTTATTTGTCATGATATGCCTCCCCTTCATTCTATCTCCTTTTCTGGTTTTTGAATTCTTACTACTATAGAAGTTAATTTTGGATTTAAATCTGAGAGACCAAAGTATTATAAACGTCATCATCATAATTGCTAAAAAGAATGTTATCTTTGTTTTCTTATTTCAAATCCCCCTTTCACCAGAGTCCAATAGCCGAGAGGACATGTACTGGTGGGAGTTATTTATAATAAGAAGCTAGATAACAGCTTTGAGGTTCTTTTTTAGTCAATCTGGGCATGATTATGACAATATTATATTCACAAGAGTATCATATATACACTCAGCTATATGTATGTGTAAGCAGAAATGTTGGATGCTAAATGATGTTGTGATATTATTAGTATTTTTGGTAATTGATTATGTAAATTTAGTGAACTTATTTTGTGAACCTTTATTGTGTGTCTTAGGTAGACGAATTTACTAGTGAGAAATTTGGGGTGTGTTGCAATTTATCTGTAAACACCATCAAACCTTTATTTAAGTTGAGAAAGGCAATTTGCAAGCATGTCCGGTCTACTATAGAGCCGAACGCTGGCAAGCGAATGGATTTGCAATGCATTGATACAAGTGTTCTCTCCTTCCAAGAATTGGAGAAAAAAATGTAGAAAGCAACTTAATTTTGTTATCGGACTATGTTAAGAATTTATTATGTTAAAGAGAGCAGGCGGATATGAAAATGGACTATAAAGATTTGTGGGTTATTCTCATGTGCACTACTGGAAATTTTCCTCTATTTGGACCATTTTAACTCCATTTTAGAACCCTAAGCCAATTGTGTGAATGCCTACTCTTCATCACTGCTTACTCCATGGACGACAACTATAGCATCTAAAACATCTAGTTGGAGCAATGAATGTGAACCATTAAGCCATTACTTGGGCAAATAAAGAAAGATAATTTTCTGTCTCATCATCTCATCTAATCTAATATATAACAATATGTTTTGCCTGTATACCATTCAGTAGAACTAGACCGAACCGCCTTTTTTCCCATAGAATCAATGGTTCTATATTCACAATTCCAAATAGGAATGGGTTTGGTCCAGTTTTCAAGAATCCGGACCAAACCACCATTGCCGACCCCTAGGTGTTGCTTTATCACTTGTACCTTCCTCATATAAGTTTTTTAAACGCCGTCAAAGCTTCATTTAGGGTTCACAAAGACAATTTGAAAGCATCATCGCCCTACTACAGAGCAGAAAGCTAGCAAGCTAAATGATTTTCTAATGCAGTATAACTGTTTTCTATTTCCAGTTATTGGAGAAAAAATTGTAAGAAACCAACTTAATTTTATTATCAGACTATGATAAGAATTTATTTTGCTAAAAGATAGCAGACGCTTATCGAAATGGCTCTGAAGATCTGTCAGCTATTCTAATGTGCACTACTGGAAATTTTCCTCTATTTGGACCCTTTTAACTCTGTATTTGAATCCTAAGATAATTGTGTGAGTGCCAAATGTTCATGAGTGCTTACCATGTGGATGGCAACTATAGCATCTAAAACACTTAGTCGGAGCAACATATATGAACCATTAGGCCATTATGTAGGCAAATAAAGGAAGATAACTTTGTGACTCATCTTGTCTAATCTATAAAGATATGTTTGGCCTGTATACCATTCAGTGAATAGGAATTATGATTCTCCAAGTTTATATAGTGCTATTTTTTCATGTGTATTTTATGATGATTCAGAAACAAGAAACAATTCTAGCAATTACTTGGGACAGATCAGTAGTTTATTTATCAGTTTTAGGGGATTTCATTATGCACGCTTTCAAGTTCACTCAGCTTGTGAGGCTTTTATGCATATAGTTTCCAGTAAATTTCATGATTTCACTTTGTGACATTTGGTTATAGCTTTGACTATTATACTCTTCCTGCTTTGCCATGTGGAAACTATTACTGGTTCTCCTGTTGCATACTATTATTGTTTTAATGTACCACTTTGATAGGATACAAGCAAAAAATCTCCAATGGAATTAATCAATGAAGTTCCACCCATCAAAGTTGAAGGTCGGATTGTTGCTTGTGAAGGAGGTTGGTTTGCATAACGTCTCTAAGTTATTCTCACAATGTGAAGAGATTGCCATCCCTTTGTTAAACGGCATGTGTTTTCTAATATTTCTTTTTCCTTCTTTCAAGCGCAGACAATAATCCTGCACTTGGACATCCAATCGAGTTCATATGCCTTGACCTAGATAAGCCGGCTGTATGCAAGTATTGTGGTTTACGTTATGTGCAGGATCATCACCATTAGGTAATGTGTGGTGCTGTAATAATTGTTGCCATGGTTGAAGCGATTAAGGTTGCCTCCGTCACAATTGGTTTTAAGATGTATCTTGACGATTTTTTGTATTGGTTGCTGCGACATGTTTTCAAGTCAGTGAAATAAGGGTTCTTGTATTACCTTTTCTTTCTACCATTTTGTGAATTTGATAAAAAAATATTCTAAATAGAAGTTATTTTCCCATGTCAATGGGGTCTGTTTACCGTGGTGTTATCTCGGGATCTGTTCGGTTTCTGTATTGAACTGGACTAGATAATACACTAGGCATTAGAGCATCTCCAATGCAACAATGTCTAATGTGTATATGTAGCAAAAGACATTGACATTATATCAAAAAACTTCTCCAATGTAACAATGTTCATTATACAAATGTGGCAAATTATTATTAGCTTTTTAAAAACAAGAAAGAGAGAGAAATGTATTGATTGGATAGAGATTATTAAATTAATGGTGGACATTGTCGAGAACAATGTCTAGAATTAGACATTGTCTTTGACACTTTCTAGATTAATTGTGTCACATAAAGACTTTTCGACCATTTGTTAAAAAGTCTTGTATATCGCGCTTGACATCGTTTGTTGCGTTGGAGATGTTCTTAGCTTCTTTTCTCGTCACCAATCAAGTTGGTCACTATTTTTTTTTTTTAAATAAACATTGACCCATTTAGTCACTAAAGTTTGTAAGGTTTCACCATTAGCTTCTCAGTTACCAAAAAAGATAAAACTTATAAAATTACGAGGCATCTATTAAGTGTCAAGTTGGAGTAATATGTGTTAATTCGCTTTGTCAAATTCAATTTGTTGAAGCAAAGTTAGGATTGTCGTTGAAAATTCACAAATTCATCTTTCATCTAAATTAACTTTTACTTTTACCCTCGACAGTGAAAAATGTGAAATTCGAATTTTGTAAGAAGAATTCTTGCTCATATTTTATCCAAAATTCGAACAACACAGTATACATAAATTTCTTTAATTGAGTGTTAAATTATGAAATTATTATAAATTTTAGTGATTAAATGAGTTAGTAAAAAATTCTAATGATCAACTTAAAAATTTATACAAACTTTAGTGACGATCGATAACTTCATTAAAATTCTTATTAGGAAAAGGTTGAAATTCATAGGGGCATTACATATGATCCATGGTCTAATGGGCCAAAACGACCAATAATATGGCAGAAGACAGAGAAAGATGAAGCTTGGAAAACTTTGTTGTAAATATATTTTCACCTACTAATATTTACTAACATCTAGAAGTGTGAGGTGTGTCGGGTTGTGAATAAGAGTATGTTTGTGTGTATTTATAAGTATTTATGAGTTGGTCAAACATCATTATTATTCACATATTTTGTAGGACCTACAATATTTATCTATTTTTTATCTACATATTTTGTAGGATCTACTATTTATAATTTACATAAATCTTTACAAAAAATAAACAATACTTTATTGCAAATCCATTTTACACTCAAATATTTTGGCCTGACAAGAATGTTGATTTTAAAAAGGAAATTGATTTTCAAGTTAAATATAATGGAAGTCAGTCAAACTATCATTTCAACCTACCAATAATTGGGCTCATTGTGTTCAATTCCACAAATCAAATTGTAAAAATCTACACAAAGTGACTATTATATAGAACTTTGAGATTTTCCAGCAATAATTTGGTTCAGATTTTGCAGATTATACATCATATGGCTAGAATTTGATTAAAATAAATAGAATAAATTGTATTATTAATGTTAAACTATATTTGCTGTACAAAAAACACCATAAAAGACCCCACTATCATCATCCCATGACTTGTGTCCCATATACTTCACTAGCAAGAAATGGAGTTGGCTAAATATCTAATAATTTGTTTTGCTGTCATTGTGGTTGCCACTGCATTGAACGTCGGTATGTTTAATTGTTTTTATTATTTAATTTAATGTACGATTCATAGATGTAATGGTGAGCGATACGTTTCTCTTGTTACATTTATTGAAATATCGAGAATAATACTAAGACGTGGTTTTGATTCGTGTGAAGGTCACAAGAGTAGAGGAACAGACCCTTTCTGCTATTTCGCATGTTCATCGAGCTTTAGGGAGGATAAATGCTTGGCAGAATGCATAAGGAGAAGGTTTAACGGTGGATCATGTCTTGCTCAAGAAAATGGAGAAACACTTTGTTGTTGCATTCCATAGTTGTAAACATATAGTTTCAACCCACATCAAGAAATAAATTTGTCTTTTCAGTGGAATCGCTAATATCAAGTTATAATGTTGAATGCTCGCGCGTGTTTCACATGTACACTCACACAATTTATCTGCATTTGTTAACGAAAGTAAGAAGTATCTTCAATTTGTTGATAGGCTATTAGTTGGTCGTCGTCGTAATAAGAGCTTGTTCGGTTTTAATTTTGGCAAAAAAAAAAAAAAAAAAGATTTTTTTAGGCTAGACATTTTTGAATGTAAAATGATTATTTTGCCCTAATCAACAATTCTTTTCAAAATAGTAAAAGACAATACAGTCATTTCACCTTCAACAATTTCGAAAAGTCAAAGTTGTCAAGCCCTCATTTTTTTGCCCAAAACTCAAACCGAACAAGCTCTCAGTAGTTCTGAGGCTACAGTGGGCTGGTTTAGATAGATTAATCGTTAGTAAATTTTCTCCATTTTTAACTTTTTGCTAGGATATTTTGTCCCTCCATATAGTCGTTTACTTGCAGTTCTTGCTTATTTCAACATGGAGTTTGTTCAATCTCTTGCATGTTAAGCCCTGTGAATTTTCGCTCTGGGTTGATGAAGATTTACATTGCTGAATTTCAATACGATAGATATATGCTTCATCAAGAATTTCAAATATGAAAAATAAAATAAATACAAAACATAGAAGGTACTTTTACATAGCAATCGACTAATTGAAGTCGTCCTAGGATTCAATATCAGGAAAGTATTAACAAAAGAGACAACAAAGTGTCATCTTTGAAAATCTATTTCCTAAGAAATGAAATGAAACTAAATAAGGCCTAAGGAAAGGGCTAATACACTTTTTCATGGGAACTGAAACCCTCCTCCTCCAGAAACACCTGAAGATTGTGTAGCTTTAGGTGGACTAATGGCTATCCAAAGTAATGAGAGTGTAATAGCAATGAGACCAGACCAGACAAAGACAATTGTGGGTGTCTTTCCTCTTCTTCCCATGAGCCCTTTTGCAAAGGGATACAAATGAGCCAAAACCCAGAAACTAAAGAATGCTCCACCAATGAACTTGCTCCATTGAGGGACTGAGCTGTAAATTGTCCTTGAGAATGCAACTACCATTGCAATAATGTTAACCATCCCAATAACAATAGGTGGGATCATCAAAGAAGTCCATTTCACTAAGTAGAGATCTGCATAAATATCATCAATGTCATCTCCTGCAGATTTTGAAGTAAGTGTGAAAGAAATCTCTATTCCTGCAATCACTTTGAGAAGGCCTTGTATGACAGCAGCAAAGTGGGCACTGGTACCAGAAATGAGCCAAAACTGTTCATTCCTCCACCATTCTTCCAGTCCAACGCCAGACCATTTCACTTCCAAGATAGCCAATGAGATTAGGCAAATAGATATAGTCAAGAGGAAGACGAGGAAAATAACATTGAGGTTTTTCACGATAAAGTGACCGGATAAGAGGGAGAGTGCAGGGAGGAAGCAGTAGACAATTAGGAATAAGGAGGTGAAAGGATATACTCCAACATTGAGGTAAGCCAAGCGCTGGAGGAATTTGAGTCTTTTGGATCCAAGTAAAGCATTGTTTCTAGAGAAGAAAATCTCTACAGAGCCTGTCGCCCAACGAAGCACCTGATGGAGTCTATCAGTTAGATTGATTGGAGCTGATCCCCTGAAAGCATCACGTTTGGTGATGCAGTAGACAGAGCGCCATCCACGATTATGCATACGGTACCCTGTCACCACATCTTCTGTCACTGAACCGTAAATCCAACCAACACGATCACCCCATTCAGTCTTGTCCTCGTACCTGTGAAATAATGTTCATACGTTTATATTAGATTGACTATATTACACTAGATATAAACAGTAAAGCTAGACTTACCAACAAGAAATTACAGACACTGCTTCTGCTACAGTAGTTGCGTCAAGTGGTTCTCTGGGGGCCCTGAGAATGCCAGGAGGTCGTCCATACTTTACGGCAGGATGATCAGCTATAGGACGGCCTTGGAATTCAGAAATTGGTATAGACTCAGCTAGCATTGTGGAATTCCCAAAACGCTTTGGTAATAAATTGATGTCAAGATCAGGATCAAAATCAGTGGCCTTCAAAGCTTGTGTCTCTGCACCCTTTGAGGTACTATCACTTGTAGGGGGATCAAATCCATAAAGAGCAAATCGACGGAACATGCAACCAGTCCCCACATAAACTGGACCCTGAAATCAACATATAATCAACACATTTTGTTAAGAAATATGAAGTGAATGACTTTATTTATAAGGTTTGAAATAACTCCAAATAATCACATCAAATCTGGAGAATGCTACAGTATGGCAAGAACATGGAGAAGCTACAAAAGTAGAATGATTGAATGTACCTGGATTCCATCAAGCGCACGCATATTACCATCAAAAAATACGGTATTGTGGTTGGCATAACGATCAGATGGATCAATGCCTTCAAATCTTTGGGGAAACTGAATATAACATATGTCCTCTCCGCCCCTATCCATCATAAAGCACATCCCTTCACGGGGAGCCTTACAATTGTAAATGTAGTGATCACAATCAAGATTGAGTATAAATGGACCATTAGAGAGTACGGCTGATGCACGGACGAGTGCATTCATTGCACCAGCTTTCTTGTTATGATCATACCCTGGACGCTTCTCACGTGACACGTACACAAACATAGGCAGACGTATGTCCACATCCGAGAAGTCCAGAAGCTTGTCATCTGATCCACCGATTAGTGGGTCACTGCTTGGGGGCTTCAACATTACCTGCAACCATATGTGCATTAAACTAGTTGATATAAAGGCGTAAACTGTTTATTTTTTATCCAAGGCCTGACACATGTACAATTGATTGATTTATACCTGCAGAATGCCAGCATGATCACCTTTGGCGTGTTCCCTAGCAGAGGTTCCCCATGTTCCGGGCCAGTGGGTACCATCGGCCATCCATGTAGCCTTTTGAACCTTGATTGGCTCCGTAGGGTCAGACCCACCCTCTCTCATGTGCTTAAGCATTTTCATCTCCTCTCTGGCATTGAATGCATCAGATCTTCGCCTGATTGAATCAGGCAATCCATTTATCCTCACCTTAAATTCATCATATTCCCTCTTAACTCTCCGCCTATCTTTCACAAAATCAGGCCTCTTCTTGTTCTTGGTCGGATCACCTTTCAGAGAGAAATAGGTTTCAGGATTTCTGGGTTCTATATCATGTTTCTTGCAGAAAGGAACCCACAAATCAGCAAAACTTGCAGCCTCCGCCATGGCCTCAAAAGTGAGAAGCGCCCCACCGTCATCTGAAATGTAACAAGCAAGTTTCTCGACGGGATAGTCAACAGATAAGATTGACAGAATAGTGTTGGCAGTGACCAGTGGCGGTTCTTTTTCAGGATCCGCGGTGGACACAAAAAAGTCCATTCCCGGGAGGTCGGAGGCTCCACTTGGATTGGAAGACGTTGCCATATCAAATTTATCACGCAAAACCTCTAAATATGTAACCCGACTGATTGGGTTGACCTTAGGAACCTGATCGAGAATCCAAGAAAAGGCGAACCATAATTCACATACAACTGACATCAACCACAGCCATATAGCTTCGTCGTTTGGATGTCTCAACCTCCATGTCAAGAAGAAGCCAAGTACAACTAGTCGGACAACAATAAGCAGCCTGCAATTTCATGTGGTTACTAAACTTCATTTTGGTTCAAATTAGTCACACTAAACAATTCGTCTGTTAATTTGACTAATGGAAAATGCGACTGGTCATTTTATCTATATGTCAAACTAACAGACATGCACAGAATGACTAAATTGTGCATACCTGTAAGGGCTGATGATGCTATTTGGGATAGGCATTCTTCGGCTGAGGGGCCTCCATGGTTTATCTGATGAATCAGGCATGCCCTTATGCACTCCATCCCCGTCGTCTCCATACATGTCATCTTGAGGCCAATAGGCATTACCATATCCATATGTGCCCTGAGTCTCAAATAGCCACTTATTATGATCAAATTCTCCATTTTGATTCCTCTTCATCATAGACATTCGTCGGTCTCCTTTTGAATCATCAGGGGCGGGAAGTGATAGAGCGCCACTTGAAAAATCTGGTACATCATCTTCAAAATCACCAACTCTGTATGGCTCCTTGCATCCAGGACAAAGACCAGTATCTTTTTGGGCGTCCATGTAGCAATCTCTGCAGATTTTAAACCTAGAAAGACCATTCCAAGAAACGTTCATATCTGACATATTATTTATAATTAATGCATGCTGGTGAATGATCAAAACATTCTCTCTAGAAGCTTAAGTTTTTAGATGAGGTGGTTAACATGGAAAATCACAAATTTTTAGACCTTTGATCAAAACACAAATCCGAGTGGACGTATTGAGGACAATATTTTTAAATAAATATGTCTTAATCTAGAACGAGATAGTTAAATCACCTGCATTCACAAGGAATAACGTCGTTACCCCTTTCATCCTTCATTACCTTGCCATCACAAGCCGGCATGGCACAGGATGAGCCCTTGGAACCTGCCATTTGTGGATGACTCACCTCGGATTCAATCACCTTATCCATGAGATGAGCACGCGTGACGCTGTTGAATCCACCAGTGAAGAGAGAATTGGATACATATTGTTCTTCTGCTTTTGCAGCCACAGAAGTGTCCATTGGCTGATTATCCGGCGTAGGAGGAATATGAACAGTATAATTCATGTAATCGCCGGAAAATTCTCCCGACATATCCAGGTCTTCTCTGGAGAGACTAACATACCTACCGCTTGAAGTTCGCCGGGCAAATTTCACTGTTTGGCCACTGGAACCTCGGTTTCCCTGAGAACCACCGGAAGAACCACCAGTTACTGGTGTACGTATTGCCTTCTTTGATGGCTGGCTAGACAAGGTTGACATTTTCGAATTATTCTGTATGATCTTTAATTTTTAATTTGAAAAGATTTCTAATTATATGGCAATAGGTTTGTTAACTAAGACATCCCAGATTGGTGGTTCATTCTAAATGAAGACGTGTTCTGTTTCTACATCAAAATCTTGCAAAAATTTAGTAGAAAAGAAAAGTAATCTAATTATCTCAAGAACAGAAGGAGATTCAAAATGAAAAGCAGAGAAAGGATTTAGGAAATTATGTGGTATTTGGTTCTTCTCCTCCTAATAATATGGAGAATGAATGGAGGAGAGAAAATAGGAATAACAGAAATGGAATTCCTGGTGACAGACCAATTCACACAATTGCCTTTCCATGGTTGTCTGTTGGCAGGTTTCAAGGAGAGTGTTAGACATGTCAAAAATGGGCACGCCGACCAAAACCGACATGCCGGTGCCGATTTTTTAGCCAGTCTTTTCATGGGCGGGAATTTCGGGTTGACTGATCGAGTTTGATATCTCTATATTTCGGGTTGAATTTTAATTTGCTCTTAGTATGATATCAATCTAGCTCTCTTGCTATTTTTACTTTTTAAACATTGAAAATCGTAGGTTGATGTAGCTTTTGATTTGTACAATTCTAAAAAATCGACCGAAAAACCAAACAGCGATGATTTATCATAAATTCATAGATGAAAGTAAGAAGAGTGTCAATTATGCACATTTATGTACTTGCTGAATATTTGATTAGAAGGGTAAATATTTGGAACTAGACATGGTTAGAGGATCAACGTGATGTGGTGTAAGAAATTATGAAAGAACGCGGTGAAGGAAAATGAATACTTCATATGTTTAAATTTTTGGAAATAAAGAATTAGCTTGTGAATTAGGAAGAAAACAAGGAAAATTTATATTGTATACTAGTTTAATTTATTTTAATTCTTGGTTACAAACTAGGGTTCTTGTCCAAATATATATATGTATATAATTAATATGAACCAGAACCGTAGAGAGATCTAATTTCTATCAAAATATCTAAAACAAATGCCAATGAAACTTTTTAGAATATTAAAATTTTACAATTTCTTACAACAATCTAGATTAAACACTTTAGCATCGTCAATTCTTTAAAAGTTTTCATATTTATTATTTATTCTAATTTATGAGGACTAGAATATTCTACCAAAATGCAACATTTTTAATGAGCTTGATGATGCACTTAAAAGGTGAATATAAAATTTGATTGTTTAATTTCTCCGACATTTTAGAGAATTTTTTAAAATTGTGACAATCTAAAAATAAAATAAAATAATATATCATATGCTTTTTTCTTTAGTGTGTGACCTACTATCAATGTTAACATAGCATTGGATGGGATCATTGGACAAATAAACGAACAAATTGAACATTGGATACATCAGAAGATGCAAAGACCAAAATGAAAACATTTTTATGAACAATATATAGTAAAATATGATATAGTCTTCATGCTTCATGCATGCAATCAATTAATTAGCAAAAATTAAACTTTTGGGTTTTGGGTCCTCAAATTTCAAAAGCAAGCTTATGGTTCCCCAACTTTTTTAAGTATGTGAATCTGAATTCCTACTAACCAAAAACTGTCAATGTAAGTTATGCTTCCAAACTTTTTAGGTAGCATGGTTTTGGGTCCCAAAGCTTCAAAAGCGAGGTTATGGCTCTCCAAGTTATAAATCTGAATCTTTAATCGTCAATGTAGATGTTAAAATTGTACTTGATTTCACGTGATTTAAAGTTTGACAACTTTGCTCTCCAACTTTAAGTCATGTGAAAGTCGCGTGCGATTTTACCATCTACATTAACAGTTTTCGTGACATGGGACAAACTCACATATTTGAAAAGGTTGGGACCCAGAAACCTACTTAGAAAATTGAGGACCCAAAATCACACTAATTGAAAGGTTATGAGTCCAGACCTAATTTCACTGTTTTTTATTATATTTTGTTAATTTTAATTATATTATTTGTAATTAAATAGATTATCAATAATTTGAGATCAAATTAATAATAGTAGCCAATAAATTTAATTAAATTACGCTATATTTCCATTCAAATTAATATTTGCGACATAATAAAATGATTAATAAGTCACAAGAGGAATCAATATGTATCTAGTATCTTAAAATATAATATACAAAATAGTGATACTTTATATTGTATATCTATGTTTATACTATTTATTAAAATGACTAAACCCGTACTTAATAAATTTATTAAGTTAAAAAATTAAGCATTTGTTTGGTTTTGTTTAAAAAATTGATAGAAATTTGAATCAGTCAACAATTCATTTTAAATATATATTTCATGATTCCCATAACATGAAATATTCTAAGATTTCGTCAAATATTGAATCGAAATTTGGAACATAAATAGGTTTTCAATTCTATGGATTCCCTT
Organism: Forsythia suspensa; assembly: GCA_023638005.1. NCBI lineage: Eukaryota > Viridiplantae > Streptophyta > Magnoliopsida > Lamiales > Oleaceae > Forsythia > Forsythia suspensa. Next base: position 50,057,597 of record CM042666.1, read on the forward strand.
AAAAATTATTTCTATAAGAATTATATCTTTTGCTATTACAATCAATTCTACGAACTGTGGTCTATTTGTACCACCTTAAAAGAATAGTCATCTCACTAGTCAAGCCTAGCCATTCGGAACCACAAGAGTAACTGTTTATAAGTACTTATAAATTGATCAAACATTTTTTATATATACATATTTCGTAGAAACCACTTTTTATCCACATGTTCCTTAAAATCCCACTACTTATAATCTATACTTTTTTCTACTAAACAAACAATTAGTTAAAATCTTATATTTGAGATAGACTTGTTTCAATCTAGAGGAAGCAATAACATCTATACTAGAATTACATGGTTAAATATCCTAATTGTCACTTAACTTTCTCAATCAATTATTATTGAACTTTAAAAAAAAAAATCAAGTTGCCACTAAACTTTCTCAAATATTTCTCAATTGGGTAATTGGCACAAAATATCCATACCTTTCATAATTATTGTGCAAATCATCTATACCTATAAAATTTTGACATTTTCACACTCAAATCTACATTTGCTTGCGCAAAACACAGTCCATTTCCATCCAAAATTTCTGCTAAATGGACGCATGAACACCACCCTTTAGTACTTGGTAAGGGTATTTTCGGCAACCCAACTATTTTTATTTTTTGTCACCTAAACCATATTCTCCCTTAACAGTAGTAAAATATTTATATTTATAAAATAACATAAAGCAAACAATATTTTACCACAAAAAGAAAAATTGTGCAATTATAATTTGTTTTGAAATTGTTCATTTGTACAACAAAATATAGGGTATGGCTTTTTCGCCTGGTGCAACCTACCAATGTGTCCAAGATATGTAGAAACAATACCTATAATACTTAGATCCAGGAATAAATTTGAACAACAAGTGCTTTATTTGTAGAATGGAAAGAAGACGTACTTTGTTCGAAGCTGATTTTTAGTTTTGTTTGTGAGCTTGTTGTAATTAATGTGACTACTTATGTAAGATTGTAGTTGTAATGTTGCTTAAATTAAAAATCAAGTTTCAATGTTGAAAAAGGCACTTTGTTGTGTTTGATGAACTGAAATGTTCTTCCCCATTATAACGTATAATTGTCATGTAAAACGTCTCAACCATTAATAACAATATGCTTAATGTCCCTAGATTTGTAACTCTTTGGCGAATAACATCCTCTTTACTCTCCAATTTAGTAAACCCCTTCCCAAACTCATTTTTTGCTTTCTATAATAAAACTTTGGTTGTATTTTCTACCAACAACAAAAAAAACTTCAATAAATTATCTCTTGTGAACTATGCAAGATAAAAGGAAATACAAGAAGAGAACAACTCTATTTTCTCAAGGACACACAAAATAGAAAACCCTCAAAAATCACTTCATCACTCAAAGAAGAAAATAAAAAATTACAAATGAAAGGAAGCAAAAAAATAAATTCAAACTCACCTACAATCGTCTTATTGATTTTTTCAATCAATGGCGGACTGTGTGGGATTTCATCGGCGAAATAGAGAAGAAAAAGAAAAAAAATTGAGTTTTTGTGTTTTTTTTATTTGGGTTCTTTACATATGCACAACAACGTAATCAAACTAGAAGAAATAGAAAAATAGCTGTGTTGTTGAAATACTATTATCAAGTGCCAAGAGTAATGTTCACGCGTCCATTTAATGGAGATTTTAGACAGAAATGGACGGCAACGTTGTTTTGCACAAGCAAATGTAGATTTGATGGTGAAAATATTAAAATTTCATAATTTGAGATGATTTGCACAATAATTTTAAAAGGTATGGACGTTTTGTGCCAATTACGTAATTGGCACAAAACTTATCTACCTTTTGAAGTGATTATGCAAATCATCCATACCTTTGAAATTTTGACATTTTTACTTCCACCTCCATATTTTCTTGCGCAAAACGTCATTTCTGTCAATTGTCATCCAAAAAGTTCTGTTAATTCTAATTTTCAACACGACTCGTACTAATTTGGAAGGGTAATTTTAGTCCAAACACTTTCTTCCCAAATTCATCCACATGCAATTCTTCCTAATAGCGATCAAATCTACATGGCCTTGTGCACAGCTGCTTGAGCAACAAATGTGTCCACTATATCTTCTGCTTTATAAACTACATCTCTAATTTTCTTCACCAATTCTTTTAAGGTTTCGTTCTTGTTTCGCTTCTCCGACGAGTCCTTGAGGAAAGCTTTGAACAAACTTAAATCATTGTACACAAATTCCATCTTACCTTTCACGTCAAAAATCATATTAGCATTGTAAAGAAGTAGTTGCTTCGAGTTTTCTAGCAGAAATTCTACAACAGTATCCAACATTTCTTTTTCAATTAATTCTTGATCAATAGGACAAATCGTGAGAAGATGAAAAAGGTTTGATTTTTTCATGAAGTTTGGAGGAACTTGCTTAAATTAACTTTAAATAAAATGTTTCGGGCTGGGCTTAATTATTGATGTAACCAAGTGACTGAGTCATTCTATAATCTGGAGAAGAACTTTTGGCGGATTGTCCCGAAACTATGTTAGATTAAATCGCCGGTGACAAAATCCGAGCTTATGCATTTTCTCTCTATTTTCTTTCTTTTTTGTTGGTATTCGGGTTGGATTAAGGTTTGCGACGGGTTCTGATGCTTTGATCGCCATTAGGAAAAGTTGCATGTGGAAGAATTCGGGAAGAAAGTGTTTGGATGAAATTATCCTTCCAAATTGGCAGAAGTCATGTTGAAAATCAAAATTAACGGAGTTTTTATATGGAAATGGATAGAAATTACGTTTTGTGCAAGAAAAGGTGGAGGTGATGGTGAAAATGCCAAAATTTCAAAGGTAGAAATGATTTGCACAACCAATTTTAAAGATATGGACATTTTTGTGCCAATTACCCAGTTTTTTGAACTTCCACTTAACATACTAAAACGGTATCACATCCGTCATTTGTTGTTTTGAAAACGCACATCACTTGCAATTTTGGTGACACATACACTAATGTCAAAAACATGCCACATTTAAAAATTTCATCTATCAAGTTTGTTAACTTAAAATGGTGAGTGAAGGAATTACATATTGATTTATATTTTGGTAAGTTCAGTGACAACTTATAAAATTTTTAAAGTTAAATGGCACCACCAAGAAATATTTTAAGAAAATTTAGTGGCAACTCAAAAAACTTTAAAATTGAATGATGATTGAGAACATTTGAAAAAGTTCAATAGCAATTCAAATATTTAACCTAAACTTACACTAATTCGAAACAAGTGAAAAAATTGTTTATCTAGCTAATAATTATCTTGATAACATGTTTATTATTATTCTGTTTGGTTCAACTAGTATAAGAATAAAAAAGTCAGTTTTTAGTAAAAATAAAAAATAAAAAATCTACCCTTATTTTTAATTAAACAACAAAAACTAAATAAAAAAAAAACTAAAAGAGAAAAAATAGGCGGTGACAATTATCCGATGATATGGATGTCGAAAAATAAATTTGTTCTATATTATAAAAAGGTAAGTTCGTCTTTTAAAAAAATTGAATGAATCCGTATCTGAATAAAAAAAATATTCACCTCTCTCCGATGATAAAACTCATTCTTATTTTTTGCTTAAATTGTTTTCTGATAATAGTATATTCGGACATCAAGTCTGCTAAACAAATTAAGATAAATTTTATTCGTTATCTTTAATTATTAACCATATATAAATTGAGCCCTAAAGTTGAAACGAAGTTCATGAGAGAATCTTAGTTTAAGGAAATATTTTTTAAATAAAAGATAACAATATAATAAGGGCCTGCTTGGGGGTTTTTTCCATTGATTTTTACCAATTTTGGGTGGTACCGTTTATAAAAGGTTGAGAAAATCGGCGTTTGTTAATTTTTTGAAGCATTGGTTTTGGGCAATTTAAAAACCGTTCAAAATCGGTGTAATGTAATTTGAAACATATCTCCCAACCCCTCAAATCTGTGATTTATGCTCGTTCTTCAAAATTTCTTCCAATTTTACTCTCTTTCAAACAATTATTTTTAAAACTACCCTAAACTTAATATTTGTAAAAATAAAAAACATATACAAAATAAAAAAACACATGTAAGAACATAAATTTAAAATTTTATATTTTCAATAATAGGTGGATATATAAAAATTTTAAAATTTAATTCAATTTTTTTTTTATATATGGGCATATATATAATTTGATTTTTTTAAAAAAAAAAATTAGAATCGCTAGATAATAAACTCCCAAGCATGAGTTGGATCGTTTAAAAAATCACTACTAAAAACCACCAAAAGATGCTTAACTCATAAACGCTCAAAACTCGGTACTTTAAAAATCCTTATAACCGAAGCAGCCCCTAAGGATTTTTATAGTTTTCGAAAAAAATGCCTTTTTACTTTTTAAGGAAGCCATCGTAGGAAACCCCAATCTCAACTTAAGAACTCAAAGTACCTAAAATACCCCCTGATTAAGGTATAGTCTCGTCCAATGACCCAATTAAGGATGGCAACGGGCAAGACAGACAAGACGGATTTCGGACACGGGCGGGGCAGGCGGCGGGCATTACATTACCATCCCCGTCGAAGATTTTTGATCCCGTGGATCGGAGATTTTTGAGGCGGTGGCGGTGGGGATAGCGATCGTGGCGGTGGCGAGGGTGGGGACGGGTATAGAAAAATCTCTATTTATCGCCCAATTTAATTAATTAATTATAATATATATTTTTTATTTTTTTACATGCTATTTAAATTTTAAAACATAAAAATAAAATAAAATAAAAATATTTGGAACAAGTTCAGAAAATTCAAAGACGAGACCATTATCTCCGTCCCTGCTCCGATTACTAGCGGAGTAGGGAGGGGGCGTTTTATTTATTTATTTATTATTATTATCCCTATAGGCTATAGCCAACAATTTTTTCAGGGGTAATCTAGTCTGAACAAATTTCAACAGCTCTTTCGGAATATAGCCGTTATTTCCATTCCCAAATCCATTGGCCGTTTGAATCACCAAACCCTAATAAAGAAATCCCCACACACAAAACAATTATATATATTGACCCCATCAATTCAACTGAATCACTCTCTCGCTCTCATTACGTAGGATAATATCTGGTCCTACTCGCAATAAGCAATCGCTCTGAAACTGCTCTCTCTCTCTCTATATCAATTCTTGGTTGTTTAATTGCTTTACTTCAGACTTCGGTTGTTTTTAAATCTGACCCTTTGTTTTGCAGGCTTCACTTTTATTTTTTCATTTGTTTTTGCAGGGAATTCTATTTCTCGCTCTCTTTCTCTTTTTATTACATAATATATAATTGCAGATATATACGCTTAGCATCTACATATATCTCTTGTTGTTTGTGTGTTTTTTGGGTGCTAACGTGATGGAAACAGGAAGTGTTAATTCATCTTCATTGTCGAACAAGACACGATCGCAAAGCCCGCTTCAGGAACAGCTCCTTCAAAGGCGAAGTTCGCGGGAGAATGTAAGTGTTTGTTTTACCGTGTTTCATGTTCTTGTATAATTTAAGATTTTTACGCAGATATATCTCGGAAAATTCCAAGCCCACACTGCCGTCAATGACATTTTAATGATTTCGATTTAATTCTACAAATTGGGTTTTGGATATGATTGTTTTGAAATAGTCTGTTTGATAAGAGGAAAGAAAATAATTGTCTAAAATAGGGTATACTTTTTTCAATTCTGATTCCAAGTCCCACATTATCTGCAATTACTTTCTAATGATTTTCGATTTTACTTTACAAATTAGGTGGATTTTATTTGTTTTAGAATCTGTGTTTTGAATAAGATTTATATAAACTTAGGGTTTTGAATTAGTCTGATAGATTTTCAATTTAAGTTTTAATCTAATCTGCTTCTGAAATCATGTCTTCTTCTGGGGTTTAAATTGGGATTCTAGAATTGGTTTAAATTCTGATGCTCTTGGTTTCAACAGTTGGATCGGTTCATACCAAATAGATCGGCAATGGACTTTGACTACGCGCGTTACATGCTTACAGAAGCGAGGAACGGTAAGGAAAATCCTGCAGCGAACTCTTCTCCATCGAGAGAGGCGTACAGGAAACAGCTCGCTGAGGCCTTGAATATGAATAGGACGAGGATTCTTGCTTTCAAGAACAAGCCGCCTACCCCCACAGAGTCAATTCTGAATGAGTTTGCATCGGCTGCTAACCAGGCTAAACCCTCAAAACCCCGTCGGCATATTCCCCAGGTTGGTGTTGTTTCTGTTGTTTCGTGAAATTTTATCCAATTGATGGGAGAGTTTTTAACTTGAATGTTGTTCATGCAGACTTCCGAGAGGACTTTAGATGCCCCTGATATTGTGGATGATTACTATTTGAACCTATTAGATTGGGGTAGCAGCAACGTTTTATCCATTGCTCTTGGAAACACCGTGTATATGTGGGATGCATCTAATGGTGCTACATCAGAACTTGTCACAATTGATGAAGAAAATGGCCCTGTGACCAGTGTCAAATGGGCACCTGATGGACGACACATTGCTGTTGGCCTGAACAACTCGGAAGTTCAACTATGGGATTCGACAGCCAATAGACTGGTGCGTATCCTCTAATATTTTCTGCTCATTTATGAAGGATTGGACTAGACTCAAATCCAGTCGAAAATGTACACTTACAATTAGGTTAAAAGGTCTTAGTACTGTATAAAATTCTTATTTTCATATGTACTTCCGCTGCAGCTGAGAACTTTGAAAGGCGGCCATGGGTCACGAGTTGGTGCTTTGGACTGGAACAATCACATTTTGACTACTGGAGGCATGGATGGTCAAATCATTAACAATGATGTTAGAGTGAGGGCACACATTGTCGAAACTTATAGAGGACATCATCAAGAAGTTTGTGGGCTTAAATGGTCAGCCTCCGGCCAGCAGTTAGCAAGCGGCGGAAACGATAATCTGCTCCACATATGGGACAGATCCATTGCTTCATCTAATTCTCCAACACAGTGGCTTCACAGGCTCGAGGAACATACCGCTGCTGTCAAAGCTCTTGCCTGGTGTCCTTTCCAGGGTAATTTACTGGCCTCGGGTGGAGGTGGAGGTGACCGGTGCATAAAATTCTGGAACACGCACACTGGTGCATGCTTGAACTCAGTTGACACGGGCTCACAGGTCTGTGCTTTATTATGGAATAAAAATGAGCGTGAATTGCTTAGCTCTCACGGCTTTACTCAGAATCAGCTCACTCTCTGGAAATACCCCTCCATGGTGAAAATAGCCGAGCTCACTGGGCATACATCAAGAGTTCTTTTTATGGTTCAGGTACCGAGTTGCATCTTATTCGAAGAGTAATGAAATGCTACCATCTTTTAACATCTTAAATCTGATCATTTTCTTGTGGTTGTCTGATTTAGAGCCCGGATGGATGCACAGTTGCATCAGCAGCAGGAGACGAAACTCTGAGATTTTGGAATGTTTTTGGGACACCTGAAGTGGCAAAACCTGCACCCAAGACAAATTCAGAGCCATTTGCTCACTTGAACCGCATTCGATGATTGACATGAGAAAGCAAAGCAAATTCTTTACTGCATGAAATTCCCAAGATCGTTGAAAACAAAAAAGGACCAACAATTGTCCTCCTTCATTATTCTTTTAAGCTACACAACAAGTCCATAGGTACAAATTCTTGACAATAAACCCTTTAATGTATTCACATTCCACTCTATATATTTTGATAGCAGCTAATTATTTTCTATAATTTCCATTTTCTGACAGAGGGTTCCTAAAGACAGCTCAGGCTCATTTTCTCATGTGAAGTTCACATACAATGCAATACTGTCTTTCAATACAACTGGTGTAAATGAATAGTAGTTGTACAGACAAATTTTGTGCTAGTAGAAGATTTTATTTCCTAAATTTGCAGATTAGTCACTAATTGCGACGAATGCTGCTGCACAACTCTATGTTTATCTTCATCAGTGTAACAAGCCTGGGAACACAGTTCAATCTGTCCTTTTATTATTACCATATATATAACAAGCCTGGGAACATAGTGAATCTGTCCCCTTATATATATAGACCGTGTTTCAGCTTATTTGTTCTTTTCTTTTTCTTTTATTATTACCATTCATCGTTTCCAATCGTATCTGCACGTATTGGTCTTTATTATGGAAGTCTGATGAAACTGAGTTTTTAAGGTAGCCAAAATTTGAAGAGCTGTTTCAAGCTCAGGGTTGGTTATATGGGTTTCAAATCTTGGAGAAATGTCCAAAAAGAAAAGAAATAGTAATCAAGTAAGGTGAAAGGTTTTACAGACAAGCCATATCAATATGAAAAATATAACAGACAAGCCAATATGATATGTATGTTTTCACCACACCAAGATTTTAAACAATAGTATTTGTGGCTTATCTCACCACATTATAAGAAGCTCTATTGACGAAAGGTCACATGAACTGCCGCCTCATGTAAGTATCTTGATGCACAAAAACAGGATCTTCAGCATTCTGTGGAGGAATTTGGGGTTGTGCCATTGCAATTCCGCCTTGACCCGGACCACACCATGGATCACTTCCGTTCTTTGCTGAAGTCAAGGTGAGATAGTAGACAATTCCAAGAAAGACGCTTGCAAGGGACAGTACAGAAGCTCCAGCAAAAACTCCAGGCTTCATGACATAACAATAGTAGTTGCCAAAATATAAGTTCTCTTCACCATGTTGACCATTGAGGGCTGCACCAGTTAACAGCAGAAGAAATGCTATGACGAATGTGAACCTGCATAATACGGAGAGATGTTTCACTTTGCACCTAAGAGCCATGCTAAGCCTACAAAAAAGCAGAAGTGCCTAAAAGGAGAAGTTAAAGACCTTCTGTTCAAAAAGTTGGTTCTATTTCTTTGGGAAACATGTTTGGGAGAATTAGTTGCTTCATAACTTTTAAGTTTATACCGGAGAGGCATCAGCAAATATTTGAAGTTAGTATCACAAGGTCAATTTTAGAATTATAGAGCAGATTTTCCTCATTTTAGAATATTATTTGATATGTTACAAAAATTGCATAGTTTGTCTTTCTCCATTCAATGTGTTTATCAAGATTTTCTAAAAGAATTTTAGTATCTCATCTGTTGAATATCCCAAATTCAGTAATGAATTTTGATTACTTGCAACTCAAGTGTCACACAATAACATACCCGGTACTACCACTGTTAAACAAGATGACATTTCTAAAAGAAAATTGTTAGTATGTGTGTGCGCGTGCAAAATGGGAACAGCTCATATAAACAAATTTAAGAACATGAATGCCATAGTTGGTTACTTGTTATAAAAAGGGACATGACAAGCTACGACTTAACTTGTTGCCTGCTCGACAATTGAAGAAAGAATGTAATGGCTATTTAGGAGTTTGAATTTGGAAGTCCAGCGTCTAATGTGCCTTATTTTATCATTTTATAACCACTGGAAGAGGTTAGCGAGTACAAAAATTGCAAAAATAGTGGACTACGACATTCCCTATTTTTGGACTGTGTGAAGCCTAATTATTTATTCACTTATCCTTACGATTGCGGATCGAACTAACTTATATTGTGCAGAGCCTAATTATAATGAATGAATGATTTTTTGGGTATAGATGGGTATGTTGGGCATTCACATCTTTGCATTAGGTCACCTTAGCTTCTTGCACCATGTAAAGGAACTAAGGGGCCGTTGTTTTGAGAGACACAGACTGAGAGATGTGAGATCTCCACTGTGAACTTCTTCTCAAGTTTAGTGAAAATCTTCAGTGGCAATTGGACATAGCTCTTAGCTTCTCACATTGAGGGTAAACCACTATAAATCTTTTTGTTCTATTTAGGGATTAAGGTTTAATCCACATCACCATGTAGACATGTAGTGAAGCCCAGTATATTACTGAAGCATGCTTTAGAGTTAAAGAGACTATCTGCTGTCTACTCAAATTAGTTGGTAGAGGTTGCATTCAAGCGGAGAATAATACTAGAGGATTGGAATTAAATGTTCGTCAGTAAATTACCAGGAGACGACAAAGCAGATAAGTGCCAGTGTCCAATTAGAGTTCGATTGATGAGGGCCTTTTTGACAACAAATACACCCAGTTGCAACATTGATGACAATTTGAGCAATCATGAGAGCTATAGCTGCAGTTAATCCAAGGCCTAGGGCCGGACTCCTTGGATATACACATTCAGTAGGAGAAGGAAATTGAACCTGAGAACCCTGCAGAATAATCAAGAGATCAAATAACGGCTATATCAAGAATATAATGTCTTGTGAAAGACGAAGAAAGGACCAGACAGAAGTGAAACAAAAAAGACTGCCTTAATTATTGTACAAACCAAAACAACTACCAACTATCATAGGTGGAATTCTTTGAGACTATTGACCTCAATAGTGGAACAACCAACAACTAACAGAATAGGAAGGTTTAAGAAGAATGTTTCACTCAATCATCTTTTGACTTTCTTAGAATGGCTACCTCAATTTATTGCCTACATGCTTCCAATTCACAACTCAATATCAATATCTGCAAGATTGCTACATGGTGGAATGTCCTAGATGTAATGATATTGCATCAGTTTGATACCACATTTATTCAATCGAGCTCCCGAGGCTACACCTATACTAAGTGGCCTAGAGGCTGGTGGTGCCAAGATTCATAGTGGACACTGGACAAAGTTGGATGGTCCGTCACTATAATGTGGGTATATACAAAGTCTCAGGGATTGGACAATAGGTAAAAGGAAAAAAGCAGATAGTGGTTTAGTTAGCAAAGGTTGGTTGGCATAAATAGGGTTCAAGAAAGAAAATCCTAGTAGACTACCGTACATTTCCTCTTTTTGATACCAATATTTCTCTCAGGATTACACCCATGGTTTTCCTTTACGCCCTTATATCTTAAAAGGTCAAAAGCTAGTGTATGATTCTTTGTACTGATTTTTACAAAATTCTACAAATTGAAATGTTGTAGGATTGCAATGCAAGTACAATGATAAGTTCACTTAATCTCACATCCCTTATCCAGATATGCCAACTTCAAGTGAGATAAAAAACTAAAGAATATTGTGAAACCAATGCATGAAGCTCGATGAACCCATTTACTTCCCTTCTGGAAATCAAACTCAGAATGTGTTCATTAATCCTTTTATGTAGCAAAATAGCAAAATATCGTTCATGTGGAACTCATTAAACCTCAACAGTTCACGAGCTTACGGCAAACACAATTAAGAATCAGAAGACTTCAAATCGAAATAATCCTAGTTGATAATTTAAAAGAAGCAATTACCCACCAAGATGGGCTTAATAAATTTCAGCTGCTGCCTGCTGGCATTAAACATTATTATCAAGGAATGCAGCTCCAGAATTCAAATATAGACAAACTACATTCTTATCAATCGAAAAATATCCAAATTATCATCTCAACTTGCTAAAAAGTGACGGGAAAATCCAATCTTAAATATACCATCTTAAAAAAATTGACATTTTAGTACTAAGCTTAGTGAAAAATTAACCCTCATTAATTAGATTGGCAAAATTACATCATCTGGTCTAAATACTATAGAATTAGCATATTCTTGAATAATATTCCTCCAACAAGCCTACTTGAGTCAGCAAAAAGCCATTATTCAATCTTTCAAAAAATTGCAATAATTATTTTAAATTCATAGTAATCTGAACCATATCTCAGTTGTGTGTGTGTGAGTATCACGCGTGCATACAAGAAAAGAAGATGGGAATTTCCTCAGATGTATTTAATTATTAATTTACAAAGGGCTGTGTAGAGTAATTATACAAACCTTAATCCTCTTGGCCTCAGCAGCAAAACCTGTAGCAGCTGATAGTAGCCCTAAGAACCCTACAACAGAGCACACTATTATCACCTTTCTCTCCATTTATTCTTCTCTCTCTAAAATTACGCTAAGATTCTTTTATATACGACTGTTAGTTTCTGAGTGAATTGCAATAATTAATTGATATTTATGGATGAAGGAAAACTGGAAGAAGTTCCTGTTTCCAAGTGTTTGCGTCTCTTTATTCGAAATAACAGTTGCCATTATTCCACTTTTCTTATTCTCCTTTTATGCTCGTACCAAAAAAGAAAAGCAAGAAAGAAAGAAAATTAAACTTGTTTTGTTTTGTTTGGATAAATTTAATAAATCACCATCAAACTAATTTTAGATTACTATTTATTCACTTAACTTAAAAAAGTTTCTAATTGTTCAATCAACTTCCCAATAGTTCGATAATTTCTTATTAATCATCATTGATCGAAAACGTTAAAATTCTAACTAACATAAATTATCACATGGTAAATGAAAAGTTGATGTGGCGTAATTAAATTGTTAGAATACGTAACAAAATCGTAATAGTCAAATATACTTTTAGATTACTTTAAAAAACGTTTCTCCAACTTTGAAAAAACATCTTTAGTTTGGAGAAACGTGTTTTAAAGTGAGATAAAGGCGTGTTTAGTCATTACAATTTGGTTATGTAGGCGATTTTAACAATTTAAGTATGCTTATTTCGATTTTCCGCTCACCGCAGTGTAGCAATTTCGTCATTTCATTTCATTTTAACGTTTTCGCGATGAGTTATGATAAAACTACTTAAGTTGAGTGAAAGAATCAGTAAATATTTTCAAGTTGAGTGAAAGATTCAAAACTTTTTTCAAGTTGAGTGGGTAAATAGTAACTCTAAATTAGTTCGATGGCCATTTATTAAATTTACCCGTTTTGTTTAAAAGTTTTTATTTTATGTAAAATATCTTAAATAACGTTATTACAAGGACTTTACTTTATTAAACTAGATAAATCAGTCCCGACCCTGAAGACATGGCAAAGGAAGTAGGAAGCGATGCACATTGAAGAGATGTCATCGTGCATAGAAAATGACGACTACGAGGGTGTGTGTGTTAATATAGACTTTAAAAATAGTAAAAAATACGTAAAACATAAATATATTGAGAATGTGATTTATTTATTTTTTCTTTTTTGTGTGTAGAGTACACGTATTTTAAATTTAATTAAAATATTTAATAAGATTGACTATGGTATACAAACAAGATGATCCATGGCTTGTTAGACTTGGCCTACCCAAATCAAATTGCATGATCCGCGTGTCAGTACTGACTAGTGACTACTCATATTACAAGTTTAGAATCAAATCTTTAAATTTGACCCCACCCACGGGTCTAATTTAGCTTTAGCAACATTGTTGATTGGTAGCAAAAAGAGTCAAAAAATCTTTTTAGGAAATAAATTAGTATATAGTCCGTTGTTAAAAGAATGAATAAAATTTGTTTTATGTTACTTGAACGGACTTGATATTTAAATATATTTCTATTTAGATAATAATTTAATATAGTCAAAAATAAGAATAAATTTTGTATTTTTTAAAAAGAAGAGATATTTAAATTATTTATTTTAGAAATAATTTAAACAAAAATAAAAATAAGTCATATTTTCAAAAAGAAGAGAACAAAATTATTTATTTGAATAAAAATTTACTGATTTTTTTAAAATTTAACGTTCCATTTATAATATATAACAAATTTATTTTTGAACATCTATATCCTAGATAATCGTCACCGCCATTGTCTGTCGCCACCGTTCTCCTCCACTACCGCCACCACCACCCTCCGTCGTTGCCCTCCACTATCCCACTAATTTTTTTCTCTTTTCTCTTTTTTTATTTATCTTTTTTCTTTTAATTAAGAATAATAGTATGTAAGGATGGCAATTTGTCTCGCCCAGTCCGGTTTAGAATTTTTCGTCTCGGTTAATCGAGTATTCGGGATGGGTACGAAAGCGGGTACGGGGTGGAGATAATGTCCCCGAGTCGGGTTCGGGGGAGTAGCTCACCCCAAACCCACCTTTTTTTTTTTTTTTTTTTTAAATTTTAAAAAATATTTTGATGAAGTGGGTGTCGAAGGAGTCGAACCCATGTTATGAACATTGATTTACAATTCCTAACCACTACACCAAGATCTATTGATTTGTATTTTTTGTCATTTTGTTTAATAAATATATTATACATAATTTGTTTTCTAAATTCTAACCATACAATTTAGAATTAACTTTAATTTTTCATTTCATAATTCATAAATTCATATATTGCCCTCAATGAAAATAACGTTTACAAAAAAAAAAAAAAAAAATTAAACGGGGCAGTGAGTTGTTGCCCACTTGCCTCACCTCTCCCCCCCAACTTTAAGAGGGAATGGGGCGGGTATGAAATGAAAAATCTCTCCGACGGGCGGGGTGGGGTGGGGTTGGGGTGGGGAGGGCAGCCCTGTCCCCTCCCTGCCTCGTTGCCATCTCTAATAGTATAATTATCTTTTTAACGATGGATTTTTCAATTCTTATATCTAGTTGAACTGAACATGATAATGATAAACTTATTATCGAGATAACTTTTATCTGGATAAACAGTTTATCGACAAACCAAACGGATTTATCAAGACTACGAATCTTTCATATTACACCAAATTTTAAAATATTTGAGCATCTTCAATAATATTAAACATCTTGTCCAGACGTGAAGAAATTTTGAAAGCGACAATGAGGATTGGTGTCTTATTCTTCTTATAGAATGAGCATCTAAGTGTATGTTTATTTAGTAAAGTTTTTTAGGTAGATTATAAATAATGCGTTTTACGAAATGTATGAATAAAAGTAGAAAAAATTGTGAGTTTCTACGAAATATGTAGATAAAATAATATTTAATCAATTTATAAGTACTATAAACACTAATAAACATATTATAAATCTCTTTACAGTAATTAAATAATTTAGAATGAAAACAAAATATCAATGCCATCTACTTTAGATAATAAAATAAGATAAGATTTCACCTTTTTATTATATTATATTATTGAAATCTAGGAAAGTTATCGGAAAGATCATAATAAGCTCACTGAGGTCGCACGCATCTTATCCAAATCTAATCCGTGTTTTTTGCGTGTTACGTTGAGACAAGGAAGCATGATCGTACAATCAGCCTAACCAAGAAAATAACTTCCAACTTGAGGGACAGAAGAGTCATTCCACAAGCCATACACGTCCTTTCTGTGACCCACTGACAATTAAAATATTAGGAAGATAAGACCTAACGGCCGTCACGAGGTTCCCTTATCTGGTACCGATTTTAATTATTTTTTTCTCCTAAAATTCTTTGACAACAAATGAAATTATGATATTAAATTAAGGGGTAAAATGCAGTCGCGCTTATTCTATTGCATGATTAACAGTTCACCTCTTTATTTTAAAATTAAACTTCGCGCAAATATTGGTTCTTAATTAATGTCATACATAATAGGTCAATTTGTGAATAGTGGTTCTTAATTAATGTCATACATAGGGTGTTGATCATAATAGGTCGGTTTGTTTTACACTGTGTCGAATTATAAATAAAAGTGATATAATATTTTGTGAATTAAATAACAAAAGTGATATAATACTTTTATATAACATTTCACATGAATTAAACTATTAAAAAATAGTAATTATCACGATCAAATGAAATTTTCTTTACTACAAAAAGAAAAAAGCACGTTGTCACGTTGTCACATTGTCACTACGTTTTCAATTTCATCTCCTCCAAAATTATTATTCAATCGTCTTTTTCAACGAACCACTCCCAAAGTCTACTTATCTTCTCAATCCATCATGTTCAATTCGATCATCTCAAAAATCTGTTTACCGCTTTAATCTATTATTATAATAGAGTTTACGGTCGAATTCCACTCGAAAAAGAATCGGTATACTAATTTAGAAAAATAATTTCATTATCATTATAAAAAGTTTTTGCGAAGTCACAAAGTCACGATATGTAACAATTCTTGTATATTTACGTTAAAACTTAAAAGTATGTTTTCTAAAAGCATAATCTAAAAAAAATGCTTTTACGTTTAGCCAAACATGCTGTTAAGTTTTAAAAATAAATAATTTTTTTTAATTAAAGTTGAAAATAAGTAAATTATCTTTTAAAAGTATACTTTAAAACAAATAACTCTTTTACTTTAAAAAAAACATTTCTAAATATATTTAGAAATAAAAATTAATGTTTATTATTTTTAAAGCTTAGCCAATACGCTTTAAAAGCAATTAATTTATGGAGTTTTACGATAAAAAAAAATTAATTTATGGAGTTTGAACTTTAACAAACAAAGTTCAGAGTGGTCCAAATTATTCCGTTAATTGTGACGGAGACGTCCAAAATTTGGACGGAACCGGGTACTCCGTAGTACGGGGTAGGTGCGGACCGGAGGAAGAGACAGATTTTTTTTTTGTTACACACAAGAGTCACCAAACAACTCCACACTATAAGAGGGGTTTATGTCCATAATTCTTTGAACATAGCTCTGTATTTCTGTTTTCTCTCTATAAAATTCTGTTGATTTTTCTTCTAAAAAGGTCTGTAATTTGTATGGCAGCAGCCAATTTGCATAGTCAGAAACTGGCGAGCTTCGGAAAGCGATTTGTACGCCAGATCGTTCCTCGTGATTCTACTCTATTCCCAACCACTTTTCTCTCATTCAGGTATATAGTGTGTGCTCGTAGCGTGTGTGGTGTGTATTTATTTGGTTGTTGTTGATGGTGAAATTAAACTACTGACATACTGTGTTTTTATTCCGATTATTTTGAATCTGTGTGGAAAGTAATTGGTACTGTGTGTGAGTTGTATGCTGTGATAGTGATCTTATGGACTCCGTGAAAGTAGTGCTTTTCTGGATGACCTTTACCCAGAAACAATTTACAAAATCCGAACATATCGGGAAAACGGAATCGAAGAAGAATTTCTGTGTGCTTGACTGTACGAAGTGGAAGCGGTAATAGTTGACAAACATTTTGGATGATAAAATCCATGCGAGTTTTGAGATCATCAGGCTTATTTTTATGGTAATTTTGCCATATGCAAAAATTGTAGTAGAACTGTACGACGATCTCTTCTGTTCATTCTTGAAATTTTTTTTACTTTTTTTATTTTTGGTTTACCGTTAAACGGGAAATCATTTTCTACGCCATTATTCTACAGTATTTTGACGCAATTATTTATTAATTTTTCAAACTTTTAGCACCCAACATGGTTTATAAATTAAAATTGGTTTATTTCAGTCGTTATATTTGACTTTTTAACTTACTTTAAAATTAAAAAAAGACAATTTTATCATTCTACCTTAAAATAGTTTGAGAAGTCAATAATTTCGCCTCAAATAAACTATTATTGGTTTATAAGCTGATTTATAATCTCTATCAAACGAGCTCTTAGTAAGTCGACTTTCCGTTTTTCTCTCTTCCATCCATTTTCTGTAAGCGAGTCCAAATTGCCAGCTTAAGTATTGGGATTTTCGAGATATTTCTTAGCCAAAATATTAAAATACTACATTTCTTAATCGGTGGGTTACAGTGGTCTAGTGGATATTGACAAGTTATACCCACCTAAAAGCATGTTTGGTGAGTACTTTTTTTTTCCCCAGTTAATTTTGTGAACTTATATTAAAAGTAAAGTGTACTTAGTTTCAAATTAAATGAGTCGCGCATGTGGTACTGAAATTATATTTTAACTGTTTATAAGTGTGGGTCTATGTGTGTATAATAAGTAGATAGTAATTTATTCATCTCATGAAAAAAATATGTTTACCGATGTTGACCAATTTAAATTATAATTTATGTTTTGACAAATATTGGCTTTGCTCATTTTTCATGTACTTTAGTTTTGTCCTTTTCGTTTAAAATTTATGAGTTACTATTTCAAAATGTTAAGAATTGCACATTATTTGCATAATATTAGCAAATGAGTGGTCTTAAGATTGATTGAGGTTTATGAATAAATTCTTGATTAGTAGTTTGCCTATAATGGCAATTTGCCGGCTCAGAATAAATTCATATATTCCGTGCTTAAATGGCGGTTTTGTGGTGAACAGCCAAGTATTATAAGTTCAAGCGACGTTATTTGTGATGTAATGCTAAAGATCACCACTATGTGCTTTGGAAATGTTTAGATCATATTAAAGAAGTCTATAAACTCTCCGATCCAAAAAAAAAGAAGTCTCTAAACTCAATTTTTAGGGTAATAAAGATGAATTAGGTGCAACATCAGGATAATAAAGTAAGTTAGGTGCGACTAATGGATTGCATCAATTGTTAAGAAAAGTGTGTACTGTCTAGCACTTTGACATGTTGGGTTGGAGTGAACATGCCATTTTGAAGCAAAACATTGGTTATGATTTGGTTGGATCTATTCCTTTGTGCTTTAGATGCAAGTCACTTCATTTGGTCTAGAGCTTGTTGAAATATTTCTTAGTGTTTTTAAAAACATAAAGCGTGGTTAGGCGTGGAGGTCGAACTTTAAACTATTGAGTTTGACTACAAAATTAAGGACTTGTTCAGTGTAATTTTTTTTTTTTTTTCAAAAATTGGTTTTTTTGGCTACGTTATGGACTTTTCAAACTTTTAAATTATTGACTTTTCAAACTTTTTAAAAGTTTGAAAAGTCAATAAAGTAGCCAGAAAAATTAATTTTTTGAAAAGAAAAAAAAAACTACACCTAACAAGTCCTTAATTTTGTAGTCAAACTCAATAGTTTGAAGCTCGACCTCTACGCTTAGTGTAAAAAGTTTGAAAAGTAAAAAATAGTAGACAAAAAAATGGGTTTTTGGAAGAAAAAAAAAAGGTTACCGAACATGCTCTAAGTATTTCGTTTGGGTTCTTGTTTGAATTGAACATTTTCGAATTTATTAATTTTATTGCCACCATCTCTTCTCTATCCCTTTTTTTTCTTCAATACTTGGACCACACTACCATCTTATAGGATATAAATTTATCATCCTTGTTTGTTTACAGCTTTTCTTTTACCGTATATCGAACATCAAGCGGGGAAAATGTGCTAATATTTTATGTTCATTATTAAAGGGATAAAGCTCGGTTGGGGCCTAGTCCTTGTCTCATTATTTGGTTTTTTTTCTGATCATGTGACGATTATTCCAACACTATGGACAATGAATAGTGAATACTCTAATGTGTAACAAAAACCTACCTTACGTTTAACCTCTCATTAGAGTTTCTTATCCATTCATAGGGTGGGAAATTTAGTTTGGTGGGACCTATAATTTTCCTTCCAGAAAGAAACAATCAAATGCCATGTGCCTAGATTTACTGCCATATTCCAGTATTCTCCTGATTATAAACTTGCGATGATTTTATCTCAACTTGTAGGAGGGGCGTGCACGTTTCAGTTTATGACAAGAACCCAGAGGAGCATGTCCTCCCTACTGTGGTACCAGACGATGTAATCGCCCCCCAATCTGACAAATATTGGGCCCCTAACCCGCAGACTGGCGTGTTTGGCCCAGAAACTGATCACGACCCAACTGCAGGCTCCCCTTCAACTGCAAGTGTTGGTGAAGATTCAGTGTTGGAGCAGAAGGCCTTTTTCCGCCCTCTTGAGGATTTGGACAAGCCGCCCCACCCTTGAATTGCAGAAATAGCTCAAGTTATCCTACTATAAATAAGTTCATTGTGGAGGCTATATTCGTGTGCTAGCATATATAACCATATATAGCTATATAGAGACTATAGTACAGTGGAAGAATACTGCTTTAATGTCTATAACCTTGTGAGTATCTGGCAGGAATTTGCGTTTAACCAAATGCTGTCGCCACTAAGTTGTGCACTTATGATTGGACGTCATGTGAGTATTGTGCTTTGTGAAAGAATTTGGCTACTTTTATTGTTTCCTTTATTCTTCCTGAAACACTGTGGTTATGGGTTCTGAATTTGTGGACAAGATAGTTGATCAACATATCAAGTTCAACATTAATGCTATGTTTGGATGTGAGATAATTGTCCTTCCCGGTCGAGACCTAGGTACCTCAAATATGACTTAAGAGCATGTTTAGTACGTTAAAGATTTAGGATCTCACATAGCCTAGATTGAGGATAAGACATCACAATTCACAAATTGTCCAGGCCTCCCACTTCGTTGGCAAAATTATCATAAGATAATTAGATTGTGTAATGTCATAGAACAGGCATCTTGAGTTTGAGAAGGATCCCTTCAGCCTCAGAAAAAATATCCCTATTCCAGAGTTCCGCCAATCTAAACCTTTGACCTGCGGTATAGATTAAGAGCATGCTTCGTAAAGTTTATTTAAATTTTTTTTTTCAATTCATTTTAAATCACATATTTTATGAGATTTATAACTTTTATCAATTTTTTAATCACAAATTTCATTAACTTTTTATCAATTTTTTTTAAAAGTTACTTTTAAACTCCACAAAAACAAGCACCAAAAGTATGCATGGAAGTCACTTTTTTGGAAAGGAATTCAAAACTTAATTTTTGTTAGTAAAAGAAGCGACTTTAAAAATACGGGTTGTACATAAAAGCTAAACAATTGATATACAATTCAGCAACATGGAAAGTGGCACATCACTGAAAACAGTCTTGAAAGTCATACAGTGAAAGGCTATCCATTAGCTTTGTCTTTTGAATAGCAAAAGCAGAAAAATCAAACAAGAGAGAATATATTCATGCTTGGTGTCTTGATGAACAAGTGGCGTAAAGAGCGATGGAAGTGTGATAGAAGTTTTGCAAAGAAAGATATGTTATGATTTGACGGAGTATTGTCTTATTTAAAATAGGAATTAGACTTTATTTGTCCACGTAGAATATGATTTGTTTTAATTTTCAATTTTTAATTATTATAAGTAACTACGTCAAAAATTAATGATATAAATTATTAATTTATTCTATTTTTTTTTGAGTAGTGCTATAAACTTTCTAATGACTTGTGGATAAATTCAAAAAATAATAGCATGCAATTTTTTTAAAAATATTTTCCAACAAAAAAATCCATCCAGTTTATAATCTTTTTTTTTTATATTTAATAATCTATAGGTAACATATCATTATTAATCACGACAATTGCTTAATAAATAATCGAAGTACCAATTTACGAAGAAAAAAATACAATAATTATATAGAAAAAACAAGAATGAAAAAAGAAATACATTAATAAAAAACTAATTTTTAATTCGATGAAATTCATTAATAAACTATAATTAACAATTATATAAGAATTTAATTATAAATTTATCTTGTTTTTAATGAAAAAAAGAGAGAAAAATAGTTATAAGAATATTAAAGAAAAAATCATATTGTCTCTAAAAGTTCGTAGAAGGAAAAAGAAGAAAATGAAAAAATGGTTATGAGAATATTGAAAAGAAAAAAAAATCAAATCGACTAGAGATAAAAAAATATTAACATTCTTTTTCATAAAAAATATTGGTAATTAATCATGGTTATATGATTTGTATAAGGAAAAAAAAAATAGTTATGAGAATATATTGAAGAGGGAAAAAATTACATTGAAGAAAGATAAAAATATTAATTTTGACTCTTCAATTTGATGAATGAAAAAAGAAAATAGAAATGTTGCATACAGAATAAAAAAATAAGGGAATGAAATGTTTTTTTTTTCCAAAGCCTTTCAAAATCTTAGAGGTGAATAAGAGAGAAATTGTGATATTGTTTATTTAGACACTGTACTTCCAAGTTTGTACATATAAAATGATCTATAAAGTTATTAAAAGTCATCGACATTTTGAATATCCCTGAATTTCGTAGGATTTTAAAATATTTGAATTGAATATCACATGATTTTATAAGACTTTTTAAAAGTCTTTACAAATCTATGTTGAATACCCCAAGACTTTTATGAAATTCAAAAAGTCTAAGGGAGGTGTATTTAATCTAGACTTTCAAAGAATTTGATTGATATTTTTCAAGTGACTGACTTTGATAGATTTCATTAATTTTTATTGACTTATATAGATTTTAATAGATTCCTACAAACTTTTATGAATTTGTATAGATTTCATTTTAGAAAAAAATTTCTAGACTTTCACAGACTTTATGAACTTTTATAGACTTTTTTTTAATTAAAAATTTTGAATATAAAAATTTAATATCCCACAATTAAAAAGCATGTCGCAGGAGAAAAGTCTAGTAATAATTTATTTAATTGTATTAATATTAGTAAATTCATAAAAAATGTTTTATTTCATTGTCGCAAGTAATTACGTCAAAAGTTAATGATATAAATTATTAACTCATTCTATTTTTTCTTTTGAGTAAAGCTATAAACTTTCAAATGACTTGTGGATAAATTCAAAAAATAATGGCATGCAATTCTTTTTAAAAATATTTTCAACAAAAAAAATTTATCCAGTTTATAATCTTCTTTCTTATATTTAATAATATATATGTAACATATCAGTATTAATCACGACAATTGCATAATAAATAATTGAAGTACCAATTTACAAAGAAAAAAATGCAACAATTATATAGAAAAAACAAGAATGAAAATGAAAAAAAAAATACATTAATAAAAAACTAATTTTTAACCCGATGAAATTTATTAATAAATTATAATCAACAATTATATAATTTACTTATTACCCCAGGTTCACTCCACACCAAGATTTAGGAGCTAGTTTCCCACTTGACTGTGATGAAAGATGTTCCTAAGATCGGTCGAGTAGTCTCAGTTGGAGATGGGATTAAGCTTTCCTTGTTGGAAGCTTTCTCTGTCGCAATAAAGGCTGCTACCGCTAGGCTTGTTCTTAATGAAAAATGAAAAAACAATGAAAAAAAAAAAAAAGAGGAAAAAATAGTTACGAGAACATTGAAGAAAAAATCACATTGTCTCTAAAAGTTCATAGAAGGAAAAAGAAGAAAATGAAAAAATAGTTAGGAGAATATTGAAAAGAAGAAAAATCAAATCGACTAGAGATAAAAATATTAATATTCTTTTTCATAAAAAATATTGGTAATTAATCATGGTTATAGGATTTGTAGAAGGAAAAAGAAAAAAAAAAAAAAAAAAATAGTTAGGAGAATATATTGAAGAGGGAAAAAATCACATTGTAGAAAGAGAAAAATATTAATCTTGACTCTACAATTTATTGAAGGAAAAAAGAAAATAGAAATGTTGCATACAGAAAAAAAAAGGAAATGAAATGTTTTTTTTTTTTTCCAGAGTCTTTCAAAATCTTAGGGGTGAATAAGAAAATGTGATATTATTTATTTATACATTGTGCTTTAAAATTTGTACATATAAAATGATCTATAAAGTTATTAAAAGTCATCGACATTTTGAATACCCCTGGATTTCGTAGGATTTTAAAATGTCTGAATTGAATATCGCATGATTTTATAAAAAATTTTAAAAGTCTTTACAAATCTATATTGAATACTCCAAGACTTTTATAGAATTTAAAAACTCAAAATTGAATACACCTAAACTTTCAAACTCCATAAAAGTCTTTAAAATTTTTATCAATTCTTAATTGAATACACCCTCATAAATTGAATACACCTAGACTTTCAAATTCCATAAAAGTCTTTAAAAATCTTATCAATTCTTAATTGAATACACCATCGTAAGAATCCCTCTTTTTATCTTCTTATATGAATGGCTCTCCTCTTAATATTTTATTTATCCCAAATTGTGAGTTAATTATGGATTATTTTGGAGGCAAGACTTGGAATCCTATGTAGTTTCGCTTGATATGTATTAAGCTTGTTTTTTTAGTATGCAAGTTCTAGAAGTTTGGGTTAGTGAAATATTTATGTCTTTGACAATCTATGATTTTGCTCCGATTTTGGAGTTTATTACATAAATCTTTGTGTTGTTTTTCTCCATCTATTTATATTTTATGGGTTCTTATATTTATTTGAACAAGAATCATGTGGATGAATCAAGGAATTAATTTGAATTCCCCCACAAAATAGTGTCATTTCAGATCCTTCCCATTATTCTTGATACTTCAGGCCATATTGCAATTTACAGAAGATCTCAATATTCTAAATCACATGGACGTGGAAGTCATCGAAGAGCATTACCACATAACATAAACATGATAAGGATTCCATACCTCAAACGGAAGAGATTTGAGACATTAATTTATGGGAATTCGTCCATGAAAAATACAACAAAATGGAGAGCTTAATAAACATTATTTTGTGAAGCAATCTTGAAACGAATTTCATTTATTGCATCGATATATTGTTCCAAAAAACAATCTCCAGAATACTAAAGAGTCCAGAAAAGGGATGCTATGAGAAAAGGAGCAGAATTGACGCCTTGACAAAGATTCTACGGGCACTTGTCTTTAATGCAAATTAGAGCAGTGTTTTCAATATGTCAGAAACTTTGACTATATTTCATCTACATCGAATTATGGAAGTCAGACGTTAATGTGATTCTTGAACTTATACTTTGGAGCATGCACACTTAGCACCGTTAGCTTGTAAAGGCAACCGTCTAAAAGTGGTTCGGCAACTATTTGCACTCTGAGGGTCAAGTTAGTTGTTAGGAATGAGAACAAATATACAAGTAAAACAAAATAGACAGAGATTTGACTAGGAGTTTGATTTTCATACCTTTTTCTTCTCAATGTAGGGAGTATTAATAGGTAAACTAAGATTAAAAGTATTTTGGACATTTTAACTCATCTTGACACATGTGACTTTCTCATTGGTGAAGCTGTTATAAATCAACTGATTTTTGTTTAATTCTACTTGACACCTTTTGGTTGTATATTATTGATATCTCATCATACCAAGGTTCCCGGGATGGCGTAGTATTGTGGCATAGGTAAATGGCTTAATAATTTTGGATTTGGTTGTTTAAGAGCATCTCCAATGGTGGCTTCTATTTTGAATGTCCAGCTGATGTGGCGATGAGGTGGAGGGGACAAAACTAATGTGGCATCATTTATTGTATAAGGTTATTCAACAGGATGTCTACTTTTAGACGGCTTGCTAGACACCTTCTACAATAAATGCTGCCACATTGTGTCTATCTCTCTCATCTATTTTTCTCTCTCTTTCCTCATTCCACTATCTCTCTCCTCATTTATGTTATCTCTCTTGCTACGTAGACTTTTTAGAAGATGTCTAGCATTGGAAGGTCTACAATTTATCATCTGAGCATTAAATGCTCCTTCAAAACTTCAAAATGTATTTTTCAAAGTAAAACGACTCATACTTGAATTGCCGAAAACAAATGGAAAAAGAATTTTCCATAGTTTCCATCAAATTGTGGACATTCTGAAAACCACATTTATCCCCACTAAAAATGATAGGCAACCAAGTTGCTCACACTTATCTTCCTTTTAGAGAATGCATGACCAAATGTTAAGTCGAAAATTCTTCATATTTACACATTGAATTCCCGTTCTAATAATTAAACCTACAAAAGAACTTCCCAAATTGATATCAATATTTGGGCATTAGTATTATTGATCCCAAAAAATTTTAATAATTATTAGAGATTATTAACTAAATGAATATTAGTTATGAGAAGAACAATTACATTTTAAAGCTTTTACCAAACACTTGACCCTACTAGCGGCAGGCTTCTTCACAATCTTTGAGGCATCATAAAGCAGCCACCTTGAATCACCACAATGGAAGTAGCAATCAATTAGAGCATCATTCCAACTAAGCAGCCAAATTGTAAACTAAATAGAGATATTCGATAAAAAATAATAATTCGTCACAAGAAAAATTGAAACAGAATGAGTTGATAGACAATCTGCAGCAAGAGAGTTATGAAAATGAAGGACATAGTGACTTACTTGAGCCCCTCAATCTTAACCATGAGGAGTATCAGTGGGGGTCTTCATATCTACTCTAGTGGCAATCTTTTGTAAATAATGCTAACAATGTCTCTGTTGAAGAACCATCAAAGCAGATTTCAGCATTTCTCTGGCTTTTCTATCTGGTGAACATCCAGAAGATTCCATCTCACTATATATCTTAGGGACCTGACAGGCAACCAACAGAAGGAACTTGGATTAAAGCAGGGTACAAATATAAAAGCCGTAACTTCGTTGTCCATGCTTTTAATACTAATAAGTGGAAACCCCAAAACAATTGCAAGACATGGAAACATTTGATGAAACGATGAATATCAACGTGATGTAATTAAATAACATTTTTCGGCCAAATAAAACTCATTCTTCTATTTTTCATTTATTCATTTTTATTATATAACAAGTTCATAAACTAAAGAATGTCATCAGAAAGAGGTGAGAATTTGCAATTCGCAATAAAGCAGAATTTTACAAATGGGGGAAGGAGGTGTTTCTGATGGATGCATTCGGGTATCTCAGGGGAGTCCAGTTCAATGAAACTGAGGGTTCAAAGATAAAACGTATATAGAAGACAAAGGATAATATATAAGCCATGGATCAAAGGACCACACCAACCCATTAACTATCCAGCATTTTACAAATGCTAGCCAGCCACCTTAAGAACACTCAGAGTTTCAATTCCTCCATTGTAAATTTGAAATGGACTAGCGAAAATCGAATGAAATAGCACATATGTTGGTAGTCAGCTTCAAAAAGAGATAGCACACACCTGATCAAACTTCCGAGCCCTTATAAACGCCTTCATTAGAGTACTGTAGGTAACTACATCTGGACTAATGCCCTTCAAGAGTGACAACACCATATTAGAGAAGAAAATGCATATTTAAACAATGATTAAGTCATTGAGCTAAATCTTACACTCTCTTTTATGTGATGATAAACCGATAGGGCCTCCATATGCCTTCCAGCAGTACCAAAAGCATTGATCAACACATTTAGCATTATCAGGTTGGGCTCCACTCCTTCTGCTTCCATGAGCTGCAGAATCCTGACAGTTTGCTCACACAATCCCTGCATTGAAAATGAAAAAATCACGAAGCATACTAGCCAAGATCAAATTTTGTTATGTTGTGAATAAAATCTCAATAACATAATAGATTGAACAGAGATAAAGTCACCTGCTGAGCATAAGCATTTGCCAGAACACAAAATATGCTCGGCGAAAGCTGAAGACCTTCCAATTTTAATGCATTTATGCAATCTTCAGCTTTTTGGAATTTCCCATATTGTCCATAAATATCAACCAAGACAGCATAAATTGTACCACTCCTTTGATGCCCCCTCCCTTTCATATTCTCAAACATTTTCTTCATGTTATCCCACTTCCCCTGCTCCCCTAGGTGGGTTATTATAGTAAAGAAGATCTTCGGATCAGGATATATCCCTTGTTCCTGCATCTGATTAAACAAATCCAGAGCACCAGCTAGATTCCCATATTTGCAATTCCACCGAATCAATGAGTTCCATGTCTTGATATCAGGCTTCATACCTTCTTGTTGCATTCTCTCAAAAATTTCCAATGCTTCTCCTAATTCTCCATATTTTCCAAATGTATCGATGATGCTATTATATATTCTCCTATCCATTGGTATCCCCATCTCCCGTATCTCCCCCACAATGGCAATTGCTTTCTTCCACATCCCATTGTCTCTATATAGTTCAATAATCTTACTATACACAAAAGAATCCGGCCAGAACCCCTTCCTCTTCATCTGAGCAATGACTAACCAAGTATCCTTCATCCGACCTGCGTGAACATAATAGTCAATAAGGATCTCAAATGTTTCACGATTCCTTTCCAAACCCGAATCATCCAGTGCTCTTGAGACTTTATCTGCAAGCTCTAAGAGGCCTTTTCTCAAACAGTTTTTGAGTAATGCATTGAACACTATAATTCCTGGCCTACAACCCGAAAGTATCATTTCATTGAAAATTGCATCCGCTTCTAAAGTCCTGCCAACACTTCCAAGAGCTGTTATCAAGCAAGTGTAGGATATTGAATTTGGCTGATACCCTAGAGCCTCCATTTGTGAAAGCAATGCCATGGCACTATCAATATCCCCTTCTTTGCACAATTCACTTATAGTTTCATTGTATAAATCACGAGAAAGCTCTTGCCCAATACTGTAAAAATCATTTGATTGCCCGGAAATTGAGTTGTGAATGGAATTTAAAGAAGACGTAACTGATTTTGAGCCATGTTTTTCGACTCTGTGTCGTTGTATATGTGAAAAATTTACAATCTTGAAATTTGAATTGAGGAATTTGAAAACGATTTGACAGAAAGGCGAAAAACCCTGAAATTTTGCAATTGAGTGTGATTTACTGGCTGGGAAAAGCTGCTGCAACTCCATGGTTTTGACTTGACAATCCCAAATTCCCACTGAAGTGTATCACTGGACGATATTGTCCGGGAAGGTCGAAATTGGATAGCAAAAATGAAATAAAGACTTTTTTTCGAAGTTTTATAAAATGCCCTTTTGCAAGGGTTCAACTCCAAAAATTGTGATATTAGATAATATTTAATACAGCTTTAATTAAAAAAAGTCTAATTTCTACTTCATCTTCTTCACATCTTCACAGTACCTCACCCTACTCCACCCCAATTGTCTCCCCACACACTATACTTTTCGGTTCTATTAAGAAAGTTACTCATTTTTAATTCATTCTAATCATGATATATCAATCTATTTTACTCCACCACAATCCTTTCCCTTACCCAACGCCATGCCTTATAAAAGGCACTTTTCAAAGGGTCCAATCCAAGATTTTGGATGTTAGATAATGTTTAATACAACTTTAATTAAAAAATGTCACAACTATAATTCATCTCATTGACGATATCTCACATCACCCCACTCCACCACCATTGTTCTCCCTACCTAAGCTATGCCTTCCGCTCCTATTTGTTCTTGTTTCTTTGTCGTCTCCTCCCACTGTATCTCTTTCAACGCCTATATATGTGTACACTGCAGAGAGATGAGAGGCGGCATGGAGAATGATAAACGAGACGAGATTATAACAACAAAATGATGGTCGTTCTAATTATGCTAAGGTTGCGTTTATCGAGCAATTATTAAAAGAATTTTTAGAATTCATCCCATGTTTCATCCTAATTATTTTAAATTTGAGCAGTGTGTGATTGGATTAATAGCGGGGTTTGGAGAGTTGAGGCGGTGAACAAGGGGTGACAAAGTGTAACATACCGAACTAAAAGCAATCAAATTGTTACTAGACACACATATCACAAAAAATTTTACAAAAGGAAAGAAATAATAAATTAATTTCAGTTGTTGTCTTATAATTTGGATGCATATTTAGAGCTTATTTGGCATGGTTTTTGAAAAGTCAAAAGTAGCTTTTGAGACTAAAAAACAGTGTTTTAAAATTCGATTAAGATATTGTCACGAAATGAACGAAGTGGTAAATTATTGAATCAATAGTTAAATCAACGGACCAACTCCTGTCAAATATAATTATTATTATTTTATATGCATTACAATTTTTACAATTGTTAAAATCATTATCATAATTTACATGCATTACAACATTAATATTAATGTGTCATTTGTAAGCAAAAAGTCACTTCACTTATAGCAAACAATGTATTTGAAATTTGTAAAAAATAATTTCAATAAAAACAGCAACTAATAACTTTATCAACAAAATATGCATTTAGTAAAATAAATTACTAAATGATCTCAATAAGACGACAACTAATAACCTCATCAACAAAATATGTATTTAACAAAATAAATTATTTACTATTTTTTAAATCAATAATGACCTTCTGGGTTTAGGTCAACAAATTTTATAAAAATCCATTGAATTTTTCTAGGTTTGGATTGATTCGGTTGCATACCGGTCCAATAGAGTGATCCAAACCGGTCTGATGATTGGGTTACCAGATTTCTGATTGAACTGATTAAGTCGATCTAAGTTTTAAAACACCATAAAAATTTGTTGTTGGACCTATTTGGATAGATTTTTGAAAGGTATATACCAACAAAATATCAATTTCATTGAAAGATACTGGAGAGAAAAATAAAAAGTTTTTATAGAATATTTTTTTTCAAATAATAAATGCAATCGTTTTGTTTTACAATCTGATTCCAAATGATACTCTCAATTACAAATTCAAAATTCAAAATTTCTGAGACATCAATAATACACGACAACATACATTAATTTTGAGATCGAAAAATTCTGTTGAACCAATAACAACAGCATATTAACAAGTTATTTGGTGTTGTTGTTGACATAATACACTAGGATAACTTGTCAACCATGTATTATGTTTACGAAACAGTTTGTAGAAATACGAGTCATGGGCCAACGTAATACAATCTACAACATCATAACCATCCGAAACACCAGTAGCAATACACGTGTAATGGTCAACTATGCTTGGTGGGACATAGTTGAGCAGTCAAACACATACTCAACTCTATTTGAGATAGAGTCGAGCAAATGTTAGAGTATGATAAAGTGAGATAAAGTGGCGCAGGAGATGATGTATCGAAGAATAAGACTTTTTTTAACATAAGATTATATAAGAAATTTGATGTCTAATGTAGCTTTCTATTTCTTTTCCATATATGGGAAGTGCTGAAGTCATCATAAAATAATTCAGAAATTACAATAGAAACGAAATAAAGGAAGTTTGTGATGATTTTTCAGTCTTTTCTACTAGATAATCTGGTGTCTTTATGCATGAAGATAATTAATTCGATTGCCGTGGTCGAATTCTATTATGGGTTTTTAACCACATTCTTCATAG
Organism: Forsythia suspensa; assembly: GCA_023638005.1. Lineage (NCBI taxonomy): Eukaryota > Viridiplantae > Streptophyta > Magnoliopsida > Lamiales > Oleaceae > Forsythia > Forsythia suspensa. The sequence continues at coordinate 50,088,096 of CM042666.1, forward strand.
GGTCCTCTTATATCTTCTTTCTCCGAGTTTGAAATATGGAAGAAGGAATCAATATGAAGGTATCAGCAATATCTAATTTTATTAAGGACAACTTATGATGTATTGATATTCCTATTGATCTATTATGCACGTCTACATCTAGCATCTAGCATTGAGTAGATTTCGTACAATAACTGCGATAGAGCCCATTTACATAATTTTTGAGTTGAAATAAGGGCAATTTACACATCTACACTAGTATCATATTGAGAATTAAAATATACTAGGTAATAATAACTATTTTAAAACTACCCGTTAAAACTCAACAAAGATTGAAATATACTGAATACTTTAAAGACTCCTGAATTTGTGAAAATCTTACTATATCCATATTAATAACAACCATTTCAATTAGGAAAAATCTTATTCCACCATATCGTCCTCTTTTGAATTTCGAAATTAATAGTTTCCAAACATATCATCAATTTAAAGTTCCGACCATAAGTTCTGAACATTGATAAGCTGCTTTATCAGGAAAGGTAGATAAAATTTTCAATTATCGTCCATTGTCGCGGACTTAAATCTCGTATCTATAAATACAATGAAACATAATTAATATACAGAGTTTCGTATCACATTGTATATACGTTCACAATCACATAAAAAAATTGAAATTAAACTGGACTTAGATATAGTAACACTGATTCCATTCATATATGTTTATTAATATAAAATAACATGTAAATATAACATACAGTATCATCAGTCCGAAACATAAAAGATTATTAATACAACACAACATTGTGGTATATCGTTCACAACAAGAATCAAATACGATATATGTTTGGTAATATATATAACTTTGTAGCACAATGGATATTCATTGACATCAAACTTTAAAGTGTTAAGACATTCAAATGTTCATGTACATTCCTCACATCATAAAACTTTTGTATTTTCAATTGGCAAAGGGTAACACATTGGTGTCATTCTATCAATTAACAACAACAAAGTAACATAAAGTTGGGTAAAAACTTAATCATATCACATCGTTGTTGAAATGAGATATCAGCATAACTCACACCACCAGATATACGAATGAAGATGAGATGCATGTACAGACATAATAAACGGAAAAAAATGCCCAAATACATAGAATAATTTTTCTATAAAAAAAAACCTTATTTTCTTCCGGAATTGAAACCATAATCTTCTTCTTCTCCAGTATTTTCATTTTTTGTCACGTTTATTCTTGGTCCCATGTGAAATTTTTCGCTTGACTATTCTTGATGCCCAATATTCTGGAAATATGAATATTGAATAAAATGAAGAAGGTAGATGTAAGAACTAGGGTCGAATTAAATTCGAAAAATGTATATTATTGGGTAAAACTCATAAAATTATGATCAAATAGTAAATGAGAATACATACATGTAAGTATATATCTTGGAAATTGCTCTTATTGTGAACAATTTGTGTAATCGGACTGAAATAATCAAAATGAAATGGTTGAAGATTTTGTCGTTTTGATGTGCTTAAAAAAAAGAGACAGTAAAGTTGAAAAGGTATTGAAGTGAAATACATCAATGCAGATTCCATAATTATCACTTGCTAGATTTGCTCCAATAAATAAGGAAAGATACGTTTTGGTCCTGAAATTTAGCAACTTTCAAGTTATAGGTTTTTAAAATTATAATAAATAAAATAATAAATTATAAAAATGTGTAAATGTGAAATAAAAATGCTATTTATGAAGAAAATAAAGAAAACCAGTATATTTCAAAAAATTGATGTAAAAAAGGTAGAGATCCTAATTTTGTCTATAAATTTACATAATTTTTGAGTTGAAATAAAGTGATATATTTTGAGAACAGACCCATTTACATAATTTTTTAAAAAGAGACCATTTTTCACTAAATCTTTTCGAGTGGGTCCTCTCTAAAACATCATATTCCTCTCCTCTTCCTTTCCTGGTTTGAAGCAGGATAAAAGAACAACCCGCCAAAAGAAAATATCTGCTGTATTTTCGTCTTATCTTCACACTAGAAACTATAGCTAATAGTCCCTTCTCATCTTGAATTTACTGTACATATTTTCACGTATACATATACAATTATCTTATATATGAAATAAATCTCGTTAGACATGCCAAAATTCCATTTTTTTCCCCAACCAAATCGAAGTTTAGGCAATTTATGAAAGAACCCAGAAGTAAATTCAAATTCAGAGGGCATGGCATGCACTGGAATGCTAACCGTTGCTCCATCCCCATTACACACAAGCAGAAAATCGAAGGTACACAAGAACACGTCTTTTCCTTGCCGCTCAACTTCTGCTAGTACATCTACTGCTAGTGAACCGGAATCTGCAAAGAAATTTAGTTATAGTAGAGCCTCACCATCTGTGAGATGGCCCAACTCAAAATTCACAGATACCCGTAAGAATTTACATGATTCCTCATTCATTGTTACCCCTACCCCACTGACTGATGTTGGAGATGTGCAAGATTCTGAGGGTAAAGATAAAATTGGAATAGAAAGTGAAGAGTTATTGACTGTGAATAGAATGAACGATGAAAATGTTGAGGTTTTGGGTAGGAGGATTAGTAGGAATACGGTAAAGAAAATGAATAAATTGGCGTTGAAGAGGGCGAAAGATTGGCAAAAGAGAGTACAATATTTGGCCGACAGGATTTTAGAATTGAAATCTGAGGAGTTTGTAGCCGATGTTTTGGACAAGAAGATGGTGCAAATGACCCCTACTGATTTTTGCTTTCTGGTGAAATGGGTTGGTCAGTCTAGTTGGCAAAGAGCGTTGGAGATTTATGAATGGTTAAATCTTAGGCACTGGTATTCTCCCAATGCTCGAATGCTTGCCACAATACTTTCCCTGCTTGGAAAGGCAAACCAGGAAGTGTTGGCTGTGGAGATTTTCACTCGGGCGCAGCCTTCGGTAGGTAATACAGTCCAAGTTTACAATGCAATGATGGGGGTTTATGCTCGGAATGGTCGGTTTACCAAGGTTCAGGAGTTGCTTAATTTGATGAGAGAATGTGGCTGTGAGCCGGACCTTGTGAGTTTTAATACTTTGATAAATGCACGTTTGAAATCGGGGCCTATGTCACCAAACCTGGGGATTGAACTCTTAAGTGAAGTGAGGAGGTCGGGGATTCGACCGGATATAATTACTTATAACACTCTTATTAGTGCCTGTTCACGTGAGTCCAATTTGGAAGAGGCTGCGAAGGTTTTTGATGACATGGAAGTGCACAAATGTCAACCTGATTTATGGACTTATAATGCCATGATTTCTGTGTTTGGAAGATGTGGATTGGCTGGTGAGGCAGAACGGCTCTTTAAGGAGTTGGGATCAAAGGGGTTCTTGCCAGATGCAGTTACATACAATTCAGTACTTTATGCATTTGCAAGAGAAGGGAATTTGGAGAAGGTGAAGGAAATTTGTGAAGAAATGGTGAAGATGGGATTTGGAAAGGACGAGATGACTTATAATACTATTATTCATATGTATGGGAAGCAGGGTAAGCATGAGCATGCACTGCAAATTTACAAAGGCATGAAATTCTGTGGCAGAAATCCTGATGCAGTGACGTATACAGTTCTTATTGATTCTCTTGGGAAAGCAAATAAGATGACAGAAGCTGCAGATGTGATGTCAGAGATGCTAAATACTAGTGTTAAACCCACTTTGCATACTTACAGTGCTTTGATCTGTGGCTATGCAAAGGCTGGAATGCGATTGGAGGCAGAAGAAATGTTTGATTGCATGCTGCAGTGTGGAATTAAACCAGACAATCTAGCGTACTCAATCATGCTGGATATCCATTTAAGATCAAATGATTCCAAAAAAGCGTTATTGTTGTACCGTGAAATGGTTCGCAATGGTTTTGCCCCAGATCTTGTCCTATATGAGGCGCTGCTCCGGGTGCTTGGCAGAGAAAACAAAGAAGAAATTATCCAGAAAGTGGCCCAGGATCTGGAAGAATTGCATGGCTTGGGCCCGGAAATGATTTCATCTTTACTCACTAAGGGAGAATGCTATGACCATGCAGCTAAAATGTTGAGATTAGCAGTTACGAAGGGTTATAGTTTTGACCACAATGCCTTATTTTCAATTTTGAGTTCTTACAGTTCATCTGGACGATTCTCTGAAGCAACAGAATTGTTAAATTTTATAAAGGAGCACATGTCTGGATCCCAGCAGTTTATAACTGAGGCCTTAATTGTTATTCTCTGCAAAGCTCACCAATTGGATGCTGCTTTAGAGGAGTACTACAAAAATAATAACTTATGTTTCTTTGATGGGAGTTTTGCCATGTACGAGTCCCTGATCCAATGCTGCAAGGAGAAGGAACGTATTGCTGAAGCTTCTCAAATATTTTCTGACATGAACTTTAGTGGGGTTGAACCTTCTGAGAATATATACCAAATAATGGCTACTATATATTGCAGAATGGATTTTCCAGAGACGGCTCATTACTTGGTTGATCGTGCTGAAATAAAGGGCATTCCTGTTCGCGATATCTCAATTTGTACTGAACTCATTGAGGCTTATGGAAAACTGAAGCAACTGGAGAAAGCAGAGAGTGTTGTGGGAAGACTGAGAAAGAAATGTAGTGTAGTGGACCGGAAAGTTTGGAATGCTTTGATAAAAGCTTACGCCGCAAGCGGTTGCTATGAGAAAGCAAGAGCTGCTTTCGATACAATGATGAGAGACGGTCCTTCCCCAACAGTGGATACAATAAATTCTCTCTTGCAAGCACTGATTATTGATGGAAGATTAAATGAGCTTTATGTTGCGATTCAGGATCTTCAAGATATGGGTTTCAAAATTAGCAAGAGTACTATTGTTTTGATGCTGGATGCTTTTGTACAATCTGGTAACATATTTGAAGCGAAGAAAATATACCATGGAATGAAGGCTGCAGGGTACCTTCCTACCATGCATCTCTATAGAGTTATGATTGGGATGCTGTCCAGGGGAAAACAAGTAAGGGATGTTGAGGCCATGGTTTCTGAGATGGAGGAAGCAGGATTCACTCCCGATCTTTCAATATGGAATTCAATGCTTAAGCTGTATACAAATATTAAAGATTATAAGAAGACAGTTGAAGTTTACCAGTGGATACAAGAATCTGGACTAAAACCAGATGAGGAAACTTACAATACTTTAATACTGATGTACTGTAGAGATTGTAGGCCTGAAGAAGCTCTTTCATTGATGCATGAAATGAGAAGGCTTGGTTTGGAACCTCACTTAAACACCTACAAAAGCCTGATAGCAGCATTTTGTAAACAGCTGAAGCTAGAAGAAGCAGAACAACTTTTTGATGGTCTAAGAACAGAAGGAATCATACTAGACCGCTCTTTTTATCATTTAATGATGAAAATGTATAGAAGCTCTGGTAACCATTCTAAAGCTGAAAAGCTGCTCGTCACTATGGAGGAATCAGGAGTTGAGCCCACCAATGCTACAATGCATCTGCTTATGACTTCTTATGGCAGCTCAGGGCATCCCATAGAAGCAGAAGAAGTGCTTAATAATTTAAAATCAACGGGTGCAAATCTTAGTACACTACAATATAGTTCTGTAATTAGTGCTTATCTCAAAAATGGTGATTTCGACATTGGCATTCAGAAACTCACAGAGATGAAAACAGAAGGTATAGATCCAGACCACAGGATATGGACTTGTTTCATTCGCATTGCAAGTCTGTGCCACTATACTAGTGAAGCCACTACGCTCTTAACTGCTATTAGGGATGCTGGTTTTGATATTCCACTCAGGCATGATTTCATTACCTTTTTTTTTTCTTCCATTTTTCTCTTGTTTTTCATTTTAGGGGTGCAGGTGCGGGGAGTTCTCTTTATACCTCTTCTCTGATTGCAAATAGTAAAGTGATTTTACATTCACAGGCTTCTGACAGAGAATTCAGAGTCGCTGTTGTCAGAGATAGACTGCTATCTCAAGAAACTAGAACCCATAGAAGACAATGCCGCTTTTAACTTTGTCAATGCTTTGGAGGACTTATTGTGGGCTTTTGAACACCGTGCTACTGCCTCGTGGATTTTCCAACTAGCAATTAAAAGAAACATTTATCACCATGATGTGTTCAGGTAGCAACTAAACTCTACTCTTGAAATATCTGGATCATACTATTTATTTTCTGCCAATCATGTTTAAATATGAAGGAGTTTGTATGCTCTCAAACAATGCTCCAGAAGAATGCGAAATATGCTTTTCATTTATTATCTTGCGTACTTGATATCTTCTTTGTTCATATAAACAGGCATTATAACACTCCCCCTTCATTTGACATTTTTTTTTTCTCTATACGATCTCATTGAGTAATCTAATCGACGAAAATGATTATGTACCATGGATTTAAAATGCTATCAAATAGCCAAATGTGCATCATATGCTTTCAAGAAAATCTTTCACGTTGCTGAAGCCATTTCAACTAGCTTCCGTGTTTATATTTCTCTGGTTTGCTTTTGATTTTATTTCTTGGTTGTGCAGGGTTGCCGACAAGGAATGGGGAGCTGACTTTAGAAAGTTATCTCCCGGTGCTGCTCTTGTTGGTCTAACTCTATGGCTTGACCTCATGCAGGCAAAGCTTCTTTCCTATCTCTCTTATATTGGTGATTTTTGAGAATTGATGTATTTCAAGTGGAGAAACAATTATGTGAAATCAAGAACTCGATGCTTCTAATTTTTAGCGAACTCTTCTCTACTAATGTTTTTACATAACATTGTGAACTAATTTGCCTAAATGCACCATATTCAGGAGTTTGCTTAATTATTAAACCAAGAAAGGAAGTAATAATCACGATCTTGATCATTGTATGAAGTTACAGAGTGCATGAAACCTGGAATTGTCATTACCCGATCATGTATTTTAGATATATTTGTTTATATTGTTAGCGCTTGGAAAGTTACAAGTTTGGTCTATTAACTCTAAAACTCTACTTGTTGAGTTTTATAAACTGAATCATCAGTCCTTGTTGCTTCACCTTTTTGACGTAGATCATAATCATACTTCAGTTGATAGTCCATCTATCCGTGTTCAATATTAGTTCATCATACTAACTTGTTATCTTCTGATTCATTATCTTTAGTTCCATATAAATCCCTTTGGTTTGTATTTTTCTTCATTTCTTGCTTTGCATCTGATGTAACACTATAATCACTGTGCATTCTTGGAGGGCTTCCGTAATCCCCAAATCGTAATATTGACTCCCGAAAAGAGCGAGAATGAAAATCATAATTTTACCTGTTGTCTGAAGTTGAATATTACATGAAATGCTGGATGCTGTATTGCTTACTAGATTTCAGATATAGTCGGCCACAATTTCTAATTTTTAAGGCTGAAATTGATAGTCAGATGTATATATGATCAATGTCAATTCATTCTATTGATCCGTGGTTTGCCTTTCATGTCTTTGTTCAACAATTTTGTTATTTTATTATTATATTTTCTATCTGAGATGACACTATAGTAGCTGCAGGATGCATCCTTGGAGGGGTTTCCTGAATCTCCAAAATCTGTAGTACTGATTACAGGGATATCAGACTACAATAAGGTTTCTTTGAACAGCACATTGAAGGTGTACCTCTGGGAAATGGGGTCTCCATTTCTTCCCTGTAAAACTCGGAGTGGAGTCCTTGTAGCGAAAGCTCATTCCTTGAGAATGTGGTTGAAGGATTCCCCATTCTGTTTGGACCTTGAGTTGATAGATAACCCTGTGCTTCCCGAGACAAATTCAATGCAGCTCATGGAAGGATGCTTTATTAGATGTGGGCTCGTTCCTGCTTTCAAGGACATAAATGAGAGGCTCGGGCAAGTAGCACCAAAAAAGTTTGCAAGGCTTGCATTGCTTTCAGACGAGGAAAGAGACAAGGTTATTCAGGCTGACATTTTGGGGAGGAAAGAGAAGTTAGCCAAGTTGGGAAAAATCGGGGTTATGGGAAAGAAGAATATCTCGAAATTCAGTAATGGAAAACTCTCAACTGCTCTTTCTTCAAAACCAAAAACTTGAGTTCTCAACAGCATTCTCGAACAAAAGATTTCCTGACTTTTTTTGTGGCTCGTGTCCATACTGAGTTGTATAGCTGGGGCTTGAAGCTGGAGACCTAAGAATGTACATTTTGTCGACATCAATGTAACTTGGACATTCTCAATACGTATTGTATGGAGACATTGAAATTCAACTGAAAGATTGGCTGGAAATTGGCCTGCTGCTTCTTTACGCATCCGCGACATTCTTGAACGTGATCAAGTGGTACGAGGTTGTGTGAGGAAGGAGAAAAGTTGTGAAACAAGATCTTCGTGGCAATGAGCTACTAATCAAAATGGAAATGACTTTAGAAGCTCGTTCTTCTGCAGGTAAGTTTCTTACAGTAACATGTCCATTTGGTAGAACTTCAAACTGAATGTCCAACTACATGTAATCAATAAATATGTGCTGAAACCCTGCCCTACATAAGAAGAATACTTGTACTCCAATGGGCAAGGTTCTAGAAGCTGGAAGACGTGACAACGCAGCAAGGTTAACTCTCAAGACTTATGAGCTTAAGCTTGTACAGGTGAAGCCTAGGTGTAAAAAAGTGTTTTTCTATTGTCAAAATTGTTTTAATTATTGAAATAAAATCATTAATAAGTATTTTTTTTATTTAATTAGTTTATTTGACCTTTAAAAAAAATGGACCAAAAAAAAAAAAACACACACACAATAAAAAGGTGCATGCCTTTTGGCACAAAGCTTTACCTTTTGCCGCTTGTGTCCGCTTTAAATGGTTAAAAATAGAGTTGATCGTCTTTTTTGACGTTTTTTCATATATGAGATTTTTTCTTCAGATGGCTTTCTAATATTTTGCTAATGGGTTTATCTCTCTCTCTCTCTCTCTCTCTCTCTCTCTTCTTCTTCTTTCTTTTCTTTGTAGACATTAGTGATTTGCACTGTCGGGCTAAAAAAGAACAAATCTACAAATTTATCACATACATTTCTGTCTAGTCATATCTAATTTAATATATTAAACATGTCATAAGTTCGTAACAAGTTTTTATACAAGTATTTATATTTAGTTCAACAATTTGTAAAAAATAATTAGATAAGTTCAACTATATAAATTTTATTGCCAATCTATAAAGTACGATTAATTCAAACGCTAAAAATTCTTTGATGTGTGTAATAATATGGACTAGTATATATTTATTAGTTGTGGCAGGATGACTACATCTAAAAACAATAGATTGCTATGTTTTTACATTGTGTAATTTGATGAACGCTTTCATTTTAGCCTTTCAATGTGCGTAGACCCATCTAGTAGCGGTGGGCGTTTAACTCATCCTCCTCCTCGTGGAAAATCCACACCTCTTATCAATTAAATCTCAAATTTTCACTAAATAATCACTTTGATCTGCTTTAATATTGATTGTTAAATCTGTTATAGTGATAAATCAAAATTAATTAATGTCCTCTAGTAAGTAAATAATAAAAAATAAGACAGACAATTGTTAACGTGGTTTGAAAACCGTTTAGGTTCAAGAGGCCACGCCCAACTATTGAACAACCTAAAAGTTAAAACAAATTACAAACAACAATCAGATTTAAACAAATAAAGATTATCTCTTTAATTTTGACGTTATTGTGTAGAATTACTTATTGGACTAGCTTGTTCAACGAGCACCCTTATTGTTGTTGATTTGAAACTGTTGAATTCCATTAAAAATTGTAAATCTTTTTCTCCCGAAAATTTCTAAGTTTAAAACAAAGAACCTAAGACCAAAAGGTTGTCTCTAAGCTATTAATATTTTTGCTCACATGGATGAATGAATAGCTTAGAAAAACGTGAATTAGTTGCAATGAAACTCGATTGATTTTTTTTTTTCCTAACTAAATTTACACCTTTTGCAATGTAAAATCTCTGATTTTTGGATCAATTTGGTGCATATCAAATTGGGAAAGATAAGATATTAAGACGAAGAAAGATTTGATTTTGAAATTGCAACATTCGGAAATCGTGTTGCAACATAAAGAAGCATATTCCTTTTAGAAATGGGAATTTGACACAAATAGTTTCTAATCTTTGTTCTCAATGTAGAATTGGTCCATAATTTTCCGGCAAGAATGTTCATAATCTATGTGTTTTGGTACATAATTGGTCATTATTTTATTAAAAAAATTAATATGTCCTTAAATTTAATTAGGATTGTAGTTGGATTTCTAATTTTTGTAAAATGTGCAAATGAATCCGGTACCTTTAAAATGTATAATAAATATATTATTATAATCATATCAATTAAATTTTTCATAAGAATAAAATGTTAAATTATTGAAAAAATTGCCAATAAGTCATCTCCACATGACTTGTTCCAAATTAGGTCAAAACTTTTTTTAAATTGTGATTAAGTCATACTTCACATCAATATTTTATATTAATTCCAAAATCACCCATTTTAACCATATTTTCATTGACACAATCTTCCAACTCCACAACCTCCTCCACCTCCGGCGACAACTCCACTTTTTAGGTAATTTTTTGGTAAAGATTTTGTTAGGCGTGAAACTACCAAAATAAATGACAAGTTACTACAATAAGAGATTTTTCGAACATGTGTATAGGGAGGTGGTACCAATTTTCGAACTTCACGTCATGGTGGAGCAATTATTTCCATAATATTTAATTTAGTATACTAAATATATTATTATAATCATATCAATTAAATTTTCATAAGAGAATAAAATTTTCCTTGAATTTGATGTTAAATTATTTTGTTTTTAAAATAAGTATATGTAATTGCTATATGATGTTGGTCTTTTAACTCTAAAATATGACTTTAATTGAATTAAGTTTTGAGCATATGACTTTAGAGCCCATAAATGCCCAAACAAAGTGACCCATTACTGAATTTACCCTAAATTATTTTGTTTTTAAGTATATGTAATTGCTATATGATGTGAAAAATTAATATATATAAATAACAAAATGACGAATATAATTTTATGACATTGAATCAATCTTATTATCTTTTTATTTAACATACAAATATTCATAAAAATTAATTTATAAATTATGTGTTCTTTATTTTCAAATTATAATAAAACGATAAATTAAAATATGAAAAATGTTCGAGCTCTAATATTTGTAGATAATAAACGAATAGGACAATTAAATGAAAGTATTTGATAAGTTTGTAACAAAGTTATTTTTCTTTTTTGTTATAAACATAAAAAAAATTTAATTTAAAATAATATAACTACATAATAATAAAACTAATAATTTCATTTAACACATTTGTTGATAATTGTGAGCTTAAATTTTAATTATTTCGTAATAGTTCGTAAAATATACAAAATAATTTACGTATATTATCAATTTGGTCAATAAAGTCTTAATTTTAAAAAAAAAAACTCGCTAGTTTTCTTTAAATTTTTTTAATAAAATAAAGATACATGACTTATTTGCACATTTTACAAATGTTAGAAATCCAATTGTAATTTTTTCTAATTAAAATTAAGATATATTGGTCTTTTTATCAAATAAGGACCAATTCAGCATCAAAACACAAAGTTTAGAGATGTTCATGCCAACAAATAAATATTAAAGACCATTGAGAGTAGAGGTGGGGGACCATCTGCACTAAATTCCCTTTTCAAACTAAAAACCGTGTAATATTTTTGAGTGCATGTTTTGCTTTACTTATAAGTGTTTATAAACAGTTGGTTCTATATAATGTGTAGATAAAAAGTTGATAAAAATTATGAATCCTACGAAATATGTAAATAAAAATAATATTTAACTAATTTATAAGTGTTGAAAAGTACTTACAAACATATGCTTAGAAAGAAATTCCGTACACACAAATTTTAAAGTCTATACATGTTTATCCTTTTAAAAGTATTTTTGGAAATCAACTTAGAATCATAAAAGATATTAACTTATACAAAACCTAAGGAAGTGCATTTAATCTAAATTTTTTTAAATTTTGATTGATATTTTTTAAGTGACGAACTTTTGATTTTTATTGTTTTTTATAGATTTTAATAGACTTTCATATATTTTCATTTCGAAGACTTTACTTTTCTAGACTTTTACAAACTTATCTAAACTTTTGTTATTTAAATTTTGAGTATAAAATATAATGTCCTCAATTAAAAAAATTGTCGTAGAAAAAAGTCTAACACTAATTTATTTAATTGGATTAATATTATTAAATTATATATAAAAAAATTGAATGTATAGTCTTATCTATTTATTTGCTACAAGGAAAATACGTCAAAAGTCAGTACCATAAATTATTAGTTCACTTTTTTTTTTTTTTTTTTTTTCATTTGGATAAAACTATAAACTTTCAAATGGTTTGTGGATAAATTTAAAAAAATATGGTATGCGACTTCTTTTTAAAAATATTTTCCAACAAAATGAATAAAGAGAAAAATATTAATATTATTTTTTATAAACAATATTGATAATTAATCATTGCTATAGAGTATGAAAAGAGAGAGAGAGAGAGAGAGAGAGAGAGAGAGAGAGAGAGAGAGATTGAAAAAAAAAAAATAATATTAATCTAAAAATATTTAATTAATCAACTAAAAATATTGTTGTCTTTTGTTTATACATTGTAATTAAAAAATCATGACTCCGTACGGAAAAAAGAAAATGTGTTTTAAAATTAGTGCTTAGAAAAATTTATAAAAGGTTATCAACATGTATGCTCCAGAATTTCGTATGATTTTAAAAAGTCTAAGTTAAATATAGCACGACTTTTAAAAATATTTAAAAATCTAACCTAACACTTTTATAATTTTTATGTATTAAATAGGCCTATACTTTTAAATTTCATAAAAATTTTATAAAATCTTAATTAAATACACCCATCAACTTCCAAGTATTTAATAATATATTTTGTGAAATTGTTATTCTCTCACATATGCTGGAACTCTTTACATATCATGACAATAAGGGTTTTTTATATTTTTAATTTTTAGTGCTTAATTTTCATCTCGAATATTAATATTATATTGTGGATGTACTTAGATCGATTATTAATCACACGGCCTGGACAAAACAATACCTATTGTCATATTATAATTTGTTTCACCATATTGAATTGCTTGACTTGTACTAATTTTGCGCTCTTAAATATTCTATGTACTCATCTGTATCGATTTCTAGATCTATTTATATAACACGAACAAATTTAACTTGCAGAATGTTTGGCCAAGCTTCTAAAGTTTAATTATAAGTAAATAGAAGTTTTAAATTGAATAATTTTATATTAATCAAAATTGAAAATAAGTTAGAGCATGTTTGATCTTACTTAATTAACTTATAAGTAAAATAAGTAAGAAAGATAGTTATTATGACTGTAATATAAAACTTGTTTAAAACTTAAAATATGTAATTTTGTTTACTTAAAGGAGAAAACACAATCGGAAATCCCCAATGCACAAAAGGGCATGCTCCTTATATATGTGTATTCGAAGCTTGATTGACAACTGAAAGTACATATTTTTCATATTTCGTATCAAAATTAGCTTTATCTTGTGCAATCTCATGGCATGAAAACCTTATATTCATTGAAGAGGTTCTACCACGTGGAAATGCTCTTTAATAGAACTTTAACTGTAACTAGTTGTGACCAAGAAACCATCGATTTTGTTTGATAGGTCGGGAATGCTCGACTTATTAATTTATCAGGTAAATTACTAGGAGCTCACTACCAATTCGTTTGCTAGCATACGATTCCTCAGTTCTTTGCTTGTTCATATTGGGAAGCAAGCAGATTTCCTATGGAAAGAAAGTGAGTTAGCAGGTGGGGTTGAGGTTCAAAGGGTTTAAAACCTCTTCCTAGCTCTGTGGGAATGATTCTCTTTCTTATTAGTCCAGTTGCTATGAATTTTTTAAAAAAGTATGCCACCAATTCAATGACAGAGAATGTATCAATAACGGGACGTTGAGACTTCTCTTCTATTTTATGAGCTTGCTTGGTGTTTTGCGCATTTTTAATTAAATTGTTTCAAGCATTTGTCCAGACACAACGGGACGTTGAGACTTCTCTTCTATTTTATGAGCTTGCTTGGTGTTTTTTGCATTTTTAATTAAATTGTTTCAAGCATTTGTTCAGACACAACGTGACGAAACAAAATTCTATCGAATTGAGGATCTCAAATAGATAAGAGGCTTACCTAAGTTTAAAAGGGACTCTTTTAGAATGAGAAAATGAATTTTGTCCACAACTTTTGAGTTTGTAAATAATGTCCTCTGATTTTTATACATTCATCTCTTTAAAAGTGTTACCAAAATTTCTCCATTTTTGCACGAATTTCGAATTATCTAAGTATTTTTCTCAAATTAGGTAAAGTTGACAAGATATCTATTTTGACACCATCTCTTCATTTTTGCACGATTTAAAATTATCTAGTCATTCTTATTAAACTAGGTAAATATATTAGAGTTTTTAGTTTATTTAAACACTAGTCTTCCTCATCAATTTTGCATCTCATTTGTTACAGAAAACTAATTCAAGAGTTCACTCTTTTATTGAAAAAAATGCATGATATTTCCTAAAAATGTAAACATGCAATAAGTTTTAAATCACCTGAAACTTGCGTAGACACCATTTTTTCCCAACAAAATAAGTATCAAACCATTTCCCCCTTGGCCCAAGCCTGTCAATTTTCAGTATCAGCTGGGCCTCAAAACCTGACCTCACGTTTCAGGCCAATAAATCTCAAAATGGGCCTAAAATGTAGGGTTTTCTTAAAGGTTTACTCTCACCATATAAAAAGCCAGAGAACCCCCCAATCTCAGAATTACAGCCTAAAGGAGTTCGATCCCCCCGTCCCCCACCGCCGCCGTAAGTATAGCCCTATCACTTCTTCACCCGCCGTATAATCACGCTGTATGTATATATGTATGTATATCATCTTTTGTTGTTGATATGAAAATTATTTAGATCAAATCCCATGTGTAACAAATTGTATGAATTCAATTGAGGTTGGTGCTTACTGATTGAACCGCTTTCTTTTGTTTCCTGGGAAAATGAAGTGAATGTGCCGTATGCATTTAGGTTTTTCGTTATGTAGTTTGGGTACCGTGAAAAATAATATGATTTGAGTTTATTCAACTGTGTGGCGGGTATTTTGTGGTTTACCTTACTTTTCCTTATCGTGTGTTAGCCTATATTATTTTCTGTTCATTGCGTCAGGAAAATGAAAATTTATTGATTGTGAATTATATTACCTTACTTTTCCTTATCGTGTGTTAGCCTATATTATTTTCTGTTCATTGCGTCAGGAAAATGAAAATTTATTGATTGTGAATTATATTACCTTAATTTTCCTTATTGTGTGTTGGCCTATATGATTTCTGTTCATTGCGTTAGGAAAATGGAAATTTATTGATCACGAATTATATCTGGTTTTGTGCTATTTAGATTTTGTATTTTTCATTGTTTCTACTTCTTTGGTTCTAATATCCCACTCAATGATGACATTACTTTATTATGCGATTTCATACATCAAAAAATTTCTTCAAAATCTATTTTTTAATGCTTATGTTCGAACAAGTGTTAATGCTAAAAGGCTGTCAGTAATTTTACAGGCGAATGGATGCAATCTATCTAAAATTGGAATAAAATTTGTTAGTGCTTGTGACCTGTAGAGGCTTTGCTGTTATTCTAATTGATGCTGATATTTTTGAGAATCAAATTGCTATTTTAATATAGTCTTCATACATCTAGTATGTATGTTTACTATTGTTTTAATGTCCTGTGTTAGGGATAAAAAAAAATAATCTTATGGGTTATTCGGTAAATGATACTTTAATCTTGGAATTTAGACGGATGGCCAATTTGCAATTTTTTGGATGTCATCGCCTAATTCTAACTTGCAGAAAATAAAATCTAATTTATTATTCTGAATTCATGTGGATGCATGTATCAGTTGATTTTTTAACCAGGCTTTAAAATTACTTTGATGGATCATGGATGTGGTGTGTCTATTTTAGCAGGATGTTTGTCTTAGTGGTTTAATTATTACTCTTTATCTGATTTTCAATAGTTAAATCATGGTTAAGCACAACAATGTCATTCCTAATGGGCACTTCAGGAAGCACTGGCAGAACTATGTGAAGACATGGTTCAACCAGCCTGCTCGCAAGACCAGAAGAAGAATTGGTCAGTGACAATATTTTTTCTGCCTTCTTTCTTTCTTTAACAGAACATAGTTCACTTGTGTACTGATTGTTTGTCTTTTACTTGTTTAATGGCCTGTTCTAGATATTTGATTGATGGACTGATTGATTTTTGTTTGATTGATATTTTTTTTCAGCTAGACAGAAAAAGGCTGTGAAGATCTTCCCAAGGCCTACAGCTGGACCTCTTCGTCCTATTGTTCATGGTCAGACCCTGAAGTACAATATGAAAGTCAGATCTGGAAGGGGATTTTCTCTTGAGGAACTCAAGGTGAGTCGCTTTTGCCAAAATGGAAGTTTGACTACATGAAATACCTCAAATTATTGCTGCATCTGCTTGGTTTTGGTTGTCACAATGGAGTGGATATAAAAGAAAATAAGTTTATGTTTTATCTGTCAGCCTTCTATTACAGATTATGCAGGTTAGGCCCTCGTGTTATGTCTCATAGCAAAATGAATTTTTTAATTGTAAATGAATGGTGCTTTAACATTCACTAGTTGAATTAGAACTGCCCCATGGACTGCCCCTTCTGCAATTTTTGCTTTATCAACATTTTGATGAACTTGGAGATATCTCTGCTTAGTCCGAGTTCTGTATCACTTGTTCTTTTGCTTATTGTGCGGTATGCCATATGCTACTTGTGGTGTGTTAACATCTTTTTGTATGGAACAAACAGGCTGCTGGAATCCCAAAGAAATATGCACCAACCATTGGCATTGCAGTTGATCACCGCCGTAGGAACAGTTCCTTGGAGGGTTTCCAGACTAATGTTCAGAGGCTGAAGACATACAAAGCCAAATTAGTTGTCTTCCCAAGACGCACCCGCAAATTTAAGGTACACATACTTTCAGAACAAAATTTTCCTATCCCTTTTAATACAGTGTCTCAAGAATGCCTTTCCTCTCTGCAGGCTGGTGATTCTGCTCCTGAGGAGTTGGCAACCGCCACACAAGTACAAGGTCCTTACTTGCCGATTGTACGTGAGAAGCCAACTGTCGAGCTTGTGAAGGTAACAGATGAGATGAAGAAGTTCAAGGCATATGACAGGCTGCGTATTGAGCGAACAAATGCACGCCATGTTGGTGTCAGGGCTAAGAGGGCTGCCGAGGCTGAGAAGGACGAGAAGAAATAGTGAGTTTTAGCAACCGCGGATGTCTGAATCTGCTCTGTTTTTTTGTATCTGAATTGAATTACTTTATTTTGTTTGAACCCAGTAACGCCAGCACTTATATTGCCAGTTGAATGCATGAATCTTAAGATTTTTCCTTTACGTCATTTTTCGTGGATATGCCTTTTCCCAAGTTCATCTTTGGCGTATTCGTACTTTTCATTGAGGAATATATGTTGTGGAATCTGATGTTAAATGTTAAATGTTAAATGATGCCATAGCTTAAACTATGTGAATTCTGGTAATCCTCGTGCTTTCCCCAACGACGACCACACCACATGGTAAAATGGGATTACGAAGTCTAAACTATGCTGAAATGAATGTGGTAGTGACGTTTTGCTTGATCTTGGGCCGTAATAAGAATATGTAAGGAAGAAACAAGCTTAAGCTTGAGCCTTAACAAGTGCACGTCAGCTTAAGCTCAAGCCTTCACAAGTGTATGTTGCGTGGGAAGAAGTTCCTGGTCATTGTGTCTCATACATGAACAAGAACAAACTTTAATATTGTAAGGTCTGAGAATGATTGCGGTTAACGGTGTAAAAGTGAAATAAATGTATACAACCATAATTTTTAGATTTTACCACGTCTTACGCGCTCATAGATCTTGCTGAAGTATATTGGGTCGCCATCAACAAAGTTGAAAAGTCATCAATGGAACTTCAAAAGCGATATGTGAGGACACGTTTTGTTGAAGACTTGAAGTGATAACAAGTCTTTGTCATGTACGTACGAAAAATTATTCAGACGTGGTAAGTTAAATATCCGTACGTGGTAAGTTTTATATATATAGTAGCCTAGTAGGTGAGGAGGTATCAATTCATGAACTTTAAATCTTGACCGTATAAAACACAATTCCTAGACAACCAAGACAAATGAGAACTGGTTCATTCATTTGCATTTGATAGTTTTGTCTAAATTTTCAATAAATTAAATTATGTAAAATTAACATTTGCATTTGATAGTTTTCTTAAATTTTCAATAAATTAAATTATGTTTAACTTACCATTTCTTCTTATAAGTTTGTTAGTCGAAATATTATTTTTATCTATTATTTCATCCATATATTTTGTAAGGCCCACAAATTTTATCTATTTTTATCTATCACATTCTGTAGGACACACTACAAAAATCTATACCAAACATAAATAAGATCACAAATTATTTCTGAAAGTGGATATGTAAAGAGTGAAGGAGCTTTTCTTCCAAATGATTATGTCTCTCTTTTAATCAATTATTTCTCGCACCATTATGCAAATGACTTGGTAAAAGTAAATTTGATTTGAAGTTATTTTTATCATCTCATCATGTAAACTATCCCTTATCAGCAAATATATTTTATTCAGCTCCATTTAATATATAATAATCATTTTAAAAACATTAATAAACTAGTTAAATATAAAGATTTACCTTTTAAACTCATTTAATAAAAGAAGTGAACATGAATAATTGATAAAACTCTACTCTCCATGACCCACCAAAATTATAACCACCGCAAACTGTCAAGTTCCAGATAAGTTAAAATATTGGCATTTCAGAAGTTGAAAAAACAATTTCACGCTTCAATCATAAGCTCTGTAAGAGAAGTGATATCAAAGAAAATGGCACAAAGAAGCAAAGAAACATTGTTACCCAAAAAAGAATATTCAGACACAGGATTTTGTGTCCATGAAGGTTGTTTGCAAAGGTTTTTTCTATCTTGTCGTGATAGAGTTGCCAAATCTTGTAGTGAGGTTCAAGAAACTGCATTCAAGGCATATGAAATGGGTCGGTCTGATCCAAGAAAAGTAGTGTTTGCAGCTAAAATGGGACTCACTCTCTCCTTTGTTTCAGTTCTTATTTTCTTCAGAGAACCCTTGAATTATATTGGTCAATACTCTATATGGGCTATCCTCACCGTTGTTGTTGTATTTGAATTCAGCATAGGTAAAAAGTAATTACTTTCTAATTTACCTTTTTCATTTATTTGATCTTCATGGTCTGTTTCGTGAACATGTATGTTGTATTTGTAGGGGCTACCCTAAGTAAAGGATTTAATCGAGCACTTGGGACAATATTCGCAGGAGCACTAGCTTTGGGCATTGCTGAATTGTCAGAGTTGGCAGGACAATTGCAAGAAGTTGTAATTGTTATTAGCATCTTTATTGCAGGTTTTAAGAAACCGTTAAAATACATTTCCTTTTTTTTGTTGATGATGAACATTTCAATTGATTGAGCTTTAAATGTTTATGCTTTTTAGGATTTTGTGCAACTTATTTGAAGATGTACCCTACAATGAAGCCTTATGAATATGGATTCCGGGTTTTCTTGCTGACCTTTTGTATTGTATTGGTTTCGGGAAGTTCACATTTTGTTCAAACAGCTGTTTCTAGATTGCTGTTAATTGCAGTTGGGGCTAGTGTTTGTTTACTTGTAAATATATGTGTTTACCCTATATGGGCTGGTGAGGATTTGCACAAATTGGTGGTGAAGAATTTTAAGGGAGTTGCTAATTCTGTGGAAGGTTAGTTTTTCATTTTTGTTTTCACTACACCTCATTAATGGCTTTTAGTTTTTAATACTTTTTCTATGTAACTGTACACCATAAACTTTGTCCAGGTTGTGTCAATATGTATTTGCAGTCTGTTGAATATGCTAGGATACCCTCAAAAATTCTTATCTATCAAGCTTCAGACGATCCTCTATACAGTGGATATAGAGCTGCATTTGAATCTATAAGCCAAGAGGATTCTCTGGTATGCTATGCTTACATGTTTCGAAGTATAACTAAAACAATTTTCGAAAGGGTCACTTTGGTAGTGTTAGTGTTTTCTTTTTCCTTTCTAGCTTGGTTTTGCAGTATGGGAACCACCTCATGGCCCTTACAAAATATTCAACTATCCTTGGAGTGAATATGTTAGAGCTAGTGGCGCTCTTAGGCATTGTGCATTCATGGTTATGGCAATGCATGGGACTATACTTTCAGAGATACAGGTAATACGGCTAATTTTATTCCTTCTACTCATTTCAGTTGTATCATCTTCATTCTTATATTGTATGTTGTTACCTTGACATTTAAATATTTCTTTTTGTTTGTCTTCGTATTTGTTTTTATGGTGTAAAAGAGAGAACTAAAATTTTAGGTGCATGCTCAATATATTTTTGAGCCAAACTCGGTGTTTGTTTGGTAAAGCTTTTAGTAAATTATAAGCAGTGGGTCCTATGGAATGTGTGAATAAAAATTATGCTCGACTAACTTATAAGCTTGGAAAAGCAATCCCAAACATGTTATGAGGCTTTAGTGCACCAAATTCCAATCAAGGTTGTAGTTTTACTATCTCTAGATTATTTGGATTCTTTTTTGATACTAAAGTGTGCACGGGACAAACTTATAACTTTAGAAGCTTAAAAGCACATTAAAACTTTGCTAATTTATTTGACACACAGAACTTGAAAGACAAACCAATCCGTATATGAACTCAGGAGGTTCATTTCATAGCCGTGTATAACCAACTTGCCAATTTCAAGCTTCTATGCGGCACTTACCTCCTCAATTTTGCCCTTGCGAGACTAGGCCAATCAGCCTCTAATATTGTGGAAAATGGAGCTTCTAAGAATGGAAACTTCTATGTTACAACTCTATAAGAAAGTTTACTTCTTACAACACTATAAGAAAGTTTACGAAGTGCTCACTTAATCTTTTCTAATGATGACCCCATTATTCTATCTATAGTTCCACCTTAAAGTAGATGGTGGATATTAACTTGATCCTACGGTGGAGAGGGAGATTATAGTATCTTTCACCTAAAATATCCTAGGTATATATATAAGAAACTCCTAGAAAAGGTAGTCTCTATATCCTTCAGTTTCCATTCATAGAGTATTCTAAAATGTTGTTGTCTCCACAATGTCCCTATATTTCCTAGAGTTCATAACGTTCTAGAAATTTGTTGCGGTTGATCATGTTTAGTTGACAAGTATTAGTTGCAGTTGGACTATGTTGTTGCTTTTATATAGTAACAACCCTATTGGGAACATAAATGTAATAATAAGTATAGGTTATGGACTTGTTATGCAATAAAGCATCATAAGCTGATCCCTTGAGTCCAAAACATACCCGAATGACATGTTTGGTAAACAAGAGATAGCACCAGACAATATTAAGGAAGAAGAATAAGTTAAAATCTACCCAGTATACTAAACATGCTAACGGTTCATTTGCAGGCAGCATCTGAATTAAGGCAGGTTTTTAAGAACGAGATTCGAAGGGTTGGGAACGAAGGAACTAAAGTGTTACGGATGCTTGGAGAAAAGTTAGAAAAGATGGAAAAACTCAGCCCTGGAGAACTGCTTCAGGATGTTCATAAAGCTGCAGAAGATCTGCAAATGGTGATTGATCAAAAATCTTATCTTTTGGTCAATCAAGAGAGATGGGAAAGTGGAAAACGACCCGAAAAATTTGAAGATCCCGAACAAATTCAAGAACTAAAGGATAATGAACACAAAACTTTTGTGGTAAATTCTCCAAGTGAAGCAACTCTTAACCTAAAATCAACTTCGACATTGAGAGACTGTGATCCTCAGGACCCACACACGAGCATTAATCTCCCTGGATCCCAATGGGGTTCTGGAGAAAATGTGCTCAAACATCAGACAATGTGGCCTTCAAGACTCTCATTGATTGGTGAAAACCTTCTCAATGAACGTGAACTACGGACATATGAAAGTGCAAGTGCATTGTCACTGGCAACATTTACTTCTTTGTTGATAGAGTTTGTTGCTAGGCTTCAGAATCTCGTAAACTCATTTGAAGAACTCAGTGAGAAGGCGAAATTCAAGGATCCCGTAGACTCAATTGATACAAAACCAGTAGTTGGTTTCTGGACAAGGTTGTTCAAACTTATATGCTGCAAGGACTGAGGTGGTCATCTTTCACAGGTCAAGACTATACCTGAACTCGTGTAAACAATAGCAGAATGAATACATCAAGATGGTTATACAAAACACGAGCGACATTCTGCTCGAGCAAATGGTGACTTCTGTTATTACTCGCCTCCCAGGATTTTAGTTTTTCCATCTCTGGGAATTATAAATGATACATGATGTGTTTTTCAGCAAAAGGAAGAATTACCAAGCACCCAAAGAAAATTGATGGATTGAACTCGAAAACAGGTACGGAGAAATGGTCTAGTTGGATACTAAGCACTCAGAATACTAAAATGGTTATATGTTTCTTCATTTGTTCATCTGTGAGGAAACAATTTAAAATGGATTCATTTTATTCCGAAGAAAGTTTAAAGAGCTGTTCGTGTCAGATTTCGTTTGTCATTTCTGGACAGGAGATGCAACTTCGGATTTCTATGTTTAAGCTCCAAACAAACTGTACAAATGACCATGAACCTTAAAAGTCTGGTTCATGCATATCCGAAATCGAATACTGTTCTCAAATGTGTGAAAAAGAATGTATCATCTGCTCAACTGCAAAACAGAATGACAAAATATTTTGATATTAATTAGTTTCTGCAACAACGTTGTGTGATGTTACAAGACCATGCTCATTATTTTCAAATTCATATTGATCCCTTGTACGTTTTTAGTTGTTTATTTATCTAAAAAGGTATGTATTTTCAATTGTTCTTCGTAGTCATATTGTAACTGTATTTCTTAGATTGTGGCAATTTTCAATAGTCCTTGTTTTGAAACTGGATCATAGAAATTAGGGTAAAACACATTGTTAGTCACTATACTTGTAGCGAAGCTTTATGTTAGTCAACCAACTTTATGTGGTTTCAAAGTAGCGAGTGAAATTTACATTTTTGTTTTAGTTAAGTCACTAAGTCACTATCTGTTAGTGTTTTCTTGCCCGTGCGGGGATCTCACGCCAAGTCGATTATGTGATTTTCGGGGCCCAAGGAGAATTCCATAAATTAGTCATCAATGGACCCTCAAATTGTAATATGCATTCAAAACAAGTAAAAAACCTTATTAGTCCCTAAATTTTACTCCGTGTGCGAAAAAGGTCAACATACTTCAAATCGAACTTTGTTAGTCTCTCAACTTTAAGTCGTGAACTCTGTTAGTCCCAAAAATTTTTTTGTCCAAAATTACTAATGGACATTCTATATGGACAACATAAAGATGATGTGGCATAATCTGTGCGTTTTTATTGGTAAAAAACATGATTGGTCTCTAAATTTTACATCTCGTGCAAAAAACGTCCCCATACTTCAAATCGGACTTTCTTAGTCCTTTAACTTTATGTTGTGAACCCCGTTGGTCTAAAAAAAAAAATCCTTCCAAAATTACTAACGGACATCCTACATGGACAACAAAAAAAGATGACATGGCATCCTCTCATCTTTTTTGACACTTAAGTATACACATAATTTGAAATAATTCTATAGAATAACATGACTTAGAGAGAATAAAAAAATAATAATAAATATAAATTCAATACGGACTTAAGAAATATAGATATAGATTTGGAGTTGGATAATTGACTTTCAAGAGTGGGTGATAATTACACTTATAGTGTGAAAGCACTTAAGAAAAATTGTTTGATTTCATTTCTATATTTTTTCAAATTATACGGACCCAAATCTGATTTAGGATAAGAATCTTAGAGATTGGGTGTTTGACATATGATTTTAAGGCTTTGGAGGAAATTTCAGTATTTTTTCAAATACTACAATTTTATCCTTGTTGGCATATTAGGTGTAAAAAAATGACAGAGAGGATGCCACGTCATCTTTCTGTTATCCACGTAGGACGTTATTAGTAATTTGGAAAGATATCTTTTTGGGACTAACGGGGTTCACAACTTTAAGGTAAAGGACTAACAAAGTTCGATTTGAAGTATGAGGATGTTTTTCTCACGTGGTGTAAAGTTTGGGGACCAATCAAATTTTTTACCCATTAAAAAATGATAGAGAGGATGCCATGTCATCTTTATGTTGTCTATGTAGGACGTTTGTTAGTAATGATGGGCATAATTTCTTTTTGGGACTAACGGAGTTCACGACTTAAAGTTAAGAGACTAACAAAGTCCAATTTGAAGTGTGTGGACGTTTTTCGCACGCGGTGTAAAGTTTAGGGACCAATCATGTTTTTTACCCCATTCAAAACCCACAACTCTTTTACGAAATTAATTGTTTACTTAAAAAAGAGAGAAATTTTCACTGATAAACCATATTATGTTAATAATTATATAAAAAGCTGTTATATATTTTGTTGTAGAAATAGTGAAATCTTGGATGAGGTATCGATTTTTCCTTTTTTTTGGTTAATTCTAGGGGTGGGCATGGGTTGGTTCGGTTCGTTTTGGGCCCAAACCGAAACCGAACCGACCAATTCGGTTTGGCCATTATTTGAAACCGAACCAAACCGCGCGTTGGATGAAACCGATCCAAACCGAACCGACCAATCTTGGTTCGGTTTGGTTCGATTTAAGTGATTTGGGCTTTAATGTTTTGGGCTTGTATACACAAAAAAAATTAATTTTATAATTCCCATTTCAAATTTTCTTTACAACATGCAACATGTTATTAACAAAAATTTACAAAAATTTAAATATAACTCCCATTTATAAAATAACATATTATTTACAACTGTTTTTGACATGTTATTTATAAAAATAACTTCCATTTCTCGATTCGGTTTATTTGGCGGTTTGGTTCGGTTTTTGCCCAAATCGAAACCAAACCAAACCAAACCAAACCGAATATATTTTTTAATTAGTAAACCAAACCAAACCAAACCGTCAGGGTGTGAAAAACCGAACCAAACCGACCCGATTCGGTTCGGTTCGGTCGGTTTGAGCGGTTTGGCGGTTTGGATGCCCACCCCTAGTTAATTCAATAGATTTAATTAGTGTAACAAACTCCATAATTATTTCCAATTACTATATTGATTAGGATTCATTATTTGATTAAATATCAGATTCTCTCTTAATCCATGCAACCTCTCTCTTGATATGTATACATTAATTAACACCCAATACTGCAACAAATCATCACCCAATATTGCAACAGATTAACATCCAAGATAACATCAATACATATTTTGTAAAATTCATTGCAAACTATTTTTTAACATCTTTACAGATTTCGTAATATTCTTTGCAACATATTGTCACCCAATATTACAATAGATGAAGATAACCTCACTACACTAATTATGGAACATCCCTTGCAACAGATTTTGTAATATTTTTCACAACAGATTTAACATTTGGTAACATCAAACAAGCAAAGATATTTTTAACATTCAATGCAATTAAACATCAAATGCAACAAAATGAAATGCAATAGAACGAAAATAACATCAAATGTGTTAAAGAATGAAATCACATCAAATATTGTAACATTAAATGCAACAGAACAAAAATAACATTGCGCTCAACAATTTGTTAAGAATGAACACAATGCATTGTATAAGATGTGCAACAATATATTAAAATACAAGGAAATGTAATAGTATACGAAACATTTTTTTTTGGATAAATTCAATTTTAATTCAGTGCAAACGATGTTAAATCTTATCGGAATAAAAACACCAAGCAACCACTATTCGACCAAAGATCGTTTTTGGGTTTATTGTATTCTGCCAGGAATTTGCATCAAGATCCTTTTTTTAGGGATTTGGGGGATTATCTGATGTGGGTCGCAATATTGAAGTCGAGATTTTTGTGATGAAGATATTTTGGGATTGAAAGGTTGTTTTTGGCTGTGAAATTTTTGGGATGAAGAGATTTTGTTTTATTTTTGTTAATTTCATAATCTATTAAAATATATTAAAAAATACATATATTACTCAATATTTTCAGAATAATTACATATCAAAAATAAATTTAAAAATATATTGTATATGCACAATAATGGGTGTAATTTTCTAAAATAAAAAAACAGCAAACATGGACCAGAATAATAAGGAAATTTTTTACAACTAAGCCATTTTATTTTATTATTTATAAAAAAACTGTATCATGTTTTTTATTCCAAAAATACTAGATTTCATCTAATTTGTAATTAATTATTTAATTGATTAAATAATGTAACAGAATCTTTAATTATCTCATTTATCATTTTAATTAAGATTTATATGTAACTGATTATGATTTTCTCTCTCATGAATCCACTCTTTCTCTCTCCTGTTTTTCTCTCTTTCATTTTCTCAAACGTGAATGTCTCTCTCCTATTTTTCTCTCTTACATTTTTGTAACATTTATCACATATAACATTATCACAAATTTTTGTAACATCAAACTCGCAGCCATGTATGAACTGTAACATTATCACGTATTTTTGTAACATTAAACTAGGAAGGCATTTATGAAGTGTAATATTATCACATATTTTATAACATCAAACTCGCAATCCAACATTAACTAGTATTTTTGTAACATCAGGCAATGTAACACACACAAGATGAAACTATACAGACTTCTGTTATATTGATATATATTTATTAACACCCAATGATAACTTCTCCCACATTTATGTAAATATAGTACCTATTTTGATCAGAGTTAGTAACATTGATTGGAGTGGACGTGTCCAGACATATGAAGTTTTGCTTGGGTTGTAAATTCGTCTTCTTCCCCTGCTTCGGCGATTCCATTTTCGTGAGAGACCGAGTTAATCTTCTAATTGGAGTATCCATGGGTCGGATTTTGTCTTCAATAACAGTGAATCAATTATTGCATATGCTTATAAAATGAAAAATCATGGCTAGGGTTTGCGCAATAGGTAACAGACAATGAGAAGTAAAAACTTATACGATGTTTTTGAATATACATGAATAATAGATGATAGTACAAGAACCCTAGAAAATTAAAGATCTTGGTTCGATTTGGTCGCTGGGTTGTAGTGGATGATTAGGAATTGAGATTCTGTTGAGAGTTATTTTGGGGATGAAGATATTTTATTTTGATATATTGTTTTAATAAAATAATAATTTAATTACACATCACTCAGTATTCTTGGAATAAAAAAAACATAAAAAGTAGAAGTGGAATTATTTAAAAACCGACGATGAGAAGGCGCAATTTCCTCGAATAATAAAGATTGCCCTCTTTTTTGGGCTATATTTGCACAATTTTTTTTTTCCAACTTCAGTAATAACAAATAAATTTTTTTTTTTTGTTAAAAGGGGTCCATCGATTTTGGGCCAGAGGCGGTTAACTCACTCGCTTCAGTCCTAAACCGACCCTGAAATTCTTACATATTATAAAAACTAGATAATTTTAATTGAATGATCAAACTTTAAAAAACGAAAAAGTTCATTTGTCACCTTAAAACAAAATAGAGTCTCATGATAATAATAAGTGTAATTCATACACTTATTATAGGCCGTTTTGTGAGTCGCATGGCTCGATTTCTATTGATTTTGCCTTTGTTGTTTTGGAGTTGAAACGAGGAGATGACGGTGAAAATATAATAAAAAAATGGGAATTTGATTATTAAGCACACTAATGAGAAGCACAAGAATCGAAGAAGGAGCAACACGGAAGTCGAAAGAAGAATACAGAAAATTGGTTATTCATTTAGCCACGCCGATCGCGAGAAAACAAAGAAAAAAAGCCATCTTCACTGCCTGTCGCAAAAGCTCGCGAATTGTGACTCGCGGCCGCGAGAGGAAGCCCAGAATACGTTATCTTTACTATTGCTCGCGAGAATGACTTTGCAGGCGCGAGATGGGAAGATTCTGTGCTCATAATGTCTAATTTTTATGGTGTTTTGGTGATTGTTTTGGGAAGTGTTGGGCATGAATTTAGAAGTTCTAATTAAGATGTATGTAATATAGGGGAATGATCTCTTACGCATTGCAAATATGTTGGGCAGGAGATATGTTGCCCACTGCTGATGTGAGCTGATATGAGCGTGTCACATCAGTAGTGAGTGTCACATCGACAGTGGGGCACACAACTGTTTGTGAACACAAATGTTTTCTACACACAGTAAGCAACATATCTCCTGCCCACCATGAACAAGACATCATTCTCCATCTAATCTATGCCCCCAGTTATATTCATTGATAGAAACACATTATTAGACAAAAACACATTTTCTCTTGGAACATTACATCAAGTCTATCTTTTGTTTTCCTTGACAAATTCAAAAACTCTTGGTGATGTATTCTCAACAATTTATGTATTTTTGTAATTCAATAATGTTAGGCTAAACTCGTTTTCACGAAGATGATGACGTAAGCTTTATATGATATTTTTATTCAAGAATTCTTACTTTTTGATTCCAAATTCATGTGATGTTGATAATTTATTAAGTACTCATTGTGTTTAAATTATTGATCAACGTTTGAACGTATTTGTGACTTAAATCGTTTATGAGAAGTTCAATTTAAGTTTAAGCACGTTTTTAACAAATAACGCTAGGTTGAATCATTGACATGCATATTTTAGGGCAGTAAATAATAATAGGTTTAAACCTATAAAAAAAAAGTTAGACAATTTAAGGTCATTGATTGTCAATATGAGCATGAATTGGTTCAATTACGAGAATTTGCAAATTAAAATAAATTACTTGGGAGAATCGAGTGTATTTTTATCTTTGTTTTTTCTCTAAAACTCACACTTTTAACTTGCTTTCATAGAAATTGATATTGTAGTTAGTTCATATCATCCAAATGAAGTGAAATATGTGGGTTTTCGAATTAATTTAGTTTTAATTGAATCAAAGTTAAATTCTTAGTCTTTGTGGGACGATATTTTTCTCGCTATAGTCTGGTCTATCTATATTAATACCCCAATAATTAATTATCTCTAATATTTAATAAAATTTTATGAAATTGACTACGTTCTATAGGCATAGTTTAATATTTCTACTATCTAATAATTAATAAAAATAAAAAATATGAAAAAAAAAAATTAATTAGCAAAATTACGTTCCTTGTGTTGGGACTTTTGAAATTTGAAATTGCACCATTGCCCATTTGGCAAGAGAGGACTTCGTGAGGGAGGATTTCTTGCTAACAAATTTGTCTTGGAATATTGTTAAGTGAAGAATAAGGTTTTGTGTTGGGAAGAAATGAGTAGGTATAATTGGGGAATATAAAGTTAGAACAAACTTTCACTGTTTCATGTGATGATAGAAATGATGATAGTTGTTATATATTATCTACAATAGTGGCACGTTCTGACACGCCCGCCTCACCGGCTCATCCGTTCCGATGGTCTCATAGCTTGCCAATGATAGGTGTACAACAATAAATCGATTGTCGTTGAACCAGTCATACCCATAACCCATGGAGTGACATTTATTACTGGCGTTTGAGAAGTTGTAACGTATTAACTCCGAGTAATGAGGGAGATGAAAGAACACCCATCATTAAAGACAGATTTCCTCAATCACCCTTATAAATAGAGGTTGATCCATTCAAGTAAATGAGATTGCCATTTTTCTATATTGCTATTTTACATATTTAATTCGATCCTCTATTGATTATCACACCGGAGTAGACACTGGAGATAGAAGTCCGCCACTATTTTGCAGGTCTCCACCATTGTCGCCATCGTGCTTGGAGGAGAAGAAAAATATTTATCATCAATTGGCGCTGTCTATAGGAACTCTGCACAACAAGTCATGGCTCTAACTAGAAGAGTGAAGAATGCAACCACCCTCGGGCCCTTCTCGGGGATGATGACATCGAGTCCAACGTTGCCACTAACTACCCACAACTAGAGTTTTCCCTTGTAGCTCAACTAGCGGCTGCGCAAGCGCAATTGGTAGTTTGGTGGCTCAATTCTAGGATCAAACACCGTGGCATCTCAACCCACCCGTGCTCCTAGTCTTCCACCAATAGGACCATCACCGCCAGTGCTCCATCCCGTGCTCATAGTATTTTACCGTGGGACCATCACCATTAAGAGCTCTACCCCCAGGCTCCTAGTCTTCCACCGTGGGACCGTCATCGATAGGTGCTTCGTCCCGTGCTCTAACTTTCTAACAATGAAAACATTGCCATACGGTGGCTTCACCATCGGCCCTGTGTTCTTTGGCTTCACCATTTGCACCACACATTCATTCATTGACGTTTGGCCCAAATCCACTATGGGGACAACCGTCATGGGTGGCTCCGCATACGCTAGGTGAAACACTAGCGTTAAGCCTCGAGCAATTGTTAGAAAACATGATGGGTCAGAAAATAACAGAGGCTATGTCTAAGAAAAGTAGTAAGCAACAATCTATGGTATTAGAAGAATATCCTTTTGCCCCAGAAGTGATGGCTGTTCCTTTGCCATAAGACTTCGAACAACTAAAGATAGAGAAGTATGACGAGTCCTCTGACCCTGTTGATCACTTCAGTGCTTTTGTTGATTTAATGAGATTACGTGTCACCCCATATGCCATTATGTGCAGGGCCTTCCCGCCAACACTTGGGCTGGAGGCAAGGGACTAGATGACAATCCTTCTCCCAAAATCCATCTGTAAGTTTGATGATTTTTCTAAATAGTTTGCTACATACTTTACGGTGACAAAACGGGCTAAGAAGACATCTATTAAAATGATGCAATTTACCTAGGACAAAGACGAGTTGCTGAAAGATTTTATTGTCCGGTTCAGTAGAGCCACCTTGGAGATCAAGGATCTACAGATGTCTACTCTAGTCACTGCCATGATGAGTGGAACTCGAAGTCACCCTTTCAAGATGTCACTCTTCAAAAACCCGCTAGATACGATGCATGAGTTAGTAAGGAGAGGGATAAGTATGTGGATGCTGAAGAAGCATATTTCATTACCAAGTACATGAAAATAAAAAAGAACATGAGTCTAATGAGCGGAAGACTCGGGACGAGCCCGAATCTCGAGATGACAATGGCAAGCAAAAAATAAATCATCTAAGGCGGATAGATGATGAGAGCACCATGGAAGGATCATGCTAGCTGGGAAGTCCCGATGGACCTACTGGACTTGACCTTCAGCAACTTCTTATTTTTACTACAATCATTATTAAGGGTAAGTCATGCGACGCTAACATTCTCAACTACTACAACGATAAAACAAGGCGATGAGCCTCTGCTACAAATCAAGGCGATAAGCCTCTGCTAAAAATCAAAGCGATGAGCCTCTATCTAAAAATCAAGGTGATGAGCCTCTGCTACAAATCAATGCGATGTGCCTCTGTCTAAAAATCAAGGCGGTGAGCCTCTGTTTAAAAATTAAGGTGATAAGCCTCTGTTTAAAATCAATGCGATGAGCTTCTGTCTAAAAAACAATGCGATGAGCCTCATTAAAGCGATAAACCTTAGTAAAAAAAGAAAAAGAAAAATTCCAATAGAACGAGAACACAAAATAAAAAGGGAGACCCACGTCTAGAGGCAAGCGCACGCCTACCCCACCAAAAGGGGCGGGCAATAGGGGACGGGTGTTCTAAGGAGTTCAAGCATGCCCGGCTAAGGAGCAGTCGTCCCACTAAAAGGGGCGAGCGAACACCTGCCTCATCCTGCGCCCGATCCACCCTTCTCGTACCTATTTTTTCGAACTACTTCACCATCACAATATTGAATGGGGACTATATGTACTTATAGCACACAACATACAAATAATTATTCGTCTGAATAAAAAATTGAAAAAATTTAAAGAGGAGCATGTGCGGTAGATTATTTCTACTTCCCATTAATGACAATCTATGAAAAGTAGAGAGACTTATGATGATAGAAAACATGACAATTGTTATATGTTGTCTACCAATAGTGGCACGTCTTGGCATGCTTGCCTCACCGGCTTGCCCGCTCTGATGGTCCCATAGCTCGCCTTTGACAGGTGGACAACAATAAATCGACTATCGTTGAACTAGTCATACTTATGACCCATGGAGTGACAGTTGCTACTAGCGTTTGGAAAGCTCTAACATCCTTCATTAACTCCGAGTAATTAATGAGGGAGATGAAAGGGCACCCATCATTAAAGACAGACTCTCCTAATCATCCATATTAATAGAGGTTGATCCCTCTAGGTAAAAAAGACTACCATTTTTCTATATTGCTATTATGCATATATCATTTGATCATCTATTGATTATCACACCGAAGTGGACACCGGAGAACAGAAGCCTCGCCACTATTTTGCGTCTCTCCACCATCATCACCGCTACTTCTAAGAAGAAGAAAAACATTTATCATTACCAGATTTATAGATTTAATTTTTATTTTATGTTGGTCTTCTTATATTCCTTGCAATTTTTTTATTGGAGGTGTATACCGAGCTCATTGGTAACTTACAAACAATAAATATATAAGACTAAACTAGTATGATGGAGACTTTCTAAGGGCATCTACAACAGCTTATTTATATTTAAAGAGTATTTATAAATTTAAAGAGTAAATTTTTTGTAAACATTCCAACAGCCTCTTTATCTCCATGCTCTTCATTTCACTTCTTCCAAGAAACATTTAGGGCTTGTTCGATATATTTTTTTTCCCCAAAAAATGGAACCAAACATGCCCTTAATATCTCTCTCTCTCTTTTTTTTTTTTTTTTCATATGCTTCCCTCCTAATTTGTATATAATATTTAATTAAAACCAATATATTAAGTATTAAAATTTAAATTATTTCAATGCATTTAATAATAGAGAGTGAATCTAAATTAAAATGTTAAATTGGAGTAGAATTTTAAGAGTTGGTTGTTTAAATTAAAGAACATCTTATGTTTAAAGAGTTTGTTGTATATGTTCTAACTAACTAGAAGTATGTAGTGACATTAAAAATATACATGAAATAATTTTTTTAATAGATGTTTCACAAATTAATAACCTCTGCTAATTAATAAATTACCGTGCATGGATAACATTAATTTGAAGACGTCGGACTGTACTACTATTATCTTTAAGATACCATATAGTTTCAAGATTTTCACCAACAACTAACAGTGAAACTTCAGTGTAAGTTAAACCATATTTTTAGTTGTAGAATTGAAGAGTGAATCAGCATTTGCAAGTTGCAAATTGAAATTCCGTTAATGCTTTTGTTAAGAACCCTTATTTGAGGCACGGGCGAATACTGGAGGGGAACCTTGACATTTGAGATTTGACAAACCGGACTCCTTTTAATGGCGTTAAGAGCTGTGGAGTCTCCATTGACCCAATTTTTTGTCCATATGCCTTAGTTTCTGCGGCTAAAGATGTCGATATTGTTTGGCAATTTTTGGTAACTTGCAACGAGTTGGAGCTCCTCGTTGGAGTTCTCATTACGTGTTACATTTAGTCAAGCCCTTCAACAAAAACTCAAGACATCGTGAATGCAATTAGATGTGTCTCTAAAGAAATTTTTATATTTTTCAAATATTAGCTTGGTCTAAAATTCTTTTTAGCCCCGTCTTGATCCATCCCTGAATTCTGAGGTATCCTTTTTATTTCAATTTGTCATAGAATTGCCAACAAGAAAGATTGAACCAAATGCTTTGATAACACTGAGTGAAGCAAGGATAAAGTTCTGGTGTCAAGGTAATCTAGTATTTAATTAGAGATTATCAGATCAATTATATGAACACAAGAAACATCAATTCTCATAAATGCCTTTGAATGCTATTTGCCTGTTATTCAATTGATACATTCAGTGAAAATCAGCATCCCCTATAAATTGCAAGAGCAAGAGGGCTGTGTTCATCACAAATCAACAAGAAGATGAGTTCATTCAACATTAAACTGTTTGTACTGTCACTGAACTTGCTTTTCATTATCCCATTAGAAGCGCGCCCAACGGCGCACGTGAATATTATAGGTAACGTAGATAAAGGTACTCTTACAATTCATTGTTATTCGGAAGACAATGATCTTGGAACCCACCCGCTGGCCTACAACCAGTCTTTTCCATTCAGTTTCAGTCCAAACATTTGGGGGACTACCAAGTTTTACTGCGACTTCACGACTCAATTTGGTTCGGGAAACTATGCTGTTTACGATAACCTAATGGAAACTCAAAGATGCGGTCTTAACTGTGTGTGGTACATAAAGGATAATGGGCCGTGTTTAGTGATAAATCCTACGCACGACCTGTGGTGTCAACCGTGGAAGAAACCATCAGAATTGAGGAACTAAATACAACATATCATTCAAGGCTTCTTCTTTTAATTGATCTTGGCCTGAATAATGAAATCTCCTTGTTAACCCTTTTAAGGAATAAAAAGAGAATTACTTTTCACTCAAGCATAAAGTTCGAAAAACATGAGAATGAGCATAGAGGCCGGTTGGCCCATGCCACGGAAAGTGACAAGCTAGGCCGTGCTTTTCAAGTACGAGGCTAACCCGACACATTTTGACACCTCAATTGCACCATACAATAACACATTTTAAGGAAAATAATACGCGATCTTTTAAACTTGTCTGGATAACTAATCGCACCCGCCACTTCTACCTTTTACTTGCCCATACCAATGTTTATGTTCCTTTTTTTTATTTTTTTTATTTTTTTGGCACTAGTTAATATGGTTTTCGGAGAATCGGCAAGACATAGCGGACGACCTTCCTTAATCATTGGCAAAGTGTCCTTTCTCCAAGCCGATTATTAGAACTTCCCTTCTCTATTTGGCCCCACGGCCTTGACTATCAACAACAAATTGGTTGAAATTGAAACCATTTAGGTAGGGCCGGCCTTGAGATTTGGGGGGCCTTAGGCAAAAATTTAAATGGAGCCCTTAATATATTGAAATGATTTTAAAATATAAATTTTTGAGATACAATTAAAAAATGATTGAAATTTGTATTAAGACGTGTAGTCTAATATGTTGCGCTACGTGGAGTTGAGTACGGATCGAACTTCGTGGTAAAGTTGCCGTGGGAGTTGGAATGGGGGTAGGTGGCCCCCCTTACTGGGGCTCGGGGGTAGCGCCCCCAAAAGGTATACGATATTTTTATTTTCTTAAGTAATGGTGTTTTTTATAGGACTATATAAATCTTTGTGTTCTTTATTTTATGCCTTTTTATTTATTGCTTCAATCCTAACAATTTGGAAAATCATTTTGATTCAAGATAAAAATTTCTAAAATAAGGTTTAAAGAGAAAATTGCACGGTCTACAATTTAAAGATTAGATTAAGATAGATAATGTAGGTTAAATTTGGATTTATTTTCTATTTAGCACATGTTTGCCACTGTTTAAATTATATTTCAGCTTGTCAAATATACTTTTTATCCACACATTTTGTAGAACTCACAACTTATAACTCATTTTTTATTTACACATTCACCTACAACTTATAATATAAACACTTAAAAAATAATTTCAACACTACTAAACATATGCATGACTCATTTTACATTTAAGTAGGTTGGTCTTTACTTAAAAAAAAGGAGGGAGGAGGGAGGAGGGGAGGGGAGGGGAGGGGGAGGGCCTTTGCATGGGTTGCCCTAGGCGGTTGCCTAGCCTCTTAGGGCCAAGGCCGGCCCTGCATTTAGGTGAAAGCCATAGTGATGATACCTAAAGCAGTGAACATCCTGCGGTGAATGGGCCGCCTTAGCTTACCCCTATTTTCTGCAATTGTTTCCTCAGAGCCCAGGGTTTTTCCGGGGGATTCTGAATTGCGGAGGCTTGGTTATTGGAAACAAGGTAGCTTTCTTACTTCACTAGTCAACGAAGTGCATCAACAGATGTGGACACATTCTTGCTTGATCATTTGCTCGAATAAGCCAATTCATTTGGGACCCTGTGGATCCACTGTCCATTTAGGTACCAAACAGACCCCGTCATTGATTTGAGATATTGATAAGGTCAATACCAGTCCATATGAATTCAACTGCTAAAGAAGGATATGAGAAATCAATGCTCTAACGCGCACACCGGATATGGACCGAACTGAATCTAACTTGTTCGCATTCTATTTTGCTAATTTAACCTATTTGTGTTCAAATTGTGTTGACTTAACGCTGTTTTAATTTAGTCTTCACCCGTTTCCGTCCATTGGACATGAGATTTTCTTTTTTTCAACATCTACGGACGATGAAAGTCATTCAATTATGGTGTATACTCTAGAGCTAATCCATCTCCAATATTTTTCATTATATTCAAGATCCAATGCAACGTGTCGCACCTAAACTCCCACGGACAAAATATGTTCATTACTATTGTTACGTGTTCATAATCTCTTAAAGGTATCAATTTTTCTCTCTCTCTCTCTTTCACGTATCTATTCACAAATTAATTTTTCTTAGAGTCTCTTGATTAAATTGTTAGCATTATTGTTCATTTGCAAGTTGTAAATAAATTTTTATAACTTTTAGTAACAATATTTATATTTATCTTCTCTTTTATTAAGTTTAATTGCAGAAAAATTAGAACAAATATCAAGAAAATTACACCTATATTTCTAAATAATTTTCAAGTTGTGGAATGATATAATAACCCAACTTAAAATGAATAGGACTTTAATTTTAAGGTGCAAAATAATAACTAATATAAAAAATAATCTTACATGATTCTTAATATTTGTGTATTAACTTAACTTTTTAGTCAAATATGACAAGAATCATTATTTATTTTACAATGTTGAAAAAAAAAATCAAATGAAATTTTTATATATATATTTTTCAATATGTTAAATTTATTAAAGTTAATTTCATGTTTATTTAATTAAGTGGGAACTCAAGGAAAATGTATAAGATAAAACATTTTATTAACATCATGACTTCTAGTAGTTAAATTTTGAAGAACGATTTTAGTAACTAAAGAAATAGTATGTAAATCGTTATATAATGTGATGTATAAAGTGTGATTTGTTATTTACAATTGAAGGTAATTTTGTCCATTTAGCTATTTCTAATGGTATAATTTTAAATTTCTCAATTCAAAAAAAGGTATATTTTGTTATCACTTAACAAAATATAGTATGTAAAATGTAATTTTTCAAAACATAGCATGTAATATACCCTACCTACGGAGTGTATTTTGTAAAATTTTCTATTTTCTATTTTGATTGCGGTAAATAATAAGTCAGTTCATGTGAATCATCTCATCGTAGTTCATCTTTGAAGCTCTTGTTGGTCTAAAATTCTCGCCGATGGTGTTTGAGCAATCATTCGAACACCTACTTGATGACTATGATTGTAGATGGTTACACCACTCTCAACCTAAGCAAACGCTTGGCGGATGCTCGCACGGGCGAGTCGACATTGACACGACAACTTTCACACCCACAATTGTCATCAAACTCGAGGGAAAACCATGGATTCTGATACCAATTGACGTAGGTGTTTAGAACAAAGCTCAAATCCGAGCCTAGGAAGGATTGGGCTCCTTCGAGCCAATCTAAAGAAGAACAAATGGAGAAGAAATTGAGAGAAAAACAGCTCAAAGTTTTTGTATATTCTGTAATCTGGAAACACTGAATTTGAATGCTAAACAAACCATATACTATAAAAATGTTATTTCCTACTCAGGAGAAAAAAAAAACGTGAAATAACTTCTTCAAGACATAAGAAATAAACTCATTCTTATTCTAATTTAAAGACTTATATAACGCTTTCATAAAACGTATCATGAGTGAAGTTTCACTAAATGCGACGCCCCTCTTTCTTTGCTCCCTAACCGCAAAACATGTGTGTGTAGCTTGTTTAATGAGAAACACTACTGCATATAACAGCGAAGAGTATGATTCGAAAATGGACAGAGAAAGTTTAATTTTTACTTTTTTTACATATTCAACTGAACCCTTCCTAAATCTATATTTTGTTTTATCATCGTTTTTTAATAAAATATGTCACTCTCAGTTGAGGACTTAAATACTGCACGGGAATTTTCACATGGAACGATGAATGGAAGGTCAACTTCTTATAGGAGAAAAGATAAAATACAAGCATCAGCCAAGCATCAAGCTAAAGAGTGATACATACAACACGCATGATCCAAGACAATTAATTTAAAATCAACAATGCAAACATAATACAATATTAAAACAATTTAAGGACTTGTTAGAATTTGTTTAAAATTTTAATTAAAAAATTAAAGTCAAAGTCAATAATTAATTTTACCTACGCATATCATGGAACCCATGACTTCTATAAACTTTTCAACTACACATTTAATTAACTTTTATCAAAATTTATAGAAAATATGAAATTTAGCAAAATCAAACGGGCAGTGAGACTTTTAATCCTAGTTCAGAAAATACAGCTAGAAAGTTAAGGATTATGGATCCAATTGTTACAAATAGAAGATTAAGAATCTACTTGCAATATTTTACATGAAACAAATGAAATTTTCTCAAAATTTTATTATTTTAAAATTTAATTATTTACCTATAAATGCCAATAATAAATACATTTTTTAAGCTTAGTCAAATAACTTGTAGGAAGATAAGGTTAGAGCATCTCCAATGGTGGCTTCTATTTTAAATGTCCAACTGATGTGGCGATGAGGTTGATGAGATAAAACTAATATGGCATCATTTATTGTAGGTGATTGTTCAACAAGATGTTTACTTTTAGATGGCATGCTAGACACCTTCACAATAAATACTGCCACATTGTGTCTATCTCTCTTATCTATTTTTCTATCTCTTTCCTCATTTCACTATCTCTCTCATCATTTCTGTTATCTCTCTTGCCACGTATACTTTTTAAAAATGTCTAGCATTAGAGATGCTCTAAAGAACAAACTTTCACTATTTCAGATTTTATAGATTTGACTTTTTCTTGATATTGGTCTTCTCATATTCTTTGCATTTAATTTTTAATTAGAGATATGTAGCATTGTTGTATTTAATTTTTGGGTTAATTATACTTATAGTCCATATTCTTTCAGCTTTGTAACAATATTATTCTCATTCAATTTTATTCGCAGATATCGTTCCCATCTTTTTATTAATTAGCACAGATGGTCCTTAAATAATTTTTTTGACAATTTAGCCATTGACTTAAATAAATTAAAGAGAAAATTAAATGAAAAATTACATTTGAAGTCCTTAACATTTTTAAAAATGTAAATAAATCATAAACTTTTTATTTTTTAAAATTAAAAGAAACATAATATTTTTTTTTATAAAAAAGGGTCTTCTTTCCACCACCCCCGGTTTGCCGGCCCAAATCGGCGAGGTTTGTGCCGGCGGCTGCGCGAATACTAAGAGAGAATTTTTTTTCAGGTTGTTCTTGTTGGGGTCGGGTCGGGTCGGGTTGGGTCAGGTCGGGGTTGTTTGGGAAAAATGACTCTTTTGTTTTTTTTTTTTTTTAAAATTATTTTAAATAATAGAATGTGAATAAACTATTTTATCTTTGTTAACTTGGTCAAATTTAATCACGAACTTGATTTTTTGTCAATTAAAGGACCATTGGACAAAATCTGACCAGACTCCTAATGCCTTTTCGGTTAACATAATTAGAAGATTTGTGATTTTTTGTCAATTAAAGAACCATTGGACGAAATCTGACTAGACTCCTAAGGTCTTTTCGGTTAACATAATTAGAAGATTTGGGAGTTGATGACACATTTTTTATTATTTTAAGTGAAAATCTATAATAAATAAATAAATAAAATGTTTATGATTTATTTGTACTTTTGAAAAAGTTAGGGTTTCCAATTGCAATTTTTCATTATAGCTCCCATGCTTCGTTGACATTGTTATTTGTAATGGACCCATTTGCTGAAGAGTCTACTATGGACTTTGATTGAGGAGATAGCCCAAAGTAAAAGTATTGAGCATGCAATCCTTTTTTAATGCCGTGATTTGGACATTTTCTGAGTATCTATCTCAAGCTTCATGATACATTTCTCTATCTAGTTGCTGAAACGTAGATATTTCTAGCTTCATCTTGGCTACTTTTGCTGGTGAAAAATACTTGTTGCAGAATTTTCTAGCCAAGTCATCCCAGGTGGTGATACAAGCATGTGGTTTTGAGTCCAGCCATTCTAATGCTCCATCCCTCAATGTGTAAGGAAATAATCTAAGTCTGATGGCATCACCATTTATCCTTTGAAATTGAAAGTTATATTACATCGGTAGGAATCTAGAAAGATGGGTATTCGGATTTTCATGCGCCTTCCCATAGAATTGCAGGTTAGTGCTGAAAAGATTGATCAGATCGGTCCATAATTGAAAGTCATGCCAACCAAAAGCAGGATAAACTATGCTTGAACGATCAGGTGCTGTTGCTGGAGTTAAGAACTGAGCAATTGACATATTTCCATCGTCTTCTTCTTCATCATTATCATGTTGCTGAATTTGCTGAGCTGCTAATCGGACTACTTCTTGTTCCGCTTCTCTTGTAACTTTTGCCTCTACCATTGGAGATTGTTCCAAAATTTTCTGTTTTTTGTTGTGTTCTTTGCGTCTTCGTCTGAAAATACGTTCAATCTAAGGATCGAAAGTCTCAAGATTGCCGCTTTGTGAACGAAGCATGCAACAAACACCTTTTCTGTAGTAAGAAAAAATTAAAAAAGTGTAATAATAAAAAAATAAAATAAAATAAAAATAAAACTAACACTAATGATTAATCTAAAGTAATATCAAATAAGAATAGTCTCCACCAACGACACCAAAAATTTGTTGTGGAAATTATATATTGATTGCAAGTGAATAATATCGCAAACAAGTAATAAAGTGGACCTATTGAATTCGGATTATCGTTCCCACGAAGACTATCCTATTTAGATACTAGTTCAATTAGTCTTAATCTTAATTTATTTAAAACTCGTTGAATTAACTTGATTTGAATATTTAAACTATAATTATTAATTTTAGAACAATGGTATGAATGCAAAAGTCAAGATTTTATCAAGTATAATTATTAAAGGATTTGGATTCATGAGTTCACCATAGCTGTCATCTCTAATTTCTGCTCTCAAGATTTATTCCTAATGTTGTATTCGGTCGAATTCACAAATTTAAACTAATTAAGTCAATTCACTATATTTCTATGTGAAGTCAGAATGATCCTTAATTAGATGCATTAAATCTCCTAAGAATTCAATTCAAGACCGCAACAATTATAAAAGTGTATCTCTACTTTTTATCCAATTGTCAGATTTTACTACGTGGTCTAAATTAATAATTTACCTCTCGATTTGTTACAATCCACAATTAAATGACAAATAATGGCCAATTATTTCAAGCATTAAGAGAAGAAGT
Source organism: Forsythia suspensa (assembly GCA_023638005.1). Classification (NCBI taxonomy): domain Eukaryota; kingdom Viridiplantae; phylum Streptophyta; class Magnoliopsida; order Lamiales; family Oleaceae; genus Forsythia; species Forsythia suspensa. The sequence continues at coordinate 50,129,507 of CM042666.1, forward strand.
AAAATCAATACGTAATTAAATTATAAGTAAAACTTGAAAGTTGAAATTAAAGATCTAAACTAGGTTACATCGTTCATCCAAAATATTAATTTAGCTACTCATAATTCGAGAGAAATACAAGATGAAGAGTTTGGAATACATAACCGGATTAAAATAAGGGATAAGAAAAAGTTGAATATTTTGCACCAAGAATTCATTGTCTTCATGTTCCAATCTTTAAGATCTTTGTTGTTCTTCTTCTTTTTCTCCTTTTTGCTCTCTCTTTTCTCCATTGATTCTTGTATATGGTATATGTTTTTAATCATCCTCCTTATTTATTTGTTCCAAAAATCTTAATATAATATAGAAATCTTGTCCCAAAAGAATTACCAAATTAGAGTTTGACTAAAATAAGGAAACAAAAATTCTGGCCACAAATTACGCTTAAGTCCCCGATTATTTGTACGATAAGTCCTTCAACTTTTGGATGTTTGCAAGCTTGTCCCCATTTCCAAGTCTTCATGCACTTTCAGTCCTTTTTCACCTATTTTGCTTTGTTTTTCTCCAATTCTATCTGAATTTGGTTTTTAACTAAAGCAATCAAATCAACACATAATCAAGTAGAAATTCACTTAAAAGTACTTACAATCGTCTACTTTTGATGGTCCACAGAAGTGTAAAACCACACTTATGAGAAACAATTCAAAATGGATTAATTTTATTCTAAAGAAAGTTTAAAGAGCCGTTCGTGTCAGATTTCGTTTGTCATTTCTGGACAGGAGAAGCAACTTCGGATTTCTATGTTTAAGCTCCAAACAAACTGTACAAATGACCATGAACCTTAAAAATCTGGTTCATGCGTATCCGAAATCGAATACTGTTCTCAAATGTGTGAAAAAGAATGTATCATCTGCTCAACTGCAAAACAGAATGACAAAATATTTTGATATTAATTAGTTTCTGCAACAACGTTGTGTAATGTTACAAGACCATGCTCATTATATTCATGTTCATATTGATCCCTTGTACGTTTTTAGTTGTTTATTTATCTAAGAAGGTATGTATTTTCAATTGTTCTTCGTAGTCATATTGTAACTGTATTTCTCTGGTGGCAATTTTCAAGAGTCTTGTTTTGAAACTGGGTTATAGAAATTGGGGTAAAACACATTGTTAATCACACGACTTGTAGCGAAGTTTTATGTTAAGTCACTAAGTCAATAAAGATGGTTACCTTTGATTTTAATTGAATGATCACTTAGGCGAATTCTATAAATTAGCCTTTAATGGACCTTCAAATTGCAGTATGCATTCAAAATCCACAACTCTTTTATGGAATTAATTATTAACTTAAAAAAAAAAAAAAAAACATGGACCAGAGTAATAAAGATGGTCCCCTTTGATTTTGGGCGATATTTACACAAATATTTTTTTTAGGGCCAACTTCAGTAATCACAAATAAATTTTTTTATAAAAAAAAATAGACCCCTTTCGATTTTGGGCCCGAGACGGTTGTCTCACTAGCCCCGGCCCAAAACGGAACCTGAATTCTCACGTATGATAAAAACTAGATGATTTTAATTGAATGATCAAACTTTAAAAAAGAAAAAGTTCAATTGTCACTTTAAAACAAAACTAGTGTTTTACCCGTGTGATGCACATTAGTTGTATTTTGTGAAAGTGTGCTTGATAAAAATATATGAAAACTTATTGATTGTAATCGAATCAACTACAAAAGCATCAAATAAATAATATTCTATTATAGATTGATACTTGAAAAAAAATCAACACATCTAATCCACAATTTGAAAAACGTGAAGACCACATTTGTGGTTGAATTGGTTGGTTCTCTATCTTTATCACAAATTAGAATCTTCAATCCAACACGATTTGTATCACTAGAGATAGCAACATATAGTTGTCCATGATTGAAAATTGGTCTTTTCATATATAGTCCGACATTCGAAAGAGATTGACATTGACTCTTGTTAATAGTCATAGTGTATCAAACAATCAAAGAATACTGCCTTCGTTGAAACTTAAAAGGTAATCTTGTGTCTGATGGAGTCAAAGTTATTCTTAGAATGAAAATTTTATGCCCCGCATTGCTTCCGGAAATAACCCTGGCTTCTAGAACATGATTCCCAAGCCTCGTGATCAACAATCTTATCCCACTACATAGCCCAGCAGAATGATCAATATTTCTCAATAATATAAGAGAAATTCCAACCTTTAACTTCAGCTCATGATTAGGCCCTCCAGAACATTTGATACTGTTTAAAAACTTTGGAGTATGAAGATCTTTCAGTAAATCAATATTAGAATTTGATTTGAAAGTTGCACCAGACCTTAATTATGTCTTTCACTCGGTTTTATTAAGGGAAGTCATGTATTCATTCACTGATTCAACAACCTCAAGAGTTGGAGCAAAGATTGCTATTCCTTGCAAATATGATCATCAACATTTTTTGAGAAAGAAGGATATGTGCTATCCACAATTGTTGCAACTCAATCATCCGACTCCTTTATCAAAAGATCATCAGGTATTTTAATGTTTGCATGACCATCATTTGGACCACCGATTGTCCCATCTCCAATGTTTGATATCCAATATGAAAAAGCCTTTAATTCTGTAGAAAAAATGTCGGAATCAAGATTCTGCAATCTCATGTTTTTTGTCAATTTTAAAACTTTACAATGTCTCCATAAATACGAGGAGTTAATAGTTGCAAGCACAATATATTGCCTACTTCCTTTTGGAATGACATCAATAACCCGTACTTGGATCTTGAACCTAATCAATCGACCACACAATTGATGACAAATATGCGAATTTAAAAATTTGATTAATAAACATTATAGTGAAAATGTATGATAGTTGTTTTACCTAGGAATTCCGGTGTTATGATATTTGTCACATTTTTCCTAATAAAAACGTTGGCCCAATTGGATTGACTTTCTTTGGACATTGTTTAGTGGATAAGTACCACTAATTTTGATCGCTTTCAATTGCAATAACGATAGCAAGAACCCAAAAACTACCAACCTATAATATTATTAATAATATAATAGCAAGGTATTTAATAGAGATAATCTAATTTTCTAACAACTACAGATTCTAACAACCCTTCTATTGTTTTCATCTCGGTTTCCCCACTAGCCAGGCCAGCAGATATTGAATAAACAGATGAATAAGACATTTGACTTATCCTCTTAGAGCTACATTCTCCTCCTCCACTTATAAGCCTTAGTAAAAAATTAATTATTATTCAATTAGAGAATAAGATGATAAAATCTTATTAATACAAAATGGATTGAGAACATTATAAAAATGTAGGCATATTTGTCTCCAAATTCAATGACTTCCTTGATAGGAAAATTGACCAGCACCTTAATAAGTATTAGATACTCTAACTTCACCTGAGATGAATTTTTTTTTCCAAATTAAACAATCATCTTAGAGAGAGATAAACAATCAATAATGGGATGTAGTCTACATATTAATACAACCTATGAATTTTTTAGCCCGACACATTTGGAATATGATAATCATAGATTCTAGTTTTTCAGCATCTAAATAACTATTAACCTCATCTGCATAGTCCCACCACAAAGTACACTGTAGCTTGTTTTTTCTAAAAAAAATAATAACAATTCAAACACTCACATTAAAATATACTATTGAAAAATAATATAGGTGATCACAACAATATAAATAAAAAATGTATTCGTACTCTAGGTCTTCAATCACAATATCTCAATATCTATGAGCTTGATCGTCCTCCCACATTATTCTTGACACTTAGCTTTGTCCTTGCCAACCACCTCTCCAATGATATATATAATAGAAGTGGAGAAAAATATTAGTTATTATAAAATCATAATAATTTGCCTAATGAAACCGATACCTACCAAACAATTCATTCTCGCTAAGTTCAAATTAAGATATATATATATATATATATATATATATATATATATATATATATATATATATATATATATATATATATATATATATATATATATATAAATAAATGGCCCAAGATAAAACATTGTGTAGGAAAACTCTCATCCCACGCTTCTACAACATTGGTTGTTGGCATACAATTTAGCTTGTATTTACGGCTTGTAGTTTTGTATTACATGTTGTGTATCCAATTACAAAGTTGCGTACAATATATAATTGTCGGGTTAATTTAATAAATGGTCGCTGAACTTTAAACAAGTAACTACTTACTCACGGAACTTTAAAATGTAACTCGTTACTCACTGAACTTTGTAAACCGTCACCACTTTCTCACTGAACTTTGAAATGTAACCCGTTACTCACTGAACTTTGTAAATCGTCATCCATCCACCATCCGTCAACTCTTCCATTTGTAAAATTGGACAAAAAATACCACATGACAAACAGAATCAGATGTGGCAATTAAAATAGCAATTAAAGCAATCCACCTCAGCCAAATAAGCAGTCCCAAATACGCCTAAGCAACCAAAAAATTTCTTTTTCATTCCCGCGTTTGGTCGGTCATCCGATGTAGTACGTAAAAATACGTCGGTAGGAAATGAAAAAGAAATTTTTTGGTTGCTTAAGCTTGTTTGGGGCTGCTTGTTTGGCAGAGGTGGATTGCTTTAATTGCTTTTAACGTGCGACGTCTGATTCCGTTTGACACATGGCATTTTTCATCCAATTTTACAAACGGGAGAGTTGACGGATGGTGGATGGATGATGATTTACAAAGTTCAATGAGTAATGAGTTACATTTCAAAGTTCAATGAGTAAGTAGTTACTTTTTCAAAGTTGAGTGAGTAACGAGTTACATTTCAAAGTTCAGTGAATAAGTAGTTGTTTGTTCAAAGTTCAGTGACCATTTATTAAATTAACCCTATAATTGTCCATCTTGGATCAATGTTTTGAATGTTCGAATCAACTATCGCTTGATCGTTGCATGAATCCTTCCACCCTACAAAAAAAAAAAAAAAAAATGACTTAATTAAATATAATCTTAAAAAAATATATATATATATATATATATATATATATATATATATATATATATATATATATATATATATATATATATTGTACGATTATTATATAATTAGCGGGTTACAAATACACATACATTAAATTGTATGTATTTATGTGTGTACATGTAAACTGTGTTTTTATATATGGATCATAAATAAAAAAATTAATAAACAAAACGAAAAAAAATTCAAAACAGAAACTTAAACAGTATATGTATTAAAAGGGTAATGATCTCCTCTCCATGGTAGGGAGTAATTATAAAGGCCACACGACACGTGTCATGTGGCCATTGGACAAATGATTGACATTTTTGTCAATCACTTTTCTCTCTCCAACATGTCCTGTGGTGTTTATTATTCATCCACACCATGGAGAGGAGATCATTACCCTCTATAAAAAAAATATATATAACAAAAAAAATGGGATAACACACAGTGAACTGACAGTATTTATATATATGAATTACAAATAAAAAAATAAATAATTAAATCATAAAAATTTCAAAACAAAAACAGTGTAAATATTCATAACAGAAAAACGAAGGAAAAAAAATTAGTTGCTTGTCAAATAATATCCAGTAAGTTATTTAATCAAATAATTTAAATATATGTGTGAGTTTATATATATATACGATAACAATAAAAAAAATGAGAGATCACATTGTATACTGTTAATATAAATAATAAAACATATTTATCAATGAAGACCATCTCTAAGCTATACATCTCCGCCTTGTTGTCAAAGCACGACATCTCCCACTGCTTCACGACTCTAACCTTTATTTTCTATTGTGTCTTTGTAGCGTTTATTTCTTTGACGCTGTTAAAACTTTCGTCCATATTGAAAAGTAAGAAGGGTTTCGTAATATAGGTTATGATAGGAAAATAATTTGCATTTAGCTTAAACTATTAGGGAATGCACTTCTGATTGAAAAACGAATTGGATTTTTTTAAAAAATAATTTCGAATTGTCCACCTTTTTTGGAATTGTAACATAATATCCTTTTTCAATTTAACTATCATCATTATTATTTTATTATATAAATCATAATAGTTGCACAATGTTCAATGTCTATGTAAATTAAATGTATAACAAAGCACTTATTAAAATTATGAATGTTGACTTAAATTTATTTGGCATTGCAAATCGTGTCTCCTATAATTAATATTGTAAATGAGATGGATTTATTTTTATTTCACATTGCAAAACGTGTAGTTAGTTTAATTAAATATCTATCTATATATATATATATAATAGGATAACTGTCGAAAATTTCACGCACACATTTTTCCTCCATTTTTTCTTTCCAGATTTGGTAAGTTCTGCCATAAATATTGTATAGGAGTTTGTTTGTTTTTTTAATTGGTTTCACACATTGATTTGATAAGTTCTGTCATAAATGCTGCATAGGAGTTTGTTTTCTTTAATAGTTTCACACATTAATTGTTTATTTATTTATTTTTCTTTTTCTTGTAAAAAATAAAGTGTAACATTTAATATTATATACGATAAATGCAAAAAGTTTTCAAATTCTTTAATTGGTTTCACACATTGATTTTTTTTCTCTTTTCTTGCAAAAAACGAATTGTAACATTTAATATTATATATGATAAATGCAATAACTTTTCATATTTTTTAATTTATACCGATTAAGAAATTTAAATAAGTTATATTTTCAAAAAAATGAAACATCAATGCACGAAAATTATTGGCAATAATACAATAGTTTTCCAAAAATAGATTTATTTTCTCTACAAATTTTTTATGCTTCCCATAGTGGATTTAAATAGGTTGCAGTTTCCAAAAAAAATATATATATCAATACACGGAAAACATATAATTGTATTATATTATTAAATTATCTGATTTATTGATTAAAAATAATAAGTCGATTAAACTAATAAACTAGATATGATAATTTTAAAATTAAATTCATACGATTCAAAGACTGCCTCAGTTAGACCACAAACATAGTTTTCAAAGAGGTGTTTTGAAATCTGGATTAGCTATATTGTTTTTTTTCCAATATCAATGAATAATCAAATTGTTATTTATATGATTTTTTTTTATTTGAATGTAATAAATAAACAATATACTCTTAGAATATTTTAAAATCATTATTATGAAAAACAAGTACCGTGCATTGCACGGGTTATATACTAGTTATTAACTATATTAAAATTATCATCATATTAAGTAAAAAACATATTTGATGTTTTTTTTATAACGATTGAAAATTGTCCCTTTTTTGAAATTGGAATAGATAATGCTTTTGTTGTAAATTGTACTCATTTTTTTCTTGAGAAAATACGAAGTTAGAATATATAATAAGATTATTAATAACTGTATTAAAACTAATCATCCTATTAAGTGAAAAAACGAATTGGATTTTTTTTAAAAGAAAAATCTCAAATTGTCCTCTCTTTTTTTTTTGGGAATTGGAATGGATCATCGCTTTTTAATTCAACTATCATTATCATTATTTTATTATATAAATCATAATGGTTGACTTAAATTTATTTGACATTGCAAAATGTGTCTCCCATTATTAATATTGTAAATGAGATCTTATTTTTATTACATGAAATCGACTACGTTCTATATGCATAATTTAATATTTCTACTATCTAATAATTATTAAAAATAAAAAAATATGAAACAAATAATTAGCAAAATTACGTTCCTTGTGTTGGGACTTTTGAAATTTGAAATTGCTCCATTGCCCATTTGGTAAGAGCGGACTTTGTGACGGAGGGATTCCTTGCTTTGTGCAAACAAATTTCAAGTCTCCAAACATTGTTGAGCGAAGAATAACGTTTTGTTTTGAAGAAATGACTAAGTATAATTGAGGAATATAAAGTAAGAACAAACTTTCACTATTACAGGTTTTATAGATTTAACTTTTTTTTTTATGTTTGTCTCTTATATTCCTTGCATTTAATTTTTAATTAGATATATGAACACCATTATTGCATTTATTATTTTATTGAAGGTGTATACCAAGCTCGTGATTAGCAACTTACAAACAATAAATATATAAGTTTAAATTAGAATGATGGAGACTTTTTAAATACCTAGAAGTATGTAGTGGCATTAGCAAATATACATAAAATAATTTTTTTAGTAGATGTTTTACAAATTAATAACTTCCGCTAATTAATAAATTACCGTGCAATGGATAACATTAATTTGAAGAGGTCGGACTATACTACTATTATCTTTAAGATTCCGTATAGTATCAACATTTCCACCAACAACTAATGGTGAAACTTCAATGTAAGTTAACCATATTTTTAGTTGTAGAATTGAAGAGTGAATAAGCATTTGCAAGTTGCAAATTGAAATTCGGTTAACGCTTTTGGTAATAACGCTTATTTGAGGCAGGGGCGAATATAGGGAGGGACTCTCATTCGGTGGAGTCTCCATTGATCCAATTTTTTTCTTTTTTTAGTATAGGAAAAGAAATTTTGTATATGGAAATTTTATATTTTTCATATATTAGCTCGGTCTAAAATTTTTTTTAGTCAACGTCTTGATCCATCTCTGAATTCGATAACACTGAGTCAAGCAAGGATAAAATTCTGGTTTCAAGTAATCTAGTATTTGATTAGAGATTATGCGACTCAGACACACTTTTTAGGCCATGCCTTCGAGCAATCTTGAATTGATTAGAGATTATCCAAATCATACTACTATTTTTAGTCCATGCCTTCAAGTAATTTTGAATGTGATTAGAGATTATGCGACTCATACGCTCTTTTTAGGTCATGCATGCCTTTGAGTGATCTTCAATAGATTAAAGATTATCCGAATCATACCACTATTTAGGATATAGCTTCGAGTAATCCTGAATTGATTAGAGAATATCAGATCAATTATATGAACACAAAAACATCAATTCTCATAAATGCCTTTGAATGCTGTTTGCCTGTTATTCAAATGATACATTCAGTGAAAATAGAAGTTTGCTAAGTCAGTTATTGACCACAGCCCGCCCGCATCCCCTATAAATTGCAAGAGCAAGAGGGCTGTGTATGTTCATCACAAATCAACAACAAGATGAGTTCATTCAACATTAAACTTCTTGTACTGTCACTGAACTTGCTTTTCATTACCCTATTAGAAGCGCGCCCAACGGCGCACGTGAATATTGTAGGTTTTGTAGATAAAGGTACTCTTACAATTCATTGTTATTCGGGAGACAATGATCTTGGAACCCACTTGCTGGCCTAAACCAGTCTTTTCCATTCAGTTTTAGTGTAAACTTTTGGGGGACTACCAAGTATTACTGCAACTTTTCGACTCAATTTGGTTCGGGAAACTATGCTGTTTTCGATCGCCTAATGCTATCTGAAAGATGCGGTCTTAACTGTGATTGGTACATAAAAAACGACGGGCCGTGTTTAGTGATAAATCCTATACACGAACTGTGGTGTCAACCGTGGAAGAAACCATCAGAATTGAGGAGCTAAATACAACCTATCATTCAAGGCCTTCTTTTTCTTTTAATTGTTCTTGAACTGAATAATGTAATCTCCTTGTGAACCCTTTTAAGGAATAAAAAGAGAGTTACTTTTCACTCAAGCATAAAGTTCGAAAAACATGAGTCTTAGTGAAGGTGTCGGCCGGTCCATGCCACGGAAAGTGACACGCCAGGTCGTGCTTTTCAAGTACAAGGCTAGGTATATCCGGGTTGTCCGACACATTTTGACACATCAATTGCACCATACAATAACACAGTTAAAGGGAAATAATACACGATCTTTTAAACTTGTCTGAATAACTAATCATACCCGTCACTTCTACCTTTTACTTGCCCTCAGTACCAAAGTTTATGTTCTTTTTTTTTTCTTTAAAAAAAAAAAATTCTAACTTGTTCACATTCTATTTTGCTAATTTTGCCTATTGTGTTCAAATTGTGTTGACTTAACGCTGTTTTAATTCAGTCTTCACCCATTTCTGTCCATTGGACGTGAGATTTTCTTTTTTTCGACATCTATAAATGATGAAAGTCATTCAGATATAGGGTATACTCTAGCTAAACCTTCTCCAATATTTTTCATTATATTCAAGATCCAATACAACGTGTCGCGTCTAATGTCTCACGGACGAAATATTTAGAATGATTCATATAGACAAAATATGTTCATTACTGTTGTTAAGTGTTTATAATCTCTTAAATTATCAAATTTTCTCTCTCTCATTCACGTATCTATTCACAAATTAATTTTTCGTAGAGTCTCTTGATTAAATTGTTAACATTTTTGTTCATTTGCAAGTTGTAAACAAAATTTATAACTTTTAGGAACAAAATTTATATTTGTCTTATCTTTTATTAAGTTCACTATAATTGTTATAAAATAAAAAAATAATAATCTATTAAATCTACAAAATAATTACTTTAATTAATTAGGGAATGGAAGATGGAATTATAATTAATGTCAACTATGGAATGAGTGATGCTTTATTATTGGAATACTTATAAACATAAGATATAAAAGGAATTATTTTAATTAATTAATATTAAAATTGGTATTTTAATTATATATAATTGAAAAAGTTAAAAGCAGAATCTGAGAAGCAACTATTTTGTTGTTTTCTCAAAATCTGTTGCAAGGAAATATATTCTTCAATAATTAATTTTTTAAAGTTTACCAAACATTTAAAATAGTTATGAATTGTTTAATAGAAATAATGTATGTATAATATTTTTTGTTGTTGTTGTTGTTGTTGTTGTTGTTGACATTTCTAAATTATGAGTAATCGCACTTCACGTGCGTACTATCAGGTTTTTGGATTGAATCTATCCAAGGATAATTGCATGGCATATTTATGCGAAGGTTAGAAAGAATGGTGCAAAAAATTAAAGATTTGGAACTCATTTACGCCTTTTGTAAATGTTAGGGACATTAGCAATTTTTCTTTTTATTATTAATGTACAATCAGCTCGTGTGACGAAAAATGTCCAAATCTTCATCAGATAGTCACACGGCCTTCATGAAAATATAACTCACTTCATATATTTACAAAGTTAGACATGCTACGACCTTGTAAAGATTTTACGATTGTTCTAGACTGATTGTGTAATTATAGTAAAAAATTGAGAATCAATTTACTTGTTAATAAGGAATGAAGACCAATTTGTTATTGAAGCAATAGTTTGAGGTGTTCCTATTTCTCTCTCTTTTGTCGTGCTATTTTCATCATAGTTAGGTTTGTACGTAATGTGACAAAGTGCGTGTTTGACTAAGCTAAAAAAATGTATATATTAGTTCATTTATAGGTAAATATTAAAATATTAAAATAATAGAATTCTGATACAGTTTCATTTGGGGTCGTTGTATCATGTAAAATAGAGCAAGTAGATCCTTAATCTTCTATTTGTAACAATTGAATCCACCACTTTCTATTTGTAACAATTGAATCCATAATCTTTCACATTCAATTAAAGTGTTTTACTATTGTATTCTGTTTGCATGGTGCATTTCAAATTAGTTGTCTTGGATCATGCGTGTCTGGATCACTCTTTAGCTTGATGCTTGTATTTTGTCTTTTCTCCTAAGAAGTTGACCGGAAATCTTTGTATTCAAGTTTATTTCAGAATATTTTCGTTTCATGTAAAATTCTGTTGCATAACTCCTCAATTTGCTATTATTGTTGTACAAGAAAACATAAACTTCTTTTAAATTACGATGCCATATTTTATTCAAAAAAACGATGATAAAAGAAAATACATACTTAGAAAGGACTCTGCTAGTTGAATATGCCCAAAAAAAAAAAAAAAACCCTTTCCCTATCCATTTTTGAATGATCTCCTCGTTATCATACGTAGTAGTGTCTCTTATGAAACAAGCCACACTCACATGTTTTGCTGTATGGAGCAAAGAAAGAGTGCATCGCATTTATTGGAACTTCACTAATGATGCGTTTTATAAAAGTGTTAAATAAGTCTTCAAATCTATATATCTATATTATATATTATAATAGGATAATCGTCGAAAATTCCAGGCACACATTTTTCCGCTATTTTTTTTTCCAGATTTAGTAAGTTTTGCCATAAATGCTGCATATGAGTTTGTTTTCTTTAATTGGTTTCACACATTGATTGTTTATTTTATTTTTTTCTTTTTTCTTAAAAAACGAAGTATAACATTTAATATTATATACGATAAATGTAAAAACTTTTCAAATTCTTTAATTGGTTTCACCCATTAATTGTTTATTTATTTATTTATTTTTTTCTCTTTTCTTGCAAAAAACAAATTGTAACATTTAATATTATATATATGATAAATGCAACAACTTTTCAGATTTTTTAATTTATAATGGTTGAAGAATTTAAATAAGTTATGTTTTCAAAAAAATGAAACATCAATGCACGAGAACTATTGACAATAATACAATAGTTTTCCAAAAATAGATTTATTTTCAATACAAATTTTTTATGTTTTCCATAGTGGGTTTAAATAGGTTGCAGTTTAAAAAAAAATATCAATACACGAAAACATATAATTGTGTTATATTATCAAAGGATCTGATTTATTAATTAAAAATAATAAGTCGATTAAACTAATAAACTATATATGATAATTTTAAAATTAAATTTATACGATTCAAAGTCCGTCTCAGTTCGACCACAAAAGTGATTTTCAAAAATGTGTTTCAAAATCTGGATTAGCTATTTTTTTTTCAATATCAATGAGTAATCAAATGTTATTTATATGATATTTTTTTTATTTGAATGTAATAAATAAACAATATACTCTTAGAATATTTTAAAATCACTATCATGAAAAACAAATACCGTGCATCGCACGGGTGATATACTAGTATATATTATAACCGTTGAAAATTTCATGTACACATTTTTCCGCTATTTTTTCTTTTCAGATTTGGTAAGTTCTGCCATAAATGTTGCATATGAGTTTGTTTTTTTTAATTGGTTTCACACATTGATTTGGTAAGTTCTGCCATAAATGCTGCATAGGAGTTTGTTTTTTTTACTTGGTTTCACACATTAATTGTTTATTTATTTTTTTTTTCTTACAAAAAACGAAGTGTAATATTTAATATTGTATACGATAAATACAAAAAAAAAATTCAGATTCTTTAATTGGTTTTACATATTAATTAATTATTTTTTTTCTCTTTCTTTGCAAAAAACGAATTGTAACATTTAATATTATATATGATAAATGCAACAACTTTTCATATTTTTTAATTTATACGAGTTAAGGAATTTAAATAAGTTATGTTTTCAAAAAAATGAAACATCAATGCACAAGAACTATTGGCAATAATGCAATAGTTTTCCAAAAATGGATTTATTTTCTCTACAAATTTTTTATACTTCCCATAGTGGGTTTAAATAGGTTGTAGTTTTAAAAAAAAAATCAATACACGGAAAACATATAATTGTGTTATATAATCAAATGATATGATTTATTGATTAAAAATAATAAGTCGATTAAACTAATAAACTAGATATGATAATTTTAAAATTAAATTCATACGATTCAAAGACTGTTTTAGTTAGACCACAAACATAGTTTTTAAAGAGGTGTTTCAAAATCTAGATTAGCTATATTGTTTTTTTTTTTCCAATATCAATGAATAATCAAATGTTATTTATATGATTTTTTTTTTTTGAATGTAATAATAAATAAACAATATACTCTTAGAATATTTTAAAATCACTATCATGAAAAACAAGTACCGTGTATTGCACGGGTGATATACTAGTTATTAATTATATTAAAATTATCATCATATTAAGTAAAAAAACATATTTGATTTTTTTTTATAACGATTGAAAATTGTCCCTTTTTTGAAATTGGAATAGATAATGCTTCTGTTGTAAATTATACTCATTTTTTTTCTTCAGAAAATACGAAGTCAGCATATATAATAAGATTATTAATAACTGTATTGAAACTAATCATCCTATTAAGTGAAAAAACAAATTGAATTTTTTTTAAAGAAAAATCTCAAATTGTCCTCTCTTTTTTTTGATAATTGGAATGATCATCCCTTTTTAATTCAACTATCATTATCATTATTTTATTATATAAATCATAATGGTTGACTTAAATTTATTTGACATTGCAAAACGTGTCCTCCATTATTAATATTGTAAATGAGATCTTATTTTTATTACATGAAATCGACTACGTTCTATATGCATAATTAATATTTATACTATTTAATAATTAATAAAAATAAAAAAATATGAAAAAAAAATAATTAGCAAAATTTCGTTCCTTGTGTTGGGACTTTTGAAATTTGAAATTGCTCCATTGCCCATTTGGCAGGAGCGGACTTTGTGATGGAGGGATTCCTTGCTTTGTGCAAACAATTTTTTTTATATCAAGTTCAAATGTCTGACGTTGTTGATGGGTGGAAGTAATCAGGTTTTGTTTTGGAAAGAAATGATATTACTAGGTAAGTGAGTATAATCACTGAGGAATCCGTAGAATCGAACTCCCCACGAGGTTGCGAGCCCGCAATGCCCGTCCTTTGCCAACTTGGCCGTGCCCCCGGGCTTGTGCAAACAAATTTCAAGTCTCCAAACGTTGTTGAGTGAAGAATAAGGTTTTGTTTTGGAAAGAAATGACTAGGTATAATTGAGGAATATAGAGTAAGAACAAACTTTCACTATTATAGGTTTTATAGATTTAACTTTTTTTTTTTTATGTTTGTCTCTTATATTCCTTGTATTTAATTTTTAATTAGATTTATGAACACCATTATTGCATTTATTATTTTATTGAAGGTGTATACCAAGCTCATGATTAGTAACTTACAAACAATAAATACATAAGACTAATTTAGCATGATGGAGACTTTCTAAATACCTAGAAGTATGTAGTGGTATTAGCAAATATACATAAAATAATTTTTTTAGTAGATGTTTTACAAATTAATTAACTTCCGCTAATTAATAAATTAACGTGCAATGGATAACATTAATTTGAAGAGGTCGGACTGTACTACTATTATCTTTAAGATTCCGTATACTATCAACATTTCCACCAACAACTAACGGTGAAACTTCAATGTAAGCTAACCATATTTTTAGTTGTAGAATTGAAGAGTGAATCAGCATTTGCAAGTTGCAAATTGAAATTCGGTTAACGCTTTTGGTAGTAACCCTTATTTTGAGGCAGGGGCGAATATAGGGAGGGACTCTCCTTTGGTGGAGTCTCCATTGATCCAAATTTTTTCATTTTTTAGTATAGGAAAAGAAATTTTTTATATGGAAATTTTTTATTTTTCATATATTAGATTGGTCTAAAAAATTTTTTAGTCACCGTCTTGATCCATCTCTGAATTCGATAACACTGAGTCAAGCAAGGATAAAATTCTGATTTCAAGTAATCTAGTATTTGATTAGAGATTATGCGACTCGTACACACTTTTAAGGCCATGCCTTCGAGCAATCTTGAATTGATTAGAGATTATCCAAATCATACTACTATTTTTAGTCCATGCCTTAAGTAATTTTGAATGTGATTAGAGATTATGCGACGCATAATCTCTAATCTTCTTCAATAGATTAAAGATTATCCAAATCATACCACTATTTAGGATATAGCTTCGAGTAATCCTGAATTGATTAGAGAATATCAGATCAATTATATGAAAAACATCAATTCTCATAAATGCCTTTGAATGCTTTTTGCCTGTTATTCAAATGATACATTCAGTGAAAATAGAAGTTTGCTAAGTCAGTTATTGACCCCAGCCCGCCCGCATCCCCTATAAATTGCAAGAGCAAGAGGGCTGTGTTCATCACAAATCAACAACAAGATGAGTTCATTCAACATTAAACTTGTTGTACTGTCACTGAACTTGCTTTTCATTACCCTATTAGAAGCGCGCCCAACGGCGCACGTGAATATTGTAGGTTTTGTAGATAAAGGTACTCTTACAATTCATTGTTATTCGGGAGACAATGATCTTGGAACCCACTTGCTGGCCTACAACCAGTCTTTTCCATTCAGTTTTAGTGTAAACTTTTCGGGGACTACCAAGTTTTACTGCGACTTTTCGACTCAATTTGGTTCGGGAAACTATGCTGTTTTTGATCGCCTACTGCTATCTGAAAGATGCGGTCTTAACTGTGATTGGTACATAAAAAACGACGGGCCGTGTTTAGTGATAAATCCTATACACGAACTGTGGTGTCAACCGTGGAAGAAACCATCAGAATTGAGGAGCTAAATACAACCTATCATTCAAGGCCTTTTTTTTCTTTTAATTGTTCTTGACCTGAATAATGTAATCTCCTTGTGAACCATTTTAAGGAATAAAAAGAGAATTACTTTTCACTCAAGCATAAAGTTCGAAAAACATGAGTCTTAGTGTAGGTGTCGGTTGGTCCATGCCACGGAAAGTGACAAGCCAGGTCGTGCTTTTCAAGTACGAGGCTAGGTATATCCGGATTGTCCGACACATTTTGACACATCAATTGCACCATACAATAACACAGTTTAAGGGGAATAATACACGATATTTTAAACTTGTCTGAATAACTAATCATACCCGTCACTTCTACCTTTTACTTGCCCTTAGTACCAAAGTTTATGTTCTTTTTTTTTCTTAAAAAAAAAATTCTAACTTGTTCACATTCTATTTTGCTAATTTTGCCTATTGTGTTCAAATTGTGTTGACTTAACGCTGTTTTAATTCAGTCTTCACCCATTTCCGTCCATTGGACGTGAGATTTTCTTTTTTTCGACATCTATTGATGATGAAAGTCATTCGCTTATGGGGTATACTCTAGCTAAACCTTCTCCAATATTTTCCATTATATTCAAGATCCAATGCAACGTGTCGCGCCTAATGTCTCACGGACAAAATATTTAGAATGATTGATATAGACAAAATATGTTCATTACTGTTGTTAAGTGTTTATAATCTCTTAAATTATCAAATTTTCTCTCTCTCATTCACGTATCTATTCACAAATTAATTTTTCGTAGAGTCTCTTAATTAAATTGTTAACATTTTTGTTCATTTGCAAGTTGTAAACAAAATCTATAACTTTTAGGAACAATATTTATATTTGTCTTATCGTTTATTAAGTTCACTATAATTGTTATAAAATAATATCTATTAAATCTACAAAATAATTACTTTAATTAATTAGGGAATGGAAGATGGAATTATAATTAATGTCAACTGTGGAATGAGTGATGCTTTATTATTGGAATACTTATAAACATAAGATATAAAAGGAATTATTTTCATTAATTAATATTAAAATTGATATTTTAATTATATATAATTGAAAAAGTTAAAAGCAGAATCTGAGAAGCAACTATTTTGTTGTTTTCTCAAAATCTGTTACAGAGGAAATATATTCTTCAATAATTATTTTTTTAAAGTTTACCAAACATTTAAAATAGTTATGAATTGTTTAATAGAAATAATGTACGTATCGATTTTTTTTTTTTTTTTTTAAATTATGAGCAATTGCACTTCACGTGCGTACCTATCAGGTTTTTGGATGGAATCTATCCAAGAATAATTGCACGGCATATTTATGCAAAGGTTAGGAAGAATGGTGCGAAAAATTAAAGATTTGGAACTCATTTATGCCTTTTGTAAATGTAAGGGACATTAACAATTTTTCTTTTTATTATTAATGCACAGTCAGCTAGTGCGACAAAAAATGTCCAAATCTTCATCAGATAGTCACACGGCCTTCATGAAAATATAACTCACTTCATATATTTACAAAGTTAGACATGCTACGACCTTGTAAAGATTTTACGATTGTTCGAGACTAATTGTGTAATTATAGTAAAAAATTGAGAATCAATTTACTTGTTTTTAAGGATTGAAGACCAATTTGTTATTGAAACAATAGTTTGAGGACCACTTTGCCTTCAGGTCTTTGTTCCTATTTCTTTCTCTTTTGTCGTGCTATTTTCATCATAGTTAGGTTTGCACGTAGTGTGACAAAGTGCGTGTTTGACTAAACTAAAAAAAATGTATTTATTAGTTCACTTATAGGTAAATATTAAAATATTAAAATAATAGAATTCTGATACAGTTTCATTTGGGGTCGTTGTATCATGTAAAATAGAGCAAGTAGATCCTTAATCTTCTATTTGTAACAATTGAATCCACCACTTTGTATTTGTAACAATTGAATCCATAATCTTTCACATTCAATTAAAGTGTTTTACTATTGTATTCTGTTTGCATGGTGCATTTCAAATTAATTGTCTTGGATCTCACTCTTTAGCTTGATGCTTGTATTTTGTCTTTTCTCCAATAAGAAGTTGACCTTCCATCTTTGTATTCAAGTTTATTTTAGAATATTTTCGTTTCATGTAAAATTCTGTTGCATAACTTCTCAATCTAAACTAAGATTTAGCACATGTTTGGGAGTGTATAAATTATTAATTTTTAAGTATTTATAAATTGTAGATTCTATGGAATGTATAGGAAAAAAATATGTTTGACCAATTTGACCAACTTAAATTATAATTTAAATTGACCCAAACCTGCTGAAGTTTATTATTATTGTTGTACAAGAAAACATAAACTTTTTTTAAATTACGATGCCATATTTTATTAAAAAAAAAACGATGATAAAAGAAAATATAGACTTAGAAGGGACTCTGCCAAGTTGAATGTGCCAAAAAAAAAAAAGGCCTTTCCCTATCCATTTTTGAATGATACTCCTCATTATCATACGTAGTAGTGTCTCTTATGAAACAAGCCACACTCACATGATTTGCTGTTTGGAGCAAAGAAAGAGTGCGTCGCATTTATTGGAACTTCATTATTGGAACTTCACTTATGATGCGTTTTTTAAAAGTGTTAAATAAGTCTTCAAATCTATATATCTATATCTATATTATATATTAGGGATAATTGCATCAAAGGTCCCAACGTTTCAGAATCGTTAAGAATATGCCCCTAACCTAAAATAATAGTACCAAACGTCCCCAACGTATGAGGAAATAGGCATCATAGGTCCCTATTAACAGTTTTCATCTATTTTCTCAGTTAAACCTCAAAATTGGACTCCACGCGTTTTCTCTTTCCAAAAAACGCGACTGAAATTGCAGGACCACATATTCGCCGTTGCTACTGTTATCAGTTCCGACCATATGTCAACCTTATCTTGTTTCGTGTTATCCTTAAACAAATTAACCCAAGGTGCTTTTGCATTTTCTGGTTCATCACTTTTATCAAACACCTTGCCTTCAACAAGCTTCGTTCTATCTTACTGTATTTTCTCAGAAGACTCGTCAGATTCCGTGTCTTTATCTCCAAGTGTTCAAGAAATAGATGAAGATTTAAATCCCAATAGACCCATTCCAGAATCTGAATCCCTACCCACATGCTTCGATGACTCCGCAACAAAAGAAGAAAGAATGCCTTCTTTATCGTGACCAGGTACTGCGTTTTTCTCCACCAAAATCTGAACTTTTAATATCTTTGTAGAAGGAATGGTTTTTAGAATGGATGTTTTCTTCTTCGCCATTGTAGCAGAATTGGGTGAGGCGAAAAACCCAGCAAACCGAGAACATCAACCATTTCTTCCAATTTCATCCTCTCCCGCAGCAGCACTTGGCTCGGGGCTAATTTTGGAACCCATTCACTGAAGCTAAGGGTTGGTGGGAGAAAAAGATGAGAAGGAGCAAGGGGATGGAGGAGGTAATTGTGCGTCGGCACCAGGGCGACTTAGAACAAGCTTCATTTTTATCTGTTGCACTGTTGGCAGCACGGCCTGCAGAATTTGTACATTTTATTCAATAAAAATAGAGTATGGTTTATTTATTTATTTTTGGTTTTTCAATCTCCCTAAGTTGTCAACATTTTACTTCTGTTTTTCAACTTCTAAGGGGAAAAGCTGAGAAAATTGATTAGCGCGCCTTCTTACATTGAATGTAGTTCAAAATCACATGAGGTGTATATCATTTTCCCCCTTATGTTTTCAGATAACTTTTTCTCAAGATTCTGACTGAAATACTTCCTTACTGCAGAATGTGAAAGGAGTTTTTGATGCTGCCATTAAAATTGTGCTCCAGCCAACCACCCAAGCAGAAGAAAAAGAAAGAAATGGCTCAAAAGGCCTGCTCCATAATATGCTCCATTCTCTCAGGAGCTCCATAATATGCTCCATTCTCTCAGGAAAGAAGGCAAGACAGTTAAAGGAGTCCAATTCCAATCGCTAGACAAAGTGCGTGCATTCCAAATTTTGGTTTTAATGGAGAAAATGGATGGAAACTGTTAATAGGAACCTATGATGCCTATTTCTTCATACGTTGAGGGACGTTTGGTACCATTATTTTAGGTTAGGGGCATATCCTTAACGATTCTGAAACGTTGGGGGACCTTTGATGTAATTAATTTCTATATATTATAATAGGATAACCGTCGAAAATTTCACGCACACATTTTTCCGCCATTTTTTCTTTCCAGATTTGGTAAGTTCTGCCATAAATGATACATAGGAATTTGTTTTCTTTAATTGGTTTCACACATTGAATTGGTAAGTTCCGCCATAAATGATGCATAGAAGTTTGTTTTCTTTAATTGGTTTCACACATTGATTGTTTTTTTTTTCTTTTTCTTGCAAAAAACGAAGTGTAACATTTAATATTATATACGATTAATGCAAAAACTTTTCAGATTCTTTAATTGGTTTCACCCATGATTGTTTTTTTTTTTTTTCTTTTCTTGCAAAAAACGAATTGTAACATTTAATATTATATATAACAAATGCAACAACTTTTCATATTTTTTAATTTATACTGGTTGAAGAATTTAAATAAGTTATGTTTTCAAATAAATGAAACATCAATGCACGAGAACTATTGACAATAATACAATAGTTTTTCAAAAATAGATTTATTTTTCTTACAAATTTTTTATGTTTCCCATAGTGGGTTTAAATAGGTTGCAGTTTAAAAAAAGAAATATCAATACACGAAAAACATATAATTGTGTTATATTATCAAATGATCTGATTTATTGATTAAAAATAATAAGTCGATTAAACTAATAAACTATATATGATAATTTCAAAATTAAATTCATACGATTCAAAGTCCGTCTCAGTTCGACCACAAACGTGATTTTCAAAGATGTGTTTCAAAATCTGGATTAGTTATATTGTTTTTATTTTTTAATATCAATGAGTAATTAAATGTTATTTATATGATATTTTTTTTATTTGAATGTAATAAATAAACAATATACTCTTAGAATATTTTAAAATCACTATCATGAAAAAAAATACCGTCGAAAATTTCACGTACACATTTTTCCGCCATCGTTTTTTTCCAAATTTGGTAAGTTCTGTCATAAATGCTACATAGGAGTTTGTTTTCTTTAATTGGTCTCACACATTGATTTGATAAGTTCCGTCATAAATACTGCATAGAAGTTTGTTTTCTAAAATAGTTTCACACATTGATTGTTTATTTTGTTTTATTCTTTTTCTTGCAGAAAAAACGAAGTGTAACATTTAATATTATATATGATAAATGCAAAAACTTTTCAGATTATTTAATTGGTTTTACCAATTGATTGTTTATTTATTTATTTTTTCTCTTTTCTTGCAAAAAACGAATTGTAACATTTAATATTATATATATGATAAATGCAACAACTTTTCAGATTTTTTAATTTATACCGGTTGAAGAATTTAAATAAGTCATGTTTTCAAAAAAAAAATGAAACATCAATGCACAAGAACTATTGACAATAATGCAATAGTTTTCCAAAAATAGATTTATTTCCCCTACAAATTTTTTATGTTTTCCATAGTGTGGATTTAAATAGGTTGCAGTTTAAAAAAAAAACATCAATACACGGAAAACATATAATTGTGTTATATTATCAAATGATCTGATTTATTAATTAAAAATAATAAGTCGATTAAATTAATAAACTAGATATGATAATTTCAAAATTAAATTCATACGATTCAAAGTTCGTCTCAGTTCGACCACAAACGCGATTTTCAAAGAGATGTTTCAACATTTGGATTAACTATATTGTTTTTTTTTTTTTCCAATATCAATGAGTAATCAAATGTAATTTATATAATTTTTTTTATTTGAATGTAATAAATAAACAATATACTCTTCGAATGTTTTAAAATCACTATAATGAAAAATAAATACCGTGCATCGCATGGGTGATATACTAGTATATATTATAATATGATAACCGTCGAAAATTTCATGCACACATTTTTCCACCATTTTTTTCTTTCCAGATTTGGTAAGTTCTGTCATAAATGTTGCATATGAGTTTGTTTTTTTAATTGGTTTCACACATTGATTTGGTAAGTTCCGCCATAAACGCTGCATAGGAGTTTATTTTCTGTAATTGGTTTCACACATTAATTGTTTATTTTATTTTCTTTTTCTTTTTCTTACAAAAAATGAAGTGTAACATTTAATATTATATACGATAAGTGCAAAAAAAACAATTCAGATTCTTTAATTGGTTTCACACATTGATTGTTTATTTATTTATTTTTTCTCATTCCTTGCAAAAAACGAATTGTAACATTTAATATTATATATGATAAATACAACAACTTTTCAGATTTTTTAATTTATACCGGTTAAGGAATTTAAATAAGTTATATTTTCAAAAAAATAAAATATTAATGCACGAGAACTATTGGCAATAATGCAATAGTTTTCCAAAAATAGATTTATTTTTCGTACAAATTTTTTATGCTTCCCATAGTGGATTTAAATAGGTTACAGTTTCAACCAAAAAAAAAAATCAATACATGGAAAACATATAATTGTGTTATATTATCAAATGATCTGATTTATTGATTAAAAAGAATAAGTCGATTAAACTAATAAACTAGATATGATAATTTTAAAATTAAATTCATATGATTCAAAGACTGCCTTAGTTAGACTACACACATAGTTTTCAAAGAAGTGTTTCAAAATCTGGATTAGCTATATTGTCTTTTTTTCCAATATCAATGAATAATCAAATGTTATTTATATGATATTTTTTGTATTTGAATGTAATAAATAAACAATATACTCTTAGAATATTTTAAAATCACTATTATGAAAAACAAGTATCGTGCATCGCACAGGTAATATACTTCTATATATAAAAACAGAAATACCGTCAACATCTATTTTCTCGTCCAAAGTACTTTCCTATTTAGAATTTCTGTTTTTTTTCCCAGTTTTAGGAAATGGATTTTTTTAATAGCCATTAAATATTCATTTCTAATACTACATTTAATAGCCACTTGATTTTTTATTTTTCCAACTCGAGTCCCTCCATTTACCTTCTAATTTAGTTATCATTGTAAAAACTAATTTAGTTTTGTTATCATTACAAAAATTAATTATCCAATGCTTTTAATTTAATTATCGGTATTTAAAATATGTAATTAATTTAATTAATTAATCTTATCTTTGTTTTGGTAAAAAAAAATGCATGAATTTTCCAATACTAATTAAGATTTAAGAGATCGCATTTTCAAGATTATTATAGAAAACAATCAATGCACATTGAAAGAAAAATAAGTCCAAATCTATATTTTTAAATGTATTTTAATTTAATTATTATTGCAAAAATTAATTTTCCAAAGCATTTTAATTTAATTATCCATATTTTAAATACTTAAATAATTTAATTTAAATAATTAATAATTAATTAATCTTATCTTCATTTTGTCAAATATGCATGGATTTTTCAATACTAATTAAGATTTAAGAGATGACATTTATGATATTGCATTTTCAAGATTATTATGGAAGACAATCAATGC
Organism: Forsythia suspensa; assembly: GCA_023638005.1. Lineage (NCBI taxonomy): Eukaryota > Viridiplantae > Streptophyta > Magnoliopsida > Lamiales > Oleaceae > Forsythia > Forsythia suspensa. The sequence goes on from CM042666.1 coordinate 50,153,311, forward strand.
AAAGTGAAAGAAAAATAAGTCAGAATTCATATTTTCAAAGTTTTGTTATCATTGCAAAAATTAATTTTTCAATGTGTTTTAAATTTAATTATCTATATTTTAAATATCTAATTTAATTTAATTAATTAATTAATTAATCTTATCTTCGTTTTGGTCAACGTATGCATGGGTTTAATACTAATTAAGATTTAATGTTTGATTTTATTTAAACTAATTAACTTTTATAGATAACTATCGAAATTATTTTTTTCTGATTACACCTCCCGTGTATTGCACGGGTACAACACTAGTTAGAATAATAACATGTATATTTCTTATGTTTTTGTTTGGCATTCATAGTCAGTTTTTCCATATTACAGAGTATACAAAAACCTTGAGCCGTTTTTCTCTCAATTTCTTCTCATTTTGTTCTTCTTTGGATTGGCTCGAAGAGGCCCAATCCTTCCAAGGCTCGAATTTGAGCTTTGTTCTAAACTCTTTCGTCAATTGGTATCACAGCCCGTAGTTTGATGGCTAATTTTGGGTATGGAAGTCGTCATGCCGACGTCGAAAAACCCAGTATGAAGCCCCATGGGCAGCCACCAACAATCAAGAGCAGAAACTTGATCTAAAATTAGAAACAAAGATCGACCCATCCGCACAAGCATCCACCAAGTATTTCCTCAGGTTGAAGTGGTGTAACCATACATAATCAGAGTCGTCGAGTAGGTGTTCAAGTTCAATGGATTGCCTGAACCCTTTCGCAAGAATTCTAGACCAACAAGAGCTACAAAGACACGTTCATGAACTAGGATGAGAAGATTCACGTGTAGACAGGCCTATTATTTTACTGGCAATCAAAATATAAAATAGAAAAATTGGCAAATTACGCCCCATAAGTAGGGTGTATTTACACTTCACATACTATATTTTGAAAATTTACATTTTACATACTATATTTTATTAAGTAGTAACAAACACACCACTTGTTAAAAAAAAAAAATAAAAAAAAAAAATTGAGAGATTTACAAATATACCATTATAAATAAACAAATAGACAAAAATACCTTCAATTGTAAATAACAAATCTCACTCTATACATTATATTATATAACTATTTAATTACCTACTATTTCTTTGGTTACTAAAATCATTCTTAAAAATTTAATTACTCGAAGCCATGATGTTAATAAAATGTTTTATCTTATATTCATTTTCCTTGATTCCAACTTAAACAAACAATAAATTAACTTATATAAGTTTAACATATTGAAAAATTTAGATAAAAAATTCATTTGATTTTTTTTTTCAACATTGTAAAATGAAAATGAAAATAAAAATTCTTGTTAAATTTAACTAAACAGTTGAGTTCATACAAAAAAATTACAAGAATCATGTAAAATGATTTTTTATATTAGTTATTAATTTCCACCTTAAAATTAATTTCTTATTCAATTTTAAGTTGGGTTATTAACTTTTTATCATTCCACAACCCGAAAATTATTTGGGAATGTGGGCATAATTTTCTTGATTTTTGTTCTCATTTTTCTACTAGTAAACTTAATAGAAGAGAAGATAAATATAAATATTGTTACTAAAAGATATATAATTTTATTTAAAACTTGGGAATGAACAAAAATGTTAACAATGTAATCAAGATACTCTACGAAAAATTAATTTGTGAATAGATACGTGAAAGAGAGAAAAATTAAGACATTTTTTGTCGGTGATACTTGTAAGAGATAATGAATACTTAATGCTAGTAACAAATATATTTTGTCCGTATGAATCATTCTATATATTTTGTTCGTGGGACCTTAGGAGCTATGCATTGCATTGGATCTTGAATATAATGAAAATTGGAGAAGATTAGCTAGAGTGTACCCCATAATCGAATGACTTTCATCGTCTATAGATGTCCAAAAAAAAAAAATCTCACGTCCAATAGACATAAACGGGTGAAGACTGAATTGAAATAGCGTTAAGTCAACACAAGAGGTTAAATTAGCAAAAGAGAATGTGAAACATTAGATTAGAAAAAAAAAAAAAAAAGAACATAAACTTTGGTACGAGGGCAAGTAAAAACTAGAAGTGGCGGATTATTAGTTATCTAGAAGAGTTTAAAAGATCACGCATTATTTACATAAAATATGTTACATGTCAAAATGTGTCACATGTCAAAATGTGTCAGATCACTCAGATACATGTAACCTCGTACTTGAAAAGCACGACTTGGCTTGTCACTTGCCATGGCATGGGCTGGCCGGCCTCTACACTCGACTCATGTTTTTCAAACTTTATGCTTGAGTGAAAAGTAATTCTCTTTTTATTCCTTAAAGGGTTCACAAGGAGATTACATTATTCAGGCCAAGAACAATTAAAAGAAAAAGAAGGCCTTGAATGATATGTTGTATTTAGCTCCTCAATTCTGATGGTTTCTTCCACGGTTGACACCACAGGTTGTGCGTAAGGATTTATCACTAAACACGGCCCGTTGTTCTTTATGTACCACACACAGTTAAGACCGCATCTTATAGTTAGCATTTCATGATCGAAAACAGCATAGTTTCCCGAACCAAATTGAGTCGTGAAGTCGCAGTAAAACTTGGTAGTCCCCCAAATGTTTGGACTGAAACTGAATGGAAAAGACTGGTTGTAGGCCAGCGGGTGGGTTCCAAGATCATTGTCTTCCGAATAACAATGAATTGTAAGAGTACCTTTATCTACGTTACCTATAATATTCACGTGCGCCGTTGGGCGCGCTTCTAATGGGATAATGAAAAGCAAGTTCAGTGACAGTACAAACAGTTTAATGTTGAATGAACTCATCTTCTTGTTGATTTGTGATGAACACAGCCCTCTTGCTCTTGCAATTTATAGGGGATGCTGGCAGGGCCGGGGTTATTTTCACTGAATGTATCAATTGAATAACAGGCAAATAGCATTCAAAGGCATTTATGAGAATTGATGTTTCTTGTGTTCATATAATTGATATGATAATCTCTAATTAAATTCAGGATTACTCGAAACTATATACTAAACAGTGGTATGATTCGAATAATCTCTAATATCAATTCAAGGTCACTTGAAGGCATATGGCCTAAAAAGTGCGTACGAGTCGCATAATCTCTAATCAAATTCTAGATTATTTGCAACCAAAACTTTATCATTGCTTCACTAAGTGTTATCAAAGCATGCATTTGGTTCAATATTTACTGTTGGCAATTCTATGACATTCTTAGTCAAAATCCAGCAAGTATACAATATCGTAAATAAGTAATAGTAGTATAGTAGTGTGACTTCTTTGAGTTATTACCATCAATGAGTGACCGATCTAATGCCCCTGCGAGAGGCATTACATGTTGCCCATCTGCTGGGGTGTCAGGTGGGCAATCCAAGATCAATAATTTATTGATCTTGGATTTATTGATCTTGGATTGACCCCAGCAAGTGGGCAACATGTAATGATCATTATTCTACCATCCATTGTATCTTTTCATCTTATTATTGGATCTTTTCTTATAGATGTAGTATGAGTTAATAAATGTTTTTGTTCTCTAACGAGAGTTCTGTTTTGATTAAAATCAATATCAATTGATCTTCGAGCTGGTTGGACAAGCCAGTTGAATTCAGTTTCTTCATGTTCGAGGTAATCTGAGAATAAAGGGTCAATCTTTATTCCTTTAGGTTCTTTGACAATAATCATATTGTGCTGGTTATGAATAGCATAACTAACTAAATATGATATTGAAAAAGGGACGTTATTGTCTTTAACTAAATCTTTTCTTTCATAATTAAATATGAAGGAAAGGATTCCGTCAAAGTTTTGGTCATGCAAACTTACAGAAAGTCTTGGATGACTTGTGAAAATTAATTTTCCACAAGCTAGGTTTCCATTTAAGGATCCCAAGCATCATTCTCTAGGATTTTTAATTCTTCAATTGTGTCTTTTAATTGTTTTATTTATTTTAATTCTCTAGGATTTTTATCTATGCTAATTTACTAATTAGCAGAGATTATAATTAATTTGTAAAATGTCTATTTAAAAAAAAATACTTCATGTATATTTATTAATGCCACTACATATTTCTAAGATAATTAGAAAGTCTTCATCATGTTCATTTAGTCTTATATTTATCTATACTATATCTAAAAGACCATAAAATGGATAAATATTTTGGACTATTTTACTCTTACAAATTTTTTAAAATTCTATATTCACTCAGTATTCGTTAATGTATAATTATATTTTAATATTTTATTTATTATTCTTTTATTATTCATCATTATTGTACATTAAATTTTAAAAAATTTATTAAATGTACAATTTAAATTTTTTAAATATTTAATCTATTAAATTAAGAATGAATGTGAAAAGATTGTCTCATTTTTTTTTTTATTTTTTGCATTACGTAGATGAAAGGAATGAATGGAAAAAGTTGTAACTTTGTTTATTACCGCATTAAAATTAAAATCATGGTTGTCAAAACTGAAATGGATATGAAAAGATTATTTTTAATACATTATATTACAGTTATTATAAGCATGTTTGGTTCAGTTTTTTTTTTCTCAAACTCATTTTCAACCACATATTTTGCTGAACCCACAACTTTTATCAAATTTTCAACTACACATTTTATCAATTTTCAACCACATATATAACGTTCTTCCCATCTTACTTCTGTCCATCAACAATATACTCACAACATAGACAAGTATTGACACTTCTTTCATTTTTGTTTCTTACTTATATTTATGACATTTTCATTTACGTCGTCAAATTAAACACGTCTAATAAAAAGAGAACATACAAAAAGAATATTGTTTACAATGAACTACTACTCCAATAAATGTACAATATTATGTAGTTAATCATTACATTCTCTCACAATAAAATTAGTAATTATTAATTTTATTCTTCGTAAAATACATTACAAATACTGATTTATTAGTTCCATAAGATTTGATATCAATGGTTCAATCAATTATCAAAGCTTAAATCTAAAAAGGTCTTCAATTGGTTCAAATTATTGTTGGTATTATCTAGAGATGGCAAACGGATAAGTCGCCTAGGTCAGAAGACTTGACAATCGGGCAGAAATTATCAAAGCCATGAGCCGCCCGTGGACTGAACCACGGACTTGGCCCGTGGTCATGTGGTCCAAATGGGACCAAATTGGTCCCTAGCTTTAAGTTGGGTACCAAAATTGTAATTGACAATTATATTTCCATATTTTTTTTTTAACTTTAAAAAAAAATTAAATTTCACGTGGGTCCGCAGACCGGCCCGTGGCTTTCGGCCCGTGTGGCTCATGGACCACAGCCGGTCCAAACCCACCTTTTTATGGGCCGAGCTGGAAATCCATTGTCATCTCTAGTATTATCACTATATAAAATATCTTATTGTAATTGTACTTGTATAAATGCAATTATTTTTTAATATTTTATTTATTACTCTTTTATCGTTCATCATTATGGTACATTAATTTTTTTTTTAACAATTTACAACATGTACAATTAAAAATTTTTAAACATTTAATTTGATAAATTAAATATGAAGGTGAAAAGATGATCTTAATTTTTTATTTTTATTTTTTTTGCATTACGAGATGAAATAAATGAGAAATAGGTTTTAAAAAAATGAAATAAAAAAGTTGTAACATTGTTTATTACCGCATTAAAATTCAAATAATGGTTTTCAAAACCGAAATGGAGATTAAAATATTATTCTTAATACATTAGATTACACTGATTATAGTTCAGAACTAACATTTGAATATTTTTAATATTTTTAAATTTAATTTAATTAATAATATATATATATATATATATATATATATATATATATATATATATATATGTTCTTCTAATCTTACTTTTGTCCTTCAACAATATTTTCAAAATATAGACTAGCATTGAAACTTCTTTAATTTTCATTTCTTTCATTTACATTGTCAAAACAAACATGCCTAAAAAAAAAAAAAAAACACACACACACACACAATGAATATTATTTACAAAGAGCTACTATTCCATCAAATGTCCAATATTATGTATTCAATCATTACATTCTCTCACTATAAAATCAATAATTATTAATTTTATTCTTTTTAAAATGTGGCCTTGAAGATCCATATTAATACATCATTAATTCCATAAGATTTGATATCAAAAGTTCATCAATCATTAAAGCTCAAATCACCAAAAGGTCTTCACTAAGTTCAAATTACTATTCGTATTATTACTATATAAAATTTATATTTCATTGCAAATGTACTTATATGAATGTAAATAAAATATCAACATCAAACAATACAATACACTATGTTATCAAGAACCGTGTTTTTTTTATTGCAATTGCTACTTTAACATTTTAATTATTAACAATTAAAAAATTAAGAAATTAAAAAAATTGACAATTGACAATTTATTATTACAAAAGCACGTGCTATAATACACACGTGTCTAACTAGTTTTTTATAAGTTACCAGTGAACTTGGTATACATCTCTAACAAAAATTAAATACAACGATATTACATAACTCTAATTAAAAATTAAATGCAAAGAATATGAGAAGACCAATATCAAGAAAAAGTCAAATCTATAAAACTTGAAATAGTGAAAGCTTGTTCAAAACTTAAGAGTCCGTTCTCTTTGTATTTAAGTTTTGAGTTTTGAGTTTTTGAATTCATTTTCAATTTTGTATTTTGAGAGTTGTTTTAAGATTACTGAAAATACATTTTTTTTGTCATTCTGGAAATCTGTTTTTCAAAACAGAAAAATGAAAAACGCATTTACTTTGAAATTTTGAGAATTTTTTTGTAATATTTTATTCAAAAATTTTATTATTCAATAAATTTCAATAGTTTAATGCTAATAGTATATTAAATAACATATAAATTTTGAAGTTGGAAACTCTTGAAATATTTTTTTCCTAGTTACAAAAAACAAAACTTAAATTAAATTTGACAAAAATTAGAAAATATAGAAGTAAATATTAAAGAGAAACTCAATTAGAATAAGAACATGTAAGTGTTCATGGTAAATGAGATTAAATCAAACAAATATATACGATTGTTAGATACGATTGATCTAAGGAAAATCAATATTTTGTTAACATCAAATCAAAATTGCTTTTCCAACATCGTGCAATTTTGTGAACACCAAATCCAATGTGTGACTTGCCTCTCAGTTGATTTGCAATCCATCTAAGAGTTCTAGTAATTTGCAATCCATTTGAGAGCAAAATGTATCATTGTACAAATTTTAATTAATTTCATGAAGATATGCTACAAGTTTTATCACAACTATGACAAATTAAAAAGTATATAACAAAGTGGCTTTAATTTCCGATTAGCAAGTGATATAATTCGTGGCTTGGATTGGGAATGCTTTCGTTTAATGTGCATCAACAATTCATTAATAAACATCCAGAAACAAGCCTAGTTTAAAAATGAAGTTCTGAGTATATATTTCTCAAGCTCATACAAATTCACTCAACTTTTTATTCTACCTTTACTATAATTATATATAGCCATGATACATGAAAAACAAGAAGAAGGAATATAAGATCATTCTAGAATTTACAGCTGGAGCAATATGCGTGAATCTTGGATTGTTGGTGGAAGCATTGTAATAGAAAGATGCTAGCACACAGCACTAAGGAATACAGCAGTAGTCTGGAGGAAGAAGAAGTGTAATGTGCATTTAGAAAGTCGTCATTTGGGAAATGCGACTTCAAATAGTTGGATGCATGAAATGACAAACATGATTAATTAACTCTTAATACCCTCTCTCAAGCTGGAAGGTGCTAATGTAACTCCAAGCTTGTCTCTTAAACAAGCAAATCTTGAATGAGAAAGTCCTTTTGTCAGTAAGTCTGCAATCTGATCTGAGATAGGCACATATATTACTTCCAACTCATTTCCTAGAACTTTATCTCTGATAAAATGAACATCCAACTCTATGTGTTTAGTCCTGGCATGATATACTGGATATGCGGCAAGAGCACCAGCACTTATGTTGTCACACCATAGAATTGGAGTTGATATTTGTGGTAACTCAAATTCTTTGAATAAGGATTGGACCCAAGCAATTTCTGAAGTTGCAAAAGCCAGAGCTCTATACTATGATTCTGTACTAGATCTAGCAACAACACGTTGTTTCTTTGATGACCATCCTATCAAATTTTCACCCAAGTAAATACAGTAACCAGCTGTAGACCTCCTGTCATCAGGACATGAAGCCCAATCTACATCTGAATATCCATTCAATGTTAGCTTGTCACTTTTTGTATCTACAACCCTTGATTTGTTGTTCCCTTTAGGTACTTGAACACTTTTTTAATGCTTGCCAATGTGTCGAAGTTGGTGTCTGCAAGAACTGGCTTAATTTGTTAATAGTAAAAGTAATATCTGGTCTGGTATGTGTGAGAGATCTTCTTACTCTAGTCCTGTAAATTGATGGATTCTTCATGACTTCTCCCTCATTTTTGGACATAGTTTTACCAACAGTCATAGGAGTAGGACAAGGCTTTAAATTCTAGAATTCAAATTTCTTAAGTAACTTAGCTATATACCTTGTCTGTGTGAGATGAAGTCCTGAATTGTGCAAGCATACTTCAATCCCTAGGAAGTGATGAAGTTGTCCCATGTCCTTCAAGGCAAATTTTTTGTTTAATTTATCTATAAAGTGCTGCAATAGTTTAGTGTTATTCTTAGTTATAACTATGTCATCCACATAGATAAGAGCAAAGATAATCTACCTTTCATTCTTGAAGAAAAACAAAGATGTGTCAGTTCTTGATTGTTTAAACTTCCAGTCGATCAATGTGGTTTTTAGCTTGTCATACCAGGCTCTAGGGGCGTGTTTCTACCCATACAATGCCTTTTCCAACTTGCACACATGAGATGGTTTTGATGTATCTATGAAACCCTCAAGTTGGTTCATATACATTGTTTCTTCAAGCTCACCATTTAAAAAGGCATTGTTGATATCAACTTGTCTTATTTTCCATCTCTTTGAGACTGCAAAAGTAAGAATTATCCTTAGGGTTGAAGGTTTGATTACTGGGCTAAATGTTTCATAGAAATCAATTCCACGAGTTTGATGAAAACCTTTAGCTACCAGTCTTGCTTTGTGCCTTTTCAATGAGCCATCTGAATTATGTTTAAGCTTAAAATCCATTTGTTTCCAACTATGTTGTATGATGGTAAATAAGGAACAAGTTTCCAAGTTTTGCTCTTCATCAGTGCATTGTACTCCTCCTTCATTGCCTTACTCCAATCTTTATTCATCAATGCTTCAGCTACATTTTTTGGTTCTATTTCACCAGAGTTATATTCAATTGCCTGACCAGAGTATACCTTTGGTTTAAACACACCACCTTTAGCTCTAGTGACCATAGGATGGATCTCAACATGTTGTTTATGTTTATCCATCAGCTCACTACTAATTGATTGTTGAAAATTATCATGATAGTGTTACTCTCTATCTCAAGTCTTTCAAAATTATGTAGCTTAGTCTCTGTCTCATCATTATGTTCATTCATACTGCTAAGTAGTTCTTGATTTTGATTTTCACTTTCACCATCATCCCTCTCTTTGTGAGACTGACTTGTGTCACTTAAGCTAGAAGGCAAGCATCCTGCAGCTTAGGTTGCATCCAGTTGAGTTGTATCAGCAGAGTTGGACTCAGGAGTTGAGTTATTTAACTGTGAAGGAATGTGAAACCATGAGACAATTGTTTCATGCTCAGTGGTACTTGACCCTTTTTACAAGAAAGGCAGATTTAAAAGAAATTCAGTCTCATTGAAAACAACATGTCTAGAGATGTAAACTTTTCCAATTGGACTAATGCATTTATACCATTTGTGAGACTCACTAAAACCAAGGAGAACACATTTAACTGAATAGAAGCTAAACTTGTGTTGTTGGTAGGGTCTTAAACAAGGGTAGCAAGCACACCCAAAAGTCTTAAGGACTTTGTAATCAACATCACTTTTGTACAGAACTTGAAAAGGAGATTTTGACTTAAGAATTGGGGTAGGTATTCTGTTTATGAGATATGTAGCTGTTTGAAAGGATTCCCACCAGTACTTTAAGGGCATTTTGGTTTGAGCTAAGAGAGTAAGACCTGTTTCTGTTATATGTTTGTGTTTTCTTTCTACCATTCTATTTTGAGCTGAGGTGTGAGGACATGGATGTCTGAATTCAATTATTGATTGTGTGACAAGATTTGTGAAACTTCTATACTCTTCTCCCCAATTAGATTGTAGAGTTTTGATCTTTCTTTCAAGTTTGTTTTCAACTAGAGTTTTGAATTGAGTAAAGATACTTAAAGCTTCAGATTTATGCTTCATGGGATATATCCAGGTGAATCTGCTAAAGTCATCTAGGAATGTAATGTAGTATTTGAAGCTTGCCATTGACTATATGAGAGCTTGCCCCCAAACATGAGTGTATATTAGTTCTAAAGGAGCCTTTGCATAAGAAGTAGATAAGGGAAAAGGTAGAGAGTGAGATTTTCCATACTAGGCATCACAAAAAGACATGACTTCATTATATTTCAACTTTTGATTACAGTTTTTGAGTACTTGAGACACCACTTGACTTAGATGGATGTCTAAGCCTTCTATGCCATACATCAAACTAGGAATATAAAGACTCATGACTAGAATCAATAGATAAGGGAACACTACAAGACTTATTTGAAACAACGTACTTACGGACAAGAACTCATTGTTTAGGTCAGAGAATTCCAACTGATACAACTCCTCTCTAAGCTTCCCTTGCAGCATTGCTCTCCTTGTTAGCCTTTCCTTAACAAAACAACAATTTGAATGAAACTCCATATAAACATGGTTATCAGATGTCAACTGAGAAACACTTATAAGATTTTTCTTAATGGCAGGCACATGCAGCAATTTATTCAACATAAGTGGTTTATCAGTTAAGGTAGGTAAGCAAGTAACACCAATGTGTGAAATATGCAGCTTATTTCCATTACCAACCATAATTTTTTCCTTACCAGTGTACTCATTTCCTGAGTTAATGTTTTCTATTTTAGCAGTAACATGATTGCTAGCTCTGTGACGTCAAAAACCAGCAGGATCCTTCACAGAGTTGGGTGATGCAAAGAGAACTGTTGGTGATGAGTTTTCATTGTTTATGTGATTTGCTGGTGTTCCCATATAACTTTCATCATACCTGAAATGACAAATGTTTGCTTTGTGTTCAATCTTTTTGGGGGTCTTACAAAATTTGAATAGGGCCCTTAATATATTGAGATGTTTTTTAAATATAAATTTTTGAGAGACAATTAAAAATGATTGAAATTTGTATTAAGACGTTCTAATATGTTGCCTCTTGGTGAGTCAAAAGGATCGAACTTTCTTGGTTTGCCGTGGGAGTTGGAAGATAGGTGCATCATTTGCCGCCAAAGTTGCCTCTCTGCTTTCTTCCTCTTCTTCCACCTCTATAGTTGTAATATGAGAATCTTCATCCATTGTTCTGTTTGTATCCTCTATGTTGATAGTTATTTGACCCAGGCCTTTGAGTGAAATTAACATATGTTTGATTAACATTAATCCCTGCTATTTCACCTTTCACAGCATTAAGATACTCTAGTCTGCTCTCAAAAGTCATTAGTGTAGATTGCAGTTCTCCCCAAGAAATAGAGTCACTACTATTAACTTGAACAATAATAGGTGTACTTTTGTCAGTAGCGCTACGAAGAATAATTTATTTGGAATGCACAATTGAACAAGTACATCAGTTCTTATCGTGCTCATGAAGATCCCATAAGCACAGGTTTTCCACATCTAGCATACAAGAAAATGAGGTCAACTTTATAATCGGCATTTTCTCATTGATGCACAATATTTCTTCGATCAACAAAGCCTTGACAGGGTTTCCCAATTATGCCTAGTTGTTTGACTGAGCTTAAAAAATGTATTTATTATTGCATTTATAGGTAAATAATTAAATTTTAAAATAATAAAATTTTGAGAAAATTTCATTTGGGGTCCTTGTATCATGTAAAATATAGCAAGTAGATCCTTAATATTCTATTTGTAACAATTGGATCTATAATCTTTCACTTTCTAGCTGTATTTTGTCAACTATGATTAAGAGCCTCAATGCCCGTTTGATTTTGATAAATATCATATTTTTCTGTAAATTTTGATAAAAGTTAATTAAAATTATTGTTAAAAAGTTTATATAAGTCGTGAGCCCCATGAAATGTGTGGTTAAAATTAATTATTGATTTTGATTTCGATTTTAGTTTTTTAATCAAAATTTTAAGCAAAATCAAATAAGTTCTTAAATTGTTTTAATATTGTATTATGTTTGCATGGTGGATTTCAAATTAATTGTCTTGGATCATGCGTGTATGTATCACTCTTTAGCTTAATGCTTGTATTTTATCTTTTCTCCTATAAGAAGTTGACCTTCCATCTTTGTGTTGAAGTTTATTTCAAAATATTCTTGTTCCATGTGAAAATTCCCCTGCAGTATTTAACTCCTCAACTGAGACTGACATATTATATTAAAAAATGATGATAAAACAAAATATAGATTTAGGAAGGTTCAGTTGAATATGTAAAAGAATAAAAATTAAACTTTCTCTGTCCATTTTCGAATCACACTCCTTGTTATTATATGTAGTAGTTTTTCTCATTAAACAGGCTACACACACATGTTTTGTGGTTAGGGAGCAAAGAAAGAGGTGCGTCGCATTTACTGAAACTTCACTCATGATACGTTTTATGCAAGCGTTATATAAGTCTTTAAATTAAAATAAGAATGTGTTTATTTCTTATGTTTTGAAGAAGTTATTTCACGTTTTTTTTTCCCCTCCTGCGTGGGAAATAGTCTTTTTATAGTATATCAGAATATACAAAAACTTTGAGTTGTTTTTCTCTCAATTTCTTCTCCATTTGTTTTTTTTTAGATTGGCTTGAAGGAGCCCAATCCTTCTTTGGCTCGAATTTGAGCTTTGTTCTAAACTCCTACGTCAATTGGTATCAGAATTCATAGTTTTTCCTCGAGTTTGATGACTAATTGTGGGTATGAAAGTCGTTATGTCAATGTCAACTCGCCCGTGTAAGCATCGCCAAGAGTTTGTTCAAGTTGAGAGTGGGGTAACTATCTACAATCATAGTTGTCAAATAGGTGTTCGAGGGATTGCCCAAACCCCATCAACAAGAATTTTAGAACAACAAGAAATACAGAGATGAACTAGGATGAGAGGATTCACATGGACTGACTTATTATTCTACCACCAATCAAAATATAAAATACGAAAATTGACAAAATACACTCCGATATTTATGCTTCACATACTATGTTTTGAAAATTTACATATTACATACAATATTTTGTTAAGTGATAACAAACATGCCATTTAAAAAAAAAAAAAATTGTGAATTTTACAAATATACCATTATAAATAGCTAAATTGACAAAAATACTTTCAATTGTAAATAACAAATCACACTTTATACATTACATTATATACCGATTTACATACTATTCCTTTAGTTACTAAAATCATTCTTCAAAATTTAATTACTAGAAGTCATGATGTTAATAAAATGTTTTATCTTATATTCATTTTCCTTGAGTTCCCACTTAATTAAATAAACATGAAATTAACTTTAATAATTTAACATATTGAAAAATATATATATATAAATTTCATTTGATTTTTTTTTCAACATTGTAAGATGAAAAATGAAATTCTTGTCATATTTAACTAAAAAGTTAAGTTCATAAACAAAAATTACAAGAATCATGTAAAGTAAAATAATTTTTTATTGCACCTTAAAATTAAAGTCCTATTCATTTTAAGTTTGGTTATTAACTTTTTTATCATTCCACTACTTGAAAATTATTTAGAAATATAGGTGTAATTTTCTTGATATTTGTTCTCATTTTTCATCAAGTTTTCGTCTTAGAAAAAATATTTGATAATATTATATATTATTATAAAAGTAAAACAAATTTTACAATACCACTAGTGATAATAATGATACAAAAAACTATTTATTATAATCAATATCTATTTTAGTAATTGTATACATGTACAACGATAAATCAATTTTGTTTATCAAATATTCAAATACTGATTTTGAAATATATAACAATTCTGAAATTAAAGTTCACAAAACACTTATCTAATTCTTTCAACGGTTAATTCTTTTTACAGCACAGTTAAAACCGACTCTCTTAAAAGTATAGCAATATCAAACCAAGCCTTAATTGATTATTCACTTCAATTAACTAAGATATTATGTGTATTTCAATTAACTAAGATACTGTGTCTATTCCGTAGGGTTTTGGCTTATGATTTTTACTGGATGTTAAGTGTTTGGAATAGTGATTGTAAGGTATTGAGAGTGGTTTAAATGGTAACGAGTGGTGCCAATTGTGGCGATGGCTGTGTTATGCACCAGCAATGGTGGTTGTGGGTGTTACGATGGCGGTGATTGATTTTTGTGGGGGTAGTGGTGTGTGGAGGATTTTTTATTTTTCTAAATTCTTTTATTCTTTTATGCTAATTTTCGTCTTTTTTAATTGTTTTAATTATAACTATGAGTGTACTCATTTGTCCTGTGCACTGCACTTGCAGACATCCAATGGCATTGTAAACAGATCTGTCCAAAGATGTATTGGCTGCATATTAATCCAAAGATTAGAGACTCCAGTGCTAAAAATTAAAGGTTCAGGATCTATTTTTACTTTTTGTAAAGATTAGAGACTTCAATAGAAATTTTCCCAATAACAAAATATTTATATTATAATTAATAAAAATCAGGGACAAACTTGCTACTGCAGCGATAGGTTAGAAACCAATGGTGCAAATTTCTACAAGAACATAAAACAATTGAAATAAATTCAGCACCACCTGACTGACCAACCCCTTCAACTATTTCTAGATTCTCTTATTTCAATCCTACTCCACCCTCTTATTAACCAAATATATTCAATAAATTCTTGTTTTAGCATCTAAACCTAATCGAAGTTACGATCAATTTCGCATCTACCGGTGCATCCATGGGAGATTCGCCGGACGATCGAGTCGCCGGCGACGAAATTGCCAGACTTGTGGAGCAAGCCAAGGAGTTGCAGGACGCGGCGGCGGTGTTAATCTCGCGCACTTCCCGCGAAGAAGACGCGCTCCGCCAGCGTGTTGCATCTCTCGACTCCCACATCCAGTCCCTCCGGAACTCCAAACACGACGATAAAGTACATAGTAGAGTAATATTATACATGCATGTTCAGTGTTTGTTTATTTCTGATTTTGTTTTCGTTTGTCTTTTAGTTGGATGTGGAGCTGATTAAAGCGAGATACATTTTGAGTGAAGGAGATGCAGCGGCATTTCTTCCGAGCAAATCTCATGGTGTGTTTTTTTATTTTCTTTTAGTTTTGGTAATTTTTGGGATTCGATATACATGTGAGAATGAAGGAATATTATTTTTATATGTGAATTCAGGAAGGTTTTTGAGGATGTTTTTGGGGCCGATTAATGTTCGGGCAAATAGGAAGGATGTGCAGCTGAAAGTGAAAGAGGAATATAACAAATTCAGAGTATGACTTTGAACAAAAAGATGTCCTATCAATTTATATTTTGCTTGAACACTGCATTCTTATGTTAATTTACACCATAGTTATTGCTGAAGTTTTTGTAGGTATTAATTTAAAGGATATTTCCTTTTATTCAAATGCATATTTGTTGATAATTTTCGATCAAATTATGGATCTTTGGATATAAGCTTATGATGGCAAAGTAATAGTCAAATAATAAACTGAATTACTTACATGCTATTTGGCTCAGCTTAGAAGTTACTTCTTTCCAACTCATACTGTCAAAACAAGACGGAAAGAAGTAACTTTTGAGCTGGGCCGAATATGCTCCCATCCATGTTTGTAATGATTGAAATAGTAATCAGACATTAATTCGTTACGAATGTCGCATCTAGTAGGAATCTACCTATATAGAGTCATCAAGGGGCTTATCATGTTATCACAGAAGAATAATTTTATATAGTGGAGTATATTAAAACTCTACGAGTCTTTTGATAATTCTAAGGTGCATTAAGGCAAACTGAAGATTTCTATCTTGGCAAGGTCATTACATATTGGCCTAAAAGATGTTGTAAAAGATACTTGAGATGCATTCCTGGTCTTCTCTAGGAAATATATCGGTTTATTTTGCATTTTTAGCCTGTAGCCAACACAAAATCTCCATGTGCCATCCTTTTTCTTCATAGGTAGCACACATGCTTCTGTATTGACCATGTGATAAAAGTAGATCTTGGTCCATGGAGTCCCAAGGTGGTAAGAAATCCAACCTATTTGATGCTTCTTCTTTCTTATTGGTAAGAGGGGGCTAACAGTGCGTTATGACTTATGACCCGTGGCCTCCTGCCTGGTGAGGGTGGCTCTTCTTTTGTGGGTAAACGGGCAGACAACCTACTCAATAGGGGAGCCTACCAGCATCGAGGATGAGTCACAAGATTAGGATATTTTTCTGAAGAGTTGTCTTCTTCAATTTCTACCATTATATTCATATGGATGTAGAAAAGGCTTATTATAATTTTGATGAATTGGGTAGTTTCTTGTAGAAAGATAAGTCTTGATGGGGATGTAAAACATTCACTGGTCCAATGCTCCTCTTAATTATTTGATGGCGAAGCATTTTAAATGTACAATGTTGGCTAATTATTGATCATGTCTAAAATCTCTCATGGCAGGATAGAACATCATTTTTGTTCCTTTTTTTCCCATCACTGCTGCTGATGTTAAGGTCATGGATTTGGGATGGATGTCTGCCTGCATTGCCGGTGCAACTTTATCAGGTATACAATGTGTATAACATTTTTGCCCTTTTCTCAGATTTAAATTTTGTTGATGGTCATGCATTTTCTGTGGAAGTCTGCTAAGACTCTTTGTTTTCCTTCTTAATTTCTTTTTTCCAGGCATGGTTGCTGTATCTCTACACAGGTTTGGCATTGAGAGAAAACATCCTGAGAGTTAATGGAAGTGACATACGTCCATGGTAATTGAATATGATTATCCTTTTTTTGGGATTTAAGCTTCTGCATCACATTTGACTATGCTTGTTTTTTAATCATAGAATCAGAAGCCTGAATTTCTGGTTTTCATTCCTTCATGGTTGGAATTTAATGTAGAATGTTATGGTGATTGGATGTATCTGATTGAATACTGTTGAGTTACAGATGGAACTAGAGTGTTTGATGATAAACTGGAAGGCAAGTCCATACAATTCACGTATTTGTGGCAACTGGCAAGTGCCACTGGAGTTGATGCAGAATTCACACAGAAAGAAAGAGAGAAGTTGGGAGAAGAAGAGAATAAAATTTAGATAACAGAGGAAGAAATCTGAAATCCAATATCAATAATCAATAATAATGTCGTAAATAAAATGAAAAACCTAGGTCCCTTTTTACAGAACAAAGACTTTAAGTCTAACAGAACTAGTAAATAACAATTGTTAAAATAACAGAATCCTAATTAATAAAAACTAATAAAATCTAGTCTAACTCAAGTCTATTTTTTAATCTTGTCGGAATACAATGCGACTGTAGTACCTTAAAAGCTTAGCCAAACATGCTATCCGTCAGACAGTAACTTCCTCCACGAGATACTTGTGCTATTTTGATAGATGAGAAACTAGGTAGGGGAAAATGTACATCAGCTGTTTTCTTTTTTCTTTTTTTTTTTTTAAATAAGATGGTGAAAATCCAAACCACCTATTATTTGGCAAATTGTTGGGCAATTGTTCTTGATCTTTCTGATTTGTTTTTGGAGTCGTGCTTTGGTTAGTGAAAGATTTCTTTTGAGCGATCAGTTTGTAGCAGTCAAAACTAAGAGGCATCGGAGTTGGTCAGATGGGTTACTTTATACCTGTTTAGGTATCTCATTTTAGGAAAAAGGTACATTTTGGAGAGGTAAAACTGCTTTTTGACTCACTTTCTTTATGAATATGGTAATCAACCTCATTTTGTTTGGGAGAGGTATAAATTGCTTGAAGTTGTATTTTGTACCCTTGTTGTGTTACGGGTTGCACTGTCATTGAACAACTCTACTACGTTCAAAAAGTTGAAAGAAAATAAAAGGTATAAAAAGGTGGGAGATTATGAGATTTATGGAGCTACATTGTCCAATATGATGTGCATAATTGATTTGTTCAGCCAGTATTTCTTGAGCTCCTTGGTTATATTTAGATTATTTTTCCAACTTGCTAAATGCTAGATCTTTCATGTTCAACTTTCTCATGCGTTCTCTTTAATTGCCAACTAAAGATGGAAAATAATCTCAATGGTGTGCCAGTTTGCATACGTGTTTTCTTTCAAATTTTCTCTCATAAGTTCATTAAATTTCACCTGTCACTTGCGCAAGCCATGGAATATTTTGAAGACATCATTATTTTACTTCTACAGGTGGATCAAATTAGATTATTTTTCCAACTTGCTAAATGCTAGATCTTTCATGTTCAACTTTCTCATGTGTTCTCTTTAATTGCCAACTAAAGATGGAAAATAATCTCAAATGTGTGCCAGTTTGCATACGTGTTTTCTTTCAAATTTTCTCTCATAAGTTCATTAAATTTCACCTGTCACTTGCACAAGCCATGGAATATTTTGAAGGCATCATTATTTTACTTCTACAGGTGGATCAAACACCATTATTGTGCTATGGCTATGGCCCTTATTAGTCTTACTTGGGAGATAGAGAGGGGACCTGATTGTGCCCAGAAACAGGTGGTTATGCGTTATAATGTTTCTGCACAGCATGCACACCAACCTGAGCTCAAAAGTTTCTATTTATGTCTTCCATCCTTAGTTTCGTCCCGTTTCTTTTCTTCCCTTTTTTTTTATGTTAGATAATTGGAAATCAAATTGTTTATCACAGAGAGGTGTACAACTGTTTCTGAAATGGGCGATTATGCAAGGAGTTGCAATGATTCTCCAGAATAGATATCAACGGCAAAGACTATATACACGTATTGCTCTAGGCAAGGTGCTGACTTAAAACCATTTGTTTTTCCAAGAAGTTCTTGTGTGCCTTTTCTTCTCCTCTACTACATGTTGTTTAAAAATTGTAGACTTAACGTGCACATGCTTCAAAATTATATTAATTTTGATGGAGTTGCGGCTTTCCAAGTATATGACTTTATCAAGACATGTAAACGTGTTAAACAAGTGCATTCAATCAATTTATAATTTTGATGGTTGTTTAGCTCTCAAATTAGGAGAGATGTAAACATTTTGGTCAAATTATATTAATTTTGATGGAGTTGTGGCTTTCCAAGCATAAGAGTTTATCAAGACATGTAAACGTGTTAGACATGTGCATTCAATCAATTTATACTTTTGCATGGTTGTTTATGCTCTCAAATGAGGAGAGATGTAAACATGTTGGTTCATCTTTCAGTTAAAACTAGTTTTAATTTCAGAATTTATTGTAATCTGGATATGAAAGAGGTCCCAGCCTCTTCATCCTACCGTAATAGTGGAAGCGGTGGTAAATCTATTGCTTGCAAACATATTCTGCATATAAACCAAAACACATTCTGACATGGAAGCTCCTCTTCCATCAGTTTCTTGCAAGGTTTTTTACAATATTTTTATTTGAGACATTTTTGAGATATTGCTTTTGCTTGTAGGCCAGGAGAATGGATGTTGTCTGGGGAAACTGCTGGAGTGGAGGGTCAGTTATTGTTGCTGTGCCCTATACTCTTCATCTTACAGGTATTCGAGTTGCTCGACTATTTGTTTCCACAAAATCATGAAATTTTGCTTTAGATGTTAAAATATACGCCTCAGTTGGAAAAAGATACCGTGTCTAGAGGTTAGCTTGGCAAATGCTATAGCCTTGCAAGACCCGAATCTTCTTAATGGATACAAATGTTTCATCTGTATATTCCATGCTAAGCATAGTGTTTTTTCCGTTAAACTGAGAAGCGGATCTATGTTACAGTAAGCATTTTGCTCTTTTGTTTCAGGGTTTTGAAGCATATGTTGGGGTCTTATTACTTAAAACTGCACTTGCTGGATTCATCTCTGAGTGGCAGGTAGATAAAATTATGTAAATGTACAATCTTGTGAATATTTTGTATAATTTTCTTTCCTCATTTGCACCTTGCAAGTCGACCATAACTCTTGGTTTTATTTCATATTTGTTCAAATAGTTCGTTCGATTTACATTATATCACACATGATTAGATGTTATAATGAGCCTATTTCAGGTCATTACCTGTGGGATTCTCCTGATTATCATGGCTGTTGGAAATTTTGCTAACACGGTGCAGACACTAGCGACAAAGTCTCGCGTCAAAGCAAAAATTAAGAGAGGTAGAAGCAGGCAAGAATTAAATCAGGGATCTAATGGCAACAGTTCATGACTGGGTGCTGGCTTCTATTCATTGAGGCTCTGATAATGCAACGAGGATGTAGCAATTTTAGGCAGAATTTATTGCACAGGCATTTTAACCTTTTATGAGTAAGCAATTGATGGTTTTTCCGATGGTGACCTTACCATGTAGGAATCAGAATTAAGAATTTTATTAGTTTGTAGCAGTTGTAACAAAAACTAATCACACCCTGTTTTGTGAGAATCCTAGGTTCAGTGCTTATTTACTAAGAATCAGACCAGTCCTTTTATAGCGTGTGCTTGCAAGTACTTAAAATCTTGTTCGCCTAGTCATGTCTAGTAGTATGTGCTGAACATGCACTTGGGCTTAGGACAGCCTTTGAGCGAGATCCAATCATGTATTATTTTGGTTTCAATCCAAGATAAACTTTTGTTATCTGGAACATGTCAACTGGTTTCATGTAATAAGATATGATCCAGATGTTTGATAATGCTTGTGGGAAGCGTGGTTTATGTTATGTAAGCTTTGATACTTTTTGAGTTTTGACAAGTTCTCTTCTTTATTGGAGCACTCATTTATGCTGCATGCTATACCTAAACTGTGAAAACAGGAGCGCCACGTTTCAATCACTTGAGTCGTTCTCTGTTGTAGCTCATCCAGAATTTATTTTGACAACACGTGAAGAAAATTCTTGTCATTCTTTAACGGATGGAACAAGGATTATCAATACCGGCCGCAACCTCTTGTCATTCTTACTACTAGATAGTTTCAAAAATGCAGGACCATAATTCTCAAAATTTAAAGAACGGTAGCAATGTCTTCTTAAAAAGTTTTATCCAAATATTAAATACAATTATATTTAATAATATTATCCTGAGAAGACCCTGTAAAAGAACAGGAGCTGATGAGACATCACTGAGACGAAGGACAGTTCTGTACATCGTTGTATATCATGTCGTCTTGTACTCAGCTGCCTCGAAGAGTACATATGCTCTATATTCTAGTTCCTCATGTTGTCTCATACTTGCGCTATGTTCCCAATTCACTGATAATGAAGCATTCCAATCCAATCATGCATCCTTAGGTAGTCAATAAGAAGCTCATTCCGATTTGGTTGTCATCATCTCAGGCAATAGCAGGTTGGCAACTGAACTCGACTCGAATAAACCGAACCTTTCAAGTAGTCTACTGATTAATCCACCAGCGGCATATGAAACACCTGAGGCCATAAACCCCAAAACAACAAACTTTACGACTGTTTTCAAGTAAGATTTCGGGGGTCTCCGGATATAGACTTTTCCAATAGCTAGTACAGCAATGCATAACAAAGAAGCTACTGCAACTACCACAAGCTTGAGTTCCTTGTCATTGTTCTTACGGAACGAGAAACCATACACCACAGGTGGCACTAAGCCAAATATTAAATATGATACTGTGACAACTGTTGCATGAAGCACGAAGTTCTGTCTCCGACCCAAGAGTTCTCTATAACGATATCCTTGCTTGGTTACTTGATTCGGTACTGGCTCTGTGCAATCACTCTTTATTTGCCAAAGCTGCAAAATTTACTTGATGAAAACAAAGAACAGAAAACTGTATACCTTGCTTGGTTACTTGATGTGATACTGGCTCTGTGCAATCACTCTTCAGTTGCCAAAGCTACACAATTTACATGTAAATCTAAGATGTCACATTAAAAGGGTTCTTTAGAGGGTAAAACGTGTTTTGACATTCATGTATTAGACATACTAAGCAATAGTAGGTTTTAGCTTCTAAATCAGTTCTGACTTATTGATTTTCCAAGTGATACATCAAAGATTTGCTGCACTGCTAGTACTAATATACAAGGCCTGTTATAAACAATTGTTGTCCATATATTGAAGGCATGAAGAGACAATTCTGGGACATATATATTAACATACACACGGCCACATATAGTGAGAGAAGTGAGAAAAATGGAAACGGGTGTATTGGGTTTTGGTAAGAGAGTAATAAGAGTGTAATTTGAAGCTTTGATAGGTGAATTCTCTCTCTCTCTCTCTCCCGGGACGTAGGTGATTTTGTGTTTTCTTTCCCTTTATTTGATTTTTCATTGTGTTTGTTATTGTGTGGTGGTGATTTTCTCAACAATAAGCTATCTATTTCAATTTCCCCTTCTACATTCCTTCAAATGCCAAAATATCTGTTCATCCAGAAAGAGAATTTAATGGAATCATGGGTATCCGGTATTCCACAAATTAGTATATCATTTTGCAGATCTTCCTAATTAAGCCGTGAAATATCAACAGATACTGCTTAATTAAAGTTGAATGATAAAACTACTTACATTGTAACCAATGACGAAAAGTCCACCAATCACATTAGCCATTCCCAGAGCTAAAATATTCACTGTAGCAACATCAAAAGGTAAGATGTAATCAGAAATCAGGACTCAACAGGAAACTAGTTGGAAAAAGTGAAAGAGAAATTATAGTATAATAATAATAATTCTTCTAATATAAGTCAGAAGATCTTGAATTATATAGCAAAAAAACGAACTTGTGCTGATTCTGAGGCTTTAGACATACTAAGGTGCGGGATATGCTATACTCGTCTAATAGAAAGATTTCTTATTACATGATAAATAATTGCGTATCAGTTGGATACTTATGGTAGGGAGGATTAGATAGCAAAAAAAAAATTAAGCTAAAATCGTATTATGCAATCTAGTCCTACCCAATACTGTGTACCAAACATGCACTTAAAGTTTAATCTGGTTCAAATACGTGGTTTAGGAAATCATATGATCGGAACAAATGACGAATTATACCTCTAGTAATCACTAAAAGTTGCTTTACGCAAGCAGATATGTTATGTTGAACCACTTAATTTAAAAGTTTAAGGTGTTAAATAGGATCACATGTATATCATTTAAATATTTTCTCAACACACCCCCTCACCTATATGTGGGGTCATTTTTTTTATCTTTCCCATCAAAACCTAACAAATGTACAATTTCATTAAATGGGTGACAGTGAGACTTGAACTCAAGACCTTTGTCTCACTTAATACTGTCTGAACTAAGTTAAAGTCCACTTAAGCTTTTAGATCGGACCAATGTATATCATTTAAATATTGTCTTCAATAAGATGTTTAGATTTCATGATTCATTCTCTCACAAATTAATTTAAAGATAAAGGTGATACTCGCAAACATTTGGCAGAGAGCATGACATTTCAACTATCTAGAAGTGCCTTGAGAGGCAATAAACTAATTGAAATTGTTTCACGAGTCAGTTAAAAACAAAAGGTTAAGATCTACTTACACGTGGTAGCATCCCCGCCAGCTGCTGATGATACAACACTAGGGCTAGTAATTGAACCTGCTAACCCACCATACACTACGCTTTTAATTACTTCGATTTCAAAGCTTTTCTCAGTTCAATTGCTTCGTGTTCAGCAACATGAGTTTGAGTTGGCAGATTCAGTGCAATTTCCGTTTCTGCATGGAGTCCATCTTGTGCTTTTGAGAAGCCGTTGTTTCAACTAGCCCTTTGTCTACATTTATTATTGTATCCTTTCCTGCATGGAATGTTACATTATAATTACTTGACATTTAAGTGGTGGGGCTGTCAGTATGCTTTTCTTCAATCACGGATAGTAAATTATTATTTAATGTTGTAACTAATTCATACCTGAACCATTTTGTGCAGCCACCTGATTAAAATCTTCAAAATTGTTAACTGGTATACCTTGCACGAATGAGGCATCTTTTATGGTGTGGACTTCCAATTTGGTTTCGGTGATAATATGTTGAGTAACTTCAGCAGGATGGACGCCACCTGTCAATTTAAGGTCAAAGTTATCTTTCTATAAAACTTCCATGTCCAAAAACCTAAACCATAATTTATAAACCACACAATCATTTTCATGGTATCTGTTTAATCCCTCTGATTGTAAATCTAGAAAGCAGTGAAATATAACTTTGCAATTTCTTGTTCTTTGAATATGAGACGGGATTGAGAATTGAAAATCAAATATTTACGAGTTACATACCATCAATGCTACTATCAAAATTTGCATTTTTGCTTTCAACTAAAGATTCAGTGAGAACCGTGGCTCCAATGGGTTGCTCATATTCAGGAGTAAAATCTACTAAAATGCTAATTTTTCCATTTGCATCCAATTCTTTGAGTGCTGAAACTGTTGTTGGCAATATAGTGTAGTTTCACCATTTAATGTGCATGAATTACTCAAGTTGAAACCAAATCTAGTTTTTTACTCTATAAGTCAATCAAGTTGAAAAGCTTAGTGGTGGAGAAAGATGAAACAATCAACAATTTTATCATAGAAATGCCCTAAATTCCTACTGGATTTTAAAAGAGCAAACAAGTCTTTCAAACTTCTAACAGGCATTATATCAAATTCAAATATTAGATTCGAAATTTTTTGACTCCACAAAAAAAATCATAAAAGGCTAAATCACGGGCTCTGATGAATTTAGGACACTGGACTATTTTCCTGCACAGTTTTCTACTTTTACAACAGTACCTTGTGAAGTCAAACTTTTACCTGCCTTTATTTTTTGTATTGTGTGTTCGCGTATTTGGCTGTGGTCTGATTCCTTAGAAGTCACGGATTCCTCATTTGAAGAAATCAGTAACTTCAATCCACCTTGTCGAGACACGGAAGTTGCATCTTCTGTAGATTCTCCAGTAGTAACTTGAGCATTGTTAGGAGGCACTGTTACTGAGACACCACTTTCATGATTAGCTTGAACATCTATGGTAAAATTTGATTTCTTCAATTGATTGTCAGTATCTACTTCAAGCAATCCAACTGTAGAATCTGTTGTAACAGATGCAAATATATAATTTATAAAAGGAAAAGGAAGACGTCCTAAAAGAAAGAAAAACGATCAGCAGGAGAAGCATGTTGCTAAATTTCTCAAGGCACTGACAAAATTTGACTACTCTGACTATAAAAGCAAAAGTTCGATGTCATTCTGTACCTTTATTCTTTGTTGTTGGATTATCTGATTTATCTTCTGCACCAATTGTCCCTTTTCCAAATGCAGGCTCTTGTCTTGACCCTTATCCCTACCTTCCAGACCATTGGTCCAATTAGTGCTTACACTTCCTTCAGAAACATGAGCACATCAATGATGTGATACATTCTGATAATCCATCATGGGACTCTATTTTTGTTTACATTTCCTGCAAATGAATTCAATACATTAGCCACCCTTTTATAAGTAAAGATGTAGTTCTCAACCCCCCCCACACACACACACACCATATCTCTATTTTTATTTACATTTAAAGCACATTAGCCACCCCCTTTGTTCCATAGTAGTATGAGTTTCAACTGATTTCGAGGATGTTATTTCAACATCTGCCTGAGAACCGGATGACAAAGTTCTTCTTTTTTTCTCGTTTTAATTTTTCTATTTCTACTTACATCTAAAGCAGACACATTTATTCATTGACCTTTTAACCATTGCATTGATAGTTTTCTATTTATAGTTCACCATTTAAAGTTCGACGACACCAGAAGTTTCCACTCAAACAACAACCATACTACATTTTCCATCTATATTGAACCATATTCATGTTTTCTAGCAAGGTTGGTACATTCTTTTTTCTATTTTTCCTATTCGGGACAACTGCTCATGAGTCACGTACTGGCGTTCCTTCTTGATTGACATCATCTTTGACTTGTCCAAGAGAGTTTTTATTTTTTAACATTGTTTACTCTTCCCATCATTCTAGAATTTTAACAGAAAGGGGACAAAATGCAATAATCAAACATAATTAAAAAAAATTCAACATTTACAAAAATCAACTAAAATGATAATTTTCCCATTTGCATCTGATTCTTTGAGTGCTGAAACTGGTGTTGGCATTATAGTATTAGTGATAGCCTCCTCATTTGCAGTCGCACCATTTAATGTGCATGAATTACTCAAGTTGAAACTAAACCTAGTTTTGATTCTATAAGCACCATATTGACAAGCTTAGTGGTGGGGAAAGATAAAACAATCATCATTTATCATAGAAATGCCGTAATTTCCTCCTGGATTTAAAGAGCAAAAAAGCTGTCCTTTGAAATTCTAACGGGTAAGATATCAATATTCAAATATTGGATTGATATTTTTTTGATTCTTTATCCCTAAGAAAAGAATTATAAAAGGCTAAATCACATGCCATGATGAAATTTAAAATGCTGGACAGTGGACAGTGTTTTCCTGCACAGTTTTCTACTAAAACAATGACCTTCGGAAATCAAAATTTTACCTGCCTCTATTTTTTGTATTATGTGATCGGGTATTTGGATGTTGTCTGATTTCTTAATAGTCACAAATTCCTTATTTGAAGAAATCTGTAACTCTGATCCACCTTGTTGAGAAACAGAGGTAGCATCCTCTGCAGAATCTTCAAAATAGACTTGAATACTATTAGGAGGCATCGTTACTGGTGCACCACTTTCATGATTAGATTGAACTATTTTCCAACAACTTCTATGGTAAAATTTGATTCCTTCAATTGATTGTTGGTATCTACTTCAAACCATTCACCAGTAGAGTCTGTTTGTACCGCAGGAAATAAATCATTTATAGAATGAAAAAGAAGACATTCATGGCATGTTTGGTAAAGATGATTGGATAGTATTGGACAACATTAATAAAGACAAATAAGCTAAAATTTTGTTCATTACGCTGTCCAATCTTGTCTTTAATGTAAACATGTACTGAGTGCTCCGTGAAAAGGATTTGACTGGACAATGCTACATTCCTATTTGAATACCTCGACTTTTTATGAGGTCTCATTCTGACTATAAAAGCAAAAGTTCAATGCCATTATGTACCTTTCGTCTCTGTTATTGCATTATCTGATATGCCTTCTGCACCAATTGTCCCGTTTCCAGATGCAGGCTCTTGTCTTGAAGATGGTAAAATCTCATCTCTACCTTCCACAGACTCACTGGTCCAATTGGTGCTTACTCTTCCTTCAGAAACATCAGCTCGTGATGAGCCTTTTTGCGTCAACGACGACTTACCACTCTGATAATCGAGGTCGGGGGATGGGACGATTCCAACATCACCTTTTTGTTCATCAGGCCCAAGACCACTTTCTACAGGGGAAAGCAGCTACGAATTCTAAATACACAGTTACATGTAATTCATACTACTCTCTTTTATAAGTAAAAGATATAGATCATGCACAAAGCCTAAGAAGAGCAAGTTACTAACAAGTAACTTTTTAGCTTAGCCAAACACATGTCTAAGCTTAAAAATTACTTTCATGTAACATTTTTTTCCAAATATGTTGGCCACTAAAAAAGGTGTGCAAGTAACTTTTAGGTCAAAGCTTGCTTTTTTTAAAGTAAGTTTTCACTTTAACTTTATTTCTTAGGCTTTTATAAACACGCACTTGGTTCTAAGGATGTCATTTCTACATCTCCAAGAGGACTGGAGAATAAACTTCAATCTTTCCATTTTCTATATATATTTTTTTATCGGCACATAAAGCACATTAGCTTAAGCACCTTTCATTCTAGAGTAGTATAACTATTCAATTAATTGATAGCTCGCTATTTTAAGTTTGACGACTCCAGAATTTCGCTCTCAAACAACAATACTTCATTTTGCATCTATATTGAACTATGTTAAAAGTCTCCTAGCAAGGTTCTTACGATATTTTATTCTAGTTTTATCTATTTCCTGTTCGGGGAAAACTGCTCATGCGTCCAACTATATGCAGGAGTTCCTTCTTGATTGACATCATCTTTGACGTGTCCTAGAAAGTTCTTATATATAACACGGTTTTCTACTCCCGTCATTCTGAAAATTTTTAACATAAAAGGGGAAAACATGTAATAAGCAAAAATAATTGATTTTTCAAAACTTATAAAAGGCATCATTCTATAAACTTCCTACAACGTAGGCAAGGGTACCATGCCTCGTAAGTAAGAAACTCGATTTGGTAATGAAGAAATTGGAGAAAGAAATAATTTCTTATTTATATAGATTTCATACATATCACAAGTATACATAGAGAAATATCTCCAGTTATTGAGTCAATCTCTATCACACGTAATTTGTAACGACCACGAACTTTCCCCTACAAACGTTTCGCCCAGGGGACTTGCGCGTTTTTTTTGTAACGACCACGGACTTTCTCCTACAGGCTTTTCGCCCAGGGGCTATTCCGTGCACCATTAGCTTACGTATCGTCCACTGGAGGTTGGGCTCCAAACTGGATTTCTTTCGCGTCCCCAGCGATTCGAACCTTGACCTCTCATCAAGAGGAACTTAAGTGAAATGCTGGTATTTTTGTAACGACCACGGACTTTTTCCTACAGGCTTTTTGTCCAAAGGCTATTTCGTGCGTCGTTAGCTTATGTACTGTCCACTGGAGGTTGGACTCTAAACTAGATTTCTTTCGCGTTCCCAGCGATTTGAACCTTGACCTTCCATCAAGAGGTCACCTAATTGGTACCAGCATTCCACTTAAGTTCCTCTTGATGGGAGGTCAAGGATTCGAATCGCTGGGGACGCGAAAGAAATCCAATTTAGAGTCCAACCTCCAGTAGATAGTACGTAAGCTAACGGCGCACGGAATAGCCCCTGGGCGAAAGGCCTGTAGAGAAAAGTCCGTGGTCGTTACATAATTAGCCTAGGAATATGGATGTACAATCATCAGTTCCTAAAATTAAGCCTATACAGGAATTATCTCTATTACCTCCACTAATTTAGCATGGCATATATACACAGAATATTCTTCTATGTTCCAATACTCCCCCTCAAGCTGGATCCAAAGGATTGATGGATCCAAGCATGCTCAAAAGCCTGTGGAACTGAGTAGTCGGCAACACTTTGGTGAACACATCAGCCAGTTGGTCATTAGAACGCACATATTGAGTGTCAATTAATTTACATTGAACCTGTTGACGAATGTAGTAACAGTCTACTTCAATATGTTTGGTTCTTTCATAGAACACGGGATTAGTAGCAATGTGCATAGCGGCCTGATTATCACAAAAAAGTTTCATAAAATGGAGCTAGGACAGCCCAGATCAATAAGAATATTATTAAGCCATACGAGCTCACATGCTGCGAAGGCCATCGCGCGATACTCAACTTCAGCGCTAGATCGAACGACCACATGTTTTTTACTTTTCTAAGACACCAGATTACCACCAACAAACATACAATAGCCAGTAGTAGAACGACGATCAAGTGCATTACCAGCCCAATCAGAATCAGTATATCCCATAATATTAGTGTGGCCATTACGGGTCATGACTATTCCACTACCAATTGTGTCCTTCAGATACCGTAGGATGTGTTTTACCATGCCTAGATGTTGAATGGTTGGAGCGTGCATAAGTTGACTAACAAGACTAACTACGAACGTAATATCCGGTCGTATGATAGTCAAGTAGATGAGCTTTCCCACAAGCTTCTGATAATAACTCGGTGAGTCTAGGGCTTTTCCCGTAGAATCAAACCTCAATTTGCTATCGAGAGGAGTAGCAGCGGGTTTGGTGTGTAACATCTCAGCATCTTGAAGTAAATCTACAATGTATTTATGTTGGTTAAGGAATAGCCCTTTGCTGGAACCTGCCATTTCAATCCCAAGAAAGTACTTCAATGAACCAAGATCTTTGATTGGAAATTGATGCTGAAGTTTTGTTTTCAGCTGAGCTATAGAATCAGTGTTATTCCCGATAATAATTAGATCATCCACGTAAATTAATACCACAAGTTTGTCAACTGAGCCAACCCGGACATAGAGAGACGAATCACCTGAGCTCCTGCTAAAACCAAGGGCTTCAAGAGCAGTGCTCAACTTGGCATGACATGCACGAGGACTTTGTTTCAAACCATAAATTGATTTATGGAATTGACAGACCAAATTGGGATTTTCACCTTGAGGATGCCCGGGAGAAAGCTTCATAAACACTTCTTTCTCGAGATCATCATGCAAGAATGTATTTTTGATGTCCATCTAAAACAAGGACCACCTGTTATTGATAGCCACAGATAAAAGAACTCATACCGTGGTCATCTTGGCAACGAGCAAAAGTTTCCTTGTAATCGACACCAAATTTTGAGTGAAGCTTTGAGCAACAAGGCGTGCTTTATGCCTATCAAGAGAACCATCAAAGTTGAATTTTGTTTTAAACACCCAACGACTACCAACTGCATGTTTTCCCGGAGGTATAGGCACTATAGTCCAAGTTTTGTTCTCGGCAAGAGCAGTTATTTCTTCATGCATAGCTTTCTACCAAACAGCCTGGGATTTGGCTTCTTGAAAGTTCTTTGGCTCAGGAACGTTTGATATAGCTGTAAGGAAAGCTGTATGCAAAGGTAATAGTCGTTGATATGACATAAAATTAGTGACAAGGGTACTTGACTGTATTAGCAACATAATTAGCCAACTTTGCTGGAGGATGACGCGTCCGTGGAGGATTACGTCGGGGAGATATTGGTTCACCTTGTGCATGGGAAAATTCTTGCTCGGATAATTCTATAATAGTTTCCTTGGAAGGAGTACCAGAGATATCCATGTGATCATCACAGTGTTCAGTGGTATCCCGAGCTGAGGTAGCTTGGTTAGGAAGTAAATCTTGAGTAGGTTGATGACCAGAATCAATGCTAGGCAAGGGAAATAGCTTAGATAGCTTCTTCCCCTGACTAGAGGGGACAAAATATAGAATTTGTTCAGCAAAGCAAACGTCTCTAGTCACATATAATTTCTTGGAGATCGTCATAACATTTGTACCCCTTTTGTGTTTGAGAATAACCAAGGAATATGCACTTAACAGCTCGAGGGTCAAGCTTGTCACATTACGGTGAGCAGTTGAGACATGCACAAAGCAAGTGCATCCAAAAATTTTGAGATGAGACAAATTCGGAGCTTTGTCCTGTAATACTTCAAGAGGACATTTAAATCTAGCACTCGGCTGGGTAAACGATTCACAAGATAGGTTGCATTAAGAACTCCATGAGACCAAAAATGTTTTGGGACATTCATCTGAAGCATTATGGCTCGAGTTTTCTCAAGCAAATCACGATTTTTTCGTTTGGCAATCTCATTTTGTTGAGGTGTATTAACACAACTAGTCTGATGCAATATCTTGTTAGAAATCAAATAGTTTGTCATGTTATGAGACATCTATTATGTGCCATTGTCAAATCGAAGAATTTTAATATGAGCTGAAAATTGGGTAGTAACCAACATGTGAAAATCTTTAAAGAACTCAAATATTTCACTTTTTGATTTCAATAAGTACACCCAATAACCCTAGAGAAATCATCAATAAAGGTTACAAAATATTTAAATTCATCTAGAGAGGAAGAAAAAGGTCCCCAAACATCTGAATGTACAATTTCAAATGGCTGAGTAGTATGAGACAATGATGAATTAAAAGGAATCCTAGAGGACTTAGAAAAATGGCAGATATCACAATCAAGAGTTCCTTTAGGTAAAACCCGATTTATTTTGCTAAGAACATCATTTGAAGGATGTGCAAGATGGCGATGCCATAAAAAATGCTCAGAGATGGGAGAAGAAATAGCCTGGAATCCCTTGGTAACTCGAAAATTAGGAGAGAAGTAGTAGAGTCCATGCAAATGAAATCCTTCACCAATCATCGCCTTGGTAACGAGGTACTGAAAGATAACCTTGTAAGAAGTAAATATAACTTCACATTTGAGCGAGGATGTCAATTTACAAATAGAAAGTAACTGAAATGGAAAGGAAAGAACATACAGAACATCAGACTCTATAGTATCTGAAACAAGCTTAATTTTGCCCTTACCTTTTACAGGAGCACCTTTCCCATTTGCTACAGAGACGAAGGAAGGTGTAGAAAAGGAACGAAAATCATAAAAATAGATTAATTTATTTGACATGTGATATGTGGCACCAGAATCAATAACCCATACATCATGCAAACTATCAACTTCTAATGCAGTCAGAAAAGCAATCTGAATACTTTAGCTAGTGTCAGAATTTGCATCAACTAAAAAATCAGCAAAATGACTAATAAGTGCAGTTGGTCGATCTTTTTCTTGATTAACAGCTCATCCTTGGACAGCTCCCTGACCATGCCTGTTTTGTCAATAATTTGCGAAATCATTAAGTAAAGCAACAGGTTTAGAAGAAAAAGATTCAGTGGAGTGTGTAGCCAAATAAGCCTTATGATCAGGTACTCGTTTTTGATATCCTCCGCCCTTCTAATCTTTGGAAAGTTTGGGCTTCATCTCTAGGTGAAGAATCCAGCAACGATTAATCGATTAATCAAGTGTCCAATATTATGGCAATGCTAACATTTGAGATCAAGGTGTTTACCCTCAGAAGATAAACGAGCAATATAGGCACGGACATTTGGAGGACTGGGATTAACAGTACGTGGCATGACCTTCCTGCGTACTTCCTCACACTGAATGGTCGCGCAAATATTCTTGAAGGATGGTAATTCGGTATTCATTAGAATATGGCTCCTTAGATCCTCAAAGTCAGGATTAAGATTAGCCAATAGCTGAAAAATACGGTCCTCCTCTGTTCGCTTCCGCAAAATAGCCACATCAACAATAGGAGGTCTATAAATATCCAACTCACTCCACAAACTCTTCAAGCTCCCCAGCAAACTTACAAATGGCTTCCCATCTTGATGAAGGCTTGCAATCTCCCTGTGAATTTGGAAAATCTTGGCAGAATTGTTTTGGTTGCCATACATGTCACGGATAGCATTCCAAAGATCTAAAGAGGACTCTGAATAGCTGAAAATCTCAGCAAGATCACGCTCCATCGAGTTAAGAATCCACGACATAACCTGTTGGTCTTTAGACAGCCAAGCCTCATACTCCGGCGAACTCGATCAGGGGATTTGGCAATGCCATTAATGAATCCCAACCTTGATTTACCACCAAGAGCAATGGTTATTGCCCTCGGCCACGGAAGGTAATTGAATTCATTTAACAAAACTGAACTCAATTTTTTAGAGATGTTGACATCACCATCAGCAATATTGGATGAAGAAGAAACCACCTCCTTCGACCTTCCAGTAGCAACAATATCATCTGTCATAACAATGATTAAAAAGACACGGCAGGGTGCAAGGATCACTGCTCTGATACTATGAAGAAATTGGAGAGAAATAATTTCTTATTTATATAGATTTCATACATATCACAAATATATATAGAGAGATATCTCCAGTTATTGAGTCAATCTCTATCACACGTAATTAGCCTAGGAATATAGATGTACAATCATCAGTTCCTAAAATTAAGCTTATACAGGAATTATCTCTAATTACCTCCACTAATTTAGCATGGCATATATACACAGAATATTCTTCTATGCTCCAATAGGTAATGAAAAAAAAATACCTTGTTCAATTGATGTTTCCTTCTTATTTGATGAAAATATAGAACCCAACCAATTTTTTTTCATACTTGGTATTTGCTCATCCTGTACATTCTCTTTGGCATCGTTCTCTCCAAATATCCGGAACAACTTAAACCCATTCCCTGAATGTTCAGAAGAAAGGTTGAGTTCTTGATTCTTGAAGATATTTAAAAAGAAATTGGATATCAAAATAGTTTTTCAGTAGCATATCGTTATTAGCAACATGTACCTATCTTATGCTGAGTGCAATGTCTTGGGCTTTACTGTATCATATTATCATCATGACGATACCATTAAAGAAATTTTTAATAATTAAATTGGTTCCTTCTCTAACCGTGCAAGTTTTCTACGAGGTGGTTCAATGTGCTTCAACATGCTATTAGAGCATACAAAAAGACTTTGATTCAAGTCGCACCATCACCCATTTGTAAAGGTTGTGCACATAAATGGCCTTTGATATAAACAAAATGAATCCAGAAGAGGAGGCGTGTTGAAAACAATTTAAATAAATAAATGTTTCCCCTCTCACTACTTAAGTTTTTAAATGAGATGATTCAACAGATAAATTGGAAGTTTGTAGAGATTAAATGGTCCAAGTAGGTTTGGCCTTTACATATGAGTTCAAAAAGCAAATCTGCATGGGAGCATTGACCGCAGCCACATCCCACTGCCTCCCAGCGAACTATCATAGCTATACGGAAGTGCAATGCATTTTGATGTTTACTGAGCTTGTCCCCACAGCATATATGTAAGCAATTCAGGTAAGTGTCTAGGTGTGCCTACACATAAATTTTACATTTTTTAAAATTTGAGCCCACGAATAAATTCTTACCTATTGGAATGAAGAAGCTAAAGCATGATAAGCATCTGAATAAATCAGGCTCTCTGTCATGAACATGGTCATCTGCTGTTGGTATTGGACTAAAATCCACACCAATATCATCTGTTGGATGACTTTGATTACCGGTTGCCTGTGCAGAGCTAGTATCCGACTTGGAGTTGGCTGCAGTTCCTAGTTTACTACGTTTACCCTCTTCATCAGAAAGTTGAATTGTACGTTTTCTTTTGCATAGAATAACCCTTCTGGTGATACATGAATTGCAATTAGGACAGCATAAATCATGTGTTGTCTGCTCTCCTAGTACTCTATCAATATCTAATTCCGTAACTTCCAGATCCTCTGTATTTATCAGGTCATCATCTGTACTTTTTTATCTCTTTCGAAGACTCATAAGTTGTGCCATGTTCTTGATATAATATTTCAGTTGGCCGAGGACTTGAAATTGACAAGTTATCATCCTCTTGATCTCCTTCACATTGATCCTTTACTATAGAAACAAAATTATTCTGAACAATAAATTCCCGTGCTGAGATGTCTGCTCTGTCTGGAGGATTTCTCTCGACTAGTTGTTCTCCTCCAGAATGAAGTTCAACACCTGAAATTATATGTTAAGAGGACCCCTCATTGTAACTTGCACTATATGGCTAAATGTTTTGCAAATATAAGCCTACAATACAATTCAAGACAATTAAATTAAAAAGAATAGACCTAAAAAGCTATATGGAATATAACTTAGGCCAACGTAGTCACAAATCGTGCCTAATTCGTACATAGAAAATGAAGTTAGAAATAACTGAGGCGAAAGGTCAACCAAGTTGATCTTTTACTAATAGTCGTCGTACTAGGTAATGAAACTGGGTGAGCATCGGAGGAAGGAACAACCTATAGACTTCAGCTATTCGCTAGACATATCATAAATGTGGAAGAGGCTCATGAAGTACAATGTACTTACTGCTGGTTAAACTTAACAATTGCAAAATAATTACAAAAACAGAATTTTAACAACCTGAAATCAGCCTAGACTAGAACATTTACAAAGGACAATGCCACTCTTTAGATGGTCGAAAAACTATTTTAATCAGTAAAATTCAGTTATAATTAATTAAATGAAAAACTTAAAACTATTGCACCTCCCAGATCTACTCTCTAATTTAAGTTTAAATTGGATTCAATTACCCGAACATACACACTTTCCTCTTTAGCAAACTGTTATCCACTTTCACTAACTATGATTCCACTAAATTTGGCTCCACGTTTCAGTACTGTTGGTGCTTTTTGTCAACTCTTTTACAAATTTTCGCTTGATAAACAAACAGATTCATGACAGAAGTTATGACAAACCAAAAGCAACACCCTGCATGAGCACATATAATTTTTCAAGGAAATATGAAAGCCATTACAGCAAGTAAACCGGACGTGAAAAGTTAGATGTACTCCACCTCTCCGAAGGCAAATACGAATTCTCTCCCCAAGTCTAATTATACATAACATAAACTATATAAAAAATATTTAAGAACACAAATGTATGTCAATATATATACATAAATGGAGAAGAAATATATGAGGGTCA
The DNA here is from genome assembly GCA_023638005.1 of Forsythia suspensa. NCBI lineage: Eukaryota > Viridiplantae > Streptophyta > Magnoliopsida > Lamiales > Oleaceae > Forsythia > Forsythia suspensa. The sequence goes on from CM042666.1 coordinate 50,189,508, forward strand.
TCTTTTTATTTCAACTTTTAGGTAAGTAGGGTTGAAAATTGGCCATGGAGTGGGGTTAAGGCCGAAGAATATTATACTACTGTTCCAACTTCTAATCTATCGTTTTCTAACACACTATTTTCCACCACCCCAAAATAAATTAAACAAAGTTAAGATACAGAAACCAATAGCTATCAAATTAAAAACAATAAATATTCAGAATCCTAAAGCACAGTTATTATACTATATTATGAACTTTCATCTTTATCATAGTCTGAGTGCAACTCATCTTTTTCTTCTGCTTCATTTTCAAGAATCCCATTAAGCTTCTCTATTCTTTGCCCATTAACAACAATTGACTCATTCTCGTGTCTATTTGCAATGTCTGATGACTGATTTACATGCCCATTATTGCAAGTTCTTGATCTTCTTAACAAAGCAACCTCATTTTCTTCTTGTTGTGATCCCGATTTTGCTCTCCCTTTTCCATTTTAAACACCAATAGCCTCCACCCCCACAAACAGAACTCTTTCTTCATGTACGAGGGAATGTCTAGTAATAGAAAAATAACACTAGATTATGTTTACATTGGGAAAGAAAAGCCAGAAAATAGAATTGCCTGCAAATGTGCAGATTACCAAAGAAATGTTAGTCCATAATTTAACAGCTAAATTAGAGGGAAGCTTATCTCCAATTCTTCAACTGTGGGGAGCAAAAAGCGGTGTGTGGACCACAGGATTCTTGAATCACCTGGGAAGCTGCCAGTCCTGAACTTGGATTGGTTGAGTATATTTATGACTAGTCAGAAGTAGTGCTCAGTGTCAGGGCGGACCACGATTATGGTTCAGTGAGAGCGGTAAAAATTTATGTAAAAAATAATTTAAAACAAGATAATAACGATAATTCAAAATGTAATATTTTTTTATAATTGTTCTTTACGACTTTTCATACGTTAAAAACACCGTATAATAGTTTCATTATCAATTTTATTAATACACCTCTTACAACATACACAACTAACCCATTTTCTATTCAAGAACTATAAAAAAAATATTTTCTGGACGAATTTGCTAAAAAATAGTTTGTTTTGTTTTTATCTTTGTTCATGTAGATTTTTATATCTCCATTACATGGCCATGGAAGAAATAAAAAAATTTTGATGGCCGGGGCGGAGCTAGGATTCTAGTCGAGTGCGGACAAAATTTAAGCACAAAAACAAAATATTGATAAAACTTCAACACGTTAGATATAGAAGTCTCACCACACACTCGATTAAATCCAACACTACGTAGAAAAAAAAACTTAAAATAAAGCTAAATCTATGACATTAAAAAAAAAAGAGTAAAACTCCGATAAATACTTTCTATATTCTTTAATTTTAACCTCTTTTCCAAATTATGTAATTATTATATTAAAGAGAAATAAACCAATTACCTTATTTTTAAATTTCTCAAAGTTGAGGACCACAAATAAAATTTTGAATTTAAAATACACTCTCTCCTTCTCTCTCTCTCTCTCATCTTCAAGGATCTGTAAGTTTTATATATACATATACTAATATACATATACCCAGAATTCTCACAGCATATAGACTATAGAAGAAAAAAATTGATTAAACCCAGTGGGTGCGACCACCCCACTGGTCCCTGAGTGGGTCCGCCCCTGTCAGTGTGGGGTCAGGGTGGGTGGGGTTTATGTTCAAGTGTAGCAACATCTTTTGAATGTAAAACATTGTTGTACTAATAGTTTGCACTATCTTCACGAAAGATATATCCGATAGAAGAAGCGTAGTCAAATCATATATCGAGAATTCAGTCTAAACACTATTTAATCACGGTAGGGAGTTGCTCCTCTTTCTGTCCAAAAACCGCGCAGTCAAATCATTTATCGAGAATTCAGTCAAAACACTATTTAATCACTGGGGAATGATCTCCTCCCTTATAAACCCCTCAAATCCCCACCCCCAACCGGACACGTGTCGGGGGTTGGACAGAAAAAAAAGTGTTTGACACTTTTGTCAAACACTCATCATTCAACCCCACCGACACGTGTTCGGTTGGGGTTAGAAACCTCCCATCACCGGGAGGAGATCATGTTAAGCGAATTCTCGTGAAGTGACCCAAAGTAATAAAAACAAGAACCGAAAATCTGAAATGAAATTAACCGAGGCAAGAGTTGAACTCTTTTGTCCTTAAGTCAAATTGCCCCGCAAGTGCTTTCGGTCTTTGGCTCCCAAGATATCAACGGTTTCGCTTGAGTTTAGTAGCACAACAAAAACTCAATCAAATGACCAAAGATGGCTTTTGTACTCCAACGGATGAATGAAATGGAAAACCGATTTTTATGCAACTTTTATGCAATAAAAATGGTTCAAAGATGAAGAATATGAGTGCTTTATGATTGCAATATGTTTCAGTATCAATATATTTTCATAATGGACGCCCATGGCCCTTTTAACGTTGGAGAGTTGGTTGGAAACGAAAAGGAATGAACCAAATCGTGCAATTCTTCAAAAGAACATGTCTGTTTACGCAAACCCATGCGATCGCATGGTTATACCAAGTCGCGATCGCATGGTACAAAATTAGAACAAGACTTCATCCAGATTTAACCATGCGATCGCAAGGCTTTTGCCTCCTGCGATCGCATGGAAGGACCAAAATACACTCGCTAAAATTTTAGCCATATTGCGATCGCAGTTTACATACACAATGCGATCGCATGGTCAAACATTTGACCCGAATTTGTCCTTTTTTCGTAATTTCTCATTCATTCGATATTGGTTTCGAGATGCCAAATATACCTTTTAAACATACGAGATAAATCGATTTTTTGAGTCGGGCGTTGCCCCGAGTTTCTACGGTGCGCGCCTCGAACCCCGCGACCGACCGGCAGTCGATCGATCTCGCCCGGGCGTTGCCCCGGCGTCGTCAAGTGGCAAACAAATTTGCCTAAACGGATTGGGTCGGTCTTCAGATATTTGGCTAAGTTGACACGGAGTCACTTAGTTAATTTCTCGACTTTTTAAACCAATTTCCAACAATCATCCCCTTAATCACGGTAGGGAGTTGCTGTTCTTTCTGTCCAAAAAGCTACGTATACGTATGTTTTCATATTAATTCTCAAATTCTTCAAATTCAATCTCTTCAAATCAAATTTTCAAATCCACCTTCTTCTTCTTCATCAACTGTTTTATATTATACTCAAAATTGATTTTTCTCCATCTTATTGGTCATGTTCTTCAAATTCCTTCTGAAATTAAATTTCAAATCCATCTTCTTCATCTACTACATATTTGAATTGCCATTAAATTTGAATCGTAACCTATCGAATTCACTGCAAAAAAGCGGTATATACTAGTTAGACTTTACTTTAAGAATTTTTTACTATAATAAGAGCATTTCCAACAAGCTCTTTAAACATAGATTACTCTTTAATTTAAATAATCAACACTTAAAAATAGACTCTCTAATTTAACATTTTAATTTAAATAGTGGGTTTGGCTCTCCTTAGCTCTCCACATTTGGAGAGCCAAACTCACTCTCTATTATTAAAAGCATTGAAATAATTTCAGTTTTCAATACTTAATATGTTGGTTTTAATTAAATAATATATATAAATTGGCAGAGAAACATATGATAAAAAAAAGAGAAGATGGAAATATATTAAATACTTCTTGAAAAAAGTAAAATAAAGAATATGAAAATAAGAGGCTATTAGAATGTTTAAAAAAATTTGCTCTTTAAATTTAATGATGCTCTTTAAAATACTAAAGATGTTCTTTAAATATACATAAGCTATTGTAGATGCTCTAAGCTTGCTAAGTTAAAATGATCAAACTAGTTAATTATGTTTTTAGGAAATTGGTGCAAATAGTTTCTAATTTTTGCTTTGATTTGGAAATGATTCTTGATCTTTTATTTATTTTTTTTTTTTGTACAAAAGTTCCTAACTTAAGTGTTTTTAGTGCGTAATTAGTCCTTATTTAATAAAAAAATAAATATGTTCTTAGTTTTAATTAGAAAAAATTGTAATTAGATTTCTAACTTTTGTAAAATGTGCAAATGAGTCCGATACATTCATTAAATAATAATTAATTTAACATATTAAATATATCCTTATAGTCATGTCAATTAAATTTTTATAGAAGAAAATATAAAAAAAAAAATTGTGCATTAAGTATACATAATTGCTATGTGATATGAAATACTTGAATAAAAATTAAGTTAAATAAATAACAAAATATATATATATATATATATATATATATATATATATATATATATATATATATATATATATATGTTATTTTGATATCAAACAATCTTATTATATTTTTAACATAAAAATACTAATAAAAATTAATTTCACATTATGTGTTCTTTACTTTTGAACGATAATAAATCGATAAATTAAAATTTGAAGAATACAGTTGGAGTTCTAATATTTGTAGTTAATAAACGAATAGTTCAATTAAATAAAAGTATTTGAGTATCAAGTTCCTGACAAAATTATTTTTCTTTTTATGTTATAACGATGAAATAAAAATTTAAAATTTAAATAATATAATTACTTAATAATAAAAAAAAATTATTTAACATGTTTGTTAATAAGTATGAGCTTAAATTTTAGTTATTTTATAATAGTTTTTAAAATATACAAAAAATTAGTATATTGTCAATTTGGTCAATAAAGTGTTAATTCAAAAAAATAAAAATAAAACTTGTTAGTTTCTTTTAATTTTTTTTATAAAAATTAAAAAAGGTATCTAATGCATTTGCACTTTTTGCAAAAGTTATAAATCCAATTGTAAATATATTTAATTAAAACTAAGGACATATTTATCTTTTTCATCAAATAAGGATCAATTACGCATCAAAATACATAAGTTAGGGACTTATATGCTAAAAATAAACGTTATGGACCATTTTCATACGAGGACAAAGATTATGGACTATTTAAGTCAATTTTTCTATATTTTTTATCTACACATATCGTAAAATTCACAATTTATAAACCCTTTAAATTCTAATTTCAACACTCAAATATGCACTAGATAAGTCCACCCTTATGTCTCTGCATCAACTATTCATTGAAATATTAAATTTATGTGCCAAATACTTTTTCTTTAGCACACATTTAGCTCTTTATTGTGAAACTGCCCATTTTGCAAGGATTTTGACTTTCCCCTAAAATTCTAATCATTTGTAGTCTATAAATGTAAATTTTAGGGATAATTGCATAGTAGGTCCCCAACTTTTCAAAATTATTGAGAATATACCCTTAACCTAAAAAAATAGCACCACACATCCCCAACGTATGAAGAAATAGGCATCGTAAGTCCCTCTTAACAGTTTCCTTCCATTTTTTTCGTTAAACTTCAGAATTGGACTCCACACGTTTTCTTTCTCCAAAAAACGCAACTAAAATTGCAGGGCCACATATTCGCCGTTGCTACTACTATCCATTCCGACCATACCAAACTCAAACAAGCCATAATTTGAAAACCCCCCACAACTCACCACCGAGTTCGGATGAGTCGAGTCCACTCAACCCAACTCGGCCTTCCCTTCACTCAAAGCACCCGCAGGAGACGACGCCGACGGAGAAAGCCCAAGCTCGTCATTAGAAGCCTCCAGCAAATACCCCAGATCCAACTGAAACTCTTCAGAAGACGACTTCAAATCCACCACATCCACAGTGGGAGATGGCGAACCCATAATTTCATCCTCAAAACTCTTCATGAAAGAGTCAAGATCCTAATTCATTGTGCAGAACTCCGATTCATCACCCAAACTGTCCAATACATCTTCCCTCATATCCTTAACCTCTAGCAATCAATATTAGGTGGAGCTATTTTCATCCAAAAGTAAACCATGGGCACCTTTAGATAAAGAGAAACACAAACAATTGCAAGTTGTCATGAAATACACAAACAATTGCAAGCTTGTTGGATCTTTCTCTAGGATATGTTGATCTGTATACCTCACTACTTCAATTGTCCTCTCTAATATGTCATCCAAAACCTTAAGTGCCTTGAGTGTTTGAGCTTCTAAGGTTTGTGATTTTCATCTATCTTCACATGTTGCTATGGTGGCAAAATCCATTGGTGCGCGGCCATTGCGAGAGTAAGGCACGCCATTGCCATTGGAATTTGCGGTGGAGCTTGTAAAGGAAGTGGTGGTGGCGATGGAATCTGTGGCTGTTTTCCAGTCAGCATCTCCATCTTCGCTTCCGCTGCTACTGGTGGCGCTGCTGCGCGGTTCTTCTTCCTGCCACCCATTCGATGGCTGAATAGTTCTTTAGACTCTGCTCAATTTCGGTGAAAGCGTCACCCCATAATTTTTGCCCAGCCATAGTCCTTGATTTTGTAAAGATTCAAGAACAATTCAAGGACAATAAATTGATTCTTGGTATTGATGATATGGAGATATTTAAAGGCATCAGGAGTTGCACGGAAAAATCTCTAATCACTTAATTTGGAGAGAGAAAGTGCGTAGAATCCAATTCTGAGGTTTAACAGAGAAAATAGATTGAAACTATTAAGATGGACCTACAACACCCATTTCTTCATACGTTGGGGATGTGTAGTGCTATTTTTTTAGGTTAGAGGTATATTCTCAACGATTTTGAAAGATTAGAGACCTACTATGCAATTATCCCTAAATTTTAGGCCTTATTATAAAGTTGAATTTCTAAAAAGAAAATGGATCGGAAAAATAACTAGCTATCCATATCGCAATAATAATAGTGTACGGCCCAATCATTATTTGTTTGATTATCACCAACCATGAACGACCACGACAAACAACAAACTTGACCTTAAATTCACTACAAATGATAAGTGCATTCCCACTTTATTAGATCGTAGATTACTCGTCTTTAGACAATAAATTATCTACATAACAAAATATATATCACAAGACTACCCCAGTTGGTAGAGAAATTGGGTTGCACGAGCACCAAAGTTTCTCAGGAAAATCAAACCTGATATTGAAAATATAAATCTCATTAAAAAAATTCACAGTAATTAGTTGAAAATTTGATGCCAATAACTCCCTTCAACCTATAAAAATAATAATAATAAATTGAAAAGGAAAACAGGCCGAGTTCATGGGAAAACAATGGTGCGTCAAACAACACTCAAATATGATTGAGCTCGAGACATGAGACCATAATGTAAATTACAGTCCATTGCATGTCCCATCCGTAGTGATTGTAACAACCATCATGATAGCCAACTGGAGTCTGTAAATGGGTCTGCTGGGGTGGGCAGCATGCCATGCCATTTCTTTGATGGCTCGATCCAAATAGATGGGCCAAAAATGTGTCGACCCATACAACACGGCACGGCAAAACCTCAGCCTAAGCCTGGCCTGGCTTTAGGGGTCTGAGGTCTGGGTAAAGGATAAAAAACCAAAAAGTGAGAGCCTGCAGATTTAACATGGCCGAGGCCGTGCTGGACCCCGCTAACCAACGGTGGATGCAACCCGATCAGCAGCATCTGAGGGAGTTTACTCAAGACTTTTCATGCTCCAAAGCGTAACACAAAATTGACATACCTGCATTTACAGAAATTAAATGAAATTCGTCCCGAGTCATCTTGTGCTTAACTAGTACTTTTCTTCTTCCTCCTCCAGTTTATATCAGATTCAAATACCATATCAGTTTAACTGTGAGTTTCATGCGTAGTAGCTATTATTTTCCATATTAATCAAGTCTACAATAGAAAACCAATATAGTACCCCGAGAAAAGACCAGATCAAGATTTCTGACTAAATTCAACACGAATGCTGTGTAAGGTCTTTAGCTTCTCCAGCTCCTCCCCACTTGCAATTCCAGGATCAATAAAACACAACTGAAACAGAAACCATCATTACCAACTTATCAAAACAGAATGACAAAAATCAAAATTTATAAAACGCATTACAACCTGATATTGGTCTTTCTTTAGTGTATGGACACCTCTTTTTATTAGCTTTTGCCATCCAACGTTCTCTTTAAGTGATTTTTCCAAAGCTCTTGTTTTCTGGAAAGATGGAAAAGCTTCAGAAATTGAAACTGCCAGCACCCTAGAATTGCTAGTAAGTGATCTATAAACGTGCTGAACAATTTCTATTTTCAAAAAATGTGGCATTTGCATCAAGAAACAGAATTACAAAAAAAAAAAAAAAAAAAAAAGAAGAAGATTTTTTATGTTCCCGTGGAAACCCAAACAACCACACGTGATGACATTCTAAATTTGAAAGTGTTCTGATTAGGAGCATTCCAAAATTTAACGACATAACCGTAGGACTACCTGTGGTTTCAACGTATCAACCGCTTAAAAAAAGCAATTGCTAGGGTTATATAACCCAGTGTGTTTCAACTTGCGAGTGTTCAGAACTATGAAGACTGAAAAAGCACACAGATCACAGTGCAACTACAGCTACTAAATAGGAACATATTTCACTACAAGTGCACAAGGAATAAAATGAAGATGATGCTAAATTATAAAAGTGTCATAATGGGCAAACTATTATACCTACTTCATCCAGGGAACTGGCAAACAGGAAAACTATAAATTACAGAATATCAATTTGAAGCTAAGTATTATGCAGGCAATCTTAATATTATATTCAAATGAACAGCCATTAGCTGATCATGGTATTTTATGAGCAACAATATGCAAGCTAAACTTTCATAAGAATGCAATAGTGTATACTTACACCGGCAGGGTCCAAGATTAATAAGTTGTAGTGCTGCATCCCATTTATTTGATGTTGAACCTGAATGCCAATGATGGTTCTTGAATGGCCGTCATGTTGGAAGTACAAGGGCCTGCTCAACGAAGCTCATAAACATTGAATGGCATGAATTTTCAAACAGAAAGCGTGTATGCATTTTCACAGTCTATATGCAGCCAACACGCCAAGAAGGCTCCTAAAACTCATTGAAATTCACTTACGGTTTCCCACTAAGGACAACACGCCGATTGCCAGATTGGATGGGATTGTTGCCAGAAAAGTAATTCCAGACCCAGTCAATAAGAACCTGATGACCCTCTATACTGCCAAAGGGGATGTTAGAATGTTTACAACTTCCATCACCAGACGAAACTGTGCCGCGAATTTTGGAATCCCCTTCAACAGAAATTTATCCATTGGTCCATAAACTTGCATAACCTTCCTTTTGCCCACAGTTTTATCAAAGCTTACATCCTTACCACAAAAATCTACTATCCTGGCACGAAGAGCAAATGAACGGAAAAGTGCAGCACACTCTGTGGTTCCAATCCAATTTCTTCTTCCATAAATTTTCTGATCAAAATCATTTGAGCCAAGTGTATCAAAACCTCTTTCCCAAGCAAGTTCAAGCCATCTTTGTAAGGCAGCAATTTCAGGTACAAACCCAGAACCACCATACAGAACCTCCCTTGCTTCTTGTCTCTGTTTAAGCAGATGAGAACTAAGCATCTGGATATTACGCCACCCACACCCCACCCCACCCAACATCCTCTGATTCAACACTCTGAAAGTGATCGACGTACCCAGACAATATACTCATTGCGTTCTTTGAGTCTAATTCCAAACACTTTGCCAACATAGAAATCAAGCCGTCTTCAACTTGGCAGAAGCTCTCCTTGATCTGTGACTCTACTAAATAACAAATTTTTTCATCAGTATCTATCCTTCCACTGGTGGTACCCTTGGCATCACACCTTAAAAAACTGCTCTTGGGATTGTCCCAGGAACTATTTATATGTTCTACAGAATTGTCAACCTGATCATAACATGAATTTCTCGTATTATTTAAAATTGCAACTACCCATAAATGATGCATAAAAGAAAGATGGCATATTACAAGAAAGAAAATAGCAAAATGTCTAACCACCAGAGCTTAAGAAGGGAGACTCAATAAACAAATTACTTATGTGAATATAAATTCTCGGTTCTTGTCTTTTTATAGTTTCAGCTACTTTCGCCCCTACACGCAATTACTTCTTCAGTTTCCGTATTCATTACAATTCTGCAATTGGTAACACCATGTCTCCACTTTTCAAGGCAACATGTACAACGAAAATTACAGACAAGTAATATTAACCAAAGCCTTCAATGAAGTGATTTCCTTTTTATGTCTTCCAAACATTTCTGTCATTGCTATCAAATACTGATATACTATTCCTAATAAATTGACAAAACTATATACAACATTTTGTGGTCAGCAACGGGTCATTTGTCCAAAATAATGCTGACTCCATTCCTATTCAGTACTTAGTCAACATATTGCCTGATAGAATTAAGATGGTAAGTTACAAATTGAGCAATCAAACAACAAATTCTGAGACAATTATAGAACAAACAAGTAATTAAATACCAAAAAAATTAAAAATTAAATTCATATTTAATACACGAATAAACAGAAAGTTCTATTGTGCATATAAACAAACAGATATATACATGAATAAAGGCACGTCACACGCGCATAGGAACAAATATAAGAATAGATGCATAAACGTATATATATAACATATATATACATACAAATGGGGGAGCAAGAGAGATTTGTTGCGCCAATTCGAGGTCTCGGGCGTATTCTTCATCGTCCAAGTGATCATTAGCATGTCTGTATAAGCGAAATTAATGGAAATATATAAACGAAGAATTCAAAAAACACATGAAAATGGTGGAAAGAAAAAATTGTTCATCTGAACGGGGAGCGAACGGGGAGCAAAACACACTCCAATGTAAAATATACCTCTCTAGTTCCAGAGATGGAACTGTTAGATTACAAAAGGGGCAGGCGGAGAATTCCATTGAAGAAATGGAGAAAATTTTTGAATATTTTTTTTTGGGGTTTTTTAAGATTGCGATAATAGCTGGAGAAGAACACCAAAAGAGCGTTGTACACAAAAAGGTTAATTCTAAATTCAATGTTTCATTTTACATCTTCCACCAACGCCAGGGGTGGTGGAGCCTGGAGTTCAACTTTAATTCAAGATTGGTTCAACCTTTAATTCTAATTCTAAGTTATTGTTCACGGTAACCTTTTTTTAATTTTATGTTTAGTTAAAATTTTATTTTTTGAGTAAAACAATAATTTACTATTTCTAATTTTTATTAAAAAAAATAAAAATATTTACTAAAAATAAATTTTTTAAGTTTAGTTACACAACTCGGCAAAAACCAATACAAATCGCTCAATTCGACCGGTCTGACCCGACGCACGAGCTGTTTGGATCAGTTTTTGCACTTAATTGGGTTGATTTTGGGGCTTGGATTCCAAAATTGGGTCGGGTTGTGAGTTACACATTCAAACCCAACTTTGCCCGATTCAACTCAATATCCTTTAAAATAAAAAAATAAAAAATAAAAAGGCCAGAAAACGAGTTACTCTAAATTCAAATCACTGGAGTTGTCTCTACCGGAAACGAGTTGCCTACATGCTGCCTCTGCCAAAACTTTTCCCCCCCGCGCCTCCCTCTACCGGAAACGAGTCGCCTACATGCTGCCTCTGTCAAATCACTGGAGTTGTCTCTCTCTTGCGTTGCACTCTTCTCCGACGAAGTCGCCTCCCGCCGAAGTCACCACCAACTGCCGGACTCTCCTCTCGCCAATCTACACCCAGGTAAACTTATGAAACCATGTTCAACCAAAGCTTGTGATTTAAATGTGATTTTGAAAATTAATTATTTTCTCCTCCAATCTTATGGTATATATCACTTGAAATTGATTAGGTTCCCAAATATGACTGATTTTCAGGGAATCGAGCCCATAACACATTAGGGTTCAATCGTGCTTGTACTAATTTTGAATATGTTGGAGTGATTAAGCTTCTTTTTTTTTGTACTGATTTTTTCCTTCTACTGAATCTTGCTACTCGTATTGGATTGATTTTTGGACTAATTCTTTCTTCTGCCTGTACTGATTTTTTTGGACTGATTTTGATTATGTAAATGAGCTTGATTTAACTTTGGCATGTGGAAATTGCTATGTGATGTTTCTATTCAATCATTCATGTAGCTATCTCTAGTTGAGTTTTTCATTTTAATTTGAGCTAAATGTTGGGTTTAATGAAGTTTAAATTATGTTTTGGTGTTCGCTGGGTGTTGAAATTTTGAGTCTGGAAAGTAGCCTAAGACAAAATGGACAAATGTACAATACTTGTTCTTTCTTATATTACAGTAATACTAGTATTGAATCTATCGATGTATAGTTGTATTTTAAATTTCTATTATCATACATTGATTGATTGATATATTTTGTGGAATATGTTGGTAGATATGAAAATATTTGAAGAGAGTAGCAATTAGCCCCATTAAATGACACAAATTTATACTCAGATACATGTCCACCATCAATATTAGGAAAGAGAAAAATTGAATATAATAGTTCCATATGTCTTGGATCACTTCACACTAATAAACTCAAGTGATGATCCAAATGTTAGATGTAAGTGTAACTATTGTGGAGTGGATTATACATGTGGCACCAAAAAGTGTGGGACAAGCACTTTGAATAACTATTTGACAAATAATTGTAAGAAATATCCTGGTAGATTGCAATATAAAAAGCAGAAAATATTATCTTTTGAGAATCAAAATGAGGGTGATTGGAGTAATCTTATAGCTATTGGTCGTAGTAAAGCAGCGTGTAGAGTTGCATGTACGAATATGGTAATACTGGATGAACTACATTTTGGATTTGTTGAAACTCGTGGCTTTAGACTATTTTGTACTATTGCATGTCTTCAGTTTGAGCCTCCGTCTTATAAGACTCTTGTAATAGACATTTATCAATTGTATTTGGATGAAAAAATGAAATTGAAAGATGTTTTTTCTTTTCACCATCAAATGGTTACCCTCACTAGGGGGGGGGGGTGGGCGTGGAGTCGGGTTGGGTGGGTTTGGGCCCAACCCGAACCGAGCTTAAAAAAATCGGTTTGGAGAAATCAAACCAAAAAAAAAAAAAAAACCAACCAAAGCGATCCGTCCGAACCGACTCGGGTCGGTTCGGGTTTTCGCTTCGGTCGGGTTCAAGAACAAAAAAAAAAAAAAAAAAATTTTTTTTTTTAAACCGACCTCATCCTAAAACCCGACCGAACCGACCGAGTGGTTCGGTTCGTTTGTCGATTTTCGATTTTTGCCCCCCAACCTCACCACTAATACTTGGACTTCTAATTAATAATATGAATTATATGTCTCTTATAGCAATACACTACATTGATTCTGATTGAACGCTTCAGAAGAACATTTTAAGCTTTTATGTTGTTTCGAATCATAATAGTGAAACTATTGGCAAAATGATTGAGAGTTGCTTACATGAGTGGGGGATTGAGAAAATTTTTACAATCACAGTTGATAACGCAACATCAAATCATACGGCTATTTCTTAACTTAAGAGGAAGGTCATTGGTTGGGGTAATGATGGGTGTCTTCTAGATGATAGATATTTGTACTTGAGATGTTGTGTATATATCAATTTGATTGTTTGTGATGGTTTGATGGAAGCACATGACTCTATTGTAGGTATTCGCAATGCAATGAAATATATTAAATATTCTCATACGAGGTACGAAAAATTAAAAGAGTGTACGAGGCAAGAAAAAACTGAATGCAAATTTATTGTATTTTTTGATGTTCCAACTAGGTAGAATTCCAACTTGATGTTGGAAACTGTTTTGAAATTCCAAAAAGATTTCAATATGATAGAAGAAGATGATGCACAATATTTAAATTACTTTTGAGAAGATAAATGGGGTGGACATCCCTCAAGTTTGGATTGAGACCATGCTTCTGTGTTTGTCAAATTTCTTAAAAATTCATTCAATGTGACTTTGACTTTCAATACTTCATTGCATGTCAGTGCTTGTGCTTATCTTCATGAAAGCTGTAATCTTGTACTCGAATTGGATAAATGGACTTTAAGTGGCGATCTTTTGTTGGGTGAAATGACCTCTAACACGAAAAAGAAGTTTGATAAGTATTAGGGTAAAATGAAAAATGTGAACCAATTGTTGCTTGTTGCTACTATCCTTGATCCAAAATACAAACTGAATTATGTTGAATATTTGATATCTACAAGGATGAGAAAGTTGCTGGTAGTATGACTAAAGCGTTGAAAGCCAATTTGATGTCTATTTATGAGTAGTATTTGGGATGTGAATGAGTTTATGGAACTTGAGGCTCCTTCAAGTTCTTTTAATTCTAATAAAGGCATATCTTCTTTTTTGCTCGTCTTTCTAGGTTAAGTGAAAAACATGCAGCAATAGAAAAAATGATGTGGAAAGATACTTTGTTGGATGCCCTTGAAAGCGCACAAAACGTGGATTTTGATGTACTCAATTGGTGAAAAGTAAACAAAAGTAAGTATAGTATCTTGTCCAATATAGCCAGAGATGTGTTGAACAATTCAAGTATCTACTATTCAAAAAGTGTTTTTAGTACTGGACGAAGGATCCTTGATCCTTTTCGAAGTTCTTTAAGTCGTAAAATGGTGGAGGACTTGGTAAGCACTCAAAATTGGTTGAAAACTTCTCAAAACTTGGATGGATTTTATATGGAAGATGTTGAGCATTATAACTAATTGGAATAAGATAATATAACTACATCCTATATAATTGTTAATTTTACTTATTTCTATTTATTTTATTGTTAATTTAATTATTATTTTTATTGAACTTTTGGAATCAATGAATCCAAAAGAAAATAATCAAGAGCCCAAGGCCAAGTAATTCATTCGTTTCACAAGCTTTTTGAGGTAAATGTATTAATGTAATATTTGTCAAATACTTAATTTAAAGTATTCTTTATCTTTCTCTAATAATTTCATTTGTTATGTTGTAGGAAGCCACTATTTTTCCTTGAATTTGGTGTTTGCTTTGATATTTTAAGTTTTTAACGATGTTGGATGATTGTAATATATTTGGATGACTCTGAAATATTTTTAATTTTTAATTTTTGAGATTGGATGAATGTATTATTTTTAAGGAAAAATAGCATATTTGGTCTCTCAACCTTTCAAAAGCGTAGGAGATATATCCATAAACTTTAAAAATAGCACAAAACATCTCCAATGTTTGAATAAATAAGTATAGTAGGTATTTTTTGACGAAATTGTCCTCTCCTTTAAATTAAAAAAAATATATATATATAACAAAATAACTAAATGTACCCTTAAAAAAAAAAACAAAGATGTCATCTTCTTTATCAAACCCCAAAATTTAAAATACACGACCATCTCAAACCACAAAATCTAAAAAGAATAACAAGTTTCGGTTTTTACAAATTCGATTATTATCAACAGCGTCAAAAAGACAAAAACTTCAAAAATAGAGAGCACCGCATGCTTTTCTCGACAACATTTGGAACATTCATGCTCTGGAGGAGAACTTTAATAATATGCTAGCAGATTACCTGAGTATTAATGGGTGTTTCCACAATTGAACCATGACAAAATCCAAATATTCTCCCAAAGGTCCATGCAGTTGTGTCCTTCACATGGCTACTTGGGTCATTGGTTAGAGCCGTGAGCATGAAATTTAGAGAAACATTGATGATGGGGTTAATTTATTGGATGAAGGCATGGGTGGATAGAGGGGCTGGCCTGACTACAGCCTAAAACAAAATCCAAGGAAATTTTTTTTATTTTTATTTTTGGTTATATAGCCTATGTGAAAAAGTTCAGCCTATGCCTAAATCCTCTCATAATAGAAACATGATCCAAAAGTGAATGGCCCAATTCAAAACTCAAGTTTATTTAATCAATTTTCAGCCAATTGTATTTCATTTTCTCGTACCGAAGAATCAAGGTGAAATAAGAAATTGATTAAGTTTATGGCAGTGAGTATCTTTTTCCATATTTTTATCTATCTTTTTTTTTTTTGGGTTAATAATCAAGATTACTGTTTATTAATGATGTTTTAATTCCATGCTTTGCATTATTGGTTTAAATACTTTGGATTTGTAGTATTTGTACTGAAATGATGTGTTCTTCAAATGGCTTTCTTGTTTATGAATGAATGGTTGTTTGTATGTTAAAGAGATATCAAAGCATGTTTAGGGTTCTTGAATGGCGCTTGTTCAAAAAAACTGAAAATTGAACTTGATTCTGTTATTGGGTATTATGCAATTCGGCTTATGGGGGAATATTTTATTAAAATTTATCAAAACGTGAGCTATGAAAAGAAGAAAAAGGAATAAGCTAGATCCAGAACGTAGTCTAAACAGTGGTTATTTGTTAATTATCATTTTGCTTTCATGTACACGTTTCTTGATTTTTTGTTTCTGATTCTAGCAGCAGCAGTTACAAATATACGAAGTGCATGTTTGATACAGAGTATTAGATAAGCTAAACATTATAATAAAGAAGATTTTAGCTTTTTTTCTTTCATAATATTTTTCATTGCTATCAAATCCCTCCTACAAACATGCTAGAGGTGTCTTAAATATGGTGAATACTGAAATTGTATGAAAAAACAAGAACGTGCATAAAGTTCACTTTTTCAGCACATAAGAAAAATAAGAACGTGCATAAATCTATCAGCCTGATATAAATAGTCTGTTAATATAAATATTTATATGCATTCTATTTGGACGATTATTTATTTTTCAGCCTGATATAAATTGATTTAAGATTATTGTTGTCTTGCCGGCTTATTTTTACTCTCTTTTGACTTATACTTATTATTGTATTATTTTGCATTGTCAGCCTATTTTGTTGCCTTATTGATTTTTATTAGATTGTTGTGTTGTACCGGTCTATTGTTGAATTGCTGATAGATTTATTGTGTATGTGTGTGTGTGTGTGTTGTTTTTAGAATTTATAAATGGAAAGTCGGGTTTCGGCCGAAAAAAGAAACACTTGTTTTCATTCTTTGAAAAGACAGGTCAAAAAAAATTTCCCCCTGTAAACTAAATTTCTAGATTTGTCCCTAGACGAAGGACCTTCCAATATGGACCCAAATGCATAAGTATCAGCCTTTTCCTGCCTCCAATCAAGTTTTGATATATTCTCTTCAATAAATGGCATGACAAGCGGTATAATATCGTTGCCCACGGTCCGGGCCACCAGACCAAGGCAATTGCCACCAGTAATGACAAGATTCCAAGCAACTTTGTCCCGATGCTGGTCTTCTCCTTATTTCAAGTCTATTCTTGAAATTGTTGTCTTTTTTTTTTTTTTTTTTACGTGGTTGATAATAATCGAATTTGTGAAAATTGAACCTTGCGATTCTTTTTGGATTTTGTGGTTTGTGGTTTAGGATGATGGATTTTGAGATTTCGGGTGGTGGTGAGTTTTAGATTTAGGAGTTTAATAGAGAATATGGACTCTTTGTTTTTTTTTTTTTTTAAGTATATTTGTTTTTTTTCTATTTTTTTTTCTTGTATTTGTTTTTGTTTTTATTTATAAAAGGGAATTTGGCGCAAATGGTCCCTAACTTTTGTCATCAGTGCGGAAATGGTCTTTTTTGATAAAGAAGTCCATAACCTATGTATTTTGGTGCACAATTAATCTTTTATTTGATGAAAAAGACAAACATGCCTTTAATTTTAATTGTTTAAAAAAAATTATATTTGAATTCTTAACCTTTACAAAATGTGCAAATGAGTCTGGTACATTTATTAAATAATATTTAATTTTACATACTAAATATATCATTATAGTCGTATGAATTAAATTTTTCATAAAATAAAAATATATAATTATTGTACTTTAAATATATGTAATTGCTATGTTATATGAAAATTTTAAATAAAAATTAAGTTAAATAAATAACAAAATAATATGTATAATTTTATTACATTGAATCAATCTTATTATATTTTTATTTAACATAAAAATAAAAATAATAATTAATTTACACATTATGCGTTGTTTATTTTTTAACGAAAATAAAACAATTAATTAAATACGAAGAATACATCTCTAATATTTGTAATTTTATAGTTAATAAACATATAGTACAATTAAATAAAATTATTTGAGCATTAAGTTTGTGACAAAGTTTTTTTTTATTATTATATGATAAAATAAAAGTTTAAATTTTAAATAATATAATTACATAATAATAAAAATAATAATTTTATTTGACATGTTTATTAATAATTATGATTTTAAATTTTGGTTATTTTATTATAGTTCGTAAATATATAAAACAATTTAGTATTTTATCAATTTGGTCAATAAAATGTTAATTAAAAAATCGTTAGTTTCCTTTAATTTTTTATAAAAATAAAAATAAAAATATCAGACATATTTGCACTCTTTGAAAAGGTTAGCAACCTAACTACAATTTCTCCTTATTAAAAATTAAGGGTATATTAGTCTTTTTCATCAAACAATGACTAATTACACATCAAAACATATAAGTTATGGACTATTGTGCAAAAAAAAGGTTATAGACAATTTCCACCATACTTCACTAATTAAAAACTTGAGTTAGACATGACTCTTTATAAATTATCCATTTGACCACTAAAAGATGCGTTAAAAAAAAGTTATGGACCATTTGCACTAAAACTTTTTTATTTAAAGGGGATGACAATTTCGCCATAAAAGACATATCATGTATATTTCTTCAAACGTTGGGATATCTAGTGCTATTTTTAAAGGTTAGAGATATACCCCTTACGTTTTTGAAAGATTGAGAACAAAATATATTATTTTTTCTATTTAGATAATTGTAATAATTTTAATTTTTGATTGAGTTTAGTTGACTGTAATATTTGTAGTCATTACTATTGTTGAATTTGTTTTATTTTCAGAATTATTATTGAATAAATTATTGGATGAATGTTCGTTACTTATTTTCGATTTTTACTATCCAATGAATTTTGAAGCTGTTTCTGGCAAAAAAATTTGATATAATAAAATTTGCATTCTCAAAATGTGCCCCAGCAGTGTGAAAATCGGCAATAGGGTCAGTGATATAGTCACAATTGGGACCCAAAAAAAAAAATAGTCCACTACTGGGCATAGAAAAAATTGACCACCGCGGGCTCAAAAAAATCCAAACAAGAAAATAAAGTGGGATAGTTTTACCATACACTATAAAATATAAAATAATTTAAAAAATATTATTTAATTTTTTTATTCTAAAAATACTATTTTTAATTTTGTAACACTTGTTATATTCGTTAAGTTTATTACATTTCTTATGAAAAAATATGTGTTACATTTGTTACATTTAGAATTTAAAATGTTTGAAATTAATTGTGAAATTTTAATATAAAATCAATTTATGTGGCAAAATTATCACAATAAAGAATCCACGGTGTGAATTGGGCCCAAGCCCAAACTACCAAACCCAACTCAAACCAACCAAAGCTTGGTCGGCTCGGGTTTCAACCCTGGGCGGATTTGGATAGGATTGAGTTCTCGCCAAATAGAATTTCTTAGGTTGGGTTCAAGTTGGGCCCAAAACTAACTCGATCCAACTTACATCCATCCCTAGTTGGACATCCTCAACTATTTCAAAGACGTGGGTTAAAAAAATATGGTTTTTGTAATGTGTAGATGCATTTTTAATAAGATTATGATACTTGAGTGGGTATATTGTCACGATTTTCAAGAGTGCAATTATTAGGGATGACAAAGGGACGGGCGGCTCTTGAGAATTTCTGGGATGTGGGGTAGAGATTAAAAATATCCTCATTTATCACTATGTTTAACTAATTGATTATTTTTTAATTTTTAAAATACGATTTGAATTTAAAAATAAAATAAATATATTCAAAACGGCCGAACGGGTCCGAAGAATTCGAAGCTGGGACCATGTTCCCCGTCTTCACCCGATTACCTAACAGGAAGGGAATCCCTGCCTCATTTGGAGCGGGACAATACATGGAAGGCGGGAATAAAGTATTTTGTCATCCCTAGCTATTATTGACCAGAAATTGAAGATTTGACAAGGAAAGCTTGTAAAGAAAGAAGAATGTAGGGTTTGTTAGTGTGCAATTTGATTCTCAGATCCTATTTTCAATCTCGGTAAAGAAAAGTATAGAAGACATTGGAATATAGTGCATAGTAGCATCCAAAAAAATGAAGGACTCTCTATAGTAAATTCAAAATTACGATAATAACTTCAATTGATATAGTAAGTTATGTATTGGTCACTTGATTCGAGCTTTATTCGGTTACACGTCACTTTAATTTCGAAATTAATAAAATAATTGAATATATTTAAAAATTATATCTTCAATAAAAATCAATCAATTTAATAGACTGATCAATATCTTTAAAAAAAAGATAAATCCAAGGCCGGTAATTGTTCATGCGCATATGGACTCTTAAATTAGATGGCCCAAACTTAATTCAATTAAAGTCACATTTCAACGCTAAAAGACCAACATCCCCCTGTAATTGCAAAAAATGCTAATTCAAATACGATAATGTGTTGTCATGAATTTATGATACTGTTATCTATGATACTATTTTTTATACTACTGTTTTCTGAAAAATACTTGATATGGTTTTACTTTTAGTATTGTACACTAGTTTTCGTTACATTATAGCTTGTCTGGCTTGGTTTATTAACTCTCTTTTTACAGACTTATTTTTAATCACATATTTCATGGGATCCACAAATTTTATCAATTTTTTAACCACGCATTTCACCAACTTTTTTCAAAATCTAAAAAAAATAACTACTTTTAAACTTCACCAAACAAATACACATTCAAAATTAAATATTTTATGGTTGAAGTAATGATACTTTTCAAAATGCTCTACTAGTATATTGCTTTTCTTTGCGGTGGAATCCGACCGTAGATGATTTTAATAAATTGAGAAGTTGAGGAGAGAGAGAGAGAGAGAGAGAGAGAGAGAGAGAGAGTTTTGTTTGAGGAAAGTTTGATGTTGATGAATATGGAGAAATTGAAAAATTGAGAGAGAGATATATAGATTTTGGTTTGAGATGATGAAGACATAGTGACAGACAAAGAAGTATTTTTGTGTGCTTGTAACGAAATAAACCCCATACGGTCAGTAATTAGTAGTACAAGATCATTAATATTGTTTTCATTCAAAATACTTGATACTGTTCTTCTATTGGACTGTAATTTATGTATTTGTTATTGTTTTATTAAAATACTTTCAAGTATGATACTGATATATTAAAATATATGTATCTATGATACTATTTTATTAATATATTATTTAATTTAGATATTGAGCTCTGGTTTATGTTAAAACATAACATTTGTACTCACCTAAGCATGTGCTTTTAATATTGTTAAATTTGCTATCTTTAACCATTCGATATTATTATCTATGATGATACTATTATTATGATATTGATACAAATGTGCTTTTAATATTATTTTTTACGATATTGTTTTCTATAATACTGTTTTATATGATACAGTATCAAACAACACACATGAATGCGTGACAATAACATCTCGAAACACAAAAAAATGTTGATGTATGTGAAACAAATATTCTTTTATTTTATTGGACCAAAAAATGATTACAAAATAATTGTGTTCCTATATATCAAAAAAATTGATCTACAACAAAAACAACCTAGTTCAAGAAAAATAAGAAGAAAACCATTTATAAAAACTGAATCCACTTACAAGATAACATTCAAGAACTAGGTTTCCAAAATTTTGCAATCCAGGGATTGCCCAACATTTCTCAAAATTACTGTCATGATCTAATAACAATAGCATGCTTCTATAATACTGTTTTATTAAGATAATTTTATTATGATACTTTTTTTTTGTTAGGTGGGAATTTTCTATTTTGAGTGTGTAATACTATTTAACAACAACTTATCTTTAGTTGTGTAACAGCAACCCCTATTCCATATGCCAGAACTCCTTTATAAACACAACCAAATACACATTTTCCCCAGAAGATTTTTTGCTGAAAAAACCATTTGTTGCCCCCGACTATTTCATCATATGTGGACCATGACCTTTGAGGGCCCATGCCACCATGCTTCCATAAGTAAATGAAATTGTTTGTCGAAGCACTTCTGACTGGTTAAGCTAAAGATTGTGGCCTTAGTAACGATGAATTTGAAGATATAGAATAGTAGAAATAGTTTATCGTCACCGGCATATGATATATTTGTCTTGATTAACAGGTCTTGAGATAAAGAGCAGCTTTATATTTGTCTTGATTAACAGGTCTTGAGATAAAGAGCAGACTTTATAGTATCACGATGCTAAGTACATGGAACTAGGGATGGCAATGGCGGGTCCGGGTCCCCGCCCCGCCCGCCTTGAAAAATTTTACCCGCCCCCCCCCCCGCCCCGCCTCATGCGGCGGGCGGGCATCGGCCCTTCACCCGCCAAACCGCCCAAATTTTTTTTTTTTTTTTTTTGAAAACTGAAAAAATAATAAATAATTTTTATATATATATTTGTACTAAACAAAACAAAAAAATTATAAAATTGAGGTTATGGTGTAGTGGTTAAGATTTGTAGTTTATAAATTTCAACTCGGGTTCGATTCTTCTTTAGTCTATTTGTAGTGAAAATTATAATTTTTATTATATATTTATATTTTATGATTTTTCAAAAAAAAAAAAAAAAAATTCTAGTATCGGGTCGGATGCTAAGTACATGGAACTAAAGATACTTGAGAGAGAAAAATTGTCCGGATTTATGTGTCTACCAAATCTTAATCTATACATAATTTCATAATGACAACACCATCCCTACATGGAACATGAAGATACTTGAGATGTAATAAATACATTAGTCCTCACCAAATCTTAATCTATACATAATTTCATGAGACAAAGCCTCTTGCTAACATGAGGGAGAGGAGATAATTAGTCCTCACCAACTATTCTTTGGTGGGGATGAGAAATTCTTTGGGGGATGAGACGGTGTCTTGCAATGGTGATTCTTTGGGAGATGAACCCACTGATGGTGACAAAGGGAATACAATTGGAGGTGGCGGTGAACTGACAGTCAGAAATGGGATAGAAAGAGGTTATGGTGGTGGTGATGCTTAAGGAGATAGTGGGAGCAGTGCTCGGGCAATGAATGTGGCAAATATGGATAACATGGATAATTTAGAGATTAATATAAAATATTATTGAAAAATATAACTTAATGACAATTTTGAAAAGTGTTTTGATCTAATTTAAAACAAAATTTCCTTTTAAAATACATAACAATACCCCGTATATTTTAATTTCTTACATAATACTCTGGCCCCAATTTTCATTGAAACAAATTGTAATTTCGGAAAAGTATAATTGACGAACATCGAACTACGGTTAATCAAACAAGGATTTCAATTTTAGAAGTTATTTAGCGAGCTTGCTTAGGAAAAAAAGACAAATGGTACTCATCTAAAATGAGTGACAAAATTTATCAAACCAATTAATATATATTTATATTTTTCTACCTTGACCTTAGATATGTGCATAATTATAGTATGAACTTGCCTAAACACGTTAGCTAAAGATGAGCGAAAGTTTTGACTAATTCTAAGACGTTTAGAAAGTATTTTTTTATTTAAAAAAAAATTGCAACGAATATGTCTCATAAATACTTTTTTAGAAAAAACGAGTTTAGTTTAAAAGTTTCGCCACATTTAACTTAATCTTTTAACATAAGATAAGACACATGTTGACACTCGAGATACAAGCAATCTCAAGGTTTCACATGTTGAGTGTTGTTTTGTTCTTTTATTTCTTTCGATTTTCTCTACCATACTCGACTTTAATAGACTAAGAAATTCTACTTTCCTTACAAGTTGTTAAGTAATAGATCTGACTATGATCAAAAACCTTGATTTTTATTTTATCTTATAAGTTAAACGTGGGGTTTATTATTCAAAATGATAATTTTAACATCCTAAATAGGTCAAAAAAGCATCCTAATATGAAAATCCAAAAATAAAAACATATAGTGCTGAATTCTTAAAAGATATATATATATATATATACATAAGGTGACACTAAAATATTGATTCGAATAAAATTGAGGAAGTCACATAAGACAATACATAAGACACTAATGTTGTTTTCAAATGTTGTTTTCAAAATAAAACTTGAATCTGATTTTAAATGTAAAATATATATTTATAAAAAATTATAAAAAGAGAAAAATTGTAAAATATTGATTTTAATTAAAATAAGAAAGTAACACATATGTTACTAATGTAAAAATGCTGTTTTAAAATGAAAAATTGAAATGTTGATAATAAATGAAAATAATGTATTTTTTTAAAAAAAATTATAAAAGGGGATAAATTGAAAACTATTGATTTTTAATTAAAATAGAAAAGTTATGATGATACATATGTTATTTGTGAAAAAAAAAATGTTATTTTCAAATGAAAAAATTGAAATATTTACTTTAAATTAAAATAAATTTTATAAAAAATTATTAAAAAAAGATAAATTCTAAGATATTGATTTTAATATAAATGAGGAAGTAATGTATAAGAATACATGTTATCGATGTAAAAATGTTGTTTTCAAATGAAAAATGAAATATTAATATTGATTTTAAATATAAATAATTTATTTTTTAAAACATTATTAGAAGGTAAATTCTAAAATATTAATTTTAATGAAATTAGGAAATAATTATTCTAAAATATTAAAATATTATTTTATATGAAAAAAAATTTAAAATGAGATAAATTTTAAAATATTGATTTTCATAAAAATGAGAAAGTAAAACCATATATTTACCCGTGTAAAAATGTAGATTTTAAATAAAATAATTGAAAATTTTAATTTTAAATTAAGTAATTTTTTTTAAAAAAATTATAAAAAATTGAGTTAATTGAAAAATGGCATTTAACCATTACCACATATAGTTAACATGTTTTACCCGTCTAAAAAAATGTTGTTTTCAAATGAAAATTTGAAATATTATTTTTAAATTAAAAAAATAATGTAATTTTCAAAATTTTATAAATAGAATTGTAAAATATTGGTTTTAATGAAATGAAAAAGTAAAATATTTATCATGAAAAAGATGTTGTTTTCAAATGACAAACTGAAATATTGACTTTATATAAAAATAATGTATTTAAAAAAATTATAAAATGAGACAAATTGTTAGATATTGATTTTAGTAAAAATAAGGAAGTAACATATATGAAAACACAAGTTACTCGTATAAAAATATTGTTTTTAAATGAAAAAATGAAAATATTTATTTTAAATAAAAAAATATATTTTTAAAAATATTATAAAAGAAAGATAAATAGTAAAATATTAATTTTAATAAAAATGAAAAAGTAATATATGGTAACATACATATGTTACTCGTGTTTTTAAATGAATAATTAAAATATTGATTTTAAATAAAATAATGTAATTTTCAAAAAAAGTTATAAAGTAGATGAATTTTAAAATATAGATTTCAATGAAAATGAGGAAGTAACACATATATTATCGGTGCAAAAATGTAATTAAAATATTAATTTAAAATAAAAATAATGTATTTCTAAAAAAATTATCAAAGAAGATAAATTCTAAAATATATATTTTAATGAAAATGAGTAAATATATGTTACTATTATAAAAATATTGTTTTCAAACAAAAATTGAAATATTGATTTTAAACGTCAGTAATGCATTTTTTGAAAAATTATAAAATGAGGTAAATTCTAAAATATTGATATTTTAATAAAAATGAGGAAGTTATATATAGTAACAAATATGTTAACGTGTAAAAACGTTATTTTTAAATGAAATATTGAAATATTGATTTTAAATGAAAATAAAGTATTTTTAGAAAAAATTATAAAAAGAAATAAATAGTAAAATATTAATTTTAATGAGAATGAGAATGTAATATATGGTAACACAAATGTTACCGGTGCAAAAATATTTTTAAGTGAATAATGTATTAAAATATTGATTTTGAATGAAAATAGTATATTTTTAGAAAAAATGATAAAAATAAATAAATAATAAAATTTTAATTTTATTGAAAATGAGAATGTAACATATGGTAATACAAATGTTACCGGTGCAAAAATATTTTTAAATGAAAATAATGTATTTTTAAAAATATTATAAAAAAATTATTTTAATTAAAATGGAAAATTACATATGGTAGCACATGTTACTGTGTAAAAATGTTATTTTCAAATAAAAATTTGAAAAGTTTTAAAAATCATAAAAAGAGATATTGTAAAATAATGATTTTAATGAAAATGAGAAAAAAATATATATAGTAACACATATATTACTTGTAAAAAAAAAATATTTTAAATAAAAAATTTAAATAAAAATAAATAAAGTATTTTTAAAAAAATTATAAAAAAAGATAAATTCTAAGATATTGATTGTATTAAAAATAAGAAATTAATGAATAGGAACATTGATTTTATTTGATGTAAAATATTGCTATCAAATGAAATAGTGAAATATTGATTTTAAACTAAAATGATATATTTAAGATAAATTATAAAATATTGATTTTAAGAAAATATATGTTATTCTTATAAAAATATTGTTTTCAACTGAAAAAATTAAAATAGTGATTTTAAATATAAATAATGTATGTTTTAAAATATTATAAAATGAGGTAAATTCTAAAATATTGATATTAATGAAATGATGAAGTTACATATAGTAACACTTTAAATTAAATAATGAAATATTAATTGTACAAGAAAATAATGTATTTGAAAAAAAATTATAAAAGAGATAAATTGTAAAATATTGATTTTAATACAAAAGAAAGAGTAACATATTATCACATATAGTAACACGTGTTACTCATATAAAATTGTTGTTTTCAAATGAACACTTGAAATAATAATTTTAAAAAAAAATAATTTATTTTTAAAAAATATATAAAAATAATATAAATTCTAAGATATTGATTTTAATGAAAATGAAAGAAGTAAACATCCCAACACATAAATTACCTGTGAAAAATATTATTTTTAAATTAAAATAATATATTATTTTAAAAATTATTAAAGAATATAAGTTATAAAATGTTGATTTTAATGAAAATGTAGAAGTATTGACGGGTGATACATATGTTACTCATGTTTTTTAAATGAATAATTAAAATATTAATTTTAAATGAAAATAATGTATTTTCAAAAAATTATAAAATGAGATAAATAAAAATGAAGAATTAACACATATTATCGGTGCAAAAATGTTGTTTTTAAATATAAAATTGAAGTGATGATTTTAATTGAAAATAATGTATTTTTAAAAAATTAAAAAAAGAGATAAATTGTACAATATAAATTTTTATGAAAATGAGGAAATCATATGTTACTCGTGTAAAAATATTAATTTTCAAATGAAAATTGAAATAATGATTTTAAACGTAAATAATGTAGTTTTTGAAACATTATAAAGTGAAAGTAAATTCTAAAATATAGATTTTAATAAAAATGAGAAAGTTATATATGATAACACATTTGTTACCGGTGTAAAAATATTTTTAAACTAAATATTGAAATAATGTATTTTTTAAAATTATAAAAAGAGATAAATTGTAAAATGTTGATTTTAATAAAAATGGGTTAGTAACATATGAAAACACATATGTATTTTCTCATTTTTCAAATGAAGAATATTGCTTTTAAATTAAAATTATGTATTTTTAAAAAATTATAATAGGAGATAAATTGTAAAAATATTGATTTAATTGAAAATGAAAAGGTGAAATATGATAAAACATATGTTACCCGTGAAAAAATATTGTTTACATATGAAAATTTTAAATAATGACATTAAATGAAAATAATATATTTTTTAAATAAAATTGTAAAGGAGATAAATTCTAACAAATTAATTTTAATGAAGTGAGCATTTAAGCATTACCACCACATATGATAACACGTGTTACTCATGTGAAAATGTTGTTTATAATGAAAAATTGAAATATTTCTTTTAAATATAAAAATAATATGTTTTTAAAAATTTTATAAATAGAATTTTAAAATGTTGATTTTAATGAAATGGGAAAGTATGGTAACACAACAATATGTGGAAAAAAAAATGTTGTTCTCAAATGAAAATTTGAAATATTGACTTTAAATAAAAATAATATATTTCTCAAAAAATTAAAAAATGAGACAAATTCTAAAATATTGATCTTAATAAAAATGAGGAAGTAACATATGAGAGAACGTATACATATGTTATTCATTTAAAAATAAATTTTTTAAATAAAAGTAATGTATTTTTTAAAATATTATAAAAGGAGATAAATTGTAAAATATTAATTTTAATGAAAATGAAAAAATAGCATATAGTAACACATAGATGTTACCCGTGTTCTTAAATATAGAATGAAAATATTGTATATTTCAAAAAATTATAGAAGTAGATGAATTTTAAAATATGGACTTAACACATATGTTACCGGTGTAAAAATATTGTTTTTAATTGACGAAATTTAAATATTAATTTTAAACGAAAATAATGTGTTTTTTTTAAAAAAAAAAATTATCAAAGAAGTTAAATTGTAAATTATATATTTAAATGAAAATGAGAAAATCATATGTTACCTGTGTAAAAATGTTGTTTTCAAAGTAATGCCTTTTTTGAAATATTATAAAATGAGGTAAATTCTAAAATATTTATTTTAATAAAAATGTTGAAATTATATATGGTAACAAATATGTTTCTCATGTAAAAATGTTATTTTTAAATAAAATATTCAAATATTGATTTTAAATAAAAATATAAAAGGAGATAAATATGGTAACACATTTTATATTACCTTGTAAAAATGTTGTTTTTATATGAAATATTGATTTTGAATGAAAAAAAAATTATTTTAAAAAGAATTATAAAATAAGATAAATTGTACAATATTGGTTTTAATGAAAATGAGAATGCAACATATGGTAATACAAATGTTACCTGTGTAAAATGTTGTTTTCAAATGAAAATTGAAAAGTTTTAAAAAATTATAAACTGAGATATTGTAAATATTAATTTTAATGAAAAAAAAAAGTAATACACAGAATGTGTTTCTTGTATGAAAAAAATTCAAATAAAAAAATTAAAATATTAATTTTAAATACAAATAATGTATTTTTAAAAAAATTATTAAAATAGATGAATTTTAAAATATGAAGTAACACATATGTTACCGGTGTAAAGATGTTGTTTTCTATTGAAGAAATTTAAATATTAATTTTAAACGAAAATAATGTATTTTTTTTTTAAAAAAAAAATTATCAAAGAAGATAAATTTGTAAGTTATATATTTTAATAAAAATGAGAAAATCGTATGTTATTTGTGTAAAAATGTTGAAATTATATATGATAACAAATATGTTTCTAGTGTAAAAATTTTATTTTTAAATAAAATATTCAAATATTGATTTTAAATAAAAATATAAAAGGAGATAAATATGGTAACACATTTTATATTACCCTCTTGTAAAAATGTTATTTTTATATGAAATATTGATTTTGAATGAAAAAATTTATTTTAAAAAATATTTTATTTGAAATATTTTATTTGAGATAAATAATGTATTTTTTAAAAAAAAAAAATTTATCAAAGAAGATAAATTTGTAAGTTATATATTTTAATAAAAATGAGAAAATCGTATGTTATTTGTGTAAAAATGTTGAAATTATATATGATAACAAATATGTTTCTAGTGTAAAAATTTTATTTTTAAATAAAATATTCAAATATTGATTTTAAATAAAAATATAAAAGGAGATAAATATGGTAACACATTTTATATTACCCTCTTGTAAAAATTTTATTTTTAAATAAAATATTCAAATATTGATTTTAAATAAAAATATAAAAGGAGATAAATATGGTAACACATTTTATATTACCCTCTTGTAAAAATGTTATTTTTATATGAAATATTGATTTTGAATGAAAAAATTTATTTTAAAAAAAATTATAAAATAAGATAAATTGTAGAATATTGATTTTAATAAAATGTTGTTTTCAAATGAAAATTAAAAAGTTTTAAAAAATTATAAAAGGAGATATTGTAAATATTAATTTTAATGAAAATAAAAAAGTAATACATAGAAACACATATGTTTCTTGTATGAAAAAAATTTAAATATTGATTTTAAATATAAATAATGTATTTTTAAAAAATTATAAAAGAAGATAAATTCTAATATATTAATTTTAATACGAATAAGAAAGTAACATAGAAGAACTCATATGTTAGTCGTGTAAAAATGTTGTTTTTAAATGAATTTAAACAAAAAAAAAATGATTTTAAAAAAATATGTAAAAAGAGATAAAAGGTAAAATATTGATTTTAATTAAAATGATGACACACATAACATATGTTACTCGTGTAAAAATATTATTTTTAAATCAAAAAGTAAAAAAATAAATAAATGAAATAAATTTTAAAATATTAATTTTAATGAAAATATGTAAGTAATATAAGGTAACAAATTAGATACTAAGGTAAAAATATTATTTTCAAATGAAAAATTGAAACGATGACTTTAATTGAAAATAATGTATTTTTTAAAATTTGTAAAAGTAGATAATTCTAAGATATTGATTTCAAGGAAAATGAAGAAATAAAATATAATAACACATAGGTTATTATAGTTGTGTAAAAATATATTTTTAAATAAAAAATTATAATATTAATTTTAAATAAAAATAATGTATTTTTTAAAATATTATAAAATGAAATAAAATAAAAAATTAATTTTAAAGAAAATGAAGAAGTAAAATATGGTAATACACATGTTACCCGTGTAAAAATTTTGTTTTTATATAAAATGTTGAAATTTTGATCCTTAAATGAAAAAAAAATAAACTGTTAAATATTGATTTTAATGAAAATGAAAAAACTCATACATTACCCGTGTAAAAATATTATTTTCAAATGAAAGAAATTAAAAAATTAATTTTAAATAAAAATAATATATTTGAAAAATTTATCCGTGTAAAAATATTATTTTCAAATGAAAATTTTAAATATTAATTTTAAATAAAAACTATGTATTTTTAAAAAATTATAAAAGAAGATAAATTGAAAAATATTGATTTCTGTTGAAAATAATTTAGTCATATATGGTGACACGTGTTAGTTGTGAAAATAAATAATGTTTTCAAATGAAAATTTGATGAGTACTTTAAATGAAAATAAAGTATTTTTTTAAAACATTATAAAAGAGTTCTAAGATATTGATTTTAATAATAAAGAAGTAACATATAGAAACTGGTGAAAAATTGTTTTGTTCAAATTAAATAAAATTAAATATTGATTTTAAACAAAAATAATGTAATTTTTTGTTTTCAAATGACAATATTGAAATATTAATTTTAAATATAAATAATGTATTTATTTACACATAATAAAAAGAGGCAAGTTCTAAAATATTAATTTTATTAAAATTAAGAAGTAACATATATTAACACACACCAAAGTGTAGTTCTAAAATATTAATTTTATTAAAATTAAGAAAAATAAATATTAATTTTATATGAAAAAATATATATTTTTAAAAAAAATAAAATATAAGATTTATTGAAAATTATATATTTTAAAAAAAATAATAAAGTAAAATATAGTAACACATATGTTACTCATGAGCAAATGTTGTGTTTCAAATGAAAAGTTGAATTATTGATTTAAATGAAAATAAAGTATTTTAAAAAATATATATAAAAGGAGATAAGTTCTAAGATATTGATTTGAATGAGAATGAAGAAATAACAAATCATGTGTTGTCCATGTAAATATATATATTTTAAAATAAAAAAATAAAAATTTTAATTTTAAATGAATAAAATTCATTTTTTTAAATATTATAAAAGAAGATAAATTCAAAAATATTGATTTTAATAAAAATTGAGGAAGCAAAATATGGTGTAAAAATGTTGTTTTAAATGAAATTTTGAAAATTTGAATTTAAATGAAAAATATATAAAAAGAGATAAACTGTAAAATATTGATTTTAGTAAAAATGAGAAAATACATGCACCCATGTAAAAATATTATTTTCAAATGAAAAAAATAAAAAATTGATTTTAAATAAAAAATAATATATTCTTTAAAAAATTGTTTTAAAAAATTGTTTTAAATAAAAATGAGGAAGCAACATATATGTTGCTCGTGTAAAAATGTTATTTTTAAATAAAATGTTGAAACTTTGATTCTAAATAAAAAAATATATAAAAAGAAATAATCTATATTAATAAAAATGAGGAAGCACATATGCTACTCGAGTAAAAAATTTATTTTCAAATGACAAAATTGAAAAATGAAAGTGAAAATATGTTATTTTTATATAAAATTATTAAAAAAGATAAATTGTAAGATATTAATTTTAAATTGTAAGATATTAATTTTAATTAAAATGAATAGGTAACATGTGTTGTAAAAAATATCATTTTCAAATGTAATATTGATTTAAATGAAAATAATATATTTTTAAAAAAAGTATGAAATGAGATAAATTCTAAAATATGAATTTAATGAAAATAAGAAAGTAATATACATGTTATTCATGAAAAATAGTTGTTTTCAAATGAAGTATTGACTTGAAATAAAAATAATGTATTTTAAATAAAAAATTATTAAATGAGATAAATTGTATGATATTGATTTTAATAAATGAAATAACATATGACAACATTTAAAAAACACATATATTAAAGTATGAAATGTCGTTTTAAAATGAAATATTGAAATAATGACTTGAAATAAAAATAATGTATTTTTTTTAAAAAAAATAATTTAATGAGATAAATTGTATGATATTGATTTTAATAAATATGATGAAGTAACATATGGGAACATTTATGGGAGCACATATGTAACCCGTATAAAATGTTGTTTTCAAATGAAATATTGATTTTAAATGAAAAATAATTTATTTTTAAAAAATATATAAAATGAGATCAATTGTAATATAGATTTTAATGAAAATGAGGAATTAATATATGAGAATACAAATGGTAAAACATATCAATCGTGTAAAAAGAAAAAAAAAAAAAATTAAGAATTGAAATATTGATTTTAAATAAAAATTATGTATTTTTAAAAAATTATAAAAAGAGATAAATTTTAAAATATTAATTTTCATAAAAACAAAAAAGTAACATATGGTAAGACACATAACACCCATGTAAAAGTATTGTTTTTAAATTAAAATCAAAATTATTATTTTGAATGAAAATAATGTATATTTTAAAAAACTATAATTATAAAAAGAAATAAATTGTATAATATTGATTTTAATGGAAATAAAGAAGTAACTCAAACAAATGAAAATTGAAATATTAATTTTAAATGAAAATAATGCATTTTAAAAAAAAAAATTATAAGAGAAGACATTTTAAAGGCATTAAATATAAAAAATTATGAGAGAAAGCTTACAAGCGATAAATAGTAGATACGTTTGTAAGCTTGACAAGGATTTGACTACTAAGTGATGTATCATTGAAATGGTTGCAGAAATCAGATGAACTCATTAATAAATTTTTTTCGAAAATATACTTGTATAAGATGCAAAAATTATCATGGAAATGGCTGCAGAAATCAGATGAACTCACATACGTTTAAGCCTCTTCAAAATTATCATGGAAGTCAAAAAAAAGTTCTAACAGGGAATGAGATTTTTGGATAAGTCTCACAATGTTCCTAAAATATGAAGCAATCAAACAAGAATTCTATCATATGTTTTATCCATCACTCATAATTCTACTTATAAGGTGAAGGGTAAAAGGATTGTAAATATATTATTAAAAATGACAGGTAATAATACATATAATTGAATCTTACCATTAGATGATAGTATGAATATCATTCCAACTATCCATATGTTCATGAGTGGGGATGTTTTGATTTTAAAGGAGATCTATCAGCATGGCCTGAAATATATTCACACATAAAATTGAGATGCAAATATCCAAGAAATTACTAACCAAGCAAGAAAGTGAATCCCATAATGGAATGATCACCAAGAAGCAAGCTATGATTTTGCGGGGATTGTCTCGTTGCACTTGTTGAAATGCCCTATAAACCATGAGAATGAAAAGTGTGTGCATGGAACAAAAGTGTAGTATAACATGTAACTATTAAGCACAATACAACAAAAAAACAAAAAAACAAACCCAAGAAATTAAGCATATCATCTTGCTAATCAAATAGATATCTCCCAAGAGCAAAGTTCATTCATCACTTCCCATATTAGAATCAAGATATGATTTTGCCGGCTATAACAATCATACTCGATATACTTGTTGGGAAATAAGCAACCACAACGAATCAATCATCAAAATAAACAATCACCAAGTAAATGCAATCAAAATAAATGCAAGGGCAACACTACTCAACAACGTAGAGAAACTCAAAATGACCAAACATTCAAAGTAAAATAGGTTAAAACAAACACCACATGGAATTAATCATCAAAAGAAACAACCACTAAGTAAATGAAACCAAGTTAAATCCATAGACAAGGCAACCCAACTCAACAACATTGAAAAAATCAAAATGGACAACAATCCAAAGTTTATTAAAGTGTTATTTGTATAAAAACAAAATGAGCAAATAGAAAATCAAGCCAAATAAAATCTACAAGCAAAAAACCACAAAGAATCAATAATCAAAGTGAACAATCTATTTGTAAATGCATCCAAATTATATCTACATGCAACAAAACACAACTAAAAAATGTATAGTTGTATACAACTTAAAATGGGCAAAAATCCAAAAATATAAATGATTTTTTTTTATATTGATTCAATAAAAGCCAACCAAATACATTAGAAAACAAGAACCACAATGAATCAATCATCAAAATGAAGGATCACAAAGTAAATGCAACCAAAAAAATGAAAAATGGCCAAATATTTGAAGAATAAAAGGTTATTTGTGTATTGATTCAAAACACTATAAAACAAAACCCACAACGAATAAATAATCAAAATAAGCAATAACTAAGTAAATGAAACCAAGTTAAATCGACAAGCAACACAACACAACACAACTCTAACAATAAAGAAAATTCAAATGGGAAAGAATCCAAATTATAAAAATGTTATTTGTATATTGATTGGAAAACAAAAACTACTATAAATCAATAATTAAATGAACAATCACTAAGAAAATGCTACAAAATTAAATCCAACAACAAAACTCAATATAGAGTAACTCAAAATGGGCAACAATCTAATTTGTACATTAATTCAAACCATTCCAAAACAAAAATCACAATGATCACTAAGTAAATACAACTAAATAAATCCACAAAAACCAAAAGACATAAGAAAACTAACAATCCCTCATTACAAGCAATCATTATCAAAAAAGGAATCTAAGGAATTAATTAACAAAACAAAATAGAACCACATGTAATATAAAATCAATATCAGACATTCTAATGCACAATTCAAATAGAACCGTGTACATAAATCAAACATTAATCTATATCTAACAATCCAAACAAGAACCAAATAGAAATTTGATTAAATAAATAAAGAAACTACTTAAAATTGAAAAAAGATGAGACAGGTATGCTGTTAATCACTCAATAATGATGGATATCCAACCATCATGTATGTTTAGTCAAATAATTTTCAAGAATAAGGGAAAAATGGAAAAAACAAAAGGAGAAACACGAAAAAAGAAATGAAGTATGCCTGCAAGAACTCACATAATTTCAAACAATCTTTGTGTACTGAGGAAATATAATCTCGAAAAGAAATCAAAAAGGCATATAACATATGTCAACACAATCTTAGTGTATTATCTTGTAAAGAACATCCAGAAATCACACAAAAATCCAATATAATTAATACGGGAGTGGCAATCCAGAAGAATATACTGAAAGGAAAATCAAGAACCCAACTAATTTCAATAACTTATGAAAAGAAAATCAAGAAACTACACAATTCCAAGAAAATTGATATGGATCTGGCAATCCAGAAGCAATACTGAAAAGAAAATCAAGAACCCACATAATTCTATGAATTTCTAAAAAGAAAATCATGAACCTACATAATTCCAATAAAAATGATACTGGTTTGGCAACCCGGAAGCAATATTGAAAAGTCCCACATAATTCTAAGAATTTCTAATATTAAAATCAATAACCTACACAATTCCAAAAAAATTCTAAGAATTTGAAAGAAAACATGAAATGGCTATAGTACTAAAAGATATAAGCAACCGACCTCTTTGTTGAATTAATCGGAATATTACTCGTCGATTGGCGCGGAGGAGAAGGGAAGTGATCTCTAGGGTATTTATAAATAAAAAATAAAAAAATTACCGTTGATAATTTGCCGCCCCAATGATTTCAACTTTCTTTCTCTCACAACGGATGTATATATGTATTGTTTGTATAAGGATATTTTGGAGTTTTACGTGAATGTATATGTTATATGGAAATTGGCGCAAATGGTCCCTAATCTTTATACTCAGTGTGGAAATGGTCCCTGTGTTTGTTTTTTGACAAAACAATCCCTAACTTATATATTTTAGTGCATAATTGGTCCTTATTTAATAAAAAAACTAATATACTCTTAATTTTAATTAAAAAAAATGTAGTTGGGTTGTAAATCTTTGAAAAAAGTATAAATAGGTCCCCATACTTTTATTCTTTTATAAAAAATAAAAAAAACTAACGATTTTTTTTAATTAACACTTTATTGGCCAAATTGATAATATACTAAATTATTTTGTATATTTTACTAATTATTATAAATAACTAAAATTTAAGCTCATTAATATTAACAAACATGCTAGATAAAATTATTTTTTATATTATTAGATAATTATATTATTTAAAATTTAAATTTTTATTTTATCATTACAATATAAAAAGAAAAATAACTTTGCAAAAACTTGGTACTAATATACTTTTATTTAATTCAACTATTCGTTTATTAACTATAAATATTAGAACTCTAACTTTATTTTTCATATTTTAATTTTATCTTTTATTATCGTTCAAAAATAAATAACACATAATGTGTAAATTAATTTTTATTATTACTTTTATGTTAAAAAGACATTATAAGATTTGTTCAATGTCATAAAATTATATATAACATTTTTTTATTTATTTAATTTAATTTTTATTCAAGTTTTTCATATTACATGTCAATTACATATACTTAAAGCACAATAACTTTATATTTTTCTCTTATGAAAATTTTAATTGACATGACTATATTTATATATTTAATACGTTAAATTAAATATTATTTAATAAATATATCAGACCTATTTGCATATTCTGTAAATGTTAAGAATTTAATTATAATTTTTTCTAATTAAAACGAATGGCATATTTGTCTTTTTAATCAAATAAGGACCAATTGTGCACTAAAACACATAAATTATAGACTTTTGTGCTAAAAAATAAATATTAGAGACCATTTCCACATCAAGAACTAAGATTATAGATCATTTGCGCCAATTTTCCTATGTTGTATGTATCAATTTCAAATATTTTGTAGGCATTTTGATTTTGATTTTTTTACTTTTCTGACCAAAATAAGTCAAAGGGTAACAAAACTGTTGGTTACCATAGTTTGCGCAAAATTTCACTTGGGCCATTGTTGCACCGGTTATGGCATTATGCCAATAGATGAAGTTACACGGACTAGCAAGATTTCATGTGTAAACTGGGATACCTGGATATAGGGGGAAAAAAAAAAAAAAAAAAAGATTTCATGTTCACTGTGTTAATTTTTGTACTAGTGAAGTTAATGAAATGATGAAATTGAAAAAAAAAAATATAATTCAATGATCAATCATGATTTTTAACCAATAAAGTCACTATAGTTCAATTTAAACGTTACTATAGTTTTACTTAAATTTCAATAGGATCGCCATACTTTAATCAGTGTCAACTAGGTCATTGAACGTTATATTTAAACACCCATGTATGAAGACCGTTAGTAGTTAAAGTCCACGTAAGTATTTGACGTTAGTCAACGTGACAAAATAAGATGAAGTGATCTAAAATTAAAATTTAATGACATGATTGACACAATTAAAATATAATGGTTAAATTTGAACTTCAGGTGAATGTATAGAACCCGCTGGTTAGGGGTGGACATGACTCAATTTGGTTTGGTTCTTAAGAGAATCGAGCCGGAATTGAGAACTAGCGACTATTTTCTAATGGAACCATTGGATCTATTGATAATTGTGGAACCGAACCAAATGGTTTTGTTTTGGTTTGGTTTGGTTTCATTCAGTTCCATAATCAATTTTTAAAAAAAATAATTATGTAAATTACAATACAAAATTCTGTCGCTAAAGATTAATTAATTGATTCTGATTTGGAAGAGAAAATAAAGGGTTTGAGTAAGTAATTAATTTAAAATTAAATGATTTTTGTGTGAAAAAATGAAGAAAATTGATAAATTACTTGATTTGGTGAAGCGGTAACAACAAGCAACATCATCACTATTAATTATTAAAATTTAAAAAGTGTTGATGGTGTTGAATGTGACTCTAATTTGGAGTTGTTAATACAATACTAATTGAGTAAGAAAGGAATCATATGAATATATTGAAGAATGATCAAGATAGTATTCGTCACTCCTAGATACTATACAAGAATAATTTGATGATCCAAAAAATGAAGGACTCTGTATAGTAAATTCAAAATAATCGATAAATAACTTCAATTGATATGGTAAGTTGTGTATTGCTCTCTTAATTCAAGTCTAATTCGATTACACGTCCTTTAATTTCAAAATTAATGAAATAATTGAATATTTTTAAAAGTTATATTTTCAGTAAAAATTGATATATTTAATACACTGTCAACATCTTTAAAAAAATATAACAATGCCCAGTATATTTTAATTTCTTAATACTAGAGGCCCTAATTTTGATTGAAATAAATTGTAATTTCTGGAAAGCATAATTGACGAAAATAGCACTACAGTTAAGCAAACAGCAAAGTTTTAGCAGTTTTTGGCTTTCAATTTTACGAGTTATTTGGCGAGCTTGCTTAAGAAAAAAAGACAAATGGCACTCTGCTAAAATGACTGACAAAATTTATCAAACCAATTAATATAATTTTTTGTGTCACCATATATATTTTTATTTTTCTACCTTGACCTTAGATATGTGCATAATTTTAGTATAAACTTGCCCAAACATGTTAGCTAAAAGATAAGCGGAAGTGTTGATTAATTCTAAGCTACGAATAATTAAATACTTCATTAAATAAAATGAATTTAGTTTGAAAGTTTCGTCACATTTAACCTAATCTTTTAACATTAGATAAGATACAGGTTGACACTCAAGATAGAAGTAGTCTTGGAGTGTCACATGTTGAGTGTTGTTTTTTTTCTTTTGGTTTTCTCCACCTTACTCACTTTGATGGACAAGAAATTATTTGCTTCCACAAGTCGAGCAAATGTAACCAAAAAACTCTTAAAATTGTGCTTTCCTCAAGTGGAGTAGAGAGAAGGTCTCGTAGTTGAGATAAATATAGAAAAAAAAAGTTTTTTTTTTCAAATTGTCAAGTAATAGATCTGACTATGAACGATAACCTCAAATTTTATTTTATCTTACTAAGTTAAAAATGGAGTTTATTATCCAATTGCTAATTTTAAAATTAAAATGCTAATTTTTTTTGTTAAATAAGTGACGTCCTAAAAGGTAAAAAAAAAAAAAAGCATTCTTAGATGAAAATCAAAAAGATAAAAAAAAAATATAGTGCTGAATTCTTAATTTCTTGAATTTTGGGTGTTACGCTGTTATTCATTTATTTATTTATTTTTCAATACATTTTGTACATTTAAAAAAATTATTCTTCAAAGTCTTATTCGTTTCTTGAAAAGCAGAGCTAAGTCAAATATGAACACCAAAAATCTATACTATAGCATGTTTATTAATTCGATATAAGTGAACAAATTTCGTCTAGTTCATATTTGACTCAAAGTATCTATATATTATTCTAAATTTGTATAATTTTGACATGTCACGGGTGTTTCAATTTAAGAGATTATTATTAAGTAATAGTAATTTTTTTTTTTGTCTACACGACTCTTTTTTTTAATCATGTCAAAACCAACGTAGCATATATACAAGTTAAATGTTTAAATAATCATTGAACTTTTACATCTATTCTCGTTTGCTCACTGAATTTTAAAATGGTACTTAATGCTCACACTATTTTACATCGTCGCTCGCAGTCACTCACTACTCACAGTCCACTAGCAGCCATTGGACGGATCTGCACACGTATCAAACGAAATGCACACGTTGCACAAATGTCTGCCAATCAATGTCCAATGGCATCCCGTGTCAGGAATCGCACTTTGAAAGTGTGATTTCTAGACAGAAGCTTAAAAAAAATGCCAACTTCTTCAACCCATTTCAGCCCAAATTGCCTCAAATCCAAATTGTCCCAAATTCAGGTGCAAATGCAAAACCTAGACGATGCCCTAAATGCGGTGAACAGTCCCATACAAGTTAGTATTGTAGTTCCAATGCAAGTATTGGGCAAATCATTTCCTCCATCAAACGGTAAATTTTCAGATGGAACTGCAGCTATAATGCAAGGAATTGCAGGGTTTTAGGCAGCCAAAAAATCCCCTCTTTAACTCAATGCATATCCATTCTTTGCACGTACCGGAGATTCCAGTAACGTACCGTTGGACTATGCACTTTTCGTCGAAAATTCTACTGGGAAATTGTAATGTTTTTTCACGAATTGGATTTGGGGCAATTTGGGTTGAGGTGGCATCTTTTTTTTTTTTAAGTTTCCGTCCAGAAATCTTACTTTGAAAATGCGACTTCTGACATGGCACGCCATTGGACATTGATTGGCAGACGTTTGTGCCACATGTACATTCTGTTTGACACGTGTACAGATCCATTGATTGGCAGACGTGAGTACCAACATGTACATTCTAAAAATTGAGTTTGACGTTTTTATTTTACAATCCATCCAATGGCTGGACGAGATGTAAAGTGCAATAATTATTTAAACATTTAACTCTATATATACCATAAAAGTAAAAATCAAGTTAATTTTGCCCGGGGCACGTGAATTGGCAAAGGAGGGCATTGCGGCTCCGCAACCCCGGTGAGTTCGATTCCTGACGGATGGAATGGTGGGTGATGTAATACTCGTTTATGCTTGGAAGAAGCTTGGTGATGTAATGTCAAAGGAAGAGATAAAGCATGGTATATATAAAACTCGCAAGATATCCTCAATTAATTCCATTTAACATTTAACTCTATATATACCATAAAAAAAAAAAAAAAAAAAAAAAAAAAATCAAGTTAATTTTTTATGATAGCTTCAAAAAACTATTTGTTAATGAAAACTGTTACTAGCTGTCTGATGAATAAGTTGAAACGATGGAAGTGACCTCCATCGAATATTAAATAGAATATTCTTCTACGAACGAATCTAGCATTATTGTGACAAGATATTGGACAAAATATTCTAGGCCCACACAATTTTTATACTTTTTTTTTTTTTTTTTTGAGAGAGAGAACCCAATTCTCTTACTTAGAAATCTAACAATACTAAGTGCGTGTTTGGCCATGTTTTTTAAGTTTATAAATTAATCAAATATTAATATATATATTTTATACGAACCATAATTCTTATCT
Organism: Forsythia suspensa; assembly: GCA_023638005.1. Lineage (NCBI taxonomy): Eukaryota > Viridiplantae > Streptophyta > Magnoliopsida > Lamiales > Oleaceae > Forsythia > Forsythia suspensa. The sequence goes on from CM042666.1 coordinate 50,231,000, forward strand.
ATTTTTTATCTAAACATTTCCATGACTTATAATCTATAAAAAGTTTTATCAAATATTAAACTCGTGTTGGTAGAATTTAAAATAATTTTTTTTTCTCACACTCATTTTCAGCCACACATTTTATCTATTAAAAAACTACTTGTAAATAAATCCTAATGTTATAAAACATAGTTGAACTTTCTATTTTCTTTAAAATCAAGAAATATTAACTTTAATTTTGTCAAATGATGGTATATGAACTTGAGTATAGCTAAATCCGCCAAAACAATAAAAGCAAAATTAATTTTACTCTCGATAAATTTAAAATTAACTACTTGAAACTTTTGACGATATTGTCAAATTTATCTTAATAATTATAACCGACTTTATTATTTTGATATATTCTTCTATCTTGTACTTGCTCTACAAATATCGTACTATTCTTATGCACCAAATCTCTTCATCTTTTACTTTTGTTTTAACAAAATGTTCGAGAATGTCAATTATTCTTGAATTTAATTCCTATGGTTGACAACTCCACTTATAGCGTGTGTACACACATGGCGTGTGGGGGTGGGGTGAAAGAAAATTTCAAAATGAAAAATTCAAATCAATAGACTTTTTGCATCAAGAAAAAGATAAGATTTGGACTGTTGAAGATTTCCTTTTCCTTTGTGGAGTAAATTGAAAGAGTAATACCCAAGTTTGAAAAAGCATATTTACAAATAAAGATGACGTTGAAAGGAATCAATAATGCTTATATTTCAACCAAAGTATCAAAATCAATATTCTAAAAAACGTAAAACGTGACTATGTGTGAAAGTCGAATTTCAAATTTTTTGAGCTTAGACGAGAGCGAGATAATGATAAGACGGGGATGAGCGTGAGACATGACTAAGCGTGGAGATCGCATCTCACTGTATATGCTAAATTTAAGCGGACTTTTTAGAATAGTGATCAAAATTATTGAATGTAGAGTCAAAATTTACAGGTTAAGTCGTTAAGTTACAAAATTAAATGAAATATTTTCTGATGTCGTATTTTATTACAAGTTAATATTGTTCAAAAAATTTATCAAGAGTACATATATTGATAAATTGTTATTTAAATTGAATTTAAATAGTCACAAATATGAGAAATTTATAATTATTTTTATCATGTATATATATAATATTTTCAATGCAATCATGCAGATGTAAAATATATATGTGTTGTTTATCAAATATCTATCTCTATAATTTTCATAATTCAATATCAACGAAGTTTTAATTGATGGTCTATGCGTGCTACCGTGTCATGTTAAATATACTTATTTTACTAGTTTGATTTGACCCAGTGCTTGAATTCTAGGTTTGACGTGGGTTTGGGGGAACTAATTTCTATGCACTATTAAAGTTTGAATGAGCTAAGCATTAGAAAATACATTCCTTTCAATAAATTATTAAATTATTAAATAACGTGGTCGGCCGGTGGCTAATAAACACCCGCAAGAGCTTATGTATGCAATGACAATATTAATTTTATACTCATTAATGGAATTGTAAATAACGGTACAATTGCATATTTAGTCCTCAATTTTTAGCACCTCTTACTAATTACTCTTTGACCTTCATACCAATGCGCTTTTTGGAGGGGATTAATCTTTGTGACAGTTCTCATTCATGCATTTACTAGGGTCTAGGGTCTAGTGATGAAAATTGCCCTCATTGGGTTTTAGAGAAAACTTTGGTAAATAATTTAATGATGAGTGGGAATATAATTATGGTGTGTGTGAGAGAGAGGAGGGGGAAGGGGATGGTCCAATGGGTGATTAAAGCTTCATGGGTGGGGCAGTAGTGGATTAAGGCTCAAAGTGGTATTGGAAGAAAAAATTATGAATCAATGTGTGTTAATTAGATTTAACATTTTTCCCATGAATTAGGTAAAGTCTCCATTTTTTTAAAATTTAAACTATTCGACAAAGTTTTTATGAACTAATTATTTTTGGCATCCGATTTTTCTGTTTAATCTTTAATCCCTTACTTTTTCTCGCATTAATACTTGTGCCAAGTTTACAAATATTTGTTCTTATTGCTTCTAATCTATGGAATTTTCTTACTTATAAATAAAAGTTCGTAGTCGAAAAATAAATAAGCTACAAAAATTTGGAGCAATTTTTTTTTTATATCCACTTAATTACTAATAATATTATTCTCTTTTATCTTTCAAAATAGGCAAATAGTATTGTCTCAAATCTAAGTCAATCTATCCTAGGTAGCTAATTCTGGCCCTACTGGATTATATTTATGGCTCCGCAGCCATCAAAGACGCCAAAGGTTGAAGATTTAAAAGTTTAATTTTAATGTAGGGATGAAAAAGAAATAGACATTAAAGATTGGGGAGTAGATGTGCATTTTTTTCCAATAATAAATCAATTGTAAATGTAAAAACTAAAAACACGCATAGCTGCATAAGACTCTTCTCCTGGAAAATCAATCAGATACAGTGAACCTGGACATACCCATTATAGCCTATAAAATCCCTTCTAAGGAACATTTCTTACATATCTAAAGCCACAAAATCAAGAAACTTCATTAGTTTAAACTCTAAAGCCAATTAATTTCCCACTTTATACTTTTTTTCCTCATCAATTTGCTCCTGAAATGGCTCCAGCCATCGCCATCTCCTCCGCCCAAACGAAGCCGCAGCACCTCCATGAGTTGTCGGCATTGGCGGAGCACGATGTGTTGCAGAAGAAAACGAGGAGTTGGAGAGAGAATTGAAAAGGAGCCTGGAAAGGAAGAGAATATGAAACGAGAATTGCAAAGAACGTGGGAGCGGCTGAGGGTGGCGGAGGAGGCCGAGGAGCGGCTTTGCTCCCAACTCGGGGAGCTCGAGGCGGAGTCTGTGGATCAGGCTCGGGCTTACCGAGCCCGACTAATGTCATTAATGGAACAACTTTCTGCTGTACAAAAACTTCAACAAGCCTCCATTTCTGTCCCCAGTTCTCGATGATCTTGCATATACAGATAGACACCCAGTCTATCACCATTAATCAATTATGAAAATAAGCACTTACAGAATTTTACTTATTTTTCTTTTCATTTTTTGCAGTTGTGATTTAAGAAAGCTTCAAATAATCCATTGGATTTTTGTCTGCAGGAACTTGTAAAACATTAGTACTTTTAACTTCTCCTAGGTTATTTAGATGGGAGATTTGTGTATGGTTTGATTATTAAGAAAATTGCATTTTTGTTAATAATTTCAATGATTTTTGCGCGGGTGGTTATATTCACACTACAATTATAATTTGTTATAAGTCTGCACTATATTTTAATTATATTTAAGATTTTTAATTTTTGTTTGTTATTGCAATTATAATTCTTATTTTAAACTTTTATTATTTAGCACATTTAATTATTAATGATAGTTTATATCGAGATATTTTGTTTACGTGTTTTGAAATGAAAAAAAAAATTTTTATTATTATAAAAAAATATAACAGATAGATAAGATTTTTTACAAATTTTTAACAAATATTTTTAATAAAATTGTTATTAAACACAAAATGTACTAATTAATAAAAAATTAAAAATAAAAATATAATAAAAAAAAGTTGAAGACAAGAATATTATAATGATAAAATATTAAAGATATTAAATATAATTAAAATGTGGTGAAAAAATAAATAAATGTTGTATGAATTTAATTACTTTTTTGAACAGCAAATCTAGAAGAAAATAGGCAAATGGTTTCTTAAACACAAAGCTGGCACGTGTGAAAATGGTCAGAAAAATCAGACAGTAGTGTACCTACGTGGACAAAATTAATGTTAAATTAAATTTGACAAAACAAGTTGGCCATTGATGGCAATTAAGAGGCAAATATTGCGTGCCGTGGCGAAACGCACAAATTAGCTTTGAGACGTACGTGCAAAGCAAGACAAATTTGTATGAGAAAGTCAACTGTCTTGACATTGATACCCATTTTTAAGCAACAAATTCGCAATCTAGTTTTCTCTAGCAATATAAAATTGGAAAAATCGAAGGAGACTATTGTTCTGTTTGTTCGGTCATTGTTTTTTTTTTTTAAAATTATAAGAATGGTCTTAAAAATAAAATAATATTTAACTAATTTACAAGTTCTTATAAAAATAATGTTTTAACTAAATTTTTACAATGAAATTTTCCAATACGCCTTTTATAAGAGTTTGGATTTTGACTCAGGCTTAATGTGGCTAATCATCCTCCCAAACCATCTACTAATTATTATCTTATTAAATTATTGCTTCACCGACTAGCTAATCAGACACAAGTCATTTTTCTAGCGGATTCCAATTTTTATTCTTACAACCTATAGGGCTATTAGCATATATTGTTAGAAAAAATATATTTGATTTGCAATTGGAACAAATTTAAATGTCCAAATTATTGCTTATATTATAATCAACAACTTTCAACTTTGAATTACTTACGTAATTAGTATTCACCATGTATTGAAAATTGACATAATCAAATGTCGCAACTAGATACTTTAGGTTTAAAGTACGTGACTAAACTCAACTTCTATATTTGAAGTACGACAACTCAATTAATTCGATCAATGTAAAACTTATGTTAAGTAGACTCATATCAACATTACTTATTTCAAGAGTAAAATAATAATTAATTTCAAAATAGAGTAAATTTTTTTACTTAAAATTAGAATTAAAGTAAATTATTCAAACATTTTTGGTTGTTAAAAGTTAATAAAGTAACTTTACTCCTTTTTTAAGGAGCAACATCTCAGAAAGCATGAAAAATCATTATTGTCTGGCTCATCAGCACTTACAAACAATTTAAGTTTGACCAAATACTAATTAGTAGTGTTAAATTGCCAAATAATTTAAAATGAATGACATTAATTATGTTGTTCAAAGTTTTATTGAATTATGATTGATATGCAATACATTTAAGAGTGAAAATATAAGATTTTAACGTTTTTTTTTTTTTTAATATTATCCAATATAGTTCGATGTTATTCACCTTACCAAATAAACTATATGATTCAAATAAACATATACTCAGGGCAGATTTTCGGGGGTGGGACCAGACTCAGAACTCGGGCCCGCCTGAAAAAAATGTTTTTATAGTACCAAAAAAAAAAATTTAATATTTTGCAAATTTTTTTTTTTTTTTTTTAATTTAGTAGTAGTTCGGACTAAAAAAAGTTCCTAGATCCGCCACTACATATACTACAATATTATATAAAATTTTAATTTGTTATCTTCTTCGATCCTATCCAATCCTTACCGGTCGAGCATAAGGAACGTCCGGGAAGCATTAACAATGAAAGAGAAAATTCAAATGAGCAGTACTCTTATGATTCAATAAATACAATTATGCTTATATTCTTTCTGCAGAATTATAGCATATTCTGGACAATTGGCTGCGACTTGTGATTGATTTTCAGCTCGTTCTTGAATGCACAGGCAGTTTCCCTCTCCATGCACCATTTTTGAAAGAACGAGGCTGGAAATGTATCAGATATGTCTAGAAATACAAAGTGAAGATGAGAATAAATATTGAGATTTTGAAGGGTAGGAGAATTGTAGCAGATGAAATCATCCCTGCAATCTCTCTATTTCTTCTTCTTTCTTCCATTGGTGAAGCAGTTAATGCACTGTTTGGTCTTTTCATCCTGCATTGCAAATTAGTATTAGCCCCCCTTTAAATGAAAGAAATGAAAAAAAAAACACTATCACTAAGTGTGAAACCTAATCATACTGTTCACTTATCCTTTCAACTGCGAATTGACTTTTGTGGTAAGTTCGAGGGAGGGTCGTAGGGGAAGAAACAAGGAGTTTAATCCCCTAACAAACACAAATGCAGAAACAAGGAGAAGAATTTGAGATATAAATTACCCGCTATCGGGACAAAATATGATGTCGTATTCATTAGCCTTGCAAGTGAAAGTGCTGGTTCCATCATCAAATGCATAGCTATAAGCTCTTGGACATGCTCTCTTGAAGATAGTTGAGTAGAACGACGGCTGGCAAGTCGAAGGATTCGCAAATTCTCCGCTGCAGCAGTACTGGTCTTGTCCGAATGCCTCGCACGCACTCTTGCAGCCAACAACTTCGCCTCTGCCTTCGCCTTCATCATTACCGATCACCTGAAGTTCTTTCGGGCAACCTGTGCGATATCCAATATTGATTACTAATTCATAGTCTGCGGAGAATAATTAATAATCTCTAATAGGTTAAGCGTTTTTATGATGAAGTGGTTGAATATAGATCTTACCCATGTTGACATTTGAAACACATCCCGTGGCATTGCATCCACTGGGAATTCCTCGTGGTGCCACAACTAGTGGCAGATTGTATCCATCGACGAGGCTGACGTCGTAAAAATCTTTCTGGTCTCCAGCTCCAAGGGTTATTTCAAAGAGTGACGCTGGAGGTGTAGCGCCAATGCCATCGCATTCCAGCCTTCCCCCACAATCCCCTGTTTGACATGAGCCAACACCTGATGTATCAAACGTGCAACCCGTCCTACCCCATATGCGACCGGACCATCCCGGAACACTTGGGATTGCAATACTTTGGCCTGAATCCAGTTGAAACCCGGTTGCCGGAAGTTGAGGGGTTCCAGCACCGGCTAGTGTACCAGGCCATATTGTGTAAGGGCAGTTGTTGATAATGGTAAATGTGCCAGCAAAAGAGTAAGAAAACAAGGAAAAGACAATCAATGAAATGGAAAGCTTCCAAGATCCTATGATCAGCATATCAGAAGTAGCCTAGTTTGTAGCAATATCTTGTCCTAAAGAGAATTAAGGAGGGGGATGGGGTAGGATGGGGAGGGAGGTAAAGTAGAGGGAAATTAGCCCTGCAACATATTTGTACCCTGGAAAAATTCAATGAGGGAATTTCGACATGTTGAATCCATACGTTGCTTTGCAAAATTCATCAGCCGCAAGATCATAGTTTTGGGTTTAGGATTTCTTTTATCTTGGATGGCCTAAATAAGAAGCAATTCCTTGCTTAAAACTAAACAATTATCTTGAAATGCATAAAGAATACCAATTGAAAAGGCTATTCCAGATTCCTGAAAAACGTTTATTGTGCTAATATTAAAGAATCCAGAACCAATTGTCTTCGTCTTCATTCTTCAACAATAAAATATATATACAATTCCATTATTTACTCCTTCACAAGTATGAAGCTAAGTACCAGTTTCTTCTGAAAAGCTCATACTCCAATCGCATGCTCATTACATTGGATTTGATAAGGATTTATACAAATAAGATTAAAAGACTTCCGGTGCCCCGAATAGAGCAATATTATTAACACTAACACTCGTAGTTTGCCCGCATGAATGACAAGTCATGTTCCTCCAATGTTGAGGAGTGCAGGCAGGCTGAGAAATCAGACTTAAGAGAGGTGGTCGAGGTAGCCCGGCTGGTTAGAGCAAGCAAGGATTGAAAATACTTGTCAGTTATTCGAGTCCACTTCTAAGTAGTTCTCCCAATATAACCAAAAAGTATAGATGTTTAAATTCAACTAAGGTTGCAGTGATAAAGGAACCCGATATACATAAAGAACGATTCTAGTTGCAAGATATCTAGATATTGACACCTTTTCAACTAACAAGAGGACAGGTAAAGAAACTCCATTTGTTCTTAGTATTTTCAATTTCTGTATACCAACTCTTTCTAGATGGTTGAAGTCATCAGGACTCCAACAACTCCATTACTTTCTATCACCAATTGTCTCTCTCCCATTGGTGTCATTTTAATGCAACTTGCCAACTACATAAATCATGGTTCCCGGAGAACATATTCAATAATAATAACCTGATATGAGCTTTAACATGAGTTTTGACTTTGGATGTCGAGTTATGTTCGTCGTATGCCCTTGAAAAGAGACATTTTCAGTATAATAAGATCAAACAAATGGAAATAAAATAGTTGTATTAAATTCACAAATCCCATAATCTTCCACTCACAAATGTATACTCCATCAAAATGTGACCAATGTCGGAGGTTCAATGTTTCCATCGATCACAACATGACAATATTACAACAAAGTAACTTCGAACTTTTTTGTCAACACACCGTAATCATCTATACTAGTGTCCTCTAAGATTACTCGTGTGGATAAGAATTACCTCACTCTTCATGTTCCATAGCCAACAGCAAGCTTCAAAAGGTCGGCCGAACAGAAGTACAAAGAGTTTGCAAAGACTTTGGGCATAGAGAGAAGACGGTGAGATGTAGCAGTAAGAGGTGAGTGTGACTCCAGTCTCTATATACGGAAGACTCGTTGTGCAAGAATCTTATGATTTAAAGAAAAGAAGGCTTGTGTCAGAGAACGAGCATAACAAATGCCGAGCCTTCCAATCAAGCTATTTACTGCAATGAAAGCCTTGCCTTTGTGGCATCAGAGCTAATGAGCATGCTTCAAGGCTAAAAGACATGTTTGGCATTCATAATCAAACAAGTCAACCTGCGGCCCAAACTAAGGAGACAGTCAATGCAGCCAACACAGATGGATATCCTCACCGCATACAGAGGACATCTTCAACTAATAATAGAGATTCTTCAGCCAACATTGATGATCCGAACTGAAGCCTACAAGTGATGGCAACTCCAATTGTCACTAAAATCCTTCGTGGGTCTTGCATTGATTGGAATTTTATTGAATCACCAGCATACCTTGTCACATTTCTGTGTTGCTACTCATTAAAGGGTAAACTTTTCTCCTGCATTACATAGGAAAGACAAATAATTAGAAACTTCCACAACCTATCGATTAAATATCACTACTAGAAAATATGATAAGCTATATTCAAAATGTCCCTGTACGACACATGCTTCAACCCCTGCAAAAACAACATTTAACTTTAGGATCCGACGTAGAGAACATGAAAACTGAAAAGAGCGATTGTGCAAGAATAAATAAGAAACTTCTCTGCTCTGCTCAACCTGCAGCACAAATTAGAAATTGAACAATGAAAAACAAGGATATTTTTCCACAAATAACAAAGTGTAAATGCTCCAATCGACAACTTAATTACAATCCATGGAAAAAATACAATGCTTCCTGAATAAAGATCAATATACAATTAAAATTTGGTCATTTATGTACAAATCATGCGTAATCACTGAATCAATTAACAAAGCCCATAAAGAAAGAACCTGTAACGCCATAATATAATATTCATAATAAACTGTACTAAAAATAACACAGAAACAAAGGATCAAAAGTGACAAAACAGCCGAAGTACAGAGCATTCATAGTTAGAACTGTACAATCTAATAAAGAGGATAACGCTATAACATAACCCCGTCTGGTCATATTTCAAGATGCAAGGTGCCATACAAAGCAACACGAGCTTCAAAATAAGTTAAGGGATATAACATTCCTCGTTTCCTAGAAAGAGTTATGTTATTGGAAGAGGTAAACTCAATAAAGTAAAGTTGAACATAAAGTGTTCCTACATAGAGGCAGGACAATCCGGTCCGCCATTGAAGTACTTATCAAGTTCAATTAATCCATAATTGTCTTCAAAAAAAGGCAAAATTCAAAGAGGGAAAAAAGTTAAAAGGGACAGGAAAGTAGCAGTTCTAATATCTAGTTCATATCCATGCCCTCTCCAATTTGACTGCAAATGGGATTAACAGAAGAGAAAGATCTCTCAAATGGCGAGGGACAATTTTGTGCATCCCTTCTGCGCTTAAAAGCACAACTCTCAGAAGGGGAACTCTCGACTTCAAGCTTCCTCCGGATACCTCTCACTGCCTGTTGCTCGGTCGGTGTTAACGGGAAAATCTGCTTGCTCACTCTGCAAAGGGAGCTATGGTTATCATATAAAATTCTTTGGTTACAGTTTTTGTCACAAATGTGCGACAGTCCAGTTAGTCTGCAGCGGTACATGTTTCCGCACACATGTTCATTTTCACATTTCCAATCACACTTGTGAACAGTGTTAGGCCCATCTTGGCCGAGAATACTTGACAGATAAATAACATTTGTAGGCACGGCTACCATAGATTTTCCAAATACCTCCATTGCTTCTATTGATCAGTAATTTCGATCCTTAAAAGAATTCCAGATTCTACCTTGACCTGGACGTTCTGCAGACCCAACAAGATGAGAACTGTCAAATTTAATGGAGAATCTGAGCCTGTTTGGCTAAGGTTAAAAAGTTTACTACTTTGCTTATAGATAAGTTTACTTACAAGATCATAGTTGGTAACTTTTTTTACTTGTAAGTAAGAAAAACGTATAACATCCAAACATGTTTGGAAACGATAAATTACTTGAAGTAACTTTTAGCAACCATGAAACAAGATTGCAAAACTATAAAATTTTGAAACCCAAAATTACTTCAAACATTTATGCCAGACATAATTTGTGCACTATTCACACCATTTGTCCGGCTCTCAAACGTATGGCCTGATAATCTTCAAATGAGATGCAAAGAAAGACAAAAAAAATGTTTTCACCCCCAAAATATCAACAAACATTCACTATTTTTTAACCTAAATTACAAATTTAATTTCTCTCTTGAACTAGACTGTTTATCCATAGCTGGTAACCAAACAATTTCCTCGTTTTCATCAATATTTTTTGATTTACATGAAAACAAACCACCACCGACACAATCAACAGGAAAACCGAAAACAGATCTCCGGATTTTCTTAAAGCTTAGATCTTTAAACCGCAGCTTTAGTTTTATCATTGATTAAATCACTCTATATATGCAAATACTGGTGTTTATCTATTAAAATTCCATATATAAAGTAGTAAAATAAATCAACCCCAACAGCAAATCACAGCCTTCTTATTTAAACCAAACCAAAAAGGCAAAACAAAATAAATATTTTTCGTCTTAATTAAACTATTCAACCATCAAAACATGTCGGAGAAAACATAAATCAATACATTAATCAACAGTTTCAAGAAAAAACACGCACATCAATTCTAAATCAAAGTGAAAAAAACTAAAAAGGAACAAGAAAATGAGAGAACCAAGATAAAAACTTACAGTATCCCAGAAAAGCGAGACTCACAAAACACCAGCTCTCTCTCTCTCTTCTCTCTCTCTCTCTCACACACACACACACACACATCACACTCTCTCTCTCTCTCTCTCTCTAGACTAGAGTGAATAAAATGAAAGTAAACGGGGGCAGGAATGGGATATATAAAGATGGAAAAAGATGGAAAAAGATAATGTGATCCGATTATCTTGTACTAGACGTTAGAAAATTATTTTTATTAATTAAATTTTAAATGTAAATTTTGATGGAATGCGGATGGATTTGTCTTCATTTTAGCTTAAAAAGCGGTCGGCGTGAGTTGAATCCGACTGAATCGGAGAGTTGTACTCTCTCTCTCTCTCTCTCTCTCTCTCTCTCGTGCTCCGACCCCTATTTTGTCTCTATTTGATTATTATTAAAACCAAATTAATTATTTAAATTATACTTAACTCAACAAGATTGTTTTACACGAGGATTTAAATCATCACGGCTTGCACCAAATAAAAAAGATTGTTGTCTTAATTATGAGTAATAAGTATATAAGTTACATGTAATATAAGTATTCAAAAATATTAAAATCTTGTTAATATATTGCATGAGTCATGGTTAATTAAGACTAGATTTATTTTTGAAGATTTTAATTTTGGTCAACTTTTTAATTTTTATTGAAAAAAAATTAAAGTTGAGTTCTTCGATCTTTTATGTTTATAAGTCCTCAACTTTTTAAAATGGAGTTTTGGATCTCTAATCTATCTAAATCTATGAATTTGAGTCTGTATGTGATCAAAATCATCAATTTAGACGTTCAAATTATGCATAATTTTTAATTGAATTGAAGGAAAATATTGAGTGTTTTGACTATTTTGTCCTTTAAATTTAAGTCACATAAAAGTTGTATACTATTTATTGTTCACAACTTCACATAGGCATTTTGAATCGTGTGATAGATTGGAATCTCAAACATCATTTAGAAAGTTCTCAGAACCGCAACACATAAAAAGTAGAGTTCAGCCTGATTTTCTCATTTTTATTCCAAATGGAGAATTTAAATATTTTCTTAACTTTAGTGTTTATTTGATTCCCATTAAAATGAATTTTTCGTTTCTATTTTTTATTTTTTTTTTTTTCAATGGAAAACGAAAACCCTTTTTTTTTCAATAGAAAACCAATCAACCAAACAAGCTCCTAATCGTTGGTGCATTGCACCTACACACATAGGATTACATATATATAAACACGAACAAAAAAACCCTAGATCATCATTCCTCATCCCAGTGCACTCAGTTACGGATTCTCAAGCGGTTAATCCCTTGCAAAATTATCAAGCATTGTATCGTCCCAAATCTGCAATTCCCACCCTATTTGAGAGTAAAACCTAATTTCAATCGTATTAAGAGAGAATCTTCCCCGTCAAATTTCTTATATTTGGTTGCATGATTTTTTTTTTTTTTTTTGGATTTTCACAATTCACGATTTAGCTTGTTTTTTCGTTTTAGGGTTGGTCCCTTTGGATATAGCTGCTGCTTCTTTACTTAATTGCTAATTTATTGAACAAGGTACTATTTTTTTCAATTTCATTGCAAATTATTATGTAATAATATGTTGGCTTTGCTGACTAAATACAGACAATTATTTGGTGATCAAGACAATTTTTCTGAGCCATACTCTTTGTTTGGTCTTGGTCGGCCCATCAGATCAAATAGCCTCACTATCATAACCCTATGGACCATTCTGTGGTGTTTTCTTACAAGTCATGCAATCTTCTTGGTTTAATCCATAAGTGCATATCTAACTATAATCAAGTCCTGTTTCAAGTCTTATTGATAGAGCAACAGGAGGGGACAAGCGGCTAAGGTTTTTTTCCTTGGTATTACACTAAAAATGGGAATCAATTTACAGTGAAGGAGGGGGAAAAGGGAGACGTGTTCATCACCCACTTGGCACTAATCACTAATCTATCTTGTGTTGCAGTGATTTCTACAAGAATAAGTCAACTTCTTCATCACCAAACTTGGAAGGTAGTATCAGGTTTATTTGGGTAAAAAACGGCTTTATATGTTGATTTCACACTCGATGGGATTGTTGTGAATGATTTAATTTCAACACAACCTCGATATAAGATTCCGTCCAGCCTTATCGTCATTATCATCTTCTAGCTCCTTAGAATTTATTATTTTCCAAAATTGTTGTTTCATGGCAATCTTCCATACACAACATCTGTCTTGAAGTTTTGGTGTGGTTGTTTATGGTTTTCTCCTTGCCTTTAAAACCGACCTCCCCTCAAGTGTAATCACAGAAATACTTAGAACCGAAATCCAATGGGGGCAATTGTCCCCACTAGACCCCAGGTGGCTCCGCCCCCTGCCCCCTGATCTTGATGGATAAAAGTTACATTAGTGTAGGCAAATTGTTGAATTACTATGAGCAATGCCAATTCTAACCAGCAGACTTTTACTTCTATGGGTGGATAACATGTATAATTATGTTTGAAGGTAATTGATCATGGTAGGCTTTAAGAATCGGTACATGGTGATGGAGGTGTTTCTCGATCCAAGTAAAGATCTTGGCATGGATGAACCTGTTATAATCACCCAATTCAATTTATCAAAGGCTATCAAAGACAGCATTCTCACCAACTTTGGGGAATGTGCCTCATCTCTCAATTCATTCCAAGGTGAGGCTTGGAAAAGATTCTATGTTTTTGTCTGCTACTTGAGCTTATAATAACCATGAATTTCTTGAATGATGCCATGGTTTACTTGCCGACAACCTATCAGCTTTGAGTTTACATTTTTTGTTATCTGCAGTGAAGTATGTGAATCCAATTACAAAAGTCTGCATCATTAGAGCTTCAAGGGACGAGTACCAAAAAGTTTGGGCTTCAATTACAATGGTTAGGAGTATAGCAAATTGTCCTGTGGTTTTCAACCTACTTGATCTGAGTGGTGAGTCACGCCGCAACAATTTTGTTTATGGTGTATTTACTATAATGAAGATGGTGGTTGTGCACTTTGACTTCACTGATGTTCTTTTTCTGTGAATGAAACTACTTTGGCCCTTTTAAATTTGTAGGTTATTATTATATTCCCTACAAAAGATCAGATGAGTATCTCTACTTGACCTAAGTGGTGAATAATGTTAGCATGTCCCACATTGTTTGGGTACAATTGAAATGTGCAATTTGTACGGGGAAGGCAAATCTGGCATTATAAGTCGATTTTACAATGATGAGTTAGGCCTGTGAATTTTATCATTGTATCAGAGCGAGTGTTTGCCAGGGATGGGTCGGCTTTGTTTCTCTAGTTCTGTGTGGAGTGGGGTGCGACTCTAGTCCTAGTGCTGAGCGAGTGAGCTAGTCAAGAACTCAAACCTGTAATGCGCTTAAGGCATTGATAATTCAAATCTTAAGTGGGACCCAATCAATGGATCATCTCGGGCTATGTTCTAATATATGGTTCTCATTTTCGAACACAAAATAGATCTTCCTGCTGCTTTGATTGCATATGTTCCTCAAACTCTTGTTATAGAGCTTTCTAATGGCCCTGTAGCTAGTTGAGAGGATAGCTAGAGGAATCCGTTTTTTTATTAGGAACATACTCCACCTGACGCCCTAATCCATTACTACGTGTTGTTGCTATAGCTTAGGTAAGGGCTCTTCATGCCCTAATCCTACGTTGCCTTAAAACAAATAAGACCTTTAATTTATAAGGTGAAAACAAATCTCACATTGTAAGCTGGTTTTATAGTGATGGGTTAGGCCCATAGACTTTATCAAATTGTACGACTGCAAAATCTAAACTTTCCTAGTGATTGTTTCTGGTGTGGTTTATAGGCTGCATTAAAGATGGGGGTAGAGGCACAACATGACTTCACTGGTGCGCCATTGCCATGAAAGAAACTTTTAAAGTTTCAACTATCATATAAGTTTGAGTGAATTTCCAATGGCTTTGATAGTCTTCACTGTTTTAGAATTACTTTTTCAAAAAGTTTTTCTATTCATGTTTAAGATGCTAGGGGTTTGTTTCCTTTTCAAATTACAGTGGCTCTTGTTTTGTATCAGTTTTAATTGCATTTTTCTGCGATTTGATGTTGCTTACCTTTCTATTGATTTCATAGTTATCAAAGTATTATCACAAGAAAAAACATCGAGTTCGCTATTGGTCTCGAAGAATTGGACTATCTTCCCTTTTACTTGGTTGTTTGTGTCAATATGCTTTTTAATTCTGATATCATTATCACTTGAGATAGAATTCCAGTTTTTAGTAATTTTTGTTCCTGCAAAAAATAAATGATTGCTTTCTGTATAAACATTTTATAATCTGTTTCCTGAAAATAGAAGTCAGAATTTTCCTTTATTAAATTTGGTATATTAGTAACAATCGGAGTCAGCATTTTAACCCATTTTCCACCCTGCTAGGAAGTATCAAGGCCTGCAAAAATGCGGCTTTGAAGTGTGACGAATTGAAATTTGAACAGTATAAATTGCTGGCTGGAGCCCGCCTTACACCCGATTCCCAGCTACACATGCAAAACTGCCTTGAGAAGATCAAACTCTTGGAGCATTGACGATGGTCAATATTTTCAATTTGTGTAAAAATTGAGAACCTGGGCATAAGAAGGTTTGTACTCTATGCTTGCCATGAGTGCGCTCCCTGTTGTTTTACTGATTTGTTGGCCACACTATTTCTTATCCTCTGGTTGCATATATTCTTTTGAGTTTGTTCTCTTTCTCTCTTCCAACATTTCGGATTGCATATACTTCTACTTATTTTCGTATGGATGATTGGATACTCTAGTGGACGGTATTAAAGAACAAAAAGAAGCTAAAATTAAACATCGAGTCTTGTCTAGTACTTTGTACCAAACAGGTGGTTAGTTCAATTGTTTTTTATTTTTCTATTTCACTTACCATTGAAATATTTATCTCGTCAATAGTAATATGTTTTGGTTGGGTGCAGGGTTGATCGATTGCGGTTGAAAATTTGTGGTTCAGCAACCTTTGTATGACAACGCCCATGCCATTTCTTTCATAAGCAGTGACGGATTTATTCAAATTCAGGGTATCAAATGACTTAACGTGTATGAACGGTATATATGTCAAAGAAATTGAACGAGGCTTCTGCTTGTACACATTGAGAGTATTTTTGATGTTCAATATTTGACAAAATAAAAATTTTATCTGTTTTTGTGTCCAATTTAGTTGAATACATTTGTTATTGTCGCTGCATACCTGCTTAGATATCCTCAGTCGAGGTTTGTCCTTTTGTTTCATACATCTATGTTTCAATGTCAAATAACTCAAAAGGTAAAATGAGGAAAGCAAAACTGAATGTGGCCATATTGATGAAACTGAGTGTATGTTTGGTAGTACTAAAATTATTTTTTAAGTGTTTATACTATAAGTTGTTGGTAAATGTGTTGATAAAAAATAGGTTGTAAGTTGAATAAAAAGTATGTTTGATTAATTTAACCAGTTGAAATTATAATTTAAGCATCATCAAATCCGTGCTAAATTATAAAAATAATAAACGTATTTTTTAACAGGGTCAAGCATGCTATTCGTACGAACGTCAGAATCTGTAATGAAACTTAAAACCCAATAGCACATTTTGACTCCGGACAAACGGATGCAACGGGTGGATCATGTCACAGACCCACACGTGGAACTTCCTTTCCACCTTATGGTTGAGCCTTGAAGGAACATGTGGTTGAAATGAGTGCCACACAGGGTGAACGCGAGATTGAAGAGATCTATTGCATGTGTAACTTCAATAAAAGATTAATTGCGGGCATTAAAAAGCACTCGTGTTTAGACGTGTAAAACGATCTATATTTGTAGCTATGAGCCACGTGCTAGTCGGGTCAAGCCACCTTACCCAATACTTATGGCCTTAATAGTGTGACAACTACTTGTGACATATAGAGAGTTCGACTTTCAATGGCCTTGATCTTTTGGCCGTTTGTGTTGGGCTTGTTTCGAGCGAACCAAAGCTGATCTCACTTTTTAACTTTAAAATAAGCAGACCCGTGTCTCTCTTGGACTCTCTCTCTCTCTCTCTCTCTCTTGGATACAAAATCACAGATTCCGCCGAAAGAGCCTTCCAAATTTTATCTGTTTCAGTAGAGTTCATATCTGATTGTGGTTTGGTTTTCTTTCAGTTGTGCCTGTAATTTTATCAGATGGAGAAAAAATTTCTTGATTATGTATTGGTACCAATAGGCCTTCTACTAATGGTTTCTTATCACATTTGGCTTCTCCATCAAATCTTAAAGCACCCCAACCGAACTATAGTCGGCTTCAATGCCATCAATCGCCGCCTATGGGTTCGTGCCATGATGGAGGTTTGTCTTTCCCTTGTTCATTCACTCAAATCAATTCTTTTCTTGATTAGAGACCACTGGACATTAACTATTTAGCTCTATCAAATACTATGTATCAAACATATTCACATAACACGTGTGTTACCCGAAATGAGGAACGCTATCCTCACCTTTCTCCAATCCTGACCGGTTGAAAAATCATGAAAGGACTCATATTCATTTGCTCAAATCAATTTGTTCTTCAAATGCAAATCTAAACAACAATAGCATATTCAGGTAGAGTAGACTGTAGTAATATTAATTGTTATGTTGTCCAATAATTATGTTCAATGCATGGCAGTGAAGATTAGACACGTTGGACAGTAATAAGATTAAAGGCTTGATTCGGTATAGTTTTTTTTGGAAAAAAATGAGTTTTTTTAGGTACTTTATTGACTTTTTAAAATTTTTTGTAGTGTAAAAAGTTTGAAAAGTCAAAATTTGTAGACAAAAAAATGAATTTTTTGAGAAAAAATGATTACCGAAGAAGCCCTAAAATTAAAATCTTGTTTATTAAACTATCTATTTATATCCAATACTATATACTAAACATGTACTATCAGATATTTGATATGTGGGATAGATAGGAAAGGAAAAAGGAAGTTAAAACAGTGTATAGTTAGGGAACCATGGGGAGTAGAACAATTCCCTGTAAACATGTAAAAAGTTTACTTCCTTTTTGTAGTGTAAAAAGTTTGAAAAGTCAAAATTTGTAGACAAAAAAATGAATTTTTTGAGAAAAAATGATTACCGAAGAAGCCCTAAAATTAAAAATGATTACCGAAGAAGCCCTGTATAGTTATATTCAGTTTTGTTTATCAAACATGTTGTGATAGGGATGAAAAATAACAACAGGATTCGTCCAAGAATGGGGTGCTGGCTGTACAGACACTAAGAAACAACATAATGGCATCAACCCTTTTAGCATCGACGGCTATTATGCTGAGTTCCCTCATCGCGGTGTTGATGACTGGCGCCGGCAACCGTTCAATCGGGCTTATTTTTGGGGACAAAAGCGAGTTTGGTTTTTCCATGAAGTTTTTCTCTATATTAGTTTGTTTCTTGTTAGCAT
Organism: Forsythia suspensa; assembly: GCA_023638005.1. Taxonomy (NCBI): domain Eukaryota; kingdom Viridiplantae; phylum Streptophyta; class Magnoliopsida; order Lamiales; family Oleaceae; genus Forsythia; species Forsythia suspensa. The sequence goes on from CM042666.1 coordinate 50,249,415, forward strand.
TCTTGTTTAATGTACAATCAATAAGGTTCTACAGCCATGCAAGCATGCTCATCAATGTCCCTTTCAAGAAAATGGCCACAAATTTTCTTGATAATACAGTGTATGTAGGGACGACGGTTAACAGGGGGAGTTATTTCTGGTCATTAGGGCTAAGGGCATTTTATTTTTCTTTTCCTCTATTTTTGTGGATTTTTGGACCAATTCCTATGTTTTTGTGTTGTATTGTCCTAGTTTTTTTGCTGTATTTCTTGGATGTCACTTTTGATTATGGGTGGGGTTCTGCTGCTTCTCCTGAAGAAGAGGAAAAGGACGAGGAGGCCAATTGAGATGGTGGAATTGTTCTTACGGCATCTCGTCACGATTTGACAGTATAATTAAAAAGCCGTCTGTTTCATTTTATTTTTATTTGTCTTTTTGTTGTGAACAAATTGTAATAAGGTTAACTTAGAGGGCAATTTGGATTCAATCCAAGTTGAATTGAATTGCTCATTTACCTTTGTACTTCTGCTTGCATTCTTATCCAGTCTTATTTTACAGTTAAAATGCCCTTTAACTAGTTCTATAGTAATTAATCTTATTTGATTGTTCTTTTCTATTTTTTTTAGATTTAGCAATAACCGGACAGCGTGTAAGAAAGTAATTATGTAGTCAACTTTAAATTTTTGAAGATAGTTTAGTTATTTGTTGGTAAGGAAGCACCTAGAAAAAATAATTTAAATAAATAAATTTGCCTATTTTAAGTAGTTTAGTTTTCTAGACAATATGGTTGATTGCGTGAATGACTAATTAGGTTTCTTGTTCCAAAGACAAAAGCTCCACAAGTGCACTAAGTGGTGGAGCCAGACAATTAGAGTTGAGGGTCCTAAAATTACATACAAAAAAATTGAAACAACATAATAGTGAAAAAAATTATTTTGATATCTTATTACAAGCGTTCCTTAAAAGTTTTCATACTCTAATGTTATATAATTACATCATCATCAATCTTGTCAAATACATCATTCTCAATATACACAATCAAGTTATCATTCTACCATTTATCACCAATTCAATTGCGATTGATTCTTGACATAATTCATTGTAGAAAAATATTGTTTCTACCGTAGCAGTAGCAACTAAAAGAATTAATGACAATGTCAAAGCTTATATTCATATTTTTTTGTCCCCAACCAACTTTCGTGCAACTTGTCCAAGACCCTGTAATCCTTCAAAATTTTCATCAGTGCACATATCAATGATGTATGTGTCAATTTGATCTAATGTTGTGCTCATATCGTTCATGTTATGGACACTAATGTTGTGCTCTCCACAGAAGATATTAACCATTACGAAAAAAGAATCTCATTCATTATTCCTGAATTCTTGGAGCCGTTGGTTAAATAGTTTTACCAATCTCATGACATTAGCAATATCCTGATCTTTTCTTTGTAATTACTTTGACAATTCATTTAAAATTTCTAACACATTTTTCATGAGATGTAGACCAAATTCAAACTCAAATGTAAAAATTGTTGCCAACAAAACATGCACTTCACTTTTTTTTTTTTTCACAATTTGTACTATCATTAGCCATTGTATCAATAACATCAATTGTAGTTAAAAACATGAGCATCAAATTACATAAACAACCATAGTGAGAGCTCCAACGTGTATCACGGAACGCTTGATAGCAGTTTCTTGATAAGGCCTCGTCCACTCAATATTTCACCAGCATTGAGGGCTTCAAGAATTTTGAGTATTTGTTTCTCACAAATAAGATCACACCGCTTTGCCGATCCTCCAACAACATTTACCACACTATTAGCCAATTAATATAAAGATTGGATATTCGTACACTTTTTTGCCACAGCTAGAAGAGCTAGTTGTAGTTGATAAGCAAATCAATGAATATAGTAGGCACTCGGGTTATCTTTTAGGATAATTGTTTTGAGACCATTGTACTCACCCTACATATTACTAGCTCCATCATAACATTGTCCTCCCAAATTAGACAAACTTAAACTATATCTAAAAAACAAGTCGTCAAACGAGCTATTTCACGCATACACATATCTTTAAACAAACGAGCTTCAAAAATTACAATTAAATTGTTAAACCTTAAAGAGTTAAAGAAAGAAACGCAAGATTTTACCAGAAAGATGGACTCCCCAATATTTGAGGAACAGATGAAAGGCAAACGTTACATGAACGTGATGTCGGGAATCAGATTCCTCATTCATGAAGTTTGTAGAAGATGAAGTGAAGTGATTGCAAAATAATTTTTGTAGGACTGAAGGAGACATTAGACGTGAACTCGTTTATGTGAAGGAAAAGACTGATTTTAATCAATTTGGACTTTATATGTTGGCTGTTAGCATTTTGGTTGGGTAATTGGGTTGGGTCTTTTTAGGTTTGGGCTTTATATTTTTTATATTTTTTATTTGGGTTGGTTATTAAATTACAAAAATTAAAAAAATTAAAAAAACTAAAAAAAAAATTCAATTTCAGAAAGTTGGGGTCCTAGTCTCCCCCAGTAGGGATGGCAATGGAGCAGGTCGGTCTTGCCCTGCCCCTACGAAATTTTTACCCCGCCCTGCCCTGTTCTACCCCGTCCCGTGACCCGCGAATTGGTGGAGCAACCCTTTGACCGCCACTGCCTTCACGATTTTTTTTTTCCAAATTGAAAAAATAATTTTTTATATATAAATATATATAAATATATATAATTTAAAAATATATATATATATAATTGTTTAAATATTTGTAGCAAATAAAACAAAAAAAGTACATGATTGGAATTGTGGTTGAGATTTATAGTTTATAATTTCAATCTGAGTTCGATTCTTCTTTAGTCCATTTCTAGCAAAATTTTAATTTGTATTTTATTTTCTCGATTTTACACACACAAAAATGATGGGGCAAGTCGCGCCGCGACCTCCGCGAGGCAGAATATTATGTCCGGACCCGCCCCTATTACCCGAATAAACGCAACGGCGCGGGGCATGGAATGGATTCGGGGAGGCAGGTTTTTTTTGCCGTCGTTATCCCTCAGGACCCTTCCTCCCCTGAATGCACTATATTTTTCGAATAACAGGTGGAGTTTCCCAACTTCTTTAGAAATTAACATTTTATCCTAAAATAAGCATATTCAATCTTGTTGCTTTTATTGATGGGGAATCGTTTTGAATGTATTCATTTCACTATATTTCACAATATGCTATTGAGTACTAAATAAACAAACTTATCTTGCACGATAAAACCTTTTTGCTCTAATTTAGGGTTTGATTGGTAGAGTTTAAAAATAGTTTTTTAGGAATTTTTGATAAAAGTTGATGAAATATGTTGTTGAAAAAATAATAAAAATTGTAGATCCCATAACATTTGTGGTTAAAAATGAGTTTGAGAAAAAGAGTTTATTTTAAACTCTACCAAACAGGTCAATTAAGTAGTGATAGCTGCCTCTCAAGACGGATGGATTATTTTTAGTCTGCAATGTCGATTTCAATGCATCCAAGTTGTGTGGAACTGTTTTCGATCGGTATCATATGGTGCAAGAATATCCGATTAGACAGTCTGATTGTTTATTAAATAAATATTACATTTGTAGTAAATTTATTTTGAATTAAATGTTGCATTATTGTTTTATTGAGCATGAGATAAAGTTCTTTGTGACAATAAAAGTTAAATATTTGCGTAGAGAAGTACATACAAACACAACTTATATTTTAATCGAGAATTAGTTAGTCCTAGACTAGTGAATAGAAATTGACACTTTGTTTTGATAAGGTCGTAGGGACGACTACACTATCAATTACACCATTAATTGGGTGAATCGTCTGTTTTGATCATAGAGACCATGTCTCAAGTAGGTGTAGTAACTTTAGTACGCTTGGAAGTGTATTTGACATTATCATTATGTAAAGTTTAATTATATAGTTTAACTGTGCAAATAATTAAACTTTATGCAACTACCTTATAAATTACCTAAATCATGTACAAGGTAGTTGACGATATTCGCGAGTTCGAGGACTTTTGATATACCAACAAGTGAGATAAAATAATATGGTCAAATACCACGGTACTTCGAGAATTTAGAGTAAATATAATAGTGAACACGTATTCATATTAGGAAATTGTTCTTATTTGAAAAGGTCAAAGAGTCTACTTTTTTTTTTAATTTTTTTTTTTTTTTATAATTTGAGCAGCGGTTAAATGACACACGTGATGTGTTCACAAGAAAAAATTGTTGTAGAAAATGTGAACTTGAATAATATAATAATTCGAAGGACATAATAGTCATTTTAGCCTCGTTATTGGATGTCTAAGACATAAAGGTGGAAGGTTTGAAGATGTAATTGCGGAGGAAATAATATTTTGATTCAGCGATTTTATATGATTTAAGAGTTTAGTCTTCAACATTAAGCAGAGTAAGCTGGAACTAATAATCATCGACCGTAGAGAGGTTTACTCTACTACAAATAAAAAAAAATTACTTATTTGTCCATCACTACGTCTTCATCTTCTCAAACCAAAATCCATCTCTCTCTTACAATTCTTTCATTTTTTCTTTTTCTTCTTTATATTCTTCAAAATCAAACCCCCATTCAAACAAATTTCTCTCTCTCTCAACATTCTTTCAATTCCTCAATCCATTAAAATTCTCTACGGTCGGATCCCACCGCAGAGAAAAACGGTATACTAGTTAGATTGTACTTGATGAGAATGACATGTCTAATTATTGGAACTTAAATTATCGTGACCGTATAGAGTTTTCTCCACTATAAAAAAAAAGTACTTAAATATCTGTGTATCACTACGTGTTCAATTTATCCTCTCACAAAATCACTCCCTCCAAAACATGTTGACGGCTTCAATCCATCTCTATGATTTGATCATTTTCCTCAATCGATCATCTCCAAAATCTGCTCACATCCTCAATTCTTCTCCCTCAATCGATCATTTTTAATATTTGTTTACCGCTTCAATTTATCATCATAATAGAGTCAATAGTTGAATCTACCGCTAGAAAACAGTATACTAATATGTAATTTATGAAGAGAAATTACAATCTAACGAAAAATCCAATTCGTGGAGTGCTAGATAATTTTTTTGTTTCTACTGATTTCTAAGAGTACTTTCGTATGCACTCTCTTTCGAACTAGAAAGCATTGGCCTTTTTGGTCTATGGACGGAGTGGGTTGTAACTTTTAACGGGGTTTTGTAAGTTGTTGGCGACTACTGCAGCAGTTCCCCCTCCTAAAACCCCCAATATTTGTTTCATTTCATCTTAATCCCTCAAAATTTTGCGAAGAATCACATCACAGAAACAATGAATGCTGTGAAATCGAATTCTCTTAATAAGCTCAGGACCTTGATAAATCTCCGCCGCGCTCAATCGCCAATCAGCGGTTGCCGAGCAATCTCCACCGCCCCTCCGCCGCTTCTCCAACAACCTTCCAGTGGCGGCTCTTCACGTCAACTCCCCGCCCCTATTTCCACCTTCGTCCGCCATATACGCCATGCCGGTGACCCCAGCACCAGGTATTTTTTCAATGTTTTTATTTCATTTCTATTATTTTATTGTTACCCATATTTTTCTTTATTCTAATTTTAGCGCATTTGCTGATTTCCTGCATATTTGTTACTAAATTTCGATTTTTTAAATTATCCAGTACAATTTGTTTATTCACTTTGTTAATATTTTCAATTGCCATTTCGTTTATTCATTTTCCCATTATAATGTGCTAGTTTCAATGCATCTATTTAATTGTATTAGTCATTATCATTTTTACTAGTTACCATTCATTTACTCATTTGCTTCGTACTTGTTTGATTCTTGCTATGCTCTTTAGTTTCAAGCTACGAGTTTTAAACAGTCTGGTTTAAGTGATATGTGATTTTCGGTGAAGGTACGAGGTTGCACCACCAGTGAATTGGGGAATCCGAATTGTTCCTGAGAAGAAGGCATTTGTGGTAGAGCGATTTGGGAAGTATAGGAAGACGCTGACTCCTGGATTCCACCTGTTGATTCCTCTTGTGGATAGAATCGCATATGTGCATTCCCTAAAAGAAGAGGCCATTCCCATTCCGGATCAGTCTGCTATTACGAAGGATAATGTCAGCATTCTGATTGATGGAGTCCTCTATGTTAAGGTGGGCATTTCATATTTTTGCTGGCTTATTTAAAGGTGAATGAGATTTTTATCATGAAATTTTGACGAGGGACTGAATATTTGATGCAGATTGTGGACCCTATGTTGGCTTCTTATGGAGTTGAGAATCCATTGTATGCAGTTATTCAGCTTGCCCAGACTACCATGCGAAGTGAGCTCGGTAAGATCACTCTGGACAAGACTTTTGAGGAACGGGACACTCTCAACGAGAAGATAGTGGTGAGATTTCTACAAACTATTTTTTGATGTTTGGTGGTTAGTTTGGGATGAGTACCAAATTGTTATTATTACTATGAGTTCTCTACTCGTCTTTAATTGTATTGGTTTGACATTTAAGTTTTAGTTTGTATAATGTGCTCTTTGAATTTTGTCCGACAACTTTTCTTGAGGCTTCATGGAATGGATGCAAGTTCTCTTTGCAGCCAACAGAAGTTTGTTTTGTTATAGTTGGAACAAAATAAAAAAACAGATGGATCAAATGGAGTAGCAAACAAGAATTTTATGTAGCTGATCCCAAATTTATTTGGAACAAAACATTTTTTGTTGTGTATATGAAGCTTCTTATATAGTCTCCAATAAATAAAGTGCTTTGTTTGTGTAGATGCTGCTTGAGCAGGTGTTTGCTTACTAAACTAGAGGTATAATGATAGGAAAATGTATTAGTTATAGAAAAAGAAAAGGAATTTAAAGGGGATTCACCGGCAGTGTTGTATTCTGCAATTATAGGGGATGTATGTCATTTCTAAGATAAAAATCATCTTACAATGCAAAGCATCTACTTCCTCTTCACATCAGAATGATTTTCAATGGGCTTACTAGGTAGTATTTTATTATTTCAACATTTAGGTCGAGTGTAATGATAAAATAATAAATTGAATATAATTGATAGAAAATAATGAAAGAAATATGAAATTTTTTATAATTCTTCTGTCTAATTATTACAAAGTAGAAGACTTTATTTATAGTTTTACCATAGTCCTAAAAGAAAAGATTATATAATAATTACACAATCAACTATAAAAAAAAAATAATCAAATACAATCGAAAAAATACAAAGAGAATAATATCACAATCTTTTCATATATTTAGCATCGCCCTCAAATTCAATATAGTATTGTAGAAACCAAATTGAATTTGAAACTGAAATTGATCTAAGCAAATCATCATCTTTCAAGGGTCAAATGATACTTTAGAAATACATTTACAATGCATGCCAAACAAGCCAAAGAACTAGAAGCTAGGTGCGACAAAAAATTATCATTCACTAATCTAATCGAAACCATCACCAAGACTTGTGAGACACATCTCATAAGTAGAAAGAACAAGGTAAAAATAAAATTATCAAGTAATTTTTTACAACTAAATTTGCTGAGAATAGACCATGTTAACAATAGCACCGTGGATCTATAGGTTGCACCAACAATTTTTTCAAATATGAAAGTAAAAATACTGGCCTAATAAGAATCCACGCACGCAAGGAGACTAAAAAAATGTGATGCAAATAAAAGTGGTAAAAAAAAAACAACAATCTATTTCTAGTCAAATTATTAAATCAATAGTAATTATTACTGCTATCAGCAAATAGACGCTTGAAAGCTATAGGACTTCCATGTATATAACACCACCATCAGTAGATTCCAAAAAAAATAAAGCAACATTGATTTGCATAAAAATTAGAGTGATGTAAGAGGTTGAAAAAAGAAATAAAGATACTCATTATCAGATGACAAAGCAGTGACAATAAATATGTAAGGACAACCACAAGAAGAAAAAACATAACTAAAAAAATTAATATTAACTTAACGAGAATATCTAATCCAAACAAGAAAACTTGGCCAGACAAACGACACGGGGTCGCTCACCGAAGAACGGAAGCTTGCAAGTTTAACACAAAATCAGATTAAATCCGTTTTGATTTTATGATAAAATAATAAACTGAATATAATTGAGATATAGTAATGAAAGAAATATGAAAAATTGTATAATTCTTTCGTTATTTAGAAGATGTTATTTAGTGTTATAATAGTTCTAAAAGGAAAAATTATGTAATAATCACACAATTAACTATAAAGAAAAATAATCTCATACAATTGAAAAAATACTAAAGAGAATAATATCATAATCTTTTTATATCTTCAACATGTAATAGACATCCATTTTTGCACTTGAAAATGTATGTGAAGTTGTGCACAAGGATGACACATCTGTAGAAATTTTATATATGATTACTTTTAATGAGTCAGGGACAGGGGGTGTCTGGGAGACTAGACCCCCAAACTTTCTGAATTTTTTTTTAAAAAATTTAATAACCAACCAAAACAAAAAATACTAAAGCCCAAACCCATCAATGAATGAACTAAACAAATAAAGTCCAACAAAATTGATTCATCTAAGCGCATGTTTGGTAGTGCTCAAATTATTTTTTAAGTGCTAATATTATAAGTTGTTGGTGAATATGTGGATAAAAAGTGGGTTGTAAATTGTGGGTCCTATGAAATGTGTGGATAAAAAGTATGTTTGACTAGCTGAAATTTTAATTTAAGCACTCATAAACATGTGTAAGATCACTTCTTCTTCTTCTTCGACACGGTTCACGTTTTCAGCATTTGACACAAAAAAATTAATTGCAATTTCATCTTCTACTTTTTCACTTAAGTAGAAGATTTTTTTCTTCTTGCTATAGTAGAATATTAATTCTACAAAACAAATTCTAGCTTGAGTTCAAGTTATGATTCTTTTATTGTCGGCGGGTTCTTAAATTAGAAGAAGAAACATAGTCTCAGAAAATATATTAGAAAATTTAGTAGTGCACACGACCTACCTCGGATTAATAAGAAAGTATTGAGATTAGTCTTTTCAAACAACCAGAACAAACACGAAGAAAGTATTGAATACGTCTAACTTCATCAATCGATTGTGTTCGATATCTTTTTGTAACGATATCTTCTTGTAAGCTTTTAAAGATTATGACTTATAAAAAAATATTAGATTCTCATAAGAATTGGCTCAGTAATTATGGTTTGAAAAAAAATTAGGGGCAGCCCCAAGAGGGGTTCTCCTCCCGGCCCACCTCTGTTTGAGGGTCCCCCAATATAAAATGTCTGACTCTGCCACTGTGATGAGTTATGCTAAAAATGCTAATATATTTGCGTTTAAGACTCAGAGTTTGAAAGACATTGACAAATGTTTAGCATTACCAGACCATTTTTGAGAGTGCTTTCTTGGTAAGAGCTAACAATCTATCATAAATGGTTGATACACACACATGCATGGATGGATAATCTCAAGATTCACAACTTTTACATTGAAGCTGAGACATGAATTGAGAGTTTACATTAATCAAAAGAAGATGAAAAAGGCAATATTTCCCCTTCAAAATAGACAAGAAGCATCATGTTCCAATCAGATTACTTCTATTTTTATGGAATTGTATGAAAGTGGGTTGGGCATAACCCATTAGTGCCATGACTTTCAGTTGTTTGTTAATCAGTAGTTTGTTATAATTAGCCTCCAGATCAGATTATTGTCTAAAATTTGGTCTTGCTAAAGATTTGTTTGTGTGGTGACTGCTTTCTGCTTTTTGTACAGATAATCGGTTGTGAATCAGAAACATGTGCTTGATAAGCTTCTGTAAAGAACTGTTTCTTAAGTGGTTGTCCATTGTCCTCTGCTATTGTTTTTTAGAATCAGATGTCTGTTACAGTTCAGTTGGTAGTTCACTCTGTATAAATGGCATGTTTGCATAATTGAGTTTTATTCCATTAAACTTCCTCTTTTTGTATATTTTGTATTGATGTCTTTAGAATTGCGTTCCTTGCAGATATCCATCAATGATGCTGCAAAAGACTGGGGATTGAAATGTCTTCGTTATGAGATAAGTGAGTGACCTGTATGCTGAAATGTCTTTGGTTAAGAAAATCCCTCATGGTTTCCTTTGCACAGCTTATTTACTTATTGAATTTTTTTGCTTTTTCAGGGGATATATCTCCACCACGCGGAGTGAAGGCTGCAATGGAGATGCAGGCAGAAGCAGAGCGCAAAAGGAGAGCTCAGGTTTTGGAGTCCGAAGGTAATTGGTTTCCCCCTATTTCTTCTATTGAGTAAATCACATATTGCCTTTTGTGGGGCATATAATTCTTTTTACCATATGAAGGATTGCCAGTTGGAAAATTATATAATTTTTCTAGGAATAATGCCATTTTTCAGCCATAAGTTATTTGTAATGAAATGATTCAAGCTGTCAAGTAAGGTTGACCGTTTTCACATATGGTATCTTGTTCACATTTGACATTTCCTTGTTCTTTTCTTAGCAAGTCTTTGACATACTCCAGTAACAAGTAATGAAAGGACTTAAGGAAGGACAAGCTCCACTTCACTTCTCGTGACCCTTTGCAAGGAGAAATGTTTGTTATTTTCTCAAATGAAAAAAGGTTCTTTATACTCCTTCCCATAACAAACATGGGGGTGATGTGATTATTTTCCTACAATATGTTTACTCTTAGAATGCCTTAAGGAATCACCCAGTTTCTATAGAGAGATGTTGGCTTCTTTTTGCTACTATACAGTTGAATGAAGCTACTGCATCTAAATGAAAAATTCCAATTTAATGAATTGACTAAGTTTGAATGAATTGTTATTATTATCTGCTTCTCAAATTCAGAATTTCTCCTGCTTGCCATGACGATAATGTATGTTAAGCTTGTCAAGAATTTGCTTATTCGTACGTGATTTTAGTACACCATTGGAAATCCCCGAGAATGCTTTTTTCGTCATTCTTGTCCTTTCATGAGTATGATTTGTTGTTTGATATAACAGGAGAAAGGCAGGCAAACATTAATATTGCAGATGGAAGGAAGACTGCAGTTATCCTTGAATCTGAAGCTGCAAAATTGGACCAGGTTAACAGAGCTCTAGGTTAGTTACAACTTACAATGTCCAAATTAGAGCTTTCAGCTTTCAAATTTTTGGCAAGCAGCTAATTATCTCTGTGTTAAATCTTTGGATAATTGAATGTATGTTTACTGCAAAATCTAATAAAGTGATATAAGCTTGTCCATTAGTCATTCATTCTGGCAATTGATGTGACATAGATTCTAACAGACTCCTAATTGGTTCAGCAGAACTGTACATTATGAATTTTTGAACTTCCATTTTCTCTTGACATCTAATATTCTGATTCCTGAACTGTCTTGTCTCCCATAAATTTATGTAATAACAGGAGAAGCAGAAGCAATCCTTGCTAGAGCACAAGCAACAGCCAAAGGAATTGCCATGGTGTCACAAACCCTCAAAGAAAATGGGGGTGTGGAGGTGAGGTTTTTCACTTCATGCAAGTTAATTGAAGTGTCGTCCTATGAACAAGTCTTCTTTTTCACTGAGCAGTGTGTGTTGATCCGACATGTTTTCCTGATTCGTTTTCTGTAGCTTACCTTTGGAAATTTCTAATTCCCTCCCTTTTCCACTTCCTCATCCATTTCATGTCCCCCTCCCCCAACCAAAGGAAAAAAGAGAGAGGAGGTGGATTCTATTTTATTTTATTTTACAATTTTCCTTGCATCATAGTACTCTTTTTCTGCAAGCAATAATACGATGCATGTACACGCCGGCTGACAGATATATTAGAAAATATGGTTTACTTGGTCAGTGTATAATTATTTGCAAAGAGGATATCAACTGTATACATAGCTGATAATCTTGAGGTTCGTGGATTTTGCAGGCAGCTAGTTTAAGAATTGCTGAGCAATATCTTCAGGCGTTCAGTATGATCGCAAAGGAGGTCAACCATGGACCTTGATTAGATTTGTAATCTGATCATAAATTTAAGTTGTGAATTTCTACCAAAGTCCATATTTATGTATTGGTTTCTTCTTTTCATTAATCCAGGGAACAACAATGTTGCTTCCAGCAAGTGCTTCTAATCCTGCCAATATGATGGCTCAAGCCCTCAGTATATACAAGAACTTAATAGGCAACAATTCTGGCAATGGGCTTCCCGAGATTTCACAAGCCGGATCAAGGGATCACAACAAGAACGAAGTTCCATCTTGGGAAACTGGCGATGAGAGTTCCACAACTGCTGAACCTGCTGGTGCTGATCTTCTTGGAGAACCTGTTTTCTCACTACAAAGCCCAAAGAAGGATAACTAAATGAAGAGTCTAATTCCTAGAAAGAATACAAGAAGTGACAATTGCATTTGTTATTTTGCAAGCACGTTGTATTTTTGAGGAGGCGGTACTGAAACTGTAGAAAATATAAACTGTAAAAATGAAAATGATTCCGCACGAGTTTATTTCCTTTGTACTGCCCATTGCATCTTTGTCGATGTCAAATAAGGAATTGAGCATACGAATTTTGATAAATGCTACTGATTACTGACTGTTATCGTCCTAGCAACGCATTGAAGGGGTTTGAAATTTTTTTCAAGGCCCTTTTCTTTTACTTTAGCACTAACAGGTTTTCCACGTTCATTTTCAGTTTTTCAAGAAATCAACATCAAATTAGAGTCCTAAAGAATGTTTTTCTTATGCCCAATTTATCAGAAGATTTAAATCGATTAAATCCTTTGCATCGTCGAAATTTCTAAACAAGATAACCTCTTTTGTCAAGATCCAAGAAAGACTTGTATTTAAGCATTACAAGAAGATAATTGGATTAATGATATCATAATCTGTCACTCACATACAAAATATAATAAGCTCATAAAATATACAAATATAATTGAAAAATCAGGATACAATTTACCCTCAACAATTACCCCCAGTTCACCAATCCCTAGAGTCAGAAAAAATCATGAAAATGACAAAAACTTTCAATCAAAGAAGCCCGAACAAGACAAAGACTCCAAGCAATATGAGCCAAATAATGTGAACCAACAACAGGGCCTGGCCAGCCGGACTGGATCCGCCATTGCCGACCTCACAAAACCCTAATTTCTTCACAGGCGTCCCCGCGCAATGCGCGTCTGCGCATCCGCACCAGTAGGTCACCCCATTGGCGCCGCATACAGGGTCGGGTCGGAAGCACTTTACGGGGCAAAAATCGGGTTTCAAATTTGCGCGGCAGAGATTTCCATCTTCTTGTTGATCAGAAGGTAATTTGAGGAAATTGGGGGTTGATCGGACGGTGGGGAGGAAATGGGTGGTTAAAATAACGATGAGGATTAAAATTGAGTACGACGGTAAGGGTTTTCTGACGAAAAAATGCATTTTTGGCAAGCTTTAACGGAGTTAAAGCTTGCCCTTGGGATCCTTAGAATTACCGATCAAAAATTTTCTCTGAATTTCCAGGTTTGGAGAATTGAATTATGAAAGCCCTTCTTTGTCTTCAGAGAGGAGGAGGGGTAGGGCTGTTTGGGGGAGTTGAAAGAGTAAAATGAAGAATTTTCAAGAAAGCAAAGGATATTTTCTTGTTTCTCAACAATGGAAGAATCAATGAAATGATTTAACAATAAATAAATGAGACTGATTCACCGTTATTTATATCTAACAAAAAAATTTACAATCAAATATTTTACGGTTATGCCCAATCACGACCACCGATTTTATTTATGGAGAATTGGTACAAATGGTCCTTAACATTTGCAATCGGTGCAAAATAATCTCTAACGTTTTTTTTAGCATATAAATCTTTAATATATGTGTTTTGATAAACAATTGATCATTATTTGATAAAAAAATAAATGTGCCCTTGATTTTAATTAGAAAATTGTAATTAAATTTTTAGCATTTGTAAAAGATGCAAATAGGTCATGTATATTTATTAAATAATATTATTTAACATTTTAAATATATCACTATAGTTGTATCAATTAAATTTTTCATAAGAGAAAAATGTAAAATTATTGTACTTTAAGTATATGTAATTGTGAAAATTTTGAATAAAAATTAAGTTAATAAATAATAAAATAGTATATATAATTTTATGACATTAAACTAATCTTATTATATTTTTAAAACATAAAAATGCTAATAAAAACTAATTTACATATTATGTGTTTTTTTATTTTTGAACGATAATAAAACGATAAATTAAAATATAAATAATAGAGTTGGAGCTCTAATATCTATAGTTAATAAACAAATAATCAATTAAATAAAAGTATTTAAGCATCAAATTTGTGAAAAGAGTAGGTTTGCTCATCTTCTGACAGCTTGTCTCACGCTGTCAAGTAAGTTGTAGAATCTTCCTCTCTTCAAATTACCTATGGGGTTCCGAAAGGGTAGAACTGAGATTATTTTTCTTTTTATATTGTAAAGAAAAATAAAATTTTAAATTTTAAATAATGTAATCACTCAATAATAAAAAAAATTATATAAAATATTTGTTAATAATTATGAATTTTAATTTTAATTATTTTATAATAGTTCGTAATATATACAAAATAATTTAGTACATTATCAATTTAGTTAATAAAGTGTTAATTAAAAAAATTCGTTAATTTTCTTTAATTTTTATAAAAAAATAAAAGTATTAGACCAATTTGTACTTTTTTCAAAAGTTAAGAATTCAATTACAAATTTTCTAATTAAAACTGAAGGCATATTTATCTTTTTATCAAATAAGAACCAATTACGTACTAAAATAAATAAGTTATGAATTTTTATACTAAAAAATAAATATTAGAACTATTTTTATATTAAGAGTAAAGATTAGGGACCATTTTGCAACAATTTCCCTTTATGTATATATCAAAATCTCTTTTCGTTTGTTATTGACAGGTAATCCACCTGCCCAACCTTGCAAGATATTCGTTAGTGTGTTTGATAAGTAATGATTCATCAGATTGCATAGAATAATAAATAATATTTTAATGTCTTTTAACTATATTTTTATGATATATTTATTTAGTCCATATTTGTGAAAGTTTAAAGGTTAATTTGCACGGTTAATTATTAATCTACTATCAATCAATTTTTATAGTATCATACATTTTCAACCTTTAATTCAATTACAAATCACGTTATAATTGACAGATTTTGATAGATTTTTCTTCTCTTCAAATAAACAAAAAAATTTTAAAAAAAAAACTAAAAACAACAAAAATAAAAAATAAAAAAATTGTAAATAAAGTCACATAACTTTTAAAAACTACAAAGTAACTTCTTCCTCCACCAATTCTAACTTATTCTATTATTTAAGCAAACAATTGAACCTCACGCCAAGGGTGCTTACCGACTCGTCAAAACATGGTTATTCTTATAGGTATAAAATTCAAAAAATTAGTTGGTAGAGTGAGGGATTAGTTCAATATTCAGTATTGATGATAATGTCTTCTACTGAAAATGTTTGTTGTTGGATGTTAAAATTGACCATTAAATTTTTTCATGATTGTCATTTGCAAATGGACATTTAATATCTTGAAGTGTATCTTTGCTTTGTGTATCTAAGTATCTTATCACATGATATATTCATCCAACAAAAGTCATTTTTTCTTTCTCACATTACTTTAAACTAGCACAATAATGTTAAGACAATCAAGAGTATAAACTTTGGAGCATTTTTGTACATAAAACGGACATAGATTGATTATATTGTAACATACAGATTCACAATTTAGCTAAACTCTATCTTTGACAACTTCGATAGATAGCTAAAACAAGATTTCTTAAACTTTTGCGCATGTTTTCATTATAATTTCTCTTGATGATGTCAACAATTTGAAACGAACTTATTTGTAATAACATTATGGCATCGAGATCTCTCGTCGATCATCTCCATATATTCCATCTACAAAAAGATAAAAGAAAAATATACTTTTTATAAACAACTAAAATTGTAAAAATAAATCATAAATTTACACAAGCTAAAATATGTCAACCTAAACAATTATAGAATCTAGACATCTACTTGTCAAGAAAGACGTCTAGATTATAGACTTCATGAATAACGGAATATAAATATTGACACATACAAATTTGCATACACGTACATTGCGATACTAAATGCTTGTCAAATCTTCGTAAACATATATATTTCTATGTATATAGCTATTTAATATGCAGACAATGTAGACAATTTTTGTAACAATGTTGGTAGTGAAATCAGTCTACATTTGGTAGTATCTTGTATTACAATGTTGACAATAGAAAAAACAAAACAAATGAACATCGGCTGAATTTTCTTCTAACAAGAATGACAAACATTGTTGCTTCTTTATGAATTGAAGTATACCACCTTAACCTTAAGCCGTCGTCATCACGTACCTCCACAAGAGGAAGATTATCTTTCATGAATTTAAAATGAATATTGAAGGTATTATCATTAACATTGAACTTGTCCTTCAATCTACGGATCAATTCTTCCATATTATGTCACTTGATGTTGTAGTTGAGCTCTCTCACTTTTATTTATAAACCCTTTTTTGAAGTTCTTTCCATAAGATACAATGAATGTGATATTTCTGAAATATAGACCAATGAAAAGATTTGTGTATTTCATTAGTCTAGAATTCTGGAAAGCTCATATATTCAAGACAGTTCATATTGTCAAACTGTCGAGGCAAACAATATTGGCTAGACTTTGACACTTTCATTGTCTCGAAGTTCTACGACATGGTTGACTATCTAGAAAATACTATAATTTTAGCATAAAAATCTGTGAGTGCTAATATCTCAATAAAATAAGTATAATACACTTATTTTAGATAAATATTAACGTCCACAAATTTACCAATAAACATGATTGTAATGAAAGGTCTGCACCATAAAATACAATGAATTTGACATTTTGCATCATATCGTAAACATAGACCAATGAAAATATTTAATACGTGTAGTTCATAGGTCTGAAATTCTAAACAGTTTATACGTTCTAGATGATTCATATTGTCGAATTGTCGAGACAAACAACATTATCTAGGCAGTTCGACAATTTTACTTCTCGAAGTTATATGGCCTAATTGAATGCCTAGAAAATATTATTTATCGCTTAAAAGCCGTGATTGCTATTTCTCAAAAGAATGAATTCGATATTAGATGAATAAGATATTAAGATTATTGTAATTGTTCATATTACATTCTATAACAAAAAATAACACAAAACACATTTATTGCTAATGACAATTAAACTTTAAAGTATACAAATAAACATGAACATAGTATTTCATCTTCTTAGCATGCAAGTACATGTAAAGTAAAAAGCACTTCAAATGTATACAAAAACGGAAAAAAAAAAAAAAAAACAAAATATAACACAATCGCTTATGTCCCCTACTCAAATTTGTTAATCTTACCTTGAATGAAAATGTTTTGTTACAACTTCATAAAATGAAGAAATGCATAGATTATAATATGTAATCTCAAAAGTTGTGCACCTACTAATCATAACATATATTGTGATTTTTTAACAAAATAAAAAGAAGATAAAATTGACATCTTACATTCCGAAGTGACTATTTTGCTAATTTCTTTCAAAAAGTGGCTATATTTGTTTTTTCTCTCCCAAAAAGTTACTTCTTAGCGGGGGGGAAAAATAAATTTTCAAATACAGTCTTTTTGTCCTTATTATGTTTTCATAATTGTATAAAAACCTCAAATTTTCATTATGAAATGACACTTATCTGCCATCCCATGTTAGGACCAAAAATAATTGAATGGGTCGCTGTCTAATGCATGTGAATATTAAAATTTATTAAATGATTCACCAAATTTTGTCCATTTCATGTCAATCATACACTTGGAATTATTTGAATGAAGCACAAGAGTACCCACTGCATAATCCTGTGGTGCTGCTGTACGGGAACAAAGAAACGGGTCGACTCTGTGGCAACTCGGGAATCGGTTTCTCAACATTCAAATACTCCACCACTTGTTCCATATTAGGCCTCCCTTTGTTGTCATTCAAAGTACACAACAACCCGACTTCTAAAACCCGAATAGCCTGATCCGGGTTCAGAACCAAACCCATTTTCGTATCCACCAACTTTATTTTCTCATCTCCCACGTGCAAGGCCCATGCCAAGTCTAACAAGTCCATCTCCCCGTTTTGAATTCCTGCTCCGACCCGATACAACTTCAAGTACAAACACCCCGAATTCGAAAATATCCACTTTCTGACTCACCAATGCCTCAAACCTAGTTGACTCAATCGACGATAAAAGAAACCCGAAATCACCAAGCACTGCTCTGAAACTAACATCAAGAAAGACACTGCTCGTTTTCACATTCTTGTGAGCTAATTCCTTGGAATGAAGATAACTCAGTGACTCGGCCACGTCTTTAACCACCCGGAACCGACGAGTCCATGGCAAAACTCCGAACCCGTACAACCACTTATCAAGACTGCCATTCGGAATATAATCATACACAACTATAGTTTCTTGATGATCAAAGCACCACCCTCTGATCGGAACCAAATTCGGGTGGCGAATTTTACTAATGGCTTTGATTTCTTTATGCATTCTTCGTTTATCCAATCCATGTGAAGTTAAAAACTGGCTGGAAAATCTCTTCACCGCCGTATTGCAGCCATTCAACATAGTGGCTTTATATGTAACACTTCTATTATCACTGCCTAGAATCTGTAACTCACCAAAACATCGTGTAGCAGAAGAAATTTCTGTTCTTGTGAATTTTCGGGGCTTGTTTGGCGGCCTAGGACGCTGCTTTTTTTCAGTAAGCATCATAATTTCATCTTTATTCTTCTCTTTTCGCTTCCCGTTGAAGTTCAAGTACAGATTAAGAAGAATAGCCAAACAAAGTATAACTACAGCTAAGAAAATAAAAAAACTAGTAGGTGTTTTCTTGTGGGAAGCTTCAAGATTTTCCCTGTTTTGAACTCTGATTTTACTTTCACATGTTTCTGTTGAAGGAACTCGAAGATTGGCTTGACTTACAGAAGTGAAATTCCAGGATAAAATGTTGTGAATTTGTGTGTGATTTCCTGTGGAAGCTGAGAATCCAATGAACATATATTCGTTCAAATAAGGTGAGAGATCAAGATTACCAGAATAGGCAGGTTTAGAAGGATGTTCTATGCTATCTTGTCCGAGGTAGATGTCTATATATTTCTTGTGTCCATCATAAGATATCCAAGCTCTGTGTATTAAGCCATCTTTGAGATAAATTCCCATGTCTGACGCGTTGATGGCTGTGGTCGAAACTATGCTTCCCAAATTGATTCCAACATGGTTGTCGTTTGGGTCCCCAAACTCAGGGTTCTGATGAGCGTCGAATTCAACACCCACAGCTTTGTAATCCTCGTCGCATACATCATTGAGCATACCAAGCCATGCACCGGGCCGTCCCACTGTAAACTCGTCAGGAACTATAATAAAGGTTAGGCCACTGCCACCATCCGGGACGCTCAAATTAGAGGCCCTCAAGGGATCGGAATTGGAAATCTTTGAAGGATTTTGGAATTGGAAGGAGAAGGTAGTTTCGAATGAGGCTGGAGTTTGAGTGACTGGATCGAAAAGGCGAATAGGTGAAGCATATATTGCTCTTCCGGCTAGATGTTTAAGATCATTTTCAACTTTGGGGTCAGGTATTTGGATACAACCCTTTTCGCTTGAAATTGTAGCACTGCCTAAAAGTGAAACATCTAGGCTGGTTCTTGGATTGTTCGAGCTGAAATCATGAAAGAAGAGGCGCTTTGTCACGTTAATTACGGGTTTACTGCTTAGATTATCGTGTGACGAATCAACGAGATTTGAAAACCAGACGACGAATATGAGGAAAAAGAAAAAGATGGCTGATATCGTGGATAAGAACCTGCGGAAACCCATGAGGGAAAATTGGCACAACAGAGAAGAATGTTATAGCCACAAAGAATTTGGAGTCTGGCAATTTATGGTCATGTGAAGAACATATTTTTGCATGGTCCAATTAAATCCAAACGTCAGAAATTTTACGATTAGATTCGTAGTATGTGGTCTTGCTACATTACAAACATATCTAATCTACCCACTTGCTAAAGATTTATCTGCATCAGCACTACAAAGACAGGCACAGGTCCCGGGGGTGGGGACGTGAGTGGGGTTTGATGAAGTTAATGCCTTGCTTAGGACAACTGAGAGTGACTGCTATATAAACTTCCAAGTTTATGCACCTAATATTGTTACGACTTTCAGTGTCCCAACCATTTGGCTATTTCTGCAATCATGTAAATGATCATATGTCCCAACAATCATTTAAGTATTACCAGAGTAAGAGCAAAAGTGTACCCAACGGAAAAATCTGTTTGAACATAACAAAGACCAACCCGACATAAATTAGGTAAGGTCTAATATAAGCATTATCTGAAATTGCATTATCTGAAATTGAAAATGCAACTTCAGTTGGAATTCTACAGCAATATCTTTCCATAATTTCAGGTTTCGACCTCTAGACACTGCATAGAAATCGCAAGTCCCAACCTTGTATAAAATACCTTTACTAAGAATACTTGCAGACATAAGTTTGGCACTCAAACTGTCGACCAGCTGCCTACCAAGAAACATGAAGGCAGTTGGGAACATGAATGTTACTCAAATTAATTCCAGGGATTGAACACCATTAACCACGAGTGAAAACTTTTCAATACTCTATCTAGAAATCCTGTGGTCCAACTGGAAGGCAAGGTCAGTTCATAAAACATATCAAAAGAAGTAAGACGTATATGACAAAACAGCTGCATTTGTTCATTAACAGAGAGATACACTCAAAAAACAACAAGAACGCATGCCCACAAGAAAAAGTCACTTGCAAGAATAGACACAATCAAACTTGAGAAACCCGTAAATGATTTAAATAGAAAATTATATCTGTGACCAACCAAGTCATTTCCAACTTGAAATTTCGTAGCACAAAATTGTAAATCAAAATTCCAAACACGTCTATAAGAAGTCTCCACATAAACTTAATGACAAAGGGAAGACCACCGGTCCAGAACAAAACCATCAATGGATATTTCCTACAACCTAACTACTCATTCTTCCTCAACGATGGTTGCCTTCTCGCTGACATAGATACCATCAAGGAACTTCCGAATATCCTTGTTCTTGACATGGCATTTCTGTCCAAACAAATATGTATTTTCAGCACGTGCTTGGAAAGAAATAAAATAAAGAGCTATGCATGTTTTCGTATGTGTGTCTATAAATACATAGGAAGAGAGTGTCACCTGGTTTATCAAGGCACAAGATCGAGAAACAAGCTCAATGTCATTCCCATCCAAAACCAATTCATCCTTAACCTTCTCGGATCGAAGGATTGAAACCCCTTCAAGCATATCCACCTTCCTCACCTGATTCAATAAACAGAAAGAATGGTGTAATTCACGACACCTAATTCAAAGGTTGATTTAGTGACGACAAGCTTAGGCACATGCAAACCTACGGCACTTATAGCATTAAAAAGTTGCCAGATCTGTCAGCCTAAAATGCAGCTGGCATTACTGTAGAATCGATGTCGCAAGAATTATCATTTATTAATATATACTGCAAACAAATATCCAACTATCCCCATACTATTAAGATACAAACTCGCAAGAATTATCATTTATTAATATATACTGCAAACAAATATCCAACTATCCCCATACTATTAAGATACAAACGCAGTTCATTTGCATTTCATTCTTATTGATAGTTGTATAAATGATTGGAGGTCCCAATATGCTCGTAATCTCAATCTTACACCAACATATATTTCATAAGCAATCAACATAAATAAAAAAAGATGCAGTATATTTTCCCAAATAAAAATAGAGAGATGCAGCTCCCTTTCTAGAGAAGATACTTCTCTTTTCCTCTAATTGAGAAATCAAGTTCCAGTAAATGCAAAGCAAATTGTGTAATTATTAAATTAAATACTCAAGCAAATGCAAATAGATGCAATTCATCAAGATATTACAATACTATAAACAGTACATCAGATGGTGTAGGTATGCAACCAATTCACAACTTTGTGTCAAACAAACTAGACATTATTCTCTTGCTCAATATTCTATACAGACACTTTAGCATATTTTTCAGAACAGAATTAATAAAAATGTTGTTCTCCAATTCATTGAAATATCACATTACTGTACACAGTAAATTAGAGGATGCGGCCAATTCACAACCTTATATTAAAAAACTATACATTATTCTCTTGTTCATATTCTATAAAGGCACTTTTGCATATTTTTCCAAATAGAACTATTAAAATTGTTTTACTCCAGGTCAACAGGTTTCTACATGCATACATGCATGTAATGATATATTTATATGATGGTTGTAAAATGCCAAAGTTCCGACCTTTTTCTCGCCAAGGAAGTTACGGATCTCAATGGACTTGTTGCCATTAGTAATCGAAGCGTTGATCGGAAAGTGAGCATACACAAACCGCATCTTGTAGCGGTAACCCTTAGTAACACCGGTGATCAGATTCTCGACGTGGCTGAGCGCCGTGCGGATGGCGGCGGTGGTCTTCCTGGACCCGAACCAGGCCTCGACCTTCAATTGCCTCTTCCCGGTGGCCTCTTCGGTAATCAACTGGAAATCCAGATTCAAATGCTTGAAATTTCTTATCAACTTGCCCCGAGGACCTTCCACTTCAATCATTTTTGCTTTCACCTTGATCTTCACTCCGTCCGGAATATCCATGGTTTCCGACGAGAGAATTGTCTTCATTTTTTCACTCTGTGTGTGTGCAAAATGTGTGTAAGAGACAAAGAAAAACCCTAGGGAAGAATGGAAGAGAGTATATAGCGGGGTGTTTAGAGAGCTCGCTGAATGAATTTAGGAAGGAAACAAATAAACCCTAGTTTTGCTTTCTGGGCCGAACAGTGGGGCACGAAATATTGGGCCTATTGGGAGTTTGATGTGTGAAATATTAGAAGCCCTAGTTTTATATTTAGGCCAAAATATGGGCCGAAAAGTGAGGGCAGAATATTGGGCCTATAGGTTACATGTTGAATAAGGTGGTGTAAAACAAGATTGCACGTATGTTTTGTTCATTTTTAAGGTAAAATCTAGGGCTGGCCATTGGTCGTATGTTTATGGGCTCCAAAGTTATAGGGTCTAAACTTAATTCAATAAAAATTATATTTCAGTGCTAAAACACTAACGTGTCCTTGTAATTGTAAAAAATACTAATTCAAAAACGATATTTTTTTCTGTAATATTGTTTTCTATCATATTGTTTTATTATGATATTTTTTTTGTATGATACTGTTTTATTAAGATAATATTTTATTATAATACTATTTTATGAAAAATGATTAATATTGCTTTACTTTTAATATTGAGTTGTAGTTTGTGTATACTATTTTATTAAGATATTGTCACGTATAATATTAATATATTAAAATCTTAATATCTAATGATATTGTTTTATTTAAATAATGTGCTATAATTAATAGTTAAAATTTTAAAACATAACATTTGTACTCATCTAAACATGATAATAATGTGCTTCTCATAATACATTTGCTTAACTTGTTTGCTATCTTTAATCATATGATACTGTTATATATGATAGTTTTATTGTGATATTGATACAAATATGCTTCTGATACTATTTTATTGAGATAATTTTATTATGATAATGTTCTTTTGTTGAGTTATAATTTTCTATTTTTAGTGTATGCAATAATGTTCTTATTTACAAATATACTAATACTAATATACTTGTTATATTAATATAATAATGTACTTTTGATACTGAAATATTAAGATATATTTATCTGTGATACTATTATATTAAGATGTTGAAATATGATTATGAATAAGATATTGTTTGCGATATTGTATTACAAGATACTGTTTTTAATAAGATAATATTTGTGATATTATTTTCTATGATACAATATCAAATAACACATATGAATGTATAACAGTAACATCCCGAAACATATAAAAATGTTGATGTATATGAAACAAATATTGTTTTCTTTTATTCGACCAAAAAATAATTACAAAATAATTGTGTCTCTAAATATTAAAAAATAATATCTCCAATAAAAACAACTTAATTCAAAAAAAAAATAAGAGAACATATTCATAAAAACTGAATCTAGCTACAAAATAATATCCAATAAGCAAATGTTTCCAAAATTTTACAATCTAGAGACTATCCAATACTTAATAAAATCACTATTATTATCTAATAATAATAACATGTTGTTAGAGTTTAAAACTTTATCTTTTACACGATTGAGAAGAAGAAAAATAGTAAAAAATAGTGAATCTGCTATTATCACTTACGAAAATAGTGGAAAAAGTTTAGGTGGAACTCCGGTGACAAAGTGCAATAACATGTGGGAGGCACGAGATAAGATTGTGATCACATGCATTGTTGTGTTGAAAGTTTAAATAGGGTGTAATTTTAATTAATATGGGTCATATGGGTAATTACGGAATTAATTGAAATATGGTTTAAGTAATATAACTTAATAGCAATTTTGAAAAGTGTTTTGACTTAATTTAGAACAAATTACATACGGAATGAATTATAGACAATTTTTCTCATTTTTATTTAAAACAATAGAGGAAAAAAATAACGCAAATTTTAGAATTTGTCTTATGGCATATTCAGTACACAGTACTATATATTAATGTACGGTATAATGGACAAATATAACTTTTTTTAATATTATTTACTATTTAGTGTTGTACCATCGTGCATACGATTTAATCTCTACGTGTGTTATGTAGTAAAAATATTAGTTTTACAATGGAAAAATTACTATTTGGTTATGTAATGAAAATATTTTTGTAAGGTTTTCTATATGTCAATTCTAAAGGGGGTTGATCTCCTACCAATTTATAAATGCCCACGTTGATGTGGCATTATATAATTGATAGTTCATGATTATACGCTTATTATTTTTACCAATTATGTGATGTAATCTTATCATGGACATTATAAATGGGTAGAAGATCAAATCCAAAATTCTAAATATCTATTAGCATCCCTACCTATGATGTGATTTGGGCTCCAACAAGATGCAAACAATGTATATTGGCTTCGAAACTAAACACCCGTTTGACAGAAATTATAAACTAGTTTATAAATTAATATTGATTTATTTGAGTTAAAATTGTTGACTTTTCAAATTACTTTAATGTAAATTGACAAAATTGTCCATTCTGCTTTGAAATCAAAATTTGTTATTTAAGGGTAATATATGCATTTCATGTTAAAATTAGTTTGAAAAATCGAAAAATATAGATGAAATAAACCACTTTTAGTTTATAATCCCTATCAAACAGAACTTAAATTAGGTCTATGCAAATTTTATCCACTATTTTATGTGGATTAAATTGGAAAAATAATATTGTGAATGGAACCACTATTGATGTTGATGTTGATGTTGATTTTGATTTTGAAATTGATTTCATATAGACAATGTTCAATTGATGTATATTGGTTGGAGGTCGAAGATACTCATTTGACAAAAGATTATATAAAAAGCACGTGCAAATTTATCGAATAGTTGTTATATGTTAAATTGGTGTAAGAATTTTGGTTACCAAATCAAGGAATACCAATAATTTAAATAAATTATCTTATGTCTAGGTTGTACCCTCATATACATGTTCAAAACTTGAGAATATGTCCACAATTAACAAAATATTGTAATTTTCAAAATTTCAATTTCATGACATGATGTGATTGTATTCTTTTTAGCACAAATAATTAACAAGACTTTATTTTGAAAATGATTTCGTTGAGAAATTGAATTAGGGGTATTGTAAAATTGAATCGAAATTATTGAAAAAGTTCACGTGAATATGTTAATATTTTAATTTTGAACTAAACTGTTTAGAAACATTTCAGTTTAGGTTTTGATAGTTAAAATTGTTTGCAACCAAGCAGCACCATTTTACACAAATAAAAAATAAAATAAAATTATTTTTTAACATAACAAATTTGTCATAAGACAAATGTAAATCATATTTCAAAAGTATTTTTGGATTTTTTGAAAACTTTCTATAATACGACATTGAAAATTAGTGGTTCATTGTATGTAACGTATAATACTTTCTTTCATGAAATATCTAATATTCATAGTGTTGAACAAAATAGTTCAAGA
Organism: Forsythia suspensa; assembly: GCA_023638005.1. Lineage (NCBI taxonomy): Eukaryota > Viridiplantae > Streptophyta > Magnoliopsida > Lamiales > Oleaceae > Forsythia > Forsythia suspensa. Next base: position 50,275,566 of record CM042666.1, read on the forward strand.
GTCAAATAGTTTGATGGGATCCATGACAAGTAGTATGCAGAAAAATAATAATAATCAAATATTGAGACAATTCTAAAAAAATTAATCAATTATTGTTCATTGCAACCGTTCTTGTCCCATGATACAATTATAGTTTAATAATTGTTATAGTTATAGTTGAATTTTGTAATATTTTATTTCTTTAAGCTTTTATTGAGATTAATGTATTAGTGTTATAACGTTTATGTTTCGAAAGTTTCAATTTAAACTTTATATTGATATTTTAGATCAATACATTTTTATTAATTTGTTTAAAAAATTATATCGTTGCATAAACCGCGGTTTGAAATCGAATCGACCATAAAAAATGAATTGATTTGATTTGGAATTTTTCCTAATCATTTCAAACAATTTGGTTTAAAAATAAGTCAAGCACTAAATCGACTTCTCTTAACAATTAATTAAATTATCCAAATATACAAAAGTTTCAATTATTTTTCTCATAGATTTTGAAACTTTTTATGTGAAACTTGTTGGTTTAAAATTGCAAATGCAAGAAATGGTTATGAAGTAATATAAGTGTATAAGTCAAATATTGTTTCTACAAGAATTGTGTTATTAATTATTAATAAAGACAATTAATCCAAATTTTAAGATCAAATTTTGATGATGGTTTGTTATTTACTAAATTTGAGTTGTGACAAACTTTGAGAAAATTAGAATTGCCTAAAGGTACTAAGACTCCAATCACACATATAAGCACTTTTCGAATAACAAATCATAGCAATATAATTGTACACTTTTCAAAAGTCGACCACACAATGTCTTTCTTTTGTTTGTAGTTTGATATTTAGGTGTTTAAATGAAAAGAAATAATCTGATCTATCTCAAATTTGATGAACTATATTGAGACGGCAATACTTTGTCTTTGATAGTTGACGAGTAAATTCTACTAGAGCAATGACACGGACTTCACTTGTAGAAACAATGTTTTTTGACATGGAAAATGGAAAGAAAGAAAAGGTCAATTTATATTTAGCTAGGGCGGCTGAAGTAATATTTATTGGAAGGTGTCTTCAACAATCTTTCAAGGATCATTTGTTTCTGTCACTGTCCCTTTGGCACTTTTAAGAGTCCAAAATTTTTAGGCCAAACAAAATATTAGGATAAGATACATATACCTTTCCAAATACATGAACCAAAAATAGCAAAAATAATGTGATGGACAAAATAATTATCAACATCACTTTTTCTCGTCTACGAAAGTCAAGAATTAGATGCTCACAACTAATGTTTTAAAAAACGATTCCCTGATTCCAAAAAAAGAAAAGAAAAAAGGGTTGAATCGATAATTAAAATACTGAAAAAATAAATACTTCTTCAAAAATATAACTTGAAAACTACGTAAACCAATTAGTTCTAGATTATTTTACCAATTTCTACAATATCGTGGCATGATTATAATACATTAAAAGAGAAAGAATTAGATTAAAATTCAGATTTGATATATAATTATAAATATTATGATTTTATTAGATATGCTAGTAATAAATCAAATTAATTATAATAAAATGCAGATTTTTTTTAAAAAAAATGAGAATAAAACCTTGCTGAATATCTTAACTACACACATTGACTAAATATATATTATTATTAATTATTTGGCAGTGGCATGTGGTTTAAGATTGTCTAATGACTCATCATTGACTTGCAATTTAAAACAACTAACACTTCACTTTGAAAGATACACGAAACAATTAACTATTCTATCCAACCATGACTAGTGTCGAAGCTTGACTAAAATAATTTAAAGATAAATGAGACAGAGATGAACAAATTATAATTCTTCATTTTTGTGAGGTCTAAACTATAAAATATTTTCAGAAATACTATCCATGCGATATTTTGTTTTTTTACAATTATGTATTGATCATCTCAAATCAAGAAATATCATATAAGTAAAACGATCATTGAAATTTTCTTTAATATATAATATTAACACCAGTAAACACGAGATGTTAGGTTTAGAATAATTGAATTGTGTGATGCAATTGTATTACTTAAAAATCGTAACTCTAATCAATTTTACAGTGCACACAATCTTCTTTTTCTTTCAATCTTAAATTTAATTTTGTGATATCTTAAAGAATAATGTTAGCTATCGATAGTTGTTCACTACCAGTAATCATCTTACGTAACGTTATTTAATTAAATTAATTATTTTCTACAATTAAGTAATGTATTCATAGTCAGCAACTACGAATAATTCATCTAATTGAGTAATGTAACATAAGATGACTACTACTGATAGTGAACGACTATGAACATAATTACTCTATTTTAAATTATATAAAAGTTATATATTCTATCATCGTAATCTATTAATTATATTCTTTTATTTACGTTTAGCCATCACAATTAATCAATTGCGTGTTTTTCGTGGTCTCAACAACTTGCCTTTGCAAATTTATTTGCACCACATAATTTCAGTGGACATTACTGGCACTATGTAGTATGTAGGATTTAGTTCACAACTTGCTTAGAGGTCGACAATATATCTTATTAATAATTTGTTGCCTTTTTTTAGAGGTTGAGAGAGAAGGGGGTATAAAAGTAATTGACTAAAAAAAAAAAAAAAAACACTCCCTACGAGAAAGATAAAACTGTATTATTTATAAACTATTTTGTCCTGTTTTATTTTGTGAATTTATATATAAATCAATAGTATTTAACTATTTATTGGTAACAAGATTTTAAAATTAAATCAATATACTGAATATTAATTTATTTTATTTCTAGTTTATTACAATATAATTTCAATAAAACTCGGCTCAAATTGTGTTGCATAAGTTTTAACCAATAATTTCCAGAGGCTAAATTGCATGAGTGGTCCTCAGCGTTTGACTCTTCTTGTACTCTAACCCTTTTTCTTCCCTTGGCATTTGACTCTCATCTTTTCTATTTTCCACGGCCATTTGGTCTAAACTCCAAAAGGTAAAACAACTCTGCACTTAAATAACCAAAAGAATATAAAAAAAATAAAAAGAACATAAAAAAAAAAAAACAAACTAAACAAAATGACAAGACTTTTCAGTCTATGTAAATACTACAATCATTTTACACGATTGAATACCATATTTATTAAAAAAATTTACAGGAGACAATTCTCGTTTTAGTTAAAAAAAAATCTTTTAAATTTATAACGTATATTGCCATACACGAGCATAATTCATATTTGACATTTTCTCTAAATTTCATTCTTGTCTTTATTTATTTTTTTTTTTTTTGTCTTCTAGTTTATTGTTTATTCTTTCAAAGACAATAAGTTAACAAGACCAGTGAATAGTTGTGAAAGTGGGACTGGGGCTGGTGAGTGATGAGGGCATGTGAAAGAACATGGTTGATCTCCTACCTATTTATAATGTCCACATTGAGGTGATATTGATAAAAATAATAAGTGTGAAACCATGAACTACCAATCATGTGATGTCATCAGCGTGAACATTATAAATAGGTAGAAGATGATTGCTATGTGAAAGAAACTAATATTTTATTTTTCTCTTTTTTATTTTTGGAGTAATTATATTTGTACTAAAAATAGAAATAAAAGAACTGTAGTTAAAAGTGCAAAATGAGTTAAACATTAAGGGTGTGTTTGATTAATTCCATGGAAAAGAAAAGATTTTCCATGTAAGTAGGAAAAAAAAAATCACCTATTTTTGCAAGAAAATATTTTCCAACTTTTCCTTCTTAACCACGCTTTAAAATGATTATCATGAAATCGTTTTCGTTTTCCATGTCTTGATCAAACGGTAAAAATGGAAAATATTTTCTACTGATGTGACAAGATTTTCCATGGATTAAAAATTTTCCATGGAAAATCTTCCAATTAAACACACCCTAATGTTCTTCATGCAATTTTAGTGATTTCAATATCATGTCCTCCTGGAGTGGTCGTAAATGATAACATGCATTTGGCGAATATTCTGAAATCAAGGGAGGGCATTAAGTCTAGTTTATTCCAGTTTGTATAGGAACAGAATAATCCAACGTATGCCAGCCAAATTCTCTACTCAAAAAATCTGCTTTAATGTCTGATCGAAATTTTGAATCGAATTCTTGATAAAATCTTGTCAATCATATCAAATATCACAAAATTTTATTAAATATTAATTATTAAAAATATTAAAAAATAGATAAACGTCAAATATTTTTAATAACAAATTAACAATTATAATTAACTAAAATCAAATAATAAAGTCAATTTTGCAACTAATTTATATAGGAGTACTTTTGATTTTTGAAATGTAAATAAAATCAAACTGACATTTAAGCTACGTTAAATGATGAACCAAAATTTGAAATCAAATTAAACTTCCATTTCAATTTATTTTTAAATTAATATTTTAACTGTAATTAATTTTTATGACAAACCCATGAACACAAATTACCATAGATATATGTACAAATTAAACACAATCATCAACAATCACAACATTACAAGTCCAATAGATTAAGTGCTTGTTTGATAAAGATTTAAAAGGGCTTTTTTTTTGTTAGTCAAATTTCCTACCAAAAAGGGGCCACCTTTGTCAAATATTGCGACTGCTTGGGTAGTCAAATTACCTCCTCAGCCTTTTTTTCGAGTCAAATGTTAGGCTGCTTTCTACATCAACAATGTCATTTTGGTCATTTAATTCATATTCCATACTCTTTGTCACACGGCTATCAATTTGGTCAAAAGATAAAAAAATCAAAAACTGTTTTTAATCCCTACCAAACAAACTCTAAGTTTTATACTTTTATGGCTGATTTTGAACAAGTTGATTAGAAATTCAACCCCCAAAAAGGAGGGAATACATAAATGGCTTATCTTAAAAGTTATCAAAGCAAGGTACCAAAAAAAAAAAAAAAAGAAAAAAAAAAGAAAAGATTCAAAAATATTACGAATGAACGAATGTCATTGTTGATTTGTATAAAGAGGTAACTCGATTTTCATAAGAGACGACAGAGAATGAAGGATAATTAATTTCAAATTAGGATTCAAATTTTTGCAGTTTTGTATTGTTTTAGTCTTAATTTTGATTTGAGTTTTAATTCAAATTGAAACTCAGTTCAAGTGCCTAATAACTCAATCTCCAAAGTCCATAATAATTAAAAAAAAAAAAAAATAGATGATTGTTAGAATCAAGTAATGGAATCGTATGATTTTAAAATTTTAAAATCTTAAATCAAATCGTTTTATTATTTGGGACCATAAAAGCAAAAAATCCGAATCGAAAATTTAACAACCATTAATGAGATATAAAAATAAAATTTATTAACAAAATAACAAAAAAATAAAATTTACAATCTTGCACTTTCTCCCATTTTAACCTAATTTTATCGGTTTGATTACAAATCGTATTAAATAAAACTATAAAATATTATTAAAAAAATTAGTTTTTCCTTTAAATTTTATTTAATATTGTACAATTTACAATATGCAGCAAGTACTAATGTGGTTAGCTATCAAAAAACAAATAAGACTGAAGAATGTAGCAAAGAGCGCGTTCAGTTAAGCTTGAAATAAGTAAAAATTAATTTAAGTAACTTTTTATTTTCATATGTGTCTAATAAATTAAGTAAAGCCACTTATTAGTAAACTTTATTATGTAAAGCCACTTATTAGTAAACTTTTTAACCTCAGTCATATATATTATCTATCCCAATCCAACATAATACTATTTATATAATATTATCAATTATAATTTGACAATAAACAATTATCTGATGAGCAAACCCAACCTAGGAATACCTTATTGGCTTATTCTATGCTATTTAGGATACCGAATTGCACGAGAATAGTATAATTCTAGTACTAGTATAATTCTAGTTCTAGATTCGGAATTGCCTATAAAAACACGACCCACTAATTTTCATCTCGTATTGAACATTAGGGGGTTAACATTGTTCGTTGTGTCCATAGTCCTTTTACGATTCAAACGAACAATTTTAGCCAACAAAACAACAATCGGATATTTGTTTTTGTCTGTCAGGTTTCTTTCTTGAATTACACTCTCTCCTTCCATTCATTGTTTCATCCACAAAGAAATACACAAAGAATTGCATATACGTATATAAATATATATACAAATATAATTGAAGGAATGGGTAGGAAGAACAGAGAGATAAACAAAGGGAGGGTGTCAAGACCCGGCAGTTATGCAATACCCGCATCCATAACCAACCCTACCTGTATTTCTTGCACCACCTTCAACATCCTTGCCCCCATTTACAAAAGACTCGATCCCAAGGTATGCCCTCTTTTAACATGTTGATTTATATTGTGTTTTTGTTTGAAATTTGTTGGTTTTTAATGGGTTTTTGTTTAATGTACATTGGGGAAAGGGCAGGACCAGAGCTGCAGGGAAAGTGATGTGAAAGATTATTGGTTACACAGGAATCATATGATTTTGGATTGGTTGTTGTATGAAAGATCTTCCATAATTTGTCTTCAGGTTTTGTTTTCTTTCTGTTTGATTTGATTTTTCCAATTTTTGAGAATAAATATTTGATATTGATTACATTTATGTTGTTTGTTTGTGGGGTGTTACAGGAATTCTGGGTTGGGAATGAAGAGCTTGTTAATATTTATGATAAGAGGCTTGGTGATGCTGGATATATCAATTTCAAGCTTGCACGGACAAATAATCGTGGCGATGGTATCCTTGTAGTTCTTCTAAATTTCAATTTATGTAATTCTATGTCTTTCAATTTTGAAACACAACGGATTATGAGAAATTACTCCTTTTCTTGACCTTTATTGCTTTTATGTGTTCATGTCAAAACATTCTGCCTCAAAGAAAACAAGAATAATTACAAGAAAAACAAGATGTGTTTTGGAAAAACAAGAATGATTACAAAATTACAGAAAATATGAATGTAAATTAAAATTATTGGTATATTTGGTTACGGTCAAAGGAAGTTCGATGTTCTTTGAATAAAAAGGTGATGGCACAGTTCCTTTCAAGCTGTTCATTAGACCTGATACTCTGCTATGGAGAAAGGAGGATTCATTTTCAAATATGCTTTTACGTATTAATTTTAGAATTTAATTTTCATGCATGTTAATGTTAGTGTGGTGCTCTATCATTTGGTTGCAAAATGGTTTTGTTCTTAATTGTAATAAAAAGTTCTTAAATTTCTACAGGTCTCCTGACTGCTGTTCATAAGGACTACTTTAGGGTCATCAGCCATCGGGAATTGCTTTTCAATGATTTTGGTGACCGTGTTGCTCAGCTATTACACGTTGAAATTATTGCACCCTTCACACAATGTCGAAGCAGTAATCTTTGCCGGGAAATGCTTATAGTGAACACGCACTTGTTGTTTCCACATAATTCAAGTTTGTGCTTAGAAAGACTGCGACAGGTATGATAAAATGCTTTTCTGAATCCCACGAATTTGATTTTGTTCTCACTTTTGATATTATTTTGTAATCCTATTTGTATGGCGTTCTTTGATAGGTCTACAAAATATTGCAATATATTGAATCATATCAAAAAGATAACAAGCTCAGTTCAATGCCTATTGTACTCTGTGGGTAAGTTTGTATTACTTGCTTTCTCCTTTGATAACATTTTCGGTAAGGTGGATTGGATAACACTGAATAATATTAAATTAGAAAAAGAAGTTAAAAATGTTATTCACAATATCGTCTAGATGGTCTTGTACTATGTACCAAATATGCCCTGAGAATTCTCTAATCAGTACACGTATTTAACTTTTGCAGTGATTGGAATGGAAGCAAGAGTGGTCATATTTACAAATTTCTTAGATCTCAGGGTTTCGTATCGTCATATGATATTGCTCATCAGTACACCGATGCAGATGCCCACAAGGTAATTTGCCTCTCTATTCTCATTCATTCTCTCAGCCATTATTGACTCGGAAAATTTCCTGTTTCTGATGCTGTATGCTTTTATGCAGTGGATAAGCCATCGGAATCATCGTGGGAACATCTGCGGTGTAGATTTTATATGGCTCCTTAATCCTAATAGATATCGGAAATTACTGAAAACAAGTTGGAGTGAAGCAGTGTTTGCATTGTTCAAGGTGAGACGTGTGTTTTAATTTTTTCTGTATCTTTTGGCTGAAATTTTATTTATATTGTTATGCAATATTGTCAATTGGTTTAGTGGTATTTAGATAACTTCCCACGTTGAAAAATGAGTAGATGAATTGATATTAGATTCTTGCAATGAATTTTAACTAATATACTTTGTTCATTGGTAATGCCGCGTGCGTGCCTATTTTGCCAGTTTGAGGTTGGCTAAGCCTATATTGTTTGCTCATAAGTAAATAGTTGAAGATAAGATTTTTATGATGACCTTATCAAATAGCTTAAGTTTTTATATCAAATGGTTAACATAGTATCAAAGTAGACAAATGTCTAAGTTTAAGTTTATACGCCACCAATTTATTAAAAATTGTGTACATACGAGGCTTTGTTGAGTAAAATGAACCCCACGTATACGCGAGAGGATGTGTTGAAGATAAGATTTAAATGATATACATGTGGCCTTATTAAATAATTTAAGGTTTTAGATCAAATGGTTCAATATAAACTAAGTAAGTTTTAAAATATATATTTCTTATGGGTTAAAGTTGGAAATAAGTGAGTTGTTTATTTTGATAGGAATGTAAGTGTTACTTTCTCAACCTTTTTTATTTAAAAGTAAGAAAAAAGTAAAATATCCAAATATGTTTGGAACAAAAAGTTACTTAAAAGTAATTTTTACTTTTAGTTAATTTAGCCAAGCATGATCTTTCTCTCTAGTGTCACCAAATTTCTAAATAGTCAACTGTTGATTATAGGATCTGCAATATAGCCTACCTTCGGGATGTCCTTTCCTATTTTTGCTCGAAATGTTACTGATGGTCTTTCATTTTGTCACATTATCACTTGAGATATGAACTAGGGAGATTGTAATTTTTTATGTTTTGCATAGATTTCCAAGGGGTCTCTGGATGGAATCTGAATGGGTCGAAAATGTGTTGGGTGAACACACCCCATAGTTTAGCTTTAGGTTGGAAGAGGGAGTTGCACAATTTAAAACATCAAGCCTTTTCTTCTTTTCATACTAAATTTTCAAGTGCGTAGAAAATTTTCGAATAAGAAAAAGTACTAAAAGCACTAGCAAGCTTGAAATTATCCCATCTCTCGTTAGCATGAAAATATCCAATTATACTCGGAGCCTTCTTCTCCATAATATATTCTACATATTGTGCTCCAATTTGACGACTTGCGCTTGAAAAATAGGGAGGGAGGGAGGGAGGGAGGGCCTAACTCATAGAGAACTTAGTATGCATTGATGGCTTTTGTGCATTGAAGTCCTTCTCTTGTATCTTTCTGTTCTTGCTGTCTTTTGATTATTACATCTGTGTAATGATGATATAATATGATCCAAGTAATTGTAATATTTAACACTTGCGTCCTTTCATTTTCAGTATCAACTTCGGCGAGCCTCTTTGACAGAGGATGATGCATTTGCCTTTCTGAAGGCTGATAGCGATGGCGATTACATTACCTTCTCTGGTTTCTGTGAAGCATTGCGACAGGTTCGTGATATCTCAGATTTATGTACTTGCATTTGCACTTGGGCTAGAATTCTATCTATATATTTTCCGGGAGTGGGCTGGCAAGGTGGAGATGAATAACCACTATTCTTTGGTATTCCCACAGCTTAATTTGATTGGCCACTGCTATGGACTGAGTGTTGACGAGACAAATGATTTGTGGGTGCAAGCGGACATTGACGGGAATGGTGTTCTTGATTATAACGAATTTAAGGCATTATCTCCATTTTTAGCTTATTTAGCATTATTTTGCAAATTATGATTATGTTTATGCATCTTATTTGCTTTTTCTAAATCCTACTTAAAGTGAATTTCTTTTCCTAGTTGGTGCACTGGAAATGACGAGGCAAACATGATTTTGAAGACTTTCACTTCTTTCTATAAAACTTAGCATAGCAGAATTTACACATTTTAGTGATTTTAATTGTTCAGTAGTGCGTCAATCTCTTTGCTACTACTTTTTTTCTCTCTTCTTAATTATATATAAATGGCATTGCAGCAGCGAATATGGAATACGACATGGTCAGAGGAAAGAGATGAAGTGAGCAATGAGGTCGGAGCCGATGCTGTCAATGTAACAGAGCAAACTATAGGTTTCAATGTCGAGAATGCAGTTCTCTTCCCCACAGAAGTAGAGAAAGGAATGTGGCCAGAAGATTATTCGCTTTCTGATCATGCCCGACTCACCGTAGTTTTTTCGCCAGTAAAAATGCCATGTTTTCAAACGATATTATGACCATTGTTTGTCACCTCTGGAGTCCGGACGTGATATTTTGTGAAGAGAGTCGAAGCAACAGAATAAGGGTCGACTGTTGCTTGAGTGGACTGCATGTTTTTCAAAACTTCTCAAGAGCACTCAACAGGATTGGACCGTACTGAAAAGTTTGTTCAATATTGTGTACCAAACATACGCATGAAGTATATGATGTGGCTTGCTTCAACCACAGGAGTTTATACATGCCACCCTGGCTCGTTTTAGACTCTTTGTTTGTAAACTGCAACAGAGAGAGAAAAACCTGACAGATAGAAGTAAAAATGGAAGGGAGAAAGAAGTAAATTGTGTATATTTTATAGCAATAGGTAGCAAATTAGCAATCTCTTTTTGTATTTTGGTGAGATTGTACCTTCTAAAGCTCCTTTCTTTTGATTTTTGCTACAAATAACACATATATCCTCAATGGAATTAGAATTTTGAGTTTAGAAATTATGCAATTTTGTGTAATGATCACAGAAGGCATGTTTTGTGGGTTTAATTGTTGATTTTTGATTAAAACTTTTTAGCAGAATTTAATTTGGACCAAACAAGCACTAATTAGGCATCAAATTTGCTAACTCGATGAACATTCTCATTATCATGCTTTGAAAGTCGTCCACTATAAAAAAATTATATATGCAAACACTTTTCATAAATCATGATGCTTTAATTATAAATTTTATAAAATTTGATCAGACTGAATTGGTTACCGATTATATTAATCGGGAATCTTTCAAAATTCAGCTCGATTATGTTTAAAATTGGATATTTAGAACCCATAGAAAGAACTCAAAAACTGGTTGGATCAAATTTTTATTTTTATTTTTATTTTTTATTTGATTTATTTACCATCGATTTGGGGATGTGATCAACGTGGTAGGTCCCAACCAAATTTTGTGAAACTGAATATTGAATAAAAGTCCAAAGAAATGGACCCATTCACTAGGGTGGCACCAGCCGGTGGTGTCAAGTTGGCAGTGTTTAACGTTTTATTTTATGCCTTTAATGTTTGTTTAGTTGTCAATTTTTTGGCATGTAGACTAAATGGCACAATATTATGTAATATGAACAGTATAATAAATTATACGTATATACATTTTTTCTTCTTTAATACTCTTTAGTTCATTCTGTAGTAATTTTTTTTGGTGATTCTCAGGTATTTAAGATTTTTATGGCCTTTTATTTGGTAATATCGATTTTATAGAATTAGAAATGATACATGATAATATGATATATTTGTTTGTTGCTTAAAAGAAGAATGAAGAAGGCTGCTAACAGAAGTCGAGCAAATACTAAATATATATCAATTAATTACACAAATTTTTATTAATTACTTACAACTATGTCGGTCCTTTCAGATTTTAAAGGACGATTTTTTTTTTTTTTTGTTAAACATATCAAACATATACAAATACTATGGATGATGCACTAATTTAGAAAGCCAAATTAATTTTAGCAAGTAACAAGGCAGATTATGCTACAGTTAATTATACAAATTAGAAAAAATAATATATTGAAGTATGCTAATGAAACCATGATACATGACAGTTCTTATTAGTAGGAACATGAAATTTGAAATTTTCTATGTCTAAAAACATAATTTTGGGATTTATATAGAGCTAGAATGGAGTTAATTTTGAAAACTTCAAAGATTAATAGGGAAGATGAGGTAAGCATGGGCATGGGGAGTTTGTGAGTCCTAAATAAAGGTAACGTCCTAACGAAGCAACGCAGCTCACATGGGAGAAAATCTAGTGGCATGGACTATTAAATTAATTTCCATGCAATATAAGAAAAGAAAATAATATATATATATATATATATATATATATATATATAAAAAATAATGTATATTTTTTTTGTCATTTTCAATATTTTTCAATCCAATCTGTCGTTTATTTCATTTTTTGTTTCAAATACCATTTAATTGTATTTCCTTTATATTATTTACTTCATCTACTTTTTGAGAGCAAAATTTTTTTCAAATTATTCAATATATTCCATAATTTTAGATTGGAGCTCATAATTCAGAAGGAGGGCTCGAACTCCAGTGTAAAGAAAGTTATTATTTGTAGATTATTTTACAGTGAACTCGTTATAGATTATTTATAGATTATTCACTGGAAATTTATATTTTTAGAAATGTAAGTTCTTATTTATATAACTTATCAAATCTGTTAATTTTTACATATGTTTTAGAATATTTTACATATTTATGTGTAAGTTCTTATTTGTCTGAAGCTTAAATTTCTCATGAGAATGTTTGAGGACAATCATCTAACAAATTGAAATTTAATTAAGATCAATGGTAGAATGATTTTTCAATAATGGAAGATTACATCGCATCGAGTTCGTCCTCGAGTTAACGCGACAACCATGTTGGTTGTCGAGCAACTCGACAATCATTTATCTCTTTTTACTTATTCTCTATATCATACTTGCTGTTTTTTTATTTGTTTGTTTTATATCTATGCAATCTGTTGTTATTTTCTTTGAAAAATTCTCAGTCAATGGCAGAAACAAAAATGCCCACATAGTCAAAATTCCAGTGGTCGAAGAGCATTAGCAGAAATTAATATTTGCCATAAATGCAATTTCTGCAATCCAACAACACCCATTACTTCTCTCCATTTCTTATGAGGGATGATGCATTATGGTCCCATTGTTTCCGTTAATTCATGAGAAATCCTTTTGGAATCACAAAAGGAAGTCAAGAGTTTGGAAGATCCTCGCCCATTCGCAACCTTCTTAAGCCGAGAGGGATCACCTAGAGCTCAAGATTCCACTACTTGCTTGTTTGATATCCTCATTCCCTCTTTTCCTCATTCAACTACACGATTTTCTTGTCGTTTTCTCATTCGACTACCTGATTTTTCAGTAATAGAAGATTATATCGCGTCGAGTTCGTCCTCGAGTTAACTCGACAACCATGTTGGTTGTCATTATTGTCAAGTTGCTCGACTACCAGTTCTCTCTCTCTACTTATTCTCTATATCATACTTGCTGTTTTATTTATTTGTTTGTTTTATATTTGCAATCTATTGTTATTTTCTTCGCAGAATTCTCAATCAATGGCAGAAACAAAAATGCCCAAGTAGTCAAAATCCCAGTCGACAAAGAGCATCAGTAGAAATTAATATCTGCCATGTATAGAGAGTTGACCATAAACAGCTGGTTGATCCATTTGTTGGAAAAACTATTGTCAAGAAGGGCGTCCAAAAAATCTTGATGTATCGAAGAATTATTCCTCCCTTTTTGTTTTTCTTCAATGATAGGTTCCTACGAACTTGTATTTTCTCCATCAAAACAAAGAGACTTTTTTTATGAATACCTTCAAAATCTAGCATGCTAAGAAATGGGTAGAAATCGGATAAATTAGGAGTTAAGCATCCTTATAATGTCTTTCATCCTACCATCTGCGTTCTTTTCCTCCAATCCAATAAAGTCTCTCGACATCATAGAATTCCCCCATATATATATATATATATATATATATATATATATATACATGTTATAAAACTATAGAAATAAGGTAGAATAATAAAAGAGATGTGAAATGAATTGTGTATTTCATTATAACTATGGACCTATATTTATAGGATTCCAAAGTAGGTTACAAAGAGATTTAGATACAATCAAACAAGGCTTATCTAAATATCTTGATAAGACTAAGTATCACGATAAGTCTAAATAGTCATCAATAATTATCTCATAATTTTACAACACTCCCCTTTTGATGACTATTTCTACAATAACTGTCTTGCTAAAAACTTTATTTGATAAAAACTCAATGGGACAAAATATCAAACGAAAAGAAAAAAGAGTACAATAATTGTCAAAGTTTTGGAGTATTAAGAAAATGCTGCCTCATTAAAATCTTGCCAGGAAAATTCAGTAGGACAAAACCTGAACTAAGGAAAAAGAGTACAGCTACTCCCCTAATATTAATTATTGAAGATCTTTGAGTCGACACATCCCAATCTCGCACCAATTTCTTGAATGTGGATGTCGGTAATGTTTTTGTGAATAAGTCAGCCAAATTGTCACTTGAGCAAATTTGTTGAACATCAATGTCACCATTCTTCTGAAGCTCGTGTGTATAGAAAAATTTTGGAGAAATATGCTTTGTCCTGTCCCCTTTGATGTAGCCTCATTTGAGTTGTACAATAGAAGCTGCATTGTCTTCATACAATATTGTTAGACTATCTTTTGTTGAAGGTAATCCGCATGATGCTTGGATATGATGTGTCATATTTTTCAACCATGCACATTCTCGAATTGCTTCGTATTATTACAATAATTTTAGAATGATTTGAAGATGTTGTTTGTCAATGTTTATTTCACGGATCTCCATGATATAGTTGTTCCTCCACGTGTAAATACATATCCTGCTTATGATTTAGCTTTGTGTGGATCGGAGAGATAACCCGCATCTGCATATCCCACTAAAGACGATCCTAATTTTCGTGAATAAAATAATCCCATGTCAACAGTACCTTTTAGGTAACGAAGAATGTGTTTAACACCATTCTAATGTCTTTGAGTGGGTGCAGAGCTATATCTTGCAAAGAGATTTACAGAAAAAGCGTATCCCGGTCGAGACAATTTGCAAAAGATACATTAATGCACCAATTGCACTTAAGTATGGTATTTCAAGTCCAAGAGTTATTTCTCCATCTTCAAGTGGGCGAAATGGATTTTTTTTCACATCAAGTGATCGACGACCATAGGGGATGTCAATGGATGTGCTTTATCCATATAAAACGCTTCAAGACTTTTTTTTCTCAGATAAGACGATTGATTAACAAATAATCCTTCGAGAAATATTCAATTTGTAATCCAAGACAGAATTTGATTTATCTCAAATCTTTCATCTCAAATTTATTTTTTAAATAATCTGCAGTTTTGTTGAGCTCTTCAGAAGTTCCTATAAAGTTTAAATCATCAACATAAACTGCCACAAATTGCAAATCCAATATATGCTTTCTTTATGAAAACACAAGGACATACATCGTCGTTTTTATAACATTCTTTCAACAAATATTCGCTAAGGCGATTATACCACATTCGTCCAGATTGTTTTAATCCATACAATGATCTTTACAATTTAATTGAAAACATTGTTCTGGGGAATGAATCATTTGCTTGTAACTCTTTAAATCCTTCAGGGATTTTCATGTGTATGTTACTATCAAGTGAACCATACGAGATATGCATTACTACATCCATAAGGCGCATATCGAGCCTTTGTGACCTGATCAAACTTATTAAAATCTAAATGTGATGGTGTCCATTATGGAGAATATGTTTCCTCATAATCAATCCCAAGTCTTTGTGAGAAGCCTTGGGCTACAGTCGAGCTTTGTATCTTGTAATTTCATTGTTTTCATTCATTTTTCTTACAAAGACCCATTTGTATCCTCTGGGGATTATATTTTTAGGAGTTCGAACTACGGGTCCAAACACTTTTCGTTTTCTAAGGAATTCAACTCCGCTTATATATGGCTTCTTTCTATTTTGGCCAATCATTTGTATTTTGACAATCTTTAATAGATTGTGGTTCGTGATCCTCATTTTGCATGATATCTAGTGCCACATTAAAGGCGAAGATATTGTCTACAACAATATTATTTCGTTCCCATAATTTATGAGATAATAAATAATTTATTCAAATCTCATTGTTTTTCGGACACTTGTGGTTCTTCAGGATTCACATTATCAGTGTTTGATTGATTAATCGTTTCTACCATTGTTTCATTAAAAGTTTTTAGTTAGGTTTTCTCTTGTACCTTTTTCTTTCGAGATCTGAGTCCTTGGCACCAACTGATCGACCACGCTTCTGGTGTATTTGAGATTCATTTGCTATGGTAGATTGTCCTACAGGGACATCAATTTTTGCAGTAGTATTTTCTGCTGGAACATATGACTTTGTCACTTTCTTTGTATCAACGAATACATCAGGTAATTGGCTTGCAACTATTTGCAAGTGAATGATTTTCTTAACTTCTTACTCGCATTGATTATTCATGGGGATCAAAATGAGATAGAGTGTTTTCATACCAAGAAATTTTATCTTGTTTTTCGTGATGCAATTTTTCTCCTTCCAAAGTTGAGAAATTCATTTCATCAAAATGATAATCTGCAAAACGTGCAAAAGAAATAAATCACCCGTTAAAGGTTCAAGATATATAATAATGGATAGTGAGTCAAACTCAACATAAATTTCAAGTCTTTGTTGGGGACCCATCTTTGTATTGCTAGTAAGGTGAAATTGGGACTTGAACAAAGACAAACAAAAACTCGTAGATGAGAAATATTGGGTTCGTGACCAAATGCAAGTTGTAAAGGTGAATATTCATGATAAGCGGTTGGTCTTATACGAACTAATAATGCAACATATAATATAGCATGACCCCAAACAGATGTTGGGAGTTTTATTTTCATAAGTAAATGACTAGCAAAGAATCAATTGAAGACGTTTGATAAACGACTGCTTAAACCATTTTGTATATGGACATGAGCAATCGAATGTTCAATGACAATCCCGATTACATACAATAATCATTGAATGCTTGTGATCTAAATTACCAAAGATTATCAAGACGGATTGTCTTGATTGAGTAATCGAGAATTGAGCTCGTAGTTTTATAATTTGAGCAAGTAGTCTAGCAAAAGCTACATTTCTAGTAGAAAGTAAGCGAGACATGTGACCATTTAGTAGAAGAATCAATTAATACCATAAAATAACTAAATGGTCCACATGGTGGGTGTATCGGCCCATATATATCTCCATGAATTCTTTCTAAGAAAGTTGGAGATTCAACACGAACCTTTGTAATAGAAGGTCTAATGACTAACTTGCCTTGTGAACAAGCAGCACATGGATAATCATTAGGTAAAAGAATCTTCTGGTTCTTTAAAGGATGTCCATGTGAGTTATTAATTATTCGGCGCATCATTATTGCTCCTGAGTGTCCAAGTCGATCATGCCAAAGCATGAAGCTTTTTGGTTCAACGAACTTCGAGTTCGTGACATTGTTTGATTCAAATGTTTTTATGAATGTATAATACATGTCAGATGGGAGTGCTATGAGTTTTTCTTTTATCTGCTTCTAGCCAGATACAAAAGAAATTATACAAATATATTTATAATTATTTTCTTGCATCGTCTCAATGTGACATCCATTGCTGCGGATATCTTTAAAACTAAGCAAATTTCTTCTAGATTTGCTAGAATAAAATGCATCATTTATATGCCATTTTGTATTATTCAGTAAGATAATACTAGCTCTTCTGGAGCCTTCAACAATATTTGATGTACCAGATATCGTATTAATATTATTTTATGCTAATGTTAAGTTCAAAAATATTTTTATCTTGAAGAATTGTATGAGTAGTTGCATTATCAGCTAAACAGATATCTTGACAATTCATCATGAATTTTAAAGAACTATGAAATAGTTTAGCGACCTATCAATGAGTCACAATAATCAAGTCCAAATGACATGAGTTGTATGCTTTCCTTCAGGGATGAGCATTAGTTCATAAATATGTAAATATGTAATATGGTATTATTCTAGACATGTGCTTCTTCTAGAGTACAATAAAATATTATTTCACTCATCGCTTTCAATATTCTTCCGAAATATAAAAATTATAACGTCATATTTTCATAAAAATTATAACGTCATAAAAAATAATATTCTTCTGGAATATTTAAATTGTAACGTTATGCTCTTTAGGAGCAGCTAATATTTTGTCAGAATATTATAACATTGTGCTTATTCAGGGACAACAACAAATCATTATTCTGAAGACAATATTATAATATTCTTATAGAATATTATACATTATAAATTTAGGCTCTTCGGGAGCAATTAATATTCTACTAGAATATTAATATAATATAAATATTTGCTTATTCTAAAGCAACAACAAAATATTCTTCTAGAATATTTATATGTTGGGTTATGAAATACAATGCAATATTCTTCTGAAAATATTGATATAATTGTGAAATTGTATTTCTTCAAGAAAATCACAATTAAAAACAAATATTATTCAAAAATTGATAATTTGTTACTAAACAGTAAACATTAAATA
The DNA here is from genome assembly GCA_023638005.1 of Forsythia suspensa. NCBI lineage: Eukaryota > Viridiplantae > Streptophyta > Magnoliopsida > Lamiales > Oleaceae > Forsythia > Forsythia suspensa. The sequence goes on from CM042666.1 coordinate 50,294,023, forward strand.
ATTAAAGGCTTAGAGATATCAGGTCAAGTTTAGTAATTAAATACCTTTAATTTGTTGAATTCATTAATCACATTCCATCTAAGGGCCTAATTATAATCTGAATAAAATAATGACATGCACATTAGTTTTGAGAGAAAAATCTATATGCAGAGACCAAAACCAAATATTACCTGAATTAGTAGAGGTTGGTCTGATTAACAAGAGATGTACGTGGTAGTGCTAATTCTTTACCTTTTTCTTGAATATACTTTGAAGTATCGTTGCATTCTTGTACCACCGCTTTTATTCTTTAGAATGAATACGTAGTACGAGATTGTTGATCTATTGGTCCGTACTCCAATTTAAATATATATATATATATATATATATATATATATATATATATATATATATATATATATATATATATAAAGTCACTGCATCGATAACGTGTTATAAAACTATAGAAATAAAGTAGAATAATAAAAGAGATGTGAAATGAATTGTGTATTTCATTAAAACTATGGACCTATATTTATAGGATTCCAAAGTAGGTTACAAATAGATTTGGATACAATCAAATGCGCTTATCTAAATATAATCGATAAGACTAAATATCCCGATAAAGTCTAAATAGTCATCAATAATTATCTCATAATTTTACAATAATACACACATTAAATCGCCATATATATGTGTGTGTTGTGTGTGTGTTGGTGCAAAGAAATGGGCTTTGGCACACTAGTTTTAGTTTTAGGTTTTTTTTTCTCCAAAAGAAAATGGGCTTTGGCACACTAGTTTTAGTTTTAGGTTTTTTTTTCCCCAAAAGAAAAAATGGCTAATTTTGAGAATTATATATTTTTTCTCCTTAATTTCATTCATTTTTTTTTTTGAATTTGATTTTATAAGCAAATTGTACAAAATTCTTTTTTTTTTTTTCTCGTTTTTTCATTTTTTTCTCCTCATTCTTTCTTTCTTTTTCCAATTCCAATCAATAGATTTTCATTTAATTTTTCACCAATCTTTAAAAAATAAATTGTACATTTAATATTTTACAGATCACGTCTTTTTGACATATTTTGACATTTTTGCTCTCTTCTTTAATACAAAAATATAATAAAAGTTAAAAACAACAAAAAAAATAAAATAAAATTACAAATGAAGTCCTACAACTTTTAATCTTGACGAATGTGTAAATAGTAAAAGAAAAAAAATTAAGAAAAAAATTAATAGCATTTATTTAGAATAATTTGTAAACTTAAAAGGTAAAATAAAAAAAATAGAAAATTGAATAAAAATTAGGTGTAAAAGAAAAAAAAATAAGAAAAATAAATTAAAGGAAAAAATTTGTTGTCAAGATGGAATAATTTGCACACACTACAATAAATGAATAAAAAAAAAAAAAAAAAAGTAAAATAATAAATAAATAAATAATAAACTAAAAATGGGCCAAAGCCCATTTTCAATTACCTAGTGTTGTCAAGTTATTCGTGGTTAACTCCAAAAATAAATAAATAAATAAAATAAAATACAATGACTTAGTGTTGTTGAGTTGCTCGACAATACTAAAAAAAAAAAAAAAATTCAAACCGCCAAATGTTGTCAAGTTGCTCGACAACACTACAAAAAAAATTAATCAAATGTGTAATTTGACAACTTTATTAAAAAAAAAAAAAAAAACTCATTGATTTATATTAACAAAAGTTAATTTTCTGCATTGAATATTTTGTTTTTATTTGTTTTCTTTTTCATAATTTTTTATAATTACTGTATAATCAAGTTAGTAAAATAAATTGTCTAGTTACTCAACAATCCTAATTATTTAATTATTTATTTTAATTTTATTTGTTAAATTTATTTTATTAGTGTGTCAACTTATTGGAAAACAAAAAAAAAATTTTGTCCAAAAAAATAAAATTTGTTGAGCGATTTCATATAACAATGAACTATATATGAGACAAAAATAAATAAAAAGCTATTATATTTTAGTTTATTATAAGTTACTAGGGAAAAAATTAAACTTTGTGAAAAAAAAATTCTCGAGCAACTCACTATAATAAAAACAATTAAACAATAAAAATAAAATGTTGCTTTTTTAACGTAAATGAGAAAACGTTTACTACAAATCAATCAAACGCGTAATTGAAAAATAAGTGAGAAAAAATATTTTCCATGGAAAAATGTGACTATTAAACACATTTAGTTGGAAAATAGGTGGAAAAAATTTTTTTTTCATGAAAAATGTATTGCAAGCAAACGCACCCTAAGATGTTATTTAATTTTTTAATTTTTAATTTTATTTGTGAAATTTATTTTATTAGTGTGTCAACTTATTGGAAAACAAAAAAATTTTTTGTCCAAAAAAATAAAATTTGTTGAGCGATTTCATATAACAATGAACTATATATGAAACAAAAATAAATAAAAAGCTATTACATTTTAGTTTATTATAAGTTACTAGGGAAAAAATTAAACTTTGGGAAAAAAAATTTTCTCTCACTATAATAAAAACAATTAAACAATAAAAATTTTATTTTTTTTAACCTTAGATGGAAAAGATTTTTATTTTCAATCAAACGTTTTTTGAAAAATAAGTGAAAAAAATATTTTCCAAAAAATGTGGCTACAAACACATTTAGTTGGAAAATAGGTGGAAAAAAATTTTTTTTTTTTTTATGAAAAATGTATTGCAAGCAAACGCACCCTAAGATTTTTTTAATTTTTTTTTTCGTATTTGTTAAATTTCATTTCATTTAATCAACCATGTTTCAAACAAAATTAAATAAAAAGTAAAAAAATAAAAAATAAAATAACAAAAAAATTGAGCAGTAACTTCACAATCATATATCACAACATGGCTTTCGAGTAATTACTCAACCACATCTTTCACATTTGTTAAATTTTATTTATTCACCGAATAACAACTTAGATAATTTTTAATTTTTTTTATTTGTCTTGTTTATGTTAAATTTTATTTATATATATTAAAAAAATTTGACCTACCAATGTTGTCAAGGTAACTCGACAACCTTAATTTTTTTATTTTTTTTTAGTTTTTCTTTTTGTATTTGTTATATTAAAATTATTACTCAAATTATTGAAAAAAAACAAAAACGTTGTCGGAAAAAAAAAAAAATTATTGAGCGAATCGTATAATAATTGGCCTTGTTAGTAAACAATTAAAATTTTACTAAAAAGCTAAGTTTCAAAAACATTTAATTTTAAACAATAAGAAAAAATTTTTATCAAAAAAAATCGATTTTTAATCAAAATCAAACACACCCTAAGTTTCAAACAAAATTAAAATTTAAATACAAAAAAATTAAATATTTATCGAGTACAATAATAATAATAATAATAATAATAATAATAATAATATATATATATATATATATATATATATATATATATATATATATATATATATATATATATCGTTAACTCAACAACCATTCTCAAAAACTGTTTATATGTTGTTGATTTTTTTTTTTTTTTTTGGTCTTCTTTCATATTTGTTAAATTTAATTATTATTCAAGTAGAATTTTGTTGTCTTCTTTTATAATTTACTTTTATTTCTATACATTTCTATAAATTCTAAATAAAAAAAATATATTAATTTATTTCAAAATAAATATTATATAGCAATATAAATAACTTCTTTTTCACTTTCCTCCTTCATGTACTAAATCTTTGTTATCTAATTTCTTCAAACATGTAGAATATTTATATAAATTGTGGGGAGACAACTTTGTGCATAAAACCCACAAATACCATAAAATTGTCATTTCAATTAGATATTTAACCTAAAACTTATCCCTGCATTTTTTCACGAGCGTCTGATATACGTAATAAAAACTAATATATATATATATATATATATAGTTTTGATATACTCATTGTTTGACATTCATTCTTTTCAACTCTTTTTTATTTCTAAACTCATTTTTAACTATATATTTTATGGAATTTACAATTTTAATCAACTTTTTTTTTTTTTTTTTTTTATGACAAACCGAGACTTGTGGGCATGGAAAATCTGCAAATCGTGGAGGCACAACATGTGGAATTGAAATGGTGCCTCTCTACTCTTTTGTCTGTGAGAAGAAAGTCAAGAAGACTTTAGTTAATCTCAAAGGTAATAATTAAGGCGTGTTGAACATCTATTTTCTAACGACTTATGGTGAAGTTTTTCAATGTGATAATAGTTCATATGCAATTAGAATATTCGTTTTCTAAAATTATGCATAAGAGCCTTTGGTGTGAGAAAATGAATGTAGCTTGCAAGTCACGAGTGTCAAAACAATTTAATTGTAAACTTGTAAGCAAGATAGTTTAGAGTATTTAAGGCAATGTGTATGCGCACTTGAGACCAGGTTCTCTAGTCGAGGAAATTGTACAATCAAAGACTCTTACTCTAGTCAAATTAAGAATCTTTATATATTATTCATGAAGTGATTATTGAACGAGTCTGATCAATATATTAATATTCAGCTAATTTAAATTTTAATCAACAAAAGGTGACAATATGTATGCAATAAGTTCGACTATAAGGAATAAGCAGAAAGAAACTCATTTTTGGAATCTTGACGACAACAATAATGTACAACTCGAAGAAATAAAATCAACTCCATCATCCCCTCCATTTTTCTTAAATCAAAAGAGCTGTGTCCCCTATTTGTCTATGATAACGGGCAGGTGCTTAAGCTAGAAAAGTTTAAAAAAGGCATTCGTAAGATTTAATTCATTTAGAAAAATAGAAAAAAATATGAATAAAGGAAATTTATATTGTGATTGTGAGATCAATGTATTTATCATTTATTAGAGCATATCTCCAAGAGATTTTCTATTTATAATAACATCTTTGATATTTTAGAGAGTATCTATAGACAATAATTTTTTTGAAGTGTTTCAATAGTACTTTTTATCTTTAACACTTTATTTTACTTATCCCAATAAGTATTTATTATTTTTTTTCATTTACTTTCTTTTAAAATGATTCAATTCTAATTATTATATAATTGCCCTCTATTTCTTCCTTCTTTTTTTTTTTTTTTGCATAAACTATCTAATTCAATCATTATATGGAGTATTGAAAATTAATTTTTTTTAATGTATTTAATTATGGAGAATCTCTTGAAATATAATTTTAAATGTTGACTCTTTAAAATAGAAAATGTATTATGTTTAAAAACCTTTTGAAAATATTCTTATACTGTGTGGCAAATTCGAGTATGTATTGCCGTATTTGAAAATTGTTAGAGCAACTTGATAGAAATAAAGTATAAATAAATAAATTTGTCCAGCTATAATAATTTGAGCTACTCATTTATGAAAAAAGATTGACGTTGAGACCATACTCGTGCTACATCTAGATATTTGTGGTTTGCACATAAAGTCCAAAAATCTTATAGTTATGGCTTTTCATTTTAAAAATTCAAATTGTTAGATTAAGTATCTTTAACACATTCCACCATGAGCGCTTTAAATTCATTTTTCATGAAAAGTGCTAATATTTGCATAATTTTCTTAAACACGTAACGAGACTTGAACTTGAAATGTCCATTTGCTATCTGTCATGAATTTGTATTGAATTTTATATATATATATATATATATATATATATATATATATGAATGATTTCTTAGGTAACAAAGATACTTAATTTGTGCTAAGAACTACACAAGTAAATAGGTATAACATAATAGTAAAATAACAGTGGATCCCACATATATAAAACTTTTACCTTGTTAGATATTTTCTATGACTACAATTTACTTTGTCTTGATGATATTTTATTTCGTTTTTGACATCTTGTGATATTAAAATACTAATATTGAAAACTTAAAACGCTTGTATGGCATGATTGCTATAGGGAATTATATAGTACTAAATAACATGATAAGAGAAAAGAAGTTAAAATTGTTGTTAATCTAATCTTGTCTAATAATCTGTACTAAACATTCAATTAATATGCAATACAACCTCAAGTTATTGCTATGATCTTAAATGTGTAGTGAATGTTTGTTATACGCATGACATGATTATATAAGTATAATAACCAATATTTTAAAATTCTTATTTATTTTCTTTAATATTATTAATATCAAAACAAGACTAACAAGTGTCCTTTGCTAATATAATAGAGATAATTGTATGAAAAGTCTCCAACTTTTCAAAATCGTTGAGGATATGCTCCTAACTTAAAAAAATAGTACCAGACATCCAAAACGTTTGAAAAACTTGACATAGTAGATCCTTTATGACGAAAATTATCATTTCCTTTAAATAAACAAAAAAGAAAAAACAAGAAAAAGAAAAAAAAAATGATTAAAAACTAACTAAATGTACCCTAAAAAATAAAAAAATAAGAAATGTACTCTAAAAATAAAAAGTAACAAAGAGGCCATCTTCTTTATTGAACTCCAAAAATTCTAAATCCACCACCATCCCCAAAAACTCAAACTTAAAAACTTAAATTTAGTTCTCTACTATCAAAGCTTGTTGTCTTGTGTGACAGTGATGATATTTCGTTTAAATATCAGTTCTCGGGTTAAACCTCCAGTGAGATTATCATCATTTCTTCTTCTATACGCTCTTTGTTGCTCATCAATTCTCAACCTCACCAGATCTCGAATATTACTCACTTTGAATTAGATCGGACCCCATCTACCTTTCTTCAAAACCGTGAACGTGATCGCTCACCTCAACCTTCCCCAACATGAGTTGTAGCGGTGAGGCACCATCCTGACCCCTTTTTCCAGCTCAAAAAAGTAGTCCACATTATTGTTAGCTGGTGGTGGTTGAGGCGACACATCCGTAGCAGCCACTAGTGGTGAAGCCGTCATAACTAGTCCGGAATTCAGCGCTTCCATGAACCTCTCCTTCTTTGACTTCGCATCATTACACCTGAAATTCCTAATCGATGAATTAGATGACGGGTTCAAGTTGTGAAAAATAAAAATCCTCAGTCTCGAGGGCTTTGGAGAAACCTTGTATAACCGATCATATCCACGCATCATGTGCTCCAAATCATTATCATTAGTCACCAAAATCAAAGCATTCAAATCTTCACCCGACAACTGATTTTTAAACGAAATATTGTCACTGTCACACAAGACAACAAGCTTTGGCAGTAGAGAACTGAATTTAAGTTTTTGAGTTTGAGTTTTTTGGGATGGTGGTAGATTTTGAATTTTTGGGGTTTCATAAAGAATATGACCTCTTTGTTATTTTTTTTTTTTTATGGTACATTTCTTACTTTTTATTTTTTGGGGTACATTTGGTTAGTTTTTAATCATTTTTTTTTTTTTTTTTTTTATTTAAAAATGGCAATTTCGTCATAAATAACATACCATGCCAAAATTTTCAAACGTTGAGAATGTCTAGTGCTATTTTTTTTTTATATTAGGAGTATATCCCCTATAATTTTGAAAGGTTGGAAACCTTTCATTCAATTATCCCAATATAATATAATAAACTTCTTTATTGGGTTGAATAAGAAATTATGTAAAACTACAAGGATGTCCATGTAAATAAACTAAATTAAAGGGTTAATTACACTAATGGTTCTCATTCTTTCAGGTTTGTAACGATTTCATCTCCATTCTTCAATTTATTCTCACAAATGGTCCCCAAATCATTAATTTTTACTATTTTCACAATTCTATTACAATTTTACCCATTGGCTTAAAATTAAAATGATAGGAAAAAAATACAATGAAAGTATTGCAATTGAGCCATTAACCTTTTTAAAAGTACAAACAAATCCTAAAACAATTTTATTTTATTTAAATAAGTGTTCTTCTCGAACTCAAAAGTAATCATCTTTTCCCAACCCACCCACCCACACCCACACCCACACCCACACCCACACCCACACCCACCTAATTGTACCCGTACACTTGACCCTGAATCTGATGCCCCATCATTCCATACATCCCCGCATAACCACCCCTAGAATTCTACATATTTACCCATATTTTAGTCAAAGCACTCGGGATTGAACCCGTGAGATTATTATCATTCAAAATCAAACTCCTTAAAGAAGTCAAATTCGCAAAGGCGGGCGAAATAGTACTTGAAAATCCATGCTTTTCCATGTTCACGGTGGTCACATTTTTCCCATGCGAATCGCAAGTAAGGAATCTCCAACCATTGCAAGCATCATTTCCTTTCCAAGCATCGGCCAACGACATCGGATACCCAATAGCACCAACGACATCGGTAAATCAAACAGATTCGTACAATTCGACAAATCTGGGATCGACGCGAAAAATGCATTAGCATGTAACTAAACCTGGGACAACTGAGTTGTGGAGGATAAAACATCAGTCCTCCATGATAACCCCTACTTCTGATTGTTCAACCACCAATTTTGTATATCAGAATTACCCAAAATCCCGACAAAGATCCAGTCAAATTATTTTAAGACAATCTCAAATTAAAGATTCGAAAAGAATTAAATATATCGGGGATCACTCTAGTAATACTAGCATTACTAGCATAAAATTGACAAGATTTGTACTTTCGATTAAATACAATGAGATTTGCCATGGACCGAGGTTGATATTCTCACTAATGCTAAAAGTCCGAAGATTCGTGAGGCCCAAAAGGAAACTTTGTGGGATGGTAGTGAAATCATTGATGTTAAGTAAGATTTGCTCAAGAGAAGACATGTTGGAGAAGGAAGGCAAGGTGCTTGAAAGAGAGTTTTTTTTGACAAAAAGAGTTTTGAGTGGGAGAGCGATTTGAGTTCAAAGCGAAGAGTGCCGAGAGAGATTGAGAGTTGAGGTCTATGGAGGTGACAAAGAAGTTAGTCTTGTCGCATTTGATACCGGTCCATTTGATGCTTGATCACATTTGATGCAGCCACCCAGTGCAGTGGGTGGTAGTGGACCACCCGAGGGGTGTGGGGAGAGAGAGGAGGAGCTTAGACATGGCGGCAGAGTCATCTCATGATGGGAAAATGAGATGAGAAGGAGGATGAGGAGAAGGAGGAGGAGAAGAGAGGAGAAGGGGTGTGGGTGGGTGGGTGTGGGTGTGGGTGTGGGAAGAGATGATTCCTTTTATTTGTGAATAACATTTATTTGAAAAAAAAAATTTTTTAGGATTTATTTGTCTTTTAAAAAGGTTAATGGGCCCAATCAGAATCGCTTTATTGTTTTTTTTCATTATTTTAATTTATATAAGTAAAGGGGTAAAATTATCATAGAATTGTCAGAATAGTAAAAATAGTGATTTGGGGACCATTTGTGATAATAAATAGAAGAATGGTGATAATATCTGTAAAAAAAACAAAAAGAATGAAGATTAAATCATTACAAACTTGAAAGAATGGGACCATTAGTGTAAATAACCCTAAATTAAATCCAGTAGAAGCAACAAAAGACGACCGCAGACTCGCAACACTTCGCTTAGAAAGGAAATAATAGCAATAGTCAGAGAGAGATTCAAACTCCTTCTCTACCCTTCTTCTCCGGTATGATTTTCGTTAAACTTTCACCATTTTCTGGTCAATTTTTTATATTATATGCACTATTTTTGTTATCAATATTATGCACTATCCAGTTATTTCAAGATTCGCAGTAGTAATTTCTTTTATCATTGCTTATCCAAGGTTCTTGATTTCTTTTTCTTGAATTTACTTTCTTAATTATGGGTTTGATCGATGATTTAAATTTATTATACTGGAATTTTTTTTTTTCCTGATTATGACTTGATTAGTCATAATCTGATGTAATTTTTTTTCTGGGTTATGATTGATCAGTTGATATAACTATTGGTTACCCACCAAGAAATGATGGGTTTAGGGTCTATGGGCAGTGGAGTTGGAGGAAACTCATCGTCATCAACCTCAAATTTATCAGCTTTAGCCCCTCCTTTTACTGTTGAACGATCAAACCCTAAACTCAATTCTAACCCAATTTTGCATTTCTCGGATTCATCATATGCTACTGCACCCGATGGACAAACATGGAAATATCCACACCCTTCAGCCCCTAGACCTGAAGTAAATATTGATTCCACAAGAATCGATAGCTTGCCTTTCACGTATTCCAATCCCACACCCATTACCTTGCCTAGTACTGATTGGTCTGCTTTAAGCCCTAATGCTAAAACTTCAGCCGGTGTGTTTTCATATGCTGGTGAAGTCAAGCCTTATTGTTCCCCTTATGTTTCTCCTATGGTTGGGAAAGATAGTCCAGCGGTTTTCGACTATGGGCCTTTTTATGACCTGAAGCCTGGTTCCGGACCAGATATATCCTCTCAAATTGATTACACTCAGAGCTTGTCTGGCTTGGAATACGCTCAACGGGGGGATGATGCTTGGGCATTCGATGATGGGAAGCTGGCTAAACGGATTGAACTTGATGGGATTTTTTCTTCCAAGAAGGTGAATATTGGTGATTCACTTGTTTCCAAAAGTTATATTAGCTCTGGTATGCTTCTTATTCTTTCTAGAATGTAATTTATTGTGATGATACGAGTTTGTATTTTAGATATCATTCTTGCATATTAACTTTTGCTATTCTTAGCTGAACAATTATTTATGGTCTCCTTTCCTTCAATTCTGTCCCTTAGAAGTGAAACAAATTATTTCCCTTTCTAATAGAGAGGATTAGATAGTAGTAGATTAAGGAAAAAAATAAGTTAAAATCTAGTTTATTACACTGTTTAGTCCTACTAGTAATGCGTACCAAACATGCACTAATAGCTTGCAAACGGTGTTGGCTGCCATCATGGATGGGGCTGGAGGTCACTGTTCCAGCTGGAGCAGTATAGGGAATATGCACTTTTCAATATGGACTATGGAGGACTTAAAGAAATATGAATGAGATACATAATACAAAATAGTCTGTTAAACAAAAGTAGCATGTCATCATATTTAAATCATATCATCTCAAACACCAAAATTATTTAAAAGAAGCCCACATCAACTCAGCATGAAGATTAACCAGTTTCATTATCAAAGAAGATAAATGGGAAGCAAAATGAATAGAGAAAACATTAATTCCTAATAGTAGTAACATACTGTATAGCATGAATGAGTAGATAATGAAAAGAGTCGTAATAAATCATTTGTAGGATTAATTAAGGCGGGCATGAATATTGAAGCTTTATCTCGAACTGCTTACAGAAATGTGATGATTTTGTTTCATCGTACATTTAGGAGTTGTGTTTCCGCTGGGAAATATAAAAACGTTCATTTAATTGAGATAGGATTTTGAAATTGTGTCAAATACAAGAACTCCTGCAGTGGTACAATACAAGAAAATACTTTTAAAATACTTTTACACGTCTGGTGTCAAATTTGTGGTGAAATGTTAAAACATATATGGTTATCTGATTTTGTTCAGAACATAAATGTTTAAGTGGTATTTTTGGCTACATTATATCTATTTGTTTTATCTCACTCTTTACAAACTTTGTATCTTGTCAATGTATAATCTATTCATTTTGATTGATATTTATCTATTTTCATGTCAAACTTCCGTTAACATCACCCCAAAAAATTACTTGTTTTTAAGGAGATCTCTCTCTCTGTTACACACACACAAACTTTCTTTTATCGTGCAGGAGTTCATAATATTGAATATGGAAACAACTGCAAAGAAGATTTTGGTTTGTCATATGGAAAACTCAATCATGTTTCCGGAAGAGAAAGCTGTAGACATATGGATGACAAAGCATGCTTGGAGCAAAATCTTAGCTTCCTTTCTTATGAATCTTCTACAATGCCTAAATTGATGTCTGGTTCAGCATATCCAGAATCTCGCCCTTTAGAGCTGTCCCTTGAAGGGTCTAGGAACTTTTCAGACTATCAAAAGCTGAGCAGTCCATATGAAAAATGTTTGCAACCCCTTGAATCGTCCTTTAGTGGTTCTATTTCAGTAACAAGATCTTCCCCAGCAGTGGTCATTAGGCCTCCACCTTCCCTAAACAGTCTATTGGCACAAAGCGCTACTCGTAAAACAGTGGACGTTGACAATATTTCAGGCGTCCACAAGGCCGAATCTGATGAAAGAAATAGTGCAAAACAGAACGATCCATGCCCAAGACCAATAGAAGGTTCCTTTGACACAGGCCAATTCACATCTCACAAGAAAGGTAATGATCACATCTTTTTTGCACCCCCTTCAGTGAAAGAATTGTCAAGCCAAGTGCACTCTAAGGAAACCTTAGATCACAAAGCGCGACGTGGATCTCATCTGACTGATATAAATGTCTCAAATGGCTTCTCTTTGGCTGTTAATGGTGTTCAAGTTGTAAAGTCTACTGAGAATTCTTCAGATTGTTTAGATAATTATACTCCTGCAGTTGACTCGCCCTGTTGGAAAGGAGCACCAGTTTCTCATTTTTCGCCATTTGATGACGTTGAAGGTGGCAAGTCTCCTTGTTCTAAGAAGAAATTCGAAGAATGTAATGATTTTGATCATGAAGCCCATCAGCTTTTCCTCTCAATAAACGATTCCAGGAGAGCTTCCTCTCAAAAACCATTTGAAGGCAACAAGCGTGACGAAAATCGATGTGTGGGAAATATTATGCCACTTTCTTCTGAGAGAAGCTGGGATGCTAATTTTCCGACTATAGAACAGAGTTCAACTGATGCTTTAAAAGCTGGATTTGAGTTTTCATCTATGAATAGCAGCAAAGGTATTCGGATATCTAATCCTCTTCACAAGCCTAGAAAAGAATGTGTCCGGAACGACTCAATGAGTGGTTACGACCAGAAAGTATCAAATACAAAGCATTCCAGTGTTGAAGCGACCGATATCCCATATATGAAGCTTGGTTTACAGGCTAGTGCTGCTAATTCTGCGATGACCTTTAATGATGCTTCTGAAGGTGGCACTGTTGCATTTCATGCTGCGGAGAATGTTTTATGTTCACCTTCTTCACAGGAAGATGCCACTGAGGATTCGAAAGTAGAGCCTGATCCAAATTTGTATGTTCAAACAATGATTAATGCAATTCATGCTCTTTCAGAGTTGCTTGTGATGAATTCTACAAATGATGCATTTGCTCTGGAAGAACATAACCGTGATGCTCTTAAGCATGTGATCAGCAATCTTGAGGCATGTATGACTAAGAAAATTGTTCAGAGAACTTTGAACCATGAACCAACTGTTTCTGCAGAAGACATTTTGGGTAAATTTGTGGATACTCATGACATGGTATGTCCTATATGTGATATTCGGACTCAATTAGCCTATACTATTTAGTTAACATGCAAGGATGTTGCATATAAAATAATTATTACGCTCGATTTTCTCCCTTTTGTCAGTTCTTATAAATGCTTGTTTATCATGACTTATTCTCTCTGGACTTTTAGTTTCTCTTTACTTGGGTTTTTGCTAATGTGTGGGCATCTGTAAAATATAGCATATCCCGTGTCTGGGATCTTTGTATAAGCATTATCTTTCTTTAAGAAATAAGCTAAATTATTCCTTTCATCAGGCTAATGTTGCAGGCAAGCTTCAAGTTACAAATGAAGCTCTAAACTCTCACGTTCAGCTTGCTTATCAACAAATGCATGAAGAGAAGAGAAGTAACCGTTTTCCTGGTAAGAAAGCTGAGAGTTCATCACTACTGTCACCCTTAAGTGGTGATGCGGACTTATCAACAGACAATAATATGGCCCAGGTATGCTCTCATGGCATGTTTGGTAAGGTGGATTAGACAACATTATAAAATAAAAAGAAGCCAAAATTTTGTCTATTGTAGTGGTGGGGTCTAATGCTGAATACCAAACATGCACCCGCCTTCTAATTTAGGTTTGGAAGGATCATGGTGTTGTAAACGTACAAAATTAAAACCACATGCATGTATACAAGTATACTCATTAGGCATCATCCTGGCTTGTAGGCTATAAAGAAGGTCCTTGATGAGAATTTCCTCTATGATGAAGAAATGGACCCGCAAACACTTCTCTTTAAAAACTTGTGGCTTGAGGCGGAGGCTAAATTATGTTCCATCAGCTATAAAGCTCGCTTCGATCACATGAAGATTGAGATGGAAAAGTTCAAATCCAACAAGGGAGAAGGTTAGCTTATCTCTTGGTGAAACTTCTGTTGTTATCGTGCCATTTATTAATTGAAAGCTGTAAATGTTCTCAGGAAATAGTGCGGCTGTTGAGAAGATGTTGAAATTTCAGATTTCACCTAATCCAAGCACAGATTCCAATCGGCCACCTGTGGATCAAGATGGTGCAATTCCCAAACCCGCAGTCCAGTGTTCTGCTCCTAGCACAAGTGGCGATGCCGATGGTGTTGCATCTGTGATGGAAAGATTCCGTATCTTGAAATCTCGGAACGACAGCAAAAACTCAGTAAATACAGAAGGGGAAGAAATGCAAGAAACGGTTGATTGTGATGCAGGTTTGAAAAACCCCGCCCGTGGCCATGCTGATTATATTGAGGCATCCATCAAGGACAGATTCAGTATCTTGAAATCACGTAATGACAACTCGAAACTAATAAATATAGAAGATGAACAGTCTGAGATGGTTGATTTTGAGTATACTGATAAGAAAAACCTCGGGCCATGCACGAAATTCCAATTAGAAGGTCAAAACTTAAATGTGGACGTGAAGCCTTATTTCCCGCAACAAACTGGCAGTCTCAGTGAAGGCAAATTCGGCTCTTTTGTTGACGCGTCTGGATGTGAATCTGCGAAAGAGTTTCATCTCTCTGTTGCAAATGATCCGGTGGTCCATTCATTTACTAATGATACGCTGAGAAATCAATTTTCTTCAGGATGGTATGATAACTCCTCTTCAGAATGGGAACATGTACTGAAAGATGATTTTGCGTGGAAAAATTGAGAGTACCATGAAGCATAATTACTCTTTTTGTAATTTGCCCTAGTATATGTTCAGTAATGGTGACTCATTCATACTTCAAATTAAGAAACGTTATGGACTACCTTGTATAAAGTATTTTAAGCTTGGATTTCGTAATCTCTATTATACTTGTTAATGATTTCGAGTTACACTATATTTGGTGTTTTCTTGTGATTATCGACCAGCTTGCAAATTAATGGAATGTATATATTTTTATTCAGTGGGGTTCAAAGTATGATTTTTGTTGTTCCAGCAGTTTCAGTGTGTTGTTGACAGCGAGGTGTGTGTGATTACAGGTTCAAGAATTATATCTTCTTGCAAATCACTGTTTATTTTTATTTTTTGGGGGCGTAGGGATGATGATTTATTCATAAAAAAATTAGGCTAATAATATTATTGTGGGTCTTATGAAAATATGTGGATAAAAAATAATATTTGACTAGTTTACTAGTATATCATTTTATTGCGGTGGAAGAATATTGAGGACAGAGAAATTGTGAAGGAAACTTGAAAAATAGTGAAGAAAAGAATTAAAAATAAGAGATTTGAAGAGAGAATTTGTTTTTTTTTTTTTTTGTTTTGGAAGACAGACATATATGTTAATTTGGTGTAAGTAGAGGTGAAAATTTTTCCCACGGTCGATAATAAGTGTTTATAAACTCTAATAAACATGCTCTGCCACTTCAATCGGGAATATTCAATTAAGAATTTTGAATTATAATTCAATAGTTGACCATGTTTCATATTTTAAACAGCGGAGTGAGAAAGCTGTGCTTCTAAGTTTAATTAAAAATGTAGTTGTTATTGCTAATCTCAATTTTGTGATATTTTATAATGGAATGAAAATTATTAATAAGTAAATTATTACAAGTGGGGTTGTACTTTTTATAGATTTTTTAATAATTTGAATTAAAAAATTTATTAAAAATCACTAACACTTCACATCTCAAGATTATTTAGTTATATTTGTAGGTTATTTAAGAATATTTGTTAAAAGCCATCGGTGTAGATATGAATTGCCATATGACTTTTTATTTGTGTTATTTAAAGATTAATAATAATAAATCAAAAGGTTATCGGGATTAGGTTCTAGTTTTTTTGGTTACGTTGATGTGTTGGATTTGACATTTTTAAACAAAGATGAAAAATAAAATAAAAAAAAGTTAAAATCTTATCGAAATGTCTAAGTTATACGAAATATTAGTTAAAGTATAAATTATTTTAGTCTTATTCCAAGTTCAATTAATGTAAAAAACAATAAAATGATTAAAGCGATAAACAATATTTTACTTTGCATATTGCAAATGAACCATTTTTCTTAATTTATAAAGGTATTTATTTCAAGAAATGAGAAAAAAAAAATATACTTTAAATATATTTCAATAATATTTTTAAATGTAATACAAATACAGAAGAATAAATATGAAATACAAAAGTAAAAAAAAAAAAAAAGAATATGTTACGAAAATAAACCTCACAGAAATTTCTATGGTTTTTGACAAGATGTCTCTTATATGTCAGTAGTTGAGAAAGTATTTTTCATACTGTCTCAATCATATATCTTTAGTTAGCCATATGAAAAGAAAAAATCCATATATTTCTCTAATCAATTTGGATTTGGATATAAATTTTTTATTTGTGAATGAAGGAAAAAGTCACTTATAAGTATGAAATAAATATTGAAAATATAAATTACTTATAAGTTTGACTTGTAATTATATGTAGTGGACACATAGTCTTAATTGTGTAAATAAGATTAAAAAAAAAAAGTAACTATTTCGATAGAAGGCTTTTTACTTTCTCACGTCTTTCTTCAAAAAGTGACAAAAAAGAAAAATAAAAATAAGAATAACAAGGTAAGGAAAGACTATCAAAAAGTTCATTAGACTGCCTTTATCAATCGATGGACTGCCTTTATCTTAATAATGCAACTACTGTCTTTATCTTAATAATGCAAAATTTGCTTTTTGACCTAATGAAGGGTGGCGAGATGCTGATCTTTCGCCATTAATAAGCACTACTCTAGTTTCGACCTAATGAAGTTACTTTACGTGGGGCCTCACATTTTCTACTCTAGATGGAAGAGAGAAATCAATGAAAAGACTGTTGCTTCTGTCCAGAAACTAAAATACAAATGGTAGTCCCAACTTGCCTCCTCATTATTAAGCATAATCAAACAATTATCCATTTCTAACAACTCTCCTTGTTTTTGCATGCAATGAAGTCAACAAAAATAGATTTTACAAATCCAGCTTGAATCAACTCTTGCCTGAAAAACAGTATACGCTTTAACAGTTCAATCCAGTTGTCTTTTGCTTCTAATTCTTCTCAATTTCACTTCTCATTTTCTGCTTAAATAAGTTAAAGTGACATTACAGCTTATTGCCTTCTCATATGCCACTACTTCATATTTGATCACAACAATTACACACTACTGAACAATATTTAAAAAAAAAGTGAAAAATCTTGTTTATTATATAATTCAATCCTACTTAGTACTACGTAACATACACGCATTATGGCATCGTTTGGTAGTGTCAATTAGATAGATAGAAGTGGATAGTATTAACCAAGAAAAATAAGTTAAAATCATACTTATTGTACTGTATCGTCATCACAAAGTGTGTACCAGACGTGCACTAAAATATTATAATAATACAACGTGGCATATTATATATCCACTCATTAAGGTACTAACTCTATATATATAGCTTTATTAAAGCAATAATTTGTTAAAGGTTTAAACTAACTTGTGAGAAATAAAGATGAGTTTAAAGCAAGTAATTTGTGGGTTTACAACTTTGGTTTTGATTTTAAGTAATTCTTTTCTGTTGGAAGCTCAACTTCAAGTAGGGTTCTATGCAAGTTCTTGTAGTATGGCTGAGTTCATTGTCAAACAAGAAGTTAGAAATGCGTTATCTAGGGACAGAGGATTGGCTGCTGGCCTAGTTAGAATGCATTTCCATGACTGCTTTGTACGGGTAAGTAATACTTGAAGTATGTTGGGTACATACTACTCGACTTGACTCTAGTATACAAAATAATCAACGATGTTGTGACTTTTTTTATTCTTTAGTCTTGCATAATTCTATCCAGTCGAACATACTATTACTCATGATTAGTCTTTTTTATGCATTTGCGTATCCGATGATTTTTCATGCCCCATTAATGGAAGCCAAAACACTAGAATTACATTAGTTCTTAACTTTTTACGATAACAGCAACGAACTAAACCTTTCTTTTCGATGAATTGGGATATGCTAGTTTTTAGCTTTTTACAAATGTAATTTTTTCAGTAACAACTAAGAGCATTGAACTATTTTGTACTTAACAGGGCTGTGATGGCTCCGTGCTGATCGACTCTACTCCATCCAACACCGCAGAGAAGGATTCTCGGCCTGCTAATAAACCAAGTCTTCGAGGGTTTGAAGTCATTGACAATGCAAAGGATAGACTTGAAGCTATATGCAAAGGAGTTGTTTCATGTGCTGATATACTGGCTTTTGCAGCAAGGGATAGTGTTGAAATTGTAAGCCACTTAGTGCATGTTCGGCAAGTTAGATTGGATAAATAGTGTATGCCAAACATGCCCTTATTGTTATTAAGATTATTGTACATATTCATGCCAATTTTATAGCACTTAGTGGAAGTTATTTCTGCAGACAGGAGGATTTGGATATGATGTTCCAGCTGGTAGAAGAGACGGCAGAATTTCTTTAGCTTCTGAGGTACTACCAAACATGGCACCTCCTACATTCAATGTAAATCAACTCACCCAAACCTTCGCAAATAAGGGATTAACGCAAGACGAAATGGTTACGCTTTCAGGTAATTAGTCTTCTACTCTTCTTGTTCATAGTATTCAGCAACTCATCATATGTCTAATAAGGTGAATTCTAGTAGTGTGACACTACTTTAAGTATTAAGGAAGAAAAAGATATTGAAAAGCTTGTTTATTGTATTTCTTTAGTCGCATGTCTTGTATTTCTCCCTGGTTTTATATATAGTGTAGGGTTTTGGAGTCCTTATTGAATTTGTTTAGTTGCTCCGTTGCTCGTCTTGTATTCTATCTTAAAAGGTGATTAACATTGTTAAGAAGAGTAGTTCAAGCCCTTGTATATTCTTTTTATTTTCATATTTAATCGATGTAAAATTTATT
The DNA here is from genome assembly GCA_023638005.1 of Forsythia suspensa. Taxonomy (NCBI): domain Eukaryota; kingdom Viridiplantae; phylum Streptophyta; class Magnoliopsida; order Lamiales; family Oleaceae; genus Forsythia; species Forsythia suspensa. The sequence continues at coordinate 50,313,004 of CM042666.1, forward strand.
TTTTATCATGCTCTTGCAAAATAGTGGTTCGTTTGAGAACATCAATCTTAAAATTTGATGACTCTTTTGAACTTTAAGAAGATTAAATTGGTCGTTTGAACTTTAATTTATGTTTCAATGCACGTGTGATTAAGTATTGGTTATTTGTCTCCAATAATTGACTAAGAAACTACTTGGTAGTTCAAATGTCACAATCAGCCAAATCATAAAAATCTTGTGTTCGTCTCTCTATATTATGTTACAATACATGTGTGAGTATTTGTTATCCTCGACTGATAAACAACTTGTTGGTCTTACGCAGGTGCTCACACTATTGGCCGCTCTCATTGCAGCGCCTTCAATAACAGACTATACAGTTTCAACTCAACAACGAGTCAGGACCCAAGTCTAGATCCAATTTACGCAGCCCAGCTAAAGCAGCAGTGCCCACAGGGCAGCCCAAATTCAAATATAGTGGTGCCTATGGACCCTTCTAGCCCAACTACAACTGATGTGGGCTACTATAGAGACATTATCGCAAATAGAGGCCTTTTCACTTCAGACCAAACTCTGTTGACAAATACAGCAACGGCTACTCAAGTTATTCAAAATGCTCAAAACCCATTTATATGGAGAAGTAAATTTGCTGCTGCAATGGTGAAGATGGGTCGAATTGGCACGGGTAATGCCGGAGAGATCCGAAAGAATTGCAGAATGATCAACAGTTGAAAAGAAGGGAATCATTGCACTTAAACTTTTTATTTAACTCAAATTATTTCAATGTAATTGAGTGAAAGAGAGTATTTACACTCGTTGCGTAATCTGTAATGAGAAACAATTAAATAAGAAAATAGTTGAATAATGTTGAGTTTAATCATCTATATTGGTTACATTGTAAAGTGAGAAAGGTTACATGGATTGTCACGAGTCAACAAATCCAATTGCAAATGCAAATTCAATTAAACAAAAATTTCAATGATTCTTTATAGAACATTACTATATGTTAAGTCCCACATTGAAATAGTAAGTCTTAGCCTTTACCTATATGTTAAAGTATCGTTTGTTTCTCTATTATGCTTTTGCTATTTTTTTGTAAATAACATATAAGCTGGTTCTTAATTGAAAAATATTGTTTTTGAGCTAGTTAATTTTGACGGTGTAGCATATGAAAGAATGATTTGGATAGAGGAAAAGAGTTTATTTCCTTATTTTTTTATGGTGTAATATTTTTCATTTAGTTCAGTCCAAACTTAAGGATGATTAGGGATGGTAACAGGTGGGGACAACCATCCCTGTTTCTCGTCTCACTTGAAATTTTTGAGAGGTATGGCGGGGTTGAAAATATTTCTATTTCTGGTTTTGTTTCTTCAATTACTTATTTATTTTTAAATATAATTTAAATTTAAAAATATAAAATAAAATAAAAATAGTCGAGACATTTTACCTATTTATCAAATATTTATTAATAGCTTAAGCAGATTCAAATATTTGTTACCCTACTCACAAGGATGGACTTTGGATTCAGCCGAATTAGATATAGGTAAGTCCCTTTTCAAGGACTTTTGAGTCCCTTTGAGGTCCAAACCCAACTGTCGGTCTTGGGGTATATAAGATGGTCAAGTGACTCTTCAACTTCCAGGTGAGATTGGCAGGTACTGTACTACTTTTAAAACATTAACTAGTGTTGCACCCGTACGATCTGCACGAGAGAGTGTAATCACAAAAAATAATTTCTACAATTATCTATAAAAGTTAATTAGTTATAATAAAATAATCTTGAAAATACAATATCTTAAATCTTAATTAGTATTGAAAAATCTATGCATTTTTTGTACCAAAATAAAGATAAGATTAATTAATTAAATTAATTAAATATTTTAAATATTGATAATTAAATTAAAATGCATTGGATAATTAATTTTATAATGATAACAAAACTAAATTAGTTTTTATAATGATAACTAAATTAGAAGGTAGATAGAGAGACTCCAATTGAAAACTACAAAATCAAACGGTTATTATTAAACGCAGATAAGAATGAACATTTAATACTATTAAAAAATCTATTTATGGAAACCGAAAAAATAGAAATTCTAAATATAAAAGTATTTAAGAGAAAAATAAAATTTTGATTTGACACTTCGAAAAATCCATGCATTTTTTTAAATTTTAATTACTATTACTTCTACATTCGAAAAATAATTTCTCTTTCATCTATTTTCTCCGTAAATAAACTTTCTAGAAATCTATTGACTACACTACTAATACAACTTTATTTATTCTATTTTCTTATTACATAATTATATATTTTTACCCAATATTGATATTCAATTTCTTTTTCTACAAAGCTTCCTCCCATAAAAGTAAAAGATCATCCACAACAAAAACCAATGAAACACATTCATTCTTGAACTTTTTTTAAATTGCAAAATAATAAAAAACTAAAAATTCCAAATTAAAATGAATAAGAATAATAACTAACATCAAAAGTCATTTGACTAATTATTTATTTATTTATTATTCATTGAACAGAATTTGTTAATTAGAAAGATGACTCTGGAAATTTTTATTTTTACTTTGTAAAAAATTCAAATTAAGTATTTTATATAATTTTCAACCCATTATTAATTCAATAAAATTATTATTTATTCATTTCAAGTTGATCAAACACTAAATTTTAATTAGTATTAAACACATGCATACGTTGACCAAAATGAAGATAATTAATTAATTAAATTAAATTAATTAGATATTTAAAATATAGATAATTAAATTTAAAACGTATTGACAAATTAATTTTTACAATGATAACAAAATTTTGAAAATATAAATTTTGACTTATTTTTCTTTCACTTTGCATTGATGTCTTCTATAATAATCTTGAAAATGCAATATTTTAAATGTGATCTCTTAAATCGTGTCATAATAGTGTTTTAGTTAAGTACAAATTTTCTAATAGTCCTATAACCATTCAATCTATTCGAAACATATTTGGCTATTTTCTTATGTATGTTACTTTTTGTTGTTTTGTTTTTTGTTTTTTGAAAAGTTATAAAATAAGGATTAATGAAAATTGAATAATACATTTAAACTATGACAAAAGTTTAAATGTAATAGTTTAAATGTGATTTCTTAAATTTTAATTAACATTGAAAAACTCATACATATTTTGACCAAAATGGAGATAAGATTAATTAATTATTAAGTAATTAAATTAAATTGTTTAAATATTTAAAATATGGATAATTAAATTAAAATGCATTGCAAAATTAATTTTTGCAATAATAACAAAACCTTAAAAATATCGACTTGGACTTATTTTTCTTTCAATGTGCATTGATTGTTTTCATAATAATCTTAAAAATAATTTTGAAAATGCGATATCTTAAATCTTAATTAGTATTGAAAAATTCATGCATTTTTTTGTACTAAAACAAAGATAAGATTAATTAATTAAATATTTTAAATATAGATAATTAAATTAAAACACATTGGATAATTAATTTTGTAATGATAACAAAACTAAATTTGTTTTTGTAATGATAACTAAATTAGAAAGTAGATGGAGAGACTCTAATTGAAAAACTACACAATCAAACGGCTATTAAATACAGTATTAAGAATGAACATTTAATGCTATTAAAAAAATCAATTTATGGAAACTCTAAAAAAAAAATAGAAATTCTAAATAGGAAAGTATTTAGGCGGGAAAATAAATTTTTGACGGCTCTTCTGTTTTTATATATAGATAGATATAGATTAATATAGGAAATGATATGCTTTTATGGTTGGGAGTAGTTATCAAGACCATGAAAAATATCCGGTGGCCATTGGACAATGAAAAAATGCTTGACAATGGTCACCGAACACGTGTCCGATTGATAACCACTCCTCCATAGGAGAGTATATCATTTTCATAATTAATATATATTGAAAAGCTGTGTACGTACTAGACACGTGTTCTATAGGTGATGTTTGTTTTCATATTTTTGTCATACTCTAACTAGTCATTAACACCACACACCGCTGCAGACTTGAGTTGATATCGACCTTTCCACTTCCCATAGACTTACAATTGATATCGACCTTTCTATTGTGTGTAGTAAAGTTTAAAAGTAATTTTTTGAAAAGATTTTAGTTTTTTTTTTTGTGAAATGTATAGTTAAAAAGTTGTGAATCTCATAAAATATATAATTGAAAATAAGTTTATGCTTATTAGTATTTATAAACAGTTATAAGCTGGTCAAACATTATTTATATTCACATATTTTGCAAGATCCACAATTTTTATCTGCATATTTTATAAGACATAATACTTATAATCTACAAAAATCTTTACCAAACGTAAACTAAGTTTGAGAAAAAAAAGAATTTAAAAAAAAAATGCCAAACATGCTATATTGATCCTTTGTTAGTAGAGCTCAAACCTCAACAACAACAATATCAATTGGTTGCCCTCCTTGAACGACTCATTTTACACCTCTAGATCGAGTCAAAATAATATCGATGTACACATGAGTAAAAGAGTGCATAGAAAAATGAAGCAAAACTAAAAAATATTTGGAGGCGACCATTTAGAATTTAGGACAAAATATATTGAAATATATGCTGCAAAACTATCGTACATTTGGCGCATTTTGGAGACCTTTTTTTTTTTAAAAAATTCAATTTTATTCTCGATTATGAACTAGGGTATGTTATCATTTTTGCAACAAAAAAAAAAAAAAAATTCATGTGTCATTCAATTTAACATTTAATTATGTATATTTCGTCTAAAAGTATCTCTTCTACGTTAATGAAAAGTTGAGGATTGATGCCAATATTTGAATATTAGGAAGATATTTGCACTTCTTGCGAAAGTTGAGAACTTCAATTGCAATTTTCTCTTACTTTTACTAATTGAGTGACTAATGGATGTAAGAAAAATATTTTGACGACTAATTTAAAAATTATTTTAAAGACTAATTTAAAATTTTGCACATAATTGAGTGACTATTGGTGAAATTAACTCATCTTACATATAAGGTGTACCTACTTGCAAAAACAAATCCACACAAAAGATAGTTGAGCCAAGATATCATACATATGCCATGCTACACCTTCCAATATGCATGAGCCCATACCTTTCTTCTCCTTCGGCCTTTCATATTTTCACTTTTAATCAAAGTAAAGCCTCAAATTAAGCTAAAAGCTTACTCAATATGGATTCAACCGGCAACAATTTCACCAAGTCAATGTCAATGGAAGAAACAGAAGAAGAGGCTGGCTTACTTGCCATGCAACTCGCAAGCTTTTCAGTACTTCCAATGGTGCTTAAATTTGCTGTGGAGCTCGACCTTCTTGAAACAATGGCGAAAGCTGGGCCGGGCGTTTTTGTTTCTGCTTCAGAACTTGCTGCAAAGCTTCCGACAACCAACCCTGATGCACCCATCATGCTCGATAGAATTCTCCGGCTACTCGCTAGCTACTCCGTTCTCAATTGCAGGGTTGAAACCCTCACCGATGGCGGTATCCAGCGGCTCTACTCGTTGGCGCCTGTCTGTAAGTTTTTCACCAAAAATGCTGATGGTGTGTCCATGGCGCCTCTGTTACTAATGAATCATGACAAAGTCATCATGGAAAGCTGGTAATTGGTAATTAACTACTTTCAAGATGATTGTTTATACTTGTATGGCTAATTTAGCTTATAATTAAGTACAAGTGACTTCCAAACATGTATGAATGTTTTACTTTCAAGTACAAGTAATTAATTATTTTGAAGGTAAATGACTTAGTATTTTCCGAGGTATATCAATAAAAAAAATAATTTTGTCTCAAATTTGATGTTCAAAGTTATTTTTTTATACAACAATAAAATAAAGGTTTAGTTTAAATTTTAAATAAACCATAGTCACCGTTTGATAGACCAAGCTTATAAACTGGGTTATTTGACAAAGAATGGATAAAAAATTTGGATCCAATACATGCTGGGCTTTTTTCGTTGAATTTGTTGGTTTTTTAAACCCTATCAAACCACAATCTGAAATTTAGTTGTATAATAAAATAATAATTTTATTTGACATGTTTAGGTCAATTACTAATAGTGTTAATTGTAAACCGAAAAAAAAAACTCATTAGTTTTAGTTTAAGTATTGGAACTATTTGCACATTTTGTCTTGTTATTTGTTGAATCTACATACAATTTTTCTTCTAATTAAAACCAAGTAAATTATATTTAATCTTTTTTCATCCCATAAAATATTTTAATTTCACACTAAAATACACAGGTTAGGGATTTATATGCCAAAAATAAGACGTTAGGGATCAATTTTTTCAAATTTAAGGGATAAAGGTTAGGGACCATTTGAGCCAAAATTCCATAAAAAATTGAATAGAAGGTGGTATGGGTCGACATTAGCAGAATGCGGGCTAAGGGACGCATCCAGGGCCGGAAGGAGCTTCGCACAGGCGGGCCAAGCGGGGTGGACTTTGCCAGCTCGTTTTGCACCATTAGTTTAAATTCAAATTTCTTGTGAAAATTGAGTTTTACAACGACAACGGCTAAAAGTATTCAGCCTCTCTAATTAATATAATTACCTGTTTAATTACAGGTACCACTTAAAAGATGCAGTTATTGATGGTGGAATTCCATTCAACAAAGCCTATGGAATGAGTGCATTCGAGTACCATGGTACAGATCCAAGATTTAACAAGGTTTTCAACGAAGGAATGTCTAATAGCTCTACCATTATTATGAAGAAAATTCTTGAGACTTATAAAGGGTTTGAAGGCCTCAACTCCTTGGTGGATGTCGGAGGCGGAATGGCAGCACCACTTCGTATGATTATCTCTAACTATCCTTCCATCAAGGGTATTAATTTTGATTTACCTCACGTTATCAAGGACGCTCCATTTTATCCAGGTTTTATCCAACTCTAAATTTTTATTTTGATTAATTAAACTAAATATTATAGTCGTTAATTACTAAGACCATATTGAGAAAAATTCACCTTTTAAATGGACTTGTAGAGTTATTGCATGCTAGCGTTTGCTTTGATACAGATTATTGAGCAAAATCGTTCTTAAAGGAGAATATCTAAGTGATAATAAACAAAGTGTCAAACACTCTTAAAATCATTTTAGCCCCTTTTTGTGTGTGTGTGTGTGTGTGTGTTTGCAAAAAGGACTTGCATATTCATGAAATGGGTTTTTCCTTAAAATTTATTTACTAATGCATGCAGGTGTGGAACATGTTGGGGGGGACATGTTTGTGAGCGTGCCTAAAGGGGATGCCATTTTCATGAAGGTGGGAATTTTAATTGATTCATCAACAACTCTAATTTATTATTAATTAATTTCATAATGAGTATTAATTTATCATTAATTCTAGCTCTTCCAAATATAGTACAATTTTTGAGCAAAATGATATACTATTTTAATTTGTGTTTCAATAATAAAAGTAATAGAAATAGATCAATCAAACTTATTCCCAAACTATTTAAGTGACTTGTAATTGTGCAGTGGATTATTCATGATTGGAGCGATGCACAGTGCATGAAACTATTGAAGAATTGTTATGAAGCACTTGCAGAGAATGGGAAAGTGATTGTTGTTGATTGCATTCTTCCAGAAGCTCCAGACACAAAAACGAAAACTAAAATTGTAAATCATGTCGATGTGATTATGTTAGCCCTAAATCCAGGTGGGAAAGAAAGAACAGAAAAGGAATTTGAGGCATTGGCAAAAGGTGCAGGTTTCAGACAATTTAACAAGGTTTGTTGTGCTTACAATTCATGGGTCATGGAATTCTCTAAATGAATCAATGTCATGGGTGTATTTTTTTTTCTTCTTCTACATTTCGAGACTTTCTGAGAAGTACTAAATAAAGTTGTGTGTGTTCTGATTTAATCATGAATTCGATCATATTTAATAGCATAATCATATAAAGAAATATTGTTAAACGTGAATTAACCTAGTTTTATAGACGAAATATTTTATACAAATCTATATCATTCTTACAAAATAAAGTTACAAAATTAAATGCTTCTAATTATATATACTACAAATTAAAATTTGGAGACTTAACATTGATTTCCCAAGCTATTTGGAGTAAAAGAAGATACCTAATTATAGAAACACGATGAAGACACTGATGATATGTTTGGTACATCGTATTGACTTGGAGATAAAGCTAGCAGGGATAAGATTGTGTATGATAGGATTAGGGGAATTATATTAAGGTGAACTGTTCTAATACTAGGTTTGAAATTAATATATCATATAAGTTTTGAAAAATAAAAAATTATGACAATCTTTTTGTCTAAGATTTAACAAAAACAAAGTTATTGCAAATATGATATCGACAACTTACTTTTCTCTTACTTTTAAATGAGAAAATTATGTTTTTTTAAAAGAAAGTGTTGTGTTGCTATCAAAATAAGTTTAATACTGAAAATAAGTAAGTTATTCATTTTAAGAGTATGTTTGCTAGTAATTTTAAATACTTATAAGTTGTCAAACATCATTTTTATCTACATGTTTCATAGGATTCACAACTTTCACCCACTTTTTATCCACACATTCCTACTACTTATAATCTAGAAAAATCTTTACTAAACATACTTTAATTAAAAAAAAAACGACTAGATAAAAAATCGACAGTCGCAAATTGAATTCTGCAATTTGATTCTTACAAACACATAGTTGAGGGCTGGTGAGGTGCTAACTATCAGTGGTTGTTCTACGAACCAATCTACTATCATTTTTTATAATCATTTTTTTTCAATTAATTTTTCTAAGGTGGAGTCACGCATTGCTGTCGTTACCTTGATTGCATTTGTGGATGTGGTGTTTGGTCATTATTGTTTTTAGGATGTTTTCAATTTTCAATTTTTCAAAACAATGAAAACATGTTTACTTTACTATTTTCAAAAATACATTTTCTAAAACACCGAAAAAATTTACCTAGAAAATGGAGGAAATGATAAGTTTTGCTACATAATTAAAACATTGTAGATGAATTATGCTATAAAAAAAAGATTGATAGTAAATTTATTATATTTTGCAAAGGTAAAAGAAGAAAAGTACAAATTTTTCAAAAATCAAATAGAGGATGTATGCTAGACATTTTCTATTTTTTTCCATATCATGAAATTTTTTTATGATATTTTAATATATTTTTTAGTGCAATCCATGATTGCATTGCAAATGCTCTTTGAGTGATTGGAAAAGAATTACCCGGCATCACATTCTTCTCTTATTCATTGTTAGCCTAATAATGGGGAAAAAATATTAATTAACTTATGAGTTTATACTTTTTGTTTTTTGTTTATTTATTTTTTTTGGAAAAGAAAAGCCTATCTTAAACCTGCAGATTGTATTCATTTCTGAAAACAGAACAAGTGAAGCAAGTCATACGGATGCATGTGTATTCTAGTGTTGGTGGACCTAATAAATATAGGGAAATTGTGATATATTCCTAAATCTGTTAAGTTGAAATTGTAAAGTAATTGGAAGAATGACCTTTCAAAGTCAGATATCAAAAATATTATTTTGTAAAAAATATCTTTAATTTTGTATGTCTCTGATGGTAATTGTAAACATATTTTGTATGGTATTTAGTGACTTCTAACGCAAGATATTGAGAAGATAAATGATAATACTTATAAGCTTGACCTTCTAGGTGAATATAATATGTCGACTATTTTTAATGTTTTGATCTTTCTCTCTTTGATGTAGGTGATGATTCGATGTCGAATCTTTTGAGGAAGGAGGGGATGATGTGAGCCATGGACCGGTTAGCAATGACCCGTTACATATTTTGGTTAGGCCAATAACGAGATCAAGAGCCAAGAAGATCAAAGACGCCATACAAGGTCTTGTCCAAACTATGTGGGCCAAAACCAACACCCAAAGTGCAACAAGCAAGACACCAACCTTCAAAATGAGTATGACAAAGAAGAGCCAATCTTAGTACATTTGATTTAAACTAAGGATCATATTAAAGGCATAACGTAGAACGATCACCCCACACCATGAAACAAAAATAGAGGCTAAAAATTTAGCATTTGCACTGGGCGATCGCCCAAGCCAAATTTCGAGAAATACGGATTTTTTCGGATTTTGTTTCCTTTTCCAATTAAACTCTAATTTTGTTAGGTTTTTGGTAATTTTCGAATTAGATTAAGATTTCATTGATTTTTGCTATATAAATACTTCTCATTGTAGACATAATTAAACTTTGATTATTGAGAGATCAAATAATAATGAGATTCACTTTTCTTCCTTGTTCTTAATTGAACTAACTAAATCTTATTAAAGATTTCGCAAATCTTTGTGACGTTCAAACTTGGTTTTTTTATTTAAGATATCATCGGGTCAAGGTCTTACGATTTGATTTTAGCTTTTTGGGATTCATATCAATTTTTCTTGTGGATTTCGAGATTCAATCTTCGCGAGTTCGCATCAAGCATGCTTGATGAAGTACACGAGTACTTCAAGTTGGTTGTGTTCATTTAGTTAGGGGCCCAATTTATATCTTATTAGCGCTTGGTGGATTGAAGGTTTATAGTGTAATTTGAATTAGATTATAAGTAAATGTGTTTTCTGATTTCGTTTTGATTGAATTTTATAAATAAACTTTGAATGGAATTAAAAAAAATTAGTAAATTGGTTCAATGTTTCTGCATATAAATGAACATGTTGAACGAGAAGTTCGTCTTTACAACTGAATATTTTCAATAGAATTGAAGTGTTACGTCAATTAGTTCTAAAGCAATGAAGCCAAATCAATAAAAAAAAATAATTATGATATTAGATTAGTCTAAATATTGCTTGGATACAATTGCTCATAAAATAATTTTCATCTCGTGAGATTTTAATAGTCATATACTGATAAGGTCAAAATTTGTCAATCCCAAACTCGACATTGGGCTCCACGAGCTGGAGGATTCCACCCTTCCTCCTAGTGAAAGGTGACCAGACATCAAGGGTCCTCGTCCCTGAGGTTGGCACTATGACTCTCATACCAAGACTATCACCTCGACTGCTTGTGGCCCGGGGTTTTGGACGATGCCTCAATCAAGATCATATTTAGTTGTTGGTCTTACAATTCACACTCAATAATCATAGTTCAGCAACAACCATTCCTCAAGGGCCTCTACCCTGAGGTCACCATGCAAGTCTATTGTTAGACATTTGTAGCGTGACCATTCTACCTCGAGGAACATCATGATCGGCCAACGGGATAGCTCAAGGTATGACCTTAGGTATGGTAATGGGGTGGGTCCGAGGTGGGTCGGCCTTACCCGGCCCCGCAACCCTCGAATTTGCGGTGCTGGGTGAGCGGGCGGGGCGTTGACCCGCCAACCGCCCCGGTTAAGTTTTTTTTTTGTTTTTTAAAACATAAAAAAAAAGAATAGGAATGTTTTAAGGTTAATTTCTCCAATGGTCACTGAAGTTATCTTAAAATTACAAAATAGTCACTGAAGTTCAAAAGTTTCAGTGGTGGTCATTGAAATTAGAAATCATTTCACTAATTGTCACTCCATTAAATTTCTAATTTAAAATGATGATGTGGTGATGTGGCTTTTATTTATTGTATGGTAGTCTATGTACTTTATATAATATTCACTTTAGTCCCTATATTTCAATTAAGTCATTCAAAAATTGTATCTTAAGTCCTTAATCTTTTACATATTTACACTTTGGTCCTCAAAATTTTAATTATCTTTCAATTATGTCCTCCAAAAATTATATCTTAGGTCCTTCAATTTTTTTACATCCTTACACTTTGGTCTCCAAATTTTCAATTATCTTTCATTTAAGTCCTATGAAAATTGTATCTTAGGTCCTTCAACTTTATACATTTTCAAACTTTGGTCCTTCAAATCCTTGATTTTAGTGGCTAAAATAAATACAATTTTAGTAATTAAAATAAGTGTGCTTTCAATTAAATTCTTGACTTTACACTCGAATTTTTAATCTAAACGAACAAAATAATATAATTAAATAATAAACTATTTATTTGTCAAAATAAGTGTAAAATTCGCACTTATCACTTAGAGTTGACCACTAAAAGTAGACATTTTAGTGGTCAGACCCTATAATATTATTTCATTCGTTTAGTTGAAAGTCCGAGTGTGAAGTCTAGGATTTAATTGAAAATACACTTATTTTGACCACTAAAATTACACTTATTTTGGCCACTAAAATCAAAAATTTGGGAAACCAAAGTTTAAAGATGTATAAAGTTAAAAGACCTAAGATGCAATTTTTAGAGGACTTAACTGGAAGATAATTAAAAATTTGGAGACTAAAGTGTAAAGATGTAAAAGTTGAAGGACCTAAGATGCAATTTTTGAATGACTTAATTGAAATATATGGACTAAAGTGAATATTATATAAAGTACATTGACTATCATGCAATAAATAAATACCACATCACCCTTTTAAATTTAAAATTTAATGGAGTGACCATTAGTGAAAGGATTTCTAATTTCACTACCACCACTGAAACTTTTGAACTTCAGTGACCATTTTGTAATTTGAAGGTAACTTCAGTGACCATTGGTGAAATTAACCCAAATGTTTTATACATATGTAGGAAATAAAACAAAAAAAAAATACAAAATTGGAGTTGTGGTGTAGTGGTTAAGAGTTAGAGTTTCATAACTTCAACTCGAGTTCGATTCTTATTCAACCAATTTTTTTTTTTAAAAAAGTTATTTGTAAATTATAATTCTATTTTAGGATTTTCTAAAAAAAAAAAAAATTAAAGTGGTGGGTCGTGGGGCGGGGCGATGTTGTCCTAGACCCGCCCCTATTACCCGAATATTGGGGACGGGAGGTGAGGCGGGCGGGCGGGCGGGCGGGCGGGCGGGGGGGGGGGCGGGGTCGGTGGATTTTTTTGCCATCCTTATATGACCTCAAGCATGACCTAGACACACAATAAAGGCCCGACCTCTGTAACATCCTAATCATACTTGGACTCTACTATCAGAGGCTAGAGACAGCCTCCTGAAGGTGTGCATGTGGTGCAACCGCACACGACCTCAATATTATATGGGCAACAAAAATTTATTTATTATGTGCTTATGTATATTTAAATTATTTTATTAATTTTAAAATTTTTGAATATTTTTTTATTATAAGCTTTCCTAAATATACCATAATGCTTATCAACACATATGGTTATTTAAGGCAACGAAATGTCTTGAAAGCCTCGAGATTGATTAAAAGTAACTAATTATTAATAAGTGATAACGTTCCCATAAAAGAAGAGAGAGTCGAATAGTTTATCGACAAATTATCAAGAAGATTTCTATGGTCTGTTTGCAAAAAAATTATAAGTATATCTTTAAAGAAGATGGAGTCAAATGATTTTTTCTCATGTTCTTTAATGTTCAATCAATCTTTATTTTTTCATTTATTCTATAGCTGATGAATAGTTGAAGGATAAGCATTTTTTCAGGTAATTAAATCTACATACATTCTAATTTGTTCGTCCATGCTAAATTTTTGATTTTCTCATAGTCTCTTAGATAGATAATGACTTTTAGTATTTCTAATTCCTCTATATTTCCATTTGATTGGTGGTACACTGCTTTTCAAGAAAACAAGATAGCTTTAATTAAGTTTTTGCCAATTTAATATTTAATTACATGCTATACTTCAATTTTTGTGATCTTTTTTGGACTTTATTTAATTAATCACTTTCATAGTTTTCACTTTTGTCATAAAATTTTAAAATGCATCATAGAAAACAACAATCAAGATTTGAAAAATGAAAGAAAAAAGAAAAATTGAGAAATTGATAGAATCTTAAAAAAGTGATCTCGACAGATTTATTGTTAAAGAAGCCAAAAATGTACGTTGATCAAATACTTGAAAATGATAAAAATGAAACCGATGAAAATGAAGATGTTGAGGAAAAATTGAGACTTAATGAAATGTTAAAAATAGAGATGTTATTGGTGAATTTCTTAATGAAAATGATTCTAATGAAGATGTAGATAGTTTAATTCATAACAAGTCCATTACCATCAACATCTATGATCTAAGAACTTGGGATAATCGTGACATAAAATCTAGATATTTGTTAGTGATAAATATAGTCCTACAAGTAATCTTTTACTAGAAAAGAATCCTAAAGATAATTTGTCTAGAAGTTTCTCTTCAAACTTTTACGGTACAGGGCACCAAAATCTCATGGCCGACCCTGTCACATGCCTATTATGTAAGGAATTGAGGTATACATGCACAGCGGAAATTAAAAGTTCAATTCCTATAAGCCTGGATCAACCTTGTACTTAGAGAGAATTCGTGATAGAAGTTTACCTTTGATGAATATCGTGATATCTGATTATCTGATTGGTTAGATGTGCGATCTTCAATACCACAGCTGTCCAGATGTCCAGCCTCCAATGGTGATCCACACAGCAAGAACAGATCTGGACTTCCACGATCAAGAACAGATGAAAGCGGAACCTTTTTGGGAGAAGTTGATTGGGTTGTCTTTTACCAGTGCTAGCAAGTAATGTAAAACAACTGTTATGATTAATCTGTTGTGGCCTTGTATATATAGGTAGGGTTAACCCTAGCCCTAGTTCTAGTCCAACTAGAACCCATCAACAAACGGGCCCAATTAATTAATCTAATTAATTAATTTGGTCCAATAAGAAATTAAGTCCGACCCAACTATTTGGACCTTGGACATTAATTTTACAATCTCCCACTTGGACAAGGTCCAATTCCAGATGCTCAATTCTCACTTTATGTGTGTGACCCATTAGGTTCCCTTTCACGATGGCAAACGCAGTGATATTCTAATCGATTCACCAAGATCGATCAATTCACTTCGCCGTCCAAGATTGACATCTAGCAATGTGTCAAGGCAATCCATGTGAAGGAAAATGTCATGTGATATGACGTAACCAATATATGTACTTGCTTCTGGTGGAAATATAATCCTTCATCAATATAACCCAATTGGTTAAGAGATATGGATCGTCACAATCTCATTTCAACCAATTATGTTATTCACCTCAACTCTTCGTTGATCTAATCTAGTTATGATTGAAACATTTTCAACTCATAACTCCACCCCGCCGAGGAAATTTATATCAACTTAAGTGGGCAAATGCGGGGTTATAATCTCCTACTTTCCGGGAGTGACGAATCCTCATATTGACACTCACAACCTTCATATGATTCTCACTATACCCGTCACGACGCCTTCCCGGTGACTCAAATCTTCGAGCCCCATCAAACGCCGCCAAAGTACGATGGTCCTCATATAAGATTCTATGATGTCCTCAAGTCAAAGGACCAAATCCACAACCGCAAGATTAGAGATTTACCACCGACGCTTGGATAGTTATCCATGTGGAATCTCTAAAGCGGATCATCCAATGTCATGTTCTCATAACAATGCATTCATGTGTTCATTCGGATGTCCCTCTACATCTTAGCTCGTGAGATCAACTACTTTCTTTAAAAGAAATGCAACACATGTTAGTCTATCCGCAATAATGATATCCGTATCTCATTATTACTATGACTAGGATATTTCAAGAATAAGTTATTTATAACTTGTATCTCACAATCACAACACCTTGTGATTAACAAGTTACTATGAACTTTTCTTCTGACTCTATTATTTTAAATAACAATAATAAAATTTAAATAATAATAGATCTCGCCATTAAAATGTAGACAAAATATTTAATTAATAAAATTATTCATACACTTCGATGTCTAACAAAGAGTATATAAACGTCCCATACAAACTAGATCCAATCACTCATGTATCTAATACCAATAGATTTAGCATGACTATCATGCTTGTCCGGGAAACGCTTTGTCAAAGGATCCGCTACATTGTCATCGATTTGGGACTCTTTCTATCTTTATGTCATTTCTCGTGATTATCTCCCTAATGAGATGATATCGCCTCAATATATGCTTGGATCGTTGATGAGACACGGGTTCCTTCGCTTGTAGCGATGGCTCCATTGTTATCGCAATACAAAGATATTGGATCAACAATGCTAGGAACTACTCCAAGTTCTCGAAATGAACTTCTTGATCCAGATCGCTTCCTTTCCGCTCAAGCAAAGAATATATTCGGCTCAGAGTTGAATCGCCAATGCGTTTCTTGTTTGGAACTTTTCCAACCGATCGCACCACCATTTAGAGTAAATACATATCCAGTTGAGATTTGCTATCGCCTTTATCGATCGAAAAGTCGGCATCGGTATAACCTTGAACTCTAAGTTCATTTCCTCCATACACCAAGAACATATCTTTAGTCCTTCTTAAGTACTTAAGGATGTTCTTGATCGCAATCCAATGTTTCTCGCCGTGGTTCGCTTGGAACACCGCTTGTGACACTCAAAGCATATGAAACATCCGGTCGAGTACATAGCATGGCATACATGATAGATCCTATTGTCGATGCATAAGGAATTCTATCCATGCGATCCTTTTCAATTTGTGTCTTTGGACACATCTCTTTTGAGAGATAGATCCCATGCCCGAGAGGGGACGAGTCCTCTCTTGGACTCTTCCATACTAAATCTTCTCAAGACTTTATCTATGTATCGTAGATTGAGATAGGCCGAGCAATCTCTTAGATCTATCTCTATAGATCTTTATTCCGAGAATGTATGCTGCCTCTCCCATATCTTTCATGGAGAAATTTTGGATAACCACAATTTTATCGATTTTAGCATTGGGACATCGTTTCCTAATAATAGTATGTCATCCACATACAAAATTAGAAATACGACTTTACTCCCACTAACCTTTTATATACACATGGTTCATCTTCATTTTTGATAAAATCAAACATTTTGATTGTCTCATCAAAACGAAGATTCCAAATCCGAGAGCTTGCTTTAATCCATATATGGATTTATGTAGCTTGCATATCTTGTTTGGCTCAGTAGATTTAAAACCTTCGGTTGTGTCATGTACACATCCTCACTAAGATTCCCATTAAGGAATGCGGTTTTAACATCCATTTGCCATATCTCATAGTCATAATATGCCGCTATTGCAAGCGTAATCCGAATTGATTTAGACATGGCTACCGTGAGAAAGTTTCACAAAGTCAATTCCTTGTCTTTGCTTGTAACCCTTCGCAACCAATCTTGCCTTGTAAGTATGAACATTACCATCCATGTCGACCTTTTTCTTGTAAACCCATTTACGACCTATTGGTTTTACCCTTCAAAGTGGTCAATCAAGGTCCAAACCTTGTTTTCATACATGGAGTTCATTTCGATTCCATGGCTTCCTCGCCATCTCTTTGAGTCAACATTTGACTTCGATTCTGCGTAAGTAGTGGGTTCATCTTCCTCGATTAGCAATGCATCATTGGTAATTAAGAGATCGTATCTCCTAGGAGGACGAATGACCCTACTCGACTTTCAGAGTCACTGTGTCCCTGAGACTAAAGGTTCTCCATTTTCAATCATGCCTCATCAAATGCGTGCTCACCATTGATTCATCTAATTGGTCGATTTTATTAGTGGTTTGTTGAACTTCTTCAAGATCTACTTTGCTCCTAACGCCCTCTCTTAGAATGAACTCTTTCTCTAAGAATATAGCATGTTTCGATATGATGACCTTCATCTCGATGGGATTGTAGAAATAGTATCCAACAGCTTTTTTGGATACCCCACAAATAAACATTTATCGATTTAGCTTCTAGCTTGTCTCGATTCTACACGCTTCACATAGCCGTCGCAGCCCCAAATCTTTATGTATGAAAGATTGGGCCTTTTCCTTTCCATAACTCGTATGGAGTTTTATCGACCGATTTAGATGGGACACGATTTAGTGTGTGACATGCGATGTTAAGTGCATATCCCCAAAACGATTTTGGGAGAATCTGCTGCTCATCATTGATCGCACCATATCTAGCAAGGTGCGGTTTCTCCTTTCGATACACCATTTAGTTGTGGTGTATACGGTGGAGTCCATCGCGAGAGAATCTCATTCTCTTTTAGATGGTCTAAAACTCACCCTTCAAATATTCTCCACCTCGATCGATCTATTGTTAGAATACTTTTTCCGGTTTGTCTTTCTACTTCTTGCTTGAATTCCTTGAACTTTTCAAAGGCTTCGTGCTTGAATTTCATCAAATAGATGAAACCATATCTAGAATGGTCATCTCAGAACGTGATGAAGTAAGAAAAGCCACCTCTAGCATCTCAGAGACATTGGTCCACATACATCAAGATGTACTAGTCCCAAAATGTCGCGCACCACGACTCCTTTTCCAAGAAATGGGGTCTTGGTCATTTTGCCCATTAGGCATGACTCACATCTATCAAATGATTCATAATCATTTGAATCCAAGTATCCATCTTTATGTAACTTGGTGATGCGCTTTTCATTTATATGACCTAGTCTCGCAATGCCAAAGGTATGAGTTGTTAACCTTATTGCCTTTATGTCTTTTGTTGTCTATACTCATTATAGGACATTCCAAGTCTAGAATATAGATGCCATTAAAAAATTCCCACATCCATAAAACACATCATCAAGATATAAAGAACAACGCTTATCCTTAATCTTAATGAAAACCCATCCATGTCCAAACATGAAATAGAAATGATGTTCTTAGTAATAGCAGAATGTAATAGCGCCTCTTAATTCTAAAACAAGGCCCGAAGGCAACGGTAAAAAGTATGTCCCTACAGCCAAGGCAAAGAACTCTTGCTCCATTCCCAACGCGTGGGTCTACTTCTCCCTTTTAGGTAATCTCATCGTTTTAGCCCCCGTGCATATTTGTGCAAATATGAGATCCACATCCGGTATCTAATACCCAAGAAGTCAAGGAGTAGATAAATTAATTTCAATGAAAAGATACCAAGTAGAAGCCTCAAGAGACTTCTTTCCCTTCAAGGTAGCGAGGTATGCCTTGCGCCCTCTTCCAATGTCCTTTGTTTCCACAAAGAAAACAAGGATCATCGACTTGGATTTTGTCTTGTCTGCTTTGACTGTTTTTCCAGCAGATTTGGCCTTCTTGGATCCTTTCTGAAAGGTCCTTTTGATTTCCTCTTAGTGCCCTTAGAGGTATCAATAGCCAAAATTTGTCCCTTCCCTTTGTTTATATTGGGCTCAATGCCTTTAGCATGTTCAAGAACTCGCATAGGTACATTGAATCTTATTCATGTTGAAGTTCATGATGAATCGCGAAAAGCTATCGTGCAGGGACCTGTAGAACCAAGTCAATACTCACCGTGGTCCATGGCATAACCCAATTGGTTTATTTTTTCAATATAACCAATCATTTTCAGTACATGAGCACTGACTGAAGATCCTTCTGCCATCATACATCTGTATAACTTTTTGGATGTCTCATACCGCTCAATGCGCGCGATCGCTCATCATACAACTCTTTGAGATGAATTATAATGGTATAAGCATCCATACCCTCGTGGCTTTTTGTAACTCAGTGACATAGCCGCAAGCATCACACATGTTGCGATATTTTTTCATCATCGTGTGTTTATTATAAGCTCGCACTTCCTCCCGCCAGTAGCCTCCTCGAAGAGGAGCTTCCAAGATAGGGTTGCTCAACGACATATCCAATTTTTTCATGCTTGAGAACAATTCTCAAATTGCGGTGCCAATCCGTAAAATTTGGCCTTAAGTTTGTTGGCATCCAATATGCCTCTCAAATTCATGTGGTTACTCATGATTCAATCTTCAAATAACAAGACAGAAAAATTAATTAAATATAGAAAATTAATTTAATTATGGACTTGTATTAAATTAATTGTACTCCCACTGCTTTAAATTGAATTAATGACCTCAAACATTAATCAATAGAACCGGTCGATTCCCAAATGGGCTAGGATCCTTTTGTTTTATTAGAACCTTGAGTGACTCAACAAATTCTAGTAAAACATCCGGTGTAGATACTTCTATCAATCACATCTCTATGTGACTCCTAGATCATCAAGTAGACAACTTATTGTCGCACACATCTTATGTGTTTACTTGATTGTGCCCCTAAAATTCTATTTTCTTGAGTGACTCAACAAAAATAAAATTTTAGTTAAATTCAACCCATTGTTCGAAACATCAAATGTTTCATAGTAATAAACATATCCATGAGCGAAAGCGACCTTTCGAGTGACTCAACAAACCGACATCGATAATGGACTCGGTTTTCACTATAACAATAGAAGGCACGTTGTATTAACCATTTAATACTTTTAATTTAATATTTTTGATAAAGAGGGTTTGTCTCATCATAATTATGTATATATATTAATTAACATCTAACATGCAATAAATCATACATAATAATAAGCGTGGATGATTATGGACTTTATCTATCTAATCTTCTTGAGCCAAAAAGAAGATTAGTTGGTCAATTCCTAAGGGACGTTGCATTCGTTCATCGAATGCTAAATGCAATCATCTCCATCTTCTGCTGCAACCTGTATCCTATACTAGTTGGCACGCAGTTCTCGATCAATGGACACGCAGCCCATAATAAATAAATAACTCGAAAATCTAATTAAATAAATAATAGGCTCATGCAGCCCATTTAATTAAATAATAGGCTCGCAGAGCCCAACCAATAAGCAACAGAATAATTAACCATACAACCAATCACATGGGTCGAGTCCATAATCATCCACTAAACATTCATATTAATATCTAATATTAAATATATATTAATTTCTAAATTTGTAGCTTTGATGAAGATAAGTCTAAACCTTTTAGACATTTTGGAACGGACTAGATGTAATTAAATAATTAATCTAATTAATTAATTAATTTTTCTAACAATAAAAATAATCAATTAATCCAATTAATCAATTAATTTTATTCATAATGGAAAATTTCAAAATTTATTTTATCTTTCAATTTAAAGTCATAATCTAAATTGAAGACGATATTTGTATAGGGTCAAAATTACAATTTTATAAAATAATAAGGAAAAATTTAATCGGTCGAAATTCAAAATATAGTTTAAAAAGCGATTTTATTTAATTTTGAATATTTGACCAATATTAAAATAATTACTAATTACAATTTTTCCAAAAAAATTAAAATTGTATTTGAGACCCTATTTTCTTTTTAAAGTTTGAGGGCTTAATTTGCAATTTCTAAAATTGCATAATCACCCCTTAAAATTTTAAACGATGAGTGCTTCCTTTCCAATTTCAAAATTGCAAGAAGCCCCAACTAAATTCTTTTGAATTAGGGGCTTCCCATGCAATTTCAAAATTGCATAGGAAGCCCTCTTCCCACGACATAAAAACGCAAAACCCTTTGGGGTTTCGCAGTTCTAATGGCGGCCACATGACTTAGCAACCGCCGCCAACGGATCACCGGCGGTGGTCGCGCAGGTGTCCAACACCGCGCCACCGCCGGTTTGTGTCGAACAAATGACTTTTTGTCATTGCTCGATAAAACGGCTTCGCCAGCCATTACTTCTACTTCTAGCGCGGTGATGTTCCTTCGCTTGATCCGTCACCGCCATCGAATGACAACCCTTTTAATTTATGAATTTGTTTATTTTAAAGCTTTCACCGACGCCCGCCCGTCGAAAGGGGAGAAAAGGGAAAGAGGCGCCACCATGACAATGACAACAATTGCTCTGCTCCATGAGCGGCAGCCGGTCGCCATGAAAGAAGAAGAACCATTGCTCGTTTCTACGACCAAGAAGAACACGCAAACAACCGGCGTGGCCGACCCGCCACCGGGTTCTTTGCTTCCATCGAGGCGGCGCTTTAGTCATTTATCTCGCTTCCATTGAAATCCAAATCAAATTCAGATTTTAATTTTAAAATAAATTCACAAAGTTATTTTAATCACAAATCTCAAATCAAATTAATATCATAATAACAATTATTGTACTATTCATCAAGATAGCTTTAACGAATTCAAACAAGTTACAAGGTGAGGCTCTGATACCAATTGTAAGGAATTGAGGTATACATGCACGTGAAATTAAAAGTTCAATTCCTATAAGCTGGATCAACCTTGTACTTAGAGAGAATTCGTGATAGAAGTTTACCTTTGATGAATATCGTGATATCGATTATCGATTGGTTAGATGTGCGATCTTCAATACCACATTTGTCCGGATGTCCAAATCAATGGTGATCCACACAAAGAAGAAACGGATCCGGACTTCCACGATCAAGAAACGGATGAAAGCGGAACCTTTTGGGAGAAGTTGATTGGGTTGTCTTTTACCGTCTCTAGCAAGTAATGTAAAACAATCATTATGATTAATCTGTTGTGGCCTTGTATATATAGGTAGGGTTAACTCTGCCCTTGTTTCTAGTTCAACTAGAACCCATCAACAAACGGGCCCAATTAATTAATCTAATTAATTAATTTGGTCCAATAAGGAATTAAGTCCGACCCAACTATTTGGACCTTGGACATTAATTCTTACATATTACACCACCAACTATTATAAAAACACATCACATGCATGTTATTTATTCGGGTACACTTTATATTATTCACTTATAGCATCCTCTCTCAGTTGACTAACTTAAGGATCAGAAGGGTTACGAGGTCAATAAGAAATTCTGTTCGTGATCTTAGCTCAAATTCATACCGTTCGAGCTCGGGTAATGTATACTCAAACGATTTTTAATAGCATCATGTATATTAAATGAAAGTCAATTTTTCAGAATTTAAAATATTGAAAGGGATTTTTTGCGTATTGTATTACTCAACTTGTAGAATACAAAATGAAGTATTCTAAATAGAATATATATATTCCAATCTTAACAACTTAATGACATAGAAAGAGAAAATGTACATATAAAAAAAAATTAAATTATGAAAATATTAATGTATTTCAAGAGATACTTCCTTTCACTACAAAACTATATTCTTGATAATAGAGATCCATTAATTCAAGCCGTAAAAACTTTTAACATCGACCGATCTATCAATTCATATATTATTTGTTAAAACGTCAATATCATCGAACCTTTCATTTTTCAAACTTGATGTTAATATTAAAATGTTTCCACATTATTAATAATTATAATAGCTGACAATACAACTCAGTTGAACATAATGCAAAATTTAAAAGTATATACAAATGTACAAATGTTATCTCATTTTAATAGTTTAAAATACATAATTTAAAAATTCTTCTCCCACCACAAAACCTTTCATACTCCCTATCCCCGTGCCCCCACATGCCCCACCACCATCCACGTTTCTCTATGATTAAATTTCCTTAAACAGGAGCCAAAAATATTATTTTCACTAATCTAAAAGCATAGTCAATATGGATTCAAGCAGCAACAATTTTCCAGATTCATCAATGGAAACAGAAGAAGAGGCTTGCTTATTTGCCATGCAACTCGCAACTGTTACACTACTTCCAATGGTGCTTAAATCTGCTATAGAGCTTGAACTTTTTGAAACAATGGCGAAAGCCGGGCCGGGGGCTTTTGTTTCTTCATCAGAACTTGCTGTACAGCTTCAGACAAACAACCCAGAAGCACAGATGATGCTCGACAGGATTCTCCGTCTTCTCGTTAGCTACTCCATTCTAAAATGCAGTCTGAAAACTCTCGCCGACGGCAGTGTCGAGAAGCTCTACTCTTTGGCGCCAGTGTGCAAATTTTTGATGAAAAATGCTGATGGTGATTCCATTGCGCCTCTGTTACTCCTGAATCTAGAGAAAGTCTCCTTGGAAAGCTGGTTAGTCAAATTTCTACTTTTAGTTTTTTACATATATTATTTTTTATTTACTTAAAATGGTTGCTAATTTTGTCTATAGAGTAAATTATTTATTCTCGACTTTAATGAGATAAAAAAGTGTTATTATTTATATGTAGTTACAAATTGAGATTTATAAACACCCATGGACTATCTCACTATTACACACACACCCTTTGCGTTTTTTAAAATTACAGAAATGTTTCCTTTGGGCAAAAAATACATACACCATCTGTCTCATAAATATAGGCTTACTTCTATTTTCATACATATTAAAATTATATAGTTGAAATAATAAATTTTACTTATATTTTTTTTAATATATACTTACAATTAATACAATGATAATTCATATTTGTTGATAACAAGGTATATTAAATAAGAGTATATTAGAAAATTAAGATATTAATTATATTATCAACAAGAAAAGTGACATATAATTTGGAATATATGAAAAAAGGAAGTGAGTATATCTTTATGAGACGGAGATAGTAACTTTTCTATTTTACCCTTATCTTAAGATTTGAAACAATCTTTTTTCTTATTTTTATTTTTTTCTTAATTTTAATTTTGATAAGGAAATTTTTTTTTTTTAACTTTAAAATATTTTTTATTTTTCAATTTTATCAAAATGATTAGAACTAAATAATATTGTTCAAAATTAACTTTTTTCATTAAAGGAAGAAAGAACAAATTAATAAAAATAAAACGTTGACCTGAAAAAAAAAACAAAAAAGTATTCCAAAAGTCTGACTTTATTTAATGCTAACTTTATTGGGTTTTTGGTATTAAGATGAGACAAATTTAACTTTGTATAAGTGTTTGTTTGTAAGTTATAAAATTAGCTTTTTAGGAGATTTTTATAAAAGTTGATGAAATGTATAGTTGAAAAGTTTGATAAAAATTGTAGGTCCCATTAAATATGTGATTGAAAATGAGTTTTGAAAAAAAAAAGTTTATTTTAAACCCTACCAAACATACTCTTATCATATTAGAAATATACAAATGTTAAAAAAAATTAAAATTAAAGACACGGAAATATTTTACTTCGCATGTTATGAATGAACCAAATTGATTAATTTATAACAATATTTATTTGAAGAGATGAGAAAAAAGGGTAAAATGAATATTAGAATATAGGTTACATATTTTTAATAATGATTTTAAAGGTGATACAAATACAAATGGAAAAAATAATAAATACAAATTAATTTTTGAGTTTAAAGATATCTGTTGTAAAATACAAATCTCAAGGGAGGTTTTGTAATTTAAAAAAAAAAAAAAATTCTCATAGTTAATCTTAGAAATAAAATATTCAAACTTAATCAAGCATGCTCAAATTACAATTTAAACTTGGGAAAATTGCAGGTGGAGTTTAACCTTTCAAAAAAGTGCAATATGGTCCCAAATTTTATATTTTTGACACCTTCATCTCAAATATTTGAAAAACGTCAAGTAAGGACCTTTGGATGGAATCCATCCAAAAATTTGTCAGTTGACCAAATATGTAGTCCTTGACTTTTAGTTGACCATTTTCTTGACAATTAATTAAAATATTTAAAAAAGAGAAATAAAAAATAATAATAACTAAATAGGACAATTAATTAAATGTGAAGAAATAATTTTGTCCTTCTTAAAATGGGCATGAAAGTCAATTACGGCATATTTGGTCAATCAACGGATTTTTGGAAGGATTCCAAAAGTCCTCACGCTGTATATTTTTGCTAACGTTTAGATTGACAGTGCTAAAAATAGAAGATTTGAAACTTTATTGTACTTTTTTGAAAGGTCTGAGACTCCAATTGCAATTTTTCCTTTAAACTTCAATACAAGAGGATAGGGAGGCAGTGGCCGGTTGGGGTAGAGTCGTAAATCCTAATTTGATTCCTTTTATATTTTCACAGCCTGCTAATCATTGTCTTTACAATACTACCCCATGCTATTTATAGCAATAAATATTTAGAGATTAATTTTAAACATATTTTCCTTATACTCATTTTCAACCAAATATTTTATGAGATTCACAACTTTTTATTAATTTTTTATCTACACATTTCTTCAACTTTTATCAAAATCTTTTAAAATGCTATTTTTAAATTCCACCAAGTGTTACTTAGGTAATAAGAGGGCATACTACTTGACACAACACACGATATGTAGATGCATGATTTCTTTAACAAATAGACGACGGAAAATTGTGGAAAAGAGATTCATATCAAACCTAAATTATGTTTACAATTATATAATTATGTAAATATTTGTTACTTTATTTCATTTAAAAGCTTAGATTGGTTAGAACTAAAATACATTAATTTTAGCCTTCAATACATGACCCTCTTACATGCGAGTTGGATTCATTTTGCAGGTATCACCTAAAAGATGCAATTCTTGATGGTGGAATTCCATTTGAGAAAGCCAATGGAATGACTGCATATGAGTACCCTGTACAGATCCAAGATTTAACAAGCTTTTCAACCTAGCAATGTCTAATCATTCTACCATTATTATGAAGAAAATTCTTGAGATATATAAAGGGTTTGAAGGTCTCACGTCTGTAGTAGATGTTGGCGGCGGGACGGGCTCAACCATTCATATGATTGTCTCTAACTATCCATCAATTAAGGGCATTAATTTTGATTTGCCCCATGTTATAAAAGACGTTCCATCTTATCCAGGTTTTATCTGACTCCATGTTTGGCTAAGCTTATGTAACATTTTAGTTCTAATTAAGCTGAATATGCATGCATGCAGGTGTGGAGCATGTTGGGGGAGACATGTTTGTTAGCGTGCCTAAAGGGGATACCATTTTCATGAAGGTGGGAATCAGGATTCAGTTTAAACTAGATTCTTGGCAACTACAAGACGTCATATTTGTTTTGGTTCCAACCTATCTCCTTAATGAAACATAAGCATATGATAATTAATGATATTAACTTTTCTTGCATTAATATGTGCAGTGTATTATTCATAATTGGAGTGATGCACAGTGCATGAAACTTTTGAAGAATTGCTATGAATCACTTCCAGAGAATGGGAAAGTGATTGTTGTTGATAGCATTCTTCCAGAGGACCCAGACACAGGAATTACAACTAAGACTGTAATACATTTTGATATGATTATGTTAGCAGTTTTCCCAGGTGGGAAAGAGAGGACTGAAAAGGAATTTGAGGCATTGGCAAAGGGTGCAGGTTTCAGACAATTTCACAAGGTTTCTCTTGCTTACAATACATGGGTCATGGAATTCTGTAAATGAATCAATGTGTCGTCCAATGGATTTCTTATATCATGTCGGCTTTTAATGCTTTGTTTCGGACCATATCGAAATTACTAAATAAAATTTGTGTGTGTGTATGTGTGGAGGGGGATGATGAAATGCTTTTTACCCTCCTTTAGAAGAAAAACTAAAATAAATATTGTGATTTTTTTTATGAAGCCCAATCTTATGTGATCATGAATTGGAAGATATAATATTACGTCGTCAAAATTTCGCGTACTTGGATTATCTACCTTTTTTCCCAATACCCGTATACTCTATTGCAACAATCTTATCATCTTCTTTTCTAGGCCAATATTGAGATTATTAGTAGATCGTTATCTATTGTGAGCATTTTATTATATTTTGTTGTTTTCTAAAGTTTAGGATTACCATTTTTTTTTTTGGGTAAATTTGTTGGATACAAGAATTAATAAGTGTACTCAAAGGTTCCAACTAGACTGACACTTCCTTAGCGCTCTCATCATCTGTTCGACTCAACATTTTTCTAATAATAATAGAAAAATATTATAATCAAGTGCAATCAAAATATAAATCTGTTATACAAGGCTTGTTTCAAAACTATATTGTGGAAATAAAATCAAGAGTTGTCCACTAACAAATAGGAGAGATGACGATAGGAGTTATAGAGGCCAAAGAATCCATCACGTGTTGCCCTCACTATAAATATGAGTAACTACAGCGTTCATTGAGTGACCATCTGTGAAATTAAATCTATCTTACAAATGTTGGTAATTTTGGCGTATTATTTTTATTTCGACTCCAATTACTATACGTGAAATAAAATCACTACTTCATTACTTCTACTCAGGATTGGCTCTAGTGGCTCTATCTAAAATAGGTCGGTTGGAACCTTCATGACTTGTACGAAACTATGAGTGAGCAGTTTGTAATGTGGGCAGATAAGAATTCGCAGAAGAAAATAACTAGAATGCATGGGTGGACATAAAATACACTACTATTTGCAAAAAATTGATTCACTTTCAAAACAGATAGAAATGTTATAGTACTTGTTACGCCTCAGTCCCACGTGGACAAGGCAAGCCTCCCCGGAATTCCACATGGGCGTCGACCAAGTCAACTCGCCCTTGAGTCATTCCTTTCTGAGGCGGTTTGGGCCAAAGGAATTCGTGTTCGACAGCCGTACTACTGTGGATCACACCCCACCCAGATGGAGTACCGCCTCCTCCCGACACACCGCGGAATAGACGCTGAAAGGACAAAGGGACGGTCCAGAAAACGCGACCAATCGCCATCGTAGCCTTTTTAGATTACGATGGAAAAGACCCTCCCATTAAATGATGATGTGACACCAAGGACAAGACAAGACAAGACTACAAAGTCTCTTAGATTGAACCACGTGTCGTTAATCGATGGGGAGACAAACCAAGAGAACCGGCCTATAAATACCCAATTGATAACCACAAGAAAGGGATGTTGAAAATATTACTCTCACCACACATATATCAAGTCCTCCATTCTAACTATCCTTGAGTGCCATAACTGCCCGGGAATTTGTTAGTGAGAGGCCCTTAGGCTATCACCTTTGCTTTAAAAGTGTCCTTGACCTTTTATCTTCCTTCCATCCGGACGGTGGATTATCTACGTGGTTGAATAAATCACGTGGCGGGTCTAGTAAGAGGAAAGTACACGGGGGCAGAGGTAGCGTGGGGATCCTGTTGGCAACCATTTTTGGAGGTCAACAGATTGGCGCTGTCTGTGGTAAACGCGTGACAAAAGCTTCTTTTTCTTTGAGCAAAGGAATTTCTCTCGAACAAGGGATTAGCCGACCCACAAAATGAGTGGAAGCAACGAAGAGGAGAACCGCACCCACGATCGACGAGGGGTCGGGGTTGGAGAAGCCCCTGAGGAGGCGAGGAAGGAGGCCTTCCACAAACCTTGAACGAGAAATGAGAACGATGGCGCGGCGCAAGAGGCGGTGGCACATCACCATGCGCAAATGCAAGGGTATATCCAAATGATGCATGCAAGGGGTGAGAACCATCCACAAGAGTCTGACCCAGACGATCCCGAGGAAGAACAGAAGTTAATAGTGAGCACCCCCGTGACCAAAGAAGCCGAGGGGAGAGGCCTCTCATGCCGAACCAACCGGGGAGGACAAGGCGGCACGCATCGAAAGAAGGCCCCACCCCGCGATGTCCGCCATGTGTTTGAAAGGCTAAGCGAACAGGGAGCAGGGAGATGGCCACAAGAGAACCCGCCAAGGAGGAAACCACTTAAAGTCCCCTAGGAATAGGCGGGAAAGGAGGGCGAGGAAAGCCGAGGCTAGGGGAGAGTCGGATTACCAACCATACGCACCCCAAATGAACCATGCAACCGCAGCCCCAACATCGAACTATGGGGCGGACGTCGAGCCCCAATGCCTCGCCCCATTGCTTCCGTGGCGAACAGCGGGCGAAATACCCGAGGCCTACGAGATCATTCGAAGTGGACGACGATGACGAGAACTCCTTTTTCAAATAGGAATCGAGAACGCGTCTATCCCCACGAGTTTCAAGTGCCCAAGATTACCCTTTACACAGCGAGGCGATCCGCTTTGGATCACGTGAACACATACAAAACAGAAATGAGCCTTGAGGAGCCACTCCGGCCTTAAAGTGCGGGGCCTTTCACCGACCTTGTCGGGGCTAAGCGGTGGTATAACAAATCTGGTCGCAGAAGCATTTCCACCGTGGCCGGAAATGAAAAAGACGTTCATAAATTACTTCTCGTCTCGTAAGCTCGCATCAACCCTAGTCCAACGCCTCACGACGCGAGGCGGTGCCCCAAGCGAGCCACCGCAGTTACCTAGGCCACTTTAATGAAGAAATGTTGTTACGTGAAAGAATAACAGACGCCGAGGCTTTGTCCGCCCTAAAGGCGTGACTAGACACGAACCATCCGCTCGGAGGGATGTCTGCAACAAGAACCCGGCACCTTTGACCACCGGTGGAAATGATCACCGAGGAGATAACTAATGAGAATATGATCCTCCACAGAATCGAGGCGAGTTGAGAGCCAACCCGCATCAAGAGCCGGGTATATCCAAAATCCCAACAGAGTCGTTCTCTCCAACACAATCTGCGACGGAGAAACTACCCATCCGACCTAAATATCAGGATGAGTTATGTGGCCTCTGCACAAGAGGGCCTGCTCTCCCCTTACACGGCTCCCCTACCTCCAGTCCCTGCGGTCGGACTGTATAACCATGGCATGCCCTCGTCCACCTACTATGATGCTGAACCAAGACGCCTCGTAATTCCTCCTCCTCGTGGAGGTCGGTCAAGGCATCTTTGCTTCACCGAAGCTATGGACATAGCACGGATGAGTGTCGAGAGGTAGAAGAACTTGCCAATCGGAGAATGGCCAACCCGGGGCCGACGCGAACGAACACCGGAGACGAGGAGATCAGGTCCCGACGAGAGGAAGTGGAACCAATTTTCAAGATAGGCGCTCCCAGCAATGGGATAGGAGGCCTCCGGGTCATGAAAGCGCCGATCGAGGCGTAATTCAAGAAGCCCAGCCAGACAACCTCGGATGGAGCGCAACCCCAACCCCGTCGATAAAGGGGCCTAAAAGGCTCGATTCGAGAGATTGACACCATACACGGGGACCTTATATTGGTGGGCGAACACGGAATGCCCGTAAGAGCTATGCCAAAGAGGCCGAAGGAATCCGGATGACTAATCGGCTTATCAATAGCGGTGCCCTCGGGATCAAAAAGGGCCGACCCTATCACCTTCACTAAGAAGACATGAAGGCGTACATTACCCCATCGCGGCGCCCTAGTGGTGAGAGCGAAGCGGGTGGCTCGGAATGGACTAGGAGGATGCTCGTTGACAATGGCGGCTCCATCAATGTCATCTTCTTAAGCACTTATGAGCAAATGAGCGTGGATGTGCCACTGGAACCATCGACTGAGCCTCTCTACGGGTTCACCGGGGATTGCGTAACCCCGAGAAGGGATAGTGCGCCTCTCCGTTAGCATGGGAGAAGAGCCCATCGCATCCCATACTTTCATGGAGTTCCCGGTGGTTGACAGAGGTCGGCTTATCACGGAGTCTTGGGCCGACCGGCCCTGAAGGAACTGTGGGCCATAACATCGATCCACCACCTCTGCATGAAATTCCCTACGGAGGGAGGGGTAGCAACAGTACGAGGCAATCAACCTGAGGCCAGGAAGTGCTACAGGAACGCCTTGAGAAAGGCGGAAAAGAAGGAGGTGAACATGACTTCATTGGACACAGAAATGCAAGACGCCTCTGGAGAGGCACTAGGAGATATATCCATAGAGGAAGCAATCCCGTCCGAGGACATAGACCCGAGGGTTTCGGGGGCTGAATGCCTGACCTCGCCTATCGAGGAGTTGGAAATTTTTCCCGCGGACCCCAATGACTCAACAAAGAAGCTACAGATAGGAAGGGACCTCGGAGAAGAGTCCAAAAGGAGTCAAGGAGTTCCTCTCGCCACAACTTGGACATTTTTATGGGAGAGCAGGAGGATATGATCGGGATCGACCCAAGGGTGAGCTGTCACCGCCTCAACGTCGATCCCAAATTTCCTTCCCACCGACAGAAGCGAAGGCCATTGAACACGGAGAAGTATGAGGCCTTAAAGGAAGAAGTTGAGAAACTTTTGCAAAGTGGCTTCATCCGTGAGGCTCGCTACCTAAGTGGGTCTCCAACCCCGTGTTGGTTAAAAGTCGGGGAGGAAAGATGAGGATTTGTATAGATTTTTCCAACCTCAACTGGCTTTGTCCTAAGGATAGCTTCCCACCGCCTCGGATCGACCAATTTGGTTGACTCCACGTCCGGATCTGAGCTCTTAAGCTTCATGGACGCCTACTCAGGCTATAACCAGATCCCCATGTACCCTCCGGACGAAGAGCATACATCGTTTGTAACAGACAAGGGTCTTTATTGCTACAAGGTCATGCTATTTGGTTTGAAAAACGCCGAAGCAACATACCAAAGGCTCGTCAATAAAATGTTTGCCGATCAGCTCGATGTAACCATGGAAGTATACGTGGATGATATGCTTGTTAAGAGCTTGAAAGCCGGGGACCACATACGGCACCTGGAAAGGGCTTTCAAAACTCTCAGAGCGTACCAGATGAGGCTTAATCCCCAGAAGTGCTCATTCGGGGTCGCCTCCGGAAAATTCCTGGGTTACATGGTAAACCAGAGAGGCATCGAAGCCAACCCAGAGAAAATCAAGGCACTAATAGAAATGAAGTCGCCCAGGAGGCCCAAGGATGTGCAATGCCTGACCGGGAGGCTGGCAACCCTCAGCCGATTCGTCTCAAAAGCTACAGACAAGTGCCTTCCTTTCTTCAAGATCCTAAAAGGGGACAATCGCTTCGAATGGACAGTGGAGTGCGAGGCCGCATTCCAGGCATTGAAGGAATACCTCGGCCACGCTCCCCTGCTATCGAAACCTAAGTCAGGGGAAACGCTATTGCTTTACCTAGTCGTTTCTGCTGAGTCGGTTAGCTCGGTCCTGATCAGAGAAGAAGGACACCAACTGCCACTCTACTATGTAAGCAAGGCTCTCATAGGGGCGAAGACGCGCTACCCAGACATGGAAAAGTCAAGGATGTCACTCGTTACCGCTTCAAGGAAGCTCAGGCCCTACTTTTTGGCTCATAGTATCCACGTCTTAACCAACTTCCCCATGAGACAGGTGATGCTGAAACCCGAGGCCTCTGGAAGGCTACTAAAATGGGCCATTGAGCCGAGCCGCCTCGACATTGTATTCAAGCCCAGAAAGCGTCCGTCCAAAGGGCAAGCCTCAAGCGGTTTTCGTGGTGGAATTTGCCAAAGACACCCTAATCGATGTCCCGATGGCCCCGTGGAGCCGCCTACTTGGTATCTTTTGTGGGCGGCTCCTGGAGATATGGGTTCAGTGCTTGGAGTGGTCCTCACCATCCCCGAAGGCCATAGGCGAACTGTGCCATCCGGTTCGACTTCAAGGCCTCCAACAATGTTGCGTAATATGAGGCCCTCGCTTATCCGGCATGCGCTCAGCCAAGGAAATGAAAGTACAAAATCTCTGCTGTGAAGCGACTCCCACGGTAGTAAGTAAGCGGTGAATGGGAACTTTGCCGCAAGTGAGAGAGGAATATGGCCTCCTACCGAAATCGGTAAGAGATCTTATCCCTACTTCGACAAGTTCGAACGAACTCGATATCTGAGAGCGGATAACGCCAACGCGAATGCTCTTTCAAACTCGGCGAAGCAAAAGATTCGAACTTCTCGTGTGGTGCCCATTGAACACCTAGGCAGGCCTTCCATAGAAGCCACCACGGAAGTCATGTGGGTCGAGGAGACCACCACTTGGATGGATCCCATTCTTGCATTCCTAAAGGAGCAATCGCTCCCCGTGGACAAAGAGGAAGCCAGAAGGCTGAAAAGGAGAACGGCGCACTTCGTATTATTCAACGACGTCCTCTACAAACGAGGTTATTCTATACCGCTCCTCCAATTTGTCGGAATGAACGAAGCTGATTACATCCTCAGAGAAGTCCACGAAGGCATTTGTGGTAATCACTCCGGAGGCTGGGCCTTGGCGCAAAAAATTCTCAAACAAGGGTATTTCTGGCCCTCACTGAAAAAAGATTCATTGCACCACTCAAGGAAATGTGATAAGTGCCGGTAACCGCCACCATACCACGTCGGCCCCCCCAAGAGCTTACCACAGTGTCCACCCCGTGGCCTTTTGTCAAGTGGGAATTGATTTCATAGGCCCTATGCCTAGGGGTAGGGGCAATGCATGCCACGCCTTAGTCGCCGTCGATTATTTCACAAAATGGATCGAAGCGAGCCAATGGCAAATATCACCGAGGCCAACACCTCCAAGTTCATATGGAAAAACATCATATGTCGCCGGGATCCCTCACTCTTTGGTCTCGATAACGGAAAGCAGTTTGACAACAAAAGATCCGAAGCTTTATGCGAGGAGCTCGGGATCGCTAAACATTTCTCTAGCCCACATCACCCTCAAGCTAACTGACGGTAGAGGCTGTGAACAAGACCATCAAATACACTCTTAAAAGAAAGTCGAGGCGTCGAAGGGCGCGGGGGTCGATGAGCTCCCGCACGCACTGGGCGATCCGGACCACGGCTAAGACACCGACGGAGAGAAACCCCATTTTCCATGGCGTTTGGATGTGAAGCGGTGAGTCCGTGGAGGTTGGCGTTCCCTCACCTCGCCGACTTTTGTTCAATGAAGCCAAGAACGACATCCTAATGAAGGTCGGCTGGACCTCATACAAAACGAAGGGACGACTTCCAAATAAAATTAGCCTCTTACCAAGGAAAATGGCCGGTATTTTAACAAGAAGGTTAGGAAGCGGTCCTTTCGCATCGACGATCTGGTCTTAAGGAGAATCTTCTCCTCGTCCAAAGAACCAGAGGTGGGGACCCTGGGCCCCAATTGGGAAGGGCCGTACCGAGTCACCAAGGAAGTACACCCTGGCACGTACTACATTGAAAATTTGGATAAAAAGCTACAGCCACACCCGTGGAACGCTGAACATTTACGCAAGTATTATCAATAGGAATATCACCGCAGCTTTATTATTCATGTACAAGGGGGGGACACCCTCTTTCTCGCAGGACGAGCCTGCGCGCAAAATCTGTTAAAACGTCTATGTAACTAAGTTATTTTTTCCTTTTAACTATGAGCCGCCAGCTGTTTAAAGTTCTCCATGCAGAAGCGACTTACACGTAACGAAAATGCATATAATAAAACCCTTTTTCATTAATCAACGAAACAATTACATAGGAGCCTCCTCAGAGGTCTTCTTACAAAAATAAATCAAAATACATATAAGAAGCCTAGACTACTCGTCGGGAGGATCCGCGATGTCCATCGGAGGAAACTTGACCTCAAGGGAAGAAAAATCCAAGTCCGGGTGCTCGACGCGAAGTGCAGTAAGGACCTCTTGCTGCCCAACGCTCGCGAAATAATTGGAAAAACTGGTGTACGCCTCCATCAAGTGGAAGTTGGCAACAAAGTTAGCATCGGCATCCTGAAGCTTTTAACGGATCCTCCTCTCGCCATCGCAGCATCCCTAACAGACTACGCCATCGCTTTCTCCCTCAGACAGGCCTCCACTCGACCTTAAGCCTCGCAAGTTCTTCCTCCCTCGCAGAGCCCTCTGCAACCAATCCATGATTCTTCCCGCTGGCCTCCTCCAATGCCTCCGGTGCTATAGTCCGAGCATTTATGGCGTCATCGAGCTTCTTTGTCAATATAGCCACCGGCTTTCCGGCCTCTACCGTGTCAAGCTTGGCCTTCTCATACGCCATTTGGCACTTTCGGCCAAATATGGCGCCACAGTGTTATCAAGGCACTCTTGGATCTGGTCGGACCGAGAAATAGCCTCCAAGGCATCGACATTTTCTTCTTCATCTCCCTCATCGCCACGAGGGACTTCATCCGGGCGGCCATGAGCAAAATAGAACACGCCAAAGACGCCTCCATCCAATCCTCGGCCTCCTCTTCTCCCAGGAACGCCCTGCTAACATATTTCTGGAATCCCTCCGCTCCCAGGGCTGGGTAAAACTCCAGATTCTTAGTCAGGGGGCCGGGAAGCTTCCTCTCCAACTCTCCAATTAACCCGCTGAAAAGCTCCCTCGATTTCGAAGCGGAGGAGGGGGGTTCACCAGCACATTCTCTCCTTGTTTGCAAGATCGCGCGGGCATCGCCCGAGCGATGCCGAGGTCAGAACGGCCAAACGGCGTTGCTTGGGATCGGGAGGGTGGACAACCGGCTGCTCGACCACCTCGACCGATTTTCTTTTGCCGATCGGCTCTCCGGTCGACCGAGCACCGCCATTATTCCTCTCGTGGTTGGCACGCGCGTCTTGGGGAGCGGTCTTTTTCTTTTACCAACTGTTCACCTTCCTCGGGTGACATAGTTTCCACATCATCTTTCTGTGCCTCTCCTCGACGGCCTCCTTGCTTACTTCCTCAATCGTCCTCTTTTGGCGACCGTCCTCGAAGAGCTGTATGAGCTCCCTCACCTTCGCCATCCATCACCCTAGCAAGAGGTGGCTTGACCTCTTGCCTTACTCGAAATCATCGTGAAATAGCCGACTTAGGGTTGGGTGAATTCTCGGATGAAGTATGTAGCGATAAAATACAAACCTCTCTAGTCATCTCGCCTAAGTTCGATCAGTGCCTAGGCGCTTCAAAAGAGTCAAACCTCCTCTACCCGGGACGGGTGGGCGTAAATCGCTTCGGATGATGTCTAGCTCCTCCTTCTTTAACTCACACCTAGGGAGGGCGTCTGCAACACAAACAAAGAGTAGTCAATCATACGGTAATTACAGGAGCGACCCCCACCCTTCCGAATCACTCACTCGCAACTCCATACAAGCTGGACACTTCCAGGATCCGGGTTTCGGATCATCCAACACCCTCTCGCCAATTTCCAAACACCCAACACCAACCCTCCTTCCAAATTATGCTTGGCCAGGACGGGTCCGCAAAGACAAAGGGCTTGTGCGACCCCCACGGACCAAAATAATACCACCCCACTTTCTCTCTCTTGTCCTTTTCTTCTACAGCCTTCTTTTTGGGAGGTACAACTTTGTTTGGAAGACGTGGAGGGGCATCTCGAACCCAAGGGAGCAGAACCACGTATATAGACTCCCGCCATTTGGCTCCAGTAGTTAGGAGCTACCTGGGTGGGTGCCAAGCCATAAGCCCTAAGAATCCTCCTATAAAATGGATCCAATGGCAGCCTCATCCCGGCATTGAAGGATTGGAAGTGCACAGCAGCGCAGCCCCTTCTCGGCAAGCACGCCCTCTCATTAGGGCCCGGGAACGTGGAGCTCTATATCGCTAGGGACTTGGAACATCCTCTTGATATTCATCGGATCGCCCTCGTTCATGACCGAGGGGCATCCATGGCGACCACCCGCCACCGGCGAGATGGGCCCCGCTCCATGGCTCCACTATCCGAGGGACCAGGGGCCCGTGTCGTCCCCTCTGGCACGGGATTATAGCAAACTCCTCTCCAAGAATAAATCAACCCCGAATGGGTATCACCGTCGCCGCAGACGGAGATACTTCCGGAGATATCCCAGTTCCAACACTCACCGGGTCACCTGTGACTGCAGCCTCTCCTACTGAACCATACATCCCCTCCACAAACACAACACAAAATAAAATGAGAGAGTTTAGTGGGTACCTAAAACTAGAAGTTCTCTCCCACCGAAAGGTCGCCGGAGTATCTTCAACACACTGGAAACACGGTCGCCGGGATATCTCTCTTCTCGCCTTAACACGCACAGATTATCGACAGAAATATAGGAAACTTCTCCTTTTATAAGAAAAACGGATCGACGCATGACCGTCGGATCAGAACCAAGATCCATCCCGCCACCTGGCGAAAAGTTCATCCCAACCTTTGAATTCAAACGGCGCGCAAAAATAAAACCACGGATCAACGTCCTAAAAACGCGGTATCATCCATTCACAGACGCGTGAGGGTCGGGAAGACGCGCCATCCCCAGCAAGTCGTGCACATTAAATACCGCGGTAGTCTTTTCAAAGACGCCCAACAAGACGTTCTATGCTCCCCATATCCTCTCGCAATGATTACAACCGTCATGAGGGCTCCCAAATGGGATCGCCTCACCATCTTGCCTCTTCCTTAAGGCTCCAAAGACGCGTCATGGCCTCCCAAATGAGACCGCCTCCATCACGCTCTTCCTTAAGCTCCGGCCGCGCGTCATGGCCTCCTAAATGGGATCGCCTCACGCCGCCTCTTCCTTAAGGCTCCAAAGATGCGTCGTGGCCTTCCAAATGGGATCGCCGCTTGCCGCCTCCTCCTAAAGCTCCAAGACGCGTCATGGCCTCCCAAATGGGACTGCCTCCGCTATTGCCTCCTCCTTAAGGCTCCAACACGCGTCGTGGCCTCCCAAATGGGACCGCCACTGCTTGCCTCCTCTTTAAGGCTTCAGCACGCGTCCTGGCCTCCCAAATGGGATGCCTCCCGCACGCCTCTTCCTTAAGGCTCCAGCACGCATCATGGCCTCCCAAATGGGACGGCCTCCGCTGCTGCCTCTTCCTTAAGGCTCCAAAGCCGCAGCGTCATGGCCTCCCAAATGGGACTACCTCCGCTTGCCTCTCTCCTTAAGGCTCCAAAGACGTCATGGCCTCCCAAATGGGATCGCCTCACGCTTGCCTCTTCCTAAAGGCTCCAAAGACGCATCATGGCCTCCCAAATGGGACTGCCTCCGCTGCTGCCTCTTGGAAGGGCCTCCCATCTGCGAAAAACAAGGCACCCCACATCAATGAGGGTTCCCATGCTTTTGGGACTATTGCCCCAGCGATCTTAAATACCAAAGCGTATACCCCATAACTTTTTCCCTCCCATTTCTCACCAAGCCCACGCCCCACATAAATGATTGGGGCCTGGACTTTGGGGACTATTGTTACGCCTCAGTCCCACATGGGCAAGGCAAGCCTCTCCCGAATTCCACGTAGGCGTCGACCAAGTCAACCCGCCTCGAGTCACTCCTTTCCGAGGCGGTTTGGGCAAAGGGAACCCGTGTTCGACGCCGTACTCGTGATCACACCCCACCCCACCCGGATGGAGTACCGTCTCCTCCCTGACACACCGTGGAATAGACGCGAAAGGACAAAGGGACGATCACGCAAAACGCGCCACGCCGCCATCGTAGCCTTTTTTAGATTACGACTGGAAAAGACCCTCCCATTAAATGATGAAGTGACACCAAGAACAAGGCAAGATAAGACTACAAAGTCTCTTGGATTGAACCACATGTCGTTAATCGATGGGGAGACAAACCAAGAGAACCGGCCTATAAATACCCAATTGATAACCACAAGAAAGGGATGTTGAAAATATTACTCTCACCATACATATATCAAGTCCTCCATTCTAACTATCCTTGAGTGCCATAACCGCCTAGGAATTTATTAGTGAGAGGCCCTTAGACTATCACCTTTGCTTTAAAAGTGTCATTGACCTTTTATCTTCCTTCCATCCGGACGGTGGATTATCTACGTGGTTGAATAAACCATGTGGCAGTCCTAGTAAGAGGAAAGTACACGGGGGCAGAGGTAGCGTGGGGATCCTGTTGACAACCATTTTTGGAGGTCAACAGTACTCTCAATTGCTAATGTGGTTCAAACTTCTCTTCCGTTTATGTGTAACTTGTGGAGCAAATAATCAATTCTAATGGCCTTACCGATGCTTATTGGCCCAAATATATATACCATCATTCAAGTCTTTCGAAAGGAGGGACAGGACATGATTCTTGCTCTGATTTATTTTCAATTTTTATATTCGAAATTTTACCTTAAAATTATATTATAATTAGAAAACTTTCATTGTGTTATTATATATAGAACTAATCTCTTATAAACAAAAATCATCATATTTTATAGGACTATATAAATCATTGTGTTCTTTATTCTCTGTCTTTTTATTTATTGCTTCAATTCTAACAATTTGAAAAATCGTTTTGATTCAACATAAAAATTTCTAAAATGAGGTTTATGTTGGCGGAATTCTGTGGAAGTGACCCAAAGAAATAATCAAGAACCGAAAATATCGAAAGGATGAATTAACCGAGGCAAGAGTTGAACTCTTTGTCCTTAAGTCAATATTGCCCATAAAAGTGCTTTCGGTCTTTGGCAAATGACTCCCAAGATACAACGGTTTCGCTTGAGTTTTGTAGCACAACAAAGACTCAAGTACAGCGAACCAAGGATGGCTTTGTACTCCAACGGATGAATGAAATGGAAAACCGAGATTTTGTGCAACTTAAATGCAATAAATTTGGTTAAAAAATGAAGTGTATGAATGCTTTATGTTTGCAATTGTTTTCTCAGATCAATTCTCCGAGAATATGGACGTCCACAACCCTTTTTAACGTTGGAGAGTTGGTTGGAAACGAAAAGGAATGAACCAAATCGTGCAACCTTCAAAAGGACATGTCTCATTTCACATGAACCTATGCGATCGCATGGTTTAACCAAGTCATGATCGCATAGCACAAAAATAGAACAAGACTTCATCCAGAATAACCATGTGATCGCAAGGCTTTGCCTCCTATGATCGCATGGAAGGACCAAAATACATTCTGTTAAAAAATTAAGCAACTTTGCGATCGTATGGGTCAAACTTTGACCGATTTTGTCCTTTTCGTAATTTCTCATTCATTCGGTATTGGTTTCGAGATGCCAAATATACCCTTTAAACATACATATAAATCTGAATTTTTTCTGAGGCGCTGCTCCCGAGCCCCACGGTGGCCGCCGCCTCGACCCTGCGACCGACCGGCAAGGTCGAACCCCACGACCGATCGGCGGTCGATCCCGCTCTCCGGGCGTTGCCCCGGCGTGTGCGTCAAGTGGCAAACAAATTTGCCTAAATAGATTGGGTCGGGTCTTGTATATTTGGCCAAGTTGACACGAGTCACTTAGTTAATTTCTCGACATTTTAAACCAATTTCCAACAATTTAAAGAGAAATTTGCACGGTCTACAATTTAAAGACTGGATTTAGATTAATAATGTATGTTAGATTTGGATTTATTTTCTATTTAGACTCATTTAAGTAGGTTGGTCTTTACTTTAAAAAAATAAAAAAATTGAGCCCTACATGGCTAGGGGACCTAGGCGGTTGCCTAGCCACCCAGGGCCAGAGTTGGCCCTGGGCGCCTCTGTTACTTATGAATCAAGACAAAGTCTTCATGGAAAGCTGGCAAGTGGTTCTCTTATTTTTTGTTATTTCATTACTTTCTTTTGTTTTGATTTATTTAAAAAAAGAGGTCAAATCCGTTATTTAATGACCAATTTTGTTAAAAATTAATTAAAATTTTGTTAAAAAGTTAAAGTCAATATCAATAATCAATTTTAATCACATATTGAATATCAATATATTTTTGGGCCTTCTTTGTTTAGATTATTCATTTTTGTTAGGCCTTAATTGATTATTTGGTTTGAACAATTGTGCTTTGAATTTGACTGGTTAGTAAATAAAAAATAAAGCCCAAAAATTAAGTGATTCACAATTAATTTTTTAGGGCGGAAGAAGACATGAACTCATCTCTGATTATGTGAAGAAGAAGACTGATGAAGAGCAAATTTGGCTTTATTTGTTTATTGCATTGTTGGGTGTTGCATTTTGATTGGGTAATTGGGTTGGGTCTTTTTTGCTGGGTTGGATTTTTTTGGTTTGGGCTTTATTAATTTTTTTTTTTTTTGAGCTGGTTATTAAATTACAAAAAAAAAAAAAAAAAACAATCAGAAAGTTGGGCTCCTCCACAGTACAAATGTTATCCCATTTTAACTGTTTAAATTTGTAGTTAAAATTTTTAGTGATAATTTCACCATACACCATAAAATATAAAATAATTTTAAAAATATTATATAATTTTTTTTATTCTAAAATAATATTTTTATTTTGGTACACAACACTATTACATTTGTTATGTTGTTAATAACAAATGTATACACATTTATTCAAACGGTATAACTAAAATCAAAAAACGTAATAAACTAATGTTACAAAAATAAAAAATAGTCTAAAAGTTCTAAGTTCTAAAACTTCTCCCACCGCAAAACCTTTCATACTCCCTATCCACATACCCTCACCACCATCCATATTTATCTAAATTTAAATTTCCTTAAAAAGGAGCTTTTGGCCAAACATATCATTTTCACTAATCTAAAATAATACTAAATATGGATTCAAGCAGCAACAATTTTCTAGATTCATCAATGGAAACAGAAGAAGAGGCTTGCTTATTTGCCATGCAACTCGCAACTGTTACACTACTTCCAATGGTGCTTAAATCTGCTATAGAGCTTGAACTTTTTGAAACAATGGCGAAAGCCGGGCCGGGGGCTTTTGTTTCTTCATCAGAACTTGCTGTACAGCTTCAGACAAACAACCCAGAAGCACAGATGATGCTCAACAGGATTCTCCGGCTTCTCGTTAGCTACTCCATTCTAAAATGCAGTCTGAAAACCCTCGCCGACGGCAGTGTCGAGAAGCTCTACTCTTTGGCGCCAGTGTGCAAATTTTTGATGAAAAATGCTGATGGTGATTCCATTGCGCCTCTGTTACTTCTGAATCAAGAGAAAGTCTTCTTGGAAAGCTGGTAAGTCAATTTTCTACTTTTAGTTTTTTACATATATTATTTTTTATTTACTTAAAATGGTTGCTTATTTTGTCCATAGAGTAAATTATTTATTCTCGACTTTAATGAAATAAAAAAGTGTCATTATTTACAGGAGCGTAGCTAGGAAATTTTTTTTGGGTGGGCAAAAATTAAGTAGTCAACAAAATTTGAAATAATATATCACTAATAAAAAAAATTCTATATATTACTATATTTCTACGCATTTTCATACTTTGGAAACGTTGTATAATCACTACAAAAAATTGTGGCTTCAGAAACGAATTTTCCGTTGCTGAAGCCACGATATCCGTGCTTAATAGTCACTACCAACGGACTATTTGCAACCAAATTTTCGTTCTTTATTTTGAGGTCACCGAAAGTTACTAACGAAAACCGGGTGAAAAGTTATCAACGGAGTTTCATTGGTGATTTTCACAAATGTATTTCCGTTGGTAATAGTGTTTGTCATTACCAACGAAAATTTCGTTGGTAATGTCCCAACCCTTTACCTACGGAATATCCGTTGGTAATGACACACACTATTACCAACGGCATTTCCGTTGGTAATGTTCAAACCATTTTCTAATGGAATTTCCGTTGGTAATGACACGCGCTTTTACCAATAGAAATTCCGTTGGTAACTTTCAGCGACCCTCAAAATAGCAACAGAAATGACAAACACTATTACCAACGGAAATTCCGTAGGTAATGTCCCAAGTATTTACCTACGGAATTTCAGTAGGTAATAGTACAAATTTTTAATAATTAAAAAATAATAATTTTATATACTTGGTGGACCCCTGACTTGACTTGCCAGTTATGGCTTGAAACTTGGACCCACCAAAGGCTCGACCCAATCCACTAAGCTTTATCATGCATTTTTATTATTTTATTAATTTAAAATGAATGTAATGTGATTTGAACATTTGACCTAAGAGTTGTGAAGTTACAACCAAACCATTGGAGACAAATGAATCTTTTTAAATCTTTTTGTTTTTATAATATATATTAGTTCAATGAGCAACATTTTCTATAATTTCTTATAAAGTAAAAAATAAATATTAGTGAAAAATCAAATTCCACATTGTGTTAACACTTAAACATAAAATATCACATTGCTCAAAAAAATTTTATAGCTATACAAATTGTATGAAATGATGATATACATTATTTGTTTTCACATTTAAACACGAAATGCTCAACTAAAGTGATGTCGTACAATAGGTAAACTACTCTACCTATATTTTCTTCGCATGAGATTATAGTTTGAATCTTTTTTATTAT
The DNA here is from genome assembly GCA_023638005.1 of Forsythia suspensa. Classification (NCBI taxonomy): domain Eukaryota; kingdom Viridiplantae; phylum Streptophyta; class Magnoliopsida; order Lamiales; family Oleaceae; genus Forsythia; species Forsythia suspensa. Next base: position 50,356,422 of record CM042666.1, read on the forward strand.
TGTAATTGCATATATAACTTCGTTGTAGAAAATTCGAATGTTAAATGAGTGCTTGTTCGACTACCCTTTTTTTCATCTCCAAAATCTATTTTGCATTAAATTTGGTGGGCCATGATTGAATTCCTCTTACACACTTTTTGACTTACATTACAATTTGATAAAATTGCCCTCAATCAATTAAATGTCATTTGAAAGTTAAAAGGACAATTTGGTCATTTTATCTCAAATTCTTTTGAAAAATCAAAAAACTCATGCTCAAAAATAGATTTTGGAGATGAAAATGTCTACCGAACATGCTCTGAATGAAACTTAATTTACGACTAATCCTTAAGTAATTAACATTCAAATCCATATAGTTGAATCTTTTTTCATTTTCAAAATTTGATTTACATTACTCATGAAAAATATGCGAGTAACAAGATTTACTCTTCACCAACATTTTCTGTAGCTCAATGGTTGAAATAATATTACATATGGATTATCTGTGGGTAATAGGTTGAAAGATTTTTTCGACTTATGAATTACTATTCACATAAATATCTTTTATTTGAATAGATTAATTGTGTTTTTTGGTCATATCACCTATAGAATATCCATAGGTAATAAGAATCACTCTTCACCAACGGATATTCCGTAGGTGAAAAATCGAAATATTTTTTAGTTTTCAAAATTAATTAATATCACCAACGAAATTTTCGTAGATAATATGATTCACCATTCACCAATGGATATTCCGTAGGTGAAATGTCGATAATATTTTTTGATTTTCAAAATTAATTAATATCACCAACGAAATCTTCATAGGTAATATGACTCACTCTTCACCAACGGATATTCCGTAGGTGAAATGTCAAAATATTTTTTGGTTTTCAAAATTAATTAATAACACCAACGAAATTTTCGTAAGTAATATGATTTACTCTTTACCAACGGATATTCTATTCGTGAAAGATCTAAATATTTTTTGGTTTTCAAAATTAATTAATATCACCAACAGAATTTCCGTAGGTAATATGATTCACTCTTCACCAATGGATATTCCGTTGGTGAAAAGTCGAAATATTTTTTAGTTTTCAAAATTAATTAATATCACCAACAGATTTTTCGTAGGTAATATGATTCAATCTTTACCAACGGATATTCCGTTGGTGAAATGTCGAAATATTTTTTTGTTTTCAAAATTAATTAATATCACCAACGGAATTTACGTAGGTAATATGAGTCACTCTTCACCAACGGATATTCCGTTGGTGAAAGGTGAAAATTCGTTGGTGAAAAACTATTACCTTTACCAACGGAAAAGCCGTCGTAGATTACCGTAGGTGAAAAGTTATCACTTTTACCAACGAATAATCCGTTGGTAAATTTCTGTTGGTGAAAAGACAATTTTTAGTAGTGAATTACATCATTTTCAATTTCATGAAATACATCCTTCTCGACATATACAATCAAATTGTCACTTAACCATTGATCTCCAATTCAATTCAACAGTCAAGTAACTTTTGTGCAAGATGGCCAAGGCCCCTAATCCTCCAAAATCTAGGTCATGCGCATATCAATAATATATGTTTCAAGTTATTCATCTAATGTCAAGAGATCTGTTGGTAAAAAATCTTCAGAATAATACTCACAAAATCTTATTAATTTGTCATTGTTAAAAGTAGAAAATAAATCATTTGGACACAAACATGCTACACGAAGGCATAAATCACCATTTACCACTATAAGAGCTCTTGAAGTTGGATATCAATTACGGCATAAAAACAATCTACATGCAAATGATGTAAATTTGTCTTTTTGGAGTGTTACAATGTGAACGATTTGGAGGTATATACATATCATCTATATTAGGAACATTAACATTGTACTTTTCAAAGAAAGAACAAACATTTTCCAAAAAAGATTCACATCAATTATCCTTCATTGCTTGAAGTCGTTCTTTACAAATTTTAATTAATCTCATAGCATTGGCATTATGTTAATCTTTTTTTTTTTGGTAATGCTTTGACAATTTATCTGAAATTCCTAAGATCTTTTTCATAAGTTGTAGTCTAAAGACAAATTCAAATGTTATTATCAAGCTCAACAAATTAAGTGATTCACCTTTTTTTCCAAGAACATGAAACATCAATAGCAATCATTTAAATGACATCAATTGTAGCTAAAAACATAAAACATGTTAATCAAGTAAAGCAAAGAAATATAGTGAGAGTCTCCACGTGTATCACCGGGACACTTAAGGGTAGTTTGTTGATTAATGTTCTGTCCACTTGATATTTCACTGTGATTGAGTACTAAATAGACGCTAATGATATCATGGGTTTGGGAGTTGAGTCACCAACTGAATTAAAATTTAGACTTCGAGTCAATTTATTGAAACTTGAATTAAATAATTTGGGTTGAGGCTTGGGCTTGAGTTATTTGAACTAATTTATATTTTTGTATTTTGGCTTAGACAATTTTTCAAAATCTTTGCAGGGTCAATTGACCTCCCTTGTCTCTTAGTGGCTCCGCTCCTGATTATTTATATGTATTTACAAACAGAGATTATATTATAATCACCCATGGACTATCTCACTATTACATAGACACCCTTTGCCTTTTTGAAAATTAAAGAAATGTTTCATTTAGGCAAAAAATAAATAATCCCTCCGTCCCAACACTACAAGAAACGAGGTCAATAGTGGCGATATAAGTCGTCGCTAAAAGATAAATTGTCGTCACTTTAAATATATGGGGACGACAATGTTGTCGCTGTATGTCGTCTCAATAGTTTAATCCATCTAAGTTAATAGCGGTGACATATTATCGTCGCTAAAGACATATGAATCTATAGTTGTCGCTACATTGTCGTGCTTTATTTCTCAAAATTAGAGAAAATGTGACAACAAAGTCTTCACTGTTATCTGAAATAGTAGCGACGTTTTAATCGTCGCCATGAACGTTTAGATATCATATTTATTAGCAATGACTATGTCGTCGCTATTAATATAATATATATAGAGACGACAAAGTCGTCCCTAATGTTCATTAATGTGTTTTATTATATTGTCGTCGTTATAAACATTATAAATTTTTTAAATATTTTTTTATTTTTTATAGTTTAAATAATATAAACAATTCTATTATACATAAAAATCTACATATCTCCTAAACCCCCACCGTCGTCCTCGTCTTCCTCTAGCACAACCCGGTATTCTATGCTTCAGATTTTTCGTAAGACGTTGAATTGTCATCTCCATTCGGCGCAGCTAAGCCTCATCCACTGCAAACCGAGAATCGTCATTGTGGGGATATCCAGAGAACTGATTGGATGTTTCTCGTTGGGGTTTTCGATGCAGCGATCGAATCTAGGGAAGGAGAGGTTCTCTTCAGAACCGTCCAACCCCACTGACGTGTCCTCGTCGTTCTCCAAGAATCCTATTTGTAATAGCACGCTCGTCTAATGACGCGCTATTGGAGGCGGCTTGTGTCTGTTAAGACTCTCTCAACTCAACAAGTTTATCTTGTTTAGAAAATAATAATAATAATAATATAATGTCAAATAAAATTAACAACATTTAAAAATAGGAATTTGTCCTCACGTAGTCACCATCCACCTGCGGGTTTATCCAATTACCAACCCAGAAGGTGTGGAAAGTCCGAACGATTCAATAATACCCGGTCACTGCTGGGTCTCGGGGTTCCACTACAACAAATTAAGCGTGAAATTTAGTTAAAAAAACATGCATATATAATGGATTTAAGATTTCTATAATGATATTAAAAAATTTACTTGTACTTCATCGTAACGCGTGGTAGAGAAGCTCTTCGACTCCTACACGCTCGGATATTTAACCTTACCACGATTGGCCTTATTTTTTATCAACCATTTCTAAAGACATAAAAAATAATTGATTAGCATAAAGCTTTATAGTTATAAAAATATTAACATAAAAACGTAAAAAGTAAATGAAAATATATACCATGAAAGTAGGACTTGTGAAGAAGTCAATGTACTTCTATCAGTCCTCGAAAGATAGCTTGTTGAATGGACGACTCGGTCCATGCGCTTTCAAGTGATTATGCGCCTTAAGTTTGTAATCTTGATAACGATCGGTTGTCAGACAATCTACAGCGGGACATACCACCCGGTACTTGTCGAGCGATCGATCATCCTGAAGATCGAAGTAGCTCTGCACATAGGAAAAATTTTTGTTAATGTATGTTACTTGGAACAATTATTTATAGAATGCGCTAATGTAAAAAATAATGTAAGTCAATACCTCGATGATTCTACGTAACCGCGCTCGCTGCTCCTCTATAACCTCTGTCCAGAAGGGTAGCAAGGGGGTACATGGTAAACCTGACTTGGTTCCCAACCAAGCGCGTGAAATACTTCGCGTTATTCTCGATCGGCTATATTGTATGTTCGACATTGTCAAACGCGATGGAAAATGGCCTCTTCCCGTTGGCCTGCCAAACCTTCTCAAGGTTAATGCCTCGAGAGATACCCCATCGCTTAGACGGGGCGCTGAAAAAGAACATATACAAACAGTATGATACGAAATTCAACAATAATTGTAAAATACAAAAAAAATAAAAATAAAAATTATTACCAGACTCGTAGGCCGAATTGACCCGGCGAGGTGGCTGATGTGGAGGATCGCTTGCACCATCACCTCCGTGCGACATCACGTCAGCTATACTAACACATGACAACAGCGAACATCAATTAGTGCGGAAAAGGTCCCTACACTTAGTTTATTACACATGAGTTCCTAAATTATTCTAGTTTTTGTGTAATTGATGACTAACTTAGTTTATTATAAATGAGTCCCTAATATCTAAAATTCGTTGTGAAATACACAAATTCGCTTTACAATATCTAAAATTTACAAGAACAAAAAATCATTCGATTTATGCAGTATTATCATTTTCTGTGTGCCTATAATTTAAAAAATCATTTACAAATCCTAACTTGAAAGAGCACGGAACTGATCCCTAATTTGCAAAAATTTCGTTTTCAGACGGACAACGAGAAAATTGGCGAGAAAATGATACTAACTTGAAATAGCATGGAACTAATCATTGATCTTGGAACTGAAAGAGCACAGAATTGTTGCAGACGACGAGAAAATTGGTAGATAGAAGAAATAACATAAAAGGCAAAATGGGAAGAATACGGTGTAATGCGTGGTTTTAAAGGTTGACTCTATAGCGACGACATATGTCGTTAGCCTATAGATCAATAGCGGCTACACATTTTTTAATTTTTTTGGAAACGCGCTTAAAACGTGGCACCCAATTTTTCACAAGTATAGCGATGACATATGTCGTTGTTATTGACATTATTTATTTACTATTAAGTCCCTAGTCTTTACATTTTATTTATTTTGGTCCTCTTATTTCTTCTTTTTTTCAATTTCATCCTCTTAATTTTGCAATTTTAGTCCTTCAAGTTTTAGGATGATACATTTTGATTACCAATTTCTTGTTATCGTACAAATTAAGTCCTTGTTTGCCTATTTTCTGTTATGAACACCAACATTCAATCTGATTCATCAACAACAACAACAATGAAAATTTTATAAGTTAATTTCATACAATTTAGTGACGAAGGACAACAATCATTCTGATTCACTAACAACAACAACTCTGAGACATGTAACAAAATTATTCAATCTGATTCACTATCATGATACGATTGATCCTCATCATCGTCACCGTCGTCCTCATTGCTTTCAGTCGATGTTTCGTGATCCTCGTATTCTTCATGTATGTCGTCTTCCACATCCATGTCGTTAATGAATGAAGTATCTCCTGCACTATCAGACGAGGCTCTCCTGATAACTGATGCTTCTATCTCATTAGCTTCACCATCATCTCAGTTTAAGGATATGTGCTCTAAGTTACCAATATCAACGATCAGAGTTATACTAGAAGAGTTGTTATTGTGGAGCAAGTCTATCTTTGTGACGTTAGATCCCACCATATCCCACATATTCATATGATAGATTACTTGTACTATTCTCTAGTTCAAACCACGAGAAGGATCTTCAATATAGAACACTTGTTGTGCTTTGCTAGCAAGTATGAACTGATCATCCTCGAATGCCTCTGCACTGATGTCAATACTGGCAACGTTATTCTCTGTTACCCTCCATCTCCCATCAGACCTAAACCATTTGCATCGGAACATAAAAATTGAATGTTCCGGTCTGAACTATAGCTCGAGTATCTCTTGCAGCTGCCTGTAGTAAACCTCACCCCCAATCCCCGAGACTGACACACCACACTTCTAAGTTTTTCTTCGAATATCACAATCATATGTAAGGAAGTGAACTCCTTTCACAACACAGGCCGTGTAAAGACATAACTTGCTGGTAACATCCACTGGCCAACAAAAATAACTCATGAAAAACTTGATGGGCATGGCTTTGGCGCATTGCATACACCAGGATGACGATAAAATTAGTTTTATTTAATGTTACTATAATGAGGAATGTAGACATATTTGAAATGCATTATGTCGTTGTTCATTTACCTTCCTGTAAAACCAATCGTGAAAGTCTCTTCTATACACCTGATTGATGTTTGGGCAACCATTGTTCAATAGCTCCTTCATATGTTCCATCTACAAGGCATATAAGATGAACTAATTAGTTCGTTTAAAATGACAAAGTTTATTCAAGAAAATTTAATAATATTTAAGATCAAAGTCTTATAGCATGAATATCTCAATTTCATAACAATTGTTGAGGACGTAAAACATCGCTTAACTTCGAACATGAGTAGGAAGCATTGTTGGTGTCTTCTTTCCAATTAGGCGACATTGCGACTGAAAAATAGAAAGTTGTGTTCGCGGAACACTAGCATCATCGCTTCTGTCTGGTCGGTTGAACCTTGTTTCTATGTCCTCGAAGTACATCGAACAAAAATTCAATACCTCGTTAACAACATATCCTTCAGCAATTGAACCCTCAGGTCGAGCTCGATTTCGGACGTAGTCCTTCAGCTTCTTCAAGTATCGCTCGAACGGATACATCCATCTCATGTGCACCGGACTTCCAAGAATTGCCTCTTCTGGTAGATGCATTACGAGGTGAATCATGATGTCGAAGAAGGCTGGTGGAAAGATTCATTCCAACTTGCAGAGGATGAGTATCAAGTGATCGTGGGAAGCCCTCATGTCGCTAACCTTTAATGTTCTTGCACAAAACTGCTTGAAGAACGTGTACAATTCAATAATTGTAGTGGAAATAGTTTTATTCAAGAACGCACGACATCCGACTGGCAATAACCATTGCATGATAATGTGGCAATCGTGTTACTTCAACCCAATAATGCGGCTGTCATTATGAGCAATATTCTTCCGAAGATTAGAAGCGAAGCCATCTGAAAACTCAACCGCTCGGATAAAGTTGCAAAATCTCTAACAGTTTGCAATAGACATGATGTAACATGCGGCAGACTTCATACACATGTTCCCGTTCTAATACAAGTGCAACTCTCTTTTGATCTCTAATTGTATCGATCGCGCCTGGCATTGACTGTGTCCTTTGATTTGAATAGATCGTCTAGAATTGCACCGAGCAAGTTGTCACAAACATTCATTCTACATGCATGACATCGATGTTATATTTTACCTCAGTATAAGACCAATACGACAACTCATAGAAAATGCTCATTTTTCTCCAATTCAGCTCATCATCACTTCTCCATTTTCTAGCACCCCTGTAGTTAGGGTGCTTTCCTGGAATACTATGTCTCACACGACTTAACTGGGCTAAAATGTCTGCAGTCGTTAAGTGACGCAGAGGTGGTCACCTCTCCGTCCTCCCGTCAAAGTCTAAATTGCTCCTAAAATGATGCCTAGATAGTAGGAATCGTCGGTGACCTACGTAAGCTATCTTACCTATCATATGAACTGAATGAGTCTCCTCGTTGTACGTAGGACATGCCATGTACTCCTAACCACTCCAACCCGACAAACTATTTCTCGCTGAAAATCGTTAACTGTCCACAACAACGTTGCACGCATTCTAAATACCGACCTATTATTGGTTCCAACGTCACGTGTGTCAATTCCATCGGTCCACAACTCCTTCAACTCGTCCACTAATGGTTGTAAGAATACATCAATGTCCTTATCCCGATGATTTAGGGCCTGGTATCAAGAGAGTAAGCATGAGGTATTTGAGTTTCATGTATAACCAAAGTGCCATGTTGTAAATGGTTACAACTACTGACCACATGTTGTACGCCATTCTCATGTCACCAAATGGATTGAATTCTTCTGCGGCCAAACCTAACCGGACATTTCGGATCTCACTTACGAACACTGGATGTTTCCTGTTAAAATCTCGCCATGCCTTCCCGTCAACAGGATGCTACGTTTCATCTTCATTCATAGATCTTCCTATAATATGCCACCGCATGAGTTTTGCAGTATCTTTCGTCGTGAACATACGTTTTAGTCTGGGGGCTAAGAAAAAGTAGTGCAACACTTTGTGCAGAACATTCTTCCCGTTCACTCTCCTAGAAGTGTGAACCCAACGACTTTCCTAGCAAATCGGACAAGTTTGTTTATCAGCATGCTCACCCCAAAAAAGTACACTGTCGTTCTTGCATGCGTAAATAGATTTGTAACCTAAACCAAGCTTCGTCATCATCTTCTTAGCTTCGTAGTGGGAGTCCACCAGGTTCATGTTTGGGAAAGCTAACTTTAGCAATTTCAAAAGATCATCGACATGCTTGTTTGTCAATTTGTTTACAACCTTAATATGCATCAACTTCACTAAAAAAATTAGGGACGAAAATGATGAAACTCCGGGTATAGTTCTGAATGCAGAGCCTCAAACAATTCTTCATAGTAACCATCGGTGCTTGTACTAGCATGCTCATCACCAACTACATCGTCCATGACATCCATCATGTTATCTTCCTAACATACTCGCTCATTCTGTCTATACACATTTGCAGTGTGAACCTCGGTCTCACCATGGTATATCCAGGTTACATAACTCTTCGCAAAACAATGACAAAATATGTGAGCCTCGACAATTTCTAATGGATGTGTGAGACCGTTTAAACATCTTGTGCACAGATATTTAATCATTCCTCTGTCATCTAGGCCATGTTTATAAATGCTTTCAATCCGTTTCGAAAATCTAACGATTTTGTGCGATTTTTAATTTTTGTCTAACTTTTATCAATATCCATACTTGAAAAATACTATATTTTCACAATACAGTAAGAGGTAATAGATGGAGATGAAGAAATAAAATAAAAAAAAGATGGTTATGGAGAAAATGGATGGAGTTGGAGAACAATTATGGAGAAGAAAAATGAAAAAAATTGCAGAAACACATTACAGAAATGCGGGATGATGAGCTAAAAAATGAGACTCTATAGCGACGACACATGTCGTCTCTATAGATTAAAATGTCGTTGCTACAAATAATAATTAGGCGCCAAATTTTTTGCCGTCAATTTTGCAATGTCTATAGTTACGACAATTGTCGTCTCAATAGACTAATATTATATATATATATATATATATATATATATATATATATATATATATATATATATATATATAGCGAAGATAAGAATTAGGCGCCAAATTTTCTACCAATTTTGATCGGTCTATAGCGGCGACCATTGTCGTCTCAATAGAATACATTACATATTACAAGGAATATCATGATTCACGTGACTAACATCATCATCTATATATCTATTGAGACGACATATGTCGTCGCTATTTGTACCAAAAAATGGCACAATTTATTTCCGCCATTTGAATAGGTAATTAGCGACGACACAAAAAGTCGTCGATATAAATTAAATATAATAGCGACGACTAGTTCAATATAATGACGACTTATATTGTCGCTATATATTTTCACCTTATAGCGACAACATTTTAGTGTCGTCCCTATTGTACATTACCGATAGAGGCGACAAATTGTCGTCGTTATTTGAATCGCCACTATATACACATTTTCTTGTTTTGCAATGTCCTATTAAGATAGAATGTCTTCTATTTTTTTTTAAAAAAATTAGTTATTATAGTTGAAATAATAAATTTTACTTACATTTTTGTAATATATACCTATAATTAATATAATTGTAATTCATATTTGTTGATAACAAGGCATATTAAATAAGAGCATATTAGAAAATTAAGAAATTAATTATACTATCAATAAAGAAAGTGGCCTATAATTTGGTATAGATGAATAAAAAAAATAAACATATCTTTATAGGATAGATGGTGTATAACTTTTCTATTTTACCTTTATCTTAAGATTTTAAAAAAAAAATCTTCTTTCTTATTTTATTTTTTTCTTAATTTTAATTTAGATAAGGAAATTATTTTTTAACTTTAAAATAGTTTTTATTTTTTATTTTTATCAAAATGGTTAGACTCAATAATAATTTGGTATAGATGAATAAAAAAAATAAACATATCTTTATAGGATAGATGGAGTATAACTTTTCTATTTTACCTTTATCTTAAGATTTTAAAAAAAAATCTTCTTTCTTATTTTATTTTTTTCTTAATTTTAATTTAGATAAGGAAATTATTTTTTAACTTTAAAATAGTTTTTATTTTTTATTTTTATCAAAATGGTTAGACTCAATAATGTTGTTCAAAATTAACTTTTTTCATTGAAGGAAGAAAGAACATATTAATAAAAATAAAACGTTGACTGAAAAAAAAAAGTAATCCAAAAGTCTGACTTTACTTAATGCTAACTTTAATATGTTTTTTGTATCACGATGAGACAATTTTTTGTTTGTTAAAGTTTAAAAGTAGTTTTTTAGAAGATTTTGATAAAATTTGATGAAATATGTGATTGAAAAATTAATAAAAGTTGTGGGTCCATTAAATATGTGGTTGAAAATCAATTTGAAAAAAAATTATTTATTTTAAACCCTACCAAACATGCTCTTATCGTATTAGAAATATACAAATATTTAAAAAAAATTAAAATTAAAGAAAAATAAATATTTTTCTTCGCATATTACAAATGAACCAATTTGATTAATCATCGACCGTAGGGAGTTGTTTAGTGCACGGATCTTCACAAGGAAACCGAATCACAATCTCCTAAAATCATGCAACGTGATAACTTCGGATAAGGAAGGTAATCTTGAGATTGCCTTTGACAAGGAATGATCTCTACCTCATAAGGAAGGAGAATCCGATTGGGTATCCGATTGATTTGTTACCTAAATCAATCGGGACTCTCGCTATAAATACAACGCCTCCTGTTGTTCCAAGGCACGCACTTTTTATGCTTAAGAGTCCCACCCTAAACTCGCTCAAATCTCTGCCTCCCTTGTCTCTCCCACCCCTTTTGTTCCCGCCTGTATCTCCCATATACCGGAGTTGACTTGATCGTCGGAGTGCCAACGATCGCGGACCCTTTTCTCTCCAGAGATCTTGGTGCCTAACGGTCGTCCCTAGTGTGCAGTAAAACATACGAAATGGCAGGGAAGTGATCGGAGATCCGCTGACACGTGGATCAGTGCAGTGTTCGACGTCATCAGGGGAGGAAGATTTACTCCTCTACAAGTACAAAAATAGTACTTTTTTGTCCATCACTACGTCTTCATCTTCTCAAACCAAAACTCATATATATCTCAATTCCTTAATTTCTTCTTGTTCTTCTCCATATTCTTCAAAATAAAATCCCCCTCAAACAAAACTCTCCCTCTCTCTCCATCTTCAACATTCTTCTCAACTCCTCAATCTATTAAAATTCTATACAGTCGGATCCCACCGTAAAGAAAAACGATATACTAGTTTATAACATTATTTATCTTAAGAGATGCGAAAAAAGAGTAAAATGGATATAGGTTAAATATTTTTAATAATGATTTTAAAGTTGATACAAATACAAAAGGAAAAAATAATAAATTCAATTTAATTGTGGAAAAGATTCATATCAAACATAAATTATGTTCACAGTTATATAATTATATAAATATTTGTTCATTTATTTCATTTAAATTCTTAAATTATTAAAACTAAAATACATTAATTTTAGCCTTCAGTACATGACCCTCTTACATGCGAGTCGGATTCATTTTGCAGGTATCACCTAAAAGATGCAATTTTTGATGGTGGAATTCCATTTGAGAAAGGCAATGGAATAACTGCATATGAGTACATCGGTACAGATCCAAGATTTAACAAGCTTTTCAACCTAGCAATGTCTAATCATTCTACCATTATTATGAAGAAAATTCTTGAGATATATAAAGGGTTTGAAGGTCTCACGTCTGTAGTAGATGTTGGCGGCGGGACGGGCTCAACCATTCATATGATTGTCTCTAACTATGCATCAATTAAGGGCATTAATTTTGATTTGCCCCATGTTATAAAAGACGTTCCATCTTATCCAGGTTTTATCTGACTCCATGTTTGGCTAAGCTTATGTAACATTTTAGTTCTAATTAAGCTGAATATGCATGCATGCAGGTGTGGAGCATGTTGGGGGAGACATGTTTGTTAGCGTGCCTAAAGGGGATACCATTTTCATGAAGGTGGGAATCAGGATTCAGTTTAAACTAGATTCTTGGCAACTACAAGACGTCATATTTGTTTTGGTTCCAACCTATCTTCTTAATGAAACATAAGCACATGATAATTAATGATATTAACTTTTCTTGCATTAATCTGTGCAGTGGATTATTCATAATTGGAGTGATGCACAGTGCATGAAACTTTTGAAGAATTGCTATGAATCACTTCCAGAGAATGGGAAAGTGATTGTTGTTGATAGCATTCTTCCAGAGGACCCAGACACAGGAATTACAACTAAGACTGTAATACATTTTGATATGATTATGTTAGCACTTTTCCCAGGTGGGAAAGAGAGGACTGAAAAGGAATTTGAGGCATTGGCAAAGGGTGCAGGTTTCAGACAATTTCACAAGGTTTCTCCTGCTTACAATACATGGGTCATGGAATTCTGTAAATGAATCAATGAGTCGTCCAATGGATTTCTTATCTCATGTCAGTTTTTAATGCTTTGTTTCTGAACCGAATCGAAATTACTAAATAAACAACCGTGCTACTTGTACATTCTCTCAATTACAAATCAAGTTACAGAAGCTTAGGTGGCTAAACAGTGTAATGACCAAACTGTCCTTATACTTTTCCTTGACCAAATTGCCCATATAATGATTGTAATTATTTGACCATTCATATTAACAAATATTTACTTACCTTATTGATAGAATTCTATTTATAGTAAAATACCATGTAAGTAGGATATCATATGTGTAATATTCCTATTCTAGGTAGAATTCCTTTTCTTATTAAGTTTATATTAGTTTTCTATTAGTATATATATATCTTGTAACCTCATTTATTAATCCATTCAATCATTATTAAATTGAATCAATAAAGAGAATTATTTCTCCACACATATAAAGAGAATTATTTCTTCACACATATTTTCTCTCATATTTTACATGGTACAGAGCGACGATTCTGAGCAACGATGTATGTCATAAATGATGATAGAAAAACCATAGAAGCGACGATTGTCCAATCGGATCTCATGGTTCTACAGCAATCCGATCATCTCGGCTTAATCCCCGTTTCTAAACCACTTGATGGAAACAATTATGACACAAATACCATAGAGAAGACGATTACCCAATCGGATCCCATGCCTTTACAACAATCCGATCATCCCGGCTTCATCCTCGTTTCTAAACCACTTGATGGAAACAATTATGACACAAATACCATAGAGACGACGATTGCCCAATCGGATCCCATGGCTCTACAGCAATCCGATCATCCCGACTTTATCCTCATTTCTAAACCACTTAATAGAAACAATTATGGCACAAACACCATAGAGACAACGATTGCCCCAATCGGATCTCATGGCTCTACAGCAATCCGATCATGAAGGGCAACATTCAATCAATTCAATCAATTCAATCAATTGGAGATCGAACCGAAAAGGTGACAATCGGCCAACTGAAAATCGGTCAGACCGGTCGACCGATTCGTCCAACGGGTCAACCGTTTCGACCGGAACAGGGCAGAAACAGTGCACCCATTGTAGGATGACTGGCCACATTATTGATACCTGCTATTTCATCCATGACTTCTCTCCAGGGCACAAGTTTCATAGAAAGAACGTGAAGCCACGAAACAAATGCTTCACAAATACTACTACCGTTTCTACAATTGACCCAAAGGAAGGCAGAGTAACGACCTATGTTCCATGCAACAATCAGATTGCAGATTTATTTACTAAAGTACTGGGCAAGGAAGCATTTCACAAATTCACTCACAATTTGGGCACTTTTGACATACATGCTCCAACTTGAGGGGAGTATTAACAAATATTTACTTATCTTATTGATAGAATTCTATTTGTAGTAAAATACCATGTAAGTAGGATATCATATGTGTAATATTCCTATTCTAGGTAGAATTCCTTTTCTTATTAGTTTTCTATTAGTATATATATATATATATCTTGTAACCTCATTTATTATTCCATTCAATCATTATTAAATTGAATCAATACAGATGATTATTTCTCTACACATATACAGAGAATTATTTCTCCACACATATTTTCTCTCATATTTTACAATTCATTGTAACAAAAACCTGTGGAGATAGGAGCATTCGAAATCCAGCCATGTCCATAAAAAAGTGGTAATCGCCGGAGAAAACAGTTGGGTCATCGTTGGAAATTGTCAGGTTAGTAATGCGTTGTTTTAACATTAATAAAGCTGAGTGGATTATTCATATGTTCTCAACTCCATAGCGAGCGCTATTTTCGAATTAGGGATTTGGGTATTTCAATATAATATTAGCTTTTGTTTGAGTAAAAGTTGAATATGTGGTTGGTTTGTCTTTCTTGATAAGTTGCGCACAAGATTTTCAGAATTCTTGATAAGTTATGTTTGAGTAAAAGCTTATGTTTGATTTTCAGAATTTATTTGTCATTTGTTTACGAAGATATCATGGAGCTCGATTTCGAATTACGGATTTTGATTTATGTTCGTCTTTGTTGAATTTTATTTTCACAATCTATTTGTCATTTGTTTAGCATGATATCGTCGAGCTCGATTTCGAATTAGGAAGTTTGATTTATGTTCGTCTTTGTTGATAAGTTTTGTTTTCTCAATTTGGTGATTGGTTAATGCATCTCTTCATGTGTCAAGCAACAATAATATGTGAGAATTAATGAAAACAACCAAAACAAAAATTAACATATTACAATATTTTGATGAAATCTGCCCCATAAGTAGTTTAGAATTAATTTGTTGTTATGGTTAACTAGATTATTGTTAATTGGTGTACAATTGTGAATAGAACAGCTTCTTCCAATGCTTGGAAAGAACAAAGGAATTTGTCATAGTCGTAGACGGTCATGGCACTACTTGCCGGTATGCACAAAGAAGAAACGATGTCCCGTCTGTGGAAAGGTCTTTGTGAAATGGATGGAGGTCGAGAAGAAGTCTGCAAATATAGAGAGGCTATTCTTTTGTTGTAATACCAATTGTGGATATTTCAAATAGAACGATGACTTAGGTAAATCAAGTGGTGATTATGATGTAGGTAAATTAAGTGGTGTTTCTTCAGGCAAAAAGGTGGCAAAAGATGAAATTGAAGATTTATCGCGTGTATTCAAAATATTTGCTCGGATTTCCAAACAAGAAAATGTGAAGATATTGGTTAATGTCACCATTTGCAAAGACAAAAAAAGTGTGGAAGAGAACAATAAAGAGATAGACAAGACAAAAATGAATTAGACAAATTTCTGTATTGGTTTCATTTGGTCTTGGACTTGGTTCCATCTTATCAATTCAATCACTCTCGTTGTATCTTACCAGTGAACAAAGTCATGTGGGTTCATTTTTGTAAATGTATAAACATGGTGAATGTATATTAATGAATAAACTTGGTTCCATCTTACAATTCAATTACTGTGATTTTTGTGAATTTATAAGACCAAATCTAAATCAGCAGCTTTTCCTTGTATTGAACATCAGTTGGACAATTTCTCAACTTGTCTGGGCTATTTTCATAAATCACTATATTGTAGTTTTAAAATGATTTGAACACAAAATGCTTTATATTAATAAAAGCACCAAAGGAAAACAATGATTTATATTAATGATTTCTTGAAGCTATAGTATGCCAAGTTATGAAACACTTGAAACTTTCATGATAGGTAAATGCTTGTGGACGCAGTCAGGGTAAATGCTCCTGACAAAATTATGCAAATGAAGTATGAGAATGCAACTACTTTATTATGCATGACCATATTACCAAATACACTGCAAAAGTATATGAATTGGTAAATTAAGCATTCTTCTTCCACCATTCAGCGCGCCAGATTGCGCACAGCAGATTGCCATTCAGCGCACCAGATTGCACCAAGCGAAAATAAAAACTATATGAACAAAAATTGGACAACTTCAATTCACTAACTATCCATCAATTAAGGGCTCAACCATTCATATGATTGTCTCTAACTATCCATCAATTAAGGGCATTAATTTTGATTTGCCCCATCTTATAAAAGACACTCCATCTTATCCAGGTTTTATCTGACTCAATGTTTGGCTAATTAGCTTATGTAACATCTTAGTTCTTGTAAGAAAATAATCCCTAAAAAATACCAAGTTAAATAGAATTATTTAATATAGAAAAACAAATATAATCTGGACAAAATTGAAAACAAATAAGAAAACTTCAATCTTCAATCAACGGGACAACAATGGTGAAAGAAGGATACTCAGATTTTTGGCCAATCTCCAACAATAGTAACACCACAAATAATGGCCAAAACACTCTCTTAATTAACCCACAATATTGCACAGAAGGGAAAGTTAATCTTCACAAAAGAAGAATAAGGAGAATGAACGAAATAAGGTCAGCAAAAGAAGGCACCGCACACAGCAACACACAAAGGCAGGGAAGAATACAATATCAATATGTATGTGTGTATGTTGTATTCTTATTTCACCAAGAAAAGGGGGCAGCCATATATAATTGGGTATTATAAGTGTGTAGGAGATCAAAACTATATATATATATATATTGCATGCTGAGGATCAAGTTTATGTGCCCTAATTTAAAATGAGTTAATATAGGATTAATTAACCAAGCAACTGGGTCGTGGTCCATTACTCAAAGTTAACTACATTGTGCTTTAACCCGTCTTTGTAATTGGACTGTCTAATTGTTGAAGATTGGACATTAATAATAAGTCTTCCATCATTGGCCAAGCTTATAAAGTATAATTAAACCAACCCGTTTAATCATCATTGCACATTTGTTTGTTTGGGACCAAAAATCCCAATAGTTCTAATTAAGCTGAAAATGGATGCAGGTGTGGAGCATGTTGGGGGAGACATGTTTGTTAATGTGCCTAAAGGGGATACCATTTTCAAGGAGGTGGGAATTGGGATTCACTCGTAATTTCAACTAGATTATTGACAACTACAAGACGTCATATTTTCTTAATAGTTCTACCTAGCCTGTCATTTTTTCCCTTAATTAATAAAACATAAGCATATGACAATTAATGATATTAACTTTTCTTGCATTAATCTGTGCAGTGTATTATTCATAATTGGAGTGATGCACAGTGCATGAAACTTTTGAAGAATTGCTATGAAGCACTTCCAGAGAATGGGAAAGTGATTGTTGTTGATAGCATTCTTCCAGAGCACCCAGACGCAGGAATTACAACTAAGACTGTAATACATTTTGATGTGATTATGTTAGCACATTACCCAGGTGGGAAAGAGAGGACTGAAAAGGAATTTGAGGCATTGGCAAAGGGTGCAGATTTCAGACAATTTCACAAGGTTTCTCTTGCTTACAATACATGGGTCATGGAATTCTGTAAATGAATCAATGTGTCGTCCAATGGATTTCTTATATCATGTCGGCTTTTAATGCTTTGTTTCGGACCATATCGAAATTACTAAATAAAATTTGTGTGTGTGTGTGTGTGGAAAATGCTTTTTACCCTCCTTTAGAAGAAAAAATAAAATAAATATTGTAATTTTTTTTTATGAAGCCCAATCTGATGTGATCATGAATTGAATTATCTACCTTTTTTTCCAATACCCGTATACTCTATTGCAACAATCTTATCTTCTTTTCTTGGCCAATATTGAGATTATTAGTAGAGTATGCATCTATTGAGAGCATTTTATTATATTTTGTTGTTTTCTAAAGTTTAGGATTACCAATTTTTATTTTTATTGTGGTATAAATTTGTTGGATACAAGAATTAATAAGTGTACTATGACGTACCAACTAGGCTAACACTTCCTTAGCACCCTCATTATCTGTTTGTCCCAACATTTTTTTAATAATATTATAAAAAGATTACAATCTAGTGCAATCAAAATACAAATCAGTAGACATATAACGAGACTTGCAGCAAAGGTTACCAAAACTATATTGTGGAAATAAAATCAGGAGTTGTACACTACCAAAATAAGAGAGATGACTATAGGAGCTCTGGAGGCAAAAGAATCCATCACCTTATTACCTTCACTATAAATATGAGTAACTATAGCGTCCATCTGAGTGTGCCGACTGAGACATCTATCCCATGCCGAGCGCCACTTCCAAGGAACTTTTCGGGATCTAGAACACAAGATAGTCCACCAAATAAGTTTGAGTCACTCTCCAACCAAAGTCTTCTCAAACCGTAGGTCCAAGCATAGTCGATGCATAAGTAACACTAGCAAGCTCAGCGTCAAAGGCATAACAAACATCAAGAGTAATAGAGAATCTCCCTTTGACAAAGCCTCTCAAAAGCCGACATTTGGATCGTATACCTTGATACCAAATGCATTAACC
This sequence comes from Forsythia suspensa, assembly GCA_023638005.1. Classification (NCBI taxonomy): domain Eukaryota; kingdom Viridiplantae; phylum Streptophyta; class Magnoliopsida; order Lamiales; family Oleaceae; genus Forsythia; species Forsythia suspensa. The sequence continues at coordinate 50,375,290 of CM042666.1, forward strand.
TTAAGCCACCCCAGATGAAGAGTTTGACATATGACCTCCAAAACGCGAGGAGCCTGAGGCCGGCCCAAGAGATGAAATCGGGGGAGGATTTACAACTCATCAATAGAGCACCTCATAGTACCTGAGTGAAGAGAATCTGCATCCGTGACTGACAGATCGCTAAAGGAGTGCAAGGCCTACAACAAAAGTTGGCCTCTGTCCTCAAAGATAATGCGATTTCGCACAAAGTCAAATGCTTCTTAGTGCAAAGATTTGGAGAATTATTATTATTGATTTCCAAAGTTATTTGGAGCGAAATTTCTCTTTAGATGACACCGGGATTCAAAACTCTTGAAGCATTCTTAAATAATCAATAAATATAAGAGGATACAAGTATAAACAGCAACCAATTATGGAGATAATTGGAGGAAATTGACTCATAAAGTCACTAGTTTTCTTAAGGCAAAACCTACACGGCCAGTCATTAATATGTTTGTTCACAGCAATTGTGAATTCTGGATAAAATAAACGACTGCAGACTAGTAATTGATTACTTATAAGTAGTTTTAATTAAAACTTGTTTAGAACTTTTATGAATGAGTGACAGCAAAATCTAAACTCAACTCTCCAATCACATCATCTAAAAGATGAAGTTGTAGAAAGGATACAAACTAATTTATTTAATCTTTTGTCCCCAACAGAGTTCAAGTAGGTTTGAAATCATACAACACTTATATAATATGCAAATCTTGGAACCTAAATCAATATTAAGAAAAGGCCCTTTTCAATTAATTCTTGTAAAGTTCCAAACAGTGTTGTTGATCCAAGTTTCTGCCCCAGAATTTCTTGTAATATTCTGCATATGTGTAGTCTCTGTAATTGGCTGGAGATCCATCAATGGTGAGTTCCTTTGGTGCACTGATTACTGCATCATTGCATGGACATAGGAATGAAGCTACTGAGATTCTTGCTTTATCAGCATTTACTACAGCTCTATGCCAAACACTTTTGTATTTCCCATTACTCAGTGCCTGCATGTATATATAATCAAGATTCAGTTTGATATATATCTCTTTTCAAATTAAGCATCTTATGATATTTCTCAATGTTTTAAAATTTTCAGAAAAACGTAAAGGTCAAGAGTTAAAGCATCGAAATGGGCAGTAAAAAAACTAAATGATAAATAAAAACAAAATTTTGACGTGAACTGGTCGATTTCAAGTAAAATAACACTCCTATTTCTTGCTTCCAGTAACCTTTTATGAATTTCTTAATATTTCATATACATTTTAATTGATAATGGAAATTTGCACCCATGGTCATCAAACTTTCAGAGATAAATCACCTAGGTTTCAATTCAATTTTGTCTGCCTTTTAAGCACTCAAATTTTTATTTTGTTCACATTGCTCCCCAGTATATAAAAATGTGAATATTTTTGTCAACAAGTTACATGTTTTGCACGCAATTACTCATTTCATGCATATTTTCATTTTAACTTACTCCATTTCTCTCAAAAACAATTAAAAGGGAAGAAGAGAAGGCCTAAAGGTCAACATTCCATTTCTTTTTTTAACTATTTTTCAAGATAATAAAGTGGACTTAAAAAATTAACCCTCAAATAAGTTATCACGTGTAAGGCATATAACTATTTAGTGGGAATCATCATGTACCAAAAATGAAAGTTTGGGGACCATCACTGCAAATATTTACCAACACTAAGGTTGTCATTTTACACCTTTTAGATATAGATATGAGTTTGGTTATTGAAATATAGGGAAATGATCTATCCCCATGGTGGGGTGTAGATAGATCATTTCCATTTAAGCTTTGTTTGTTTTCAATTAAAATTTCTTTAAAAGAAAGTCAAAAACAACAATTAATTTTAACATATTTCATTGACCCACAACTTTTCAAACACATTTCATCAACTTTTATTAACTTTTTTTCAAAAAATCATTTTAATCAAAATCAAACACACCTCAATATAAGTTATAGTTCACGTAGTACCCTAATCTTAAAGTTCAATTTCTTGTATTCAAGACATTTAACTCAATTCCACCTGACATGAAAGAAATTAATTGAGCTGAACTTAAACTCGACTAGTTTACGACTTACCTGTAATTGATCACCAATGTTGATAACAAGAGCATTTGAGAGGGGTTTTACTCCAATCCATTTTCCATCCTTGAGAACTTGCAGGCCTGCAACTTGTGTGTCTTGAAGGAGAATAGTGAGGGCATTTGGGTCTGCATGGGCCGGAAGCCCATAAGTCAGTTCGGGCTCTGGACATGGTGGATAATAGTTAATGGCCATATGCTGTCCTTGTTGGCCCAAAATGTTCTTTATGCAATCTTTTTCAAGGCCCAAACTCTCTGATATGGCCTGCTCTAATCTCAGCCCAAGGTTTCGAATTTGGATGCAGTATTTGCTTACAATTTCCCTTCCAATGCCAAGATTGAAAATTAATTATGAAACGAATAAAAATATTCAACTTGCATTTTAGGATATAATTTAAATAAATAAATTTATCCATTTTTGAACAACTTAAGCTTTATAATAAAATAATTGAACATAGTATCAGAGCAGACAAATATTACATAACAATAGTCGACATTAGCACAATATAGTCTAAAAATATCTTATCGAATGAGAAACGAGTCTTTTTATTCTACAAACCACTTAATGTTCGTATGATTTTGCTAAAATCAGAGTTATTAATTTTTTGCAAATTTTGATAAAATATGATGAAATGTGTAGTTAAAAAGTTAATAAAAATTGTGGGTACATAAAATATGTGATTAAAATTAATTATTGATTTTGACTTTAAATTTTTAAAGAAAATTTAAGCAAAAGCAAACACCTTGAGATGATTCCAAAAAAGACCTTGTGATTCTTCTTGAATTAAAAAGAAATCATATATTTGCTTTCAATTTTTTGATCCATTAATCTCGATCCACAAGCATATAGATGAATCATATAGTTCAATATAAATTACAAAAATTAAGACGAACGATCATAGTCATTACTAACAAAAATTAAGTAAAAAAATGTTTGACGTTTACATATTTGATATATTTTATATAAAAAATTTATTTATTTAATTGGTACGTTACAGTAATGACAATAAATTCAACATGATGTCGACACATTTGAAACGGTAGAAATTTTTTTGTAAATTAATGTGTCGATTTCCACTGTCACCGAAATCTAGAAGTGCTGATTAGGATCCTCATAAGACACCCACCAGCCACCGTATTGTTTGAAATATATCAATTTAGTTACGTGAATAATTAACCCACTAATTATTTAATAATGATCTGTCACTCTCTATAATAGTGATGACATGACCTCAACACGCTTAGTGATTTCACTCAGACCGGAATTTCAATATGAGCATACGTGGCAATAGCAAGGCAAAAGTTTCAAAGATGATGACATCACCTCTCGACAAAAAAGTGACGTCATTACATATTAACGGCACGGAACGGCGTGGTGTGAATATCAAATAGTCGTCACATTTCTTTATGGCAATAAATAATATTTTAATGGTGACTTTTCATCCCATCCAAGACTCATATTTTGTACTTTAGCAATGTGTCTACTACATTCACTAAATCCTTTTATTTTCAAGAAAAAATAAAGTTTGAAAATAATATTATTTATGCTATATTCGGTAGTCATTTTTTCTTAAAAAAAATTCATTTTCTTCTATAATTTTTGACTTTTCAACTTTTTTATACTACAAAAAAATTTAAAAAGTCAATAAACTACCCAAAAAAAAATCTATTTTTTCTAAAAAAAACTATACCGAACATGCCATTAATTATGTACTCCTAGTGCTTGTGTGATAATTTTTTTTTTTTTGGGTAATTATAAGTAGTAGATCTCATAGAACGTGTAAATAAAAATTATATACTTTATAAAATGTGTAGATAAAAATAATATTTAAATAATGACGTGTAATTTCTTATTAATTGCCAGACTTGTATAATATTTCAATTTGGGGTTAAAAAGCAAATTTGGCTGCTCACTTTAAAACTAAATTATGTTTTGGTATAATTTTTTATGAAATTTTGAAAAAATTAGTGAAATATGTAGTTAAAAAATTGATAAAAATTGTGGATCCAATGAAATATGTAATTGAAAATAAGTTTTAAAAAATTATTTTAAACTCTATCAAACATGCACTAATTATAACTGGCATGAGTTTTTTTCTTAGCACTTGTTTGGTTAAGCTTTTTAACATATTTTGATAAAAATAATAATAATAATAATAATGAAATGTATTGTAGAAAATTTAATAAAAATTATAAATTTTATAAAATGTAAAATTAAAATTAATTGTTAATTTTAAATTTAATTTTTTAACAAATTTTTAAATTTCACCAAACAAGTTCTTAATTGAGTTGACTAAAAATAGGAGAGAGATGCTCTGTGATTTTATCAAAATTCGTTGTACAGAACAGGACAGTACTGGTCCTAATGTCCTACGTCCAACATGTGACAATTTCTTTATTTCGGAATTGGAGTCACAAAATTCCCATACTACTTTTCTATGGGAGTGGCACGTTGCACTTGGGCCGAAAACTGAATGTTCAAATACGACACAATTTGCTTTCTAAAAATGGTTTAACAAAATATTAATAAAATTGCCAATCGATTCCGTTTTCAGTTCTATGGTCTTGTAGAGTGGTCCAAAACATATGTTTTTTAAAAGGGGGCAAAATTAAGTGATCGAACTCAATTTCGTCTCCTTTCACCAATGAAAAAAAGAGAAGTAATGAATATGTCTAGTTGTAATTTAAATTTCATAATGAATCCAAAATCACTATTTGTTTTTGCATTTTGGTGTTCTTCACGTGACTTTAAAAATATATTTAAAATACGAGATAAAAATCATACAAGATATCGACCAATAACACGCGACAACAGATTTTTTAATTGCATTTGAGATCATTACATAATTAAATCATGCATCTCATGAAAATCAACGTAAATCAAGAACCCCAATAGAGTTTTTCTTAGCCAAGATATTACTTGGCCTTTATATGGATTCATGTATCTATACATTAGAAATCAAAAAATATTGGATATTTCAAGAGGGTTTTCAAGTAGGTTTGGAAAAATATTCAATTTATTCATAGAAAAATCTCTTTCTGCTCGGAATTCAAAAAGTTTTTTAGTGCGACAAAAGGAAAAAATTGATAAAAAGAAAATTAACACTCTTACTTGAAAGTGGAGGGATTTGAAGGCCATTCTGATGCATATTTGTCCAAAGGATAACAATGGAGTCTAAGATAATCTCTCCAATTATGAACTGTCTCCTTCTTAACATTAGAACTTGTGGACAATCTCATAGTCTTAAAAGGGTCTTCTGAATATAATTTCATTTTTTCTTCCATTGGTAAATGGAAAAATTCATCGGCCACCTTCAGCATTTTCTCCATTATTTCTTCAGATACTCCATGATTTATCACCTGATAATACAGATGCAAAAATAAGCAATTATTACGAAATTAAGAGATGGGAATTGCTTAAAATCAGCTTTTAATTAAGCACAGTTTTATACCTGAAAAAAGCCATAATTACGACAGGCATCTCCTAGTTGCTGGATTATAAAGGTTTCATCTTCACAACCCAAATCAATCACCGGAACTGTTTCCCAGTCGGGGACCTCCGACAGTTTTGGCCGCTCCGTCGCTGGCCGGACATAGCTCTTCGGAAGGGTTGAGTACTTGATTCCATTGGAGATAACTTTTGTTTCTAACAACATATTGAACTGAACTATTAAGAATGCATTTGTAAAGATGGTGGGAGAAGAAGGGATTACTTATAGAGGGCTAAGGAGTGTAAAAAGCGTGTACTGGAGTTGACTTGAGTATGGTCTTTCTTTATTTGGTCTGATTTAAATAATTAATTTTTTATTATTATTCTAATATAAAAAAAAAAAAAATATATTGATACGCACAATGTGATGGATTTGAGATTGAGTGAAGGTATAATTAAAAATTTCATCATGCGTCCCTCTGTTCTATATCTTGTCATTTGAGTTTAAAAGAAATGGATAAAAATATTTATGTAACACGGTGGAAAATGGAAAGTTTTTTGAAACATCATAAAACGGAACCAAGTGTGTGTATATTTAGACAAAAAAATAATAATAATAAAATTCTAATCGTTAAGAATCCAACGAGTATTTATCAAACCGTTTAAAAATGATTCAATTTAAGTTTCGATATGTAAAATTTGTTTGAATTAAACTAAACTGTTCACCCAATTATAAAAAAAAAAAATTGTTGTAAGGATGAAAAAAAACGTTGGCTTAATTATTCCTTCACCCAATCAATACTTTAATTTATGCTTCAACAACTAGTCCACTTTTATTGGTTCTTTAAGGATGAATAATGATGTTTGATTAAAAAAAAAAATTCCATTTTCTCAAAGACGAATGAATTTGAAAAGTTTGATTTAGAGTTGAACTTTGTATTATTTCATTGTTTTAATCTATATTGAGACCAATATATTATTAGTGTAACGTTTATGTTAATAAGATTTCAATTTAGATCAATATTTTTATCACTATTTGAAGGATATTATTTTTAAGTCACTTAAACCGTGATCTGAAATAAAATTGAATTGTAAAAATTGGTTTGGTTTAGTTTAGTTTAAAATTTTTCCAAACCAATTTAAACGATTTTATTTGAAAATAGGTCAAAAACCAAAAAATAACAGCAGAGTTCTTTGCCTACACTATGCCCCTTCAAGTCTCATAGTTTTTTCCAAGGGCGGAATCAGGGGGCAAATCCAAGGCTGCCCAAAATTTTAGCCCAAATGATTAAAGGGGAAAAAAAAAAAAAAGGAGTATGTTTGATAAATAGTTCATGAAAAACCCAGATTTCGGGCACATAGGTGAAAGGAGGCTGAATTGAACGGAAGAAGTTGAATGGAAGATGACTGGATGCTAACCAAATCAGAAAATAGAAGGCACTAGTCATGCATGCTGATTGGCTGACCAAATCAGAAACCCATGACTTTGTCAAATGAGATTGAAATCTTTTTAATAATTATTAAGAGAATGTTTGATAAATAATTTTGTAAATTTTAAATAATAAATCTTATAAATTATATAAATTATATCTGATTAACTTATATATACTTATAAACACTAAGTTGAAATATCATTTTATTTTATAATTTGGTTGTAATAATCTCGTTGCGTATGTCTTACTTATATGTTGTTTCATTATATATAGGATTACAATATAATTGTATATAACACTATTAAAGAGTTTAAATATTTTGTGCATCGACTATATAGCTTAGTAGTTTTTGATAAAATAGATATAGAATATATTATAAAATAATGTTTGTGCATCAACTACATAATAATTTTTGTTGATAAAAGACCTTGTTAATAAAATAGATATAGATTCTATTATAGAAGAATTCGCAATTGTAAAAGATCATCGGGCACAACTTTGTTTAGCTAGTTTAGATCTTGAATTTTTGTATGTAATGACTTATTGTAACTTTTTTAAAGATTATGATTTATAAAAAAATATTAGATTATCATAAAAATGAATTAAGTAATTGTAGTTTGAGAAGAAAAAAAAATCGGGGTCCCCCTCTCCTAGCCCACCATTTTGGCATTTCTTAGCTCCACCCTGGTTCTTTCTCAAGTAGAAATTAATTGACATGATCTTATGATATAACACTCAAGGTAAGTCACTCAATCCCATTGAGTTAGGGACATTTAGCTGATCCCAAAGGAAAGGAAAAAAGAAAAAGAAAAATCTTTGATAAAATGACCTCACCCTCTCAATTTAAAAAAAAAAAAAATTAGATGAAAAAAAAAAAATCACCGACAGTAAATAGAGACACGTCATTAATAATCTTTAGCTAAATTTATATGTTAAATAATATCACATTAATATACGTTTTAGAAGGTAAATTGATCGAAGATAAATTGTTACGACAAACTTAACATTTAAATATATATTTCAACATAAACTTATTTAAAACTACGTACCTATAAGTTGTAGAGACAAGATCATTCCACCAGAAGGTATAAACTTGTTAAAAAAACTTAATAAGCAAAATGCTCTAGGTGAGCTACCATTATTGAAAGTTGACCATATATATATATATATAATATTATTTATTATCAACTTTGTTGTCAACTTTTTTATTTTTTTTATTATATTGAAAGTACTTTTTTTTTTATTATTAAATGTAATGATTATACAAATGTTACGAGCATAAATAAATAAATATTTAAGAAAATAAATCCAGACGTATAAAATTTTTAAAAAAAATTATCGCCATCTTTTGAAACTAAATTTAAAATATCTTATAATATGGTTGCAAATGTACCCAAAAGAAAACGAGCTCAACCGGCCAACCCTACTTTTATTTTTCTGTAATGAAAAATCAAGTCAACTGAAATTATTCTGAAAAGTCAGGTCTCTTGAAAATTAATTTAATTAAAATATGTGAATTTGTTATTTATTATATTATATAGCATCTTAAATTTATTCGACACATATTTTAATATTTCATACACAATCTTGTACAACCCTCCATATCCCATTTTCATCGGTCGGTGAAATTGTGAAGATTCCATATCCTACCAACACCTTCAAACAATACATCATGGCCATTATCAGAAGAGTACATCAAACAAGGTGGCATCGACACATTATCAGCTCAAAATATTTTTTATTACATTTCAAAAATATGATTGTACGATTTAATTCCAAATCTAGACAAAAAGATTTGTACAAAAGTGGATATATGCAATGAACAATTAATAATAGTTGCATGCTAACTCTAACTAGATACTCGTTTGTTATTTCTCCGTATTCACAATATCGTGTCTTTTGTATCTCCTTTAATTTTGTCTTTTCCGGTGACACTATGGCAGCTCAAATTATTTCGGTGAGTTTCGCTGCTTACAAGTAAACGTTTATAATCACACCTCAAATTGTTTAAGTAACTGGAATTTAAATTATGGTGTGATAAAAGTGGTTCATCTTCGACCTCAAATTGAATAATGTTAATCAAATTATGTATGTCAAGGTGTAATAAAAGTGGTTGGTCTTCGACATGAGTCACAAACACTTAGGGTGTGTTTGATTGCAAGCAAGAAATTTGAGTGGAAAGAAAATGAATTCCATAGAATTGAATTGCCAAGATATTATTAATTGAAAAATAAGACAAATTTTCCATGGAAAATAAAATATCTTCTTCTCCTAAGAAAATATTTTCCTTGAAAACAAGGAAAATGAGAAAATATTTTACATTGAAAAAAAATGTTGGAATCAAACACACCCTGGAAAATAGGTGGGAAAATGTTTTTACATGAAAAATCTTGTGCAATCAAACATAGCAGTTGAAAATTAGGTAAAAAAAATATTTTTTCCATAGAAAATCTTGTGCAATCAAACATAGTCTTAAGGTTAAAGCTTTTCCATATTTCAAACTTGAACATTGAGGTCATATACATACAAGAAAGACGTTGTCACAAATAGTGGCAAAGTCAGAATTTTTTTTTTTTTTTAGTGAGCAAAAATTAAGTATCAAAGTTTTGAAATAATATAACACTAAAGAAAATATGTTGATACATTACAACAAGCATTTCTTGCACGTTTTAATACTTTGAAAACGTTGTATAATTATATCATTATCAAATTTATGAAACGATGCACTTCCGATGTGGTTATCACATAATTTCACATCAAAATTCAAATATTAATTTTAGTAAAAAAAAAAATAAGAAAATTAATTTTATTAAAATTTAAAATGATAAGCAAATAGTGTTGTTGGTCATCAATTCATTCACATCAATATTCTTTTCTCTAGATATTTATATTTTATGTATTACTCAGAAACTATTTTAGATTTACAATAAAATCTTGTAATTTCTATGACTCGATTGGACTTCTCAAGCTCTATTTGACTATTCTTTAGCAAGCTAGCTTAAATTTACGAGGCAAGAAAGAAAAAATTACATGAGTTTATGTCAGTCTCTTTTTTTAGTTAGACGCTATTTGTTTTGAAAGAATGACCACAAAGAGATCGCAAGCTAAACTCTTATCTTCTAGTCCCTCTGCGAACTGGCCAGCTGGGTTAATAGATTTATGGCTGATTTTGGCTAATTATAGTTTAATTTGAAGAAATAGAGAGTGAAAATTACAATCGGATGCAAAGAAGACAATTGAATAGATTATATCAATTGAGCTTGGGACTTGGGGTATTTAACCGCTCGTATGAATTAAAACCTGAGACTTGGAAAATTTTGGACTAAAACTTGAATTAAAATATTTTGGATTGCGATTTGGACTTGGCAATTTTCAAAATTTTTGTAGGGTCATTTGACCCTCTCTGTCCCTTGGTGGTTTCGTCCCTGGTTACAAATCATCCACAAATAAAATGTTAGGTATGAAAATATGTATCAAAAAATTAAATTAAATGTCATCGTTATTCTAAACTTGTATATTGGTTCATTTATTAATTATTTTTGAATAAACAAGTTATTATCAATAATATTTGAAAATTTTAAACTTCTTTCTTTAAAAAATTAACTTTCATAAGTGTATTTAAATTTATTACACGTTTATATAATGATATTATTTTAACTGAAAGCAATGCTCCCATATAAAACAAAAGTAAAGATAAAAGAATAAAACCAAAAATACGTGTTCTTGGCTGAGGATGAAAAATCTTTTACGAAAAGCAAATGGTTTTGTATTTAGTAGAAATTAAGTAATTTTTTTTAAAAAATAAATATAATTTATCAAGTATTTTAATTTTCAATTTTAATCACACATTTTATGAGATCCATAAATTAAAATCGAAGAAATACCCGGACCGAGAGACACTCCATCTTGCGTCCACATGCCCTGACGCGGATTGGAGAGCGCCACAGCTTGATTTTTCCCGCAGACCAAATCCGATTTGAAGCGCCGAACGGAAAGGGTTAAGTATTAAGGGACATCCACAAAACAAGGCATATGCCCGAAGAACACGTTTTAGAATATTTTGGCACAAATCACGTAATTGAAGTCATTTTCTAGTACTACTTTTTTCTTGTACTTTTGTCTCAATCCCTAATTGACAGTGTCCCCAAACCCAATCAATCTGACCATAAAATGTATCGTTAGTTTCAAGACTTATAGTCACATGGATAGTTTTAAGATTGTCCTTTAGAATATTGAGGAATCACATGCCAAGTTGTAGATGTTGTAAGGATATTATGGTGTCTTTAGTTTCGAGTATTGACTTGTTCATGTATTGTTAGTCATGAAAGACTATGAAACATTGTTTGGTAGTATCATTACGTGTAGAAATTTAATCCATATATGTTTGAAGTAAAGAGATATGTGGAACTGATTATATTATTATCGTCGTTTCTAATTTGTTGTCTTGTCGTCTATGTTAAGCTCAATTGATTTGTCATTACCTGAATATTGAATATTGACCAAAAGACCAAAAACATATAATGATGGTTGATCATTATCGCAAAATTCGAGAAGGCATTGTAGCCTTGAGATGAATGATTCTTTAGACGGCTTTTATAACACAATAAATTAAATTTTATTTTTGATAATCATGATGTCGATTATATAAATCAATTTTGAATATTTCATTTGGCCCTTTGTATCAATTTGTCCTAATAGAGTTGTGACAACCAAGTAAACTATATATGGTCTATTTGGATTTGACAATTGATCATTTTGAAAGTGTATGGTAAGTCATGAAAAATTACAAAACATTATTTAGTAATATCGATGTGTGTTGATTATTGATTAGTTAGTATTATTGAAGTAAAAAAGACATATAGAAATGACTTATATTGTCAAGTTGTATTATTGTAATCATTTTCTTTCTTGGTATTTTTAATTCGTTGTCGGTCGTCTAAGTTAAGATTAGCTACTTTGTCATTACATCAAGGTTGTATCTTAATTAAATATCAAGAACATGTCATCATGTTTCATGATAACAAAATTCGAGAAGAGAATATATGTAGAAGCAAATGATTCTTTAGATGACCTCTATAAATTTTATAAATTTAAAACCGACTATATAATTTAATTTTTCAACTATTTTTTATCCATTGTTATATTAATTTTGACCTTATGTGGTTGTGAGGATCAATTTGGATTGTTTATATTTCTGTGTTTCCTTCTAATTCGGTGACTCAAACTTCGGGTTTGTTGAGAAAAATGCACCATTGGCCCCCCACTTATTGTCTTAATAGCATGTTAGTCTCCAACTTCTAAAAAGGGCAAGTTGATATTCAATTTTCGTCAAAGTTGAACAATCAATCAATCCTTATTGATGCAAATAGTCCAAATATTTGTTAAATTGTCAGTTTGTTGCGCGACCCTCATTAAGCCTTTGTTTGGTAAAGCTTAAAAAGTTCGTAAAAAATTAAAGTCAAATTCAGCTATTAATTTTTACTACATAGTTTATAAGACACACAATTTTTATCAACACATTTCATTAATTTTTTTATCAAAATATGTTAAAGAATTTTCTCATATAACCCCTCAAATATATTGCAATTCAAAATTTTGAATAAGTTCAATTTGGAAAGCAAATCTTAACTTCATAAAGTTAAAAATATGATGACTGAATGATGATTTAACAATAATTTGAAAGGTTTCCATCGTGGGGATTATATGTGCAACTACAATAAAATGTTTGGGAGCAATTTGTTTCTTTTTAAAGGTTGAAGATCAACTTATTACTAGAACAATATGTTGGGTCCACCAATTATGCAATTTTTCCAAGAAGCAAGCCCTTTCTATCTTCATTATTTCAGAGTGAATCAAATCTCGTCAGATTCGAACCTATTAGGAAACCATGAATTATGAATTGACACTTTTGCCCTTGTAATCCTTTTAGTAAATCTGTCTTATTCTCTTATATGAATTTCCCAGAATTCCTTCATCGGCTAATTCAAATATAATTAGATCGTGTATCCTTCTTTTACAAACTTAAATTGATAATAGCATGTTTTATATAAAGAGTTTGACGAGTAATAGAAAGAAACGTAATTTACATTGTTGATTGTCATGTAGGGCCGTTTGATAGATGGATAAATGTTAAAGATAATGGATAAAATTTATCTTATTTTATTTGAACGTATTGATGTTCGGATAAACTTTTATCCAGATAACAATTTAAACAAAAAATGAAGATATATTTTATATTCGAAAAGAGGAGGACAAATTTTTTTATCTGGATAATTATTCACTAATTTTTTTAAATGACGAACGTAAGATAATCACCGCCGACTTACGAGCCTCGGACCACTATCTTTTGATACTGTTACCGTCCTTCGGCCACCTCTCTCCCCCCGCCGCTTCACAATCATCCAACCACCACCCTCTGCCACTGTCACCGTCCTATAGCCACCACCTTCTGCCACAGCTACCATTCTCTACCACCGTCCTCCAACAATCGCCACCACGACCATCCTCCGTCGTCGCCGTCCGCCTTCTACCACCACTACCATCACCCCAACACCACCACCGCCGCCATCACCGCCGCCGTCTAATGCTCGTCATCGCAGTCCGCTCCAACTATTTTTTTCTTTTAAATTTTTTATTTAATTTTTTCTTTTCATTAAGAATAATAGCGACTTTTTTTTATTTTTATACCAAATTGAACCAAACAGGATAATAATAAACATGTTTTTCGCATAATTATTATCTATATAATTTTTATTTAGATAAATAATTTATCATCAAACCAAACGGGTCCGTGATTTTTTGTCCCATGAACTTACCAAATCGGAAGAACATTTAAATTTTCATGCCTACTTGAATTGGATCCTAAATTGTGTCGAACTGCCTTGTAGTAAAGTTAAAAGTTAAAACATGATACAAGTGTACTCGGGCTTTAATTGGTTTATTATTATTTGATTAGTAGAAGGGTTTTTGTTTTTCATCAGTAATGGAATAGATGGCAGGCCCGAACAACCATGACAGCCCTTTCCAGAACTGATTATTTGGGGGTTTGCGTAGCTCCATTTAGTCTAACTAGTTAGACACACGTGCATTGTACGTACTATTATAATCATATTGTTAATTTTTAATATTTCAAATTTTGTATTTTTTAATTGTTAATAATTAAAATATTAAAGTAGCAATTGCAATAAAGATAAAAAAAAATGGTTGTTGATAACATGTTATTTTGTATTGTTCGATGTTGATATTTTATTTACATTCATAGAAATACAATTGCAATTAAAGATGAATTTTATATAGTAATAATACGAATGGTAATTCTAATAAGAGAAATAAGATAAGATCAGTAACTGAAGGACAATAACTCATTAACTCTTCAAAGCTGAAAAGGTCAACCCTTATTCTATTCCTTCATTTGTCAAAAAATAGTTGGGTCGAAAATCTACTCAGCTCAAGAGAAATAAAGATAAGGACCTTACTCCATTCTTTAGTCGAACTCAGTCATGGCGGTCCATTGGATAGTGACTTCTTAAAAACTTAAAAAGAATAAAGAAAATTAAGTGAAGAGCTTTTAGTTATTTGAGATTTGATGATTGACGAACCATTGATATCAAATCGTATGAAATTAATCATGTACTAATAGGAATCTTCAGAGTTGTATTTTACGAAAAAAAATTAATAATTAATAAATTTATTGGAGAGAATGTAATGATTGACTATATAATATTGTACATTTGTTGAGTAGTGACTTCTTGTAAAGAATATTATTTGTGTATGTTCTCTTTTTATTAAGCGCGTCTGATTTGACGATATAAATTAAATGAAAATAATACAAATGTAAGTAAGAAACAAAAACTAAAGAACAGCTAGCTAGCTCGCTCGCTCGCTCTCTATCTCTCTCTCTCTCTGTGTGTGTGTGTGTGTGTGTGTGTGTGTATCCTTACTATAATATAAGTGTTTATCACATGTTTATTGTTCACCCTTCAATCAATACGACATAGTTTTGGTGTTTCATTATTCTAATTTTATTCTAATCTCACACTTTTGTCTCACAAATTTTCATTAAATTATTAACAAATCAGCTTTTGTTGACTTTTTTTTTTTGTTTTTGAATGTTTAGCCGTATTTTTTGACTTGTACTTCTTTTTTTTTTCCTTTTACGTGGCAAATCTCACCATTTTGTCCTATCAAATAAAATAAATGAAGAAGAAGTCAAATATTGTGGTTGAAAGGATTAATCTAATATAAAAAAAATGTCAAAAATTGATGTCGAGTTACTCAATTGGAGTTTATCGAGTAACTCGACAAAATGATTTTTTTAATAAAGTTTTTTTGTCATGATAAATTGTGTAGCTACTCGAATAAAAAAAATTCGAGTTCCTCTAAGAAATTATTATTCAACGTGGAGATGTTTTCACCCTCTCATTTATAGTAAAGCTAAGTGATCTACTGGAATTAACAAATTTGCTCAAATGAAATAATGGATACTTACTAGAAATGGACCATGCTTTAGCAATTGCATCAAAACAGAACTTTCAAGGAGATTACAAAGTTAGCTATTGTGGAAATATGAAAAAGCATAGAATAAATTTTACTCCATCACTAGCAACATTCTATAGCGTTTAAGTTCATAAAAGTGAATAACAGGCAATGAGACCAAATCAGTATATACCCAAATTTACACTACTCTTGCTTTACTCAATCATAAATGTGCCATTTGAAAAAAAAAAATCTTGTCAAGTGAAAAAAATTATAAAAAGACAAAGGAAATGAAAAAGTCCACATACCCAAAAAAAAAAAAAAAAAATCGTGAATAGTAACTCGACAAACTTTGTCGAATTACTATTTAACTCAAAAAGTTTGTCGAATTACTATTCAACTCGACAAACTTTTTCAGAATAATAGTAACTCGACAAACTTTGTCGAGTTAATCACGTAATTTTTTTTTTAATTTTTAAGGTGAGCTTTTCTATTTCTATTTTTTTTAATGAAAAAAATCAACAATTAGTGATAATGCTTGAACCTTTTGTCATGTTGTATTCCCTCTCATTATAATGATCAAAGAAGTTCAAAACAAAATCAAGAATACAGTCCAAATCATTTAATCACATCTTACTGCTAAATATATGTGTTTAGCGCCCTAATTCATTTTGATTTTATATTGAACAGACAACATAATACAACATAATTTAAATATCTAAGTTCATTTCGGACATATTGAAGGTTAAAATTAATTTATAGGTTAATGACACCATTCTTTGGAGATTGTATCTGCAACTATTTGCTTGTCTTCTACCAAAACCACGAAATACTTAAATAAAACTCCAATTTCCCCCCATCCCTCTCCTCACTTTTTACATACAAATGTTGCACTTCTTTATTGTCAAATAAGCATATTCATAATCAGATGAATATGAAGATACATAAAAATGGAGACAATTCTTAGTTATTATGATCTATTAAGTATTAAAAAAAAAAACTCACTATCCATGTTACTGCATTGGGAGATGAGATTCGATAATCTTCTCTATCTCATATTAAGTGTGGATTAATTATAGTATGTTGGTTATCTGTTTTTAGGTTGTAAGAATGCTTAGTCCACACAATTTGTTATTCCTAACCTATATTGATGAACATTTGTTCGTAACTTTCGACATGGTATGCAAAAGTAGCATCAAGGTGAAACTTCCTTGTAATTAAAATGAAGTTTTCAACCATAATCACTGTTTTTCTATAAAGAAGCGGGAAGTTATCTTCTTTGTACAGAATTAGATGTTTAACTTCTTATTTGAAAATATTTTCAACAATGGTTTTTCCTCAAATCAGATGTGCTTTTGACACGTTACTTTATTAAATTGAAGCAATTATTATCTTCAAAATGGAAGAAATGTACAGAATGTACAAAAAAGGAAAAAAAAAATTTGCGTGAACAATAACTCGACAAACTTTGTCGAGTTACTGTTCACGCAATTTTTTTTATTTTTTTTTAGGTGGGCTTTTTGATTTCTAATTTTTTTTCACTTGACAAGATTTTTTTCTTGTCGAGTGTGAATTTCAGAAAAAATTTCTTTTACATATATATTTTACTCGACAATATTTTTTTTTTTTTTTCATCTTACTGTGTATAGATTGTAACTAATTCACCTATAATTTTTATTTTTTTGCCATTGACCATCTCCAACATTTAAATTTTGTTGAAAGTCCAATTTGACCATTTTTTTTTCTTTTTGTGGAATTTTGTCCTAAATTCTACAATGTTATAATTGCTACACGTGCAACACACGAGCAAAACACGAGCTTAAAACCATATATATATATATATATATATATATATATTATATTATATTAAATTAAAATTTATTTAAAAAAAAAAAAAAAAAAAACTTCATATATTAGTTGTCAATTATAATCACTGTAATCCAACGTATTCAAAACAATCTTTTCATCTCCATGATTTGAATTTTAATCCGATAATAAAAATTTCCCTTTCATTTTTTTTAATCTATTTTTCATTTCTTTCATCTACGTAATGCAAAAAAGATTGAGATCGTTTTTTCACCTTTATATTTAATTTAATATATTAAATATTTACAAATTTTAAATGTACATTTAATAGATTGTTAAATATTTAATGTACGATAATAATGAACAATAAAATAGTAACAAATAAATATTAAAAGATAATTGCATTCATTTATGTACAATTACAATTAGAAATGAATTTTATATGCTGATAATACCAACAATAACTTGAACCCAATTAAGACCTTTGATGATTGACGAACTATTGATATCAAATTTTATAGTATTAATGATCTTTATGACTGCATTTTACGAAGAATAAAATTAATAATTACTAATTTTATTGTGAGAAAATATAATGATTGACTACATAATATTATACATTTGTTAGAGTAACAGTTTTTTGTGAACAATAGTATTTGTGTATGTTCTCTTTTTATTTTACTTGTTTGATTTGAAGACGTAAGTGAATAAGAAGCAAAAATTAAAGAAGTGTCAATATTTGTCTATGTTGTAAGAATATTGTTGACGGACAGAGTAAGAATATTGTTGACGGACAGAAGTAAGATGAGAACGTTCTATATATATTAATTAAAGTAAATTAAATTAAAAATAAGAAAGTTTCACACGTTAGTTTTAAACTATAGTATATGTTTTGTGGGGTTTAAGGATTTTGAAAAAAATTGATAAAATGTGTGGTTGAAAAAATGATAAAAGTTGTAGGTCTCACAAAATATGTAGTTGAAAATGAATTTGAGAAAAAAAGAATTTCAAAAAAGACAATTGAACCAAACATACTCGTAATCACGATAATCTAATGTATTAAAAATAAGGGTAATTTGCACTTTTGGTCATCCAACCTTTTCAATTTGTAACAAATCTACCAATAACTTTTTTTTTAGCACCAAGCATCCTCAACCTTTCAATTTTTTACAAAACACATCCCTTTTTTGCAAATCACGTTCCCACTGACATATTTGGACAGTTTTGCCCTCCTCTTTAAATAAACAAAAATTAAAAACAAAACTAAAAACAAAAATACAAATAAAAATACAAATTAAGTCCTATAACTTTTAAAAAATATAAAAGAACACTACATTCCCCAAAAACCCAACCCAACTTAACTCCTCTTCTTCATCTTCCATTTATTCTTCACTGTCCTGCGCCTTCCTTGTTACCTTAATTAAATCCAACAAATTTCTCTAGAGGAAAGCTTTTTTCCTATTAAATACATTGTTTTCCAAACTGGATTTTTCGATTTTTGTTTATATATTTGAATTGGGAGAAAAGGGTAATGGATCCATACATACCGTTAGAGAACTCCCTTCATCCTCACCGTGCTTGATTAGACGTGTTTGATTTGACGACGTAAATGAAAATATCATAAATATAAGTAAGAAACAAAATTAAAGAAGTCTCAATACTTGTCTATGTTGTAAGAATATTGTTGATTGACAAAAGTAAGATGAGAAGAACGTTATATATGTTGTTGAAAATTGGTAAAATGTGTTGTTGAAAAGTTGATAAAAGTTGTGGGTCCCACAAAATATGTGGTTGAAAATGAGTTTGAGAAAAAAAACTGAACCAAATATGCTCATAATCACTGTAATTTAATGTATTAAAAATAATCTTTTCTTATCTATTTTAATTTTGACAACCATTATTTGAATTTTAATACGATAATAAACAAAGTTACAACTTTTTCCATTCATTTCTTTCATCTACGTAATGCCAAAAAAAAAAAAAATTGAGACAACATTTTCACATTCATATTTAATTTAATAGATTAAGTGTTTAAAAAATTTAAATTGTACATTTAATAAATTTTGAAAAATTTAATGTACAATAATGATGAACAATAAAAGAGTAATAAATAAAATATTAAAATATAATTATACATTAATGAATAGTAAGGGTGAATATGAAATTTTAAAAAATTTGTAAGGATAAAATAGTCCAAAAATATTTCTCTCTTTTAGGCCTCGTTTGTGATTGATTTTGGAGCCCAACTTCTGATTCTCAAACAATCAGAAGTTGATTTAGGCGTTTGAGAAATTTTTTAAAAGTGATTATAAAATAATCTTACTCACTTGACAGCAGATTTTGAGAAGTAGCAAAATGACAACTTTTCATATTCTTCTTTTAGCTTTTTCATAAATATATTATCAAAATACTCATTCTACCCCTGATTAATTAAACTAATTCATTTAATACTAGAAACCGAATTGATGTAAGTTGGATGCATAAAAAATAATATAAATTTAATTATTTTTTGCACTATATGACTATACTTTTATTTTGTAATTTTTTCTAAAATTTGAAATTTATTAAGTGTTTATTATTTTTATTTTAAAATAATAATAGTGAATGAATTGTCTTATTAAAAAATATTTGACTAGGAAAAAAATATATTTTACAACTCGTGATAATAATAATATTATTATTATAAAATAACATTATTATAACCAATGTCTTTTTTAGTAATTTAATACCGTTACAGAATATATCACTTTTGTTTACCAAACGCTCAAATACTGTTTTTGAAACATACATCAATTTTGAATCGTGAGTTTACCAAATACTTATCTCGATTTTTTCTACACCGATTCTTTCACGTATTGTAAGTTTAATTCTATTAAAAGCAAAGAATACCAAACCAAATATTAGGACCTTTTAGATGTAATATATATATATATATATATATATATATATATATATATATATATATATATATCATTATTATTATTTCAAATGTTTGAATTGAATATTGACTCCACCAACTCTTATTCACCCCTCCATTTGATCAGTAGAAAATTCAGATTATAAGATGTGATATAGAATTGATTTGATGTAGTTGTGTTTTGAAGAGAATCGACTTTTATTTTGCTATAGAAAGAATTAAAATAATAAGATAAGTTTTTAATAAATTCTTCTTTTAAAATTATTGTATGTTTTAGAATCAATTTTTGAATATTTATAAAAAATTACTAATTTTAAACATAATTAATTAATGCTAAAAGAATATTTGCTATCAGATCGTCCAGATTTTTCTATAATAATTTTTTAAAATTTATCGAACGCTTAAAACAATTTATGTTGAGTCATTGAATCAATCCCAATCAAACCTACAGTAAAACAGTCAACATGTTACAAAGTAGCAAACTTTTTTCAAAATCCGAATTTAAGACCGACCATGAAGAATTACGCACCAAGTTTAAAGCGTCAAAGGTAATAAAACTCTTATCAGAATCCACAATAAAGCTTTCAAAATGTTGGTACTGAGCCTATGATTTCCCCAAACTTCCCACCGTTTATTGTTGATATAAGAAGATTATTACTATAATCAAAAGATTAATTAAAGCATTTATTTGGTGTGTAACAAATTGCATCAATTTTGATAAATGCGGTGATGATTGTGGGCTTATAACAAATAGGGCTTGTACAAAGGGAGTTAGTAATGGGCTGGAGATAGTGACGGATACAGAATTTAATTTGATTTTTTCTTTTTTCAAACAAAAAATAACAAATAAAAAAATCATATAAAAAAGTAAAATTTCAGGTTTCAGTGGACCCCACCTCTCTCATCCACTGTCTGTAGATCTTCGGGCTACTAAGGCCATCTCCAATCCATATTTTTAAATTGGTGCAACTTTTACACTAAAATAGTGCAGATTCTCACACCAAATCCATATGTGATCTCCAATTTACTTGAAATTTTCTTGACCAAATGAATAGTATATATTCTCATCCATTTATATTTTTAATTTTCAACAATAATTTATTTCAAAAATTATTTAATTATATAGTATATTTATATTAAATATATAAATTTTAAAATAAATTAATTTACACGAAATTATTGCATTTAGTAAAACAATAAAAAAGGCACAATACTCAAAATTACAATTAAAAAAATATTTAACATAAAATAAAATAAAAATCAAATGGACAGAATCAAATATCCAAAAAACAAACTTAAAATATGGTGCAGTTTGACAAAATTGACATCCACATCACATTTACACATAACTTGAGGACAAAATTGGAATTAATGTTCACACTATTTTCAACTTCAAATGAACAGTGATGCACCATATGGCGCATCACTGTTCACAACAATAAATTGGCACACAAATATGGCGCTAGGTTAGAGAGATTTCACATTCCATTTCACTTCAAAATGGCGCTGGTTTAGAGATGCTCTAAAGAATGGTGGGCCGGATAACCTGAACTAACTTTTGGAAAGTTTCAGAGATAGGCCTACTAACTGTATTATATTTAGATGGGGTGCAAATGGTTGTTTAAGGGGTCAAGTTGGCCTTAGACACTGGGGCCCTCTTCAGACCTATCAAGGGCCCGTTAATTTATAGAGTGGAGCCAGTGCCAGTCCTTTCTTTAGGGGCCGGCCCTATATAAATACAGGTCTAACGGGACCAGACTAAGGCCTTTTGTTTTTTAAACATAATTTTGGAAAAGATTTTTTTATAATAACATATTAAACAATTCTACTCTATGGGGGAATGGGCGCCATATGGTTCACCCTTAAAGTCTTAAAGACGGAAAAGGAGAGGAGTTGTTATCTATGTAATTATAGTCTTTGTTGATCGTTGTCCCGGTCAAGCAATCTCATTTCTTTGTCTAATTCTGTCAAGGGGCCCATTGTCATCCAATGAATAGAAGGTAAGTCCATTAAACTTAATAATTAGTTTGAATCTAATTATTAAGTTTGATGAAGAAAATTAAATCTTGTCCAAATTTTCACCTAAAATTGGCATAATTTTTATTTGGAAAATTTGCATATGCGATCTCTAAACTTTCCCAAACCAAGCACATGGATATTCCTAGTCAATTTTTGTAGCTCTTAGCTTCCCAAACTTTTAATGTCAATACAAGTTGGTGGAAACCATTAGTTTTCCCTTCAAAGTTTCACACATCTTTCACGTTGTTTCTTTTTTTAAGGATTGTTGTTGACATATAAAATATTATCCTATATAAAGGACCAAAACAGAGGCCCAATAGAAGTTGAGTGAGATGTAAAACGGCTTGAGCTATGAGATGTTCTGAGTATGGAGCAAGACCCGGGCGATTGAGCTATAACAACATCGCGCAACTATTGGAACAGCTTTCATACGTGAATGGTGCAAGACTTGGTAATAGTAAGACGATGGCAAACACTGGCATCGGTGTGGGGGCATGGCACCCCACTTCTAAGTTCTAAATTTTTTTATAAGTGCCCCTCTTTAACAATTCAATTGGAAAACATATATTTTAATATTAATATCACCATAACGTTTGAATGGTGGTCCAAAGAATAGCCATTTAGGTATATTTTAATTTCTAATCCTTCATTCCTTCCACCGACATCATGGCAAACATTGAAAGTTATAAGAGGTTATGGTGAATCTAGCGAATATGGAGAGTTACGGTGAACGTGAGAAGTTATAAGGAGTTACTTGAGAAGTGATACTATGGAGTAGTAATCAGTTATGGACAAAGTTGGTGCAAATAGTGATCAAAGTATAAATGAGGAAGAACAATCAGAACAAAATAAGAACAAAAAAATCTATCACAAACAAATATGTGAATTTACATTTGAAATCTTTACTTTCTATTTACTAATCATGTAATATTGTGTGCTTGCGCTTCTTGGAGGCAAGTTGCAATGCGTATTCTTTCAATTCAAATATTCTTTGTTGATACATTGTTCCAAGAGATCTTGTTCCTTACACATCGTCTGAGTAATCTTTTAATTGTTAGCACGAACTAAAAACGTGCGAAACAATTATTTATGTCAAGATTGCATCCAAACAAAGAAATAAAAACAAGATTTATGTCTTCTAACATTGATACATTTAGAAGACAATACAAACCGCCTAATTATGAAAACATTAATCTTCATAGTGGCAGTAGTTTATAGATATTTATCAAAATCTAGAACATATATAGTGCATTTTTTCATTATCCTCCATTGTCCTTTCCTTCTTCCTTTTAAGAAATTATTGTATCAAACGCACGCACAAAATTTGTTACATGTGCGATTGAATCGATCACCCGTGCGTAGATAGGAGTAAGTTTCCATTGATTTTGTAGAGGAAATTTCAAATTTTTGAAAATTCTTTAACAACACTCTTCTACTCACAAAACTTTCAGTCCTACTTCGATCTTATTTTCTAGTGTTTTTTGTTCTTTCTATCATCTATTGGGTGTAGACGGAGAATGAACTTTTCATTTTTCTTTGTGCCTTTTCGACTATAACAACAACGGGATTGAAGGAAGACAACGTTAAATTTATTTCATTAATTATTCTATCTTCTTATAAAAAATCTATACAGTACAACAAATGTCCAACACAACACACAACACGATATAAGATAGCCCACATTGGTAGCAAGCATAGCAGCGTTATTAGACTGTATAGCTTTGTCCACAATATATGAGAGTCAACTTTTTCCATTTTCCTCTTCTCTTATCTGCAATTAGATGTTGAAGCCAAGAAGTATGGAGTATTGAATATTAAAGTCAGACTTCACTTTTTTGGGTAGGACGGTACCAATAATTGACCTTTTGTCTACTGCACACTAATCTTTAGACTGTATTAAGAATACAATACAAATTAGAATTGATAGTATATAATTAGGTGGTCCGTGGTAGTATTATAGTGAATTAAGTTACATAATATATATTGATTTTTAATAAATAATAAAAAACAAACTGCTCCTTGTATTAATAATTATATAATATGACGTGAAAAATACTACGTAAATGACATTATTTTGAATAAAAAATTAAAAATACTATCTAGCTACTTAATATTAATATCTATCTAATTTTATACTAGATTTTATATAAAGTCTAATACGGTGAATGTGTCTACATTACAAACTCCATTTCCTTTTTCACATCTACTATAAATGAGCCACCTAACATAGAAAAAAAAATAAAAAATTCAAAAGTTTGTTGTGTTCTCAAAATCCGAACAACATCTATTTAAAGATCGTAAAAACTTCATTAGGGCAATATAGTATAAAACGGTGACCGTAGTTATGCATTCCAAAATTGTTAATTTTTTTTTTAATATTATTTTCATTTCATTTTATCAAATATGTTAAAAATAAATAAATAAATTTATGTTAAACTAATTACGGGAACTTTGTATATGTTTATTTTATGAGAAAAAGATAAGAGGGTAAGAATGTTGAATAAACAAAACTGCCGTACTAAAGTCAAACGACTTCATTAAAAGCTGCTAAATTCTGTGATTTATTAATAGCTGTCCATGCAGACTATACAGGTACTAGTCAATTATCATGCATAATTCTTATTAATTAATAAGATTTTACATGTTCAACGTTAGCTATACCTACCATTTTTGTTTGTCCAATCTCCATTGGACATTTGTTCAGTGAGAGTTATAAAAACTTCTCATGGTGAAGAGTAGATCAAAACCTTTATATCAAATCCTATAGCATAATTTGACTAGTTCCTTCAAAATCTATTGAAGTCAGACATGAAATTGTATTTTTAATTATTTTCAAATCGAATAATATTTGTCCTGTAATAGTGGGTTTGATTGTTTTGTACGTATTAATTAAAGAATATAAAACTCACAAATTATTGATGATAAATATAAATAAATTAACTATTTTATTCAATATATGTTCAAACAAAAAAATATTAGGCTTCTTATAAGCTCTCCTCTCTTCTACAAATATATCCACTTCTCCTCGTATCAACAATACCTTATTCCTACATTAATGGCGCCTTTTCTTTCCCTCAACATTGAAATTCCGAAACTTAAATTTGTGCTAACCATTCTTAAATACATGTCAAAGCAAGAAAACAGTGAAACTGCATCAGTACATCGGCCGTCGCCTTTACTCGTTCCCGTCCCCGTCGACGACGACTTCACTGCAGGATCAATCAACGGTCATGATCTACCAACGGTGGAATGCAGTCGAATCATGAAGAAGTTAGGGTCGAAAAATAACTTGTGTTTCTGTGCAGTGTGTTTGACTTTGATCAATGGATTTGATGAGGTTAGAGAGTTGGGGAATTGCTTTCATGTTTTTCATAGAGAATGCATTGATGCTTGGATTGATAAAGGCAAAGAAACTTGCCCTGTTTGTAGATCAAACCTGTTGCCTCATGGTGATAAAGGAGAGAACTTCAATTGTAATGGAGAAGATCCATGGAGGAGAGAGAGAATGATTTACTTGTTTGGGGAGGATTTGGATTTCCATTGAATTGTATTCCCTCGACGACCGAGGATCGACCCTATATTGTGGCACCATTTTTTGAGTGTTTTCTTAGTTTAGTATTTTATACATTTATTAGGTTATTGTAATAATCTTACATATGTAAAAGATTTTTTAGGGCGTTTTGTATGGCACACAAAGTTGTTGAGAATTGAGACAAATTTATTTATTGCCCACAAGATTCTTGTTTAGATAAAGATAACGAAACAGAAAAAATATAAAAGATAGAGAAAGATTTATGGACCGTTGAAACTTTCACTATATGAAAAATTGTTACAATCATATAGATTTCATCCACCCAAATTCCTCAAGAAAAATAATATCATAAGTTTTACCACACCCACCAATTTCTACTCTTTGAACAACCCACAAAGAGAACAAGAAAAAATAACTAGGATGCTATGCTTACAATTTTTTCTTCAAAAAATCATTAACTCACATCTACAAAAGAGAATAAACCATGTCAATTTATAGTTAACGTATGACCTAATTTTCTTTAAAGTTTTGGCTGCCAAAGAATCCAAGATTTGGACACTTGTTCAATTTTAGTCGACCTAGATGTCTTCCAAGTTTTGACTACCAAGATGTCTAAGATTTGAAAACTTGTTCAATTTTAGTCGACCTAGATGTTTTCCAAGCTTTGACTACCAAGTTTTGAGAAAATATCCCAACAATATCCACCTTGACAAAAAACGAGTCAAATCTCAATCATCTCTTCTGCAGCTCTTCATCTCGATACTTAAAAAAAAGGGTTAATTACACTAATGGTCCCCATTCTTTCAGGTTTGTAACGATTTCATCCTCATTCTTTTTTTTTTAGCAGATATCATCCTCATTCTTCCATTTATTCTCACATAGGGTCCCCAAATCACTATTTTTCACTATTCAGACAATTTTATGACAATTTTACCCCTTGACTTAAATAAATTAAAATAATAGAAATAAAAATACAATGAAAACATTCCAATTAGGCTCTTAATTTTTTTCAAAAGTACAAATAAATCCTAAACTATTTTATTTTATACAAATAGGTGTTCTTCCCAACAACAAAAAAATCTATATTTTCCCCCACATCCCACCCCCCCCCCCACCCCACCCCCACCCGCTTCCTTGCACCATCCAATCCCTAATCCACTCCTCATTTCCTTCTTAATATAAAATCCAAAGGAGCTTCCAATTAAATGCGGTGTCTCACCTAATACCCATCAACCTCGACTCCTCATCCGCCTCTTCTCAATAACTGACTTTCCAAAATTGTCATTCCACGAAACCAATTCTAGATACGATTTCCCCTTTCCCGGAGTCCCATATAACCTAAAATATTCCGGGTACTTTGGCTTGATCCGATCAGATTTTGGCTTGATCCAATCCATGTAGGTTTCAAATAAACCCGGGTTTCGGGCCAGGAAAGTTTGGATTTTGATGGGTAATCGGAGCCTCTCGTGGCGTTTCTCAAGGTACCGAAGCGGGATGACTTGACCTGGTTCGTTTAGGACCTCTCTGACGACCCGAGCACAGAGTCTCCATTGTTTGTCGTTTTGAATAGCTTGGTCGAGACTTTGATCTTTACGCCAAACCACTTTGAGGCTTGAAATTGAGAATGTGAATTGAAGGCTAGACCAGAGAATTAGGGTTTTGGGGTTTGAATTTCTTGAGAGAGAGAACATTTTATGCGAATTGAAAAGCATATCTAAGAGGAAAATTGTCCTCTTATAGATATCTGTGATGTGGTAAAGGTGGGTGCGGGTGGAGGGTGGAGGTGGAGGTGGAGGTGGAGGTGGAGGTGGAGGTGGGGGAAAAATATAGATTTTTTTTTTGTTGGGGAAGAACACCTATTTGTATAAAATAAAATAGTTTAGGATTTATTTGTACTTTTGAAAAAAATTAAGGGCCTAATTGCAATGTTTTCATTGTATTTTTATTTCCATTATTTTAATTTATTTAAGTCAAGGGGTAAAATTGTCATAAAATTGTCTGAATAGTGAAAAATAGTGATTTGGGGACCCTATGTGAGAATAAATGGAAGAATGAGGATGATATCTACTAAAAAAAATGAATGAGGATGAAATCGTTACAAACCTAAAAGAATGGGGACCATTAGTGTAATTAACCCTAAAAAAAATAGGGTAAACTTTGACAATCTCAATTCTCAAAACAGAAAATTAACATTCTCCACCATATAAGTATAATCACTTAGAATTAACAAATTCTAAAAATTTTATTGGCTCATGTCGAATAAATTTGCTGAAATATTATGATGCAACTTCCTTGCTTAATTTCCTTAGAAGTTCATCAGCCATCGACATCAATTCTACCACACACCTTGCACTAATGTCAAGTCAATACCCATGTACAAACATGTAGACCCGCTAGTAGTAACACATCATCTATCATGGCAACTAACGTATGTCACGAGGATGTAAATATTTACTCAAGCGACATCATCGTCTCTCATAAAGAGATACATATTGTCAATATCTAATGTCGAGCAGTTAGCCAAGCATATTCCACATTTTGGACAATTTTTCCTAATGCGATCATGTTGTCCACAATTCCAACAAAATACTTTCCTTTTCATGGAGTTATCTTTTTTCTATTTTTCAGTAACAAGTAACGAGTTTTCAGATGAAATATTACTTCCACCACTCAACCTTCTTTCTTCAAAAATTAATTTACTTGTAACTTCTTCAAAACTTAGAGTTTCTTTCTCATACATCAAAATTTGTCTGATGTATTCATAGAAGGATGGAAGAGACCAGATGAATCTTAATGCTTTGTCATCATCATCAATTTTAACTCCAATAGCCTCCAGTTTAAAAACGATTCCATTGAGAACACTCAGTTGTTCTAAAATGTTTGTAACTACATTCATTCGTAAAGAATGAAACTGTTGTTTCAAGTACAACCGATTTGAAAGACTCTTTGTTATATACAACTGTTCAAATTTTTCTCAAAGTTTATTTGCAGCAGATATTTCATGAATATTTACAAGAATATTTTTGGCTAAACAGAAACGTATCGTACTTGCAACTTTCAAATCCAAATCTTCCTAAACCTCATTGCTCATATTGATTTTTCAGCATCTTTTTCATAAATAGGGATTGGTTTCCCTTTTAAAGCCTTGTGTAGTTCAAACTGAATCAAAACACCATTGACTTGTACATGCCACAAGTCAAAATTGATTCTTTTGTCAAATTTCTCCACGTTATATTTGATAGACATATCTTCTTTGTACGCCAACACTTTGACGACCTGATGCTTTGATACCACTGTTGGAAATTAAGACCAATTCTTTTATTGCCCATATGATCATTGTTCAGAGAAAGATAACGATACAGAAAAAATATAAAAGACAAAATAGATTTATGGACTGTCAAAGCTTTCACTATATGAAAAATTGTTACAATCATATAGATTTTATTCACCCAAATTCTCAAAGTATCTCAAAAAAAATAACATCATAAGTTTTACCACACCTACCAATTTCTACTCTTTGAACAACCCACAAAGAGAACAAGAAAAATAACTAGGATGCTAGACTTATAATTTTACTCTCAGAAAACTCTCAAATCACATCTACAAAATAGAATAAACCACGTCAATTTATAGTTAACGTACAACCTAATTTTCTTCCAAGTTTCGATTGCCAAGGAGTCTAAGATTTTGACACTTGTTCAATTTTAGTCGACCTAGATGTCTTCTAAGTTTTGATTATTAATGTGTCCAAGATTTAGAAACATGTTCAATCTTAGTCGATCTAAATTTCTTCCAAGTTTTGAGAAAATATCCCAACAGTTAGAGCGCGTGAGATAAAAATTCCAACTTTCTTTTATTTCTAGTGAAAATATGCGAGGATGAGTTAACCTAACTTGAATATTGATTGTGAACTATTATAAATCTAATTCTACTTTACTTGTTCTTCTTTCTTTTATTACTCTTGTAAATATATATAAATAATAACCTAATTCATAAAGGCTGAAAGTTCAAATTTCACTACCAATCTAATTATAAAAAAATCACTTCTTTCTTTTATTACTCTTGTAAATATATATGAATAATAACCTAATTCATAAAGGCTAAAAGTTCAAATTTCACTACCAATCTAATTATAAAAAAATCACGTACGTACCAAACGTTCAACAAAAAATAATACATAAATTCAATTTGCACATGAGGAGATTGTGTTGAGAGCAATATTTAAATAAATAAATACGTTATATCTTGAAAGTTTGGGCTTTTACTTAATATAGTTTAATAAATGACACGTATCACGGGATGTCTTTCTTTCTAGCACAAAAATGAGCATTGTACGGTAGTAGTCTTCTCTGATAGACTACCTTCCGCTTGTTCTCGATCGATTTAGTAATGAAAGATAATTTAAATAAAGTTTTGCAACAGAAGATTTGAATACATTGTAAATAGCTTGTTCATTAATTTATAAAAGCATAAAATTACAATAGCTGGTGCAAGAGGGTGAACACCAGTGAGCTTGACAAGACTTCGAATACCAACTACCCCCCTATAATAGCTTAAGTAACAAAAACCTAAGTTACATGAGTAGACGTTTAAAAGTTGAAGAATCATAACAAAAAATAAACGATTACAAACTAACGAAACTAACAACTGAAACTAATATTTACAAAGTGCGGCCGAAGTTGGGCAATTGCAGCTGCAAGTGCTGTCAGTGGACTAAGTATAGATGCGGGCCCTGACATTCTCTCCCATTTGATTTGGCAACGTCTACGACGCCATCTTTCATGATATTTTTCAAGTAGAGGTTTGAAGGCTTCAAAGTTTTTAAGTCTTTCCCAAGTATTCTCATCGCTGCTGTGCATCCGCTCTATTTAACCAAGTACTCTTGATGAACTTTCTTGGAAGCCCGAGTAACTCGGTAATCAATAATAGCTTCAACAATCCTCTTACTAGTTTTATTCAATTCAAATGTAGGTCGCTTTAGATTATTTCTGGATGTATCCTCCTTATCTGCAAAATATGGCTTGAGTGCACTAATATGAAAGACATTGTGAGTTTTGCACCATGAAAGAAGTCTATTCTGTAAGTAACTCTTCCAATCCGCTTCACGAAGGATAATGGCTCGATATAATTCGGCATCAATCGAGAATATGTCTCTTTTATTACCTTATAATGGTGTTTGTCGGGGAGTTTCACCATCACCAGATCTCCTACGTTGAATTCTAGAAAACGACGTTTCTGATCAGCAGCCTTTTTGTACCATTTATGTGATTTTTCAAGATAACTTCGAACAATTTCGATATTTCGTTTCCGCTCTTGAGAAAAACTCTTAACTTAAGGAGACGTGGTACTTTGATCAATGTTCACAGTATGATGGAGTAATGGTTGCTGGCCAGTAACAATTTCAAAAGGACTCTTATTGGTAAAAGAGCTCTTTTGGGCATTGAAGCAAATATGAGCCGCATCCAAGAGTTTCGCCCAATTTTTCTATAAAGTAGAGATAAAAGTGCCAAAGATATTCTTCCAGCATAGAATTGAACTGCTCCGTCTGTCCGTCAGATTGTGGGTGAAAACAAGAACTCATGCTCAAAATTGAACCAATGAGTTTGAACAACTCGGTCCAAAATGTGCAGGTGAATCGAGGGTCTCGATTACTGGCTATATCTTTAAGCAACCCCCAGTATTTGACAATGCGCTTGAACAAGAGGCGAAAGGTCTCTTCAGCTGATACATACCTAGGTGCTGCAATAAATGTTACATATTTTGATAAACAGTCCACCACGACGATGATAGTGCTAAGATCTCCAACCTTTGGCAAGCTAACAATGTAGTCCATCGATACATTCTCAAAGGGTCTAGTTGGAATGGGAATGGGCTCTAGTAAGCCCGCCTTTTCTGATGATTTGGCTTATCATGTTGACAAACCAAACAAGTTTTCACATAAGTCGCAATGTCATTCCTCATTTGTGGCCAATAATATGCATGTTGCAACAATGCAGAAGTGCATTCCTTTTCCTGATGTTCTGCCCAAAGCGTGTCGTGGCATTCCGTGATTAAGAATTTCCTCAGATCTCCACCTTTTGGAAAATAGATGCGGTTTTCTTTTGTCTTCAATAGACCCTCATCCAGCCAGAATTGTCGAGCTTTTCCCTGCTTGATAAGGTCGACCAAATAATGTTTGGCAGGGTCATTCTCCAGAAGTGCCCGTATTCAGTCTCTTGTGGTTGTAGCAACATCGTTCCCTGAAAGAGCGGCCATTGAGCAAATGGCAGCCAAGTCAACCTGCCAACTGAGTACATCTACTACATGATTGCTGGATCCAGCACGATACTCCAATACAAAGTTGAACTCTGAAAAAAGTTCCTGCCAACGATCATGCTTGCTCAAAAGTTTCTGGTGTGACATGAAGTGACTCATAGCATAATTGTTTGTCTTCACAATGAAAGTTGACACAAGAAGATAATGACATCATACTATGAGGCAATTGACTACTGTCAACAACTCATATTCAGCTTTCGACTCTCATATGCTGCCAGATACCTTTTTTGCATTAGGACTCTCCCAAGAGCAAAATATGATGCATCGGTCTGCACTTCAAAAACTTTAGCCATATCTGGTAAGGCCAAAACTTGATCTGTCCACATAGACTCCTTCAGTTTCTCAAAAGCATATTGGCATTGGGTCGACCACTCCCAAGCATTCTCCTTCTTTGTTAATTCGGTTAGTGGCAGTGCGATTTCTGAATATCCTTTCACAAATCTTTGATAGTAGTTGGCCAACCCGAGGAACGATGTACGTACCTTGGCGGTTGTCAATCTTTAATAGCCTTAACCTTTTTAATATCTATGCGAACTTTTCCTTGCTCGCTACTATGACCCAAAAAACTTATCGAGGTCTGTGCGAATGAATATTTCGATGGTTTTGCATAAAATTCATTTTCCTGTAACCGAATAAGAACTCTTTTCACATGCTGAACATGCTCTTTCACAGTCTCGCTATAAATTACAATGTCGTCCAAGTACACCACCATGAAATCATCCAGAAACCCGTGAAGTACCTAATTCATCATCGTGCAGAATGTTGTTGGAGTATTTGTCAAGCCAAAAAGTATAACTTTGAATTCTAATACTCCATATCTAGTTACCACTATAGTCTTCGCTTCATCTCCTTCTTTGATCCGAACTTACTAGTATCCAGATCTTAGATCAATTTTTGTGTAGTACATGGGTCGAAGAATGAATGTTCAAATACGACACAATCACACAAATCTTAAGAGTATATCTCTATTTTTTATCTAAATTTATTTATTGTAATTATTATTCGTGCTAAAACATGTGTATCACCTCTCAATCTCAATACATATCATAAATCATTCAACTATTGACCAGACATTAGAAGCATTAAAAACGATAACAAAAACACAATTTGAAAACATTTTTATCACCAAAACATGAAAATTGAAATTAAATTGTCAGAAACTAAGTTACACTGTTTGCTCGAACTTCAAAATTTAGATGTTCATCAAATCACAAAAACACTAACGAAAGTTTGAAATTGAGTACACTAACCTTTTGTTTGCTTCATTTTTTCTCTTTTATATCTTGTCCTGGTGTTGTCTTTAGGTCTAACTTCTTGTCTTCATGTTTCAATTCAATCATTTCATAACTCCTTTCAACCTTATATTTCACAACTTTTAGCCAATTTTGGATTTATTCCGAAAACACAAAAAATAAATTAAAATATAAGAGTGTGTTTGATTGCAAAGGTAAAAAAGAAAATAAATTCCAACTTCGATGGAAAATAAAAACCCCTCCCCCTCCCAAGAATTAATTTTCCTTGTTTTTTAGGAAAACAAGACTATTTTTACATAGAAAATATTGGCAATCAATCAAGATTTGATGGAAAATGAACATTTTCATAGAAAAAATGTGCAATCAAACACACTTTAAGATGAAAAAGGAAACTGTTTATATTTTATAATATTGAGAGCATTATCAAAAACCAAAGTGGGTCATTGTCATTTCATCATTTTCTAGTGCAAGATAAATTAAGATGCCAATCATGTCATCGACATAAGATCTTCAAATGCTTTAATGTGTTTTTCATTTATTGATTTGGCTTTTATAAAGATAACTTTTTAAATAGTATATTTTGTACTAATTGCAATATACGACTGCTCACGTTTCTCTCTTCTTCATATGTTTAATCACCTTTTATCTCCCTAGTCCCTACCCAAATCATGTCTCGCGGACAAGATCACCTTTTAAAATCCTCTCAATGTGTTTTTCGTTTGATGATTTGCTTTTACAACAGCAAAGTTAATTTTCACACTATATATGTTAGTAAAAATACAAATACAAAAGCATCTCCAATCCAACAATGTGAATTATTGTACATGTAACAAATAAAATAGAGACATAAATTATAAAAAAATAAATTGGAGATGTTTGGCACACCGTCTAAATCTCTACTTTTTTCTTTGCTATATAAGTAATTTAAAGTAACGTGTCACTTTTTAATACAATCCACAATTGCATTAAAAATGCTCTAAGCTTCCTTATATACAATAGTCCACATAAATTTTAGATGCATGTTTGGTTATGTTGGGAGAACGCAATAATTAATGCACAACAAAATAATTGTTTTCTTCTCCCCTTGTTACATAAATAAAATAGGATTATCAATTAATTCTAACGGAACTAATGCAGATTTAATGTAGTTTGGCAATTTGCCTACATCTACGGGTTCTATTTGTGAAAATTGCAAATGCACGATGTCACGACAAGTAGAATGAATGCGCATGCATGCTGCAGGTCAACATTTCAATTGGCACGCACGCTAGAGAAGCAGAATGTTTACAATTGAGTGGCTTGTGCACGCTAGATTTGTTCTCTACCTCGTTGGTGAGATTTCGGCCCTCCTTCCGTCTCCTCTTCCGGCATGTTCTGCTTCCTTCCGACATCCTATCAAAACACCAACTTCCTCAATTCTTTCTCACAAATCTGTCTCCAAATCATGATCCATCCTACACGAGCAAATCACTAATGATTCGAATTCCCAAATAAGTGTAATATTTACAATTATCATGTCCAACTACAATCGACATTAATTGGATTACAATATATTAGAGACTCACAATATTATCAAGAATTCATCAATTTTTTTGGTTAATCGATAATTCTGATGGATTACTACAAACAATCAATCAAGATAAGGTTTTACTATCACACCAAACGTAGAACAGATTGAAAAACAAGATCGGCATAATTGTAGAGCACGTTGCTAAAATCTTCTGGTTAAATGTGAGTCTAATCTAGCAGATTATTCCTTTTTTTTCTCTTTTTTGTTTCCCGTACGTTTTGCCGCTGTTACTTATCTATATCAGTCCAATTAAGGTTTCAAACTTTCAATTAAACCCTCATGGGCCCCACCAATTTGTTTGTTGATTTCCCTCTTTTCAAAAAAATTCCATAGCCCTCTTCCATTTAATTAATTCATTGTTGGTAATTAACTTTAAGCCCTTTATTGTTCAACTCCACAAATGGGGCGGAAACTCGATCAACAGGTATACGTTGGATTATAAAAGGATTAGACACGATTATTGATGAATTCCATCATGTATATATCTCTTTGTAATTTCTTCGATAATATATCAAATATGCCCTAAACGTCTGTGGGTTTTTTTTTTTTTTTTTTCCTTAATATCATGTTACATTATAAGACGTATGTTTTATTATTAATAAAATTATCTCAAATACACTCTGTCTATTATTTTTTAGACATGCCACATAAATACTGATAGATAGAATTATAAAAAACACTCTCTAATGCATACCGACAAGAATTCTGTCTAGTTGATGTGGCACACCAGAAAATAGACTCCAACTATAGTCCGTTTAAATTTAGACGAGCTTTAGAGAATCTCGAATGCATTCCGTCTATTGATTTTTAGACTTGCTATATAAGCATATTAGAATTTCATTTAGATTAGAATACCATATAGTAGGATAAGTAGGATATCATATATGTAATATTCCTATTCTAGGTAGAACTCTTTTCTTTTTATTTCTTTCCTTATTAGGTTTCTATTAACCTATATATATATCTTGTAACCCCATTCATTAATTACATTACATCAATATACAGAGAGAACTATTTCTCCACACGTATTCTCCATTATATTTCTTCATCTCTTTTATATTTCTTCATGGTATCGGGCTGGCGATTACGAGCAACGATGTCCGGTACAAACACCATAGAAGCGACGATTGCCCAATCGGATCCCATGGCTCTACAGCAATCCGATCATCCCGGCTTAATCCTTGTTTCTAAACCACTTGATGGAAACAATTATGGACAATGGAGTAGATCTATGAGAATTGCTCTAATTGCCAAGAATAAGATTGGCTTCATTAATGGAAAAATCGAAACACCGTAGCGAAGATGAGAAGTATTCCATATGGGATCGAAGTAACCATATGGTACTTGCTCTTGGATACTTAATTCGGTACATCCGGATATTGCTTTGAAAGTATCATATACTCCGAATCGCCCATGGAGGTATGGAACGACCCTACGAGATCGATTTTCTCAAGGCAACGATGCGCGAATATATCGATTCGCCAAGAGATTGCCGAGCATCGACAAGGAAATCAATCGGTGTCAACCTATTATACCAAATTAAAGGGACTATGGGATGAATTGGGTTCTTATCACAACCCAATTGGATGCACTTGTGGAAATCTTAAAGCATCGGGGTGAAAGGGATGAGAAGGAGAAAGTCATGCAATTCTCGATGGGGTTGAATGATTCTTATTCTACGATTCGTGGAAACATACTAATGATGAGCCCTTTCCGCACACCCGAAAAGTCCACGCTATTTTAATGCAACATGAAAGGCAAGTTGAGGTTACAACGGATCGTGAAGGACAACATTCAATCAATTGGGAGAAGTCGAGCAATTGGGGACGAATAGGAAAGATAACAATCGGTCTAATCGGTCGTCCGTTTCATCGAGACCGGTCGACCGGTTCAACGGAACTCGGCGAAACGATGATGCACCAATCGTGGGATGATTGGCCACATCATTGATACTGTTATTTCATCCATGGCTTCCCTCCGGGGCACAAGTTTCATGGGAAGGACGTGAAGCCACGAAACAAACGCTTACAAACACTACTACCACTTCTACACCGACCCAAAGGAAGGCAAAACGCCACAACCAAGGAATATGAGCGGATCATGACACTTCTAAACAACAAGTCGAGTAATGACAAGTTCTTTATGTTAACACCTCGGTATCAATCTCTACTACCCCTTTGAGTAATTCGTGGATTATTGATAGCGGGGCCATCGACCATGTGACGAAGGATGGTATTCTTGAGAATAAATTCATGCCAAAACACAAAAACTCACAACTTCTACCGAATGGGGCCATGCTCTATTAAATCCATTGGTGCGATTAAATTTGAAAATAATATGATCGTTGATAATGTGCTTTATGTTCCCAATTTCAAAGTTAATCTATTATCTATCAAGAAACTTACTCAAGGTTAGGTTGCTATGTGACATTTTTCCCCGATTTTTGTGTCATGAAGGATTTGACGACGAAAGAAGACGATTGGCTTAGGAAGGCGAGTAACGGCCTATATTATCTTTCGCAAAACCACAAATACATCATACTACTAGTGGATCAACCAACTTATGGCATAGACGTCTTGGACACCCTTCACTTCACCTCTTCAATTCTTAGCACAAAATACCTTAGATATTAGTTTTGATTCTCAAGATATTTGTGATGTTTGTCATTTGGCAAAACAATCTAGACTCCTTTTAAAATTAGTCAAATTTCTAGCAATAAACCTTTTGATTTGATTCATTGTGATATTTGGGGACCTCACAGATTTATTCTTACTCTGGTGCTAGATATTTTCTTACAATTGTTGATGATTTTCTCGTTATACTTGGGTACACCTCATGCGTCACAAATCTGAAACTCAAAGTATAATTAAAAATTTCTTTGCTTGGGTAAAACTCAACACAACTTGACTATAAAATTACGAGGTCCGACAATGGCCAAGAGTTCTTATCTTTGCAAACATTCTTAGATGAAAATGGTACAATTTTCCATAGATCATGCCCTTATACCCCTCAACAAAATGGAGTGGTCGAGAGAAAACACCGACACCTTCTAAATGTAGCTCGTGCCATTAGATTTCAAGCCAATCTTCCATTAAAATTTTGGGGAGAACATATCAAAACAGCTTGTTATCTCATCAACCGGATACCTTCGCCATTGCTCTCACACAAAACACCATACGAAAGATTACACAAAAAACCACCGCCTTATTCCCATTTACGTGTCTATGGTTGCCTATGTTTTGCCACCAACCTCAAACCCAGCCATAAATTTGATACACGAGCCAAACGGTGTGTGTTTCTTGGTTATTCCTCAGGACAAAAAGCATACACCTTATATGACCTAACCGATAAAAAGCTAGTAGTATCCCGAGACGTCGTATTCCATGAAAATATATTTCCATACACTTCCCAACAACATGATGAAACTAACTCCATCCCATTGCCACAATCTATGCCTCTAGATGTTGAAACACCATATTTCACAAACCCAGAGGACCAACACATAGCAGAAACGGATAACTTGCCAGAAGATCCCGAACCATCATCCGGACCAACCGGTCGACCAGACGGTCGACCGGTTCACTCGTCCGCTTCAGCAGAGAGTCCAACCGGTCGATCCACTGGTCGACCGGTTACCTCATCCGGTTCAACAGAGAATCTAAACGGTTGACCGTTTTCACCTACCGGTCGACCGGTTGAGCAATGTCCAACCACAATTGATCTACCTACCTCTTCTCACCCTCTAGATGACCAACTTAGGCGATCCACAAGATCAATTCAAACCCGTTTCACGAAAGATTACTACATCAATCATACTCGCCTACTCAAGCCGGGTCTCTTCTAGTCAAATCCAAAGACCCGACACCCTATATCAAGGTATGTATCATATAGTAACCTTTCTTCTATACATCGTGCTTTTACATATAATATTTCTCATATCATAGAGCCATTACATATGAGATAGCATGTCGAGGATCCCAAATGGGTCATTTGCCGTGAATGATGAAATTCGTGCTTGGAAGAAAACAATACTTGGTCACTTGTACCGCTTCCTCCAAATTCTCATCCTATTGGTTGTAAGTGGGTGTTCAAAATTAAATTTCATTCGACCAGATGCAGGTTGAACGATACAAAGCACGGTTAGTGGCGAAGGGGTTTACACAACGAGAAGGGATTGATTATAATGAAACTTTCGCTCCGGTTGCAAAATTAACTACGATCGGATGCTTACTTGCTATCGCCTATTCGTGATTTGGGCGCTTCATCGATGGATGTACACAATGCCTTTCTTCATGGTGATCTTGATGAAGAGGTCTATATGACTCCCCTCCGGATTTCGTCGACAGGGGGAGACACCAGTTGTATGTCGACTTCATAAATCTTTATATGGATTGAAACAGGCATCTCGTTCTTGGTTTCAAAAATTTGTATCTGCTATTATTCAGTTTGGGTTCAAACGGTCACATGCAGATTACTCACTCTCTTCTAAGGTCAATGGTAATTCATTTACTGGCGGTTCTATTATATGTGGATGATATGATTGTCACAGAAATAATAGAAAGCAATCTCTACTACAAAAAATATTCCTTGCATCTCAATTCAAGTTGAAAGACCTTGGCACATTAAAATACTTTCTTGGAATAGAAATTGCTCGCTCAAGATCGTGGATTTCAATAAATCAAAGGAAGTATACTCTTGACATTCTTCAAGAAGCGGATTACTTGGATCAAAACCTGCGGCATTTCCTATGGAGCGCCATTGAAATTTAATCTGACCGACGAAAGTTATTGAAAGATCCCACATACTATCGACGGTTGGTAGGAAAGCTCATTTATCTCACCATTACCGGACCGTAGATCTCATATTCATCAATACACTCGATCGGTTTATGCGCACACCTAGACAACCCCATCTTGATGCGCTTCACCGATTGCTTGATACTTGAAAGGGGCACCAGATTTAGATTATATTTCCCATCAAGTGGGAAATTGCGACTAGCGAGATTTTGTGATGCAGATTGGGCGGAGATATTACTACACGACGTTCGATTACGAGGATATTGTGTATTTTGGGAAAAGCACTTATATCATGGAAAAGCAAGAAACAAACGATCGTGTCCAAATCTTCAGCAGGTTGAGTATAGGGCGATAGCTTCCATTACATGTGAACTTATATGGTTGAGACAATTCTTGATGCACTTATGTGTAGATCATCCACAAGCGACAATATTATATTGTGATAATCAAGCGAATGCATATTGCCGCTAATCCAGATGTATCATGAAAGAACAAAACACATTGAAATAGATTGTCATATTGTTCGTGAACGAATTGATAAGGGAGAGATCAAGACGCCTATGTTCCAAGCAACAATCGATTGCGATTTATTTACTAAAGCATTGGGAAGGAGGTATTTCAAATTTCACTCACAAGTTGGGCACTCTTGACATACATGCTCCAACTTGAGGGGAGTATTAAATTTCATTTAGATTAGAATACCATATAGTAGGATAAGTAGGATATCATATATGTAATATTCCTATTCTAGGTAGAACTCTTTTCTTTTTATTTCTTTCCTTATTAGGTTTCTATTAACCTATATATATATCTTATGAACCCCATTCATTAATTACATTACATCAATATACTGAGGAGAACTATTTCTCCACACGTATTCTCCATTATATTTCTTCATCTCTTTTATATTTCTTCAAAGCACGATAGACGAAATTATAAAAAGTAATCTTCAATGCATGTTGATGAGGATTTCGTCTAATTGATGTGACACACTAAAAAATAGACTCCGTCTAGAAGTCCGTTTAAATTTAGACAGACTTCTAAATAGAGTGACTTGTCAAATTTAAATCAGAATCAGCATTTTATTAAAAAAAACTCAAACAAGAGAAATAAAAATTGAAGAAACACCAATTTTTTTTAAAAATAAATTAATACCACATCAGCAGTAGACAGAATCAATTGAGGAAAGAATTTTTAATTTGTTGGTGGTGCTCACATTTCCTTTTTCTTTAATAAAGGACTAGGTGTCTAGTTTTCTTGACGTTAGGTGGACTATGGGCCAAGCATTTAATACCTCAAGGCTAAACTAGACTGCTTATAATTTGCCCAAATCACTCTTTCATTTTTAATAGTTTTCCCCTCAGTTCAATTTGCCAATCTTTGATCCTTCCGTTGCTGAAGCTGCATTTTTTTTTTACATCCCGCCATGGAATTTTCTTGCTATATATTTAGCCATATCAAACAGACCCTTGAAGTCCTATTTTCTCCACTCTATACACAAAATATCAGCAAAAACACTGATTCTTCCACTGAATATCGTCTATCTTCTTCATTGGTATCACTGCCTCTTTACATTACAAACACGTCAATCAAGAACCAACTCAATATTGACGAATTCAGCAGTTTTATATCGCGGGTCGGGTCCCGAAAACGAGATCTTGATCCCTGTTGTGCAGTGTGTTTGAATAACTTGGAGGGTTGTGACAAGGTGAGGGAACTTGGGAATTGCTTGCATGTGTTTCACAGTAAGTGCCTGGACTGTTGGATTGATCAAGGCCATCAAACATGCCCCATGTGCAGAGCCAATCTTTTGCAGAATCTAAAACAAGAATCAGGGTTTGAAGATCCATGGAGATCAGATAGAATGATTTACTTGTTTGGTGAAGATTATGTGATGAGTACATAGATGATTGAATCTATTCGGATAAGACGAGCAAATTGTGCTTATAACTTATAAGTGCATGCTAGGTCTGTAATATTATATAAATTAACTTATTTTCCTTCTTTATAGTATTATCCTGTCCTTATTACAAACATACCATTATATTTTAAGAGTCCGTTTGGAAAGGCTATTGTACATGAGCAGATCTTTTATCATACTATTTTTTATGATACTGTTTTATTAAGATACTATTTTATGATATAATATCAAACAATATACATGAATGTGTGACAGTAACATTTCAAAATACATAAAAATGTTGATGTATGTAAAACAAATGTTGTTTTCTTTTATTCGATCAAAAAATGATTACAAAACAATTGTGTTCCTATATAAAAAAATCTCCAACAAAACAACATAATTCAAGAAAAAAATCATTCATAAAAATTGAATCTACCAACAAAATAACATTTAAAAAGCAATTGTTTCCAGAATTTTGTAATCCAAGGACCGCCCAACACTTTTGAGAATCACCGTTATTATGTGATAACAATAGCAGGTTGTTAAAGTTTAAAATTTTTTCTTTTACATGATTGATAAGAAGAACATAAAAAAAAATTGTGAATCCAATATTATCACTTACAAAAAAATTATGGGAAATGTTTGAGAGGCCATCGTGAAACGCCGCCGACGAGGTGTAATTGCCGGCGGAGAGCTGCGAGAGAAGAAAATGGTCATGTCCGTTGCTACGCCGAAGTTTAAATATGGATCATAAAAGTAATTTCAGGATTAATATAAAATATTGCTGGAGAATATGACTTAATGATAATTTTAAAAAGTATTTTGATCTAATTTGAAACAAGTCACCTACAAGTGACTTATAGACAATTTCTCCTATTTAAAATGACAATATATATTTTTAACTTTATATAAATATATGAAGTGACAATTTAATATAAATAATCAATGTGGCAAGTAAATTATATAGTAATAGTAATTTTGTTAATTTTTAATTTTCCTTCAATGTTAATTGTAGATTCACATAAAATCTCAATTAAAGTTTTTTTTTAGACAAACTCAAAATTTGAATTTCTTTTAAACAATTTTTTTAAACTGTTTTTCACTAAAAAAAAATACTTATTGACTTTAGTCAAACAACTACAAATATAATCAAATACACTTTTACTTTTTAAAAAGTACTTTTAAACTTCTAAAAAGCTCATTCAAATACACTAAATTTTAATATTAGTTGTTATTTGTGTAGGAGCGAGTTCAATTTTTATGCAATTTTTTTGGCATCAGAGGTCCAATTTATTTACATGTTTAGTGTTTATGGTTGGATCACTTATATAATTAAGATACAAATGTCGAAAGTAATACGATGATTCATATTTGTTTTTAATTTTGTTTTTTTTTTATAAATTACAGAAAAAGTGAAATTGCATATTGATGATAAATAATTTTCTCCTCCTCCGAGCACGACTGCGATAGTGGTAGAGACCTGCAAAAGATGGCGGAGCTTTTTTCTCTTGTGGTTACTCTAGTGTGATAATCAGTATATGATTAAAACACATATGCAGAATAACAATATGGAGTGTATGAGAATTGTGTCTTCTGTCTTTATTTGGGGGGTTGGCCTCTATTTATAGAGATGGCCTGCAGTTATTGATGATGGGTGTCCCTTCATCTCCCTCATTTGATAAACGGGTGTCCTTTCATCTCCTTCATTATTAGGAATTAATGAGAGATGTTTCATCTTTCCAATTGTTGAGAGATGTTTCATCTTCCCGATAACTGATGGTAAATGTCATTCCATAGGTCGCCTGCCTAGCTAATCTGATGACAGTTGGGTTATTGCAATCTATCTGTCAGAAGCGTGCTAATGAGACCAACGAGGTGGGCAAGCTGGTGAGGCGGGCGAATCGTTGAGACGGGCGTGCCACCATAGCTAAATAACATATATCAACTGTCATTATGTATATCATCATAAGCCCCTCTACTTTTCATAGACTGTTGTCAATGGGAAGTAGAAATAATTTACTCCACCTGCTCTTTTTTAACTTTTTCAGACAGAAGCTCATCGCTTTGATTTTTAAACATAGGCTCATCGCCTTGATTTTTAAACAGAAGCTCATCGCCTTGATTTTCTAACAGAAGCTCATCGTCTTGTTTTTCGGACAGAGGCTCATCGCCTTGATTTTAAAACATAGGCTCATTGCCTTGTTTTTCTGACAGAGGCTCATCGCCTTGTTTTTCGGACAGATGCTCATCGCCTTGATTTTTAATCAGAGGCTCATCGCCTTGATTCTTAAACATAGGCTCATCTAATTGTTTTTCTGACAGAGGCTCATCGCCTTGATTTTTAAACATAGGCTTATCGCCTTGTTTTTCGAACAAAGGCTCATCACCTTGATTTTTAAACATATGCCCATCGCCTTGTTTTTTAAATAGAGGCTATCGTCTTAATTTTTAAATAGTGGCTATCGCCTTAAATTTTAAATAGTGGCAGTTGACCTTGTTTTTCAGACAGTAGCAGCTGGGCTTGTTTTCCAGATAGTAGTAGCTGTCATTATTTTTTGTCTTATTTTTCAGACAATGGTAGCTATCATTATTTCTGGCCTTGTTTTTTAGACAGTAGCAGTTGACTTTGTTTTTCAGACAGTGGCAGCTATCATTATTTCTATTTTTGTTTTTCAGACAGTAGCAGCTGGTTTTGTTTTTCAGACAGTGGTAGCTGTCATTATTTCTAGCCTTGTAAGCCTCCATACCTTTCATAGACTAATGTCAATGAGAAATAGAAATAATATATAACACATGCTCCTTTCTAATTTTTTTTAACCTTGGGTGAGCTCGTCTTGGTATGGGCGAGCTCGCCTTGCCTCGTATTGGGTGAGCTCGCCTATATTCTTTTTTTTTAACTTGGATGGGTTCGCCTTGGATTGGGTGGGATCACCCGCTTCCTTACCGCCCGCATTGGGTGAGCTCGCCTAAATTTTTTTTTTAAAACCATTTTTAAATATTGGCTTGACTAGCTCGCCTGGTTGGCTCACCTTGGCTTAGGCGAGGTCACTTCGTCTCGCCTTGGGTGAGCTTGCCTCTATTATTTCGAGGTTCGGGCTCGTCCCGAGTTATCTTTTTGTTAGACTCAGGTTCATTTCGATCTTTCATACTTTTGGTAATAAGATATGCTTCTTCAGCATCCACATACTTATCCCTCTTTTGAGTAACTCATGCATAGTATCCGGTGGGTTTTTGGAGAGTGACATCTTGAAAGGACGACTTCGAGTTCCACTCATCATGGCAGTGACTACATCAAACATCTGCAGATCTTTGATTCCTAACGTAGC
Organism: Forsythia suspensa; assembly: GCA_023638005.1. NCBI lineage: Eukaryota > Viridiplantae > Streptophyta > Magnoliopsida > Lamiales > Oleaceae > Forsythia > Forsythia suspensa. Next base: position 50,420,162 of record CM042666.1, read on the forward strand.
TCTATTGAACCGGGCAATAAAATATTTTAGCAATTCGTCCTTGTCCCGTGTCAATTGAATCAAACTGATAGCAGTTTTCTTAACATTTTTGCTGCTGGCAAAGTGTGCAGCAAAGCTCTTGAAAAAATCGTCAAATGTACGGATCGATTTTGGGATAAGGGTGGCTACCCAGTCCCTGGCCTCCCGCCTAAGTGTTGGCTTAAAAGTCTTGCACATAATTGCATCAGGGGTGGCTTGCAACCTCATCAAGTCAACAAAAGCCCTGAGGTGATCGACAGGATCAGAGGATCCGTCGTACTTCTCCATCTTTGGCTGTTTGAAGTCTTGTGGCAAGGGGACTGCTATCACTTCTAGGAAAAAATGATATTCTTCCAACACCATAGATTGTTGCCTACTACTTTTGTTAGATATAGCCTCAACTATTTTGTGACCCATCATTTCTTCTAATCGTTGTTCCAGGCTTAACAATGGTGTCTCAATCAGCGTAGGCGTGGGCATCCATGACGGTTGCCCCCAGTATGAATTTGGGTCAGATGTTAATGAATGGAAGTGGAGTGTGGAAGGTAGAGCTAAAGAAACTGGAGCCAGCAGTGGAGCTGCCGTTAGCGGTGTTTCTATTGCTGGAAAGTTAGGAGTCTGGGGAGGAGCCCCTGGCGGTGAGGGCCTATCGGTGGAGGGCTAGGACCCTGGGGCGGAGCCCCTGGTGGTAAAGATCCTACCAGCAGAAGGTTAGGACCCTGTGGTAACTGAGAAACCGCAGCGTTTTGATCTTGGAGTAGAGCTGTTAAGGCCGTCACCTGAGCTTACAATGCCGCAAGTTGAGCAGCAGAGGCAAATTTTTTTGTGGATGATTAGTGGCGGCGTTAGACTCGGTGTCTACATCCCCGATGGGGGCTGGTGGAGTGGTTACATTCTTAGCTCTTCTAGTTCGAGCCATGACTTATTGTGTGTTTTCCACTGACGGCGCCAAATGATGATAAATAATTTTCTCATCATTCGAGCATGGCTACGACAGTGGTGGAAACCTGCAAAAGGTGGCGAAGCTTTTTTCCCCCGTGGCCACTCCGGTGTGATAATCAGTAAATGATTAAAACATACGTGCAGAATAACAATATGGAGTGTACGAGAATTGTGTCTTATGTCTTTGTCTGGGGGGTTGATCTCTATTTATAGATATGGCTTGCAGTTATTGATGGTGGGTGTCCCTTCATCTCCTACATTTGATAACGGGTGTCCTTTCATCTTTCCAATTGTTGAGAGATGTTTCGTTTTCCCGATAACTGGTGGTAACTGTCATTCCATAGGTCGCCTGCCTAGCTAATATGATGACAATTGGGTTATTGCAGTCTATCTGTTGGAAGCGTGCTCATGAGACCAATGAGGTGGGCAAATCGGTGCGGCGGGCGAATCGTTGAGGCGGGCGTGCCAAGATGTGCCACCATAACTAAATAACATATAGCAATTGTCATTATGTATATCATCACATATTATTTTAGAATTACGAATAACTATAAAAGAAGCAAATCCCAAGTCATTATGCAAACAGTTGTTAAGAAAGCCATTAAATAAAATTTGAAAAAAATGTCATAGAGATCATAGAATTCTTGACAAATAAGTAATGCATTTGAAAATGGAGATTGAACGATACTCGACAGATGACAATAACTCTTAATTAATGCTTTCAAAATTGTCGCTTAATATTAATTATTGTACTAATTACTAGTAAATTACTTATCTTAATCAAATTCAACTATAAATATGTCACAAGAAAAAGTACAAGAGTTGGGTGGTGTCACGTGGGAGGTCAAAATCATGGACCAATGGAATTCAAGCATTTGCTCCATTTTGCATTATTGATCAATTACAATTAATTCCTGGGACCTTCTTGGTTTTAATTTTGATAGACCATCTCCAATGTAGTTGAATCTCTTTATCCCCACCACCACCACCAAAAAAAAAAAAAAAAAAAAAAAAATTCTATTTAATAATGTTATTTATTATTATTTGTGATGATAATATGTCTATACTACAATTTATTAGTACTACATAATTATATTGTGTTCTCAAATTAATCAATTGCAATGAATTTTATTGACACATAGACTACTAGTCGTCATCAGTAGTAATAAATTGTATTTGTACGTCACAATTTGTTCAATTCACAACTTTATTTGAGATGATCTTTTTTCAATATGTACGTGTACAACAATCTACATGCTTTTATGCCAAATTGTATTTCACATAGAATAATAATGCTACTTAGGTAGGTTGTTGATTAATTAATTTAATGAAATAAATTTTTTCTAAATATTCTCAATCAGCTATGAAAAATAAGTATATAAAAGATTAATCTCATATTATCTTTGACAGTAACCATAATAGATCTATGATCTCTCCCAAGTGCCTACAGTCCACATGATTCATGCCAACAAAAAAGTAGATCATTCTTAGGGATAGTAATGAGGTGGAGTAGACCTTTTTGTTCTGCCGGAACTTTTCTAGAGGTGAGATGAGGTGAAAATTAAAATATCTTTATTTATTGTCTTATTTTCTTACTTATTTTATTTTTTATTTTTTAAATATGATTTATATTTAAAAACTATATAAAAATAAATAAAATAAAAGTAGGAAAGGAGAACTATCCGATTTCCCAACAGAGGATGAAGAATTTTGCCATTTCTATTCATGCTTGATCGTGATGCGAACTGAGAAATGTGAATTTTGTTAGGATAACACAGCTCATCTCACGCTACTAAAATGTTGACACCCATTTTGGTTCGTCTCCATTTTCCATCTCAAAACAATTTTACATACTTATTAAAACACCCTTTTTAAAAAATTTCTAACTCACACAACTTATCACTTATCATTTTATGTTTAAAACCCATATAAAATAAAAGTTGGGGTAGGGACCATGTTCTCCATCTCTATCCCGATTACTCGATAGGACGGACAAAACGGGGCGGGGATGGAAGATTTTTCCATTCTTATTTATGCTTGACCGTGATGTGGACTGAGAAATGTAAATTGTGTTGAGCTAACACGACTCATCTCACTCTACTGAAATGTAGATGACTATTTTGGTTCATCTCTATTTCCTTTCTCAAACACAATTTTACATACTTATTAAATGTCTGTTTGATTTTGTTAAACATTAGATTTTTTTTTAAAATTTTAATAAAAGTTGATGACGTGTGTGGTTGAAAAGTTGTTGGTCTCATTAAATGTGTAATTAAAATTAATTGTTAACTTTGACTTCAAGTCTTCAACATTTTAACAAAATTTTAAGCTAAAAATCAAACAAAACTCAAAATACTTTTTTTTTTAAAAAAAAAAAAAAAAAAAATCTAACTAACACAACCTAACCATCATCATTTTATTTTACAGGAAACGAGATATGTCAATGGTATATACAACATTAGACTATAGATTTATCTAATAATACATTTGAAGATAAGATTTGAATAATATAAATATGATCATTTCTAACAACTTAAGTTGTTAGATAACTACTTTAATATGGTATCATAGGAAGCAAATGGAAGGTCCTCGCTTTAAGTTTCGTTGTCACTCATTTAACAAAAAATATGTACGTACGGAGCTTTAATGGAAAAAATAAAAATAAAATGAACCCCACTATACGTAGGAGGTAAGTTGAAGATAAGATTTAAATGAAGTTTGTGACCATTACAATCACCTTAAACTTGATCTCTTCAACATTTAGATCAAATATTCAACAATCACGTCTCGTTTTGAGTACAATAAAATCATTTAATAGCAGATTTCATCATCAATTTTCAATGAAATCTCAATTGGGTCACTGAAATTTAATTTGTATCAATTGAATTGCTAAACTTCAAATTAGTTTCAAAGTCCACACTATTTTACATTATGTCACTTACCATCTCCAAAATTGACAGAAATTACTTTGTTGATAAAATTAGAATTATGGTAATGTCTTTAAATTATAAGGTCAAAATGCATGTTTTTTATTTATTTATTTCAACACTTTTATAAATTAATGCAGTGGTAAGTTGGCATGCCAATAGCAATTACAGAGAAGATATATTGCAATATGACTAATACTAAAGTAACTTTCATCAATTTATAGGACAACATAATTATGAAATGTAAAACTAAATTGCGATTCAATTATCCAAATGAAATAAATTAAAATTTAATCAATCAATTGAGATTTTGCTAAAATTTCAGCCAGAATTACACTGTAGTTTAGCATCATTTCTAGGTTTTGGTCCCAGAGACAATTGAGCATTCGAATTAATTTCCTGTTGTGAACTCAGAACTCCATTTGTTGTCTTCTATTCTATTTTTGTTTTAATAAAATAAATAAGAAAATGATAATAGTTACTCGGGCTGTGCCGAAGTGGGCCAAAACCTTTTATGCTCAGTTTAGGTATGGTTTCATACTTTGAGCTAAAAATATTTGGACCCAAAAATCAAAAAATTCTTCATTGATTAAGGTACAGTTCTATTTCGGATTGCTTTTAATCTCAGTTTGAAATTGATTTTAGTGTCTATTTTTTTATTGTCAAATAATTTATAGCTATTTTAAGTGTTTAGTAAATTTTATAAAATTAATTATAAAAAAAATATCAAAATAGTAGCTTCTCATATTCTACTTTTAACTTTTCTAGTTATCTATCATTAAAATGTCAATTTTATCCCAATTTAATAAAATTAGTTCATTTCTTGTTCTAAAATGTTGGTATTTTACAATAATAAAGTTTCATCATCATTCACTTAAAAAAATCTTCTATTTCTTTTTTTTTTTGGTCGTTGACATATCAAATATGTTTTCTAATTTTATAAATTTTAAATTCTAATAGATATTAATTTCAAGGATTTTATTTAAATGTAATGAATATAATGTCTTAATTATTTTACAATACTATATATCGTTATAAAAAGTAAAAATAAATTTTACAATAGTAGAGTTTCATAATTAATGTTCGTTTTAGTATTTATATATAGGCACAACCATAAAATACATTTTTTTACCAAATACTCAAATGTTGATTTTAAAACATACAGCAATTATAAAACAAAATTTACCAAATATTTGACTGATTATTAATTCAGTAAAGGTAAACTTGATTCTCTCAAAATTTACAGCAATATCAAATCAAGTCTTAGAGCACAAAATTTCTCCAATTACACAATATTAAAATATCAATTTTAACCCTAATGAATCAAATGAATCTGTTTTATGAGCTAAGTCAGTTAGTTTTTATTCTATAAATTGTAATAAAACCTCATGTATTATTCACGTTAAATTTATTTGAATTTTTTCTCCTAAATAAGCTATTTAATTTTATACATCTTGAATTTTAGTAAATATTAAAATTTTATTTTAAAATAACTATGATGAATATATTTTCTTAAATAAATATTTAATGGTGTCACACGTTATATGAAAGTAAGAATAAATTTTAACAACAACAACAATAATAATAATAATACATGAGGAAATCATTATAATCAATGTCAATTTTAATAAATATACAGTAATTCTAAAACAAAAATTAACTAAACAATTAATTGATTTTTCACACAATTGATTTATTCTTTAGCACACTTAAAGTTGATTCTATTAAAATATAGGAAAATTTGTATTTTTCTTTCTCAATTTTGTCGATTTGTTACTAATATGTCCTTAACATTTTTTTTAAGCACCAGACTTCTCCAATCTTTTCACTTAATTGTAAATCACGTTTCTATTAACAGATTGCATTCTCCCACTCCAGCTATCACCTCCACACCACCACCACCTCCTCTACGCTGTCGCCACCTCCACCATTGTCAAATGACAGAAACAATTGTGTCATTAATAAAAGTCCTCCAATCTATCATTAATGACAAATTTAAGATGTGGAAAATTTTGTCTCCTTAAATTTGCTAGTTATACAGTATTCATTAATCTATTTCATGTCCAAATCCTATTAGGATTGCGAATCATAGTCCAGTTGATGATAATCCTATGACTTTAATGGAATTGGCTGAAACTAAGGTCAAATGATTTGAAATGCCTGATATTATCAAGGTCCAGATTGCTAATCATCATCCGTATTCAAACCTAATATTTGTCTACATTGAGTGTAGATATGTGAACTTCTTCAATGACTTTTTCACATGTTGATGTGTGTCTTTTTTGATATATATTTTATGTTGAAAAGTGAGAATACCACCAAAAATGACTTCAATTATTGAAAAAACCAGCAAAGAAACACACTCCTATCATTTCTAGTTTAAGTGAAAATGTAGCCAAACCTGAATTTGGTGCATTTATGGTACTAATGAACATTTTATGGCGGATTTAAGAGGATTAAATTTTTTTCTATCTTAAAGATGCCAATACTGACAGATTTAGGGGCTGTGGTGTGGTGGTAGCGACGTGGAAAATGTGGTGGTATAGATGTGATGCTGTAGTGGGATGTGGCATGAGGTATGAGGTGGGTGGGGAATAAGATACTTTGTATTTTTTGAAAAGTTATGGATTTTTTTTTTTTTTATTTAAAGAAGAGTGCAAATCCATTATTATCTGGACGTAGTTTATAATTAAGTGAAAATTTGGGATATCTGGTGCTAAAAATAAAAATAAAAATATATTGATAACAAACAGCAAAACATTTTCTTTAAATCTAGAACAATATCAAACTAAGCCAAAAATTCTAGATCTCCAATTCAAGTAGATCACTCTTGGGCCTGAATTTATGTTGGTTCATTTGCAGATCTGGGCCTAAATTCTGAAAAGTTCACCTCATCAAATAGGATATCATGAGGACGCAAAGCAAACACCCTTAAGTACACAGTTTGATCCATGTACTCTCTCTCTCTCTCTCTCTCTCTCTCTCTCTCTCTTCTTAACAATTTTGGTCACGTTATGTACAAGTACTTAAAATTACAAAAATAAGTAACATCTTTAGTAAAGTAAATTACACGGTGTTGATAATATTAGAAAATAAAAACATTTAAAATTTTGTTGATTTACTGCCTAACACAGCCTACATTGGATACTAGATACCATATAGTAACATATTTGTTGGACACTACAATATTAAGTATAGTCATCACTCATCAGATTTGGTTAAAACCATGCATACACTTTCTTAATGTCATTAATGGGTATTAGTTGTTGTATAATCAAAATTTGACAAATCAATTTGGAGATTGTGTTACAATGTATCGTAAATGAAACTTAAAATAAGTTTATTAATTTAAAGCGTAATGCTTAATTTCTTGAAGTCTGTTTGACTTCTAGATATGAAATTTACGTATAAATACATCGATTGTATTTTGGAATTGAATACATAAAAAAGATGAAAGTATGTAGTAGATAATTATTCTACCAAGAAAGTACTGGCGGTGGTGGGGGTCGTGGGGTTTGGCATGGGTGGAGATGTTGAGGACTCATTTGTACTTTTAAAAATATTAGAGACTCCTATTGTAATTATTTTATTTTATTTTCCCTTTTGCCTGTTCTAGTTTATTTAAATTATTAGGTGACAAAATTGTCAGAAATAACCATCTACGTAAATTTACTGAAAGTTTGAGGATAATATGTGCTATTAAAATTGAATGAAGATGAAATTAAGATAAAATAGAAAAGTTGAGGACCCAGATTGTAATTTGTTCTAAAAAAAACTTGTGCAATAAAATTTTACCAAAATAACAAAAAAATTGAACTTGTTCGATTTTACTAAAAAGTCGAAGTTAAAGTCAATAATTAATTTTAACCATTTATTTAGTGGGTCCACAATTTTTTACAACTTTTCAACCACACATTTTATCAACTTTTACAAAAAAATTGATTTTAATCAAAATCAAACACACTTCGAACAACCAACCAAGACAAATAAAAAAAATCAAATTAATACAATATATAAATGTTTATATATTTTATAATCAAATTTGTTGATAATCTTTTCAGTAATTGCCTAATGTATTTTCATACAACAATTCTTTTTTATCAATTATTTTATAGTTATTTTCATTTTTGGTAGAGAAAACTATTTCTTTGCTAATTTTCTTTTATCCCTTTTACTATTTCTTTGCTAATTTTCTTCTATCCCTTTTTATAGTGATTCCTCAATATCTATAAAAAATATTCCAATAGAATTAATAGCAAAGTATAAAACAATTAGAAAAAAATGAAATAAAAGAATAAAAGAATAATCCATCTAGAAATGTATAAAATTTCATAGCCAATAGCAGAAGGCCAAAATCTTCAATCTCTGATCCTAAACAAATATCCCATTTCAACCTCTTATTATTCTTATTCTCCCCAAACTAAAAACCTTAAAACAAACAAAAATCATGGACCTCCTAAACTCACCTCTATACTCTGATTGACATGTCTCCGCCGCCACCGCTACCACCACCACCGCCGCCGCCGCCTCCGCCGCCATCTCAACACCACCAGCTTCACAATAAAACGACGTCGCTCCCTGACGTTATTTTCACTGCCTTCTCTTTATTTATTCTATTCTCTTCTTCTCCTAAACCCACCTCCGTTTTCTTTCTCCCCAACAACAAAATCTCTTTCCCATTAAACCCCCGAAGATTCCTCAAATTCCCCAACATGTCCTCCCCCTTACGAAACCCTACAAACCCTAGAAATCGTATCCACCGTCCCTTTGCCACCCCTCAGTCTTTATCCGATTGGCTCAAGCCGCGGCTTCCCTCAGATTCCTTCGCCTCGTGGGGCGTCAAGCCGGGAACGAAGAACGTTCATAATCTTTGGCTTGAAATCTCTGAGGGTGAAACCTCGCTTGCCGATTCTACCCCTCCCGTCCGCACCGTTGAGGTTGTGATCGTGCGGATTATTCGAAACGACGGGAAATTACTTATTGAATCACACCAGGAGTTGTCGAACGGTGACGTGCGTACCCGGTACCGCCCCTTGTCGGAGAAAATGAAGCCTGGAGAATCCGTAGAGGCGGCTGTCTTTCGGGCCGTTAAGGAAGAGCTGGGATCCATTATTAAAAATGGAAATTTTCGGAATTTTGATAATAATGAATCCGATATTGATGGCGTTGTGAAAATTGTGCCGAATTCTTATGTAAATAAGGTGGAGGAAAGAGCTTCTGCATCGTACCCGGGATTGCCGGCTTGTTATGTGTTGCATACAGTGGATGCCGAGGTGGAGTGGTTGCCGGAAGGCGAGTTTTGTACAGAGGAGGTGGAGGAATACGGGGATTTTGATGGGAGGAATATTGCAGATAGCGCAGTTCATTGTAAAAAGCATTACTGGATGTGGGTTGATTCTGATTCGGTTTGACATTTCATTGCTGGAGGAGGTGAGTTTCAAACTCCCAATTGCAGCTTGAGTTTTGGATATTATTGGTATTATTTGTTAATGGTACAGTAATAGTTCTGTGTCATTTTTTTTTTGTGAAAGTTTTGTAACACGAGTATGTGAGATGATGATATTTATGCTGAAACTCTGTAAGTATAGTTGTTAATTAACTTGAGAAGAAATAAATCTTAACTCCTGTTTCAATTTTGTTCAGATTATTCCTTACTTTCTTTCCATACACTGTATTGGTTCGAAAGTGAATGATGATTGCAATAGGGGTTTTTGGAATGTTATAAAAGGAAATTGAATATCATTATCAACGTTTCGGGCATCTAGCCAAGAATGGGTGGTTCGTCCATTGACACTTAAAAACCTGTTTAATGTAGTTGTACTATGTGCTTGGTGTGTTTAAGATTTGTAGCTTACGCCGATGGTCTTGTCTGCGAAGTGTACATCGTCTTTTTCTTGCTTGTAGATTCCTGATTCCCCAATAAAGCATTTTTCATTATCACTGTGACTACATTTTGAATCTTTTCGCTAGGCTTTACGGGTTTTAGGTTGTAGTTTTGAGTTTGTGGTCTACTACAAAATTATGTTTGGGATGTATCTCAAGAATATTCGCCACGTCTACTAGGATAGTTGGATACTCAATTATTTTCTATTATTAGGGATTTAGATTAGTTTGTGCTCGCGACTTAGAGAGTTCTTTCCTCTATGATGAACTAATGGCACCAGTCTTACATTTTTGTTGTGGGCTTATGTTGGTGTCAGGAGAGCAAGAGGTCAGAGCAATCCCATTCATATTGGTCTGATCGGAATGGATTTTGTTGAATGAATTGATCCATTGTTGTATGTTGTTGCTTGCTACCTGCTGCTTGCTGTCAACTTCGCCAGCCTCCACAGCCTCCTAGAGATGCAATTTTACCTTAAACGAGGTTATAATGCTTGTTCAGAAGAGTATATGTTATGAGTACTGGGATTGAAACCCATATGAATCCTATTTGGATTATCCAAACAAAAGTTTAAAAAGTAAAAGAATAAGAAAAGTCCACAAGAGAAGTATCAGGACCATTATCTCGTTAAACAAATCACTGTTGCAAATATGGGACTTGAAGCTAGCTGCTGTTTGGGGGATTGCAGAAGTGGATGAGAAAAGGCAGCGTCATAACAGAGGGCGAGGACTGAGGAGGGCAATTAGGGGGTGGCAAGAATTTTTACGTTGGATTGAACTCATCCTGTTGTTCAAGTTCTTGGTTATCGTAACTACTGCATTTGAGGACCTAGAAGGATGAAGAGCTCAGTCTCTCAAACTACTGCACAGTTACATAGATGATAGATCACTTTCTTATATTTCTGTAAAATCTTGAGTTACTTTTGAACCCATCAATCTGATATGGTTATCGTGATCCCACTTCCTGGTGCGGTCTAATATTGCATACCAAATATGCGCGCTTAGTGAGATGCAAGACGTGCTTATGAACTTGCTCTCTGCTTCAATTGACTGCACTATGAAATGAATATTGATTTAAGATTTTTTTTGGTTGTGAATAATTTGAGGTGGGCAAACACGGCCTATACCCTTTGAGTGCTTGAGTATGACATTTGGGTTCGAATTTACATCTCAATATTAACCGGAAAAAATAGCATTTAAAAGGTTTTTATAAAAGCACATGAGATGTACATCCGCACTCGGGATGATTGCTGACTGACACTACTAGAGTCCATAAGAAACCTAATTATGGAAAATATTCAGCTTCAAGTTTAGCAATTAAAACATTACTGCAGCCCTTAAGAAGGTGATTATTACTCTCTCTTCCCTCTATAAGCTCTCACGTGACTTCAAAAGTTTATGTGAATCACTAGTTAGAATGAAAGAATCATGGAAACTTTCGACGATGAGTGTGTGAGTGAGTTTTTATTGAACTTAATTGACTCAGCAAGTATTTAGTTGGGCAGAATTGATTCATAATTGAAGAAAAATGGCTAAGGCCATGTAAAACTAGTATCACAACTATAAGCTTAACCATTATAATTGTGCCATGCGGGACCGAGGTTTTGTATTGACTTAGACGTGATATCAGGTCGTCTATCAATTATCATAACTGTGCGTGTGTCTCGTCTGGGAATTGCTTGGAGTATCATTTATGCAATACAAGCAGAGGCAGTGTACAAACTCTAGTGCAAAGCTAAAAAGAAAGATTAAAATGTCTGAGTTTTGAGAGATAAAACAACTCCCAGCAGTCGGCCCGAAGAAGGATATGACAGATGCCAAAAATCACCATATTCAGTACTTTTTCGATGGCCTTCAATTTGTACTTGAATCAGAAACATCGCCGGTAAAGCAATCTTTTTCCACTTCGTCGAGACTTTAAAGCCAAATATCACGATATTTTGTAGCTTTTCAATGCCCTCCATTAAAGCCAAATATCACGATTGGAACTATTTCAATGAGAAACAGAAGATAAGGCAAGACATACAACTTGTACAAACTTTTCATTGCCATTAATTAATACTAATCAAATATTTCAAACTTTTATCTGATTATAATTCAAACAATAGTAGAACACAGTGCCCCTTGCTTAGAGCTCAAGGGGCCTGATGGTATGGCATTGAATGGCAAAATAGCTACACAATTTACGTTGAACCTGTACCTTCCAGAAACCCAAGTTCCGACCTTCCATCTTAGCCGTCCGATCACCTTCAGAGTCAAGACAAATTTCCCAATTTTCTGATCACGTCCAACTTCATAACCGAAGGATGGAGCCACTGGTAGCTGATTGCCAACCAAAGACGCGCTCAAAAGGTTAGTTTCTTCATTCCCTTGATAGAAAGGAGGAAGAGAAGTTTCACGAGTAATTATTTGACCCTTGTAAGATGCATATACTTGTAACACATCGTAGTAAATCCCGACTTTCTTGTTTGGATTGTTGGATAAGAGAGTGAGACGAACGGTAGAGTTGATGAGGTTTGGACCTGAGAGGTTGAGTTGATAGATATCGGTGTCTTTTAGAGAGAATTGTGGCTTTGTTGGGTGTAGAATGAGCCAAACAAGGAAGATAAGAGATAGCATAGTGAGCAGAAATGTGGAGAAAGTAAACAAGAGTTTCTTATGGAACTTGTTGAAGTTGAATCCTTTCTTAGCACAATGTTTGGGGGATTTTTCATGGACTAGAGACATTTGCAGATAGAGAGAGAGAGAGAGAGAGAGAGAGAGAGAGAGAAGTTTGATATGCTAAGGAAGTGATGTTGTTTCTTTTAAGTGACATCTACTTATTTTCAAATCTACTTATTTACTTATAAGCAAACTTTTTGAAGGAAAGGAAGGAGTGGAAATGGTCAATGATGGGGTTAAGTGCAAAAGTGCAAAAAGCAGCAATTATTTTGCTTTTGAGGGAAGTTCAAAAGCTCCGGGGGTCCATATGAAATTTCACCTATAAATTTCTAGAATATACTTTAATGCTGATTAGCTTCAAACTCGTAAATTTATATCGATAGAAATTTGTTTTAACTCGTAAATTAGTAGGAATCTTAGGGACAGGACTTTTACAATTATTGAAAGGAGAGTAACACTTTTTAAAGTGCTTACAGTTAGTGTAGTCAATTGCCTTTCCCATCAATTTTTAGGCAGCAAATTTGACCAACTCCCATGTTTCAATTTGATACACAACATGGACTAGAATTTGGTATGTAATATTGAATAGAATTGGATAGTACAACTACTAAAATTTTAATTTCTTGTTTCGTCGCACTATTGTTTAGTACAATTTAATCTTTTTTTCTCAAATAATCTTAGGTGGTGATAACTATAAAATTGATGATTTTATTTTTAATAAAATTTGAAATCGACTGCACAAACATTAAAATAATGGCGACATGATTGAACTTTATTTTAAGAATTGAGCCCTTCAATCAGGAAAAAGTTGGTCTACCCCCATCAATTATAAGTGATTTCTTATCTTACCTTTCCTTTTATAAATTGTGACATTTCCTTTCTCATCATGTCTGTCACTGGAGACTGAAGTGGCCCTATTCAGTGTGGCTGCATGCATATGGCTTGGCATGCGCAGTGAATCTAATTGTTTTCAAGTCTTTGGATTTTATGTACATGCTTTAATGCGTATACGCTGCCACTGACTTGGTGACTTTGTCCTTCCAAGTATGTCGTCAGGTGCTCGACTACTTGATCTCTATTTTAGGGAGTGTTAGTTAACCTCAAATGATGTACTTTACTAAATCTCTATTCCTCGTGGATTTAATTATGTCCGTCTCGATCGAGGACACGAATGCACAATTTTTTATTACAACTTATAAAAGCTCTTACAATTTTTGCTCTCGGTGCTTGATTGGCGAAAAGATATTTACAAGTTATTCAACTCCCAAGAATGCCCAACCAAAACAGCAACGTCTGTCCACACTTAGTATGCCCCATTGTTGCACGCCAACATTCGTCCAGCACCTTTGACTATTACGACACTGCATTTAGCTCTTAGGCTCATGTCCTGCACATCTGCAGGTCAAAGGCCCTTCCTCTATTGGGGTGTGACAATGTAGAACGAGTTGCATAAAAGATGTTGAAATGTTATAAAGATATAATTTCTTTGAATATTTCGATAGAGCAGAGATTTAAAACATGAAATGATACAAAAAGATTCATGTAGTAACTGTAGCTAAAGAATGGCTAAATGAAATGATACAAAAGCATCATTCTGGTGGAAATGGAAATATAAAATGATAATAACACAATCAAGTAGAGCAACAACAATAAACATATTTGATATAATTTTAGTAACTGGCCAATTAGAATTGATATATTCCACCAACTAAGATATAGGTCATGGAAAGATTTATCTATATAAACAGCACGGAAAAGGAAACAGGCTGCCCCCTTGCGTTAATAGACAGAGGATACCTCAAAGGAAGAAGGATTTTACAACAATTACACGATGATTTAGTCACTTACGACATGATTGGTAAGATAGACTAAACAGTATTTACTAGTACTAATGTAGAAAAAGAAGCTATAATCTCGTTCTAATACTACGTACCAAGTACGGATCAGTTTGAATTCTTCTATCACAACACGTCCATGTTTCTTCCACTTCAATGACCTCGTGTTAAGCATCTAACTAGCTGATGAGTTTCCAGGAGCCAGATCATTTTGCACTTGACGAACAAACTGTCCTTTCACCCGGGGACGGTTTTCAGCAAGCTTTTTTCTGCTCTCGTATCGCACCTGTGATTGAAGTCCAAAAGTGAACAGATTTCAGTTTAGTATATACGAAATCATCAACAAATTTGAAATACATCCATACTTAATTTGGACATATTTTGCTAGGTTGACCAATGACTAAAAACTGAATAAATAAATCAATGAAAGCTAAAGTAGGGCTGAATTTTCCGGTGTTTTTGTATGTCAAAATCTGCAAGAAAGTAGAGAAACACGAGTGTGTAATAGTACAGTTAGAGGAAACAAGTTATAATGAGGAACAGTTTTGCATTCCTCTTGTATGTCCTTCTCTCCGGGTTTAGTTTGGATCGTGAAACTCTAGGGTTGACTGGGCATAAACCGGACCACTACAGTTATAAACAATAATTAGTATCCGTCAACTAAAATCCTAGGCTTCACAAATCCGTTGGCAACTCTACTTATGACAATGTCTCCATGTGGGAATCGAAGGAAAACAAGAGGAAGGCAATGCATCTAGGTGTTACATCTTATTCTCTATATTATTCCAATGCTTTGGAAACATGATTTAACCCAAAAAAATGTACGTCTAATACCAAATTATACATTTGATATATGTTCCAAAACAAATATATGACTAGGTACGAATTAGTTTAAAAGGACTGAGATATATACGTTAGTTAAAATACGATAGATATGATGATCATGAAATCAGTTATGTACCTTTTTCTCGTAGCATCTTTCTTTCCTCTTCAAGCGGAACTTTGTTAGAGCTGCTTCTCTTTGTACAGATCGATGAGAGTTTCCATCATGAAGAAGGATGCCTTCTTCGTCTCCACAATCCGTTGTAGCCTTGAAACCTGAAACTGCATTTATTTTGCCTGTTTCTTGATTCGATACCACTTGTGAATCCCTACACACTTCAGTCGACGTGACTACATGGCTTCCAGATCCAATGCTGTAAAGATGACTTACGGTGCCATTACAGAAACTGCTATTTGTACTGTGGTCTGTAGCGGAAGATATATGTCCTCGATCTTCAAATGTTTCCAAGGTATTCTCCTGTTTGTTATTGGCCTGATCAGTGGCATCATTGATTCTTTGATCCATCAGTTCATGAAACTGTTGAGGTGCCGCAGTGTGATCATTTAATGGATAAAATGGATGGACTTGTGGGCAATATATTGGAGATATTACGGAACCACACGCGTTACCTAGAGTTTCAAACCTTAAACCTCTGACTGGAATCGGGAGAGAAGCAACTTTCTGCTCAGGATAAGGATGCATGATTTTGGCTTGTCCTGGTTCAACCGTAGCTACAGACACGTGTTTTCGAGAGCTTAATGTTGGAACTTGTGTGTTTGACTCATAATCAAGGGTGTGACTGGAATTGATTTCATAGTCTTTATGTTCAATACAATTGCTAGGCGATGTTGAGTGATGAGGCTGTGTTGTCTTATTAACATACCTGCATACAAGGTTTTCTACTCTTATCAAATATCTATCCCATTTCTATCCAAAAGGAAAGAACAGAGAAATCACATTTTTTATTTCAAAATAAACAATTTTTTTCCTCCAATGCAAAAACTAGATACTGGATAGTTTTCTTTCTTTTCCTCACTGAAGACTAAATTTATTCTGAAAGCGTTATTGATTCTTAACAAATTTGTCAAAGCTTTATAATTGTGTCACTTTAGCATAACAAATCAAGATGATTTTAAAGTAGAGACAGAACAATCTCATTGTTTGGGGCAGGTAGAAACTCACCGAGAAAAGGCTGATGCATCCGAATGGATTAATTTAGGCCTTTCATCAGTTACTTGATTCACGGAGCAACTAGGATCAGATCTTCGAAGGGAAAGATCCAAAAGGAGTGAAAGATCATTCTTGTTTGCACCAGTACTCAAATCGAAACTTTTACAAGTGCCTTTGAGGTAATTATCAAAAGTTCCGATTAAGTCAATGGCTTCTCTGGAAGAATTTATTAGGACATGATCACTTTCAGGAGTTCGACCAATGACATTAACATGTTCCCAACAATCGCCAGAAGTTTTGCCCTCTCCATGAATTGTATCATTAGCGATGCTGGAAGCTGCCTGAGTTCCTTTTTCTGTGATAGATATGCAAAAGTGTTGGACATTTACCTTACCATGGAACTGAAGGGGTCATTAAAAAAATAAAATCAAGATCATTACCTCGAACATCTTCATCAGGAAGCACGACTCTGTTGCCCACTTGATGTCTTTCTTGAATCGATATTTTAATGTCATTTGAACAACCGTTTTTCCACTTTTGCTGTGAGAGGCCCTGTGCATGTCCTGTATCTGCTCCTTCAGTGTCCACTTCAGGCTTTGTGCACGAGCTCTGCAGAGAAGACAGAAAGTGGATGGCTTCAATACAACTTGAATTTACATAATTCTGGCGTTCTAGCTGATAACTCACTGAATATCTCTCAACCATGAGCAAGTTTTCTGATTTATGGAACATAAATGACATATTACGCTTAATTGTCACATGATAATCAAAATTAAGCTGGGGACCAATTTGCAAATGAAAATAATCCATAATTTCTGTTGTCTTCAGATGCCAGAACTTTTTTTCCCATGTGAATAAGAAATATTTCTATTAGTTATGGTTGGACTAAGGGGCTCTTAAAATCCAATCCTAAAGTCCTATATCTTACAGGAACAGGGGTGAAACGAATTGTTATCAAGCTAACGTGTAGAATTCCTTACATTGCTTGTCACCCAAAGCAAAATGCCTCTGATTCAATGATACAAGGATATGTTCCGCTGGGCAATGGAACATCATAGAAACACTTGTATAGGCTAGTAAACATAACATATTCGATTAGGGAAGGTCTTAAACATTCGTTGCATGTTTACTATGCAGTATTACACAGTGTTGGATATTATTGGACAAGATTTTAAACTTCTTTTTCTTTCTTAATATTATTCGGTACTTTCTAATCTACGTTACCAAACATACCATCAATGTCCAATGTGAACATCGGGCATCTATCTATCTATGGAGACTTTTTTCTACTAAAAGTATGTTTGTCAATGGTTATAAGTATTTATAAGCTGGTCAAACATCATTTTTATCTACACATTTCATAGGACCCACAACTTTTATCTATTTTTTATCCACACATTATGTATGACTCACTGCTTATAATCTACAAAAATCTTTACCAAACATTACACTAAATCAAGCCCAAGCTATACATTGTATGTCTCAAAGAAAATGTAATGAGAAATAGAGAACAAACTTACCTGAGCATCACTTCCTTTCTCAATGCATTCACGATTCGTCTGAATGCATGCCATATAACCACTTGAGTAGTTGCTTACAGCATTGTTTTCAGCTGTGGCTTCTACCTTTTCTTGAGCAATACTTTCATCTGGAGGCTCGAGGCCACTGCCACTCGACTGACATTATATTATGAAACGAGTTTCGTCAGAAGTTTGTTATAAACATACAAATTGGAAAGAAAAAGTGAATATTGAAGAAGAGTGAGGCTTAAGCATACAGCTTTTCTCCTCCAGACATGCTGCCACAAGTTCTTTAGCTCATTTCTCCTGACAGGCTTGACAAGAAAATCAGCAGCACCTCTCAACATGCAGTTATAAATCGTGCTAACTGAATCGTGTGATGACATCACTGCATGATGAAGAATAAATGTTGGTATAAGAAGAAAAAGAGAGCTAAAATCTTGTCCATTGTACATAACACTGTATCAAACATTCACAAATAATCTTAAAATAACTGGAGCTTAATCAGGTTCGTCGATTAAGCAGAATGCAAATTTGACGTACTTATTACGGGAATGTTCTTGCAGTTATCATGCTCCATCATTAAGGTAAGAAGTGCATATCCGGAGATGGATGGAAGCTCGACTTCGGTCAATACGAGGTCTATGTTATGATGTCTTTCTTTCAGTACCTCCCATGCTTTCAAACCATCTGGAACAGCAGCAACTGTGGAAAACAAAAGAAATATGTGAGTTCTCTTTCACATTGACAAACTGGTATAGGGAGGACATTGGTGTTAACGGAGAAAAGAAGTATATAAAATTCACGCCTCTCAGTCTATATATCTCCCGAAAACTGCCCCCTGATAAAACCTTCATATAGTAATATTATTAGGGCATCCGCAGTCGAGAGGATGGCTGACGATGTAATTAGACTCCACATAGTGCAACAATTGGGAGTTGGGTTGGGAAAGGACCACAATGAGGAAGAAAGTAATCCAAAACCTTCCAAAGTGGACACACATTGGTATGGAAATCATTATGGGCTTTCTTACTGTCCTACGTATTATGACATAACATTAAGAGCCAGTTTCACCAAACCTATAATTACAACCATCTAGCTACAACGTGTAAGCAAAGCAAAACTAACTGAAATTTTCAGGCCTCCTGTTCCAATCAAAATGCAAGTGCACAAACAAACAAATACCATTCTTTGAAGATTTGGTAATGTGAATGATTGTTTTCAAACATGGGAAAATTGTACTCCATTCTGTGGAATGTTTTTGACTCCCCATTCAAAATTTCTTGGCATTCGAGTTCCAAAACTTCAATTTCTCAAGCAAGAGTGGTTATGATGGTTTCCATTCAAAACAAACGTTAAATCCTTACGTGACCAGGGATCTCTCTTGAGAAGACAATTCAACCCTCGCATTCAAACAAATACAGGATTGATATAAAAGAATGTAAAAATAGAAAAGGAAAACCATGGCTACTGCTGTGACTTTTAAAGAAAACCATCTGACCTTCCTATAAAGTCCTATCCCGATGACCACAAAAAAAAGAAAGAAAGAAAGAACAAAAACAGAAACTGCATTCCTCAACTGGAACGAAGAAACAGAAAAGGAAAAAGAAAAAGAAAAGGAGATGAAAAGGCAGCATTAATCACAAATTCCTTTCTCACTCAGGAGTGTAGATCACAAGGATGCGCAGAAACTACGATAGAGGAAAACGAAAATGATTGCGAACATAAAGATCCTCATGGCTTCCAATTTAATGAATGATTTCTTCCTCTACCAGCCCTTCTACCTCTCTTGAGTATCCTCAGTACCCTCTTCCCATCCATCCCACAATCGAATGCCAAGAATTTCTGAGTAAGAACTCGAGTGTCAAGCTTACCAAAGAGGCAGGAATTACCATTCAAGCCTAAGCAGCCATAAATATGACAGTGCACTAAGAAAATTGCAGGTCCAGTTTCAACATATTATCTTTACTAAGCATATAACAAAAAGAATACAAATAAGGATTTGAAGGACACAGAGCATTTCATAGAGACAAGTTATCAAACATGATTCCGAGTAATCCGTGGCATGCTTGTGAGAATTCCCATGAGCACTCAGCCTTGTTACTAACTGGCCACTGGTACTGTTTAAGTTTTTAGGCGAAATAGTTCAATGTTATATTAAAAATAAAAGCCAAGAGTTCAATTCTACCTATGAAAAAAAAAATCGGGCGTGTACATGAATGGCGAGATGAATATTTTATACAATCTAAATAAACAAGTTCGCCCTCGAACAGTTTAAAAGTTAACCGTTTAACTTTAAGACGAAGTATTACTAAGCTAAAATTGATTAAAATCTACATTATAAAGTGTGATAGTAACCTCTGTAACTACATTTCCTGAGAAGAGCAGTAATAATCTGGCGAGTGGAATCATCAGCTTCCACCAACAACACCCTAACAACCATTTTTGGAAGAAACCTCCCCCACTTCACAAAAGAACCACCACCTGTTCGGCCGCCGCCGCCGCCGCCATCCCCTTTATTCTTCTTCTCCATCTGATGTTCCTCTGTTTCATTCACTTGCAATTCCATTCCTCCTCCATCCATTTCCAAGATTCTAGTGTACAGCTCTCAAAGCAAGAAAGAATACCCCTTCTGAAAACACAGGTTTTGATTTCTTGCCAGTAGTTTTACAGCATAAATATCTCAAAATAGAAGACCCCACTTCTTGAATTGATCCAATGGTGACTCTTCCCGGTCCCTCCTTAACCGCCTAACATCGAATGGCTCAAATTTAATGTTGTCATTAGAAGTGTTGACATATGTATATATAAAGTTAGATACACAAAATATCTAGAAGCCTCTTACGTATGGCCCAAATTCACCACGTCCTAAGTCTTCCAATCAAAAAGTTAGACGACGCTGGATTGGCCTTCTCTCTCTATATACATCTCTGTATCTCTCTCTCTCTCTCTCCACCTTTTAGTTGGTGGAGGGAACAAATTAGCGGACCATATAAATCCCATATGCAAATATATTCTCTTGGATATTTTGTTGTGGGTCCCAGAAGAAGATATTTGTCTCCGATGGAGAGGACCTTGACACCTGGACACAAGCTTGAGATCTTTCATTTGTGGCTTCGGAGTTGTCAAATGTTTATTTTATTATTATTTTATTTTTTTCGAAACAAATTTATGATACTGATGCTTTTCTAATATGCTCCCTGCAGTAGGTCCACTACAACAATTCTAACTATTCGTGTATATTTTTATCAATTCAGGTGTTTAAGACCTCCAGGTATTTGTTGAAGTTATAATTGTTGGGCATCCTTGGTCAATTTTAACTAGTGAAGTCTGTTAATAAATATTGTTTTATTTATTTATTAAGGGTAAAATAGTTTTTCCAACTTAGCATATATATAGTTTATTTGTAATTAGGTTTCATTAAGACTTTGTATTATTTTTCATTATGTGTAAGAATCTTTAGCCTCCTTTTCTCTTTGATTCTTCTTGTTCTTTGTTTTATCTATATTCTTTAACATGGTATCAGAGCTAGGAATAATGAGTAGAAATTTAATCTCAAATCTGACTTTCGCAGATCCCAAGTAGTCTTTTTCGGTTTCAATTTATGCGCTTCACTTTCAAAATAGCTTACACTTGGCGATATCAAATTTTTTTTTTTTTTTTTTAGGGTTTGATTGCGCTTGGATTTTGAGGGTTTGAAGTTTCCACCTGTGGTTTGATATTCTGCGTTTGAGGTATTCGTTTGCTTTCATTTATTGTTCGTTCTGTATCTACAATTTGTTCGTTCTATATTTGATTATGGCTACCAAACGAGATGATTCCCTTCAATCTATGAGTGTGAGGTTGGATGGAAAAAATTATTCGTATTGAAATTATGTAATGAGAAATTTTCTTAAGGGTAAAAAGCTGTGGGGATATGTTAGTGGCACTTGTGTGAGACCCGTGAATCTTCTTTGAAAATTATGCTACTTTGATAGATACCGAACGCCAATAATGCAAAAATTATTACTTGGGATTAACAATTACATTGAGCATTCCATAGGTATACTGATTGTTGGCTAAGTATGACACAAAGAAAGGAGGTTTGGGATCATCTACGAAAATTATACACTCATCCAAATTTTGCAAAGCGGTATCAATTGAAAAATGACATACGAGCCATTCAACAGAATAATATGAGTATTCAGGAGTTTTATTCTGCTATGAGAAATCTCTGGGATCAATTGGCTCTTACAGAAGATGATGAACTAAAAATAGTTAATGTCTACATTACTCATAGAGAGCGGCAACGGTTGGTGCAAATTTTGATGGCCCTTAGCAGTGAAGTTTGAAGGACTTCGAGGTTCTATTCTACATCGCTCTCCGCTTCCTTCAGTTGATTCAATTGTCAGTGAGCTGTTGGCTGAAGAAGTACGTCTAAAGTCTGGTGCCGAAAAGGGCACTCTTTCAACTCTGACTCCTTCTGTGTTAGCAGTACCTCCTCAGACACCCTCTAATAATCAGAATAGGCCTTACGCAAGGCACCGCTTGACGAGTCACGGTTTACAGAAGAAGAAAGGTCATTGGAAGACTCAGTATCCTAAGTTGAGACAGCAGAATCAACAGCAGCAGCAGCAATCTCAGACTTGGAGGCCCAGCAACCAACACACTCGGGTTATAGACCACCTCAGTCTAATACTGCAGCAATCGCCTCATCAGGTCCTTTCACTAATCCAAGTACTTTGGCTGAGCAATTTGAGCAATTTCAGAAGTTTCTCTCCCTTCAGCCACAAGCTATGTCTGCCTCTTCTTCCATAGGTTATTCCTCTCCTAGTGTGTCAAGTATGTCATCTTCTTTATGGGTCTTAGATTCTGGTGCTTCACATCACATGTCTCCAGATTCTTCGTCTTTTGCATCTGTGTCTCCTTCGTCATCTATCCTCATTATGATTTCCGATGGCACTCCTATGCCTTTAGCAGTGTGTTGGTTATGTTACTCTCTAACTTGTCTCTCCATAATGTTTATCATATTCCACAACTCACATTAAATCTTGTTTCTGTAAGTCAGTTATGTGACTTTAATTGTTTTGTTGGTTTTTCCTCTTCTTCTTGTTTTGTGCAGGATCCGTAGTCTCGTGTGATTAGGACAGTAGTGAGGCGGGGGGACTCTATGTTCTAGATGAGTTAAAAGTACCAGTTGCTGCCACTACTAGTGTTGACTTGTCTTCTTTTCGTTTGAGTCATAGGTCTTCTAGTTTTTATTTATGACATTCTCGTCTTGGTCATATTTCATCTTCTCGTTTGAGATTTTTAGTGTCCACAGGAGCTTTAGGTAATTTGCAAACTTGTGAGATTTCTGATTGTAGTGGATGTAAACTGGCAAAATTTTCAGCTTTACCTTTTAATCAAAGTATTTCTATTTCTTCTTCTTCGTTTTATTTTATCCATTATGATGTATGGGGACCTTCTCCTGTTCCTACTAAAGGAGGGTCTCGATATTATGTTTCTTTCATTGATGATCATACACGTTATTGTTGAGTTTACTTAATGAAACATCGTTCTGAATTCTTTGAGATATACACCGCTTTTCGAGCCCTTGTCAAAACTCAGCATTCTGATATTATCAAATGTTTTAGGTGTGATTTGGGTGGGAAATACACTTCTAACAAATTTTGTGAGTTGCTTGCCTTAGATGGAACTATTCACCAAACTTCTTGTACAGATACTCTTCAACAAAACGGTGTTGCAGAAAGAAAACATAGACATATTGTTGAAACTGCTCGATCTCTCTTATTGTCTACCTCTGTTCCTAGTGTGTTTTGGAGTGAAGCTGTTCTGACAGCAGTGACTTTGATTAATATCATCCCATCTTCTCATATTTCAGGTATCTCTCCTTTCGAGAAATTGTATGGGTATTCCCCGGATTACTCATTCTTTAGAATTTTTGGTAGTACTTGTTTCGTTCTCCGTCCTCATGTAGAACGCAGCAAATTGTCCTCTCGATCTGCTCTTTGTGTCTTTCTTGGTTATGGTCAAGGTCAAAAAGGGTATCGGTGTTTTGATCCAATTACTCAAAAACTTTATGTGTCTCGCCATGTTGTTTTTCTTGAGCATATACCTTTCTTCTCTATTCCGTCTGCTACTCACGACTTGACTAGACCTGATCTTATTCGTATTGATCCTTTTTCTGAAGATTCTGATAGTTTGTCTTCACAGGTTCCTACTACATCAGAACCCCATTGTCGTGTCCTTCCTCCGTTCCCTTTGTATTATACTCGTCGAGCTCCTACTAACACTTCTATAGGTACTGAAGCTCCCTCTTCTCCTACGGTCCCTCAAGCTTCGTCTGAGATTGTGGATCCACCTCTACGTCGATCCACCCGCGTTCGTAAAGTCCACAAAGTTACCGATTTTTCTTATTCTTGTTATTCGTCATCTTTTACTTCTTTTTAGCTTCTATTCATTGTCTCTCCGAGCCTTTTTCCTACAAAAAGGCAATTCTTGATCCACGTTGGCAACAAGCTATGGATGAGGAACTTTCTGCTCTGCATAAGACAGGTACTTGGGATTTGGTTCATCTCCCTTCTGGTAAGACTGTTGTTGGTTGTCGCTGGGTATATAAGATCAAGACTCATTCTGATGGGTCTATTGAGCGATACAAAGCTCGGTTGGTTGCAAAAGGATATTCACAACAGTATGGTATGGATTATAAGGAGACCTTTGCTCCTGTTGTAAAAATGACGACTCTTCGTACTCTTATTGCTGTAGCTTCGGTTAGAAATTGGGGTATCTCTCAACTTGATGTTAAAAATGCCTTCTTGAATAGAGATCTCCATGAAGAGGTTTATATGGAGCCCCCTCCTGGGGTTCTCCATGGTTTTGGACATGTTTGCAAGCTCAATAAGGCTTTATATGGTCTTAAACAAGCACTACGTGATTGGTTTGAGAAATTTTCTGTTGTGATCTCTTCTCTTGGTTTTGCTTCTAGCAGTCATGATTCTGCACTCTTTGTTAAGTGCACTGATGTAGGTCGTATTATTCTTCTATTATATGTTGGTGATATGATTATTACTGGTGATGATGTTGCTGGTATTTTGTTTTTTAAGACAGAGTTAGCTAGACAGTTTGAAATGAAGGATTTGGGCCCTCTCAGATATTTCTTAGGTATTGAGGTAGCCTACTCGCCCAAAGGTTATCTTCTTTCTCAGTCGAAGTACGTTGCAGATATTCTTGAGCGGGCTAGACTTACTGATAATAAAACTGTTGACACTCCCATTAAGGTTAACGCCAAGTATTCTTCTTCTGATGGTATATCTTTATCAGATCCTACTTTATACCGTACTATTATTGGGAGCTTGGTTTATCTTACTATTACTCGTCCTGATATTGCATATGCTGTTCATATTGTTAGTCAGTTTGTTGCATCTCCCACTATAGTTCATTGGGCCGCTGTTCTTCGGATTTTGCAATATCTTCGAGGTACAGTCTTTCAGAGTCTTTTACTTCCATCCACCTCTTCCTTGGATCTGTGTGCATACTCTGACTCTGATCATGGCAGCGATCCTACAGATCGCAAGTCTGTTACTAGTTTCTGTATCTTTTTGGGTGATTCTCTCATTTTATGGAAGAGCAAAAAACAATCAATTGTTTCTCAATCTTCCACCGAAGCAGAATATCGTGCTATGGCCTCTACTACCAAAGATGTTGTTTGGTTACGTTGGTTACTTACAGATATGGGAGTTTTTCTTTCTTGTCCCACTCCTATGTATTGTGACAATAAGAGTGCTATTCAGATTGCTCACAACTCAGTTTTTCATGAACGAACCAAGCACATCGAGATCGATTGTCACCTTACCCGTCATCATCTCAAGCATGGCTCCATCACTTTGCCTTTTGTTTCCTTTTCTTTGCAGATTGCAGATTTCTTTACCAAGTCGCATTCTATTTCTCGTTTTCGTTTTCTAGTTGGCAAACTCTCGATGCTTGTCGCTGCTGCATCGTGAGTTTGAGGGGGATGTTAATAAATATTATTTTATTTATTTATTAAGAGTAGAATAGTCTTTCCAGCTTAGCCTATATATAGTTTATTTGTAATTAGGTTTTATTAAGACTTTGTATTATTTTTCATTATGCGTAAGAAATTCTAGCCTCCTTTTCTCTTTGATTCTTCTTGTTCTTTGTTTTATCTATATTCTTTAACAAAGTCGACTACTAGAAATAAGAACGGTCGTCTTTCTAAATTTGACAATCAAATAAGTAATCGAAATGAAGTAAAGGTCTAAGAAAATAGTAGTGAGTTTGAAGAAAGAGTAATCAACTTTGTAATTAAATAATCAATGAGTTTATTTATATAAGGGTGGAAGGTGAAATCATTAGATGCATCATCATATCTCCTAACTAATTAAATGAATACCATACCGGTTGATGCAACTCACGTACAGTTGTGACATCTTTGAATTCTAGAGTAGTTAAATTTAAAGTAAAATATATTTACATTCTTTATTTTTTAGATTTGTAATAATTTCGTCTTCATTCAATTATATTTGCTCTTATCATCCACCACGTTTCAGTAATTCGCACAGATAATTTTCAGATGGTCACAATTTTGCCTATAACTTAAAAAAAGGGGGGGCGGGTTTTAAAATGAAAAATTTGTAGTTGGATTCGTTAACTTTTTCAAAATTGCAAATAAATCCAAAACCTTATATTTTTTTAGTTTTTCACCTAAAATAAAATTTGTACCGTCAGGCCCAAATCTTCTAACCCTAGCACATACATCCATTATTATATGTGCGCGGGTAAGACCAATGGAGTCTGGACGAATTTCGTTTAATAATTTGTTGGTTGATAAAAAGTCGAGTCCATGACCAAAATTTTACCAATTTAACAAGGGAAAAAGATCTCTTCACATTTAATTGTTTAAAACAATTAACAACAAAAAATTAAAAAATTAAAAAAAAATGAAAAACATCTTCTTCTTCATCTACTCCCAACCAGCGAATTTGGGTCAGAAAATCGAGAGGGAGAAATCCCCCAATTTGTCATGTGTGGGGGTGATGTTTCTCATTTTTTAATTATTTTTCTTTTTTTTAGTTGTTTGAAATAATTAAATACGAAGAGGCCATTTTACACTTTTAAAAAAGTTAAGAACTCCAACTACAAATTTTTTATTTTACTTCTTTTTGGCAATTTTAGTTTATTTGAGAACAATCTGTGCAAATTACAGAAATGATAGAGATGATATGTGCGAATAAAATTAAATTATAGACGAAATATTAAAAACATAAAAGAATAGGAATGTAAATGTTATTTACTCTTAAGTTTATTATCGTTTTATGTTGTTCTCCAGATAATCACCTTCATGGTTGTGTTAGATTTGCAGAGTTGACTACTTGTAAACTAGTGCTAAGACAATTTATTTATGTACTAGGTTGAGTACATGAGGTCCTTGCCTTAAATCCAAAAATAAAAAGGCTCAAAATTCTGGATTTTTTAATAGTTATATAGATAATAATATGTCATATGAGAATCATTTTAAAATATTCCTTTGATATATTCAAACTAATTTTTATAAATACAAAATCTATAGCACTTTGAATTATTATGTTGATTGTAATTGTAAGATAGTTGAAATGTTTTATTATTATTTACAATAGTCATATACCATGTTCTGAAATATTTGAGTCATATTATTTTTGTAGCACTTTGAATTCTTACTTTTTTTCCCCTTTTTGTACGTTCTTGACCTTGTTATTTTATTATAATATAAAATTTTTGTATAATACATTTTGTTTGTCGTTTTATTATTAAGTTTCAAGTTAACAATTAATTCCGTAAAATTTATATAAATTTTGAATACACACTACAATTTAGAATTTGTAGAGAACTCAATTTATGAGGTTCTCTCGTAATCAAAAATCACCACAGATTGTTGCCATAGTTCTTTGGCCTTTCTTGAAATTGGATTAAGCTCTTACTTCAGTCCCAAACTTCCTCTTGTGTTGCCTTTAAGTGGCCATGTCAGCTGGACCTCTCACGTCACCAGGTAGGTCTTGTGGCTCGATATCTCTCTTAATGGAACTTTGTAGTATAACCTCAACATCAATGGCTCTTGGATGCCTCTAACAGTGCTTTGAATAAACTCAAAGCTCTCTCCTCTGACTTCATGACTTTTAGAAGTTGATGCTTTTTGCAACGTTTAGTTGATTGGTGTCTCAAAATGCTGCATTTTATCAAGATATGTCAAACTTTAAAAGTTGAACTCTAAAATCATAATGTTGTATTAATTCATAAAGATTTTTCGAAACCAAATCTATAAATTCAAAACTCAACGCTTGTTTCTTAAAGCTTTTTTTGTAGACTTTGATAAAAAGAAGAACTAATAAAACGTGTTATTGAAATATTGATAAATTTTGTAAGTTATAAAAATTAATTATTGACTTTGACTATTGATACTATACTAGAAATAGACTAGACTTAAATTGTGTCAAACTTAGGTGGCGGTCGGTTGAGCGCCTAAGCGACGAAATGATCGACCATCGTTGTGACAAATGGTAGTCGACTGATTATGGTATCGGACCAATGGACCACCAGTCACTGAGAAGGGTAGTCAGTCGACCAACATCAACGGACGACTCGCTGATGTCACATATCGGTTATGTGAATGATAAATTAACCGCTCCGCGTCCCAAAGCCAACTGGCGTACTATTGAAACCACTGCCACATGATGATAACTGTCAGTACGTGGGCAACAAATGTCGAGTAGTCTGGAGACATTTGCCTAGCGCGTAGAGAAAAATCGTCCACCTATAAATACCTCAAAGGGTGAGCCAGATAAATCATGACAAAAAACCTTATAATTGCTACACTCGTTTTTCACTTAATTCTAATCACTCTTTCCCTTTCAATAGCTAACTTTAACGTCGGAAGATAAACTGGGAAAGAGTTCCCCACCTCCTTTTTCAGGTAGCGGAACAACCAAAGAACTTGACTGTCGAAACGCTTCGAACCATCTCCATCAAGATAATATTTCAACTTTAATTTTTTTTTAATTTTTAAGCCGAACCAAACTCTCAACAATAAAACAATAACGTAATATCTAAAATATTTATATTATAATTAATCATTAACGACATAGACAACTAAAGAGGGAGAATAAGATGCCGACAAGATACAAATTCTAATTTCTACCCAGTTCTTAGAGAAGTTGAATTATACTTAAAAGTAAAGTCAAACTTATTTTAAATTACTTTTTCGCTCAGAAAATGAAGGAGAAGAATAGATCAACCAAGAAATTTTTAATTAATGAAGAAAAAAGAATACTGTATTAATTATTATATACCAAAAAATTGGATATTACATCGCATAATCAACCGAAAACCAAGAATTAATAACGAACAATTGTCTCAAAACAGTGAACGCCATCGAATTCAGGTGCGAATCTATGCCTCCTTTGCTGATGATCTTCCAATTTCTTCGATTCCTTCTTCTCACCATCAATTTTCGTAGAAGCCACTACCCCCTGTTTCTGCACATCTTCATTAGCAATAGCAGTAAACGAAGAAACGCTAAATTTGTGGCCCAGAGACTCGGCACAGAATGCATCAAAAGAACTGAAAATTGATGTCAACATCTTTGCACTGCACACAAATTTTCGTGATTCAACAAATTCCGAGAAGTTATGATGAAGGGATTTTGAGAGAATTGGTTTGGTTTTTGTGTATGAAAAAAAGGAATAGAGGAAGAGAGATATTTATAGGTGGGGGGTGGGGAAATTTATGGAAAGAGTTTGGAAGTTGAATTGTACAACGTGTCCAACTCTGTCCATATGTATAATGTATCCTCCTCTAGAGGCAACTCGAAGGTGCCAAGACGGCAAGACCATACAGCGCGTTTTCTCAAGCTTTAATAGGAAAATAAAAATAAAAGTTTAAAGTATTTTTTTAATAAAAAAAAAGGTTTTAAAAAGCTGACTTTTGAAATAATAATAATTGACTTGTACAAAGATTAGTTTCTAGATTTATTGGTCAATAAAGTTGTGAAAGATTTATTGGACAATGAGTCAAGAATCTACTGTTATCTTGACTCGTGTTGTTCATTAACAACTAATAATAAATAACATTATTTTTGTACAAACACTCAAATGAAAAATTTAGCCAAACGTGTTTGTAATTAGTGTCGCTCGTTTTGTTTCGTGCTTAGATAAATACAGGTCAAGCTATTCTCTCGACTAAAAATGTGACAAATATAAGCAAAATCTAAATTAGTGTATTTTAAAAGTCGAAAAAAATATTGAGAAAATAAAAGTACTCTTAAAATAGTTGTTTTGCTGCAGCCAAAAGTGTTTTGAGTTTGTACAATCTTCCTAACAAAGTGTATTAAACATGTTTCGTCCGTCACTTTTGTTCGGTCTATATTTCAAATAATATTAACTTTTCAAAGCTTGTTTATTAATTTTATAAATTTGGGTCAAGATAGCAAATAATTAGGCAGGGTAAGACGAGGTCGGACCGGACAATTTGGAAAAAGTCAAATAGTATGGTGACCACGAGTCAAAGAGCGGCTTGTTTGACCGCTGGAGATTTTGGTCTAAGAGGGCTTCCTTGAAGGTTGTAGGACCCTTATTGGGTATAACTTGGCCGGCAGACAATTTAACCCTATCATCTGGTCAATCTATTTTCTATTAAAAAAAAAAAAAAAAACTAATTGCTCTTGTTCTCTTCCACCTTCAAACTATTAGAAAGAAGTATTAATGATTTAGATTTAATTTACTACATCATTTGCAAAAGTCTTAACTATTTTATTTCATAATGAATTCCAAATTTAGATAAAGGAGTACAGAAGCGATAGATAGATGGTTAATTGGGCAATGTTTTATTTTACAGTGTTCAAAAAAGATACTGATATCCTGAGCCAATTTACTACACAACATTTAATTGATTTTTTTTTTTTTAATTAAGGAAGTAGGGATCAATAAGAGCATTTATAAAACATTCTATTGGTATCTAAGTTGCATACAAGTTAACAAATTTTCGCCAACATAACATTGATATCTAATGAATATACACTCAAATTCAAAATTTATCTCTCTTAAGTTTAATCCTGTCCAGGTATCTTTTATTCTCTTAAACTAAAAACAAAATCACGTCTAAAATCCAACACAATAAATCTAGAAAGAATATAACTTTTGCCAAGTAAACATGTCTAATGGTAGGTGGCAAAATGGGAACCTAGACTTTGGGCCGGGCCGGGCCATTAAAAATCTATCCCAATAAAAATTGTGAAAATTAGAATCTCTACCTACATTTTTTCACAAATTTGAATTATACTGTCTTTATTTTTTTATTATCAAACTACTATATTTCATATGATAATACTGGATAAGTCAATTAATTTTATTAATTAAATTTTTACCATATTTATCTACATAACAATTACAACCTAACTTTGATGAACTAAATTATATCAATCAATAAATCAAGGAGCAATTTTCTCTTTCATCTAAATTATCTCTCATACTCACCATCACCATACCTTATCTCACTCCCAATCTACGATATGCATCGTTTCCAACACAAACCCTATTCTCTAATTCTTCAAGAATAAAAATCCTTACAATATTTTCACAGCCAAAAATAAAGAACAAAATACCTTATTTTACTAAATTAAAGCATCCGCAAGTAGTAGCAACAAAGCGAGATGGAAAAGCAAGAACCGATAAAATAATTCAACAAATAAAAAAAAAATATTCAAACAAAGTTAAAACCCAGACGATGAAGAAGAAGTACAACATTCCATTGCACGTAGGAGAAAATGTTATATTTTAATTTTAATTTTTCTATTATATGTGTATATTAGGATTGGTGAATTATTCCAGTGTCCTTTTTATAAGTTTATAACATCTGATTCATCGTTGTCACAATTGGAGGTTACCAAGCTGAGAAATACGTGACTATGATATGTAAATAATCAGTTTTAAATAAATCAAATAATGATACCTTCATGCGTGGACCATATTTATTGATATTCTACTACATCATTTATCGTCGTTAGCACTTAATGTTACTAATATATAAATTAAGAGGTATTAATAATTTATTTATGTTTGTAAATATAAAGTGTAAATAAGAACCGATACATACAATTGTACATCTGTAAAGCGAAACATTTGTGTTTAAGTCACCCTTATGTTCCCTCGTAGTAAAATCTTACCATCATTATTCATACATATTTGTGTTACCTTGTAGTGAAACCCATTATGGGTGTAGTTGACAGACAACATTACTATACCATCATTTGTAGACAGTGTTTATCATGCTTTTTCTAGGTGTTTTCTGGGTAGGCTACTATATATGGTACCAACGTATGTTAACATACACTTTTACATTTATTGCGACTGTTTAATTATTAGTATTGTAACCACTTATAACAACATCCAATGTTACGTTATTTCGTTACGGCTCTTCATCTAGTCATAGTTGCTATGTTGTGCATTTATTACTTTCGGTCCTATGAATATGAATCCAAGTGCTTGGTATGAAATGTTATGTACTCTGGTAGATACGAAATTAATTGTGATGTTGATTCTTAGCAATACAAACATTTCAATACTTAAAAAACATTAGATTGAAAAATCAGGTCCAACATGAAGAAAACATCTTTAGTCACACTCTTTCTCAGACGAATATGTTATTCAATTACAATCTGTAGTACACAATTGGTTATCATCATATTGAAACTAAAATCAAACAAGATAATTGAAAAGCGGTGATGTGGATCCTCATATTTACACCTCCAGACACTAAAGTGGGTTGTTTTACCTTTACCTTTGGTAAGCCAAGATCGCCAATCTAATAAGGAATTCAAGCAAGATGAGAAATTAATTTAAGTAAAACACTAGATACACTCAGATATAAAGTTTCATCTCAAAATCAAACCAAAGAAATGAATCAGATACTAAAAAGCCAATTCAAGTAAAGTTCGAATAATAACAACTTCACCAACTACAAGAAGTTGATAGCAAAAACCAAAGCCTCTGAACATTTTTAATGCGTACAAATAAAAAAGTAGCAAGTGCATAAAAGGTGTTGAATAGTGCATACAATAGATTGACTCCTAAAGTAACTCAAATGTCCGGTGGCGTACTAAACCTACCTTGCAAATTGGTCGATGTGGATCCCTCGTATTTACCAACAGATTTTCACATTTTAGATAAAAAAAAAAATGCAATATTCTTTCCATGCAAGTACTCCATCCCAAATGCAAACATCCATAGATATAATGAGTCGCCACGCCGATCCATTGTTACGTTCAAAAGTAATAGTCTTAGTTCCATAATTCCATTATTAATTAGTCAATCTGGAAATAAATTCTAGATCAAAACAGAAAGATACACATTACGCACCAATCCCATCTGGCGGGTCTACGATTGCCACGTAAGCATTAGCGAGGGCATTTGGTCCGACCCCAACTTTGTTCCGGCGTCCGATCGACCTAACCTTGTTCCGAGGCGTCTAAAGGCGGTGAAGCGATTCAGAGTCTCCGGTGCCGAAAGCAGTTGGTTAGCCGACCCCAGGTTGCGTCTTTGAGAAAGCCTCTACTTAACCGGCAACTCAATCTTGAGAAGATTGATGGGACGACTGCCATTCTGACATGTCACGATCATAGCCCTTTAGTTTGCGGCCGAAAGTGACTTTCCCATTAATGCGAATGACGTGGCGTCAAAGATGTGACTTAAGAACCCCTCAGATGGGGCCACGTGTCGCACATCGAGGGGGATCGCTTTCACAAAGTTGGCCTATAAATACCAAACTCATTTCACAGAAAAAGGATGTTGAAAATATTGCTCTCCACACGTATATTAAGTCCTCATTTCTAATTATTTTGAAAAGTGTTATAACCACCTCGGAACTTGTTATTAGGAAGCCCTCGAGCTTCCACCTTTATGAAAGAGTATTCTCAACCTTCTATCTTCTTTCCATCCTGACGGGAGGTTATCTACGTGGTTGAATAAACCACGCGTGGCGATCTTTAAAGAGAGAAACACACGTGGGCATAGGTAGCATGGGGATCCTGTTGGCAACCATTTTGGGAGGTCAACAGATTGGCGCCGTCTGTGGGAATCGGGACAAAAAGCTTCTTTTTCCTTGAACAAAGGAACCCCCCTGAAAAGGGATCAACCGACCCACAAAATGAGTGGAAGCAATGAAGAAGGGAACCCTAGAAGAACCAGGCCCGTAGAAAAAGACGAAGTCGGGGCTGAAGAAGCCCCCCGAAGGAGGCGAGGAAGAAGGCCTCCCACGAACCTCGAACGAGAAATGAGAACGATGGCCGCCCGGTGAGGCGGTGGCTCGGCACCATGCGCAAATGCAGGGGGTATATCCAATGATGCATCACGGTGAGGACCACCCCAGAAGTCGATCGAGACGAGCCCGGGAAGAACCGGAAGTTAACAAGGCGCCCGTGACCAAAGAAGCGGGGAGAAAAGCCTCCCATGCTAGAACCAACAAGGTGGGACAAAGCCAGCTGCCGGAAGAAGAGGCCCCACCCGACAATGTCGGCCAGTGTGTTTGAAAGGCTAGGCGAGCAGGGAGGCGGGGAGATGGCCCCAAGAAAACCCACAAAGGAGAAATGCCCCAAAGTCCCCTAGGAATAGGCGGAAAGGAGGCGAAGGAAGCCGAGGCCGGGGAGAATCAGATTACACGACCATACGCACCCCTACCATTCAACCACAGCAAGAACTATGGGGGACGGACAAAGCCCAATGCCATGCCCATTACCTCCTAAGTGAACATCGGGAGAGTATTCGAGGCCTCACGAGATCATTCGAGGTAGATGACGATGGCGAGAACCTTCCTTTTTCAAAGGAATCGAGGCAGCGTCCATTCCCCACGAGTTTCAGCGTGCAAAAATTACCCTTACAGGCGGGGGTGATCCGGTTGGATCACGTGAACACATCAAGACGGAGATGAGCCTCAGGAGCCACCCGACCTTGAAATGCGGGGCCTTCCACCGACCTTGTCGGGAGGAAGCGGTGGTATAACAAGCTCGTCGCGGGGAGCATTTCCACCGCGGGAGTGAAAAAGACTTTCATAAATTACTTCTCCTCACAAAAGCCCGCATCGGCCCGTTTGGTGCGCCTCCCACGATGTGAGGCGGGCCTCAGCGAGCCATTGCAAAGTTACAGGCGCTTCAATGAAGAAATGTTATTCGTGAAAGAATAACGGATCTTGAGGCCTTGTCAGTCCGCCTTAAAGCGGGGCTAGACATGAACCATCCGATTACGGAGGATGTCCGCAACAAGAACCCGGCTACCTTCGACCGGTGGTGGAAATGATCACCGAGGAGATAACCAACGAGAACATGATCCTCCACAGGAATCGAGGAGGGTTGGGAGCCAACCCGGCATCGAGGGCCGGTTATATCCAAAATCCCAGCAGAGCTGTTCATCAACACAATCCTCGACGGAGAAACTACCCCTCCGACCCAAATGTCGGGATGAGTTATGTGGCCTCTGCACAAGAAGGCCTGCTCCCCCCTTACACGGCTCCCTTGCCGTCGGGTCCCCATGGCCGGACTATACAACTATATGCGCCCCGTCCACCTACTACGAATTTGGAACCAAGACGCTTCCGAAAGAATTCCTCCCCTCGGGGAACTCGGCCGAAATCTGCTGCGTTCACCGAAGCTATGGACATAGCACGGACGAATGTCGAGAGGTGGAAGAACTTGCAATCGGAGGCGACCAACCCGGGGCCGACGCGGGATGAACACCAAAGCGAGAGATCGAGCCCCAGAAGAGGTCGTGGAACCAATTTTCGGGATAGGCGCTCAAAGATGGGATAGGAGGCCTCGGGCCATGAAAGGCGATCTGGCGTAGTTCAAGAAGCCCCGCCGGACAACCTCGGATAGGCGCAATCCAGAGCCCCGTCGATCAAAGGACCGGAAAAGGCTCGATTCGGAGATTGACACCATCCACGGAGGACCTTATATTGGTGGGCGGACACGGAACGCCCGAAAAAGTTATGCCAAAGAGGCCGAAGGATCCGGATGACTAATTGGCTCATCAATAGCGAGCCCTCGAGGTCGAAAAGGACCGACCCTATCACATTCACGGAGGAAGATATGAAAGGCGTGCATTACCCCATCTGCGATGCCACAGTTGTGAGAGCGGTGGTGGCTCGAAATGGATGGGGAGAATCTTTGGTTGACAACGGCAGACTCAGTTAATGTCATCTTCCTCGGACCTATGAGCAAATGAGCGTGGATGTACAAATTGGAGCCATCAATCGAGCCCCTATCACGGGTTCACCGGGGATTGCGTGACCGAAAGGGATAGTCGCCTCCCGTTAGCATGGGAGAAGAGCCCATCGCGTCCCGTACTTTCATGGAGTTCACGGTGGTGAGCGGAGGTCGGCTTATCACGGGGTATTGGGCCGACCAGCCCTGAAGGAACTTTGGGCGGTAACTTCCATCCACCACCTCTGCTTGAAATTCCCCACCGAAGGAGGAATAGCGACAGTGCGAGGCAATCAACCCGAGGCAAGGAAGTGCTACCGGAATGCCTTAAGGAAAGCAGAAAAGAAAGAGGTTAACATGACTCTGCTGGATGCGGAGATGAAAGAAACGATGATGGAAGAGCCGGGGGATGTTGCGATGGAGGAAGCGGTGACCCCCGATGACATTGATCCAAGACTAACGGGGACCGATTCCCAAGCCGCGGAAGCGGAGAACTAGAACATTTTCGAGTGCGGACGGAGGCGACCCGACAAGAAAGCTTCGAGATAGGGAAGGACCTCCCGAAGAGCCCAAGGAAGCCCTCGAAAGGTTCCTTGAGAAAAAATTTGGATGTCTTGGCGTGGAAACACGAAGATATGGTGGTATAGACGCAAAAATAAGTTGCCATCGCCTCAATATCGACCCTAAGTTCCCTCCCACAGTGAAAAAGAAGACCACTAAACGAAAAAGTACGAGGCCCTAAAAGAAGAAGTAGACATACTCCTACAAAGCAACTTTATACGAGAGGCCGGTTATCCGGTGTGGGTCTCCAACCCGGTGTTGGTTAAGAAGCCAAATGGAAAAATGAGAACTGCATGAGACTTCTCTAACCTCAACCAAGCACGCCTGAAAAGCGGTTTTCCACGCCTTTGATTGATCAAGCGGTCGGCCTTGGCGGCGGACACGAGCTCCTAAGTTTTATGGATGCTTACTCGGGATACAATCAAATTCGATGTACCCACCGGATGAGGAGCATCGTCGTTAAGTAACGGACAAAGGCCTCTCTTGCTACAAAGTTATGCCCTTGACTGAAAAACATGGGGCTACTTACCGTAGGCTCGTTAACAAGATGTTCGCTTCTCAACTTGGTGTAACTATGGAAGTATATGTCGATGATATCTTTGGTCAAAAGCCTTAAAGCAGAGGACCACATTCGCCACCTTGATGAAGCATTCAATTCTTCTTGGCGCATATAGGATGAGGTGAATCCCTTGAAGTGCACGTTTGGGGTGGCCTCGGGTAAGTTCTTGGGGTACTTGGTCACCAAAGAGGAATCGAAGCTAATCCCGAAAAAAATCAAGGCATTAGTCGAAATGAGTTCGCCAAGAAAGCCTGGGATGTGCAATGCCTTACGGGAAGAATGGCGCCCTCGGCGGTTTGTCTCTAAAGCAATCGATAAGTGCATCCCTTTCTTCAAAATTTTGAAAGGAGGCACCAGGTTTGAGTGGACGACGAGAATGTGAATCGCATTCCAGGGCCTCGAAGGAACACCTCGACCAAGCGCCTTTGTTGTCCAAACCAAAAGTCAAGCGAGCCCCTACTCTTATATCTCGCCGTCTCGACCGAATCGGTGAGCTTCGGTCACAGTCGGAAGAGGGACACCAGCTGCCGATCTACTATGTAAGCAAGGCTCTGCTAGGGGCGGAAACACGTTATCCAGACATGGAAAAGCTAGCATTGTCACTCATCACCGCTTCTCGGAAGTTGAGGCCATATTTCTTGGCCCATAGCATTCACGTCCTGACCAACTTTCCTCTGAGGCAGGTTATGCAGAAACCCGACGCCTCGGAGGCTACTGAAATGGGCGGTCGAATTAAGCCAGTTCGACATCACATTCAAACCTCGGCCATCCATCAAAGGGCAGGCCTTAGCAGATTTCGTAGCAGAATTTACTAACGCGCCCGTAATAGATACCCCGATGGAGCCCTCGGAGCCACCCACTTGGTATCTCTTCGTGGACTGCTCATCGAGGATGCGGGTCGGGTGTCTTGGGAGTGGTCCTCGCGAGCCCCAAGGCCATAGGCTCGAATCTGCGCAATCCGGTTCGACTTTAAAGCCTCAAACAATGTTGCGGAATACGAAGCTTTACTATCGGGCATGCGCTGCCAAAGAGATGAAAATTCAAAGGCTCTACCGCAAGTAACTCCCGTTAGTAGTAAGCCAAGTAAAGGGAAATTTCGCCGCTGGAGAAAAAATATGGCCTCCTACCTAAAACTGGTAAGAAATCTCATCCCTAGCTTTGATAAGTTCGAGCTAGTTCAGGTGCCAAGGGCTGATAACGCCAACGCAGACGCTCTCTCAAAACTCGCGAGTAGCAAGGACTCCGAGCTTCTTAAAATGGTTCCCATCGAACACCTCAGTCGACCCTCCATAGAGGCGGTGACGGAAATAATGTGGGTCGAAGAGACCACCACATGGATGGATCCCATCCTCGCCTTCCTGAAAGACCAAACGCTCCCCATTGACAGAGAAGAGGCAAGGAGGCTGAGGAGGAGGGCTGCTCACTTCGTCTTATCAGACGACGTGCTGTACAAACGAGGCTACTCCCTACCACTCCTCAGATGTGTTGGAACGGCCGAGGCGGATTACATCCTCCGGGAAGTTCACGAAAGAGTTTGCGGCAACCACACCGGAGGCCTAGCTCAGCGCAAAAATCCTCAAACAGGGGATACTTCGGCGCCTTCGCTAAAGAGATTCCTTGAATCATGCAAGGAAATGTGACAAGTGTCAACGCTTAGCCACCATCCTCGTCTGCGCCCCACCAAGAACTTACCACGATGTCTCAGCTCCGGCCTTTCTCCAAGTGGGGATAGATTTCATAGGACCCATGCTTGGGGGTAGGGGTAATGCACCACCACGCCTTAGTCGCCATCGACTACTTCACAAAATGGGTGAAGCGAGCCAATGGCGAAAATCACCGGTGCTAACACCTCCAAATTCATATGGAAGAATATCATATGCGGGTTTGAATTCCACATTCTCGGTGTCGGATAATGGAAAACAATTCGACAACAAGAAGGTCGGGAATCTATGCGAGGAGTCGGGAATCGCCAAGCACTTCTCTAGCCCTCACCATCCACGGGCCAATGGTCGGGTAGGCGGTCAACAAAACCATCAAATACACACTCAAGCGGAAACTTGAAGGATCAAAAGGCGTGGTCGATGAACTTCCTCAAGTCCTATGGGCCATCCGAACCACCATGAAAACTCCAACCGGGGATACCCTTTCTCCATGGCATACGGCACCGAGGCGGTAAGCCCCGTGGAAATGGTGTTCCCTCGCCCGTCGATTATTATTTAATGATCGAGGTTAACGACGATCGATGAGGACGGGTCTAGATCTCGCTAAGTGAAAAGAGAGACGACTCCTGGTGAGATTAGCGTCTGTCAAAGAAAGATGTCCGGATACTTCAACAAGAAGGTGAAGAAGAGGCCTTTCGCATAGGAGACCTCGTCCTGGAGAGTGTTCCTATCCTCCAAGGAACCCGCGTCGAACACTAGGGCCCAACTGGGAAGGACCATACAAAGTTGTTAGTGAGACACGACCCGGGACATATCGCATCGAAGACATGAACGCTAAATTGCAACTTCATCCCTGGAACGCCGAGCACTTACGTCGGTATTATCAATAGTTAGAATGGTCGTTATGACGCCCAGCAGTTAATTTGTTTCAGTTTTACTATTATGATACGACTTGTCATATTTTATCTTAGTTATTCGATGGCCCGAACTCACGGCATCGGAAAACAAACTCAAAACGAGATGTTTGTCATACAAGATCAAATAATAACTAAGACAAAAATTGTAAACGAGGCTGTAAGAAAAGAAACTTCATTTCATAATAAGGGAATTACAAAAGAAACATATACAAAGGTTGCGAGAGACTACAAAAACTTGTACAAAACCTAACTATCCTCCTCGCCTACCACATCAAGCGGAGGAACACAGCTTCTAAAGCCTCGAGGTTGAGGCCGGGATAGTCGCCTTGAGTACTGGCGAACTTCCTGTTGCCCAACCCTAGCAAAGTAATCCCAGAAGTTGGTATAGGCTTCGATGTTGTGAAAATTGGCCACAAAGTCCGCCTCTGCACTCCCCTCCTCCTCCAATTCTTTTTCTCAACAACCACCGCCACCACGATTCGAGGAGGCCAAATTCCCCTCGGTTCTCGCCTCCTCGCGAGGCCGGGCCTCATCCAGCCAGACCTCCTCTTCTCTTTATTTGCGGCCTCCGGGGCCTCTGCAGCCACCCTCCGAGCCGCGTTGGCATTGTCCAAACGCCTTGTCATTTCGGGACATTGAGTCGAGACTCCTTTAGGTCGACCTCCACCGTGCTTTCGTAGGCAGCTGTTGACATCAGCAGCGGCTCAGACCCTCCAGAGCCTTGCTTATGCTCCTTGTCATTTTTGAGGCCTCGGCTTTGAGTTTCTTTTGCTCCCCACACGTGTTCTAAACTCATGAAAGCACCTTCATCTGCATAGCAGAGGCCACGATAGCCGAGGCCGGTGGCCTCAAAACATCTTCAAGTTCCCCATGCGAGGAAAACTCCTCCCACTTGGGGTGAAGTACTCTTCACGGCCCAGGGCCCCAACGAAGGATAAAGGGCACCTCCGGCACCTCATCGGGATCTTCGGCCCGGGCCGCCAATCAACTCCTTGACCTCCTTCAGGTCATAGGGCCCGACTCACGCCCCCATCCCGGGACTTGGGGGCCCTCCGAACCACCTCACCCAGCGGTGTTCACGGCCAGAGTGCGGCCGACCCGTGGGGGCGGGCAAATCACATCTTCATCTACCTCCACGCCCTTCTTCTTGGCTGTGGAGGTTCGAACAGGCGGCCTTAGATTTCCTTTTCCTCGGTAAAGGCTGCATCGCCCTCCCGGTACATTCACGTCATCGACCTCAACAACCTTCGAGGCCTCGATGTCGGCCCCATGTCCCTCTCGGCTTGGGTCCTCGACTACCTTCTTCTGGGCCTCCTCTTTAGATCCGGCGACCCAGGGCCCTCGGTTGTTGCCTCGATAGACAGGCGAGTTAACCTCGGACGCTTGCCTTGCTCTATATCATTTGCCAAGAACAAAGGGTTTTAGTTTCACCTCGGTCCTAACAAGTCTCGAACCAAGCAAAGATATCGAACATTACCTTTCGAGGCCATTAAACCCAATTCACTCAAACACCGTTGCGGTTTAAAAGAAAACCGTATCTCCTACTCGATGGAGGCGGTCGTAAATGGATGAAGCACGTCCACCAAGTCCTCGGACAACTCAACAACAGGCGGCAACCCACAAAAAATAAACCAAAAAAACATATTAGAGTCTATCTTCAACCACTTGGAATCAATCACGTCCGCATCCACCACTCATTGGCTATTCCATAAAAACTGGATACATCCAAGTCCGGCTCTGGGTCGTCATTACCCTCGCCATTACCCGTCACCCAACCGTGACTCTTTCCACTTGCTTTTATGGAGGAGGGCATCCGTCACGAGGGGCTTATGTGCTCCCCATGGGCGTAAGTAGTACCAACCAACCTCCTCCTCTTTGTCCTTCTTCCTCGGTAGTTTAAAATTTGGTATAGGGTTTGGAATACGTGCGAGGCATCTCCAACCCTAAGGAATGCACAGAACCACGGTACATGCTCCCCGCCATCCGACTCCATCCGTTCGAGCCAACCGAGTCGGAGCCACCCGTGGCCCGTGAGAATCCGTCGAAAAGGGAGGGATGCAGGCGATCATGAAGCCTCCCACGAAAGCGTTGAGGTGCAAGGCGGTCGCAGCCCATCCTCGGAACACAGTGCCCGCTCGTTCGCCTCCCGGAGTATAAGCTCAATATCTCCGGTGCCCAGTCTTTCTCCTCAACGACACGGTCCCCCCTTCCACCATGATCGAAGGGACATCCATCGCGGTCCACTTTAAGTGGGTCGGCGCGAACAGTCTGTTCCTTCCACTACCCTGAGCGGTGAGGATCGTTCATCACCTCACTGTGATCCACACACCCCAGCGGTAGTACCTCGGCCATTTCGAGTGAGACGGGTCGGGACCCTCGTTCTCAACACGACCGAAGCTTTCGTTTTCACCGAAGTTCGCAGACATTGTTAAAATTAAAAGAAATTCAGTAAATAAAGGGACTCTAGGTGAAGGGTTTACCTAAACCTAAATCTTCGCCGGAAACGGAAGTGGGAACAAACGCCGGCAAGTATCACCTGAAATCTACAAACAACACTGCAATTCTCTCGCCTGAAGTTTTCAAACACAATGCAACTCTCTCAAACAGTGAAATGAAAACACATGACCCTTCACACCTACTTATAGGCAAATATGGATGATTTCACACCGTTAGATCAACCAGAGATCCATCTGCACCGTCTGATGCCATCAGGCCATCTCTGCCCTCGAATCCGAAAAGGCGCAATCAACCATTTGAATGAACGCCTACGATGCGGTCGTGCTCACCACGCGCGCGTCATTTCTCGGTACCACCAAAGCCCACATAATTCAACACCATCATTACCTGCGGCCGTCTTTTCACCATACCCAAAAAGGACATGCGTCAGGCTACCCAATCAATCCATGACCCGTAGATTGGGCCATTAATTGCCTTGCAGCATGCCTCTTCGCCTCCCCTTCCTGGGACTCGGCGTTCCCGCGTCCCCATCCTGGGACTCGGCCTATTCGCCTCTCCCAAGATTTGGGACTCGGCCTATTCGGCTCTCCCATACTTGGGACTCGGCCTCTCCGCCTCTCCCAATTTTGGGGACTCGGCAAATTCGGCTCTTCCATACTTGGGACTCGGCCTAATCGGCTCTCCCATACTTGGGACTCGGCCCTTTCCCTCCCAAGTTTGAGGAGTCGGCTGTTCGCCTCTCCCAAACTTGGGACTCGGCCAGCCCGCCTCTCCCCATCTTGGGGACTCGGCCACGGCCCTCCCAAGTTTGAGGACTCGGCCTATTCGCCTCTCCCAAACTTGGGACTCGGCCGCTCCGCCTCTCTCCATCTTGGGGACTCGGCCAATTCGCCCCTCCCAAGTTTGAGGAGTCGGCCTATTCGCCTCTCCCAAACTTGGGACTCGGCCGCTCCGCCTCTCCCAAACTTGGGACTCGGCCCATACCCCTACAAAGACGCCAAACCACAACCACCACCACCCAGGTTCTGAGGCCGCCACCACCAAGTTACTAAATTAAAGCATCCATAGTAGTAGCAACAAAGCGAGATGGAAAAGCAAGAACCGATAAAATAATTCAACAAATAAAAAAAAAATATTCAAACAAAGTTAAAACCCGAGACGATGAAGAAGAAGTACAACATTCCATTGCACGTAGGAGAAAATGTTATATTTTAATTTTAATTTTCTATTATATGTGTATATTAGGATTGGTGAATTATTCCGATGTCCTTTTATAAGTTTATAACATCGATTCATCGTTGTCACAATTGGAGGTTACCAAGTCGAGAAATACGTGACTATGATATGTAAATAATCGGGTTTA
This sequence comes from Forsythia suspensa, assembly GCA_023638005.1. Classification (NCBI taxonomy): domain Eukaryota; kingdom Viridiplantae; phylum Streptophyta; class Magnoliopsida; order Lamiales; family Oleaceae; genus Forsythia; species Forsythia suspensa. The sequence continues at coordinate 50,463,673 of CM042666.1, forward strand.
AATAAATCAAATAATGATACCTTCATCGTGAACCATATTTATTGATATTCTACTACATCATTTATCGTCGTTAGCACTTAATGTTACTAATATATAAATTAAGAGGTATTAATAATTTATTTATGTTTGTAAATATAAAGTGTAAATGAGAACCGATACATACAATTGTACATCTGTAAAGCGAAACATTTGTGTTTAAGTCACCCTTATGTTCCCTCGTAGTAAAATCTTACCATCATTATTCATACATATTTGTGTTATCTTGTAGTGAAACCCATTATGGGTGTAGTTGATGAACAACATTACTATACCATCATTTGTAGACAGTGTTTATCATGCTTTTTCTAGGTGTTTTCTGGGTAGGCTACTATATATGGTACCAACGTATGTTAACATACACTTTTACATTTATTACCTTTGTTTAATTATTAGTATTGTAACCACTTATAACAACATCCAATGTTACGTTATTTCGTTCTGACTCTTCATCTAGTCATAGTTGCTATGTTGTGCATTTATTACTTTCGGTCCTATGAATATGAATCCAAGTGCTTGGTATGAAATGTTATGTACTACGGTAGATACGAAATTAATTGTGATGTTGATTCTTAGCAATACAAACACTTCAATACTTAAAAACATTAGATGGAAAAATCGGGTCCAACATGAAGAAAACATCTTTAGTCACACTCTTTCTCGAGACGAATATGTTATTCAATTACAATCTGTAGTACACAATTGGTTATCATCATATTGAAACTAAAATCAAACAAGATCATTGAAAACGGTCGATGTGGATCCCTCATATTTACACCTCCAAACACTTCTAAAGTGGGTTGTTTTACCTTTACCTTTGGTAAGCCAAGATCGCCAATCTAATAAGGAATTCAAGCAAGATGAGAAATTAATTTAAGTAAAACACTAGATACACTCAGATATAAAGTTTCATCTCAAAATCAAACCAAAGAAATGAATCAGATACTAAAAAGCCAATTCAAGTAAAGTTCGAATAATAACAACTTCACCAACTACAAGAAGTTGATAGCAAAACCAAAGCCTCTGAACATTTTTAATGCGTACAAATAAAAAAGTAGCAAGTGCATAAAAAGGTGTTGAATAGTGCATACAATAGATTGACTCCTAAAGTAACTCAAATGTCCAGGTGACGTACTAAACCTACCTTGCAAATTGGTCGATGTGGATCCCTCGTATTTACCAACAGATTTTCACATTTTAGATAAAAAAAAAATGCACAATATTCTTTCCATGCAAGTACTCCATCCCAAATGCAGCATCCATAGATATAATGAGTCGCTTACGCCGATCCATTGTTCTGTTCAAAAGTAATAGTCTTAGTTCCATAATTCCATTATTAATTAGTCAATGCCGGAAATAAATTCTAGATCAAAACAGGAAAGATACCGTCCTTTTTACGCAAAAATTGTTTCAAAGATCCATTGACCATGAACTCTGTCATCATTTGTTGCTAAAGATCCATCAAGGCCATCACTAACTACGCCGTAGAAAGAAACAACATTTGGATGGTGCAACGAACTTAATATCGAGCCTCCTTCCGAAATCGCAATCTTTGAAGTAAAAAGAAGGGTATTAAAAACTCAATCTATCTAGAGAATTAGATTCAAATGCTGCAGCTAAATCAACTCGAGAAAAAGAAAAAAATAAACAAAAAAGAAAAGAAAAGGAAGAATATAGATAGCGAACAAATAAGAATAGATTGAAATGGAAATGGAAAAGCATTAGTTAATTCATAGAATACATTCTTTATATCGTTCAAGTAAAAGGAAAGATGTAAATAATCTGAATAACAAATGCCCGATAATTCCTCTCTAAAAATCCAGAATTTTGCAATGATATCCATCTGCGATTGTTAATAAATACTTAGAAAATCCGCAGATACTTTGTTAATCGAAGTCCAAAAAGAAATGCAAAAATCTGAATAGCAAATACCTGATAATTCTTATCTAAAATAATAAACCGAAATTTTGCAATGATACCCAAATTCTGAACCTTCTTTGTTTTTGAATATCTTGGTATCAAGAAACCAAAATGTTTCTTCCAATAGAGTTCGGAATCGTTTTTCAATTTTGAATTCTTCATGTTGATAACTCTCCTTGATTTTGTAAATCTCGAGCGTTATCTTTGATCTTCCTGTTTTTGGAATAAGCGGTATTCTTGGTTTATTGGACTGATGAGTATCAATCAGTTTTGATGGGCTGGTTTCAAGGGCTTAGTAAAAATCTGAATATTAAGTAACAATCTAGTATTATTACAATTATCTATGAAGCCTAGTAAATTTGCAATTATGTATAATATTTAGTGTATATATGTTATTAACCCTAGTAAAAATCTGAATATTAAATAACAATCTAGTATTATTACAATTATCTATGAAGCCCAGTAAATTTGCAATTATGTATAATATTTAGTGTATATATGTTATTAACCCATAAAAATTGGGTCTATTTGGCCCAGTAAAATAAGCCCACCCGGGCCAATTTAGCCCACGACGGGCTGGCCCAATTATTTTGGGTTAGCCCGATAAAAAATATTGGCCCAAGTTTCAGACTTTCAGTGGAAGCAACAATCAGTCGTGGGAATAGTCTCATCTTTCTCGCTTCCATTTTTCCTGCGCTCTCTCTCTCTCTCTCTCCCCAACTCAACCACTGTTCCATAATCTCTTAAAAACTTGGGCTCCTCAATTGAGGAACTGAGAATTCCAAAATTGTAAAAAAAATATTATGCATATTATAAATGTGGTAGCTGCTGATTTAAGTGGTGAACATCAACGGCGGCAACATCAACGGCGGCGTACTGGGAGCGGAAATTGAATTTGGAACGGTTTGGTGGTTTGTCTATGCTGGGATCTCATGTTTTATAGTGCTTCTTGCTTGAATTATGTCGGGATTGACTTTGGGTCTCATGTCTTTGGGCCTAGTCGAACTCGAGATCCTCCGGCGTAGTGTATTAATGTAGTAATATTTTGTGTTTATATGTATAGCACTATGTTTATTATTGCCAAAGAGAAACGCCATAAGTTTGGAGCTATAGTTTCATGAAGCTAAAGAAACTGAGAATGGATATTGGAACCAAAAAAAAAAAAAAAATTGCTGCAGGGGCGTGGAAAGTTTTAAACAGTTTGGCCACATAATGGACATTCTTATATAAAAAAAAAACATAAAAAAAAAAAAAAGCAGAGAAAAAAAAAAAAAAAGTAAAAATTTGAGACCAGACTAGCCCAATAGCCCAATTCGGACTGGGCTAGCCTGACAATTTATTGGCCCAAGCAAAACCAAACCATGGCCAGCCCAACCCAATTTGTGTGTTGGCCTTGCCACCTCTAAATACAAAACTTTAGGCAATATTTACTTTTTTCTTTGCATAAGAGGTAGATATGTTGGCCTTGCCACCTCTAAATACAAAACTTTAGACAATATTTATTTTTTTCATTGCATAAGAGGTTATGCATATCTAACAAGGTCTCTGATAGCATGTCTAACAACTAACATTGTCTATTTGTGCTCATGTGGCAATTTTTTTAAGCGATCCATTAAAGCATTAGATATGCTCTCCATTCGTGCATCTGCTGCTTCCGCTGCTTCCTTATCTTTCTAGACTATGTTTAGGATCAGACGTACGGAAGAAAGTCTAATATTATGAAAAGTAGAAGCTATCTAAAAGCTAGACAAGGCGCAACCGCTGAGAGCAAGAATTTCATAATAACGGAAACTTTCGACCAACAATGTTCAAAGTGAAATATCAAATGATGCACCGACTCACCTAATTAATACCAAGGCCATCAATTTTTGCATCTAAGAGGAATTCCTAAATCACTTCATTCCTTGCAAGTTAATCGAGCCAATTACATAAAAGCTTCCACAAGACTAGATAATATTATGCATGGAAACTACATTGATAAATAAAATGGCTCATTTGAGCAACCTCGTCATTCTGATCCTAGAAACCAATTACCATAAATATCAGTCCAAGTATTACAACATTGTAAACGAACAAAGATGAAAATAAGTTTTAAGTACTTTTCCAAAGAAAACTATAATGTCCATCCTTGCATAGGTCGAAATAAAAATATTTTTATACTTCAAAAGTCAAAACATAACAAATGAAACGTGCAACTGAAGATAATTTGTGACACCAAAAGCAAATGAGTATTGACTATTTAGTGATAGATCGGAAACTTCAGATTATTTTAAAGTAACTATTTTGAACACAATCAGGGCATATCACAGTATAGCACGGACAAGGATAAAAGGACAACACAAGTCACTAAAAGAAGTAAATTGTTCATCATGATTAATGTAGCAAACAACTAAATGACATGAAAATTATGGCATTTCAAGTAACTATATTGCTAAATTCCAAACCCTCAATGATAAAGAATAAGTAAAATATGATGAACCAAAAACGCAAAGGACGATCAATACACATTACAAGAACACAAATTTCAATCACAAAACACATAAATACACAACGTAATATTCCAAAGTCTTCAACTATTGCCCTCTCCTTTATCCTTTTGAATACCAAGTAGTATTACCGTATAGAAAATGTAGAATTAAACATATTAGAGTTATGAAAGCCAATCACTGCATGTGCCAAACATGAAAACTAAGGAAATTTAGAATTAGACACTTAGAAGTCATACTTATAAAATACTGCATAACAACTTTCAAATTCCAGAAGTCAAGCATTACAGCAACAATAAACGTTGAAAACGTTTAAAGAGCTCTATATCCAATCAAATATCAAATTACGAACCAAAATATAAAATTATGCGGCACCTAAGTTTTTCAACAATAAGAAACACTGCCTAAAAGGAGAATCTTCTAATCAAACAAGCTGAAGCCCATGTCTTCGTCACTCTCCTCCTTTGGCTCCTCCTAGAAAGAACAACACTCGGTCAGACCATGTATCAGATATTTCGATTTACTCAGTCTAAAATCGATAAAATGAGTATGTGTACAAAACGATACCTAACATAATTTAGAATTAGTATAACAATTTTTATATACATTGAAGACGAACAGATGTGCAAATATTTCTACCTTCTTCTCCTCGGCAGCAGGGGCAGCTGCGGCCGCACCACCACCAGCAGCAGCACCTGCAGGAGCAGTAACAGCAACGGCAGCGCCACCTCCACCAGCGCCAACGTTCATAACAAGGTCCTCAATGTTCCTATTCTCACAGAGCTTAGCGAAAAGACTAGGCCAGTAGGACTCTATTGTCACCTTAGCCGCTTTCACTAGTAACGCAATTTTCTCAGCCTAAACACAAAAAAAAAAAAACACATACAATTCAATACCAAAACCAATTCGATGCATATAATTTGGTGTTGGAAGAAAGCTTACAGTGACAGGAATTCCATCGTCATGAAGGATCAAGCAAGCGTAGGTGCAAGCGAGCTCTCCAACCGACATTTTACTTCCAAATCTTGTGATCTACGGAAAATACAAAATACCAAAACAAAAGATCGAAACTAGTTAATCGAAATTAGTAATGAGAAATCAAATTACAGTGAGAAGAATTGAAGAAAAACCTGTGTTCTTAGTAAGAGAAACAAAACTGCTAGATGGTGGTCGAGAGATCTTGGCCGAAAAGGGTGTGAAGAAGAGAATATAAATTGAACTAAAACTAGGGCACACAACAGTGGTTTAATGGACTGATTCTTTTTGTTGGGCTTATTATTGAGCTCAAGAAAATAGACACAAATAGCACTAAATGGTGTTGACGATGATTTTAGCACTCTTTCGACTTTTTGATATTTTTTCTTGTAAAATAAAAATAAAAATGTGGCTTTCCACATTGCCCTAATCAGTAGAGATAACCAATTATTTAATTTATAGACCAAGAAAAATGCATACTAATTATTGTTATCACAAAAAATGGTCATAATGGTTAGTGACAAGTATCTTGGTTGAAATAAGTTAAGAATGAGTTTTGCTTGATTTTTCTTGTTCTTAACCTGTTTCAGGATTGGATATGTTATTCGACCCAAATCGAAAATGCTTCTTAAGTTCTATTTTTTTATTTCTTGATCGTGGTCGAGTGTACATTTATTCTATATTTTTTATGTTAATTTAAGTCAGTTTTCTCCATATTTCTTAGAAAGACTAATAAGGGTAAATATTATACTTATTTCGTCTCTCATTACAAATCATTATTAGTTTTTTTTTTCCTTCTTCAAGTTAGTATTGATTTTTTGTCGTGTTTTCATGTTTTAGGATGAATTTCGAGTTTCGAAAGCATGGTGATGCAAATGGTCTAAAAGAGAGTTCATACAATTGCTTTTAAGTTCATGGGAGTAAAAGACTAGAACTTGAGGCACGAGGCACGATACTCGATACTGGATGTAAAAGAAAAAAAACAAATTTGACCAAGTATGACTTGCTCGCTCGAAATAGTTAAAAGGTAATGCATGAAGTTTGTATGTTGACACGTTTTCAAGAGAATTCTTGACATATTTTTACGATTTAGGGTCTTAAAAACCCTAACCTATATATACAAAACACCGGGGGACATTAAAGAGGTTGGACAATTCTTGTGAATACATAAATAAAAAACACGTATAGGGCTAGCTAGGGTTTGAACGAGAAGCAAAAGAAAGGGAAAAAGTTGTGTTCTGGAATTCAAGCTATGGAATTTGTCTATCAATCTTTGTTTTTCTTTGTTTTTTTCTCTATACCTCGGTAATGTACTTAATCTTTAATATATTTTTTTTCGTAATTCGAACATGAGTAGCCAAATTCCAAATTGTTAGGACGTCGAATGTAACTTACGTTTTGATGCTTTAATTCATTTTTTCACGATTTTAACTTTCAGAGTGAAGAAGTGTTTGATGTTTGTTATTGATCCCCATACTTCCATTTATGTAGCCATTTAAACAATTGATCTGAGAACTATGTTGAGATTGAGAGGCGATATACTTGTTGTTGCTCATAATAATAAATACTATAAATTTTGATAAGGGATAGAGATATACATCTATAGTTAATGTTGTCGTAAATGAATGTTTGTTGATTTTAATGCAATTTTGTGAGTTTGCGAGTCTGATAGAAATATAAGTTATATATTAAAATAGGTTTAACTCTACTCGAAAAATATTGTCAAATAATTTAGGGACATTGACTATCAACACAAATGAATATTGTCGAATACGTGATTTGGTTGAATTAAGTGGACAAACATAGGTGAAATCGAACTCATGAATTTGTGCATGAGCTGGTAAATTTCATCTTTGCCTTTTATTTCTCTCATTTATGTGATGTTCTGAAGAATATCCACCTCGTGGGATTCCTTTTAAGTAAAATTTCAATTGGATCACTAAATTTTAATTTGTTTAATTTAGATAACTAAACTTCAACTTAGTTTCAAATTTCACAACTCTTCTATCAGTTGTCTCGCAAATTGATAAATATTACTTAATTGATAGTTATACCGCAATGAATCTCCCACATAATCATATGTGGCGTGCCAATTTAATGTTTGATGATAAAAGTATTGTAGTAATATTAATAAAATAAGTATTTTAACATTTTAATCTAAAGATACGGCCATGACTCTTGTTTATAATTTTCGTTTCTAGGGTAACACGTAGCAATTAAGTGGAAGATCACATGATTACCAACTAAGCCATTTTGTCTTTTTGGGGGAGGATTGGTGACGGAAGTTCAATAACCTAATTCAGACAAATTAAAGTCTTGTGATCCAATTAAAAGTCCAGTGACCACGAATAAAATTTACCCTGCATGAGCTAAAAAACGCATCGTCAAACAGATTGGTCCATTTTTCATTAAAAATTATGCGGATTGTTCTAGCTCGTAAACAATTGAGATTGCAAGTTCAAAATAAACTAATGTTTTAAGCCAACCACTTTGAATAGTGTTAGTGTATGTTAGGTAGTGTTGAAATTATTTTTAAGTTTTTAAAATTGTAAATCTTACGAAATGTGTAAATAATAAGTGGGTAGTAAATTGTAGGTGTTAAAATATATGTGAATAAAAAGTATGTTTAACTAATTTAAATTATAATTTAAGCTTATCAAAACAAGTTGTTATTCTGTGTGCTTAAAACTCCGCAAAAAACTGAAGACTTCTTTTAGTCTACGCTGCTATCAAACTAAAGACTTCTTTCAGTCCAGAATGAGGATGCCCAAGCCCATGGAAAATAAGACCACCACAAGAAAGGTCATGAGCCGGTCCCACCTACTACCTAATGTACGTGCAAAAACAGAATTGAAAAGAGGGTATTTATATTCACACAACACTTTTTATTTTTTACTCCAAATTTTAATTACATTTAACATTATTAATCTATGAATATTATAGCACTCATGTCCCCAACTTTTTTATCACATTGATATCCTCAACTTTTTATTAATTAGCACATTTTATGTTTGGTAACGGTTTCCATACTAAAATATTTGTTGAAAATTCGTAAAAAGACTTATTCGTCTGTCATATTATAAAAAAAATAATAGATATGAAAATACGATAAAATATTTTTCCTCATTTCAAAGCATGTAAATAAAATATTTTGACATAAATTATCATTAATGATGAAATGTGCTAATTAATGAAATTTGAAGATAAGAATTCGATGACAAAAATTAAGAACATAATTACAACAATGAACAAAAGTTGAAGATCTTAAGTACAATTAAAATGTGGTGCACTTATAATAAATTGTAGTGTGAATAAAATCACCATTGAAAAAATTATAGTCCATGCTTAATTTTTTCTTTAAATTACACAACCACCACCTTGACGATCCCATCGCAATCGCCGCTGCAGTGAGATCTCCACCTCGAGCTCACCAAAAATCTATTTTAATTCTGAATCTTATGTTTAGAGAAATAAATGGGTATTCATGCTACTTTCTGTCTTTTGAATTTCCATGTGGTGATTGCCTATGGTTTTGTCCTTTAGGCTTTTTTTTTTTTTTTTGACTCAGGTTCCAAGCTTCACCTGACTAATCACGAAAGAGTGGCGCTTTCCCCGATTCGCCATCTAGGTAAATTCGAGATCACGGTCACAAATTTATACACACTTGGGACGGACATTCGATGATTCTCTTCCCTATGGACCACTACCTTCCAACATGAAATGTTGCCTTCCAACATGAAATGTTGCCTTCTAGGTGCCGCAAAGATTTGAACCCTCGATCCGAGAACTTTTCTTTACCACTGCGCCATGCCCGTGGAGGCTCCTATTGGCTTTTGTTTTGTAGTGGAATGGTATGTTCGCCAACAACAATGGGTTTTTGCAAACATTAGCTCTCAGTGGGGGTTATGATAGTGGGGCTAATCTCCAACCTATGGTAGGTAGGAGTTATAATGTCCACACATGAGGTGGCAACCCATGATTGTTTTTTTCAATCATGGTGCCGCCACATCATCTCTGAATAGGAGATAGGAGATCGACCCGTTATGATAGTGGGTCGCGATGATGGTGCAAATTTAGTTGTGACTAAAGAGTGGTGGCTATGTTTGCAATGATTATGAGATGTGATGGCTTGTGGAAGTGGTTGTGGTACTAGTGGTGGCGCCATAACATTACATTTTATATATGGGTAATTTACAATTTTGGTCTTCAATCTTTCAAATATGTTACTAACTCTTGCTCTTAACCAATTTTTTTAGCACCAGACATCCCCAACATTTGCAGTTTGTTGCAACTCACGTTTCCATTGACATGTTTTGACGGATTTGGCATCCTCTTTAAATAAACCAAAATAGGAAAAAAAATCAAAAACAACAAAATAAATAAATAAAATTACAAATAAAGTCTCATAACTTTTAAAAAGTACAGAATAACTTCATCTTCTCCAAAAACTACCCCATCCCATGGTCAAATCACTTCAACTCTAACATCTCTTTCACCACCATTAACAAACCCCATTCTTATAATACTAACCAAATATTCTTGCTTTAGTTTTATTGTTTTGGGGGCATTTTCACATATAGTAAACCAAAACTCAAAAAAGAATTGAAGCCAAAGAAATCTGAAAAAATAACAAGATTAAAATTCTCACAGTATTAATACCTTTTGGTGCTTAAAGAATGTTTGGGCAATTTGTTTAAGACAATGATGTTTGGTAGGACGGACTCCATCAAGCAAATTTGCATAATCCAATAAATTCACCGAAAAATTATCGCATGAATTCAAAGAATGAGAAGTTGGGTCATGGAGCTTGTAGGAAAGCAAGCTCGCTCAGTGCGATTCAGAGTGTGGGAAGGATGAAATCCCAAGTCTAGAATCGACTCGGGGGAGTCGGGGGAGAAGCAGACAAGATGACTTAAGGCAGTGAATTTTAGAAGGAACTAAATTGGAATAAATAAGCCTTTCCATATTGCAATTCAACCCCCATCCCCCCTACCCTATGAATTTCTGGAATCTGAATGAATAAAAATATTCTCACATGGTAAAATTGAGAAAGGAGAAGGGTAACAAGGGGTGAAAGATGGAGGCTTGGGAATGAAGGGATAACATACCTAATTTGATACTTCTATGTATCTACCAGTTTGGTAATTCAACTGTGCCTTGAATTTATTTTTTTCTTTTCTCCCAAAAAAAAAAAAAACACAAACAAATTTTAATGATGGTGAAAGAGATGTTAGAGTAGAAGTGATTTGGTTATGGAGTGAAGTAAATTTTAAGGAAGATGAAATTACATTGTACTTTTTAAAAATTATGTGACTTTATTTACAATTTTCTTTTACTTTTTTGTTATTTATACTTTTTTTCTATTTTAGTTTATTTAAAAAAGTGGACAAATCCGTTAAAGTATGTCAATAGAGACGTGATTTGCGACAAACTAAAAAATTGGAGATATCTAATGCTAAAAAAATTGATTAAAAATAAATTAGTAACAGAGACCAAAATTACAAATTATTCTTTTGTGTAATGACATTTACATAGTAAGTAGTGGCAATAACGGCAATATAACATAGCATGTTATATAAATGTTACAATTTGTGTAACATCCTCGATGTTAGCAACTACATAACACCATGTAATTATAGCAAAATCTACGTAACATATTACAAAAATATAAATAGTATTTTTACAATTAAAAAAAAAAAAAAGCAGAAGAGCATTTTTAAATTTTATTTTATTTGTTATGTAACTTTGATTTGCTCTCCGTGGCAGACCATCCCACCTCGAGATAGGCCTCAGAGAGAAGCAGTAAACTGGGATTGACCCGATCCACCACAAAACCCAGGGCAACCAGGTCTGTGTGTGGGTCCATCCAGCCATCCAGGGACTTTGTTACCCCGGCTGGCCAGTTTGACACCAATGCTACATCATCGAAATATTAAAAACTCACTAAGATGTGAGTCGTAGAAGAGGGAGAAACACATTCAAATGCAAAATCTAATTTTAACAGTATGACTGCAACTTGACTGATGATCTGAAAACATCTTCAGCTCGTTAAGTAAAAAACACAAAAATCCAGGTACCAGGTGCTATACTAAAGATTAAAATCCTGCTCATTGACGCAAACCACAATTAGAATACTTAGCCTCCAAAAAAGACATTCAAGAACCGAATGCTCGGAGCTCCTAGTTAGATCCACAAGCCCATTAATAGAAAATATGAAAGAAAAAAAAACATCTAAATTCAAGACATCCCAAAGTGTAATCTCCATCTTATAATTTAACATTTATCCAGTCAACTGTCCTCACTTCATTCATATGCTAAGAAACTCTTCGTCTGTTCAGGGTACCACCATTAAGTGCATATCATATTTGTAACAGAATTAGGCACTGCCAGATCTTGCCTGCAAGGAAATTAACATTAGCGAGATTTAAAATCAGAGTCAACCCAGACACCCAAAAAAAATCAAATGAACAAAACTTGAAAGCCACTTATCCTCAAGTTGGTAATATTATAACTTCCAATCGCAGGCATGATATACTGATGTGCAACACCCATGCATGTAGAGGGGTCCAAATGGGAGGGTGGGAACCCGTCTGTCCCAACTGTGAAAAAGTCCAGACCCCGGGATAGTACAGGTCTGCAGCCCACTAAACCCAGACCTTGCTGTCTTTTTTTCAATTATTTTAGTTTTCCCACTAAAATTCATTAACACAATTTAAAATATAAAAAACCGGGCACCGGGCTGCTCATTTTGACACCTTACATACATGCTTGTTCCTCTTCTTCTGGAACATGAACAGTTTACCTGGTGAGGGGAGGCGGATCTTGACATTGATCCTGACCTTGACGTTGATCTGGGTCTGCAGATTTAAGCAGGCAAAGAACCAAGTATTAATTAGGGTTGTATATTTATAACCAAAAAGAAAATAAATTAGAAGAAAAAATAATTCTCAAATACCTGGTCAGTTTAACAGGAGATTTTGATGGTGATCTGGAAATAGATCGGTCCATTGATTTGCTGCACAAGGAAAATATTACTTGCCGATAAACAAAAGTCAGTCTGTCATCAGGCAAAATATATTTCAAACTAAAAAATACCTTCTGTTCCTTCTTGGACTTCTGCTTCTACTGCGGCTCCTGCTTGGGCTTCTTGATGGACTGCGCTTGTACTCTCTTACCTGAATTCATTGATTTACGAAGGAAAAACAGTAGTTTATTATTTCGCAAGATAGTTGCTTTCATAAAAATTATTTTATGAATTTGTGGAGGTCAGTACTAGAAATGACAATCTACTAAGATTTGAATTCCTCCAAGAAGCAATACTTCGAGGTCGGCCGAATGTGTGGGTTAGTGAGGCTCAAAATTTTCTAATATAAAATTAAAAAGAAAAATTGCACCTACAAAGAATAGAATATAAAAGATACCCGGATATAACTTCTGGTCCAAGGATTCTTGAACTCGGTATCATCAAGTTTCCGGATCTGAGCAAGACAAAAACGTGTTAGCAGATTGGATCAAATAATGGATGCACAAAAGGTAAAATACTTTGACGATGAGTACAACAATGACTTACAGCATATTTCATGTCTTCGTAATTAGTATAGTCAACTATGCCAAAGGTTCCTGAATACAATAACAAAAGTTCAGTGCCAACAAATTTTCATTAACCCCATCAATAGCTCTACATTTACCTCATTAGTATCTCTACAGTTATACAAAGAATTGATATTGCTTAAAATGGACTTACCATCTCTGTCACGTGAAACTTCAGCAAAGCAGACATCCCCGGCTTTTCGCATATGATCCTAATATATTTTCAAGCAAGATAAATACTATAGTTGCAGAAACAACATAGAGAAACAAAGTTCATACTTAAGATGTTCCCCTTACCTTCAAATCTTGCCAAGAAGCAGAAGACGGAAGACCACGAACAATAACTGTATGCATGTAAACATTTTAGGATGACGACATTGAAAAAATATTGCACTGAAAATAGAGATCTAGATCCGAAAGCATCAATCTGTAAGTTTGGCAGTACCTCGATATTCAGAATGGCGAGAAGTGCCAAATCGGCCGCCGCCGCCGTCCCGGTCACGGCCGCCACTGTCACGGCCGCCATAACCACCACGACGATCACTTGAAGGAGGTGGCCCTCTGCCACCATGTGCAAGCTCAACCTAAATTAAGGAGCAGATGAAGTTCAAAAGAAAAAGGACCAAAAGGACAAAACTGAAGAAGGCATAACCAAAACCTAGTTTTAAGGAAAAAAGAAAATTTGCTACTTTGTACTAACTGTCCTCACCCTCAGTCGACAACCATCAAAGTTATAGCCATCTTTTCCCCTGATTGCATCTTCTGCATCCCGAGCACTCTCAAACTAAACATAGTTAAAATTCAAACAAGCCAGATGATAGATTATATCCTCAAGTATTCAAAAAATCCAAAGACAAAAGCAAACACATACATCTGGGTGCTTTGTGTGTGTATACATATGTAGCCCAGAAAGCTGCAAATTTGGGTACAAAAATACCTCCACAAAACAATAGCAGGGAGGACGAGGTGGAATCTTCAATTCAATATCCAATATACGACCATACTGCAAGAATGGAGTGCAAATACTATAAATAAGCAAGTGGGTTTTGGGGATAAAATAGAAAGGGGAAGATGTCGAAGAATTTAAGTAACTATTGGTTGGAACCAGGTATTGAGAAGAAATAATAGCGCATTAGAAACAGAACTATTTTGTTCCATGATTAAAGAAACCATCAATCTACTGCAAACTTAAAACCCCAAACACAACCTTAATATAATAACTGTGATAGTAAATACTAATGCTATACTTCATTGAAAGAAGTCTAAGGTGTTCAGAGGTTCTATTTTGCAACGAAACCTACACGGCTCATGAATTGATAGTTAGTAATCAAGTCAGCAAGTGAGCGAAGGGTGGGGTTGTTGAAAGTGGGGACATAACACTCTGCATCTAATAGACTGGTTTTATATCCATCAGGTACTGCATTCAATAGGAGGCCACCCAATTACGGGTGTTGTTAGAATGCTTTTCAATCATTTTTATCATTGAGTTTTAGTGAAGTTTTACAAATTAATAAAAGTGAAATTACAAGATGTGCATCAAAAACAGACATCAACAAAATATTCACTTAGCATCTGAATAACAGATTTACGAAGTTGGAAAAGATGCAGTTAACGTAATCTTACAAGACTTGCTGCTGCAAAGTTGAAGGACCCTATCTTCCCTAATAAATCGGTTTCACAGATTCGGACAAGTGTTTCAGTTTTAATACTGTTAAACAACACCTAACTCACATGTCCCCTCAGCCATGTGCTCGCACATGTTTATGAAATTCTTTCCTGAAAAGACTTTTTTGGCTGGCTTGGAAAGGCGCTTGTAAATTGTAGCTAAACAAATCTTCTTTAGAAAAGTAATAGTGGCAGATTCCAATGGAATAGTACAAAGCAGGAGAGTACTCTTCAAAATTGCACCCAGAAACACTCCCACTTGAACTCAATCAAACCAAAATAATTAAGACACAGATAGACTAAATATTCAACTCAAACCTTGTAGAATAGGTCTTCAACTTCCGATTCTCTTATATCTCTGCGGGAGGTTGCCAACATAGATTGTCTTGAGTGAAAACGATTGCTCATCTTTAGTCCTTGAAAGAAATTGTGTTCATTTGCAATCTCAGCAGATTGAATATGTTTCATAATTGGAAATGATTTAAAGCAACATTTAAAAAACCAAGTTAAATGTATTCCTATACATTTTGTCTTCGTGTGAAATATTTGACAACAAAAAAATCAAAGCAAAAAATAATACTTATGAAGCAAACTGAGAGCAATCCTCAAGGTGAGCGTTGCTCCACAAGCTCCATTGCTCATATGCTCCAAGATGCTCCAAAGCTATAATTTATTTGAATTAAAATTGGATCTCCTCATCCTCTCTTATTTTTTTTGCAGATGAATAGCTCTTCACAGAGGGAGCAAGAACTTCCAATTACATAAATATACCAAAAACTCCACCCTGACTTCTCCCACTCCCAATCTACATCCCTATGTATGTTTCCCAAGCTCATATTTGTCCAAGCGCTTGACATCTATCATAAACAGAGCATTTGAGTCATGAGATGATGTGAAATTGTCATATATTTATTGATTTACCTTACTCATATTTCCTTTGATATACACTGAAGTGAAATCCTGGAAAATATGTAACTTGCCACTAAATTTATTGAAATATGAGTCATCTGAATTCCAATTCATAATTAGGGGTCAAACATGATGACTTTTACTCTCAGACGCAATACATTTGGCAATGGTCAAGGTGCACAAAAATAATCTAGGCAATTTGTGTGCGAAAGAAAAAATATACTGGGCCCAGTGGCCACAGTGTGTACACTTAAGCACAAGCATGGACAAAATTGCAAGTAATTAAATGTCAAATCATCTAACAAAACTATGTGCAAAGATCTCTTCAAGAGCCAAAAGAATGCTGAAAATAAGCAAGGACGGTCAAGTACAGAGCTTAAACTCTGTGACTTAATTATGGACCGTCCTTGTTACATTGCAATAAACCATGATATCGTATGCATGAAGACTATGTGTCGGCACAAGGAACAGCCAGCTCAAAATAAGAACATTATGATAGTAAGACCCTGACACTTACTATTTTAACGTCAATGTTTATACTTTAAACCTATGAAATTACTCATCTATTCTGCTCTCTGAAAGTATCATTGGTTTTTTGCTGTGTAAGGTAATTTGTGTCATATTGTTACTTCAACTCCTGCCTCTAATAGGTCCCATTGTGCCATAGGTGGAGAAAGTCTGCCATCAATTCAGGCAACATGCAATTAACATCCCTCCAAAAGAGAGACAGAGTGTTGGACTAGCAACAGATTAAAATAGGGGCTTCAGATTTGAAACAAGAAACCCAGAAGAATCAGCCCAAATGGAATCATTTCTAGTTCCAATTCCAGATACCAATCCTGTGCTACCAAAGGCAGTCTCAACAAATTTGGCGGCTACATGAATCCAATTCAATTACCATTCATGGGAAATTCTAATTAAAGAATAAATAGCAATGATGAATGTTCTCAACTTTCTCCTCATAGTTCCAAAAGTTATCCAACCGCCTGCCCCTTTTCCTCAAAAGAGGATAAAAAGGAAAACCCACATACACCGTTTACTGCTACTTACTTTGAAAAATATCTGCTTAATAACTTTTATTACCTAATTAAATCATCGTGGGAAATTAGTAACGATGCGCATGAAACTAAAATAAAAAACTAGAAGTTTGCCATTGGATAAATCATGGAAGCCAAGGTTTGTGTAGCCATACAGGGTTTGAAACCCCCAACTCAAATTCGAAATTAATTGATTCTAACTTCAATTCTAGAGCCCTTTTATCACCCTACGGAATACAGGACAGATATAATTGCCTAAACGTAATCCCTTATCGAGCAAAAAATAGAGGAAAACGAGACATATTAACACTAGTAACATACAAGAGTTGAAAAGGAGCTCAGCAACTGAACTCTTCGAGAAATTCAATTTCCTTGAACCAAGAACCAACACCTCATCGAGCTGGGAATAAATACTTTAACCAATATAAATGACTCTCTCATATAGAAAATCAGTATGTACATGTATCTAGATATGTATAGATTGACGATTTGAGGGTTGAGTAGAGAGAGAAACAAAGTACCTCTGTTTCTGACGTTCTTCTCTCGGTTATTGTGCTATCGTGCAGCGCTAATTACCATACGTCGGGACGGAACATTTTATATTCCGGGTAAAATTTATCAGCAGTCACGGAACTTTTAGCAAAAATTTTAATTTGCAATTCGATCACTAAACTTCAACTTAATTTCAAATTTCACCACCCACCACCTTCTACCTCCCAAATGAACAAAAATTATTTAATTGACTATCATACTACAACATATCTTCTATGTAATTGCTGTATGACATGCCAACTTATCGTTAAATCACGTTTTGTTAAAAAGTACATTTGTTAACTTTTTATCTGTAGGTAGTCATAACTTTATTTTATTATTTTGATTGCTAAATTGTTATATAACAATTATGTGAAAGATCAGTTATAGTATATCGTAAACTAAACAATTTTTATTAACTTGGGAAGATGATAAGTAACAGAATATAATTAAATTAAATTCAATAACTCATTTGAGATAAATTAAAGTTCAATAGTTCAATTGAAATTTTACCAAAAGTTTAGTGACTGCTAATGAAATTTATCCTTACATTCTTGATTTATTTAATTTTAAGGGGCTTGAGGTTTCATCAAATTACATTTACCTCCTTATGTCTTCACATAATTATGCCATGGAAGGAATTTTCTAGAAGGCCGTTTTAAACGGACCAAATGCAGGCCTCCTCTTGAATTTTTTGCATGCTTGGTTACGCTTAAACAATATAAAAAGTAATTTTAAAAACATAGATTTCTAAAAATTCTATTTAAATTGAATTGAAGACAATTAAATTTCAATAAAATATATTAAAATCTAATTTTGAAATACCTAAATTTATATTAATTTTTAAAATTCATTGAAATTTGAATTGAGAACACCCTTACTTTTGAAACAAAATCCTTATATCCAAAATGTAGTTAAAAAGTTCGCTATGATAGATGCTAAATCTCTGAGTTTAGTATTAGCAAATCATTTTGTTCTTAGCTAAGACGAATGTGCAAATAATGAATAAGAACTTTCCATATTCAAACGTGATAGACTTAGTGATGTACACTTTGGTGTGTACAACTACCATGCCTGATATTGCTCTCTATTATAGCACATTTGAATGTATATAATCACTGGAATTCAATACCTGAAAGCTCTCAAGTGACTCCTAAGATAATTCAACAGTACTGCAGATGTGGGTTTAGTTTTTAGACATTGTAGTGAAGGAATTAGATTGAAAGGGTGTGTTGGTGCAAGATCAACCCACAATAATGGTTAGCAGCCATTCGACGGAAGCGGAAAGAGCCCCAGGATTCAATGTAAAGAGCTAGTCCTCACCCAACTTATAGCCCAATTGAACCCTAACAAGACCGCTAATGGTCTCTTGGCAGCTTGAGCCGTGGTCGACCTCCATCTCTTCAAAGGTTGAAGTCATTGGAAGATTGGTCCAACAGTCAGGTTCACCAAGCAGCTAGCCATGTCCAGTACAAACTGAGGCTCGGCATGTGGTTGGCATAATGTAAAATAGTCAGTAATACAAAACCACAGGAAATCAAATGTCATTCCAAAGATTAAAATGTTGGTAAATGATGCAAACAATTATAGACCAATTTAGCCTCCAAAAATAATTCATTGTGCAAATAATCAGTACTCGATTAAATCCACAAGCCATCAATAGAAACCATCAAGACATCCCAAAGTCTAAATTGAAGCTTTATAGTGACATGTTCCAGTACAGTATCATCACAGCAGCATATCAGTCACATGCTAAAAAGCTCTAGCATGCGAGCAGGCTAGAATGAGTGCACGTCAGATCTAGCCACTGCCCGATCTTGCCTGGAATGAAATTAATAAGAGTGAGAATTTTAAGCAAAAGTCAATAAAACAACCCTAAAGAAACAAATAAACAGACTTGAAATCTCTTCGAGCCCAGATTTATATCTTTCATTGCAGGAAGAATGCACTAACGTGAAATACTCGTACATGTCAATTGTTTTTTATTACCTGGTGAGGAGATGCCGATCTTGAAATTGATCTGGACCTTGACCTGGACCTGGACCTGGAATTGGAATTGGAATTGGACTTGGACTTGGACCTGGACCTGGACCTGGACCTGGGTTTGGCTCTGCACAATTAAAGCAAACAAAGAACGAAGGGTTGATGTGGGCAATGTATTAATAACTGCAAAGCAAATGAATTAGAAGAGATTCATTCCCATGTAGTACCTGGACGGTTTAACAGGAGATTTAGATGGTGATTTGGAAATAGATCGATCAATTGATTTGCTGCAAAAAGAAACATATTAGTTCAGAATTGCCAAATAGAGTCTGTTGTGAAAGCCAAGCAAATATACTTCAAACTACAAATACCTTCTATTCCTTCTTGGACTTCTGCTTCGACTGCGGCTCCTACTTGGGCTTCTTGACAGACTGCGCTTGTATTCCCTTACCTGAACCCATTGACGTACAAAAAAAACTAGTCTATTATTTCTCAAGGTAAGTTGCTTTCATGAAGATAATTTTTCATATTCGTGAAGCTCAATCCCAACAATTACTGATCTTGGAGTAAAATTCCTCGGAGATGAAATAACATTTCCAGGCCGCATCAATAATTGCAAGAGATTGTATCGGTCTGAGGGGCTCAAATTTACTTTAAATGCTAATAAAGCAAAAGCTGAATATATATTACCCGGATATAAGTTCTGGTCCAGGGATTTCTGAACTCGCTATCATCAAGTTTCCGGATCTGAGTAAGACAAAAACGCGTTAGCAACTAGAATGGAACAAATTATCAGTGCCCATCAATGCCAAAATGTGAACTACTTTGCAAATGAGTACTTCAATAACTTACAGCATATTTCATGTCTTCAATATTAGTATAATCAACTAGGCCATAGGTTCCTGAATACAATAACATAAGTTCAATTTAACATATTTGCAAAAAAGCCATTAATATCTGCTATGCTTCAATACACAAATTGGTATTGCTGAAAATGCCTAATATACCTTCACTGTCACGGGAAACTTCAGCAAAACAGACATCCCCAGCTTTTCGCATATGATCCTAAAACATTTTGCAGCAAGATAAATACCATAGCTCCAGAAACAAGCAAGTGAAACAAATTTCTCACTTAAAAGATATTCCCCTTACCTTCAAATCTTGCCAAGAAGCAGAAGACGGAAGCCCGCGAACAACAACTGTATGCATGTAAACATTTTAAGATGAAGACATTGAAACATTCTTACATTGGAAATAGTGCAAGCATACATCCAAATCAGTAAGAATCAATTGTTAAGTTTGGCAGTACCTCGATAATCAGAATGGCGAGAAGTGCCGAATCGCCCGCCGCCTCCGCCTCCGCCTCCACCTCCACCTCCCCCTCCGCCTCCCCTCCCCTCCACCTCCGCCGCCGCCATAGCCACCACGACGATCACTTGAAGATGATGGCCCTCTGCCACCATGTGCAAGCTCAACCTAACAAGGAGCAGATTAAGTTCAACAGAAAATCAATAAAAGAAAAGGACAAAAATGAAGAAGTTATAAACAATAACTAGTTATAAAAATAAAAAATAAAAATGATACTTTTTAGGAACCGTTCTCACCCTCAGTCGACAACCATCAAAGTTATAGCCGTCTCTTCCCTTGATAGCATCTTCTGCATCCCGAGAATGCTCAAACTACACAATTAAAATTCAAACTCGTAACATGACCGATTATTTCCTCAATTATCCAAGAATTTGAAAGGTAAAAAAAAAGGTGGGTCCTATACATCTGTGAATTTGTGTTTAGGATGAAAATACCTCCACAAAACAATAGCAAGGAGGACGAGGTGGAATCTTCAATTCAATCTCCAATATACGACCATACTGCAAGAGAAGAATAAGGATACTATAAATAAGCAATCAACTTTTAGAGGCGAAAAGAGTGGGAAATGTCTAAAAATTTAAGCCATCATTGAACTCAATTAGAACCAGGTATTGAGAAGGGATAGAATTACATGCTAGAAACAGAAACATTGTGTCCTGTGTTTCAGAAATACCATCATTCCCCTGCTAATTTAAAACACCAAACACATCCTTAATTCCCTTTAGATATTCTCTTAGCATCAAAAACCACACAGTTCATGAATTGATTATTAGTAAGGATGCTACCACAAGTGGGGGGGTTGTTGAAATTGGGGGCATAACAATCAATCTAGCAGACTCCTATATCCATCTGATACTGTATTCAAGAATAGACCCAGATTAGGAGTGACTTTAAAATGCTACGCCACCGCTTTTAACATTTAGTTTGATTAAAGCTTTGCCAGTTAATAAATGCAAAATTACAAAAGGCATGCCATCCAAAGATGGCACAGTAATATTCCCTTGCCAAACGAATAGCAGATTTACCTGGGTGGAAAAAGATGCAAGCAACGTACAAGAATTGTGATGCAGAGTTGAAGGAACTTGCATTTCCTAATAAATTGGTTCCACACACTCAAGACAACTGTTTCAGTCATAAAACGCTTCAATAACAACAAATTTTACATATCCCCCACCCATTTGCTGCTATGTATGAAGTGCTACTACGACAGGACTTCTACGAGAGTTGTTTCTGCCACTAGGGAGTAATTAGAGAGAACAACAGAATAAAATGCTTGTACATTGTAGCTATACAACTCTGCCATAGAAAAGTAACGGCTGTTTCCAAATGCATTAGAATAGAGCAGGACAGCACTCTTTCAAAATTGCACCGAGCAACACTCCCATTTGAACCCCACGAAACCAAATAATTAGGAGGGAGTTACATTAAATATTTAACTCAAACCTTGTAGAATATGTCTTCAACTTCTGACTCTCTTATATCTGCGGGAAGGTTGCCAACATAGATTGTGCGAGAGAAACGACCACTCATTTTCACTCCTTGAAAGTAATCACGTTCACTGCAATGCTGCAGATATTTCATAATTGGGAACAATTTAAAGCTAAGCAATGAGAAACAATACCAAATTCAATATATTCCTATACATTTTCTGTCCTCGTGAGATATATTTGACAACACCAAATCAAAAGCAAAACAAAACTTATGAAGCAAACCAAGAGAGCAATCCTCAAGGTGAGCGGTGCTCCACAAGCTCCATTTCTCATATGCTCCAAGATGCTCCAAAGCTATAATTTTTTTGAATTAAAATTTGATCTCCTCATCCTCTCTAAAATTTTTGCAGATGAATAGCTCTTCACAGAGGGAGCAAGAACTTCCAATTATATAAATATACCAAAAATTCCTCCCTGATTTCTCCCACTCCCAATCTACATCCCTATGAATGATTCCAAAGCTCATATTTGTCCAAGCGCCTGACATCTATCATAAACAAAGCATTTGTGTCATGAGATGAGGTAAGATTGTCATATATTTATCGATTTACCTTAATCAGATTTCCCTGAAATACAGTGAAGAAAACAGTCCTCGAAAATACATGTCCCCAAAATTTACTGAAATACGAGTCAATTGAATTCAAGTTCATAATTATGGTCCAATGATGACGACTATTTCTCGCTGACCCAATACAATTGGCGATGTGCAGAAAAGCTATGCAAATTGTATTTGTAAGGAAAAATATACTGGGCACAAAAGCATATCTGAGAATAGAACTTTATTTTAGGTCGACTGGCAGACCAAAACTTACAAACTCAAAATTCCAGGCATTCACAGCTTAGCACGTGCCTGGAAATGATTGCAAGAAACAAAACAAAGATATCATCTAACAAAAACCATGTCTAAAATATTTTCGGGAGCCAAAAACGAAGATGCAATGATGCCCTAGTATAGAGCTTAATCTCTATGACTTTTCTATGGGCTGTTCTTTTTGCATTGCTACAATCTATAGTATCATATACATGCGAACTATATGCCGGCACAAGGAATAGGCAGCTCAAAATATGATGATTATTTCAAAAATCTGTAAATATAGTCGTAATGTCAATATTCACACTTCAAGAATATTGGTCTATTCTCTGAAAAAAATATTGCTTTTTAATATCCAAGGTAGTTTGTTTCATAATGTTACTTCAATTGCTGCCTCTATTAGGTGTCCTCGTGCCACAATGGAGAAAATCAGCCATTAATTAGGGTGCTTGAAACTGTGATATTAGCATCTATCTAAGAGATGGACAGTGATAGACTTGCCACAGATTCAAATAGGGGCTTCGGTTCGGTCGAATTGTTTCTAATTCTGATTCCAAAACCACAATTCCATACCACCAAATGCAGTCTCACTTTTTTGAAATATTAAATTATCTAATCAAAATCAATTAGCATTCATAAGCTGAATCTATGCACACAATAGATAGTGATGATGAATCTTATCAATATTCAAACACAATAAACTTGTTATCCAAAAGTTACCCAACCATCCATCCCCTTTCCTCTCGATAAACATAAAAGGCAAAAACACGTGCACGGTGCACCATTCAATATTTAAAAAGGCAAAAATAGGTACTGAGGCGCTTTTCAATTATGAGGCGAGGCGTAAGTCTCGAGGTGGTTTGAGGCGTAGGCCTCACCATGAACTAAAAAATTAGTTAAAAAACTGTAAATTGATATAAAATAGTCTATTTTAACAAGTAAAGAGCAGAACATCAATTGAAATTTCTTAAGTATATTATCAAAAACATGATTTACTTGTTGACAAATTTTACTCATTTAAAAAACATGATCTGCTCCTGATGTCTGACTTAGTGACTTGTCCATTGCTATACCAAGCAACCTTTGGGGCTAAGGAGCTTAAAAAAGTACTTAAATCCACGCCTCAAGACGTGGACGATGCGCCTCATGGTAAGGTGCGCATCACCAGCGCCTTTTCAAACCATGGCACCATTCACTGCTATTTACTTTGGAGAACGTCTGTCCTATAACTTTCACTATCCAATTAAACCAATTGTGAAATTAAGAGAAAAATAATAAATACGCACATAAACCACAAACAAATATAAACATTCGATGTTTTCCTCTGAGAAAACCATCGGCGATAAAGCTTGTTACTTGTTAGTGAGAAATGGGGTTTGCAATTAACACTGAAATCCCCAAATCAAATCGAAATTAATCTCGTCCAACTTCAATTCTAAAGCCCTAGGTTCATGGGAACGAATACGGGACAAATATAATTACTGTATAGTCACGCCACAAAACCCTATACAGGACAATTATAGCCAATTAAACACATTTGTCGCCGGTAACATACCACAGCTGAAAGTAACTCAGCAACTGAACTCCAACTTTCCCGAACCACGCAAAACAAATACCTCGTCCAGCCGGGGCTTCTTCACCTTATTTTTCCTATACAAAAATATAAAAATTACGGTGATAATTTCAGAATACATGTGTGCGTGCACGATTGATAGTAAGAGATTACCTCCGTTTTTAACGTTTTGAGTTCTCGTGGTTGGCTAATTAGCGAATTAGGGTTCAGACGTTCAGTATACCTACGGTATAGATCTCTGCATTCTTGACTCCTTTTTGCTTCAATGGCTTTAGGTTTTGTCAAATTACACTTGCCTCCTCGACATTTCAGATTCTTATGCTAACGTCCGGTCTTCTCCGTGTAACCTACTTTTCTTTTCTTTTTTGGGTAAATAACATTGGGGTCCCGAACCTTTAAACTTTGTAACGATGGGATCTCAAACCTTCAATATCTAACATTCGGAGTTTTTAACCTTTAAAAAATGCGCAAACAAAATTCTTCTTTTAAAAAAATCGTTAGTTTTACCGTTAAATAGTCAAAAATTTCTTAAAATAACCAATCTACTATTTTCGAATTAAAATAAGAAGGAAAAAAAAATTACAATCAACCCAACATCAACCAACAAAATACAAAATTACAACTCATACAACCACATATTCTTCTCTAAAATATCGCAGCCAACCATCACCCACCGGAAAACCCACAAAATACTTATGCCAACCACCACCCACTTCTTCGTGTATTGGTTTATTTTTTTCTTTCACACAACAGGTTTATGGCTGTCCATAATATTAATAATCCAACCGTTAAGAACCCTAATTTCTAATGGACGAAATTCCCAATCCAATTCACTCCCGTTACAGGAAATTTTGAGCTTCCATAGTCATTGGCGTTAAAATCAAGTTAACAACTAATCCCTCTTATAATTTCAATCCAAAATTTGGTCTCGTAATCTTTTCATTTGAAAGGATATTGAAGATGATTTGAAACTTAGTGAGGATTTGTCTATTTGGATATTGTTTCTCATCAGTACAACAAGAGTGTATACCTCAAGCTATGTTAGGAATGGATGTCCTTCACCAGCTTCTGCCGTAGCGGTAGCCACCGGCAGAGAACACTACGACCGCGGTGATTGCTCGGGAGGTCTTTCTGATTATTGTCACTGCTATTTTGCGGCAGAAGTGAAATGGGTTTACGCTTAAAATCTGGGACGAGTTTTTTTTTATTGATTTATGCTCATAGCCTTCTTTTGTGGGTTTTCTTGTTGGGGTGGTTGGCGGCGGTATTTTAGAGAAGAGTAAGTGGTTTGATGGGTTGTAATTTTTTATTTTGTTGATTGTGAGTTGATTGGAGAATAAAAAATGGGAGAGGGGGTAAATTGGAAAAGAATAAGTGGGGAGAAGGTTGATTGCAATTTTTCATTTATTTTATTTTTTCTTTGTTTCTTATTTTAATTCGAAAATGGTAGATTGGTTATTTTAAAAAAATAACCATTTAAATGTCAAACTAACGATTTTTTTAACAGAAGGACTTTGCTTACACGTTTTTTAAAGGTTAAGGACCTGAGGTGCTAAACATTGAAAATTTGGGGACCTCAGTGCTATTTACCTTTTTTTTTTTTGGTAAATTATATTCACATTCTTCATTCTTTTAATTTTAATTTGTAACAATTTCATTTCCAATCATAATTTGCCCCAGTAGTCCCCAATGGTTTTTTGTTTTTATGATTTTTCCATTAACTTAATTAAAATAAAATAATAGAAAAATTAATGAAAATTTTACACCTAACTTTTCAAAGGTACAAAATAATCTATTTATGTTATATTATTTAAAACAATTAAAAAACAAAAGACTTCATATTCTTCCCTAATCCCACCCCACCCCCTACGACCAAATCGGGGGGAGAAGACGGGGGATTTCACCCCGATTTCAGACTTAAACTCGTCGGAGTTTGAGTCCGATATTTCTCTGGTTTCGCGAAATCATATTTGCACAGAAGTTAGATGAGGCTAATGTGAATGACGAAAATAATGCAGAGTTGCTTAAGTTTAAGGAAATGATTGAGAGTCTCGGAAGAAACTGACTCTAAATAATGAACCAGCAGTTGGGCCAATGCCTTTGCGAATGGCAGAAGGGCTCATTAGCTATGGTGGCGCACTTAGGCCTAATGAAGGTGATGCCATTGCACAGTATGTTCAGCAAGGTAAATATATTCATCGCAGAGGTGAAGTGGGCCTTTCAGTTGAGGAGATTTCGAAGTTTGAAACTCTTGGGTATGTGATGACTGGTAGCAGGCATCAGCAAATTAATGCCATACGCATCAGAAAAGAAAACCAAGTTTATAGGTTGAGGGCAAACGAGCCCTGGCAATGTTTAACCAATATACTGCTTCTCTGCTATAAGATTCGACCATATGATCTATGAAAATGGATGACTGGGATTTAAACCTCCTTGTTCTTGATGAAGTCTTGATAGGCGAGGGTGACGATTTGAATTGCGGTGGTTATGGTTTTAGGATTGAGGCGGTTAGTAAAATAAAGAGAAAATCGTTTGAGGGCGAGTTTCGTTTGAGAGAAGATTAAAAACATAGAGACAGTCGGACATATATATATATTTTTTCCAATAGCTGAAAAAACTTCCTACGGTCGTGACTATGAGTATGTTTGGTAAAGATTTTTATAAATTATAAGTAATGGATCCTACGGAATATATGGATAAAAATTGCAGGTATTACGAAATGTATGGATAAAAATAATTTTTGATAACATACTCTATGAGGAGAAGTCCAAGCATGAACAGAAAGTTATAGCGATATTATCGAACCAGGCCTACCTTACTCGACTAATTCAATCGGTAAAATCGGGAACTGGCCCAAATATTATATATATAACCCACCCAAAAAAATTCATCAATCCATCCATTTTTGAAGAAATTGTTGAACCGTTTCCGATTTTACCGGTTTTAAAAATTATTTCTTTCAACAATTAATTTTAACTGATCATTGAAATTCATATCTCTCTCTTACACGAAATGAATTAAAAGAATGAAAAATCAAAAAATTTGCATTTGAGCAATTTTGTGATTTCTAAAAACTTTTTATTTTTTAAATCACAAGACAAATTTTTAAAACATTGGGTTATGGCTGATTTGCAACGTCTAGCGCAGCGCCATATAAGGTAGGATTGTGGATTTCCTCACTATCATTTTGCTGGGAGGGCCATCGAGGGTGATGGTGCAGCGCCATATATGGCTGATAATGCTTGGGTCTGAAATTTGGTCCGAGGTGGGGTGGATAAGAAGATGAAGTTTTATTTTATTTTTTTGTTTTTTAATTGTTTTAAATAATATATTGTAAAGCGATCATTCTGTACTTTTGGAAAAAATTAAAAAATTAAGTACCCTAACTGCAATTTTTTCATTAAATTTTCTATTTTTTGCTATTTTAATGTATTTAAATCAAGAGCAAAATCGCCAAAAAAATTATTTCAGGATTATCAATGCGAATTAATAAAAAGATGGAATGATATTTGAGAATAAATTAAATGTATATAATATTGTTACAAAATTGAAATAATGGATAATGTGAATATAATTTATTTATTTTATATATTTTTATTTTTAAGCGGCCAGTTCCTGTGAATTAAGGAATGATAACAGGTTAAACTAAACTCATTACGATAAATAATTTTTTTGAATCAAGTTTGT
The DNA here is from genome assembly GCA_023638005.1 of Forsythia suspensa. Taxonomy (NCBI): domain Eukaryota; kingdom Viridiplantae; phylum Streptophyta; class Magnoliopsida; order Lamiales; family Oleaceae; genus Forsythia; species Forsythia suspensa. The sequence continues at coordinate 50,491,734 of CM042666.1, forward strand.
TATTATTACGTAATTGAACAAAGATTAGGTGCCAAAGAGACATCATCTACCTAATCATAATACATTAAAAGCAAATCTTTAAATTATTTTACGTGAGAATAACAAAATTTAAAGATTTGGAATATGTTTGGTAAATTTTGTCATACGGAACATGTAGATAAAAGTTGTAGGTCTTATAAAATATGTGGATAAAAATGATGTTTGACTAACCTAAATACTTATAAACACTAGCAAATATTCTCTTGATAAGGATTTACTTGTGAAAATATATTGGATTAATATCATCTCCAATAAGTTTTTTAAACATAAAATATTTTCTATTTTAAAAAGTCAAATCTTAAAATTATACTTCAAGAGACTCTCTAAATTAATTTTTTAAAATAGAGTGAGTTTGGTTCTATAATTAATGAATTATAATTTTCAATACTTATATATTAACTAAATTAAATAATATATACAAAATGAAATAGAGGAAAATAATTATAAGAGAAATATGTCAAAATAACATATAAGAAAAAATAATAAATACTTATTGGGAGAAGTAAAATAAAGTATTGAAAATAAATAAATTGTTGGAGTATTTAAAAAAATTTATTCTCTAAATTTATATATACTCTCAAAAATTCAAAAGATGCTTTCTAAAAATAGAGAACGTAAGATGTTATCTATTTTAAAAAGTCAGTCTTTAAAATGATGTTCAAAGAGAGTCTTTAAATAAACTTTTTAATATAGAGAATGTATTTGACTCTATAAAAGAATTTTAATTTTCAATACTTCATATAATGATTGAATTATGTATACAAAATAAAATAGAGAAAATAAAGAAAAATTATATAATAATTATGAGAGAGTCGTGTTAAAAGAAAATAAATTAGGAGAGAGTCATTTTAACATTTTTTTATCGACTTTTAAGTTATTTATATTTATGATTTCATATTAATAAAACTTAATTTGGGGAGTAAGTCTTAGCATTTTATTTTTGGATGGAAGGGACGACGGAGGATAGAGGACGGAGGAGAGGGAGCAACACTTAACTAAATTAACTTCTACAAGCACAATCAAATGTGAACTTTACGATGTCTCAATAATTTTGTTTTCTTAAAAAGCCTTCTTGAAAATTTGCACTTTATATTGCGTGCGCTTGCTATTTTGAACAATTCGTTTTATCTTGAGAGATATAACGATATAGACAAATTAACGTGTTAAATTTTTTTTTATCTACACTCAATCATGTGTGTAATGTAGTTCTTAAGAAAAAGACTTGATGTTTATCTCTTTTTTTCATTTATTCACGTGTCAAGAGATTTAAGAGTCCGCTTGAGATTGATTTTAAAGCTCGATTTGAAATTGTTTAGGCGTTTGGTAAATTTTAAAAAATGATTCTAAAAGAATAAGATCTTGACAGTGAGATTTTGAGAAGCAGTAAATAGTAACTTCTCAATCTCAACTTTTAACATTTCCACTTATTTATTATTAAAATACAAATTTTTAATCATAATTAACTAAAGTATTTCTTTTTATGTCATTGGTTTGTTAGTATTCTAATAATGAATCTTTACAAATAATTTAAATTTAAGTTCAATTGATTTTTTTATTATATGATTATATTTTTATTTTGTAATTTTTATAAATTTTGAGATATAATAGATGTGTGTTATTTTTATTTTTAAAATAATTATGATGTATGTATTGTCTTGAAAAAATATTTGATAATATTACAAATTGTTGTAAAAATAAAAATAAATTTTACAATAAGATTCATGATAATAATAATACAAAATAATATTATTATAATAATTGTCTATTTAAGTAATTTCTTACGATCACAACAATAAATCATTTTTATTTACCAAACGTTCAAATGCTGATTTTAAACATACAACAATTTTGAAACAAGAACTTACCAAACATTTATTTGATTCTTTTCACAACCGATTCTTTCTGCAACACATAAAAATTAATACTTTTAAAAGTACAATAATATCAAACAAAGCTTAAAACTCAAATATCAAAATATGTTCCTTTCAGCATTTTCAAATTAATCTTTATCCACAATTAAAAGAATGCATATATAAATAGTTAAATACTAGCATCTAGTTTCACTTATTAATAGAAGCTTAATAACATATAATGTGAAGATGTGGCTCTAGAATTACGTGCAACTCTATTAAGTTGTGTGAGGGTATGATTTTAATGAGCTTAGCACCCAACTTATTAGCTCATAGCGATATGTCTTGATAACAATTTAATTTGACATTAATCCACGAACAATATGATTACATTGTTAATAAATTGAGCTTGTACCAAACTTGTCCCCTAACCACCTTAGTAAATGTCGATGACCCACATCAAATAGTCAATTGACCAATTTGAGTGTCGCAAAACTTCACTTTAACATTTTATCTTTTAAAGACTCGGCATTTGTTCGAGTAATAAAATTGTTCAATGAAAATGTAAATCAATTTTATATGAATATGTTGGTTTTCTATCTCAAATTTCAAAATATTTTAATAAATTTTTCGTGACTATTAAAATTTTATAAGTTCAAAAAATAGGTGGAATATCTAAATTCTAAATAACTTGCAAAATTCTAGCAAACACTAGGAAGAGATTTTGCAACATTAAAATAACACGAAAATAAATATGAGTACGCGAGTCAAGTGATTTACACACTACATTTTATTGTAGGGCCTACTTATTTTGACAAAATTATATTTGGTACATTCAATTGAACATAATAGATGAAGAAGAGTATATAATAAAATTTGTGTGTTGGGTAATTTGATTTTTATTTATATTTTAATCTCTTGGTTTTATTATTACTTGGATTTAATAATTGTGAAAAGAATTTATTGAAATATTACAGGCCACATTTTTTGCATAAACAAAAAATTCCCGAATTTTTTTTTATTAATCTGGTTCCACGTGAAAATGGACCAAATTTAGGAAAATCAACGTATAGGAGCAAGGAGGGAAACGTGGCATTAAGTTTGAATAGTCATCGCACTCACTGTAACGAATTACACAAACCAATAATTCGATATTTATTTGGAACCCTGGACATTAATAAATTGCATAACTATTCAAGTTCTACTACTAATTTTTTTTTTTTGCTTTTTTAAAATAAGCAAATTGAGTGTGTTTAGCAAAGCTTTTTAAAGTCATTTATCATTAAATTTTTGAAGTTTGGTTAAAGTTAATAAATATTTATTAATCATAAAAAAGATTTTTAAGTTTTTTAGAGAAGCTCAAATTTGAGCTTTTCTAAAAATCTTTAAATTTAATTTTTATGGGAAGTTGAATATACATTTAATAACTTTACATTATTATAGCTATAATGTTTAATAATCATTTAATGTTGATGACAATTTTCAAATTGACAATATTATAGTCAATAGTTTTTTATTAAAAATTATTTTGAAAAAAATTTTACTAGCAAAAAATTATACTCACAACAGTCGTGCTAAACGGATACATACATTTTCATACTTGAGTCAGTAATAATGAACTAATACAAGTAAGGTCGATTGAGTAAATCTAAAATATTATTAATGTTTTTACAAAATAATTGGATATAGTTTGAAATTGATTGAGTAGTATATGATATTATGAAAGATATTGATTGCTTGTGATTATTGATAAGTAAGTTTTATTGCGATATTGTGGTCAAAATATTATGTTTGACAAGACTTATTGTCACTTATCTCGAATTCGAATAACTATAGGAAAAATATCAAAATTATCTCAGTATTCAGTATCGAGTCTTATTTATCATATACTAAAGTAATATATTTTTCAACATTGACAAATAAATCAAAGGCAAACTTGAGGATGGTGAAGTCAAGTACTAGACTCTATGTTCATTTGTACATCTCATGGCTCACAAGGATAAAAAGTTACAAAATATATATATTATATTGTCTTCTATTGTATTTTAATAAATATTAATGTTTCCTAAATTCAGAAAAACTGTCAATTTTCACTAAAATTCTTTCAAAATAGTCACTGAAGTCCATTAATGGCAACCAACGATGATGCTAACGTCGATGGTCAATCATCTATAAATTTGTCAAAGATGTTTAATTTGGGATAAAAAAATTTAAGTTTACTCAAAATTCAACGTAAAATTTGACTTTATCCATATCAAAATATATAATAATAATGTAAATATTTTTGGGTACTACACGATTAATCATAATTTGAAAACCGGCTTCAAAATTTGGCAAGAAACAAACATATCCATAAAATGAAAACAACGAAACGACATCTATTTGACTACTTGACAGTGCAGAATTTTCTTCCCTCGCCCGGCATAGCACACGTAAACAACAAATGAATTGACACATACATATAACGAATTGCAGCGAGTTTGAACAATTTGCATACGGTTCTCTGTATTTAGTGGCTGTAACATTAGCATCAATTGACGCGCCTCTCAAGAAAAAAAATATTGAAACGGAAGTGTACATCACAGCAGCGGATAAAAACTAGTTTCTTACCACCTACTATTCGCTTACACGTGGCGACTCGCATGACTTTTACTACCACGTGGATCCAGTAATCACCAAATTTGTGCACCCTCATAAATCACACCATGCATGATGCATGACAACATGAACACTCTATAACTTAGCCCGCGTATAATCTCAACCTGCGTTGCGGGCTTAGGTTTTGTAAAAGTATGTTTGTAAATTATGAATATTATAAATAGTAGATCTTATAATAAATATCGTGTGTATAAAAATTATGTTAAATTAATTTATAAGAACGTATATTTGATAGAGTTTAAAATAAACTATTTTTTTTATAATTATTTTCAACCAAATATTTTATAGGACCTACAACTTTTATTAATTTTTCAACCACATATTTCTTCAATTTTATCAAAATCTCATAAAAAATTACTATTAAACTTTGTTAAACAGACTATAAAGTACTTATAAGTACTAACAAACATGCTATAAATATATGTTCGATAATGTTGAAATTATTTTTTAAATACTTATAAGTTGTGAGTTATATTGAATTATAGATAATAAGTGGATAGTAAGTTGTGGACTTTATGAAATTTGTAGATAAAAAATATGTTTGAAAATTTTGACAAACTTAAATTATAATTTAAGTTTTAACAAACATGCTATAAGTGCGTGTTTGACCGTATAGAAATTATTTTTTAAATGTTTATAAACTATAGATCTTATCAAATGCATGAATAATAAGTAAATAGTAAATTGTGAATATACAAAATATATTTGATCATTTAACTAACTTTAATTATAATTTAAGCTTAACAATTGTTTATCATTGTTTAAATTATAATTTCAGCTCGTTAAACTAGTCAAACATAATTTTTATCTACATATTTCGTACGATCCATAACTTACTATTTATTATTTACACATTCTATATGACCAACTTATTATAAACACTTAAAAAATAATTTAAACACTATCAAAGGTACACTAAATCTTACCAACATTTAAATCTGGTAGTCGGAGTTTGATTTCTCAATCTAATTTTGGCTTCTACAATCAAGCCTCAACCCTAATAAGGTCTTTAATTTGACAAAGCTATAAAAGCATAATCTAAATATTAATTGCCTAATTCATTACAACAATAATGTATCACGTTAGTCGTAAATCAAAATAATATATCCCTCAATCGTTTTACTATTGTCACTAACTATAATATATCCTCATTCACCATGTCAATGCTTCCTTTCGTTCATGTCATCAATTCGCATGAAATGATACGCAATGATGTAATCATTATGAATAATCACTGAAATTTCTGCAAAAAGCCAAAACACATTAATGAACAATGGGGTAACGGCATACCCCATCTGTCAATTGTCATGCCCTCTATTTTCATATTTCTTTTGGGGCGTTGTGAACAATGTCCAACAAACTAAAAGCTAAGATAGCCTAAACGGACTATCCGAAGACGGAAGAACCCCACTTTTTTTCTTCTCTCTATAATTTGGTATGATTGGTTGCCTAACTGTTATTTTTGTTTCAGTTTAAATCTTTCGCTTAGTCGAGTGTATTTGATAGTCTTTTACATTATTTTTATTGTCTAAATCATACAAAAATTGAACTAAAAAATAATGTGCTAACAATGCTTAAATTTTGAGAGAATGAGTGTTTTCGACAATTTAGAATTTTGGACGATGAAATTAATACTTTTAACAGACCTTTTAGGCCATATATCTTCATTTTGGTCACATAGATGAGCAGTTTCCTTATTTTCAAAAGATAGAAATAAATGAAGTGCCTAAATTGACATGAAAATGAGAGTTTAAGGACTAACTTGGAACCAAAAAAGAAGAAGCGTGCACCTCTCTCTTGGTGCCCAAACGGAACGGACGATCCGAAGAACCCACTACCTATTTCTCTCTCTACAACAATATGCTCTCTCTCTCTCTCTCTCTCTATAAATCAGTATTACTGCTATAGTAACACTGTACAACAATTTCTCTTTCTATCTCTACATATCTTCTATTTCTGCTCTCAGTAAAATATTGTTAATATATACAGATTAAATAAAGAGGAAAACGTTCTGTTCTGTTCTGTTTTTGGCTCCCCTTTTCCTTTTCTTGATTTTCTCAGCTCACGATCCTTCAATGGACACCCTATAGACTCATCCCATCAGGTAAGAATCTGGTTTTTATCCCTTTGAAAATACATAAAATTCCCCTTTTGATCCATTGAACTTTAAGTGTAATTTCTTCCATTTTCAGAGACCCATAAAGAAGGAAAAAGGAAAAGGACAATTATTCGAGGAGTTTGATTGCGACTTGTGAGAGGTTTTGATCATGGCGGTTGTGGAAAATGCGGGTGTTAACGTGGCCAATCGGGCCGACCCGGATGCCCCCCAAAACGACGCCTCTGTGGATCATCATCATCCCCATCACCAGCAGCAGTCAACAAAGACTTCCGTTAATCAGAAGTCAACGAAACCTTCCGACCAAAATTTCCATCTGATGGTTCAGAAAATATCTCCTCCACAAGCCAACGGTCAGCTGTACAGTATCAATGGGAATGGAGTATCAAAGGCTAATTTTAATGGCAGTAATAATCAGAGTCATAATATGAATGGTGAAGATGATGTGGGTGAGGGGTTTAAAAGAGAGATGAGGGATTTGGAAGAAATGCTGTCAAAATTGAACCCGATGGCCCAGGAATTTGTGCCGCCGTCACTTGGTGCGGGGTACCATAGACTGATGGTGCCACTGCCACAAGCCGCAGGGCCCTATGGGTATAATGCTAACGGTTTTTTAATGCAGCAGCCTGTCAACTCTGGAGTTTCAAATGGGAATTCTATTAGGAGGGTTGGTATTTTATCTTATATCCTTTCTGTTTTGTTCTGGTGTTATTTTTATGTCTTATTAATGTCTGTTTGGTTGATAAGGAAAATGAGAGAAATTAATGGATGAAAATATGTAAAGCTTTGATTATTTTACTTCCCTATCTTTTCTATATCTTAATTAAGTTTATTTTGTGCGGATAAAAAGAGGGCATTTGATTAAAGGAAGATATTTGATTTTACTGATGGTTTTTGTGTTGTAATGCAATATACAGAAGAACAATGGCTATGGTCATGGGAAGCGGAGGATAAATAGTCGAACAAGTATGGCACAGCGAGAAGAGGTTATTAGGAGGACTGTGTACGTATCTGATATTGATCATCAGGTAAAGAGACTTTAGAGTTGGTGGATTGTGTTGTTTTAGGTACTTCAATTTGTTTCAGTAACGGTTAGTGGTTACCATGTTAAACATTGCCTTTCTTGTTATGAATGTAGGTTACTGAAGAGCAACTTGCAGCGCTCTTCATTGGTTGTGGACAGGTACAATGCCTTTTCATATATTCGCTGTGTGACTCTATACTTGTGCTGACTTAATAATATGTTCTAAACATCTTATCTACATTGTTGGTGCTGAAGGTTGTGGACTGTCGGGTTTGTGGTGACCCTAACTCTGTACTTCGTTTTGCCTTTGTTGAATTCACTGACGAGGGTATGTCATTCAACGAGATGGTTTGGTTGTGTATTTTGGCAAACCTTTGGGTCGATTACATTGCATTGTTTCCCATTGCAGAAGGTGCAAGGAATGCTTTGAGCTTGGCTGGAACTATGCTTGGATATTATCCAGTGAGAGTCCTGCCTTCAAAAACTGCAATTGCACCTGTTAACCCTACCTTCTTGCCGCAGGTGAGAAATTCTTTACCATCTCTGGTTTCTTATGACATGTGTTAGTTAAAGATGAATTGAATCGGTTCAAACAGTAAGCTGATATGAAATTTATTTTCTTTGCTGTGATATTAGTCTGAAGATGAAAGGGAGATGTGTGCAAGAACTATTTACTGTACAAACATTGACAAAAAGGTAGCTCTGGATTTGAAATCTTTTTCTGTTAACGACCATTTATTGGACGACATAGTTATTGCCGTATTGTATATTTGTTTGATGCAGGTTACTCAAGCGGACGTGAAACTCTTTTTTGAATCCATCTGTGGAGAGGTTTGTAGCTGCTTATGTAACAACTTAGAAGAAATCTTTCCTTTGAATTGTAACTCCATGTTATGGAATATGTTATCTGGCACAGGTTCTGCGCTTGAGGTTGCTTGGCGACTATAATCATTCAACTCGTATAGCTTTCGTTGAGTTTGTAATGGTGAGTACCATAGGCTTCTCCCTCATTTTTCTGAGGAACATGTTTCTATGCAACGATGTCAATTCAAAATAGTCTCCTCCCTGACATTATTTTGAGTCAATTCTCCTTGGGTTCTTTTTGCCTATTAAATTTGATTCAGCTGTCAGTCTTCTCAGTTAATTGTTAAGATTTCATTTGTTCTTTGATAATAGAAGTTATTGATGGTATCATGTTGTCAATTTAAGGCTCCATGGAAGTGCATGTTCCAATCAGAAATTCATTATGGATGCTTGCATCTTTCTATTATATTTACAAATGGGTTTCTGGAGCTGATCTGAATCTCAAGCTAATGTTATTTCCTTTCTGGGACTTTATAAATAGAAACAGTTTTCTTGGATTTATGTTGAGTTACCCATATCCTAATATGCATATTTAGACACCTAATCTCAATTATATTTACACAAACCCTTTTGCTTAGGCAATGGTAAAAGACGTAGCATCTCATTAATTTGTCCCTCTAGTATTGATACTCGTAAAAAGTCAACCCGCTCACATCCACTTACAACCTTCTATTAATCTATTGTATGTACTACCACGGTATGTCCGTCTTGCTGCAAGGTTCCTGCTTCCACTTATGTTCTTCAGCTCCTCTCTGAACTCAATTTTCTTTTTTTTCCCTCAAATCTTATTTTCCTTCTTTATGTTGCTCGATTGTATATTGTTTGTTGGATGCAGTCCTTTCTCACCAATAAAAGTCATTGGAGAAATGAGGGTTCATGTGTTGGATGCACTTTTGGCTAGTTATGTTTACAATTTTTGCTTGTCCATTGGCTAATGGTAGAAGGAAAAATATTCACTTGTATCTTGTCCCAGTCGGCGTTGGATTCTTTTGTTAAATTAAATGCAGCCCACATACATAAATGTATTCCTCTGTTGACATGTTATTGTACAGTCAACCTTTCAGGCATCCTTTACTTTCTTAAACACAAACACGTGACAGTTGTCTTGTTTTTATGCAAATAATCGATGCCCCTATTATTCACTCTCCTAACATATCCCGGCATCATTACTTATCTTAGTTTTATTTGAGGTGGAAACCTATAATTTTGTTGATAGAAAAGCCCCACTTTGGATAGATCTGCTTGTGACTCATCGGTAATGTTAGAATTGCTTCAGCTATGGGTGTGAATCGTGAGATAATACACTTTCTAAAACCTCAATGTCTGAATATCTTCTAGGTTGCAGTAGCTTTCTAAGGCTTTGACTGATTTCAACTATTTTGATTAATATTTTAGATTCAATTTCTTGGCTGAGGACATTTAGTCCTCTTATATTTGTGTTTTACTCTCTCTTGTAATAAATTCTTCTTCTTTTTTTTCCCATCAAATTAGAGAAATGACATGTAAGCTTACATGTTTTCTGTGAGTATGGACGTGTAACGAAGAGGTGCCAATTAATGAATAATTATGTATGGTTTATTCTGTTAAATGCACATATGTGCTTTGCAGGAAAGGATAAGCATACCAGTGATTAAGTAGACAGTTTACAGCGATTTTTCCTTGATTCATCACAAGATACTACTCTTTGCTAAGATTATATCTTTGTGAATTTATTATTTTAATAAATTAAGTTATTATGCAAGTAAATTAATAAGAACACTTTAAACACCTTGGAAAAAACAGAACGTGGGGGCATTGTTAGATAGCTTTAAGGTTATGTCTATAATGAATTTGTATATTGCTGATACAGTTGCTTTGACTTTAAGTTCTATCGTAGTAACAACTTGAAGTTTCAACTCGTGGGTATTATAGCGAAGCTAGGAACTGGATATGATAGAGTACTTTGCCCATTGAAAGTACCATTATTTTCCTCACAAACATAGTCTCGGTCAGAGTTTTAGACTGATTTTCTTGATTTGCATTACTCCCTTAGAACTTCGATACTAAAATATATGCTCGTTTATTTGTCAACGATGAGTGTCAAATATATTCATTTATCTTAATTTTTACCCTAACCACGTACTACATTTGTTTCAATCATTAATTGTCTCCAATTTACAAGATTTTCTCACATATATTGATTCAAAAAGTGCAGCAACAAGAATGTTTGTATCAATTCTAGTTGATATTTGGAAATAGACTAGAAAGTTCTTTTAGGCTATAATAATTCCTGATATATTCTCACGTCTGATTGAAATACCCTTTCCTAATAAATACAAGCTAAGTGCATTGAGAGGAAAAGTGAGTGGAATAAAGCGAGGAGGGTGAAAGGGGATGATTTGGACCTTGACGTCCTGATTTCTTGGTGTATGTTGGTTGGATCCACCGTTGTCTAAATTTTCTTAGTGAAATCTTGCATTTTGAACGGTGCATATGGATCAAGACTAGTTCGAGGCGCTGCTCTTGGTTCAGCAAGGTTAACTTTCGGTAAATATTGTTTTTGTAAACATGCATCTAGAGACTGTATTTTATGTACACGTGGAGACTTGAACCACTAAAGCAAACCCCTTTTCTGCCTTTTGTTTATGTTAATGCACCTTTTACTTAGTATATTTATTGTCAACCAATTGTTTGATTTTGAAAAGTTGACAGTAATGCACTTAATTGTTTGTTTACCGACCTTTTTCAGTTCCCAATTTTTTCATCACTCTTACTGAATTCGGATTTTCTTAACCTCTTCAAATCTGGGTTAATTTCAGTCTCGGAGTAGACTGAAAGTAGTAATTTCTTGTGTGGTTCTGATTCATGGTAAATGATAATGTGTTTCTTGTTACGTTCCTGGTCGAACATTCTGATTCATCATGCAAGTTTCAGATCTTATGGTAAGTAGAACTTTGCCTTGGCATCGGTAACATAACTCTTGCGCCCTGTGTCATTTACATCATAAAATGACCATTCTCCTCGGACCCTTTTATCATAAAGTTGGAAAGGACATAACAAAGAAAATCATCACTATTATCTACAATTCTTGTCTTTGACTTGAATCAATATTTCATTGAAAATCATTATAAACTACAAAAATATGTTGATTTTTTGTTTTGGATGTGTTTGGATTTATATTTCAACTAAAATATTTTTTCTTTGGCAGGCTGAGAGTGCAATTGCAGCTCTGAACTGCAGCGGTGCAGTCTTAGGATCACTCCCTATAAGGTTGGTTTCCTGTAGACCGTTGTGTTGTTACGGATTACATCTGATCCTGAGAGCAATATGATCGAAATAGAAAGTAGAAGCACACACATGCAAACACAAATTTATAGTGGTTCACTCGTCCACTAGCAACAGTAGGTTTTCACTAAAAATCGAAAAGTAGAAGTTTACATTGGAGATCTCACGCCTATCTCAGTATGTGTATCTCTTCGTCTAATCTTACAGAGAAGACTTTATATAGTGAGGAAACTAGGGCTGCTCATTACACAAAATGGATGCCCACTATCTACATGTTGGACAGAGCCTAATTATACTGCTTACTTTTCCTCTTGACCATGGATCAACCTAATCTCTTTGATATTTGCACTTTTGCAGGGTAAGCCCATCAAAGACCCCCGTTCGACCACGTGCACCTCGGCAAGCCATGCACTGAACTGTTTGCGGATTTCCTTTGAAGCTGATCTGCTGATATATAACTACATATCTATATACAAACGTAGATACTGATACTTTAAGGTACTTTGTGGCATTTATGTTTTTGGGATTTTTACGTTGCATCTCGGCTGAGTCTCTGTCACTTGCAGATGATATTTATGGCTGTTTGTTTAGCTTGTAGAGTTGTCCTGTTTTTGAGGCTTAAGTTGACTTAATTTATGTTGCACACCATGTTGAATTCCGTAGGCAGTGCCTTGAAGTACTAATACCATTTCACGTTTCTGACTCAAAAGAAAGATTTATTTTACAAATTTCTTCTAATCCCTACCGGTTGATAGTCAATTATTTTCTCCTTTTTAAGGGTTTTCTGATATGATTGAATATAATTTGTGGCATGGTTCATTTGTAGAGTTTTAAACATGATAAATGATGTGGGAATGGAATGGATAAAGAGAATAGTCTTGTTTATATGTAGAATTATTTTCTTTTCTTTTTCCTAATTTACATTTCAGAGAAAAATATTGGGTATTTTTGTGATTTGTGATCACAATGGTGTGAAAAAATCATTCATAAGTCCAATTTGACGCAACACGATATTTTCAATGTATTCTATGAATTGTAGTTTAACGAATAGATAATCAAGCATAAAATTAATCTATAATGGATTTTATCTACAAATCAATACTATTGTTACCTGTCTTTTATCTATTATAAAATAAAATAAATAATATAGAGAGAAAAGAGAGAAAATCTAATGCTCTACAAATAAAAATAAATTGCTAAGTCAACATGTCTAATATCTTTTAATCTAGACGAAGTTTAAGACAATTTTTTTCCCTCATCACATAAAGATAGCATTGAAGATGGTTTTTTTTCTTTTCTTAAAATAGTCTATTTTGTTTATATGACAATTTTTACTTTAATCCACACTAGCATTAGAGATACCCTAATACAACCATTTACACACTACCTATTGAATTGAGTATTTAAGTGAAATCAATCGTTGTCTTGTAATTGTGATGGTGGAGCTCTTATTCTATTGTTTTAAAGAATTTTATGAAGTTCAAAGTGTCGTTTGAAAAGCACAACATTGTGCTATTTGCACCCCTGAACTAGATGCTATTACGTGTTGTAATCTACATAGTTAAAATGGTGGCTGTCTGGTAGTTTTTCATATACACTTGATTGACTCGACTTTTGAGGTAGTTGAAACATGATCTTCTGAAATTTCTCTCTCTTCGTCTTCTCTTCTATCTGGTTTCTGGTTTTAGGGTTCAAATAAGTAAGTTGAGGGAGATTTAGTTTTTTTTTTTTTTTTTTTTTACATGAGTGAATGGTACTTTTGATTGAGCAAGAAAAGGGTGATATTTTTATGTTTGTGAGAAATCTTCATTGATTTATGATTTTAGATAGTGTCTTGGTTGTGACTTTGTAAACGAATAATATTTAGCATTCATTTTCTAAAGTTCACTGGCAATCAGTTTTTCCAAAGACTTGCAAAGTGGAGTAGTAGTTTTGTTGGAAAGTGCAAGATCTTTGTCGCCTCCCAAAGTCACAATTGTGTTTCCTTTTGGCCTCCATCTGATAACGACATTTTTCCCAAGTGGAGGACCCCAACAACCTAAATATTAGGAATTGAAACAAGTAGGTCATTACTACTACATTAAACAAATATACATGCCAAGTTGCCAACTGAACCCTTTGCCCTACTATACACCTAAACCATATTATGTCTACTCTACCTTCATAGATTGCATATTTGCATTTGATACAATTTGTATAAATAATTTAGTATAAAATTTAAATAAATAATATGATGGACCAAACACAATCATACATTTCTTTTAGTGGGACATCGGGTTACCACACTAATATTGTCATCGAAATTAATAAAAAAACATGACTCGACTCAAAATTTGAACAAACTAATATGTCTTTTAAGAAGAAATACTTGAATATTGATATCTTGATGTACTATTTATAAAGATACAAGACATTTAAGTTATATACGAATAAAAAAGAAGGTAAAATAATGTGCAACTAACACCAAATTTTCTCCCTTTATCTTGGAAGGTGAAACATAGTATAATACTATAATTATAGACAGGTTTGTTTATAACTACTATGGCACTCACCAGAAACACAAAGATAATAAAAAAAGAAAAAGAAAAAGAAAAAGAAAAAGAAAAATAGATGATTTATAAAGACAGGACAGTTGATACTTCATAAGATGCCCTCCATTTTTTGGCATGGCCAATTGCCGTATGAGACGAAAATCTCCTGCCCCCTTTTTGGAAACTGAGATTCTTCTAATTGAATGTCGACCGAACTTGTAGAAATAATGTGGGAAATTTGCACTTTTGGTCCTCAATTTTTACAATTTGTTACTAATCTATCATTAATCAATTTTTATAGCATCAAACATCTCAACATTTGCAGTTTGTTGCAAATCACATCTATATTGACAGCTTTTAACGGATTTGCCCTCCCCTTTAGATAAATAAAAATAAAAAAGACCAAAAATAACAAAAATTAAAAAAAAATTGCAAATGAAATTCCATAATTTTAAAAAAGTACAAAGTAATTTATTCCTCCACCAATCACATCTCATCTCACCATAGCCACAATCTTACACCACCGCCATCACACCACAACCACAGCCACATCTGCCACCATCGCCATGCCACCAAACATCTATCCCCACCAAAAGGGAAAAAATTGAAACATAATATTTGGCCAATAAAGTCAAACTATTCAACCAACAAAATCAAGAACAAAAATTCTCTGGAAAAAACCAGCTTGTAGAAGAAAGTAAAAACTGGGGACATCTTGGATCACTGCAATAACCATGAAGCTTGATTAAACTAGGGTGATTAATTGAGGACAAAATCAAGATTTCATTGCAAAATAACTGTGTTTAAATGCTTGCAGAATAGTGGCGCCAGAGAAGACTAAATGAACGGTGGCGCTGGAGAAAAATCATTGTGGGATCTTCCTCTGCAGCCATTAGTTTTTTCTTTTTGACCGGAAGAAAACAGTTCCAATAGAAATAACAATCAAGAAACAAATAAACAAGAAAATTATGAATAATATAGCAACACAATTGGGACTCTGCTGTTTCATTTTTGTTTGAGATGTGAAACAAATGAATGGTTTATTTGGATCTGTTGAATTAAACACACAAAATCTATTGCTGACCCTACAAGATTTGTAGCTACAAAAGTATGAGTTTTGATTTTCATCCCACGCTACTCTATTGCATTTTCTTGGAATTGATTTGGAAGAAGAAAAATGAAGGAAGATCAATGAAAATGAAGAATAAGGGGGAGAAGCGGCCATGGGTGGGATGAAGTGGGGTTGGTGGAGGAAAAAGTTAATTTATACTTTTTATTTTAAAAGTTATGAGACTTTATTTACAATTTTTTTTTTCATTTTTTGTTGTTTTTAGTCATTTTTTTAAAAAATCTAAAGAAGAAGAAAAACCTGTTGAAATCTGTCAATGAAAATATGATTTGCAACAAACTGCAAACATTAGGGATGTCTGGTGCTATAAAAATTAGTTGAAGATATATTAACAATAAACTGAAAATATTGGAGACCAAAAGTATAATTTTCCCAAATAATGCAGAAGAATGAGCTATGCCTATTCGCAACCATCCACTAACCGACCCCTGTTGCATGCGTGTTGACAAAAACAGTAAAATAATTACTATTTTCTTTCACTAAAGTTCAAATCCTTATTGGCTTCTTGTAGAAAAATATATTGCCTTTGTCTCATCACTTAAAATCAACTATCTTTACTCAAATTTCTCGTTTATATATAATAATTCTTACATTTCCTCTTTGCATTCAAGAAATCTCTTCCTCTCCAGTATCAATTCACAAGGGACTCGACCTAAGCCCTCACCTCCAAATTTCTTGAGTCGCCTTTGAATTTCGTTACCGTTCTTGTTCTTCCAAGCACGAGAATACATGGGAAATTCTCTCTCTCTTCGTGAGTTCGATATAAGTTCATGTATCAGATCAGGCAGAGGCAGAAACAACAGAATTTTCAAGGTAGAGAGACCGGATAGCAGTCTGACTGGAACTCCTCCGCCGCCAGTCGGGGCTGAAGCTGAGCCACCCACTGCAGTGAAGAGGATTAAAGTGGTCATTACAAAGCAGCAGCTTGAGGAGTTGTTATCAAAGAAAATATCAATTGAAGCAGTTATACTAGGAATTGATAGTGACTCTCAGACAAGTTGGAAGCCTATTCTTCAATCCATTCCTGAAGAAAATATAGTATTGTAATGACATTAAACTGATTCTTAATTTCGAGTTAAATGAGAATCAGTTTGGTGTCATTAAACATAATAAACAGTTGATACTATTTTGTTTACTAATGTTGTTTTTTATCTGCTTTGCTATGATCAATTGCAAATTAAGCTATACACACTTGTACTAACTAATAACACAAGGGTACAAGTGAAGAAAGCACTAGAATAACAGTACAAACATATCCTTAAACATTACAAAAACTTTCACTGAATTTCTACATCAATCACTTTCCTCTCTACTTTAGTCTTAGGGATGTAAATATAAAGAACCCCATTCTTCAATTCTGCTTTCACTTGATCCTTCACACAATCATCAGGAATCTGTAGTCGAGTTTTGTAAGAACTATAATTCCTGCTCGACCAATTTGAGTCGTCGTCTTTTCTTCCTTCTTCGTGTTCACCCTTGATAACAAGTACATCGTCCTCTACAGAGACTTTGAGATTTTCTTTCGATACTCCTGGCATGTCGAATCGCATTTTGATCTCGTGTTCGTCTTCTTTGATGTCCCATGGGGCTCGTATTTCTCCGGCAGCCCCGTTAAGTGACAGGGCATCTTCGAATAGTCTGTCCACTGTGTCCAGCATTTGCCGCATTGTCCTCATTGGAGATACAGGATCTAGTAGCCCTGTTATCATATAATTCCATTAAAACAAAAAGTAAAAAATAAAAATCAATTCCTGTAGAAATTTTTCCCCCTTTGAACCTAATTAATTATGAGAATTTTATTTAAAAGAAATAATGGAATTCAGGAACAAAAAAAATACCGAAAGGAGAGATGTCCATGGTCAATCTCCGGGGGCGGCGTTCGACAGCGGCGCCCTGGTTGTTACTGTTGGAATGATGCTGTACATCAACTGACGTATCTTTGTTATCGCCGGTAGCTTGAGCTCTTACAACCGACACTCTAGACGGTGGCGCCGCCTTTCTTACAATATTACATGCCGATGGAAAGAACACAGAACATGGCCCGACAGCTTTGTTTTGCCTGCTGAAAACGTTGTTTGATGCTAAAGGAGAAGAAGACGATGCCAAAGCTTTAGTTGCCATAACTGAGAAAAATTTGAAAACCCAGAAAGATCTATCAAGTTTAGCAGTTGATGTTTGTTTTTGATAAAGATAAGTAGAGATTTGAGTGTCATGAATTTATAGGGAGTGAAAGAGAGAGAAAGAACAGTGTGGAGAAATCTTGAATGTTTGAGATAAGTATCAAAGTTTCTGGAGTGATTCCTTACTTGCATTTGCTAGTCTTTCTTTTGTTTTCTACTCTCTTCGCGAAAGACCCAAAATAGTTTCTCTTAATTTTTAGTGTTGTTTGTATTCATGTACCTGATGACTGATTAGCATGTTTGGCAATTTTTTATTTTTTATTTATTTTTTATATTTTTTAATTCTATTAGGTCTTATAATGTATTATCTTTTGAATTTTGTGTTCATACATACAAGATTACATTCTATTTAATTTTAATTTTTCTCTATCATCAATGAAAATGTTTGTTACAGGTTGTGATACAGTGATGTTAGTTATTTTCTCAAATTTATTACAAAGAATGTAATATTTAATATTACAATATGTATTTTATGTATATTATTTGTCGACTAAAATATCTAACACTTAATATGTTACATACCATTTTATCTACATGCAATTTTAAGTTGACTGAAATTTTACAAATAGTGTAAGATTCCACTAACTCGCATTTTTAATTAGATGAAATTGAAATGTTGCATTTTTAATTGATTCATTATTTTCTAAAAATTATATTACAAAGAGTGTAATATTGGATTGGAGTGATTTTATAGGGAAATGATCTACTCCCTATGGTGGGGAGTAGTTATAAAAGTCACTGATCAGTTGGCAAGTGTTATCTTGCCCACATTCATCTTGCCCACGGGAGGTAGGAGATTATCCCTCTAATATTGGATGTGCAATAGAGATGGCAAAAATATCTGATCCGTCCCAAACTTGATAGATATCCGGCTCGAATGGAGCGAAAATTTTTCGACCCGTGTATCAGAGTATATGTGATCCAATCCAATCCGATCTACTACGCTTGAAAAATAAAGAAAGAAAAAGCTAGAAACAAGTAGTAAAGTAGTAAAGTTTATTTCAATATTTGTTTAATTTTTGAATGATAATAGACGAAAAAATAAAAAAATAAAAAAAATAAAATTATACACGGATCGGTATGCGGATCAGAGTAGTGATCCGTCCCGAGAAATAGCGGATCAATTCGTGGATTTGGATCTTTTAAAATTGATTCAGAACGGATATGGATCAGATCGATCCGATCCGAATCCATCCCGTTGCCATCACTAATGTGCAAACACTGTTTCATGTGTGCTATTTGTGGACTAAGGTAACGTCCATTTAAATTGTTATAGATTGATGAATTTGCCTGCATATTTAAATGGTAAATTGAAAAAATATTGAGAAATATTTTAGGAAAAAGATGAAAATCAAAGATTTTGGAAAAAAAATTGTGAGGATAAGCATGAAATTGGAATAAGACACAATCTTCAACAAGAATTCTGGAGATGGAATCAAGGTTTTGGGAGTGAGATGTGACTGCGGTTTTAGAGCTAAGACGTATTATTGTCATTATTTTGATTTCACCTGATTTTTCTATTTTCTAAAAAAAGTTTCATATGAAGAACCCATTTTTCATCTTGTTTTTCTATAAGCCCCATAAAACTATAAGACCATCAATACGTCAGATCCCATCAAATTGTTGTCCACCCTCTAGCAAATTCTTGATATCTGCTATAAGATAGTAATATGTTTCTATAATTTGATTTTTATTAAAGTTATGAAACATTTAAAATAGTTGTGACTGTTGGACAATTAGAATTTGAGAGTTTAAAAATAATTCCAAACAGGATCTTAAAATTGGATGAAGAAAACTAAGCATAGTGGAAACGAAACATCTGGCGACCGGTTTAATACATTAGGCAAGATAGTATTAAATAAGATTAATGAAGATTTTTTATTTTTTTTAATTTATATATCTTGTTCATTCTACTACATAACAAACGTGTCACCACTATTTCATACACTCGAACCAAAGTTCCAATTCTAAGCAATGAGCTCATGCGTCACCTAATTTATTTCATACCTAGCGTTCTCATTTAAAAAAATTCGATATTTGTTTGGGCTCTTAGGAGAACTTTGCTCTGCCTTACTAGAAAGTTTCTCCAAAAGTAACTGGAATTCATTCGTTCCGTATTAGAAAATCTTACCTTACTACTCCACATTAATTTCCTCGTAGCTTTCAGCATTCTCAAGAAACATATGTTCTTTCATATTTTTGTCTCCAACTCTCTTACACATCTTATGATTATGTGTTTTAACATTCTATATAATAGGAAGAATATGATGTCAATTCTGTACCAAAATACTGGTAAATGGCAGTGCTTTGTTAGATCCTGTTCCCTTCTCTTTCATTATAAAATCACAACACTGAAAGCATCCCTTATTTTAACTAGCAAACTTGTAATGGGGATGATTGCTGGAAATTATTTGGATAAATGCTGTAAAAAAGGCTTTCAGATCTCCTGTCAAGGATGATCAGAAGAGGAGTTGCAGAAGAAGAGAAGAAAAGGTAATAATAATTTCAGGTTTACAAAACAAATTAAAGCACGCATCAATATAAATTTGTTGAACCAATTTATCTAAAAACTTAAATATTTAAAGATAAGACACAAATTTTATTTTTTTATTATTTTTTTAACACGCTGTTGGCATGTTCATCTTTTATCAAGTGGGTCTAATGCGTACACAAAGTTTCATAATTAAATTAGCACCAACACTTGAATTGAGAATTCTTCTGATACCATGTCATGGATTTTGCAGAAAATAGGAAAATGGAGATGGATTTTTGGGAAAGCTTCCCCTCAGGACACAGTTTCATAATTAAATTAGCACCAACACTTGAATTGAGAATTCTTCTGATACCATGTCATGGATTTTGCAGAAAAGAGAAAAATGGAGATGGATTTTTGGGAAAGCTTCCCCTCAGGACACGATGATACAACCCAATGAAGCAAATGCAGTAGCTTTGGCAACAACACAGGCAGCTGCGAAGATTAGTCGATTAACCAGACCTTCCATTTTAGTCAAAGAACAGCATCCTGCTATTGTTATTCAGACTGCTTTCAGAGGGTACCTGGTATTGTGTGCTAATGTATGTGATCACGCATTAGTTTATGACAAAATTTAAACAAACATATATATCTACAATTGTTTAAACTTTTAGAGGAAGTAATTCTAGCTTGAATATGATGGGACGTGTTTGTCACCCCTCTAACTCTTTAAACTTTTAGAAGAAGTGATTTAACTAGTAGGGCTCACTAATTGAACTATTTGTTTGTTGTTTAGGCAAGGAAAGCTCTTCGGGCACTGACGGGTGTGGTAAAGCTGCAAGCCATTGTAAGAGGACACAATGTCCGAATGCAGGCAAAACTGACTCTCCAATGCATGCAATCTATGTTGGAAATTGGTTTAAAATGTCGAGAAATTAACTAAGTGATTCCGTGTCAACTTGGCCAAATATACAAGACCCGACCCAATCCGTTTAGGCAAATTTGTTTGCCACTCCGACGCACGCTTCGGGGGCAACGCCCCTGGAACGGGGATCGACCTGCGATCGCACAGGTATGTAAACCTGCGATCGCAATATGGTTAAAATTTTAGCAGAATGTATTTTGGTCCTTCCATGCGATCGCAGGAGGCAAAGCCTTGCGATCGCATGGTTAATCTAGACGAAGTCTTGTTCTATTTTTTGTGCTATGCGATCGCAGCTTGGTTAAACCATGCGATCGCATAGGTTTGCGTGAACAGACATGTCTTTTGAAGGGTTGCACGTTTTGGTTCATTCCTTTTCGTTTTTCAACCGATCTTCAGTGTTAAATAGGACCTGTGGACGTCCATTTTGACAGAGATTGATACAAAAAGATAAGCAAACACAAAAAGAATTCATTTTCATCATCTTTTGAACCAATTATTGCATTTAAGTTGCACAAAATCTGGTTTTCCATTTCATTCATCCGTTGGAGTACAAAACCAATATTGGTTCGTTGTACTTGAGTTTTTGTAGTGCTACCAAACTCAAGCGAAACCGTTGTATCTTGGGAGTCATTTGCCAAAGACCGAAAGCACATTTGCGGGGCAATTTTGACTTAAGGACAAAGAGTTCAACTCTTGCCTCGGTTAAATTATTTCTTCCATATTTCGGTTCTAGATTATTGTTTGAAGTCACTTTTCACAGAATTCCGCCAACAATCTCTACTCCAAGTGCAATCACATGTATGTGATCAACGCAAGAGACTGTCTTGCGAAGGAAGCCTACGATACATGGAAACTCATCTAACAGTAAGAAAGTCAAATTTGAGTATTCAAGCCTCCTGCTTTAATTATTTAGCTTTGTAACTCCGAAAATGGCTATGCAGTCTACAAATTTTGGTAGCCCTTGAGATGTTTTGGATGCAGTTGAAGAAATCCAAGCCTTGATATGGAAAGCAAAAGAAAGTTCTCTAAAGCGTGGAAAGACGCTCATGCCTTCTCTCAGCAGGTTTAGCTGTTGAACCAGAACATCTAATAACTTAAGCGGCTCTTGTTACTTCTATGCACCTACTTAGCACTAAGATATTTCATTGTTCTATATATAGATGCGGCCATTGGACAAGGATCGATTTTCAGGCAACAACGAAGAGCTTGATGAAAACTCCTGATGTTTGGACAGGACAACAGTAGACCAATTTGACAGGAAATGTATGCAGTCAAAGAGATGCGACAAAGTCAAAGACTATTGAAATCGACACTGCTCGACCCTACTCATATACAGCCTCTAATATCAAGAAATTTCGAGATCAGTATCACCGGGATCATCAACAGAAGCTCTGCTCATATGGGCTTTACTTTCCTCTCCACAGAACATTTCAAAACCATACGATTCATCCACCCAACAGGTCATCCCCAATACAGATGAAATCTATTCAAGTGCATTTGCCCAGCCCTCAACCAAACTACATGGCAGCCACTTCATCAACCATAGCCCGAGTCCGACAACAAAATGCACCAAGCCACCAAAGCAGAAGCTTGTGACTCCAGAGAGACGCAATGAGTTCCGTGAAGAAACGCTTATTTTTTCCCCATCCCACAGTTGACAGTTGTCCCCTTATGTGCACCACTGCTTGTAGCTTCTTATCAAAAAGCAAAGTACCAAATAAATTTGAAGATAACGCTTTGAAATTCATGCCTAACCAACTTTCTTTGGCATATTTCAACAGCTTAAATCCTGAGTTATTTTACAAACTACAATGACGTCACTCTTTTTCAAGATAAATAAGCACAGCCAAGTCTTGAGCATGTTATCCAGTTGAAAACGCAAGAATTAAGTTTGAACACCTCAGTAAGCCAATCTAAATTGCAGCACCCTCCTCTTAACTCCTCTCCGCTTATGCACAAAATTCGAAGATTTAAAATGAATTATGAAATGGGGAAGATGAGGTCACAAAAGTGAGTCATCAGTGCCAGAATGAGATACTCATGACATTCAACCATTGTAGCACGCACATTACAAACACCGAACAATGTGAATTGTAGAGATGCAGTGGCCAAAAAAAAAAAAAAAACGGATGTGTAAGAATATACCCTAGCTACTTGTATAGCTGTATCATTTAAGTTAACACGACACCTGTCTGCAGACAGACAAACTAGTTACTAATGAGTGTGCAGAAAATACAAATATCACTAGTATACCGTTTATCAGTGGAATTCAACCGTAGAAAAATAAATGAAGATTAATGGAAGGAATAAGGTTGAGGTTGAGAAGGAAAGATTTTGAGAAAATGGTGAAGAGAAAGAAAATTGAGGAAATTCAAAATAAAAATAAAAATTGGAGAGGTGAAGACAGACCCCTATGGTCGTGATTAACTAGTATATACCATTTAACTGCGGTGGGATCCAACCGTAGGGTTACGATTCAAATTCAAGAGATGAATTTTGTAAAAGAGAGGAGAAGACATTGTTGAGGAGAGGAGATTTGAGAGGATTGTTAACATTTGATGAAGAGAGACGTATATTCATTTTTTGTGTGAGTAGCGGTGATAACCTTCCTATCCTATGGTCGGTGATTAAAACAACTGCAATTAACTTAATCCTTTTAATCTTGAATCTTTACCAGTCATCTACATCCATTAAGGCAAGTAATATAACATGAACCGACATCTTTCATGAGCCAAATAAAGATTGCTGGGCTTTATCAAATAAAGATTTTACTTCAACTGAACAAACAGAAGGCAGAGGGAATATAACATGTTGTGCATATAACGTTGATTAGCAGGCCACAATTATTTAACGTCATAATGGTGTGGACGAGCAAACTAGAGGTATTACAGAACCTTTATCTAATAATAAAAGAGTCGAAAAGAGAGAGGTATACATGTTTTAATTTTATGCAGAGAAGAACAGAGGCTTTCTCATTGATGTCCAAACTGTCTAAAATCCATAGAGGGATCTTTCCCCTCTTGGCCTTATAAATGTACACTCTTCTAGCTTTCCTGACACAGTATCACAATTCGAATTCATCATCAAGTTTGAGTGACTCAGCAGCAGCTTCCTCCTCTTCATCATCAATAGCCAAGTAAGGGTTATGCATTTTAGGCCTAAAATTATACCCAGTAAAGACATAAAACCCAAGAGTAGCTAATTCAGCAGCCACCACACCAGTCCACTGATACTTATACGAGGTTATAGACTCCAAAGCATAAACCACCACCCTCGTAAAGTATATATAACAAATAACCACAACATAGTACTGCCTAAACAACGTCAACTTCATCAAATTCACTGCGGCCTTCCCATCCGTCCTTGCAGCCTCTCTCAATTTCTTAATCGACCACACTATAGGGAACAGAACTGCACAACAGCAGATAATATCCACAAGCAAGAAAACTTGCTTCCAAGTATACAAATTTTCACCATAAGGCCCACTCTCATCAATCACAACCTGAGCTACATTCGATACCACTTGCAATGGAATTACCACAATCAAAACCTTCTTCTCTTTATCTTGTAAATAAGGTTTAAGAAACGACCATCCAGTTCCTATCAAAACTATCAAAGTGAACAATGTAATACCCTTCAAAAAGCTAAATATATAGAACAAGACATCCCACCCATGAGCACTTCCAGTTCTCTTGATATAAGACTTATCCTCCGTCTCGAATAATAAATTAAACGCCTTCAAAATCATGACCGCAAGCATAAAAAAGTGGATTCTGTGAACAGATAAACGCTTTTTATACAGGGTATAAACCCAAACAGCCCCTAAGAATAAATATACTAAGAAAAACACGAAGTAAATTAAAGGAAGGGAAGTTTTTCCTGCGGATAAAAAGTCGAAAGTTTTTGTTTTGGGGTTAATATTGTACATTACGGAATGAACATTCATGGAAACTTTCAAATTTGGGACACAGTTGGCAAAAACCAGAGTGAACAGATTAGATTCAGATACTTTAAAAGAAGTATTCAAATGTCGGGTCGGGTATGTCGGATTCGGGTTCTCGAGGTGGTTGAAAGTGAAAATGGGCTTGATGGAATTGGATTGGAGGGAGCATTGAATATCACCTTCTTGAAGCTGCTCGAGTACTTGCAGCCATGATTCGCGGGTGCAGAGGAAGAATCCGACAAGGGAGAGATCAGGTCCTGGTGCCGATAAAGAAATGTCGGTGACAGTGAGGTTGAGGTAGCCGGAATGGGTGAATCCGAATTCATCGAAAGGGATGGTGGATCGCTGATCGGATCGGATCTCCGAGAATCGGATCTCGGCACGTGTCGTGAGGAGGAAAGATGTGAAGAAAAGAGGGAGTAGAAAAAGGGACTTCATTGATTTAGGGTTTTGAGGGAAGGAAATGAATATGGCGGACGAAAAATGTTTAAGGTTTTTGGAGTTTTATCAAGTGCCGACAGGAAAGTGATGGAGGGAAGTAGAAGTCAAGAGCGTTCAATTTAAGAGGGAAATTTGGAATTGAGACCCACAATTTATTGAAATTGTAAAACGGGTCGTATTTTCCTTTTTCTTTGTATTTTAGTCTACGACGTTTTGAGTTTGTAGGATGCTAATGTTAGTGGAAGGTTTTTGTCTAGTCCTTGAAATGCCACATGTGTAATGTATGAGCGACACCGTTTGATGGTAAAACAGTGATTATAAATAATTTTAACAAAAAATATAGAGAAAAAAAATTAAACCAGTGTTGTGTCATCAAACATCACTTCTTTCGTTGTAATTGTGTTGTGGTTGTCCTACCCTCGATTTCTGCTGATAACTTCTCATTCTGTTTTTTCTAATGACTTTCCCCTTAAACCGATCTTCTATTTTCAACTCTTCATCCACCACGTTATTTGTTTTAGTCTTCTTATATTATTGCACAGTTATAGTTTCGATATTGCATCATACTTTTTTTATTTTCCCGAGTCTTCCTTCCTTCTTGAGTAGATTGGTGACTGGTTTGGGAGTAGAAAATTATTTTTTTCTAGTTTTTCTGGAGAATAGGATGAGAAATGTGCCGAGTGGCCTGTGGGCTCACAAGCTCGACCCATTTTGGCTCGAGCTTGTTTAGGGACGAGCCAATAACAAAATTACGAGTCGGTTTGTCGGTCAAGCTCGTGGGCTGGGTCAACGAGCTGACTAGTATAATGGTTCAATTTGTTAAAAAATTTGTATTTAAAAAAAAAAAAACCAAACATGGCTCGTGGATGGCTCGGCTTAGCACACGAGTCATGAACCGAGCAGCCCTGTGGGAGGCAAGTTGAGCTCAGCTCGCCCCTTGGGTCGAGGACGGGACAGCTCGACCCATTGCCACTATTACTGGAGAACATAAGTATAATGGTTTTTCAACAATTTTTTTTAAGTTTTTACAAGAAATCAATGTACTATAAACTATAAGGTGGGAGACCAAAATTTCAAGAAAAAAGGTTAGGAGTTGAATTAGTATAACAGCTTTAGATTAAGAACGTAAGCTGCAATTTTCCAAATTTATCAGTGTAAAAGAGACGTTATGGCAACGTCGTCTTCTCTTACCTAACAAAATTAAATTCTTCTAGTTGACTTAAAAGACTGATTTATATTTATTTTATATTTGTTAGTTTAATAAAGCAAGTTCAAATTAAAATTATTTAAATCTTTAAAAGGAATATAATGTATTTAAATTTAATTTAAACCGTGAAAACTAAAAACAAGAATTCATTTGAACTGAATTTTTTTTAAAGAAGGCAATGCCCATATTTTAAAGTCATTTTTCACAAAAAAAAATCTTGAATTTTTGTCAAATCATTTTAAATAATTTAATTTTATTATCGATAAAAAATTGTTCAATTCTATCTTTTCATTGTCATAAGTCATAACACCACTCAATCCTAGACGGGTCAGATGCACCGTACCATACACATTACACCACACCATCTAAGATCAAATTTCTATTTCCAAACAAGGCCCCACTTAAGTTTCAAGAACAAATTGTGTTATGCTACATGTAAATTTATTGATATTTTAGACAGTATGGTAATCGTCCTAACATCAGTTCGAATCCATGACTGCAATTTTTTCAACTAAAAGATAGAGGTACAATTCCAAATTCTACGAAGTGCTTGTTTGGTATGCATTTTAAACTAAAAATTCATTTTCTATTTTTGATTTGCGGGCCACCTGATTAATTTGCGTAGGGTGTAATCTGACACATATGTTAAAAGTGGCAAAAAATTACAATTTTGTTTCTAAAGTTCATGTGTGGACTTTGTGAGCTGGTGGTCATTTCGATAATTTTAGTTAACATTATCAAGTGTGTTAGATTGTACAGTATGCATTGTAAGAATTTCATGTGTAGAAGTCAAACGGAAAAAAAAAAAACTATTTTATAGATTAAAATCCCTACTAAACATGCTCTATGTACTTAGAAAAGTTCAAGAATTCTTTAAATTTAGGGCTCATTGAACTCCTATTATGTAAATTTAGAAATAGAAACAAGGTTATGTTAATTTTAAAATCTAATAGGGTTAAAAAAGAGTACATTTTAAGATTTTAATTAGCAATCGTTTAACGATACATCCGGAGCCGTATCTAGTCCAATAGTCATAGCCCAATACGTACTTAAATAGAACTCCCACAAGCAATGGACGCCTTGTTGTTACTTGCGACTCCTCATAGAGAAGCTGGTTGTATGTGACCTAACCAAAAGGAGCATTAGCAAAATGGAGTTGGGTCTTTTATGATCCAATATTAACTAGCAACTGTATGGACTCATACTTTGATGACTCCCCTAATGGCCAACGAAGCATTAGTTTCATTGATAAGTGTAATTTTTACTTTTGTTTAAATTTAGTTGTCTATTGAGTTTTTCTTTACTTTTGTTATTTTTAGGAGAAATGTCGAGTTTTAGAGGAAGAATGAAGAATTGGAGATTAAAAGAAGACGATATAAGACAAGTTGAAGGTTGGAAGTGAAAACAAGAAGGTCAAGAGTCAAGGATAAAGCAAAACGAAGTTAAAATCGAGATTTAAGAAGAAATAAGAAAAACTAGGTTTTGAGACCACTTTCGGCGGCCACATCTTATACCCGACGGGAGCTGGCAAGTGGCAATTGCACATTGCATCAGTCCCGCGGCCACCAGCAACTTCGCATGACCGCACCAAGTACTGTCCGACAATTTTTTTCTTTAATCTCAACAATTTAGTGATGTATTCCCTAAACTTTTACATTTTCTTTTTCTCTTACATCATAGGTTAATTTGTATTAAGTTGGTATAAATGATGTAGTTTACTTCTAGTTTAATTAATTCCAATATTTGCAAATTTAATTCAAATTTTATCCATTTTTGTGATGTAATTGTTATGAGCTAATTGCTTTCATTTACTTTATCAAAGATTAATGTTTCCTGAATTGTGTAGTCTCTGAATTGTTATGAGCTAATTGCTTTCATTACCTTGGATTCTCATTAGAAGACAGAGATATGCTTCCAAATTCTAAGTCATTCTCATCAAGTTAATGCAATTGATTATCCTATTAATTTATATAGAGATATAGTGAGTTAATGCAATCAAAGGTTAATTTCACTCGAGATGGGTAATTAACTACATTAGAAGAATCGAGTCGATCAATTGAAATTGGTTAAAATACAAATAAAATAGTTAAATAGGCAAAGATTAAGCAAAATCATGATTTTCAACACTTTAATCATCAAATATTTCTCAAACATTACTTTTATTTACTTCAATTATTTTTATCACATTTTAATTTAAAGCCCTTAATCAAAATTAATCAAATTGTGTTATATTAATTTCGGATTGAAGTAGATTTTAATTTATATAATTATAAATTGGACAATTCTCATAATATTCATACTTTACACACTATATTATATTATTTATTTACAATTTCGTATACTTGCGACCAATTCGTCTTTGCATTTTTATCCTTCCGTGAACATTCACCCTTGGAACATGTCATCTATATTTTCTAGCTCTACAACATTTGCTTAGCTATTTCGCCTCGCTATCAAACAAATAAATAACCCGTCCATCGATAAAATAAAAAAGAATTCACAACTTTATATATTAAAGAAGAATAAGTAAGAATTTATTTATTATTTATATTTATATAATAGTAAAATAACTTATCCTCTGCACGTGGAATATTTGTTTCTAAGGAAGACGGTCAGCAGGAAATGGTTGGCTCATGTACCTCTAAAATAGCAATGTGCCAACCCCACTACTAAACCTTTACTTTTAATCAAAGCTCTCATACACTTTAATTCTTTAATAACACCTGCATAAAACGAACAAAACATGTTGAAACTTCAAACTATTTCTTTATTTAATGTACTCTCTCCAACCAATTCTTTTTTCTTTTTTTTTTTTTTTTAAATTGTAATCTTCTCGTATAAAATATCAAAAATATAAAAAAAAGCTGTTTGATAAAACATTTTTATCTATTACGAATTTACAAGTAGTTTCTATAAATGATCGAGCAAGTACAAAAATTTATAGTCATTCACTTTCAATATAAGAGCTTCGTCGATGTAAATTTTCAATATAAATAAGAAAGAAGATTATAATGGTGATATCGCATATCTCATTCTACACGCATTCTATAAATCGTTTTTTTATATATATGTAGAAATATTAGTACAACCTAATATAAGTACAGAATGCGTAATATTAGATCGAGTTAGTCAAGAATGTAAGTCTTCAGTAGTTCAGTCCAACAAAAGGTTAGTTAGAAAACCATTTGCAGACAACACCAGCTTCGATATTACAGGGTAGTTCCTAGAACCAACCAAAAGTTAAAAACCATCAGCAGAATACACCACCAGCAACTTCTGGCAATGCTCCATGAATTATACAAACAACAGCCATAAGAGAATGTTTGCACCTTACCTAGTATTCAAAACTACTATGTTTTTCTTGTTTCTTGATTATGTTCTCTTCTTTATGAACCTCCATTTAGTCTCATCAGCTTCATTGCCTCAAGCTGCAGCAATTCATCTTCTCCAGTTTCAAAACAGCCTACCGGAATCTACTCGGTTTTTGCTGCCATGGAATCAATCCATTTCACACTGCCAATGGCCTGGTGTTTCTTGCTACTCCGAAGAAGATTTTCGAGTCGAATCTTTGAATCTCACGCGCTACGGCCTCTCAGGGATTTTTGAAAAATCAGTTTCCAATCTTTGTAAACTTCCTGATTTGCTGATTCTTGATATTTCCGGGAACAACTTCACTGGAAAAATCCCGGCCTTGCTCGGAAACTGCAGCAAACTCAATACAATTCTCCTCAATGAAAATGGCTTTTCTGGATCAATTCCTGTTCAGCTTTTCAAATCAAGACAGATTCTACAGATTGATTTGGGATATAATCTGCTTACTGGGATAATTCCCCCTGAGGTAGGCCATTGCAACAGTCTTGAATATCTTGGATTGTATAATAATTTCTTGAATGGAGAGATTCCTGTTGAATTATTTACTCTACCAAATCTGAAATTTCTTCATTTAAGCACAAACAATCTAACGAAAGGCTTACGTGATTTTCCATCTTTGTGTTCACTTTCTGATCTTCGGATTCATGAAAATTCGTTTTCTGGTCCTTTACCGGTTTCTTTGAGTAACTGTCGTAACCTCAGTGTTCTCTATGCGTCTTCCAACAATCTCGGAGGTATTATTCCACCGAATACCTTCAAGGGCCTCCAGGAACTTGAGTTTCTATATCTTGACAGTAACAAGTTTGAAGGGGAAATTCCAGAGTCCTTGTGGGGTCTTAGGAATTTAAAAGAGCTCATTCTTGCAGACAACATGTTCAACCAGAGTATCTCAGAAAACATTAGTCGTTTTAAGCAGCTCACGTACCTCGATCTATCTGGAAACAATTTAACTGGACACATTCCAAGATCAATCAGTAGTCTCGGAAATTTGAATCATCTATTTCTTTATGATAACATGATTACCAGTTTTTTACCTCCAGAGATTGGAAATTGTAGTTCTCTAGTCGAAATCAGGCTTCAGCATAACTTCATTAGCGGAAATTTGCCTTCTGAAATCTGTGAACTACAGAGTCTAAAGGTTTTTCACGCGTTCAACAATCAAATTGAGGGTCACCTTTCTCAATGTATAGAGAGAATGAGCAGTCTTGAGGAATTAGCCCTGTATAATAATAGATTGACTGGCAGAATCCCATCTGGATTTAGTAATTTGACAAACCTGACTTTCGTTTCTTTAGCTCACAATGATCTCACGGGAGCGATTCCATCAGAACTCGGGAAGAATAACCTTCCCGGTTTAGTTAAGTTGGATTTAACTGGAAACCGTCTAAATGGAAGAATTCCTTCTGGCATGTGTGCTGGCAATAGACTTGTTGTTTTGGCACTTGGAAATAATAACTTCAATGGCCGTTTCCCCAAGGAAATCATGATATGCAAGTCTCTAAATAGGCTGATTCTTCGTAATAATCTTCTGCAAGGGAGCATACCGGATGGTATAGAAAAGAACTCCGGCATTTCTTACTTTGATATTCGTGGCAACTTGCTCGAGGGAAGAATTCCGATAAGATTTGGCTTCTGGAGCAATCTCTCGATGATTGATCTGTCGGAGAATAAGTTTTCTGGCTCAATACCTAAGGAATTTGGAAACCTTCAAAATCTTCAAGTTTTAAGGATATCTTCCAACAGATTGACAGGAGAAATTCCCCGGGAACTGATTCATTGTCCAAAACTAACAGAATTAGACCTTAGCACAAATAATCTTTCTGGACGACTTCCTTCAGGGATCTTATCGTCTTTTATCATGAAAAGCATCCGACTTCAAGAAAACAAATTTAACAGTGTTATTCATGACTCTTTCACTAGTAGCCAAAGCCTCCAAGAGCTGCAGCTTGGAAGCAACATGCTGGAAGGTCCTATTCCTTGCAGTCTCAGTAAAATTCGACATTTTAGTTCTGTTTTGAATCTCAGCATGAATAAACTCTCCGGAGAAATCCCCAAATGCCTGGGCAATCTTGATAAGCTAGAGATTCTTGATATCTCAAGCAATGGTTTCTCTGGTGAAATACCCTCAGAAGTAAACAACATGGTATCGCTTTCATTTGTCAACATATCATTTAATCTCCTCTCGGGCAAAATCCCCTATTCCTGGGGGAAAATATTGGATTCACATCCGGGATCTTCACTTGGAAACCCGAGACTCTGCTTAATAAGCACTGAATCTACTAACTGCGGAAAAAAAGACAGAAAATCGTATACCAGAGGTAAAATCCTAGCCGGGATCATGGCTGCAGTAGTTCTATTATTGGCATTTCTTCTTGCTGCAGTGTACATTTTACTGATTCGTATTCAAAACTCATCTTCAACTGAACAATCTATCCTACATTCTCAATCAAGAACAGAAGATTTACCCGATGACTTAAACTTCGAGGACATTCTTCATGCAACCGAACGTTGGAGTGATAAATATGTGATTGGAAGAGGCAAGCACGGGACAGTTTACAGGACACAGTCAGTGAGATCAAGAAAGAACTGGGCTGTTAAGAAAGTGGACTTATCCGAGAGTAAAATTAGCGTTGAAATGAGAACTTTAAGTCTGATCAGGCACCGGAATGTGGTGAGAATGGAAGGATACAGCATCAGAAATGGATATGGCTATATTGTGACAGATTACATGCCAGGGGGAACTCTTCGTGAATTAGTACATCAAGAAAATCCCCGAATGGCTTTGAATTGGGAAACTCGTTTTCGTATTGCTCTTGGTATTGCTCAAGGATTGTCATATCTTCACCATGATTGTGTGCCTAAGATCATTCACAGAGACATTAAATCAAACAACATACTGATGGACTCTGAATTGGAACCAAAAATTGGAGATTTTGGGACAGCGAAATTGGATTCTGACATTGATGAAAGCTCAACAGTTTCTGAAATTGTTGGAACACTAGGCTATATTGCACCAGGTGAGCTGAATGCTTCTAATTTTGCTTACTTTTCTGTATCATCTAACTTAGGGTTAGAAACAAAGTAACTCACTGAACATTTTTTTTTTTTTTTTTGGTCTCAAATTTGTCACTGAACTTTCAACCCTTCTGTTTGCTGAAGTAACAGAAATGTTGACATAATATAGAAAATCCTTTAAAGCATTATTTTTAGGGTAAATATCACTAGGGGTCCCTAACCTTTGGACCTTATAACGATGGGGTCCCTAACCTTCTATTTTGAACTCCCGGGTCCTTAACTTATGAAACGTTAGCACCTGAAGTCCTTTTTTGACCAAAATCGTTAGTTTGACTGTTAAATGGTCAAAATTTACTTAAAATGACCAATTTACCCTTTTCAAATTAAAAAAAAAAAGATCAGAAAAAGAACATAAAAAACAAAAATTACAGCAAAACCCCAACCAACAAAAAAGAAAAATTGCAACTTACCCCCATCCAACCTCATCTTTTCCTCCAAATCACCACACCATCCAATTTGAAAAATCATTTTCACCATTTCGTAGGGCGAGCCTTGAAGTTAGTGATCACCCATGTACTTCAAGGTGGTGAAATACAATTATTAACACCGACCCTTTGTCAAGTGTGCTTATGGATCCAATTTCGATGAAAAAATCTACTCCGCTTTTAAATCGGCCCCATGGTGGTCTCAGTGGGCTCGCCTTGGTGACCAAACTCAGGTCCACAGGCTACACCAACCTCCTCCTCCACGCACACATTCCAAGCTCGATCTCACCATTTCGCCACCCATGCTCTATATATGTCATCCTCTCCTACCCCCGAGGTTGGCGGCATCCACGCCAACAACACCTACCTTGCGCGACTTCATTACCATCGACATCCAAATCCAAACCAATGTAATCACCTCTACCTTAAAACACAACACAAAGAAGCTTCTCTTTCCGGCTCTTCCTGATATCTGCGAAATTTGCCCCCACAACCCATCCCGAAAAATTCCCTTTAAACGGTTCCATTAGAGCCCATGTACTTCAAGGTGATGAGTAGTAACAGTGGTGGTGGTGATTTTTGACTTCAAGGTCTAGGTAGGTGTTGTTGGTGTTGGGGGTTTAGTTGGTGTGTCGTCTTCGACCAAGCAGATCCAAGATCTGCGGACAGCGCGTTGGTGTGTGTGTCTCCAAAGACGGGCGCTTTGTCAGAAGGAGCTCAGCGTGTTCCGTGAGAATGGGAGCCGGACACATGGCGTCGCGTGCAAGGCCTTGCGGTTGGAGCCGGAGCCGGAGCCAGAGCCGGAGGTGGGAAGAGAGAGATGGTGGGTTGTTTGGAGAAGAAGAAGTGAGTGAGGGGCTTAATTGCAATTTTTTATTTATTTATTTTTTTTTTAATTTGAAAAGGGTAAATTGGTCATTTTAAATAAATTTTGACCATTTAACAGTCAAACTAACGATTTTGGTCAAAAAAGGACTTCAGGTGCTAACGTTTCATAGGTTAAGGACCCGGGAGTTCAAAATAGAAGGTTAGGGACCTCATCGTTATAAGGTCCAAAGGTTAGGGACCCCTAGTGATATTTACCCTTATTTTTATGTACCGGGTTGACAAAACGCGTCAAGTACTTTCAAAATGTGCCTTTTCAAAGAAACAAAGATTATAAACCTAGTACTCTTAGCTGCGCCAACAAGACACATTTTTGCTCAACTCGACTACAAAAACTATACACTAATAGATTTTCCATGACCGCGTAAGTTTTCCTGTTAGCCATGTCAGTATTCCCGTTAATTCAGCAAATAGAGTTAGACAAAGGCCCTGAACTGAAACAGAGATGAAAGTTCTGTGACTAAACGCAACTGGGTTAGTAATAGTGTTTTTAACTCTCTAATTTATAGATTACTTCATAATCTGAATTTGAAAGACTAATGTATGTAAGAACTATACAATGCAGAGAATGCTTACTCGACAAGGTTGACAGAGAAATGTGATGTGTACAGCTATGGAGTTATATTACTAGAACTTCTCTGCAGAAAATTGCCTGTAGACCCCTCCTTTGAAGAAGGCTTAGATATTGCATCCTGGGTAAGGAAGAACTTACAGAGTAATTCCAGTGATTTCTTATCTTGTTTTGATGAAGAAATTCAATGCTGGGATTTAGAAGATCAGAGGAAGGCGTTGGATTTGATGGATATTGCTATAAAATGTACCGAATTCATGGCCGATAATAGACCTTCTATGAGAGAAGTTGTGGGATCTCTTATAAGCTTGAATTGTAGAAGAAAATCTAGTGTTAATAATACCGGAAACTCGGGTTTATAAAATCATTGTGTAATTATTGTAGATTCTCTCTTTTATACTTATACAAAAAGAGTCATTTTTCTCGAAGTGATACAAATTCTCCCATTCTTTTCAATGTTACAAATTCTCCCATTCTTTTCAATGTTTCTATTTCTCGATTTACCTCTTCTTAATAGTTTTTAATATGGTACTAGAGTGTTTCCCCAGCTCCAGACTACTGCAACACCCAAGGTAAGTTGCAAAATTTCAAAGCCCTCTCGAGCACCCATGTTTGCATGTTATAAGCATAGCTTGATATGGCACGTTCGATAAGTGAACTAAACATATTGTAGTCTTATTCAATATCACGTAAAAATGTAAAATTTTGTGGGGATTTTTCCACTATAGGAATTGACTCTTTCTTTTAGTCATTTTTCAATCGGGAGTGTCCTATGAATTCCCCTTCCACCTGTAGGTTCTTGAACAATTCTTCACCGGGCCAGCATTTTTATGCATGGGCCTCCACCAAGATGATCCGACCCAGTCCGGCCCATTTTGAGACATCTGCCATGGCCAAGAAAAGCATAAGTTGCCATTTCAGAGAAGAGAACTACATGTCTCGAGAAGCAGACATAATTAGTTACTTACCTCGTACACGGCATGCAGAAGATATTCAGGAAAAATCTACTTCTTAGCCATCAGGTTACAACATCAGACAGTTTTAACTTCAACTTCATGTTACCAGCAATAACTACTATTTCTCCTTTAGATGGCTCCACTTTTAGAACAGTTGCTTTCTTGTTTAAGGAAGGAACATTCACCGTATCACCAACATTAGGCAGTTCACGCCTCTTTTCTGCAATGGATAAAGGCAAAAATAATGAAATTATAAGCATCAGTGTGGATAGTGTGGATTTCTAATTAGAAACGCGAACAAGATTCACATCAAGAATACTACCTGCAACTAATTGAATAGTATTATTCATCAACTCTACAGTCCCATTTGCTGCAGGAGTTTCATTTTCTTCCGGGCTCGTAGAATGATCATTAATTGTCGAATTATGCCTGTTTTTTCAGCAGTCATAACCTCGGTAGGTTGATTAGGAAATGAGCGATATTTTCGCAGTTTCTTGTGAAGAATGGAACGGGCTGCCGCTGCTGCCTCAGATGCTTCTTGCATCATCCTGTATCTTTGTTCAATGCCGTGTTCCACTATTTTCTTTCTGGTCTCCAGTAGTTTCTGATGAAGATCTTTTGAGAGCCTGAATGCACCAAAAAAAAAAAAAAAGAAAAGGAGAAAATGTCAAATTGATCATTTGATCTTGAGGTCAATTTTCAATCCTTTCATGGATGGAAATAAAAGGTTTTTTATTTTCATTTGTTTTTGTAATTGAACCTCAATCCTTGTGTATAATTTGTCAAGAAAAATATTCTCACATCAGATGGTGTTGAGCTTCGTGAATTTTTTCGTCAAATTTCTGCTTCGATCTTTCCATGTCAACTATGATCTGCAGTTATTAACCAGTGTAGAATGCATTAGGCAAACTAAACGACAAATTAGTGGCCAATGAAATAAACATTTATGTGCACCCAGAAAGTAGCTTTGAACCTCGAAAATACCAAACTATTGCACCATTTGACTATAAGGGATGGTTCATCGTTGTTGGTCAATATTATGATTAAAAAACATCTGGCTAAGGTATAATAACAAGTCCCATTGGTATTATGAACTGCAGGGTAATCAGTATAAATCTGAGGTAGAGTTGCGGCTAGGGATAGTAACACTGGCGGATCCAGCGTGGGGGCAGTGGGGCCGCCCCACTGCCCAAGTTCTAAATTTTTTTTTTTATAAGTTATTTTATGCATCCCACTGCCCAAAGTGTAAATATATATATTTTAAGTTATTTTAATTTACCTTTTTGCCCCTCTTTAACAATTCAATTACAAAACATATATTATAATATTAATATCACCATAACCAGGCACCAGGAATACGATTTCAGTTTCCATTTTTCCATTTTTCTCTTGCTGCGTGAAGAATAGCCATTTAGGAGTTAGGGCAAAAATATATTTTAATTTCTAATCCTTCATTCCTTCCAGCCGAGGTTCAGATTATCGCTTTATTCGCCCCCACAGTAAACAATTCCTGCCTCCGCCCCTGGATAGTAACACAGGCCTCAGAGAAATTTGCCGCCAACCCCGAGCCGACCCACTCCCATAGGCAGGCCATTATGAGCCTCCCAGCCCTGCCTAATTGACACCACTACTTGCAGCAGGTTAAAACAATGTTATCACATTTTTTTAACAAGAGTTTATGAAAGCCTTCTTTCAAGTCTTGTATATATAAAATCAAACCTTCATTGAAAAAGTTGAGAATTTATCCTTGCCATCTTTATGTCAATAAGCTGTGAACAAGCAAATGCAATTACCTCGTTAATTTCTGCACTAGCTGCTCCATAAAGTTCACGGGCATTATCCAGAATTTCATTTGGTATCCCAAGTCTTTCAGCAATATTGATTGCATTTGAACGTCCTGCGGTAAAAAATAATTTACTACTCTTCTACCAAGAGATATTTGTCAAAGAGAAAGCCGGGAAACAAAAAGGTGCCTATTGGAGGTTCTGCTAATTATTACAACTCATCGTGGTAATAGTCAGCAGACTAATCAAATCAAACTAATTGCAAAGAATTTCAAGCTAAACCAAGAGCCGGTATTTGACAACAGAAGAAAGTAAGAACCTGGTATTCCCCAAAGAATTCTATAAGTTGGCTTCAAGTTCACTTCATCAAATTCCATGCACGCATTTTCAAAGGCATTGTTGCTGTCACAATTAAGATAATGAAACCTAATGTTAGAAAAGGTAAAATCACGTGTCACATATGGATGTTCCATCTTTACATCAGCTACCTGTATTTGAGCGTTTTAAGTTCTCCGTGATGTGTGGTAGCAATTGTTAACAAAGCACCAGTTTCTGCAAAAGATTCCAGCAATGACATTCCCAGTGCAGCTCCTTCTAGTGGATTTGTCCCTGCACCCACCTGGAAATTTTGTAAGGGATATCACCTGATAAATATTCTATAATATCACCAGTCTTTTATAAACATTTTCCATTCATCTGTTCCAGCAGAAACTTGCAAACCCATTTTTCACTATTTCAAGTGAGTGAAAGTATGATATTCATGACATTAAGCATCAAAGGATATAGGAGAAAGCCAAACATATTCTTCAGCTCCAAAAGAATCTAAATATAAATAGATCGCATACTTCATCTAATAGCACTAGTGACTGGTTGCTTGAGTGGGACTTGATTTCCTGCAAAGTTCAGCAAAGGAAATGTATAATATGTTACCATCAGAGAGA
This sequence comes from Forsythia suspensa, assembly GCA_023638005.1. Taxonomy (NCBI): domain Eukaryota; kingdom Viridiplantae; phylum Streptophyta; class Magnoliopsida; order Lamiales; family Oleaceae; genus Forsythia; species Forsythia suspensa. The sequence continues at coordinate 50,530,387 of CM042666.1, forward strand.
AAAGGAGCAAAAATTTGTGTAACTCATAGCACATTGAAATTGAACTGATATCTGGCATAAATAAATGGTAAGGACGATGTCATACAAATAAATTGTTTAAGCCCCACACGTGAGTGGAAAAAGCACAGTTATAAATTCGATAATACTTTCACATCAACCACAACGTTTGATTTGTAAAAAGAAATTTTCACAGCTAATGTAGTTGCAAGAATTCTCAGATATCATATAAAATTGCATAGAGCAAAACATATCATAGATAATCCATAAATCATTAGTCTAGAACAGTAAAAGCTCACCTTGACATGGGGAATGAGCATATAACCACAAAATATTATATCCCTATCAAAAAAGCATACAAATAGCCAGAAGTACAAAAATAATCTAAACGAATGCATGTTCTTCCCTATACCATGCTACAGTTGCTGACACAAAACTTTCAAATCCACTTATGTCTATCTACTACCTATGACACCCATGCATGAAGAAGCCAGATAAAACTGATCAAAAGCAAGATGCTTAGAAGTTAGAATGTTTTCAAGAATTGCAAATAACAGGTATTCATTAGGACATCAGATTGCAGTCAACATGCTTGGTCCAATATCTTCTGCAGAGAATATGTTGTATCAAAGTCCATACAATGCACAACTCTTGGAATGCGGTGATTTATTTTTCGTGCCCATGTCATACTATCTCTATGGCTTTTGAGAAATATACCAATCTATGTTATCTAATCATGAAAATCTTAAAGAAACATGTACCAACGTACACTAATTTGTTTCAGATGGCCAGAAAAGGTAGATAAAGATTGAGATAGAGACTGTTCATCGCCAATGTCTGCAAATACAGAATCAAACCATGGGATCTTTACCGGTTCTGAAGACAACACATATAGACCTGTATATTTAAATCAAAAACAAAGAGGTTATTCAATAGAATAATTCCAGATGAAATAAAAATGAAAACAACTAAAATAAATATGAACACAAGAAGCATATTCACCACTACTACTGAGAATCAACTAGAAATCAATTGAAAATGTCAAAACCAAGGGATATTTTTTCTTGGAACTAGTATATCAATGTTGGCAGGTTACTGTTCAGGGGTTTTACTTGAGCCCCTCTTCTTCATACATGCTAAAATCCTATCCAAACCTAACTACCTAAGTCACATAGTTCAATTCGTGTGCAATCCGGTTTCACCTCAGGCTGCAATCCGGTAGATCGGTCCAAAAAGCATGAATACAAGTTTCAGTCAAATGGGATATGCTAATATCATCACAAAGCAAGTATCATTGGCATATCATCAAGTGAGAGTAACATCCATCATCTGCAATTCTATCTCCAAACAGAAATGCAGATTTTTGGGTCACAGTGTGATCTAAATTCAATTTCCATCTTTTCCAACTGACACATTTCTGGCTTGGTAACAGTTAGCAACGGATGGTTCAGACCAATACGCTTGAGAGCCAAACAGCAAATGTTTTAGGAGCACAATTGATGACCTGCATCAGAGGAGAATATGCCGACCAGTGTATCTTTTCCTTATTGGTACGGGACCACCGTAACATTGTATCATGTCCGTTCACTATTGTGACAAAACTTTTATAACCTATTTCCCACTGAATATTATATGGCGTTTCAAGATCTGTAGCAAAATTTCTAAAAATAATTGAAAATACAAGGAGATCTTGGTATGTTTATCTTGTAAATATTCAAATCCCAGTCAACTAAACTATGGTGCATTTGCACTCGCACCTGCAACCACAGGATGAATTTGTCACCAAGGACCTAAGATATAAATATCCTAAAATGAGCCAAACAGCAAATGTTTTAGGAGCACAATCGATGACCTGCATCAGATGAGAAAATGCCGACCAGTGTTTCGTTTCCTTATTGGTACGGGACCACTGTAAAATTGTATCATGTCCGTTCACTATTGTGACAAAACTTTTATAACCTATTTCCCACTGAATATTATATGGCGTTTCAAGATCTGTAGCAAATTTTCTAAAAATAATTGAAAATACAAGGAGATCTTGGTATGTTTATCTTATAAATATTCAAATCCCGGTCAACTAAACTATGGTGCATTTGCACTCGCACCTGCAACCATAGGATGAATTTGTCACCAAGGACCTAAGATATAAATATCCTAAAATGCTCATTCCATGCCTGTGAAAGCATAGTAAAGCTTCCATTAATCATGACAAATTGACATTTAAAAATTTCAGGAATAGGTCCAAAATTAAGAGAACACAATGACAAGGATAAATGAAGAATAAGTTGATGAGAAAAAATTAGTAGAATAAATTAGTGAAGTTGACCTGATTTTGCCATCATAGCAGCCAAACCAACTGTCTTCAAGCAAATGGTTTTGCCCCCGGTATTGGGGCCAGTTATAACGACAACTTTAGTATTCCGAGCTATAAATATGTCAAACGGTACCGGGGGAGCTTGTTTCAGCTTAGCAACCTGAAATTATCAGGAAGAACCTTCACTGTGACTTCAAACAATATTAAAGACCGAGATGTCTGTAACAAGACAGGGAGTGTAAACTGAAAACAGAACCTGCATTTGCAAAGACGATATGTTCAAACTTGTTTCCTCTTTCCACGTCATATTTCGTCCTTGCTGTTTTCTCCTCCTGAGTTCCTAGAGGAAAACATAATTGAATTTTTATTCTCTGAATAATATTCATGTGAATTGAACTTAAACCATATAATTAACAGTTAGTAATTTGTTCCAAATAACTGATCCTTGCCATGCGAATACTCCTAAAATTATCTTAAGAGAGAGAAAGAAAGAATAATGGAATAAATACATGTGTTTTCCTTCTCATGCTAGGGGCTGCTCCTCCGGGCGTATTCCAAAAAAGGAGCCCGAGGAAAGCAGCCCTGAAGAATGAGTCTTTCCCTCAACTTGCGCTTATGAGCATTGGGTAATGGTTCCAAGAAAGAGTTGAGCTAAGGGGTCTGTCCGGTAGTATTTATATAAATATCCTAGCTCTCCAACTCATAGGCGACGAACCCATATAAAGACAAAGGCGACCCACGCTGGTATTTTCTTGTACCCAATATGGAGCCATTTCCTGACAAGCATCCTTATCCCCCACCCCCTTTTAGGAAAAAAAAGAATGAAAGAGAAGAAAAGGGAAAATGGTCTTAACTTTTCTTCATTCCACTTTACATGACAATAGGACCATAAATATTGATGTGTTTCTCTTTCTAAACTATATGGAGCGACAAACTAAACTATATTCTTAATAATTTTAGGGAGCCTACCTCAGATAAGGTAAGAGGGAAAGATTAGTTTACTTACTTCTACCCTTGGTTGGGATAGAAAGTCCCCTCTGTTCTCAAAATGAATATATGTACAAGATTAGGACTTTGTACAAAAATATTCTTAAGGTTTCTCTTACTTTGATTTTTCCCAACTCAAGAAATTAGAACATTTATTTTCCATCTTTCAGATATTGGTGTCCATTTATTCTCTCCATCTGAGCTTTCAAAGATATATTGATCGTAGGTTCCCATTCTGTTTGATGCATCGCTACATCTACAAAGATCTAATGGTATGAAATCTTTCATAACCTCATCCGACCATTCAAATTGACTTAACTCCCGCTTCTAACATCTGCTACAGAAATCGCATCACTCTTATCACAAGATATTCCCCAACCACCAAATTCATCATTTCCTTAAATTATCCTCAATTAGTTTCACCTTCACTTGTTATACTCTCATTTTTTTATCTTATTCATTCCCGTAAGACCACACATCAATCTTGACATCCTCATTTCAGCCAAATTTATCTTATATGCATTTTGTCCATTAACGGCTCAAAACTTAATACCATAAGGCATAGCTGATCTAACAAACATTCTATCAAACATGCAATTTAACCTTACATGTATCTTCCTACCATATTATATGATCCCCGTAGCACTTCTCTATATCATCCAACCCATAATCCCATGCATTACATCTTCCTCAAATCCTCATTTCTTGTAAATAAACAAATCTAAATATATAAAACAATCGCTCTTTTGGACAACACGAGCTCTATAGTGACTCTACATAACCTAAAACCTTTAGATTTAAAGTATTCCTCCAAAATTCTAACTTAAAATTTATCCCTCTCCTAGTCTCTCCAATATTCAACAAATAGCATGTGTCTCATAACTTCATTCATGATTAAATTGAAAAAACTACTACCGCCGCCATTACATCTAATGCTCATGATACTACATATATCTTTAACAATATTCACTCACATTAACCATATTTGGATAAGATTGTTTGCGGGACAACAAAAGGGGGTGTTGTCAAATTTGGAAAGATGAAAGTAAAATCAACAAATGCATACTGTTCAGCAGGGGCGGACGGGTCACATGGCGAGACCCCGCATCCGCCCGTGTTGGAATTTCGCGAAAAAAATAGTGCGTAAAATGTTTTGGGCCACAACCCGGCCCAAGTTCTGTAGCACAATCCAAATCCATTAGACTGGAACAAATTTTTTAAAAAAATTGTAGCCAGTCCAAATTTCAATTAAATTGATCCATCACCCATTTGCAGTCCAATCCAAAAATCCAAAATCGACTTAAATATGAAGAAATCTGAACAAAAGACCCAATACAGCAATACCCATCTAAATCCAAAAATTAGATTCAATAAAAAAAATTAAGAGAGGAGAACAGTAGAACCGGAATCTGCAACCTACGAAACAAGAAGGCAGACTCCGATAGAACTTAAAAGCCGATTCGGCGAGAAGTTAGCGATGTCTTGGCGGTGCACGAAAAGTGAGGGGCGGTGAAAAGTCGAACCGTTGAAGAGACGAAGGGCGGTGAAGCTATAATCGTCAGTCATTTTTCTTTTACTTTTTATCATCTTCACCGCCATTATTGTTTCTGTATGCGCAGAGGCCAGAGCACTTAGCACTAGAAAAGGTTTGGAATTTGCATTGTGTTTGTCTACTTTTGTATTTGTGCAATTATGCTTATTAAGTCATTAGCTTATTACTTATATTATATTTTTTTAGGTAATTAGGTTAAATTGTTAATTAATAGTTTAATGGTAGAATTAGTTAATTAATACAACAGTACATTTATTACTTATTAGGCAAAAATGGTTAATTAATTTTAGTTATTAGGTTAAATGGTTAATTAAATTATTTATTAGTTATTAAATTCTATTATTATATTTACTTATTAATTATTCTGTTGTCTTGCCGGCTAATTATTATATTGTCGTTGCTAGTTATTGTTTAAATTGTTGCCTTGCCGGCTAATTATTATATTGTTTTTACTAGTTGCTATTGATTTTATTATTGCCTTGCCGACTTAGTACATTATGTTGGGACTTGGGACTTGGGATTGAATAATTTGATTGAAAAATAATTTTCGTAATTTAATTACTTGAAGTCTCGAACCGCTGAGTGACTAATTTACGGTCTGAGACAAGACATTAGACATGAAAAGGTTTTTCAACCTCAAAGAAAGCCCAAGTCGACCACCGGTACTAGTCAGTTTCTCTAGTCTTTGCTAATGCTATCAATACTTGAGTTCGACACCTTCACAAAGTTCATTACCTATTGATAATGATGGTACTAAGAAGTCTCGAGTTGATATCAATGTAGATGCCCTTGACCTTGGTATGATCCCGAAAACGCCCCCAATCGAATCCTATGACCCTAATATTAGAGGCGAGGTTAGGATGATTTACTTGGAGAGAAGTCCTTGTCAACCACACGTCACATAGTTTTCCAAAAATAATTATGGGAAAAGATAAGAAGTGTTTTAGGAAGAAATGGTTTGCCGATTTCCATTGGTTGGAGTATAGCGTTCGAGAAGGATGCGCTTTTGTTTGCTGACCGCTATTTGTTCAAACCCGATAGAGAGGGTCGAGGAGGTGGAGGAACATTCACAAAACGGGTTTTAGAGATTGAAAACACAAACAAATTTTGAAAATCATGTCGGTCTTTGTTACTAGTGCTCACCATCATGCTTTCACAATATCACCAACTTGATGAATCAAAGGCGAAGTATTTCTTTTCACTTTCAAATCAAAGCTTGAACAACAAAAGAGGTACACGACTAGATTGATTGCGGTGCTAGTTGTTACCGTGATTTTTCTTGATGCAAGAATTGGCTTTTCGTGGACATGATAAGTCGAGAGAAGTCGCTAACAGGAGAATTTTATTGAGTTACTAAGTTGATGTACGCATATAGATGTGAGGGAGTGAATGAGGTAGTTTTTTTAGCAATGCTTCTAGAAATGACCAAATAAGCTGCACTCAAGCATTCAAAAAGATTTGGTTAATTGTTGTGTTGTGAAGACAACAAGGGCTATCATGAAAGAGTTGGGTGATTACTGTTTTTTATCTTAGTGGATGAAAGCTCGTGATAACTCGGTGAAGGAACAAATGGCATTGTTTTGAGGTATGTAGACAAATCTGATCTCGCGAAAGAACGTTTTTAGCCATCTCTCATGTCGGCGATACCAGGTGCCCAATCACTAAAAGATGCAATTGAAATTTGGAAAGATGAAAGCAAAATCAACAAAAATATTTTCATATTTTTTTTTAGCAGCGCATTGTTCAGGTTCATATTCATACATCCATTATAGAATAATAGTGAAACAAAAACGTGCAAATAGATGACAAAAGCTTCAAACCAAGTTTAATGCATGACTTACAGCATTAGCATTACTGACGTCCTTCATGGCCTTGCGTAAATCATGACGATGTTGTTGAAGTAATAAAGGATGATAAGCTTTCGGCAAATATAAAGTCCATTTCCCCTGAGTATGTTGTGATGTCAATAAAGTTTTGTCCTCTGGCAGTGCATCAGCGGTAAGACTGCTATCCTTATCTTGTGGCAAATATAACTCCGGACATGAACCATCAAATGAAAGACTATATCGTGCTCTAGCATTGATCTGTATTAACAGGAAACACAGAGATACAATTAAGAAATATAAACAAACTCCCAAACCAAATATCAATCTGAGTATTTCAATAAACAACCATCCGATATTTGACCTCCAATCACTCCTTGAAAGAGAATGGTGGGTTGGCATTTGAAAGGAAAAGGTTAGGCAGATTATGTCATCAATTTTTTAGGCATTACCTTGAAAAACAAATACACTACTGTTTAAGGAAAGAAGAGTAAGACAAAGATGATTTCCGAAGGCTGCCAACAGCATAATATTCTGTTTCACATGACAAATAGTGCTAGACATCAGCTCTGACCATCATTCAACCTACACAACTAGAGAAACTCAATTTTTTTCAGCAACATGTGTGTGTGTTTGTGAGAGTTTTTCATCCACTAACTGGAAATATAATGTTTCCCATAATTATTCAGTCTGTCACAGAAGTAAGTGTGAACTGAGTTGTCAATGCATAGAATATAAGCAGCATCAGACTAGGCATATGGATCAACTAGTTTCCATAAAGAAAAAGGGATATTGTTAGTAACAAAGAGTCAGTTAGGTCAAACGTACCTACCGTATCCATATGAATCATGACATTGAATACATGTTCAATGTCACTGAGGTCCATTTGCATCTACATGAATATAAATTGAAACATAACCAATTAAATTATAATTAAAATAGAGCAAATAATATGTTACTTTAACAAATTTGGCAAAACCTTATTCGTTATCTTTAAGAGCACTTCAGCCTCTGCCTTTGCCACAGATGCCATGGCTCGATGCAATTCGTCATTCAATGGTACAGCAGAAAGAGGCTCTACTATGCTTCCTCCACCTGAACCACTAGAATAGAGTATTACCTGTCTCAGGATACTTATAAAGAGCAGTATTTGCAGCATATTGAAAGACTTCCAGGTAGCCAATCAATAATTTGCCTAGATCAATAACAAAATCACTGTGAATATATCAAAGAAATCCGACAGTCGTACAGTTGAACAATGTATGATCATTAATATGGGGTATCTGTTTAGTCAGTTCAACAAGAGATTATTGGGAAATAACTGTTATCCAAGATACGGAACAATTGAAGTCCACGAAAATAAAAAATTACATTGTCGATAAGAAAAAAACATTACACTTGAGATTTGTTATTAGATGGTAATTAAAAAAAAATTGCAGCATCATTTCCAATTAGCCTCTTCATGTGCACAAGAAGGTGGTGAAAATTTAAAATTTCCTTTAGCTCAAATAGAAATTCCTGATCGGATCATATGTTTTTGTAGCTGCATAATTTATCGCTGATTTAATTCTTTCTTGTTCATTATATAAATTTATTTTTCCATGGAAGTATTTTTCCATGGAAGTCGTGCTATCATCATGCCTTGATAAAATAAAATAGAAAAGAAAAATCATGTATGAACATTAATAACAAAGGTATGGCCAAAGTCCATTTGTGTACAAAGTAAGAAATTTGAAGGATTTGATGCACCTAGACAGCAATAGTCCCTCAAAACTTGGTCGAATATCAGCCCCTGACTTTATGCACCATCTACCATCAATATTACTTACTTCCTACACCAAAAAATAATAATAGTTTAATCATTAACACATCAAATTATAAATTTAAGTACACTTTCTTTTCCATACTTGTGCCAGATAAGAGGCACAGCTTACCAAAATGGATGTTTCTTTCACTTCATTCCCAATCATGCTCTCAAGCAACTGGTATAACTGAATAGAGAAGAGAATACAACAGCAAACTGTCAGAATTTCCAGTTTCTTGGATTCACATGAAAGCTACACTAATACAAAATGTAAATAACTGCGACATTCTCGGATTGGCGTAAAAGCTTCATTAAAAAAAGAATGATTAACCACTTTTTAGTCTATATATAGGATGGAACACAGGTAGCACTTTGACGAAAAGAGACATACACATCTTTAATATCCTAACTGAACTAATAAAGCCATGGCAACACCTACTACGTATGGTTAGTGTGGACTTACCTTATCCACTTCTATAGATTCATATCCTATGTTAAAGGATCGGCATCTATAGGACTCTGACTTCTCTGCATAAGAGGTTGTTACATGACAAACTAGCTTGGGAGTAAGGCTAGGAAAGGTAAGTTGAGAGACTAAAAGAAGGAGTGTTTCAAGGTGGAATTTGGCATTGAGAAAGGTATCGAAGGAGCTTTGGACTCGTGTTTTCGGATTACGCAACCGAGTCCAGAAGTCCCAAAGGACCCAGTATCAAACCTCGGAATTCAGATGTTTACTGCTATCAACTAGGTTCTTATTGCTTCCATTAGTACAAGGGGGTATGAAAACTGAGTTTCAGTTCATGGCAAGTTGCCATAAAACATCAAATGCTATTAGGTAAGATCATTTTTGACAATTATAAGTTATCTGAGTCTTAAAAGAACCTCTATAAATAACTTGATCCCAACACGTGAAAATCAACAAGTGCTAACCAGCCAACAACGCCATAATCAGAAATTTAAACCCCCACAGCCAAAACAAAAAGGAAACATCTAATCTACCTTTCTTTCAAGAAACTGGACTTGATCGCGAGCCTGTCTCAAAGTGGAACTCTGAAACATGAAACATATATTGAAATTATAAGGAAATTATAAATTAAAGTGAAATTTCTGTATCAATGATAGAATTAAGAGCGGACCGCAGAATCTTTAACAGAGCCATCTTCATCTATTAGCTGCTGTATAAACTTGATTAGCGATTGACTTACTACCAGTTCCATAATCTGCCATTAAATAATGAAAAAAATGATTGCCATTACATATACAAAGCACATACTGTAAGAGATTCCATATGGTAATAAGTACCACATCATACCATTCCAGAAAGCGGCATAAAACGTTGATACCAATCTGAATCTTCCTTAGTTGCGGCTTTGACATTTATCTGCAAGGCTTCTGCAAATTGTAGCAGGGCTACAAGTGCCATTGCTTCATTCCCACTCACGGGAAAGCCCCTGCCAGCACATTGAATGCCAGTTTTCACCTTCAACAAACATGAAGCCAAATTTAATGAATGTATCTTAAATAATTCTTTTCATTAACTTAATCATTAATGAGTACAGGAAACTGGAAATAATATATGAAATGACTTTTAATCATCTTTATATCGAATAAATGTAAGTATGGATAAATTGCTTATTATAAAAAACTGATATCAATTCCAGAAAAATCCATCATTGCACCGTATTTATGCATTTCCACAGCCGCATTAGTTTCCTCTAATAGTCTCACACTTTGTTCATAAGTCTTATTCAATGTCCATAACTGCTCCTGCATGCCAGAACTAAAAATTAATGAAAAGAGAAAAATGTTTACCATAACTAAACGAAATTTATGAAATGAAGGTAATTTCAATTATTCATCGGAAATACTAACAACTACACTCATGTTAGCAATCATTTATTGCAAAACGAAAAAGAAAAACTTTAATATCCCACCACCTGTATTATATTGTTACACCGCAGTAATATGTGATTGCGCGATACAGTGAGGCAATTCTATTTGCAACTAAAGTCTAAAGATTACTTTGAAACAATCTTTGGCAAGACAAGTATGTGTTCAAATAAGTAAAACTTCCTTTAATTAATTTTGTGTCCTCAAACGTGTTAGTTACTTATTTTGATCCTTACTCTTCGAATAAGTGACTTGTCAATTAAAAAAAAATACCTTTTTTTTGCTAAACAAGTGGAAATTTGAGAAGACAATTAAATGGAAACCTTAGTTGCTTGCTTGCCGAGGGAAGTGCCGGCAAAGGAAGCAACGGCGTCGCATAGCTGGTCCCACTGCAGGACTCTGAGGCTGTCCAGAATTACCGATGGCTGAGTATTATTAATTATATCGGTGTTTCCGAAGTGGGAGACTGCTGCCGGTGCCAAGTTTTTGCAGAGGAAAATTGGAGGAGTTGCAAATCGGAATTGAATGGATTGATTCGAAGCTGTGGTGGAAAGTGTGAGTTTTGAGATTGAAAAAATGGAAAAGGAAGAGGTGACAGAGGGTGTACATGACAGCATTATGCAGGAAAAATAACTCAAACTGTGTGAAGAGAAGATAGGAAGAGGGAGGGAGATGAATTTGATGGTTGGATAGGCAATCTTAATCATTTATTTATTTATTTATTTATTTATTTATTTATTTATTTTGTTCTTTCTAAAATACTTCCACCAAATTTCAATTATTTCAATTGCTTTATGTATTTTAAACTTTGCGTCATTATCTTTAATTTTGTCTCAATTTTGCCTCAATTTTGATCATCTCGTCCAATTCCAATTCCTAATTGTTGATTAACGGCAATGGGGATACCGGGATAGTGACTTGATTGACCCAAATTAAAGTATAACAACTCAATTGAATTTTAGGTGTCGAAAAAATTAGTCCTACTTTTTTTTTTTTTTTTAATTTATATCTCCAAGAATAATTTTTTTTCTTTTCAAAACTAGTTATAGCCTACAAGTGTTGATGATAGGATTGTAAAAAAGATCAAACATTAACATTCTCAACAATTTTGTCGCTTGAAATGAAAAACATGAAAGCGAAAAATTCAAATCGAATCTAATCAGAACTCAATAGTCTAGTTCTTTTTAATGTCCTTAGAATAGTGAGTCTATTTTTACAATTTTTAATTGGAATCGATTTGGCCCAATTCCCAAGAAACCCAAACCAAATCATTGTTTGTCTCTATCAAAAAATCATGTAAATTAAAATTAACAAGTTTAACACACCATAAAATTACAAGAATGAAAAGAAAGAAATTTTTGCCGAAAGAAAAACTCCAAAGAAATGAAAGCGAACACATGAATACTTAATAGTCAAGTATTTTAACCACGGTCACTATACATTTACTCAACTATTGGTTGAATCATTGTTCTTTAATTTGTGTCAATCAAATCACTGCACGTCATGTTTTCCCAACCGTGTAGGAAGGTGAACATCATGTTTTCCCGACTATGTAAAAAGATAGTTAGTAATAAGCGTTTAACGCTAGAATTGGACAAAACGATCCAAATTGAAATAAAATTAAAATATAATAATATAATTGATACAAATTGAAGTATAATTAACCCGATTCAAATTCAAATGAAAGTACTGAAATTAACCCTTTCTTTTTCTTATATTTTGGTTTTTCGAAATTTAAAATGTATTTTTGACAAGTAGCAAAAATGAACGGGATAAAATAATAGAAGATAAATGAAAAAATAAAGTTGAGAGTTGCAATTTCAACTCAACCAACTTTTCAAATTCGACAAGTAGAGAGAGCTGGCATGAAATTTAAAGAATATAACAATTCAATCATTATTCTTTATTTTTTTTATACATGAATATTTATAAACGAAAATTCTAAAACTAGGTAAGAGAAAGGGTTATTTAGATATATAACCTACTTTTAAGTATCATTATCAAATCTACTGAGCCAAAAAATAAAATACAACAATACTAGATTGTTCCTTGAAACATTTGAGAAATACTGGATTTTGCCTAAGGCCCAAAACAGGTAGAATATTATCACATCCCACAATTAACGCTCTAGAATTGAGTCCTTCTTATGTTGTCAACGAAGAAGTTGAAGGATTCAAAATTCAAATTGAAGAACCATTCAATCATTATCAAAAACGACATCCAATAATGGTATTCGGTAACTCATTGAGTAACTTTTGGAGAAGAAATTATGTAATACTAATTGCGGTCGATTTTTTTATTATTGGAGATCATCAAGAAAGTGGAATTATTCCAAAATCAATAACCTGTAGTATCAAATATTTTTTTGAGGTAAGCTTTAATTTTTAATTTTTTAATAAAAATGGTAAATATAGTGCTTAGTCTTCAAATTATAAAATAACCCATATCGAAATAGAATGAAATATGTATTGTTACTATTTACTAAAATGAAGATACTGAGTTGTTATTTTGAACGGATCTAAGAAGAATTTATATTTTCAATAACAATGCAATTTATTTGGATGGTCTAAGTGAATGATTTGGTGTTTGTTTTAGTAAACATTGATAAATCAAACTACATATATTTGTTAATATTGTCGCGGGTTAATAACGCAAACTTCAAAGAGGTAAGGGTATAGTCTACAAAGTAAGGAGTAACAATTATTGTCGTTTCGTGTTGGGTTAATCAATATGTCGTAACATTAAATTACTATTAACAATGAAAGAATGTTAACAAACACAAGCATCAAATGTAGGAGGCAATTAATTGACAAAAGAAAGCGTAACAATTGTTGTCGTTTCATGCGAATTAATCGATAGTTAGTATCATTCAAAATAGGTTATCATTAAAAGTAAGTTAACAAAACTAGGCATCCAACATTAGAGTCAATTAATTGATTCAAGAAGTCATGACAACCACTTTTGATCATTAGGATTAATTGAAAATTAAGTAACATAAAAAAAATCTGCAAATTATATCAACCTTCTACACAACAGACACTGGAATTGATCATGAAATACTTACGGAAGAGAAACAAGTAATTCATATGTCTTCATTATCAATCGAGAATATCATAACACAAATTCAAAAGATAAAGTAGAAAAGCAGAGCAAATGTGCAACGACGACGCAATTCATTTACATATATGATTTGATAACTACGTTGCTTTGATTATCACTGTGGGTTTGAAACAAAGATTAAAAAAAAAAAAGAAGAAGAAGAAGAAGACATAATTCAACATTAAAAACATCATATCTTCAATGTTTGCCTCCACTTGTTAACTCGACAAAAATTCAAGCCCCAAACTAAATTTAATACCAAAATTAGGGCGATGGAAATCTTTTAAATGAACTAAACTACGATAACTTGGAAATAGTTGATTCATACAGAAAGCACCACTATTGAAAGATCCTAATCGACGAGAGTGAAGCGCATATCCTCATTGGACTCTTCTTTCTCTTCCACTTTATCTTCTTTCTTCGTCTCAGCAGCAGCAGGTGCAGCGCCACCCCATGCACCAACAGCAGGTGCAGCGCCAGCAACTGCACCACCACCAGCAGGAATTGATGCCAACTTTTCTCTTCCAGCAGCAATCACTTCAGTGATATCTTTGTCCTTGATTTGAGACAACAGTAACTCAATTCTCTCATCATCAGCTTCAGCTCCAACTGAACAAAATAAATCCTTCGAATCATCGGCGGAAGGGGTGGTATTGCCACCCAAAACGGCCAACAAGTAGGCTGCTACGACCTTCATCTTTGGAAGATTTGAGTACGAAAATGTAGATCGAAGACTCTCTGGCTGCTCCTCCTCGTGGGTTTCAAACAAAGAATTGTTGGCAAATGTAGCGAAAAACATGGTAAAATCATTTACTGGGGTAGGGTTTTGTGTTACTAAAATTTGTGAGTTTTGTGAAAGAGATGTATAACATTGAATGGCTTTGAATGCAAATTTGGTATTGACGTTAATTACTCAATTTTAGTGTTGATAAGATTTAATCCCTAAAAACTAGTTGAAACGGTTAATAAATTGATTTTTGTATAAAATAATAAAATTAATTATTTTACAGCTATACAGTAAAAAGATATGATGGATAGTAATATTGATAAAAAAATAAAAATATCTAGTAAAATTCAAAATTATAAAAAAAAGTAGGTAGGGGACCTAATTTTCACTAAGAGAAATTATTGAAAATAAGGAGTGAACAATTCTTCCAGGCCTTTTATAGTGAAAGATAATTGTAATTATGAAAAAATAAACATTTAAGAAAAATTTTATGTAAGAAAATTTGAAAGTAGTTCTCATTCTCTAACTATAACTATTTGTCACCCACTTAAGATTTTCCTCTTCCCATATAAAATTAGAGAAATCTTCAAATTTGTAAAGCAAAGGTTGCAAACATTATTAATCACCCATATTCTAGATTGTTTTACTTTGATTATCAAATTATATTTTCTCAAATTGACACTAAACTTTTATTTATTTCAATATAGACCCTATGTGTACCTCTATTTGCTAAGTCAACGAAACTGTGGCATTTGAGACAAGGCTGTGCCCCAGTCCATTGAAGTGCACTCCTTTTTATATTTTCAACATTAATCTGTGAACTATTATTGTCCCTTAAACATATATTACTCTTTAATTTAAAAACCATCACTTAAAATTATATTTTAATGAACTCTCCAATTTAACATTTTAATTTAAAAAATGAATTTGTGGAAAACTAAACTCTCTCTATTAATTAAATGCATTGAAATAATTTCAATTTTCAATGCTTGTAATGTTGGTTTTAATTAAATAATATATACAAATTAGAAGAGAAATATATGACAAAAAAGAGAGAAGAGAAAAATATATTAAATACTTCTTGAAAAAAGTAAAATAAAAAATATGGTAATAAAGAGACTATTGAAATATTTAAAAAAAAATTGCTCTTTAAATTTAATGATACTATTTAAAATGCTAAAAATGCTTTTTAAATAAACTAAACTGTCGTAGATGCTCTCAGTACTGTAACACGTTACCGGACTAGTTTTTAGTTATGATATAATGCATGACTGTTCTCCGGATGAATTTTTGAACCAAAATTCCCTCGAACAAGAGTTGTCCCCAGTTGGTTCGAGCAGCCAACTATCCGTCGATTTGCATCACATCATGTAGTCTTTGCTCAACTCTGCGTACATTAAGGACTCGGGAAATAGATGAAAGTACTACATTATTGGTCTTGATCATCCTAATATCAGTATGGCTGGCACATTGGAATAATTTACGACCTAAAAAGCACCGTACAGGCCAATCAATTGTGGTGGAAATGTTCAGATCCAAATATGCCAAGAATGGGATCAACAACTTGTATGACAAGTGCAGGTTTAGTCCACATACCTAAACAGTATAACTAACAAAATTTTAACTATTTTTCTTCTTTAATACCGTCAATACTATTTAATCTTCTCACCATATGTGCCACAATAGTTCCCAGCAAATAACAGGCCAACGAAAGATCAAGTGCAAAGTAATTCAGTCATAGAACAACACCACTTCTCCAATAGAGCAGGCAAATTAGATGTAAGTTTTCAGCATGTTAAAAGATGCATAAGGTAAAAAGGCAAATTTCTCCAGGTAATGAGAATATATATAATAGACAGACAATATTTTCCATTATACTTCTATTGGAGATAAATAGTAAATGAAGATTCCAACTCAAGAGTATACCAACTCCCTGCTGTCATCATCTCCAAAAGTTTGTTGAGCACTTGATACACATTAATTTAGTCAGCAATTTCTAACAGGATCCATAATTATATCCTGAAAATGCAAATGCGGAAAATTAATGGCAATCCTGAAGAAACGAAATAATACAGCAAACCATGTAAAAAAGAATTCAAATGTTACACGTTTCTTAATTTCTAAGGCTGAAACATCTGGGAAAAATATTTAAATCTGGGAGCATTTACCAAGAGGATCTGTGACAAGGTATCCTCGTATGCATCTTCCTCACACATAGAATCTCTATGACATTCTACATTTCATCTAACCCTCTCCCCTAATTATATCCTCCTCAAGTCATCATTCCTTGTTAATAATCAAACATAAATACCCAGAACACTCATCTCTTTGAAACAACATAATTCTTTATAGTGACTCCACTATCGTCGTTATTCAAGGACCACTCAATGATATTCAACTTAGTTCTACTTAACCTTAAGAATACTCTTCCAATGTTTTAACAATGATTTATCCCCCTCCTAATCTCTCAGCCAAAATTATGTCATCAACAAGTGACATGCAATAAAGAAATTATCTTGGATGTAAGCTAAGTTCATCCTTACAAAAGCAAAAGAATAAAGACTTGAGACAAAACCTTTGATGCAAGCCTACGACGGTAGGAAATTCTTCGGTACTACCGTGTTTACATCTCACATTCCTGCTTACGGAGTGGTGCGGTGATTGCTAGTGAGAACTTTTTCTCACTAGCTCCATAAGCAGCCAATCGTAGATTTTTTCTAAATCAATAAATCTTGTTTTTAAATCAACATAAACCATATATTTCAAGTAAGATCTTGCACAAATTGGTGATAGAGATCGAATTATAAACTGTCAAAAAGCATTTTTTTCAACTCAGCATGTGCAATCTTCACTTGTATGTGCCTTTATATTCAGATGTTCCAAATATTCCCAGAATTCCATATAAAATTTAGAGGAATGTACTGTTTACATGTATACTTCCTTGAAAACTGTAAAACTTAATATCCCAAGCTCACGGTGCTTTACTGATTACATTTTGGGCAGAATTAAGGGCGTTCAGGATTAAGATGTTCGAAACTTGTCCCTTCTTCAATTATTCCATAAAGACAGACAAAACTGAGACATGTTAGATGTCAGGCAAGCAATAGTGTTTGACAGACATCTGAACAAAGCACTTCTAAATTATGACTGATCCTCCTCTCTTCTCTTCTTTTGTTTTCTTTTTTTTTTTCCCCTTTTCTAACATAGTTTAACCTGACAACTTACAGAATTTTTGTACAAAGAAGGATATAGAATATCACATGTTACGTCCATATTTAGTTGCAAGATTCACATCCACAAGACAAATAGCAGACAAAATGTATTTTGCGAAAGAAACAGATCATAAAAACATCACGTTATAAATATAAATAAACTTACTGTCTTCATATAAATAAACTTACTATCTTCTAGCACTTGATGCAGCCCCAATTACCCTGAAAAGTACAGTTGAATTCAGTGAATTCTATTCATCAGTAACCATAGAATCAAGAACTACGTGAAAATTGTGAAGTCAATACCTGACTGGCAGTCTACCAACCATACTTGTACCAGGGCTCCCACCGGATGTGAACTTGCTTGGAGGGAAATCATAATTATCAGTTTTCATTCCATTTCCAACAGTCAATTGTACAGTCTGGCTTTGCCCAATTTCAAAGCCATTAGCCACCATCTGATCTTTAGGTCTGCTCAAAATTTTTATATTCGAGACACCCCCGGCACCATTCACATGCTGATTCTGCATCTGTGGGAACTGTGAAGGATTGTAGTTAACATTGGTAGTTCTGAAGGCTGCAAACTCATTAAAAATGGTCCTTTCAGCCTTAAAGGCCGCAGAGTCAAGAGAGGGTACCTTCTTTAGTCGGTGAAACTGTGCCATTGGTGTAACTGCTACAGAAGGTAATGGTGATGAGTGAGAAGATGGTGCTGCTGCTGCTGCTGCTGCTGCTGCAACTTTAGCAACAGCTGCTGTGGCTGCTATAATTTCTTGTGCACCTTCTCGAAGCCGGATGTAGTCCTCCTCTATTACAAATAACTGAAAAGGAAAAATAAGAACACTCAATATCTAACAGAAACCTCAATAAGAAATTAGCAACAGAAAAACTTGTATAAAAAGAGAGTATACTTCGGGATGGCTTGCCACAAAGTCATCAAGCTTTCCGTACTTCTTCTTATAATCATGCCAGTTTAGAGGGGCTAGCATTTTTCCAAGTCTATTTGGAAGCTGGCACATAGAAAACAAGTATGATCAACCAAATCATAAAAACATTAGTAATAATCTACTGAATAGTTTATAAATCAAAAAAAAAAAAAAAAAAAAAAAAAAAAAAAATCGATTTAACTAACCGTTGAGCTAATCCTAGTTCTACCACCGGATCCAATTGTGCGAACTATGCAAGCCAGCAATGACCTTTCGTCAAGGAGAGAAATCTCTGGAAGCTTTCCAACTACATAAATATTTTTCTGAGCAGCAGAAACAAAGGTATCAGATGGAGCAGCACCAGATGCAGCACTCTTTGTTGTTTCCCTGAAATTTAAAGCATGATTTGGTGCTTCTGACGAGGATGCATTGACATCAGAACTAGGTTGTTCCATCACTAAACTTTTACCCTCTAGTCCATGATCGGTGATGGGGTTGACGTTTTTATCCTGTGCCAATCAAAATTCGTGATGAGTTCACAAACTAGCATCACTTCAAGATGCATCAGTACATATTTGGAGAGCCAGAAATCAGCAGGGTAATCGGGACAAAATAACCACATCAAACTGAGGAAATTAAAAAAATTAAGGAAATAAAATTAAACCTTGGTCTCATTATTGTGTCCAGGAGGATCCAATTGAAGGACGCTCCGAAACTGGGAAGAAATTTGTTGCAAGCTCTGCTGAGATTCTTTACCAACCAGGTAACCCTTGTTCAAAGACTGAATAACCTGAAAAATGTTAACCATGATTTAAAAGACTAAGCATTTGAAAACGGGTGAACAACTTCTTCGAACACCAACCTGCCCCTCATCATTTGATGATGAAACCACAGAATCAGGCTCCATCCCTCGGCTGATATTGACATCCAAATAGTTTGCATGAAGAACCTGCCCATTCACTGATACTTCATAGTCATAATTAGAATTTGCTCTCGAAAAGTTTGGTTCAGTTTGCAGAGGATGCTGGTTGTGAGTAGGCATGTGTTGGCCACCATCTGATAGAGCCTTATAACACAAGAAAGGAAGGAAGTCATTATTACCAAACAAGAGCAATCTGCAAGTGTAAGGAGTAGCAAAAGAGTCTTCATAGATGACTACCTGCTGATTCTGCCAATGTTGTGGAGATGTCATTGCCGATAGTGAGTGAAAATGAGATTGAGTGACATTTGATTGTAGAGAATGGGGTACCCCTTGCTGATGCATCATAAATGGATGCAAAGCAGACATCTGCCCAGGTGGAAGGTAGGGTGGCATCCCAAGTAGGGATGGAGCAAATGGAACCCCGTGAACATGGTCGGCCTAGAGAAAAGAAAATGAAATCTAGAAATAGCATGAAATGGAGAATTAACAAGTTCATAATGCATCTAGTGCATATCAGGATGCATAGTAAGAATAGAGGTATGTTCTGTTGTTTTATAGATTTTTCCTCAGGCAGGCATGGGGAGGTACAATTATAAGAAATTTAATTTAACAATATTCAAAAAGACAAGACAAAACTAATTAATTATCGGGGGAAATGAATAATCTGTAATATATCAATGAAGACAAGTGATAATCTAGAGATCCAACCAGACAGCAAAGATATTTGACAAAGTACAAACGTCCAAATCTAGAACATTTTATATCGATGAGAAGAGATGGAAGAGAAAGAAAAGAAAAAAAGTAGACATAAATATTAACATCCCATACGTAATGCCCATACGTAATGGACCACTTGGCATTCGATCTACAATTTAGATAACTATTTAGAGTTCATGTATCTATTGCACCAAGCAAATAGAATGATAATGCAAAACAAAATACGACGCATACTCTACCTGCACAGACAAGTTCCCTCCAGCAGGAAAAGACGAAGCACTCTCAGCACTTCCATTTTGCAGGCTGCCAGAGTTTCCACTCACTGTACCATTTTCATTCACCTCCAGCTGGTTGCCATTGCTCTGTCCAAGTTGAGAAGCATCTTTTGAATTAGTCTGAGAGACATGTGACTCATCAGAGACGCTTCCATTCTTTTCTCTTACATCAGCCAGTTCAAGCTGGAGCTGTTGTACATGTAGATGAAATCTTTCCAGCTCACCAAACTAACAAATATAAAAAATCTAATTAGTCAACTTTAGCATTCTAATCACACTACTAAAACTAAAGATATTTCTACAGCTTAATCACCTGTCTATGACAACCAAGCCACAGCTGATTATACTGCTCTGTTCGTTCTCGCAGCTCAGCTTGTAAACTCTGGTTAGTAGTTGAATGCAAGGCATCCATTTCCTGAGCACGAGTTATCCAAGCTTGTGCCTCTCTTAACTGCTCATCTTTAAAATGAATGGTTTCTTGAGCAACCTATGCTGAATCAAGATGACGACTAATGGTCAAAGTACACCCATTTAATTTAGAAGATATGTCAATTCTTTCTGTTTTAAAACTGACAGAAGAAATGAATGGATGACAAAACTTTTCACAAAACAAAACCTTTTAGTCAAGGACAAGAAAGGCATTTCCAGAAAAGCATTGACTTAGCATGAAGTGCAACATGGCATATATAAGCCAATTATGCAATCTAAATTGACTACAGAAGCCCACAAGTGTCATTCTAATGCCATGGGTATCGCGCAATTAGCAATATATGTAAGCATCTAAACTCAAACCATAGAAACTAGCAAATGATAGAATGATCATATAGGTGCATCAGAAAATTTGACGAATCAACGTCACTTAAATAAGACAAATTACAGACCCACAAAACAACTAACCTCTTCTTGCAATTCCATGAATTGGCGCTCTTTCTCTTGAATATGTTCCTGAAGGTCATGGATTTGTTTAATATGATGAACTCTTTCAGCTTCCGAGTTATCCATCTCTCTCCTACAGAAGGATGCCGCTCATTCAAATTATTATCCCATAAACACATTAAATTGTTTCTGACCAAGGATTTAATGTACCACGTGCAAAAAAAACAAAGCAAACAACATCATTTTTCCCAATAAATTTGGAATTGGCTTCATGAATCCTTTTTCATTATTCTGTTCAGGAAGCTACAATGCTAATATAACAGTAAGTACACTTTGTTTCAACAAGTAAAAATTAATCATTCAAGCATATGACAAGTTTGCAAAAGCATACATTTGAGCAAACCAATGTGTTCATACAGATGGAACAACACCTACAACTTAGGTGATGTAGTTAAATTCCCACAAGAAACATAAAGCCATACCTGTAGCTCTGGAGCTCTTTGCTTTGTTCTCTTAGAAGATCTTCTTTGGCCCATGCCTGTTAAAGTGGATAAAGAGGATAATTAACAAAACAATCACCAAGCACTACCCGATAACACCCAAACCAAATTGAGGCGGAAAAGACATAAAATTCTGACACTGACAGCTTCATTATCCAATCTGATTGCATTCAACTCTCTTTCCTTCTCTTCAATCTTTCTCTCTAGCTCGTGTATCTGCTGCCCCCTTTTATGCAGTTGTTCCTAGAGAATCAATCATCCCCGCAAGTTAGTTTCCATGAATGCACGATTCAACCATACCCATATATCTAAAGACGTGCGCAAACATTCAATACCTGAAGCTTAATATTGGCATTAGCATGCTCTTTGATCTGAGCATCGAATGTACTCTGTATCTCCATAATATTGGATTTTGCAATGACCTGTGCCCGAAGCTCAATCTCCATGTGCTGCAACTGCTCTCTTTGTTTCAACACAGTGTGAAGTCTCTGCTGCAAAACATCATTCTCCGAACCTCCATCAATAGCTATCGAGCAAAAATCCACATCGGTAGGTTCCCTCCCTTGCTGCACCTTAATATAACACACCAAATCACCTTCATTTTCACTATAGACCACACAAAATAGGGGGGAAAAGTATAAAATGAAAAAGAATAATACCAGAGTTCTATAGAACACGGTTGTTTACCTCGTATATCAATCTCTCATCAGATTGCTCTAGATTGGAGCGCTCCAACTCCTAAAAATCGCCATAAAAAATAAATACCAAAGTCAAAACAAAAAATGGAGAAAAAACTGTAAATCATAACTTTAAGATGAAATCTTATCACAAAGTACAGAAGTTTTTTGAACAAAATATATCTGATACCCGAAGGTCAAAATATACGCAATGCAACTGGATATTTTAAAAAACATTACCACGTCAGTCGAACTTCGAACCGATTGCTCGGAGACTGCACGCCACTCCTTGCGAGACGGCATCGACGAAGACGACACCGGCAAAGAAACACCACGGGCCGCTGCAACACTGGCCGCGGCCTCCATTCTTATCTCTTAGTCAAAATTAGTTAGCCTCGATCTCAAAAAAGAACCCTAATTTCTCCTTAAAACCCTAAATAAAAATGAGATGCCAAAAAATGAAAGAGAAAATATTGAGCAATAAATGCTGAAAATGAAGTCAAATAATGGTTGAATCGACCGAATAATTTTGTATATATGTGGATTATTGGAGTTTTGGGTACTTATTTGAAATTAAGGGTTTTTAAAGGGGTGGAAAGTGAAAAAAATAAAATAACCTGACAGCGAAAGAGAGAGGGAAATTGATTAATTGAACAAAGATGAGGCTCCCGCCATTTATAGGGCAAGTGATGAAGTAATTATCACATGGAAACGCAAACGTCCATGTATTGGACACACATGATAGAGAATCGGGACCGTAGATCATGGATATTATGTTAGGGCAGGTATATCGACGGCGAAGAATATATAGATTGTCGCAGGTGTCACCACCTTTCTTTGTTAAGACAGCTTTCGTAAAGATAATTGGTGCCGTGGATATTGCTAAAATTATTTTTTAAATATTTATAAATTATAAGTCTAATAAAATATGTTGTTGTGGATCTTATAAAATATGTGAATAAATAGTATATTTGACCAAATAAAATTATAATTTAAGTTTGACTAAACATGCACAAGCATCTCCAAAAAGCTCTTTAAAATTTAAACATAAGAGTATATACAACAGTTTATTTATATTTAAAGAGCATTTTTAGCATTTTAAAGAACATTTACAAATTTAAAAAGCAATTTAAAAAAAAAAAATCTAACATCTATTTATGCTCTTCATTTTACTTCTTCCATTAAGCATTTAATATATTTCTCTCTCCTGTTTCTTTTTTTTATATTCTTCCCTCCCAACTTGTATATACTACTCTCTCCGTCCCACAAAGATAGACCTTTTTTTTTTTGCACGATTAAAGAAAACGATTAATGTAATTGAAATTATAAAAATTTCACACAATTCTCCATTATACCCTTATTTAAGTTAAATAGAAATAAAAAAGATAGATGTGTGTGTGTATATATATATATATATATATAGATAGAGAGAGAGAGAGAGAGAGAAAAAAAAATTTAATGAAGGTTTAGAGAGAAGTTATATAAATAGAAAATTACATTGGAAAGAATAAAAAAGTAAATGAAAGTTTAGAGATATATATTTTAGTTAATAATAATATAAATTAAATAGGGATATATTAGAAAAATAAAAATTTAATATATCCCATATATAGAAATAAATAGCACTATAATTTGAGACATGTATAAATAAGGAAAAGCAGATTACATCTTTGTGGGACGGAGGACTAAAATCAATGTATCAAATATTGAAATTTGAAATTGTTTTAATGTATTTAATAATAGAAAGTAGATTTGGAGAGTCCATTTGAAGCAAAATTTTAATAGTTGACTTTTTAAATTTAAGAAATTATATGTTTAAAAAACTTGTTGGAGATGCTCTAAAATCTCATATCCTATCCTACCTATATAAAAAATATGAATATTAAGTTCGCTATTTATAATGGTCAACCAAAAGGAAAATTGGCGCAAATGATCCCTCACCATTGTCCTCAGTAAAGAAATCATCCATAACATTTGTTTTTTACACAGAAGACCTCTAACATGTGTTTTGGTGCGCAATTGGTCATTATTTTGATAAAAAAAAACAAATATGCCCTTAGTTTTAATTAGAGAAAATGGTAATTGGATTTCTAATCTTTGCAGAATGTGCAAATGGGTTCGATAATTTTATTTTTTATAAAAAATAATAAAAAAAACTAACGAGTTCTTTTTTTTTAATTGACACTTTATTGACCAAATTGATATTGTACTAAATTGTTTTGTATATTTTACAAACTACTATAAAATAACTAAAATTTAAGCTCATATAATAAATATGTTAAATAAAATTATTTTATTATTATTAAGTAATTTTATTATTTAAAATTAAGATTTTTATTTTATTGTTACAACGTAAAATAATAATTTTGTCACAAATTTGATATTCAAATACTTTTATTAATTGAGCTATTCATTTATTAACTACAAATATTAGAGCTTCAATTGTATTATTCACATTTTAACTTAATTTTTAGAAAAATTGGCGCAAATGGTCCTTAAACAAATAACAAAATGGCGTATATAATTTTATTGTCATTTTCCTTTTGAATATTAATGCAACTCTAGAGTATTATTTTTGAAAATGACTTGTTTGTACATTAACAATGCAAACTCTATTTAGTAATTGAGCTATTCATTTATTAACTACAAATATTGAGCTTGATTGTATTATTCATTTTTAACTTAATTTTTTAAAACGCGTTGGCGCAATGGTCCTAAATAAATAACAAATGGCACAGATATAATTTTTGTTGTCATTTTCTTTTGAATATTAATGCAACTCTAGAGTATTATTTTTGAAAATGACTTGTTTGTACATTAACAATGCAAAACTCTATTTAGTGCTTTATAAATTTGTATTTAATATGCTACTTTTTACACACGGGTATTTATGGAACAATTTTAATTGTAGTTAATATATTTATTGATTTGTTTACTTTTTTACACATTTGTGGCCCACAATCTCTAACTTACATCAAATATATACAACTTCCATTAGCTTGCTTAATGAACAATTGAAATGTGATTTATTTACTTTTATAAATTATATTGTTTTAAGAGTTTAAATTCGAACATGAAACAACTTAATGATTATCTTCGGATCTTCATCTAAAGCAATAAATAAGATTTTTATGAACTTTTTATTCTGTTACTAAACACCGTGATGATTGAATTGGTACACTTACCGAAGAAGCCTAATTTGTCGTTCTTGAAAATCAAAATCTTTGATGGTGTAAGCTAAATTCAACCATCTATTTATCTTTTATTTAAGTTATTTGGAAAAAAAATGAATTAATACACAGACGTTGTTGTAGATATTTATGCCCAGAGTCTTATTCTGGAGTAAATGTTAGATTTCTTAATGTAAAAGCATTAGGCTTTCTTTACGTGATTAGAATATTATAAATGAATGAACTTAGTCTTCGATGAGGAATGCAAATTATGAGGAAATGGAACATAAGAATAGTGGCTTTTATGAAGTAAATTGAATTCAATTTTATCATATGTTTGAGTCATCTATTGTGACGAATTTTAATAAACTATGTATTAAGTTATAAGCATGTTTATATTTAGGTTTCAATCGCCTAATTTTTTAATATTTAATTTTTTTTCCACTTAAATTACCAATATCAAGTCAATTCTTAAAATAAAAATATAATAAACACTATTACGTTATTAATTAACGAGACATCACGTGCTCACACTAGTTTTAGTTAAGGAAAATTGGCGCAAATGATCTCTAACATTTGCCCTCAATGTGAAATAGTCCATACGCTTGTCTTTTGGCACAAAAGTTCCTAACCCATGTGTTTTGGACTTTTGGTGTGTAATTTGTCCTTATTTTATAGAAAATACAAATATGCTCTTAATTTTAATTAGAGAAATTTGCATTTGGATTCTTAACATTTGCAAATGATGCAAATGAATCCGTTATATTTATTAAATAATATTTAATTTAACATATTCAATATACCATTGTAATCGTGTCAATCAAATTTTTCATACAAAAAATGTACAATTATTGTACTTTAAATATATGAAATTGCTATTTAATGTTATAAACTTGAATAAAAATTAACTTAAATAAATAATAAAATGACGTATATAATTTTATGACAATGAACCAATATTATTATGTTATTTTTAACATAAAAATACTAATAAAAATTGATTTACACATTATGTGTTCTTTATTTTTGAACGATAAAAAAAATAAAAATATAAAATATGAAAAATAGAGTTGAAAGTTTTTGACGAATTTATTGTTCTTTTACGTTGTAACGATGAAATGAAAGTTTAAATTTAAAAATTATAATTACTTAATAATAAAAAAATTATTTAACATATTTGTTTATAATTATGAGCTTAAATTTTAGTTATTTTATAGTAGTTTGTAAAATATACAAAATAATTTTGTATATTATCAATTTGATCAATAAAGTGTTAATTAAAAAAAAGTTGTTCTTTTAATTTTTTATAAAAAATAAAAATATCGTACCCATTTATACTTTTGCAAATGTTAAGAATTCAATTGCAATTTTTCTAATTAAAACTAAGGGTACATTTGTCATTTTCATCAAATAAAAACCAATTATGCACCCAAACACAGAACTTAGAGATTTATATGCAAAAAACAAACGTTATTAACTATTTTCAACCCATCAAGAAAAACTTGTCCGTTCTCACATATTTTGTGTAGGAATGTTTTAGTGATACCCAAAGTTGATGGGAATAACTTTTGTTTCATAAAAATAGACTAGTTAGACACACGTGCGTTGCACGTGTTTTTGTAATAATATTGACAATTTTTAATATTTTAAAATTTTTTATTTTTTAATTGTTAATATTTAAAATGTTAAAGTAACAATTGTAATAAAATAAAAAAGCACGGTTATTAATAACATGTAGTATTGTATTGAATTATTCAATATTGATATTTTATTTATATTCATAGAAGTACAATTGTAATCAGATATGAGTTTTATATAGTGGTAATACAAATAATAATTTAAACCCAGTGAAGACTTTTTGGTGATTTGAGTTTTGATAATTGACGAACCTATAGAATTAATGATGTATTAATAGGATTTCAAATGCTACATTTTAATAATAATAAAATTAATAATTATTGATTTTATTATGAGAAAACTTAATAATTGACTACATAATATTGTATTTTTATTAGAATAGTAGCTCCTTGTATACAATGTGTGTGTTCCTTTTTTTGTAAAGTGTGTCTGATTTAAATAAAAATAACATAAACATAAACAAGAAATAAAATCAAAGAAGTGTCAATGTTTGCATATATTTTTATAATATTGTTGAAAATTTATTCTCACAAACAAAGTTAAATTATAATACAAAACTCAAAAACATTTTTGACGTTTTGAGTGTTTTCAAGTTCAGTGAAAACATGGAAAACACTCAAAAAAGGAAAACAAAATTTATATAAACAAAAATTCTAAAAATATAAAATTCTAAAAAGCTAAAAAAAATTTAAAAAAAATTAAAATTCTATAAAAAATGAAAATTCTAAATACTAAAAAAATAATTCAAGCCCTTATTGGTTATTTAAAAAATTTAAATGAAAATAGATTAAAATTCTCAATCTATGTCATTAATTTTTATTTTTTTATTTCCTATTTTGTTAATTTATTATTTGTTTGTTTTTTCTTTTTGTAAAAAAAATATTGTAACATATATTATAAATAATATTTTTCATCTCCATTTCACTTTTGACAACCATTATTTAAAGTTTAATAAGGTAATAAACAAGTGAGGGTGTAAGTGAGTGTGTAAGTTTTGGGTGTACAAATAGCATTTTCCAATAAACAATGTCACAACTTTTTCCATTCATTTTTTAAAAACCAATTTCTCATTCATTTCATCGTAATACAAAATAAAAATAAAAATTGAGATAATATTTTCATCTTCATAATTAATTTAATAGATTGAATGTTTAAAAAATTTAATTGTACATTTAATAAAATTCTAAAAATTTAATGTACGATAATGATAAATAATAAAATAGTAATAAATAAAATATTAAAAGATAATTGCATTCATGTATGTACAATTACATTCATAGATAAGTTTTATATGGTGATAATACCAACAATTACTTGAACCTAGTGAAAACCTTTTGGTGATTTAAGCATTCATGATTGACGAACCATTGATATCAAATCTTATAAAATTTAATGATCTCCAAGGCTACATTTTATGAAAAAATAAAATTAATAATTACCAATTTTATTGTGAGAGAACATAATAATTGACTACATAATATTGTACATTTGTTGGAGTGGTAATTCTTTGTAAAAAAATATTATTTATGTATGTTCTCTTTTTATTAGACGTGTCTGATTTGAGGACGTAAATGAAAACGTCATAAATGTAAGTGAGAAACAAAAATTAAAGAAGTGTCAATGTTTGCCTATGTTGTGAAAATATTGTTAAAGGACAAAGAAGATGAGAACAACATTCTATATATATATATTAATAAAATTAAATAAGATTAAAATTTAAAAAGTTTCAAACATTAGTTCTTAGTACATGTGTGGTGGGGTTTAAAAGTAATTAAAAAATTAATAAAATGTGTGGTTGAAAAGATAATAAAATTTGTAAGTTCCACAAAATATATGGTTGAAAATGAGTTTGAGAAAAAAATAGTTTAAAAAAACAGAATCAAACATGTTCATGATCACTGTAATCCAATATATTAAAAATGATCTTTTTATCTTCATTTCAGTTTTGACGACCATTATTTGAATTTTAATGTGGTAATAAACAAAGTTATAACTTTTCCCATTCATTCTTTTTATCTACGTAATGCCAAAACAAAAAATCGAGATAAACTTTTCACCTTTATATTTAATTTAATAGATTAAATATTTAAAAATTTAATTGTACATTTAATAAATTGTTAAAAATGTAATGTACAATAATGATGAACAATAAAATATTAAAAGATAACTTTGGATTAATAAATACTAATGGTGAATACAACATTTTAAAAAGTTTGCAAGAGTATAATAGTTCAAAAATATTTTTCTTTCAGGACTTTTTAGATGTAGTATAGATTAAACAATATAAAATTAAAATAGATGACTATACCCAGTATATATATGGTCTTTTTTTCAATAGATTACACATTTAAATTTTTTTACTCTCTTAATTCTTATATAATTCTCTATTTTTCTCTTAATTTTATAACATATTATTTACAATAAATTTTATCTGATCGAGTTAGCAAAATTGATTCTTCTTGTCTGTTCAAATAAAAGTAAAAATTTATCGAGTTGGCAAAAATATTATTCTTTTATATTAGAAAAAACGTTAGTATTCTTTTGGCTTTAAATTACATATAAATTAAAGGGGTATCCATTATTTTTAAGGTTAATTACACTTATAGTCTCAATTTTTTCATTTTTGTAAAAATATCATTCTCATTCAATTTTATTCACATATATCATCATCATCTTTTCATTTTACTCACATGGATGGTCCACGAGTGATTTTTTTGACACTTTTACCTCTGACGTAAATAAATTAAAATAATAGAAAAAAGAAAATACAATAAAAAATTGAAATTAGACCTTAACCTTTTTAAAAGTAAACATAAATTCTAAACCTTTTATTTTTACAAATTAAAAAAAAAAACCAAAAATAGGTATTCTTCCACAACCCCACCAAAGCAACCAGATGTGAGAGCGATTTCAAAAAATCCAATTTTACTTAACTCAAAAGGAATGCTGCCATAGAGTTGATTGCTGCTAAGATCAAGTAGTTGGAAATTGGAATAGAGGCTAAGTGATGGAGGTATTATTCCAGATGACAAATTCTTGTTCAACATTAGTTGGCTCAATGAAATAAGTCGGCCAAAACTCGCTGGAATAGGATTGAAAAAAGCAGTTACTTGAAAAATCAAGAACCTCAAGCTCAGATAGTGATGACAATGAATTAGGCAGAGGACCTTCTAATGTATTATTACTTAGGTCTACCATTTGTAACTCTGTGCAACTTCCAATTTCATCAGGCACTGATTCGAAAAGACGATTTCTGAACAAATCAAGAAAATTTAAGCTCTTCAACCCTCCAATATCTTTAGGAATCTCACCCGCAATTCGATTGTTTCCAAGTCTAAGTCTCACCGGGAAGATGAAAATATGCAAGTCTCGATACACCAACAGCAACCAATTTCGTCATCATCTACTTTTTCGATTTTCGTAATAAAGAGTACACTGGACGAGGTGAATCCGATGGGGTTGGGTAGGCAAACAGAAGAGAAATTATTAGAAAATATATAGGGAATTGATAATCTGAAAATGAACTCTAAGGCACGTAAACGTTATCTTTTAATAAATGCATCTTCCATAGAGAACGAAGACACAAATGGGTTCTAATGAAAATTTATTTTAGGATACAATAGAGTTGTTTGATTCAAACTGTGACAATTTGATCAAACAAAGAAAACACTCTAACTAAAACTAATGATGAGAAATAATGGAAATTGTTATATTATTTGCAAACGGGCAACAATCTCCATTTATAAGGAAGATGTCAATAAGGAATAATTGGTGTGTCTATTGAAAGAAAACTGTTAACTTTCAACATATACAACTCTTTTAAATATAACACACCTATTCATATATACGGAAATCAAATTTTCCTTTTGAGGGCGTTGCCCCCAAGACCCCCGGGCAAGTCAATCCCAGGGGCGGATCTAGCCAAGGGCTTTAGTGGGCTCAAACCCACTAGGCTCAAAAAAAAAATTGTTTAAGGAATTAATATGAGCCCAACAACAAAAAAAAATTAAGGAAAGTTTATTTTGACCCAACCCAAAGCCCAAAACCATTTCTAATTAACACCATTTCATTTTCACGTCTCTCTCCACTCTCCAGCTTTCTGAATTTGTGCACGGCGTCCTAAACCCTTGCTGTTCACATTGCAATCCTAGTTGACGGTCGTTCATCCCGCAACCGATAAGCAAGCAAAAGTAGTGAATTACAAGACGCTATTAGCAAAGTGCGGTGCTGGCACTTACTGTTCCGATAAGTTCGCTCGCCAGATTTGAGCCTAAGGTTTGCTATTTGTGAGCAGTGCTATTTGAAGTTTATAGTTTGCCATTTTCTTAATTTTTAAAACATAAATTGTTAATGAATAATGATGAATATGATAATGAATGATGAATCAATAATTAAATTATCAATGATTAACGAATTCAGATTTAATTAATTGCAATTTTTTAATTGCTTTTGCTGCTGCAATTTGTAAATTGCTTTTGCACTTTGCAATTTTGATTGAATCAATGATTAATGTTTAATTTATTTTGTATATGAAAATAAATTGCTTTTGTAATTTGTAATGCCTGACTTGCTGTTGTTTGTTGAACGTTTTCTCCCTTTCTGTGTCGATAACACAATTATGAATATATTAAATATGATAATGATTTATTATCCAATTATCCTTTAAATGACTAAATCCAATCTAATTTTCTAAATGACTAAATGAATTATTTTCATTTTGTATGACAGCTTGTTCGTACATTTGTTTACTCTTTCGATTTGGAATCTCTATCTTTCTCGACCTGCATTTGTAATTGTTTGTTAGGCTCCCCACAATTGTTTGAAGTCTTAAAGGTACGAGATGGTTAACTTATACTTTTGTAATTGTATTTGTTATTCGTGAATTGAGAGTTTGTGATTTAATTTGTGAATTGAAAATTTGAATTTGTATATTGTTATTTGTGAATCAAAATTTTGAATTGGAAATTTTAATTTGTATATTGTTAGTTGTTGGGTCGAATTTGTGAATTAAAATTTATGACTTTAATTTGTCAATAAAAAATTTGAATTTGTATATTTTGAATATAAGTTGTGAATTACAATTTGAAAATTTGATTTGTGAAATCAAAAATTTGAAATTGAATGTCTATAACATATATTGTTCACAGGTGGATTAAAATGAAAAAAAGGAACATCTTCCATTACTTCAATAAGAAAGATGACATTCAATCATCAAGTCACCCAAATGTATTAGAGGATACTCATGCTCCACAAGACACTCCTACTATTGAACCATTTGAAATTAATACTTTATATTATGAACGTGATCCTGAAAAACGTATCCCAATATCGCAGTATTTAGTTGTCAAACAAGATGAGGTTCAAAGATCATTTATTGAAATGGGACCATTTCAGCCAATATATGAGTATCATCTTGCTAGATTTGGGGCTCAAAATCGCCGATTTCAATCTTCTTAGTTCACAAAACATTCCTGGCTTGAGTTTTCCATTGAGAAACAAAGTGCATTTTGTTTTGCATGTTATCTATTTGAAAGTAATACATCACATCCTGATACCTTTACAGTCAAAGAATTTAGTAATTGGAAGAGAGTCAATTGTGACAATTGTCCGCTGAAAAGACATGAAGGGGATGGTAATTCATTACATGGCTTTGCAATGCAAAAATGGGAGAACTTAAAAAATCTACCTCAACATATTGACAGAATGATACATCAACAACTTCAAAAGAAGTCAAACAGAATCGTTTGCTCATTCAGACCTCTGTAGAAAGTGTGAAGTGGCTAGCATTGCAAGGATGTGCTTTTAGAGGTCATGATGAATTCGTTGGCTCTACTAACCGGGGAAATTATGTTGAATTGATCAAATTGCATGGAAAGCCAAACAAAGAAATTGATGATATTGTTCTAGAAAATGCGGCTAAAAATGCCAGTTATACATCACCATTGATTCAGAATAAGACACTAAAAATCATTGTTGATTGTGTGCGACTTAAAATTTGTGAAGAAATTGAGGATGCCAAGTTTTGTATTCTTGTTGATGAAGCAGTTGATGAATCCCATAAAGAACAAATGGCTATTATTTTGAGATATGTCGATAGTGATGGATTTGTTAGAGAATGATTTTTTGAAATTGTGAGTGTTGCAAACACAAATGCATTGACTTTGAAAAAAGAGATATGTAATGTATTAAACCAATACAAGCTCTTGCTCAAAGATTTACGAGGTCAAGGATACGATGGTGCTAGCAACATGCGAGGTGAGTGGAATGGATTATAAACTTTATTCCTTAAAGATTGTCCATCTGCTTATTACGTTCATTGTTTCGCTCACCGACTACAGTTGGCTTTAGTAGCAGTGGCTAAAGACGTACATGATGTATAGCTATTTTTTCAATCATTAGGTTGTATTATCAACTTTGTTAGTGCTTCTGCTAAGCGTCATTCTCAATTAAAATCAATTCGAGAGGATGAAATTGTTGATTTGATATCAATAGGAGAACTTTAAAATGGTATTGGGTCTAATCAAGTTTGTACTTTGCAACGAGCTGGAGCTACTCGTTGGAGTTCACATTTTTCCTCTGTTGCAAGATTGATTCAAATGTTTGGTTCTACTTGTATGCTTCTTAAGAATCTTATTGACGAGGGATCAAACAATAATATACGTGGGGAGGCTAAAGGTGCGTACAAAGTTATGAAATCATTTGAGTTTGTATTTATCTTGTTATTGATGTATGGAGTTTTGGGAAAAACTGATTTGCTATGTCAAGCATTGCAAGTAAAAGATCAAGATATTTTGAATACAATGAATTTAGTCTCAACTACAAAGATGCTTCTCCAAGAGATGCGAGATGATCATTGGGAAGATTTTATTTGGAGTGTGGTGCAGTTTTGTAATACTTATAATATTGATGTGCTTGAATTATGTGATCGTTATATGGAAGGTACAAAACAATCTTGTCAATAGAAAAATAATATTACAGTGGATGACTACTATCATTTTCATATATTCAATGTTGTAATAGATTTTCACTTGATGAAATTGAATAATAGATTTACAGAAAGAATAGTGGAACTTCTTAAGTTGTACGAGGCTCTGAATCCTATTGATGGCTTCAAATCATTTTCTGTGGATGATATTTGTTATTTAGCTGAGAAATTTTATCCACTGAATTTTACTATGGAAGAGATAAACGATTTGAGGAGACAGTTGGATCATTACAAGTGTGATGTATTATGTAACCCACAATTTC
This sequence comes from Forsythia suspensa, assembly GCA_023638005.1. Lineage (NCBI taxonomy): Eukaryota > Viridiplantae > Streptophyta > Magnoliopsida > Lamiales > Oleaceae > Forsythia > Forsythia suspensa. The sequence continues at coordinate 50,564,741 of CM042666.1, forward strand.
AGAATGTTGGTTATCTTCCTCAGTTATGTAGAATGTTGGTTGAAACGAAGAAGTCACGCCATTATTTATTGATTGATAGGTTGATTCGTTTAATGTTGACTCTTCCAATTTCTACACCAACAACAAAACGAGCTTTTTCAGTAATGAAACTTATAAAAACATCGTTTCGCAATAAAATGGAGAATGATTTTCTAGCAAACTCCATGATCATCTATATTAAAATGGAGATTGCTCTTAGTATTGATACAGAGGTCATTATTGACAAGTTTGATAGTTTGGGAAATCGTAGGGTGCGACTTAAGTAGTGTTTAAAGTATTTGTATCGTAGATTTTGGTACGTCTTTTTGTCTTTTACTTATCGACTTCCAACTTGATGTATTGTAGTAAATATTCTTATTTATGTTCTCACAATGCATCCATTTTTGTCTACTAATGTTTTTCATATTTTCAAAGTCTTTTGAAAAAATTATGCAAGCCACCCAAATAAATAAATCCTGGTTCCACCCCTGGTCGATTCCCCATTTCGAAGCGGCAAACTATTTGCAAACAACAATAAAATTAAAATATGAAAAATATCTACCAGAAATCCCTTTGATTGCTTTGATGGTGGTGGTGGGAATACTACCTAATTTTGGTTTTTTTTTTTATTTATAAAAATAAAAGGTTTATGATTTATTTATACTTTTAAAAATGTTTGGGTCAAATTGTAATTTTTCCTTTGTAATTTTTTCTGTTATTTTAATTTATTTTTTATTTTTTAGTAAGGGGTAAAAATGTCAAAAAAATCACTCGATGACCATCTCTGCAGGTGAAATGAAATGATGGAGATGATATGTGCGAATAAAATTGAATGAATATGATATTATTATAAAACTGAATGAATAGTGGACAATAAATATAATTAACACTTATTTTTATTTGGTTATGTTGTTGTTGAGTATTATTTATTGTATCATATATATTCTTAAAAAATATTGTTATGATGTTCTTACATAACACAACTTTTTATATCAACATATATAAGGATATTATACTAGTGTTCCACAAGAAGCATAATAAAAATTATATATCAATGTTCCAAAATAATGCCGTTCTTTGTGCTATTGTTGTTGAAGAGCACAACTTTATAGTTATCAAGATTCTAAATATATATATTATTATTGTATATGATAGAAAAAATTATGTTGTGGTACTTGAAAAAAGCAAAATTTTATATACTTCACTTATCTAAAAGAATATTGTGCGAAGAACATTATTGTATAAATTATTATTTTTGATAAGTTAATGTTCCCAATGAAGTGTAATTTTATAGAGACCATTCCACCTACTAATATATTTGATAAATAATTTTTGTTTTTAATTTCAACTAATTTAATGGTCTAGATATATTAAAATTTTTACTATGATATATTTGAATGTGGGTATAAAGATTTAAAGGTTTTAATAGATTTAGATAGTTAGATTAACTTAAATTATTGACAATGATTATGTTTTTAATTTTTTTGTCATCTTCTTACTATCAATAATTAATTAATTATTACATATTGTCTCTAATAACGGTTTTTGTCCAAATATTTTAATAGCATATATTGCAATAAGGAACAAATATTTTATTGAACTTTTGTATTTATTAAATATGAGAGGCGATTAATTTTTTTTTATACCATCATAATAGATTTTTTGGATAGAAACTATTATCAGAAACAAAATGTGCTAATTAATAGAAGGTTTAAGATAAGAAAACGGAAAAAAAAGGTTCGAGAAATTAACGTGACCAAAGGTTATAAATCATCAATGCAGTTAATTGCAGTGTAACAAAGAAAAATCGTAATTTAAATATAATTAATTACCATAAGTTAAACTCTATCAATTAATGGCTCAAAGCTTGGAACAAATTATATTATGTAGGGATTAATTTTATTGACGGTCACTGAAGTTACCTTAAAATTTTAAAACGGTCACTAAATTAGTTCAATAATTGTAGCACTGGTAACTAAAGTATATAATCATTTTTCAAACGGTCACTCCCTTAAGTTTCCTACTTGAAATGGTGTAGTGGCATACAATAAACTTTTATTTATTGCATGATAGTCCTCTGTACTTTATATAATATTCACTCTAGTATATATATTTTCAATTATCTTTCAGTTAAGTCCTCTAGAAATTACATCTTAGTTCCTTAATATTTTACATATTTACAATTTGATCTCTAAATTTTTAATTATCTTTCAGTTAAGTCTTCCAAAAATTGCATCCTAGATCCTTCAACTTTTACATCTTCAAACTTTGATTTTCCAAATCCTTGATTTTAGTGGCCAAAATAAGTACAGTTTTAGTGGTAAAAAAAAGTGCACTTTCAATTAAATCTTTTATTTTACACTAGAATTTTCACTTAAACGAACAAATAACATAATTAAAAAATGAACTACTTGATATAATTCACAAATGTCCACTTTTAGTAGCCAAAATAAGTGTAAAATCTACACTTATCACTTATAGTTGACAAAAATAGACAAAAATATATTTCATTGACAACTCCAAGTGATAAGTGTGGGTTTTGTACTTATTTTGACCACTAAAAATAGATATTTGTGAGTTTTATCAAATAATTTATTATTTAATTATGTTATTTTGTTCGTTTAGGTGAAAGTTCGAGTGTAAAGTCAAGAATTTAACTAAAGTGTACTTGTTTTACCACTAAAATCAAAGATTTGAGGGACCAAAGTTTGAAGATGTAAAAAGTTAAAGGACCTAAAATACAATTTTGGAAGACTTAACTGAAAGATAATTAAAAATATGGAGACCAAAATGTAAAGATGTAAAAAGATTAACGACCTAATATGTAATTTTTAGAAGACTTAACTGAAAGGCAATTAAAAATATATTTACTAAAATAAATATTATATAAGTACAGGGATGCCATGTAATAAATAAAGGTCTATTATATGTTATGTCACAATTTGAAATTGAAAATTTAAGGGAGTGGCCGTTGAGAAATGATTATATATTTTAGTGACTAGCGTTGCAATTTTTGAACTTCAATGATCGTTTTGAAATTTTAAAATAATAACTTCAGTGACCATTAGTGAAATTAACCTATTATGTATTCATTCATGTGCCATTTTATTTCACAATATTTTTTCTAATGTGACCAAACATTTATTTTGACACATCACATGAATAAAATTATTGCTAAAAAACTTAGGTGGTGTTCTCTTTGCGTTTCAGTTTTGTGTTTTGAGTTTTGAATTTATTTTTTATTTTGTGTTTTGAGTGTCTGTTTTGAGAATATTGAAAATACGTTCTTTTTTTAATTTTTGAAAATTGTTTCTTAAAACAGAAAATTGAAAAACGCTTTTACTTTGAAATTTTTGAGAAATGATTTTGTATAATATTTTATTCAAAAAATTTGATTATTTAATAATTTTTAATAGTTTAATGCTAAAACAACATTAAATAACATATAAATTTAGAAGTTGGTGAATCTTGAAATATTTTTTACCAATTACAAAAAGCAAAACTTAAATTAAATTTGGCAAAAATTAAAAAATATAGAAGTAATTATTAAAGACAAAATCAATTAGAATAAGAACATGTAATTGTACATGATAAATGAGATTACATCAAACAATTCAATCGATACGATTATTATATACAATTGTTCTAAAGGAAATCAATATTTTGTGAACATCAAATCAAAATGCTTTTCCAACACCGTACGATTTTGGTGTTACAATTTTGTGAACATCAAATCCAGTGTGTGAGGTGCCTCTCAGCTGATTTGCAATCCATATGAGAGTTCCAGTAATTTGTAATTCGATCAACAAAGCCTTGCCATTTCTGTGGCGTGCTTCATCAACAATGCAAACAACATAAAGGCTAAACTAAAAAGTGAATACACATCCCGGTAATCTTGTAACAACACTATCAAAACAGTAGCAGCAATAAATTAACTCTCAGGACGAGCCGTCCTATGACAGATTAAGTTGTGAATGCACATTTACCTCTATCAGAACAATAAATAGAGCCCTCACTTAATTATGTGGATCCATAGAACTAATTAATCACCGAATAATTGGATAAATCAATTTGTCAATGATAATGAAGCGAGAAAAAAACACTTAAGTTGAGGAGCCTTCTATAGAATGGTGTCAAACTTTATGAAAACAACACATGATAGATGGCGTCTTTAAAATGTGGTTTACATTAAACAAACATAATAGTTAAGATAATAGCAAATAAAAATTCCACATTCAACCAATAATTTCAAAGCACTCTACAACAAGAGGCAGAAATTTGAAATAGGCAACGATTAAATTCAAAGCACTCTCAACACACTCTACAGCAAAGCAGTGAACTGGTGCAATGACATACTATTTATTTTCTTCCTCTCTATTCATTTCCTTGGAAAGAGAAAATAACCATACTAAATCATCAACTCAAATGAATACACAAAGCACTTAACAAATGTTTCCAGACAACACATGAGCTATGCCTGATCGTATGTAACAATTGTCCCATTGTCACCATTAACCGCACCTATTTCATCCAATTTATAAGGAAACAAACAAAATGAAGGGGAAAAAACCATATTCTAGTTCGTGAAAAGAAAATGGTAAATTAAATTTCGATACTACCTATGACAATCGGTAGAGCAAGAGATTAGTAAGAGTAACTAAATTAATTGCACGAGATTAGTACATGTGTTAATCAACTGAAGAAATTTTCAATTATTCACATATCAGAATGCACTGAAGTTTTTACAAGTAATCCCATATTCAGATTTTGTTCCGTGGGCAGTCAAATTGCAGTGATTAATATACACTAACTGTATATTAACATTGTTTTTCCTAAACCATTGGAAAAAAAAGATGTTATCTTCTTCGTTGCTCATCTGTGACCATAATTCAAAAAAGCAAAAAATAATTGTACCCTAATTAGAAACCCCCCAAATTATACCATGAAATTGAACCCATTTTCATAAATTAAACCCTAATTGCAAATTCCAAATCTGAAGACTTTATGTCGAGTCACTACAAAACTAGATTCAACCTCAAATTATAAAAAAATAAAAACACGGACCTAATTCGAACAAAGGAGGAAGAAAAAGAAGAGTAGGGAAGAGAATTGAAGGAAAAAGGAAGAGTGTACATGTGGTTTGGAGAGAAGGAAGAAGCGTCTTGAACCCGCCTCGGTAATTTTCCCGCCCGTGCCCAATTCAAATACCCGAGAATGAAGAAGAGGCTTGGAGAGAAAAATAATAATAATAATAAGGCCAATAGAAAATAATGCGGGAGAAAATGGACTATAAAAAAAAAGGGCCGAGGAAATCGAAATGGTGTCCACTGGGAGCGTTTTCCGCGTTTTCACTGTTTTGGATGTGTGCTTCGTTTTTCAAAGAAAATGATGAAAACGGTTCAAATACCATTTTCCATTTCCTTTATAAATTTTTTGGTTGTTTTAGAAAATACATTTTTGAGAATGGATAAATAAACACGTTTTCACTGTTTTGAAAAACTGAAAACTAAAAAGGACTTGAAAACAGCAAAGAGAACATGGCCTTAGTGTTTTCTTTGCGTTTGAGTTTTTGAATTTATTTTGTGTTTTGAGTGTTTGTTTTGAGATTTTTGAAAATGCGTTTTTTTTGAAATTTTCGAAAATTATTTTTGAAAATAGAAAACTCGAAATCGCGTTTAATTGAATTTTTTTAAAGATTTGGACTTACTTTTTTTTTTTTAAACCATCGCTCTTTAGGCCTCTACCGGACAAATGGTGGGGGTTTGGATGCCCCTACCATCAGTATTTATATAAAAATGGTAGTACACAAGAGGGGATATGAACCCCGACCTCCAAGCATACAACGAATGAAAAAAATTCCTCAAACTACAGCAAATAAAGAGATATAATTCTGAAAAGCAAAAGCAAATGAAAACCAAACTAACAAAAAACTAAAGACCTCTAACTGATGGACTTACTTGGAATTAAAATAATTATTAATTAAAAACAATGAAAAATAATTATTGTTGGAATTAAAAACAATTAAAACATTTAATTATGGAATCAAAAACAATTACAAACAATTACAAACAATTAAAAACAATTAATTATGGAATTAAAAATATTTAAAAACAATTAAAAATATTTAAAAACAAATTTAAACTTGTAATTAAAAACATTTAAAAACAATTAAACCATTTAATTATGGAATTAAAAACAATTAATTATGGAATTAAAAAGATTTAAAAACAATTAAAAATATTTAAAAACAATTAAAAACAATTTAAACTTGGAATTAAAAACATTTAAACACATTTAAACACAATTAAACTATTTAATTATGGAATTAATAACAATTAAAAACATTTACAAACAATTAAAAACAATTAATTATGGAATTAAAAATATTTAAAAAATAATTAAAAATAATTAAAAAAATTAGAAATAATTAAAACTTGGAATTAAAAACATTTAAACACAATTAAAAATATTTAAAAACAATTAAACCATTTAATTATGGAATTAAAAACAATTAAAAATATTTACAAATAATTAAAAACAATTAGTTATGGAGTTAATAATATTTAAAAATAATTAAAAACAATTTAAACTTAAAAAAATATTTAAACACAATTAAAAATATTTAATTATGGAATTAAAAAACATTCAAAAACCATTTAAAACATTGAAGGAATGGGGAATTGAAGGGTAAATAGCACTAGGGGTCTTTAACCTTTGAACTTTGTGACGATGGGGTCCCTAACCTTCTATTTCTAACCTCGAGTCCCTAATCTTTAAAAGAACGCAGCGAACAAAGTCTTTACATTAAAAAAAATCGTTAGTTTAATCATGTTAACTAGTCAAATTTTACATAAAATGACCAATTTACCTTTTTCAAATAAAATACAAAACAAAGAAAATAAGAAAATAAAGAAAAATTTGCAATCAAGTCCCTCATCAACTTCTTCTTCTCCAACTCACTTTTACCAACTCCGTGCCGGCTCCAATCATTCACCTTCACCAACTCACAGCCAACGAAGCATCGTTCACCTTCACCAACTCCGCATAAAACCCACCCCCATACAAAATCACTAGAAACTTGACTTGTGAAAATCCATCAACAAGGAAATAGATTCGATTTCCAATAATCCCGCTTCTATAGTTCCAAAATCGGATCCATCGAATTGGCAAAAACCACGCATTTATCTCGCACCAAAGAATCACAAGTGAAGGAAACTTTAGACGTGAACTCTATCGAATGAGAGCCGAGGCACTTGAAGGGCTACTTGAATTGTCCGCCAACTTGCTTTAGCAAAGATCGACTAGAAGAACTTTCTCATCATTTTGAAACCTTTTGGAAAAGAAAAGGTCATGCCATGATCTCTACTTTGGTTTTCACGCCGTGATCACTCGGCATTTGCGCCGCCGCCGAGAGATTTGCTCCATTGGCCCGCCGTGTCGAGACAACACATATCCGACTCTGGGGATTCAGGCCATGGTGGATTCCGGTGGCTTGTTGTATGAAGAAATGGGAGGAGTTGCACAGCATTTTCGGTTTTTCTCTTGCGGTGCGTGGGAGTGGGTTTTGTGTGGAGTTGGTTGGTGAAGGTGAATGGTGCTTCTCGCCGTACCGGAGTTGGTGAAGGTGAATGATTGGAGTCGTGCCGGAGTTGGTAAAGGTGAGTTGGAGAAAAAGAAGTTGATGAGGGACTTGATTGTAATTTTTTCTTTATTTTCTTTATTTTTGTTTTGTATTTTAATTTGAAAAGGTTAAAGTGGTCATTTTACGTAAATTTTGACTAGTTAACGATCAAATTAACGATTTTTTTTTAAGAAAGACTTTGTTCGCGTTGCTTTTTAAAGGTTAGGGACCGGGAGTTAGAAATGGAAGGTTATGGACCACATCGTTACAAGATTCAAAGGTTAGGGACCCCTAGTGCTATTTACCCGAATTGAACCCCGACCTCCACCATGCAAATCACATGTCTGGCCACTTGCAAAATGAACCGCATTTTGTGAAAAAAAAAAAAGCGAAAAATGGTTGAATCATCACTTTTTCGCCCAGCGTAAAATGAAAAAAAAAAAAAAAAAAGAAAATGCCGCGACCAAGAATCGAAACCTTGACCTCCATGGCCAAAACGCGCGTTATGGCCGTTTTGAATACCTCTGCGTTTTGTGCACAAAACACCCAAAACAATGAAATAGTCATTTTCTGTTTCCTTTGTAAATTTTTTTGGTATTTTCAAAAATGAGAAAGAGAACACGTTTTCACTATTTTCAAAAACACAAAATAGAAAATGGGTTGAAAATGACAAAGAGAACATGCCCTTAATTTTCACTTTAGTCATTTAACATCTCAAAATCATCAAAATAGGTCAAATTGAATCCTTAGCAATCACTTTCACGTCTGAAAATGTGTTTCTCACTATTTGCAATTTAGTCCATAAACTTTGCACTTATTGCATTTAGAACTCAATGTTGGTTTTAAGATATTGAAACCAACTCTTCTCGTTAGGGTTGGACAAATTAACCGCCAAACCACCAAATCGATCCGACCCGAACCGACTCGGGTTGGTTTGGGTCACTTTTGAGTCGGGAAAGCTCAACTAGAAATCGATTCGGTTTAATTTTTTTTTTTTTTTTTTTCTATAATTAACCCCAAATCGAAAATCCGAACCGATCCAAATCGGTTTGGGCCCAAATTTTTTTTTTTTTTTTTTTTTGTGATGTTGGTTTTAATTTGGCAAAAGCCAAACCCAATTTTATTCGGTTTTCGATAGGGTCGTAACCCAAATCCACGCCAACCCAAATTTTATTCGATCAATTAATATAATATTCTCAAAACTACAAATTAAGGTTCTTAAATTTTTTCTATATTTTTCACTTCAATCCTTCAACTTTATAGAAATCGCCAAAGTGCCTCAAACTCGACTTTTCGAAAATAATAATTTATGGATATTATTATTTGATCAAATAAGGCTATTATATAATATTCTCAAATAGAAATACAAATTGGGTTGTTCTTAAATTTTTCTATATTTTTCACTTCAATCCTTAAACTTTATAGAAATATTTTCTTTGAAAACAAGTGCCTCAAACTTGAAAAAATTTTCCATTTTTTCGAAAATAATAATTTATGGATATTATTATTTGCACTCAAATAATATTTTCCAAGCTATCGGGAATTTTTGCAAATTTTACACTTAGGTCCCTAGTAAACCTAAAAAGTTGCTAATAGACCCAAAAACTTCTTGAACTCACTATTATGCCGCAAGTTGTATTCGATTACACACTTGAGTTTTGACTTTATCAATATTTTTCTATTATTCTCTCATTTTCTCTTAGTCTTATAACAATTTTTTTATAGTTTCCAATGAGTTAGTTCAATGTGACGTTAAACTCTATCTTTATAATTTTTAACAATACTTGCAATGTCCGGGCATTAATTTAATCTTAAAAATACAGTATTCCATAGTTTTATATTAATTGAGGTTTCGATACATTTTGCAACGGATAAATACCAATGTGAGTGCTATAATTAGGCATAGAATTTTTACCCACCTACTTATGCTTTTGATTTGAGTTTTTCTTGTATTGGTCTTCCTCTTGTAATGATAATTTCAAATACATATAAATTGTCCAGAGAAAAAGTCGGTGAAGACTATGGTAGACTTATGCTTACAAACAACAACAAGTAGCCTATGAATTGTTAAATTGAGTTATTTCAAGATCGAACTATTACAGATTATTTTTTAAATACTTATAACTTGTGAGTTTTATTGAATGTGTAGATAATAAATAAGTAGTGATTATATAAAAAAAAAATATGTTCTACCAATTTGACCGACTTAACCAAACAAATTACAAGCTCATACCAACCATGGCATAAGTTAAGTGTGAACCTCTTTGCTTTTAAACTTCAACATCTAGATATATTTTCAAAGTCAAACGCGCTTATTCCAATCCGGATGGAGAATATAAAGAATATTCATTTTCTTCCTGAGAAAGATATGCATTGCCTACTTAATTTGCCTAGTTGGTTACAGTTCATTTGAGTTGGAACCAAGAAAATATACCATCTCCAGATTGAAGTATTCACACACACACACACAAATATTTATTTGTTTGTATTTCTTGTATGCATTTCTTATATGAGGGAAATACGAAAATGGTATATTTTTCATATAGCATTTGAGAGCACTTGATAATAATATTTGTTATATTACAATTTAATTATCTTACTACGTGTATCTAAATACAATCTAACTTTCGTGGACGGATCCAGGATGAATTAGCTTGGAGTTTTGTAATTTTTTTTAAAGAGGATTTCAAGAGTACGAGAAAAACGAATAGACGAAAAATATATGTATAGTGAGTTAATTTTTTCATATTTTGTTTTAAATTTATGGAGAGTAAATTGTAAATAATTTTATTTGATAGAGTTAATAAATTATAAACTAGTCGTCTTTAAATTTGCCTCGACAACATTCATACGTAATGTGGCATAAATAAGAAATATACAAAAAAAAAAAAAAAAAAAAATCCCCATAACTGTTATTTGCCAAAATTTCCCTACCCATGAAAAATATCATCATATTCTATTCTAAGTTGAACATTTGACGAATAAAAAAAGTACTGCGTGACCAACACCAATTGACCTACATAATTAACGCGCACCTCAAACAAGTAAAACAAAAGTGGATGACAATATGATATTGGGACCCATTTCTCAAATCTTATTGGTCATTTTTCTGACAAACCTAACCATATAACCGTTGAGCATTTCCCACAATAAATTATCCAACGATGCACCGACATCTATATTATAATAGTTAATGGAAAAAATTACTAAAAATAAAATATGAAGGGGAAAACACAAAAACTCTTTACAATTCATAAAAAATTCGTCATTATCTTCTACAACAGTCCAACTGGATCATCAATATTCAATCAATATAAAAAGAAATACAGAAAATAACACCAAAAATCTTAAAATGAAACAAGAAAATTACATTAAGGAAATATTGAATCACCCAAGTCAAACGTATAAATTTCAAGCTTTGAAGCACAAAAACTGGTTGTGGTGGTGTTGTTGGTGGTGGTGGTGGTGGTGAGATTTCTCTTTGTCAATCATTCCCTGAACATGGCGAAAGTCTTCAACATGACAAGGAATATTAATAGGACCTTCTTGATCAAATCCATATTCATTTTCAGCCACTTTAAGCAACTCCGTGAAGAGTGGGTGGTTGATGTAGATCACAGGAATAATGAACCGCTGCTGATCCGCCCCTTGCCCCACCGTTATCGCCACACACCCCTTCGGTATATCCTTCTTCCCCTGGTGGTTCTGGTGGTGGTGGTGGTGGAAATGAATTAGCGGCATGTTCAGATGGGTTTTATAATCTCCACTACCCATTTCAAGGAAATAACACAGAAAAACAAGAAAACCGTAGATTTTTTTCTTGTTCGTTCTTGTAGAGAGAGAGAGAGATCTAGACAAACGTTAGAAGAAAACAAAAGAAAATGGCCAGGGATCTGATGCCGAAATGGCAAGTTTGAAGAGATTAAGAGAAGAATCTGTTAAGGATGTCGGAATATTGCTCATTATATATTATGGTATAATCTGAAACTATAAAGCATATGAACAACTTCTTCAAATGGATTGAGATGAATTCAGGGAATACAGACGCCTATATATACACGCACAGTGGGGAATCCTTGCAGCTGTTATGTGACTTTTGGGTTTCTTAATTTAATACGCAAAGGTATTTTCTAGAGAGAGAGAGAGAGAGACCTGAAGTAGTCATATATAGGAAGGGTTCGGCTGGGAACGTTATTACTTGGAGTTGCAGGCTCCTTCCACAACATTGATATGTGATCGTTATGAAATGAAGGGACTCTTTGACCAAGTTAAAGGCCAAACAAACAAACACATAAACAAACAAATAAATAAATAAAAATGTAATTAAAGACCAAGCTTTGAGGGGGTTAAAGGGCTGGGGTCAATAGAAGACGTAGTCTTGAAATTTGATATTTTTGGAATCCAAAATTTATTGACTTAAATAAACTCTACTTGCGTCTATAAAAATATTTTAATTACTAAAAAATTTGACGAACATTTATAAATGGACAATTAACTTAATATTTAACATAATGTCAAACAATATTACTAAAATTCGTCTAAGGTCATGTTTGGTAGAGTTTTTTTCAAAAAAATTCATTTTTTTGCCTACAATTTTTGACTTTTCAACTTTTTTTACACTACAAAAAAATTTGAAAAGTCAAAAAGTAACAAAAAAAACCCATTTTTCTCAAAAAAATTCTACCGAACAAGCCCTAAATCTCTATTTAATTTGATTCTCGTAAAAATGTAAGTCACTTCAAGTATTTGGACATTGACTAAGTTAAGAAATAAAATTTGGTTTTATAAACTTGAGCACGGAAGGGGCATACCGTGATTAAAAAACTTCTGGACAATTTAATAATTGATTGTGTATAGTGATAGCTTGGGGTCTAATTGTTCTTTGTTGAAGATTGAAGACCGATTTACTACTCGACATTAAGTTGGGGACCAATGGTCCAATTTTCCCTTTCCAAATATAAAAAATAACTATTCTTCTCTCTCTAGAATTAATTTAAGTTAAATGACTTCGAGGTAAATTAATAAACTTTTTAAGTGTGTAATATTTATTAATTTGCGTACAGAAAATTATGCTATGAGATATTCTTAATGAAGTATTTTGTATTTAACAAAAGTGATTAAAAATAAAACCGTTAGCCCTCCGAGATATAGTTAACCCATGGAACAATTAACGTAAGAAACTGCTTGCCAATGGCGGGGTGGGAGTTCAATCTCCGTAGGAACACTGCATACCGAATTTTATTCGGATGGAATCACTTTGAAACCAGCCTCCTTGTCTTCCGAGAGTGTATAGTCGGATGAGGAACTTGAGGCGCCAAGTTGAGCGATAACTCGCAATTTATCTTTTCCAACGTTAAGGGCGAAGAGGGTGCTTCGGGGGTTCGAATTTAGTCTGACGAAGTTAGGATACCTAGGGACAAAAAAATAATAATAAAAATAAAAAAATAAAACCACTTTAAATAATTATAAGTGGAACAAAAATAAAAGTTAGGACGCAGATGACATCGCAAAGAGGTAACCACCATAATGGCACGCGATAACACGTCGCGCCAGTCACACAATTAAAAAGACAACAATGATTAACAGAATAAAGCTGCTGCTTTTGTGGTCTAATACCTAAAATGCCCTTGCTTTTAAATTTAATTCTCCCGCAAGTTACGCTCCTGATGGGCCACGGCGCGCCTAAAAGATCGCAAATTTCGTGGCGTAGCGATTTTAGTTACGCTAAAGTTAGAATCATGTGCTCTTTAATCATGATTCATGACCGTTCATTTAACAACTCTTTTTCAAACCTTCATCCCTTTTTTGGGGTTATCTTGAAACTACGTAAAAGAGTTGAAAATTATGTCACATAATCAAAGAGGTCTAAAATTTGACCACCTTACTTAAAAAAAAAAAAAAAAAAAACCAAACAAAATCTACCACCCGTATGTTTTATATAACAAGCGAGACATGTACTCGACATACTAAACATACTTTAAGAAACATAATTCTTACACAATTTTTAATTTCTATTAAATTTTTGTGTGAATTAATGTAAAATCGTGTCGATTATGTTAAAAATATTTCAATTTCACTAGTTAAACTCATGTATAATTAAAATAAAATTTTTCGTGGAAGTTCACGGTCAGATATCATAAAAATATGTTTTTAATCTTTCAAGTTTTGTAGTGCTCTTCCATCCATTTGACATATATGTTACTATTTTTCTTTTTGTGAAAATAATAGGAGCAATTGAAATTTCTTTAGAAAAAGTGAAAATAAAAAATGACATTTGATGATATGGATAAATAAAAGTAAAAGTAAAAAATGAAAGTTCACATCACATGGTAATTGGACTAGGAATGCGTAACTCCATAAGATCATCAAGTCGTACTTTTGTTCTAGGTCAAAAACTAAAAACATATAACATTAAAATACATTAATCAAGTAACAATTTTGAGAAAAATTATTAAAATTTGTCAAAAAAAGGGGAATAAATATTGTAGTAAAATTGATCTTCAATAATTAAATCATGATATTTTGATCTTTAGGTTTTTAAGCCGGTAACAATTTGATTTGCAATGAATGTTTTTCGTCCATATCTTCATATCTTGCCTCTAAAAAGCACATGACTCTCAAGCAGGGTCGGTTATGTGGTTTTCAGAGTCGGAGATGAATTCTACAAATTGAATCCATAATGGATCTCCAAATTATAGTATGAATTCAAAATTCACAAATCTTTTACAGAATTAATTGTTAACTTAAAATCAAAAAAAGAAAAAAAAAAGAAAAAAAAAAAAAAAGACATGAGCAAGATTAATAAAGATGAACCTCTTTTAAATATGTACATAAAATTGGGTCTTATTTGATTTTAGGTCCGAGACGATTGCCTCTTATACAAAACTGGGCAAGATTGGCCTTGCCCTAAAGTGATTATATTTTGATGTATAAAATGTTTAATTCAAGTCATTAAAGACATGAAATATTTATTTATATTTAATTATGTATTCAACAAGCGCACAACCTATCTACAGACTACAAGTATATAAACTTTTCAGTGGTATGTGTATTAAAATTTAAAAATTGATTATAGTCACAGACACCTATTTAAGATTTTATGTTGGATAAACACTAACGCCATATTAGATTTTCTTTTGTATGTCAATTCTTGAAGTATCATGATTTGGATATTTATCACACATTTCAATATTGGCAAAATTTGACTTCAACGTGGACAAACAATGCTTTTTGGCTACCAGCACTAACTTTTTTTTCGTTCTCAACAATTTTACGTTGTGATTTTGCCTTTGACTTTCCGTAAATTAGCATAGTAACTCTTTAAAGATGGTTTCTGTCCAGTTTGACATTTAAGAACGCGTAAAAGAACAATTTTTTTTTTTCATATTTAAATAAACTAAAACAAAAGAAAGTAAAAAAATAAAAAATAATCAAAAGAGCCAAGAAAAAAGGAAAATAACCAAAGGACCAAAATAATAATAATAATAATAATAATAATAATAATCAAAATACCCCATCCCCACCCCAAAAAATAGGAAAATAACCAAAAGACCCAAATTCTTTCACCTGCTTCCTTTATTCCCCAAGCCATCACCACCAAACCCCGAAAGCTCCTACTGCCGGCAACTCCACTTCCGTCCACTGCAATCGCCCCTTCCTTCTCCATTTCCTCGCTCCAGCTCTCCAAATTCAACCTCACCTACACCATCAACCTCACTCTCATTGCACACAACCTCAACAAAAAATCGTCTTATTTTACAACCCTGTCACCGTAGAAGTATTTTCCGACGACATCATCATTGGTGACAAATATTTTAGTTATCATTATTGTTGGATTGCATTATTTGAAGAGATGAAAGCCTTTTGCAGCACTCATGGTAGCTGTGAAGATTGGTTTATTTAAGATTTGTCTCCCTTTGCTTACTTGAAGTACATTCTTATGGGTTGCCCGTCCTATTAACTGAATTAAAAGCATTTGGGTCGTGTCGTGTCGGCATGTCTAAATAAAGGTACAAAGTCTGCTTTGAATTCAAGTCGGTATTCCAATTCAGCTCATTCTATTGTCGCTTCCACCCACGTTATCAGAAGTTCTCAAAGATTTTGGCTCCATTATTCCTCAAGATTTAAAGAAAATAATTAGAAAACGATCCACGCAAAGGACAACGCAGAAAAAATGTTAGTTTGATTGATAGAAATGTTGATTTCAAAGTAAAACCCAGCAGTTTAGATGATACTTCAAACTAGTGGGAAGATGCGTCGAAGAATCATTGATCAAAAGACCAATTGAGTGGTACACACCATTTATATTTTTTGATGCAACGCAGCCATGTTCCCCTCTTAATTGTACATGGACAAAAGTATATCTCCACTTAGCTACAGGTGTGCTGTAATTGAGTACTTCTAGAATTTTGAGAAGTCTACAACTCCGGTTATGCTGGTAATCTCACCGAGACAATCTAGTGCTTCAAATAATGATGTATCAAAAACCAACGGCACACAATGAGAAAGGCATTTCGAATGCAACAGAGCAACAATCATAAGAATTTAAGCAGATCATTGATCACCACCTTTTCAATGAAACCACCAATCTATAATCAACATGCTGCACAGCCAGCATTTAAGCATAACCCATCATATCCCATTCCACGTGACTGGTGGTGGTTCACAGGCGTGCAAATTAAAGATCCACAGTGCATGTAAAACATGGTTAACTGCACACTGCTTGCCGCTAGCCAAATGGAGGGCATGTAAGCACAATATTTCATACATAAATAATGCAAATTCCAACCACACAAGATTGTGTGGGCACAACATCGGCTTATACCAATAAATTTTTTTACCAGCAACTAAATCATTTATTAGCAAACAACAAAAGAGAAAAGTAAATTTTCAATAAAACTTCCAAATATTCAAGCATGTGCTTGCAAAGCAACAAAGGGATTAGGGATAAAACTAATGCAATATTTAGGTCTGTCAGCAATGTATTTCAAAGTCAATTAACAAAACCAAGCGTGCAAAACAAATGGAACCGCAAGCAATCTACTTGATCTTCTTCTTTGGCCTCAACTGAAAAGAGAAGTACTAGAACATAAGCATCATTGATGTAGAAAACCAAGAGTATCTTGGGCTAAGCTTAACAATGAGTAAACATAGTTTAAAAAGAAAAAAAAAGCTGTGTATTTTGAAAGTAAATGTGTAACTTCATCTTTAAGTAATAAACACTTTATTTATTTTAAAACTTACTCATTTTTTTATAAGTGAACTTTTTATGATTAGGCAAACATGCTCCAAGTCAAAAATAAATCAATAGGAATATAAGAATGCATGACGAGGATGTACCTGGTTGCTGTGTCCACACTTCTTTTTCCTGCAGTTGACAGCACGAGGGTGCAAACGAGCATAACATCTGTAACAGAATATCGATGTAACATGAATTTACACGACAAGACTAATCCACATTACAATAGTAAAGACCTTCATAATATTAAAAATTAAACTGTATTGAAACCGCGAATGAATGAGTGCTTAGTCTTAGAATTTGTGTTATAACAAATGAAAGCTTTAGGAAATGAAAATATCACAAAAGCATCATGCACCAAATAAAATCTTAAGTTCAAGTGTATAATAATTTTCAACATTATCTTTCAGTACATTTTTTCCACAAAATCAGTAGCCGTAGCGTAGCCGTAGCCGTAGCCATAGCCAAAGATATGACATATTTAGCCAATTCTCATGCTAGCAGCAACTACAGACTTCATATAATCCGTAACCATCTAAATACAGAAATATAACAGCACCAACTTTATAATTGTACAAAAATTATTCCAAGTGATACTGACAAGATGCATCCACAAATTATTTTGATCCAATTTTAAGTACTGGTTTTCAGGTCCCTGATTTATTTTACTTAGGTAACAATATAAGTCTAGTGTTGCTAATATCAACTGGTTCCTTAATTTTCTTTCTTCTAGCAAAATATCAACACATTTAAGCTAGTTTTCGTGATAGCCCTTTGTTAACATGGTAATTCATAACCACCTAAACGCTCATCAAGCAAAATAGAAAAGCTCGAATTTATTATGCTCAAATAAATATTCAAGGAAGGAAACAATAAAACAGAGGAATGAAAAAATCAATCAAATGAAGCTCCCTTGATAAGAAGGCCGGGGGGAAGCTTACTTGCGGCAAATCATCTTGTCCTGGTTGTATTTCCTGGCCAGTGCCATAAGAGACGGCTCAATAATTCCACCCCTCAACCTCAGAACCAAATGTAGAGTTGATTCTACACAAAAATTAGACGCTCTGTTAAACGGAATAATTTCTAAAACAAGACATTAAACCGTAAAAATTAAATCATATTAAAAAAACCTTTCTGGATGTTGTAATCGGCGAGAGTGCGGCCATCTTCAAGCTGCTTGCCTGCGAAAATCAAACGCTGCTGGTCCGGTGAAATACCTGAAAAACATTTTAAAGGCGATAATTTAGGGGGGAAATTTTAAAAAAAAAAATATTTTCACTAAATTAAATTACAAAAAATATATCAAGAAATTACCTTCCTTGTCTTGAATCTTGGCCTTGACATTGTCGATGGTGTCGCTCGACTCGACTTCGAGCGTTATTGTTTTGCCTGTTAGGGTTTTCACGAAGATCTGCATTTTACTTATTTTGCAGCTCAGCTCTTTGTAATTAATCAGGATTGAAATGTGAGCGAGGTGAGTTTATATATCGATGCGGTTTAGGGTTTTAGGAGCTTTTGATATGACAATACGACACCGTTTGGAGGAAGGGAGGAAGGTAAGGTCGTGTTTGTTTACCCTCATCCTCTTTTTTTATTTTTGTTTTTTTCAATTACTGCTCGTACAGACAAAAAATGAAAAAAAAAAATGTACGTAATTACTTTACAAATGTTTGCTAACAAATTATTTAAGGATTTCGTCCATTTCATTATGATAATATATACATCTTTACACAATTTGTGCAAGTAAAATTAACACAATAAGAAACTTTGTCTATCTCAAAATTACTGTAATTATAATTACCACTCAATCTCGATATCATTCCAAACATCGATAATTAATTATCCGATGAATGTCAAAAACTCTTTTCTTTGACAATACTCATTTTTCACACTTAGTTATTTTAACAATTAAACATAAAATGTACTCCTCTATATATTATAATTAGAGCCTTAATTTGTTGGGCTTCTATATATTAAAATTTGAGCCTTAATTTCTCCTATTTGATGTGGTAGATTGAAAATCGTGTATAAACATTTTTTGCAATTTTTTTTTAAAAATTAGACCCCCGATTTAAAATTGGCGACTTGTTTTTCAAGAGGAAATGATTTCAGTAATTTTTCATTCTATTTTTCATCCATAAAGTTTCCTTTCTTCCAAACTAGGAACTCTATTTTTGTTTAGTTTTTAACTTCGCTCAAGTTTTTCTCCTCGTGGAAATCGAGGTTTCTACCAAAACACGAATAATAAATCTCAATGAAATAATAACATAAAATAAAAAACACAGTATTTGTTTCACCAATGTTTGACTAAAATAGTCCACGTCCCTATTTGAGCATCTACTTAAGAATATGACTCGAGCACTAGGAAGTTGAATTTAAACATTTAAATAGAGTATATAGTACAATTTGATTGTAACACCACCAAATAACCATACAACATCCACTTAAACCCTTTCACTCAGTTATTGTTCACCATCTTCAAACATCTCAATCTAACAACTAAATTACTCCGTGGATAAAAATACATTTCAACTTCATTGAACAACGTGACAATGAATCCAATGTTACATACACTGGTGATTAATTATAATATAAATGAATTACATTATATAAATGTGAATTTAGAATGGAGAAAATAGTAGAAATCATATAATAATTAGAAATCTAATCTTGAAGAATTAGAGAAACTAGAGAAAGAAGACGAATAGAAAGAGAATGCACCGTGTCTATTCTAATGACTCCAAAATTCAAAGATCGTGTAGTAAACAAGAGTTAGCACGTTTCCACGTGACAACTTCTCGAAAGAGTTGCCAAACATGAATATAAAACGTGCTTTAACAAAATAGCACTTCCATTAACAAAATGTAACACAAGGTTGAAGCTTTTCTTTGTATCACAACTTTCCAGCAAAGTTGATAAAATATGAAAAAACATAGAAAAAGTTTCGTTTGATCTTTTGACTTTTAGCATCTCCAATGCAACAATGTTTACTATGTATATGTGGCAAAAGACATTGATATTATATCAAATAACTTCTCCAATGCAACAATGTCCATTGTGCAAATGTAGCAAATTATTATTAGTTTTTTAGAAAAAAAATAGAGATAAATATATTGATTAGATAAGGATTATTAAATTAATAATGAACATTGTCAAGAATAATGCCTACAGAATTAAATCATTTGTCTTTGACACAACCTTCTAGTATTAATTGTGTCATAAATATTTTTTGTAGCTTTGTCGAAAAAAATCTTGAAACGTTGTTGTATTGGAGATCTTAGCAAGTAAGAATCATCAAACGAGACCGATGAACAAGATCTAAGACTTTGTGTTGTGGTGCAAAATAGATCAAGTTGAATCAACTTGTCAACACTAAAAATAAGATTGAATCTAAGTTCTAAACTAAGACTGCTTTGGGCAAAGTAAATGCAACACCAAATCATAAAGACTCCGAACTATAGAACAGATCCATGTAAATTGGTTGAACCAACTGCGCACCTTTATAAAATCTATATATACAGTGCTTGTTTGTAAAAGTTTTTTTTGGTAGATTATAAGTAGTGACTCATAAAAAATGTATAAATAAAAATAATATTTAATCGTAATATAAATATTGATAAACACTCCTAATCTTATCTAATAAATAATTATGGTACGTACGTGTCTACCGTTAATTGTGGAATCTTTTCATAAAACACCGACAAATACATTTGGTGCATAATCCATCACCAAACCGAATCCTCTGACAACGATGTCCACCCAAACAAGACCTACGCTGTTCCATTCGAACAATTCCCACGTGTTACCTCTCAAAATCCCCCATGCGTAATCGTCCGCCACGAAAGCTAAATCCTCGAAAAATTCCGCCACCCGATTTTCGCCGGTGGCCCCCAATTTCATTTTCCGCATTTTCCTATACATACGCCTCATCAGATTACTGCTCATGGCCTCTTCGTCCCGCGTTTTCTCCGCTAACTTACGCAAGCTTTCCAATTTTCCTATCCGACGATCGTCGCCAGAATTTCCGTTGACTTCAAGATTTTTCGGTGTTAAATCGCTTTTTGGGTCGCTGAGATTGAATACGAATTTCAGGAAATTTGAGTGCAGAACAAGAGCGTCTATGGCTGAGATTATAACTCCGCAAAGCAAAGGGAAAGTACAAGTTTTTGATGCAGAGGAGGAACTGGCTGTGTCTCTTGCGAAATACACCGCCGATCTAGCGAATAAATTCTCTAAAGAGAGAGATTCTTTTACTGTTGTTTTGTCCGGTGGTTCTCTTATCAAGTCCCTCAGGTAATTAAGCTATGTAATTTTCTCTTTAAGAAGAGAATTTTATTATTGTTTCTTGATTTATATTTTTATTTTTATTTTTTTGAAATTTTGTTGTATTCGGTTTGAAATTGAAGGAAATTAGTGGAGCCACCATATATTGATTCAGTGGATTGGTCGAAATGGCATGTTTTCTGGGTGGATGAAAGAGTGGTTCCTAAGGATCATCCAGATAGTAATTATTTTCTTGCTTACAATGCTTTTCTATCCAAGGTATTTTTCAATTCTCTGACGATGACGAGGGAATTTATTTATTTATTTAAATTCTATATTCAACGACTCCAAAATTTAATTTTACAAGGCATAAACGACGGCGAGGCTTGAACTATAGCCTCTTGCTGTTGTGAACTTGTCCTCATCTTCTACCATGTTTAGAACATCTCCAATGCATTCTATAAATTACACTCTACGTGGCAAGCAAGTCGAAAGACTTGCAGTCTATGAGTCGTGGATGTGTAATAAATAGACAGTCATAACCTAAAATTGTCTTTAATGAGTTTTATCTACAACCTAATACTAATATCTATGTGTCTTTTTTCTATAATAAAATAAAAACAAAATAAATGGAGAAGCAAAGAGAGAAAATCCAATGCTCTATAGCATTGGAGATGACTTTCTTTAGACACCGTCTATTTTGCTCATGTGGCAAAGTTTAGCAATCCACATTAGTATTGGAGATGCTCTTAGCTTTTAAGAAGAGGTGGTAGTTCAACAAATCTTGTCCATCTTTAAGTATTTGGAATGTGTTTTGTTGTGTAAGATTCCAGCTTGTCGTGATCTTATTGAGGTTTGTCTTTGTTATGGTGTGTGTTGTTTGATTTGCGAGGAACTAGGATCTTCATTGGATTTTGCCAAAAATAATATGAAGAATTCTAATAAAAGTGAAGTAGGGTTTAAGCTACTTTTAGCGCATCCAAACATACTAATCGCATTGCTTGAATTCCATCTAAAGAAGCAAGGAGTTCTCATTATGCAAGTGGATATAATTCACCTAAAATTTTTTACTTTTTTTTATTGACAAAAAGTAATTAGTTTATTGGTATCACGTGACCTCTTATTCGAAGTACTCATTTTTATGATTTAAGTGGTAATTAGAAATTAGCGTCCACTTACATCTTTTGCCTTTAGGAGCTAATTGAACAATTTTAACATCGACTTGTTAATTATATCAGGACCTCGATGTTGGTAGTTATATTAGAATGTAGATATCGATTTGGTTTTCTTGGATAATAATAAACAACATGTTTGGCCTGGCTTCAAAGCCAAAAAATAGCTTATTTATGGCTTTTTAGGCAGTATGACCAAAGACAGCATAAGAAAGAAAAAAAAAACAAAAAATTCAGTACTGTCTACTGTCTACCAAACAGGCTATGGAGGCATTATTTGTCTTTGTGGCCCCTTTAATTTCTTTTCGGCGGTGGTGGTTGTTGGGGAGGGGGTACTTGAGGGGCATGGATGTCTTCTCCTGTTGGCCTGAGATAGAATGAAAGATGTGAAAGAAATAGTTAAAAACGAGGGCTTAAATTAAATTTAATGCATTACGAATAATAAAAAAAGATTGTTGCTTTACTTTTATTTAGTTATATTCTCAATGTTAGTTTTAGTTGCATTTTCTAGGTTTTGAGTTGCTGTTTTTATTTCCTTCATTTTGTTGCCCTTCTTTAATGAAGTAGAGTTATGAATGACATACCCATGAGACGGGAATGTACACGATTTCTCTGATATTATAAGATTCAAAATTATTTTGCGCTTTTTTATTTTCAAGTACTTCCTTATTAGATATTATAACCCGACATTATGGTAAATGTAAACAAGATTTTCCCCTGCATCTACTTGTAAGGATAACATAAATTAAGTGATTTACTTTTCCCTTGCCTTTTCGTTTCACTTTTCCATTGCAGATACCGATCCCTTCTGGTAACGTGTATGCCATAAATGATGCATTGGCAGCAGAGGCCGCAGCTGACGATTATGAAACCTGTCTCAAGCATTTGGTTAAAAGCAAGATCATTGACCAATCCGAGATCACCCGATTGCCCAAATTCGATCTTATGCTATTGGGCATGGGACCCGACGGGCACGTAGCTTCTCTATTCCCAAGCCATCCTCACATCCAAGAAAACACGAAATGGGTTACCTGTATAAAGGATTCGCCAAAACCCCCTTCGGAGAGAATATCCTTTACGTTTCCGGTAATCAACGCATCTGCATATATTGCACTTGTGATAGCTGGAGCCAGTAAAGCCAATGCCGTTCACGCAGCACTGGGTCCCGATCCGAGTTCTGATTCGTTGCCGGTGCAAATGGTTTCTCCGGAGGGAGAGGTGACATGGTTTTTAGACAAGGGAGCAGCTTCCAAACTGTAGGACTACATATACCTATAGTTAAGTGAAGTGATTCTGTAATTTACATGTTGTGGAGTTCTTTTTCTTTCTTATAATGTAGACAACTATTTAATAATGTTTTGCTTGAGAAAACAGGGAATTTGTACCTGATTGAATACATTATCGGTATGTAATGAAGTTTCACGTTTTCCTTTGGTTGTGTAATAAAATAATAGGTAAATGCTAACAACTGCATGAAGTATACTTTTCTTTTTGGATTCATCTTTTTTGTTTCAATGAAAACTTCTAATTCCAATGTATTCATGTGCAAGACTATTATAATATTTTAATTAACTAAAATTTCACCATTGACAGGATGGCAAAGAAGTCACCACCCCGTTCCCCGCCCCGGGCTGCACTGTCCACTTATTTGGGTAATAGGGGCGGGTCCGGGGCACCCCGCGACCAGCTCCCACATTTTTTGGGTGGAAAAATCGTAAAATAGAATAGAAATTATAATTTTCGCTAGAAATAAACTAAAAAAAATCGATCTCCGGGTTGAATTTATAAACTCTCAATCTTAACAACTACACCACACTACACCCCAATATTGTTTTTTGTTTTCTTTTGTTTGTTACAAATATTTTTAAAAAATTGTATATATATATTTTTTTTAATTACTTTTTTCGGTTTAAAAAAAAAATTATAACCAGAGCGATTGGCAGATTAAAGGACTACCCTACCCTACGAATTCGGGCGGGGCGGGGCCAACCCGCCCCATTGCAATCACACTATCGACATAGAAAATTATTAGTTGTTAACATTTTTCTACGTGTTTAAAGTGTTATTATAGTTTGTTTGGTAAGTTGGATTGTATAGTACTAAAGACATTAACGAAGAAAAAGATGTTAAACTATTGTTCATTGTTGTATTTATTTCCTTAGCTATCGTAATATACCTTTTGAAATCATTCCTTCTATAAAATGACAGTTATATCCTCTAGTTTTAATCTTTTTCTTCATTGAATTGAAGAAAGAATAGGATATTGCTTAGCTTATTCATTTAGCAATGTATATTACTTGCCTTGTTAACTTAGAAATGAACCTTATTTTGTTTCATGTAAAACATGGTGATTCGATTCTTTTATTATTATATTTATGTATTAGATTTCATTTTTTTCACGTGAACTAATGATTAGCCATATCTATAAATATAGATTTGTTCATAACTAAGGAATTAGCACTAGAATTTCAATTGCATGGCTGCCAGTATCTTCTTTGCATTTCGTAGAGCAATTTTTACTATAGCTAAACTTATTCTGCCTCTTGGAGGCCTGTACATGTTAATGCCCTCTAAGAGTCGAGCCAAAACAAACATACTAAAATTCAAATCCGAGGATCAAGTGGCTGCCGCTCTTGCAAAATACGTCGCTGATTTGTCAGATAAGAACATAAAAGAGAAGGGCTCTTTCTCAGTTGTTCTCTCTGGAGGTAGCCTAATTCATACACTCAGGTAATCAAAGAATTGCTATATACCATCCATTTTTAGGCCCTTTTTTCCTTTTTTCTGTTTTGTTTAAGTAAAAATAGATCTAATTTGGGATCTCAGGAAATTAGTGGAAGATCCCTACAAAAATGATGTGGAATGGTCCAAATGGCTAATCTTTTGGGTGGACGAGAGGGTGGTTCCTCTTGATAATCCGGAGAGCAATTTCAAACAAGCAATGGATGGGTTTATTTCGAAGGCAAGTACAAATTTAGTTACAAATCCTAGAGATATAACGAGATTTTCATGCCATATTTTTCATATTCTTGACATTCATCATACATCAATAAGTATTCATTCCACATAAATTCTCCCCACATTGAGGAGGAGATTACCATTCTTCATTACGTATTTCTTTTATATGCATAAGCAATAAAATAAAATATAAAATTTGTTCATAAATTTTGTGCCTTCGTGCTTTCATACGAACTACCTGCATCAGTATTTCATTTTGACCTGGCAGTTACCAGTACCCCCTCCCCCTCCTAACATTTACGCCATCAACGACAAGAAATCACCGAAGGGTGCTGCAGAAGACTATGAGGCCCGGCTGAAAAATCTCGTCCAAACCAAAACCATACCTGTATCCAAAGCCAGTGGATGCCCGAAATTTGATCTTATGCTGTTAGGAATGGGGCCAGATGGGCATGTGGCTTCTTTATTCCCTTCACGTCCACAGCGGAAGGAGAAGAAAAAGTGGGTAACCTTCATTACAGACTCCCCCAAACCACCACCGCCAAGAATCACTTTCACTTTTCCGGTGATTAATTCAGCATCGGAGATTGCAATGGTGGTCACGGGGTCTGAGGTAGCCGATGCTGTGAAGGTAGCTTTGGGTGGTGGACGTGGGTGGGGTGGGACTACCCTACCTTGCACTGAAGTTTCAGCAGAAGGAGAGTTAACCTGGTTCTTGGACAAGGATGCTGCTTCAAAACTGTAAATATGTGCACTTTGGCGGCAGAACATGTCTATTATGCAATACTAAATAATGCTGTATAAAATACGCAAGACTAGCGAGTACTCTCGAGTCTAAGTATATCAAACATGTAATATTGTTTTGTTGTCATCGGTTATTTCATTATCAGTATGATGAATGAGTGTCGTTCATCCAGGTTCATTCTTCCAAAGAAGTTCTAAAGGGATCTCCCAAAATATTTCTTGTTCCCGCAAACAAATAATCATTAGTACAATAACCGTGCAAAATTGAGAACAAAGCATAAAA
This sequence comes from Forsythia suspensa, assembly GCA_023638005.1. Taxonomy (NCBI): domain Eukaryota; kingdom Viridiplantae; phylum Streptophyta; class Magnoliopsida; order Lamiales; family Oleaceae; genus Forsythia; species Forsythia suspensa. The sequence goes on from CM042666.1 coordinate 50,591,038, forward strand.
TGCATTCCTACAACTCCAAAAACAGTCTTGAAAAAACACAACTCCGTCAGGACATGCATGTTACCATAGGCTCACAATGAATTAGAGCCGAGCTAATGAACAACAATGGACCACACCAGTTCATTCAAATCTCAGCATGCTCGAGTTCTAATGAAAACGAAAACAGGGAAAAGTTGATTCAATGACCAACATAAAATTAACGAAGATAACAAAGTAAATTGTTGTTTGACAGGATTACTTCTCCTTGGTGTAGTGTCGGACCACAAAGGCCAAACCCAAGATCAAGAGAGGCACGAGAAACTGCAAAATCTTGATCAGAAACTCTGGAGTCTTGTCTGGATTGTAGTGGGCTTGTTGTGGTGGAGTGTAAGTGCGTTTTGTAGGAACTGTTGACGCGTCTATCTCACCAATGTAATACTTGTCCATCATCTCTCTAGCAGAATCACTGTGGCCCACATCTTCAAAGTCATTTGTTGCATCTTTTCCTGAATATGTCCAACAAAATTCACAAGGCAAACGTGAATATCAAGTCTCAACTACCTTAAAAGTGCAAGAGGAAACATAGAGAAGATTATCCGAGCATTACCAGTGGCCGATAGCAAGACTTCATCACCCCCGGGATGATCATCCATGAATGGGGTCACATCATAAACCTGATGAACCAATTTGCAAACTGAAACTGAGTCACTTTTGCAATTTTTTTTCTTTTTCAACCAGAATCCCCCATGTCCACACGAATAATACACACACACACACACACACACACACACACACACACACATATATAGCCTTTTCGTTTGTATCAGGATCTAGTTGATCCCAGGGTCAGCACACTATTCCACCATCCAATCCCAGCCATAACCAAAATTATCGGGTATCCAAAGATATTCAAGAGGATAGCAATAATTCAACTGCAATCTCCTATTCTCTAGTTATAATGACTGTTGCTTTGATGACCATCACTACTTCCACAGTTACACATTTGACAAATCAATTATTCGTTGGATAAAAGCAAAAATTGGCCTTCAATGAAGGGATCTTTTGACAATGAATTTATTTGGATGTTTTCAACTAAGTTTTGCATGCTAACTCATGACATCTCCAAGTGACAATTCTGTTGACTCTTTCAGCAATGTACACTAAAAATATCCCATACCCCACAATTTATTTATTTCTTATTTCTTTTTCTTTTTCTTTTTTTGGGTTCAGCAACAAGAATTAGATCTTCCCTTGGATGTAGCAATGAACTAAAAGTAGTGGCAAAATTATTGACGTAGACAGCTCAAATCTATTCAAAATAGGACCTAGTTTGTTATTTGAGCAACAAGAAACTTATTACAAGTTTCAAAGTTTCTTTTGCTTGTATTCAGACACAAGCCTTGAATTCTATAAATATAATATTTCTGTTTTTTCTTACAGTTTTAAATAAGAAAATCATAAGCACGTTCCTCCTGCAATATTTCTCTCTTTTTTTCATATTTCCAGTGTCTCGGACAATCTTTCTCCAAACAAAAACAAAACATAAAAGGAAGCCCCATAAATCAGAAACATAAGTTTTATATATTGATGACTATTAAGATGAACGATGACAAAATAAGTAGCAATGAACTTAAATACTCTGATACCATCAAAATTGATCAAACATACGTCCATACGCTTCTCGTAATTCAAAATTTAGAATTATCTCAATACTTATTAAATTCAACACTGAGTTTCCAACAAACCAAACACCGCATCACTGAATAATTACTGAAATAATTGCATCTACACATCGATTTTCACAAAAAAGAAAAAGATCAAATCAAAATTGAAACAAAATGAATAGATCAAAATAAAAATTTAAATTAATAGAGATCTGACCTTTCCATTGATAACAAGCCAGCAATCCTTGGTCTTGTTGTGCTTTGCAGCCTCGTCGTATACGTAAATATTCGGATCTGACGCCATTTTCTCCTACTGTTGCAAAAACCAATAAAAAATTGTAAATCACAACCATATGATATTAAAAAAAAAAAAAAATAAAATCAGAAATACACGATTATATAGGACGACTACAAATAGAAATAAAAACGGAATCAAAAAATCAAACGAAAAAGGGAATCAACGAAAAGGCTTACAGTAGATTTTTTTATTATATTTTTTCTCTCTCTTATATTTCTTCTGTCCACTGCCTAAGAGAGAGAGTTTTTGTAAAATGCACTAGCAGAGACTATATATATAAAAAAAAAAAAAAAAAAGAGATAGAGTGATGAATATTCACGGTTGAACTTGTGGTGGCATGAGACCCCAAAGTGTTCTGAAAAGACAGTAAAAAGGAAAATAAATTAGAAAATTGCAGTTGAGGTTTTAACATTTTCACAAAATGTAAATATATCCAGAACTTTTATTTTTCATAGTTATTCACTTAAAAAGAAAAAAAAGATTCCTTTCATCTCCCCCACACCTACCAGCCACCACCAAATTACATCAACAGCTACCACCCAATTACGATTTGGGCCAAACTACCTCGGACCGACCCTAAATTGTGATGGGTCAATGGGCCGATCCGAGCTACACTTTTCTTTCAAAGTTCGAGCATAGCCTTGATCGTAAGAATACATGGCCTTGGTATGGGTTTCAAATTTGGCATTTCAGTTTTGACCGTTCAACCTATTTTGACACTACTATTTCAAACCAAAGATTGTAATATAAGTAAGACAAATAGGTCATACATAGTTAGAGACGACAATGGGCTTAGATTGTCAACCGACCCAGCACTGGACATGATGTCATAGGCTCAGATCAAGTGGCGTGCCTTCTACTTTCTTGGGCAAGGCTATGCCCAAGGTTAAAATCCAGCTACAACAAGAGCCATAAATCCATACATTAAAGCATGCTACTTGTATACCATCATTTACACCATCACACTTGTCAAATAATAGTTGGTTCAAATTATTATTTAATTGATCAAATAAATAAAGTGATTCAATCATTATTTGACAAGTGTGAGTGTGTAAGTGAAGGTGTAAGTTTTGTGGGTACAAGTAGTATTTTCCTACATTAAATTTTATTATATATATCTGTATCTATACTACATATAAAAGTCTTAATATGAGAGAAATATTTATGGATAATATTACCCCTACAAATAACTTATAATTTCTAAAATCATCTTTCAATTAATATTATTTATTTTGATTTTAATTAAAACTATTTAATACCATAAAATACCGCATTTCATCATTGAAAGTAATTTGCTCCTTTAAATTCTATTATATATTGTAATTAATGAAAATAAATAAAACTATAATGCTAATAAAATTTTTAATATATTGAAAGTATTATCTTTACTGTTAAATAATCAACGAGTCAATCTTATTATGCACGAGAATTTAATTCATCAACATAAAAAAATAAGAAGAATTTGACTTTGTATTTCGACTTTCTTATTATTGATTCATACTTTCTTCATCTGTTGTTCTTCTTTGTTTTCTATTATGCCATGATTATTTTTTTTTTCGCAGGGACGATTTTTAATATTTGATAATTAGTTTGATGGTAATGTGGTAATAATGAATGTATTAATTTTCCATGAATGATTCACTAATTTTAAGAATATATATGATGGTAATATTCATTTAAATTTTAATTTTCATATATTTTTTACTTGATTTAGAATATTTGTTCGAGGTACAAATGTTAATTATTATGGTAGTCTTGATAGCAAAGGGATTTAAGCTCGAATGCTGTTTTATGTCATTTTGTAAACAATTAAATATATATTTATTGAAGAAGAACGAGTTAGAACAAAGATAATTGATATTACTCTAGCTCTCTCTAGTACATAGCTCAGTAAGAATGTTAACATATACCACATTACTTGGATAAACTGAGTCATGCTATACATAAGGTGCAGATAAATCTTGCATAATAAGTGGTTTTATGTGATGAGAGAAAATTATAAATTTTTTTTTGAATTTTTTGAAATTTATTGTTATAATTGAAATATATGGTTGTTTTAGTATATGAATTTTCTAAAGCATACTACTTTGGCTGTAGGATGTAGATGATTTATTATTATTTCAATTGAAAATGTGTACCACATGGGTGGAATCTATATGATGCATGAAGAGGAGAAAAATCATTTTTGTAGGTTTATGGATATGTGCATTAAATCCAAGAATGGATATTGTAAGAGAAAATTATTCTTTATTCTATGTTAAAAAAATTTGGGATTTTTTTAATGAGAAATAATTACCTAAAAAATGCTAAATATTTTTTTTAATATACTTTTTATAATGATATAAATACGATTATTGATAACATATTGTATTGTATTGTTCGATGTTGATATTTTATTTATATTCATAGAAGTACAATTGCAATCAGAGATAAGTTTTATATAATGGTAATACGAATGGTGATATAAAATTTTATGGAATTAATGATGTATTAATATAGATCATCGTGACTGTATTTTACAAAAAATAAAATTACTAATTACTTATTTTATTGTGAGAATATGTAATGATTAACTATGTAATATTGTACATTTATTGGAGTAGTAGTTCATTGTAAACAATATTATTTGTATATGTTCTCTTTTTATTAAGCTTATCTAATTTAACGATATAATGAAAACAATGAGTGGTGATTTCCTTCTTACAGTGGGGAGGAGATCACTACTTGAAAACAATATAAATGTAAGTAAGAAACAAAAACTAAAGAAGTGTCAACGTTTTCTCTCTATATCCTTACAATAATATAAGAGTCTTAATTTTTTTACTGTAACTTTTTTCGTCCAACACGATGTAGTTTTGATATTTTACTATTCTTAGTTTTGTCCAAATCTCACCATTTTTGTAATAGTCGCAATTCTTGACTTTTGTGTGTTTGGTGAAATCCAATGTTTTGTTTACACGTAAACTTTAAAGGTTTTGCTAAACTTCATTTTCTCTAAATTGCAGTTTTTTTGTCCAACTCAAAAATTTGCTGTATTTTTACATAATTCCAGTTGAAGACGATATCCCTATGGGTTACCTAACTACTGTTCATTTTTTCGTTTTACAACTATCACCTCTACTACTCATTATTAATGCATTTTCGAGAGTTCAATCAACGTCCATTAGCAACTGCTCATAAACGTATATTCTTAAAGATTATATTGAGGTGATGAACCATGACAAATGCAGCATTGAGACACTTCTAATAGAAATTTTCAGAATTTGAAGTTCCCTCAAAGCTGGTTCAACTTTCATCAATTCTAAGAATTAAAACTTCAGTATTATACTACTCAAATTTGTTAACGAATTTTGCATTCCAACTTCAATTAAAAATCTCAATTCATCTCTATTTGTTGTCCTTTCTGATGGCCTGTTAGATATTAAGTTCAGCAGAAAGATGGTTGTTAGGTAAAACTTGAATATATCAAGAACAGAAATAGCAAGTCAGTTGCAGAGAAATATACACTTGGTCGAAAACAATTAATTATGAAACCTTTTATTCCCAAAATGATAAGTGAAATAGGTTTATATTAGTTGACCTCCAAAAAAAATAACACAAAATGTATGTTTATATTATTGTTGTTTTTTACAATAGAAAAAAAAAATACAAAGGGGTATGGTTGCCGAGTTGGCAATGAATTTCTGACTGTAGATTTGTAGAATACACATGTTTTATTTTGGTTTTTAAACTTGATTGATATATTTATATTTCAGTATCAAGTGTTGTTCAACTCATTGCTTAGGAAGCCGATGGAAAATATAAGAAAAAATAGGCAGCTGTGGTAAGAAATATAACAAGAATTTAATAGACACTAGCAGATATGAAACATGGTGATGTAGGCGGCATGGACAAAGTTAAAGCAAGCATTCATCTTTTTCTCTCTTTGATCTTTTGTTTTAGATTTGTCCGTGTTTCTTTTATCAGCAAAGAAAAATTAAAAAAATTAGACTGACATTTTATATTTATTTTGGTTCTCAGGTACAAGGATCCCAAGAATGTTCTGAAGGAAAACCAGCAAATATTTTTTTAAAGATAAACAAAATGTGAAAGATGAGGAGTTCTTTGAATACAATTTGCTTATTTTATCTTAAGCAAATTGAATGTTTTTATTTTTATAATGTTGCCACATAAAAAAAAAAAAAAAATTAAGTACTGTTCATCGCCGAGTCACTCGGCGATGAACACGCACTATTCATCTGAATTTTTTTTTTTTTTTGTCTTTTTCTAATATTTTTGACTTATATTTTCTGCAATCTGGATTCCATTTATCTTTTTAGAATTCTAGAACTTATCTCTTAATTATATGATTTAGAATTATCATCTACAACACATATGATTTAGAAAATCAGTACTTAATTCTCCAAAAAGCTAGAAATCTTGAAAAAGGTTTATGCAATCTAAAGGTAGATCAAATGCCTTTAGATTCCATATTGTGAATTCTCCACTCTGATATCCTTTTAATGAGACATCTCCAACTGGTAGTCTGCCCTCATCCATTTTCCTATCTATCAGCTATTGATCACTAACAGTCACTTGTCACGCAATAAGTTGGACAATTGATGACAAAGTGGGAGAAATACACACAAAAAAAAATCTTTTACACAAAAAAACTAATGCTTAGTCACATTCTCCAAATTATGAATGAACTCCAGTAGAGTATTTAAATTCTATATAGAGGGTGTAATGAGAGTAGAGAGGTTGACAACATACCCAACTACAAATTCCATCAAACTGATGGAATAATTGGATGTTCCATGTATAACATGAATACAATTTAAGAACAGATGATGATAGCTTAGTACAAAAATTCAATTAACTTGTAACTTATTGCTGAGCTATTGAAATTGACTTCCAACTTTTATTCAGAACTTAATAGATTTTAGAGAACATATCTAAGTACATCATGATCCATGCATATTGTGGTACACCCTTTTACATGTATTTTCTAATATCATAGTTTTGGAGAACATTTTAGTAGAATTATTAATAATTGAAGCATCAACATTTTAATAATGCTATATGTATCCCAATCAATGGTTTGGAAGCTAACATTTTTTTCTAAAGTTTCGACAAGAAAAAAAATCTTATTAAGTGAAAAAAATTAGAAAAACACAAAGGAAATGGAAAAGCCCACAAAAAAAAAAGTTTTCTTGTGAACAGTAAAATTATCGGCAATGAACAATGATTTTACTGTTCATGAGATTTTTTTTTTTTTTTGACTTTTTCTAATTTTTTTCACAAATTTTTTTTTCTTTAGTTTTTTTTTCCTTTTACACCTATTGATTCAATTTTTTGCTGTGATCTTTTTTATTTTATTTTAAGCAAATTGAATTTTTTTATTTTTTATAATGTTGTCGAGTAACTCTAATTTGAATTGTTTTTTTTTTTTTTTTTTAAGTGTTGTTGAGTAACTGGACAACATTAGATTTGAATTTTTTTTTTTTTTTTGACATTTGATTTTTTTTTTTACACTATTGTCGAGTAACTCAACAACATTGTCTTTGATTTTTTTTTTTACAGTGTTGTCGAGTAACTCGGCAACATTGTGTTTGAAATTTTTTTTTGTTTTTTGTATTACATATGTATGGGTTTAAAAATATATATATATCGTGAACAATACTGTTCACAGTAAACAAAAAGAAAAAAAAAATTAACCATAATTTGTCATTGCCGAGCAACTCGGCAATGGCAATGAACCAATGAATTTTTTTTTTTTTATCACATATGTGTGGGTATTTAAAAAAATAAAAAAATATTTCATGAACGATGCTGTCGCTCACAAGAACTAAATTTTTTTTTTTTTTAATACATATGTGTGAGTTTAAAAAAAAAAAAAAATTAACCATAATTTGTCATTGCCGAGCAACTCGGCAATGGCATGAAACAAATAATTTTTTTTTGTTTTTTGTATTACATATGTGTGTAGCTCTGGGATGTATTGTTGTCGGGTAATACTTATTTCCATTGTATTTAAGAGAAATCATGACTACATTCAACTTTGTGATCCCTTGATGCATTGTGATATAACTTTGACTTATCTGCAAAGATGTTAGGTACAAAGGTTGGACATATCCTTGTCACAGAGACAGGGCCATATAAGAAATTCATCGATCACTATGTTAGATAAATCATGTCAAATATTTATTAAATAAGGCTGCAGATCAGAGCTCAGTTTGTAGTATTTATCCCATATTTGTCTTGTATTTTTGTGCCTGTGTCTAAGGAGTTACAATGTGAGAAATACAGATGAAACAAATTTGTAAATGCTCCAGTCATAATAGCTTCTTTTTGTGTGTGTGTGTGTGTGTGTGTGTCAATGGTACATAGTTCGTTTCTCAAACCAGCAGATTAAGCCTGCTATTTGTTTTCTATGGTCAGTTGGATTTTGGTACAAGAGCATCATGCCTTCTTTAATATGTGGATGAGATAAGGTAGAGTGGAATGTCTTATAGTATTGGCAATTTGTGGGTGATGCTATTCTGGTTGACATGAGAGCATATTTGGTTTTCATAGATTTCTAAGCCTACCAAAATCCATATTTTCTCATTGTTTGTTCTTTCTTTTTTTTGCTCCTGTTACATTGTACTGGATGGAGTACGACCCATTTTTCTCAATTTTATACTTCTGAATTTTGTTGTTTGGCCATTTATAGGTGCTGTAGTGGAGTCTAAAGCTCAGTTAGTTGGAATTTACGAGAGAGTGAGAAGTGATGTTGAAAGCAACATTCCCCAGAGTCAAGATAATGGTGCTGTGGGAAATTCACAAGGTGTAAAGCGCGTGGCAACTGCTGGGAACCCAAATTTAGAAGATGCGGCAGAACTACTCAGGTGTGTATTGTTGGATAAAATTCAACACGTGGGATCAAACATGTATATATTAAAATGTGTGGTGCTATTTTAAAGTTTTAGTCAATAAAGTGATTCACTTAAGACTATTTTGGACTAATGGGTATTAAGTGTCATGAGATTAAAGTGTAGAGACGGATACAATGTTTTAAATTGATGATGGGTCAATTTAACAACATTGAAACATAATAATTGTCATGCAATTATATATACAGGTCATGGTCCCCAATTGAGCGTGACTTTTCATAACTCTTTGTATTCCCATCAACAAGAGACACTAAGGAGAAAACCACGGATCAATTGGAAGGCCATAACCCAGTTCGATCAAACAGAATCATGGATTCAGGTACGCTTCCGCTTATTAATCTTGATAATTAGAGCATGATGGTTTTAAGTCATAGATATGTAATCATCCATATTTATGAATTCGTCAAATTAAATCTAACAAGTGGTATCAGAGCCACCTTCATGTTGTATTATCAGATATGTATATATGTGGACATAATTCGTTTTTTCTGAAATAATAAATTCATGGATTTAGAAATTAACGAAGAATTCATATATATATTATGCATGTATATACGCGCAATAATTGAAATACATGATTTCAATTTCAGTAATTATATTAATTCTTGGATATATACACACAAACACATATATATATATATTTTTTCAAGAAAAATGGATTCCAATTTCTGTATGTGGTTTTTTCCATTTTTGCAATATGTATATTGTTTCCATCGAATTGGGTTTATAGATCTTGGATTCAGTTTGTCGTCAAAAAATAAAAAAATAAAAAAAAAAAACGTATGCGGGAGGCGAGGCGGCGGCAGCTTGAGGAAAATCTAAGCAATAAGAAGATGGCGCCAGTCGGTCAACGCCGGCGGTGGCGCAGCATCTCTGGGGCGCGGCGGCGGCAGCTTGGGGTTGAAACCCTAGTCATTGCATTTTGTTTTTTTTTTTTTGGCCCAGGACTTTCTTCTGAAATTAGAAGACTTAAATGGCTAGTTTGCAATTTCTAATTTTGGGTTTATTTAATCTCGAGTCCTCCTCTGGTTGCTCCTTCATTTAATTAAACCCTAAAGTCTTAAAACCATTTAAGTTGGCCTTTAGACTTCTGAATTTATAAAATAAGTCCCTACAGCTTTTAGTAATCACTTAAGTTGGGCCTTAAAGTTCGAATTTTATGATTCAGGTCCCTAAAGTTTAAGATTTTAATTAATTGGCCACTAAAGTTTTGGTAAAATTGCAATTTAGTCCTTCAAGCTTAAAATCTTTCATAATTGGCCAATCAAGTTTAATTAAATTGCAATTTAACCCTCCAACTTAATGATTACTTAATCCTAAAGCTTTGAACTTCAAAAATCCAAATCCTAAAGTTTTAAATATATGCAAAACAGTTAATTCAGGTTCAAATTTTGGTATGATGGACTCTTTTGAGAAATATAATATTCCAAAGTCAATTAATTGAAGCAACATGTTGCCAAAGTAACCTCTCTTGTGGAAATTAATTAACTTTGAATATTAGAAGGTTTTAATGTGTGTCTTGTTCATGCGGATATTGATCGCCCAAAGGAAGGTCAATGTTTGGTCGAAATTTCACATGCACTGTGGTGATAAACGCGTGACGATTATTTGGTTTAACGTGTGATCAATAAATCGATCCAAAGAAAGGTTTATTGATTGACATGTCTTATTGTCGATGTTTGATTGCTACATCGAGGTACCACTTACGAGTCAATGTTTACGTCCAAAGACTAAATATTGATGTTGTGCTAGGTATCTTGTGGTGGGCCTTACCAATATATTTGAAATTATTATTTGCATAATTAAGTACTAATGTAAGCTATTTCTATCTCTTTCTCTATACTGACTCATTCATCCACTTCCACAATATCTCAGAATATCAATTCAATCCCCATGCTTAATGGGTCAAACTTCAAGGATTGGAAAGAGAACGCTTTAATTGTTCTTGGTCGCATGGATCTCGACCTTGCTCTCGTGATTGAGAAACCCGCTTCTCTTACGGATGTGAGTTCTCCGATGACAGAGGAACTTTAAGAAGTGGGAACGCCAAATCGCATGAGTCTTATGATCATTAAGCGCGGCATTCCGTAAGCCTTTGGGGCGCAATATCCGAGGAGGTAACTAATGCCAAAGAATTCCTTGTTTGAAATTGAAAACGTTTTGCAAAAAAACGATAAAATTTGAAACAAACACGCTTTTGCAAAGCTTGATTTCAATGAAGTATAAAAGCGTGGGAACATAAAGGAGTACATCATGCGGATGTCTCATATCGCTTCAAAACTTAAGGCACTAAAGCTCGATTTGTCGATGACTTGCTCGTGCATTTAGTATTAATATCGCTTCATGCACATTTCAATCAATTCAAGGTCGGGTTATAATCACAAAAGGAGAAATGGACTCTAAATGAGCTCATTTCTTATTGTGTGCAAGAGGAAGAAAGGTTGAAGCGGGACGAATCAAAATCGCTAACTTGGCAAGTACATCCAAATATAAGGGCAAGAAAAGAAAAACAAAATATGAAGCTGCTAAGGGTCCAGAACAAAAGAAACCACATAAAGACAAAGAGGGTTGTTTCTTTTGCCAGAAGCCTGGACATTTAAAGAAGGATTGTACCAAATACAACGCCTAGCGTGCAAAGAAATGTACATTTCTTAATTTGGTCTGTTCTGAGGTTAATTTAGCTTCAGTACCTAGAAACAGTTGGTGGTTAGATTCTGGTGCTACTACTCACATAAGTGTTTCTATGCAGGGTTGCCTGTTCTGCCGAAAGCCAAATGATGCTGAAAGATTCATCTTTGTGGGCGACGGAAAATCGGTGGAAGTTGAAGCAATAGGCACTTTTAGGTTATTGCTAGGAACTGGTTTTTATTTGGATTTGAAAGACACTTTTGTTGTACCGTCGTTTAGATGGAATTTGGTTTCTATTTCCTTATTGGACAAATTTGGATATCATTGTTCTTTTGAAAATTGTCAGTTTAGTCTTTCATTAAATTCAAATATTGTTGGTACTGGTTCATTATGTTCATATGATAACTTATATTTGCTTGGTACTATTGCGTCATATAATGAAACCTTGCATGTGGAATCACATGGTACTAAGCGAAAATTAAATAAAGAAAATTCGACAAAATTATGGCACAAGCGCTTAGGTCACATCTCAAAAACAAGAGTTGAACGACTTGTGTCGATGGCATTTTGATTCCCGGACTTTACGGACTTTGATGTTTGTATTATTGTATCAAGGAAAACATGCACAAAACAAAAGGTTAGGTGCCAATAGAACTTGGACGTCTTAGAATTGATACACACGAGATATTTGTGGACCGTTCCCTCGGCTTCTTAGAATGGTCAACAATATTTTATATCATTCATAGACGATTACTCATGTTATGGGCATCTATATCTTATTCATGAAAAAACTGAGTCACTGGACATGTTCAAGGCTTTCAAAGCTGAAGTTGAGAATCAACTCAACAAAAGGATTAAAAGCGTTAGGTCTGATCGTGGTGGTGAGTACTACGGCAGATATGACGGTTCGGGTGAACAACGTCCAGGACCATTTGATAAATTCCTAGAGGAATGTGGAATCGTCCCATAGTACACCATGCCAGGATCACCTAGCATGAATGGTGTAGCTGAAAGACGAAACAGAACTCTTAAGGACATGGTAAGGAGTATGATTAGTCATTCTACTTTACCAAAATCACTCTGGAGAGAAGCATTAAAGACTGCAGCTTATATTCTGAATAGAGTACCAATTAATTTGCTGCTAAAACACCTTATGAGCTTTGGACAGGCAGAAAACATGTTCTAAAGCACTTCCACATTTGGGGATGTCCAGCTGAGGCTAGGCCTTATAGGCCACATAAAAATAAACTGGACTCCAAAACTGTAAGCAACTATTTTATTGGTTATTCTGAGCGATCAAGGGGCTACAAAATTTATAATCCCACACTTAAGTCAATTTTTGAAATGGAAACTGCAACATTTTTTGAGGATGTTGAGTTTGGGGGGAGAAATAAGGTTAGAGACATTGTCTTTGAGGAAGAAACTGAGGAAGGATCGATTTCGATTCCTACTATTACTTTTGACAATGTGCAAGTCTCTGTACCTGTCATTGATCAAGAAGTATATCCAAAACCTCAGCAAGAGAATGTTGAAGAACCTCCCACCATTCCAGAAGTACAAACTCAACAACCTTAAGAACCAATACCATTAAGGAGATCTACTCGAGAAAGGAAAAATGCTATTTCTGATGATTTTATAGTATTTCTCCAAGAACATGAGAAAAATAATGGGATGATGGAAAATGATCCAATCAACTTCCATCAAGCCATTAAGGGTTCTGATTCTCAAAAGTGGATTGATGCCATGAATGAGGAGTATAAGTCTATGCAAGACAATAAAGTTTGGGATCTTATCCCATTACCAGAAGGTGCGAAGCCCATTAGTTGTAAATGGATTTTTAAAACCAAACGGGATTCGAAAGGTAATGTGGAAAGATATAAGGCTCGTCTTGTAGCTAAAGGCTTTACACAAAAGGAAGGCATTGACTTCAAAGAGACTTTCTCTCCTGTTTCAACGAAAAACTCTTTTCGTGATGGTCATGGCACTTGTTGCACATTTTGATCTTGAGTTACATCGGATGGATGTTAAGAGCGTTTCTTAATGGAGACATTGATGAGACGATTTATATGGTGCAACGAAAAACTTCGTGTCGAGACTCAAGAATATGATTTGCAAATTAAAGAAATCTATCTATGGACTCAAGCAAGCTTCCGTCGGTGGTACTACAAATTACATCAAGTGATTATCTCGTTTAGTTTTGAGATAAATATTGTTGATGATTGTGTATATCACAAGTTCAGTGGGAGTAAGCATATTTTCCTGGTTTTGTATGTTGACGACATACCGCTTGCCACTAATGATATAGGCATGTTGCACGAAACCAAGACTTTTCTCACAAGGAATTTTGAGATGAAAGATCTTGGGGACGCCTCTTTTATGTATTAGAATTCAAATATACCGAGATCGCTCTCGGGGTATTCTTGGATTATCACAAAAGAACTATATCGATAAAGTTCTTAAAAGGTTTGGCATGCGGGATAGTAAACCGGGGGACACCCACTGTTGCTAAATGGAGACAAATTCGGTCTCAATCAGTGCCCGAAAATAATCTTGAAGTTAAGGAAATGCGAAGATTCCCCTATGCATCACCGTTGGGAGTCGATGTATGCTCGTGTTTGTACATCGTCCCGATATAGCATTCATTGTTGGAATCTTTGGGCGATATTTAAGTAACCCTTGGATGAATCATTGGAAAGCGAAGAAGAGGGTTATGAGGTACTTGAAGAGAACAAGAGATTGCATGCTTACATACAGCAGATCGATCGCTTAGAGATTGTAGGATACTCGATTCTCGATTTTGTGGGATGCCAAAACAAGAGAAAATCCACATCGGTTGCATATATCTCTCGCTAGCCGGAGGAGCTATATCCGGAGGAGTGCTAAGCGAGACACTCGTAGCTTCTTCCACAATGGCAGCAGAGTTTGTAGCATGTTATGAGGCATCTAATAATGGGATATGGCTGCGAAATTTTGTCACTTACTGTCACGCGATTCTCGAATGGTATTGATAGACCATTAAAGTTATATTGTGACAATAACTCTGCAGTGCTATATTCTAATAACAACAGGAGTTCAACTAACTCAAAACACATTGACATTAAGTTTTTTGTTGTGAAAGAAAGGGTACAGAATGGACAGATTTCCATAGAGCATATTGGGACAAACTCCATGATTGCGGATCCGCTTACTAATGGATTACCACCCAAGGTTTTTCATGAGCACACTGCTCGTATGAGTGTTGTATTTCTTGAGGATATCATGTTTTAGTAAGAGTTTATATTTTGGTTGCTTTATGTTTGTTTTTGGACACATTTGTGTATTTGAATAATTTTTGTACAGAAATAAAGTATTCAGTTCATTCCATTCTGTTACATTATGTTTGGTATTGATCTCACTTAAGGAATAAAGTAGGACCAATTGAAAATAGACATGTTTGGATCACATAACATGTAATTTTCATACTACACTCTCATGATTGATCTATGTCATTTGGTTGTATTGGTGTACGTGACCATTGATAGATTTAGTTACGATTAATGTAACGAAAGTCGCTTTGATCCTACATTGATATGGTTAATGGACGAGATTGTTTAGAAATACCCTTAATAGTGATAGCAAAATTTTGAACTCATAAGGTTGTGCACATTTGTAATGATACATGTATGGCCCAGTGGAAGATTGTTGGATAAAATTCAACATGTGGGGCCAAACATGTATATATTAAAATGTGTGGTGCTATCTTAAAGTTTTAGTCAATAAAGTGATCCACTTAAGACTATTTTGGACTAATGGGTATTAAGTGTCATGAGATTAAAGTGTAGAGACGGATACAATGTTTTAAATTGATGAGGGGCCAATTTAACAACATTGAAACATAATAACTGCCATGCAGTTATATATACAGGTCATGGTCCCCAATTGAGCGTGGCTTTTCATAACTCTTTGTATCCCCATCAACAAGAGACACTAAGGAGAAAACCACGGATCAATTGGAAGACCATAACCTAGTTCGATCAAACAGAATCATGGATTCAGGTACGCTTCCGCTTATTAATCTTAATAATTACAGCATGATGGTTTTAAGTCATAGATATGTAATCACCCATATTTATGAATTCGTCAAATTAAATCTAACATGTATTTCAGCATCCCTTGTACTAAAGAACACTTACTTTAGTTTACCTCCCAAAAAGGATGTGGATAAATGGGCAGTGTAATAATATATGCTTTGCTTGTAGGATGTGTGTGAGGTGTGGAATACCAAAACATACTCTTATTCGAGAGGAATAGTCTCCTGTATGTGGTGATCGTCCTTCCATGGATACGTAAGAGCTTGTCAAGAAGAAAGAATCAACTATTAAGGATAAGGAAAAGAGTAAGAGGATGAAGGGCCAATCCTCACATGCTACTTGGAAAAGTGAGACTAAAATGCAACTCCGACAACCTGTTTGATTAGCGAGAGGAATTTATTGTTTAGTGATTGTCCGGGGTGCTACTATATGGCACGTCAAATTATGTAAAACAGGGTGATCAAGAAACACCGTATCATCCATGCATGCTATTTGCTTATTCTCGTTCAATTTGGTTCTACGTTGTGTACGGTAGCATAAACTGCAACATATCTGTGGGTGTTTGAATTTTAGTAATTTGTCATTGCCGAGCAACTCAGCAATGAACCAAAGAATTTTTTTTTTTTTTTTTTATTACATATGTGTGGGTTTAAAATATATATATATATATATATATATATATATATATATATATATATATATATATCGAATGAACGATACATATTGTTCACATTATCAATTTTTTTTTTTTTTTTGTAATACATATGTGTGAGTTTAAAAAAAAAAATTTTTAATGATAATTTGTCATTGCTTGAGAGCAACTCAAAGAATGAACCAAAGAAATTTTTTTTTGTTGTTGTTGTATTACACATATGTGTGGATTTTTAAAAAAAAAATTTCTTTGTACTCTTCACAAGAATAAAAAAAAATTTTTTTTTTTGTAATACATATGTGTGAATTTTAAATTTTTTTTTTTTTGAACATTAATTTGTCATTGCCGAGTTGAGCAACTCGGCAATGAACCAAAGATTTTTTTTTTTTTTTTGTATTACATATGTGTGGGTTTAAAAAAAAAATCGTGAACCAGTACTTTATATTGTTCACAGTAACCAATCTTTTTTTTTTTTTGTAATACATATGTGTGAGTTTTAAAAAATGAAAAAAAAAATTTAACAGTAATTTGTCATTGCCGAACAACTCGGCAATGAACCGAAGAATTTTTTTTTTGTATTACATGTGTGGGTTTAAAAAAAGAAAAAAATATTTTGTGAATAGTACTTTGTATTGTTCACAATAAAAAAATTTTTTTGAACAGTAATTTGTACTTCATTGTCGAGCAACTCGACAATGAACAGTAACCAAAGAATTTTTGTTTTTGTATTACATGTGTGGATTTAAAAAAAAAAAATTAATCAACAAGAATTTGTCTTTGTTCCACACGAGAACCAATTTTTTTTTTTTTTTTTTGTATTACATATGTGTGGGTTTTTAAAAAAATTTGGTGAATAGTTATTTGTACTGTTCATTGCTGAGCTATGTGTGGGTTTAAAAAAAAAATTTATTTCGTCAACAGTAATTTTTACTGTTCATTGCCGAGCAACTCGGCAATAAACAGTAACAATTTTTTTTTTTTAATACATATGTGTGGGTTTTTCATTTCTTTTGTCTTTTTCTAATTTTTTTCACCTAACAAGATTTTTTTTCTTATAGAATTTCAGAAAAAATGTTTAGTTTCAAGCATTTTTTGTTGGCCAAGTAGTTCTTATCTGATTTAATTTTTTCAATTGTATTGTTAAAAGGTGAAACTATTTTCTTTTTGCATATTATTTTGTTTAATTGCACAATATATTTTGAGGTTGATTTTTATTTCTGAAATAAGAAATAGATTTTTTGTTGTGATTTGTTGGTAATCAAATATAGAAGACCACAAGTAATTCGACAACATTGTAATTTGATTTTTTTTTTTTTTTTATACATGTTAGGCATTGACCCATTTTCATTTTTTTTTTTTTTACGAATAATTGTATGAATAATTGTAACTTTACTGTTCACTATTTTTTTATTTTTTTATGTGGGCTACGAATCATTAAAAATTTTCATTTATGGGAATCGTTTTCCCTATTTGTTTAAAAATTTAAAATTTTTATTTTTTTATATCTCGTTTCAATTACACTTAAAATTTTTCACTACATTTTTCACATACGTGCAACGCACGCGGCCAAAACTAGTATATATACATATATACACACACATATAATAAATATATAAATTAAATTAAATTAAAAATTAAAAAAGTTTTAAATGTTAGTTATGAAGTATAATCACTGTAATCTAATATATTAAAAACAATCTTTTAATTTGAATTTTAACGCGGTAATAAAAAATGTTACGATTTTTTCATTCATTTGTTTTTTAAAATCTATTTCTCATTTCTGTCATCTACGTAAAAAAAAAAAATTGAGTTCATCTTTCACCTTCACGCTTAATTTAATATATTAAATGTTTAAAATTTGTAATTATACATTTAATAAATTGTTAAAAATTTAATGTACGATAATAATGAACAATAAAGGAGTAATAAATAAAATATTAAAATATAATTGCATTAATGGAAATACAATTACAATCAGATATGAGTTTTATATGATGACAATATCAACAATAATTTGATCCCAATGAAAACCTTTTGGTGATTTAAACTTTGATGATTGACGAACCATTGATATCAAATCTTACAGAATTAATGATCTCCAGGGCTATATTATATGAAGAATAAAATTAATAATTACTAATTTTACTGTGAGAAAATATAATGATTGACTTCATAATATTGTATATGGAGTAGTAGTTCATCGTAAACAATATTATTTGCGTATATTCTCTTTTTATTAGACATGTCTAATTTGATGACGTAAATGAAAATATCATAAATGTAGGATAGATAATTTAATATATTAAATGTATAAAAAATTAACTGTAGATTTAATAAATTGTTAAAAATTTAACATACAATAATGATGAACAATAAAAGAGTAATAAATAAAATATTAAAAATTAATTATACATTAATAAATAGTAAGGGTGAATATGAAATCTTAAAAAATTTGTAAATACCGCATTTTATCATTGAAAGTGATTTGCCCCTTTAAATTCTATTATATATTGTAATTAATGAAAATAAATAAAAATATAATGCTAATAAAGTTTTTAATATATTGAAATTATTATCTTTAATGGTAAGTAATCAAATTGTCAATCTTAATATGCATGAGAATTTAATTCATCAACATAAAAGAAATAAGAAGAATTTGACTTTGTATTTCGACTTTCTTATTATTGATTCATATTTTATTCATTTGTTGTTCTTCTTTGTTTTTTATTATGCCAAGATTATTTTTTTCTCGCAGGAACGGTTTTTAATATTTGATAATTAGTTTGATAGTAACGTGGTAATAATGAATGTGCTAATTTTCTATAAATGATTCACTAATTTTAAGAATATATATGATGGTAATATTATTTAAATTTAAATTTCTATATCTTTTTTCTTGATTTAGAATATTTGTTCGAGGTAAAAATGTTAATTATTGTGGTAGTCTTGATAGCACATGGATTTAAGTTTGAATGATGTTTTTATATTATTTTGTAAACAATTAAATATATATTTATTGAAGAATAACGAGTTAGAACAAAGAGAATTGATATTACTCCAACTATCTCAAGCACGCAGCCTCAGGAAGAGTGTTAACATACACTACATTACTTGAATAAACTGAGTCATGCTATACATAATGTGAAGGTAAATCTTGCATAATAAGTGATTTTATGTGATGAGTTAAAAATCATGAATTTCTATGAAGAAAGAAATTGTCTAACTATTTGGTTGTTTTGAATTTTCTTGAAATTTATTGATATTTCAATTTGAATTGTGGAAAAGAATGTATGAAGAGAGAAAAAAAACCTTTAGTTTTGAGTGCATTAAAATTTAATGGATATTGACGTCAAATAAATTTGGGAGATTTTTAATGAGAAATAATTACCTAAAAAATGCTAAATATTTTGTTTTAATATGTTTTTTATAATGATATAAATATAGAAAATCAATGAAAAATTGTTTTCTACCTACTATTTTCATGTATTTTAGAATTTGATACTATTTTCATAAAAGAAAATTGTTTTTGTTAATATGCCATTAGATATATGCTTTAAATTATAATTAAAAGAATATCAATAATATTTCAAGCTTAACATTCACGTAGGTTATATGCTTTTTAATGAACCATTTGTTTTACAAAGAAGTTTGAATGTTATTTCTTACTTGGTCATAATTATTAATGAACTTAT
This sequence comes from Forsythia suspensa, assembly GCA_023638005.1. NCBI lineage: Eukaryota > Viridiplantae > Streptophyta > Magnoliopsida > Lamiales > Oleaceae > Forsythia > Forsythia suspensa. Next base: position 50,610,935 of record CM042666.1, read on the forward strand.
GATTGAAAATGAGTTTCATTTAAATATTATATTTATCGATGATTTAAAAAAAATCATAATATTATTACAAAATTACGTGCAACGCACGTATTCTTAACTAGTATATTGAAAGGTCGGGTCGGGTCGGTCCAAATCGACCTATTGCCACAACGGTATATAGTGGTGGTAATGGGGCAGATTTGGATCGAATCCGTTTGATCCGTATTTGCCCCGAATCAATTTTAGAAGGTCCAAATCTGCATATTGATCCGCCATTTCTCGGGGTGGATCAAATCCGAGTTGGAGCGTATCATTGCTTTGATCTGCAGACTGATCCATATTTTTTTTTTTGGTCATTTGTCATTCAAAAAATTAAACAAATATTGAAATAAACTTTACTACTTACTACTTATTCCTATATTTTTCTTTCTTTATTTTTAAATAGGGCGGATCAAATCGGGGCACACATGATCCTATCCGCTCCGCTGATTAGTGGATCAAAAATTTTTCACTTCATTTGGACCAAGTATCCATTGAATTTGAGATAGATCGGATATTTTTACTATCTCTAACGGTATATTGTGCTCGCTTGGGATTAACAAATATTAATCAAAAAGTTTCCTGTAATTGGTTCTTCTTGGACAATTTCCTCTGAACTAAATTGAAAAATACTTCACACTATCCCCACGCCAACCCCATGCACCTACACACCACACCACTAAAAACCTAAAAAATGGTAACTGAAAATACCCGTCAATCACTTTTCACACCTTAACCTCAATTTTCTCGGGCACTCTCCACTCTTAATCACAAAAAAATATTTCCCCATTATTTGAAAAATAGAAATATTAAAAAGTAAAATTTTTAAAAAATAAAAAAATAAAAAAATAATTTCCTTTCACATGGAGCGGAACCGCGGGACGGATACTCAGTCAATGACCATGGCCAACAACCCACCATCTCCCTCCACTCTCCGCTTCATCGGACTTATCCGACAAACCGAATTCGACCAGACACATGACGTTCCGAACAACAACCTCCTCGAGCTCGACGAAAGAGACGTCGTTTGGTTTTCCACCGCCGCCGATTCATATTCATATTCAAATTCGAACTCCCCTTCTCCGCCGCTGTCGTCCAATCATGGCTCGCCACCTCATCACCATTCCCAGCTCCGCCTACAATTCAGTCCGACGAAATCGGGCCTGTCCGGTGCGCTGTCGGAAGACCACCACCGCCTCATTCGCCGTCAATCCACTCTGAACCCGTCCACTGCCGCGAAAATAATTCCGCCGGTGGTGCGGATCGACGGTTCTCAGGTGAAATTCCACCAGTCTGCGCCGGTGAACGTGCCGGTATGGCCCAAGAAAATTAATTTCAACAATCACAAGAATTATATGGGAAGATTTGATGAGGTGGATGACGAGGAGTTGGATGAGGAAGAGGAAATGGTGCCACCTCACGTGATCGTGGCACGATCGCACATGACCTTCTCCGTGTTCGAGGGGGTCGGAAGGACGCTCAAAGGGCGGGACTTGCGGCGCGTGCGCAATGCCGTGTTTCAGAAAACAGGTTTTATTGATTGAAAGGAAAGAATTCATAAAAATAAAAATAAAGAAAATTTGAAATTATCAATCTTTGTTGTAATTTTTGTTGCTTAATGTTTTGATTACCTATATTTCAAACAAAATTTGCTGCATCAGGTTAGAATAACACGTGTTTGATTAGATGATTACAACATGTTTGGCCGTGTTTAATAGTCAGTTTTTTCGGCTGACATCATGCCGAAGAAGCCAAGAACAGCCCAATAATTTCAAAATATATAAATAATGCATTGAAGACGGAACAATGTGATTGAAGGGGCCAGCCTTTGGGAGTCTTGTTTTGCCATTTTGTATTTTGTTAAATAGTAAAGTTGTTGGCATTCTTGTTTATATCATATTTATCCCATGTGGATAAATTTCGAACGATTTCTTGTCCTGGCTGAGATTATTAATTTGTTTCTTGCTATCAGTTTATGATATTTGAAGGAAAAGATTTGATTTTGATTGAAGTTTATTGTTATCTTCATCTCTTGTGTTGGATGAATATTTTAGACAATAGGGTAGTGAACTGAACTTTAGTTGTTTATGTATATCTGTATAATTGTGTAGAATTGATGTCGAAGTTTCGTTGGAAGGTTAAGTTGAAACTATTATCAACATTTTTATCGACAATGCATACGAGGCTTGCTCAAGTTATCTCGACATTTAGAGGGAGTCTATATTTCGGGGTCGACAACGTAATCAATCCAGTTGATGTTTGCATTTTTGGGTTCACAAGATTCACTCTAGAGCTTTTAGCGGAGTGGAAAGAAGCAAATTTGAAGGTTTTATGGTAACTACCTGAGCAGAATTACCTTAGGTTTGGAATTAGACGGAACTCGAGACTTGTTCCCAAAGTTTTGATGTTGATGCAGAACTCAAATCATAAAATTAAGGTCTGTGGACCTAAATCATGAACTAGAGAATATGACCTTTTATACACACTTTTACCTTCATTAAGATGGTTAGATCAGGGTGCGTGTGGAAAAAATGCTTGCTCTTGACTTTGTGCTAGCAAGACTCCTTGCACAACGCTTACCTGAAAGAACTTCTTGCTCAAATCATGTTTTTTTTTTTTTTTGGTTTTGAACGAGACTGAGAACGGTAAGATATTTGCCGAAGACCGATAGGAACTGACTAGACGTAACTGACACTTCCAATATCTGCATCTCTTAACATTGCCCCTAATGACATAAATTTACATCTCTAGCCCCATCTGGCCAATTTCATTTTTTTTATTTGAGTTGCTAATAGCTATTCTTGTTACAGTGGGATGATTCTCTACATGTGATTCCTCCATCTCAGTTAACTCATATGATATGTTTTGTGAACTAAAGATGGCTTTGGGAGGTTTAATTGTTTTTATGGAAAAAGTTGTAAACAAGTTTTACTTTCTTGACAACGCAGTTCTATGAGTTTATATTTTTTACAGTGTGATAGGTCAGGTCAGGGGCAGAGTTTTTAGTAGGCTATTCTTCTCATTTATCGTGCACCTGATATTTACACGTAGCAGAAGCCATATTTTGTGCTTTCGGATTCAGTGATTAATATCTGTTGCTTTCGCTGGTTTTATCAATAAATACCATATGATCTCTTTATTTATTACTCATAATTCTACCTAGAATAAAAATTAACTTTGCTATTTCCTTGAAGAGAAATACGATCTTGTAAATAGAACTAGTTCAACGTATCATAATAGATTCGAAAACATCTTTACAAAAAGAAACTTGAAATTTCTGTTCTGCGAGTGCATGAACACTATGGCATGTTTGATATGCTAAGAAGTTAAATTTTTTCTCCGTTATAATGTGTATTCCTTTGCACAAGTTTGTTATTCTAGAGGGACGGGAAAAGTTAGTCGTCTTTGTTTTCTTTCCTTCTGTTTGAAAAATTGGGCTAAATACTTGTCCTTATTGCACTTAGACCTTCTATGAGTAATTGAGTATCTTGCCTTTTGAAGGTAGCAGTTTAATCGATGTAAGAAAGAGTGGTTGCTTCTACATTGTATAATCTGCATTGGAATTTCAGTACAAGTGAAATGGAGGAAATTTTTTAGGGTGTGAGATTTTGTAGGTGAAATTTTGCAAGTAGAAACTGAAAAGTAAAGCAATATTCTTGAATTTACAATTCTTCTCTAATGAATTTTCACACCCAACTGCGATGAGACGTATAATTTGCTAAAATCTTTTCGTTATGTTGATATGTTGCATTTGTTCGTAGAACCATTATGTTTTCAGTGGGAAACATGTAACTTGTACGATTCTTTTATTTTGGAAAAATTGTAGCATTGCTTTCCGACCTATTCACTCTGTAGCAGCTTCGTCCCCTCAGAAGTTGCACATGCGTAGTGCGTTATTAACAGCCCATTTGATGGAAAACAGGCCTAAGGGATTAACTGCACACCAAACCCATGTACTAGGTTCCATTTTTAACCGTTAGAGATGAAGAACGGGTGGGTATTTGTTTGGTGTAGATGACGACTATATATGTGCGTGCGTGGGTGTGTACATGAACTCGGGACTGAACATAATGAGCTTGAAAGAGGAATAGTTCATAACCTTGATTAATATGTAAATGAGTTGGTAATTAATTATACATGATGTGATTACTGTGTTGTCATTAAATAGATAGTGACGTGTTTGAGTTGTTAATTACACGGAAATAAGTCTTCAAACTATGTTCGTTGAAAAGATTTCGTAGTGTCTTCGTAGAGGTTATAATAGAAATCTTACTTCAAGAAATGAATGAAAATTTGAATTGTTTTTGGGACACTACAGTTTTTATTGTCTACACCATATTTTAATTGCAATAAAGATCTATCAACCTTTGACATTTTGATATTTATGTCATTAATTTTTTGTTTCATTTTTATTATTAACTTTCAATAATTTTCACATATTGTCTTTGATGGCGATTTTTGTTCAAATATTCTGTTAATGTGAATTGAAATTAGGGGAAAATATTTTGTCAAACTTTTGTATTTAACTATTTGTTATTTATTTTGCTTATTTAAAAATACGATGAGCAAAAAATATATATTTATACACTCATAATTATTTTTTGGGACAAAAATCATCATCAATGACAAAAATAATACATGCGAATTAACAAGTTAATAATAAGAATGTGATTAAAAGTTAAAGACATAAATGTAAAAATGAGCAATAGTTAGATATTTTCATTGCAATTAAAATGTGGTATAGTTAATAAATAATGTAAACCCTTGTTTTTGTACCATTGCATTATTTTGTATTATTAAGGTGGAAAACTCTAGTGCTTTTAAGTCGTATTACTACAAAAAGTGTTCTACCTTGTAGATAGATGTGTATGTTAATGGTAGCACTAGTGCAAGGGACAAATTTATTTTAAGAAGTTTTGATATATATTTAAAACCTTATTACTCATGTTAATTTCAAGTTGTAGTTAATTTTCTATAACAATATATCTATACAACACAATTTTCAAAACACTCGTAGAAGACATTTTGGTTCTGATTCCAACCTTTCGAGCTTGTTTATGATATTTTCAATTTCAAGATGGGATTGGACGTGAATCATAGGAGATATTTTGCGAGTACTTGACAAGATCGAACAGATTCGTAAAAGACATTTTGGGAGTATTAGACAGGATCAAATAGTGCAATAAACAAGATTTTAATTTTTTTTTCTTTTATCATAATTGACTGTATAATTCACCTTACCCAGTTCTTAGGAAGTCGTGGTGGGCAAAGAACTCATGCATATCAAAGGTTTAGTCTTGGCTAAAGCAAGAATAGACGAAGGAAGAATCCACAATCCGTCTCCACATATCAAACCAGACGCGACTGCAGGGATCATCAAACTAGCCTTCTCATTGTTTACCTTGTGCCAAAGGTAGACAATCAAACTGCCGATGCACATGTCAATTGCAAAGTAAGCTCCAACAAGGAAAGGCACGGCCATAGCCATTGGGAGAGGAACCCATTGTCCAACTTTCTCCGGCACCTTGTCTCTCAACAAATTAGCCAAAATGGCAAACGTGAAAAACCCATAGCAAAGCTGCAAGCAATGCTGAGGCAGAGCAGAGAAGCCTTCCACCCCGAGAATTGCCATGTTTCTGTATATGAGCGCGTAAGGAGCTTTGTACTCTCCATCTGGATTCCCCACGTCAAAAGCCCTGTAAAACAGGAAGAACGTGAGAGGTGCAACTATGCAGCCAATGGCAGTTCCAATCCCCTGGCTAAGAACCATTGATCGAGGTGAAGTGAGCGTAAGATAGCCTGTCTTGAAATCATGCATCAGATCAGACGATATGGAAACAATGGATTTTATCAGACCACATCCGACGAGTCCTGCAACTACACCATTATCTTTTCCGACCAAAGCAGCAAGCACAAAGAGAGCCACTTTCCCGTAGTTATTTGCCATGTTCATGTCCGCAAGGCCAGTACCATAAGCATTACAAAAACTCAGGGACGGTGCAAGAATGTAAGCAGCCAGAACGTAATACCACTTCAGCTGAGGGAACATAATTGGAATGACGACAATGGAAATAATGGAGAACAACATGTAACCGATACATGCTAGCCACAAGGGGATGCTCTCTCTTATGAACAGTTCGTTTCTTTGGAGATCATCGGGGTGTTGATTCTTGTTATCTGAAACAGCAGTACGGGAAAAAAATTAGTCAGAATGAAATTTCTACTGCATGTGGAACTTCGAATCAGCACCTTTTCCTAATAAATTCAAAGTTGGTTATATAAATCACTTTTCATCGTTCCGCCACACGATTAACAGAAGTTATAGATACAACTTGCCCCATATTCCTTTTAGATACAAGACATTAGAACATTGTGTGTTACTACTAAATATGGAGAGCCGTGACACGAGTAAACTAGCAAGTAGCAATAGGCTTAGTCGGAAAGGGTGTCGAGAGACATAGTGCATGTTTGGTAAGCTTAAAAAGTTTATTATAAGCAAGTAAGTCTCAAAATAATTATTATTTTGGCAGTAAACGTTGGAAATAAGTTGCTTATTTCGAAAGTAATCCATGTCAAAACAAGTAACAGTAAAAGAAAGTAACATATCCACTTAACCAAACATGCTGATATTACAGAAGTTGCCTATTTACCTGTTTTAGGATTCCTTTTGTTCAATGCAGTATACATGCTTCTAATGGTAAAAAACAATGTCTTGAGAAAATTGTAGAGACCATCACCGAGAATCAAAGCGATAGATATAAAAACCTGCATATGAATACGAATACGTAATGTAACATTTAATTCAAAATTGTGGTGAGTCAAACAGAACATCATCCTCAAACAAGTAATTTCCAGCTTATTTTATTTAGGAAAAAAGTGTTCGATTTAGACCTTGTAACCATTTAGACTCTTCATACTGCTTTCTGGTATAGTTTCAGGAAACCAAACTCCCTTGCGCTCACTTATTAGTGGCCACATAACCCCCCACGAGAGCACGGCCCCAAGAAGCAAAGAAAAATTCACTAGATGGGAGCAAATCATTCCAGCTCCAATATAAGTCATGCTGAAATCAAAGTAAAATCTGAAAAATTCGGTTATCCAAATGAACGGTGATCGAAAAACTATGGATGGCGAGATTTAGAGCATGTTTGTCTAAGACTTAAAAACTTCACTCAAGAAAAAAAAAATCTTTGTTTTACTCGTCAAAGTTGAAAAATAGTTACTTATTTGATAGTACGTATTTTACTTAAAAATATAGTGCTCTTAAACTCGCTTAGAATAAGTGTGAAGTACGCACGACTGTTTCCAAGCTTTCAATCCAAAGGTGGGGAAGTTGTTGAATCCACATTGTTCTCCACCAGAATAGAACCATTGAAAGAAACTCCAAAGGAAACTAACTGAGGAAAATTTCATAAACCGGTGAACTTGCTTCCTGAAAATTGATGAAAAAAGATATATAAGTTGTTTTACTTATAAGTAGGTTTTTATTTGTTATGGCAAGAAAATAAATGATTTCATACTTGGCCATTTGGTCTCCTTTAAGAGAGTGGAATCCATTGATGAGATCGGCAGTGGCAGTTCCACTTGGATAAGGTAATCTGTAATCTATAATCATGATCTGCAAAATAACAAAGATAGGATAAATAACAATCAAGAAACTAATATTTATTAACTCAGAGGAAAACATGCCAATTTAATGTAATCAAACACGGGTTGAAGAATTTTCCGGACATAGGTCCATCAAACCATCTCATCTAAAAGCTTAGGCAATTAGAAAAGGTACAAACATTATTATAGGTATTTGCATACTTGCTGACTGGATTTATTTTCTTGACCAAAGGCTTGAGACGTGGAATTCTCACGAATATGTGGTGGCATGATTTGAACTCAAGATCTTTACATGCTCTTATACTATTTTGAATCATCCCATCTAAAAGTTACGTGTTATGAAAAGGACAAATTTATTTTATATTTATATAATCAACAGAATAAATTTGTGAGCTATTGAAATACTTCATCTAATATTTTATATATTTTAACTTCAACATGTCCTTCACTTGCATGCATGCCAGATTCACAAGGCCCGACACGAGCACAATTTTTAACGATGAACTTAAACTCTGGTCTTCTGCCTACTCTAGTACCATCTTGAACTACCTTAGCTTGAGCCATTAGAGGAGACACGTTTATTTATTTATATTTAACTTTCAACATCAGCAAATAATTATAAAGGGTGTTGAAGTAAGAAACAAACCTTTCTAAGAGGAACCAAAGCCAACAGGCCCAGAAAGCTAACAACAAAAAGGAACCCAATCATCCAATCAAGGCCGGGTTCTTTGTAACTCCCTGGGGAATTCCCCTCTGTATCAAGCCCCACCTGTTCATATGTTTTCTTGTCCAATCCCAGAAGATATGACCCGAAGCCACCTGTTATATAACACATTCAAGAATAAGAAATTGATGGCACATTTGCTAAGGTGGAGTGAACACTATATTTAAGAAAAATAAACTAAATTTTTGTAAAATTTTATATCCAAACATGTCCAATACTGTGTATCAAACATGCTCTAAATGAACTATGAAAATAAATCTGTGAACATGAAAATTGAAGCTAATAAATCAAAAATCTCCCAACCTCCCACAGAAATGCCATATAACACGCAACAGCACAAGTCTGAATAACTGTATTCTCTTGTCTAGTGAATGGAGTTGTTACAAAATTTGCCTTTTGCAGCAGCTTCGTCCATGTTCGAATAAACAAGAAGGCAAGAAAAGCAGCCGAGACATTCAGATTAGGGATGAGCCCGGTTGTAAGACTAAGCTTCATTACTATGACACTGTAAATGATTCCAATAAGTAAACTTGTTACAATCCCTCTTATTGTTATCTGTTTTGTCCATGGAGGAATTCTTTTCGAATCCTCGGGTTCATCTCTCAATTCTTCCAAACCCTCCCTATCAATTTCCATCATTTCTTCCTTGCCATTGCTTCCCATTTGCAAGAACCCAATCAACTACCTTTACCTGTTAAATTAATGATCAAAACAGCTATTATATAATCCAATATACTAAATAAATTTGTGATTTGTTAATAACTATAAAATGAATGTAAATGACCCTATCTTTCTATATATTTAACATTCCACAAGTACATTTGTCAAGAACAAAAACTATAAACATGAAAAAAGCATCCCACTTGAGCAGCTCTTTTCTTTTTTTACCACTGAAAGATCAGTAATTAAACTGTTTTTTCATCAAATAATTAAACTGTAATTTTGAATATGGGATTTAATTTCCACAGGCCCCAAACAGATTTTCTATATCCAATCCAGGGTAACATATGCATTGTAAGCTATATAATTAATAATTTAAAATAGTAAATTTAGAAATGCTCACCAAGATGAAAACTTTCAAAAGGCAAAGACTATTCCATGTACTGCCTTGTAGTAGAAAAGTCAATTTGACTTTCTGTACTGCAAATTAACCAAATCCCTTATAAAGAGTAGGCAAGAAATGCTTTGCCTTGACAGGGTTTTACTTTCTGGCGTGTGGTGTAAACATGGTGTATTGAAATCTGAGAGTTTTTCAGTGACATGTGCAATAGAGAGGAGTTTATTACAGGATTCTTGGTCAAGTGCCATGAAAACCTCAATGTTGACGATAAAGAAACGTCAATAAAGTTATGGAAAAATTGAAGTACTGGTTCGAACTTATAGTTCTAATAGCAAATTAGACTGCAACATTTAAAATGAAGCAAGTTAGTCCAAGTAAAATAGTCTCCAACCCGTTGTGCAATTAGTTTCAAAGAATTATGTCTAATTTTTTTGCTTTCAACCTGTCTGACTCTATGATGTTAGGGAGGCATGTTTTGACGAGATCAAGTGACCAACCAAGATTTGGATAGTTTTTATAAATGGAGATTGATTGTACAAGTATGTTTGTTAGTGTTTATAAATATTTATAAATTAGTTAAAATTATCAACTTTTTCACACATTCGTAAGATTCACAATTTTTATTCATTGTTTATTTACGTATTTTGTATGATAATTTTGCTTATTTGTAAAGATTGATGACCATCTTGCTATTAGAATGATAGATAAGGAATCAATGGTGCAACTTTCCCTAAGGTTTTGCAGGTAACCAATTATCGAGAATATTCCATCTGGGTACCCAACCTTTGAATTCAGTGACGAAGAGGTCCCGATTCTTCAAATTGTAGCACCATGAATCCCTAATCTTAAAAAAGTGAACTAGTACCATCCTTAATTAGCGGGAAGTTGCTTGTCGATCTCGTTACATATATGAAGACTATGATAATTGAGTCTAGATATTTCTGATAGTCCATTATTGGATGCATATTTAAATTAAGACCTCTACATCTTTATGGTCTTTTTTTTTTATTAAATTATAAAATCTATTAAATAATGTGTCTATCGGTAAAATTTTAATTCTTGTGCATTCATTTTATACATATATCTTTGAGTCAACCATTTGTCTTAAAGCTAAATTACAGTAAACGTTGGCAATCTTTGAAATTATTTATATTTACGTCCCCAAATTTAAATATGTATCAAACTGTCTCAGTAGTTCATGCGAAAAAAATTGTAAATTTTTATTAAAAAATAAAAATTCTCAAGAAAAACTTAATAAAATATGTCTTATTTGATATGTGGTAGCTCATAAAGCACATGTAGTGATGGGATATCAATGGGGTGGATTCGGATTGGATTGACTTGATCCGTATCCGTCCGTAATAATTGTAAAGATATTCAAATCTGCAGATTAATCCGCCATTTATCTTATCGGGGGCGGATCGGATAGTGTCAAAATTTTCATTTTTCACTTTTTATGCTTTTTTTTTTTGTTTTTGAATTTAATTATCAGTTATCCGCATTGTGATTCGTTCATTTTATTTTATTTTTTTGGAATAAATTTTTTTTAATTAAGTCCAACCACCTATAAATTATAACTTAAGCTCCAAATCTTTCATATATTTATTATTTAATCCTATTTATTTTTTAAATGGAGCGGAGCGGAGCGAATGAACACACATTATCCGATTTGCCTCGTCTGCTGATCTGCAGATCGAAATTTTTCACTCTATTCGAATTGGGTATCCATCGAATTTGAGGCGGATATAATATTTTTGCCATCCCTAAACACATATCCATTTAAAGAAAAATGAGACGGACTATATCATTAAAAAAAAAAATCATGATAACTTTAATGTTAAGATTGAAATGATAAGTCCTGTTTTCATAAACCGATGAGATGTTAAGGACCAAATATTCTCAAATAACTTATAATTCGTGGATAAAGGGCAAAGGGCACGTACATAATTTCATCATCCTTTGGCCCTTCGAAATCCGTCTAATCAATACGAACCGCCAACGCCTATCGTGCCCTCCAAGTTTTTTCTGCTTTTTAAATTCTAATTCCCCCAAATCGGCGTAAATTTTACAGATTTTTCATCTCGCATTAACGGCAAATTCTCGAAAAAAGTGCAAAAAATGAGAAGCGGTTCATCAGAAACCAAGTTTTTGCAAGAACTGGTTCTCTACGCCGCAAGCGCTGCTTTAAGCTGCTTGGTTCTGTTCGCGGGGCTCCGACATCTCGACCCGAACCGCGAAACGTCCAAAAAAGCAATCGAACACAAGAAGGAAATTGCAAGGCGTTTGGGCCGACCTCTCATCCAGACCAATCCTTATGAGGTTCAAATTTATTTCTGTGTGTGTATTATATGTTATTTTTTCAATTATATACCTAAATTTGTATAAATTTTGCACGGGATTGTCTGTTTTATTCAATTTAGTAATGTTTGTGTGATTTTTTTCTGAATAAGAAAAATTCATTGTGATGGCTGTTAAGTTATTATGACAGATTTTTGAAAAAAGAAAACTTTTTTTTAAGAGGTATAATATTCTTAGTGACATAAAATTTTAATATTATTGACAATGTAATTGCATTTTGATTTTGGTTTTATATGTTAGTACGAAGCCAAAAAAACAAAACCTAGTACTTTTTGGATTTTTCTTGTGTTTGATCTAGATGGAAAAGGAGGGAAATGGCTTGAGCACTTGGACAGGGATCCTAAAAGCTCTGGCTTGCAAGTCATGCAAGCCAAGCTTGTAATCATTTTTATTCTTGAAAACTTCGTCATTATACAAGTTAACTATCAAATACAATAAAATTGCCAACCTGCAGGAGCTTGGCTCAGATTTGGTTTGTCAAAGATTGGTTCTGATTGACTTCAAAAATAAATTTATCATGCTTCCTTTTTTTATCCTGAGCTCATTTAGGACGTCTAGCTGATTTTTAGCAGCCTGTTTTGGCTTATTGGTACTAAGAATTGAATTTTATAATCTTGGTTATCAAAATGCTAAATTATTTAGTGGAGGAAGTGTTAAATGTACTTGTACACTAAATACAAGTGCTTTGAAAGTAGTCATATTTTGTTTACCAGTTGTTTGGGTAATACACTCTAGGAATATGTTTGAAATTTCTTTGACTACAATCAATTTCCATGGTGATCTATTGAAGAAAGCGATCGTGTTGTTCATCAACTAGTTGACACATGAATCACTTTGTTAGTTCAACTACAAAACCATATATAATAGTACAGCGCATTGAGTTCTGCTGCTAGCATTCAACATCACAAGACATTCAAATACACACACGCTTGAGAGTGTTCTAGAATTTTGAATAGCAATTTGTTTGTCTATAGGATGATTCTCTGGACACAATAGCATATGGGTAACAGTCATGCTATGGTCATTGATGTCTGTGGCATTGGGTCAGAGTGCTTATTGTTGTTTAAAACTGTCCACGGCATTTTGCATGTCAGATTGCCTATTGATGTTTAAATACAGTTAAGACTGCTATCAACTTTGGCATTGGGTGGTCCAAGGTTGTTCCGCATGTATAGATGATGGCTGCCATTAATTCATTAAGTGTTGTAGTACTAGTTGATAGGATTATTACGAAGATAAATAAAACAAAGTTAATGATGCAGAACCTGTTACTGGAGATGGGGATGTGGGTCTTCCTCTTGGAAAGTAAATGGAGATCTAGAATGTAAAAAATTGGGCATTAAAGTTCACTTCTTTTCGTTCTATAGAAGTTAGGCCTGGTGCTAACTTAATGAAGCCATGTAGTAAGTTAGCAAAACCTTATACTATATTTTATTTATTCGACCAATGAAAATGAATTTACATCCCATGGTTTTGCCTGGTGGCGTTGTGCAATGTTCAAAATTATCACATGTTTACGTCTAGATATATTTATCAACATACGCTCTCCTTACTAGTCTATTTCACTTGTTGATAGGATGTTATAGCCTGTGATGTAATCAACCCTGACCATATTGATGTAAGATTTGACTCTATTGGAGGATTGGAAGCCATTAAAGAAGCATTGTATGAACTAGTTATTCTTCCATTACGGAGACCTGAGTTGTTTTCTCACGGAAAGCTTCTTGGTCCACAAAAAGGTGTCTTGCTGTATGGACCCCCTGGGACTGGGAAGACTATGCTTGCCAAAGCAATTGCAAAAGAGTCTGGAGCTGTGTTCATCAATGTGAAAATATCAAATCTGATGAGCAAATGGTTTGGGGATGCACAAAAACTAGGTGAGTATAGTTCATATTCTGAGTTCTTTCTCTCCCTTGCATCTTCTGGGTTTTGTTGATTGATTTACAGTTTTTTTCTAGCCTCGTTATTTTAATTGGTTTCACTTGAATGTGTTTTGGGGTTTCCCCTTTTCCTTCTCTCGCTATGTAATCTATGTGTGTGTTTTGTACTCGTTGCAATTATTCTGATTTATGAGTTTGGGTGGGGTGGGAGTTTGTGTTGCAAGATCTTGTACCCTCATTTACATTGTGGCTGACTTTTCTGATTCTTGTTTCCAAAGTCTTTATGATTTGCTGCACTTTCTTGACTTTGATTTCTAAGTAATGGCTTGTCCTAATGGATCTCATACATAGGCATGTTTTGTTACTGCATAAATACTCTCTTTTCTTGGTACTGATTCTCCATGGCAATCCATACACTAGCTGTGACTTCTGATTAAAAATTCTTCTGCAGTCTCCGCTGTGTTTAGCTTGGCGCATAAACTTCAGCCGGCAATTATTTTCATCGATGAGGTGGATAGTTTTTTGGGCCAGCGCAAGACTACAGACCATGAAGCACTAACTAACATGAAGACTGAATTTATGGCTTTGTGGGATGGTTTCACCACAGACCGTAAGTTTCCTTAAACCTTCATGGGAATATTATTAATGATAGTTTTCACTGCTCTTTAATATGCATTTTGTGGCTGTCTTATTGTTCAATATAATAATGATAGATAAATGTGTTCATATCCATGTGTTAATTTTTTTTATTTGAGATGTTGCTTTTGGCTGAGATGGTATGATTTTGTTTATGCAGACAATTCTCGGGTGATGGTACTTGCTGCGACTAATCGTCCATCAGAACTTGATGAAGCGATTCTCCGTCGTCTTCCTCAAGCATTTGAAATTGGGATTCCTGATAGTACAGAGAGGTCAGAGATACTGAAGGTGATTCTGAAGGATGAGAGCGTTGAAGATGACATTGATTACAACCATATAGCTGGTCTTTGTGATGGATACACGGGCTCGGATCTTCTTGAGCTCTGCAAAAAAGCTGCCTACTTTCCTATCAGGGACCTGCTCGATGCTGAGAAGAATGGAAAGTCATCTTCGGTTAGTAGTATTTTTCTCCTTTGCTTGCTTAATCAGCTCTTTCTGAATTTTAGTTTATCTCTGCAATAACTTGGGTTGTGAAGACCTATGATAACAAGATTGATTATTTGATTATGTAATAATCTCAGCATATAACCTTATTTTATCAATTAAGCCACCTATAGCATTGAAAACGCAATGTGCCACGGGAATTGAGGAAGATCCAAGTTCTTAAAATGCTTTGCTTGCTCTCGTCATTTACTGAATCATTCTATTCAACTTTTAACTTGCATCTCATATTACTGATTCAATTTTATGAGACAACCTAGTAAGTTCCTGTGACCCCGTCAGATGCAAATCCTTTTCATGTGGCAACTTAAATCGTGTCACAAGCTGACATAATTCCGCCAATTGTTGCTTCATGAAATAAATTCTTTGAGATCTGCTTTGCTGGCTTGAATTTGTCGTACTAGTTCATTTACGGTGGCAATCTCAGGAGCATTATTTAGTTCTCTCTGTGTCTTGACTCTTCTGTGTAACTGTAGTAAATGGTTTGCTTCTGCTGTAAATTGATGTGTGTTTTAGTTCTACAACACGACTTATGAAATGCAATTTACAGAAGCATGAAATTATTAAGACGTCGCTTGTTAAGTAATGAACATGAATGCTTTAGTTCAGGAATGAACAATTCTGACTTCTACCTATTTTTTCGAAAAATTTGTATGTATTTTCTAGGAGCCAAGGCCATTATCGCAGTCGGATTTGGAGAAAGTCATCTATAAAACAACAAAGACGAAAGTTGCTGCAAGCGAATATACCCGGTTAAGCTCGCAATCATCAACATGGCCAGGGCATAGGGATTCGGACGATTATCAGGTTCAAGCAGCCATTAATGAGCTATCTAAGCTTGTGGTTTCCCAAATTTTGAACATTCAGACAGATTCCCAAGATCCTTGATTGTTGTTTCCTGTCGTCGAAACCCTGCAGAAATCTTGTTGGTTGTATAATTATATGCAATTTACGTTAATTATTATAGGATTTGTGAACCTTTTGATATAAGATTAACCCTCTTAGAAATTAGCATATCCGAATTCAGGTTTTTGTTAATCCATTTTTGTTATATAACATTCCTTGTTCACTCCCTGGTCTCTGCCTAATTTCGACTGAACTAGCTCTTTTCCCCCTGTTTTACTGCCAGGAGTGATTGAATGGACCACAGAGGTGTACTTATCCCCTGATATATAAAGGATATTTAGGGGGCGGTTTTCTACGTGACACAGACTAAGAGGCGTGAGACCGTAGTTGTAAAATTCATCGTCATTGTGAAAACCTATAACTGCGACTAGATGTCACTCCCACATCACATCGAGGACAAACTAGTACAACCCTTGTGTTTACTTTGGGTTTTTATTTTTGTTCTTATTTTTATTGTTCTAGAGATTTTAGGGATTTATACTTGCTCCACGAAGTCACTCCCTCCCGTCATCTCCTCGTCGTCGGCAGTTGTGTTTATTCCTAATTCCAGAGGTATTTTATGGAAATCCCAAACAATGTCTAGGAGGATGAATGTTTTCAAGGGTGTCCAGCTATGTGATTATGGGACTTTCAGCTGGAAATTGTTTCCCATTGCTTCCCAACAACCTAATTCATGATTCATTCAATGAAAAGTGTATTGGCATTATAGACTTTAAAATCATTAATTGCATATGGACGAGCTTTTCAAGGACAGGTAATATTATATTTCTGTTTATACAAGGAAAATAATTATAGCATAATTTAGTATGACACCAACTAGTTAGGCCCTTTTTATTTTATATTTTTGAAGCCCATTAAATTATGTCTAAATTATTTATATTATCTTTGTGTAGCTAACTCAACTCTAAAGCTCTCGCGCAACTAGAATCTTTTACACATATAGAAGATGAAACGAAGAAGTCATCCAAGCTATTGATGACGACCAACTCTATTTGATATTAAATATAATTTGCTAGATCCTATTTATTGTCCTTGTCTAAATATGGAGAGAAAAATCTGTCCATATATGTCTAAGTTTAAGAAAATTGCTTCTAAGGAAGTTTAATTATTTATATTAAGTTTTAGAATTAAAATTATTTTGTTAGTCAAAGTTAGATTAGTTAAATTACTTATTTTAAACTAATTTCTACTTTATTTGTCAAAATAAAGAATTTTCATTTATAAGATAAGAAGAAATTAACTTATTCAAACATATTAACTTAGTAATTAAGCTTAGTCAAACATAATGTGCTTGTGCTTATGTATGAACAATGTTAATATCAATTTGACCCATATTTGCATCATAAATCACTGTCGTCCTTTATTATTGTCATAGAGCCTGAAAATTTGGACCATTTCGGTACCGCGAAGGAGCAGCAAATTTCCAAGGACGGAGTACCACTTTCTTGACTTTTCATATTTATATCTCATGAGTTGAAAAAGAATGGCACTAATTTAAGTTTCGTTGACCATATATTTCTATTCAAATTTCATTTTCAGTGAATTGTAAGTCAAATTTACCCAAAAAATTGCGTCACTTAGAATATGGTAGAATTTAAAATAAATTCACTTTTTTTTAAATTTTATTTTTAATCATATATTTCATAAGATTCATAATTTTTATCAAATTGTCAATTACAAATTTCATCAATTTTTATTAAAATTTCTTAAAACTATTTTTAAACTCCACCAAATAATCAACAAACACTTAATTTGCAAAGCGATTCAAATTAATCTCGTGAGCGTGACAAATGAAACCCAACGGATGAATTCAAAAGTTTGAAGAGGTCCAAAGACGATTGCTTCAAACTAGACAAGGCCAGAAGTTTTACGGCAGTGCTCTTTTACATTTTCTCTATGTTGGGAATTTTACAGATATAGACTAATAATATTAATTAAAAATTACCCTTCTGTCATTAAATTACTGAAAAATGCTATGAATTAAAGTTGTCGGTTTTTAAGGAAGTTTCTTTTCAAAATATCAATGGATTGTTTCTTGTTGCACAATCCAATTCTAAAGGGTGGAACTCAACTTTGAGAGATCCACCACTCTGCTATAGAGATGGAGTATTGGTGGATGATGTAAATCGCAGAGATGTGCAGAAGTTGAGTTTGAAACAACTTTTCAGTCATGATTGCAAGCGAGTTCTTTCATACCAAAATGTAGGAATCGAACTCCCACCCTGCAACTATGAAGAAAATTGAAATTACCTCTTTCGCCTTTCAACCAACCAACTGAGATATGCCTTGATTGCTGCACAATCTAATTCTAAATAGTCCTCTTAGCTTAAAATTCAAAAATTAAAATTACTATACTCATTATTAATTAATGACAACTTGTATATATGATCAACAATATAGATATCAATGGATTGAGTCGGACCAACACGGCCCATGCCAAGAAGGGCACAATTCAACCCAAGGGACGGGTCGAGCTCGGCCTTATAGGAACAAGCCTAGCCATCTCAAAATCACTAGCTTAGCTTGGATCGGCTCGTGGCTCGGCGTGGGCCACACGTTGGTCCATCCATGTGAAGTTTTTGTAAAACCTTTTTTTTTTTTTTGTTTAAAATTTTAAAATGAGATAAGATATAATCAAATTAACATTGAAAACCATTCTCTTTTTTTTTGGGTTTGGGACCGACTACTTTTAAAGTAGGCAGAGTTAAAATTGTGCATGAACAAATTGTTACGTTTATAATTTTTGGTAAACTTAAAATTAAGAAAAAATAAATAAATTTACACAAACTATAATTACATTTTATGTAGCTAGCTCTTGAAGTTCTTCGACCAATATGAGAGCATCTACAATGCACTCAAATCTATAATTTTTAGGCGTGCCACATAAGCACATATAAGCGGAGTAATAAAAAATCTCTCCAATGCATGCTAACGAGGACTCCGTCTAGGCGATGTGGCACACCAAAAATGGACTACATCTAGAAGTATTTCTAAATTTAGACGTACTTCCAGATATAGTGAGTCAGCAAATTTAAATATCTACTATTATGTGGGCTTTTTTATTATTATTCTATAACAAAATTAATGCCACATAAGCGATATCGATAGTACTAGTTTTAGACGGAACCCATTAGAGATGAATTTTAATTTAACCGTCTATTTTATAGACGTAGTGTCACGTGGACTAGAAGTTTGTCTATTTTACCTACCACGTAAATTGCAATAGACATAATGCATTGGAGATGCTCACGAGGTCTACTTTATCTTGAATCCGAAGTTCTCGCATCATCCAAATCTTTTAGACACATTAAACTCTTTAATATAACTGGTTTCAGTCTTGACCTCAAATCATTCATAATCCTACCACCTATACTAAAAGCAGACTCCGATGTTATAGTTGATACTGGAAGTGTTAGTAGATCGCGTGCATATAATAGAAATAATTGAGTATTGACACTCGTTTTTCTCCACCACCTAAGTATATCAAAATTATTTCTCTCATCTTTATTTAACATATTATGCATGTTGTGACCAAAATATATAGTTAACTCTAAATATATGTCTCTACTACTTGTTTTTACATTCGTGGCACGGAAAATTGAAGAAAAATAACTAAGTTATTGAGTTCTCCTAATAGAACTAAGGAATCTCCAACAATTGTTAACGTTATTTGATGACGAAAAATGGATTGCTAACGTTCCTACCAATTTTTGCTACATAAAAGTCGTATATTTCACATAATATTTTTTCAAATTACAATATGTTATTGGATTTTGTAACTTAACTTAGGAGAAATTGTCGATACAATATATTTTGTACCTTCTAAATTTACTCTAAAATCCATAATTGATGCTAACGAGAACAACATATACAATTCTTCCTAATATTTTTAAACTTAATCTTCATTACTAATATAATATAAAAAAATTACACATGTCTTATACCTATTAGAATTATTGGCAACAAAATAAAAATAATTTAAAATTATTGGACTAGCAAGGTAATATATGTCAACACATGCGTTTGTGACGTCGAAAATTTTTTAAAAATTTTCTCACATGGAATGCAATTTCTCAATCATATGTTTGCAAATCATATTCTAAACCGTGTGAGTGTCGGGCATTATAATATGCAGTTATACAATTTTCATAATCTTCACATAATTGAAGTACTAAATAAGTAGAATTGCATCTATTGCTCATGTCTGTACATAAATATTTGTTTAGAAGAGAATTGTCTACATATAATTCATCAAATACCTAATTTTTTTTCAAATTGTTGGCTTATAAATTTTAAACCATATTGTACAATTAAATTAAAAATGTGACATACATAACGACATGAAATAAAATTCCACCAAAATTGGATTTAATTTTGCACTAATCTATCTATTACTATGTTATTAGGCGCATCATTATCAAATGTGAAATTACAAATTCTAGATTCACAATTAAATTTTCTAATAATATTCATTAAATATGTAAAAATTTGTATCTCATTATGAGGGTAGTCAATTACTTACAAAATAATTATTCTTTTATGCATGATCTATAGTTTGTGAATAATGTAAAGTGGCAGCAATATATCATTTATGATTTATACTGGACCATAAACTTGAAGTGAATGATACAACATCAAAATATTTAATTAAATCACGTATTATATTTTCTTTCTTTTTATTATAAAAAGCAATAGTATCAGCACGAATAATGTTTTTAGCAAAATGTGTATACATTGGTTTGGTTAAAGATATATTTATACAAACTTGGTGAAGTGAGGATTTTCCACTATGCTAAGCGAGAACTCATAACTGGTCACTAATTGAGTCATGCATTCTCGGCGCATGTTCTCTTATGAATACACCAAGTTGTTAATATTTGAACTAGAACTAGAAAATCCATTGGGAGATCCAAACTGAAGTTGAACTTGATTAGTATCAAACCCTTCGTGTTTTTGCATACGCTTTGGATAATGTCGTTTTAGATGGCTCGTGCCACCACCCTTTTGCCATATAAATTTTTGTTTACAATATTTACACATTGTCTTGAAAATTGGTTGTCCGTTTGTTGTTGCACTGGTCTATACTAATTTGAAATGATCCCAACATCGAACTTTTTGTTTTGCGGCTCTTCGTTTAGTAGTCGACCTAGCTGTTGTATTAATATTGATCGTTTCTAACTCTTCATCGATATCTCCAAATTGACAATAAAATCAGTGCTCTCAATCTCATCATCATCATCATCAAATTCAAGAATTGGAAATATCATTTAGCTCACTGAAATCATCATTAATTTGGTGATAGACACTTTCTTGTGTGTTATAATGATCCATATAGAAAATAGAAATGTAAATGTAGAATTATAGAAAATTGGAAATGTAAAAATTAAATAGAAGAAATAACTAAAATATGGACACAATTTTCATTGACAATACGAGGTAACAATCATTATTTCGTAATGAGGTGATGCAACGTTACTATAACTAAGATGCATTGTTAGAACATGAACACAAAGAGGGGATAAATTGGATCCAACAGATCAATAATTTGAGAATATTTGGTTGTGCAGCCTACTCGCATCAAAGGAGCGCATAAACTGGATTCCAGATACTAGAAGTGTGTCTTCTTGAGATATCCATATGGTGTTAAAGGCTAAAGACTTTGGGATAAAGACTTAAATAGTTTTAAAATCGCGTTTAACAAAATTTAAAGATAAAACCACTGAGGTAATAGATTCCTAGAGGTGGAGTAGCAGCAAGTTGTGCCACCTGTTGAAGATGAATCTGAATTGGAAAATGAACCAATATAATAGACCTAGCCATTGCCACTTTCTCTTGCTGGTTTACTAGCTTAAATCAAGGAGAAAAAATGCATTATGAGGAAAGCTTTCTTACTGGATGGACACTAAAGGCAACTAAGATTGGATGGGTGGAGCAGCTTGGTGATGTAATATCCATAGAGGAAGGCTCCCTTGGGGCCAGGAGTATAAAAGGTGCACGAACCCTGGCCAACTTGGGCATATACCGCGATTTACTTCCACCCATCACTGAGAGGTCGGGGATGGGTGGTCCAAGACATAGTTTGATGTAAGCTGATATACCCGGATATAAAAAAAAAAAAAAAAAAAAAGATTGGATGGGTTTGGCTTTCCATAGGTGAACAGAAGAAAAAGAAAACGTCAATCAAATAGCACTCTTAGACATAGAATCACCAATTAAAATAGGGACAGAGAGAGAAGAATCCTAGCTAGGTACAGTGATTTAGATTTTATAGCCTTAGCTATTAACTCATGAGTAAATGAGTAATAAGGAACCTAAAACTTCTAGTAAAGCCATGCAAAGAGAATAAGCTAGACACCATTGAAGATTCTCCGACTTCTACTTTCAGATCACGATTAATTCATCTTTTATAATATTTTACAAAATCATATCTGACTAAAACTACTTATTGGTAGGATGAAAGATGAATCATTACATTTTGATTAATTGGAAGTTTTTCATTTTTTCGTAACTTGTTGATTCTATGTTGATTATTCTTTATTCTCTTTTTACATTTTGATATTTGATCACCGTTGGAATGTTTTGTGATCTTTATTGTTTTCGAGAGGTTCAATCTAGATAAGCAAGTAATATTGAATAACATATGGTCCAATAATAGATAAAGATTACTGTTATGTCTTATAAAATTATTTTGGGTGTTCGTTGTGATTAAATGCATATGCTTATGTTCGAAACGTAGCTAGAGATAGTTATATTCTTATATCAATATAGAATTAGTTGACCGTCGAAAGAGACTTTTGACTAGGGTCACTGATTTTCAACATAGGATAATAGTTTACGAAAACGATTAACGGATAATTGATTAGTGAACGTGGAAGTAGATTCGCGAATTCCAGTGTTAGTAAATCTTGAATTTGTTTAAACTATTTTTGATTTAGTGATAATTTAGACTCAGTTAAACCATAATAGAATTTGAGTTCTCAAAGAATGTGTTTTGATTTTGTTAAAGCTCAAAGTATTTAATTGATCATTAGTTCTCGTGTGTTCGACACTTTCCATATCACTTTATTACTTATTAACGGTCCGTCCACTTGCGAGATTAAGATTGACATTACACATCTTTCTCTCTGAGGTTGTTGTGTAATTATTAATAAATTAACACTCTTTAGATTGGTGGTAGGATTTGAGTTTGGAGTATTTTTGACCTTATGTGGTTAACTTAGTGGTTCAAAGGGTTTATTGTCTTTGATTGGAATGCACCGTTACAATTTGTAATCCTTGTGAACTTCTAGTTGATCTAGTGCAAAGGACAACATCAATGATTTAGTAGAGCTCCAAACACAAGAAAGCGATGGAGTCCGGAAGTACATCTTTGTCGGGGAGATATATTATGTGGTCAACTTAGTGGTTCAAAGGGTTTATTGTCTCGATTGGAATGCACCGTTACAATTTGTAATCCTTGTGAACTTCTAGTTGATCTAGTGCAAAGGACAACATCAATGATTTAGTAGAGCTCCAAACACAAGAAAGCGGTGGAGGTCAAGTACATCTTTGTCGGGGAGATATATTATGTGGTCAACTTAGTGGTTCAAAGGGTTTATTGTCTCGATTGGAATGCACCGTTACAATTTGTAATCCTTGTAAACTTCTAGTTGATCTAGTGCAAAGGACAACATCAATGATTTAGTAGAGCTCCAAACACAAGAAAGCAGTGGAGGCCGAAGTACATGCTGTCAGGGAGATATATTATGTGGTCAACTTAGTGGTTCAAAGGGTTTATTGTCTCTGATTGGAATGCACCGTTACAATTTGTAATCCTTGTGAACTTCTAGTTGATCTAGTGCAAAGGACAACATCAATGATTTAGTAGAGCTCCAAACACAAGTAAGCAGTGGAGGCCGAACTACGTGCCGTCAGGGAGATATGTCATGTGTCAACTTGTATTTTTTTTTTATAGTATTAGCATTAGCAAAAGTTATATTACATGGAAAAATATTCTTATTAGTTCATAAAATATGTTTTTTGGTACCCTTTTTAGTTTTAAATAAATATTTTGGGGGATGGCCCAGACAGCCGAAAAATTGGGTTTTTGCACGACTTGGTGTGTGTCTACACAAGTAACACAACTCTGGAGAAGCCGGCCAGAATTCACTAGTGGAGGGTCGTATGGGCCATTTTAATTAAATTCCTATTAATTAGTCACGTTGTCTCAACTTACGATTTATAACTAATTTAATATTTCTAGATATTTAACCGCATAACTACAAAAGGCTACAACAAAATTTAAAATTTACCAATATATCAAATTCTGTTAGAGTTCATTTGATATAGAACTTTTAGCAATAGAACTTTTGGTAGTATAATTTTTGTTAAAAAGATGTTAATTGTTTGACTGTAAATCTAAAAAGTGCTATGAATATTAAATTGATTGTTTGACTACGTAACTATAAAAATACTTTTGCATAAACTTTATATTTATTGAACTAAATAGTAATTAATTATTATATATAATTTAATATAATTATTTTATTGTATATCAAATTACTTAAAATTAATTTATTTAAATCAAATATATTAATATATTATGTGCAATTTTTATTACAACATTTAACACACCATCATATAATTTTCACTTCATATAAATATATGAAATGACAATTTGAAATAAATAATTAATGTGATAAATAAATTAATATCTTATTTTGATGTATTAATGGTAATTTTGTTAATTTTTAAGTTTTATTAAATATTAATTACAACTTTCCGTAAAAGTTCAATTAGAACTTTTTAGATAATCTCAAAAATTGGACGCTTCTAAAACAATTTTTTAAAGCTATTTTTTAGTCAAAAATCTTTATCGACTTTTAATCAAACAACTATAAATATAATCAAAAATACTTTTTGTTTTTAAGAAGTACTTTAGAACTTCCAAAAAAAATTTTCGAACACACTATTAATCATGCTTCTTCACGGATATATGCAGTTGTAATGTATACTACAAATATGATGTAGCACACGATTGGATGTACCATTAGACTACCGCAGTGCATCAAATAGTTAATCCACGTTGATTGGTGCATTAACACTTCCTATATGAAGTGAACACAATTATTAATAAACTCGAAAGAACAACACAAAAGTCGTTCTTAATAATAATAGACTGAACAGAATGGAGGCAAAAGAGAGACAAATTTCTCAAACTAATTTTGCACGTATTTCAACGTTTGATATTGAAATTAAACAACTCTTGCGAATCCATAAGTTGTATGATATAAAAAATTTAATTTCATCTCGACTTGTTAATATTATAATCATTTTGTATATTACCAAATATTAACACATTTTTAGAAAAATTTTGCCTTCATCACTCACACCAATAGGAAAAGTGATCTATTGTTCTCAGTGGACAATTGTTATATTGCCCACATTCAAAGTAACAATTGCATATTAAATGAATTAATGATGTAATATTTATTTATGCAGACAATTCATTTGCAAATGACACGTTAAATATGAACAACATAACAATTGTATACTGAAGATAGAAGATCACTCCTCTACCCAATAGTCCAAGTCATACAAAAACAGCTATAAAGGTTTAAAGGCACACAAACACAAACACATATTTTTCTCCAATTCCAAAATTTGACCAATCAAAAACAGCCATTGCCGTGTGCCGTCTATCGTCTGCAAAACATTTAAATACAACCTCCTTTTAATATTCCCCCTCCATTCTTTATACATACTGGTACAAGCATTTTCTCTCTCTATATCTTTTCTATTTATCTCACTAAAAGTCCCATGAATAAAAAATTCTTTCCATAATTCTTCCAATTTCAATGATTCCATCTCCGATTCCACCACTTTCCAAAATAATCAAACCCATCAAGTCGGCCACCATCATTCTTGAAAAAGTGGAGTCACTCCTAATTCGTCAATAATTGTAATCCCTTTTTTTCGTTAATTATTTTTTGATATAGATATGATGCTTCTTGCAAATCTGACCCTCGTATTGTTGTCAGTCATTATTGGGTATATAGTTTTCAGATTTTTGTCAAAAACGTCTTTAGTTCACGTTTTGAAGAAATGGTGGCGATTCTTGGGGGAGAAGTGCTATGTGTATCAGTTTTACAAGGTGCCGAAATTCAACGAGCATATGCAGGAAAATCAACTGTACAGAAAAGTATATGTTTACCTGAATTCTTTACCCGGTGTTGAAGATTCCGATTTCACCAATCTTTTCTCAGGTAACAAATCCACTGAAATCAATCTCGTTCTCGAGTCGAATCAGGTTGTTTTGGATAATTTTCTCGGCGCCAGGCTGTATTGGATGAACGAAAAAACTAGCTCTGAATCGCTAATTCTGAAGATCAGAAAGAACGACAAGCGCAGAATTCTAGTTCCTTATTTGCAGCATATTCACACAGTGTTCGAAGAAATTGAGCAGAAAAGGAAGGAGGTGAGACTGTTCGTTAACGTAGAAACCGAACTACAGAGAAACGGACGGTGGAGATCGATTCCGTTTACTCATCCAGCGACTATGGATACAGTTGTAATGGATACGGATCTGAAGAACAAAATCAAATCAGATCTGGAAAATTTTCTGAAATCCAAACAGTATTATCACCGATTAGGCCGTGTTTGGAAGAGAAGCTACTTACTATACGGACCTTCCGGCACCGGAAAATCGACATTCATAGCCGCCATAGCCAAATTCCTTCACTACGATATATACGAATTCGATTTAAACAAAATCGCCGATGATTCAGATCTGAAATTCCTTATGCTACAAACTTCGAACAAATCGCTGATCGTGATCGAAGATCTGGACCGTTACCTGAACGAGAAATCAACGGCTGTGAGCTTTCCAGGGATTTCAAATTTCATGGACGGGATTTTTTCATGCTGTGGTGAAGAAAGGGTGATGATATTCACAATGAACGGTAAGGAAAATCTGGACCCGACAATTATCCGACCCGGAAGAGTTGATGTTCATATCCATTTCCCTTTGTGTGATTTTTCGGGTTTTAAGAGTTTGGCCAGTAGTCATTTGGGGTTAAAGGATCACAAATTGTTCCCACAGGTTGAGGAGATTTTCCAAATCGGGGCGAGTTTGAGTCCTGCTGAAATTGGCGAGATTATGATTTCGAATCGGACCTCGCCTAGTCGCGCCATAAAAACGGTCATTTCAGCTCTGCATAGTAACAATGCGAGTCGGGTGGCAAGGAGGTTGAGTGGGAATGGGTCGGGTCGTGGCTCGGATGAGTTAGATTGTAAGTCTGGGCTATTTGGCAGGGAAAGTAGTAATCCTATGAAAGAGTTCAAGAATTTGTATGGATTTTTGAGGAATAAAAGTAGTAGAAAAGCTTCATTGGATTTTGATGCAGCTGAAAGAGAAAATCAGAATCCGAATCCAAATCCAAATCCAAATCCAAATTCAAGTCATCAAAGTTGATCAGATTTTTGCTCGACAGTAAAGTGTCTTCTTCTATAGTCATAACATTTTGTAAATGGGAGGCGTGCTTTTTGGGCAAGAAGGCGATCCCTTGAACATAGTCCTTTCATGCAATGGTCGTGTAGTCCGGTTCAGTGGATGATAAACAAAGGTAGAACTGATTGATTTTACTTGTGCGGATCCAAATGACTAGTTGTTTACTTATAAAAGCTTATACTTTAGCTTTACACTTTGCTTTAGGATATGCTTTGTAGGTGCTTTTTAGACACAATTACACAAATTCTGACAACTTTTCGTTAATTATGTAAAACTTTAATCATTCAGATTTAGTTGTAAATGCAGTAATTTTGATAGTTTTTTATTTTTTAATTTCTTATAAACTTTCATTATATAGCTAAAACTTCAATGTATTCTTGATTACCTACCTCTCTCTATTCGGACAGGCTAACTAAAAAATTCAGTTGAGTTGTGAAGTTCATTGTTAAACTCAACAGCTAAATCAATTGACAATTCCTCGTATAAAAAAAAAATAATTTTTCTCTTTACTTCTTTGGAATTGATTCAATAGTTGAAACATCCAATTCACATCAATGTAACTTTGTCTCGACATCAGTGTGACTTTGTCACGCTAAACTAAAAGCATCTCCGATCCAAATATAGATTGTACTAAAAAGTGTGCTACATTACTATAATTTTCTTACATGACGAAGAAAATATTGAAAGATGTCTAGTATACTGTACACATTTGGACAGTGTACTAGACATCATATATTTATTTTTTATAATTAATATCTATCGAAATGTATGCTAAGCTTATTTGATTTTATTTTTTATAATTTATTTCAATCGTGTGTTAATCATCATTTCTTTAATTTTTTATAATTTAACTATCACTCTCTCTTGTAAATGCAGACCACAATTTTTTTGATCTACAACTCTATTAGAGATGCTCTTTTCTCCGTCTCTTTTTTATTTACCCCAATAGCAAAATTGCAAGTCTTTATGTTTACACCTCTTGATGGTAATAAATGCATGCACAGACTTCGTTTAAAGACTAATAGTCTAAGAACATCAACATCATGTTTAGCTATATTTAAGTAGCATCTTTAGCATTTTAAAGAGTATCTATAAATTTAAAGAACAATTTTTTTTAAACATTCCAACAACCTCTTTTATCCATGTTCTTCATTTTACTTATTCCAATAAACATTTAATATCTTTTCATCTTTTCTATTTATTTCATATCTTAATTTGTATATATTATTTAATTAAAGTCAATATATCAAGCATTGAAAATTGAAATTGTTTCAATGCATTTAATAATAGAGAATGGATTTAGCTCTCCAAATTTAGATAGTCAAATCTAGTCTCTAAATTAAAATGTTAAATTGAATAGTCCATTGAAGTAGAAATTTAAGAGTTATTTTTTAAATTAAAGTTCGTATGTTTAAAGAAACTTTGTTGGAGATCTTTCTAATAATGTAATTTTATTAATGTTTTAAAAATTACTCGCACATTTACTCTAAAAAAGTGAAAAGTTAAAGAGTTAAAATAACTTTCAATCAGTGAAAAAAAAAAAAATACATAATAAAATCTTATTGTTTTAAAAAAAATTAATCAGTAAAAATTGGTTCCAATTCACACAATTTCAATTTCTTTTGTCGAGTTTTTAAATTTTTATTTTTTTATACGTAAATTAGACTATTGATTTATTTAGATCCCAACCAGCACCAAGAAATTATCAAGAAATTATAACAAAAGTAGTAAAGAACACAAAAGATTTGTTTTGCTCACAAAAGGCCCCAGATGTTCATCCAAAAGGCCTAATCACCCGTTAAGTATCTATGAAAGGATAATGCTCCCAACACTAGACTCAAGTCTTACAAAAAAGGACAAAGAATCAATGCTTTACAGAGTATACAAAGAATCTCTCAGAAATCTCTCTCTTTCTCTATTTCTAAAATACACCAAGAATCAAAATAACAACTATCCAATTAGTGTTCACCCATAACGAAAGAAAACCTTCCCTCCTTAATTTCTTCCTTACTCAGATATCTGTAAACCTTTGGTTTAAGATGAAAAAAACCCCAAAAAAAAAGGAGAGGAGGAGAAGACGAGAAATCAGAGAGAAATCACAGATTCCAAACCACACTCTGCCTTCAATAATATCTTCAGCCCACTTTTAATTTCATAAGCCACCAGAAGATGCATCTTGATTGTCCATTTATCCCCATATTATTATCTGACTAAAGTGTAACTTTTAATCAGAAAAGTGGTAATCAGCAAATACACTTTTGTAAACAGGGGATGAATAAATCATCTAGACTTCATTGGATCAACATCAGATGGGCTTATTGGGCCAAATGGGCAGCAATGTCCAACATAGACCATATTTCAAACTAACTTCCTATTTTAAAATCGAACAGGTTGATCCCATTCTCTTCTTATCACTTGAATTTTACACGAATTTTTTATTCAAACTATCTACGTCTTGTGCAAAATCATGAAAGCAAAGTTAAATTTCGGCAGACAGTACTGTTTAAGAAGATTAGAGCATCTCCAATCAAAAATGTCTAATATATATATACGAAAGATTGACATTATATCGAAAAACTTCTCCAATGTAATGATACTTATTATAAATGTGGCGATTATTATTAGTTTTTAGAAAAAAAGAAGAGAGAAAATGTTTTGATTTGATAAATATTATTAAATTAATGGTAGATATTATCAAAATAATGTGAAATTAGATATTGTCTTTGAAATTTAACGTTAATTGTAATTCATACATAAATTTCTTTTTGACTTTACTTAGTCGAAAAAAAGTATTAAACATCTTGGCATTATTAGATCTTTCTTATACACAACATTTCATTCGTCATTATTATTAATTATAAAAGACTTAAAAACAATTTTGTTTTAAAAAAAATAGAATCTCTTTTTTCTCATTTCACCCTCTAAATAGACCATTTACAATGAATTTCTTAAAAATTATATATCAGCGGTGACTGGCGACCTGTCAAGCAAGGGTTAATCATGGTTAAGGTTTAGTTGCCTTTGGACTTGGGCGTTCTCTCTCTCTCTAGCTGTGATCGCCTTTTCATCGTCGACTCTCGTCGACTCAGATCACTCACTCTCCGATATTCTTAAAGATCCGACCCGAATTCTCTATCTCCGGTTTCAGTAAGCTAAATTTTCCTAGTGATTTTTTTTTTTTTCCTTTTTAATTTTTATTTAAGAATAGAATGAAATAGGTTTTAGGGTTTTCTCATAAATCATTACATTTGCAACACATGAACATTTATGGGTTAGTTATGCTGATATTTTTCAGATTACGTGTTTTATTATTGTTTTTGTGCAATTAGAATTAGAGCTTTAATTGTAGATGAAAATTTGTTGCAGGTTTTTCCAATTCGCGGTTTGGATTGGATTAGGCTTTGTATTGCTATGGTAAAGTTTGTAACTAGCTTATATGATTTCCTGCGTCTTTTTCCTTTTTCCCGCACTGCTACACTGATTATTATTATGTAAAATCTTTATATGGTGATTTTGAATTTCTTCCTACAGAATTATATAATAGGAGCTTTTAAGCCCGCGTGCCACATTTCAATTACATTTTTTGATGGAAAGTCCCGAAAGCAGGTATATTCTTACTGTCACAGTTTTACTGTTTTTTCGTTGGTGGGGCATTGACTGTATATTCAAATGGGAGATATACACAAACTGCAAGCTTCTGTTTTTGTTAATTTCTGTAGCTGGTTCATTTCAATGGAAATACTTAACAAGATTTCAGTCCTCCGCATGGAGGATATGGACTCTACAAAGGCAATATGGGGGATTGGTGCATGTCTACGTGCATGCGCCCGGGTGGGGGAGATGAGTTGTTTGTTTTACAAACCTTTACTTTTCTTTCACGTTTGTTCGGAAATTTGTGATTATTTCGTTTGCTCCGTTGACTCTTTTGTTGGTACTTGGTAGTATAACAATAAATACTAATGTAATTCTCAATCTTGACATTTTTCCTCTTGGTTATTTTGATGTTCCAATAGGTTCCATCTAAGAAGGAGAATGGCCAAACATTAATGGTTCCACTGTTCCAAAGTCAAGAAAACATTGTTGGCAAGGTATTTTTCTTTACATTATGGTTTTGATCTTTTTTTATATATCAATTCGGGTTTAAAAGTTATTTTTATTTATAAATTTGACGATCTATCTTGTGCATACATTTGCGTGTCATTTTCCCAGATTTCTATCGAACCAGTTTCAGGAAAGAAGGTTGAGCACAACGGAATCAAAGTTGAGCTTCTTGGTCAGATAGGTATGTTTCTCCTTGGTGTTTTTGGCATTACCCAAAGGTTGCGGGAATGTTTATTATACTGCCACCTTGTGTTAGGAGTGGACATTTGAGTTATGCAGTCTCCAGTTTTTAATGTCTATTTGGTAACAAGAGGAAAAAGTTCAGTCTTTTCTAACCAAATAAGAAGCAATAGAGATGCAAAACAGTTGATAAACAATAGAAAAACTTTTATTTTAGACACTTCCATTCAAAGTGATAGTGAAATTGTCCTTTGAGCTTGTCGATGTAGTTATAGTTGGCAATTATTCACTTTTCCTTACTGATGCTCCATTTGAAGATGTAGCTGGAGTTTCTTAGCAATTTAATGGATGGAATGATATTAATAAGGAGGGCGAGATTATTTCCTGCCAGTCATCTAATTTAGATAACCATTTTCATTCTAATTATTAGGCGAGTAGGAATGCTGACTTGATTTGTCATCATTGACCTCTTGAGCTTAACACACTTGTGCAACTTTCGTAGGTTTTATGGATAGATGTGGTGATCTAACTGGTCTTTCATACTGTATTCACGCATTTCTCTTTGTGAAATGCCTTGTGGTTATTCAGCATATAATGTTATTCACCTAGGCACTTGATCATACATAGTTTTTAAGCTTGAATGCTGGTTTGTGTTTCTGAATGGACATGTTTGCCAGACAATTTATTCGGTTCACCTTCTGAATGCTCTGAATCTTGCTAGAATGCTTGTGACTTTATATGATTCTTTCTGCTTCTTGTCTCTATCCCTTTTGATCAATTACGTTATTTCTCATAATTGTATATATGCATGCAGAAATGTACTTTGACAAGGGCAACTTCTATGACTTCACTTCTCTGGGTGAGTAAGTTATATTGTTTGGTTCTAATTCTCAAGGAATCTGAGGTGGTGCTCTGGAATGTTGAAGACCGATTTTACTGAGCATTAGTGCAAACTAGTCAAACCTGGCTGTGGTTTTGGAAGAGATTGAAAATATTAAAATTGGTTTATGTATGTCTGGTATCTTGCCAGCTGCCTGGCTACGAGTACAGGTCCTGGTTGGAATGTAAACTGAATGAGTGTAAGCATTGCATGCATTACAAAGTCAAGTAAAACACGCTGCTATGGTGCTACCTAACCTTTTAGTCATGGTTTAGTGACGTCTCAACTTAACATCACATCATCTTTTTCTTTAACTATATTGCAGCCTTTTCTACCCATCCATAGTAACCTAGATCAAGATAAAATTGACTTTAACTTGTACCAGTTAGTGATATCCAGTTTGAACATATCGTGCTGGTTTTGAAAATTCCCATAAGAAGCCTAAATGCCAGTTATGACAGCTTTAGCTGTCTGCAGACTACTTCTCTAGCTTTCAGTTATCACATGATATAGGAATGTTCTCTTATCTTGTTCATTGGTTGCAAAAGTTTCATGTCGAGAACTCATACACTAAGTTGTCTTTTGCCATAATTTCAGCATGCTTTTATTCTTGAGTTGGTCCTCTTTCTAATATGTTTGATTTCTTTGTTTCCTTCCCTGTAGTTCGTGAACTTGACGTTCCAGGTGAATTGTGCGAACGAAAAACATATCCATTTGAATTTTCAACTGTGGAGATGCCATATGAGACATACAATGGGGTAAATGTGCGACTTAGGTAAGTTATGTATTGTATGCCATTGCAATGTGATTTATTCAGATACTACTCCCTCTGTCTCATAAAAATAGGTTTACTTTCTTTATTTATATGTCCAAAATTATAGTCTACTTCCCCTGTTGATATAATAGTTAATTTCTTAGTTTTCTAATATGCTCGTATTTAATATTTCTTGTTCTCAATAAATATGAACTACCATTATATTAATGTAAGGGTATATTAGAAAAAACGTAAGTAAAACTTTAATAATTAAAATTTTCTAATTTGTGTAAAAATAGAAGAAAACTTATCTTTATGGGACGGAGAGGATAACTTTTGGATTTTGTTGGTCTTAGCATATTTCATAAATTGTAATCATTTTTCTCTTTTGGGGATGAGGAATGCATGGCTTGTAGCGGCTTAAGAAGTGGGTTTAATTTAAGATATTTGGGGTTGAAGGGTGGCACCTAACCATTGAATATGTGGCCACTGGGATTCTTATATAGAGCCCGTTTGGTGTAGATTATAAACTAGTTTATTTGACCAACATGGTTTATTTGACTAAGAATGGTCAAAAATATCATGCTACAAAGGCAAATTTTTTAGTCAAATAATCTTTTAAAAGTTCTCAATTGGTCTAATTGCTAGTACGGCTGCTGAGATTTTTTTGTTTTGTTTTTGAGATATCAGGTGATATCTCTTTACTTTCCATGTTTCATCTTCTAAATGACGTATGGTTTTGTTTAATGATGAACAGTGGTGAACTTGTGATTAAGAGATTGTTTGGAGTTCTGGGAGAAGGTAAAAAGGAAAAGGTCGTGTCTTCTGGATACTTTCTAATAGGATAACTATTTAAAACATGAAGTAAAACTTTCATACCATCTTCCTAACTAGTTGAGCTTTCAGTTAATTTATGGTTGTTAATATAGAAAGTTATCTTAAGCTTTGAGCTTTTCTTATATTTGTGTTGTTAATGGGAAAAATTGAAGTCAGTTACCGTATGAACTCATTCCTGTTGAACTGTATGGACTTGTAAGGCAAAAGATGATGTATCCTTGTTTTACCATGAGTCTTTTATTTAATATCTTATCTTTCTAATTGGAGCAAACATGGAGTGTGTAATATTAATTCCATCTCAACCTTTTGGAACTTTGTGCTTGTTTCAGGTACGTCCTTAAGGTGACAATAAATCGGGGCTATGCAGGTAGCATAGTGGAATACCAAGACTTTGTGGTAACAAACTTCCCATTCCAGACTTTTTACTCATTATAATCCTTCTACTTCAGAACTCTCACTTATGTTTCCATGCAAAGGTTTTTTCTATTATTGTGAGTTCTTCTGGTATTAGGAGTTGGTATTAAGTCATACTGATTTGGTTATGTGTTCTTTTATGGATCAGGTTCGGAACTATACCCCACCTCCATCAATCAACAATAGTATCAAGGTATGTTGGTTTTAAAGTAAATTACTTTAATGGATGCACAATCAGATGGTTATACCACTTTGTGCTTCAAAATTATGAAGTAAGATGTTTTAAGCAGATGCAGAGATTCTATGCACCACAATTCTTTTGTAACTTGCTGCTTTATGCAACTATTGAGTAGAGAATACTTCATTTATCTCTGATGATTTAACTTGCAGATGGAAGTTGGAATTGAAGACTGTCTTCACATTGAGTTTGAGTACAATAAGAGCAAGTAAATAGTACTATCATTATTTTTGTTTTGTATTACAATTTTCCTGTGGCTATGGGTGTTTGTTATAGGTGGATAATAACATCCTTCTGATTGGACTTTTGATATCCAGGTATCATCTAAAAGACGTTATTATCGGCAAAATATATTTTCTTCTTGTAAGAATCAAGCTAAAAAATATGGATCTTGAGATCAGACGTCGAGAATCAACAGGTTCAGGTGCAAACACGCATGTTGAGACGGAGACACTTGCGAAATTTGAGCTGATGGATGGTGCTCCAGTCCGAGGTATGCTAATACCTGTCCTTAATTTGCAACTTGCTTTTGTACACATCCATATAGAAACATTACATACATTCTTTAATTCCTTTTTTCACGGGCTTTCCTTTTCTTCTTTTTCCCACATTTCGGTTGGGTTGGGCTTTCTTTGTTGGCTTGCTGACTTGGTGAGAAAATAACAATAGTGTTGCCAATTGACTCTTTAAATATCTGAAAAATTGACTTCCAGTTAAATTTTGAATTTCATAACCTTAATGAGATCGCTATGTGGCTTGTTTGGTTGTGAGGAAGGGGTTAGTACCGTATAATATTAAGGAAGTAAAAGAAAAAATCTCGTTTGTTATAATACCCACTCCTAATTAGTACTGTGTACTCTCGTTTATTTATAATTGGGTTAAATATGCACACGATGAATAAAATGGTTTACTTGATATTATGTACTTGCTTCTACAGGAGAATCAATTCCAATTAGACTGTTTCTGAGTCCATACGAGCTGACACCGACATATCAGAATATCAACAACAAATTTAGTGTGAAATACTATTTGAACCTTGTTCTTGTTGATGAAGAAGACCGCAGATATTTCAAGCAGCAGGAAATCACAATGTTCCGGCTAGCAGAAACTTCCTGAGCAAACTCGCGGAATTATTGAAGAATCACTGCCTCCCCTTACTAATTTATGTCTAAGATTTGTCTTGTGATATTCAGATCCCGTTTCCCAAAAGTGGCAAGAGTTTTGTCTTAATGGTTAGTCCCATCTTTGATAATTTACTTGATATTTGTACAGAGGACCAATTGTGTAAATGGACCATGTGGGTAGAAATTTGTATTTGGGTAATTTGACTACAATTGGCTTGAGCACAGGTACTTGATGTGATTCCTATACCCCCTAGCTTATTTTTGTGTCATGTCCAGTCTTGTCAAGTTCAGGATACAATTTTTGAAGTATGATCTCAACAAATGGGAAATGTTCTCCTCTCACAGTGGGGAAGATAAATCTTTTCCATTGTCTACATGGCGGTTTTGTATTTGTCAAGTAAAATTTATTTAATGTTAGTACAATAGAAGCTCGTCAATAAAGAATTGTCATTGGACCTTGCAAGTGCAAAAAATGTATCCATTAACTAGAAGACCTCTCTTATTTCTACCACGAGCACAATAGAAGAAAAGTTTGTGATCAATCTCTTAAAATGCCCCTTTTCAAACCCCGTTTTGGGATCCATTATTCTTCATCTGATAGAGGAACACTTGGACGTGTTCAATAAAAGTCGACCTGATAAAATTGAACAATATTGAAGATATTTTTAGAGTATGTATATTATACACAACTAAACGAAACCAAGATATTTGAGTATCTTGTACTATTTTATTAAGTTCATGGTACTGTAGTTACCATCAATTTTCAATATATCTCTCTTTTTCCTGACTTTTACCATTTTATTATCAATAGGTGGTAGTGTATAAATAAAGGTGGCACGCTACTTAATGCTTTGGTAGAATTATATTGTACTAATTTTGTATGTACGTGCAAGGCACTCAATAATAGTCAATAGTGATACAGACATTAATTATTCTAAAAATATCAGAAGTTAATTATAAGTGTATCTGACTCACATATATTTAATTATTTCGTATTTCGATTACCACACGACACGGGCTTTGTCCTTGAAACGACATATGCTTTGAAATGTTGTTTTTCCTGTTGACAAGGGCTTTTTTGTCATCTGATATTGATTTCGTAGTTTCGTGTTAAAGGACTTTCTTGTCACTTTGTTCAACCTATTGTTGCAT
The DNA here is from genome assembly GCA_023638005.1 of Forsythia suspensa. Lineage (NCBI taxonomy): Eukaryota > Viridiplantae > Streptophyta > Magnoliopsida > Lamiales > Oleaceae > Forsythia > Forsythia suspensa. Next base: position 50,647,797 of record CM042666.1, read on the forward strand.
CTACATAACATAGGCATCTAAAAAATAAAATTATTGGTGATAAAAATAAAACAAAATGTTATTGGGGTGGGGTGGGGTGGGGTGGGGTGGGGTGGGGTGGGGTGGGAAGATATGTTTTTTTTTTTTTTTTTTTTCCTGGTTGTTGCATTCTATCGATCAATGATAGTATAAGAGATCTGTAACGTTCTAAATTATTTATATAATGGTTCCTACTTCCTATCCATAGTTAGTATGTATTTATTTTTTAATGGCTTGACCACTTTATCCCTCACCTAAAAATCTCGTGCAACTTACATTAGAGAGATAATGGCAAAATGAGATTGAATCTCTCAAGGTAGACGAAGAAGTGCTAATTACCAAAAGGTTATGGATAAAATTTGATAGAAAAAAGGTTATGGACGGGTATCGTTACTTTACTCAAGATTTAGGACAAATGGCAAAAAATCCTAGCTCTAAATTTTTGATTAGGTAAATAGCATAGGGGTCTTGAACGTTTCTAACACTCGATTTCCTAACCTATAAAACGCTAGCGTTCAACATCCTTTTTTTATTTATAAAAATAGTCAGTTTAACCATTAAATGATCGACTTTTTATTAAACTGACCACTTTATCCTCAAATTGGGTAATATAATAAAAATAGCAAAACAAAAAGAAAATCAAATCAAATACAAAAATAAAATAAAAATGGAAGTTATCACTACCCGCCCCAAATTATTATCATCGCCACCACCACTGTTGCCGACAATCACCCAAAAATGGCAACTACCGAAAACAAGATCTGAACCAGCATTCCCATATCAAATTTGTGGCAACAGACGCTGGTTTACCTAATAATGGCACTACCCTTACATGTTGTGACATCATTCGTTTCCATCATAATCGAGAGGCATTTTAGCAGCCATACCATAATGCATTCAGATATCTAACACAACAATTATGGGCGCTATCCGATGTTTCATAGGTTAATGATTCTGGTGCTAGAAATTGAAGGTTCAGAATCTCATCATCACAAATTCAAAAGTTCGGGACCTCTGGTGCTATTTACCATTTCTAATTGAATGGTTGAAGATTAATGCTAGTGAAAAAATATGTTTGTACCAAGTTGCTACAAGTTGAAGACCAATGCCGAAAACTTTCGATTAATCAGCAGTGAGAGTTTTCTCTATTGAAAGAAAAAAATAATATATACGTCCGTATTTCTACGTCTTCTCTCTACGTCTCTATCAAACGATCTTCTTCGCTTTCTTCTTGCTCTACTAACTGCTTCAATCTTAAAACCATACCACTGATTCAACTCTTAGGGCCTGTGTGTGTGTGTGTGTGTGTGTTTTTTTTTTTTTTTTTGGGAATTGCCTATAAGTCACATATAGGTGACTTGTTCCAAATTAGGTCATAACATTTTTCAAAATTATGATTAAATCATACTTTTCAGTAATATTATAAATTAATCCCAAAATTACTCATGTGATCCATATTTTCCATCGGCTTTTTCTACCTCTACAAATCTACTCCACCTACGGCGAGTTCTTCTTCTACGGTGCGGTGGCAGCATTCTTCCACCTCTACAAATCTCTTCCATCTCCGGCGAATGCTTCTTCTACAGCGCGGTGGCAGCCTTTTTCCACTTTCACAACCTCCTCCGTCGTGGCTAAGCAGCAAAAGAACTTACGCCGTTGGGAAGTTGTTAGCAATTTGACCATAGTTGATACCAAGCGAAGACATTTGGGAATAATGAGACTGCAAGTGAGTAACAAAAAATTTGACAACAGTATTTTGCAACTGTAAATGTAAAATTTATGGAGGGTAAAATGGCATTACTTGAAAAAACAAGAAGAATAAGCAACAGCGACAACGGCAATGAAGAAGAGAAGTGGAGTGGAGTGGAGTGATGTCCATGAGTGGATTGTAAAGTAATGATAAGTGGAGTATAGTGGCTATGTGATAAGTGCGTTTTGTGCACTTATTTTGACCTTTGAATTAAGCATTTATCCTGTCATATAGTTGATTTTCTACTTAATCTAGTTTATTATTGTTTCTATTTTAGTTTTGGACTCGTTTGTGAACAATTGGAGAAGGTTGGACGAAAAGAGCAATAAATTAAAATATATTTCAAAAGTATGATAATCTAATTGCACTCAATTGAAAGTTGAAGGGCCAAATTAGAGATTATGAAAAGTTGGAGGACTAAATAAGATAATATAAAAGTTTGAAGACTAAAATGACCAACAACCAAAACTGAAGGACCAAATTGCAAGAATTTGAAAGAACGAAGCTGGGCGAGCGCCCAACAACTAAAGAAGAAAGCAGAGGCCAAACCATGGCTAAATCCGGCTGCGTAAATTTTATTTCCTTTTTTGAATCGTAAAACAATTAGGTAACTTTTGGGCCGCAGATTTTGTAACTTTTTGGGATCTTTTGAGGGCACAATTAGAGGAGTATAAATATGAGTTATTAACTCATAACAAAGGGAGAATTTTTGGGAGTCCAATTGGGAGGAAGACGGAAGAAACAAGAGAAGATAACTACTTGGCGATCAAGAGTTTTTGGAAAATTTCTTCTCCTTCAATCTATGTCGGGTTCTATCAATTCTTTTCTTTTTAATTTAATCATGTTCTTCTAATCTTATTGAGCCAAGGTAGACGATGAAACCTTGTTTTAGCAAAGTGGTTATTTTGTTATTCGTTTAATTCTGTTTTAGAGCTTTAACTTTCATGATTTGCTCTTGTTAAATTAATTAGATAAAATTTCTTTCATCTTAAATATCATGTATTCTTGATTGTTAGAAATTGATTTAATTAATTCGTGCTTGGTGCTTAAACATGTTCTATTAATTTCTTTTGATTTTTCGTCATCTTTTTATCGATTTGGGATACATAGAATGCTTAGGAAACCTTTGATTCTTTGTTTTCTCTCCATTGAATTTGATATGAATAACGCTTAAGTAATTTAAGTTTGAAGCATAAGGGAAACCTATATTGGATTTTGTTCTTTTGGATATAAGTGATAAATATTTTAGGACGACAATAGATTGATTTCGTGTGTCGTTTGTTTTTTAAAGTTAATCAATAATTGGATAATTGCTAAGTTAAACAATGGTGGATTCCAAAACTTTGGTACTTTAAACAACTTGATTTTTCAACTAAATTGTTTAGCATATTTAATTAGTCTTTAAGTTAAATTATTTCAACCAAACTCATTTCGACTCAACTAGCATAGAATAATAGTTAATTTGGATTAAGTTAGACTTTCTTCATTGCAGTCTCTGTGGGATCGACCCCGTTACTACTTTTCTATATTCTAATAGATTTGTACACTTGCGAGTTAATTAAAATTTGACATCAAGTTTTTGGCGCCGTTGCCATAGACTGCGTATGAAGGTTAATTTAATCTTAGTTAATTTTATTCTTGACTAGTTATAATTTAGGATTTTTTTAATTTTATTTTCTTTTATTAAAAAAAAACCAACAATAGTTACAGTGCATGCTTGGTCGTAGATCTCTAGAAATTAAGCTAGAACATCTAGATAGCGAAATTGAAAGAACTTTTCACCAACGAAAACGAGCTACCAATTTGGATAAAATTGAAGGAATCGACGTAATAATCGCTATGGGTAATGAAATTGAGGAAAGACCTTTTAGAGACTATTTTAGTCAATTGGCTAATTTAAGTACCTCATCATACAATACCCACAAATAATCATTAGGAATTTTGAGCTAAAATCGAGTGTGCTTAATTGTCTTCCATCTTTCTATGGTTTAGATAGTGAAGAACCCCTATAATCATCTGACAGATTTTTATGATGTGTGAGACATTTAAATATGAGAATGTTTCTCCTGATAATGTTAAACTTCGTCTGTTTCCTTTTTGTCTGAAAGATAGATCTCGATCATAGTTTAATATGATACCTGCCAATAGTATTACATATTGGGAACAAATAGTTGCTAAATTCTTGAATAAATATTTTCCTATTCATAAAACTAATGCTATTCGCAGGGAAATTTCAGAGTTTGTGCAGAAAGACGAAGAGTCATTCTATAAAACTTGGGAGAAATTTAATGGGCTTCTTATGAAATGTCCACATCACGGTTATGAAAAATGGCATTTATGCCAATATTTTTTAGAGGGATTACTATCACATATTCAAGAATGGTTGATGGCCAAAAGTGGTGGAGAGCTTATATCTAAAAATGTTACAGAAATATGGAGCTTTTTTCAAAAGTAGTCTGACGATTCACAACAGTGGATTCGATCTTCTCGGACCGAACCAAAGAAAAGAGGAATCTATGAGATTCGAAGCAGTGAACCTAGCTCAGAAATCAAAGAAGTCAAAGACATGATATAAGATATTTCCCGCAAGTTAACCTTATTGACGGCCAATAATTCTACTGAGCCAGATGTATGTTCTGATCAAGCGAATGCCCTCAACATGATGAGAAAACCACCTTACAATCCTTATTCCAACACATATAATCCAGGATTGAGAGACCATCCAAATTTTTCTTGGTCACAGAGTGTTCAATAGGATAGTACTGCAGCGGTCGGGCCTCTCGTGAGCTACCGAGACAATTCAATCAAAAAATTTCACAGCCAAAACCATGGGAGGCGGCAATTCATAACTTGACAAAAGCTACACAAGTTGCATTAGAGCACTAGAATCACACCATTACTGAGTTTAAGAATGAAGTACGCACTAGCCAGAACTCACAGGCACAATCCATCTCCAAGCTGGAAAACATGATGGGACAACTGGCCTCATCAGTCCAATAGTTGGCAACAACCATTGAGAAATGAAAGTTTCCTAGTCAGCCATTTCCTGATCCTAAAGGAGTGAACAATATTGGGATCGATTTAATCAACTAACAGGAAGAGGCTAAATCCATCATGACTTTGAGACGTGGAAAACTGTTTGACAACCAAGTGGAATTTCCAAACAAAATACATCTCAACCAGTTTCTCTAGGTAATGCCCCAACTGATGATTCAGTTCAAGAAGCTTCCAAAGAGAACAATTAGCCATCTTACATTCCAAAAGCCCCATTTCCTCAGAGGCTAACAAAGGTAAAGCAATGTAGTTTTATCAATGATATCATAGAAATCTTCAAGCAGGTAAGTATAAATATCCCTCTACTTGATGCTATTAAGCAAGTACCTGCTTATGCTAAGTTCTTGAAAGACTTATGTACAAAAAAGAGACAATTACATGTACGCAAAAAGGCTTTTTTAACTCAACAGGTTAGCTCTATACTTCAAAGCAACACCCTTCCAAAATTTAAAGATCCAGGTTGTCCTATTATCTCATGCATCATAGGAAACCATAAGATTGAGAAAGCTTTGCTAGATTTAGGAGCTAGTGTTAATCTTCTTCCTTACTTTGTGTATATGCAACTTAGACTAGGCGAGTTAAAACCAACATCTGTGATTTTACAACTTGCTAATAGATCTGTGAAAGTCCCATGTGGAATTGTAGAGGATGTTTTGATACAGGTTGACAAGTTTTATTTTTCTCGTTGATTTTATTGTACTTGATACTCAACCTGATGCGAGACTCTACAAAACATATTTCGTAATTTTTGTCGTCATTTTCTAGCAACATCTAATGCTATTATTAATTGCAAGAATGGAGTTATGCATCTATCTTTTGGCAACATGACAATAGAATTGAATGTTTTTAATGTCAACAAGTAACCATATGACAATGAAGATGTTGCTGATGTTGATATGATAGAAGCATTAGATGATGATTCTTTTGTTTATACTAATTGTGATGATGCTTTAAACATGTACTTAACTCATTTTGGTTCATATTTTGATGTTGATAGTGCTGTAAAAGAAGTGAATGTTTTGCTTAAATCAGCACCTGTCATGGATACAACTAAATAGAAACAGAAAATTGAGCCACTTCCAACGAGTGCCCTTTCTTCTAAGATTGATTTTGTGATCAATGTTGATGAAGAAGTTGAAATTTTCGTGGTTGTGTTCAAGCAAAGTGCTACACTAAAATCCTAATTTTATAAGGATCACATATTCAACTTTTTGAGGATAAACGAAAAATGGTGCAAAGTCAATAGATGCAAGCAAAGCAAGTCCTCCAAAGTACTATTCAAAGTGCTATAAAGCAACCAGACAATAAGTCAAGCTAATGACTATAAATAAGCGTTTAATAAGAGACAACCTATGTTCTAACCCTTTTATTTACTTGCTTTATATGTAGTAGTTTTAGATAGTTTAAATAATTCATTAGTTTTTATTTTATTTATTGTTAAATGCACTTATTAAGCCTCACCATGTCAAGCGCATGATGTCCCACTTTGCGAGCCGCTTGAATAATATTTAGGCAATCATCTTTTGACCAAGGGTCCCAAAGACTACATCTCGAGCCCACTTCAACCCGGACCTTCACATTAGTTAGATTCATCTTCTCATCTACCTCGGTATGAATCGATCTTTTCTTTCCTTCATTTGCTTTATTTTGCTATTACATTGAGGACAATGTAATGTTTAGTTTGGGGGTAGGTTAAAAAGTATCAAGATACTTAAGTGTTTTTGAATTTGCTTATCAATCTGGTTTGTATAACTGAAATAATTTTGATTTAAAAACAAAAAAAAAATTAATAGTTTATTTATCTAGTTACTGTTGAATATCCTACCGCCAATGATGATATCTGTTCAAAATCGATCATATTTCTAGTTATATGTTAGACAACACTTGAACTCATTCTTTTATCTGAATACTTATCTATGTTAGACTGATTGAGGAAGCACATAGCCACTATTGACTTATCATTTATTAGAAACATGACACGAGTATATGAATTGATATTGTTGACTGAGTATCAATATGAAAAATTCCGTTCCTAAATCCTTAAGTTAGTAACCAAACTGTTTTGAGAACAGTTTGGGGGTGTTAAAGTTACTACTTGTGTCCTGAGAATTTTGATGGTTTAGATTTTATGGGTCTCATATTTGGTTGAATATGTTATAGTCAAGGAATCTAAACTGAGCACTACTGATAAAATAAAACGTCTGACTCGAGCAATTAAGCATGTTAGGGTATCTTAAAACCTGTTGTCCTATGGTCATCTGACTTGGGAGTCATCGGTCCAAAGCTCGGTACATGACATATATATATATAGATATTTTAAAAAAAAAATTACATCTTCACTTCTATATTAGTCTGTGGAATTCGAGCAATTAAGTCTGTTAGGGTATTTTAAAATCTGGTACCCTATGGTCATCTGACTTGGGAGTCATCGGCCCAAAACTCGCTACAAGGGTCACATAGAAAGCTTGTGAAAGAGAAGAATTGCACATAATGTAAAACTGTTAACATGAGTAAAATAAATAAAAAGAGTTAGAAGTGCTCGGTAATACTTGCGAGACTGAAGATGAGAATTTAGAAATCATTCACCATCTAAATTTTACCACATTATTTGAAAAAAATATTGTGCTGATCAATATGAACCAATTTCGTTAAAACACCTCGGGATCGGAGAGAAAAGCATTGGAAGTGCGAGAATTTACGAGAGGTGTGAGGAATAAAGAACTACAAAGGGTTCGGGATTACTAAAATATCAACGACACAATATTGGTCGTAGTCTAATACATGTATAAGTTTAATTTTTGGCTATTCACACACTCACAAAAGGTCGAGCATCGCATAAGTGAAAATTTTTATGTTGTTGTTTAATATCCTTCTAAAAGTGTTGCTTTATTTTTGAACTTGAGGCATATGGTAAGAAATTTAACATTGACTAATTTTTCGTTGATTCTATTAGCTTAGTTTAAATTTATATTTTGTTTTGTTTTTGTTCGAGGACGAACAAAGGTTTAGTTTGAGGGTGTTTGATAAGTGCATTTTGTGTACTTATTTTGGCCTTTGAATTAAGTATTTATTCTGTCATATAGTTAATTTTCTACTTAATTCAGTTTATTATTGTTTCTATTTCAGTTTTGGACTCGTTTGTGAACAATTGGAGAATGTTGGACGAAAAGAGCAATAAATTAGAAGATATTTCAAAAGTATGAGGATCTAATTACACTCAATTGAAAGTTGCAGGGCCAAATTGGAAGTTATGGAAAGTTGGAGGATTAAAGAATATAATATGAAAGTTTGAGGACTAAAATGACCAACAACCAAAGCTAAAGGACCAAATTGCAAGAACTTGAAAGAGCCAAGCTGGGCGATCGCCCAGCAACTAAAGAAGAAAGTAAAGGCCAAACCTGCTAAATCCGGCTGCGTAAATTTTATTTCTTTTTTTGAATCCTAAAACAATTAGGTAACTTTTGGCCCGCAGATTTTGTAATTTTTTAGGATCTTTTGGGGCACAATTAGAGGAGTATAAATATGAGTTATTAACTCATAACAAGGGGAGAATTTTTGGGAGCCGAATTGGGAGGAAGACGGAAGAAACAAGAGAAGATAACTACTTGGCGATCAAGAGTTTTTGAACAATTTCTTCTCCTTTAATCCATGCCGGGTTCTATCAATTCTTTTCTTTTTAATTTAATCATGTTCTTCTAATCTTTTTGAGCCAAGGTAGATGATGAAACCTTACTTTAACAAAGTGATTATTTTGTTATTCGTTTAATTACGTTTTAGAGCTTTAACTTTCATGGTTTGTTCTTGTTGAATTAATTAGATTAAAAAAATTTCATCTTAAATATCATGTATTCTTAATTGTTATAAACTGATTTAATTAATTCGTGCTTGGTGCTTAAACATGTTCTATTAATTTCTTTTGATTTTTTGTCATCTTTTTATCGATTTGGGATACATAGAATGATTAGGAAACCTATGATTCTTTGTTTTCTCTTCATTGAATTTGATACAAAGAACGCTTAAGTAATTTAAATTTGAAGCATAAGGGGAACCTATATTGGATTTTGTTCTTTTGGATATAAGTGATAAATATTTTAGGATGACAATAGATTGATTTCGTGTTGTCGTTTGTTTTTTAGAATTAATCAATAACTGGATAATTGATAAGTTAAACAATGGTGGATTCTGAAATATTGGTACTTTAAACAACTTGATTTTTCAAATAAATTGTTTAGCATATTTAATTAGTCTTTAAGTTAAATTATTTCAACCAAACTCATTTCGACTCAACTAGTATAGAATAATAGTTAATTTGGATTAAGTAAGACTTTCTTCATTGCAATCTCTATGGAATCGACCTCGTTACTACTTTTCTATATTCCAATAGATTAGTAAACTTGCGAGTTAATTAAAATTTGACATCACCATGATTTGTTGCTGTAAATAGTTTAATTTGATAAATTTCTGTTGAGTTACTATGATTTGTTGCTGTAAATAGTAGCTTGAATTTCTATAGAGTGACCGTGATTTGTTGCTGTAAATAGCAGCTTGAATTTCTGTAGGGATGATACTGTATTATCAAGACCGTAGAGAGTTTTATCCTCTACGGAAAGAAAAAGTACTTAAACATCGGTGTCACTCGTCTTTAATTTATCCCCTTACATAATCATCTCCTCCAAAATTTGTTGATCACTTCAATCCATCTTCTTGATTTAATCATCTTCTTCAACCGATCATCTCTAAAATCTACTCACCTCCTCAATCGATCATCTCTCTCCACCTCCACAGATCATATCCAAATCTGTTTACCGCCTCAATTTATTATCATAATATAGACTACAGTCAGATCCCACCGCAAAAAATGGTATACTAGTAGAATACAGTAGGGTTGATTTGTTTGATAAATTTCTATAAAGTGACCATGATTTGTTGCTGTAAATAGTAGCTTGAATTTCTGTAGGGATGAAAACGTTTGATGTGGGCATGCTCTGACGAAAGTTGGCCATTAGATTATTCTTTGTGTTGTAGTGATCTTGTATTATAGAAAACAAAGATTATAATAGAAACGGGCATATAATTTGCATACGTGCTCATAATTTCTATTATAATATATTTTCGAGAATCTTCTCGACGAACCGGTCAAGACCATTTACTTTGCCACTGCTGACGATAGATTTTAGCCATTTAAAATTGTTTCTTTAGTTTAAAACGACAATCTTTAATTTGTCATATCTTCATATATAAATGTATCTTAATATATCAGTATCATACATGAAAATATCTTAATAAAACAATATTACATACACAAACTACAACTGTAACGACCATGGACTTTCCCCTACGACCTTTCAGCTATGGGCTATTCCGTACCCCGTTAATTTATGTATTGTCCACTGGAGGTTGGGCTCCAAATTGGATTTCTTTCGCGTCCCCAGTTATTCGAACCCTTGACCTCCCTCCTGGGGACGTGAAAAAAAATCTAATTTGGGATGAAATTTCCAGTGGACAGTATGTAAGTTAACGGCGCACGAAATAACCTATAGGTAAAAGGTCGTAGGGGAAAGTCCGTGGTTGTTACAAAAACTAAATAAAATAATAGTATCTACGACAACATTTTTAATAAAAATAGTATTATAGATAAAAACTAAGTACAATATATTTTAAAAGTTGAAATAATGTTGTTGTTTGCATTTAATAACAGTATCATAGGTTTAAACATTATCGTAATAAAATAATATCTAAGATAAAAAACATTGTATAAGTATACCATAACACTTTATCTAAATAAAATAATATCATAGATAAAACAGTATGATAGATAAAACTAAGTATATATGTTTTACTAGTTGAAGTAATGATATTGTTCTTAAAATGCTCCATTAGTAGTACAAGATCATTGATATTGTTTGCATTCAATAATAGTATCATATATTAAAACAATATCATAGTTTGAAATATTATCATAATAAAACAATATCAAAGATAAAAACATGGTATAAGTATACCATAACACATTATCTAAATAAAACAGTATTATAGATAAAACAGTATCATATATAAAACTAAATACAAGATGTTTTAATGGTTGAAGTAACGATATTGTTCTTAAAATGCTCCATTAATATTATATGATCATTGATCTTTATAGCATTGAAAAATTCATAATCCCAATTTAAATAAGAAAACGAGAATGAAGCAAGAAATTTGGTTGAATTGTCCCAAAAGTATTTCAAAGTCGTAGCACTTAGAATTTATTTTAAATCCGATTATTAAAAGAGAAAAAATCGGTTTAATGTTTTATAAGGGCTAAGTTGAACTTACCTAAGAGTGATTGGCTTTTATTAAGGCTTGATTGGATAAAAGTGAAATAGTTGGGTAAAGACCCAAAAAGTGAGAAAACAAGTTTTGAGCCTTTTTCATTAAAGTTAAGTAGCCAACTTTGGAGCCATCGTATGATTTATGTATTGGTTGGAATTCTTCAAAATTTATGGTGTTGCTGAACGCATAGCGAGACCTTCGAAATGGTACCAAATACACCTAGGTTCGACTCGGGAATCAACCCCGGATTTTTATGTCAAAAACCTTCCGGAAGTTGGAAATCTGGAATTCCCGAGAAATTTGATTCTGACAGCCATTTTTGGGACGATCTTTGTGATCATTGTGATGATCATGCTTTCTGATTCAAAGTTCGTTGTGAAGATCCCGTGAGATCTTCGAGATGGTATAAGGCGTCGTCGAAAAATGAGTACGTTTCGACCTTCAAAACTCGACCCAAAAACAGTCCGAAATCTGCCTAATTGGGTTTTGCATTTTTACCCTATAAACTACCCCTAGTACCTTCTTAAATGTGAGTAGTTGGGGAAATGAATTTATGAAGGCCAACAAGAAAATCTTTAGCAAATATCCCCAACTTTACATGTGTCACCATGAGGATGAATGCAATCATGAGGAAGGAGTTCAATTTCCTATAAATACCCCATTTATTTCAAGCCACTTCTTGCACATTTCCTCCTCTCTAACTCCCACACCACTCCCTCACGTTTTCTAGCTTTAAACAAGGAGGAAATAACCCTCAAATAAGAGGAAGACACCAGAGATAAAGGTGAGTGTTTGGTTATTAAGAAAGCTAGGGATGGGAGGTTCTCTAATTCAATAGAAGAATCTCCAACCCAAGCACCAAAGCCCCATTCACGAGCGATAGTTTAAAGGGACCAAGAAACTCAGATTTCATGGTGTAGAAAGTTAGTTTCCTTGGGCGAGAACTTAGTTTTAGATAAAATACTTTCATCGGGCCTCTCGCTCGAAAGGTATTGATACCCTATATCACAGTTCTACGATAGGGTATCGATACCTATAATCTCTCGCACTGAAATACACGAGAAGGCGGTTTACTACCGTCCTTATACTCTCCATTTCCGATTTTAGATAACATTTAACATAAGATCATAATGTTTAGAACCTTTCCATTTTCAGGTGGATCAAGGATAACGCCAAGTTGTGAGTAAAATTATGTATATGACTTATATGCAAAATGATAATTATATACATCGATGTGTGTATATTCCATGTGCTCTTGATGAACTATTTTGATGAGTTACATGATATGATTGTGAGCATCTTGAGCTTATTGACTATTTCATGCACCAAGAATGAAGAACAAGAATGAGAAAATTATTTTGTGCCATTTATGCTCAACTTGAGAAGGCAAAAATTATATGTAAACCAAGATGAAGTATGTTTGAACACATAAAGATTTCTCCAAACTTATTTGTAAACCACGGGCAAAAGTGGCCCATAAGGGACGATGAAGGTCCCAAGAAAAGAGTGGATTCAACTTTTGGCCAAGGGTTAGACGACCCACATGAGGACTTGAGGTCCGATTGAACTAAGGCCAAGGGTTAGAACGACCCACATGAGGACTTGAGGTCCGATTGAACTAAGGCCAAGGGCAAGAATAGCCCATGAAAGGACATTGAGTGTCCTAAGAATGTTTTGGCCGTGTGCTTATGCACAAAGAATATTGATTTGAGCGCTCGGTGTACAAATATTGTTTGTGGGAAGGGCCCTAAGAAAGATAAAAGATATATTATGTGCAATATCACACAAGCACCATAGTTTTACTCATTGAATGTCACCATTCATAGTCGTTTTATGACTCTTGTAGGAAATGGATCGAGACATGTATGAAGTCAAGGGGCAACGGGTGGAAGTGGCCTTCGATGAACATGAATACCGTTTGATCACAAAGATTGAGATATGGTCCTCCAATCCTCTTCAATCCGGATTGCAAAAGCATGAAACCACCTACCTTTGTGTGGACATATATGATTTTTGGACCATGGAGTATCTTACTACTCGTTATTATGAAGTGTAATATTTTGATTAACATTGTCTTTATCATATCACCTCTTTCTTAAAGTATGTAGTAGTACTTGCTAATGGGCTCAAGCTTTCGGTGTGTTCATGAGACGTAATGATTTGTCATGAGCCATTTTTGAAACCAAAATATAAGTGAGGTACTTCTTTTACTTACTTGAGCCCATATTTTGTGGTAACTCATACCATTAAAGGTGAAATGAACTAAAAGACCCGATTCATATGAACTTCCGCTATATTTAAGTTATCATACTTTTACCTTATGGTTCTTTATTTCATCAAGTATACATGTTTTTACTTAACAAAGAATAAAGCAAATCCGAAGCAAAATGAGAAAGGGTGATCTCCAAATCTGTCTAAGATTAGTTTCTAACTACTCTCCTCAACGGAAAATAAAGAAAACATGTTTTAAATCGGTTTTAATAAAACCGGAAAGTAGAACTGCTTTCTCTGCGTAAAAGGTATCAATACCCTCAAATATGGGTACTATTACCCTCTTTGGGCGAGAATATTGAGGTCGCCACAGATACTGTTTACATTCAATAACAGTGTCAGAGGTTAAAACATTATTAATGATAAAAGTATGATATAAATATATCAATACACATTATTTAAATAAAACAATATTATAGATAAAATATTATCATAGAAAACAGTATCATAAGAAAATATTATCATAGAAAACAGTATCATAAGAAAATATTATCATTGAATTAGCGTTTTTTTATTTTGTAATTGCAAAGGTATGTTGGGCTTTTAGTGCTAAAATATGACTTTAATTGAATTAAGTTTTGGCAATATGACTTTAGAGCATATAAATGCAACAACAGTGACCGACCTTGAATTTGTCCCTTTTTTCACCGATTTTGACCGATTTTGGGTGATACCGTTTATGAAAAGTCGATAAAATAGGTGCTTGTTAGTTTTTTGGAGCACCGATTTTGAACAGTTTTTAAACTGTCCAAAATTGGTGTAGTGTAATTTGAAGTGTATCTCTCAACCCCAAAATCGATGATTTTTTTAACGTTCTTAAAAATTTATTTTAATTTTACTTCTTCAAACAATTATTTTTAAAATTACCATAAATTTAATATTTGTAAAAATAAAAAAAAATATAGACAAAAGAAAAATAACACATGCAAAAACATAAATATAATTTTAAATTTTGTATACATAAATTTTTTAAAATTTAATTCAATTTTTTTTTTACATTACTCACTCAATTGGTACCAGTATTCAACTTAAGTACCTCGTAAGTAGAGGTATTGGGTTCGAATCACTGGGGACGATAAAGAAATCTGTGAGGGATTAAGAGGGCTCAGGTCCTCCCAAAGCGGACAGTATGGATGAGTGCGGTTGAGATAAGATCTCGATTAGAGGAATCTCAGTCGTCACAAAAAAACGTGCATTTTTTTGTGACGCCACCGAGATCACTGCGCGTTTTCGACGACCAAGAGATTCCTCTAGTTGGGATCTTACCCCAGTCGATACTCATCCATCTTGTCGACTTTGGGAGGCTTGAGCCCTCTTAACCCCTCACAAATTTCTTCGCGTCTCCGATGATTTGAACCCAAGACCTCTACTTATGAGGCACTTAAGTTGAATCTTCGGTACCGCTTATCAAATGAGAACTCGAAGTCGACTTCAACTCCGGCTTTCCTCGGTGGTTTAATATCGAAAATCTTGAAGAAAAATATCTATGGCTCGATTGGATTACTTGCCGACTAGTCTAGTACTAGTATTCAACTTAAGTGCCTCATAAGTAGAGGTGTTGAGTTCAAATTCTCGGGGACACGAAAGAAATCGGTGAATGGTTAAGAAGGCTCGAGCCCTCCCAAGCGGACATTATAGATAAGTATCGGTTGGGGTAAGATCTCAACTAGAGGGATCCCATATGTAATTTGAGTTTCTTAAAAACTTTTAGAACTAGCTAAATAATAAACTCTCAAGCGTGTGTTTGATTATTTAAAAATAATGAATAATACTACTTGTATATCCTCACTTACACCAACACTTATTAGGCGAGAATAAAATAATGAAAAGAAAATTTAAAATAATGTTTTGGTCAAATGTTTCACTCATAAATCATACTTGTCACATAAGCAAGTATAAATATAAGTGTAAATGTAAGTGTAAATATAAGGGGAGTGTATTTAATCTAGACTTTTAAAGACTTTGATTGATATTTTTTAAGTGATTTACTTTGAAGGATTTCATTAACTTTTAATGACTTTTATAGATTTTAATAGACTCCTACAAACTTTTATGGATTTGTATAGATTTCATTTTAAAAGATTTTCCGAGACCTTCACATATTTTTATGAACTTCTATCTTTTTTTTTTAATTAAAAATTTTGAATATAAAAATTTAATATCCCACAATTAAAAAAAATGTCGCATGAGAAAAGTCTAGTAATAATTTATTTAATTGTATTAATATTATTAAATTCATAAAAATTGTTCTATTTAATTATTGCAAGCGACTACGTCAAAAGTTAATGATATAAATTATTAACTCATTTCATTTTTTCTTTTGAGTAAAACTATAAACTTTCAAATGGCTTGTGGATAAATTCAAAAAATAATAGCATACAATTCTTTTTAAAAATATTTTTAAACAGAAAAATTTATCCAGTTTATAATCTTCTTTTTTATATTTAATAATCTATAGGTAACATATCATTATTAATCACGACAATTGCATAATAAATAACCAAAGTACCAATTTACGGAAGAAAAAAATGCAACCATTATATTAAAAAAACAAGAATGAAAATGAAAAAAAAAATACATTAATAAAAAACAAAATTTTAACCAGATGAAATTCATTAATAAACTATAATCAACAATTATATAAGAATTTAATTATAAATATATCTTATTTTTAATGAAAAATGAAAAAACAATGAAAAAAAAGAGAAAAAAATAGTTATGGGAATATTAAAGAAAAAATCACATTGTCTCTAAAAGTTCATAGAAGGAAAATGAAGAAAATGAAAAATTAGTTAGGAGAATATTGAAAAGAAAAGAAAAATCAAATCGAATAGAGATATAAATATTAATATTCTGTTTCATAAAAAAATATTAGTAATTAATCATGGTTATGAGATTTGTAGAAGGAAAAAGAAAGAACATAAAAAAAAAAAAATAGTTAGGAGAATATATTGAAGACGAAAATATATAATCTTGACTCTACAATTTATTGAAGGAAAAAATAAAATAGAAATGTTACATGCAGAAAAATAAGAAAATGAATTATTTTTTTTCCCTCAAAGTCTTTCAAAATCTTGGGGTGAATAGGAGAGAAATTGTGATATCGTTTATTTATACGTTTAATAACTAAAAGTTTATCATATAAAATGATCTATAAAGTCGTTAAAAGTCATCGACATTTTGAATCTGCAATTTCGTAGGATTTTAAAATGTCTCGAATTAAATATCGCGTGATTTTATAAAACTTTTAAAAAGTCTTTCTAATCTATATTGAATCTTTCCAAGAAACTTTTATGGAATTTAAAAAGTCTAAATTGAATCTGTTTGACTTTTAAATTCATAAAAATCTTTAAAAATCTTATCATTTCTTAATTAAATACACCTCTTAAGTAAAGATGTATAAATAGCATTCTCCAAAAATAATTACTAAAAACCATCCAAAATTATTATATTCATATATATACTCAAAATCGATTATTTAAAAAACTTCGTAATCCATAGTCCAAAAGTCCAAGCACCAAGCAGATCGTTAGTCATACACATCAGAATATCAGATCTCACCACATGAAAGCAATATACTACAATATAAAGTTCCATGTTTCTGAATGCACACAGAAAATTCTTTTCTTATGCTGAGAGAAAGCTCACAGTTTCCACACACACACTCTCTCTCTCTCTCTCTCTCAAATTTTCTCCTATGTTTTGATTTTTAGCAGAAATTAATTACTCGGAATTGATTATATTGCATTCTGATAAACTGTAAGCAGAAAAATGGAGTTGTTTTACTATGCGGTGTTTGGTGGGTTGGCCGCAGTGGTGGCAGCACTGGAGCTGAGCAAAACAAACAAGGATCGGATTAATACTTCAACGGCTTTCAATTCGTTCAAGAATAATTACCTTCTTGTTTATTCTCTAATGATGGGTGCGTGTATTACAGATCTGGGAGTTTAGCAATTCTTATGTGAGTTTAACTTATTTTAGGTTGTATTTTGATAGAAATGGTATGAAACGGGTGAATTTTTGTTTAATGGCATTGTTTTTTTGATTTGGATCCGTGGTGTTTGATCTGATCTGCTGAACGTGTGGTTTTCTGCAATGTTAATGCCCTGATTTGGATCTGAAATTCATGAATGCGTTGTTGTATTATGTTCTAGTTAAGAGAAGTATTGGAAATTGTTTTTGCGGTGGATCTAGATCTCATTGGAGTTTGTGTTTGTTTGCTGAAGTAATGTAGGGTGCTGATAATGATTAAATGTGAAATTATGTTGTGGTTGTACTGATTGAGAAAAGTCTCAATTAACTCATTTTGAATGGACAGAATTTGATCGTTTGGCTTAATTTAATTCGATGTCAATTTTCATTTAGAAAGTGACTCTGCAAATAATACTAATATTACAAGCAACTGTAGGAGTGAGGCATTTTTGTTGGTTCTGCACTAAGCAATGTCGTTGTAGTAGCCGTTAGTCTCTAATCTTGGGTTGCACTTTTGTTTAATGTTTTGTGGCTTGTGCATGGTGTATGTATACACGAGTTTATAATTCAGTTACCATATGTTATTTCAGCTATTATAGAGTAATATATTATTAATCTATGACTTATCTATTTCTCATTATTGTTGATTTCTACTATATGTGTAAAAATACTGTGCTCTGAGGTTGATTCATTCTACAAATTTCTTTCCCTTCTCCATTTCCTCTTTCAAATCTAAGATCCAAAAGGAAGGAGGAGATCATTTAGAAACATGGTGCAATCTGCTATGTGTTTATCTTTTGAACAAACTGCTGTTGGCTGCCGTGTTACAGCATGTCTAGATCCAATTTCATGTTGATGGTTTTAACAAGTAGCTCTTGGGATGGTTGTAGATATTTTCCCCTGATATATATATATATATATATATATATATATATATATATATATACTCTTCCTGATGGTTGCTTTTTCAATTGGCAATAGCGGGCGACTGGTTGCAAGGTCCATATGTGTACTACCTTTACACTACTTATGGCTTTGGGAAGGGAGAAATTGGACAGCTCTTTATCGCAGGATTTGGATCTTCCATGTTGTTTGGTACAATTGTTGGATCTCTAGCAGACAAACAGTGAGATATTATCCCAGAATCATTTAAATTTATTGTTTCTATTTCTCAGCAAATTTGACACAGGTGTTTCTTATTGAAATTTCAGGGGACGCAAGAGAGCTTGTGTGACTTATTGCATAACGTATATATTGAGCTGCATAACTAAGCACTCTCCTCAATACAAAGTTCTTATGCTGGGACGTATTTTAGGTGGTATCGCCACATCTCTTTTGTTTTCAGCATTCGAGTCATGGCTTGTGGCAGAGCACTTCAAGGTGAGTGCGCACCCTGTCGTCACCCCTTATATATATTGTGGTGACAGGTAATTTGGCTACCCTGTAGCCATACTTTGGTTACAATTTATATGAAAGTCACTTAAGTGTGCACCCCTGTCCCATCAAGAGAATATCATTTCATTTTGAATTATATGAAAGATGATTTGATTTGTACCCGTCCCATCGAGAGAATATCATTTCATTTTGAATTATATGAAAGATAATTTGATCTACATTTCATTTTTATCAAGGGTAGTGCTTTAAGAATATGACTACTATTGAAGCTACCCTGTTTTATAATATTGATGCTATTTTTCTGTTTCATATATCTTTGTAGAGGGGTTTTGATCAGCAATGGCTCTCATTAACTTTCTCTAAGGCAATTTTTCTTGGAAATGGTCTCGTTGCTATTGTCTCTGGGTTATTTGGAAATGTGCTTGTTGATACCTTCAGTCTTGGGCCAGTATCACCCTTTGATGCTGCTGCCTGCTTTCTAGCTATTGGAATGGCTGTAATATTATCATCATGGAGTGAAAACTATGGGGACCCTTCAGAGAACAAGGATTTACTTACTCAGTTCAAGGGTGCAGCTGTAGCAATTGCTTCAGGTAGATTTTGAGATCTGTCTCTATGTTGTATGATGTACTCTTGACTGAGGAAATTTCTACAATCTGCAAATCTTTTAAGGAGTGGATTGCAAAAATTTTGGAATCCTGTCCGCCGATTAATCACCTAGATTAGTAAGATTTATATTTCATGTCACCATTGTAGGCTGTGTCCACTATGTCTTCTGTGGATAATTTCAAGTGGCAGGTCCGAATTCATTTGTTTAATATGTTATCATACGGACAATTTTTTTTTTTTTTTTTTTCCTATTTATTTCCTTGTTCCACTTTTTGTCCATTCCAAAGAACTTAGAGTAATGGTTTACGTTGGTCAGATGAGAAGATTGCATTGCTGGGTGCCATACAGTCTCTGTTTGAAGGTTCAATGTATACATTCGTATTTCTCTGGACACCTGCTTTGAGTCCAAATGATGAAGATATTCCCCATGGTTTTATTTTCGCAACATTCATGTTGGCTTCAATGTTGGGAAGCTCAGTTGCGTCTCGTCTATTAGCACGCAACTCAACTAAAGTGGAGAGCTACATGCAGATTGTATTTGTTATTTCTTCTGCCTCCCTTCTGCTTCCAATTGTGACCAATGTAGGCCCAGAGTTCTATTTGTTCTTATTGTTTCACCCTCTCATGGGGATAATAACTGACTTCTTATTAATTGTGGCAGTTCTTGGTCACTCCCTCGAAGGTGAAAGGGGGTGGCATCTCATTTTCGGGTTGTCTCCAGCTTCTTGGCTTCTGTACATTTGAGGCATGTGTAGGGATTTTTTGGCCATCCATTATGAAGATGAGATCCCAATATGTCCCCGAGGAAGCCAGAAGCACCATCATGAACTTCTTCCGCATCCCCCTAAACATGTTTGTTTGCATTGTTCTATATAATGTACGTTGCTGGATCTTTTTATGTTGTATGGCTTTAACTATATATTTGATTCTGGTTTTTCATGAGTAGCTGTATAACACCCTGTTTCTGTTTATTCTCATTATTATTGAAGTTCTCTCTCTCTATTTGATATGCCTTTGGTTAGGGAACATAGTACCTTTATCCTATTTGTATTATTGTACATTTTCAACGTTCCATTGTTATTCAACCCTAGACTTTAGGCTGTAATTGTTGCATTTATGTAAAGTGCTAATTGCAAGATATTTAAAGGTGTTTTTGTTGTTTGGTTGAAGGTTGATGCATTCCCCATCACCATCATGTTTGGAATGTGCTCAATCTTCCTCTTTGTGGCATCCATTCTACAGAGACGTCTCTCGGCAATTGCAGACAAGCCAAGTGAGTATTATGTTGTCTGTAGTTGAATGACCTTTAGCTTATGTTTAGTACAATATACTGGACACCGACATGACTAACAGTAGAAATTTTAACTTCTTTTTCTTTCTTTTTTGATATTGTTTGGTATTATCCAGTTCACCTTTACCAAACATGCTATTAAACTATAACGTGAAGAACATTTGATTCAGGTCATTTAATACCTATAAACAACGATAATTCCCTTGGTACTCAAACTCTTGTACCTGTCTGATTTTAGCATATCTTTTTGCATGTTGGTAATTCAGCATTCTGAAGAAAACTGTTTCTTGACTACTATTGTTCTGTTGCCTATTACCTTTTCAGAAACAGAAGATTGGGCCATGATGAAGGAAAAGGATGCCGAGGGTGAGCCACTAAATGTTATGTGATGCAAATAGCGTCGAATAGCAAAAAGTTTTCAAGGTTTGTTAACAACCACGCATTCGTTAGCTGCAACCGATTATCTATAGTCTAGAGCGCAATTAATTGACTGCTGCGAAAGTTACGACAAGAGTTAATTGGTTACCCTGCAAAGAAACGTACAACGCATATAGAATTGCTGCTATGGTTGTTTGTCTGTTGTTTATGCAGGATGAAAACATATATAGTAGCACTTCATGGTTCCATAGCCGTGCTGCTAGGATATAAGATATTCAATGTTTTCTTTGTAAGTTTGGTATTTTGTTTTATTATCTCTAGGGTTCACATTAACTACCTATGAATCCCTAGTTTTGTACTTGACATTTATCATTATTGATTATATATTCCTACTGTAAGAATGAAATATTTCACATTATTCTTTGAACTTTCGGCCGTATTTTTTACTGTTTCTTTCTAGTAACTTGAGTGGAGATTTTCATGATGCATATATTAATTGGTTGGTGACAACTACGTTTTATGATTACTATAATAAAAAGTTAAATTATTATATCAATTTAGAAGGTTTGAGTTTTTCTTTTTCTTTTTGTTGTTGGTCACACGACTTTATTTCGATATTATTCTATTTCACGTCTCAGAAAAAAACCACCCCATTTTTTCTTCGTTTTTGTTCTACCTGTTGGATCATGAATGTGCAAATCAGAATTGAGTCGATTTTTGTAAAATAGCTTCGAGTTTGAGCTTTAGTGCAGATTGCTTCAAGCTGTACAACTATTCAGTTCGACTAATATAAACTGCTTTGGTTCCTTGAATTGGTTAAATATCAGAGCGAGTTAACCTAATTGTGTTCGTGTTTGTTTTTCTATTTTATTTTATTATTTTATTATCTAATTGTGAATTTTCATCATAATAAACATTTTTTCCAAGTGGCGAAGAGGGTATTTCCTGGGCAATGGATCGAGAACTTTAGATGCGATGGAACCCATATTAAGAGCTGGTTTGATGGAGCTTAAAAATTTATTAAAAAATTGAATTCAAAGTTAATAATTAATTTTAACTATTGACTTATAATTTTTTAACTATATATTTTATTACATTATTATTAAAATATGCTAAAAAGTTCCACTCTTTGGCTAAGTATCAAAACGAAGGAAGTTAAGATTCCTTAATCCACTGTCTTTTGACAAATTTTGTCAATACCCATATTTATAGATGCCTCTTTTATCTCTTTGGAACATTTCCCACCATGCTCTCTAATTTGCATAAAAGGCCGAGTGGTCCAATATATTTGTACTATACAACAAATAAATCTAAACTTGAAGTAACTAAATTTGAAGTAACTAGACAATTCTACTCCTGATATTATCTATGCAAATAAAACGATACCCAAAAATTGAACTAAAGGTTTACTACTCGGTGCAAAACCTCAATGAACTCTTTTTGCTTGTGATTCATCTTTTTACTTATATTTGATGAATGTATCTCATGAGATTTGAATATCTCTCTAACAATTTTCTCGTTACTTCTATTTTTTGAATTAGTTTAGTCTACAATTAGCTTCCCAATATCTTCTTGGATGCTATGATCTCCTGATTGGGCAATCTCTATACATAATCTATGCTATTGTATAAGAATCTAGCATAGATTTGATTGGTATTCAGCTTCTCTATTGATCAACATTTAGGGTTGGCTGTTGACTCAATGTCATTCTCTTTTTAAAACAATTAATAAACAAGAACTAAACTGATTCACGTGGTTCTAAAATCAGTTCACGTAACCATTCATATATCCACTAAATGGAATCTAACATAGTTTTAATTGGTATTCAGCTTCTCCATTAAAGACAAAATGATTAAAAAATATATAATTTAATAATTTATTGTACAGGGATTTTTACCCTTTTTTTGTCTGACCTAACCTAACTACTAATGATTTCTCACTCACTTGAACAGAATATCATTTGAAGCAGACCACAAATATACCCTTTTGTCCTTATTGCAGTGTATTATTTAATTAATAATAAACAATATTGCCTTACTAAGTGACATACCTAAGAATCTGTAGTTGTTATTTTCTCACCGTCCAAATCCCGCATACTCATTAAAAGTTTATCGACTAATGATATATTCAATACGTTGCACTGTATAGTATTATATTGAACAAATTAATAATTTTTAATTATATTTCATTTAATCAAAACTTAAGCTTTGTCCATTACCGATATGTAAGGTGATATCTAATAAGCCTGACATGTGGCAATTTTTTATAAACGAAAGACAATAAGACCTGACCTCATATGTTTTGTTTGATACTATATTAGTCATCTCATTTTGTAAACTTAAGTTATTAGAAGTATAATATATGTATTTAAAATAAGAAATAAAGAGTATAAGCGGAAGCAATAATATACAAATGTTTTAAAACTTTTTTTGAATAAATAAATAAATAAATAAAATATTAATTCTTTTTAGAGAACTATTTAATAGAGCCATTTACTAATGTAGCAAGAAAAATGCATGAAATAAAATATGAAACCTTTGAATTCTCAGTAGGGGGAAAAGATATGTGCCTAGATCTGCCCTATATGACTATATATTATAAATTGTTGACTGGGATAAAGTAATTATATATATTCCATTTCCTTTTTTATATATAGACACATGGAAAGAGAGTTTGAATTTAAGCACATAGCATTGGTTACCACATAATTCAAAAACAATATTTTCATTCACTACTTCTTGCTTTCTGGTACCTTTTTCTTTCTATTGGTTTAGCAAAAAATCGAGTAGAGCAGAAAAAAGAATTCACGTAGACGTAGTTGACTGTTTGATATCAAATTTATTGTGAATAAACTTACTTTGTTATTAATGTCGTATTTGTGGGAGGGACTATTATTTTCCTTTAAAATTAGTTAAAAACATAAATATATATGTCATCTTCCTCTAATCCTCCCAAGACATGCTCAACTCCATATATTCCAGAGTAGTGGATTGATATCGTAAAAGAAAAGATTAATAAACGATAGTTATTAAAATTTATTCTTTATAAGATCGTTCATATTTGTTCCGAGAACGTCTTTAGAGTGCACCGAATCAATATGTTACACTTTAAATGCAACATCATAATAAACTAGAATTTTCTATATGAAATATTTTCCAACATTCTATTTAAACCACCATTACATTGGGTGGTTTATTTTAATAACCCTAAAATGTGTGATAATATAATTTTGGGTTAATTACATTTATAGTCTTCATTCTTTCAATTTTGTAATAATATCATTCCTATTCAATTTTATTCGTATATATCAACTCCATTCTTTCATTTTACTTGTACAGATGGTTTTCAAATAATTTTGTTGACAATTTTACCTCTAACTTAAATAATTAAAGAAAAAAAAATTGAAAAAATTGCATTTGACGTCTTCGTTCTTTTTAAAAGTGTAAATAAGTCATAAACATTTTATTTGTAAAAATTAAAAGAACAATTTTTTTTTAAAAAAAATGAAAAGCTGCACATACAATTGGAACCACATCATGCTTCTTCATGACGGGTCGACTTTAAAAATTCACTGCTGGTGGTGGCTCCGACACCTCTATATATCTCGAGTTCCTACCGAGTTAAAAGTGACGTGTCCTCAAAATGGCGATGTTAATGCTCAGTTACCTATAGACCTGGGTAGCAGCCAAACCTTTGACAAACGAGTTCTCAGAACATTAGAAGTGGGGGGATTTCAAATGCAATTTTTTCATTTTATTTTTTCTTCAATTTATTTAAGTCAGGGTTAAAATTGTTAAAAGCAATATT
Source organism: Forsythia suspensa (assembly GCA_023638005.1). Classification (NCBI taxonomy): domain Eukaryota; kingdom Viridiplantae; phylum Streptophyta; class Magnoliopsida; order Lamiales; family Oleaceae; genus Forsythia; species Forsythia suspensa. The sequence goes on from CM042666.1 coordinate 50,672,657, forward strand.
TGGAGACTATTTGTGTGAATAAAATGAAAAGATATAATAATATCTACAAATAAAATTAAATGAGGATGATATGGTTACAAATTTGAAAGAATGAGAATCCCCATAATTTTATATTGATGACTTGGCATTGCCAAATAATCAAATCCATGCACAACACTTCCAAAAGAATATATGGGTTTTGGATTCTTAAATCTTGATAATGAGAATGTTGTTCCATATGCTAATTAATAATGCTGTCCCTTCCTATCGCCTGTCCTTGTTTATCAGGAATCAATCATAGTTTCATATTAGAAAAACCAAACCCTACTTCCTATATAATGAGGGGTATGCACCATCAATTCTCCTAATCCGTTGAAGAGTACTGATCTCAGACTAGAACCAAAACCATGCCCATAAATTAACCTTTTTTTCACTTTTATAAAATACAGTATTCGTTAGCTTTTCGATGGTCTTTGATTCAGATTTGAATTAGAAACCTCATTTGTAAAATAAACATTTTTCCACTTTTGTGAGACATCAAACTCAAAAATCACTGATACTTTGACAATTTTTCGATGGCCTTTATTTCGGACATGAATCAGAGATCTTGTCCGTAAAGTAAACTATCCCAGAGTTCATGATTGTGAGAAGTAGACATGGTGTGATATTGACTGCGGTTCAGTCCCTTGTGATGCATGGTGCTTAAACAGTGTGGAAATGAGCCGAATCAATATCACTCTTGTAAGCTTCTTTGCTGCCCAATCCTATTTCTTCTGCATCAAATTGTAAGCCATGTTTTCACCCGTTTTTCATTCTTTTAGGCCAAGATTTTTTTTTTCTTCAGTTCAATGGTAATGAAAATTGCAGGAAAAATATATAGATCCAGAACATTTCAAATGGTACTCGACAAATCTCCCATACAAAAAAAGAGCAAGCCAGAAGAATATATATCAGGTACCTTAACAACAAATAGAAATGCGCCACCAACGACGAAAGTTTCAGTCGTGGGTTTTTGGCATCACAGACCTGGTTTTTAACCATCGACAGAAACTTCCCGTCATTGATGAACCTTTGGTAGCAGATTTGTTGGCATCAGCCGCGGAAATATCCGTCGAGATGCTGCACTTTTTTGTAGTGAACCCCACAAATGATTTTCTCTACATCAGTTCTTAATGAGCATTCTAATTTCTTGAAATAGTCTATTGTGGAGCATCACTAAATATGGGTAAGCCTATTGCACAAGGGGATTGGCACTCCTGGGTAAAAAAGAGCTTGATGGAGTCTCTACTATCAGCTATAGCTACAATACACGTTTCGTAAATGGTATTAACATCTCCACTAATTAATAGATTTTACCCAAGTTCTATTGTACTGAATAGGAATATTTGCTTAACTTTTAACTGGCTATATTTTTTATCACTTCTTGGCAAAGTAAAGCTGCAGATTTGCCTATGATAGTCCACAAAGCCATAGTAATGTTAGCACTCAGTTCGAACAACTGTCGCGTATGTCCTATTTTATTTGTCAAGCTTTCTTAGGTTTGGTTTGGTATTACTGTGCTTTTAAGAGAATCAGCTTCTGTTGTGATGTAAAAAAATCGATTTTGGGAACAATCAGATCAGTGTTTGGTAAACTCTTGTTTCAAAATTGCTATATATTTCAAAAGCAGCATTTGAAACTTGAACGTTTGGTAAACAAAAGCAATTTATTGTTGTAACGGTATTAAATTAATAAAAAAGATATTGATTATAATAATGTTAATTTGTATTATTATTATTATTATCACAAGTGGTAAAATTCATTTTTTTTCCTAGTCAAATATTTTTTAACAAGACAATGCATTCATTATTATTCTTTTAAAATAAAAATAAAAATAAAAATAACCTAATAAATTTCAAATTTTATAAAAATTACAAAATAAAAGTATAGTCATATAGTGTAAAAATTAATTATATTATATTATTTTTTATGATCCAACTTGCATCAATTCGATTTCTAGGAATTATTTTAATTAATTATGGGTAAAAGGGAAATTTTAAAAATATATAAATGAAAAAGTTAAAAGCAGAATCTGAAAAGCTACCATTTTGCTGTTTTTCAAAATCTACTGTCAAATGAGTCAGATTATTTTATAATCACTTTTAAAAAAATTGTCATACGCCTAAATCAACTTTTGATTATTTCAGAATTAGAAGTTGTGCTCCAAAATTAATCCCAAACGGAACCTTAGATTTGGACAACTAAACACAAAAAGTATGTCTTAACTCGATTGGGTTGTGATAGACTCAATCAAATCAAGATAAAAATATATATTTTTGAAACAAAATCCAAAATTGGAAAAATAGAAAAATAAAAATGTCTTAAATTCTAAATCGCATTGTCCCCTTTAATATACGGTTTTAAAAAAAGAGGTATGCGGACAAGGGCAGCACGGCTTGGGACTGTAGTCAAAAGTGGATCAGTTCATTGAGAATCGAACTGAATTCTTCTAGTTCTTGATCTTAAAATCAAAGTCTAGTGTTATCTGAATTAAACCAAATTAACCGGTTCAGTTCGAGTATAGTGCAGTTCGGTTGGTTCGAGTGAAATTGTTACTTTAGTAGTTCAATAGCAACTCACTCACTCACTCATCTCCCTCTCTCACACACGCTCGGCTCGAGAGCGCGCAAATCGCAATGTACCTGAAGAAGGCGTTCTGGAGCAACGGGTTGAACTCGGAATCGGAGTCCGAGTCACAATCACCTGTCGGAGACCTGGTTAAATCGCTCGACAAGCAAAGGCTTTACAGGGAGGTGACCCTCGCGCTGCGAACAGGACTCCGAGATGCACGCGCCGAGTTCTCATTCCTCCGAGTCACCGGTTTGCGCAACATTCTCAAGTTTCTCCGATCCGTCGCCGAGTCCGATTCCACCATCAACCTCTTCTGCCACTCGCAATCCATTCCCCAACTTCAAGGTCTCGTACAACACTCCATTTCCTTTATTTATTCTCGCAAATGGAATTATAAAATTTAAAATTTATATTTGAATCTCTTTTCCTAATGCTTGCGTCTAGGGGTAGACAAAAGTTTAAATTTGTAATGGATATAGGAACCAAGAATCGACAGTTTATGGTTTGGTTATCGGTTGTAGATCCAAAACCAAAGAACCGGCCTGTTTTTTTAATTTTTTTCTTAAAATTCATCCCATAAAAATAAAAATATTTTTATTTCTATGTTTGTTATTTTGTATTGAGATGGAACTTGTGTTCAGAACTTGATATGTCATTCTTTTGTGAATGGATTAAGGATTGGAAGTTATGATTTGTTAGATTGCCTTGTCCTTTCAAACAAGGAGAGAACGAACACAGTTGTTAGCTTAGAGTTCCAGTTTGGTTCCATAATTTAAGTTGGAACCGACAGTTCCATTTACAAGATAGCAGTGGTTCTTGGTTAGGTTCGGTTTGGTTCTTTCAGAACTGGACTGCTCCCACCCCTACTTGCGCCTTAGAGAATTTGATTGGACGTTAATATTTGTCAAACAATTCATATGATTACCACATTGTTGATGCTTTGGAGCTCAATGCCATGATGTATAATTGACCTAAATATGAGCTCAAAAAAGTTATTGATGGACCAATTTAGGTTTCTTGTTTTTTTTTTCTCATTTTTGTCTAGAAAAAACAAGTAATATTAGAAAAAGATAAAGGTTGTTTTTGGAGCTTAGAATATGGGAAGGAATAGAAAAGACATCAACTGGAAGTAGTTATTGATGGACCAATTTAGGTTTCTTGTTTTTTTTTTTTTTCTCATTTTTGTCTAGAAAAAACAAGTAATATTAGAAAAAGATAAAGGTTGTTTTTGCAGCTTAGAAAATGGGAAGGAATCGAAAAGACATCAACTGGAAGTAGTCTCCATAGTTTACTTAACATAGACAACAAGGGAGAAGTAAAAGAATATTTTAATTGAAACATAGATGGAGAATAATCACTCCTTTCATTTTGCATTATTTTCTTTTCTTTTTGTGTTTGGATCTTTCTCCTAATCCTCAAAAATATTAATATGTATTTCAATTCCTAAGTTTATATAGTAGGAAAAATAGAGCAATTGTCATCAGGATGATTTTCTTGGCAACAAAGAAATGAAAGGTTTTACCTTTTTAAATTAGATTATCAAACTGAAATTGAGCTGAGCCTGTTCATCGACCTGTCTCCTGGTAGATTTTTCTTTTTGCCTCGGCCTTATTTTCAGGATTTCCCCAATCTTTGTAAGCCTTTGTGCATCAAAAAAGAACGTTGATTTCGTCTAATCTAAAAACCATTAAGCATCTTTGTTTCAAATTCTACCTTTGAGGTTTCTCTTTCTTATGGAACAAAGTGACTCAAAGTTGTGTTCTTGATCTTGTCCTTCAGATAATTGAATTACGTGAAAGTATTAAAGGTATCAACCTGAAAAATAACAATAATACTCTTTGTGCATTTTGGAATTTGAATGGTCTGTGATGGATTGCTTTTGACGTAGCAGTGGTTCCAGTTCTTTTTCAACACTCTCTAAAAGATATAGATGACCAGAGGGTAACAAGTCTGGACCATATATTTTCTGTTGAACCTATGAAGATAGTTAGTCCTTCAACTGATGCTGAAGTGGCTCTTGCTCTACGAGTTCTGGAAGGATGTTGTCTTCTTCACCGAGAGAGCACTATCCTGGCTCATCAACACAAGGCAATTCCGGTACATGGATATAATCCTTGTTTTGCAACTTGCTTGTCAAATGATCTTTAGTGTATTATATTTTGTTTTTCAGAACCTGTTATCTTCTGTAGACTTTTCGGCAATATACATTGAAGTGCAAAATTCAGGGATTATTGTGTAAAAGATTTTCACAGCCCCATCTACCTTTTGAGTAAAAACAAGGCTATATTCCTCTGAGAGCTTTATTCTTCAAAGTTTTTATTCTTGATAGTATTCACATCGAGTTTATGATCTACTTTTTGGTGGCTAATACCAAAATTGAACGTTCTGGTTACTAATTCTAATACCAAATTTAACATAGTGTGACATCATGCAGGTTTTGATGAATACTTTATCAACCCGGGGAGTCCTTGAACAAGGTGCATGCCTAGATGCTTTAATCTCAATTATGCTGGATTCATCTGCCAATCAAATGGTATGTCCAGTTGTGCAGCTGCTAGTTGTTGAGAAAGTCTGGTCTAAGAACCACAGGTCTAAGAACCACATTTTTGGGGCCTCCTTGTGTCTTTTTATATGAAAAAATATACTGCATGTATAGTTCACGGCAACTAAATGCATGCCTGCTCAGAAAAAAGCTAGTGTAGGTTGTTTGGCTGTGCGCTGCATATTATTGTAAAAGATACAAAAACTCTATATTGTTAGAACATGAATTGCAGTTATTTGTCCATGCTTTGCTACATACTTTCTGAAGAATTCTAATCAAGCTTCTTGTCAAATTTACTCAAGTATTTGATGTTCGTTGGCTATTGATGTTCCAGGATTTTGAGTCGTGCAATGGTATTGAGGAAGTTGCTCTTCTTATAAGAGACAAACAAATAGAGGAAAATTTGAGGTATCTTTGGTTTGCAACTTGTATTATTTAATTCACTGGAAGGTCTTCTCTTATCTTAACTATTACAAATGTCGAAGTAAAAATCATTTTTTTTATTTTTTCGCTGGTAAAAACTAAATATTCAATGTCCAAATCCTTGGTGTGGTTCAATCTCTACGTTTTTCTGAGAGAGCACATTGCTTGTCCCATATATACCTTCAAAATTTGCCAACTGGCTGATAGTGTGGTCATTTCATCAGGTTGAAATGTGGGGAGTTTTTGTTGCTTCTTATTGGACATTTAAACGGAAGGGAAAAGCCTCCCATGGTGACAATACACGAGGATATAAGGCGATTTTTGGGGGAAAAATCTGCTTCCTTGATATGGGCCGCAAGTCAATTTGGATCAACCCTTGATCCAGAGCAAAGGCTGACAGCGCTACACATTCAAGCTCGCAGGGTCATCGAGTCAATTGATCTTTACTGAATGCAAATCTCGGGTTAGTGCTTTTGGCATTGTAATTCTGATAAGCAGTTTGCAATGTCATCTGCACGGTGAACCTCGGCTTTGAAATCTGCCTCATGTTTGGTTGTGCTTTAAAATTACTTTTGTATAAAGGACGCCAATACTTTCTCAAAAAGTAAGTCCTGTTAGTAAAAGAAGTAAATTGAAAAATCTGTTTGACAAAATAAGTAACTGCACAGCCAGAATGCTTGCGGCAAGTCATGTTGGATCACTCCTCGACCCATAGCAAGGCTGACAGGTCTGCACATTCAAGCCTGCAGGGTGCTTCTGTCAGTTGGATCTTAATTGAACTCAAGCACAAGTATATTGGTTTTGGCACCAGAATTATCACAAGTAATTTCCATTGTCATCTAGACAGAGGACTTTGTAGTTTGTTTTGTGCAGAAATTATCTAAATTGTATGCCAATTTTATTCCAATCTCATCTTTGTGATAAACCATCCAAAATGGGTACCATTTAAGCTTCTGAATCGAGTTAGTTTGTGTAGAATTTTTAAGGCTCAGTTATGGGTGCTTGGCGCACCGCTCGACTCCATCTTTAAGGACCTCCACTATCACACAATTATGAAAAGTTGAGGATGGCTGTCATAGCATGAGACCTTTGTAGTTTAGATTGATCCTTGTAGCTTCTTAGTCATAGCATGAGCCTGGTAATAGCTTGTGGTCAACTAAATATAATTAAGAGAAAAATTCACAACGCATACACTGTGCTTAAAAATTACTTATCTCCTAAAAAAAAGTAAGTTCATACATGCCCTAAAACTTGCATTTGAGAGCCCGAAAAATTATACGATATATTAAGGGTAAATTGCAACTAGTGTTCCCAATTTTTGACTTCATTTGTACTTGTATCCTCAATATTTAATTCTTGGCATTCACCACCACCACAATATTTTATATAATTAGCAGCTAATACCCTTTGTGACCAAAATACCCTTCAACCTTTTATATAATTTACAACCTTTTATGTTATTTGATGTCATATTAAAATATTTCACAACATTTGTATTTGTTTATTGATATAATATTTGATTGTGAAATATTATAAATATTGTAATATTTGATGCCATATTATAAATATTTAAACACCATAATTCATCAAGGGTGTTCTCCTCCACCCAAGTGGGGAATCTTATTTTCCCCACTTGCATATGTAACATCCACCTAAGCACATGTGGTCTAAAAATTAAAAATATGGTCAACATTTCCGCCCCTCCCCTCCCCAAAACACCCTACCCTCATTTCGGACCCTCTCTCTCTCTCCCCGTCCGAGAAAACCACCATTTTTTGCCTAGAAATCACGAGTCTGTGGCGACTTGACGCGGCCTCTGTCGCCGTCTTCGCCACCGATTGACTCGCCTCCGTCGCCTGGCCCTCGCGGTTCTGGTGTCTGTTGCTCTGTCGCCGTCCGAGTGGCTCGGTGTTCTGGTGATTGAGGCGCCTCTGTCGTCGGACATCGCCACCGATTGACGCGCCTCTGTCGCCGTCCGAGTGGCCCTCGCTGTTCTGGTGTCTGTGTTTTTTCCGGTTGTCCTCTATTGCGCCGTGTTTGTTCCGGTGGCTCCTCTATTGCCGGCTTCAATTCCGTTCACACAGCGACTGCTCTTGCCCTAAAAAACGACATCCGAATCTGGTATGAGCACCATTTCGCAATTTTGTGTCATTGGATGTTTTTATTAAAAAGCAACCGGATACTACAAAATTATTTGTTTTTTGCGAATCGGTGAATGTGGTCGGAAAACAACATCTGAGGGTCAGAAAAATTAATTCTACCCAATGATTTTATAATGATAGGGTTCGTATGTGTTGTTGAAATCGAAAATTTTTTGCGGTACATTTGATCTTTGATTTGAATAGCGATGATACAAATTTGGTACCTTTGATGCTTTGAATTTGAAATGTGATGCAAATTTGGTACCTTTGATGCTTTGATTTGAAATGTGATGCAAATTATTTTACGAATGGTTGAGGAGAACACCCTTGTGATTGAGTAAAAGGCGTTGATGATCAATGTTAATGATCTTGTATGATTTATTCAATTTCGTACCTCGACAATTTGTTCCAGTATCTTGGCTTGGCGGTCCGGACGGCATGAGAATGGGGTCTTCTAAACTTTCATGCAACCGGTTTTCTCGCAGACCATGGCGGTGCAATATGCATCTAGGCGAAACATGATCCGAGCTAATAATATATATTTCTAAATTTGTAATAGAATCGTATGATATGGAATGTATTGGTATTCACGTGATATTTGTGTAATATTCGAATAACAAATAGGTAACGAATGTCTTCTTCAAGTGGAAATGATCCTCAGCCACGACTTAGATGTAGATGTGGTATGTATATGAGGATTCATACCTTGCACTCCGAAAGGAATCCAAATCGTCAATATTGGAGATGTCATAGTATAAAGGTCAGTAACATTTTATCTAGTAGTTTGTGGATTGGATAATTGCATTGATTTCAATTAAATTTATCTATTGCAGAATGGTGTACTGTGCGGGGGTTTTAGTTGGGCTGACGAGGTTGAATCTAATGTGGGATGGCAGTCCGAAGGACGTGAACATACAAGTAGAGATTTGAATGAATTGAAGTGTGATGTGCTTAGGTTAATTGACAAGGTAGAGCGGTTAGAAGACACGGTGTGTTCACTTACGCCTTGAATTGAGTAGGGAAAAAATTGCTTTGGGATTTTGTCATGTATTCATATATTGTTGTTGTTGTGTTTGTTGTAATTAAATTATGTTTGTGAATTATGAGTCAACTAAGTACGAGAATATGTAAATTGTATATGTAATGGGGTATTTTTGTACCGATAAATGCTACTATTCAACATTATGGGATTATGATTTTAATTTATTAGCTTTTTATGGGTCATTATGGATAACTAGTGTTTTACGTATCCATACAAAAATAATCAAGCAAACACTAGTTAAAAACATGGAAATTTAAGCAGTACAAAATACTACAAATACTAGTTATCCATAATGACCCATTTGATTTACTACAAACATGGGAACTTAAGCAGTACAAAATACTACAAACCGACTTCAAATATAATAACACCGAATTGATACATTATCAAGCAAACACTAGTTAGAAATTATCCATATGATTTACTACAAAACACATTCAACAATTACATACTACAAACTAAAATGATAATTAGAACTAGCAATTGAAGTAAAAGTAGCGTCATCTCTCCCATCATCATCATGGGTCTTCGTAGTCATATTGTGTCTCGTGAAAGTTGCCGACATTTGACCTATCATGAAGTCTCGGGCAAGTTCTTTTGTCATGTCCATTTACACCGCAAACTGAACACTGTCGACTACATCTTGACATGGCCTTCTCTTTCGATGACTTCAAACGTTTTCCAGACCCCTTAGCTCTAACTCCAGTCGGATCTTCTATTACTTGTTGGACCTCACGACTTTGGCTACTTGACTTGGTTTTGTCGAAATTCCCACAATCATCAATTTCATCCACTCTCAAATTCAACCTTTCTAACTCACCTATTGCAAACGTACTGCGATCATCTGATAAGGATGCATTATCCACCAACACTTGAGCCTTATGTGATAACAGCCCATGGCGTCCCATTAACCTTTGGATAGTAGAGTCGTCCCCATAGTTAATTTCACGAGTTTCGCAATCAAGACTCCTTTTGCATTTTTGTCCACCGTCGCAATATATATTTTTCCTCGAAGTAGTAGCACTTGTTTTTCTTCGAAAACAAATCATATGGCGACATGGATAACCTTCAAAATCAAAAGTTCGGCAATCGCATGAAACAAAGTCGATGTCATGTAATATTGCAGCTCACGAGCCCCCATCAAAGTTATGTCCATGCTCTAATCTCTCGAACGCAGATGTTTTCATGTGATTGAAAGTTTCTTTCTTCGAGCAAATGTATAAATTACTCTTCACAACTTCATTACGAAATAACAAAAATACCTTCTTCGTGTAGATATTAACCATCCGACTTTCCATCATAACACTTGGTGTCACCCGTGGTTTTCATTCGGATCAACATGGTTTGCTACTAATTCGTCGTGACGTTGATGACTCAATGCCCTATTGAACCCGGTAATGAATCCCATCAATGAGTTCTTTCGCTCACACATACTTCTTCAGAAATGAGTGCCCACTCTCGGATCGTTGGCTACTAGACATACCTGCACTGAAGATGTGTTTAACGTACGCTGGTACCCATCGACTACGGATATCATACATCGTTTGTAGCCATTCATTACAATGCAAACCTGTGTTCACCATTGCTTCATTCCATTGCGCTTCAAATTCGTCAGGGAACTCTGAATTTTTTATTATACGAACTAGCAAATGGTACTGCTCATTGTACACCATCGCGTTTATTTTTTCTGAAAACTTGTTCAAAATGTGCCAAATACAGAATCGATGGAAAGTTGATGGCATGACTATTGATATGGCCTTCGCCATTGCAGCATCTTGATCAGTTATAATCATTCGAGGCGCTTGATTGGAGTTCGACTCCATGAACTTGGACAACAACCACACAAAAGACTCTGTAGTTTCGTCGCTCAAAAAACCACACCCAAAAATAATAGTCTGACCATGGTGATTTACTCCTACGAAAGGGGCAAATATCATTGAGTACCTATTTGTGTTGTAGGTTGTATCGAATACCACGACATCACCAAAACAACCATATGACCGTCGAGATCCTGCATCAGCCCAATAACACCGAATAAACTTATTTGCGTCGTCCAACTCGTAGTCAAAATAGAAGTTTGGATTTTTCTCTTTCTCGAATGTGAAATGATCAATTAGGGTTTCAGCATCATGACCCCTTTCCTCTTCTCGAATGTTTCTTTCATGATTTCTAATATCTCTCTCCGTGCACCCAATTAATGATGGACCACCAGAATCTATCTCCATAAGCCGTAACTGCTGGCACGTGGGTATATTTGCATCAGCAAATTGTTGACTAAGTGCTTTCTTTGTAGCCGTTACAGTCCGATGTGATCTTAACAAATGCACTCGACTTGGAGTAGTGAGAGCATGATTGTGTTCCTGAACAAATTTGGTCGACTATCCACATTGGTCCCGCTTTGTTGCTTAATCATCGCTAATCTAGCGCAACATCCAACTCGTGTTCCGCCCGCTTTCTTTCCCAAAGACGCGCACGTAATCTTTATGTTTCTTCTGATAGGTGTCATCTGGTTTTCCTTCCTTCGAACAAACAAACATTTTCCAATATATTTCGTTTGTAACCTTATTTTTTTTACTATTCTCAATTCTTGCACTGAATCCAGCTTCCCGAGCATATTGATTATAAAATTGGTACGCCGCCTCATGTGATGAAAATTCTTGCCCAATCGCAGGAATATTATCACTAGCAACTTGAGGAACATACACATTGTCATCAATTTGTGAATCCATTCCTGTCATAATAAAAAATCCAACATTAAAATAATGAAGTTATCTTATATGTATGAAAATAATACTTTAATAACCATTGTCTTTATTTTCATTATCTTCGGGGAAAATTTAGTGTTTAACACTTAAGCATTTTGTGATTTTTTTAATTTTCTGCATTCCAAATTAATAACACCTTGCTGCATTTTTTTTAGTTATTCAAATTTTCCATAAAAAAAAAAAATACCTTTGAAACCGGAACAAACACGGCGCAATAGAGGAAAACCTAACAAACACACACAAGCAATAGAGGAAAACCGAGCAACAGACACCGAAATCATGAGGGCCAAAGCGACGGAGGCGAGTCAATCGGTGGCGAAGATTTGGCGGCAGAGGCAGCACACAAGGTCGCCGCACTCGTGATTTCTAGGGCAAAAAATGGGGATTGGACGGGAGAGAGAGAGAGAGGGTCCGAAATGAGGGTAGGGTGTTTTGGGGGAGGGGCGGAAATGTTGACCATATTTTTAATTTTTAGACCACATGTGCTTAGGTGGATGCCACATATGCAAGTAGGGAAAATAAGATTCCCCACTTGGGTGGAGGAGAACACCCTTGCATAATTCATTACCATAATGTGATTCCAATCCGGTTAAGTTTTAGCTTTGCGTTTGGTAGGGATTAAAAACCCATTTTGGTTTTTTTAAATTGTAATTTTGACTTTTCAACTCATTTTAACATGAAAAGTCAACAATTTCAACTCAAATAAACCAATTTTGGTTTATAAACTGCTTATAATCTCTATCAAACGCAATAAAAGAGTTAATTTTAGTCCATAAATATATTACGGTAATGAATTATGGTGTTTATATTAACAGAACACAATTTATAAATATTTGAATCTTTTAAAATTATATAATTCTAATCCCTCTCGAGTCTTTTCAAAATATTAGTTTTTGGTTCGTGCATTGCACGTGGTGTATTTATTATATTGTATTTTAATCCTTTTCAAGTTATCGTTGTGATAGATTGTATAATTAATAATGTAATGTAGGTAACAAAAAATCATTTTTTGTAAATATGAAATTTTACCTTAGATACATTATATTTAAAATTTAATAAGTGTTTCCAATATTTAATAATGAAAATACAAAATTTATTGATAACAATAATACATAGAATAAAATTTTATTTGGACTAGATAATACATTTATTTAGATTGGCTAACAATAATACAGTTATTGTAACCTACAAATTTACAATATTTCACAATCAAATATTATATCAATAAACAAATGCAAATGTTGTGAAATATTTTAATATGGCATCAAATAGCATAAAAATTTGTAAATTATATAAAAGGTTGAGAGGTATTTTGGTTACAAATGGCATTAGCTGCTAATTATATAAAAGGTTGAGGTGATGGATGTCAAGAATTAAATACTTGAAAATACAAGTACAAATAAAGTCAAAAGTGTTGGGATATTTTCTCAAAACTTGCCAAAATCAGACAACTGTTGAAATGGAAGACTTCTAGGTCGACTAAAATTACAAGTTTCCTAATCTTGGACACTTTGGTAGTCGAAACTTGGAAGATATCCAAGTCAACTAAAATTGAACAAGTTTCCAAATCTTGGACTCTTTGGTAGTTTAAACTTGTAAGAAAATTAGGTCATTCGTTAACTATAAATTAACGTGGTTTATTCTCTTTTGTAGGTTGTGACCTGAGGGTTTTCTGAGAGAAAAATTGTAAGCCTAGCATCATAGTTGTTTTTCTTGTTCTCTTTGTGGGTTGTACAAAGAGTAGAAATTGGTGGGTGCGGTAAAGTTTAGGATATTATTTTTCTTGAGATACTTGGGATTTGGGTGGGTGAAATCTATATGATTGTAACAATTTTTCATATAGTGAAAGCTTTGACAGTCCGTGAATCTTTCTCTATCTTTTTATATTTTTCTGTTTCGTTAATTTTCTCTGAACAAGGATCTTGTGGGCAATAAATGAATTGGTCTCAATTCCCAACAGTGATATCAGAGCGTCAGGTTGTTCAGAGTGTTGGAGCACAGAGAATAGAAGATATGTCTATTAAATATAACGTGGAGAAATTCGGCGGAAGAATCAATTTTGGCTTGTGGCAAGTACAAGTCAAGGATATTTTGATTCAATCTGGACTGCACAAGGCTTTGAAAGGGAAACCAACCCCTGTTTCTGACAAAGATACTGAAAAATCCAGTATAAGCAATGAGGTTTGGGAAGATTTGGATTTGAAAGCTGCAAGTACGATACGTCTTTGTTTAGCAAAAAATGTTCTTGCAAATATTCATGGAATATCTGCTGCAAAGGAACTTTGGGAAAAACTTGAACAGTTGTATCAAACAAATAGTCTTTCAAATCAGTTGTACTTGAAAGAACAGTTTCATTCTCTGCGAATGAATGCAGGTACAAAAATTTCGCACCATCCGAGTGTTCTCAATGGAATCGTTTCTGAACTGGAGACTATTGGAGTTAAACTTGATGATGAGGATAAAGCGTTAAGACTCATCCGGTCTCTTCCATCCTCCTATGAACACATCAAACCAATTTTGATGTATGGGAAAGAAACCGTGAGTTTTGAAGAAGTTACAAGTAAATTAATTTCTGAAGAAAGAAAGGTTGAGTGGTGGAAGTAATTTTTCATCTGAAAACTCGTTACTTGTTGCTGAAAAATGGAAGAAGAATAACTACATGAAAAGAAAAGTATCTTGTTGGAATTGTGGACAACCTGGTCACGTGAGGAAAAATTGTCCAAAAGGTGTAGCGAGTGCTCGGCTAACGCTTCGACATCGACATCACGGACAATATGTCTCTCTTTATGGGAGACGATGATGTCGCTTGAGTAAATATTTACATCCTTATGGCATGCGCTAGTTGCCATGATAGAGGATGTGTTACTACTAGCGGGTCCACATTTGCACATGGGCATTGGCTTGATATTAATGCAAGGTGTGTGGTGAAATTTATGTCGATGGTGATGAACTTCTAAGTAAGTCAAGCAGGGAGTTGCACCATAATATTTCAAAGAATTTTTTTCGACATGAGCCGATGAAATTCTTAGAATTCATTAATTCTAGGTGATTATACTTATATGGTGGAGTATGTTAATTCTCTGCTTTGAGAATTGGGATTGTCAAAGTGTACCCTTTTAAGCATATCGAGATGAAGAGTCGCAAAGAGATGATTGTTTTTGACTCGTTTTTCGTCAAGGTGGAGATTGTTGGGATATTTTCTCAAAACTTGCCAAAATCAAACAACTGCTGAAAGGGAAGACTTCTAGGTCGACTAAAATTACAAGTTTCCTAATCTTGGACACTTTGGTAGTCGAAACTTGGAAGATATCCAAGTCATCTAAAATTGAACAAGTTTCCAAATCTTGGACTACTTGGTAGTTTAAACTTGTATGAAAATTAGGTTATTCGTTAACTATAAATTAACGTGGTTTATTCTCTTTTGTAGTATTGACCGAGGGTTTTCGAGAGAGAAAAAATGTAAGCCTTCTCAAAGATCATAGTTGTTTTTCTTGTTCTCTTTGTGGGTTGTACAAAGAGTAGAAATTTGAGTGTGCGGTAAAGCTTAGGATATTATTTTTCTTGAGATATTTGGGATTTGGGTGGGTGAAATCTATATGATTGTAACAATTTTTCATATAGTGAAAGCTTTGACAGTCCGTAAATTTTTCTCTATTTTTTTATATTTTTTGTTTCGTTAATTTTCTCTGAACAAGGATCTTGTGAAGCAATTAAAGAATTGGTCTCAATTCCCAACAAAAAGTGAGGACACTAGCTGCAATTTATCCATATATTAATTTAGAGCACTGTAAATTACGAATAAAATAATGGTGGTGGGTCAAAATCTAGAGGATTTGCTGAGTGATGCGGATAATTCTTCAGCACGCTTGCCGGGGGGGAATTTTTTTGGCCCCATTTTAATATTAAAAAATAAATAGCCAACCAAGGTAGGTTTGCTGTGTTCTCTTTACATGATTGAGTGTGTAATGTGACATAAAAAGTTAATAATCATGCCACGAAATGGGAATGTTAAAAGATAAAACATTTTAACTTATACATACGTCGACACGATAAATAATATTTAATAATATAATTAATTTACGTGTCATCTTACTTAATAAACTAATACAGTTTTACACAATTGTGTAATATAACATAAATGTACATGTAATAGTCAAGCCTATAAATGGGCACAATTTGATGTGTGGATGTTGAAAGATGGAATATATGTTTGATATATCAACAGTATAATAAATAAAATTTTAACACGTGTCATTTTATTAAACAAGCCAATATAATGTTTATTTACAACATTACACTAGTTTTAAATCTTCTTATAAGTCAAATGAATAGCAGTAGGTCGAAAATCGGCGGAAATTTTCATCAAACCTAATCATGACATTAATAAATAATTATCTTTCACTTAATTGTTGATTATATCATATTTATTGAGGAATTGAGATTTGTTCTTCCTGTTTAGTTTAATTATCCCTCAATTAAAATTTTAAAATCTCAATATATCAACTCTTATTGCAAGCAAATTAATTAAAAATATCTTGAACAATGTGCTCTTCCATGAGCTGTAAAGCTATGAGTCATGGATGGTCAGTATTTAATTGTACTTGATTGTTTCTGCAGAATTCCATATTCCACTTTTGCTCCTGGTCTAAGATACATGGTTTTCAGCTAAGGCCTGACAATTTGATTTTGGCAAAGGAAATAAATAAAAGAAGTAAAGAAAAATGCATATTTAAAATTAAAAAAAAAAAAAAATTTAAAACTCCACTCATCGTGGTTGAGACGTCCATAGGTGTAAGAGCCCGTTTGGTAGAGTTTATAAACTAGTTTATTTGACTAAAATGATTTATTTGATCAAAAATAATATATTTGACCAAATTTTTTGCTTTGGTAAGTTGACATTTTTTACTATTCTTGGTCAAATAAACTAGTTTATAAACCTATCAAAGGAGCACTAATTTAGACAACATAAGCATGTTCAGTGTTTTTTTTTTCTTTAATCATATCAGCTAAATCTACTAATTCTTTTTAATGAAACCTATTACAAAATTTTCTCTTGATCTTATAGCGCATTTTGGTTAGGTAAAATTTTTAATTTTTTTTTCTTATTTAATACTATTCGATAATATCTAATGGTAACATGTAATAGAGATTCTTAAATATTGAATTAAAACTTGTAAAATTTACTTGTGTCGAGATCTTAACAATGAGAAGAAAACGGGGGACATAAAATCCAGCTACAGTGCCAAAAAAATGTACAAATTAAGCAAAATCTGGAGTCTGCACTCAAAGTAAGATAAAATTTTACCATAGATAAATCAAACTTGAACTATAGAAAAAGTTCAACATGCATCATCCTCTAGGCTTAGACAACACTTCATGATAAGTTTTTGAACCAATCCACCAAAATGAAAGCTTTTGGAATATATATACATCAATATCACATTTCGTACCTTAGATTGGACGGGACGGGACGGGACTGGACTGGACTAGAATTGTTAAACTTTGTGGCATGATTATGTTCCTTATTATTCACCCCTGTCCAATTCAACTTACCAAATATGATCTCATATAGTCGGACAAATCAGGCAAAACAAAATAAATCAATACTAACAAGAAACTGGAAATAGGCTAAGATCTGCATAGTGTTCACCATGATCCTCCAAACAACATTTTGTTCCAGTATCCATTGATGGGTTCTGCTTTCCCTCTATCCTGTTCAAATTCGGACGTCGAAACTGGCTTCAAATCCTCAATTGGGAAAGGGAATCTAGGGTTTGTATTTTGAAAACCACCTCCCACATTTACATAACCATTTTCAAGCCCATCTGAGGAAAAATTAAGGCTTGGTAGTTTGAATCCATGCAAAGGAAATCCAGATGATGGATACATTGTGTTAGAACCCGGACCCGGACCCTGACCATAACCCGAACCCGAAACCGGCATAGACATTAGATTAGAACTGATCAACTCCCTTGATGTCAGAAATTCCATTACTGAATCTTGAGATGAAAAGGAAGAAAAATTAGGGTTTGGGAAATTTAGGGTTTTGCTGTCATCACTGTAAGGTAAAGCAACAAATCCAGGAACCCTATTGGTGGATGGATAAGCTAAATTCAAATTATGACCCTCAGAAATCTGAGGGTTTTCATCAGAAGGCTGAGAGAAGCTTAGATCTGCAGGAAACTTCTTTGATGATGACGACGACGAGGACGACGACTTCTTGGTTTTTCTTGAACCGCCACCCACTGGAACATTCCTCAAAGTACCCCCTTCAGTCCAATACCTTCTACAAGTTTTACAAAAGTGTCTTGGCTGAGACAAACTATAATTGTTGTAATAACAGAATTTTGTGTTAGAAGAATTGCATCTTGGACAGTCTTTTTGTGGCCTAATTGGCTTGCTTTCAACACCCTAAATAAATAGACAAGAAAACACTATCAGTGTGTGTGATCAAAACCAAGAATTAATCACAGAAAAAAAAAAGATTCAAAAGCAGTAAACAAACAAACAAACAAGAGAAACAAAAATAAGTTAATTCCTTTACTTTTAAGATATTGAACAAAGCAATAAAAACAACTTAAAATTAGCTTTTTGAAAACCCTTTTCAGTACTGATGTTGAAAAAGTGAAAGAAAAAGTTGGAACTTATTTTCTATCCATGTGAATCATAAACTCAAAGCAAAAGTTTAGTGGAGTCTGATAATTTGTTAGCAAAAGTTGCTTTTACATTTGTCATCAATTATTCTTCTTTTTTCAATTAATCTAAAGCAAAAATAAGCTAAATTACTCGAGAAAATCCAAACCCTAAAAAGATGTGATCATGATATCATTGAAAAAAAAGTGTATTTTCATTTACCTGTGTCCACTTAGCAGTATCCATAGCAGAAAAAAGGGAAGAGAAAAAGGTGTGGAGAGAGTCTTGAAGAGAGGAAAATCACCCACTTTTGATCAGCTGGTCTTAAAGCCAGAAAGCAACTTCAAGGGTTCTGTTTGGCGGTTCCATATGTTGTTTTTCTATATCCCCACCCATTGGGGTGGGTTGGGGGTGGGAGTATGGGTATGGGGAGAGGTGAGATATGAAGGGGGTTCTTTTTGTCCACTTGCCAATATTTTAGTATCATTTTATTAGTGGCATACTTCATTGAAGATGTTCACCAGCATATGTTTGTACATGCAACTTCACTAATTTATTTCAAGATTAGTTAATGATACTGGTAATTATCACATTGTTTCTGGGTAATTAATGAGATGGGTAAAACGGTAATTTATACTTCATCACTCACACCCATGTAAAACCCCAAATTTTGGTACTAAAAAATAGTCAAGATGAACTAAAATTCGACTAAATCTTATTTAGCTACAAATATAATTAATAGGCTAGAACTCGTCCATTCAATTAACTTAGAGAATTATGGAGGCTATAATAACTAAAATATGGTCAAGTAACATATGATACGAGTTGATATGATTGAGTTTTGTATCAACACTGGCTCGATCATACTTAAAAGTTTGAATTGACAACTTAAAGATATAGTTATCAAACGTTGTCACATACAATAATTTGAATATTGACGTGTTAATACATAGATTATTACTGTTTAAATTTATAATTCGAATAACTTTAAAGTACTAGCTAGCTAGTTAGTCAATATCAAGCTCAGTGGATGACTTGAAAATTGTAATTCATCATTATGCCATCCACTAACATGCATAGTAAAAGCGAAAGTATTTTCATTTGTCAAGGGCTTGACGCAATATTCAGATACCAGTATTTACACTTACCCACTCTCCAGTCTCCATACGATGGCTGACCTCCAAACTCGACTACGTTACGGATTAATAGATCTATTTATTGAAGTTGGTTTAATGTTGGTAATTAGAATATATTTTACGGGATTTCTTCGAAAACACTTTAGAAATACTGAAAGAAGATTCATATCGACGAGAAATGTGAGAAATCGTAAAGCTAGCTATTCTTTAGTCGTGTGAATGATACTTTCGCGTACTAGTACGTAACTCTTAGATTTAATTGAGGTATACTTGAGCTCCCATAAATTTACCATCAAATTTGATGAAATAATTTCAAAATATGACTGTTTCAAAGGACAAGACTTAGTTTTCGAACTCGAACCGATCATCGATTCAATCAAAGTAGCGGGTCAATTGTTCAAACAGGATCGGTACGTTTGCAAACTGAAATATTGAGCATCAGTTTGAGCTTTGAATCACCAATTTAATCCGATGCAATTTGCAAAAGTTATCTCAAGAGAATGAGATAAATAAATAGAAACCTAAAAAAGAAGCAGATGAATAAATTAAGGAAAGAGAAGATGCAACGGGGGTCCTAGTTTATGTGCACTAGCATGGAAATAGCTATAACAATTAGGGGAAATTGCATTGTTAGGCCATAATCTTTTGTCAGAGCAGCAATTTAATCCTCAATTTTTAAAAGTTCGCTTGCCATTTTAATATCAATTTGAGTAGTACACTTCATTGAAGATGTTCACTGCATATGTTTGAAAGAGGCGTGTTTAAGGGTCATGTGATTGCCTAATCGAGATTTATACACTTTTAGCGTTGAGATTAATTGTGCAATGGTAATAAAATATTGAGTATTGATTTGATCCCTGAGCAGATTTCACTCTGCTCATACTGAATATTGATTACGGGTAATTCTTCGCCACTTGCCTAACATTTTAATAGAGGGATAGCCCGCCAGCGGTGACGCCATTGGTAAATGATGCTAACTTACTTCTCAAACACTCAATTGAAGAGCAATAGTGCATATTTCCTAACAATTATATTATATAATTAGTAAATAGAAAATTTAGTGAGAATAAAGATATTTTAATTTCGTTCCTATTTCACCTTTCGAAAAGCTTTTGCAAGGCAGGAGACAAGTAGGGTCGTCCGACTCTATTGTCATCTCTAATTAAATTAATTAGACAATTAGATCTAAAATAATTTGGAACGAATAACTAAATACAGTACGACCATTAATTACTCCCAACAGAAATTTCAACCATGTAGTGGAATCAGCAAGACAGCAACTTTGTTTTGGTTAAGGAAAAAGGTTATTTTCGTATATCATACGTGGCAAAAAGTAATTGGTTTACAAGAATAGGCATTTTGATCCAACTGCTAGCCAATCAGATTGCAAAGTTTTTATATTATCCAATCAAGGGTTCCACTTCAGTATGTTTAATCTGGACCGCTAAATACAATAGAAAGAATAATCGAAGACTTAGTCATTATATAGCTAGCTTTGATGTTTTATTTAAAGTTTACTAAAAAGCAATGTTGTAAGAACCAAATAGCACTGATCGATTCAAGAAGAAAAAGTTAAAATCAGCTCGAAATTAATTCAATTAAATGTAAAAATCGGAAATATAAAAGCAATTCAAAGAAGCTCTAAATTATAATTGTTTTTATCGACTCATTTTTAGAAAAGAATTTTTTTAACTACCAGTTTAACTTCAATTTAATCATTTGATCAGTGATTTTTTACATTTTGTGAGTCAATGCTCGGATCAGTTTTAAAAGTCAACACTGAAAAGAAATTTTGTGCTCAGTGCTCAAAATCTACCCATTTTATTTTGGCTTTTGAGCTTACTTATTTCTCATTTTTTCTCCTTCTAAAGGTGTTTTAAAATGGGCTGAATGCATAGCGGGTCACCCAACTTTGAGTGGAATTACATCCAGGTCATTTATCTTTAATTTAGTGCAATCAAGTTATTCAACTTCTATTACCTTACAGATTTGGTAACTCATCTCCAATTTGGTGTAATCCGGTCACCCAACTTTGATTTGTTTGCAAATCTGATCACTTTGTCTCACTACAATCAGTTTAACTAATGTAATATGCTGACTTTGATGTTAAAACTAATAGATAGTTGATGTATAAAAACGCGTTGTGAGTTCATACATCTTTCTAAAAAGTATTTTACTAAAATGGGTGATGTATTATCACGTGGCAAGACATCTATTAATTTTAACATCCAAGCTAGTATATTATGTTAGTTAAACTGACGAAACAGTGGACAAAGTGACAAGATTTGCAAGCAAATCGAAATTGAGTAATTTGTTTGTACCAAATTGAAAATGAGTGACCATATTTGCTAACAAATCAAAATTAAGTGATCTAATTGCACTAAATTAAAGTGAGCCACCCAGAAAGCCTCCTCAATACGAGGGATCTCTCAAAATCATATGCTACTCCGTTCAAAGTTGAGTGACCTACAATGCATTTAATCGTCTTATAATTCTACATGTGTTAGCTGAATTTTATTAGTCACGAGGTGCATAAATATAAGGATTTTTTTCCACTTTATAGTAATTAGTTGAGGGTTCCTTATGTAGGAAAAAAAATTGAAAAAATGTTGAATGTGTTGACCCTAATTATTTAGTTCTCGTTTCCTCTAAACCATGAAATTTTAATGCTATTTGAGTAGTTTGCAAATGTTATAGGCCGCCTTAATATTTTCTTTCTATATAAAATAAAGGTATTACAACAAATCGTTTTCATAGTAGTGAGAAAACACAAAGATGTGAGGTCGAAAAATAATACATTGGGTTTAGAAAAGTTCTTCAAACTGCTTATTTACAAGCACATTGGACAAGCTAGAAGCCAATGTACTACAAATTCAACCGAATAAGTAGCATGGCAAATTTTCAATACACACAAACACACATTTATATATATAATAGTTGAAAATTAATGTTGTGCACGTGAGTTGCTTGTAAATATGCATTTAATAGCATAAATTTAACTTAATTTGTTTATATGAGTTCATGAATATTTTTAACTTTTAAATGTTAATGAATAAAGAGGAATAGGGGACAAGTATGTCTTTTAAGCACTAAGCCTAGGCATGAGACACAACCTCCATGTCTAATCACGCCTTACGTTTCGCCTTCGCCTCGTCCTTAACCCGCCCTCACTTAGGCCTCGCCTAGATCCAAAAAACTCAAAACTAAACCTCCACATCTAATCACGCTTTACGCTTTTTACAACACTGCTTTTAGGTATTGAGGAAATGAAGCCTCCTAAATTCAACCAATTAAAATATGTTTGAATAAGCTTAAAAGGTTTACTTCTAAATAAATGAATTCTAAAACTAAAATTATTTTTGAGTACTGAATAAAATTTAAAATAAATAAGTTATCTATTTGAAAATTTAGTCAAACATGAATCAATTTTTTAAATAGAACTAATTTTTAGATTCGTTGTTGATAGCAATCTCAAAATTAATCAAATATCTTTGGTTGCTTTTTTTAGATTCTCAGACCCCAAAAAAAAAAAAAAAAAAAAGGCAACCGAAGATATTTCTTGATCATAAACTTTCAGAATCACAAACAACAAAATAATCTCTATTCAAGAATCCACGCTCTAATTTTACACAAACAAATTCAATTATTATTCTTTGATTTCTGTACAAAGATGGGAGAGGCTAAATTAGAGAGAGGAAAAATCAAACCATTCTCAGAATGTGGGAGTTTGTTAGGATCTGAAGACTACCGAAAGTGATGATTTAAACGTTGGGTTCTACTATTTCACTGGAGGATTCGATTTCACTTCCATTTCGTTGGAGATAGACTCAGAGGAAGGAGAAGTGTACAACCCTAGATCCCCTTTTTTATTTTCTATCTCATTCTCAATACAATCAAAATGCCGTAGGTAGCTTATTGAGTGAGGAGGAAGCCTTCATCTTGATTCTTCAATTGAACATAGAGGAGGTGCGAGAGGAGTTAGCGTGTATACCGCTAAAAAGTTGTAAGGGTTAGTTTTTAATCAACATATATGGAGCAACACAAAAATTACATTTGTCAGGACTACACCAAAAGATATAAGATTTTACCCATAAGGCAGCAACTTTGAAGGCAAGATACATACTTGAGACAAGGTGATGATGACCATGGAAAAGATGCACTCTTCAAATATGCCTATTATTAATGAAAACATGATAGGAATCCAAGAACTAAATATAGTAAAAAAATGAACAAATATAGAGAGTATAAGACTCTTTAGCAAATGTTCAAATAATTAGTAGGATTAATTAGGTCAATAATCACTGGCAGAGTCCTTTTGGAGTTATATTACTTGTCACAATATCGTACACTTGCAATTTTGAAAAGATTGAATTATTAGGTAGAAGGTTAGAAGGTAAAAATGAAGCGGTGCTCAAAACTAACATTGTTTGCTACATTCCGTGCCAGCTTAAAATGAGAATATGAAAGAAACGTTACTCAATCCACACTATAATGTCATGCATCATTATTTCATCACAAAACTAACAGATGGACAGGAATAACCATTAAAGATTAACCATAAGCCAAAAAACCTGAATGTAAGGAAAATAAATGTCCTTCAATTTGCATTGGAGTAGTAATAGGTTCAGAGTACACATTTTACTTTTAGGCTCAAAAATCTCAACCTGACATTATAGAAGTAAAGGCCAAGTTCCACGATCTGAGGTAGCATCAAATGTTACAAGTATTATTGTTCTCATTGATTCTACCTTGTAAGAATGCCATGCCATTTTGTGCAAACTTCATATGGACTTGAAAATCAATTAATACAAAAGGAAATAACTTGTTATATCCAAAAATTGAAATTCTGTTCTTAAGCACTTCCATGCTGGAAATAAAACAAAATCATATATCAGTTTTTAATAAGTGTAAGAGAAATACTATTTGTCCATGACATACTAAACTAGGAGACATTCAATCAAAATGAAAACACAAAATTCAGTTTGAAACATGATTAAAGCACATTGACATGAGACGAGAGTAACTCCCTGCCAACTTTTCAAGTAATACGTACAATAAAGCAAGCCTTGTCGAAGACACCCTTGTAAGTGCATCTACCATTTACAGTATCTCATGTATAGACCAAATTATAGAACTTAATTAAACAAGAGACTGTTGAGAACTCAGCAAACCAACATTGAAACATCATACCTTATTAGTGCCCTCTAGTTCTTGCTACTAAACCATAAAGCTTGCAAAAAATATCCTGATAAACAGTTGAGAGGCATTATTATCCAACTCGTGAACATTGAACAAATAAACTTATTGTCACATGCTTACTGTTTCAAATGTATACTCACTCATGTGGAAATTCCACCACTAAATTTGTATCTGGAGTTAGATCCCACATATTCTACAAAAACAAATGAGAACCAACTGATTGAGCAATCACAAAATAGGCACAGAATCCACTGAATCAGAGTACCCCCACTAAGGCACCTGACAATCACAGAACAACATTAATTTGGCATGCAGAGATAGAAATTAACCTCATAAGTATCAGCTGCGCCAAACCCATCCTACATCAAAATGAACAGACAAAATTATAAGCTCGTGCAACAAAAACATTAGAACTAGCATCAATGTCGGAAGCATAAACTCACATGAACCCTTAAGACGTGCCACTTGTTTAACTTAAACTTCTTAAAATTCACAAATCCTGTTATCACATGCATCGGTAATGTGCAAGTCTTGGATCATCCAATTGATTCTTCTTCTTGCTGTTGGAGACAAAACAATGACGGTTTATAACTGAAGTACTCTTTCTTGATAGCATAAATAAACTCTTCAAGAGGCCTCCAATATAGTTCACAGATCTTGAGCCCTAAACATCAACACCAAACTCATCATCTTCTATCTTAATACGTCTAGATGGCTTCATCCTCGCTCCCTCACTGCAACACTGCTGCACTAATGGAAGAGCACAGCACTGAGGGGTGAGGAAGAGGCAATCTAGACATTCTAAGATAAAAGAAGATGAGTTTGGTGAAGAGTTTATTGATGCTATCAAGAAAAAGTACTTCAGCTATACACTGTCATTGTGTCATTGTCTACAACAGCAAGAAGAAGAATCAACAGGACGAGCAAAGACTTGCACGTTATGTATCCATATGAGAACAAGACGGGAAATATTGGGTTAAATTGTGGCTGCCATCCCCAATCTTTGCCACCTTTTGCATTTCCATCCCATCCCCATCCTTTTGGCACTACTTTCCACAGCCTTTCATGTACCTGTGGTCCAATGGGTTTCTGTCCAAAATTCTGTTAAGAGAGTATAGGAAAGATGATTTTGCAGTCAAGTTTAAACAAACAAAAATTAAATACAAAATGAAAAACGTAAAAACAAAAGGCGGTAATCTTCTCCAACCCCACACACACAACCCTCTCATCCCCTTTCCACCACTGCCGCCATTGCAGACTCAGCCCCCCACCCCAGCCTTTCAGAAAGGAACCACATCATCCACCAATCCACGTGTGGTGTAAACAGTGACTTCCTCATAGCACATAAATGAAGCAGCAAATTTTTCACAAAAATAAAAATAAAAAATTTGAAAAGGCTGAACCTTAAACACGATGATGTGTAGTCTTGGCAGGACGGATAGGCATTGTGGCTATTGTCATCGACATCTTTGAACCACCATGCACGACGAAGGAGAAGAGGAAGCTCACGGAGTCTGTAAGAGACCAGCCTTTTCCTTTTAGTCTTTAAGGAGTGTCACCAAAATGACGGCAATTCTCTCCGCTCCATCACTGGAAATCATATTCAAATCCAATACCATTTAGACTATCCTAGAAGGATCCCATCACATTCCCCAATTTCCATTTTCCAAATTCCAACTCAATATGTAAATATATTTGAAAAAAAATCCAAGAATAAATGGCTTCCTTCAGAGAAAGTAACGGTGACTCTAGTTTATAGAAAACCGGATACCTTAAGTTCAATCAGAACAACAACTCTGGCTCCAAATCCGAAGACAAACCCTGTTCATTAACACTTGTTACTCCTTGAAAACTCTACAAAATAAAAAATAAAATAGCGTCGAAAGCCACAGACCCCGACAAACGGCAAACTCCAAGAATAATTCATCGGGCACTCGGCACCGGCTACCTGATGGGCTGGGCATTCGGTACAAACCAGGAATGTCCAAAGACGACGCTTTTGTCGGCAGCAATTGGGGGTTTGGTCAATTTCTTTCTTTTGTAGAAATAATTTGAGATGGAGGTGGAAACCGGCGGTAAGTGGGTTGGCGGCGATTGTGGTGGACTCTGGAAGTAAAGTGGCCGGGTGGGAGGTGGCCAGGGATGCAACTAGCTCAAGTCGAATTTTGTCTTATCAACGTCACATCAAAATTTAAAATATATTCCAGTGAAATAATTTGTAAATTATAAGCGTAGCTCTTACGAAAATATAGATAAAAATTATAATTTTAACCGAACATAAATACATAAAAATTTGATAAAATTATAATTTTAACCGACTTATAAATACTTAAAACTCACGTAAACATATTCTAAATATGGCAAAAATAATATTATAATATAAAGAATTTTATTTTATAATTTTAAAAAAGTGTTCGATAATTTGAAAAAAATATGATTCTATGTCTCAAAAAATTAGCCTACTGAATTTCTAGTTTTTCTTATAAAAACGCTACATATTTGTTGTACTTTTTGTGATTCTTAAATTAGTTTCAATTTAGATACTACATTTAAATTAGTATTTAGGGTTTATTTGTTGTCCATTAAAATTTTGTTAAAAAATAAAAATTGACGCAAATGGTCTCTAATCTTTCATTTTTTGGCGAAGTGATCCGAACATACCTATTTAGGTGTACAATTGGTCCTTTTGAACATATTCCGTTAAAAAAGTCCGTTAGTTTCACGAGTGGATTAAACTCTCCCTTATTTGTCATTATTGTTGGAGGTAAAATCGTCAAATGTTATTTTTTTTTCTTTCTTTCATGTTACTTTCTAAAATTCCCAGTTTATATAATGTTGTTGACGTTGGAAAATGGTTTGCACTGATTCCAAGCCAACTTAAAGATAAGTGTTGAGGTCGGTTATGACCGTAATGAGTGGCAGATAGGTAAAGATACGTAGGAAGACTTGATTGTATAATCTTTGTAAGAGTGCTTTTATTCAGCAGTTGAATGTCCGAACTGTTGGACATTTATGTCTCCTATTTATAGGAAAATATGTGATGATGATCTGTATTTAATGCCAAGCTTGGCATTGAATGCCTACAAGATATTTTCTTTATGAACATTTAATGTGAAGTGACATCTCTCGCGATGATGGTGATCGATCGGCGTCCGACACGCTGGAAGACGTGTCATACTAGTGACGCGAGCTTAACCATAAAACACGGGTATGAAGTCCGACCTGGAGTAAGGTGAGGTCCGACCTGGAGTAAGACCCGCTTGGGATGAAGTCCGACCTAGAGTAAGGCCTGCCTTGGGATGAGGTCCGACCTTGAGTAAGGCTCGCTTGGGATGAAATCCGACCTGGAGTAAGGCCTACCTTGGGATGAGGTCCGACATGGAATAAGACCCGCTGGGATGAGGTCCCAGATGGAATAAGGCCCGCCTTGGGATGAGGTCCGACCCAGAGTAAGACCCGCTTTGGGATGACGTCCGACCTGGAGTAAGACCCGTTTGGGATGAAGTTCGACTTGGAGTAAGGCTCGCCTTGGGATGAGGTCATACCTGGAGTAAGACCCGCTTGGGATGAAGTTCGACCTGGAGTAAGACCTAGATGAGGATGACATCTGACCTGCTCTTGTAACACTGGTGAAGAATTACTTAGTTGATGTAACAGATCGAATCGATATCAACAATTGCCCCCAAGGCCTACTCTTGACTTCGATCCACGGGTGGCCTTCGCCTCTGGCCGTTTGATCTATTTCGTGTGTGCACACATAGTCGACGTGATAGTACTAATCAGAGGACCTGAGATAACAAGGTAGGATCTCTTGGACGATAGTGTCCTTCTTCATGGAAGTTAGGTTGGATCTCCCTCGTGGAAGTTAGGTAGGACATGATATATCGAGGGTAGGGCCTGATGGATAGGACCTCCCTGATGAGTGAACTCTTTTTCCATAGAGGTTGGGTAGGACCTGTTGTAAGTAGGACCTCCTTCATGTGATTCGGTAGGACCTGAATGAGTAGGACCTTCCTGATGAAGGATCTTCCTCTCCATAGAGGTTGTAGGTAGGACCTCCTTCTTGTGATTCTTGGTGAGGGACGTGAAGGGGTAGGACCTCCCTGATGAGAGAACTCCTTTTCCATAGAGGTTGGGTAGGACCTATTGTAAATAGGACCTCCTTTATGTGATTCGGTAAGACCTCCTTCATGTGATTCGTTAGGACCTGAAGGGGTAGGATCTCCTTCTTGTGATCTGGTAGAACTTGAAGGAGTAAGACCTCTCTGATGAGTAAACTCTTTTTCCATAGAGGTTTGGTAGGACCTGTTATAAGTAGGACCTCCTTCATGTGATTCGGTAGGACCTGAATGAGTAGGACCTTCCTGATGAAGGATCTTTCTCTCCATAGAGGTTGTAGGTAGGACCTGAAGAGGTACGACCTCCTTCTTGTGATTCGGTAGGACCTGAAGGGGTAGAACCTCCATGAGGGAACCTCCTCTACATAGAGATAGGATATCCTACTCTTGACTTTGATCAAGGGTGGCTTTTAGTTCGTACTATTGCTCCGATCTATTCGGATGAGGGAATGAGGCCCGCTCGAGGTCAGAGAGGAACTGGAGAGAAAAGGTGAAGAGCTTGCTGAGAATGAGTTCGAGCTCCAGGCTTTAGCACGCCAAGTGGAAGAAGAGAAAATGAGAAAGTCCGAGCTGGAGGTTTTATTTGAAAAGAGCCAAGTGGACCTCTCGAGCTTCAGAGAGAGGTCATGGATGAGCTAATCGAGACTAACTGCGGAGAAGCATCGGACCGGATGTCCAGCTCTTGAAGGACGAGCCGGACGAGCTCAAGAAAAACTCTAAGTTCAATCCTCCTTCTTTTGGAGAAGAATGTTAGCCTGAAGGCCAGGACTGAGCTTGATCTTTTTTAGCTTACGTATCCGGATCGGGCTCCACCAGGGGATGAGGTCCGACCTGGATCAATTCCCACCAGGAGATAAAGTTTGACCTGGGATGAGATTCGACCTAGATGAGGTTCCACCAGGGGATGAGATCCGACTTGGATCAGGTTCCACCAAGGGATGAGATCCGACTTGGATCAGGTTCCACTAGGAGATGAGATCCGACCTGGATTAGGTTCTACTGGATGATGAGGTCCGACCTGGATCGGGTTCCACCAGGAATGAGATCCGACCTGGATCAGGTTTTACCAGGGAATGAGATCCGACCTGGATCAGGTTCCACCGGAGGATGAGGTCCGACCTGGATCAGTTCCACCAAGGAATAAGGTCCGACCTGGATCACATCCTACCAAGAGATGAGATCCGACATGGATCAAGTCCCACCAGGAGATGAGGTCCGACCTAGATCATGTCCCACCAGGAGATGAGGTCCAACCTGGATCAAGTTCTACCAAGGATACAATCCAACCTGGAACAGGTTCCATCAGGATATAAGATCCGACCGGATCAGTTCCACCGGGGATGAGATCCAACCTAGATCAGGTTCCACCAAAGAATGAGGTCCGACCTGGATCACATCCCACGAAGAGATGAGGTCCAACCTGGATCAGGTTCTACCAGGATGAGATCTGACCTGGATCAGGTTCCATCAGGAGATAAGATCTGACCTAGATCAAGTCCCACCAGAGATGAGGTTTGATCTTGATCACGTCCCACCAGGAGATGAGGTCCGACCTGGATCACGTCCCACCAGGAGATGAGGTCCAACCTGGATCAGGTTCTACCAAGGATGCGATCTGACTTGGACCAGGTTCCATCAGGAGATAAGATCTGACCTGGATCACATTCCACCGGAGGATGAGATCCGACCTAGATCAGGTTCTACCGGAAGATGAGGTCCGACCTAGATCAGGTTCTACCAAATAACGAGGTCCGACCTAGATCACGTCCCACTAGGAGATGAGGTCCAACCTAGATCAGGTTCCACCAGGGATGACATCCAACCTGGTTAGGAACATACTTAGAATGAGGTCGACCTTAAGTTGCTTAGGAGTGACTAGTTACTTAGCTGATATGAGGTATGAACTGTGTGGGACATTCATATCTAGAGGTTTGTGACCTTGGTCACATCCTCAGTTCAAACGTTGGCTTTTTGAGTTAATGTCAGCAGTGCATCACTTACGCTGATTGATATGGGTCCGAGTCAGATGTGACCTTTGTGTCCAGAGGTTTGTGACCTTGGTCACATCTTCAGTTCGGACGTTGGCTTCTTGAGCTGATGTCAGCAGTGCAACACTTACGCTGATTGACATGGGTCCGAGCTGTGTGGAACCTTTATGTTTAGAGGTTTGTGACTCCAGGTCACATCCTCAATCGAGACGTTGGCTTATTGAGTGATGATGTCGCAGCAAACACTTACGCCGATTGACACGGGGTTCGAGTCGTGGGACCTTTGTGTCCAAAGGTTCGTGACCTTGGTCACATCCTCGCCTCGACGCTGGCTTATTGGCTGATGTCGCAGCATCATCACTTACACCGACAATACGGGTCCGAGCCGTGGGACCTTTGTGTCAGAGGTTTGTGACCTTGGTCACATCCTCGGCCTCGACGATGGCTTCTTGAAATGATGTCGCAGCGGCAAAGATTTTATGCTTATTTAACGTAGGTCCGAATCAGATGGGACCTTTGTCTGCAGAGGTTTATGACTTTGGTCACATCCTCGGCCTCGGACGTTAGTTAGATTTACTAACTTTGTAGCCCCATTCTTCAAGACTCTGGTAATTTTTTAAGGACCTTCCCAATTCTGAGCTATACTCTGAAGGCTAGTGAGAAAGACGTCTCTCTTGTGCTAGAGTGGCAAGTTGTGAGATAAAACCAAAGTATATTGGAAGTTCTTTTGCCTAGGCGCCATTGAGTTCATCCATTTGCGTCTTCAGTGTGTGTTTGATGATTTTCAGCTCTTTACTGAACGACCTCAACCTTGGCCAATGGTTCTATTTCCGCTCATTTGGTAAAGTAGTCAGCTTTGACTATGGCGAATTTGGTCCCGTCTTTTCTCATGGGCTTTGAACCGATTAGATCAATCATCTATTTTGAAAAAAGTCATGGGCTGAGGACTGAGGTCAACTCTTCTGGGAGAGATCTGGTGATGGGGGCAAACCTCTAACACTTGTCGCATTTTTGGACAAACTCGATAGAGTCCTTATTTAGTGATGGCCAGAAGTATCCTACCTTAAAGTTTTATGTGTTAGTGATTGCCCCCCAGCGTGATTGTCGCATACTCCTTTATGAACTTTGCTGAGGGCGTATTTGTGCTTTGTCTTCCCTTAAACATTTGAGTAGTGGAAGTGAAAAGCTTCTTTTGAATAGGATGTTGTCGATGATTTCCTGGCCTCCGCACTATCTAAGGACACCATACTATCTTTAAAAAATTGGACTATTCCGTCCATCCAGTTGGGATTGACTTCTGCGTGGTGAGCATGGGCTCAAGTTAAGTGATCGTTGGACTGTTGATTCTTTTGATCAAGATGCTCTCTAGTTCTTATTTTCCTTCACTAGTAGTAAGTCAAGCTATGGCGTCAGTGAGACTATTTTATGTCCTCAAAGTTTTCTTTTGCTTAGCCTCCACTTCGGTTAGGCGTTGTTTAGCCCGCAATCTTCGTGCCTGCCTCGGTCAAGGCGCTTGCCAGTTTGAGATGCATCTAGAGGTGGTTTGATTCTTTTCAAGTCATTCGATAACGCGAGTTAGGTACTCCAATCTTTTACGACCGCTTTCCTTACATGGGCATAGGCTGGAGCTGAGGTTTCTCTGGGATGTCTTCGGTGGAAGCCTGGTAGGAGATCAATATGTTGACTCCATTTTCTTCCGTGGTTGTGAGTTCTTGAGTCATGGTTATGACTCATGTTGTATGTGTTTTAGAGATGAAGTTTTTATGTATGATGATCAAGAGTTGATATTTTCGATGAATTTCTGGAATATGGAGAGCCTTTTTAGGGGGATCCCCTCCTTCTAGCACCAACTGTTGACGTTGGAAAATGGTTTGCACTGATTCCAAGCCAACTTAAAGATAAGTGTTGAGGTCGGCTATGACCGTAATGAGTAGCGTATAGGTAAATATACGTGAGGAAGATTTGATTGTATAATCTTTGTAAGAGTGCTTTTATTTAGCGGTTGAATGTCCGAACTGTTGGACATTTATGTCTCATATTTATAGGAAAATATGTGATGATGATCTGCATTTAATGCCAAGCTAGGCATTGAATGCCTACAAGATATTTTCTTTATGAACATTTAATGTGAAGTGACATCTCTGTGATGGGAGGCTGATCTGACGTCTGACACATAGAAAGACGTGCCATACTAGTGCGACGTGAGCTTAACCATAAGACCTGGGTATGAGGTCCGACCTAGAGTAAGGTGAGGTCCGACACAGAGTAAGACCCACTTGGGATGAAATTGACATAGAGTAAGGCCTGCCTTGGGATGAGGTTCGACCTGGAGTAAGGCTCGCTTGGGATGAAGTCCGACCTGGAATAAGGCCTACCTTGGGATGAGGTTCGACTTGGAATAAGACCCGCTTGGGATGAGGTCCGACATGGAGTAAGGCCCGCCTTGGGATGAGGTTCGACTTGGAGTAAGACCCGCTGGGATGAAGTTCGACCGAGGTAAGGCCCGCCTTGGGATGAGGTCCGACTTGGAGTAAAACCCGGTTGGGATGAAATTCGACCTGGAGTAAGACATAGATGAGGATGACATCCGACCTGCTTTTGTAGCACTGGTGAAGAATTACTTAGTTGATGTAACAGATCGAATTGGATATCAACAAATGTGATTTCAGATTTATTTTTCTCAATTGTAGTAAAATGAAAATCACTCTTAGAATACAACAGCATTTGAGTAGATTTCAAACCAAGACTTGGAATTGACACGTTTTGATGGCTTCCAAAAGATTTATCCAACAATAATGCACGCACTTGCTTCTCTGTAGTCTTGCCTGTTTGATATTGAGCTTCAATAACTTCAATATGGTCTCCCTCTACATATGCTTTCGGTATAGAAAATTTGACCTCCCAATTCAGTACCTGAGCATCTACTATAGAACTTGCAGATTTTGATAGCGTGGTTGCTAGCCAAAGCATCAAACAAAGAGAGACAAAAAGCCGTGGCCAGAAGAATAAGACGAGAAATAGGCACACTATTCCCGATGCTCCATTTCAAATTATTAACCAAATTACTATTGCCGAATATCATATCCATGACAAAAATAATCTTTAGCCCCAGCATCCCAATAAACGAGGCTAAAGCAAAAAACTCAACCAGCTGAAAAACTTTATAAGCACCTAAAATTGATCTGGATAAAGCAACTCGAAATAAGGGAATAACATAATTGAAAACTTCAAGCCTTTACAGTTCTCCAAATCAGACGCACCCATATTTTTCGGCTCTAAAAACCTCTGCAATGCCACTTTGAGTTCTTAGCAATGGTTTTTCCCCCCCTCTTTTTTCGCACTTTTCTTCGATTTGTGTTTGAGTGGCGTTTGGTTTCTCCAGAAGATGAAAGAAAGAAAAAAATAACACTTGACGATTTTATCTCATTCGATAAAGACAAATAAATGAAGAGTTTAACCTATTCGTAAAACTAACATATTTTTTTTAATGAAATATATAAAAAAGGATCAATTGCGCTCCTTATCATACTAAAAAAAATTACAAAATTTTAACCACATTTTATCAACTTTTACAAAAATAAAAGAATTAATTAAAATCAAACACAACTTTAATACAAACTTGGCGCATGTTTGGTAGTGCTGGAATTATTTTTTAAGTATTTATATTTCAAATTATTGGTGAATTTGTAGATAAAAAATAAGTTGTAAATTGTATGTCCTATTAAATGTATAAATAAAAAATATATTTGATCAATTTGACTATATAAAATTATAATTTAAGCATTTTCAAATAAGTGATTAATTATCACTAGAAATCTTAATATGGAAAATTTTCAACCTCAATTGCATTAACTCTTTAATGATTTCATGCTATTCTTGATTTCATAATCACTATGCAGCTATT
Organism: Forsythia suspensa; assembly: GCA_023638005.1. NCBI lineage: Eukaryota > Viridiplantae > Streptophyta > Magnoliopsida > Lamiales > Oleaceae > Forsythia > Forsythia suspensa. The sequence continues at coordinate 50,707,137 of CM042666.1, forward strand.
GCATGAAATTCAACATTTACTTTAGAGACAAACATAAATTGAAAATTTTCTTACATGTGCTTTTGGTCGAGGGGTTATGTGTTGCCCGAATTGGGCAACACATGAATTCCTCGAATGCCATGTGGCAACCAACAGTTCAAATAAATGTTAGGCCCAACCCCTCCCCAACCCAATCCAACCCAACTCAACCCAACATTTTCAACAATTGTGGCTATTTGTTTTGCACTCCCACCCCTTTAATTATCTTTTTAATTCAATATCCCTCTTTTATGAATTACAATTATTTTTACCCATTTCTTTTTAAATCTCTCATTTTTTTTATTACACATTGCCCTCCAATTGTTGTTAGAAAGTAATAATAATATATATGCTCAGTATTTATTCAACAATAAAATATACATGAACTAAATTCAATTATATTATTATACGATATTCTAAATATATTAAATTTATACAAAACGATAATACAAATAATTTTAAATCATAAATTACAAAACAAACTTAATTTAAGAAAACGAGTATTTCTTGTTGAAAAATCCAGAGGCAGCTGACAATAAAAAATTATTCAAAATGAAATGCACAACTCATTATTTATGAAAATAACCAATCAAATAACACATGTAATTAATTTACCTATTTTGCAATATCGAACAAGTTCATTTTCAATAATTTTTTTATTGTCAATTGCCTCTGGATTTTTCAACAAGAAGTATTCGTTTCTTTAGATTAAATTTGTTTTGTAATTTATAGTTTAAAATTATTTGTATTATCGTTTTGTATAAGTTTAATATATTTAGAATATCACATAATAATCATATGATTGAATTTAGTTCATGTATATTTTATTGTTGAATAAATACTTGAGTAATAAATTAATATATATTATTATTACTTTCTAACAACAATGGGGACAATCTGCAATAAAAAAAGTGAGAGATTTTAAAGAAATGGGTAGAAATAATCGTAATTCATAAAAGAGGGGTATTGAATTAAAAAGAGAATTAAAGGGGGTGGGAGTGCAAAAAAAAAATAGCTGATATTGTTGAAAAGTTGGGTTGCGGGGAGGGGAAGGGGCGCTTAAAACGGAAGGGGTGGGGGGTGAGGTTGGGCCTAACATTAATTTGAACTATTGGTTGCCACATGGCATTCGGGAAATCATGTGTTGCCCGAATTCGGGCAACACATAACCCCTCTTGGTCTGGACCCGTGTAGACACATGCTACTCGCGTGACTGTTTGGCGCTAAAATCCCTCTTCCCGCGAAAATAAGAAACGCGCCAAAGCATTTTATTCGCGGGATTTTTTTCATCTCCCCTCTCTATATACTCTATATATATACACACACATAATTACACACAGGCACGCGCACACTGTTGATTCAGCATCCCCATTTTCCATCAACAATGGTTTCGACAATGGCCTCAAGGAAAAGAACCCTAGCTCCGAAGCCGATCTCTATGGAACCCAAATCCCGAAAGAGATCCAAATCAAAGAAAGAAGAGGAAGACTACAGTTATGTGTGCTGTGAGAATTGTGAGTCGGGTGACCGGGCTTCGGAGCTTCTGCTTTGCGATAAATGTGACCGCGGGTTTCACCTTTTTTGCCTAAGACCCATTCTCGCGGCCGTGCCTAAAGGCTCCTGGTTTTGTCCCTCTTGTTCCAAGGACCACAAGCTCACCGGTAGGTTAATGGGTTTTCTTTAAATCATTTATCTCTCATTTTTCTTATTTTTCAGTTGATTTTTGAATTTTTCATATATTTATTTTAATTGTTTCTAAAGTAAATTGATTGCGGATTTGTTTTTTATTACTTTTTCTTGCAATTCTTATTCCTGCATGTTACGTATTACCTTCTGTTTGTTCTCTTTGAGTTTTCTAATTCATTTTGCTCTCTCTTTATTCCTTAGTTAAGCTGCGTAAGTAGTCAATGTTTTGTGATTCTTGATATTTAGAATTTCTTTAAATTTGATAATTTCACTTATAACTAGCCAAGAACTCCCCAAAATCTACCAATTTGCATACTTTGTTTTAATCTTTAACAAGATTGAGTCATGTTTATGTAATCTGTAGGATTATATAAGAAAAATCTACTTTCTACAAGTTAGTATATTTCGAACGCTACGATCTTTTGCCATCTGTTCTTAAGGTCTAGCAAGAATATTGTTAATGCCATAGGTTCTTAATGAACAATCAAGGTACAATATTTAACTGGTCTATTGAACTGTACATAAGGCCCATATGTTTATGGGAGTGGATTTGATTTGGCTTTATCCTGATTGAAAGGGCATCAAATTAGACTATTTTGGTAGCAATCGTCATGATCTGTTTAGTATCTTATGATTTCAAAATCACTTGTGCGTCTGTAATGTTCTTTTGACAGTTTAGTTTGACGAGGAATCTGTTTTGCAAAATGCTAAATAATTTAGTGCATGAATAAAATTCTGTTGTTATCTAGATTGACTACCGAATTGATCTTTTATTGATCTGCAGGCTTCCCTCTTGTACAAACCAAAATTGTTGATTTTTTTCGCATTCAGAGGTCTTCACCATCTGCAGAAAAGCTCAGTCCAGGTAACAGACATCTCAGTGTTCTATTATGGTTATTGGTCTCCCGTTAACTAATTGTGTATACTTTATGGCTTGTTCAGTAAGGTGGACTATAGAATCCTGTTTATTGTAGTATATGACCATGTCCACTACAGTGTACCAAACATGTTTTTCTAGTTTTCGACAGGTGGAGCTCATAATGATCCTTTTGTTGCTTGTTCACCTTCTTAGATAGCCGAAAGAGACGAAGGCGAAATTCTGGCCTGGTGATGTCAAAAAAGAGTAGGAAGTTGTTGCCATTCAATCCAAGTGAGGATTGTATAAGAAGGTTGGAACAAATGGCATCACTGGCTACAGCGTTAACAGCAACTGAGACACAGTTCGTTAATGAGCTCACTTATGTCCCTGGCATGGCCCCGAGGTCAGCAAATTGTGCTTCACTTGAGAGAGAAGGAATGCAGGTATATTCAAATCCAAAAAAATTGAGCATGTTATTACAAATAAAATTACTCATCAGAAATTCATAACTGATGTTATGCTACAAATCGTACTAAAATGAAGACAGGATGTAGCGATTTGCAAAAACCTTTATCTCAAATTTGTATGATGATCGTGCCTTCACTTGTAATTGGATGGCTGGAAAGATCCCCTGTTATATAGCAAACAAAAACTTTAGCTGTTTAGCATACTGTTGCATATCAGCTGAATCAAGCGTCTTTCTTGAAAGATCTGTCGAAATTTGAATGTTCTTGTTATACCGCAAACTTTTATGCACTTATTTTGCTGAATGATTCTTGACAATTTGTGTGATGGCCAATTTAGACAACAAGTTAATACATTTCATGAAACCTGTATCCATAGATTTTATCAAAAGAAGATGCCGAAACCTTGAGTCTGTGCAAAAATATGATGGAACGAGGGGAATGGCCGCCACTCGTAGTTGTGTTTGATCCCCTAGAAGGGTGGGTATACTAAGGTGTTCCATTGTTCTTTGACGATAAATTTTATTGTCTTCTTCCGGGATACTTGTTTTAATTTCTTATTCAATTGTAACAGATACACTGTGGAAGCAGATAAATACATAAGAGATTTAACAATAATTACAGAATATGTTGGAGATGTTGATTACCTGAAGAATCGTGAAAGTGATGATGGAGACAGCATGATGACTCTTCTCTCTGCTGCCGATCCTTCAAAAAGCCTAGTCATCTGCCCGGATAAACACAGTAATATTGCTCGCTTTATTAATGGCATCAACAATCATACACCGTATGTTAACCTCTTATAAACACTTGGTTTTCTGCTTTTTTCGTTGTTATGTGTTAAACTTACTGGTTTGTAGTCATTGCCAAAGTTAGTAAATCTTGTAGTGCATGTTTGGTATGCACTATTAAATCGTACTAGATAGTATAATAAACAACACTTTAGCTTCTTTTTCTTATTTTATGCAGTTTAGTACTATTTAATCCACCTTGCCAATAATATGAAAGATCATTAATCTGAGTTTTATATCATGCAAGTTTTTATCTGTGTCACATTAAGCTTATAATACTGGACTAACCAAATAAGAACATAGATCACTTGTCATCGACCAATTTTATCAAATTTTTTTAAGGTAGGGAAATTGACATGTGTTGAATCCTAGAACCGTTTTACGAAATTGAGCTCATTATTTCTTTCAAGTGTGAAAAATTGTCAAAAAAGGATTTCTCCTGATGATAAATTGTCTTCTGGTGCAGGGATGGGAAGAAGAAGCAGAACGTAAAATGTGTGAGATTCGATGTCAATGGAGAGTGTCGAGTGCTGTTGATTGCAAGCAGAGACATTCGAAAGGGAGAGAGATTGTATTACAACTACAATGGATATGAGAACGAATACCCAACCGAGCATTTCGTCTGACCTCATGGGATCTACATCTCAAATTAAATTTAACAATTTTTTTGGGACTTGCTGACTTTGTATTCTCCGGTCCCGTGCACATTCATCTAATTCAGAAAAATCGAAAGTCATCTTGTACCAGACCGCGTCTGAATTATTAATTTAAATTCCATGTTTGAAATCGTTAACATATTTATACTGATACTAACAGAATTAGGGGCGGAAATAGTAACTGTAATGCCCTTGGATTTGTGTTATTTTCCTGACATGTTCTTGAGGTAGCACTTTTCCTACAGAATTTTGTACTTTGTTATGTGATTCAGTGATTCTGCACTCAGAGCAAAGTATGTGGACAACCATATTACTGCTGTTGAAGCTCCTTCATGATTTACAGGATTTATAGCATTGGTTCACTTTTGTCATTACTTCGTCTACCTTAACCTGCTAAATTAAAAGAAATGTCAACATGGCTAATGACAAATATGATGTGTGGCCTAAAAATCTTTTAACACATTGATTTTGTCGTCTAACTAGACAAAAATGTGCTTAGTTAATCACTAATTTAGAACTAAAAAAAAGTTTGGTGACCAAAATAAAATAACTCATAAGTTCGATTAATAACGTCATTTGTTTTAGTCATCTGTAAATTATTTTCGTATTCTTCAATGTTGGGAACTTAGAATCCAATGAACAGGGGACAAAATTAGCCGTCCGAAAAACAGTGCTAAATATATATGCAGTAGTAATGGAGCCCAAACTAAGCCCAAAAAGAATCCAGTGACCATTTGGACCACAATCCATATCTTTATCAGTCTCAGCCCAATCACAAAAAAAATTCTTTCATCAAAGTTGTTTACCATCGTCACAATTTCTCCTATTATATGTTTGGTATGGAAGATCAGGGGAAATTTATGCATATACACTTAGGCTACATGTGTTTGATTGGAAGCATGGAAAATGGGTGGAAAAGAAAATGTTTTCAGGAAATGATTTAAGAAAAAATATTTTCCGCGAATCAGAAAATGTAGTGCGTTTGATTGGATGAAAATTCATCCTAGAAAATGTTGTAATTTTCCAACTTTTGGTGTTTGATTGTCTTTATTTTCCATGGAAAATGTATTATTTTTCAACTTTTGTTATTTGATAGCAACTATTTTCTAGGGAAATTATCACATTTTCCATGACTAAAATATTGGAGAGAAAATTGAAAGTTTACTATTGACAATTGTTAAATTATAATTTACCATTTTTATGCATATTTCCACCATACATTTTATATAATCTAATATAAATTTTGAAAAAATTATATTGTACGTTGAATTACCACAAGCATATGGGTTTGTTAAAAGTAACTAAAAGTGAGTTAAATAGAAGCGTTCTCATGGCGCCTATGATTTATACTTACGTAAACTAAAATAAAATGTCCTATATTTTGAATAAACACAATGGACTAACTTAGCTAACTACATTAAATTTACTTTTAATGATTTAGCAACTTAAATTTGCTTAAAAATTAAAAATTTTGCCGAAAAATTATTTTGCCAACTTAAAAATTAATAATTTTGCCAACTTAAAATTAATAATTTTGCTTAAAATTATAAATTTTAAGCAAATTTAATAATTTGCTTAAAAATTAATAATTAATAATTTTGCTCTAAATCATTAATAAATTTAAATTGATTTGGAGCAACTTAATATTTGGTTTCTTGCTTTGGAAATGATTTGGCCAAGAAAATTGCTTCTCCTCCCTAGCTAAGCAAATGTTTTCCCACTTTTCATGGAAAACACCTCACGTGCAAGGAAAATGGAAAAAATTTTCCATGGAAAATTTTACCAATCAAACAAACAAGAAAAGATGGAAAATGGGTGGAAAATATGGATTTTCCATGGCAAATTTTGCCAATCAAACGCACCCTTAGTTTTTGGATACTTGGTTTGTGTAAAATAATAAAAAATTACCAATTTATGATTGTATTAATTGCTGGACATTTAAAAAGTTGTGCTATTTTATAGAATATCACCTTGAAAATCAATACAGCCGTTTCAATTAAAAATCTTATCCAAAAAAACTCCTCTCAATGTTATTTTCGAAATTCAAATTCTCGTAATATAATTAGCAAATTCAATGTTGCTTATCAGCTTCTTCTCCGACACCATTTTCATAATTTCATAATATTGATAATATTCTTAAAAAACAATTGCAAGAAAACGTATTACCAAAAAAAAAAACACACACACACACACACAAAATCATTGAACATCCAATGTACGTAATTACATATTACAATCTTCTAATTTCTTGGATGATTAGCATAATTGAGACTAGACGCTTTTTCAACATATAACATAAACGAAATTCAATTTCACGAGAAGGTTGGTTTGAAGTATCAACATGGAGCAACACATAAACCTTTGTTACAAGAATACAGTAACAATTAACTAATAACTAATTTAAATTAACAACTTGCAGCATCGTATACTTATACATACACACATATATAATGTTCGACTACATACTTGTACCAATTAAGATAATTAAATATCACCACACAGCTTAACATAATGCAATAACATTCAATAGTAGCCAAGCTCTATTGTCCCGATGATTTTTCTTCACAATGGAAAGGATGCACACGATTTTTTTTTTGGATTTGGATTTGAATTTGGATTTGCTATAACTTTGCATCGTAACTATTTCACAATCTGAGAAAAATCGATTTGAAAAAAAAACTAATGAAAGATTGGACAAAAGAGATGATCATAAAAATATAAACTTTTCTTAATTAAGAAATAAATAAGGGGTTAAATAAGAAACACGAGATCTTACTATATAAGGTTTGAAATTAAAATGGTTTTGATTTAAGGGTTAATTGCACTAATGGTCTTCATTTTTTCAGGTGTGTAACAATTTTACTCCCATACAATTTTTTTAGCAGATATCATCTCCATTCTTCTATTTATTCTCACATACCGTCATCATTTACGGAATCCGTCAAAAAATGCTATTAAATGGGTTCACACTATATTTTTTTTATCTTTTTAAAACGAGGTCATTTTAAGCAAACCACCTAAAAATATTTCTTTTTTCCCTCCATTTGTCAAGGAAAAGATATGATGATCTTATATTAATGGTCAAGTTCATATTTGTTCATTTAGCTCTTATCTGACATCCCTCTTATACTGTTTTCATCTTTCTTTTCTCATTAACTTTGTTCTCTGTTCTGTGTTGTGTCATTGCAATAAAGATATGGAAGGTAGAACATACAGATGTCGTCATCTCATGGATCTGAAGATTTCTTAGCCTGGTGCGAACCCAGGAAGAAGATTCTTTATCTGTGACCAAAATGTATCATTTAGCACAAATGACCAGTTTTTTAGTTGAATAATTAATGTTAATGTGTCTTTTTGTAGAGAGATCGTTGTCTGTGCTTTGTGTGGTATGACCCACCAATATGTGACCGGTCAAAGGTAGTCATTTCGGGTTTGTTGAGGTCAACGCAAAGATTGGAAGCCAAGAATTCTACATTACAAGGAGATAATAGAAGATTGGCAGCAGAGAACATTATATTAGAAGATGATAATACATGATTTGAATCTGACAATAGAACACTACAAGCTTGGAATAGAAGACTAGAAGCAGAAAATAGAAAATTACTTGCTGAGAACAGAAGACAAGCACAAAAACAAACACCGACAACTAGGAGCAGTTGAACTTGATTTTTTTTTTTTTTTTTTGCTATAATTTGGTTGTTTGTAGCCTGGGTATTGATGTACTAGATTACGTATCTGTAGACTTTATATAGAGAATGAAGACCTACACTATGACTAAATAAAAGAATGGGGACGGACAATGTGATTACATTTAAAGAATGGGGACCTGCACTGCTACAGCTTTCAAAAGAAAAATTGAACATGTCCACGCACATAAATGACATCCCACAATTCACAACCAACAACAATTGAACAAAAAGTATGTTGTCTTCTTCTACAAATCTATAGTAGTGACAATTCATGCATTCTTCTTCTTTTTTGCTGCTTCCTTGGTGCCGGTGGTCCTGTTGAAGTGTTCTTGCAACCACGCACATAAATGACATCCCACAATTCATAATTAACAACAATTGAACAAAAAGTATGCTATCTTCTTCCACAAATCTACAGTAGTGACAAGTCATGTCTTCTTCTTCTTTTTTGCTTCCTCGGTGTCAGTGGTCCCTTTTGAAGTATTCTTGCAACTACGCTTGCTATCTTCTTCTGTCAATAATTTTAAATGGTTTGCCTAAAATGTCATCGTTTTAAAAAGATAAAAATTGTGATGCGAACCCATTTAACAGTAGTTTTTGACGGATTCTGTGAGTTGGGACGATATGTGAGAATAAATGGAAGAATGAAGATGATAGATGCTAAAAAAATTTAATGGGGATGAAATCGTTACAAACCTGAAAGAATAGGAACCATTAGTATAATTAATCCTTGATTTAAATAGTGAGCATTCAATGCATAGTAGAAAGGGTAAAATTTAGGAAATAATTTAATTATTACTTAAATTTGATAATGATATGATTAGATCTCTTAATAGTAACTGTAACAGTAATAAATCATATTGATAATGAATGAATGAATTATTTATTTTTACATAGTAACAGTACAATATAATTGATAAATAGTGATATTATAATTAGAAAAAAAAAAAGATATCTAGTAAAATTCAAATTTTTTTTTTTTTAAAAAAAAGGTAGAAGATATAATTTTCACAAGATTAGATAGTACGAGATATTTTTATGTGGAAAAAGAAGAAGAAGAAGTTAAAATCACAGTACTACTGTTAAAGATACGACATCTGGATGTTGTAACAACTGCTAATAGGAGCAAATGGCAGAAGAAGGCTTTAACTTGTGACAATGATAAAAAATAGGACCATCCTAAGACTGCTCGATTGAAATCTGAGTTTTTTTAGGGTGGTCCAATTTTAGGCCTTACGAGCTGGAATTCACTCACAAACATTATGTTTAGATCAGATGCATCCCCATGACAGTTGTCCCATTTATTATGATGCTCAAAAAAAGCTTGGAAAAGATGGTGTATATTTAACTTTTACGAGATTTTAAAATTTCGCTTCAATAATAGTTATCTCAACCGCAATCCACCATTCGTGACCTTAAATTGATAATATAATGTCACAAATTGACCTAAAAAAGGGTCGCAATATTTTCAGTTGAGTAATTGGGACTATAATTCTTCGTGTATGATTTTAGTTGTAAGCTTTAATTCCTCGCACGTGGCCTTAATTGCGACCTTTAATTCACTACTTTTGATGTGAGACTTTTTACTTATATTTTGAGTAATTGAGTAATTGTGACATTTGATTTCTTATAAGTGACCTCAATTTAATTGTTGATATTTGATAAATACATTTTGAGTTGTGCGTAGAGTTGATCAACATATGCAGACGATAGCATTTTTTAATTAATGGAAATAATATTGAATTTTTTGTTGAATTTGTTGAATTTAGGGTTTTAAGTCCTGGTGGATTCATGCAATAACTGGTGTAGAGTTAGCGGATTTCATGGAGTTTGATGAGTTTGTGGTTTTCTAATTGATAAAATTACGGGGCATTAAGAGAAATTATATATGTGTGGATGAGAGAGATGTCAGATAATTGCAATTAAGTCCTATTAGTATTAATTTTCAAATAAAAACTAATTAACAGTAAATAATAAAGAAAAATTACAAACGCAGTATTTTCTAAAACATGAAACTTAAATAAGTATTCGGCCTAATTTTTTTTTGGGTTAATTATATTAATGATCCTCATTCTTTCAGATTTGTAACGATTTCATCCCCATTCTTTTTTTTTAGCAAATATCATCCTCATTCTTCCATTTATTCTCACAGAGAGTCTCCAAATCACTATTTTTCACTATTCTAATAATTCTATGACAATTTTACCCATTGACTTAAATATATTAATATAAAAAAAAATAAAATACAATGAAAACATTGCAATTAGGCCCTTAATCTTTTTAAAAGTACAAATAAATCTTAAACTATTTTATTTAATACAGATTGGTGTTCTTCTCAAAAAAAAAAAAAAGAATATATTTTTTCATCCCACCCCCAGATTTCTTCATTGAAAATTCATGTCCAAACAACAATATGAAAAAAAACACCATGGCCGGAGTCCCAAAACGCCACCAAGTCAACAGAAAACGGAGTAGTACGTTGTCGGAGACCCATGCGCAGCTGGCGTCGATCTGCTGCGCAGATCCGCGACGGGCGCGCGCATCGTCGGATCTCTATGCGAACCGTGAAGCGCCGATCCGCGTGTGATCGGTCATCCGTGCATATCCGACGAGCGCAAATCTCGGTAGCATGACCGATCATCCGGTGCGTCTCGACGGGCCCAAATCTCGCGTAGCGACCGGTCATCTGGTGCATCTCCGACAGCGCAAATCTCTACGCGCGCGACGGGTCTTCTTCGTGCATCTCCGTGGTGGCGCGATCGATCATCATCTCTCGCATCATCATCGTGGCATAGATCCGATATCTCGTGCTTACCACCGCTACCACGCCAAGATCTCGAGATCTTACTGCGCCAACCGGCCGACCACGTGCAGTTTGAGATCCGGGGTGGGGTGGGGTGGGGTGGGGTGGGGTGGGGTGGGTGGGAAAGATAATTTCTTTTGAGTTTGGGAAGAACACTTATTTGAATAAAATAAAATTGTTTAGAATTTATTTGTATTTTTAAAAAGGTTAAGGACTCAATTACAATACTTTCATTGTATTTTTTATTCCTATTATTTTAATTTATTTAAGTCAAGGGGTAAAATTGTCATAGAATTGTCAAAATAGTGAAAAATAGTGATTTGGGGACCCTCTGTGAGAATAAATGGAAGAATGTGGATGATATCTGCTAAAAAAAAATGGGGATGAAATCGTTACAAACTTAAAAGAATGGAGACCATTAGTGTAATTAACCATTTTTTTTTCTAAAAACTCTATCCTCTACACTTATCTTGCCCATGCTAAGATGTCATCATATAATTGGTAGTTTATGGTCCCACAAACACTATTTTTACTAATTATGTGATGACATTACATTATTAATAAAAAGAAAAAATAAGTGGACATGATAGGTGGACATTATATCATTTCTATAACTCTAATATAGTACTAAATTTGTAGAATGATCTAAAATCGAGTACAAGACGTTTTATGTGATTATTTATAGTCTCTAATAAAATACAAACAAGTCTCTTTTACGATTTACACAACTTTTGCATCGGTAAAAAATAGCTCTAACTTTAACATAGTGCATGGAAGTCGTACAAAAAGCAACTCCTTGTGTTTTGGTCGGCAGCTATAAAACATCAATAATCAAGACTTTAATTGATTTGCTACCACTAATTACTTAATTAATTCTTATTTAAAATTTGGTCGGCAACCAATTGGTGGCATAGTTCAAGGCGGTTAATATAAATACAAAAATAATATATGTTTACGTGAATATATTATGAAAAAATGTTACCTCGAACTAAATAGGCCTCAAACAACCTTCTAACATGAATATAATTTAATATATTAAACGTGACATATATATCATTGATGATTGATTAATCAAAATATTGTATCATGAATTAGAACAAAGCAAAATAAAACTTCAATTAAATTATGATTTCTTTTAAAATATATTTTGATGTGAGAACAAGAATGTCATTTTGAGAGAAACGTATACGAATTATCGAGTAATTGTTGAAAAAGTCTAATTAATGTAATGATTAACATATAAATTATTGGCAATGACGCATACACAATAAAAAAATTTATAATAATTAACAATGAAACATGTCGGTGGCTTTTTCCTTAATCTCTTCTAATTATTGGGCATGGTCTGTACTTAACATTTCAAGTTTAATGAGTTGGTCGGATTATGAAGAAATTGAGAAGGCAAACAATGATTAGAATAAACTAATGGTTGAACATTTCACTAAGATGTATGATTAAATGGAAACAAGGGAAACAATTACTTTTGACTTTGTAAACCACTTTTTGTAACAGCGTCGACAAAGTTGGATTAGACTTAACGACAAGTTCAATAATCTTTTCGACCTTTTTTGAGCTTATGGGAGATGCACTGCAGTCGTCAGCTTATCACGCTTTAAAGATGATGATTGTGAGTGATACAATTGACAGATTTAAAGTTAAAAGTTATATTTAAATAAATAAATACAATTTTTAATGATTTAATATAAAATCAGAACTAGTAAATGCATTGAATTTAAATATCACTATTATTGATTTATAAAAAGTGTGTACGTGATAAGTTAGTGATGTCAAAATGGTGAGCTTGGATTGGCCCAACTCACAAGTCCAAACTAACCTGATAGAAAGTGTCAAAATGACGAGGACCAAATAGTTTGGACCCTTTATTATTATTATTTGAATAGGATAGTTGCGACAAATATAAAGCAAGAGTAATGATATATCACCGCGATTGGGCGTCAATTATGTTGTCTAATCGTTCAAAATCAGATCACCATATTGGATCTTTTTAAAAAAAAGAAAAAGTTGTGTTTTTTATATAAAGACTCAACGCGATGTGGTGATCTTGGCTTGAGCGAAAGACTATAATTAGTCTTGCATTTAAATCTTATATCACTATTCTATAGAACGATATTGAATATAAATAAATACATTGAAAAATATGAAATACATTTTTAGAATTCCTAGTAAAATCTAAAGATAGATTAGCTATCGTTAAAAATAAAAAATATCATTTAGTAGGAAAAATAAGTTACACGACAAATGCGCCCCTAAAAAAAAAACATAAAAACGTGACATTGAATACATTGCAAATCACTAAAATTAAAAGATAATAAGGCCAAATAGATTGTCTATAATAAAATAATTGCTTGCCAAGGAGAAAATGTTAAAAGGTCATTCCTTAGCAATAAAAAGGAAATCGTGAAGTCTAGTCAGTTCCTTTATCATTAGATTATAATATTTCTTTATAGTGATAATTGCATCAAAAGTTTTCAACGTTTCAAAATTGTTGGAGATATGCATAACCTAAAAAATAGCACCACACATCTCTAATGTATGAAAACTTTGGTGTGGTAGGTCCTTTATGACCAAATTGCCATTCTCTTTAAATAAATAAAAAAACAAAAAACAAGAAAAAAAAAACAAGATTGAAAACTAACCAAATGTACCTCAAAAAATAAAAAGTAAGAAATATACCCAAAAAAATAAAAAGAAAGAAAGAAAGATGTCCATCTTCTCCAAAAACCAAAAATCCAACCCAAAATTCTTCCTCTTACAATCCAACACTTGTGTTCATTTGCTGTAATAATTAAACAACAATGAAGTTTTCAAAAATACAATCTTTATTATATGTCATTTTGTTTTTATCTACTATTTTTGTTCAACACTTCGCCGCCGTGCATTCCATCGGAGTTAATTATGGTACTTTCGGAAACAACCTCCCGCCGCCGGCTCAAGTTGCACAATTCTTCAAGGACAAAACCACCATCGACAGAATCAAGATCTTTGACGTGAACTCAGATATTCTCAAGGCATTTGCCGGCATCGAAATCTTTGTCGCCGTCACTGTTCCGAACGGAGAAATCCCGAACCTAGTGTACATCAAGTATGCTCGGAGATGGGTGGGTAATAACATCAAACCATTCTACCCATAAACTAAAATCAACTACATACTTGTTGGAAACGAAGTCCTCCAATGGGGACCTCAAAATCTGATCGATAACCTAGTTTCCTCCATGAGAACTCTTCACAGAGCACTTATCCGATCTAAGATTCAAGGTGTTAATGTTACAACGGCACATTCTTTGGAGATTCTTGAATCCTCCCAGCCGTCGAGTTTGGCCAAGCTTCGTTCGGGTTGGGACAAGGGAAATCTAGCCCCCATGTTGTAATTTTTGCAAGAAACAAAATCTCCATTCATGGTAAATCCATATCCATATTTCGGATATTCACCAGAACAGGCAAATTTTGCTCTCTTCAAACCAAACTCAGGTCTACACGATAAATACACAAAACAAACATACACGAACATGTTTGATTTGTTGATCGATGCATTGCACATTTCTATGAAGAAATTGTGATATGGCGATGTGAAAATTGCTGTATGAGAGACTGGTTGGGCTTCTGCTAGAGAGATTTTTGAACCAAAATGTTAGATTTTTTTGGGATATGGCGATGTGGAAATTGTTGTTGGATTGTAAGAGGAGGAATTTTGGGTTAGATTTTGGATTTTTGGAGAAGATGGATCTCTTTCTTACTTTTTATTTTTTTTGGTATATTTCTTTCTTTTTATTTTTTGGGGGTACATTTGGTTAGTTTTCAATCTTGTTTTTCTTTTTTCTTGTTTTTTTTTTTTTTTTATTTATCTAAAGAAAAATAGTAATTTGGTTATAAAGGACCTACCACGCAAAGATTTTCATCCGTTGGGGATGTGTAGTACTATTTTTTTAAGGTTATGGGCATATCTCCAACGATTTTGAAACGTTGGAGACCTTTGATGCAATAATTCAATCTTTTAAAAATTTCTCAAACTAGATGCTTAGAATCTTATAATAATTGTTAATACGTAGCTGTATACCTAATTGAGTATATAGAACATGAGAACAAGTCCAAAGAATATAAAACTAAATAAATGGAATTATTCATCTTTCTACATTACTTTCATAAAATAGGTACTTGGATTTACCATTTGTACCTATTTTTTATTAAAATCTTATAACTATTATAATTAAGAACTTTAATTATTATTAATTAATTAAATTTCAAATGCGTAGTATAAAAATAGTTATCTATACATCTAAACGAATATAGAATAAGTTCAATAAGTATTCGACCGAATAGGATCGTTCAATTCGTACAGAACTTATTGAATCATTGGCAATTCATGATAGGATTGGTCATCAAGAATCTCTAAAAAGTCCATTTTATGAAATTTTTGAAAGATCAACAAGAGTGCATATACTTTATTTATCACTATATAGAGACGGATACTATATGGTAGCAGTAAAAAATTATTTGAAAAAGAAATTGCACTTGTCGAATGCATATAAAAGATAGGGGGCATGTAATCGCAAAATTAATTACCTTTATATTTACGTTTTGAGTGATTATATTGATATTATGATAATTTTTGTTTCATCACATTATAATTACATTAAAAGTTTATAATATTTTCTATATTTTCACACTTACTTTCTCACCTTTTTTGTCACATTCTTATCCTCGATTTTCTATTATTAGGACATTTAGTCTTTGATAATAATTTTTGTCCAAATATTTTGAAATCGTATTTTGAAATTATGAGCAAATATTTTGTCGCACTTTTTGTAATTGTTTTTCTATATTTAAAAATATGAGTGGAAATAAAAAACTTTTACGCCCTCATAGAGGATTTTTTAGACGGAAATCATCATCATGGACTGTGTGTGCTAATTAATGGAAGACTGATGATAAGAAAATGACAAAAAAAGATTAAGAACATACAACGTGACAATAAAAATATATTGAGGTTATTTAGTGCAATTAAAAAGGTGGTGGAAAAAAAATGTGGAGCCAAACTGCCTATTTAACAACCTTTGCTCTTGTTCTAAAGTAGACTGATTTGGCAAAGTTAAACCACCATATTTTTATTAGATTTTTATTTATTTTTAAATAGTTTTAAAATATTTATTTTTGAAATAAAATAAAATATTTCTTAGTAAGATTATTGGCAAGAATTAATCAGTAAAATGAATCAGATCGGACAGTTTGATTCTACCGTGGAAATTAAAAAATTGGTTCGAATTTTGGTCCATTGATATCTAAAACATTAATATAACATCTATAACTTAATACTAATAAATTAACAATCACTATTATATAATTTTTAATGGTCGCAAATTGGGCTAATAGGCAAAATTAATAATATAATACTTTTTTGAAAATCTTTACATAACTATGTGGTCCATTCATATTATAAATTAATAATTTTCTAAAATTACAAATATAATTGACTATGATATTTTATTAAAACATGACCCTATTGTTACTTGTTTTTTCTTGGAATTTAAATCTAGTCGAATCTCATCTCTAATTTTTCTTATTACATTTAGAAGTTTCAAGGTTGAATTCTCGAATAGCAATAAAAATTTATAAAGTATTGTAGATGCTTTGAGTGCTTTCTTGCGCATAATATGCTCAAAAGCTATTGTATCATCATCAGCTTCGTCATCTGCATAATTTTCAGTGATGTTAGTTTCATCAATAAAAAACTATGAAGTGTGGTATATGTTTTGGTTAATTTAATGTATATTTAGTGGATTAATTCATGTTCAATTTATTAAATTAGTAAAATACAGTGAATATTTAGTTGATAAATGTATGTTCATTGAATTGTAAATACACCTATAAATTAATAAATTAATATTTTTTTAATTAAAATTTAGTTGATTATCTATATTGAGATATTAAATTGTTTGAAATTAAA
Source organism: Forsythia suspensa (assembly GCA_023638005.1). Classification (NCBI taxonomy): domain Eukaryota; kingdom Viridiplantae; phylum Streptophyta; class Magnoliopsida; order Lamiales; family Oleaceae; genus Forsythia; species Forsythia suspensa. The sequence continues at coordinate 50,724,065 of CM042666.1, forward strand.
TTAAAATTTATTATGTAACTAGAACCAAGAATCAAATTTTGCTCATCAAGGTTTTTGTTTTAAGAACTAAAATTAGTTAAATTTTAATTGAAATCGAATCGAACTCACTAGTTCGATTTGATTCTTTCGGATAAATACTTTCACCTTAAGTTTAATGTCTAGAAATAAGTTGTAAAACATAAATAAACAATAAATACAAATAAGAAGAAATAGCAAGTGTAATTAAAACTCTCGATCAAGAAATTATAAGTTGTTGCTAACTATAGTAAAAAAAGGAGTAATAGAAGAAAAAAAAGTTGCACGACAAATGTGACATCGATTTGTCCTCCATTAATTAGACATTAAAATGTGACATTGAGTACGTTGCAAATCACTAAATTAAAAGATGATAAGGCCAAAATAGGTTGTATCACAAAATAATTGCCTCGCAAGGAGAAAAAGCTAAATGGGTATTTAATAAAAAAACTTAGACTACGTTTGTCAGTACTTATAAATATTTATAAGTTGGTCAAACATCATTTTTATTTATACATTTCTTAAGATCCACAACTTTTACTTATTTTTTATCCACATATTTGATAGGACACACTGCTTATAATCTATAATTTTTTTTTTTTTTTAAACTTACTCTTATTTGCCTTCAATAGTGATTACTATTGTTCTAAAGTCGATTGATTTAACATAACTAGAAGGCCATGATTTTTTTAATAATTTTTAAACTTAATTAATAATATTATTATTCTTATAAACTAAAATCTTTATTAGTAGGTTTATTGACAAAGATTTATTATTTTTCTCTTTTTTTGGACAACTAGATTTAAATAAATATATGATGCATAGTCTATTAAAATATTTGAGTTCAAGACTCGTTGCTACCTTGTCGTACTATTGATTCGATCTGCACTCAAGACGTAGTTTTTTAACCATTTTAAACTTTTACATAGATATTTAAAAGATATTTATTTCATAGTACTAATTGTATCTTGCTTCTATCAATTTAGATTTTACTAGAGAGAAAAAGTGTATAATGACTCATTGTAGATATTTCTTTGTAATCATATCATTAAACACCACACCAATTAAATTAGGTGTGTAACGTGTTATTTTAAGAATTGGAAAACAAAGTCTGTGGTAGACCTAGTTTAGAACAGTCATAGTCTCAGTCTCTTTTGGAAGCCTTCAATTTAGACCAAGAGAGTTGAATGAACCTATTGATTCTTTGAACACGGTTTTTGTCACGCGGGGTCATTAGTCAATGCATATTTAACTGTTTGAGACTTTAATTTGACAATACTTTTCAAATTATTATTTTATTAATTTATTGAGTTCATGTTTAGAACTCGTTTGGTAGAATTTATAAACTAATTTATTTGATCAAAAAATTTGTTTTGGTAGTTTGATATTTTTTACCATTCTTGGTCAAATAAATTGGTTTATAAACTCTATCAAATGGACTCTTAGTACTTAACTTATAATTTCAACTGGATCAAACTAGTCAAACATATTTTTTATCCACACATTTTATAAAAACTACAACTTATAATCTACTTTTTATCTACACGTTCACCCACGATTTATAATATAAACACTTAAAAAATAATTTTAACACTATCAAACATAAACTAAATATCTAAGATTTTAATATTTGTGGACATGATAAGACTAGTAATGATCACTTAAGAGTTAAGACTATGAACTCAATCAAGACTAGTTAACCCTAGCAAAAGAGCTCTAAGCACGTGACAATTGTTAAGAAGTACTGAGCTCAAAAAAATGAAGTCACCAACTGCCAATATTAAACTTATCTTCGAGTCGAGCAATGTAATAAGACACTCGTCATTGACATAAAAGTTTAGAGTTAGCTCAACCAATATTAAGCTCAATAAATAGTGCTTAATACGATGCTCATTCACGTATATAACTCGTTTGTCTTTAACTGTTTAGTAATTTCAATAGTCATCAAGCAGAAGAAAACCTGAATATTTGTTGGTTATATTAAAAGTTATGAGTCTTCAACTCTCCTACAAGTTACAAGAATGTGGTTATTGTTTCTATCATATTTACGAAAGTATACAGATTGCTAGGGATAGCTACGAGTTATCTGGTTATGGTATCAACGTCTAGGTAAAATTAGACATGTTATGTTCGATCAACAATGGCTCCATACTTTGTACAAGAAATACCGGCATGGGTTGCTTTTGTCTTTGTATGAGTTCTCCATCTATGTGTCTTCAGTATCTTGACGATTACCTCCTCTTGATACAATCTTTCAAAAGGCCCTAGCCAAGTGGAAAAAGAATTTAATTGGCGATGTTGTAGGCAAAAGACTATATTTATTGTATATTTTCAATAAATTTCAAGTTTATAATGTTTGTTGAAACTACACAATCTCATTTGACTTCACATATATAATATATGACGGTTAGCGGTTGAATTTTTTAAGAGAAATTTTGTCCACCCTTAAATGAATTCGCTTGTTTATCCGTGTTTATATTATAATTTAAGCTGATTAAATTAATCAAATATACTTTTAATCTATATATTTTTAAAATTCACAATTTACAACGCATTTATTATTCACATTTCTATAAAATCTATAATTTATAAATATTTAAAAAATAATTTCAGTATAACCAAACATGCATAAAAAATCATTATAGTCTAAAGAAGAATGAAGATTTTGAGTCAAAAAAATTGGGTTTGACTTCAATTAACAGACATCACGAGTATTCCATTCCACCTGACCAACTTATTAGCATGCATGTGTTGGGGGTAGTATGGTTCCATTCGATTTTTGAGAATTTTACACATGAAATAAAACAGTTTATGTATAATGATAATCAAGAGCGGATTTAGAGGGCGAGATCGGACTATAACCTAGTCTTACCCTGGAAAAATCGGTTTTTATAATTTAATTTTTTTTTGAGTAATAACTCGATCTTAATTTGAAATTTTTTTTTTCCTAGATGCAGAAATTGCTTAAAAAAATTCCTATCCGTCTCACGATAATAATAACGAATTATGTCCCTTTTTTTTGTTGGTAGATTATGATTTAATCAATATATAACATAAGATTTGGTAAACGTTTCCTATTGTAATTATGTAAAATTAAATAAATGGTTTTTCAACATAATATTTTACAAATTGAATGTACTTTGTATTTTATCTTTTTTTTTTTGTTGACATTTTTGAGTTTAATCTATTAGCAAATATAGTGATGAACAAAATGCAATAATGAAATTATTCTTATAATGAACTTCAAATTTATTGAAAATAAGATTTTATAAGTTTATTATTGGAAAGTTAATAAAGAAGATGCAAATAAGAGCTTGTTTGGTAAAGTTTATAAACCAGTTTATTTGACCAAAATAGTTTATTTCACTAAAAATAATTTATTTGATCAAAAAATTTGTTTTGGTAGTCGTCATTTTTGACCATTTTTGCTCAAATAAATTGTTTATCAAATAAAATTCAATCATTTTACTTTTGAAGCTTGTTTAATTGTGTTTAAAAGTTATCTATTTATTTATTTATTTTAAAAATTAAATTTAAAAATTTATATTTGACAAAATAAATTATTTAGAATATTAATTAATATCGTCTATTTATCGTGCTTTGACTCGAGTAATTCACTAGCTATTGGAACTTTTGTTCTCTCACACATTATATATCTTGTCGAAGATAAAGTAAAGGTACTGTTAAGAGTTAATGAAAGAAGGGAGTGAAAAATGAATGGAAAAGTAAAAGAAATATCAGGTAAAAGTAAAACGGAAAAATGGAGTGGAAAATGAGAGTATTGTTGCGTACAAAGGGAACAGACCCACAGAAGAAAATCTGCTACTCTCGATATCTCGTTTCTCGGTCCATTAATTCACGGATATCAATGAATTTCTGATTTATTCCTTTCCAATTTCTCCTTCCATTAATTACTATATTTATCGATTTTTGCCATTTTTTTTTAATGGTTACTCCACTTCTTTGCTTCCTCTCTAGAGAGAGAGGGAGACGCCAAAAGGGAACTCCGCGATTTCATACCTTCAGATCTTCTTCAATCTCGTAATATTAAATGAACCTTAACTTTTGTCGATATTCTTTATCATATTCTATTCGTTGTTTGAAATTTAATCAATTTTCCATCTCGAGAGCCCGTAAAGTCGTTATCTTGATAATGGGTTTGCCATTTTTTCTGCTAAATTTACTTGGAGGTGATAGAAAAGTGTGGTTCATTTTTTTATGCGTATTATGTTGTTCGAGGAAAATAGTATTTGCTATCATTGTGTTATATGATAGACCAGGTTCAATGGGTGTGGATTGGGATCCATGTCGGAACTTCTATTGTTTATGTTCTAGCTGGAATACTGTAATTTTTAATTATATTTTGTTTTACCTGAACCTGGGTTCTTGCCTTCTTGGGCTTATGTTTTGTGTAGTCTACTATTTCTTTCTTGATCTTACACGTGTTTTCGCTTTTTATGAAGGGTTTATATTGGAAGGGATAACCAGTTCCGCATTGTCTACTGCTTAGTGTTTTGGTTTCTTGACGCGGGGTTTCAGTTTTTTATGGGTTGAACCCGATAAATCATGGGTAGCTTCAGCGATGAGGACAAAGAATTTCAATTCTTTGATGCTCCGGAGTACATTGCACCAGCATCCGAGTCTGATTCTGATAATGCTGGGGCTAATAATTGGGAATATGGTTTGTGGATTGGGAGTCCTCGAAGTGTGACAGAGCGTCGTAGGGAATTCATTAGATGGATGGAATTGAGCTTAGATAGGTTAGAAGGAAACAATTCCTTTGATGTACATGATAATGGTAAATGTGGCGTGTTGAGAGGAGATATTGATAGAATAGTGGAAACTAGTGAGGCTGTTCTAAGAACTTCAATTTTTGAAGATGAATTTTCCTCTAGCCGTTCTTGTATATCAAGTTGGTCCACTGATGTTTTGGATTTAGTAAGAGAAGTGGCTCCAAGTGAAAATTTTATTTGTAGAAATGGGAATTTAAATGATGGACGCGAGTGTAATGTTGATGATTTGGTGGAGGATGGCAAGCGGAGAGCTGTTGGAGTTGGAGGATTGGACCAAGCGTTGATATCAAAAGAGTTTGAGAACATTTCTCGACTGTCTCCATCAGTTCAGCAACTTGGGGATAAAAAATTTGAGATTAATGGAAATATTTCGAAAATAATGAATAAAGTAAAAGTTCACTGGTTGAGTAGATTGCGTTCCTTGAGGCGCATGATGAGTGGGAATGGGAGAGCTGATAATTTTAGAGCCAATGGCCCCTGTCGAGTTCAGGGGACCAAGGTTCAGAGAGTTAGTGTTTGCCATAGACGGAAAATGTTTAAAGAACTCTCAGCGCTCTTCACTGGTCAAGATATCGAGGCCCATGAAGGGTCAATCCTTACTATGAAATTTAGTCTCGACGGACAATACCTGGCTAGTGCTGGTGAAGATAAGATCGTGCGAATTTGGCAAGTGGTGGAAGATGAGAGATCAAATGATTTTGATATTGTGGATGTAGATCAATCTTGCATTTACTTCTCAGTGAACCATCTTTCTGAATTGGCACCTCTCATGAAGGAAAAATATATAACTAACAAATTGAAGATATTAAGGAAACCAAAAGACTCGGCATGTATCATCTTTCCTCCAAAGGTTTTCCGGATTTTGGAGAGGCCACTTCATGTATTTGCAGGTCACGGTGGAGACATTGTGGATCTTTCTTGGTCGAAAACTAATGTATGTTTTCTACGTGCAAACAAGTAGAATTTTCTTTTGAAATTGCCTGGAAATGAATGATATTTTATATTAATATGTTTTCTTGCAGTGTCTGCTTTCTTCATCAATTGAAATAACTGTTCGTTAATGAATGATATTTTATATTAATACGTTTTCTTGCAGTGTCTGCTTTCTTCATCAATTGATAAAACTGTTCGTTTGTGGCGGGTTGGATGTGAGCAGTGTCTCAAGGTCTTTCTACATAGTGATTATGGTGTGTAACCAGTTGCATATAGTGATGTGACAATATTTGGCTTTTGAAAAACTTTAAATTTGGTTTTGACATACCGATTCCTTTTGCTAAAATTGAATTTGATTGTGTGCAGTGACATGCGTTCAGTTTAACCCCATGAATGATGATTACTTCATCAGTGGTTCACTCGACGGAAAAGTTCGGATTTGGACAATCAGTGGTTGTCAAGTTGTCTGCTGGACTGATATAAGGCACATAGTTACTGCTGTTTCTTATAGGCCCGACGGGCAGGTATGTTGATTGTTTATCCCTTTACAGATAATTATGTTATGGTATTGGATAGGATTGAAGATGACGATGGATAAGATTTTGACTTCTTTATTTTTTTCTTCTTTAATACTGGTTAGTCATCTCCAATCTTCTTTATCGAACATGCCACAGTATTTTATTGGAATTGTAGCTTCAAAAATTTGTAAGATGTACTAATGGAATAATTCTCTTTTTGTTGTATAGGGTGGTATTATTGGCTCTATTACAGGCATGTGTCGCTTTTTTAGTATATCAGGTAATTTGTTGAGATTTCTGGATTATTATCTGTTTTTGCTTAAAATAGTGGTCAGTTGCTCTTATGATGCCATATAACTTCACGGTTTATTTATTCTGCTATAATAATTCAAAGGTTTTGATCTTGCTTGTGATGTCCAGTTGACTCTCTTATGATTATGCCATTGTTTATTTAGTATTGAAACTGAAACTCACTTGTAGGGACTAAACATTGATTACTGGCTTTGTCTTTTTTCTTTTGTAAGATAATCACTTCCAACTGGAAGAGCAGATGTGCTTAACCAGTAAAAAGAAATCGGCTTGCAAAAGGATAACTGGATTTCAGGTTACCATCAGTTGCCTTTCACCCTTCTTTTTAATGAGAAGATAAAAGTATAGCGCGAGGGAGATCGCCTAAGAAATAAAACCTTTATTTCGATCCATCTCGATTCTAATCTGATGCTCAATGAATGCAGTTTGTCCCACAAGACTGGAGCAAAGTGATGGTCACATGTGCTGATTCACAAGTTAGAATTCTTAGCAGGATGAATGTGATTGGGAGATACAAAGGTATGCAACTAGTGCTTTCCTCATGGAATAATATGATTTTGGCTCTTGTTGAATTGGATTAGTCCTCCCTCATCTTTCCAATTTTTCTAGATTAATAACCTTAATTACTCTGTCTAATAGGCCTAGGCGGTTCTGGGAACCAGATATCTGCTTCATTCACCTCAGATGGAAAGCATGTTGTTTCGGTGTCTGATGATTCTAATGTTTTCGTATGGAACTACAATTGGGAATCATGTTCTGCCTCGCAACCCATTAGATCATTTGAGTGTTTCTCGTCTGACGCTTCTGTGGCAATACCTTGGTCTGGCTTAAAGATAGGGAACTTGGAGGACGGATTCAAATCGAAGCAAACTCGAGGAGAGTTTAATTAAGTTATCGACTCGTTTCTCTTTGGGCCAAGAGTTTATCTTGGACTCCAGCCCCAAGGGATCTGCAACTTGGCCCGAGGAAAAGCTACCCACGTCCAGTCCCCGGACAGGGGCTATATCAAATGTGTAAATCTCAATACAACCTATTCAAGACTTCTTGCCAGAGTTCATCCACTTCGCATGCCTGGGGTCTAGTTATTGTTACCGCGGGATTGGATGGACGGATTAGATCGTTCCACAATTATGGGTTACCGACACCCCATTAATATGAGGTTGCAGGATCATTGAGAAATTGGATATGATCTATTTTTTGGTCACCTGTTTAAGTGATCAATCAATTTGGTTATGTGTAGCAAGTTCATTGCACATAAAGTTGATTTTGGAAGTATTATAATTGTTTACCCGACCTATACCATCCACATTGCTGTATCATTGTCGAGTACGAGTCGTCCAGTGGGTGCGTTCAGATTAGCTGGTCGATGAATTTTGTAATCCAGCAGCTCATTAAAAACTAAGGTATGCACTATTCGCAATTGGTCACTTTACCATAATTCAACAATTCCTCTACTTGTTTATTCACTGAAATCTGTTTCTGTTGGCCCAGAAACAAAATGGATTCACACGTGAAGAGAGGCCGATATGAGATGCATGTCTGTATTATGAAGATACCCTCGGATCCTCGTATAAGTTCTTTCACTTGGTCATCGGTCATCGGTCATCGGTCATCACAGTGGAACCGAGGAGAGCCTGGCCAGTGGTCCAAATTTATTGAGGTAAATGCTGGGGAACGTTTTCTAGTGGTATGTTGGCTGGTCTGAATGATTGTTTGGCTGCCCTTTGTAGCATGTTTGGCTAAGCTTAAAGGTTTACTTATAAGTAAATGAATTTTAAAATAATTAATATTTTCTTGGTCAACATTGAAAATAAGTTACTTGTAAGGCGCGTCTAGTTTGTGGATAAAATTGTATATCTGGATAATAATTATTTGGACAACATGTTTATCATTATCCCGTTTGGTTCAACTAGATATAAGAACGAAAAAAGTTATTATATATAAGACAATTTTACTTTTATTCTTAATTAAATAAAAAATAGTAAATAAAAAAAACTAAAAGAGAAAAAATTGATGGAGCTACGGTGGATAGTGACGATTATCCTAGGGTATGGGTTTGTATGGATGTTCAAAAATAGATTTGTTCTATATTATAAAGGATATATTTTTTTTTTTTTTTTAAAACAAGCGAATTTTATCCTGTTAAAAATTTTGCTCTCCTCTTTCCGATGACAATTTATCTTCATCTATTTTATTTGGACATTAATTTTGTCCAAAAACAATAAGACAAATTTAGTCTATGATTTTTAACTATTGATCATATATCAAACGAGTCCCATATAGACAATAAAGTAAAACAAGTAACTTTGTTGCTTAAAAGTAAGTGATCAATCATGTTTGGAAACATAAAATACTTAAAAAAAGTAATTTTAATTATTTTTAAGCTTAGCCAATACATGCTCTCTTCTCCTCATGTTAGAGTAACCACTAAGACATTTTCTTGTCGAAACTCTACAGCGTGACGCATAGTAGGCATGCCCATTGCCCCCGGAGGGCACGGCATAAGCACAAAGTTTATTTAGCCATGATTCGGGAGTGGGCTATTTTCCTGTGGATTGGCTTCACTCGGGGTGGCATTGTCTCGTTCTTCTGATGTTGCGCCAACAGTGCCAAGAGAGGCTGTAACCTTTTAGAAAAAGAATTTACTAGTTTTTTCATGTATACATGCTAGTAAGAATCTGTTTCCTATGGTTTAAAAAGGAATGGCATAGAAAAGAGTGCCCAAGGTTAGATTTCTGATAGTTTTGACAAATCGAAAATACTTTCATATAAGCACTCGATATGCTTATTTTCATTAACTCATGAGCATCATTGCAAGAATTTTTAAAGAGCTCTAAAAGGAGAGATTATAACCAATTGCAAACACCCAGGTGATTTTGTGTTGTATTGACATTGAGATTGAAATACAAAAGCCGATAATGCAATCATTGAAGACTAATATACAAGAAAAATAAAGATAACAGGAATCACGACTCCACACGTCCATACTGAAGGAATTGTGAGCTAAACAGTATTAAAGAAAAAATAAATTAGATTAATATCTTCCACATTGAACTGCTCAATAGCTTCAAGATATAAACAAAAGTTAGCTTCAGATCCACCCTCAGGAGAAATGTTGTTACCTTACAAGTTACAACAATGCAAGCATCATCAATGAAGATTAACTGGAGCCACATTCTAATGAGGAAAAAGTTGGGCAACTTCAAGCGATGTTTGGGGATATGCAAGTGTTGGAAAAATATAGATGTCAACATTATGTAAGGCAAGAATTACAATAACAACAATGAAAAGGTGCCAAAAATCCTGGATATAACACCAACAGCTGGTATGATGAAATATGAGGCAAAATTGATAAAAACAGGTTTGACAATATTGACATACAACCAAAAACACATACTACTAGTCTACTACTTTGCTTATAAGTTCACTTAAAGTTTTTTAAGGATAGCCAAACAAGTTCATTGGGTTATAGATATGGCTACACAATTTGGAAGATCAACTACATAATATATGGAATGCATGCTAAATGCTTACTACGTGGAAGAGAACAAGGACAAAGACAACTGAAACTATATCTAAGCCCTTGTTTGGATATGTTTAAATTATAATTTAAGTTGGTCAAAATAGTCAAACATGCTTTTTATCCACACATTTCGTACTACCTACAACTTAATAACCATTTATTATCCACACATTTCATATGACCCACAACTTATAAAAATTTAAAAAATAATTCAAGCACCGCCAAACATGCTTTAAATTAAGCTACGATTTGAGGGAAAACCAGACATTGTGGCATATGAAAAAAACAGGGATCTTTCTTTTCTTTGCTTAGCCGTCATAATATTGCCTGGATCCGATGTGTGATATGTCAACTTTTCATACATCATCAACTACCAAACTGCTAGAAAAATGTTGCATTATGAAAATATGCCAAAAGCAAGAAAAACAATATTGTAGAGCTTTAAACACAGGTGGTCAGATTGCGTCTCAGCCAAGACTAAACTAGCTTTTACTTACTGATACATGAACGAAAGGCTCATAACCTAACATTCAAAACAGAGACAACATCCTTCCCGAAGAGATTACATCCCTAGCATGTCAATAGTGTTCACATGGATAATATGACAATTTATCAGTCAAGAACTTGAAGAGTCTGATGCATATTACTATCAAGCATGCAAAATACGTAAGAATCAAGAAAGAGGGTTAAATATACTGAAAATTCAAAACCCAAATTAGCACCACGGTAGGTATATGACATTCTTACTGTCAATTTTATGTCATTAGAAAAATTCAAAAAAATAAAATAAAAACTTGTCCCTTTGCACGGACCCAACGTCATTCTTTTTCTTTTTCAAAAATAGAGGCCACCACAGGCCAGATGTTCCAGACTTTCAGGCCCGGAGTGCACCGGCCAGTTTTACACCTGTACCTACCAGCCACACACATTGACATTTAGCCTAAGTAAATTGCAGTACTTCCCAACAAGGTCAAATTTTCTAAACACGAGCAAAGAACAACATATCCAGCTCCTTTCGTAGTTAATATGCATCAATATTATGCGTGTTACCATTACCAATAAGATCCACAACCACTCTTAAATTTCTTCACTAATCACTAGCTTCTTTGAGCATCGACTTCCTGCTTTCCCTTTTCGCATAGCACATGTTATTTTAAATTCATTTCCTCTTCGTTCCTCATTTATAATTCAAACACAGTCACATTACAAGAATAAAAAACCACATATAAACAAATCCCCATCCAAATTCTCAAACTGATCCAAATCTTGAACATATAACCACACCCTCATTCTTTCTTTCCAAATCCTCCAAACTCTTTCAATACCATTGTTTGATCATAAATTAGATAAATCAAAACTAAAAGTAAACAAGACTGTCAAGCCAGAAAATTCCATCCTTGTCATAGTAATGCTGTTTCATCGAAAAAAGCAAACAAATCACACAAATAAAGTTCCCTTCCCTTGATTGATCACACACACACATCAAATATGTTCTAATTTCCAAACCAATTAAAATAAAAAAAAAAACTCGATCATCTAATCAAATCGTTGTGTGTAAAAAATGCATTTATCGTCAGACAGGGACCGTATCAAGGGAGGATAATAGAAGCCAGAAAATTCCATCATCGTCATGGTAATGCAAGTTCATCCAAAAAACCAAACAAATCATTAAAATAAAGTTCCATACCTTGATCATGCACGCGATCAAATTAAAATGACCCAATTTCAAACCAATGACAACAAAACTCAATCACTAAATCCAATCCATTCAATAGTTAAAAATGGAAACAGCGATCCAAATGTGCTTGTGTTGTGTCTAGCAAAACATTTTACCAATCACCGATGGGTGAAACGAATGAAAATAATGGTCATACAGGGAGGGTATCGACGGAAGGAGGAATAGCATCATTGTTAGTGGTGGTGGCGGAGACGAAGGAAGAGGTGGAATTGACCGAATCCAGGTTGGTGAGCATCAGAGGACGGTCCTTGGCCTCTTCATCGTCATCGTCGGAGTCGTAGGTGGTCAGATTGACGCACGAGCACCTTTCAAGCGACGCAAAAAACGCCGCCGCAACACTAGTTCCGAACCACCGAGCCAGCCCGTCCGCCGCGCCGGAATTCTCCATTGATTTCCTTACTACCGATCAATTCAATTTACCAGAAGAGGTGGCGTTGGGGTTTGAAAATTTTGAGAAATTTTGAGGGGGCGAGGAAGTGATTCGAGGAGAAATTGCCAAAATTTTCAGCCTTTACATTTTTAGAATATTACATCAATGGTCCCTAATGTATAATTTATGCTTTAATTTGGTCCTTGAACTTTGTTTTTCAGACATGCCATTGGTTTGGTAAATTTTTGTTTTAAAATTGTTCAATATTTCAAAATTAACATTTTATTATTTGGTAAACAAAAAGTGATTTATTGTAAATAATTACTAAAATATATATTAATTATAGAAAATTTTGCATTTGTTCCCCAAATTTTAATGTTTGTTACTGATTTTTTTGTACAAATGGTCTCTGACTTTTGCATTTACTACGGGTTGAAGATTTATCGTTTTATTTTTGACAGTTTAGCTATTATTTCAAATATTTTTGATGATAATGGTCATTTTCGTTAATTTCCGTCCAATTCTCCTGAAAAATTTTGGATTTAAAAAGTAAAGAAAAATTTGCAGCAAAAGTTCCTAATCTTTCAAAAAGTATCAAAAGTCTCTAAATCTTCTAATCTTAACACATATGACACCAAACTTTTTTGACAATTTTACCTCCAACTTAAATAAATTAAAAATAACTCATAAACCTTTTCAAAAATACAATAAGTCCTAAATCTTTTTTTTTTTTTCTGATTTACACTTAAAATAATAAAAATGTGTCATCAAGTCCCAAAATTTTAATTTTGTTCACCAAAATGATTTTTAAAATGTGTTTGATTAAAATTAGACTTTTTGGTAAAAATTGATAAAAGTTGTTAAAATTATATGGTTGAAAAGTTGTGGGACTATAAAATGTGTGGTTAAAATTAATTGTTAACTTTGACTTTAACTTTAATTTTTAGTAAAATCAAAATTGAAAACAAACGGACTCTTATAGTCTCTATAGATTTTGTCAATGGTCCGTTAATTAACAAAAAAATTATACCCATGATCAAAATTTGACCAATTTAAAATTTTAATTTATTTTTCATACCAATTACTAAATAATAATTAAAAAAAGGTTCTTCAAAATCTTCAGCCCACCCCACATTTTTTTAAATTGGTATGAAAAATAAATTAAAATTTTATATTAGTCAAATTTTGATCATGTATAATTTTTTTGTTAATTAATGGACCACCTGACAAAATCTCTGAGACTCTAATAAATTGCTTTGTTTTCAATTTTAATTTTATTAAAAAGTTAAAGTCAAATTCAACAATTAATTTTAACAACACATTTATGGTCACAACTTTTCAACAACCACATTTCAACAACTTTTATCAAAAAAATCTAATTTTAATCAAACATATTTTAAATGTCATTTTGATGAACAAAATTAAAAGTTTTGGAATTTGATAACACATTTTTTATCATTTTAAATATAAATTTGTAAAAAAAAAAAAAAAGATTTAGGACTTATTTTTATTTTTGAAAAGGTTTATGAGTTATTTTTAATTTATTTAAATTATGGTAAAATTGTCAAAATGTTTGGGGTCATATGTATTAGGATTATAAGGTTTGGAGACTTTTTGACACTTTTTGAAAGATTAGAGACTTTTGTTGCAAATTTTCCTTTACTTTTTAAATCCAAAATTTTCCAGCGTCAAATTTAACAGAGAATTGGACGAAAATTGACGAAAATGACCATTGTCACCAAAAACATTTGAAATAGGGGTTAAACTGCCAAAAATGAAACGATAGGTCCTCAACATGCAGTAAGTACAAAAGTCAGGGACCATTTATGCAAAAATCTGTTTGTTACTAATCTACTCTTAATTTTTTAGCACCAAACATCCCTAATATTTCATTTAATTACAAATCACATCTATATGTACAGATTTTGACAAATGTCATCTTCTTTGAATAAACAAAAATAATAAAAAACAATAAAACAAAAAAAATATCCATGACAATCATATCTTAAACAAAATTACAAATAAAGTTCTATAACTTTTCAAACCATACCAAACCTAATGATATCCCCAAACAAAAATTTCTTGAAAATTTAGGGCATGTTCTTTTTGCCATTTTCAACCAATTTTCCATTTTTATTTTTAAAAATAGTAAAAATGTGTTCTCTTTGCCATTTTTAAAAATACATTTTCAAAAAAAAAAAAAAATACAAAAAATGGAAAACAATGGTTTCATCGTTTTGGACGTTTTCTTTACAAAACACAGGCATTTTCCAAAACGTGAAAACATGCGTTTTGGTGTTGGAGGTCCGCGTTTCAATTTTATTAACAAATAAACTAGTTTCACACGTATGAAATGAAGTAGTTCAGACTCTGCAAATAAACTAGTTTCACACGTATGAAAAGAAGGAATCTCATGACCTCACGTTGGTGGTCAGGGGTTTGAGTCCACGACATGCGCGGCTCTTTTTCAATTGTTTTGAATTCCAACAATAATTGATATATTAATTGTTTTAATTCTAAATAATTCGAAGTTTTTAATTGTTTTCAATTCCAACAATAATTGTTTTTAATTTCAAGTAAGTCCAAATTTTTAAAAAATTTCAAGTAAACCCGTTTTCGAATTTTCTATTTTCAAAAACAATTTTCGAAAACACCAAAAAGAACGTATTTTCAAAAATTTCAAAACAAATACTCAAAACACAAAACAAAAAATGAATTCAAAACTCAAAACACAAAATTTAAACGCAAAAGAACACCACCTTACCCTCTACGACCTTTGGGGGCCTTTCCATTATCTTCTCCTCTGCCACCTGCACCCCACGAGGTGTTGCCTTTTCTATCCGTGATGGAAGATTAAACGATATTTCTTTCTTATTTAGAGGCTCCCAATCCCCCTCCCAATGAATCCAACCTTTTCACCTTTCTAAACCAATACATGAATAATCTCTAGGCACATGGCATGAACATTCAGCTTGTTTTTGAGGGGCCGAGTGGTGGAGAGATGGGTTGTGGGGTTGATTTTGGGCTCTGTCGAATCTTGGGGACTATTTTGTTGTCCCGGGTTTGGAGCAATTGATTCAGCAACTTGCAAAAAATGACGATCCTAACAGGTATAGGTATGGCCCCATCACATTCAAGTCTGCCGTGGATGGGTTGCCAAATATAAAGATCACGGAGCTTTGAGTTAAACAAGGAAGTGAAGCAAATACCATGTAAACATATCTACTATGAAGATTGTATATTGCCTTGGCTTGAATTGCACAATTATTGTCCATTTTGTAGATATGAGTTGCCTACTGATGATCCAAATTATGAAAATTGAAGAATCTGAACAAGTGAATGATAATAACAGAAATAGTAATAACATGAATTTAGATATGGATTGGGTGGTGGCGATCACGAGCCTAGCACTAATAATAATGTTCAAATGCCAAGAACATTGGACAAATGGTTTAGAATATCAATGTCATTGATTTTTAGAGTTCTTGGTTCACCAGTATAGACAAGCAATAGTAGAGGTAGAGCTGGTAGCAACCAAGGAGGCAACAACGGCAACAATGATAATAGTGGGGCATTAAATGTTGGCTCTGGATGAATGAGTTAGAGTGGCTCGATGTAGGGTAGGTGGTGGAAGAAGTTAATTTGTACTTTTTGAAAAATTATAGGAGTTGATTTGCAAGTTTCTCTTATTTTTGTTTTTTTATTTAAAAAGAATGGTAAATGCGTCAAAATTTGTGAGACATGATTTACAATGAAATGAAAGGTTGGGAAGTCTGGTGCTTAAAAAAAGATTAATGATAGATTAGTAAATTTTTTTTTTTTTTTTTTTTTTTTTTTATAAACTTATGTGATATTATCAATTATTTTTCTAAGATAAATGTATTCACTATAGATTTACTGCTTTTCAAAAATTTGATTATAGATTTACTGTTATTAAAAAATTTGCGATGGTATAAATTCTTCTATAATCATTTTTTTTTCTTTTTTTTCAAATGCCTAAACAACTTCAAAATAGTAGAAGTTGGGTCTAAAATCAATCCCTAACAAAATCTTAAGTAAAAATGATTTGTAATTGTTTTCTTTTCGGGAGGTTATGAGTTATGACGTTGTCCTCTTCGCTTGCTTGTTGTTTTTATTATGTTTTTTAATGAATACTTTACTAAAAAAATAAGTCCAATGTAGAAAACAATTTTCTCCCCAACAAAACACCCAACACAATCAAAATTAAAACAATAATAAAAAATCCTAAAAATTCTAAATCTAAACAAAAATTAGAAACCTTCCTCCCTTGGAGTAATAATGAGGAATCTGCTCACAAGTTCTATGAAAATGTCAAACCATATAATGAAAGGTTTTCGAGTAAAAGTTTTGATAGAACGTTTTTAAAATAATTAAATTAAAGGGAGGAAAACTTTTAACCTATTTTTGTCATTATTAATCAAACTAGTTTGTTCATGAACCTAAACTCTGTGATTATATAAGTGATGGCTTGATTTTAACAGCTTATTTCGACAAAATCATAGGATGTCATTCGAGAAGTTCGACCTTAATAGAATGTGAACCACTCGATTCATATAAACACACTTAATTACTAAAGCAATAAATTAATATTTGTACATGCTCATTAACTATACCTGATTATAATGTTGGAAAAAAGACTTGCTAATTAAGCAAGAATAAAAGTAAAAAATTATTAGTTATTTGGTAATGCAAGTGCATCATTATTCCTTTGCCCACAACACACTCAAAAACTTTCCTCCAAGAAACTCCCAAACACAAAGAAAAGCATCTCCCACAAGTACTCATTCTTTAGCCACTTTTGCCCACTTATCACACAGCAATTTCCTTCCAAATATAGCATTAACAATGGAGAAATTTCTTGCCTTCATGTTTCCTCTGTTACTATCAGTTTATGTCCAAGGTATGGTATACTGAAAGGATAGGATTGGACAATATAATAAATAAGATTTTAGCTCAATTTTCTTTCAATACACGTGATTGTAAATTTAGTTAAAATAAGACTTGATTTTGATTGTTGTTTGTTATTACAGGTGTAGATGGATCGATTGGGGTGAACTACGGGACGGTAGCCGACAACCTTCCAGCACCCGAACAAGTTGCGCATTTCCTACTAGAATCCACCGTTATCAACCGTGTGAGGCTTTTTGATGCCAACCCTGAAATGTTAAAGGCATTTGCACATACTGGAATTGCCATAACTGTTACTGTCCCTAATGATCAAATTCCACACCTTACAAAGCTAAATTTTGCCCAACAATGGGTAAAAACCAACATTGTGCCACATGCTCCTGCAACCAATATAGTCCGAATACTAGTAGGTAATGAAGTACTATCCACTGCAAACAAGTTGTTCATAGTAAATCTTGTCCCGGCAATGCAGGTGCTCCATACTGCCCTTGTTGGAGAGTCGATGGATCGGAGGATACAAATTTCTACGCCACATTCACTGGGTATATTGGCCGACTCAAGCCCCCCCTCGACCGGGAAGTTTAGGGAAGGTTATGATTCTCATGTGCTCAAGCCATTGCTTAGCTTTCTTAAGGCCACAAATTCACCTTTCATGATCAACCCCTATCCATTTTTCGGGTCCTCGGATGATATTCTTGATTATGCACTATTTAGGCCTAATGCTGGGGTGCTTGATGAAAACACAAAACTTACCTATGCAAACATGCTAGATGGACAGTTGGATGCAGTTTTCTCTGCAATGAAACTCCTAGGTTTTACTGATGTTGACATTGTCATAGCCGAGACCGGATGGCCTTCGAAAGGGGACACAGGGCAAGCTGGGGTCGATGCTGAAAGTGCAGCTGAATACAACAGAAAACTTGTGCAGCATGTAACATCCGGGATTGGGACACCACTCATGCCTAACAGAACGTTTGAAACATACATTTTTGCACTCTTCAACGAGGATTTAAAGCCAGGGCCAATGTGCGAAAGAAATTTCGGATTGTTCCAGCCTGATTTGACACCGGTCTACAACATAGGGATCTTAAGGCCAACGGTAGCTGCCGCTGCCAAGAATCAACATACTGCATGTTTATTGATACTTTTGTACATTTGCTGCATATTTGGTACACAGTATTAAATTGTACTTTTCAATCCAACATACATTGATTGTGACAGTATTGTCTAATCCATTTTATCATTGACTCTGGCAGGCTAAAGCGAATTTTCCATCGTACCCGACTCCAGCGGTGAGACCTATGCCAGCACCAAAGGGAAAAACATGGTGTGTTCCTAAATCAGGGGCAGATGAAGAGGCATTGAAGAGGAATATTGATTATGCGTGTGGATTGGATATGGAATATTGCAAACCTATACAAGAAAGTGGTGCATGCTTTTATCCTAATACAGTTCGAGCTCATGCTGCCTATGCCATGAATGCATATTTTCAAGCTATGGGAAGAAATGACTTTGATTGTGACTTCAGACAAACTGGAGCTGTCACCAACAAAGATCCAAGTATGTTGATATAGCACTATCTTTGTATATACTGGTGTCAAAATATGCAGGCTGCCTCACAGGTCAAAGGCTCGGCCCAAGTTGCACTGTGGGTGGCGTTGCTCACGGCGTGTTCTGGGCCAACTCATCCCTACATTCGGGCCGTGTTCGACTTGGTTGTAGGGGCTAGTGAGCAGTCCAGCCATGTTAAGTGACTAGCACGAGTTGTGTCTTTAGGCGTACCAAGCTAGAAATGATTCTTTCAGTTGCTAATATTTTTTCTGCTTCTCAATTTTCAGGCTATGGTAATTGCAAATACTGACATGAAGTGATTGAGCAAAGAAGTCTTAAAGAATAGAAGATTTTGATGCTTTACAGTGATGAAATTTTGTTGTTTAGAGTATTGGCATTGGCAGTGGATTTCTCACAAAGGATTTACAACTGCAAGGGGGAAAAAACAGTTTTAAGGATGGAAGGACAGTTAGCAGAAATCAATGTTTTTTTTAATGTATTTTGACTATGATTCAAATAATTGTAAATGCAGCTTGTTCTTGTACTTGTATCTGCTAATATAAGTTTAGACTGGTCGTTGTCAAATAAATATTTTCGTAACACAACATGCAAAGCTGCCAGCCTGCCACCTTGCTCCAATTGCCTCATGTGGGCGACCTCTTCATGTTGTGCCATCCCCCTCTACATGTTAATGTTACTATGCTCTTTTCCTCTATCGTATTGATTTAACAAAAGAATATATGTTGATTTTAATTAATTGGAGGTTTAGTGCTTGTTTGGTATAGATTTTAATTGGTTTTTGATTTTTGATTTTTTGACTTTTGAGAAAAAATGATCAAAATGATCATATTTTTTAGTCAAACATTGCATCTGCCTTAGAAAGCAAATGACCATTTTAGTCATTTTCTCTAAAAAGTTAAAAATTAAAAATTAAAAACTCATTAAAATCTATACCAAACAAGCAATTATTTTGCTCGAGTTGGCATGACATTGATTTGACCAACTAAATGACAACTTTATTTAGTTTAAAAAGAAAAAATATATATTTGTGAAGACAGGAAATTCCTATTTATAACAACAACATTTCCATGGAAATTATAAACCAGATTATAAAATAATATTGGTTTATTTGAGTTGAAATCGTTAACTTTTTAAATCATTTTTAATATAAAATGATAAAATTGTCTCTTTTTTTTTTTTTACTTAAAATGGCATTTTTTAAAATTAAAGATCAATTTTGTTATTTCATGTTAAAAGTAATTTAAAAAATAAAAATTTCAGCTCGAATAAATTAATTTTGGTTTATTATATTTGTCAAACGGGATGTTAACATCCTTAAAATAAAATAAAAAACATATTTTTTGTGAAAATAATCCATTTGTACTAAAAAGGCAAAAACAGATGACAACGAATAACAGGAAAATCATTTTAGCAATTCTCTCTCTCTCTCTCTCTCTACTTATTCTTCTGTTTACATACCCCGCCCTCCACCAGCAAAATAATATCTCCACTTGATACTATTATATGATTTTGATTCAAATATGTTTTAACGACTTTACTGGCTATTGTTATAATTTCACAAATCATCAAAGATTTAATTGTGATCAGGCGGGTCCATTACAGTATGATCTGTTAAGAATTTTGCCTTTTGCCTTTTGCCTTTTATTCTTTTTTAAAATCGTGGAAACACAAGTTAATGGAATTTCTAGGGTTTCCCTACAATTCTTTGTGTTTGTATTTTTTAATTTTTTGAATTGTAGATCGGTTGATTTTTGTTTATATGCATCATTATGGCTGAGTGGCAACAATTCGTTCAATCGGTATTCTTTGGTGTAATTTTCTCTTTTTTTCTCGCTAAATTGTTCTCTGTAATCTTCGCGTTCCGCGAAGAGAACCTCCGAATTGCCCGTTCTACTTCACCGGAACCTGAATCCAAGCCTGCACAGGAAACTGTAACTTCGTTGTCTAAGGGTTTGGAGGAAAGCGAGCCTTTGATCCTCGAAAATGAGGGATTAGCGTGTGAGAGTTCGGCGATTGGTGATGTTACTGATAGTGACGATGATTGGGAGGGTGTGGAGAGCACTGAATTGGACGAGGAATTTAGTGCTGCCACAGCATTTGTAGCGGCCACTGCAGCTGATAGCGCAGGACAGAATGTGTCGAATGAGGTGCAGTTGCAGCTTTACGGGTTTTATAAGATTGCCACTGAGGGACCCTGTAGTGCTCCCCAGCCATCCCTGCTCAAGCCAACTGCTCGGGCTAAATGGTAATCATTGGTCATTTGGAGTGGATCAAGTTAATTAATTTGTTAATAGCTGAATGCCTGTTAGTTTCTCCATTTTTTCTGATGTTTAAATAAGAGCTTTTTCAGTGATGGTTGTGTGTCTTGGTTGGAAATAAATGGGGTGTGAAATTGATGATCACCAATTGATAATGATACAGTAAGCAATCCTAAGAATTATAATGAGTTAAATTAGTTTCGACCTATATTAGCCAGTATTATGGCAAACATTGTGATCTGCCAGCTAAATGGTGTGATTATGACACTTCTCATATATGATAAATTATTCGCTACAATATTCGCTAATGGAATAAGTTATAATTATTTGGGTTCTTTAGTTGCTTAGTTTACATCACTATTGCAGTGATCAATCATTTTGCTAATAGCATTAAATATTCAGAGAGAGAAAAGGAAAACTTACTGAAAGATAAGGAACCCAATTATTGTGATTATCTTAAAAGGAAACTTTTTTAAAGGAAAAAAATTGGTAATTATAAAGAATTAGATTTTTCAGTTGATAGAATAGAAGTCCTTACTGTTCTCAAAGGCACGTTCTATGCTGATTACTTGGCAACATGGGATTATGGATTCATGAGCAGTTTCTTTATAGGCTGTTGGATTGGCTTAATCTGGGCCACTATAATATCTCTAAAATATATTGTCTTTTTCCATTTTTGACATGGGGTGGGGTTTATGTTACTTTACAGAATACTTTTTTGGAAAGCGAATATGAAATCCCATTGCATTGAGAAGAGAGATTGGCCAGACAGAATAATTTCATATCCAATTTTATTGTTCGAGGAACCCTTGATGCAACTGGAGTAAAGGATCGTCATCAAGGGCGTTCTAGCATCAAGAAGTATATTATAGCTTCATAGATGTGAAATGTGATTTTTTTACTTCCACTCTTCTCATTTATTGGGAGAAAGATCAGAACAAAAGTAATAAGGAAGAAATGCAGTATAGATAAATGCGAACTGTGTTTCTGCGGTCAAAGGATGATAGAATTAAAGTCCTTTGTGGAGATTTCTCTTCCTTGTGCTTTCTCTATCTTTTGCTACCTGTTTATTGTTGATTGATTCAACATACCTTGCCTCTACAGGGATTAAAGCTCTTAGAAGAATAACGTGCATGTTACAAGTGTTTTTTGTGGTCCCCACTTTTGAAAAAAACATAAATTGTAGATTGATTGGTTTGGATAACTTAATAAATTCTCGTTCATGTTTAGCTTTGACGGGCATTTTTGTGGTTTATTTCCTTGTCCTTTAACTTGGATGGATAACCAATGTCTTTGGGTTGATGACCCACAGCCGCCAAATTGAAAGATTTGTTTTGCTTGATGTATTAGGCAAGCATGGCAGAAATTGGGTGCTATGCCTCCAGAAGAAGCAATGCAGAAGTATATTGACATTGTTACTACATTATATCCCTCGTGGGCTATGGGATCAGCAACTGTGAGATTATAATCTTCCTCTTTAACAACAATCTGCATTCACTTTCTTAACAATTGTTGTCATCATCTATCCCTATATGTACTGATGACAGAAGAACAGAGGCGAAGAGAGCAGTGATGCACCAAATTCAGGCTCCAAGGGACCTATGGGACCTGTGTTTAGTTCCTTTATATACGAGGAGGAACCCGGAAGTGAATTGTAAAGATCTTCAACTTCCTTTGTATGTTTGAGGATCACCATTTTTGTGGGTTGCGTTTCTTGTGAAGCATGACTCGTCTGTCTTTATATGTACTGTAACCATCTAGGACTCTGTCCTTGCATTCTACCATCATTCTGTGATGCTAGATTCAACTTTTTGCTGCTTTTACGTCCAAAACTTCCAGCTCACCATAAAGGGGAAAACAAACATAGATTATGTTTTTATTTTTTTAATTTTTTTTCATTTGATGCCCAGTAGGGCCCCAAAGGGGGAGGAGAGGGAGGGAGGGAGAGAGATAGATTTATTTTATGTATCATTTCTTACATAAATGGCTGCTCGTCCAAAATTTCCTTGCTGATTCAGCTTTACTTGGAAGCTGCTTACATCACCGTGATTGTTCTGATTTTATTTTTTGTAAGCATAACTAAAACTAAATGGGTAGAGCATGCAGAAGCTGAAAGTTGTGTTAGTTTCTCCTTCAAGCATTGCACACATGCTGTTCAAATCAATTTCTACACTTCTTGTTTACATGCTTATATGTACATAAGATTTGCTGTTACGGAATCTAGATTATATATGCTTGGATTGAAACTGTGGTTGCAGTTGATTTGCTTACTTTTTCAGGTCTGAAAAGTACTTGTCCAATCTACTGTTTGACTGGATTAGAGTGTGCCTATTTATGAAGTTAATTCAATGAAATATGCAACCTTACAGTTCTTTTCTCTCAATATAATGCTTTGAAAAGGAGAATTTGTATTGAAATATCTTCCCGTCTCCATTACAGAAAATTGGATGCTATACATGCCTTTGCACGAGAAGGTGATGAAGAGAAGTTGCTTAAGTGCATTGAGAGTGGTGTTCCAGCCGATCTGAGGGGTTGGTTGACCTCAAATTTATTAAATGCTCTTCTATGTTGCTTTGATGTGACTAGCGCTAAGATGAAGTCTTGATGTTACTAATGAAAGTCCTGGTAATTTAGGTTCTGTGAATAAACTCTTCAAACTGGTTAATTCTCCAGAAGGAGAAACAAAATATATAACATGAAAGATGACCTTAAGCACTGAAGTTCTTAAAAAAGATTGCATACATCGCATAATTTAAGGGGAAGAGGAATACTGTCAAATTCATTCTCATGTATGGTAGGAATTACCATGCCCCTTCTGTTTAAATGCATGCCTTTCATTTTAAGCCGGCTAAGAAGAAATATTCTTTTGTTGACAGATACAGATTCATGCATACAAAACTGATTAGGTTTTCTGACCTGAAATATGTATACTCAAATTGATGCAGATAGTGAGGGTTGTACTCCTTTGCATTGGGCTGTAGATCGAGGCCATATGAATATTACAGAGTTGCTTTTGAACAAGAATGCCGATGTTAATGCAAAGGTAGATAGAAATCTATGTTGTTCTAGCTCCTGCTGAATCTCCTACTGAATATAAATACGAAGGAAACCCACCTCCAAATTAATTGTTTCCCGCTTACTAATTTCTCATTTATTTTGTGCCTTGGAGAGCTGATTTTAATGATAGAGATAAGTAACATTTATTCTGTGCCCTCTCCCTCAGATGGATGGATAAATAAAATAAAAGTTGATTCTTTTATTTGGCAATTATGGGTTTTACTATTTTCCGAAGGAAATGATGAAGGTAAACATACTAGAGGATTGTATAGGAGGATTTGTTTATCGGAGCATCTGTTTGAGCTTTTTATTTTTTATTATTTGTTGGTGCTTTAAATTCAACTGTGGCTTGATATTTCTAATTGAGTTTTGACTTATGAAATTGCTAATCTTGTTTACACTTGCCATTTTACAAAATCTATGGATGATAACACATATAATGTGGACATGTCAAGGAGCTTACTTTCAAATATGTAGTATGGTTGAATTGTTGCAGCATCGATACTTCTGTAGTCATTTTTCATCCTTTCTGATGATATCCCTTAAATTCTCCGACTCTCTTCCTTGTGCCCTTTACTTTTTCTTAAATGAGTCAAAAGTGAATATTTTAGCTCAGATATTTTGAATTTAGGCAGAAAAAAAATAAGAAATCGTGCATTCTTAGTTCCAAAGCTTTGTTTATACTTCTTTGTCAAATTTCTCACCGTTGTTACTGTTGGTAGGACGATGAAGGTCAAACACCGTTGCATTATGCTGTTGTTTGTGAGAGAACTGCCATTGCTGAGTTACTTGTGAAGCACAATGCTGACACAAAGATAAAGGATAATGATGGTGACTCTCCGTGTGATCTTTGTCAGTCGAGCTGGCCTTGGATGCAACAAGCTAGTACAAGTGACTGATGATAATTCTGTGTTTTTATTCATTACCACATATTGATAATACCATTACGTCCAATGTACACGTTACTTAATCACTTAGATTTCATGTTTTTCTACCTAAGATGGATAAATTTGTTCTCTTTTGTGAGTTGAGCTAGCCTTGATGCAACTAGCTAGTACAAGTGACTGATGATCGTTCTCTGTTTCCCTTGGCTACTATTCGATAATATACTATGGATGTGTGTTGTGAAAATAATATAATTGTAAGTGAACAATATTGCACACAAGTAATAAAGTGGAGCTATTGAGTCTGGATTATCGTTCTCACGAAAGCTATCTTATTTATATTCTAGTTCAATTAATCTTAATCCTAACTTGTTTAAAACACTTTATTTTAAGTATTAACATGTAACTCTCAATTTAAGAAAATAATATAGTAATTTTTGTGGAAAAAAAAAATCAAGAATTTATCAAGAATGATGGTTGAAGAATTTGTATTCACGAGTTCGCTATAATTGTTATCTTTAATTTCTCTTATCAAGATTTATTCTTAATGTTGAATTCAGTCGAATTCAAGAATTTAACCTAATCTACCTCTATCAAATTCAAATTAGTCTTATCTAATTAAGTCAACTTATAAAGTATAGTCCTTAATTAGATGCATTAAATCGCTTAAGAGTTCAATTTAAGACTGCGACAATAATAAAAGCGTATCTCTATATTTTATCCAATTGTCGGATCTTACTACGTAGTTTAAATTAATAATTTACCTCTCGGTTCATTACAATCCACAAAATCAATAAAATAACGGCCAATTATTCAAAGCATTAAGAAAAGAAGTAAATTCAAAACATAAATAATTTATAAGCAAAACTTGAGAGTCGAAATTAAAGAATTAAACTAAGCTACATTGTTTATCCAAATTAAATAATTAGCTACTTATAATTCGGTAGAAAAACAATATGGAAAGTTCGGAATACATAATCGGATATTGAATAAAAGAAGAGAAGACGTTGAATATCTTGCACTAAGAATTCTTTGTCTTCAAGTTCCAATCTTCAACCTCGTCTTCGTTCTTCGTCTTTTTCTCTATTTCTTTCTCAATGATTCAACAACATTCTTTTGATATATGTTAGGTATTTATATAGTGTTTTACTAATTTTGAAACACATGTACGTGAAAAGACGAAAAAAGTCCTGACTAGAATTGAAAATAAGCCAAAAAAAAGTCCAAACGAGATTTCCGCGCATTGTTGCAGTCAACTGCAGTTTGACCGTGGCAAAGAGTTGTTGCCAAATTTGATTCCAATCATATTTACAAGTTTTAGTCCTCCAAATTTTGATATGTATCTTATTTGGTTCCTACTTTATGTTTGTTTATAATTTGTTCTTTTATCCTCTTATTTGTAGTTCAAGTCCTTAAACTTTGGATTTTGTTCTCTTTAGTAATTTTTTCTTTCATTTCAATTTAGTCCTCTTTTATTGCAATCTAAGTCTTTAAACTTTTGAATATTTTCAAGTTGATCCATATATACAAGTCTTCGTACGCCTTCAGTTTTTTTGACTTATTTTGCTTTATTTTTCTCCAATTTCATCCGATTTCGAGTTTTGACTTAAAACAATTAAATCAACACACAATTAAGTAGAAAATCACTTAAATATATTTACAATCGTCCACTTTTGATGGTCCAGATAAGTGTAAAACCACACTTATCAATATGCATGTGACATTAATCGTTAAGATTTCATGTTTTTCTACACAACGGATAAATTGTGTTTTTTTCCACGTGATGATTATCATGTTATGCTTTCCAATAGTTTTCTGAAGGTCGGTGAATTGGGGAATGGAACCAAATGCCCTTCTCTTGGCAATGATGAATAGAACGGTGTATTGTATATAATATTGTAGCATATTTGGTACTAGGTACAAAAAGGGAAAAAAATTAAATATAAAGAAATGGAAGCCATTGATTTGCTGATAAGAAAAAAAGTAAAAAAAGTAAATATAAAGAAAAAGATGCAAATGATTTGAGGAGAGTCGGAGCAATAAAGAGAGAAAAAAAAAAAAGGAATTTCTTCAATGAAATTCCAAAAAAATTAAATATTTTACGAGCAAGTGTATGAG
The DNA here is from genome assembly GCA_023638005.1 of Forsythia suspensa. Classification (NCBI taxonomy): domain Eukaryota; kingdom Viridiplantae; phylum Streptophyta; class Magnoliopsida; order Lamiales; family Oleaceae; genus Forsythia; species Forsythia suspensa. The sequence goes on from CM042666.1 coordinate 50,751,082, forward strand.
AGAAATTGGAATAGTTTGATAATAACAAAACTTAAAAATAAATCCATGAGAAGCTAGAGAATTTGAGAATGTCCATTTTCATCATTCTAAATGGTTGATCTAGGACATCACTTGAAAACTAACTTTTTATCTTCAAACGGATAATTTACTTTTCCTTTATTTTTTAGTAAAAAAAATAATGTTTAAAAGTATTTTATGTTGTTGTAACAAATAACTTAGTTAATGTTTGGTAGTGATGAAATTATTTTTTAAGTGCTTATAAGTTGTGAGTCTTATTGAAAGTGTTTAATAAGTAGTAGTAAGTTGTGGTTCTACTAAATTTGTAGATAAAAAATACGTTTGACTATTTGACCAACTTAAATTATAATTTCAGTTTTAATAAACATGGTATTAGTTTAAACTTTTACATAAAAAAGATTATCTACATGCTCATTGTTGTTGAACTTCCAATTCTATTTAATGAATTTTTTTGAGTTGTTCCAAGTTTATTTATGACTCGGAACCACTTATTTGCAACTTTGCCCAACCAATGCCCAAAATAATGTGAAGCCATTAACAAAGAAAGATTCTCAATTCAAGAATTCAACTGTCAAATAACGGTCATTCTTCTTCCATGCCAAAAATAGTAAAAACAGGAAACATATCATTCATACCACAGATAGAAAATATGAAACAAGACATAAACAACCTAATCTTTTCCGATCATTATTCGACCGGAAAATGTCGAAGGCAGTGGTGGTTTGCACCACTTTGGCCACTGCCTTCATCCTATTAATATTATTGTCTGAAAACATTAAATCTAGTAGAAAAGATTATGGCCCACATGGCCTAAGTCGACGTTTAGGAATTAAGACTCCTATCCCAGTTTTTGATCCTCTTGTTGAAGAAATGGAAAGAATGGGAGAAGAAAAGGAGGGAAAAAGAAAAGAATTAGAGAAGGATAAAAATTATTTTTATGATGATGGGCGATTGAATATAAGCCTAAGATTAATGATTTTGTTTCCACTTTTGGATAGGGAACCTCGAGATGGATTCGTTGATGCTAAGGAGATTGAAGCTTGGATTGTACACCAGGCGTTTGATAGAATGCATTATAGAACGAAAAAGGAGCTGGAATCGCACGATGAGGATGGAGATGGATCTATTTCCTTCTCCGAGTACTTCCCTTTGATCTCTAAAGAGGATATAGGTGATTATTGAACCACCCCATTTAAAAGTTTAAGCTTAAGCTCAAACTGTTATCATGACACATTTATTGTTTAAATTTAATCTTCAAACGCTCCCTCACGTGTAGCAAGATTCATTTTTTATTTATTTTTAATCAAAGACTTAACACGTGCACAATTTTTATAAATGGGTGGCAATGATACTTGAACCTCTACCTACTTTGATATCACTTTGAATGACGAATCCTTTGTTCTTTTATGATTAGTAATTGTATCATTTGGTTGTGGGTAACTGATGGAAAGGGGAAAACGATTGTATTCTCAATTCACAACCAAATGTTTTACGACAACATTTTTGTTATGTTTATCTTCATTTTCCCATTTCTTCCAAGCCAAATGGAGCAATTAGGATATTTCCCACAGTAGGATTCTAATTCGGAAAATGTGACAGAGAGGAATGACATGAAGCATGGGGAAGCAGGATGGTGGATGGAACAATTTAGAAATGCCGATGCTGATGGGAATGGAACTCTCAACGTTTTTGAGTTTCAAGAGTAATATTCACTTCTATTTACTTTATTTCATCTTTCGTGTTTCCAGTGGAGTTGGAATCATCAAAATTCTGTTCTTTTGCAGTTTCTTGCATCCAGAGGACAGTCGAAATGACCAGATACAAAGATGGCTGTTAAGAGACAAGATAAGGTTAATGTTCTCGTGCCTGCTTAACTTTTATTTACATGTGAATTTCCGTAAATTATTTCTATTCTATCTGACTTTTACAGGCAGATGGATTACGATAATGATCAGAAACTTAACTTGGAGGAGTTTGAGGCGGGGGCTTATGATTCGTACAAGACTTATATTGAATTTGAAACGGGATGGGAAGAATATCATTCACCTGACGAGTTATTCAACAAACTTGACATTGATAAGGACAAGTACTATATTTAATCTCTAAGCTAGTTTTTAATTTGCAGAATTCGGCATTAACCCTCTTGATTAGAGACAAAAACGTGTTCTGATTTGGTGAATATATGTTTTGACAGATTTCTGAGAGTGGAGGAATTGAAACCTATGATTCAGTACCTAAATCCTGGTGAACTGACCTATGCCAAATATTACTCGAGCTATCTAATGCACGAGGTAAATTATTACATTAAGTGCACGTTCGTTGTTATGCAGTGCTCAGTATGCAGAATTGGACATGAATTGAAGTATAATGAACAAGATTTTAGCTTGTTTTTACCTTCGTTAATGCTGTTTGAGCTCAAAAGTTCTTTTATCATGAATCAAAAATGTATATTTATAACCCTTTTCTTGATTTAGGCCGACGATAACCAAGATGGGAAGTTAAAGCTCAATGAGATGCTTAATCACGACCGTATGTTCTACAACACAGTCTATGATTACGGAAGATTTGATGATGAAGACAATGATTTCCACGATGAACTTTAATGCAACAAATCGTATAGCTTCCCTCGATTTCAGTGGCAAAAGTGCATCAGAGGGATTGAAAACTTCTCCCCGTGGTAAGATGCAGCATTCGAGCTGATAGTAGGATCATTGCGCTGCAGTAAGTACAACTTTAGCTTCTATTTCGTTATATAATGTATATGAAGCATCAGAGATTTGGCCAAAGGAAAAAATTGTCTCTTTATCCAACCAGTGATACAAATACGAAATGTGTAGCAGAAAAGTCAATCATGATCTATCATCAGCTCTAATTTTGTCTCTTGTAGTTTGAAAGAATCGACGCTTGTTAATTAGAGGAATAGTGATCTATAAGAACATTTATATTGATCAGATTAATTAAACTAATTTCAACATTAATTAGGGATTGGATCTTGTTTCAGTTTATTCTATAAAACTTAGTCAGATTGAAGATTCTTAATTAGTTAGTGGAATGTGTGGAGTCTAATCATAGTCTATACTTCCTTTTGGGTGTATTCTGGGCTCAAATGTATAGTGGACATTCTATATATTTGTATGAAGTTGTTCTAACATTCCTACATATATAAAGGAGTTTTTACGGATCCTTTTTGTGAGATAGAGATGTACGACAATTTTCTTCGTAGTGAAAATTTGTAGTAACAAGTGGACATAGCTCTCACATTGAGGATGAAGCACTACAATCTGTGTATTTGTTTGAGCGTGTTCCTGATTTTGTTTTGCTTAATATTTCTCACGTGATTGACATTAGGACAATCCGGCAATCCCTATTCCCTAACATGTCTGAATTTATGAAGAAAATCTATTGTTAAATTAATTTCTATTATCCATTGCTACAAGTTTCCCGTTCAATATCTTCTATAATAATGCTTGTTTTAAGAAGTCGAGTAATACTATTTATATGATAATCACCCGTCTATGTGGTATTAAATGATAGGTTCAATAAAATGAGTTTCATATCCCCACATTTCATTGAACCTATCATTTAATGTCAACACAATTACCACATAGATTGGTGATAATCATTAGTAGTGACAAATAATATTATTTTAAGAAGTCATTTCTACAACTTCACCAATTGAATACATAGCTATTATACTTGATTAATACAGGATACACGCTCTACGTAGAATTCATACCCAAAAAAGATCTTCTATACACGGGATTTTCATATTATGCCTTAAACAAGAGTCGAACTGCCTTGCCTTTTAGTCAGAAGTTTAGAGTCTCACTTTTCTATTATTTGACCATCAAGATGGATCTTATGTCAATCGGGGTTGATACGGAAAATTGAGATTTCCTGCTTTTTCATTGGTACGAGAATTCATAGTGTCCTAAAAAAATTTAACCGCTAATTTCTAGCATGTTTAATATGTTTTTCGACAGAATCAAAGAAGAGAAACACGTGAGATGTTTGTCTGTTATTGTGTCCAGATTAATGGAACGTATCAAACACCTTCTACCTTTTGCAACCCAAACTGTAAAGTGCGTTGTTTCAAAACTCAAAATTCGACGGTTTTAAGGTAACTGACTGCATTTTAATGAAGAAATAACAGAAGATTTATGAAGAAATGTGGCTGTATACAGAGAAAAAAGTGAAAACAATGACACAATTTCCAACCAACTTTTGTCTGTCTGCTTATTCCATTGACTTTATGTTGTTGTATACAGCTTTAATGGAAGCTGGTACTTGCAATTGGTTTTTACTTATTGGTAAAAGTAGAATTAAAGTCATAAAATTTCTTAACGGACTACTAAAAATAAGTGAAAAGGAAAAAAGTTTATTTTGATTTTGATACAATGGAATTATTTTGCAATAGTTTTTCTTTTTTCTTTTTGTGATTGGTCTTTCAGGGTCAACTCTTCGATACATGTTGTTTTCGACAATTAAAGTGTAAATAAACTTTATTTAAAACTCCTATTTTGTTCGATAGCTTGGTAGTACAACATTCGATTTTTAACTCTCGAGAAAGCAATCGCTCTTAGTGTGAATATGCTTTTTTTTTTTTTTTTTTTATAGTTTGAATTATCTTCTACGTTCTTAAAATTTTGTACATGCAAGACACATAATCAATTAATGTTAGCTTTGACCGAGTTGTCAGCGAGACAACTCCCAGTTGATAAGAAGCCAATTGTCAATTAAAAATTAAATGGGTGCTCAAATGCTCTTTCGAGTATAGAACGAGGATTGCAAACACATAAACTCTATAACGTAGGGTTTTTTTTTTGTAATTGCAAACTATTTAATCATAAAAATCATGTTCAGTTAAAGACGACCAAGTGTAATAGTAGAAGACACGCAAAAGTATTTGAATTTTTAACTTTTCACCAAAAAGATGATCGATAATTGTTTCCGTGTTTAAAAAAAAAAAGAATAAGAAATTGACTCAAATAAAATGATGTTGTCCTATGGAACTATTTAGCTGCTTAATACAACATACTGCCAAGAAAAGCAGTTAAAAAAAATTACTTTTAATCAAAGTTAAACACGTAATATAATTTACTTAAAAAGAAAAAGGAAAGGCTTGAAAAGAAAAGGAAAAATAGGGGTTAAATGACATGGAAAAAAAAAAAGGAAATTGATGCAAATTGTGTCTAACATTTGTCCTTAGTGTGGAAATAGTTACTAACGTTTGTTTTTTAGTACAAAAATTTTCAACCTTTATATTTTGGTACATAATTGGTCATTATTTGATAAAAAAATAAATATACTTTTAATTTTAATTAGAGAAAATTATAATTGAATTTATAACATTTGCAAAATGTACAAACAGGTGCTAAATCGTTTTGTATATTTTATAAACTATTATAAACTAACTAAAATTTAAGCTCATAATTATAAATTATTAACAAACATGTTAAATAAAATTATTTTTTATTATTAAGTAATTATATTAATACAATATAAAAATAATAATTTTATCACAAATTTGATATATAAATATTTTTATTTAATTAAGATATTCACTAATTATTTACAAATATTAAAACTCCAACTGTATTTTTTATATTTTAATTTATCGTTTTATTGTCGTTTAAAAATAAAGAACACATAATGTGTAAATTAATTTTTATCAGTATTTTTATGTTTAAAAAAAATATATTAAAATTGATTCAATGTTATAAAATTATATACGTAATTTTGTTATTGATCTAACTTAATTTTTATTTAAGATTTTCACATCACATAACAATTATATATATTTAAAACACAATAATTTTATATCTTTCTCTTTTGAAAAATTTAATTGACACGAATATAATGATATATTTAATATGCTAAATTAAATATTATTTAATAAATACACTAGATTTATTTGTATATTTTGTAAATATTAAGAATTTAATTGTAATTTTTTCTAATTAAAATTAAAGATATATTTATTTTTTTATTAAATAAAGATCAATTGTACACCAAAACAAATAGATTATGGATTTTTGTGAAAAAAATAAATATTAGGGACATTTGCACCTGTTTCCACATTAAAAAAATGGACAAAAGGAAAGTGAAATTTAACTATTTAAGCAGGTTGAGGTGGGCTCCATTGAATAAGAGTGCGTTTGATAGAGATTATAAACAGTTTATAAATCAAAAGTAGTTTATTTAAATTGAAATTGTTGACTTTTCATGTTAAAAATGAGTTGAAAAGTCAAAAATAGTGAAAATAAAAAAAAGAAAAACGATTTTTAATCTAAACCAAACACAAGCTAAGTAAAACATACGAGGAGGAAACAACCTGGTTTAGGGCATCACCCAATAATTCCAAAAAAAAATATTAAAAAATAGATAGGGCAAAATTGATTGTGCGGATTGCATATAGAGATATGCGTAATTAATTTAAATCCAGTCCAGCTTTACATGCTTGTATTCTCTCTCTATCTCTCTCTGGGTTTTCGGAGGGGCCGTGTTTGTTTAATCTCGGTCCGAGAGTGAAATTTGAGGTAGTTTTGTCTGAATCCTCTTTTTTTTTTTATGTTAAAATCCATTTCTTTCTGTTTTGTTTTAAATTGACTGATGTTTAATTTTATTTAGTTATAACTGGATGATTGTATTTTTTGTATTGAATAGATCTGATTGTCTGGTAAATGCTTTTATTATGGGAGTGATGCATTCTGAGCAAATGTGGTTGTGTGTTTTGCATTTTATGAACTTTGCGATGTAGAATGTGAAGTTACGATCATTTTATGGTTGGTTTTAGGACTTTTTGACTGATTGTATTGCTTGCTGGAGTTATTTTGTGCAATTTTGAGCTCTCGAGCAGTGGATAACTCGGGTTTAGTGGATTGACTGATGTTTTGTTCGATTAAGTGGTAACTGGATGCTCGATCTATTGTGTATTGATTGATCTGAATTCATACTATATGTTCTTATTATGAGAATGATCAATGATGCATTCTTTGCATATTTGATTTTGTGTGTTAAGATTTTATGAACTGGATTTGGCAGTGTAGAATGTGAAGTTATGATCATTTTGTGGTTGGTTTTAGGATTTTTGGATATATTGTATTGCTTGCTGAAGTTATTTTGTGAAAATTTGAGCTCTTGAGCAGTAGATAATTCAGGTTTTCAGCAGATTTGTCAGGGTTTTTTTTAACTGATTTCATCAATTTGCTTTGCTAAATGGCTAACTGATATTTTTGCATGTTGCTGCGGATTAATATTCTATTTGGAGTGCTTTGTTGCTTTCACATTTGTTTAGTATAATGAATATAGTTAGACGTTCAGTTTGGTTCAATAAAGTTGTAATTTACTAATGATTTAGAAGATTGTATTTTGGATATTCTGATTTTGTTTTATTTAATAATCTTCTCACGTTCTGTCTTGAAAATTTATGTGCCGATATTCCATTTCACTAGTGGTTATGGAAGTTATCGTTGCCATGTGGGGAATCCGTGGATTATTTTCATTTTAAACGTCAGCAACTGACCAACAGTTTTAGTTGTTTGTCTCCGTCTTTCTGGGAAGACAGATTTGTGCTTCTACTTTCCTTTTTTTTGTCGTGCAGTGTACATCTGTTTCTTACTCATCGGGCTGTAAATGGGCGTAAATTTTGTCAACACTTTTTTTACTATTTGGTTCTTCGTAAATTCTACAACTTTTCGAATTTATATCATATACACTGTTTAAACTGGATTTGCAGAAGTGTATGATATAATCCTACTCCATCCCTTTATTAATTACCATGGCATGGAAGCCATGCTTATGTGGCACAATAACAAGGCTACTTGTTAGAGTAATGCATGGAATACTCACTCTATTCCACTCTTACTTTTACACGAAATACTGCCAATGATATTTATCTATTTTCGCCGGGGATTTTTTTTTCGAGCATCAAAATTTATCCTCTCTTACTCTGTTCTTCATGTCCAGATTGAAATGGTCTATTTCTTTAAAGTCCATCAGTTATTCAAGATTTTTATAATTGTTTTCATTTCCTATTTGATATGGTAAATTTTTCCTTCCATGTGACATTGGCAGGGAAAATACTGCTATGGAAGTCACCCAGGTTCTTCTAAGTGCACAAGCAGTTGATTCAACAGTGAGGAAGCATGCTGAAGAAACTTTAAACCAGTTTCAGGAGCAAAACCTTCCTGGTTTCCTGTTATCTCTCTCTGGGGAGCTTGCTAGTGATGTGAAACCAGTTGAAAGTCGTAAACTAGCAGGTTTGATTCTTAAAAATGCTTTGGATGCCAAAGAGCAACATAGAAAATATGAGCTTGTACAAAGATGGTTATCGTTAGACGTGGCTGTGAAGAGCCAAATCAAGGCTTTCTTGTTACAGACCCTCTCCTCTCCTATGCCTGATGCTCGGTCAACTGCTTCTCAAGTCATTGCAAAGGTCGCAGGCATTGAGCTACCGAAGAAACAGTGGCCTGAGCTGATAGGATCCCTCTTGACAAATATTAATCAGGTCCCACCTCATGTAAAGCAAGCTACCCTTGAAGCTCTAGGGTATATGTGTGAAGAAGTTGTTCCGGAGGTTATTGATCAAGATCAAGTAAATAAGATACTTACAGCTGTTGTCCAAGGTATGAATGCTAATGAAGGTAACAATGAGGTTAGACTTGCTGCTACCCAAGCTTTTTATAATGCTCTTGGGTTTGCTCAGGCAAACTTTTCCAACGATATGGAGCGTAATTACATAATGAGTGTTGTCTGTGAGGCCTCCCTCTCCCCCGAGGTGAAAATTCGTCAGGCTGCTTTTGAATGTTTGGCTTCTATTGGGTCTATATACTATGAGAAATTAGCTTCGTACATCCAAGACATTTTCAACATCACATCCAAGGCTGTCAGAGAAGATGTGGAGCCAGTTGCTCTTCAAGCCATTGAGTTTTGGAGCTCTATCTGTGACGAGGAGATTGATGTTCTGGATGAGTATGGAGGTGATTGTACTGCAGATTCTGAAGTCCCGTGCTATTATTTTGTCAAGCAGGCTCTCCCTGCACTTGTCCCTATGCTCCTGGAGACACTTATTAAGCAAGAAGAGGATCAGGATGAGAGTGCTTGGAATCTCGCGATGGCTGGTGGCACTTGCCTTGGTTTGGTTGCCCGAACTGTAGGGGATGATATTGTCCCGCTTGTCATGCCATTTATTGAAGAGAATATAACAAAACCTGATTGGAGGCAGAGAGAGGCTGCCACTTATGCATTTGGTTCCATAATGGAAGGTCCTTCACCAGACAAATTAATGCCTATCGTCAATGTTGCCCTAAATTTCATGCTCAGTGCTTTAACGAAAGACCCAAGCAGCCATGTAAAGGACACAACGGCATGGACTCTTGGAAGGATATTTGAATTTCTTCATGGTTCAACGGTTGAGACGCCCATTATTACTCCTGCAAACTGCCAACAGATTATTACAGTTCTCCTTCAAAGCATGGAAGATGCTCCAAATGTTGCGGAAAAAGCCTGTGGTGCCATCTATTTTCTAGCCCAAGGTTACGAGGATGTGGACTCATCGTCCCCCTTAACGCCTTATTTCCAAGCAATTGTCCAGTCTCTACTTATTGCCACTCACAGGGAAGATGCTGGGGAGTCACGACTTAGAACTGCTGCATATGAGACACTGAATGAAGTGGTTAGGTGCTCAACTGGTGAAACAACTCACTTAATATTGGAACTGGTTCAAGTTATCATGAGAGAGCTTCACAAGTCTCTTGAGGCACAGAAACTTTCATCTGATGAGAGAGAGAAGCAAAATGAATTGCAAGGCCTTCTTTGTGGGTGCTTGCAGGTCATTATTCAGAAACTAGGGGCATCTGACGGCACAAAGTTTGCCTTCTTGCAGTATGCAGATCAGATCATGAATCTTTTTCTCAGGGTTTTTGCTAGTAGAAGTGCCACCGTCCATGAGGAAGCAATGCTTGCCATTGGTGCGCTTGCCTATACGACAGGCCCTGACTTTACAAAGTACATGCCAGAATTTTACAAGTACTTGGAGATGGGTCTTCAGAATTTTGAGGAGTACCAAGTTTGTGCTGTTACGGTTGGTGTTATGGGGGATATTTGCAGGGCGTTGGAGGATAAGATTCTTCCTTACTGCGATGGGATAATGACTCAGCTTCTTAAAGACTTGTCAAGCAACCAGCTGCACCGATCTGTGAAGCCCCCAATCTTTTCGTGCTTTGGTGACATAGCACTGGCAATTGGAGAGAATTTTGAGAAATATCTGATGTATGTCATGCCTATGCTCCAGAGTGCTGCAGAGTTGTCTGCCCACACATCAGGTGCTGATGATGAGATAATAGAATATACTAATCTTCTAAGAAATGGAATCTTGGAGGCATATTCTGGTATATTGCAGGGCTTCAAGAACTCTCCTAAAACCCAGCTTCTGATCCCATTTGCACCGCACATCCTGCAATTTCTGGATATCATTTACATGGAGAAAGATATGTGAGTATACTTTATTGCAATTCTGATTCTTGGTTTGAAAAGTCTTCTGTTTATTTGTTATATGAAGGTTTCTTCTATTCTATCTCAGGGATGATGTTGTGATGAAAACTGCTATTGGTGTCCTGGGCGATCTGGCGGATACTCTGGGAAGTAATGCAGGTTCCTTGATTCAGCAATCTCTGTCAAGCAAAGAGTTTTTGAATGAGTGCTTGTCTTCAGATGACCATTTGATCAAGGAATCTGCCAAATGGGCCAAGTTGGCCATTACTCGTGCCATTTCTGTTTGAGGCTGCTGCATCAAGTTCAATACATATTCTTTTACCTGCATGCATGTGGTCATGCGGAGTCGGGGTCTGGGGTTGCATTCAACATGTCGGATCATTAACATTTTCTGACAGCACAATCATCTTTGTGTTGTCACTTACTAATGCATCAGCGTCGTGGGGTTGGATTCCTTTATTTTTACATGGAAGGAGTTGGTGAAGGTAGCTTCTGGGAACTTCCTTGATAAGTCAAACTGGAAGCCGAATTGTCAATTTTTGGATATTGGGTTCAAGAGTGAACAGTGGTTGATATGCTGAATTGACATACCAGGTCGTGTGATTATGCAGTGGTGTGTCCCGGTGTTATTGACAAGATATACCCCATGCCATTCTCGTGCTGCCATTAGTGGTTTAAGGTGCCAAACTGTACAGTTGCCAAGTTTCGGTTTCCAGAACACTTTTAAGCCAGCAATCCCACCACCATTTCCCCCCGTTTCTTAATTGTCTTTGTATCATACATCATTTTGATCAAAAAGAACACGGTCGGTATGTGTCTTGCCTCCTTTGTCACTTTTGGGTTGCATAAAATCTTATTTAGTTCTTTCAGTATGTACTCATTTCAGGGCAATCTTATCAAGTTTTCTAGTTAAGCCATTTCAGTTGCATCACTAATGCTTCTTGCTCTTTCATCTCTTCAGAAGTACCCTTTTTTTTTTCTCTCCAGTCTTGTTTTTGAATGCATAATATATTTTGATTCGAAATTTGGAGAATCCGATGTTGGGATGTCGCGAACAGCTATGACATTGAAAGAACCGAGAATAGGATTGGAGAATCACTTGTCCAGTGACAGCTGTATTTGGAAATTTTGCCTCATATTTTTCATGGATTTTTTTTTTTTTTTAATACTGTGCCTTCAACTTTCTTTTACGTGTAAAATTTGTACACCAATTTGGTGAATTTTTTCCGAGTACAAAGAATGTGCATAGCCATGCAAATCAATGTGTTTATCTAGTGTTGTTCTATTTAACGTAGTAAATGTGTCCTATGTCCATTTTGTTCAATTTGTAGCGTGGTTACCATCTAATTTGTGTAATATACATCATTTTGAAGAAAAAACACAAGGGTTAATATATCATTTTAGTGACGAAGAAATATAGTTTAAAATCGTAAATTCTTTTCATAACTTTTAAAAAAAAAAAAAAAAATTATTTAAACATGTTTATTAAAGTAATGAGAAAATATTATTTTAATTTAAGAATCTCTCTTAGCATTAATTTGGGGAAATTCAATTATTTTACTCATGGAAAGTACAATTGGTAAGTGTTAGGTTGTATGTCTAAATAGTATAATTTTGTTGTGATGAAATGATAATTTTATATTGAATAAAATTTTGGTTTGTATTCATTTATTATTATTGCATTTGTTTAATATTGAGTATGTAAATAAAGTGCTAATGATCACTAGTGATAATATAAGTTGGATGCTTGCGTTGAAAAGCATAGTGTGACACAACTTATATTTTGATCATAAATAAAATTGTTCACAACCAATGTATAAGGGTTTGCACCTTATACTAGAAAATTGTAGTGTTGACTATTTAATCATTTGAGTTTGCGATTTGTCCTTATTGCAGAAATGGATTAATGGTGACACTAGTACACTTGGAGTGTATTGAACGGACCACGTGTTGAATTTAATTATATAGCATGACCGTGTGAATAATTAAGTTCTATTTGATCACTAGATATTTCATCTAAATCTATTGACAGATTGTGTATATCTTTTCGTTAGTTTGATGGTTCTTTGATTTACCAATAAGTGAAATCAATTTAATTGATCAAATATCTCGGTGAGTTGAGAGCTTGAGAATGGGCGAAGTAGAGAACACAAATTCGTGTCGGGACCTGTCGTCCTGAAAAATGGCGAGTGACAACTTAAGTATTTTCTGTTGAACGATTATAAATCTGAACTCAGTGTTTAGCGACGGCTAAACTTCGACATCTGTGAATTAGTTCACAGGACCGTTGAAGAAAATGTGATTTAAAGTTAGTGAGAATAATTAGAAGGGCAAAACGATCATTTATGCTCATACCTAATTATCGAATCTCGAGATGGGGATGAAATAAATATATATACTAGGGGTCAAATGAAAGTATTACGAACACGTAATTTTATATATTTCGAGAGTGCGATCTCTTTTTAGTGGAAAAAAAGCAAAAGACTAATAATTGGATTGAGGGTCTAAGGTCTACTAGACGAAATCTAATTATTGGAGCTTGGAAAATATATGTCCGATCAGGTCCCTGTGGTAGCTCTATAAAGTTTTGGACTTAATCATAGTTACTATGAAAGTTTTGAACTTAATTGTAATTGTGATATAAGTTCAAGGATTACATATGTAATTAAATCAATCCCAAACTAATTAGATTTGGATGCAATCAGGACTCTTGTCGTTGTTTGCAATCAGATCACTTGTCATTATCTATATCACATTACTTGTGACATAAATTGATTCAAACAATTCGATCAGTTAGAAAAGAGAAGAAATTTAGCTTCTTGGTTTTCTAGATCTGACCAGTCCAGAAATTAGTCTTTTGATTTAATTAAAAGGTGCCCACACGCCGGTGTAATTCAGACTCGGAGAATACCATAGAAGACTTGAACGTTGGGACCACCAAGTTCGTGAATCAGAAGCAACAAGCTCGTGAATCAGATCCATACTAATATCGTTTATCGATTCAGGTATAATACTAATTCATTAATATTTTAATTATAATAAATACGTGAACACCTAGCAAAGATCTTGGTTTTATTGAATTAAAGAAATTTTTTATTTTTGGCTAATTCTCATACTAATTTCCAACAGTAAGATCAACATATCAAAAAAAAAAAAAAAAGGGGCAGAGAAATGAGAAATATCTGGTTGGCATTTTAAACAAACGGCTATTGCCACATTAAACAGTGCTTTAGTGAATTCAAGTGCCAATCTAGTGCACGTCATAGCCTTTCGCGATTCAAATGGTGTATTAATTGTACATATTTTACTCGGCTAATACGCTAAATAACATTGAAAAGTACAATATCGGAGATTAACATGTACAACATCTTAATTAGATTGAATTTATTTTTTATTTTTCTATACTGAATCGAGTAATAAGTGCATTTATCATTTTCTAATAAACATAATTAATTAATAATATATAATTAAGTCGTGTGTCCATTGAGTTATGTACCTTTTGATAGTGCTCCCACTAATGGGTCTTCAAATTAATTTCAACCCTCAAAAATAGCTCAGAATTGGTAGGTCACTGTCCAATTCTGTCTCCTTCAAAATTGATTTCACTAAGTGACGAAATCAGAAATGTGAGGATCAGAGGCAGCATATATTAAAGTGCTTTTGGGTACTACAATGAGTCAAATTGAAAAAATAGTTACACATCCCATTCTCAAAAAGGTTGAACCCAACTTTGAGGACTCCACCACCATTGTCTGGGCCTTGATGGAAGATGTAAATAGCGGGATATGTTTCAGTGGAATAGGATTGAGAGCTTGCTTTTTAATTGCGCTTGCAAGGAGCCTCTTCCATATCAAAAGTAAGAATCGAACCCTCACCCTACAGCTACCAGCGAAAGTTAAGATTATTCCACTATCGCTTTTCAACCAACTGAACTATGTCCTGGGACTACACGTCTCATTCTATGTTGCATTACATGTGTCAAGTCGTTTATTTAAACGAGATAGTTCAATATTAGACTATACGTAGATTTTGAGCTCAAATATCTCGCCATTAGTTTGTGAAATTTTCAATAATTTTGTTTTGTCATTTCTTATAATCGTCTAAGTTTTTTTATTATAAGTAGTAGATTTTACAGAATGTGTAAATAAAAGTTGTGGGTCTTTTGAAATGTATGGATAAAAATAATGTTTGATCAGTTTATAAATACTTATAAATACTTCTAAACATGCTCAATATAATACTAAACCAAATGTGACTTGTGATTTAATTTTCTTACACGCATTAGGATTGTTGAAGATTAAGTTTAAACAAATATATGTGTCTTATCTCCGAAGCTTAAACTTCTAAACAAGATGGTTCAATGTTTTAGAGTAGGCAAATATTTTGAATTCAAGTCTCGTCTCCACCTTTCTATAAAAAGTGTGCATATCTGATATGTCTATCTTGTGATGAAAAACTGAATATGGCTTGAACGTGAGGAGCGTGTTGAAAACCCAATTTTAGTACAAGAAATAACTTAAATTTTTAAATAAAATAAAGTGGTTCAATATGACGGTATAGCTAATGGATGTTCATTAGTTCAAATCTCACCGCCTTCTATTTATAAAAAATTGACATCAAGAGATGTGTTATAAACTAAATTTAAATATATATTTCTCCTATCTAATTAATTAAACTTGTAAATGAAATGATACAACAAAAATGAATCAAACTTTAATTTAAGTATAGTTGTGCATTGCATACTCACATTATGCATAGTAGAAGCACTTCAATTCCAACAAGGAGTTTTGGACACTCTTCATAGTCATTGATACCATGAAACAAAAGGAGACTAAAGCATTATAACGTAAAAGCAGATTGACTTATAAAAAGTTAAGAATAAGCCAAAAGCCAAGCTGATCAAAATGGCAATTTTGAGCCATGCAAGATATTGATATAAAGGTGTGCACATGCATTATACTGTTTGTTTCTATTTTGATGTAACATATATACATATAGTGCATGCAGTTGACTTCCTTATTGTGGTTCATATTTAATGCATCTTATCATCATTGTATAGCTACTGAGTGGGTGGGGTGAGGACAAAGCGATTGATGGAGAAATATTTTTTGTTCTTAATACATGATCGTGATTAAGAGCACGTTCGGCAAAATTTTTTGAGTTAAAAATGGGTTTTTTTTTACGAGTTTTTTGAAATTTTAAAAATTTTGAAAGTGAAATGACAAAATTGTTTTTACTCAACACAATTTTATTTCAAAGTAGTATGGACAATTTTGTTATTTCATTTTCCAAACTTTCGAAAAGTCAAAAAACTCAATTTTTTTCCAAAAGTTTTACCGAACGTGCTTTTCGATGTATGTTTGGTAAATAGAATAATCTTTTTTCTTTAAAAATAATAAAAAATGGGAAGTGTGTGATTGGAATATTTCAGTATATGTTTGGTAAATAGGATAATCTTTTTTTTTAAATAATAAAAAATGGGAAGTGTGTGATTGGAACATGAAAAGGTGATTATATCGGCAATAATTTTTCATTGGGGCAAATTGGAAGAAGATATGGGATTCTTGAAGACAAAAAAGGACCCAAAAAATTTGAAAGAATTGAACAAAGAGTCTTATGTAGGGATGACAAAAATATTCGATCTGTTCTAAATCCAATAGATACCTGGTTTGAATAGAGCTAAAAATTTCCAATCCGTGAGTAAGCGGAAGGATCGAATCATATGTACCCCGATCCGCCTTACTTAAAAAATAAAGAAAGAAAAAGATAGAAAATAGTAGTAAATTAGTAAAGTTTGTTTCAATGTTTGTTTAATTTTTTAAATGATAATTAACCAAAAAAAAAAAAAAAAAAAAAACACGAACCAGTTTGTGGATCAAAGCAGTGATCCGCCCCAAGAAATAACGAATTAATCCGCGAATTTGAATCTTCTAAAATTAATCCGGGGCGGATACGGATCAGGTCGATTCAATCCGAATTCAACCCATTACCATCACTACCCGTATGAGTAGAGATGACAAAAATATCCGATCCACCCCAAACCCGATGGATACCCAATCCGAATGGAATGAAAAAATTTTGATCCGCATATTAGCGGGGCGGATCGGATCATGTGTGATCCGACCCGATCCGTCCCATTTGAAAAATAAAAAAAGAAAAAAAAAAAAAAAGTAAAATAGTAATATTTGTTTAATTTTTTGAATGACAATTGATAAAAATAAAAATAAAAAAATTATACACATATCAGTTTGTGGATCAAAGCAGTGATCCGCCCTAAGAAATATAGGATCAATTCACAAATTTGAATCTTCTAAAATTGATTCGAGACGGATACAGATAAGGTCGATCCGATCCATATCCGCCCCGTTGCCATCACTAAGTATGTGGTCAAAGTCTCATGTATGATTATCTAGAATGACAATAAGCATGAGTTATACATAAACTTTTCCAAGAATTCGAAAGATTTAAGGGTGTGTTTGATTGACAATGGTGGAAAAGGAAAACAATTTTCATGTAAGGTGGAAAAAAAAAAAACCACCAAAATGATGAGAAAATATTTTCCAAGAAAGTGGCCAAATCCATACTTTAAGGCTGTGTTTGATTGGTTTCCGTAGAAAATAGTGGAAAATGAAAACATTTTCCATGTAAGGTGGAAAAAAATAATTCACCAAAATAGTGAGAAAATATTTTTAAGAAAGTGGTCAAAAGTATGCTTTAAGTGATTGTACTTTGAAAATCATTTTCATTTTCCAGATGCAATCAAACAACCAAATGTGAAAAATATTTTCAATGGATGTAACAACATTTTCTATGGATGTGACATTTTACATAGAAAATGTGCCAATCAAACACAGAAGTGATTGTACTTTATAAAATATTTTCTTTTTCCACCTTTTATTAAATAGCCAAAGTTAAAAAATATTTTCTACTGAAGTGACATTATTTTCCATGAAAAATAGTGCAATCAAATAAAACTTAAACAAAGATCCATAGGAGGTGAAAATCTTTATGTACAGTGACTTAGGTGTCAACTTTTTCACTAAAGTTGTCAGTGGGATTGGGTGCACAACAACAACAGTTCTCATGGCACTATATACTATTTGTGGCTATAAAAAGAACCAACTTCCCTCTCTTCCCCCTTGTCAGTTTATATAATAAGAGTATATAAAATGGCCACAGCCATGAATTTAAGGTTTAAGATTTCTCCTCTAGTTTCCCTCTTCTTCCTCATGTTCCTACTGTCACCAGGTAATTAAACCAAGGTCAAATCTCAAAATTCATCAGTATTTTCAAATTATTAACAATGTTCGTTAGAATTGTACTAAAGATTTCAGGTGAACTTTTGTCATTTCCGCGATACCCTACAAAACAGCAGTGCTCTCGTTTAAATAAAAATTTTAGTTTTTGGTACAAATATTACATTGTTAGTGCATTGAGTGTATGTTTGGTACACTGAATGTAACCTTGTCCAGTATTGTATGCCAAACATATCGTGAATAAATGGCAAATTTGTCATCCGAAGTTTTTAACTACTGACTATTTTCTCCTTCATAGGTACAGTTGAGGGCTTTGGCATTGGTGTGAACCAAGTCGACACACTTCACAAGGGGTGCCAACTGGGTGGTGTGCATGTGAGTCAGTCTTGACACGATCTGTTTTTGGGCATTCTATTCATAAGTTTGCATAAAGCTTTTTATTTTTTCAAATACAAGCACGGGCAACAAGCCTCTATTGCACGGTACAACTTGGTTCTAGAGGCGGCCGAGTCCACCACACAACCCATCAAGGGCAAGACGGTGCTTGGACCGTGCTTTTTCACATGCAGTTATGATTTTCGACACATTTTGACACTTCTAACTATCCTCCATCCCGACCTGAGTATGGAAGGGAGGGTGGGTTTACGTCATAGTTTCGTTATACATCACATGTCAATCGCTTATATATGCTCCATGTTTTTTAGGTCCATGTGAATTCAAGAAAGATGCTGAAGTTTGATGCCACATTAGATTATGACTACGCAGGACCCAATCAAAAGCATGATCCAAGAGGAAGAAGAGGTGGCAATGGAGGCAAGAATCCCTGATTCTACTCAACCTTTTATAAGATATAAAAAAGAATTTTGGTTGTGTACTATGAGGAAAATCCTAATTTTGTTGCACTTAATATGAGTTTTCTTTTGAAATAAATATAAAAGCCCTCTTGTTGGGCTGATGAGAAATGCCATAAGCATTAATTTCAGGTGTTTTGATCATGTATTCACTTATGCTTTATATATATATATGATATAAGAATGAATAATATTGTTGTTTCTGTAAACAAATTATCAACTAATTTATCTTGAAATAAGAGTCCACTCATGTATCTCATCAGCCTTAGTAACGATTAGATATATAATAATAAAATATGTAAGTCGAGTGACTCAACAAATTTCTAGATTAGATGACCAATATGAAACAAATATATAAGTTGAGCAGGTGATCTCTAGTGAAATTTTGCGAAAATAAGCAGCCATGAAAGGAACCTAATTAATGAATTGATTATTGAAGATATCTATGAAGATTAATTATGTTAGGTGTTGGAACATTTTAATATTAGAATTGTTTATTAATAATTCCCCGAAATTTTAAGGGTTGGACTAATGCAAGTTCTTCCCTTCATAATTAGATTGATTGTCGGGCAATTAAAGAATAAGGTTTCATTTTCATTTAAAGGAGATCTTTTAATAATTTCACATGTGAGGAGTGATTTCTTGATTTTATCTAGTTACTAATACTTGATTAGACCCTGATCTAATCCTCCACAAAAAGTAAGAAATCTCGTATATTTTGACTAATTTAATCAATGGTGTCTCGATATTAATGGAGCGACATCAGTGTGATAACAAATAGTTTTATAGTACAATTTTAGCATTATGACTCACTTGATAAGTAGATTGTAAAATATAGGACAAATTTTATTTTTTATTTTTAAAAAGGATAAAAATTTAACTAATAATATTATCTTGTTTTATTTTGTACCAAATGTACACTTGAGTCAGGTTTATGATTCATATCTTTTTCCCTACTCTTGATTCATGTAGCCGATTCAAAAGTTATTGAAACTAAGTTTAGTTTGTTGTAGTTTTTTATTTTTTTCAAAATACAAACTTCTTATAAATTAAAGAAGTGATTTATGCTTAAAGCAATTAATTCACAACCAAGCCAGTTACTCGAGAATTAATTTTATTTCTATGAATATTCAGAAAATAAGGCATTGGTGTTAATGACCATGTTAGGTGGGGTAAACAAATGAACATGATCTAGTCTATTTATAGAAATTGCGCACATACATCAGACTTCTGAGAAAATAATGAATCCAACTAACTAACATACATCAGACTTTTGAGAAAATAGAAAATAATGAATCCAACTAGTACATCAGACTTTTGAGAAAATAATGAATCCAACTAGCATGTGTAGAGTTGGGTTGAAAACTGAATTTAAATAAGGGATAATTGTATAAAAGGTCTCCAATCTTTCAAAATCGTTGAGAATATGTTAATAACTTAAAAAATAGCACTAGACATCCCCAATATTTGAAAAACTTGACATGATAGGTCCTTTATAACGAAATTGCCATTTTCTTTAAATAAACAAAAAACAAGAAAAAAGAAAAAATGATAAAAAACTAACCAAATGTACCCCAAAAAAATAAAAAGTAAGAAATGTACCCCCCAAAAATAAAAAGTAACAAAGAGTTCACCTTCTTTATGAAACTCCAAAAATTCAAAATCCACCACTATTATTTTCAATATTTTCTCTCCCCTAACTCTCTCTCTCTCTCTCTCTCTCAATATTTTCCTCTTCTCCTCCAAATCTTGTTCCATTTCCGAGGACCACTCATTCAAGTCACCATCAAGGCAAAACACCGTCCGTACCTCGTCCGCATTTACCACCGAATGGGGAGTACTTGACTCATGAAAGGTCAATGGGTCTCACATTTGACCGCTTCTTGTGTAACTTGCTCTTGGTGTAACCGAACTAAAAATCAAAAAGGAGGTCTGAGCGATCGGGTTCTTTACCACCACCGCCGAGGGATGATGGGGGCGGTATGGGGGGTTTGGACGATTTACTATATGTGGGTTGGGCTAGGGATGGGGTTCTGGGCTGGGGCTTGGTGGTGGTGGTGGTGGTGGTGGTGGTGGTGGGGAGGAGGAGTGGCGATTGGAGGAAAAGGTGATTGAGGGCGGTGGTTTCCGATAGGAGAGGCGGCTGAGGAAGGCGGCAAACATGGTTCATATGTAAATTGGAACGGTCGGGTTCACTCTTACAATTTTCAGTAGAATCCGTCATTTTCACTCATTGCAAGCTTCTAGTTAAAAAAATCGAATTACAAAACAAGGGCTGAATTTGAAACTAATTGATTTGCTCATGGGTTGACTACAAGTGAAGAAGAAATTGGTGGCTGCTGTTGAAAATCGGTGGTCGTTGCTCATGGGTTTGAAACTTATTTATTAAGTTTGTAATGATTTGCTTTGAATAAGATTTTTCTCTCATTTTTTTAAAATTTGATAAAAAAAATAGGACCATTTTATTACTTTTTATTTTTTGGATATATTTGGTTAGTTTTTAATTTTTTTTTTTTTTTCTTGTTTTTTGTTTATTTTAAAAAAATGACAATTTCGTCATAAAAGACATATCATGCCAAGTTTTTCAAACATTGGAGATGTCTTGTGCTATTTTTTTAGGCTAGGGGCATATCCCTAACGATTTTAAAAAGTTGGGGACCTTTCATACAATTATCCCTTTAAACAAATAAATGCGTCTCATCTCTAACGTTTTCGACATACAACACCATATATCAAAAAGTTAATGACATGAATGTAAAAAAATTACAACCTTTTTACATTTTCAGTTAAAACCAGACTACTCGTCTCCATCTAAAGTTCCTCTCTCAGATATCCAGGACCTGGCTTGAAGGGGTCTGATTCCATGTATGCCTCCGAACGATAAAATCCTGCATCGTTCATACGATTACTGAGGACATGAAGGATTGCTTTCTTTGCACCGTACTCGTCGCGGTTGTTCTCAACATACTGCTTGGCCTCAGCAGCCACTTCATTCACAAAGTCAAACCTGTTATCTTCAGACAATAATAGCCTATGAATGTCCATTGTTAAGAGCTTCCCCCCTTCCCTTATCTTCCTTACCTGCTCCTCAAGAAAAGGAATTCTTTCCATCTTGTAGTTCAACATATCATCTTTCTTGACCTGAAATGGATATTAAAACGAGTCGGTACAGTTTAACACCCATATAATGAGGAGTTCTAAAGTCGACTCAAATGGGAAAGAAAGCACAGGGAAATTTTCAAAATAATAGGATCTCTTAAAGAAATTGTTATAAATATTTGAGAGAATGCTGTTCATAATAAAATCCATGCATTTGGTGATGCAGAGTACCTCTTCCCACAGCAAAGACATGAGTTTGGAAATGATGTTTGCTAGTGCTTATATTATAAACTATTCAAACATCATTTTTATCCACACATTTTGTAGGATTCACACTTTTTATTGGACCCACAACTTATAATTTACAAAAAGCTTCATCAAACAAGTAGTGGATGAGCATCTACAACTCAGCAAACAGAGTTCTACTAGAGTTCATTTGAGAGCTGTAGTTCTATTCCATCCAATGATGATTTTTATTTTACCAAATGAGAGTGGACGTGTATCTTCTTTAGCATGATCAAATGCAGGATTTAATGATCGTGGCTGAATCTAAGTTCTGAGGTATTAAAGCTTGGAATACTGAAATTAAGTTCCAACGTTTTAACTAATAATATGTTGGAAAAATATATTTATGTGCCAATCTGAAATCTTCAACCAGCGTGATCACAACTTCTTTACTACTTTTTGTTGCTAACAACGTCGATGTTGAATAACTAGGGGGAAGGCGCAAAGAAAAGAGAATGAAAGGGACAATAAATTCTCTACCATTTTATCTTCAAACAAGACTAGAATTTAAAACGAAAGATTTAGAAACAATCAAAAGGTATAAAAGTGAAAAGTGAATATCTCCACATTACAAAACTCTTTCCTAGTTTTCGTATTATCATTTAACTCATGTATCCTTCAATGTCGAAACAAACAAAATAGATATCCTTCAACTCCATCTTTCTTCTTTATCTTCTGAACAAAGCAATAACAAATTTCCTTGACTATAATTGTGTCAGTGGTGATATAGCACCCATAGTGGGCACCAATTATGGTGCCCGCTATTCACGCGGCATCGCCACATTGGTCACTTTTTAAAAATTTCAAAAAGTTGACAACAACTTTTTAAAAAGTGATTAATGTGACAATGTCACATGGATAGTGAGTGGTGCCTATATCACCCCTGTTGTGTGTTCAACTAAGCCTAAAAAAGAAGTAAAGTTTTGCGCCCAAATACGTTTGGAGAACTACCTATTTTCTTATTTAAGTTAAAAATGCTACTTTTCCAGAAATTAGTAACTTACTTATTTCTATCTTTCAAACATTTCCCCGTTACAAAAATTATTTATTCTAAAACTTTATTGCTTATCAGTCAGTTTATAGTGAACTTTTAAGCTTAGCCAAACACAGTCAACTCTTTCATTAATCAACAAGTAATTCCCAATTGAATCGCAATATTGTCGAAATAAATATCAGAACCTATTTCCATAATTGCTTTGAAGTGCAATATATATACAAAAACAAGCAACTAGGGATTCATATTGTACCAATTTTCTCCGCCTCCACACCCGCCTGTGACTGCCACCTGAGTTTCGCGAGCTAGAACCGTCCTATTAATCAAATAATCACAAATAAAAAAATAAAATGATCAATCAATTTCATTAGTAAAAAAAACGTGATTCAAAATTCATCACCCACTGTACAGCACAGTACAATATCTCACCTGTGGCTTAATAGCACAGTTCAAATGCCATTGCTTCTCAGTTTTCACTTCAATTCTCTGCATAGAGAGTGGCATAATCAATTAAAAATTTCTATAAAAAGATTTACAGTTACTAATTTGGTACTAAAAAAATAATTAAAACGCAATATAAAATTTTAAATTAATCAAGTTTTCTTATTTTCCCAATTTAATTATAAATTAAATGCAAAATTTAAAGAAAAAATAATTACAGATGAAAAGTGTAGAGATGATAAGCCTGTGAACGTTGGTGAAAAGATAGCCATGGAAGCGTTGAATGAGCTCTTTACTTTATCATCACATGATTTAAGAGGCAATAAGAAAGTTAATGGGCCCAACGTACAATATGGGCTTGGTCCACCAATTAGTTCCAGACCCGTATTGAATTGTTTTAGGGAAATTTTTATAAATAAACTAAAAATTTAAACTAATTTGCGGTTTCTGCAATTGTTAATGTAAAATATAAATTGTGATGGAGTGTGGTGGAGATTGGGTGGGATTTCGAGTTTAGTTAATTTAAATAAATTAAAATATTAAATAATTATATAATATTTTTAAAATAAGTGTATATAGTAAAATTATTTTTAAAATCGTAAACAATACGTGTCACGGTTTGGTGCATAGAGTCATTATTTTTATTTTTTTATTTCTCAATCAAATACTTCATCAAAATTGATTTATGATATCTTTTGGCATATCAAATTATACTCGAACACGTGTCATATGAGAATCAGGTCAAGCCAGATTCAAATTTTAACTAGTGTTAAACCAATCGCTTTTATTTATCATATATGAGTACATGTCGTTATTAAGAAACGTAAAAAATAATGAATTGATAACAACACTGTCAAGAGATAAAGACGATGACGAATGTGCAAAATAAAGTAAAAATTGAAGATGAAAATTGTAATCCTTCTTACGAAAATATGACAAAAAGTGTAAATTTTATTTTTTATTCTTCTATATTATTATTTTTTTTTTTTAAAAATACCATGGTACAAAAATTAATGTAACTCTTATTACTTCTTAGTTAAAACTTTTATAACATGGCAGTATAAAGAAGGAATGGCCATAGATATCATAGTAAATCACGTATTTAATTTTTTAACATATGTCAACAAGTAAGAAAATAGAAAATCTATTTATTTTCATGTATTTAGAAATATTTTCATATAAATATCTATATGTGAGGTTTTTTATAATTTTTTTTTTCAAAATACAAACAAAAACTCATTAAACTTATCGAATTAGATTATTCTGATATTTCAACGAGATTTGATTTGAACTTCGACAATATCTTCTAAAAATTGCAACTCGTCACGTAAACTTGAAATAAATAGTCGAGCACAACTGGTATTATATCTAGAGACACTTATCAAATTCTTGTAATAATTGTAATTATTGCCAAATAAATACTTAAAACTTTTCAAATCTCAAATATCGGATATAATAATTTTTTAAACAATAGACTATATGAGAAAGGGTAGCCAAAAAAATATTTGAAATATAGCCAAAAAAAATATTTCTAATATCTTTCTATTTTTGGTAATTGAAATAAAAAATCGTTTATTACAAATTACATTAAAATACACCTACTTAAAAAATATTCATTTTTTTTTATTTCATTACAAATTAAGTTAAAGCCTGTATGAAAGTATATTTAAATGAATAATGCTATCTGCAGTCGCTCACTACTAATAGTCATCATACGTAATATTATTTAATTGGATGAATTATTTACTCTAATTAAGTAATGTATTTATAGCTATTAATTATGAATAATTCATCTAATTAAGTAAAGACACATATGACGACTCACCGATAATGAAATGACCGCAAATAAAGATTACTCTTACTAATAGTAGTGATATTCATATTCGCTCACTACTGGTAGTCATACTACATGTTATTACTCAATTGGATGAATGATTCATAATTAATGACTATAAATATATTACTCAATAAGAATAAATAATTCATCTAATCGAAAGAATCTGCATCGTAGAATACTCATCGATAATGGTGAATCCTTTCATAAGTCAAACAAAATAAATACCTATATCTCTAAATTACCATTTTTAATACTAATTTCCAAAATTAAAATATTTATACTTATTTTTAGGAATAATAGCAGTGGAGGTCCCTAAACCTTCATGCTAGGAGCATCTGAATCTCCAACCTACTAATAAGGGCAATAAGTTCTCAAACTTTCATCTTTTTTGGCAGTTGAGATCCTTTTAGATATAATATGTCCAATGAATTGTCAAATTAGCAAGTGAAGTCCATAATATCATGGGTAACCTAGTCATATGATCCTTTTAGATATAATGTGTCCAATGAATTGTCAAATTAGCACGTGAAATTCATAATTTCAAGAGTAACTTAGTCGTGCGATCCTATTAGATATAATGTGTCCAATGAATTGTCAAATTAGCACGTGAAGTCTATAATTTTAGGAGTAACCTAGTCATGCGATTCTCTTTTTAAGTGTCTCGTGATGATTTTGCCCATGAAATTATGAACTTTGTGTCCTTGAAGTGCTAATGTAACGGTTTTGAAGTTAGTTTTTGTCCAAAAAGATCTTAACTTCCAAAAATACTAAAAGTTGAGAACGGGATTGCTTTTCTTACTAGGTTGGTGACAAATGTTTATCACGTGAAATGTTAGGGACCTCGGCTAATATTTTCTCTTTTTTAGACAAGTTCACTTAAATAAGCGACGGCTTGGCACCATTTATTTGACAACGGTGCACTAAATCATTACGTGTAAACGTGTAAAACTCCCACCTGACATATTTTGTACGAAAAAAACCGCATTAATTATATATACATCCGAGTTGTATGTATAGGTATATACATATACTGTATACTCGCAAACTCTCAATATATTCAAGAATCACTGGCTACTGCTTGCTCTGCTCAAAGCTTAAAACCCGAAAATTCTCTCTGCTTAAAGCTTACCCAAAACATTTTGAGTAACAATTTTTTAGCAAACGAAGACAAATTCTGTGACTAGCGAAAAAGCGCAGAGAATTTTTCAGAATTGTGGTTCCCGATAAACCCTAATTGGGTTTGTTTTGTAATGCTTAATCTCGAATCTGTTTAGATAAATTTGTGGGTTAGTTGAAATTTGAGGAGATTGAACTGAATCGGATGGAGAGATCGAGATCTAAGAGGTATTATTATGACCAGGACTATGATTCCGAAACCCTACACTCGAGGACGAAACCACGGTACAGTGGTTCCCATGGTGGCGGAGGAGGAGGTGGGGTGGGAGGAGGACAACATTATGTTTCTGGTAACCATCGTCGATCTGTTGGGGGAGGCGGAGGCGGGGGCGGGGGCGGTCGGAAAATGCAGGACCTTTCGCTGATGGTTACTACCAGTTAT
Organism: Forsythia suspensa; assembly: GCA_023638005.1. Taxonomy (NCBI): domain Eukaryota; kingdom Viridiplantae; phylum Streptophyta; class Magnoliopsida; order Lamiales; family Oleaceae; genus Forsythia; species Forsythia suspensa. The sequence continues at coordinate 50,777,915 of CM042666.1, forward strand.
CGAATTCTTTGCCATGATTTAAAGGCTGGGGGTGTTATTGGGAAATCCGGGAGCATTATCAAGGCCATTAGGCAGCATACTGGGGCGTGGATCAATGTGCACGAGCTGATTCCCGGGGATGAAGAGAGAATTATTGAGATTTCTGATACACGGAGACGGGACCCGGATGGCCGGATGCCCACATTCTCGCCTGCTCAAGAGGCGTTGTTCTTGATTCACGAGCGGATTTTGGAGAACGATGTTGGAGGGTTTAAACATAATGTGGGGTTTGGGGATGATCCAATTGATGAGTATGGGCCGAGGGGAGGTGGTGGTGGAGGGAATGGTAATAATGGTAACCGTGTGGTGACAAGATTGGTAGTGTCGCGAATGCATGTGGGGTCACTGCTCGGGAAAGGAGGGAAGATAATTGAGCAAATGAGGATTGAGACTAAGACCCACATTAGAATATTACCCCGAGATAACACATTGCCACGCTGCGTTGCAATGTCAGAAGAGATTGTTCAGGTTCTTGATTCTCGTTACACTTGGAGCTTTGCGTGTTTATTTTGCATCCGAGGTGGAATTTTTTTAGCTGTGGTACAATAGACGATTATATTGACTTGATATGACACTTGGCTTTTGAAATCGAAGAATGACCTAAACTGAGCTATGATTTTTGAAGTTGCAGTAGCACATTTAAAACTTAAATAGCTTGCATATGGAATTTAGAATTTGGAATGTGCATATTTTCCTGGTTGAACGTTAACCATATGGTATTACAAGCATGTTACAAGCACAATTACCTGATGCAAAATTGTATAGATTGTAGGATAAGTCATAACCTTGTTTTAAAATGTGGGATGTGGTGCATCTTTGAAGGATGAGGGACGTGATTCGCTGACCCGTGATAGTGATGAATATAATTCATGTGATACCGACTAAAGATAAAATGTTTCTACTCAATAAATATATGAAAGAATCTTTTAAGTACTGGACACAATTCTCGACTACATGCTTTGCTTTTTAACCGAATCTTTTAGAGCATTGCAGGCCTCTTGTAAAATGTAGGCTACAATCAGTACTAAAAACATGTCCTTCAGTTGTATCCATTTAGTGACTTTCTGAAAGCTTGAGGTTTGAATTTGTGGCTTTAATTCTTTCCTTCTTGAAGCCATGCACATTTTGAATTTTAGATATTTCTCAGTGAAGCAGAAAGAGAAAGTGCATTGGCCAATTTTTGTTTATTGCCCTCTAAGTTTGAGCTAAAGTTATATATGATAAATATAGCTCATACTTTCTACTTTGTATGCTTTTGTGGACTGCTGAATATAACATATGTATATCTACCAAATTAGCTATCCAAAATCATTTATTGCTGTTCATTCCTAAGTGAATAATGGAACTTGTTTCAAAGATCATGCGCCTAATTCTTTTTGCTATATTGCAAAAATTCCATCATATAAGTATTCTCTAGCCTTGTATTGAAATAACTTTGTTATTTTGATTGTGGGTGTAAGAAATTTTTTCTCTCTTTTACAGGTTGTCGGTGATATGAATGCCGTAAAAAATGCTGTAGCAATTATTTCCTCGCGCTTAAGAGAGAGTCAACATCGTGATAGAAACCATTTTCATAATCGGCTACATTCACCTGAGCGTTTCTTTTCTCCGGATGATAGTTTTATTCCTAATAATGCTAATTCAAGAAAATCATCGGTGGAAGGACCAAGTTATGGATCAAGGATTCCTGCTGGGTCCAAGAGCAATAACTTTTCTTCACTTCCATCTGGATATCTCACTGAATCTGTACCCGATCATGCGGCTGACAATACACATGCTTTTTCTGTTGAAGATCTTGTGTTTCGAATACTTTGCCCAGTTGACAAGGTTGATAGTATTGTTGGGGAGGCAGATGGGTTTATGGAGTTGCTTCAAGATGAAATAGGCGTGGATGTTAAGGTTGCTGATCCAATTGCTGGCATGGACGAATACATAATTATTATTTCATCTGAGGAGGTACATTTCCTTATCTCTCATCCCAGGTTGGTTGTGTTGAATAGTTGCGTGGAGGGGTGGGGGGAGACTGGGAGTAGAAGTGGAAGTAAGGGTTAAATGTCACCTTGTTCGGTTCGAGTGAGAAAAGAGCGAGGAAGTAAAAGTGGAGTACCAATCCTTCTGGTTCACATTTACTTCCCCTCTCAAATTGGAGGAAAATGAGGTAAATAGTGAAAAGACTAATCTTACCTCAATTGAAATATACCACGAGGAGTTAAATGTAATACTAATTGGTATAAAATAATGGGTAAATAGCACCACGGGTCTTGAACGTTGTAATGATGGGGTTCTGAATTTTTGTTTACTAGAACCTATGAAACGTTAGCGCCTAAGGTCTTTTTTTGACAGAAATCGTCAGTTCGACTATTAAATGGTCAAAATTTTGTTAAATAGACAATTTTACGCTTAAATTGAATGAATAAAAAATAAAATTGCAACTAAACCTCAACTAACAAAATAAAAAATTGCAATTAAGCTCCAAACACTTCTTCTTCTTCAAAATACCACCACCATCCACTGGGCCAACTAGGAATTGAACTACTTTACACAATCAGCCACCGTGAAAACTCACCGCCAACCACCCTCCACCAATCTCTTCCAGCTCAGACTAAAAATCCACCGCTAACCACCCATTTCAGTGCAAGCCAAGAATCTTCAAACGCAATTGGAATAGGGTGCTCCGGGGCTAATCCATAACCGATTGAACCGCGACAACATTGGCTTCGGCGATGAGGGTATTCAGGTGGTTATGGTAACTTCGGGAGAAGGGAGATTCCGCTAGAAAGCCACCGCCGTGATAATAGACAAGAAGTGGAAGTTTTCGGTTGAGATTGGCATTTCCACTTCCATGGAGGTAAAGCTCCTGGCGGATATCGCCAACCACCGTCCACCGATCTCTTCCAGTTTAGACTGAAAAACCACCGCCAACCACCCATTTCAGTGCTAGCCAAGAATCTTCAAACACAATCGGAACAGGGCGCTTCGGGGCTAATCTATAACCGACTGAAACCGCAACAACATTGGCTTCGGCTTGCGACGGTATATTCATGTGGTTATGGTAACTCCGGAGAAGCGGGATTCCACCGTAAAAAGTCAGTCGTGATAATAGACAATAAGTGGAAGTTTCCGGCCGGGATTGGCGTTTCCATTTCCATGCAAGTAAAGCCTGGCGGATATATCGAATTTTGGTGAAATCTCGACGTCTTTGGACTGAACCCAGTTTCTGAATTTACTAATGCAGGAACAATATCTATTCTAGCAATTCTTTCGACTCTTCCATCTTTGTATACTCGCATCAATGGAGGAAAATTGTGGAAAATTTCAGTTGAGTTTTCAACCATTGATAAACAAGATAAGGAAAGAAGAAGAATATATGGGCAAAAGAATTATTGGAGGAAAGATGTATGCCTTGGTGCATCTATATTATTGGCGGTGGGTTTTCAGTTTGAGCTGAAAGAGATCGGTGGAGGGTGGTTGGCGATGGGTTTTCACGGTGGCTGATTGTGTAGTGTAGTTCAATTCCATGGTGGTGGGATGGTTGGCATGGGTGGTGGTTGGTGGCGGTATTTTGGAGAAGAATAAGTGTTTGAGGTTTAGTTGCAATTTTTTATTTTGTTGGTTGGGATTTAGTTGCAATTTTTTTTTTATTCATTCAATTCAAGGGTAAAATTGTCTATTTAACAAAATTTTGACCATTTAACGGTCAAACTGACGGTTTCTGTCAAAAAAGGACCTCAGGCGCTAACGTTTCATGGGTTCGGGACTCTGGCTGCTAGTAAACAAAGGTTCAGAACCCATCGTTACAATGTTCAAAAGTTCGAGACCCTTGATACTATTTACCCTAAAATAATTCTCTCCTTTCTTGTGCTAGAGAGTAGAGTAGAAAAAGTAACTTTCTTTAGGTAGGCATAAATTGCATTAACTATTCTTATAGCATTCATGGATTTCTCTTTCTTAAATTTCACTTCATATCTTATTAAGTGAATATCTTATAGCATTCATGGATTTCTCTTTCTTAAATTTGAATATCTTATTAAGTGTATACTCAGGATTAAGATTTGTCTGGCTCTTTGCACTTTCCACAGGGTCCTGAATACTTTTTTTTTTCTTATACGTCTCTTAGGGTCCGGATGATGAGCTGTTTCCTGCTCAAGAAGCTTTGTTGCATATTCAAACCCGCATTGTCAATCTCGTCCCAGAAAAAGAAAACATTATCACCACTCGCTTACTTCTGCAGTCTGATGAAATTGGATGCTTAGGCTTAAAAGATGGATCGTTACCTGGGATGAGGAAAATAACCGGTGCAAACATACACATTCTGCCTAGGGAAGAGCATCCAGCATTTGTATCAGAGACTGATGGAATTTTACAGGTTGCCACTTCTATATACTTGTGATTCCTCAAAGTCTCTTATTCTTTTAATACACGTGTGCTTCTGTAACTTTGTATGGTATTTGTTTGGTGATCCAAAGCATAAGATACCATGTCTGCAGTATCATATGAGATGACCCTGCAGTATCAAATGACACAAGAGCTTGATCGATTTCGAGGATGTTTGGGTGTGCTTAAAAGTTACTTTTCTAAGTTTTGATTGTTTAAAAAGTAACTTTGAAAATCACTTTTCTCAAAATAAGTGACTTTGACATTTTTTGTAAGCTTATCCAAACATGCTGTAAGACAATTTTGCCATTCTTAACTTCGATTTTCGCACACAGATTGTTGGGGAGATCAAAGCTGCTCGAGAGGCTCTAGTCGAGGTAACGTCAAAGCTAAGGAGTTACTTGTATAGAGAGTTCCTTGAGATGGATGCACCAACTCCCGTTTCTGCTCCTAACCCTGCGGAGGTGGAACACAAGGCAACTTCTAGCAACAGCACAACTCCATCTCAAGAAATTCATGCTGAGAATAGTCCTACCAAATCAACTCATCAGAATACACCAACTGTAGTAATGGAACAGCAAGCAAAAGTAAGTAATTCAGTATGCTTCTTTCTTCTGAAGTCCCATTGTTTTTATTGTTGCTGCTGCTATTATTATATCTTGAAAGCTTTCAATTTCAAAGTTTGCAGCCAACAATAATTTCCTGTCCATCCTTTCTTTTTATGAATGAAGCTGGATAATCAGACATTCCAAAGCATTTGTTTCACAAATATGAGTTTTCTTACTGGGTTTCCATTACGGTTAAATACATTGGTTAGTGAAATTTCATGTTGATCATTTGACTTCGTTTTGTTTCAAGTTGGTACTTATCTTAAACTTTGTTATATTTTATAGTCACTCTATCCATGTTTGTTAGTTTGACTATTGGAAAGGTCTTGTTGCTTTCTACTTATTTGCCAACTAGGCTACCAACTAGATTAGTAGGTCAACTTTTCCATTAGTCAAATTAATTAACATGGACTAAATGACCAAATGTTTGAGTTCAGTAGCTAATTTGAAACAAAGGTTAAGTCAGTGACCAACTTGCAGCAAAATGAAGTTCAGGGACGAAATTTAAGTGACCACCAGTGTTTTTAACTCATTTTCAATCTCTATAATGCCAACTTGCACAGTGAGATGGGTGGGGGGCGTGGCCGAATGGGATCCTTCAGGATGCACTTAGCTGCTTGGATTCTTACCATCACCCAATTTTATAGCTCCTCATTTTCACATTTAAAAAATGTCTACTTTATTTGCAGGATGTGGTCCCCTTGGGTAGTGAAACAGTGAAGCAAAATGGAAGTGAACGTCGTGAAGATATTCCCAATATATTGAATAGGTAGTGAATTTGTGTTCATTTTTTGGGGCTCATATTTCATGTTAATTTCACTTTCACCATCATCATGCCTTTAATTTTTCCCCACCAGAATCTCTGTACCACTAGTTACTAGAAGTACACTGGAAATTGTCATACCACCAAATGTGGCATCAAAACTCATTACAAAATCAAGAAACAAGCTTACTCTGATCAGTGAGGTGAGTCTATTATCTCCACTTTATCTTACACTTTGATATCATCTTCAGATGAGGAGATTATATGACTCTTTTTTTATGCAAGCAGCTATCAGGAGCGAATGTTAAACTAGTTGAAGATAGACCAGAGGTAACGGAGAAGATCATTCAAATATCAGGTACTCCAGAGCAAGCTGAAAGAGCTCAGAGCTTGCTACAAGGATTTATTTTGAGCAGTAAGTCCCTTCTTCACCCCTCACCTTCTCTCTCCAACCCAATCCCCCAGGGAAAAACAGAAAAAAGGAAAAAAGAATCGCACTTGCATCCACTTTCTCACCCCTACTCTCTTGGCATGTCTGGAAAGATGGAACGCACAGTACTAAACAATATTAGGCAAGAAAAAGAATCTAAAATCTTGTCTATGAGTACTATTAGCCAACATACTGCATACTAGACATGTCTTTTGCATACATTTTTGTACAATTATGTGACACTATCTACTCATTCAGCTGAGGAAGATGGTCCTTAGATGTTATCAGGCATGCCAGACTCTATTGAAGAGGCGACGTGTGATTTTCATCTGTAGCCCGAGTTTTCCATTTCTAGCCCTTCAGATTATTGTTCTGCTCATTACCCAAGCAATCGGGCGCCTCCCTTCTCATAGGAGAAAGCTTACTAGCCAGGATGTACAAATCGAAATCACTAGTAATCTAAAGTGTAATGGCTAAGTACTCTCAATGTTTGTATGGTGCAGTGTACTGAGTTTTCTGGATGGATCCTGGAAATACCTCCATTCATGTTTTGTCTTCATTATCTGACATTTATATCCAGATTATCATTTTGAGAGAAATGGCTTTTGTAAAGTTGATCATTTTGAAGCTTAGCAAAGAGATTCTTGTTTTGGAATTTGCTCAAAAACAAATTGTAAATGGTTACTGGTGACCTCTGGTTGAAACAAATTATTGATAATCATTATCAACCAACAAATAAAAAAGGAAATATGTCAGACAGGAACACTGCAGCATATTTCAGAGGATATATCCCCTGCCCGGGCAACATATAATGCCCCGTATATTTCAATGTTGGTTGCTCATCTGCAAATGCCAGGAACGATCTGTTTCAAACCTCCTCGACAATGTCAGAAACTGCCAGGGATTTGGATGTAGTTCCATTCTCCTTGTACCTTGTCGATATCCAAATACTGCGTGATGACATGTCCAGGCATCCTTTGCAGTGGTTTACGGGACATTAGCTGAGAACCTGAGCAGACTGGTTTCTAGGCCATCCATTATTGCTTGAAATGTTGAGCAATGCCTAATCATGCCAGGTACTTGGATTCGGCTTCACCTTCTGTTTGTTTTATCTGGTTGCGTTTCTCGAGCTCTGCTCTCTCATTAGCTATTAGGCTAAGCCTTGAAGCTGGAAATGCTCATAAATATAAGTGCAGTCGTATGATCACAGGAAATCAACGAGAAAAAAGCTAGACACTTGTTTTTTCGGAATCAGAGGTGCCCTGGCGCATTAACAGGTAATCCGCCAATCCAGAAGAACCTCATGGGTTGTGTTTCTTCATATGGAACAAATGGCATATTTAGCGAGGTCTACTTGATAGTATTAGAAAATATTAAAAAAAAAAAAAAAAAGTTAAAATTTTGTTTATTTGAATGTCCAGTCGTGTTTGTGTACTGAAGATGTCCCAAAGAGCTTGCCAGTGTGCATAGAAGCAATGAGTTCAGCAACGTATATAACCTGCATTAATTTCATTCATAGCTCGCCCCACATTTTATATCAATAATAAAAGTCTTTAACTACCTCATATCCACAACCACATAGACCCTATACACAAAAATAAACCGAAATTTACAATTCTGTGACTAATTTAGAACAAAAAAAAGTAAATCGCCATTCACACTATAATTTATCGAGTTCCTCCTCAACTGCTTTTCTTATTTTGTTCTTTCGCTTGAAAATATCAGCCAGTTTACCTAAAAAAGTAAGGACTAATACATGCATAATTTCAATTGGAAGTGTGACAGAGACCATGATAAGGTTTTAAAATGAAAAACGTAGTACACCAATCTCGTGGTAAGACGGGATGTTCTTGAAAAAACATCGTGTGTGCTGCGCGAGGACAAATTATTAACCTATTTAACAACCAGCCTTTCAATTCATAGCCACAGAATCTCATCCATCTTTTCTGCCCAACATTATTGGAATATAGTCAATATACATTATTGTCTTAACTTTCTCTGCATAAGTAACACGTTTGGAAATTGAAATAATATGCATACATTGAATTCCTCGATAATTGAAGTATTTCAGGCACTTTTGTCAAAAAGAAAAGGCAAAAATAAACAAAAAACATTCCTTTTCTACTTATTAATTAACGAAAATTATCAAGTAACTCGTTAAAAAAGTTCTACTCGATTCCATTCTCTACAAAATTTTTGCATGTATATGTTTTAGATTTTTCTCGATTGCCATTCTCTAACTTTATGGTCTCCAAATTTCTGCCATGATGCAAGTGCGAGCAAAAGATCGAATCTACAGTGGAAGAGACAATTTTATCTTTAAGCCATATACAATTTTAAGGGGATATCTCTTTTAAAAATAGAAGGTTTAGGACTTTATGGTCACAAAATTTAAAAGTAAGGGACCCAACTAAAATATTCCCTTACGCATGGCAGGGCTCATGCTTATAATAAAATAAAGAGTAATTTGTACTTTTGATCTTCAACTTTTGTAGTGTGTTACTGATCTATCATCAATCAAATTTTATAGTACTAAACATCTCTAATTTTTCATTTAATTGCAAATCATGTTCCCATTGACAGATTTTGGCAAAATTTGCCCTCCTCTTTAATAAACAAAAATAAAAAAGGCTAAAAAAAAAAATGAAAGAAAATTACAAATGATGTCTCATAAAAAGTACGAAGTAATTTTTTTCTCAACAACCCCACCTCGTCCCACCCCAACTCATCCCACCATAGTCACAACCTCTACACCACCGCCACCATACCATACACCGCCACCGCCACACCATTTGATTCTTATTTGAGATGGGAAACAAACGAATGGTTTATTTGGTCTGTTGAAGATTTTGTTGGCCTTACAAGATTTGCAGCTAGAAAAGTAGGAGTCTTGGCCTTCATCCTATCTACTTCAAATCCTATTCTCAAGATGTTTTGAAAAACTCCAATTACGTTGCCTTAGCATTCGGTTGAAAAGTTATCACGGTGGCGCGTGGATGAGCTATATTCATGGAGGAGATGGAAAAGGTTCTTGATGAGATTGCATTCCCAAGAGCAGTGGCTATAGTTGGAGAGATTTGGAGGTATGCATGGTTTGAGGACCAAAAGACTTGAGCAAGAAGAATTAGAAACTCTAAATGGGGAACCAGAGAGTGATATAGATCTATTGAGGGTAGAAATTGTGTGTGGAGAAAAACAGTTGCGGTGGTGAGGCGAAGGAGTTTCAGTTGAGGAAGAGATTGTTGGGTGAGGTAGATTTTTGGAAAAGATAAATTTTTTCTCTTTTGTGGAATAGTTTTTTTTTTTTAATGGCGTGGGATAGGTGTTTGGCGGTGGCGGTGGCGGTGGCGGCGGCGGCGGTGGTGTAGATGTTGTGACTATGGTGAGATGAGTTAGGGTTAGTGGAAAAAGAAGTTGCTTTGTAATTTTAAAAAATTGTGAGACTTTATTTGCAATTTTCTTTCATTTTTCATTGTTTTTAGCATTTTTTTGGTTTATCTAAAGATGATGGCAAATTCGTTAAAATCTTTCACTGGGAACGTGGTTTGCAATTAAATAAAGTGTGGGGATGTTTGGTAATATAAAAATTAATTTAGAGTAAATTAATAATAAATTGCAAAGGTTGGAGACCAAAAGTAAAAGGGAATTGATGCAAATGGTCCATAACGTATGACATTAGTGCGCAAATGGTGCCTAACCTTTCATTTTTTGCGAATGGTCCCTAACCTATCCATTTAGGTGCAATTGGTCCTTTTGACAGATTTCGTTAAAAATCCGTTAAAACCTTTCCAAAATTGGCGCAAAATCATAGTTATTAAACCTGGACCGGACCGGACGGTCGGACCGGAAAACCGGCGACCCGGTGGTCCAACCGGTCCGGTTTCTCTTAATTGGATCGCTAAGCAATTGAACCGCTACGACCACTAAAAAATTGCCGATTTTTTAGTAAACCTATGACCTCAAACCTTGGACCCTACCGGTTGTTACATAATGAAAATTTTCAAATTTTTTAGTCTATTTTTTTAGTCTTTTTTTTAGTCTATTTTTTTCATTACAATAATTTATGTTATTTTTTACAATAATTAGTTGATGATACTAGTAGTCTCGTGCATTTATCTTGCTAAATAAATTTCGATTGTTATGATTTAACAAAAATAAATTTATCGGCTTAACATGAATTGACCCACCGGATCACCGGTTGAACCAGAAACCCGATGACCCATCTCCTTGTCCAAGTCAATGTGCGGGCCGGGTCTGATAACTATGGCGCAAATGGTCCATCTCATATTTTTTTTGTCTTTATTAGTGGGGTAAAATTGTCAAATTATATTTTTCTTTTAATTGGCGCAAATGGTTCCCTAACCTTTACTTTTTTTTTTTGCGCAAATAATCCATAACTTATAATTATATTTTGGTGCACAAGATGACCGGCGTAGATCCGGTGGTTTTCTCCGGTGGAAATTTTTTTAAGTTTTGGATGGGTTATCTGGTGGTGGTTGGTTGTTTGGACAAGAAGAAAATTCACGAAGAAGAAGACTCATGTTTGGCTACATGGATAGATCTTGTTTAGTTCAACGGATATGTGCTGTTTGGAAAGTAATTAAAATTTTTATTTGTGACAAAGTTATTTTTTTTTGTATTATAACGATAAAATTAAAGTTTGAATTTTAAATAATATGATTATTCAATAATAACAAAATAATTTTAATTAGCTCATTCGTTAATAATTATGAATTTAAATTTTAGTTATTTTATAATAGTTCGTAAAATATACAAAATAATTTAGTATATTGTCAAATTATTAATTTTATTTTAATTTTTTTTAATAAAAAAATTGAAGTATTGAACTCATTTTCACTTTTTTTTAAAGGTGAGGAATCTAATTGCAAATTTTTTAATTAAAAGTAAGGATATTTTTGTCTTTTTCATCAAATAAGGACCAATTGTGCATCAAAATATAATTATAGGTTATGGACTATTTGCGCCAAAAAAAGATAAAGGTTAGAGACCATTTGCGCAAATTGAAAGAAAAATGTAACTTAACAATTTTACACCCACTAATAAAGACAAAAAAACATAAGAGGGACCATTTGTGCCAATTTTGGAAAGGTTTTAACGAATTTTTAACGGAATCCGTAAAAAGGACCAATTGTGCACCTAAATGGATAGGTTAGGGACTATTCTGCCAAAAATGAAAGGTCAGGGACTATTTTCGCACTAATGTCATACATTAGGGACCATTTTCGCCAATTTCCCAAAGTAAAATTACCCTAAAATAAAAAAATGTATTTGAAAATAATAGCTTCCAGATCCCTCCAGAGCCGACCATCCTTATCAGCCACGTGCGCAAACCGACCATCCAAACCCGTATCCGAATCCACCCAATTTATCAAATAAAATACTAACCCGAATAGCAAACGAAAAACATCACATGCAATATTCATATAACCAGCCAAAAAAAAAGCAAAAATCAATACCATTTTCTCTTCTCTTCCATTTCTGAAACACAAGAAATTTCTCGGTGCACACACTCTCTTTCTAGAACTAGCACAGTAGAAAGTACGAAAAGGTGAAAAAAATAATAAAGAATAGAAATGCCATTCTGTAACGTCAGCACATACCAGAACGATGTGGACGCAGCTAATAACAATGGGATTCAGATTTTTTACAGAACGTACGGCTGTGGCCCAGTAAAAGTCCTCTTAATCATCGGTAATTTTTTCATTTATTCTTTTTTCTCAACTTTTTTTTTTCTGTTAAATGGTTTTTTGAAATGGGTTTTGGATTAAATTTTGTGGGTCGGTGTTTGTTTTTATGATGAATGGTTAGGATTGGCTGGGACCCATGATTCGTGGGGTCCACAGATAAAGGGCCTCGCCGGAACGGTGACTCCTAACGACGATGAATCGCCGTGCGGTGATCAGAGCAATGAGAGTGGCGCCGCAAGTGGTGTGGAGGTGTGTGCCTTTGATAATCGTGGAATGGGTCGGAGCTCCGTGCCCGCCAAGAAGTCGAAGTATACGTGAGTACAATGTACCCGAAGCTTCAACTGTTTTCTTTACCACGTGTTTGGAGTAAGCTCAAAAATAATTATTAATTGTTACTGAATGTATTTGGATGAGTTACTTTTTCACTTAATCTAAGTAAAAAAGTTAATTAAGGTATGTTTCATTTTGATTAAAACGAGATTTTTTTATAAAAATTAATAGAAGTTGATGAATGTGCGGTTGAAAAATTATAAAAAATTGTGCCTCCACAAATTATTAAAATTAATTGTTTACTTTTACTTCAGTTTTTTATAGCATAAATCAAAAAAGCTCTTGTATTAAAACATGTTTCATCTTCTGGCTAAGTTTTCAAAGTTTTCTATAGGTAAGTTTACTTAAAAGTAAATAAAAAGGTTTTAACTTAAATAATTGTGTTTATTGCTCAAAGTTTAAAATAACTGTTTGTTCTAAAATTTTAATAGGATGTGAATTTAGCATTTAGAGTTATGTTTGTTTGGCAGGACAAATATTATGGCAAAAGATGCAATAGCTGTAATGGATCACTTGGGTTGGGGAAAAGCCCATGTCTTTGGCCATTCAATGGGTGAGTTGTAAACTTTCAACTTCTTCATGACATTACTCGACCTAGTCCATTTTACATACTGGCCTGGTTGCGTTCGTGCCAAGGGCCACTCGGGAAAATTCATGAGTCATGCGTGAGCCATGCCGAGCCAAGGTCAGTGGTTCACGTTCCACGTGGGTCAACTTGCATGGCCAAAATATTTGGCCTTTTGAGGGGTTGTAACATCAAGCCAGGGTCAACTATGTGGCCCATGATGGACCAACGTGCGTGCTCTTTGAGCTACGAAATCCTAACTCCGGCTGAACCGTTTCTAGGGTCGGTAGGATGTGAAATAGAAAAGATAATGCATCCCTAGGTTTTCAGGTCCACAGTCTGACACAACTCACATTACATGTCATAGATGTCGATAGGGGTCCGGATTAGTATTATGAGTTTTCCACCCTCTCAAATCGGTTGATAATTTAATCATTGGTCCACACCCTCTTTATACATATGTTTATAGTGGGGCTCAAATTAGTATTATTTGATACAACCTCCTTACCGTCGTTAATAAGTAAATCATCAATTTCTTTAACTTCGTAAATGTGAATAATCATCTGCTGACAATGACCTCGTCTGATCTAAGAAACTTCCCCTTGCAAAAATTTGACCAAAACCATAGTTATAACTTATAAGTCCTACCCGGTACATGATATAAATTCGACTGAGTCAAGTTCACACTATGCAGGAGCTATGATAGCTTGTAAGTTTGCTGCACTTGCACCTGATAGAGTTTCGTCTTTGGCTTTGTTGAATGTAACTGGTGGAGGTTATGAATGTATACCAAAGGTAAGAATCTTTTTTAGCAGCAATATGGATGGTTTCATGCAATACTCGTTAACTATATATGTCGTATTTGGATTACTGCAAAGCCCCTTGCTCTCTTTCCTTAGTCGGAAATAGCGGGATGGCAAAGCTAGACTTTCCTTTTAGTCCCAGCCTGTTTTTAAACTCTAGCTCTGCTGTCGACTCCAACTCGTGGATTCTGCATAATTGTGTTGTAATTATTAGATCAATCATTGCATCATTATAAATTTTATTCACTATTGATGAATTAACAGTTTAAGAATTGAACAGAAACTTCTGGAGTTCAAAGAAAAAAGAATGATTTTTTTGGCTTTGGACATTGTTATTTCAAATAAATTATTTTGTAATTTCAATGCATAATGAATGTCGTATTTCGATTCACTTTTCTTCAGGGATTTTCATATTCTTTGAATATGGAATTTCTTTTTTATGTAATTGGTGAAATTTGTGGTTATGACGGAAAAATTTGTTACAACTTTGATAAGTTCTTCTCGGAAAACTTAGCGATTTTCTTACATCGAGTTATTTTTCTTTCAGCTTGACTGTCAAACTTTGGCGATTGCAATCCGGTTTTTGAGGGCAAAAACTCCTGAGCAGAGGGCAGCTGTTGATTTAGACACCCATTACTCAAAGGTTATTAAGTATTTTCATTCTATGAAGCAATCAAGAGAGTACATTTCATTTTCTTCAATTCCTTCCTTTTTTTTTTCTCTTTGGTTCTTATTCAGTTTATTAGAATATGTGTGTTTTGTGATAGTGATATGAGTGACAATTAAATTGAATTCCATGGCTCATTTCTGTGCAGGAATATCTCGAAGAGTACGTTGGACTTAAAACAAGAAGAACTATATTATACGAAGTAAGAAATAGTAAGCAGATAAACCCTTCAAAGTAGAACCTGAAAGTCGAATGGGAAGGTTGAGTACGTGTAGAGGTTCTAGAAACAATCCCTATAACTTTGGTCTCGATTTTCATGACTTGGTGGTTTAAAAACAGACTTGAGGGGATATCCTTTTCCTTAGGGTGGGAGTCGGGTTGGGTGTTGAACTCTTACATTTAAAAGTTTAAGTTGCTAGAAGCGGAATATTTCTTTTTCCAAGTTTTGTTTTCAACAAGCTCCCTCACATGCATGTCAAATTTATGTTTCCATCAATGCGAATGTCAAATTTATGTTTCCATCAATGCGAAATTTTCATAAATGAGCAGCGATTTAGACTTGATCCATGTTGAAACACCTGATATGATACCATGTTGAAACACCTCATCTAAAACCACGATTCTCTTATGTCAAGGTTCTATTTAATACTAGTTTGGCTTAGTCAAATCTCGAACAAGTTTAAATCAAACAAACAAATCCTAAGTTCCTTTATATTCATTTGAGAATAAGTCTTGAAACTTTTTGTGTGTTTAAGAATCAATATCCTTGTGGATTTACATGCTGCAGGAATATGTGAAAAATATATCAGCAACTGGCCTGCAGTCAAGTCATGGATTTGAAGGTCAGAAAAATGCATGCTGGACACATAAAATGTCCAGAGAAGAGCTCGACTCTATCCGCGCTGCTGGATTTCCTGTATTAGTCATTCATGGCAGGTAAACAAAGTGCAAAAGTGTTACGAATTTCTCCCATTTATGATCTGATAGATGCATAGAGCACATTTGGCTAAGCTTTAAAAAACTGAAAGTTACTTATTTGGAAAGTAACTCTTTACTGTCAAAATAAGTAGCTTATTTGTTTTCAACATTGACGAGTTAAGAAGTTATTTGAAAACTTACTTATTTACTTACAAGTAAGCTTTTTTGAACTTAGCCTAACATCTCTACATCTGCTAAGATGACATACCAGATATTTCTGATGGCGCAGACACGACATCATTGCTCGGTTGAGCCATGCAAAGAGGCTGACGGAGAAACTGTATCCTTCTGCAAGAATGGTTGAACTTCAGGGTGGGCATCTTGTTAGTCATGAGAGAACCGAAGAGGTAATAAACATTTTTGTTATTATACGGATGCAGCAATTATGCTTATATTTTCCTAGTGATCGGATTAAAGTTGAGAAATTACAGTAATTTGAGGAGGAAAATAATGTACATATAATCGAAACTTCAGGTTAACGATTCTCTTCTTGAGTTGATCAAGGCATCAGAGAGCACAATAACTCTCTATGATTGGACGAACTTGCCCAAGAAAAGCACCGGTAAGAAATAGCCATTCATACATGTGTCCTTTTCGTGTTTTGATCTATATAGCATAGCTAAAAGCCGAAAACACTCAAATGTGACACAGTAGTTCAAAGTCTTTCAGAAGCAAACACTTTAGGCTACGTTGGCACTCCAGATTAAGATGTCTAAATAATTTAGTATAAAAGTATAATGAATATTACTAGGTAGGTGGTATTATGGTGGACCCTCTACATAGTAATATCTATTATAATTTTATACTAAATTCTTTATATGGTCTAATCCGGTGCGCCAAGGGTAACCTTAGAGTATGAAATATTCTGTAGTACTATACAAAGGCTTGTTTTACTCAATGGGTCTCTTTTGTCAGGGTGTAAAGCTACTGGGATATCGCTTTGCAGAGCAGGGGAAAGAAGTTGTTTCTCCTTCATGGTCGACATTGTAAAAAAGCTACGTACTTTCCTATTATACTTTTTTGGTCTCTTTGACTTGGCATTCGAGCATGTACGTGGAGCTCTGAGGAGTATAAAACCAGTCAGGGTAGAACCTGTTCTTAGATAAAAGAGTCTAATTCGTTTCTTTCCTTCTAATAACAGTGGGTTTTGTTTTTTTGATCTCCCAAGTAACTTTTGGTACACAACATTTGACTATATTTTATAATACTAGTATATTACTTTTCTTTGCGGTGAGATCCGACCGTAGTAAAGAATTTTAATGGATTGAGGGGTTAAGAAGAATATGTTGAAGATTGAGAGAGAGTTTTGTTTGAGGGGGGTTTGATTTTGAAGAATATAGAGAAATTGAGAGAGAGAGAGAGAGAGAGAGAGAGATATGAAGACGTAGTGACATACATACTACTTTTTTTTGTTCTTGGTGGAGAAAACTTTCCTACGATCGGTGATAAAACATAAAATTTCCAAAAGAATAATAATAAATTCTTCTTTATCCTTAATTCAATATTATCTAACCTAACATAGCAAACTTTCCACAAGTAACGTGGCTGCCATGGTGTTACTGTGGAAAAACGTGTGCCAAACGGTCAATTTGAATACCAAGAAGACAACTGTAAACAATTATTATAGGTTCTTCAATATAATAAATGAGATTTAATCTTATTTTTTTTCAATTTTCAATTCTGTACATTCTACCTTAGCGATCAAACCATTACAATTCTGAAAGACGACAAGGAGTCATAGTTGATAGGTTTTAGATGAAAAAAGAACATCAATGTGTTGAAGACAATATTTATATAATTAAATTTTACTTTTCAAACAATTTAAATTTTTAGATGAAATGAGTCGACATTAGTATTAAGCTTTTCATGAAAAGTCAAGTTACATGCGAGGGAGTGCATTGAATATAATATTTAAATGAGTAAATATTGTAATGATTGCATTAATACTTAAAACATTGATTTCGTGAACAGTTACAATTACAATTCTGCTAAAACTGTTGAGAAAATGGAAACCTGTAAAAGCAAACAAAATTAAACAACTCTACAAAGGGATTTAAGAAAAAATTGCAAAGCAAATATAGAGTAATCTCCCTGCTCCTGAGATCTCTTTTTGTTTCTTGTTTCAGTTCAGTGATTACTGGTGTTAATATTCATCCAAATAAGTGTATAACATCTCGTCTTTCTTAGACTTGCGTCGACTGAGCAATGCCTTTAAAAGACGTTTACTTTTGGTCGGATATTGTTCTATATCTTTCGGGCTTTCTTTCTCAACACGAATGCGCATTGAAGCAGATTTGCGAGGTTCTGAAATGTACTGTCAAAATAAACAGCAAACATAAATTGAAGCAAATGATACAAAAAGTTAACGACAGAAAAGAAAAATACCTGTTGTCTTCCAAACGAGGGATTTGGAGTGGTGGGCCGACTGCGGTTTGGGGTTGTTGGCCGCGAACTGTTTGGAGTGTTTGGCTTACTAGAGAAGGATCCCGAACGCAACAGGGGAAACCGGAGTGGTGACATTGTACGTTTTTCTGATATATTATTGTGACGAGCAGAAGATTAATAAATACATTCCAAAGAGAGTGGAAAATGTGAGAATTGTAGGGTTAAATATGACAATGGTTTCAAATACGAAAAAATTGGTAGGAACAAACCTATATCTTTTCTGGTGATGGTGCCGGAGAATGAAAAGGTTCCGGGTTGCAGAGCAAGTCGTGGAGAGGGTGAAGGAGAGCGTCCTTTACTGTAAGTGAACCAACTTATAACATTTTCATTGTCTCATAACTTTAAGAGGTGAGAGATAAGATGAACTTCAATGCACGACATAGAACTTACATGACAACTGATGGTGGAGTATCTTGAATTGTAGCTCGAATAGCTGCAACAGAATTGGCTCATAAGATATACAAGTTATACACAACAACAAATTAAGCCTTGTTTCTAATAAATTTAAAAGGTCATCCACGTGAATTCTTTTTCGCCACGCCATTCTAATTATTGCTAGATATAGTGGAAAATCTAAAGTAACTATATCGTTAATAACTACAACTGACCATGTTAATCGTGGTATACTTGTTGCTCTTCTTATTTTTCTACCAAGATCATGTCACTCTTATGAAAAAGATATACAGTTACTCGCCAATAAGTTTATAGTGAAACAAACTTGAGAGTGAAATAGAAGTTACAGCAAATAGTGCATTACCATTCTTAAACTGATGCCAATCGTCTTCATCATCTAGGTTGCATCCTTGGTACTTCGACTTAGTATAGATGGAACCATGCATGGTCTCCCCCACTAAACAGAAAAATTGAAACATTTGTTGATAAATGCACATTGAAATCTCTCCCGCATAAAAAGTAAAACATCGTGAGAGAAGAAAAAAAAAGCAAAATAATTCACGAAACATCATAGTTCAGTGTAATTGCCTGGCAAGATGTACCGTTTATGGTACTTGGGAGCGTTTATCATGAGTGACTGCTGAGAAAGGCCTTCATGATCAATATACTCCCGGCATGTCCTTAGCCTCTAAGAAAAACCACGTAATGCAATGAAAAATCAACACAAAAATAACTTTCTTCCATCCAGCCTGGCGAGTCTTTAAACAAAACATCATTGTCTCTAGCACACTATACTAGCATCATTTTTAGCCAGGCTTTAAGAAGTTAAAGTTAGTTTTAATTAGCTCTTTATTTCCAAGCATGTTTGGAAAAGTTACCTGCTCGATACAAGATAACCGGAGCTCTGTTCCAGAAACTTCATCGACCTGTTCATCCAACAAATCATTCACCTTATAGGACACAGAGCCCAAATGGTCTACAGTATTGACGAGAGCTTTAATGGCATAATCCTTCAATGTATTCACCACTCTGTACATTCAAGAATATTTTCAGAGAACAAAAGTCAATACAGAATCCTCTTCGAGTAAAATATTTGACGACAAATGGGTAAAACGAAATTCTTCATTATGCAACTCACATATGTTTCTGGTCATCGTTGGTATAAGAAAACTCAAAATATTCTGCAGCTGAGTAGAGTTGTTTCCTGAGATTTCTCAAATCCTGAACAAATAAATGCATTAAGTATGTAAAAACTCGAAACCACAATGAGGAGAATCAAAAGCAAAAATGTTCAAATATATGCCTCATTAAAATGAAACTGAAATCAAGATTTTCATCATAACTGCAATAAGATGCAACATGAGAACAACTAGTTAGTAGTTACCGGCACCACTTGTCATATTCAAGTTCTTCTTTCTTTATATTTTGTTTTCCTCATCATACTTAGGGCTCAAAAGTGACATTGAGATATATAGAAAACAGAAAGACTGTGTGTGTGAGACGACAAACCCCCCAAGCTATATATATGTAAAGAATATAAAAATACCTTGAGGCTATCGGAGAAGAGCATGCTCTGCTGCATAGAAACCTCATCATAACTGGCTGGCTCTCTAGGGAAGGGCATTGAAGCAGTTGAAGTCATTGTCTCCATGAAAGAGTAACTAAATGATAGCTAGAAAGTCCTTATCCTGTAACAACCATTCCTGTCTACATTAGAAGCCATGCTTCTGATCTTAAGATAGCTATGAAACATCAACACTCCTCTTAGGGGTGGCGTGTGTGTGTCCTACACATGTCGGAAACCGAATGTTTAGGACACGTGAGACAATCTGCGCGGCGTATCCTATTTTAAATATTTTTTAAAAAAATTTTAACATGCCATGGACAATTTTCCGATGCTTGTTGGATACACCATGAGTTGTGTTCTGTATCCCGGCACTAAAAATAAACAGAACTCCCACAATAAATTAACATCATGATAAACAGAAGTAAGCTAATGTGACCAAGTTAACACCCCACCACAAAACAAAAAATAAAAACAATAATATACAA
Organism: Forsythia suspensa; assembly: GCA_023638005.1. Lineage (NCBI taxonomy): Eukaryota > Viridiplantae > Streptophyta > Magnoliopsida > Lamiales > Oleaceae > Forsythia > Forsythia suspensa. The sequence continues at coordinate 50,798,070 of CM042666.1, forward strand.
AATAAAATAAACGAGGCAGACATAACGCACATCCACACAGATGTGCTAGAATTTCTCATAAGTTATTTTCCTATATAAATAATGACAGGATAAACAGAATGGCAGAATACCATCCCAATCTTGAAAAGCAACCGTTGGAATAAAAAACAAAACAATGTTCAAAAGACAGAATGATAATTCAAAGAGAATGAGCCAAGATAATTATTTTCATAGCTTCATTCCCAGTCGACCTCAAATTTATTAAGATCGAAAATTACTTTGCTCATGTAGCTGAATCTTCCAGAACTACAAGAATTGTTCAGTCAGAACGAGATTCCAACTCGGCACCTTTTGAGGAGCGAGATTTTAAGAAGAGTTATCTCCAAAGCTCGAGCTCGATATGATGAAAGTCAGTAAGCTTAGTTCGGTGGAGTTATTGTCTATCGCCAGATTTCTACGCTTCCTATACTTCCACGGAATAACAAAATCAATAAACAAAAGAAACTAGGATTCCAATAAGCCTCTCTTGTCCAGTACACTCCAATTGTTCATCACAAAAGTAGATTCCAACATAAAGTAGTATAAATCTGACTATCTCAGTACCTAAAAAACACATGAAAAGGGTTGCAAGTTTGCATTCAAAACCCTACTTAAATATCCAAAAGACAGTCAAAATTCATCAAACAAAGTAAATTTTAGAATCAAATTCTACTCATGGAATCCCAATATGTGTGATTAAACACATCAAAAAGTTGAAATATTTATACCATGTAATTCAAAGAAATTAATCAAGAACTCACCTTAACTTCTAAAGTTGTGAACTTTCTCTAACTCTCCGAGCAATCAAAGAAAGAACCCACAATCAAAAACGCTGTATAATTTCTATAATTTTGCCTTTTTTTAGTGAAGTATAAAAATATAAACCGGGAACCCACTTTCACATTCAACTTGATCACAGAATGTGGCTTTGAAGAAAGGCAAAAGAAAACATATATAGGCCCATCTACTGACAGAGACTAATGTAGTTTGGTGCAAAGATTTTGACTAAACAAAAGAAAAACGACAAGTTTTTTGGGTTGTTTTGTGGGGTATTTGAGGATTGAGGGAATAGCACCTTGCAAAAGAGGAGAATTGGAAGCAGAAAAGACAGCAATTGAAATGCCATAGCGGCAAACAGTGTTTAAATGCAAAGGGAATTGATGCATTTTATGCGAGAGTGCACTTTTTGGAGCAAAGACCGGATGTGGGAGGGGGGGCGGCGTAATGTTGGAAGAATAAGCTATTTTTCCCCACGGATGATTATTACGATATATATAATAATTGTGTTAATATTAAAAAATAGATTTAATTGGATGTCTACATATAAAATTTATTTTATTAGATTAATTATTTAATATTAATAGACTGATAATTATTAATATACCGCTTTTTAAATTTAAGACGTGTGATTCCATTGTAAAAAATTTATAACAATTTATTATAATAATAGATATCATGAAACCCAATAACTCTTTCTAATCATTGCTTCTTTAGTGGGTCCCCAATTTTCAACGGACAATTCTTTGTTTTGGTCTTTTTGAAAAAGGTTGATGGTCGATTAAAGAGGTTAATCGTGATTGATGAGATGAACATATTTTAGAAGCGAAAAATTTGATACATACCAATGTTTAACTTTGTATTTTGATAAAGATGAAATTTAAACATATTATATATCAATGAATGTTTGGATAATGATTTGTAACTAACATTTGAATAAATATTTTATTTTATTTTTTATAGTAGAAAAAATTTATTGCGGTTCGTGATTATTATTAAATGTGATAAATAGCATTTACTCATGTTGCAAACCCAGTAACTCTTTTCTAATCATTGCTTAGTGGGTCCCCAATCTTTGGATTTCATCGGACAATTCTTTGTTTTGGTCTTTTTTAAACTTATAATTGTAAGAAGACAAAGGGTCTTCTGAATTTGGAAGATTACCCAAAACACCCTTTACATAGATCTTTTGAAATTTTTCTACCGTATGGGTCGATTTGACAAAATTAACAATATAAAACATGTGATTAAAAAAAAAGAAGAAAAAAAATAAAAAAGAAACCCTCCAAGCGAATTATGATTTTTTATGAGATGACGATGAAGATGGATCTCTTTGTTCTATGATTAGAGTTTGGCTCGTGATAATGCACTAAACAAATTAACATGAAAAGTCACTGAAAACGTTGAATATGTTACTTATATTTCTGGAGCACCAGTTAATTTATTTCTTTTTTTATATAAAAGAGTAACAAATGATCTAAACACTTGTCAAATTACTTAACTTACAATAAAATTTCACGTTAGTTATCAGATTTTAGTTTAATTTTATTTATGTTAAAATAGAATGTCTAATCACTTTAAATGTTGTATTTGTTACCGACTTTAAAGTTAAACGTGAAAATTTAGTTTAGTCATTTAATTAAAATATGTTAATTTTTTTTCATAGAATGTCTTTTGCGTTTGATTGGCATATTTCCCTGAAAATGATTTTCAATCTTTTGTTTGATTAAATGACATCAATATGAATGTCTATTTTTTCCTTTTTCGACTTTTTCTTCAGTGGGATAGTTAATTTTCCAATGAAAATTTACTTATTTCTTTTTCCATAATTTAATAGATCAAAATTTTCTTGGTAAATATTTTCACACCCAAATTTTCCACTGCAATCAAACACAAAAAATTAAAGACTACAAATTTAAAATTAGCTATGACTCTTGTTTAAAAAGTGAATTTGATGTGATGTGGAGAAATTCGAGATACTTTAAAAATGATACTTATGATATGGTCAACCTTCTAAAGTTAATCAATGTTAATTAAACTTGAGTTTAGAACTTCTTTTGATTATTGTAATTCGTGCCGTGAATGGTGGAAGGGTCCCACGTAACACTGGTGTGATTGACAATTCTTTTCCTCGTGTCACTAATCTTTCATTTGTTCACACGTGACATATCAATGTCAATGAAATTTTTATATTGTATACAATAAACTATGAATTAAATTTATTCAAGTTAATATGAATTCGATTATACAATATTTTTTTTTCAAAAACTTATTTGATTTGTTGCTTATTATACCGATCAGCTATAGAGAATTTTAATTCACTTTGATGTCTAATCAACATATCAAAATCGAATAAAATTAGATTACAATCTTAGTAAATTTCTATAATTATTGATGATTATTTAGAGTTCAACTTTGTTAAATAATTAGATGGTGAATGTTGTTTAAATATTCAATCTTTGTGAAACTTGATACCCTTGTCATGTTCGATGTGAACTTGACGCTTGATAACTGTATGAAAGAGCAATCTTGAATCACAAATTTAAAAAAACACACACACACACACACACACACACACACACACACACACACAATTATCATTTTACCAAGAGTAAAAAACAATTAAAGTTCGATTTAGGGATGGTAGCATCTGGCGACTCTGGACCTCTTCGGCCCAAATCCAGGAAGTGTGGAGATCAAAACTTTAATTGGGCTTAGGGCCTTATTGTTCTCAATCACTATAGAAAATCGACACCACAATGTTATGTGTACAAGATTTATATTTTCAATTGTAGCCCTTACATATTTACACTATTTTCAATTGTAGCCTTCCCTCATTTTTCATCTTTTTTCGATCACTTAGGGTGCGTTTGATTGCAAATATTAAATTTAAGTGAAAAGAAAACGAATTTCATATAATTGAATCGCCAATAAATTATTTAACAAATTGAAGGCAAATTTTGCCTAGAAAATAAAACATCCTCCATTCTTAAGAAAACGTTTTTTTTCAAGGAAAATATGATAATTTATATATAAATGAGAAAACGTTTTATATGGAAAAAATGACCATCAAATACCATATTAGAAAGAAAATGGGTGGAAAATGACTTTTCCATAGAAAAATATAGCAACCTAAATGAAAAAGAAAGAAAAAAAAAAGGTGGAAAAAGCTTTTTTTCTATGGAAAAATGCTTGCAATCAAACGCACAGTAAAGTTATGTTGCTCTCAAATTATATTTTGATTCAAATAAGTAAAATAAATCCAAAATATGTATTTGATATTCGATCATCTTTTATTCGTATGAGTGTTCTCCATGTAAAAATTCATAAGTCGACAATATTATCGTTATAAAGGATTAATGACATGCTTGGTAAAAAATTTTCTAAATTATAAATAATATGTTTTACAAAATATGTGGATAAAAATTATAATAAATTATAGTTCAAACGAATTGTGTAGATAAAAATAATGTTAAGCACTAACAAACATAGTTTAAGAGAGTTACTTGAATGCAATGAAGACTACACTTATAAGTGCATTGAGAGGGGTCCATTCTTATTTTTAGCTCTATAAACTAGAAGTGTTAATCCGAGTCAGGCGGATCGATTCTAATAAAATCTGGTGACGACTCCCATTAGAAAAATCTCGTGTGGTGGCTAGGTTGACTGGGTTGCGGGCCGAGTCAACCCAACCCACGAAAATTGAACACGAACCCGATCCATCCGTCGGCTCATCTAGGTCGAGCCCATGTGGGCAGCGATTCGACCCGTCTGAATAAAAAATTAATTTTTTTTGAAATTACTAACTTATTTTACTTTAAAATATATTTATATTTATAGCAAAAAATGTGTTAAACTATTAAATTAAAAATAAATAACAATAGTAAATTCACATTTATTATTTTAAAAAAAAAATGTTTACATGAAATTTATATCTTATTTTACATTAAATTATTTATAAGTTTGTGAATTTAAAAAGAATGCAACAACAACAACTAAATGCATCACTATAATTAAAGCACAAATATTTTTTTTATTATTATTTTTTTAATATTAAACGGGCTAGCGATTGTTTGACGCTAAACTGTCCGGGACGGTGGTTCAGCGTTATCCGACCTCGTGAATAGTCCATTCGGTTCATGGGCTGGCCCCCAGTTATGAGTTGATGCAGGTAGGCCGATGCGGGTTTGGTCGACTTACTTGTCTTGACACTTCTAAGTATAAACTACCGATTTTAGTGAATTTGTTAGTTGAGATCGTGAATAAAAATAAGTTATTTGTGTAATTTCTATAATTATAGTCAAAATATGTAACTATTTTACTTATAAAGAAGAAGAAAAACATATTTAATATATTTTAAAAAATAGGTTAATTTCACTAACTGTCAATGAAGTTATCTTAAAATTTTAAAACGGTCACTGAAATTCAAAAATTATAACACTATTGACTAAAATATATAATCATTTCTCAAATAGTCAATCTCTTAAATTTTCTATTTGAAATGGTGATGTAGCAAGATGATGTGGCATACAATAAACCGTTATTTATTACAAGTAGTCTCTATACTTTATATAATATTCACTTTAATCCCTATATTTTTAATTATATTTCAATTAAGTTCTCTAAAAATTGCATCTTAGGTCTTTAATATTTTTACATTTTTACACTTTGGTCTCCAAATTTTCAATTAATTTAAATTTTTACACTTTAGTCTCCAAATTTTCAATTATCTTTAAGTTAAGTTCTCAAAAAATTGCATCTCAAGTCCTTCAACTTTTTACATATTTAAACTTTGGTCCCCCAAATCTTTGATTTTAGTTGCCAAAATAAGTGCACTTTTAGTATTCAAAATAAATGCATTTTCAGTTAAATTTTGACTTTACGTTCGAGTTTTCACCTAAATAAACAAAATAATATATTTAAATAATAAACTACTTGACAAAACTCACAAATGTCTACTTTTAATTGTCAAAATAAGTACAAAACTCGCACTTATTACTTGGAGTTGTCAATGAAACATATTTTTATACTTAGTGAGCAATGTTTTTTAAACATTCGAACAACCTATTTATCTTCATGCTCTTCATTTTACTTCTTCCAAGAAGAATTGAATATATTTCTTGTTGTAAAATTATGGAATAATTATTGATGACTATTTAGACTTATCTAGATAATTAGTCTTATCAGTATATTTAGATAAACATTGTTTAATGGTATCTAAATCACTTTGTAATCTAATTTGAAATCGTATAAATATAAGTACATAATTATAATAAAGTAAACAATTCACTTCACATCTCTTATATTTTTCTCTCTTCATTTTCTAATTTCATAACATTTTCCTCTTCTTTTTTTTTTTTATGGTTACCTCCTAATTTGTATATGCTATTTAATTAAAGCCAATATATCAAGTATTGAAAATTAAAATTATTTTAATACATTCAATAATAGAGAGTGGACCCACTCTCTAAATTAAAATATTAAATTAGAGAGTCTATTGAAATATAATTTTAAGAATTGTTTCTTTAAATTAAAGATCAACATATATTTAAAAACTTATTGCGAGATGCTCTTAAGTTGGACGGAAAACTTGTACTTCAGTCTCCGAAACTTAGAACATATTCCTAATTATTTAATCTCTTTTAATAAACTTCATAAACTCAAAGTAAAACTCCACAGAAACATTTAAATTTTTTAACTAATATTTGAAAAATATGATTAAGAATTACAATTTAATCGGGAGCTTTGGTGTGGGCTTCAACTAAAAACTAATAATTGCAGGTTTCAACCAAAATTAATATAATTTTAGGCTTTTAACTCTTATACAACAAATATTAACAAAAAAAGGGATTAGAATTTAAACTATGTTAAACATCCTTTTTCAAAATAATAATTAAATTTATATTTTTCTAAATTAAAGTAATCAAACAAGAAAATAATAAGAAAGGCACATAAAATTAGAACATAGATGGACAATAATTATTTCTCAAGTATATCTTATATTGCTTCTTTACAATACATACATTAGGCTTATAGCCATTTATTACGTTGTGAATATGAAATTAAATTCTATCATGTAACTCAACTATTAGGGGGTTACAAACAAATTAAGATCATGGGGTTATAATAAATATTTGAAACCCGTGTAATTATGGACATCTACTTAATGTATTATAATATATATAATACTTCTCTTGGATGTCAATTATACAAAAAATATAAAACTTTACTAGTAAAAAGTCATGTGAAAAAAAGATTACATTATTCTTTTGAATATATTACGAAAACTGCCTTATTAAAACCCATCTTAGTAAAACAATGGGACAAAAAGAGTACTACGTGTATGTATTCCATATCACGGTACATGAGTTGAGATCTCTGAACCGACATTACAATATTGCATACCAATGTTCTCAAATATTGGAGTAGGTAATACATTTTTGAATACATCTGTCTAGATATTCACTTGTTAATAAATAACCTAGTTTACATTAAACTTTAAGTGGATCATATATATATTGCATCGCAAAAAGTAACTAGATCCAAATTTGGAATAAATAAGCCCCCATGTTAAATGTTCTTCACAGATAATGCATGTTCTATTCCAATATCATTGTATTGGAAAAGAATTATACATTGCTCATTTACTTACTAAAAATTCTATATATTGTTTTTAGAACATTGGATTGTCTACCTCTTCCTCTTTATTTTATTTTATTTTTATTTTAAGGTAGATAAAAGAATAAGTTGGAAGTAGTATTGAAATTTGAACACAATTCCCCAATCAATCAACATGTCAATAATGCACTAATATGTTCATATGGAATTGATCTAACTCCCACGGTGGGGAGCTCTTATAACTCAAGTTAAGCACTTTGCCAACCCCCACTGGACACGTGTCCAGTGGGAGTTATAAGTACTCCCCACTGTAGGGGTTAGATCAAGCCCGTATGTTCATATTATCATTCAAAATTATTATATGGATTTACATAATATGAAACAGCTTCATTCAAATTAGAATTTAAAATTTGTTTTTAGTGTGTTCATAATAGTTATTACTATTCTAATTTATATGTATTTAGATACATATGAAACTTTATTTTTAAAAACAGAAATTTGAAATTGTTTTTAGTGTGAGTCATTGATTCTTTAGCCTTAGTTTGAAGTGTAACATTTTGTTTGTTTTCTAATTTGGTTATTGGGTATGAGATATTTTCTAAGATCTACTATAGTAGTGGATTAATAATAATAATTTTATAAGTTTCTTATTATATATATATATATATATATATATATATATATATATATATATATATTTTCTCAGTTAGTAAAGTTTTTTTTTTTCAGATTTTTTTTTTGGGCATTTGATATTATGTTCATTGTTATATTGAATAACAATAATAGATGTAATTATTTTCTAATATTTAGTTTATTAATTTGGCCCCAAAAATTGTAAAAATGAGAAATATTGACGACATTGCTTATAATAATAAGCAAAATCATTAAAAAGTAAGAATTTTATTCAGCTCCGTGCGTGGAAAAGATTTTTGACCCTTACCCATATTGAGTTCTTGCCAGAGAAACTCAAGAATACGAATCTCCTCCTAGTTCTTGTCATCTTCACACTAGTATCACTCTTACAAGAATCATTTACAGAGAGTGAAAAGACAAAACTATCCCTAGCAACTTTTGTATCTTCTCCGAAGCTCCCCCACCTCCAAGAATCAAAGCTCGATCTCTCTGTACCACCATTCCCTCTCTTCTTGGACTTCTCTTCCAGGCTCGTGTGCGACACTTTTCGAAAAGAAAATGAGAAAGTTCGAGACAGAGATCGACCCATATAAGGTCCATCCAAAACTGTTGTCGGGGAGGGTATATTGGTAATTTTTGCTGCATCATTCAACAGTCTAGGAGGCAGGTCTAAGCACCTGCAGGCAGTTTTGTTATTAGGTGGTGGAATGGTGGCGGCGGTGGATATTCTAGGCTTTCCCGGTGCCTCCTCCCAGTGAAATGGAATGGAAACTGATGATTGGAGTGGGGGTGTTTGCATTTCTAGAAGCTCTCTTGATTTGCATGGAAGTTTAGATAAAGAAAGTTTAGGTGTAGAATCCATTGTTAATTATTGTGTGTATCTGTATATGTGATTATATAGTGCGACACCCCCCCCCGGGGGGGGGGGAGTGTGGGGTGGGGTGGAGGAGCAGGGGAATTATTGCTGGACATGAGAAGGTAAAAAACGCTCCAGGCGCTTCATCTTCACGAGTAATGCCCCTACTGTAATTATTGATGAATACTGAAATGCCATTTTAGTTAATATTGGTCAAATATTGAAAAGAAACAAACTGGAGATGGATTTCTTTAAACACATTTTATTTCACTTAGGACTTTGATTTTTTTGGAAAAAATAGATTTTTTAGTTCTTTTTAATTTTTAAATTTTTTGTAGTGTAAAAAAAGTTGAAAAGTAAAAATTGTTGTTAAAAAAAAATAGATTTTTTGAAAAAAACTCTACCGACATCTACACTATATCATACAATTTTTAAACAAGTCACTGTTGCATTGGAAATGACCCTCCCATCCTGATTAAATAATTCACGGTGGAGCATGTTGAGTTAGACAATTTAACTCACTTACCAAAAAAACGTACAATTTTATTTATAAGTAAGAAAAAATCATATCTAAATATATTTACAAGAATAAATTTTTTACTCATCTTTTTTTACTTTTCATATTTTTTACACAGTAAAAAATTTAAAAAGTCAAAAAAAAAAAAAAATGAGTTTTTGTTAGAAAAAATAAAAATGGAACAAGCCTTACTTAAAAAGCATATTTGACATACTTTTTAGCTTAGTCAAACATTCAGGCATTAATACCTCAAAATTATCAACCTCAATATTTGAAAAATATGATTAAGAATTAGTACATTTTATCGTGGACTATGGTGTTGGCTTCGATTAAAAAATAAAAACTAACAATTGCAGGCTTCAATCAAAATTGCATATGTTTGATAGTATTAAAATTATTTTTTAAGTATTTATATTATAAATAATAAGTTATTGATAAATTTGTGGATAAATAATAGATTGTAAGTTGTGAGTATTATGAAATGAATGGATAAAAATTATATTTGACCAACTAAAATTATAATTTAAGCATTTCCAAACATTGTAGGCTTTTAATTGATATACAACAAATATTAACATTAAAAGGGATTAGAAATTAAATTATGTTAACATCCTTTTCAAAATAAAAATTAAATTTATATTGTTGTAAATTAATATAATCAAACAAGAAAATATTAAAGAACGACACGAGAATTACAAGATAATTGGATAATAATTATTTCTCATGTATATTTTCTATTGCATTTTTACAATACATATATAGGCTTATAGCCATTTATTACATAGTTAATATGAAATTAAATTCTATTATGTAACTCATGTAACTATAAAGGGGGTTACAAACAAATTAAGGTCAAGGAGTAACAACATAAATATTTGTAACCCATGTAGGTATGGACACCCACTTAATAAATAATATTGTATTATGTTTCTTTGAATGTCCAATGTAAAAAGAATATGTCTTGTTAAAATTTTATTAGAAAAAATCAGAGTGAGAAAAAAAGTATATTATTTTTTTAAATATGTTAAGAAAGTTGTCTTACTAAAATCTTTGTCAGAAAAATTCAATGAGATAAAATATCGTTCAAAAAAAATAATAATACAACGCGTATTTATTCCGCCTCATACTACATCGCTTGAGATTAGTGAATTGGCATTGCAATATTGCATATCTTCTCAAATATTACATTAAGTAATGCCTTTTGTTATATAGGTCTTTCAAATAGATAATCGTGAATAAATAACTTGGTTCAGATTAAGTTTTATGTCGATTATATATATCTTGCATCGCAATAAGCAACTAGATCTAGAGTTGGTGGGTCTATAATTTTAAAGCTAATCCGGATTGTACTTTTAAACTGGTCGATTCAAGTCCATAACGGGAGTGAACTAAACTTGGATGAAGGCAGACCAGTTTGGATCCACATGACCATTTTGATGCCCCTACCTTAATTTTAAGAAAATAAAGAACATTTTATTTATATAATTAAAACAAAATCATTTAGTTAGAAGAATCAAATTAGAAATTAGAAACTCTATTCACTCTAATTTCTAACCTAGATGATTTTAAATTTATTAAAAATAAGATTTATTAAATTAATAAAAATGGGGCCTCTCAATAAATCCACAACTATCGACATAAGGTAGCCATACCTACTAATTAAAGCTGTGTACCGAAAAGGGGGCACACATGCAGATGTTTCAACTGAGTGAAGATAGAGAGCTAATATGAGCCATAATCTTTCCCAACTATTATATTCCACTTGCTTTGCTTTGTCACATCTCATCTTTAACTACTTAACAACTTATTTCTCATTAAGCACTTATTTTTAGTCAAGTACACTGCATGTGATTCATCGTGATCGATGCATTTGTAACTTTTTATTGAACAAGAATAGACTAAACAATTAACAATTTATCATTTTACCATTCCTTAATTATTGCCTCTTCCCAATATTATTTAAGGCGGAGCAAAACAACAACCTCATCTATAGTTTATACTATCCTCTTACGAACCTACTAATGATTAAAATATATGTTCAATCATTCCCACTTCAAATCATACAATTGTAGAAAAGTCCAACAATGGAATGTTTGATACGTTGAATTATACAAGACAATGGATAAATTTTATATTAAAGTACCTCAAAACGGCTTATTTCTCAACTACCTTAGTAACTAAAAAAGTTGGTTATTATCTGAAAGTTGGATAAGATTTGTATAATCTCTCCTTACAAGATTGTGATCCCCACCCCCTACAACATATCATCGATCCCTACTTTACACAAAATGATAATATAAATCACTCTTAAAACCGACTTATAAAAAGAGAGTGCTCAATGTGCTTATAAATCCACATATAGGCCTTCCACGAATAGATATGGGATTTAGAAATCACCCAAGCGTAACTTTTCCAAATGAAAGGGCTCAGCCCCATCGTTATTGTTTCTAAATCATCTATGTATTTACTCACTATAATCACAAAGTTGTTAGATGAATAATTTAAGACAGTAGAACAGCTTATTTGCTATACAGATTTACTATAAAAGTTCCACAAAGGATTAGAAAAATGGCAAGTTAAGAACCTTTGTTTTGGCCTCTTCCTTTCACTATTCAGTTTGGCGCTATTTTTGGAAATGGACGATACAATCACATGCGAGGGTTCCCTCAAGATCCCCAATGAGTCGAGAAATCCGGACTTCAAGCCCTCTCTGTACTTCTCTGAAAAGAGTTCTAACAGTATCAGCAAATCGCTTCATGTCAAAACTAGCAGGCTTATTAATTTCTTCTATGTCCCCTATAAAGCCGGAAGCAATCTTAGTTTGGACTTCCATTAGTTTCTGCCCTGTCGCAACAATATATCGCTGCAGTTGAAAGGTTTCTTCAAGAAAGTGCTCCAGCCTTTTCGTTTCCTCCTCTGTTCTAGCAATTTTGGAACTCCCACCGACGAGATCCAGGCCATTGTCATTCTGCAATTCATTTGAGTTATGCTTAGAACATAATCCTTTAGTGTATGTTTGGTACACAGTATTGGATAAACTAGATAGTATAATAGATAATATTTTATTTTCTTATTCTTTAATATTGTCCAATATTATTCAATCCTCCCTACCAAACATGCCATTATGTGCCAAATGAAATTCTAAAAATGTCATCAAAACATGAGGAATAAAAAAAAGTGACACGTCTAACTGAATTAGAGGTGGAAGTACTAAGATTGGAGCATACCATTCGTTTGCAAATATCGTCGGTTTTTCCCTGAAGGGACTGGTATCGATCGACTTGTTTATTCAAGTATGACATAAGTGTATAAAATCCCTTTATCCCAAATTGTCCATCTTTGTTGCCTTCACCTTTTTCATAACTTTCTTGATTTCCTGTTAACCTCTCAAGCATGAGTAATTGCTGCTTCAGCCTTTTGATTTTGTATGAGACTCCAAGAGCGTGAAGATCCACCTTCCATGTAGGATTAATTTTCGTACTTATACCCTGGCCTATTGATGTTGATGTTTCAGCACTCACAATATCCTCGGAAAAGGCAGCAACTTCCCCTTCCTTTATGTCCTTCTCTGGAGATTCGAGTCTCAAAACTATATCCTTGAGATGCCTATTTTCTGGGGTATCATCTTGCTCCTCAATCGCCACGGGTTGCGAAATTGCCTCAGGTTTCATCTTCTTTTCTTGCTCTCTTTTACCGGGTTTTCTTTTTATGATCTTGACTTTAGACCAAACAGTATCACGGGATACAGCTACCTCGTGCAGAGACGAGTTGAAGTTAGATTTCTGGAAATCTGGTGGGTTTGAAAGCAATGCAAACTGTTCTTTCAGAGAATGTAATTCTGCTTCTCGATTCAGCAGTCGAGCTTCCAACTTAAGATTATCTTGCCCGAGCCGTGCAAGCTCGTGATCGAGCCCCTCAACGTGCGATTGAAATCTCTTTGATTCCAGTTCCATGCTCAACAAACGCCAACGAAAAGCTTCTATTTTTTCGTCTTTGAGTCTCAGCTGTTCAGCAAAAGCATCCATTTCAATGTGGTGTCTCTCCTCAATTGCAATCTTGCATTTTTCAGCCTCGGATTGGACCCAATTTTCCAACTGCTGAATGTCAGTTGTGACCTCTACAAATTGCCAAGTTAATGCAAAAAATATCATTAATGGGATCCATTTTTAAAGTAAAATAATAGAAACGATTTTGTATCTTCTTAAATTTTGATGAACGGAAACGATGATCAAATCAGAATGTTTAATCAGAGTTCACATCTTCATCTTTTGCTTTAGGGGGAGGGAGATCAGCAAAGCAAAAATTATGTGTCCTTGTGTGTCACAAATTATGACATAAGCTCAACTATATGGGCCGACCTTAGACGGCACCCCTCCAAAGTGCATTGGAGGTCACCAACCTAGGCCACGGGCCTTGATGATTGCCCATTGACCCCATTAGGTTGTGTGTCAATTTGAGTATGGACATCAAGAAAGGATCTTACTTTGTTCCTTACTTCCATCAGTTGAGTGCGGGTCAGATAGAGGAGAAAATGTTTCTTCCCTCCCTTTCCTGAACTTAGGCTGGTTGTACTCAGAAAGATAGTCAGTTTTCTCTGACCGGGATTTTCCAATGTCCAATATCATTGTAGCTTTTGAATGTACCCCTTTGCCACCTGAATGTATATCTGACTTCGAATTTACATGCTTAGACAACATATTTCTTAATGAATGTCTATCATGTCTTGACTCAGAAACTGCCTTCCACCTTGCTGTTTCTAGCTCAAGTTGCTTTCTTTTGGATTTCGATAATTTTACTTCATCTAAAAGCATTTGTTTCTCGGTTGTATCCAATTTGGATTTCCTAAGCATAGCTGACAAAATCTGGTCTTTCTGTTCCAAATCCTTTCGCAATTTTACAGTCTCCAAGGATAATTTTTGGGTCATCAAAATAGACTGCTCCTTCTGCTCGAGTACTGAATCAAGCTCTTGTTTGGTTACTTCGACTTGCCTAAGAGCCCGTCCCATCTCCGCTTCAAGCTGTCGCTGGTTTGATACAAGCTCGATGAATGCAGTTTTGTGCTTTGAGATCTCATTCGAGTGTCGTTGAGCTTCACGCTTGGCAGTTTCTCTCAATTCCTCCACCAGGTTTTCAGCCTTCTTGAGTTTTTCCTCTAATTCCTGTCTCCTAGTCTCCTCTTCCTCAACAGATTTATCCTTCGACTGCATCAAAACTTCGTTCTCTTGCAATTTTCCATTTAATTCGGAAATAGTTTTATCCTTCTTCGTCTCGAGTACTCTCAATTCATTCACAAGAGCACCAATTTGTTGTCTGAGTTTTTTTCTCTCATTGAACCAATTCTGTTCTTGGGCTGCAAATATGCTGACAACTTTCTCATTAGCTTTTGCATCTTCACTTCGTATTTTCTTCAATTCTTCAATCTCTTTTTCTGCATTCTTGAGCTTATGGAGAAGATTGGACTTCCCGGACTCAAATTCTTCTCTCCGAACTCTCCATACAAGAAGTCCCAAGAGGTGAGCACTCCCTTGAAGCATCCTATTTCTTATTTCCGACAATTTATCATCACACATATCAGGCTCTGGCAAGAGTCTGAGCGCGAAAAATGCACAAGAAACGCCAAAAACCATTGGATACAAGCTGTCACTATTCTCCTTAGATATAACAAAGAACGAACCCGAGACCCCCTTTTCATCCATTACTCAATTATAAGACAACTGACTTCTGAACAATATCACAGAGAAATTATTCAAGAATTAGCACCAATTCAACTGCAATGGAAAGCTGTGAGAAATGCACAAGAAATGCCAAAAAGACAGACTACAAACTATCGCTATTCTACTTGAACATAACCAAAAGGTCCAAAACCGAGTCCCCCTTTTCATCCATTACTCAATTATAATAAGATCACTATTTTCTGAACAATTTTACTTAGAAATTGGAAGTTATAATCTACCTTTACATTTTCAATATCATATATTCTTCAAATAGATTCAAGAATTAGCACTAATTCAACAACAATTGAAAACTATCCAAAATCTCACAAGCCAAAGAAATGAAAACAGAAAGAAAATGGAAAGAAATAGAGAACCCATCTAGTCAAAATTAAGGAAAAGATAAAAAAGAACAAAACCAACTGAAAAAAACATACCAAATATGGTAATATCATGAAGTGCAATAATCAATAGTGCTTATAAATTTAAAAGATAAGAAAAGGCAAAAGAAAGGCATACTGTAATAATATCAAGAAATGAAACCAAAATTTGTAAATTCAAAAATTCTGGGTATATAGAAACTTACAAGAACTTAGTCAAGCCAATCCAATCCAAGAAATTCACTCAAAATTATTGTTCAATCTCCCATTCATAACATAACCGAGAGCAAATTCAATGAATTTGAGCTAAAACAAGTACCCTTTAGGGAATTAATTTAGCTTTAAAGCAACAAATTTTTCCAATGGCGTGGGGGTGGGGGCAAACTGGCTAAGCAGCAGCAAAACTCAACTTCAGAAGCTGGTTTCATCTGCTCATTGTTGAAATTATCTTGATATATATCCTGAGAGAATGCCAAAAGCATGGACTTTACACGTGTGAATACTGCTAAATCAGTTAAAAAGAAAGCTTGTGCTGTGACTAGAAGCAGAAAAAATCAAAGAAAATTGTTCTTCCCTGGTTTTCTGTGAAGGTTGACCCCACTCTTCCATCCTTTCTTTAACAACTTTTTCACTCATTTTCTTATTCAGTTATGGTTCTGAAAATAAGCAGCAAAAAAGCTAGATTCCTGGTGGTTTTGTCTCCTATGGATACTAAGAAAATATTAGTTTCGAGGAATAAATACTACAGTCAAATCTCTATCACGTATCCATCATTTTCGTATGTTATTATATCATTCCAGGGTGGCTTGGCTGTACAATTTTGCAGTGGTGTCAAAGTGAGAGGCTGCGAGCCTGAGCCGGGCTGGGCTTGATACATTCACCTCTAAATTCGGCACCCACCACTTTGGGACTGGCTATAGGCCGAGAAGGGTCGCAATGTGTTGTTCCAGGTTCCGGATAATGCTCGTTTGGTGGAATTTTTTAACATATTTTGAAAAATAAAGTTATAAAATGTGCGATTAAAAAGTTGATAAAAATTGTGAATTTTATAAAATGTGAAGTTGAAAAGTTGATTATTGACTTTAACTTCAACCTTTTAAATTCTTAGATATTTATAGAATTATTGTTCTTTTCAATCGAGCTCATTAGGTCGAGTTGATTGACATCATTACATCTATATAGTGAAGGGTCCCACGAATCGGTTAACCATATTCATAAGCTAAATAATTTAGATTAAACATCATGCATCATTTGAAAAATAAACTTTATTTGATTAGCTTCCCATGATTTTAATTAATCAACCGATCAATTATTATATTCTTAAAAATTATTAGTTTCTTGAGACAAGCAAAAGGTTATCTACCTTATAAATAGTTTGTCCTTAAATTAGACTGAAAAATTATGAGAAGCCAAATATATATGTTTACCTACCCTAATAATTTAGAAAGGACCATTTGTGGGTCATCTTCTAAATTTATAGGGCACCAAATTGATGAAAAAACATAAAATGTAAATTTTTGGAAAAAAAATAAATTGACATGGACAACAATATCAGTGTCCTTGTATCAGCACGTGGCCTGTGAGCTAAAAGTCCACACCAAGCGCACTATAGTAAAATCCTCTTATGCGTAGCTAAAATGCACCATATCAGTGATATTTCCGGACCCACAATTGACAATTTGTAAATGCTTAGTGGAAAAAAAAATTAATAGTATTATGCATTATTTCTTGAGTGCACCTAGTACCACGCGACATATATACACATGATAAGGAATGGATTTAGGCATTAGACATATTTCTAGGATGCTGTCAACGTCAAGTGAGGTAATCGGTATCATATAAGAACTAAGTTATCTGAACTTCGACACTTTTCTAGTTATACTTTCTACATGGTATGGGTCCAACCCCTAAACCCTACCCTATAATTTTAAGGAATGCGATTAAAATTATATAATGCAAGCAAGTCCCACCAAACATCATATTATAAATTTCTAGAAATACTATACCAAAATGTGTGAGTGTTCTTAACTCGGGCCATCGATTAAAGATCTTAAAAGATTTTGATGTCGTTATATTATATACTTGATAATAAATTTCCTACCCCTGACACAAGTCTATATCTATCTTGATTGTATATATATATATATATATAGATATATATATATATATATATAGTTAGATGTGAATGGTCCAGGGGATGTTGAATTTCTGAGGTGCATTTAGTGCAGAGACCAAGAAATGCAATCAAGAATCTGACTGTGGGTTCATCGGCAAAATCATGATAAGGCCACCAGTTAGTTCTTCATGGGTCCAGGGTGATCAGAATATAGAGAATTTTCTTGATAATTGGTGGACTTTAATCTACAAAATTGCACCCCTTTTCTGATACCTGTAAAGAAGGATTTTTGTTGAGAAAAAGCTGTACAAAACTAAGAAATTATAATGGCCAGGTACTTGTTAATTTTTAATGGTAAGATCTGCCCTTGGAATCAGGGATGGGTGACTAAGCTGGATCCCCACCTCTGGGTTGGATTTAAAGCTAACCCATAAAATATTATTTGTTTTTTTTTCTTTTTTTTTTTTCTTGGAGGGAATCTTATTGCATGTTTGACAATGTAAAAAATATTTTTTATGTACTTATAAATTGTGTATCATATAAAATGTGTGAATAATAAATAAATGTATAAATAAAAAATATATTTAATTAATTTAAATTAATTTAAATTAATTTAAGTATTGTATGCTCTAAATTTGGTGGGTTGATGGTGCGTAAGAACAATAGGGGTGCGGTAGGGACCTAATTTGTCGTGCATGTAAATATTCGCTACTGCTTTAACGTATGGTAGTTGGAAAATTAGAGTAAATAGCATTGAAGGTCCTAAACCTTTGAACTTTGTGATGATGGAGTCTCTAATCTTTCATTTCTAACCCTCGAGTCCTTAACTTTTAAAAAAACTCGCGAACAAAGTCCTTCTGTTAAAAAAATTGTTAGTTTGACCGTTAAATGGTCAAAATATACTTAAAATAACCAATTTACCCTTTTCAAATTAAAACAAAAGACAAAAAACAAAACCAAAAAATAAAGAAAAAATTGCAATGAAACCCTCACTCACTTATTCTTCACAAATCAACCCTCTTCCCCACTTAAATATTCCTTCTACCTTTTCAATGGGTGAGCATCCACCGACTCTTTTTACTCAAACTCCACTTCTGGCGACAATCAACTTTCCCCATCTCTCCAGCAAGTGGTCTTCTCACCTATGGGAGTTCCAATCCATTCTCCAATCCCAACACCAGAAGCGGCACCACCACAATTGAATCTTCTCATCCGGCTCCGGCTCCAAGCAAGAAGAAGGGCAAGAAGAAAGAAGGCAAACAAGGGTTAGAGAGAGAAACTCTCCACTAGCCGCCCATTTCTTCATTGTTGATCTCTTGCATTAATTTCAATTTATGCTGCAATCATGTAGATTAATGCTGTTTTGGCTCCATTAATGCATATTATTTGATATATTATTTAGTGTGCTGACCATCTTTTGGATTTTCCTTAAGATTTAAACCATTTACAGCAAAGTGTGTGTGATTTTCAAAACTCTGCTACATATTTTCGGATTTTTTTAATATTCAGCTATACCCTGCAATATTGATACCCAGCTAGATTCCTCCATTGTTGGCCACTCTAATATAATTGGAGAGCTGTTTTTCAACTGTTTTATTATAGGTAAGAAGCAACGTGTCCCAGCTGCTCGTAAAAAAATATAGTTTTGCGAAGGAGCTGCATCAATATGAGGGAGTCGGAGTCGGATCCGGGTCTGGTAAAGCTGATGAAGTTGCTTATGGTGGAGGAGGAATGCCATCACCGGCCAGAGAAAGATTAGGTGGTGGCCGACGACGGGTGGTGGAGTAGAAGTTTTAGAATGGGGTGTTGGTTGGAGAAGAAGAAGTGAAAGATGGGCTGGGGTTTGTTGTAATTTTTGTTTTTTTTTTTTTTTTTATTTTGAAAATGGTAAATTGATCATTTTAAGTAAATTTTGACCATTTAATGGTCAAACTAACGATTTTTTTAACAGAAGGACTTTGTTCGTGAGTTTTTTTAAAGGTTAAGGACTTGGGGGTTAGAAATGAAAGGTTTGAACTTCATCGTCACAAAGTTCAAAGGTTAGGGACCTCCCGTGCTATTTACCCTAAAAATTACCTCAAAATGCCAAAATTATTGGTGGTGAATCTTCCTCCTGCAATTGGAGCCTTCCTTTTTCAACGGACCAATAAATAAGGTGCCATGAAGTGTTAATTAATTGGAATGGAAGTTTGAAAAGTTCCAAATTCTACACGTGAAAGCAGCAAAATATGAGTAAAATTTATATAGTCACGTTTATTATAAATTGACGTAATTTATTATTAAATCGGTACATAATAGAGGAAAAATCGTAAGACTAATTTTTTGTAATTTTCTTATTATCTTTGTGGTATATACAAAAGTAAAATAGGTAGGTAGTAAAGCTTATGTTGTTTTTTTTTTTGGCGATATTTGATAATTTGTATGAGCGATAGATTCTAAATGATTGTAAAAATTTTATATAGTGGAATATCTATGTCTTTGTCCATCTGTGATTTTTTTTTTTTTATTTGAAATTTTCTATGTAAATTCTTGTATTGATTTTCTCCATTTTTTATATTTTCTATGACTTCTAAATATTTATAATATGAAACAAGAATTTTATAAACAAATCGTATCAATTCCCAACAGTATCCATGGTAGACTTTCAAGGCTCTGATGCAACGGAGACAACTTCAGCATTTATGGACAATAGAGATGTGAGAAGAGACCAGGCACGGTAAGGGGGTGCCATGTTGTGGTCCTGGAGTGTAGTCACTAACCAAATAATGCAACTACATTTTCATTATATAATATTTTTATGGACAATCTAAGGGGTGCCATGTTGTGGTCTTGGAGTGTAGTCACCAACCAAATAGTGCAACTACATTTTCATTATATAATATTTTCTCGATTCTAAAAAGATAAATTTACAATCATATTCACACAGATTAAAAAAATATAATTAATATAGTTGAAACTATGAGTTTTACTTATATTTTTTTTAATATACTTCTATAATAAATAATGCTAATTAATATTTATTGACAATAAAACACGTTAAATAAGATTATATTAAAAAACTAAAAATCAACTATCATTATAAAACGAAAGGAGCATTAATCTAATTTATGTCAAGGAAAAAAAAAAAGAAGGAATATGCGTTCAAATTCGTTCCAAACAGTTGAATAAAAGACGAACAAGAAACAATGTTGAATCTCAATAAACATGTGGCAGGGAGAAAAACATCAATTTGAATAAAATCACACAACATTATGGTTACGGTCCATGCCCACGTGGAATTCCATGTGGGCAAAATCAAAATCAAAAATTGCCTACCACCTCATATTCGAGGTAATGTCCTTTTAGTCGAGGCTGTTCTTCAACATCAAGGCGATTGAAGAGACGAGACTACTAAAGTCCAATCCCGATTGCGTACTTAGAAAGTCTTTCCTACCAAACTTACAATCCTTTTCATAAAGGATTGATGGGACAGTCTGCCAATCCAGCTTGTCACCATCACAATCCCTTAATTTGCGGCTGAAAGGGATTTACTCATAAATGCTAAAGGTATAATGCTCAAGATGTGACTTAAGAATTCTTTAGATCAAGCAAAGTGTCACGCATCAAAGGGGATAATTTGGTGGAATTTGCCTATAAATACCAGATTCATTTCCACAAGAAGGGGATGTGAAACCAATTACTCACAAAAAATATCATGTCCTCTATGCTATATATTTTCTAAGTATTGATCACCACTTAATGAATTATTGGTGAAAGGCCCTCAAGCCATCATTTCGACCATAGTGTATTCTCCTTTTATCACCTGGATCATATTTACTCGTCTTTAGGCACATCTACGTGGTTGAATAAACTACGTGGCGGTCCGAGTGTGTGGAAGAAGACACGTGGGAAAAAGTGCGTGAGTTCCTGTTGGCTGCCATTTTTAGGGGTCAACAGATTGGTGCAGTATGTGGGAAACCATACATTCAACCACGAGTGAAACGTGACTAAAAGCCTAAGTCTCATTGGACAATGTAGTCTCTCTGAACAAAGGATCAATCAAACCACCAAAGAAAAGAATGAGTGGAAGCAATGAAGATGAGAACCCAAGAAGAACTAGACCTGCAACTGACGGAGAAACCGTGGCAGGAGCAAAAGCGCGGAAGCCCCTCGGAGAAGGCGAAGTAGGAGGGCTCCCACCAACCTTGAGCGAGAAATGAGGACCATGGCCGCCAGCGTAGTACCACACCCAAATGCAAGGGTATATCCAAATGATGCGTGTACAAGGAGGGATCCTGCCTCATATAGCTGACCCAGAAGATCTTAATGGAGAACAAGAAGTAAACAACGGCAATTCCCATCACCCTCAAGTCAGGGAAGAAGCCTCATGTGCAAGAACATACATGGAAGAAGCCATCCTCCTCCCCCCAGTAAACGACAGAAGGCCACAACCAACAATGTCTGCAGTGTCTTTGAAATACTAGGTGAACAGGACCAGAAATGGACCCCAAATGAGCCTCCTGAAGAGGGATCAACCTTAGAGCCCCCCTAGAAATAAGCAGAAAATGAGAGCAAAAGAGGTCGAGGCTAGGAGAGAATCTGACTTCCAGCCCTATTTACCTCATCAGCCCATGTACCAGCACCTCCAATACCATGGAGATGGCCAGCATAGGAAGAAAGTGAACGACGAGGGAGAAAACCCCAAGCCAACAAAGTAATTTGAAATAGACCGCGATGATTAAAACTTGCCATTCTCGGCAGGGATAGGGAATGTATCTATCCTTCACGAGTTTCGCGTGACTAAAATCACTCCTGAGATCTTTTGGACCACGTAAACACGTACAAAACGGAGATGAGCCTTCGATGAGCAACCCCAGCTTTGAAATGCAGGGCCTTCCACCTTACCTTATCGGGGGGGAGCGAATAGATGGTATAACAAGCTTGTCGCTGGAATTATTTCCAAGTGGCCAGAATTGAAAAAAAAACGTCCATCAATTACTTCTCGTCACAGAAGCCTGCTTCGACCCCGGTCCTTTTGACATCAATTACTTATGAAAAAAAGCTCGTCGCTGAAAGTATTTACATAGCATGTCACTTTTTAACTTTTTGATCAAAAATGACAAAGCATGTCACTTTCTTTCCAAAGGCTTGATTTATATTCAAAAAAAAAATTGATACATTACTATTTAATCATCTTGAATAATTCATGTCACTCCATAATTCACAATAAATATCAAGTTAAATCCAGAAATTAAATCAACCACCCAAAATTTTTTTATTCAAATTTGTTATGTCACTTGTATACGTTGTTATGTTACTTTTTAAACAAAAGTGACAGAGCATGTCATTTTTCTTTCTAAAGCCTCGATTCATATTCAAGATAAAAAAAATGCTACATTAATATTTGATCACTCCATAATTTACAACAAATATCAAATTAAATCTAGAAATTAAATCAACAACGGAGAAGATTTTGATTCAAATTTGTTATGTCACTTGTATATATTGTTATGTCACTTTTTAAGTAAAAAGTGACAAATCATGTCACTTTTCTATCTGAGGAAAGACAAGAAAATGATACATTAATGCTTGATCATGCCCAATAATTCACGTCACTCCATAATGCACAATAAATATCAAGTTAAATCTTGCAATTAAATCAACTACGGAAAATATTTTGATCCAAATGTGTTTGTGTAACTTGCATACATTGTTCTGTTACTTTTTAAGCAAAAAGTAACAGAGCGTGTCACTTTTCTATCCGAAGCCTCAATTCATATTCAAGATAAAAAACTGATACATTAATGTTTGACCATGTTCAATAATTTATGTCACTCCATAATGTACAACAAATATCAAGTTAAATTCTACAATTAAATCAACCACGGTGAAGATTTTGATCCAAATATGTTTGTATAATTTGCATACACTGTTTTGTCACTTTTTAAACAAAAATTGACAGAACATGTCACTTTTAGGCAAAAAATGACAGAGCATGTAATTTTTCTATCCGAAGCCTCAATTCATATTCAAGATAAAAAGTAATACATTAATGCTTGATCATGCTCAATAATTTATGTCACTCCATAATGCACAACAAATATCAAGTTAAATTATGCAATTAAATCAATCACAGAGAAGATTTTGATTCAAATGTGTTTGTGTAACTTGCATACATTGTTGTGTCACTTTTGACATAGCATGTCTCTTTTTAAACAAAAAGTGATATAGCATGTCACTTTTTAGACAAAAAATGACAGAGTATGTCACTTTTCTATCCGAAGACTCAATTCATATTCAATATAAAAAAAATGTTACATTTAACACTTGATCATGCTCAATAATTCATGTAACTCCATAATGCACAACAAATATCAAGTTAAATCTTGCAATTAAATCAACCGCGTAGAAGATTTTGATCCAAATGTGTTTGTATAACTTGCATATATTGTTCTGTCACTTTTTAAGTAAAAAGTGATAGAGCATGTCACTTTTTAGACAAAAAGTGATAGAGCGTGCCAATTTTCTATCCGAAACCTCAATTCATATTCAATACAAAAAAATGATACATTAATACTTGATCATACTCAATAATTTATGTCACTTCATAATGCACAACAAATATTAAGTTAAATCATACACTTAAATCAACCACAAAGAAGGTTTTAATCCAAATGTGTTTGTGTAATTTGCATACATTATTTTGTCACTTTTTAAGTAAAAAGTGACAAAACGTGTCACTTTTCTATCCGGAGCCTCAATTCATATTCAAGACAAAAAAATGATACATTAATGTTTGATAATGCTCAATAATTCATATCACTCCATAATACACAACAAATATCAAGTTAAATTCTGCAATTAAATCAACAACAGAGAAAATTTTAATCCAAATGTGTTTGTGTAATTTGCATACATTGTTCTGTTACTTTTGAAGCAAAAAATGACAGAATATGTCACTTTTCTATCTAAGGCATCGATTCATATTCAAGACAAAAAAACAATACATTAATGTTTGATTATTTTCAATAATTCATGTCACTCCATAATTGCAACAAATATCAAGTTAAATCCATAAATTAAATCTACCACAGAGAATATTTTGATTCAAATTTATTATGTTACTTGTATACATTGTTATGTTACTTTTTAAGCAAAATGTGACATAACATGTGTCCTTTTTAAACAAAAAATCATAATCATATTGACATTTTTACAAACACATTGTATGCATCATTGTAATTGATAATTGATATTCGCAAATATGTTTAGAAAATTTAATTAATACCATTGATTTATAATAAAGTAAATGAAGAAGGATGTGTCTAGATTGAAACTGGAATATAAGATTATTTAACTCAAAACCATTTGTATGCACTTACTAAGCATGATATTCAAATAGAAGATATAAAATTTAGCATATTACCTGAGAATCTTGGATTTTTCTGATTTTGTGTTAAATCGGAGAAGAAACAACAAAAATTCGTGACAATAATTTGGAAGAGATCCATTTTTATTATGAATTTGGATTTGTAGAGAATTTTATCTGAGAGGTTTTCGATTTGATTATAGAATTGGAATTGGAATTGATTTAATTTTGAGCGTACGGTTGTAATGTGTAAAATAGTTTTAGGATGATTTTTCAAAAGAACTCAATTTTATGGGTATTTGTGTAATTTGCCATTTTATAAAAGTCTTGTTTCGACCTATTATTTGCGGGCTCAACTGTCCAGTCCAGATTGCACCCTTACTAGTCCTGGCCCAAATGAATTGGGCTGAACACCTGGCATGCGTCATTGGGCGCATTAATTGATGACTCCTAATTCTAGAATTTCGTGGTAGCGTCCAAAACTATAATCCAGACAATAACTGATCCTCCAAGTTATCGCACACAATTTCAACCACGGTATTTCCTGTTTCGCGCACCGAGTAGGCTAACATCCGCCTTGGGGACAGATTGGCTATTTCATCCATAATAGCTCTTGCTTCAGTTTTTGGTTACCTTTAGAATTTATATTTATAATTTCTTCTGATTTTATCGATTTCGAAACTAGGGTTTTTGTATTAAAAAAGTAATAAGAAATCGGCGATGGGTGAATTAAAGATGGAGGAAAGGTCGCTTCCAGTTCTGTTCGAGCAGGCTCGAAAAATTCATCAAACCGCATCCGAATCATCCATCGATCAGGTTTTGTTCTTTATTCAAATTTTCATTATTATTTTCAATATTTTTGCTTTTATTTTTTCAATTGTTTATGACTTTTATTTTTGTATTTTATAGGAGACGGTGAAGAAAGGTTGCGAGATGTTGAGGCAATGCGAGGATATGATTGGAAAGTTAGGGTTATTTTCGGCAAATGAGACCAAGGATGATATTAGCACTACCAATCTCAAATATCTTCTGGCAAGTATTTATCAGAAATTGAGAACTTTTATTAATTTAAACGAATTACTGTGGCTCTTTTTAGCTTCTGAAGTAATGAATTGGTGAAAATATGAAATTTCCTTTGCTTTGTATGATGTTTGGTGTGAAATTAGATGTTTTTAGTTAAGTAATCTGAATTTGAATATTTGGGTGGGAAAAGATATGTAATCATTAGAATGTGGAAGATTTAACATGATTTGTAGGCAATTCCATGAATTTTCTACAATTGAAATTGTTATTTTGTTAAAAATGCATAAGTCTTTTGTTGCATTCACGATGAGCTTGTTGATTTCATGTAGGGAATTTAATTCATTCCCTGAAATGCATGTCCAATGATGGTAGAATATTTAAGAGAATAAAAATGAAGGCTTCACTTGTGATAGATTAGAAGTTCGAATTTATTTGGCAAATTGCACGTTGAGTAATGGTAGAACAATCAATATTGCAAGAATGAAATTTCAGTATAACGAGTATTAAATTCATGGTGTTAAGTGTGTGTTTCTATAGCTAATCTTTAATGAAGTGTAACTTTTATTGTAGTTCTCAACCTAAATGATGCTTGTAATTTGACTATTTCTGTCATCATAATCATATTTTCTTAACTTATTTGTACAAGGCACAATTTGTTTTACAGGGATTGAGTTTGAGTTTTTGAAAAAAATAAAAATGATGATGTATGTATGTTAGTACAACTAGTTTAGATATAGTTGGTCAGTGATAATGTTTTGGGTCTCGTAACATTTGATACAGGTGCCATATTATCTTGGTGAATTAATGGAGAAAATTGCACAAGAGGACAGAATTAAAATCCTTAAGGCTTCGCAGTTAAAGTTGAAGGTAATATTTTTTCACTGAATCGCCAGAAACACGTTTTAAGAAAGCCTGTATATGTGTCTTTCCTATTCTTATTGTTAGTGAAAGCGGTACTTCAAAAAATTATTGATGCCATGGAATCTTGGTTTTCCCTTGGTCCTACTACTAGGAATTTATATCATTTTGTGAGGCAATGGAGCTTGTTCCCGAAGATGAATTAGCTGCATCTGCACAATCGGGTGGTAATTCGTTTGCAGATCAGAGGGCTAAGAAGGTATATATTTGTATTGCTATAAGTTCCATGGATCCTATGTCCAACTGTATTTCATTAGGCTTCTTATACCTTTTGTTGCTGCATGAAACTGACTACTATTTTGTTACTAATAATATCACATCATTCCAGATTGCTAGGTTCAAACGTCAAAAAGCTGCTGAGTCCAAATTGCTAGAAATAAACGAGCGGAAGGAACGCCGTGGGCGTTCAACTAGAGCATCCGCGTTATCTACTCCAGTTGAGGCAGGGGAAGAAGATCTGCTTGATGATGATGGAGAAGAAGAAAGGGAGGTCAGTTGATTTATTCAGAGTTCTTGTCCTGAGCCTGAGCAGCAGTAGTATATTCTGGATCTTCTTTCAATGTGTTGTGGCTCATTATTTTTATTTTTTGTGGTATATGTTCCCCTAATTTTATTCCTAAATTCTGACTTTCTAACACAAGGAACAAATACATGTTAGATGTTTTACATGATGGTGAAGGGACAGTTATGGAACCATTTCTTTTAACCATGTTTTGGACTTCTGTTTTGAATGGACTTCTTCTGTGCAGCTATTACATCATTTTTCTGCAGCTCAACTGGTTGCTTGTTTACTTGGGAAATGCTTGTTGATTGTCAGATTTATTGATGTCCGAATATCACTTGTTTCCCCCTGTGAATTTGCGTCCTTGTGACATATCAAACTTATTTTGACAAACTTACTATCTCAAGTGGACTATTATACATTGATGCGTAGAGTGGTAAATGTTGTGTGCTTAAAGATGATAGATTTCAGCCATTTGTATGGTTGTTTACGCCCTCCTCTTCTCGTAAGCTCTATGAATTTCCTGAATTTTATTATTACTGTTTTTCTGTAGGCATGGCTGGCTACCATATCCTTGGTTCTCTGTAAGGTTGGTCCAAAATTTCAGCATTTTCTGTGGCATCCCAGCTGCTTCTTCTTTTTCTGTTTTTTATTTACTTCATTTTTATATAATCAAGTCTATCCATAAACTGTATGCAGGCTTTTGATCTGTTGGAAATGCTGAAGAAAGAGGAAGAGATGCTTTCTGCTATAAAAGAAAAGCAGTTACAGGTATAGCACATTAAGTGCTTGTTTGGTCCGGATTAAAATATGCTAAAAGTTGTGGTCAAAAGTTTTACAATTAATTTTACCCACACATTTCACGGGACCCACAACTTTGATTAACTCTTCAACTACTGTATATCAAAATTTGATAAAAAGCTCTCTCTATTTGGGGGTAGGTTGTGACGTTGCATGTCGTCAACTTTGTTACTGTGAAAATTGACGGGCCAGACTGCAAGCATGTTTGTCTAAACCTAAAAGGCTTAAAAAAGTGTAAAGTTACTTTTAAGTAACCTTTTGTCTCCAAACATGTTTGAATAACTTAAAATTTTCTTACTTTTGAGTAAGAGTAATTGCTCTTCTTGAGTTACTTCTTACTCTTCTTGAAAGTAACTCTTGCCTGACTCAAAATATGGAA
Organism: Forsythia suspensa; assembly: GCA_023638005.1. Classification (NCBI taxonomy): domain Eukaryota; kingdom Viridiplantae; phylum Streptophyta; class Magnoliopsida; order Lamiales; family Oleaceae; genus Forsythia; species Forsythia suspensa. The sequence continues at coordinate 50,826,667 of CM042666.1, forward strand.
TTTACTTATTTCTAACTTTCACCAGTTAAAGAAATTGTTTGTATTAAACCTTATATACTTATACATGTACTTTTTAAGCTTACCCAAACATGCTGCTTTATGTGTTTTCTTTCATGTCATGCTAAATAGTCAGTTAGGACACTGAGATGCACCTGGTGATATGCTATTTTCCTCAGGAAGGGGACCTTGAAATTTCACAGCTTACTCTTGACGAGCGCACCAAGAAAGCAGAGGCCTGGCATCGGGATGCTGCAACACGAGCTCGATATACAAAACCTGCACCTCCAATCACATGTGCTACTTTTGCTCAAGATGTTATAGAGGGGAGAGCAAATGTTTCGCAGGCCCACGAGCATAAGCACCAGCCAATGATTTTTGGACCAGCAAGTCTTGTGGCCAAAAACCCAACCACCGAACGGCAAATAATGGCAGCTCAGGTTTTCCAGCCTCATTATAGGTATGCTATGTTATGTTATCAACTGAAATTAAGCCAACTATTGAAAATGAGAATCAACAAATTTTCTGCTAATAGCCCATTGGGCAATTCCTTGTGGCTTGTTTGGTAGGATGGACTAAACAGTATTAGACATTATTAAAGTAGAAAAAGACGTTAAAATCTTGTCTACGATACCTTTCAGTAATCCACCTTACCAATCAGGCGATTGGTGTTTAATTGCTGAATTTTGTTGTAACTGGCAGATTGCCAACAATGAGCATTGAGGAAGCCGGATTGAAGGAGATGGAAATAATGAATACATGGCAAGAGAGGAATTTGCAGCTTATGGAAGAAGCCAACTCCTCATGGTACAAGGATAACCAGAAATTGAGGCTGGGGGAGGAGGACGATGAAGAAGAAGATGACGCTGCCCAAGATAAGGCAAGGGCATGGGACGACTGGAAAGATGACAACCCTCGTGGTGCAGGTAACAAGAAGCTCACTCCATGTGGCTAATAGCACAGACGGATTGTCCAACTTTAAATCCGTCCTCTCTGAACTTGCTAAATTACTTTTGTGATTGTATCTGTTTGCGGCTGATTTATATCCTTGTACCAGTTTTGCTGCACGATTAAAAACCATTCCACTGTATAGTTGCAACAGCTGAGTGTTAAGGTTAATTATGTGTTGTAGGGGGATGGATTGCAAGTTATTTGGTTTGCTATGTATCTTTTCTATTTTAGTTTTATCTTCTTTATGTCAAATCAGAATCCTAATTCGAACTCAGCATTGTTTATCATCTCTACGATATTATTTGTCAGTAGTATTGCTGTTAAGGGTGAAAAGGTTTGCTGTTGCGCCCAATTTGGCCCGGCCCTGACTTTGCTAGTTTGTAAATGCGTGCTGCCCCGAGGCTGGCTCTCCAAACCTATTGGACGATATTTTGATTATCTTACTCGGAAAAAAAGGCCTGGAACGTATTACTGAAACTTCCCAACGCAAGGCGGGCTAACACACTTGGGGAACCCTTTTTAAATTTCTTTTTAAATCTGAAAAATTAACTTAAAAAAGGAAAAAAACTCTTGGGTATGGGTTTATTACGCTCTCAACGGAGAAAATTATGTGTAACGTAAAATTCCCAGATTTCAAAAATATATATAGTTGGATTTCTATTACTTACCATTTATAAGCAGGCAATATTTAATAATTAGCATTTTACAAATCTAAACTTTCTTTCATGTTAATTACTCTTTTATAGTGGGTAAGATTGAATAATATAATAAACAACATTTAATATAGTTGTAATTTTATTCAATTCACCGAACATCACAAGGTCATGCATGAGAGTTTGGATTAATTTGAATTAAGTTTTTTCAACTAAAATTCAATTCCCCAATCTATTTGCGAGTCAGTTGTGCAAATCATTCTCAGCCAGGTATTACAAATTTAGCCAAATTAGTTATATATCGAATTGACATTTTGATATAAAGATTAAGTAAAAATCACTTCATCAACATCTCATCTCAATCACATCAAGGAGCGAAAAAATTGAAACGAGCCCAAGCCCGGTACTCATAACAAAAAATTTAGAACTGAGAATTGTAGGGCTGGCCCAAAAGGGAGCCCTTTCCAGAAATTCTCGACGGCCAAGGGCGAACCCAGGCCGAAGAGGGGGTTTGGAAATAGTTTTCAACCAGCAATAGACGCGCCTCGGTTAGAACCTCACTAGCTGCGTCATTGCCCCAAGCGCAAAGATACTTTTACGTTTCATTCGCCCTCCCATTTTATATCTATTATTTCCTCACACTTTTGTACCCACTTTCGATGTGGGACAAATTCTCTCCCCAAATACAGCGCCCCAAGTGTCCTGACGGTAGAATCAGATTGATGAATTTCACTCGCCGCCACGTTCAAACATTCAGATCAGGCGGCGCTTCCGGCGGACCTTTCCGGATTTAACTCAGCATAAATTGAGCCGGATATTTGGTTCAGCTCTGTGTTGTGTGCATATCTTGTGGCTTTGTTGTTGCATTTAACGATGATATTTGGTTTAGCTTATTTTCGATCCGCTTATAAGCGTCATGCACATCGAGTCGACTGTCAACAGGTTACTTTACTACCACCTGAATTCCCTCATCCTATGATAAAATAACACGTCAAATTATTCGCAATGCATTTGGTGCGTCGGGCAACGTATTAAGATTCGCTGCTTGATCATTCGGAGTCTGAGGACATTGCGACAATTGGTGTGGAGTACTACAAATTTAATTTTATTAAATTCAGAATCCACTACATAATTTTTTTTTTTTTTTTAATTATTCTGCTTTTGTTAAATTTACTGACATTTTGAATAATAACGTATTAACAATCACCCAAAATTATGCCTCCATTTTGTATTTGGGCTTCTTGGGGCCTGATAAGCTGCTTTTCCTCCACCCAAGTTCGACGACTCGTAGCCTGACCCAGTGATCGTCCCTCCTTTTGTCGATGAGTTCCATTGGGTTCCTGTTGGGGTTCGTTGTCTGACTGGACCTTGGCCCCGAACTTTTGCTTTTGCAGACTGTGTTGGGGACATGAAGCTAGGAATATGATCCAAACCCAATCTAGGCTGTTGTAGAGTTGTACACGGGCTTGATTCCATCGGGACTTCCCTACGTCGGCCCATGTTTGCACTTTCGAAGCCCAGTGATGTGCCATCTGTTGAGGTACCTGTCACATATGAGCTTTCCCATGGCACAATGTTCTTCGAACGGTCGGGTTGCACGGCCTTCCACCGCTCAAGCCAGTTCCACCCCAACTGTTGCTCATTATTCTCATGATCATAGAATTCAGCATCACCATTTTGACCAGAATATAAGAGTTGGTGTTGGTGTTGGTGATGTTGTTGCTGCCACGGCAAATCTAGTTTTAGTACATAGTAACAAAAATGCAATATATATGCATTATCTAGTATATGAGCTTAAAAACATTACTTCTAAGTAAATAAGTTAAATAAAAACAAGGGTTTTATTGATTAAAACTGAAAGTAAGTAACTTATTTTAAACTTAGCCAAACATGAATATAAAAATATCAACCATTCAACCTGATAGCCAAAAGCATAGGCTAGAGTTCTCCCCCTTTTCATTTCATTTTCCTTGCTTCTCTCCCAAGCTTCTGTTTCCAGCTTGTTCATTGGACTTCTTTGCATGTGCTCTTCTTGTCGATCTCCGAGTCTTTCTTCCTTTTCTAATTTGTTCTGAAGCTTGTCGCGGGCTAATTGAAGTCTACGGGCACGTACTCTTGCCTGCACCCGTACTAGTGCTTGCATGCATCGCATTGTCATCCGTGCTTGCTTCCGCACATTATGACCCCTCACTAGAGCTTGAAGCCTCACCAAGCCCTTCAGAGCACGTAATGCACGTCTTGCCTACAAGATTTAAAAAAAATTATCAAAGCCAAGTAATAAATTTACCTGGTGCACGATGGGGTTAGAGAGTGTGTTCATAATAGTCAATAGATGATGTTTTCTGAATACATATTTTAAACCCCCCAAGCATTAAGCCAAGCACCGTATTTTGGATTCAGTGGAGCCTAATCAAAGGTAATTCCATCGACTGTGGATTGACCTTTGTAGTAAGGTCAACAGTAAGGGGTCGCAAGCAGGTAGTTTTATGTGTGGAACTGGACAAAAAGGGGGGTTTGGAACTTTTTCAGGAGTATATTGGCTATTCATGCATATATTAAGTCGCCCTATATTCATATTACACAAAGCATTTTAAGAGTTTTTGTGTATGAGATGCATAAGATCACCGTGTACTTTTCTTCATTAAAGTGAAAATATTCAGCGGCAATGTGGATGCAAGTCTCACATTGAGGTGAAGCACTATAAATGTCTTGTTTTCCAATTTTGTCTTTTATTTATCATTGCTCTCGTAAGAAGGGCTTAAGGCATCCATAAAATGTTGATAAATTACAGCTAAACTAATGTATTATGCCAACACATCTAGGAAGACAGGAATTACCAGATATCCTCTGTAACATGATTGTATAACAGTTGCAGCTGTTTCTTCCTTAGAGTGACGTCCATATCCGGCTAATCTAACAACTTTAGCAGCTGCTTGAGCAGCCACAACGGCAGCTTCAGCAGCAGCAGCAGTCGCAGCAGCAACAGCAATAGCACGATTCTGATCTTCAGCCACCGGAGACGAGTAGACGCTCTCACCATTTGTAACATCGGGAGAACTTTCTGCAGGAAAATGTTCAAGGTACACAACATCTGGCGCTTTGTATTGCCATTTCTCTGCATTCTCCTTTTCAAAACCATGTTGTCTTAACATTAAACAATATCGTGTTTGCTTCAAGAAAAGCATGAATGTGTGGAATGATTGAGATCTAACATAACTTTAGCACAAGCTAAGCCTTGTCAGTTTTTCCCGGTTAATTTGGGATCAGCTACATGAATCACGTACCATTAACATAACCCAAAATTGATAATTAATAATGTTTATGGACTTACAATCAGAATCTTAATAATTGACATAACAATGGTAGCTGCAGGTATTAAATTTTGATAATCTTATTTTGCATAACCTTTTAAGAGAGGAAAAAAGAAATTATATAGTTTTTGGCATGTTGTCTTCCATTTTCATGGCTATTAGAGCCAATATGTGCTTTAATGACCACCACCAACAAATTAAGGTTATTCTCAATAAATTTAGGATCGAGTATGTAACCCTTTTTGTCCATTCAGATTAGTACATTGTTACTTTTGCTCCAAGATCAAATACTTTTCCGGAAGATCTACTTCTACTGGCCTTTTGTTATTTTTCTTTTCAAAAAATCAATAGAAAAGGCAAAAATCCAAAAGAAGGAAAAGGTGATCAGGGGTGGCTTGGCCAAACCAGTCTAATCCGACCCACTTTATACTTCTTTCTCTACATCACGAAAAAACTAGAATTTGATTCAAAAAAGCAAAATATTTAAAAATGTGAAGTTTTGGCCATCATAAACTATCTTTCTTAATCATCTATATTTGGCTCAAACATTTAGAATCCCACACATTCCTAAAAATGATATCCTTAATTACAGCAAAATAGATTAAGAAAAACAGACATCCTAATTCCTAAGGACAGTGTCACTCTGCTGCCCTTGTGCACACTATTACTTTGTACAGTGATGAACCGAACAGGGTAACAAAAAAAAAAAAAAAAAACTCTTGTAGCGACTCCAAATTTATCGAGAACTAACCTTCTTTTCTGGTTTATCCTTGGAGGACTGTTTAAAGACCTTCTTTACATTGGAAAACCAACCACCACCTCCTTTCTTCCCCATTTCTGGCAGTGGCCAATAATGGCCTTTTACAGGATCATAAATTTCAAGAAAAAACAGTCTAAAATGAAATGTGGATATGTTAAAACCTCAACATTTCCGAAAAAAAAATCATGATTTGATTGAATTTAATCTGCAGAAATTAGCAGAGTGATCCACTCACAATCACAGACATTTACATGAAAATCAGAAGGCAGCTCTATCCTCTAAGCATGCACAATTTTAAAACATGAAAAATACTGAAAGAATATGACAAGTTATATAAAAAAGTGTAGAGAGAGTATATGTAGAGAGAGATACTTAATATGACAAGTTACCGGTGGAATTTATCATTCTCACGGGAGTGCTATGTGGTGTTGGCCTGATGAAATGAGTTTCTGACACGTGTCCACTTCCCTCTTCATCATGGCTTTGATCACTGTCTTTTGTGGGTAAGAATTCTGAAAAGTCAAAGTCTATGGATATTGTACTCTATACAACTGACAAAAAAATTCTCTGAAGAGGATAATTTTTTATTCTGAACTTCAAAAATGATTATTTCGATTTTATTTTGTTGATTTTTGTTTCACAGAAAATTGAATATGAAAGAACGGAAAACTTAATATTCACATTTGCCTACGTGAAGTAATGTCCCACGGATTTTTGGCTCCGTTTCTTTTAAAAGGTTGACAAAGTATTTAGTGCGGTGTAAGCAAGAATTATAAAATAGTTGTTTCAAAAGTATCACATGTGTAACACTGAATTACATCAGCTCAAACCCACATTGGATCGGAGCTATCTTCTAGCTTTACTTCACCACTAGGGTAAGGAAAGAATTAGACCACAATGTTCTAGGAGCATTCTTGGGATCTGCCCCTAGGGTTAAATCATTTGGATAGTCAACGTGTCAGTCATTTGTTTTATCTTAGACTTGGAAATCTTTTACGAGCACAATTAAATTATGTTGAATTTTTTATCCAAAAAAAAAAAATGAGAGATTGAGTGGAAGATTTGATTCTTGTATGCTGCTGTCCAGATATATGCAATTTCATCCACCCATAAGTAGATCGTGAAGACATCAATCCCAATTTTTAGAGAGTATAGATGTAAGGAGAACTTATTGGTATGTAGTTAAAGGATAAAAGTGAAGTTGACTTCCAAGGAGATAAAGGTCATTTGACAAAGAAAACACAACATTAATGGAACATGACTGCAATAGTCCAATCTAAACATTTGAGAGAGGATTATAATGTCTAAAGTCAAGGTTCACGGGAGAGATATTATTAGCCATGATTCTTTGTTTTGGTTTTTACACAAAATAAAAACAAAAAACCATCACAAAACACGTGAAAATTTTTGTGAGTATGCCGACGATGGGCTCTAAAGGGTGCGTGTAATGTACGTGTTTATTACGCAATGCACATTTTTAAGTTTAGGATGCAGCTTATCAATTAACTTCCCACATTATATGTCATTACTTTCCTAATGAAGAAAACAAACTCTAATTTCGAGATATTTGAACATTCTTGTGCTAGTGACATATTTGGTACGAGGGACAAAACAATATTAGAGAGTACTAAAGAAGAAGAAGAAAATTAAAATCTTTTTTATTTCATTATCTAATTATGTCGTGCACTACACATCTATAATTATCAAATCATGATCAAATCAATTTATGACGTTAACTTTATAAGATTTTGTTCATTAAGAACACATGAGTTCAGATCTGCTGATCTCAAATACATGTTCCTTTAGCCGTCCCCCAATAGAATACATTCACACTTGCTTTTATTGATAATGTGTAAAATTTCTATTGGAAGAACAACTAAAAAGACATGTATTTAGAACAATAGATCTCTCATGACACAATTAGTAAGATGAATTAGACACTTTAAAAAAACATTTTAATAATATAGTAGTTAATGTAAAACTGTCATATAAATTTCTTTTAAGATTGCTGAGTCGTGAAGCTTAAATTCTAACCACAATTGGCAGATCCAACCTCTAAGTGCAGTTGAGAGATTAAAAGTGAACATCAATAAAAGGGAAAGAGAGTACCAACTTTTGCTTGCATTTAAAGGGAAATTGAAGCAAAGAATAAGGTATCAATTGTACTAATAGATCACTTTTTTTATTGGTTTAATTGAAAATGGTGATGAGATCTTTTCAATCTCAATGCACCCGCAAAGTGCCATACGTTAGTACTGTTAAAATAAGTATACGACACGTATATCCACACGCCCGCCCGCATACATATACTAATGGTACAAAAACAAGATGATACCCCATGCTCTCTAGTTATTTCAATAGGTAAAAAAAATTGAGCAGCCAAAAACAAAGCTTAAAAAAATAGCTCACAGGTGCATCACGTACTGGTTATGTTTCTGTTCGGATTTCACCCACTCAAATCTTGAGAACACAATGAAAATAGCAGATCTAAAGAAAATTGACCACATTTCCTGAGGTTCGACTACAAGATAGGCTGTATCCCCATTGAGATCCACACCAGGGCATCACGTACCAAAATGGTTTTGACTGTTTCACTGTTCAAGTACACAGGCCACAGAAAACATCAATACTCAAAACGGAAATCAAGAGATGCATCCAAATCTTGAGAAGGTAACACCCAACAATTGTGAAATAATTCATGATTCTTATTGAATAAACTTAGGCTTTATATAGCCTTTACATCATAACAGAAAAGAGAAATACTAGTTCACTTTTGCCATAACAGCAACATGGAAGCACCAACCAACAAGAGTATCCTAAAGACTAGGACTTATTTTAACAGAAAACTAAACTTTAGGAAAGATACCAACAGAAACTTGACTTCTTCTCTTCATTCCCTCCCTTAAACTAGTTCCCCAACTAGTTTAACTTGGAACCTGACAGACTCCTAGCTGACTTCTGAACTTCTGGAAAGCGTCCATAGTAAGAGGTTTCGTCATCACATCTGCCAACTGATCTTTACTCCCACAGTATACTAATTCAACAACTCCATCTCGAGTTAAATCACGAAGGAAATGGAAGCGCACATCAATGTGCTTGCTTCTACCATGAAGTACTGGATTTTTAGCTAATTGAATGGTGGAACTGTTATCACAAAAAATTGTAGTACACTTACTTTCCTTCAAACTCAGCTTCTCAAATATCCTCCTCATCCATATGGCTTGACTAGCACATGCGACTCAGCCACGAACTCGCCTGTGGGTGGATAGAGTGACAATTGGTTGTTTCTTAGAGGACCAAGCCACGCCCCCCGAACCTAGCATAAACACATAACCTGATGTGCTTTTGCGATCATCAAAATCCTCACATAATTATCGTCTCGCATATCCAATCAGACCTCATCTCCTCTTTTTGTAAAAACTCCGAGCTCTATTGTTCCTTTCAAGTACCTCATGATCCTTTTGACTGCCAACATATGTAATTCAGTTGGTTTCGACATATACCTGCTCACCAAGCTCACAACATGCATTAAATCGGCGCCAGAGTCATGAGATACATGAGACATCCCACCATCTGTTTGTACAAAGTCTCGTCAACTTGAACTCCATTTTCATCTTTAAATAGCTTGCAACCTGGAACAATAGGGTTGTGAACCGAGTTACAGTTCTCCATTCTAAACTTCCTCAATACCTCCAGTGCGTACTTCCTTTGACATATGAAAATTCCATCTGACATTTGCACCACTTCAATACCAAGAAAGAATCTCATTCTTCCCAAATCGGTCATGTCAAATTCTTTTAACATAGAACTCTTAAAATCAGCAAACATCAATTCATCATTGCCAGTAAATATTAAATCATCTACATATAAACTGACAATGAGAATTTTATCTCCTTCTTTCATCTTAGTGAATAGAGCGTGCTCGTTGTAACACTTTTCAAACCCCTGACTCACAAAGTGTGCTTCAATACGACTGAACCAAGCTCGTGGAGCTTATTCAACCTGTACACCTTATGAGGACATCTTTCCAACTCAAAACCCCTCGTCGCTTCTCTACGTACACCTCTTCTTTGAGTTCTCCATGCAGGAATGCAGATTTAACATCAAGTTGATAAAGACTCCATTCTCTTTGAAATGCTAGGCCACAATCATCCTTACGGTATCCATCCTCGCAACCTGCAGCAAAGACTTCGTAGTAGTCAATCCCTTGTTTTTGCACGCACTTTAGCTACTGAACCTAGCTTTGAACTTGTCCAACTCTCCATTCTCCTTGAGCTTAGTCTTATATACCCATTTCAAACCTATCTTCTTTGCACCAAGAGGGCAAATCAAATGAGCTCCCAAGTATTGTTTTTCTCTATCGCCTTGATCTCCATGTTCATAGCCATCCTCCATTTTTCATGTTTTATCGCCTCCTCAAAATGCATTGGATCTCGCCGAGGCAAACAGAGCCAAGTTGATATTTGCATCATCTTCTTCGACTCCTCCGAAAATCCTTCTCCAATTACATAATCTTTCATCCACACCGGAGGCCCTCTGTTTCTTCCTTCATTTTCACCATTTTGAGGACTCCCAGTTAGTTCAAAGAACTTCTTCTTCACTTACCGCTTCCTCATTCTCTGCACTCACAAATTTCATTATTTTCTTCATCCACTTCATCACTATTCTCATCATTTCCCAGGTCCCAAGTCGCTTCCACTTGCTCTTCATAACTTTTATCCCAATCCCAATACTGCTTTTCTTCAAAACCACATCCCTACTGATTACAATCTTCTTAGCAATAGGATCATAGAGTCTATATGCTTTAGACTCTTCACTTACTCCCAATAGTACACAAGTGACACTCCTTGCATCCGGTTTTTCTTCTCGCCTCGTGGACGCCAAGCACATGAGCCATACATCCGAAAACCCTAAAGTGTTCTATCGAGGTTTTCTTCCGCCCAAGCTTCTTCTTGAGTTTGATTCATCACGCAAAAGTTGGACATCGATTTAAAACATAGAACGCCCAATTCATCGCTTACGGCCAAAAGGTTTTGGGAAGTTCCTTTTCGGATAACATACATCGAATCATGTTCATCATCGTTTCGATTCTTTCGCGCTCGGCTACTCCATTTTGTTGAGGAGTGTAGTCGTCAATCAATTGCCTTTTGATACCATGCTGGGTGCAAAACTCATTGAATTCAGAAGATGTGAACTCTCCTCCTCTATTTGTTCTGAAACATTTAATATATCCTCCAACTTCTTTCTCAACATGATTCTTAAAAATTTTGAACATGCTCAATGCTTTTGACTTTTCTGCCAAAAAATAAGTCCATGCTTTTCTAGTAAAATCGTCAATAAAACATATGAAGTACCTCTTCTTGCTATTAGAAATAGGAGAGATTGGACCACAAAGATCGGCATGAATAAGTTGAAGCTTCTCTGCAGCTCTCCAATTGCTTTTCCTTGGAACTGGATCCCTGTGTTGCTTTCCAGTCAGACAACCTTCGCACACTCTTGATGGAGCCTCAAAGTGTGGCATACCTTTTACCATATTTTTGTACTGCAACGTCCTTAGTCCTTTGTAACTCAAGTGTCCATAGCGACGATGCCACATATGCGCCACATCATGTGTAGAAATATAGAGACAAGACGGGTTCTAGTGATAGCCATTTGAAGAGATCTTGCAATCATCACAAACATCCGATTTATTGTCATTTCGGTTGTTACAATCAATCTCTCTCTGGATGATACATCTTAAGTTTTCCATGTTGAATGACAATTGCTAGACCCCTTTCTTGTAGTTGACCAATGCTCAGCAGATTATTTTTTAATTCTGGTACAAAGTAAACTTCACTAACAACATGAGTAGAACCTCTTATTTTTAGTCTCACATTGCCTTTGCCTGCCACCTCCATTCTTTTATTATTTCCTAGCTTCACTCTATGCTTGAAACTCTCATCGAGATCACAGAACAAGCTTTTGTCACCACTCATGTGATTCTTTGCATCCCGAGTCTAAAAACCAAACATCTTCTCTTTGAACTTCACTTTCTTCTACATAAGCCATGAGTAACATCTCTTCCTCCTTGTCTAATTCAAAGATAATTTGCTTCCTTATCCCAGCTTGGACACTCAAATTGAAAATGTCCAAACTTGTGACATTTAAAGCACTCCACAAGTAGCTTTTGTTGTATATCCGCCACCTTCCTTCCTCTCCCCTATAAGCACCTCGACCCCGTCCTCTTTCACCTCTTCTTCCTTCTTCAAATGCAACCTTCAAGACCGTTTCTTCACCACTAATTCTTCAAACTTCGCTTATGTACAATTAAAGAGCTTTGAAGTTCATCCACAGAGACTATCAATGTCTTTTGACTCTTCTATTGAACGGATAATGTAGTTGAATTTCTCCGCAGAGCACGCAGAATTTTCTCCACGATCTTCACATCCCCATATCCTCTCCATACACTCACATCTTGTTAGCCATATTCATGACTCTAGAGAAGTACTCTGTCACTCCTTGACTTCATTTCCAGAGTTTCAAATTCTCGTCAGAGAGCTTGAAGATGAGACTTCTTGACTCTTGCATTTCCTTCAAATTTTTTCTTCATGGCATCCCAAATTTCTTTAGCAGTATCCTTCTTGAGAATAGTGTCAAGGACTGTTCGATCAATGGCCTGGAAGAGATAGTTCTTCACTTTCAAGTCCTTCAGCTTCAACTCATCAATCTTTCTTTGCTGTGCTTCTGTTAGCACTAATCCACTTGTTGGCTCAACATAGCCAATCTCCACCAGCCCCCAAAATTCTTTCGAACGCAGGAAATTCTCCATTAGCATGCTCCAATGGTCATAGTGACCATCAAAGCGAGGAATGGCTGGCTGAATGAAACTCCCTTCGCTAGTCATCTTTCTTTCTCACTGTGTTTGCAAATCACTCAAAGCTGCAGCTTTTCTTTTTCTTTTTTTTTTCTCAGAACCTCGCTCTGATACCAAAATGTTAAACAACGGAAGCTAAGGTAACAAGAAACCCAACAATTGTGAAATAATTCATGATTCTTATTGAATAAACTTAGGCTTTATATAGCCTTTACATCATAACGAAAAAGAAATACTAGTTCACTTTTGCCATAACAAAGAACATGGAAGCACCAACCAACAAGAGTATCCTAAAGACTAGGACTTATTTTAGAAAACTAAACTTTAGGAAAGATACCAACGAAACTTTTTATTTCTTTTGAGTATCATAGTTGAGTTGTGAAATTTCAATGAGACATTAAGCTTTTTTTCTCAAGTATCATTAAATGATTTCAGAAAAATTGGTAGAAAACAAAACAGTTCAATTGTTCAAACGTAAGATGAGTAACGCAAATCCTATTTGACCTTTGAAGTAGGGTGGATCATGAAATTCACAAGCCATTTCAAGCCTACCTCAAAATAAGATGTGATATTCCTTGTCCAAGGCAGTGAAAGGTGAATATAGAAAGTAAAGGAAGCAAGTTCATATATCAATGCCACAACGAGGTATATCGAGATAGATGGTCGTTGTAAGATCATTCAGTCAAAAGCATATGGAAAAATGATGGACGCATCTGTTAAATAAGTCAAAACAAAATATTGTGAAAGTGATATAAATTCATTTGGTTTGCACAAGGACAACTAGTGAAAGATGCAAATCTTTTGGAATGGAAATGAAGGCGACCAAAATCAAAGAAAAATGTTTCCTTTTGCAGCCAATCAGCCGAATTGGTTTGACCAGATTTTCCCAGCTAATATGGACAATATATTAACCCTCCTCGAGCTTGGTGTCTGTACATAGCACATATATTCTTCAAGATCGGGAAAGACTCAATACATGCTTGATTGATAACTAAACTTTATTCTTTAGTGTTTATAAAATTCCGTTGTTGAAAATATAGCATTTGGATGTTGAAACAAAATTGAGGAATATTGGGAATTATACAGCAGCCTGCAGTCATATCCAATTAGTTGGGGGGAAAAAGACTTAAGCTGGGAATGAAATTCAAGAAAACGATGCAATATAGGAGAAATAAAGTTATTAGAAAGACAGTTAAAAAGTGAGACAAGGATTTAAAAAAAAAAAAAGTTGATGGAAAAGATTTACGGAAAAAATTGAAGTGCAAAAACATATTTTGAATGTTGAATGTCTATCTGAATTACAATGCCTATCATTGTTCTTTCATATTTATTGCCCAAGGAAAAGAGTTTGTAGAGTTCCTCTCTTGCTACATGAACCACATACAGCAATAACTTACTCTCTTTTTATAAAGAAGCTTTTTACAAGTCAAAGACGGGCTGAAAGGGTAAATGCATATTCTCTAATTATAAAAACCCTTCTCAAAGAAATGCAATGGACTCAATCGTACAACTGCACTGTGAAACAAAGCTAAAAATGTTCATAAACTGAATTTCCCTTACACCAAGCAAATATAATCGCAACGAGGAAATAATATAAGATATCAGAGAATTAGAGAAGAAAAAGAGTCTTAAACCAAACCTGAAATTCAGTAGAACAGCCTTTTTTGCCAGAAATTCCTTCACATTGTTGAATAGAATGACAAAACATAAATGAATAAAACATACAAGAAACAAGAAGTTAATGCATTTTGTTCTGTAATTTCATATATCAGGCTTAGGCAAAAAGGTGAAATAAGATCCGAAACCCAGTCACCTCACCCGCAATTCTCACAGCACAAGTCACTGTAGTCTTCCTGTTGTTCTTTCTATATTCTTTTTTCCTTTGATTTAGATCTCTTTCTTGATTTGGGGTATAGAGGGAGAGGCTTCAGAGCTAGGCTTTTGGAGTAACCACTGTTACAGGAGAAGAGACATTCGTCCATGCATAGCCAAGCTTATATATATACTTGACTATTTAACATTAGAACTGGTCAACACCCGCATGAAGCCTGGTAGAAACGGACGGGTTGGAGTAAAAACCAGAACCGGTTCTGGCCAAATCGGTCCACTGTTAGACATAGAATACGAAACATCTAGTTGGTTGGACAAATTTGGTGCTAATGCACCCTCACATAATGTGGTTGGACCAATTCGATGTTCCTGTCTAAGGAAATGAAAATGAAGAAATTTATTGACCACAAATGCAGATAATCATTAGCAGAAAACTAATACACACACCAAATGCATAAAATAGCTCAAATGAAATAATTAAAATTGATAATTTGCAGCTCAAAGTAAAATCCATAACATAAACCATATGGCACATCAAAAGTCAATATTCAACCATTTAGTGTAATACACACAAGTACTAGGAGATATTATTCCATCGGGTGTGCACAAACTAATCCGAGGACAAGCACCGCATGGAATCGAAGCAAATGCACCAATTTTCGAACCCCTTGCTACACCTGGACTGCTATCAAATCTGTAACAAACTGTTCCAATAGGAATGGAATAATACTCACCGAGTCCAGTGCTCTTCACCTCGATTATTTCATTGTCTAAAACTATCGAGTTTAGTATCTCAGAAACTTGTTGGCTAGAGATCTCAAAATTCACCACACGTTGCTTCTTCAAATCCTCGTAAACTCTCTCGAGAGTAGCAACCTTTTGAACGCGTATGCACCTTAAGCACAACTGTTTCAGTATATTAACAAGCTCTTTGTCAAGATTTCCATCAACATACCATACACCTCCACTAACTTCCTTTGAGGGTTCAAACTCGACTGCCATGTAGTGTTTTTTCCCTTTGTTTTGGATATTTACAACCTCTTTTATCAATTTCCTAGTCAACAATGACTTGAGCGATTTGTTTACAACATGATCGGTGAGCTTCGTCTCTTGTTTGATATCTCGTACCCAAATTCCCAAATCTTTTTTACTTTTGATTGCATTGAGGATAGCACGCTCACTATCTACAAGACCCAATGGATCTGCCTCGGGTCTTTTCCTCTTAAGGGAGGAAGTCTCAAGTGTTCGGCTCATTCCTGACAAGAATGAATATTAATATAAAGCAAACATAAAGGCTCCTCAACACCCTAATTTCTTAAAATCTATAAAAAAAAAATTAAAGATATGCTGATTTCTCAACAACAATAAACTTATATTAATGTAAAACCAATCAAGACTTCAATGTGGCAAAAGTTCAGTCTCCCAGGAAATTTTGTAAAGTATCCACACTGATTTCGAAAATTCCTTAGTTTCACCAACACAACAAAAAATAATTTTGCCATTAAAACTATAGTATGAGTATATTTTCAACCATGAAGTCATAAACTATTCGTGAGTTATATTCAAGTTAACCAAAAACTCCAGAGCAAAACTTGATAGTGGTCTTAATTAGCCAAGCATACTCTAACCCAACAATGTAACATGAGTTTTTCTACTTTAACTCACCTAGAAAGTAATCAAAAATGATAAAATGTGAAACTATACTAAAAATTAGTTTGGGTTGGGCGGTTTGGGATTGGGCCAGAATAGAGACAAATAATTAATCTGTGCAGAAAAATTCCAAATTTCAACAAGAAAAACAGACGTCTTTGTGCAGAATAGAGAATAGAGACTTCATTCTAATTAATAAACAACTTCTTATCGCAAAAGAATAGAGACAAAAAATTATCAGTTATTTGTCCAAAACTTTCTACTCAATGTATGCAATTATTCTGTGCAGAAAAATTCCAAATTTCAAAAGAAGATGAGCTGACCTGAATCAGTGTGGGCTGGTCGGTGGTGGTGGGGTGGCCGGAAGTGGATGGCGACTTCGGCGGTTGATGGCGACAGGCGACAGGGACAGGCGAGAGAGAGACGGAAATTTCAGATTCAGAATCTGATTTTCATCTTTAGGGATTGTAAGTAAGTATTTTAATTGAGCTAAACATTTTCAAGAAGAGGAGCTTACCTGAAGCAGGGTTGGTCGGCGGTGGTGGAGGCTATTGGCGCGGCGAAAGAGAGATGGGGAGAGCGAGAGCCGAAAATGATCGAGGAGACCATGTTTGGGGAATTATGGCTCATACGGTTTTAATTTAATTTTTATGTTTTAGTAATCGAATAACACTGAGAGTCGAATTTTATATTGTAACTCGCAACCTTAGGCTGCGTTTGATTTTCTTTTTTTTTCCCATGGAAAATGAAATTTTTCACCAATTTTTCAAATTTTGATTTGTTTTGATTAACAAAATTTTCCATGAAAATATATTTTTCACATATTTTTTTTTTTTGTTTGATTCTGAACCTTTTTTTTCCATGAAATTTTTTTCAAAATTTCTACTTTTTGGCTACATTTTTCTTTTTCAAAAAAAATTTTTTTTTTTTTTTTTGGGTATAGATTTTTCAAAATTTCCTACTTTTACTACATTTTCTTGTTTTCAAGAAAAATATTTTCTTTAATATAGGAGAATTTATTTTCCATGGAAAATTTGTTTATCTTTTCCAATCTATAAATTCTTTTGTAATTCATTTCTATGAAAAATATTTTCTTTCCATCCAAATTTTCCACTTGCAATCAAACTCAACTTTAGTATCTAAATTTGGATTATCAAACTCGTATTCAATCTAATTTATTTCTAAAAATCGATCCAAATTGAACAAGTCAGATCGAACAGTTTAACAGAATTGATTCACTTTTTACCCAATCCTACATTGTTGGAAGCACAATCTCGGTGGAACATAATAAACCATAATTATTGGGCCTACATCTTTGTAATTAATTTCCTTTAAGTCTTTTTTTTTTTTTTTTTTTTGATCTTTTTTTTTTTTTTTTTTCGAAAATTAATTTCCTTGGTCTTTCTTGTACAACTTGCATGTCATGGGCAAGCACGTACAAATATTTTTATTTCATATTTCTTAATTTGGTTTTTCTTTTGAAAAATCAATATACAAATTAAAAGAATAAGAAAATTAGTTATCTATAAGTGCCTGTTTAAAGACTTTTGATGATAAATATTTTTCTCCTCCTCCGAACACGACTGCAACAGGTATGGAGACTTGTAAAAGATAGCGGGGCTTTTTTCTCCCGTGTCCACTCTTGTGTGATAATCAATAAATAATTAAAACATATGTGTAGAATAACAATATGGAGTGTATAAGAGTTGTGTGTTCTGTTTTTACTTGGAGGGTTGGCCTCTATTTATAGGGATGACCTGCAGTTATTGACGGGTGTCCCTTCATCTCCCTCATTTAATGACGGGTGTCCATTTATCTCCCTCATTATTTAAAATTAACGAGGAATGTTTCATCTTCTCAATTGCTGGTATTTTATCTCCCCAATTGTCGATTGTAACTGTCATTTTATGGGCCACTTGTCCAGCTTGCCTAATAGTAGTTGGGTCATTGTTATCTATCTGTCAGAGACGAGCTTATGATATCAACGAGGTGGGCGAGTCAGTGAGGCGAGCATACCACTATTGACAAACAACATATAACAATTGTCGTTATTTCTATCATCATAAGTCTCTCTAGCCCATCTACTTTTTATAGACTATCATCAATGGAAAGTATAAATAACCTACCACACCTGCTTCTCTCTAAATTTTGTAGACAGAGGCTCATCGTCTTGATTTTTAAACATAGGCTCATTGCCTTGTTTTTCGAATAGAGGCTCATTGCCTTAATTTTTAAACATATGCCCATCGCCTTGTTTTTCGGACATAGGTTTATCGCCTTGTTTTTCGGACATAGGCTCATCACCTTATTTTGTTTTTAGACAAGATTCATCGCCTAGTCTTATTTTCAAACATGACTCATCGCCATGATTTTTTTTTTTTTTTTTTTTTAGGCTAGCTCGCCTAGGCTTTTTTTTTTTTTTTTTTTTGAGCTCGCCTGAGCTCGCCTCGCCTAGGATAAGCTCGCCTCGCTTCAATTTTTTTTTTTTTTGTAAAAGTCAATGCTTGTCGCCTCGTTTGACTGTTGCAGTAGTTGAGAATGTTTTTGTGGCAGGTCGGATCCAGTAGGTGCACCAGGGCTTCCCAGCTACCCTGATCCTTCATTGGTACCCTCATCATTTATCCGCTCTAAAATAATTCATTTTCTGCTTGCTTTTATCATCTCGATGTTCGGGCTTGTCTCAAGTCTTTCTTTTGTTAGACTTAGGTTCCTTTTGATCTTTTATACTTTTGGTAATGAGATATGCTTTCTCAGCGTCCATATACTTATTCCCTCTCTTGAGTAAAAACTCATGCATCGCATCCGGCGGATTTTTAGAGAGTGACATCTTGAAAAGGACGACTTCTAGTTCCACTCATCATAACAGTGACTACAGTAGACATCTGCAGATCTTTGATTCCCAGCGTGGCTCTATTGAACCGGGCAATAAAATCTTTCAGCAGTTCGTCATTGTCATGTGTTAATTGTATTAGACTGATAGCAGTTTTCTTAACACGTTTGTTGCTGGCAAAGTGTGCAGCAAAACTCTTGAAAAAATCATCAAATGTACGAATCGATTTTGGAAGAAGGGTGACTACCCAGTCCCTGGCCTCTCGCCTAAGTGTTGGTGAAAAAGCCCTGCACATAATCGCATCAGGTGTGGCTTGCAACCTCATCAAGTCAACAAAAGTCCTGAGGTGATCAACAAAATCAGATGATCCGTCTTACTTCTCCATCTTTGGCTGTTTGAAATCTCGTGGCAATAGGACTGTCATCACTTTTAGGAAAAAATGATCTTATTCCAACACCATAGATTGTTGCCTACTACTTTTGTTAGACATAGCACCAACTATTTTGCGACCCATCATATCTTCTAATCGCTGTTCTAGGCTTAACACTGGTGTCTCAACTAGCGTAAGCGTGGACATCCATGATGGTTTTCTCCAGTATGGATTTAGGCAGATGTCAATGAATGGAAGTGGGTACGGAAGGTGGAGCTAAAGAAACTGGAGCCAGCAGTAGAGCTGCCGTTGGTGGTGTTTCCATTGTTGAAAAGTTAGAGTCTGGAGAGGAGCCCTTGACGGTAATGGACCCTACCGGTGGAGGGGCTAGGACCTGGGGCGAAGCCCCTGGTGGTAAAGATCCTATCGGCAGAAGGTTAGGACCCTGTGGTAACTGAGAAACCATAGCATTCCGATCCTGGAGTAGAGCCGTTAAGGCCGACACCTGAGCTTGCAGTGCCTTTGCAAGTTGAGTGGCAGAGGCAAATTCTTGTTTTGGGTGATTAGTAGCGGCATTATACTCGGTGTCTACATCCCCGATAGAGGCTGGTAGAACGGTTACATTCGTAGCTCTTTTCGTTCGAACCATGACTTATTGTGCATTTCCCACAGATGGCCCCAAATGATGATAAATATTTTTCTCCTCCTCCAAACACAGCTGCGACAATTGTGGAAACCTGCAAAAGATGGCAGGATTTTTTTCCCTCGTGTCTACTCCGGTGTAATAATCAGTAAATGATTAAAACATATGTGCATAATAGCAATATAGAGTGTATAAGAGTTGTGTGTTCTGTTTTTATCTGGGTTTGACCTCTATTTATAGGGATGGCCTGCAATTATTGATGGCGGGTGTTCCTTCATCTCCCTCATTATTAAGAATTAATGAGGGATGTTTCATCTTCTCAATTGCTGATGTTTCATCTTCCTAATTGTCGATGGTAACTGTCATTTTATGGGTCGCCTGTCTGGCTTGCCTTATGGCAGTTGGGCCATTGTTATCTATCTGTCAGAGACGAACTTATGATACCAACGAGGTGGGCGAGTCAGTGAGGCGGGCGTGCTAAGACGTGCCACTATTGACAGATAATATATAACAACTGTAATTATTTCTATTATCAACTTTGAATTCAATTAATTAATAAGACATACAATCTAATATTAAAATTAATTAGTCGTGATCATATTTCAGGACCACAAATTCGGATGAAGTAAATTCAATAAAAATTCGAACCTGCAAAGCATGTAGATTTTTACTAGTATCCTCGACTCAAATGAATTTGAAAATAATTCCAAAATGTGGTTTACCAATGGACAAGAAAAAGCTCCATAGCGCCTGTGTGCTTCACAAACAAGTTCACTCCAAAAACAATCCTCAGGTCCGATTGATGACATCCCGATTCCAAATTCCGATAGCTCAATTAGGCGCTGCTATAGATACAGTAAAAAGTGGGCTAAATCAAATACATCCAAATTTCAAAAAGTGAAATCCTCGTCCAGCTAACAGACTATCTCTGTGCTCTGATTTTTTCCCTTCTATTGAAGTTGTAATATAGACAATTTGTATTAACTGTTTTTATAGTCACACAACATCTTCAAATATTATTTTTATAGTATCTATAAAACATTTCAGAATAACATACAACACATGTTCAACCATGACTACTACAAATAAATGACAGTTTATTGTGGTAAATACTAATATTTACTCAATGATTTTAAATAAGATCACTATAGGGATATATAGCTCCTAAAATTACAACGAACAACATAAAATTCCAGACTAAACTGCTAACAGCAAATTAATCTCCACGGCAATTCACAGCATCAACAACTTGTTTCCTTCTTTTGTAGAGCACGACCTGCACTTGAAGCACATTACAATTGAGCAACAGACATATTGGAGTTGCAAGGTTTTAGCTTTGATATATCTTAGGCGTGTGTGGAAGATTCATATTTAGACTTCAGTCACTTGCCCACTTCTTGAGATTTTTTTACACGCATCAAGAAGCACGACTTGACATCCATCAATGCTAAACTAGAGATGGCAATGGACCGAGCCGGCCTTGCCAAGAAGAGCCCAGCTCGGCCAAGGGACGGGCCGAACCAGTCCAAAAACGTAGCTTACATTTGGATGATAAATTGTATTATAGAAATTAATGATTCCATTTTATTACCTTGTACAATTAGTTGAGATATTGAAGTTATTTTGCATCTTATTTCAATTATTTTACTATCTTATTTTAATTTTAATTAATTGAAATAATAAAGATATTTTTAACTCTTCTAGAGAATTGTCTCACGCTTTTCTTATTGTCCATATTTTGTTGTTGATCAGCTTTTCAATACTTTGTATATACATATAATTGATTAAAACATATATTTTTCTTAAAAAAAATTAGCTCGCCTTCTTAATTATACAAACTCAATTGGCGAATCACGTACTACACACTCGATCAATTGTATTATTTACTAATCATTTAATTAGAGAATAAGCTGTCGTAGAAAAATTAAGTTGGATTTGACAAGTGTAGAATTTACATTTATCTCGAACCAAGTAATGTGATTGTTAGCTTTTTGAGTGGAAATTATACTTAATTTGTCTATTTTCTCGTAATAGGTACACTCGCAAGCTTGGATGACATATTGAAGAGGAAAAGGCGAAATAGACGAAAAGGGCAAAGAATGTCGTATGCACAAAAAGTGGAGAAAAACTAAAGTTTCAAGTTTTAGATAGAGATTCATACTAGGCAAATTATATAGTATCGAAAATCTTATCAAGTCAAGATTCCAACACATTTTACAGGTCTCAAATTGAAAGTTTCTACAAAATGTTAAACTTGATTTACTAACAACTGCTCGGAGTTGAGATATTCTCCCTCGAGCGAAACCGGACATAAAGCAAAGAAACCACGCAGTGGATTGTTGATCGAACAAATATGTTAACTCGTGTGTAAGAGATTTTAGTGGTTTTTCTGACTTCCAATGCTAATTGGGACACTTTTTACACGGGTTTAGAGTCCCAACACCCTACCCAATATATATTAATCATTTGAAGACACACGAGAAGAGATTTTAAACCATTCTTATTTCTTAGGCTTAGAACAACAGGCGAGATTAATGACATGTTAAATAAGATAGATTGAACAACAGGCAAGATTAAGATGAAAAACAACTAAAATTCTTGTCAGCCCGTCTTATGTAGTAGTACTTTCCCATACTTCATTAGAATCTTAAATCCTGCATGCCGGGAATTTCCATTGCGTACGTCAGAGTTTCATCCAAGTCTAAAATAGTATTTATTTACGTTCTAATGCATCAACACGCACTTCAGAGTTACTATTTCACCATTCAAGCATACCTTAACTAATTTTCACAAAATGGTGACAATAGTATAATTTGTATAAATCTTTCCATTTTCCAAGTCATTTGATCCATTCACTTGTAGAACTATGTACTCGATCACAGGCATTTTGAGAACAGAACACAAACAACGGCTAGTAACACTTTCAAATGTAAAAATATATAAGCTCAAGCTTACCCTTGATAACAAATATTTGGTGCAATTCTTTGGTTTTCAAGCCAAAAGGAACATTTAGTAATAATTCCTACAAACACCTATCTTCATCTTCGGGCCATAAATCATTTAATCATTAGCAGCATAGGGTGTGGTCCAAACTGCAGCTTGAATACCAAAATACACGTCGAGCATGATTCCATAATGGCTCAAATTTTGTATACAGGTGTGATTCCTAGCAAATGGAAGCATTTTCTCATGACAACTGCTGTTGCCTCACACAACAAGAGTCGACTTGTCTCCTCCGATGAGCCAACAACCTGTATTGATTTCAAACAAGAGGTTGAGAAGACTAGTATAAGTACGACCCATAAGACAGTGCAATTGTTTCAATTAAAGCACTTTCAGCATGAGGTAATTAAAATCCAGAGACTAAGAATCTGCCATTAAATTGTAAGATGCAGTGGACGTACAAAATTTATAAGCAGCAAAATTTGCCACCATACTTGGTGGGAATTTTTTCCAGTTCATCGAATTCTAGTCAAGCTCGCCCATGGCTCAAGGTGTAATCAAGCACGGCCCAATTTTCTAGGCGTGCTAAAATTAGCTGGGTATGGCACAGCTTGGCCAATACATTCGAGGCCTTACAGACTACAATGTTTTCAAAAAAAAAAAAAAAAAAAAATCTGGAGGGCTAGGTCCAATCAATTCAATTAGATTTTGCATTAGAATCCCATCTGGCCTGTCCATTTTCACACCTCTACTCGTGGCCAAGGACGATAAAAGATGCGTTGACAAAGATGCCATGCAGAAAATGCCTTTGTCACATAAAGCCTTTAATATTAATTAAAGATTAGGAAATCAAGAATACAACTAATATGTGGGAGATAGAACTTAAAGAGAGCATGCTTCAACTCGTGACATTTATAAAACCGTTTAAGATGAGAATAATCTCAAAAGAATTCGCCTTCCCCATCGCAATAACTCTGTTCCAGATCAATAACACACTATAGCCTTGGCAAAACTGATTTTAGGAAAGCAAGATGAACTTTGAGCCTTCCCGAGCTATTAGGGTTAACTATCATCAAGGCACATCTTCTCATCGAGTTTATTTTTTTGTATAATTCTCATCAGGTTTCTGAACTTGGAATTAGATTGTGATTTCCTATTTAAACCTATTTCATTTCATTTCATTTCAATGTGCAGATAAATAGCCCTAGGTAGCAGACCAGATAAATAGCCCAAGCCAGCAAGCAACTTGCCCACTCTTTCTTCTCAAGCAACCTCAAAATCATCGTTATGAATGACAAAAAGGTTTCAATTATTTTCTTAAATATTTTTATTTACTTCAATTTTTGGTGCAATATAAATTTATGCTTCATACCTGACAATTGGTATAAAATCTTGTGAAGTCTTCGGATAAATTGTATAAATATTCACACAACACATTCGGCAAAAGATTGGTGCACGCCTCTTCAACAATCTGCAAAGGGTGGAAGGAAAGCAAAATCCAGAAAGAATACTATGAAGTAAGATAAGAAAATGTCTATGCATCCAAGGAATTGCAACATGTATAGACACAGTTTTATCTCCCATGAATGTTATTACCTCTGCAAACTGAAGCAAATGAAGTCCTAATACACGTTCATCGGGATGAGCCAACTCTAACGTTCCAACCTATCACAAATACAAATAACAATTGCTTTAAATAGTAAATTACAGAGAGTAAATAAGTTATAAATAATAAACTTCCTTTGTTGATAAAAAGTTGAAAATATGTATGTTACAATTTTGACAATATAGTAAGATTTACTTTCAAAATAAGTAACCTTTTTTTTCACTTAAAACTAAGAAAATTGTAAGTTATTCAAACTTGTTTGAAACAAAAAGCTACTTTTAATTTATTTTAAACTTAGTCAAACATGCTTGTTGAATATGTTCCCAGCTGCCACTAACATATGGCTACAATTTTTCAAGCTAACAATTGGAGGCATTCAAAGGCCAGTCATGAGAAGCCAAGCTTATTGTCGAAGTTTAGTTCGAGTTTGAATACAGAATAATGATGCAACAATAAGGCGTCAAAGTCAAGCTCAAAGTAGGTTTCGACTCTCTAATATATAGCTCAAAACAGTCACAGAAGTATACTATAATTAATGATCTGAAGAACACATTATAAACTACCATCAAGCTCCACACAAGTTTATACAAAAAAGAAGTCAAGTGCTCTACTTGTAAAAGATCAATTTGGAATTTGAAGACAAGTCATATTTATCAAATTTGGTAAAAGTTTCTTATTGGGAAAATTATTATTTTCTTTCACAATTTAGAACAAATGCATATTAAGACCCAAATGAACAAAAGACTTAATTTTAACCTTTGATAATATTAATTTTAACCTTTGATAATATCATTTAGTAGATAACACATTGTAAATTACAGGTAGGAAATCTATTTACATTTTGCAGTATCCTACCTTTTTCAATTCTTCTATATCTTTACCCGATTTCCTTATAATTGAGCATATTCGAGCATGTGCATACAGCAGATACACAGCAGTATTTCCCTGCTCATAAAAGGAAAAGGCAATCAGGTGTAAACTGAACCATTGAAGATTCAATTGATAATACTTGTACACCTAAAGAAAAAAAGGGTAACTGGGGGAAGGCAATAGGGAAGAATCAGTCGAGGAAAAATGACAAAGGGAATTAAGGAGGAATAAGAACATCATTGAAATAAAATACTTTATTAAAGCCAAGGACTGGATCATCAAGATTAATATGATCCAATACCAAGTACCCAACTTTTTCGAATAAAAACGCGTAGAAAGAAAGTTGTTTCTTTATATATTTTCTCATTATATAATGCATTAAAATCTGTGAACCCACCTTATCACTAAGCATCTGTTCAAAATTAAAGGTGTAATTGGTGGTTCTGTTATTCTTCAGGTCAGCATATCTGTTCAATATCCGACAAAAATAAATTAATTCAGATGTCAGTAAAAAAGTAAGCAAACAATTATCTATGTATGTGCTCACATGGCTGTGTATTTGTGGAACCTAATCTAGATCCACAACTAAAATCTAGAACTAAACGAGCAGATAAATTTGTGATCCTTCCACTAAGTTTATTTTCTATGAAGCGCTAGCTAAAAGTTTTTGTGCTGACAAATAAATATGGTAGTTTTGCTTTACTTTTCTCAAACTGGATATGACACTTTTCAGAACCCAATCCCAGACCCACAACCAAAACACAAACTAATAGATATCACGATCCTTCTACCAAGACAATGCACTACAAAATTGTGGTCATTGCATCAATGAGTAAGGTAGGTTTTCTGCACTGTTATTAAACTGAAGCTAACAAAAATCAAGAAAAGGCATGCAAAGGCAAGAAACTTACTTAACGGCACCATATCCAACTGCTTCTGCAGTTTCATCAAGCTCCTCCGCGGTCCACTGTTCAGCCTTACCTGGCCATAAATTGAAAGGCATACATTCAGATCCAAAACAATGAATTTAGACAGTAGCAGCCCGCTTCAAAAATATATGACTAGTTAGTTGGCAAAAAACTAATTTTCTACTGTTCTGATATTCGTTGTAGTGCAGATAACAAATGCAAGGACTTTCCTGAAGTGACTATTATCTTACCTCTTTCGATTAAAACTGTTTTGCATCGACTTTTGGCTTCATCGAGTAAATCAACCAATTTGACAGTTTCAGTACTGCGAGTGCGGAATCGCTTTCCATCTTCTCCTAAAACAAGCCCAAATCCTACATGGCTAGCTTTGGGATACTTATTATCTTCAGCTGGAAGCCAACCAGCTCGTTTGGCAGCCTGAAAGAAAATTGAAGGAAGAGGTATTTAGACTTGAAACTTAACAGAAGCACATGATTAAAAAGTGGTAAACGAAGGATTGATGCACCATGTAGTCATGGATTAAGACAAGACGTCATAACTTACAGTAAAGACCATTTCAAAATGCTCTCGCTGGCCAACATCAGTTACATATATAATCCACTCTACCTTTTCTTCATTAAGTCGATACCTACAAATTGCACGAGCAGAAACACCACATAGAGTGCAGTTAAGTTATGATATCAGTTAAATAATAGCCATTTGGTTGAGTTATAACATCTTATCAGTTTTAGAAGATATCAGCATTACCAATAACCAAATATATATATGTTGATGAGAAAGAATTTTCTGACTGATAATTAATCCCATTGTGTAATTTAGAGCAAGCTGTAAGATAAACTGACACAAAGACGACTAGAGAGAATCACTATAAATGAACGATAAAACATGCATGAACAATAAACATGTAAAGTTCGGAACCAACCATAAAGCAGCAAGATCAGTTGAAGCATAGTTGTAACCACCATCCCTCTTCACAACAATAAGAGGAATATTTTTCCCTTCAATAAAGATAACACGAGCGCCTTCACTTTCTTCAATTAATCCCTGTTGACTCAACAGCTCTAAAGCCCCTGGAATATATGGATTATAAAAGCTTTCTCCCTGGAAAAAATGAAAACTAAAATAAGTGCCGCTGCATACCCAGTCGGAAAAAGTTAGATATCAATAACATATATAAGATTTCATTTGATAGGCACTGTCACTGGAGCATAAAAGATATAATATACATTCATAATATTGTTAGACAACATATCATCTTCAGTCAACTGTGTGATGCAGACGTTAGATAAACCTTCTTAGATCTCCAAATTTCATTCCAAATTAAGGAAAAAAAAAAAGTAATCAAGGCAACAAAGATTGTGTTTTTGCTTATTTCTTGGTGTGAATGGACCTTTCTAAACAATATTTACCCCAAGTTTTACAATAAACCTTCACAAGCAACTAAAGCAGAAAGAAAAATTCACCACCTTTTCCTCTAACTCGACTCCAAGCCTCTCATAAACCCTTTCATATCCCCTTCGACTGATTTCACAAATCCGTGCCCATGCTGTCCGATACCTCTCTTCTCCACCCTGTAATACGGATAACGTAAGAGAATCATGTAAATAAAATAAACAGAGACTTCCACGCAAGTAGATGATGTTCCAACTTTATGGTCGTCGGTAAAATGTTTATAGTGTTATTTACCAAGAAACAATGGTTACTTATGTGGGATGTTTTGGGTAAGAAGAAAGTATTAGTTCAAATCCTTCAGCTATCAAGTTATTCACCTGAAGACTGACCACAGCCTTTTGGGCCCTCTCCTTAAATGCAGGATCACTATCAAATCTCTGCTTCGATGCCTTATAAAATGCCTGAAAAGCCACACTTAAATCAAAAGGAGAACCTTTGTGCATCTTACTTTGTCAATTTTTTTTTTCTCAATGAAATGCAATAACTAGATTTACTCTTCAAGTATGCTTAAGATGACAGAACAAATAAAATGTTAATAATCACCGAAATAAAAGTTCCATCTTGAGCATACAACCTAGCCACAAATGAAAAGGGAACTCTTTATTTCTAATTGACATCATGATCACATGGAGTTTAAATCTCAATAAAGAGAGAGAAAAAACATCAAACGAACATGAGACAGATTTTTCCAATAACACACTAGCGTTTTGACTTCTGTTTTTTTTTTTCTGACTAATCATTGTTTGACCTCTGTCAACATCAATGGTATATGTTGGCTCACCATAACAAATCACATAAACCTGACCTTAACTTCAACGCCTATTCCAACTTTTGAGTAGCATATAATGCTCTTCAAATTAATAGTTAATTGAGAATCGAGACCAAGGCAGATGGAATCTAACTGATTCATGTAGAAAAATTTGCCATAACAGTAAAAGAGAATGGTCTTTTCCACTCTCCTACAACACTAATTTGCTTAAACAAAGAGAAGATACCAGTCATTAGTCAGTATGAAAATTTTCACAAACAACGCATTTAACAAAACTAAAAACTGAAAGCTAAATGCTACAATTTTATTTGATAAGTGTCATGCGCCAAATTATTAAATCTTCATAAAACAACTAAAGAAGTACTCAATCTTCCATCTGAAAAGCTACTTGGTAGGGCCCTGAAAATAAATTCTTCTGTTCAATTAAATATTAGAACCAAATCCAAGTGATTATAACAATCATTAGGATAAGTCATATTCCTCCAAAAAAAGTCTTTTTTTCTTTTCAAATGAAGGACAAAGTGACATATATAGTAATTCTATTTTATTACTTATGTAACAATCATAAAAATTAGTGCTAAATAGTGCTACCACTCACCACCTGTGATATGATATACATGATGCACGTTATGAGCTTCAAACTCAAAGTGAGGTAAGAAAGAACGAACATGAAACCACAAGATCTCAAAGAACCAAAATAGTGTTCAAAATTTCTTCCCTCACCTCTAGATCTCCAATGGCTTGATCATTAACAACTTCCACATTTGGAAACTTTTCAAAAAGGTATTCGATTAGCATGCCAAACTGCAAAACATATAATTCAGCTCAAGATTTATGGCAGAAATGATGAAACACAGCAGTCAAGAATCCAAGAGAAAACTGCGTATCCATAAGTATCCAACAAGTCAAAAGTAAATACTGTTAGCTCATTCCAATGGAAGAAATAAGGAAAGAAAGAAATAAAAAGGACATTGTTTTGAGCTCCAAATTTGATGAAATACATATGCATCATGTAACTTACAAGGGACATTCGGAGCATGATTAAAACTGCAGTATTGAATGGAGCAATCAAGTATAAGACTGAGAGGAAGCTTTTAAAAAATAATAATAATAATATCAATCACTATTGCTCCAAGAGAAAAGAAACAATAAATAACAAAGATCGTAAAACAAAATTTAGGTTTTCTTTCACACCTTGAATTAGTGCAGGACAGGTAAAACAAAGTAAACAGTGTAACTAATAAGATGTGAAGAACAGCAATACCCTGACAAAAACATGGGCTCTAGTCTATATTTGGCCACAACAGAGTAATAAGCAGAAAAAAGACATCTACCTGTGTGCCCCAGTCACCAACATGGTTTCTCCGTAGAACATTAACATTTGAATATTCTAGCATACGTGCCAGTGTATCTCCAATGATAGTGGATCTCAAGTGACCGACATGCATTTCTTTTGCTATATTTGGTGAGGAAAAGTCAACCACTGCCCTCTCTATGGGAAGCTTAGGAGCCCATGTTTCAATACCATTGACCAGCATCCTTTGAATACTCTGTACCGCTTTAGGTAAGATTTT
Organism: Forsythia suspensa; assembly: GCA_023638005.1. Taxonomy (NCBI): domain Eukaryota; kingdom Viridiplantae; phylum Streptophyta; class Magnoliopsida; order Lamiales; family Oleaceae; genus Forsythia; species Forsythia suspensa. The sequence continues at coordinate 50,856,658 of CM042666.1, forward strand.
CATAAACAAGAACAACAAATAGAATATTCATCCAAAAAAATAGAAAAGAAAATTTTGAAAAGTCAATCACCTTTGCTATCCATTGCTTAGACAATACAACATTTACAAAGCCAGGTCCAGCTATTGAGCACGAGTCTATAATTTCTGATGAAGGAAGATTTTTCATAATGGCCTAAAAATGAAAATGTAACTAATAAATATATGATGCTATCAATTTAAGATATATGACGTGATATAACAGCCACAATATTTTTCCCGACATTATAACATGATCATCACTACCTGTCCTATTGGTTGGGGACCTCTGAACTGCGTTCCCTTGCCTTTAACCTTTGACCACAAGCCCATGGCATTGTTGCTTACCAACAAGAAAGAGTTGTCCAATTAGTAAGCAGCAATTATAAGGTAATGTATAGAAGCAAATTGATCTAGACTCTAATACAAACAGAACAACCATACCATTGATAATCACCAAATCTAGGATTTTGGCATGGAGCAATTGCAGGCTCTACATCCAACTCGTCAGGGACCGTTAATCTCAATGATTCTTCAAATAGCTTCCCTATTTGTTGCTTGAGACTCCCAACATTCTCTTGATCCAGGTCAACAATATACTGGACCAGAACCGAAGACAGGTTAGCAGCAGAATTAAAGCATATTTGCCTTTCATTCATTTGGAAAATAATATGTTTTTACGATGTGTTTTTTATGTGAACTTACATCAGCCATATTTGACAGAGACTGTGCCTTTGCAACAATAAAAAGCCTTCGAGATGTTGCTCTAAGAATACCTGTCTAGTTTCACCACAACCACAAAAAAAATTACCAAAAGCACACCCAAATTGTACCTTCCAATAAAAACAAAGCAAGGTCAGAGAGAACAAACAAGTAAAATGTAGCACTGGCACCTATTAGTCTCCACAATGTAGATTTCTAATTAAAGAAGAATCAAAATCTAAAACTATAGCACTGGTCGGCAAAGCCAAATAAGCAATTCAGCTTCCTTATGCAATATTTACATATTATTACACTTAAAAGTACTTATTTTCCTAAAATCCACCTTGTGCACTATTTCTAAATTACAAACTCAAGAGTATTAATTTTTCTGCAATCTCTGCATTTAATATTATTAATATGAAGCACAGAAATACATGTTTCTCTACAATCTAAAAAGCTGAAATTGACCTGCATTTTCACTCAATAAATTCCAATTAGAATCACTAGATTAAATACACAGGTACAACAAACATATCCCAAACTGAGAGTTATTTATCCATGCCCATATATAGCAACTGTTCTCAATTCCACCAACATTTTTGAGAAGGCAATACCGCACCCACATCCACAAAGTATAGTTCAAGAAAATAAAAGTTATGTTTGTTCACAAGGAAAAAATCACCAAATCAGGCAACAAATGCAACCGATGAATAGAAACAAGCAGAACGTCATGGTTCCATTGTGAGTTATGGGGCTTATCCTACATCAAAAGTATGGGCTGTGAGATTTATAACCTCTTGGGCACCCTCTCCTAAATAGCTAGCTTTTGAGGGTGAGCTCTACCCAAGAAGTTGTAGCTATGGTATAAGAGCAGGCACATTGAACGTATGGGCTTTGGATGAAATATTTATAACCTGAGCACCTCTCTTTAATAGCTAGCTCCCTTAATAGCTAGAGGGTGAGTTCTACCAAGAGCTTGTAACACAGAAAATAGAAATCGCCAAATTTAACAAACTCGCCGACGTCCAGGAGAACGATAATCACTAAACTAGTGAGAATGCCCAACCCACAACGCGCACACGCTTTCTTGTGCATCAACTGTTTTTCCCAATATTTTTTCTTCATTTACTTTTTTCATCATATCAAAGGAAATGAAACAATTAAATTGAGTCAAAATTCTCAACAACACGTTTAAGCTGAAAAACGACGGCGCGTCCCACATACCAATATACATGTATGTATAGGTATAGAGAGAGATAGCTTACGAGTTGTGGATGAAAGAGAGGATTGTGAGTAGAAGATAGAGAAACGGTTGAATTGCAGAGGAGAGAGAATTGGCGGAAGCAAATGACCCAAATGTGAGCAATTCATTACAATTCAATTTAAAAAAATAAAACCCTAGTGTTTTACACACTGAAATGTGCGCGTTTTTATGTATGACTGTGTGGGAACTGATTCGTTTAGGGTTTTAGGGATTGTGCTACTGTGCTTAATGTTACGAGACTTCTTTTTAACTTTTAACGACAGTAGTCCAATTGTAAATAGTCACCTTATATTATTATGGATTAATTACACTATGGTCCTCAATCCTATCACTTTGTCTTCATTTCGATCCCATTAAATTTTTAAAACATGTATCATTTCTAACCTTTCATTATTTTACGCTGATAATCCCCAAGAAGGAGGAGGAGGGAACCAACCCGTCTTGCCCTTATGGAACAAGGAGATCATTTAGATCATTATTATTAAAAATTAAGAAAACTATAACTGCTATTAACCATTTAGCAGATCTTCCCTATACTAATAAAAAAAATGAAAAACACTAGGAACATTTTGACGAAAATTAGTTTTATGTAATTTTTTTCGGTTTTGACAAAGAAGAACCTATATTATCGACCTTAGTCGTTGAAAATAACTATTTTAATCTTTGTAACTCTTATATTATTTCTAGGTCGATGTTGGAAAACTAAACCCATTTTGACAAACTCTGACCCCATGTCGAGAAACTTTTTTAAATTTCTTAATATTTTGTTTTAAACTTTTACTACTCAATTTGTTACAACCTGATTTTTCTTTTTGAATTTATATAATGTGTAGGATTCACCTTCCCCAAATGTTCTTGAAATATCCATCGCCAAGTCCAATTGTAAATCTATAACATCCTAGAGCATGAAGAACAAGATTTGTACGAACCTGCGCACCATCCTTGGCCTTCTACATTATTCTTGGTCTTTGGAATTTAGACATGGAGCTAATGGCCATGTTAAAAATTATGGGGTCACAGCTCAAACCCTAAATTCTGTCCAAGTTTCAATATTTCCAGCAACCACATAACTTCAAAATCCGCACACCCACAATAGCTTCAAAATATAGCTTCTCAAGCTTGCAACATAAGGTCCCCAACATTATGACAGTCATACTTATTCACCCAATGTGCGAACAGACAATTACCCACATAGGCCATACACACTATCGATTGGAGCAAAGCGATAACTCTAAAGATATAGAAAATATGTAACGATGGTGAATTTTATCCGAATGCTCACAAAAGCATTAAATTTGTTGTGCACGTATCAACTTGAAAAAATGATATAGATATAAAGTTAACACTATACTATATGGACGAGATTAGTTATAAAAATTAATGAATAAAATTTTCTATATAAGTAGGAGTCCATGAATAAGGCCATAACCATTATTCCAAATTTGATTAAAAATGGCACTATAGGAGATGGATCGACTTTTGTAATTGTTATTGTCATTAAACAATCCTAGAGGAAAATATATATACATGGAAATATTTGTTTTAGAAAATTTATTTTTAATACCAAAAAAGAAAAGAATAATAGTAATTATGCTTATATCATAGGTTTTAGACCCGACTCAAGTACTGACTCGAATGAATCAAGTTTGATGGGTATGCTCTAATTGTCCCTTCTCTCCTCTTTATTAAAAAAATGCAGTACTCTCTCCTTTTTTATATATGTATATTGCTCGTGGATAAAAAATATTCATCTATTTATTCTCTACCTCTATATTAACTACTGCACAAATTACGTACAAACATCAGTTTGGAAGGCAAGGAATTAGAGGAATTAAACAGGAATCGAGAAATATTTCATACGCACAAAAAAGATCATCATTTTACTAAAATAACTTCTATTTTTGTTAATAAGCACAACAAATTACGAACAAACATCAATTGGGTAGGCAAGGAATTAGAGGAATTAAATAGGAATCGAGAAATGTTCCATACCTTTTATTGTAAACATTGCGTGAAGTACATAAGCACAAAAAAAAAAAAATCATTTTTCTAAAATAACTTCTATTTTGTTAATAAGCACAACGTTGGATGGTAACTTGATTAATAAATATGTTGTTCAAGAAAAGAGTTTGGAGTTATTTTTTCTTATCGATTTATATGAAGTGACAGTCACATCTATCTGTTAATAACGAAAAAATTATAGGTCCCCAAACAACAATCATTTACGTAGCAATTTATCATTTAACACGTAACACATTACCTATTTTGAATAAGTGTGTTATTTTGAAGATAAAACTATATTTTATACGTCAAATTAAATATTGATAACACAAGTAAAAATGACATAGTTGATTCACAAATAAAATTCATAAATGCAAGAATATAAAGGGAAGTGAAACCTTAATCAACATATTAATGAAACTACTATAAAACTTAAATATCAACAAATCATAGTTGTTTGTTCACTTGTGTATTCAAGCCTTCGTACGAATTTACTAAAACAAAAGTTCACCAGTATGTTCAAACGTGCACATGAACTAATTGACTTATAGCATGTTTGACAAAGCTTAAATTATAATTTAAGTTGGTCAAACTATTCAACATACTTGTTTACCACACATTTCGTAACTTATTATCTATTTATTACTCCCTCCGTCCCAAATATATAGGCTACATTTCCTTTTTCTCTTGTCCCAAATATATAGGATTGTTTCTATTTTTGAGGTGTTTTTTTTGTTCCTTTACTAAAATACCCTTATTTAATTTGCTTATTTATAATCATTTTTTCAACTTAATCTTGAAATTGTACATTAAATGATACTCATTAAATAAGGGTAAATTAGAAAAACTATTGGTAAAATTTACTTTTCCAATAACATTCTTAATCCGTGTGAAAAATCCAATCACCTCGGAGGAGTATATATATATATATTCAATATGACTCACAACTTATAAGTACTTATTAAATAATTTCAACGCTACCAAAAATGCGCTAAGAAGTATTCTTGTTCAATCTTTTCAATTAAATAATTTCACATTAATTAGTGCAAAATAATTTTAGAAAAATGTATATAAGAATACATGGTACTACTACTTTTATATCTCATTTTTTTCAACTATGGATTCTAATTGCAAGTAAATGTTAAATAGATATAATATGATTCAATGTATTTATTACGTCGTTTTCATTCATTTTGCATATTTTAAAAAGAGTATTGTCTCATCTTGACCACGTTCACATGAGAAAAATAGAAAACGAGGTATAACGCGTTTACCAATTTGGATGTATAGATACATAAATTACACTTTAACTGTTTGTTATTTATTTATATTTTGTAAAAGTCCATTCTAGCTTAGCTAAGACGACGGGCTTCAGCTCTTCACACTTATATGGAGTGGGGATTTGGCATTTACCACCTTACTTCTATTACTTGCTAAAAAATGGCAGAATTTAAAGAGTGTCTATTATTGTGTGTTTTGGGAAAGGGGGTTGATTGAAGAGAAGAAGTAGAGGAGGGGCTTGATTGTAATTTTTTATTATATTTTTTTGTTTTTTATTTTAATTTGAAAAGGATAATCTTCTCACTTTAAAAAAATTGTAACTATTTAACGGTCAAACTAACGATTTTTTTAACAGAATAATTTTGTTCTTGCATTTTTTAAAAGTTAAAGACCCAAAGTGCTAGACATTAAAGATTCGAGACCTCATCACCACAAGATTCAAAAATTTGAGACCCAGTACTATTTACCCTAAAATTAAACATGCATTAAAATTTGTCACGAGAGAAACAAAGAAAACTTATTTCGACGCTTTGTATCGTCTTACAACTTCACCACCAGAAAAATAAAGTTAAATAAAAAAGAATTGTTAATATGAAAAAAAACACATTACAGCTATCATCCCCAACTTTTGTTTCTTCAATCTCAACTTTTCATTAATTAGTATGCCTTGAAATGATAGAATTACCTCAAGCTTAAATAAACAAGAAGAATACATATTTTAATAAAGAAGAAATAGAAATAAAAAAGGATAATTTTTTTTATATATATATAAAATGTCTTTTAAGCTACTTTCACAGTCAAATTGAACAATAAATATCTTAAGGGACTAACTTTGCTAAGTTATGAAAGGTTGGAGATAAAATAGCAGCAAAAAACACTGGGGACAATGCTACAACTTTTAGTAAAGATGGAAGACTAAATGTGAAAATTTGATTACCATGAAACCTTCTTCATTTTCTCAAAACCTTTACTAAACCCTTGTCCGTTTTCTCAAAACCACCACTATCCAGTTTCACACACTACAAACACTAATGGCTCTCTCGAAACTCACCTTTTTCACCCAATTGAGCAGAACCCTAACTAAACCCTGCCGTTTTCGATTTCAGGCGCCGCCGTCCACCGCCGTCTCCCTCCGCCTCTTCTCCTTCGCAACCCCGGAAGAGGCAGCCGCGGAACGCCGCAAACGCAAACGTCGCCTCCGTATCGAACCCCCCCTCTCTTCCCTCCGCCACCACCAACAACAACAACAACGCCCTTCTCCGCCCTCCGCCGCCCATCAAAACCCTAACGCCCCAAAACTCCCCGAACCTGTCTCTGCCCTATCCGGCAATCGCCTTAACCTCCATAATCAAATTCTGAAACTCATCCGCGAAAATGATCTCGAAGAGGCTGCACTCTTCACGCGCCATTCGATTTACTCCAATTGTCGTCCGACTATTTACACGTGCAACTCCGTTATGGCGGCGCAGTTGCGGCAGTCAAAGTACTCCGATCTTCTGTCTCTTCACCGATTCATCACTCAGGCCGGTGTCGCTGCCAATGTTGTGACGCATAACATCCTCCTAACCGCCTACCTCGACTGCCGAAAAACGGACCTTGCTTTGGAACATTACAAGCAGCTCATCAACGATGCACCTTTTAACCCTTCCCCCACCACTTACCGCATTCTCATCAAAGGCCTTACCGACAATCAGAAAGTCGAGAAAGCCCTTGAGCTCAAGGATGAAATGTTCACCAAGGGCTTTAAACCGGACCCGACTGTTTATTCATACTTAATGTCGGGTTTAGCTAAGAATTCAAACCCGGATGGGATTTTCGAATTGTATGAGGAATTGAAGGAGAAATTGGGACAAGAAGAAGTTTTGGATGGGGTTATATATGGGAATTTGATGAAAGGGTATTTCTTGAAAGGAATGGAAAAGGAGGCAATGGAGTGTTTTGAAAAGGCTACTGGTGAAGGTTCACACGTGAAAATGAGTGCAGTGGCGTATAATTATGTCTTAGAGGCTTTGACCAAGAATGGGAAGTTTGATTTGGCTGTGCATTTGTTTGATAGGATGAAAAACGAGCATGATCCCCCGCGGAAATTGACTGTGAATTTGGGAAGTTATAATGTGGTGGTGGATGGGTATTGTGCAGAAAAGAGGTTTGACAGAGCCATTGAGGTTTTCAATAGTATGGGAGAGAAGAGGTGCGGTCCGGATACTCTGTCATACAATGTGTTGATTGATCAGTTGTGTAGTAACGGGATGTTGGATGAGGCGGAGGAGTTGTATAATGGGATGAGTGATAAGAAAGTGAATGCAGACGAGTATTCTTTTGTTGTGTTAATGGACACTTGCTTTAAGGAGAATAGGCCAGATGATGCAGCCAGGTATTTCAGAACAATGGTTGAGTCGAAGCTGAGACCAAACCTGGGGGTTTATAGTAGGCTGGTTGATGGATTGGTTAAGGTTGGGAAGATTGATGAGGCTAAGTCATTCTTTGATATGATGGTGCCAAAGCTTAGGATGAATGACGATGCATATAAGTTTATCATGAATGCATTATTTGAGGTCGGGAGGCATGATGATGTGCTTAAGATTGTGGATAGGATGTTGAGGGAGGATCCAAATGATTTCACTGATGAACTGCAAGAGTTTATTAGAGAAGGGCTGAAGAAGGATGGGAGGGAAGAGGAGTTGACAAAACTTAAGGAAGATTTAGAAAGGGAGAAGGCTGAGGCTGCAGCTAGGGCTGCGGAAGCGGCAGAAAAAGCTAAGGCCAGTTCTCGAGCTGCTATTTCCTCTTTGATACCGTCTAAACTGTTTGGAAAGAAGGATTCTGAAAATAAGGAGTCCGAAGAAGAGCCACTTGCAGCCACTTCAGGTGATGCTGATGCCTCGTCTGCCTCTGTGAATGGAGACGAATTGGCTGCACAACAAGAGGGCGCCGAGGAAATCTCTGGAGAGATAAAATCTGCTGATGAGAGTGTGGCTGAAGAAGCACTGGAAGCTAAAAGCGATGCTGAAACCAAGCAGGTAATAGCTTAAGGTGGTATACACATGGTATCAAATTGCTGGAGAGAATAATCTTTTTTGGTAGTCTAGGATGGTTTTCTACTGCATGCTTCTTGACTCAGATTCTGTATAATCATTAATTAGATTCAAAGAAAAATTATGTATTTACTACTCTGTTGCTCACGAAAATGATGGCTTATGTGTAGACTCGTTAAATTTAGTGGAGATCTAATGTTAATTTATTCTCTGAGGTGTGAACAATAATGAACAAATTGAATTTACTTCATTCTGATTGCAACACAAACTTGTTAAAAAACTGTGAATTTTATGTGATTGGAGGACCCTTTGAATGTGTGAAATTTCGATTAAATTTAGAATCCAATTGTTTCTAATTTTAATTTCTGAGGCAACAATCCCATGATTCCAAAAGCAGTTTCATTTCAAGCACAACATGATCCTTTTCCCACCCTAAAGCAAATGCAAGTATTTTGCAGCCTACTCTACCATCCAGAATGGGTAAGATGCAGAAGCCACAATAGGCTGAGTAGGAGTTCGATTTTGCTCCATTTGGAAAAGCAAATTGTGAATCAGTATGAATGTTGCACCTAGATGGCGAACTGGAAGTATCACTAGTATATGCACTGACTCGAGAGGCATGAAGCGAGTCCAATTCTCGTGTGAATCTACAAGGATCATCTTGCTAAGCTGAATACTAAATACCCTACACGTTGACTCGAGCAGCATTACATGTGGAATCTCATTTGAATCTAGATGGCAAACCATCAGCACTAAAATGTGTAATTTTTGTGCGAATCAATTAGGATTATCTTGCAAGGTAAATACTACACATTGGTATGGCTCAAATAGCATGAAAAGTGTGAAATCTCGTTTGAATAAGCAAAAGGATCATCTTGCATGCTACCGACGAAATGATAAAATGGAACTCCCGTGTGAAATCTTGTGGGAATCAACAAGGATTGTCTTGCATGACTAAATAGTAAATACTCGTGTGCCGAGGGAGTGATTGAAAAATTCCTGTCTGAAATTTCTTATAAATCAACAAAGATCATCTTGCACTAGAGTTCCCAAGCACTAGAGTTATATTGTGTGCCGTTGCCTAAAAGAAACCCAAACGACCTCCAGAACCGAAGAGAAGCAGGGTCTGAGTAGGAATAGTCAGAGTGCAATTTTGTGCCCAAACGACCTCCAGAACCGAAGAGAAGCAGGGTCTGAGTAGGTATAGTCAGAGTGCAATTTTTGCGACGTAAACAAACTGCCAAATGCCAATGTGCAAACTTCCAGATTAATGACAATATTCGCGGGTCACATTTTCTCCCCTTTTGATCAAAATCTTGATGTCACATACAAAACAATATCATCCTGTAGGCAGGAAGGAAAAGAACAAGCAATAAGAAAAGAAAAACACGGTGCTTATTGACAATTGATTAAAGCTCAATCTTTGGCAACCAAGGGGAAGATAAGTTGTATTAACACGTTAACAAGTCATGGAAACACATACACGCAGTGTCCCACAAACATAAAAACACGTGTAGCGCGTGTTTGATATACAATACCAAACAAAAAACTAGACAGTATAATGAAGCAGTTCTTAGCTTCTTATCTTTCTTAGTACTGTCTAATTCTATCTAATCCTCCATACCAAACATGTTAGCAATATTTACCACTCACACAACACATGCAGAGTCTCTTGGATAGACAAAAGACAGCCCAAAATTAATTTCTTCAGCTACAAAGATTTGGCATACACACCCCGGCATCTGAATTTTGTTGTTCTTTCCATATTCTCCCAGTAACTCTAAGCTTCAGCTCCTTCCTGTCCCCACAAGAGAAAAAAAGTGCCATGTTTCTTTGGATTATAAGACCATCATGACTGTCCCTGACCTTTCGGTGGCTATCTCGAATGCTACGAGGCGTACCCTCCCATATGAGCTTTCGGCCATTTGCTCCGACCTCCAAACTGTAACTATAGTTGCGAGCCTCGACCTCATCACCCATAAAACGGACAAATGCCATATAGACAGGAGCCATGCCAAGCTGGAATGCTTCGAAGTGAAGGCAGAAATATTGTCCAAAACAATGGAAAACCTAACAAACAAACATCAGACAAGATTACCTAACTAATCATCACATTAATGAGCTTTAAGAAGCAATAGTTATTAGTTATATTGAAACGCCAAAAACAGTTAAGGCACCAATGTTGTTACATAAAAACAAAAACAACATAACAGCATAAAGTTTGATGAATTTTCTATTTATTTTTTATCTTGTGCTGAAGTTCAGTACGTACAATGGAAAAACAGGAAATGCACTTTAGATGTGATAACATTGTAGGAAACAATACAGACTCCATAAGATAGAATCATCATTTGGGAAATAATCAGAGTATACGATCATGATAAAGTTAAGCAGCACAGTTAAGAGCAGGAGAGAGTGAGAGAGAGGTGAGACGACTAACAATGGGGAGAGAATAGAAAAGAGATAAGAACAGAAAAAGAAGAAAGATGAGAAAATGAGAGCAAGAAGAAAGAATGGGTGGGCATTATTATTAAAGGAAATTAAATTATATACTTAATTAAAAGCTCCTTGTCCTAGGTAACACATTGTAAGCCTTTGAATACACCATTCGAAAACATACGGAAACATCTAATACGCAAAGGAAATAAATTTAGACTTTGAGTGGGTAACAAAGCCTCAGCTAGCCACGACTAAACACACATAAACTATGAAGGATAACAACTGGAAGATCATAATATTCATATTATGACATGAACAATCCAGGAGCACAAGACGAAACTTACTGTTAGCATCCATGTGGCATTTTCTACTTCACGAGGATTTGACTTTACATAGCGGTGATTGAATGTACATCCCGAGTGCATGTCCACTTTGTGATCATCTCTTAAGTGGGCAACCAGATAAGGAATGTCACCAGTAACCAAGCACTCTGAACCAGCATACGGACAACTGTATGGCCTGAAATTGCAAACTGCCTCGTGTTTAAGTTTGCTGTAATAGGGAAATATTTCCTGGCATCCCAAAGAACAGTACTTGCAGGGCAGCTCAAGTGACTCAGCCACCTTCTCTAGTGCTAAGCACCTAATATCTCCCAGCTCTTGTCTGCATGTAGGACATCGGTTATGCACCCTTGTCTTACAGGTGGAACAGAGAGTGTGCCCATTGTGACACTACAAAAAATTAAATTATCAATCAACCATTGCTCATCCTACACTTTTGAGAATGTCTTAGTATTTAGAGAGCATGTTTGGCTAGGCGTAATTTTATTTTATTTTATTTTCAAGTAACTCTTAGTTTCCAAACATATTTAGATATTTTACTTCTTACTTTTAATTAACAAAAGTTAGTTATTTTGAAAGTAAGTCTTAACTTGGTGACTGGTGTCCAAATAAGTAACTTATTTCGCTCACTAAATCAATAAAAACAATTATTTATTTTAAAGCTTATTTACTTTTAAGTTTAGCCAAACACGCTCAAACTCTTAACTTAGAGTCCAAATAAGTAACTTATTTTGCTCACTAAATCAATAAAAACAATTATTTATTTTAAAGCTTATTTACTTTTAAGTTTAGCAAAACATCAAACAGGTAATAACATCAAACAGGTAAATGCAAGGAGAAGTTATGTAAAACATCAAACAGGTAATAACAATACACAAACATTCGCAGTTTCATAGAGAGAGACAAGACATGCCCAAATGAGTCGAGTCTTCCCTTATCTGCTGTAATTTTCTCACCCTTCTCTATTTAATTCAACAAATATCACAAGCCGATTGAGAGGAATGCACCAAAGTTACTCAAGAAAGCGATGATGCTTGCCAACAAGTCATTCCCTATGGGTGCATGCATGAGATTTCTCCATAATAAACAATTTCAGGAATATTTTTAAATGCAAGACGCGTGATAAATTGATTCCATGTTATGAAATATTTGATGCATGACAGGATGGAGGCCAAATTTAACAAATCATTTTGACAATTGAGTTTCACAGAAACCCCCAGTCTAATTTTCACCCAAAGCCAAAACTATCACAAAAGGTCTTTCAGCCTCAAAAGACCTACAAAAGTAATCTTAAAAATATTACACGCCTCCAATTTTTTAAAACAAGCAATGAACAAATTGATTTCCTGACCTGTTCAATTGTTCTTTTGAGAACTCTTCAACTATAACAACAACAATTTGAAATTTATGAAGTCATCCAACTCCAAGCAATCAGTTGACATTTCAAACATTTTGTCAATATCTCTATTAACCATTTCATCCAGATCTATTACATAATGCAGCCGATACTCTAACATCAAGGTGTAAAAACCGAAACAATACCAGCATTCAGCCTTATCTATAACTTTTAAGGCATGTTCGATTTGCAATATTAGAGAGTAATTGACAAAGTTTGAGATTATTTTTCTTTTTAAAATTGTCGAATACTACCCAATCCACCTAAACAAACATGCTATCAGGTTCTTAAAAAAGCATAGATCAAATTTCATTTTCATCCAATAGAGCAATATTTCACATATTACATTAACACCATTATACCAAGATTTTCAATGACTTGCAACAAAAATAAGAAAACCATGATAATGTGCCAACAAATACTCCAATTTTCATCTAATAAAGGTCTAGAACAACTAACATAGCCCCAATCTATTAAATCCAAATGAATTTTAACAACTCAAAACATAAATCAAATAAAACAAATTTCCCAAATTGACCTCCATAAAAATCTAACCATGCACCCATAATACCATCAAACCTTCAAGTCCGTCCCCCCATCCCGACCCCACAATCACATACATAAATCTACACATATTTATCATCAAATGCATAACCATCTACCAGAAAATATAAAAGATCCCAAAAAGAAAAAAATCAAAACGAGAGAGGGAGAATACCTGATGGATTGGAGGGTACATAGAATTGGTGCAAACCGGGCATTCGAGCAATTCATGGACGCTTGTGGGACCGATTCCAGAGAGAAGTATACTGTGAGGCTTTGAAGAGTACTGAAGAGGATGATGAGAAGAAACTGATGACTGGATATCTTCATCTTCAATTCCATCTGATGAAGATACACACTCCACGCTATCCATTTCAATTGTTGCCATTTCGGAACAATCTCAAATTCCCACTTTCCAGAATCCAATTTTTTGCACAAATCTCAGATGCCCAATTCCAATATCCAATCTTTTGCAGAAATCTCAAATGCCCAATTCGGGAAATCCACTCTTCTGCAGAAATCGCAGACGCCCAATTCAAGAAATCCAATATTTTGCAGAAATTTCAGATGAGCACCCTCAAAAGCCCAATCTTATGAATAAATATGCAATAGCCACTTGGTAAAATTTGATGTTTTACCAGACCTTAATCACCCACTTCCAATTATTCGATCTTTTGCAAAAATCTCAGATGCCCACTCTCAAAAGGTTAATCTTGTGCATAAAAATGCGATGCCCACTTGGTAAAATTTGATATTTCACATAAATCTCAATAACAAACTTCCATATATTCAATAATCTACAAAATTATCGGATGCCCACTTAGTCATTTCGATCAATCAGATGCCTAATTCCAAACATTCAATGCTATTGAATGTATCTATTTTTGCTATTTTCCTTCATATAATTTGGTTTCTTCTTCTAGCGAGGATACATTTAAGTTAAGAAGAAACCAAAAGAATTTGAAAAGAAATGGAGAAAAAAAGCAGCAAAAGGGCAAGAGAGATTGACGCGATTCGATTCAAAAGAATCAAACAGCGTATTTTCACGAAAAGAGGTTCTTTTATTCTTCTCTCTCTCTCTCTCTCTCTCTAGAGTTCATGTGAGGAGAGAGAGAAATGAGGATCACCGTTGAATTTGCAAATAATTAGTAATCCAATGGCCATAAGATTATAAACATTTTTTTTTTCTGGTAATCACATGTTATTGGTTGAGAAATAACTCAAATAAGCACTCAGCTGTCATCGTCAAGGAGTATACTTTTATGTTCATTATTCTGAATAATTAATGAAAATGGCGGTAGTTACATTTATATTTTGTTGTGTAAGAATTACTTATTCTAAAAAGCTAATCTTTTATTTAATAATATGATTGGAATAGTTTTTTTTAAACATTTTTTTTCTCAAATACATTTTCAGCACATATTCCATAACAACCACAACTTTTATTAATTCTTAAACTACACTAGAGCATTTATGTTGCCCGACTCGAACAACACATTTTCCGTAAAATACACGTCTTACTAACTTTTTTCAAAATTTTCTAAAAAATTATTTTTAAACTCTATCAAACATACTAAAAATATAAAAAAATAAAATAATTCAAATATATTGAAGAATAAAAAGATGCATAAAAGTAACATTACTTTCTTAACCAAACATGCTCTAATATAAATTGTATACAATAGGTAGAGAATTGATGATAGTTAGTTCTATATCACTCTTCTTGTTAAAATAATTAGGTGTTCAATAAAGCAATGTACTTTTTAGCACAATTTCAAACACAAATTAAGCACAAAGTGCAATAATTGTAAGTTGGCATATCAATGAATGGCTTATATATTGTAGTGACTTGCATTGTGATTCAAGGCTTTTATTATAGTAGAATTTAAAGAGAGAGAGAGAGAGAGAAAAAAAAAAGAAGAAAGAAGAAAATATCTTTTATTGCCTACATTGTACATAAAAAATACGAAATATGTTTATGAGATCGTATTTAAAATATACTAGTTAAAAACACGTGCAATGCACATAATTTTGCAATAATTTTTTTAATTTTAAATATTTTTAAATTTTTTATTTTTTAATTGTTAAAAAGTTAAAATATTAAAGTAGCAATTACAATAAGATAAAAAAAATACGATTCTTGATAACATGTTGTATTGTATTGTTTGATATTATAATGAATAATGTTGATATTTTATTTACATTCATAAAATTATAACTACAATTAGAGATGGGTTTTTATTGTAGTAACACCAACAGTAACTTGAACTCAGTGAATACATTTTGGTGATTTGAACTTTGATGATTAACGAACTATTGATATCAAACTTTATGGAAAAGATGCTATGAAGAATAAGAATTTGACAAAATTTTAATAATTGTCAGATCTTTAGGTTTTCAATTCAATCTTTATTTCAATAGACATTGAATGAAGTTTCGGTAATAGCAAAACTAACTATTTTTTAATTAATAAAAAGAGAAGCGACTAAGAAAATAGAAAGAAAGATGATGACTAACAGAAAAATGATTACTCACTTTTTGTCTATTTCACGTCTCGAAAAATAAATTCAGAAACTTGAATATCTCTCCTTGACAGCTAGAGAATCAAGTCCTTGTTATACATATCCATCCATGAAGACTAAACAAGTTTTAAAAATGTAGTGATACTTAAAGAAAAATAATAGAACTGGTAGATGCAATGAGAAAGAAAGAAAACACGTCTTACATAGAAGATGTCAAATATGTGGAAAATGTCAAAAATATCTTAGTTAAAATGTAGGCAATTAAATAATGATGAAGAAAATATAAATTGGGATATTTATTAATGTCAGACATGTTATTTTCACGTTAATTATTTGGTTAATATTTAAACTGATAAAATTCTGCTCGTTCCCCATTCCTTCAGAATTCTATGTTGTTTACATTAAAACGATTATTGTATGTTTTTTTTTCTATCTTTTTTTTTTTCCTCATTTGGATAATTGCTTCTACCGGTTTCAAATTAATGTCAAGGAGTTGTGACCACTTCTAATTTCAGTTGCCTTAGACTATAGAGGTATTTTTGCTATACTAAGCTTGACTGACCAATAAACAAGTGTTTAACATGTCATTGTTTCTTAATCATGTTCAATTATCTCTAGTATTAACCATGGCATCCATTCCTCAAAATTCATATAATGTTCTATACAATTCATACCACATTTCATAGTGAGCAACCAAACCATGTCGAACGAATTTTTTTTTACATTTCTTCATTACATTTTATAGTGAAAATACCGAACCATATCGAATGAAAAGTTCTATACATCTCTTTAAAACATTTCATAAGTGACCAAAGGGAACCATATCAAACGGAATGGTCTATTAGCACATTGTGTAAGATTATGAAAAATATTATATCAAGTTGAAATAACCACTTGCACGTAGATCTCACCTTAGATTTCTTGAATATGAAAACTTGTTGAAAAATCTAAAACTTTTTGTTTGTTCTTCAACAACTTTGAATTATCACTGTTTTTATTTTTATTTCTTTTGTAAAAACTTGAAGTAAAATGAGTTTTGTGTGTGTAATAGGTTGTGAAAAGAAAAGGACAAAATGAGAGAATTTTGAGAAAAACTTTTTAATTCTAACTTGTAAAATTTATAAATAAAATATGAAAGTTGATACCAAAGTAAATAGGAGAACGAGTCAACCATCACAATGATTTTTCTAGAGAAAAAAAATTAAATTTTGATGTCAATATTGACAAATGAAAAGTCTTCTAACTCCCTAATTCATAAATCCCATTTTATGATTCTAAATACATATTTAAGAATTATATAATCATTATATGACCATTTGTATTCCGTAGTTAAAAAAAAAAACTAAAGATAATCTGCACAAAGGCCCCAAACAACCACTTATTTTGTTTAATAATGGTGAGAGAGGAAATATTTTTTGATTTTTTAATTTAATGTTGGAGGGTAAAATAGTCCAAAGATATAATATGAGAGGGTAAAATGGTCCAAAATTGTTTCTCCATTTTAGGGCCTTTTAGAAGTAGTATATATATAGATATAATAACTTGCATTGGGATTCAAGTTTATAAAATAAGAATTTACAAATAAAAAGAGGAAAAGAATATGGATTGATGATAGAAATGATGACAGTTGTTATATGTTGTTCATCGATAGTGCATACCTTTGCTTTCAATGATTTCCATCTCACCGGCTTGCTCATCCCGATGGTCTCATAGCTCACCTCTAACAGATCAAAGCAGTAAACCGACTGTCTTTGAACCAGTCATACTCATGACCTAGAGAGTGATAGTTACCACTAGCGTTTGGAAAGTTATATCGTCCCTCATTAAATCCGAGTAATGAGAGAGATGAAATGGCACCCTTCATTAACGACACTTTTCCAATCACCACTATAAATAGAGATTGATCACTCCAAGTAAAAGGGATTGTCATATTTTATATATTGTTATATATTCTGTATATATAATTCGATTATCTACTGATTATTACATCAGAATGGGCACAGATGATAGAAGTCTTGCCACTATTTTGCAGGTCTCCACCACTGTCGTCACCGCGCTCGAAGAAAGAGAATATTTTTTTATCATCATCGATAATTGCTTCGATCATACTATTTATTTGAAAATTAAAAATACAAAATACCAGCAAACTGGTGTTTATGAGACCATATTTAAAATATGTAACATAGTTGGCATTGAGATTCAAATTTTCTAGAAGAAGAATTTGTGAAAAAAGAAAAGAAAAAACCTTTATTGTCTCAATTAGACTACTTATTTTGAAAATTAAAAATACGATATATGAGCAAAATGCGACATATGAGGCCATATTTAAAAAATATTTACAATTTCACAGATAACACATTGGGAGGAAGGTTTGATATGCCAAAAGAAATGGCTCATTCTCATTTAGGTATGGTAACGGATGGGAGATATATTTAGACAATATGGCCCTCAATTATTCTTAAAACATGTGTAAAAAAAAAAAAAAACAAAATCCTAAAATTAAAAAAAAGAAAGAAAATGGGCCAATACCCAAATTACAGAATGTTGTCGACATTCTTAAAAAGAAAAAAGAAAAAATATCAATTTACAGAATGTTACTCGACAACATTCTAAAAAAAAAATAAAATTATTCAAATTACAGAATGTTGTCGAGTTACACGACAACATTCTAAAAAAATATATATCAATTTACAGAATGTTGTCGAGTAACTCGACAACATTCTAAAAAAAAAATCAAATTACAACATTCTAAAAAAAAAAAAAAAAAATCCAATGTTGTCGAGTTACTCGACAACCATGATGTCAAAAGATAATTTTAGATCCCAACCCGCACAAGCGGATAACCATGGCGAGATAAGCATTTTTTGAATAATATGTAATAAATAATTCAAGAAAATAAATTATAATTTACTTGTAAGATAAAATAAAAAAGATTAATAAAAAAAATGAATGAAAATGTGTAAAATAAAAACAAAAATAAACTAAAGAAAAAAAAATTGTGAAAAAAATGAGAAAAAGACAGAAATTGGGCTAAAAGCCCAAAATTAAAAAAAAATCACTGTTACTCGGCAATGAACAGGTAAATTTTTTTTTTTTGGGTATGCATGTGGGCTTTTAGCCAATTTCCTTTGTCATTTTACTCGACAAGAATTTTTCTTTTCCTTTTTTTTCTTTTTCACATTGTTTATAAATTCTTTTCGTCGAGTTACTCGACATTTAGGTTGTCAAGTTACTCTTACTACCTTTGGTGGATTAAGGATAAGTTTTTCTATTTTTTCTGAGCTACAACTTTTACAAGAATTAAATATCATTTTAGCAAAATCATCTAGAAATCATCAACAAAAGATGTGGTTTACTAAAGTATTCTAGAAGGCATGCATATGGCTTTTAGACTGTGCACAGTTTGTTTCACACAATTTTTTGTACCTAAGAAAACTACATCTCCATTCTCAGTGACCTCAAATTTGGAATCCATTCTTCCATTATACTTGGCGACAATCGCATCGTGAAACTTCCCATCCATTCAATGAATCGGCAGACTTGAATTTGGCAATCAATGGTTTGCTTTTGCTGATTTTGCCTGCTTGTAGTTGTGCTAGTTTGAAAGCTAATTTTTGAGTAGCCAAAATTTGATTTGACCAATCGTGGTTGCCACGCTGGTTGCCGAGCTACTCGACAACCAATCGTGGTTGCCGCCGCGTGGTTGCTTCAAGCGACTCGGCAACCACGCTTTGGTTTTGAACCTGGGGTTTGTTAGATAACTTCGATTCGTTGGGTTTGATTTTTGGCAAAACTTTGCATGGTCTTTAATAAGCTCACATTATCTTTGGTTTAGAAATGCTATTAAAGATTAATACTTGCTTGTGAGTTGTACAATAATATTTTGGCCTTCAAAGTTTGTGTGCCTTTCAGTATTGTTTCCTTTTTCTTGTACAATGCTAACCAACATGGAAGATCACACATAGAATTGTTCTTCTCAATGCGTACCACGTGTTTTTATAATTAATTGTTTTCGCCAAGTGTATGTTTCTCTCGCGAATCGACTTGCTATTTCGTTCTTGATACATTCAAGTTTTGCCTAACAACCATCTTTCTCCTGAACTTAATATCTAACAGGCCATAAAAAAGGACAACAAATAGAGATTTAGCCTATTGGAAGAAAATGGGAAGATTTTCATACGTGCAAACCAAGGCCACACCATAACAGTAATGCATCGTCTAAAAATTACAATTAGGGTTTGCATTTCAGTCACATCAAGTGAAATTTTGAATATTGACATGAAACTAATAATTGAAATTTGCACACAATTACATTATCTAAAATATTATTGCTCCATTTCATGTTTTTCTTGGTTGAAGGAATGAATTGAGATTTTTAATTGAAATTGGGATGCAAAATTCTTTAACAAATTATAGTAGTATAATACTGAAGTTCTAATTCTTAGAATTGGTGAAAGTTGAACCAGTTTTGAAGGAACTTCAAATTCTAAAAATTTCTATTAGAAGTGTCTCAGTGCTGCATTTGTCATGGTTCATCACTTCAATATAATCTTTAAATATACGTTTATGAGCTTATTAGTGTTTGAAAGCTGCTAATGTTGATGTTGATTGAACTCTAAAAAATACATTAGTAATGAATAGTGAAGACGTTATTTATCCAAATGAAAATAGTGGCTTTAGAAAAAGTAGAGAGATGACTGAAGTAGGTAATAAAACAAATGATAGTTGTAAAACGACAACGTATTGGACAAAACAATGAATAATAAAAAATTTAAAATTCTTATATTATTGTAAAGATACAGAGAAATGGAATACGTGCTTATTGCAAAAAGAGTGTGTACAAGGACACCTTTGCATTGCAAGAGGAGACATTCTTAGCCACTGCCATTGACCCACAAAGAGACTAAAATTAATAATTACAACACCATGTTTCTCAAATTATATGCTACGGAGTGTGGACCATTAATTTCTTTCTATGTTTATCCGGAACCTACTTTCCAGTTTCCCACAAGCTTTTAAGGGATTTTGGTGTGAATGATCTAAAAATAATATTTAATGTTTATTTTTTAGAACAAAAATATCTAATTATATATTTTGATATGTTATTGATTATTATTTCATAATAAATAAATAAATATACCTTTAATTTTAATAACTAAAAAATTGCAGTTGGATTATTAATCTTTGCAAAAAATTCAAATGAGTCCTATATTTTTATTTTTTTACAAAAAGTTAAGAAATTAACGAGTTTTTTTTTCAATTAACACTTTATTGACTAAATTGATAATATACTAAATTGTTTTATATATTTTATAAACTATTATAAAATAATTAAAATTTAAGTTTATAATTATTAATAAACATGTCAAATAAAATTATTGTTTTTATTATTAAGTAATTATATTATTTAAAATTTAAAATTTTATTTTATTATTATAACAAGTCACAAACTTGATTGTCAAATACTTTTATTTAATTGAGTTATTCGTTTATTAACAACAAATATTAAAAATCTATCATTATTCTTCATATTTTAATTTATCTTTTTATTATCGTTCAAAAATAAACAATATATAATATGTAAATTAATTTTATTAGTATTTTTTAAGTTAAAAATATAATAAGATTTGTTAAATGTCATAAAATTATATATGTCATTTTATTATTTATTTAACTTATTTTTTATTCAAAATTTTTATATTACATAGCAATTACATATACTTAAAGACAATAATTTTATATTTTTCTCTTATGAAAAAATTTAATTGACCGACTATAATGATATATTTAGTATACAAAATTAAATTATTTAATAAATATGTTGGACCCATTTGTATATTTTACAAATGTTAGGAATTAAAATACAATTTTTTTTAAATTAAAAATAAGAGCATATTTATATTTTTCATCAAATAAAAATCAATTGTGCATCAAAACACATAGATTAAAAACTTCTATGTCCAAACAAACGTTAGAAATTATTTCTACATTGAAAGTAAAGATTATGGACGACTTGCGCCAAATATTCAACTTTTAACGGAGAATTTCCTTTCTGATGTGTGTCTTGGGGTGGGTGATGGGGTTGGGGTTCTTGGAAGGATGGTACCCCCTTATAAGGGCGATCCACTCTATCCAAGAGGCTCAAGTGAAAGAATTTAAGATATAGTTGTCTTTTAGTTGACATATAATTTGACAGTCTTCTTGCATTGTTGTTAATGATTCAATTAATTCGACCTGCATTAATGTTTCGAACACATATTTGCTTTGGCGTCGATGGGGACAGTGTGATTGCTCAAACGACATTAGTCAATCTTAAATTTATTAAGAAAAAAAAAACGAATATTTGTACTTTTCATCTTTAACTTTTGTGACGTATTACTAATCTACTATTAACCTTTTTTTTAACATAAAATGTCCTCACATAAAATATCCTCGACATTTCACTTCATTATAAATTACGTCCCTATTAACAGATAATGACAAATTTACTTTCTGTTTTACATGAACAAAAATAAAATAAAGCAATAAAAAAATAAATAAAAATAAAATCGTAAAAAAGTCACATAACTTTTAACATTTTTTCACTTAAAACTGTTAAAATAAGTAAAAACTAAAAAAAAAAAAAAAAAAAAAATCAATAGCTGGCAGTGGTGGCCGCCACCACTATGCTCTCTAGCGTAGTCGATATTTCACCAAATGAATCTAACAAAAACAACAAACAACCTTTCATCAAAATATATATACAGAGACAAGCATATATGCAGCACAACGACATATGTAGGTGATTCAGAGCAATCAATGGTACTCTCTCTCTCTCTCTCTCTCTCTCTCTCAATTTGTCCTTTATAAGAAATTTCTTCTCTAATGATGTTGGAAAATGCTTGTTTAACTAAAAAGATGGACCAAAACTTGGATCACTATTGATAAATTATCATATATGTCCTTTGAAAAAGTCATATTTGAAATTTTTGAATTGTGTTTTTTCAAAGACGTATTAGACATTTATCCATAATTGTCAAATTTTTTGTCTAATTTATGGTCATTGTAGCATTACTCGATGATGCTTCATACAAGAAGCGGAATTGGAATTTTTTACTATAATTATAGCCCCCACAGATGATATTTCAGGTTGTTACAATATGCAGAACTGGAACTCACAGATGCTATTTCAGGTTTTTGATGGGTATTAATTATGGGGTAAAATTTTCTTACAAGATAAGTAGAATCAGATCCAACTTGGAACTCACGTCCCTCGCTATTCCAGCCTTAAAAAGAATTTGTTTTTTGAATTTTGCGAAAAGTTTGCCTGTTCTCTTTGCTCCATTTCAACGCTATGACATAAATTTGTAGAGATCCAAAGAGCATGTTTGGCATGCAGAAGTACACAATATAGTACTGTACAATAATAGACAAGATTTTAATTTCTAGTACTACCGGTGCACCATACCAAAAGCCAAAAGGGAATTTATGACATGGAGCTCAGGCTCCAAAGTAAGTATCATCATTTACAGCATGGAGTCGAGATAATAAGCAAACCTAATTCGGTGAGAACATACAAAGATGGTTGAGTGACTTAGCTAATCTAGCCATATAAAATTTAAATACAGAGAAACAAAAGTGATGAGCGACTCAATCTGGTCAGAAATTACATAGAAGCTTCCATTCTATCTGCTGCTGCTGCTGGCATCCTGTTTTCCCCAAGATCATTATCTTGGAGCTGATCGTCCTGCCTGATATGGATGCTGCACAAATAGGTACCATATTTTAGACTTGGATGCAAAACAAGACTGCAGAACTTGTTGCAACAGACAACAGTATCTTTGGTAAGGTGAACCAAGTACTATTAAATATGCATTAAGAATGAAAAAGAAGCTAAAATGTGGTTCATTATACAGTCCACTCCACTCTGCTCCGCTCCGAGCCAAACGAGCTGTAAATGTTATATTGACTTCCAAAATAATAGTTCTCGAGGAATATAGCGCAAGATGGAAACTGTATGCTAGTTTTAGTTCATTAAAAAAATTGATCATCAAACGGTTATTGAAAAGATCATGCAACAGTCTGTATTCCAATTTTGTTGATTACATTTGGCAAACCTGTATACCAAGATATTTATATCCTTCTAAATAGAGGACTGATTAAGATTGGATTGATAGAAATGAACAAAGCAACTCAATTTTTCCATCCGTTCCTTGTAAGAGTATCTTGAGGTCACTAAGAGTAGAGGTGGCAAAATGGGCTGGCCCAGATAACCAACACTCTCGGCCGTGCTCGCCCATTAAAAAGTTGATAAAATAAAATTGGCCCAAGACAACTAACCCACCAGGCCGATCGGGCTGAAGCTAAACCTGCTCGATAAAAGTTTTTAGTGAAGCTTCAGCAACGGGGGATTTCTCCCATCCTCTGGTCGCGTCTCCCCTCCTCTAGTCGCGTTCTCGAATTCAAGGGGTAGGGGTAGGGGTAGGTTTTTTTTTTTTTAAATTATAAATAACTGTTTTAAAAAATAAATTGAAAATTGAAATTGAGCTAGCCCACTAGCCCTGTGGCCCAATTCGGGCTGGGTTGACCCATTAAATATCAGCCCATGTAAAATTGGATAAGGGCTAGCCCAGTCCAATTTTTTGTGTGGCACGTCCAATTTTGGGTTGGGCTGGCCCGTCTGACCCATTTGCTAGTTAGAGAGGCTCAACAAAGCCCTAATGAACTATTTTGAGTCACTACATAATTCCTAATTCTCCATTGTGCTCGATCGAGGTAACGGTTTCTTTGTCAAACTACAAGTTGCCTATCTTTTGCAACTCCTTAATTTATCACTTGCTTAGCTTTTCATCTTCCCACAACCTACCATTGCAATTATCACATTATTTATTCACAAGTTACAAGATATCCACATTTCTGAAAGAAGTTCACAATACATTGCTCTCCATGAACCAGAGATTCAGTGTTTTTTTGACCCCATAGCTATTAGCCAATAGAATTTATAAAAAATCGGCCAACATCAGCTTATTGAAAATTTAACTTCTAACGTCTGCTTGTTATTAAATGTTGAAAGCTACAATGAAATCAGGAGGGACTGCCAACAAATATGTTCGAGGCATTACCTGAGCAGTGTACGATGAGCTTTGACCAAGGAACTGAACAAATTCTCGCTTCTTTATTTCATAGTTGAACTTTGCATGGTCCAACAGTGCCTGCTCCCTCTGCATATCTTCCCACATTCTTTCCTTCTTCCAATTTGTCTCCTTCATTCGCTTTTCAGTTTCAAAATAGTTCTCATGTAGTTTCAACACTTCAGAATTTTTTGGGAATTTCACATCTATGACTTCCCTTAAATCAGAAAAACTGAAGGTGAAATTATATTCAACAAAGTCACCATTTGCAATTGAACATTGACAATTATTTCTAACATGCACGATTAAACCTGTGATTACTCATCAGAATGAGGTTGAATCTATGTCAAATGAATAAATTAAAACTACGGATATGCTTTCATTGTGTCACATTTTAGCAAGATATTGACAAACACTGCATTAAGGTCAAACTTCTTACCGATTGCCTAAGGGGAACACCCCGGGTCTTCTTACCATCCCACCATCAAGAGATATGGCTCCATTAGTTATACAAGGAAGAGCCTTCAGCATATCTTCTCTTGATTTATACACTTGCAAATTCAAGAAGAGGTTATAGAATAGTGTCTCTCTTAGGCCATTCCCATTATTTGAGATGTAATGCAAGTGCACGCTATCAATTGTGATCATATTCACTGCAAAACCAAGAAAGCCGAACGGAGGCTCCCCGTCGGGTAATCTTGGCTTTAGAAGATCAAGCCTCCTTTGTGGGTCATTAGCCATGAATTCACCAACATATGGACTGAACACACACCATAAAAGTGAGAATAAAGCAAAATGAAAGTTGAAAGCTAATTGATCAAACAACAAAACAATGAGCTCTGACATAACATACACCTTAGACTTTCAAGACAAAAGACAAGAAAGGGAGCATCCACGGGCCTCCCAATAGAAGATCCAAGTCCATGAAGGCCCAAACTTTTATTTATCAAGCCCTCTTTGTCATATGCTTCCAGCGCTTTAACACCTTCATGGGTCTTGCAAACCACTGCTAGCATGGTTTCTAACCCCAAGTACCCTGAAAGAAGCCTAGGTTCCAGAATATAATAACACGTCAGCCATGTACAGAATAATTACAGTACATTTTTTACCACATTTCTTACTAATTTTCTAACATCCGTCATCCATAAACTAGTGAATTTTACATTCAGTTAGTTAATATCAATGACACGTATTCCAGGATCTAAGCCACTTGAAGAATCAATACTCACTGGCATAAAGAAGGAAAACAGGCAGAGAATCATTTATATATAGACACTCTTAAATAATGAGATTCTAGAACATAAATCACACGTAAAAGAAAACAGTATCTTAAAATAAGCCAATGCTAAGATACTTCAAGATATTCTAGTATATCAAACTATACTTTAAGGCAATAATAAAATTACAACAAGGAAAAGGGGAAAGAGTCTTAGAGAACAAGAACTGCAGAACTGAACCAACCTGCTAAGGTTATCATCATCAACTTTTCCAAGTGTAGCAACAATACCAACTACGTCCTTTGTCCATTGAAGATTAGAAGCCTGAGCTCCGTGATGGGTTTTCAGCTGACACAAAATGGCAGCTGCAGATTTCTCATGCCTAAGCATATGTTCAATTGTTTCGTCCTCACTCTTTACATGGACATGGTCCTCATTTTCCGTTGCACGATTTGTTGTATGATATTTGCCAAGAGCAACTAGATGAACATAGCAGCAGATAATTACTTCAAGATGCAATTTGGACATAACAAGACAGAATAGAGCCAGGATGGCAGCCAAACTGAAAAGGAGTCAAAGACTCCATAATTACAGCCATAAATTATGTCTTAATAGCTTTATCATTAGTAAGTTCACAAATTAACAGGGCGGCATATGCTCCCCACAATAACATTAGAGATGCTGTAATCACAGTTGAAGCACCAAGTTTTTTGTCATTATATTATATAATTCAATACTATCAAATCGTCAACAGCATGACTAAAATCTCGCGTGAATTCCCCTTTTGCGAACATGGAAGTGCGTGTTAACATCGCCAATGGAACTGAATGAAATTTGGAAACACAGATACCTTGCATATCTAAAATTGACTCCTCCAGTCTGTTTTGCTGTGCCTTTAAGCACTTGACATTGTCTTCGTAGTGCTTAATTTTTTGACCTAATGCTTGTAAATCATCCTGAAGTTTCTGCAACAATTGAATCAACTTGTTTTAGTTTTACTTTGGTTGTCATTTTCTCTTAAGCAATACGGGTATACCAGAAGACGGTTAAATGATCAAGACGACGTAAATTTGTCAATATCTTCACCAAAAAAGCAACTGGTATTTAGTAAACAAAGGACAACCTTTGAATAGTTAACAATATATTCTGCCTGCTGACTATAGGTTCCATTTTGCATGTCCTCCCCTGAAACCATATTCTGACCAGCGTGCCTCAATGCTGATAGATTAGAGGCAACCGATGCCCTCCTATTGATTGAAAGCTGGCAAAACAAGAGCATCACTTATTCTTAAATACCAGGATGTATTCAGGAAATACTCAAACATACATGTGCGGATATGATATTCCTTGTCATTTTAATAATAAGAGACAAGTGACGCCAGTTCGAGAATTTTTCAATCCTCATTTGTTACTTTTATTAAGCACCACCCTCAAGTCTTCCTTGGGGTAAAAAAAAAAAAAAATACACTTGGCATGCACATTAAAAATTCAAAGGTCTGATGTCAATCTCCTTTCCACATTATGGTTGATGACGAGAAAGTTTGGTTCACCATATCTTGTCATGGGTAAATAGTTGTGGATAAAGGTTTGAGTCAGGCTGAAAGCATCAGCACGTACGATGGCATACCCAATTTTATAACATCTACATCTTGTATTCGTAATCCAGAGACCCCAAAAAACAGAAATGAATATAATTTTTGAAATCAACTAAAATTTATAGCATCAGAAGCTGGCATAAACCAGGGAAAGACAGAGAAATTCAATTCAAGAAAATCTTAATTTTGACAAAAATATAAAAGATGCAGCTTAACAAACACAACCCAGGATCCATTCAATAAAAGTCATAATTTCCAAAATGTCATTTAAATAATTCAAATTCCCCTATATTGAAGACAAAATTTTGGTATAAACCTCCAATTCTATCAATGTTTCCCATACAACCAAATAGCCATAAAAAAATATGTGAAAACATGCACCAAAAGAGTCATAATTTCAGTTCCTCTGCCCACATTTCAACATTTCTAAAACGCCCAGACCCCAACCCTCAAACATCAATTTCAACTCTTATAAACACTCGCATGCATGACTGCATTTCCAGTTTCTATAGCAGCAAAGAACATCTACAGATTTGAAAAAAGAGAGAGGGTAAAATCGGTCAAACCCATTTTTCACTTGCGAATTCCCCTACGTTGATGCAGAATGTTTGCATAAACCTCCAATTCCATCAATGTTTCACATAAAACAACAATTTCGAGAAAAATATGTAAAAACAAGCACCAAAAGTCATAATTTCAGTTTCTCGGCACGCATTTAAAGTTTAAACATTTCTAGAACCCCTGAACCCTCATTCTCAAAATATCAATTTCAACTCTTATACACCTAACATGCATGATACATGACTGCATTCCAATTTCTAGAGCTGCAAGAACATTCATAACTGTCAAGAAAAAACTGTAAAAGTGGTCAAACCCATTTTTCACTTACAAATTAGATATTTACAAACATAAAAATCGTAAGTAATCATTATTTGGGAAGAAAAAAACGCAAGTGAGGGACCTGGAGCGAGTCGTCCGTCGAGATTCGCCGCCGGCCGCCGGTCGATGGCTCTACTGAGTAGTGAGAAACAGAGAGGTGTCACTATAGAGAGAAAAAGAGGGAGTTGTAGTTTACTATTAAACTGACAATATTCAGAAATTTACGTTGTTTTACAGCGTGCTGCACCCGATTAAAAGCGCTTTTAATCTCTCTCTCCCTCTTTTTTTTTCTCCTGTGGATCAGTAGGTAGGTAAGCACATTTTTCTATTTTACTTTTTGGAGCAGGTGCGGGGTGCGTCTGTGAATAAACGGGATAAATTGCACTAGAGGTCATTGAACTTTCACCTATATTTGCAATTAGTTCACTCAACTTCAATTTAGTACAATCAAACTATTATACTTGTGAGTATCACCCCGTTTAGATTTCATCAATGAGCCTACTCACGTATCCATCAAACTAGGCATGCCATCAACATGTCAGTCCATTTTTCAAGCCAGCTTATCTAAAATTGCAATAAAGTCACTGAACATTCAAAATACTTGCAATTAGGTCATCAAACTTTAATTTGATGTAATCAAACCACTACAATTTAATTTACGAGCAAATTATGTCACACCACTTGAGTTTCATCAATGAGCCTACCATGGTTAGATGATTTAAGATCAGTTGATTTAGTTGAAAAACGTCCAACATGAAAAAAGAACGTAAACATATATTTATTTTACTAATTATGTTTTGAAGGTATAACTTTCCATAATAAATCTAACATTACACATTATTTAGAGGACATCATAAAAATTGAAAAGATTTATGAATAAGAAAATCAAAAACCTCGTGCCCTTATTTTGAAGAAACTTGAAGATTATGAGGATCAAATGGAAGACCGCAAGGAGAAGAATGCACCATGGCTCTCTGTGCCACATTTTGAGGACTTGGGCCAGAAGGGATCGTTGCCCGACTACTCCATGGACTTCTCAAAAATCAGAGAAATAAGAAAGCAAAACAAGAGGGGTCCATTAAGAGCGAATCTTGGAAACGTGGAAGACTCGTCTATTGGACCACGAGAAATTCAAACACCAAGTGGCGAGTATAAGTTTTATCTAATTTCTATTCATTTAATTATTATCATTGCTGTATTTTTGGAACAATAAAACAATATTATTATATTATCAAGCAACTATGTTGTAATTCTACAAACAGTTATCGAATTATTTAACAATAATTTATAACCGTATAGAAAGTAAGTATATAATTTTAAAATCTTTTTATCTCGCTTTAATATAGATAGACTTGAAATAGTACATATTGTGATGTAGTTCTATTAATATTTAATTTAACTTCAATTGAACTATAATTGATAAAAGCAATATATTTTAGGACATCATATGTAGTGCATGTTTCGTTGGGTTTAAAATAAACAATTTTTTTTTTCTATACTCATTTTCAATCACATTTTTTATGGGACCCGCAACTTTTCAACTACACATTTCACCAATTTTTTTTAAAATTTTCTAAAAAAATACTTTTAAACTCTACCAAACATACATCTAATGTTTACTCAAAATAAAAAGCGGGTGACAGTTGATAATTAACATTATAAAATATATTTCAATATTTTCAAATGGCAAATAATTTATTTAGAAATAATTTTAACCTATTTCAAGTTTTCCTGGTGATAGACTTGTTGAACCACAGTTAGGTACCTAATACACAGTTGTCCCATCATTTGGGAGTTGCCACGAACCTCCATTACATGTATTACCGCACCTACAATGCAAAACTATATGAACGAGTACTAAACAAGTAACGACATGCATGAACATAAACATGATTTCCAATCTCTTTTTTCCATTACAATCACATTCTCAAAATTAATGCATCTCCTCAATATTTCATCTTATTCGTCTTTTATTTCTTGGGCCCCAAATCCTACTATGGTGTATGTATAAGCTCAAATATCAATATGATCAATAACAAACGTGCAATTCAGTGCATGTGGGTCCATCGTCATCCAGATCATAGTTGTATCTGTCATTGTCCACCAAGACTCACGATATTGCACTGGAAAATATAACATATAAATTAGACTTGATATATGCATACGGTGCTCATCATGCCGATATGTAGCCCCAAGGCCACTAAAGGACCTTATGACACCATCCATAGCGCCAAACCACCAACACCCTATCATCGGCTACCCTTAATGATCATCGAGAGTTTTGAGCAATGTACCAAATGTGAAGATTAGTACGATACACCCATAGGACGATTTTATTATATTCACTGTTATCATCTCATTCCAACTATTTTATATGAATATTCATAATCTTCGTTTTCTTACTTTCTCAGCTCATGTATATGCATTGTGTGTACACATGAATGCCACAATATATCTCATACTCCATATATGAGTCATAATGACATATGACAATATTCTATTGTAAATCCATGTAAATTAATAAAAACATTGTATAAT
This sequence comes from Forsythia suspensa, assembly GCA_023638005.1. Classification (NCBI taxonomy): domain Eukaryota; kingdom Viridiplantae; phylum Streptophyta; class Magnoliopsida; order Lamiales; family Oleaceae; genus Forsythia; species Forsythia suspensa. Next base: position 50,887,536 of record CM042666.1, read on the forward strand.
CCAATCATATCCCATATACTCCAATCACATACATATATTTAGGGTGGATGTGATTTTGGTTCCGAATAAAAACGAATTGAAACTATTGTGTATCTTGTAAATAAAATCATCGATTCCAACTTAAATTATGGAACGAAACCGGAACCAACCCGTTCAATTCAATTCCATAATTAAAGTTTTTAAAATTGTCATATTTCTAACAAGTTTTTTTATTTCTTTATTTGAAACAACACTATAATCTAAATACTCTTGTATTGAGATGGAACCTTGTTTGAGAAGTCCCTATCTAGTTTATAAATTTCTCTAGAGGCTTTGACCAATTAAGATAGGTCTATTATTTTACAATTTTAAATCTCGGAGAAAATTCTTGTAATTATATTTTTCTCAAAAGTTTCACAAATCACATTTCAACCTCATAAAATTTATTTACATTGCTAAAAATCCTCCAAAGAATTTCTAAAAATCAGTGAAAAATTCTAGAATATTACACGAACTATACCGACCATCACCATAATCACCACGACTACCATCAAAACCACTCTCTCAACGTCGAGAATGAACTTCTTCAGGTACTTCAACTGCTGCGTGAAGGATTGACGTTTATTGAGCAATTTGATACATTTGATGAGTTTTGTCTTAACAATGTAATGTGAAATTGGTTTTCTATGTTTTGACAAAGTTTATCTTTAAAATAGAAATTATCGAACCCGTTTGTTTGTTCTAAAAGAAATAAAAATCAAATACCTCAAATTTTTTGCATTCAAAAAAATGGTGACGTGGATTAAATATAGTGGCATGATTGCACTTAATTGAAGTTTAGTGACCTAGTTGCAAGCATGGTGAAATTTCAGTAACATCCTATGCAATTGCACTTGAGCTGAAGTGGAAAATTGGCTGACACCTTCGGTCGTCGTTAGTTTTGGCGAACATGTCAACGTGCTCATTGACAGAATCCAAATAGAATGACCTGATTGCTTGTAAACTAAAGTTATTTACCTAAATAGACACTTTAAACGAGACCAAATGTGTTGTTCATCTTCCTGTGTTTATTGACCCCTTTGACAAGATGAACTTTATTATTATTATTCGATTTTCTTTTTCAATTAAAAATAAAAGTATAATCTTCTAAAAAAAAAATAAAATAAAATGCATGGATAAAGTTTTAATAAGTACGTAAAACCGCTCAGTGAAGACTAAACCAACTTATTCTTCAATTTCTTTGTACCAAGTTTATTAATTTTCATTAAAAATAAGTTTATTTTAACAAAAAAAACTAATTCAAGTTTATAAAAATCTTGAAAAAAAAGAAAGAAAATGCAAGGATAAATCTTTAATAAATTAGAGAAAAATATTTATTTGATGTTGTCTTCTATTACAGTTGTGTTGTATAAGAAATAAAATTCACCTTTGTATGCGAAAAATAGAAGGAAGAAGCATTACTGGTGTTTAGCCTTGTGGACTCTACGGTTGATCGGTGCCTTTTTCTCTTCAAATTTTATTCATACATTTCATATAATTTATAACTTTTACTTAATTTTTATCCATACATTTCGTAGAATCAACTGCTTATAATCTAAAAAAATTTTAACAAACAAGCATAAAATATATGAGTTACGTGTATCTATTAGTCTTTAAGACACTTGTCAAAAAAAAGTATATGCCAACTATGAGACAAACTATTAATGTACCAAGTTTTCAGAAAAATTGATATTAATTTTGACGATATTTTTCATGAGTTATTTTGTAAAACATGTCACGACCTGACTTTTTAAAATCTAGATAATTTGTAGGAATGGAAATAGAGTAGGATAGGGCCAATGGAGACTCTTTTTGTCCCACCGTGTCTGAAATTTTTGGAAGACGGGACGAAAGACGGAGATTAAAATATCTCTATTTATCGCTCCGTTTAATTAATTAATTATTTTTTATTTTTTTAAATATAATTTAAATTTTAAAATATAAAAATAAAATAAAACAAAATAATTCAAAGTAAGACAAAGTGAGAACAAGGCGAAACAAAGTATTTTGCCATTCTTAATAATCACAACTGTATGGAGTTTCTCCTATACTGACTCAAAAATTCATTATACGTCTATCTTCAACTTTTTCAAATTTTTTTTTCAATTTCTCTAATTTCTCTTTTCCAATTCTCTTTCTCTTCACAATTCTTCTCAAAATCTTTCCTTCTCAATTTCGATTTTATTCCTCTATTAATTTCTATTTATTTTTCTAAGGTCAAATTCCAACTATAAAGTATACTAGTTTGCCTTCAATAGTAAGGCAAATTGTGCACGAAAAAAAAAAAAAGAAGAAGAAAAGCTAGATAGCATATGTGCTTTTCAAAATTGGATAAATTAATCATCAATGTGACGGGCATATTTGCTTTTTCCCGAGTGTCACTAAGATATAAATCTCATTTGGTGAAAAATTTGAGAAACATATTGAATAAATCCCCATTAAATATTGGGAAATTGACGCAAATGGTCTCTCACCTTTGTTTTCGGTGCATAAATCATCCATAATGTTTGTTTTTTACACACAAGACCTTTAACCAATTTGTTTTGGTACCAATTAGTCTTTATTTAATGAAAAGATAAATATTAAATTAGAAAAAATTGTAATTGATTTCTAATCTTTGCTGTTAAATAGGTTTTTATTAAATATTAGAAAAAGATGAAACATTTTCCTTATTTATCTCTCCCAAATTATAAAAGAACTTACTTTATAGAGGTGTATTAAATTTTTCATTTTCCTAATATACCCTTATTTAATTTACATTGTTATCAACTCAAAATATGTATTTAAATTTATTAGATTCATGAATGACTACTATTAAATGGGGGTATAATAAAAAAGTGTGTGAAAATTTATAATTTCAATTACATTTGAGATTTCTTAATCTTAAATATATCACGGATTATTTAATTAATTTAGCATCTTAAGTATATCACCATTGTCGTGTCAATTAAATTTTTCATAAGAGAAAAATGTAAAATTATTGCGCTTTTAAGTATATATAATTGCTATGTGATTTGAAAAACTTGAATAAAAATTAAATTAAATAAATAACAAAACGGCATATATAATTTTATAACATTGAATCAATCTTATTATATTTTTTTAACATAAAAATACTAATAAAAATTAATTTACACATTATGTAATCTTTATTTTGAACGATAAATTAAAATATAAGAATACAATTGGAGCTCTAATTTGTAGTTAATAAACGAATAGCTCAATTAAATAAAAGTATTTAAGCATCAAATTTGTGACTTTTTTTTTTTTTTTTTTATGTTGTAACAATAAAATAAAAATTTTAAATTTTAAAAATATAATTACTTAATAATAAAAAATAATTTTATTTAACATATTTATTAATAATTATGAGTTTAAATTTGAGTTATTTTATAATAGTTCGTAAAATATACAAAACAATTTAATATATTATCAATTTGACCAATAAAGTGTTAATTCAAAAAAAAAAAAAAAAAAATTTAGTACATTATCAATTTAGTATGTAAGTTTTTTTTTTTTTTTATAAAAAAAAATTTATCGGACACATTTGCACTTTTTGCAAAGATTAGAAACCCAATTATAATTTTCTCTAATTAAAACTAAAGGCATATTTGTCTTTTTATCAAATAATGATCAATTGTGCACTAAAATACATAGGTTAAAAGTCTTTTCAAAAACAAATGTTAGAAATAATTTACGACTGAGAACAAATGTGAGAAATCATTTGCACCAATTTCCCTTAAATATTTTTGGTATAATATATATATCTATCTATGTGTGTGTGCACAAGTGTACGTTAGAAAGTCCAATATAATAACACTATTATCTGTTTATTATTAGGAATATCATCAAAAACTATAATTAATGTAAGATCAAAATTTTAACTCATTTTTCTTCTCCAATCTTGTCAAGCGCTATCCACTCCAGCATAGGAAACATTTAAGCTAATGATCAAAATTTTAATTTCTTTTCTTTTTCTTAGTAATAACGACTGTCCAATCTACTTTACCAAATATTCCATCAGAATATATATACTATCTAAAATGAGTGGCAAGGCTGAATTTTCACTCAAACAAACACAATTTTAACACCTTAATATGGTTTCAATTAAAACAAAAACACAGCAAATTTCCTTCCTAAATGTTCTTTCAACATAGATTTGTGAACCAATAGACACACTCTTCCCATTCCTTGTACAACCACCTTAATAAACAATATAAGCCTGCTATACTAATTGTCTTGACAACTACTGAATGCTGCAAAATGCTTTCATCTATTCAAACCATGCCAACCAAAAATAATGAAAACTACATAAATATTAACAAAACATTGGTTTCAGACAAAAAGTTTGTTATCTTTTCAACAATTCATCAACCTGTTTTATTACACCTCAACCACACACACACACACACACACACACACACACATATATAAACATATGTTATCCATTTATCAACCAACAAGTGCCAGTTTAAAATCACTATCTAGTAGTTCAACAACTAAAAGAATGTGGTCTGACAAATATATTGAATAATCTCTTTCCTAAACAAGGAGCTACACCAACACTGTTAGATGTTCTATTTATTTTTGCCCGACTTGTTTGCCCAGCTATCTAGCACGGATCCATTTTCAAGTTTAGGAGCTACACCAGCACTGTTAGATGTTCTGTTCATTCTTGCATGACTTGTTTTCCCAGATACCCACCATCGATCCATTCACTTAAGGACTTTAGATACCTATTTCGCGTGGTATGAAATGTTTCCAAAGCTCTTTGATGCGCTCTATGCTCTTCGTCCAGTTGGCTGGTTGTCTCCATAAGCTCTAATTGTTTTTCTTCTATTAAAGCTGAAAATCCACAGTAAAGAAAAGTTTGGGTTAGTATACTAAATGCATGGTATGCAGTACCAGAGATGACTCAACAATGATTAACAAGATTTCAGCCCTCTTACCAAAGATGCACTAAGAAATCACTCCTATATTTTTTTGGACAATAGTGTCACAAGTCAAAGAGGAAAAATTTAAGGGAAATGATAAAAACAATATGTATGACCAGGCAAATCTAATGGGAATAGAATAACTGATGAATAACTCATCAAACGGATAGTAACGCCTCAAAAATAAAGAGAGAATATCCAAAATTTTAGCATTTATGGAGATCATGCCACGCTTGTTGAATAGTGTTAAATAAATCTCATGAAGTGTGCAAGTGATAGAATATGAATCCCACACCGGTGACATGGATGAGAATCGAGTATAGAAACGGATCGAATTTATTGAAGCTAAAAACCTTGAATTTGAGACTGCCGACATTTGAGCATTTCCAAATTCCTTTCATGCTTGCCAATCAACAAACCATACTTGCAAATCTTTTCCTCAAGCCCCTGTAGATAAAATTATCTTTCAAACGTGAAATATGTAAAATGACATATATTTCTATATTGAGTTTTCTGTAATGGTAGTACCCCAAGTTTATGCTTTTGAAATTTTATATAGGCTAAATGCAAGTAACACCTCTAAAATAGAGGCTTCCTGAATCAGAATACCTTTTGGTGAAGTGCATTGCTCCCAGAAAAATTTCCCCGATCCTCAAAAGCTGGTGAGTCCTGAAGACCCGATATCCTTCCATCTGAATTTTCATTCTGGACATTAAATTGGACCACTTTTGGCACCTGCAAGGAAGGTGAATCGTTGAAAAGGATTAATTTTCCAACTGCACTTTGCGGCGAGATATTTTTTTGATCCAATTTGGGAACCCTCAAGGAAGGTGATTCCCGCAGCTGCAATATATTTCCATATGAACTTCGCAGCTGAACATGATTTTCCATTAAGTCCTGCTCAACATGAACCTATACAAAAGAATTTTCACACAAACATAAGACACTATCATTAGAAAAGAAATGAGGTTTAGAAAATGTTGCAACCTCTATATCTAAGTTTATCTCTGGATAACGAGAGTGAGCAGCTGTGAAGGAGAAAATCCCTGCCCTCTGAGGGAGACGAATAGAGCGAATACAACATTGTCCATGCAGGAAATTGTAACGTACAGAATCATCAATATCAAACGAATCAGACTTTAACATGAGAGTATGAAACTGTCCATGTTCCTCTTCACCATGGATACTTCTATCCACTTCTCCTTCAGAATTGACTATCTCAAACACAAGATTGTCCAGTTGAGAACCAGCAGCACAATGCTTTGGAACCTGATATTGAGGAAACATCAAATATAATATGTTTCAAAAGCCTCGACTGTTCAAATATTTTCTCGGTGTAAAAGAGGAAAAAACAATGTGGAAGAAGAAAAGGTGTACAAACCTTTGAAGCTGTTGTGAGCCTTCTCATATCAGTTTTAAACACTAACTTGTCGAGGACTTTCTCTTGGAATAATACAGAAATGGAAACTGTATGGGGAAAGAATTTTAAACTAAATTACCAGAATAACATAATTTGTGAAAATATCATTTCAAAGTAGTTGGCCACAAAATTGGTATCGCGCAAAATGTGTTAGGCTAAAAGAACAAGTGAATTTACCTGGTGTGCACTTGGCCTACATTCACAGGCAATTATGAGAGGAATTTTATAAATAACCAAAGGAGAACACAAAAGAGTTGTTCTCAAATCCCTGACACCTAATACTCCCCAAGTATTTATAGTGAACGATACTAAGGAAATCCAAGGTCTCGCCAAAAAGATAGCTCTCCACTACTACTACTGAAATTGGGATGAATTTTAAAGCACAAACTGGACTCCAATAGATAGGTAAAAGAAAGGGAGGGCTAAGACTTATTATTGCAATGTGGGAATAGACAAAGTAAGCCTAATTCAAAAGCCACTAATGAACATTTGAGGTTGACGGCTAGGCAGAAGAAGTACACGAAGAACATGATTATGAATGATAACCTCTAATAGTTTCTCTACAATCCCAAAGTCTAATATGGACATTTCTTAAGAGATAATAATCAACAATTCTAGATTTGGAAAATGAGCACAAAGCTTAAAACCGTCATGTTTGGAGAATGAAGGAGCATACATATTTAGAAGTGGATCAAAACAAAAGGCTGAAGTTGCATACCATGTTTATCGTATCCCTTAGAAACTTTTAAACTGCCGCTCAGGTCAACACACCCATGATCATCTACCTGTCAGTAAACAAAGTCATAATTAGGGAATCTGAATATTTGACAGAACACAGTAGAGTTGATAACAAGTATTCTAAAAGTGATGTCATAAAATAGTTCTTATTTACTTCATGTTAGAATTTTTTTGACATGTTCCATCATGAGTCGGATTATGCCACACTCTAAAATAGCCTCAGCCTACAATTTTTTATTAAACCACCTCATCTGAAAACTTAAGCTGTTAGAAAGGGTTAAATTTGATCTTCAACATGCCCCCTCACGTGCAAGCTAGATTATTTTCTTATTTAAGGCATGACGTGTACAATTTTTAATTTTCATAAACAAGTGGGACTGAGAATTGAACCTAGTGTCCTTGTTGGCTCTTCTACTATAATAAATCAGGTAATCCAAAAGCTTAAGCTATTATACAAGTTTAAATTTAGTCTTCAACAATTTCAATTACCAATGCTACCCCTTTGCCACAACCATCAAAATAATTTCTAAATGATATAAATATATTGTGATATCTATTTCTTAAATTTGGACAAGTAATAGGGTCCTGGGTAGCTCCTTGGTCAACTTATGAGACTAAGAATACTATAGAACGTTTTCCACTCTGCTTTAAAAGACCAGTTAACAAAGCCTGTTTTGACCTACCTTACATACATATCTGTCTTTATCTAGAAATAAAAACCCGTCGGCATGCAAGTGGATAACCTCATCTTCTTTGATGTGATTACCATATGAATCAAACAGCTGCAAAATGGAAACAATATACATTGTCAATGCATAATGTTGAGAAAAAACAAACCAAAAAATCCATAGAGATGTCAAGAGCAAAAATGAAGAGTACAAGCACAATATTGATGTGGTTTTATCCATACTTTTCTGAAAAATAAAAAATGAATTTGCAGTGAAAGCATGAGTATTCAGATGACACCCATAAACGTGTGGTGAATAATAATAATGGGTCACAACAATGACAGATACAAGCGGCATACCTCTAATACAAGTTTCTCGATTATCTGTCCCGGAAGCAATCGTCTGCTTAATGTTGTTGGATGTACCATGACACTTTGTGGAGCTTCAGGAATGACTAACAGCAGAGGAGTTATTCAGGGTGAGAATTTAAGCAATGAATACCAGGAATGAAATAAAATAATTGATACTCATACACGTCTTATATAAATTGTTTCTGCAGCAATTTGGAATACCTCGACAAGCAATAGCTACAGCATGTTTTTCATCTAGCGAGCTTATGATTAATGAGGCTTCATAACTCGGCTGAATCTTATACAATTCATTGCTTATCACTGAGATATCCTATAGAGATTACAATTTTTGAGTCAAGGCATTTTGGCATTAGATATATGAGCAAAATAGTATCAGACAGCACTTAAAACTACCTTAATTTGCATGGATAATTTATCAGGTGTTAAATCCACGTTCATACTACATTTATGAGCAAGAACAGCACTGTTTGAGCTGAGACTGGTAGTCAGTTCTGGCACACATGTGAATGGAACACGGTTGCTATATCTATCATAGCATGCTACAGAAAGAGGTGGGAAATACGAACCAATCCTGTCCAATGATTATGCCTATTCAGTCTATTTCCAAATGTAAAGAAGATAGCATATAAGAAAGAAAACAAGTGAAGTTAAAACTAGTATCAGAAAGCACTTGGGACTACCTTAATTTTGGCATTAGATATATGAGCAAAATAGTATCAGAAAGCACTTAAAACCAATTTACATGTCAGGTGTTAAATCCACGTTCATACTACATTTATGAGCAAGAACAGCACTGTTTGAGCTGAGCCTGGTAGTCAGTTCTGGCACACATGTGAATGGAACACGGTTGCTATATCTTCCAATGTAAACCAATCCTGTCCAATGATTATGCCTATTCAGTCTAGCAAAAATTTTCCAATGTAAAGAAGATAGCAGGTTTGCTCTTTCTATATAAGAAAGAAAACAAGTGAAGTTCGGCAATTATATCAACAACTAAAAATGTAATAAATCAACAAAATATATCTACCCAACTAAAAATGTAATAAATCAACAATAGCAGAAAGAATTAGTCTGGGCAGACCCAATATATTATATGGATCATAAACTTACCAGATAGGCAGCTTTAGCTTACCTTATCGTAGTTGCCTTACGCTTCTCACTTAAAACTTTCCAACAATCAACCTCAGACAATGCCTTTACTCGCACTCGTCTTTCACAATTGACATCCCTCAGCTCTTTCTAACAAATAAAAATCCAAATGCAGCAAATACAGGATCAGAGATGGATCCCTTACATTTAAGCACGGGTTATAGAAGAGCAGGCACATGTATATTACTTACAAGAGAGAAAAAAAACGTATAGATTCCAGCTTTCTGAAATATGCAGGATAACTTCGATCCCACTGGAAACATATACAAACCATGAAACCCCTTATATGATGAAGGTGTTATTCTCCCAGAATAAACATGATTAACACTTCCAACAGTCCTGTCATAAGCCTGGAATTTGACTTTCAGACTCATTTCAAAATTTTCTCGGACAATGAACTTTTGGTTCAAGTTTTCAGAGGTGCTATTGGGGTTGAAAGCCTTTGGACGAATGACCGCAATGATTTTCTCTGGAGGAGCATATCCAGCTTCTATGTCATCAACGGGTAATGCCTGCAAAGGAAGACAAATTGAATAGAAAGTAAGTTCATAAATGTAATAGAGTTGCTTCCATCTCTTCCTTGTGATAGGCTTAAAGGGAAAGCTTGAGATGAACCAAACCAAGTGTATCCTTAGGCTGATGTGTTCCTATATAGATAATGCTCAAATCAGGATGCATTTCATTTTCCTTTCAGTATGAACTGTGCTCTTTTATCATGTATTTATTATCAAATTGATTCATAAATGTGTACTGATTATCTTAGTGGGACAAGTAGAAGGTCGTACTGACAACCCACAAGTAGCCGACTTGTAATAAAAGCTGATCTTTCAATGTCACATCTCTAATGGACATTCATTAGGATTTCTAACATCTCAATTCAACCTTTTCATGTACAATCAAGCTAGTTTCCACATTTATGACATGGAGCATGGTCCGATCCATGAACCCATAAAACGAGATTGAAAAAGATTTACCAAACCAAATGCTAGCAAAAAGCAGCTCAACTCTATTTTCCTTATCTAGGAAAATTGTAACTAAAAACTTCATTTATTTACTTGCTGCATTCTGGAGGCAGTGGGATATAAAATGATTTGGAACTCTAGCTTTATGCATTTACTGAGAAGCAAGAAATAATATCTCAAGAAAATATGTTTGGAAGTAGAGACAAAAGAAACTGCTTCAACTAACCCAGTCAACCTCCAATTCTTGACAATTGGAATGGTTCAGTACATCAATGACGGACGGGGATTTTTGACGTGCTTTCTCAATTTGATTCTTCCACTCGGTATCACTTATGGCTATACACTGCATTGAAGGACACTAGAATTAGTAACGTTTTGGCACAATAAGCCAGTAAAACATCTTCAGATGAATGCAAAAATAAGGGAAAATCCAAACAATGTTAAACTAAACGACTGGCCTTTCCAGAATCGATCACACCAATTGGTAACGACAGAGAACTGCGAACGTCAATGCAGTTATTTCCATTGTCAACTGAAAGGAGGCAACCTTGGTCCTCTGGTCGACCAAGTGGCCTATCAGTAAACAGTAAAGAAAGAAAGATTGTTAGAAAGTTAAGTTAGACCCGAAAATGCCTTACATCAAGAAATTTAGAAAATGGCTTACCTGCAAATAAGACGAGCCTCACCTATTACAACAATTTAAGAAAATGATTAGATTATTTGAGTAAATAGGAAATGTATTTAAATAAAGTTTTAAGCAGTTCTAGTTATGGTCAAGATATTTACAGAATTTTTTTGATAAACCTAATGAACGTATGGCATAAATTCATGCCAATCGCAAACATTGTATATCTGCAACTCACTTACAATATTGCCTCTGAGCAAGTGGATATCCTTCACAATTACATATAAAAAGTATGTCAGATTATCACAATTGCAACAATCATTTGCCGATCATGTGCACTTACCACAAGCATCCCCTTGGAGCCCTTCAAGGACAATATATTCTAATGTAGCATACACATTGGACTTGTGGCATCCAGCACATGCACCCTTCAGAACTTTGATCTTCTGACCTGCTTCCCAGGATGTTCCTTTCCTCTTTATCACTTTATGAATCCTCACAACTAAAAGTTCAACCGCGTGTATCAACAAATAATCACGAATTTAATCACACAAGGTAATGTATCAACAAAAAATGTAAATAGAAATCTTCAAGAATCTAAAATTATGCAATTACAAGAATTTAAGGCAGCAATAAGATATTTTAATAAGCTTACCATCTGAAGATATGCCAAGCTTTTTGTTCTTTTCAGGAACGACGACTAAAGTGGGTTGGTCCTCGCCACTATCAATTTCCTCATCATAACGATCGTGCATTTCTAAAATCCAATCTTGATACTGTTTCTCCAGCTGAGAAAGAGTCAATATCTTTCCAGATCTACATATTTTGATTTGCAACTCTGCTTAAAAGTGTGATGTTCAGATTCAATGTAAAAGACAGAATCCAACTTCCTTCTTTGTATAATCAAAGCAACAAAATTTAGTTCCCACATTACAGTTAACCAACAGCATTACCTTTCTCGGTTTCAAGTGCCCTGTGACCAAAATTCTTTAATGCAGTGGTGTAAGGATGGTGATGCGCTAAATCCGTCTGGAAGACACAACAACACAAAGTAGGTACAAAAACTTTGAAATTTGTTTTGTAATATGAGAGTTATTAATATATTAAAGCATCAAATCTAAGGATGTTAATGAAAATTCATACCTTTGAGGGTGTTGGGTTGAAACCAGCATCCGTCTCTGCAAACACAACATTGTTCACTGAAAATATATAGTTGATGCAGGAAAGTATGTTGAAAATTGCGGAAACTACGAGGGAGTGACAAGTTTTTTAAGTTACTAGCAGCTTTTACCTATGAAGCATTTGACTCTATAGCTCAGTCTCTTCAAAATTTGGGCTCTTTCACCTATTTTTTGCCTGGGCTCCATGAAAGGAAGCCAAGCCTGAGAAAAAGAAAAGAAATTTAACTAAAAAAAGACTCTGCATTTCAGACAGAGAAATATAAAATTCTGATTAACTAACCCAACGAGCATCTGGCAGTAGTCGACCTAACCGCCGAATAGACACCCGACTGAATCCCTCGTAACTTTCTCTAGTTCCAATCCTATCTTCTTTCAGCTTGTCTAAAATCTTTTCAATGCTCTCTTTACCCTGTCATCAACCAAACACATATTTTGGTGAAAAGACTTAACAGAGTTTCATAAATCAAAGGCCAAGAATAAAAAACCTAGCAGTACCTCAACTATTGGGAAGTACACACACTTCAGCCTAGCATTTGCTTCTTGAATTATTCTTTGCCCTGATGAATTTAAGTCTCAAATACAAACATCAAATCTTGTACACTAAAGGAAAATGCAACATTGCGACCATGCTTGATAAGCCTGTATTTTATATCATAGCCAGGTGACAGAATGAGGGGCTTACTTTGACCAACAGTAGAAGTTGTATCCGTATTGAAACTAAATTGGAGTTGTATAACAAATTCAGGACCGTTGCAGGAGTGTAGGTTGGTTATAGCTATTTCTCCCCCTTCTATTTCAGCTAAATCGGTTCCGTTGACCTGCATATTATCTCAAAGTTTAAATTGAAATCACAAGGCATTATTATGCACAGAAATCAAAACAAGTAAGCCTCAAGCTTAATCCAATGAGAAGTATGAAATACATCACACAATAGCTTGCATACACAGAACCATAAAGAAGCTTTAACAAGTCACGAACAGGCTAAACAGCGCCACCATGACACAAGTTGTATGAAACTAATAATGTTACAGCATCTGGAAAATGCATAATCTCTCAATAAAAAACCTCATAGAAAAATACACTAACTCGGTCATAGTACAATGCACTGTGAAACAAAAGGTAAGTTCATACACTCAAACTCCCTTACACCAATGTGTAAGTACAGTGGTAAGCTACTTGGCGGAGGCTATCAATCCATGTATATGGATTACTTCAAAAGGAAAATATGGTACAAGGTAATTTGAAAAGTGCTTCTAGTAAAGCTGTAAGCAAGCAGATATAATCGCAAGGACACGTAAAAGTTATCGAAGAACAGAGAAAAAATGAGCTAAAATCGAACCTGAAATTCAATGGGCCGGCCAGTTTTTCCAGACATTTCATCACACTGTCCAAAAAAATAAATAAATAAAACATACACAAAACAACTTAATGCATTTCTTCTGCAACAACAATACATATATCAGGCAAAGGATCTACGTACTAGGACCTTCAAAAACTTTTGAATACATATACAAAAATAGGTTGACTTTCTTCAAGGAATAAGTATTATATTGGCAACATAAATACCTCCAACATTTAATGATTCTAAACATATAGATACTTGTTTAAGAATCATCCATATCACTCATGTTGTGAATGCCCATTTGTTGTACATTGATTGTTTACTCTTCAATATGCTTTAAACATTAATGTGTGAGATAAAAGAAGTACCCATATAATATTTCTATCATCAGGTAAAAGTGAAAGATATTAAAAGACAACACTTTGAACGGAAACAACTATTAAAAGAGAGGAAAATATTGCTTGTCCCCTTCTAAGATGTAAGAATATTACATTAAAAATTCATGCTTTAATTTTTAAATTTCCTTATTCCCTCATCTCATCTTTCCTATTTTTATTCAACTAATTACCCAAAAAAATATTGTCAATTTTTTCCAGTATAGACGTAGTTTTGACTTCAATCATAATATTAATTTTTTCCAGTGATATAATTTTGTAGTATAGTCCACATTGAAATGGACATATTAGCTCAATTTTGAATACGAAACAAAAAATTAACTACATTTTTTTTCTACCGTTTTGAATTAAATGAGAAGAAGCATTAATGCATTATATGCAAGAAAAGTAATTATATATTGTACAGAAAAATAAATTTCTGTTTGTTCTTTTCCTCATCTTAACAAAAATTTGAATGAAATAAAGGTCACAAAATCTCATCTCATTTACCCATAAAATGTATCTACTGCAAAGAAAATTTATGGGATATTAAAGTTTGAAGTGATATAACTTTGAAAAGATGGAAAGACATTAATTTATAGTCATATAGTAGAAGGAAAAACTGAAGCATGGATTAATAATACAAAACTGACATTATTGGCTCCATGTCCTTCATCAGCTTAAGCAAGAAAATAAAAAGAAAAGTTACTCAAATGGCACTATCATTTCACCCGTCATTCTTTCGGTGCAGAACTAACAGATGACAGAAATAAACAATAGAGCCAAACAATGAGCAAAAAACCTGAATGTAAGGAAAATAAATGTCCTTCAACTTGCACTGGAGTAGTGACATGTCCAGAGGACCCATTTTAGGCTCAAATATCTCAACCTGCAGATATGTAAAACAACAATTACTATCAAAGCCAAGTTGTACTATCTGAGGTAGCATCAAATGTTCCAATTATGATTTCTGTACATTGATTCTTCCTTATTGGAATTTCATGCCATTTTTTGCAATCTTTATGTGGTAGCGAACTCAAAGTTTGACCATGGCTCAATTAACATTTCATGTTCACAAGACAAAAGGAATGAACTTATATCTATCACACATTTTAAAGTGGACAAGATATTGATACATCTGTAGCAGTGATGGAATACCAAAGACAAATCTATAGAAGACCTCCATGGAACCTTTATGCTTTCCAAACGTCTTCATAGTTATTTTCTACTTTCAACTTTTCATTATATCAGAAACTTTAGTATCTAAGGAACTCTGGCACCGAAAAGATCATATTTTTATCTATGAGAGGGGAAAGTATTCATTTAACATATTTTTCGTCATATGTAACTTATATAACTTCTAATATATACAAAAAATGATAACATGAAGAAACCGAAAAACACATCTAGTATGAGTTATTAGGTGATGTTTCTGGAAGAAACTTGTTCTAATGCATTAATATAACAAGATTCTCACATAATAAAAAACATGTTAATTTCAGCAACGGTCATTGAAATTTCAAAATATTTCAAAGTTATGATTGAAGTTGTTTCTTTACACTACTAGTCACTGAAGAAGATTAATATTCTTACAGCAAATGTCATTTTGTTAATACCGTCAACTTTAGTAGTCTACGTATCAACGTTAAATACTATGTGGCATAAACGTCATTAATTTTTTGTGCGACGTCAAAAATTTGGTCTTTTTAAAAAAAAAATCTAAATAGTCCACCAGCAAAGAAAGAAAATTGCTCTTCCCAAAAAACAAAACAAAACAACATAACAAAGCGCGTTTTAAAAGTAAAAAGCGCATTGAAAAATAACTAAATTATAGTCTTCAAATCAGGCATTGACTAAATCGTTTTTTGCTTCTTTGTTGTGTTGTTTTTTTGGACGAGCAATTTCATTCTTTGTTGGTGGACTATTCAATTATTATTATTTTTTAAAAAAAGACCAAATTTCTGACGTGGCAAAAAAATAAACGACGTCTATGCCACGTAGTATTTAACGGTGACAAGTAGACTAATAAGGTTGACGGTATTAACAGAATGATCTTTGCTGTGAGGATATTAAACTTCAATGACTAGTACTGTAAGGAAATAACTACAGTGGCAATTTTGAGATTTTTTAGAAACTCCCGTGACCATTGGTGAAATTAACCCAATAAAAAACATTTTGATACCGATATTATACGTAAAACAAAATTAACTTTGGCAAGATCCAACATCAATAATATAAGTCAATAAACATAACCATTCACGTAGAAAAAGGTATAATCATTTATTATTAGGTGATTCCCATCTAAACCAAAAAATAATAAAAACTAAAGACAGCTGTTAAAAAATTAAAAGAAAAATGTTGTAAAAAGTTAGTATGTTGCATGGCAGTTTGGCGTTGTAAAGATTCAGTCGTTTCGTAAGGTTTTCTATTGAAGAGTAATTGCTATTTCCCATTGAAGAGCAAGCTTTAGTCACATAGCATTTACTCTTTAAATGGCGCCGTCATGGTAAGCCATATTACAAACAACCACGTGGCTACCCATGGTGTGCAAAATTTTAGCCATCATAAAATATGGCTTTCAAATTCCAATGACGGTGAAATGTTTAGCCGTCAAGGAAATGGATTTTTTTTTTTTTAATAATAAAAATATTCCATGATAGTTATATCTACTGTCATGGAAAGATTTCAATTCTATGATGCTCATAACTGTCACGGAAGCTTTATATAACACTCGTTCAGGTAGTTAGCCATCATGGTAAGGCTTCCATGATGAATTTCAGCAATCATAGAAAGGCTAATCCCACGAAGTGCTTGAAAGATCATCAAAAGTTAATGGCACCATGTGATGCATTCAAAAGATAGTTTTCCTCCCTATTAAACAAACAGTATTCATAATATTTTTCACTCTCTTTCATAAATTAGGTCGAAGGAGTAAAATATTGCTAGAATTTAGATATTTCAACAAGATTTTCCTTGTTTAAAAATATGAATGCATGAATGGGAAACACCCAAAGTTCTAGGAGCAGCATTATGTACACTAAAAAATATAAGCATTTTCATTAAGGAAATTGCGAAAGATATGCTCAGCTCCACATATTCTTGTACGATCAAAGGGGATTGATTTATAAAAGATGAGATCAGTAAAACACTAAATAAATATGTTGTCGGACAGAAGGCACTCAAAATTAATGAAAAAAATGCAGTTTCACAGGGTAAAATATATATATAACCAAACTTGAAAATTCTAGACAGAAAGGAGAAGAACAATGAAGAAAAAGTTACCTTTGTGAAGCTTCCATCAGGAGATTTTTCTATTTCATCTTCCAAAGGAGCTCTGACACCACCATTGGCCTTCAGCAAAAGGAATAAAGATCAGAAAAGAGAAAGTAAGAAAAACTGACTAATAAGAAAAACTGCAATTAAGTAGATTACCCTCCATGTTTTTTCTGAGCTCGAAGAACTTATTAAAGCGTCTCTTTCAAGGTGTAACATGTACACTTTCTTAGAGTTCTTGGTCTTGGAGGAAACTACAGCTCTCCTAAAGTACAAGAGAAAGAAAGGAAATAAACATGGACCACATGGTTCCAGTATGAAATCTTTTCTTTCATGATTAAAGAATAAGGTAATTACATATCTTATGCAAGTCATACCTTCCTAAATGCATTGCTGCAATGGGTCCGCCGTACCCAAACATTCCAAAGAAAGGCTGCAGAGACATTGACAAAGACAAAATCTATAACTTACTCTACTCTTTGGATGTTACTGCATTTAGATGAGGTTGTTGAACACACGATCACATGGTAACTAATATTTACATCTTAAATAGACATTAATCCAATATTTTCAAGGAATCTGTCACCGTTAAGTATGGCGGTTTGCCTCCTATGGCGAGTACTCTTGATGATCTGTGCAGAGACGCCCCCATTTTTCCCCTGCAAAAAGTAAAATGGTTAAAAACAAATCAGTGATATATTGAATTGTTGATGAAGTAACAATCAATAGGTATGAATGCTGCATATTCACCCACTCTACAAGTCTATGAAGAAAAGAATGAGCACAAAGGTTATGAAGTTACTTAGAAGTATGCAAAGGGAAAGGCATCATGTGGATACAGACTTACAGTGATTAAGAACAATTGTACTTTGAACGACAAGTTTGGGCCCATCTTTAAGGAAGAGCATCTAGTCATCATGATAGGTAGGTTCCCTAATAACTACACCATTAGATGCTAACTTTAAAAGTATGCGTACATAACTCGTTAACTTCCAATCTATTAAGACATGATATTTCCCATTGATGGTACTACTATTTCAGAACAAATTGTAACCATGATAAATTATCCTAGTTACGAATAGAAATGAACTAGCTGTTAGAAACATCCACACTTTTTCCCATCAAAAAGAGAATAAGGGAAGGAGAAAACTTCTAGCGCTCCCGAAGTATGGAAGTCAATACTTCCTATCACTATTTAATTGACTATGTTTGGATCCCAATTAAACAATGGGTCCATTTTATTCAATACACTTGTCAATTTGGGTCCATTTTATTCAATACACTTGTCAATTAAATGCTAGCAGGGAGTATAATGTACTCGAAATAAAATCGAGGGGAAAAAAGAAGCTAACTTTTGTATAAGCCATAATTATGGACCATATTTGTGATAAGTAAAACTTGTGAGTCTCATGAAAGTTATAAATATACCACTTCACTATCGAGTTTTCATCGCTGCCATCCATTCCTGGGCCTGTGTCAAAAATTGAAATTCTGCTCTTTCGCACAACAACGCTAGAAATAAAACAAAATTATTGATCAGCTTTTAATAATTGCAAGAAATTACTCTTGTCCAAGACAAACTAAAATAGGCCAAAGACATTCAATCAAAATAAATGACAGCACAATATTCAGTTTGAAACATGATTAAAGCACATACAACCACCAGAAACCTAAACTTTCAACTAAAATTATAAAATTGGAAGATCTTGCCAAAACTATATTCCTTCAGTAAATACCAGAGTTTGAAATTCTGATTTTCCTTTACTTTTCAAATCATACATGCCATAATACAATCCTTATTAAATGTACCCTTTTAAGTATATCTATCACATATAGTTTGCCATGCACAGAATAAAGGGAAAAAGTTAATTAAAACAAGAGAATGCCGAAAACCAAGCAAACCAACATTGGAATGCCATACCTTATTAATCTCCTCTGATTCTTGTTGTTAGACCATAAAGCTTGCAAGGAATTGTCCTGATAAACAGTTGAGAGGCTTTAGCATCAAACTCATGAAGAATGAATGGATAAACTAATTGCATCACATGCTTACTATCAAGTCAGCAAGGGCTGTTTCGAACGTATACTCATCCGGCAACTCCTTCAATAAATCCGTGTCCGGAGTAAGATCCCACATGTTCTACAAAAACAGACAAGAACTACCCGATTAAGCAATCCCAAAAAGGGCACAGAATTCACTGAATCAGAGCATCCCCACTAAGGCACTTGATAATCACCCAACAACATTAATTTTAAATGCAAAGAAAGAACTAAACCTCATAAGTATCAGCTTCATCAGAGCCATCCTACATCAAAATGAACATAATAAAGTGATTAAAATCATGCAACAAAAACGAAAATAGAACTAGAATTGATTTCAAAAACAGAATCTCACATGAAGCCTTAGGATGTGCCACTTGTTTGGCTTAAAATTCTTAAAATTCACTATATTTCTTATTGTCTTCTCATATACATCTGTAAAATACAATTCTTGGCTCGCCCAATTAACTTTTCTTCTCGGTTTTTGAGACATTGTCTGCCTTACAGAACTGACATACATTTTCTTGACAACATTTACAAACTCTTGAAGAGGCATCTGACTGTACAGAGCACGGACTTTAACCCCCACAGTCGCACCATTCGGCATAAGAACTCGAAACTTGTAAACCTTTTCAACACCAAGATCATCGTCTTCGTCTTTGATCTTAATACATTCATATGGCTTCTTTCTCGCCCTCTCAATGCTGGAATCTTCAATAGGCCTCTTACTCACCCTACTAGGAGGTGTTCTAGAGTCCATCAGTCCCTGAGAAACAACATTAAATAAAAACTAAATAAGGGTTATATCATTAAATCCCTTTTCTTAAACTTTATTTGAATCTCAAAATCAATGCAGGATCTGTTGCATTTATCAGAGGCATAAAAGACGGAGAACATGACCAAGTCAATTGAATTGGATAACTTTATTATTTTCTTGTTAAATTTCTGTTTAAGTTGTTTAATTTTTCCTATTTTACTGGAACTAGCCGTTGGAGTATTTGTATTTATAGCTAAGAATCCAATGAATAAATGTGTGGAATTTTATTTGTCAACTCTTGAGTTGTTTTGGAGGAGCTAAACCCTCGAAGTGTTAGCAACTACCATTGTTCTTAATTTATCTTTGTATTCATCTTTTCACTCCTTCACCAAAGATATCAGGCGTGTATCATCTTTGGTATCAGAGCGCCAGGCATGGATTTGCAAGATCGAATGGCAAAGCTTGAAGAAACTATGGTAGCTTTTGTTGCCAATCAGAAGGAGATATTAGGCCATATCACCGAAAGGATGGAGAAGATTAGCCAACAAGTTTCAGGTCAAGGTAATAACAATTCTGGTGAGCACTCAGCCAACAAGGGTAGTGCACGGTTTGGCAACAATTCCGGTACAAACGGGAAGCATTCTTTCAGCAACTTTGTTCCCAAGACCTTGAAGATTGATTTCCCTCACTACGATGCAGAGACGACCCGACGACTTGGCTTTGCAAGGCTGAAAAGTATTTTTCACTCCATGAAATTACTGAGTCAGATAAGGTTTCATTAGCGTCATTCTATCTAGAAGGGATGCACTACTTTGGTTCCAAATGTTGGAACAAGAACTCATATATGTGACTTGGGATGATTTTAGGAGCGGGATTCGTTCACGTTTCGGACCTAATCAATTTGAAGACCCATTTTGTGAGCTTATTAGGCTCCGCCAAACTGGATCAGTAATTGATTATCAGGGAAAGTTTGAAAGGCAGCTATCCAAAGTGGGCTCTCTTTCTCAAGATCGAAAAGTGAGTTGTTTCATCACGGGTTTGAAAGATAGCATACGGACGGATGTGCAGGCGAATCTTCCAAGCACCTTAACTATGGCAATTGGATTGGCTAAGTTATACGAGGCACGCGATCAAGAAAGCTACTATATCGATGTCTCGCCCAACAACATTGCCAATACGAGCTCTTTCCACTGTAGACACAATTAAGAAAATGACGCTTAGAATTGATTGGTGACGCAAAAAGGGGTTATGTTTCCACTGTAATGATAAATATAAACCGGGACACAATTGCCCGAAGCTCTTCAAGATTGAAGCTAGTTGGAATGAAAATGATAACGTTGTAGAAATGGAAATAGAAGACGATGCCAATGGCGGCACCAGAGATATCCCTTCATGCTATGGCAGGAATGCAAACTCCAGAAACAATGCGTATTTGGGGTGGACTCATGGGGCATCAGGTGGTCGTTCTTGTTGATTCAAGGAGTACTCATAATTTCATAAGTGCAAGGGCAGCTCAACGGGTAAACTTAAAACCAGATGTTAATGGGAAACTAGAAGTATTGGTGGCATTAGGTGAGAAATTAGTAAGTCCAGGAAAATGCTCTCATGTACTTCTCAAGCTTCAAAAGGTACCATTTGCAGTCGAATTTTTTATTTTACCACTCGAAGGCTGTGATGTTGTACTGGGTACTCAATGGTTGCGCACTTTAAGACCGATATAGTGGGATTTCAAAAGGTTGTTTTTGAAGTTCTCGAGGTAACAAAGAAGTGATCTTGTGGGGAGTAACAAAATTTAGCAATAAATTAATTTCAATACACCTTGTCTCTACGGTCAAGAAAAGCCGAACACGGAGTTATCTTACAACAAATGAATGAATGGTGAAGAGTTTATAGGCAAAAGTGATGTAATTCCAGCCCAAATTCAGCAGCTAATGGAGGAATACCACCTAATTTGGAATCGAACCGTGAGGGCTGCCCCTCCACGACCTAATGATCATCGTATCCCTCTTCTTCCGTGCCATGGACCCGGTGGCGGTGCGACCATATCGCTACCCTTACTTTCAAAAACTGAAATTGAAAGATTAGTTAAAGAGATGCTAGCGGCGGGGACCATTCGACCAAGTACTAGTAGCGAGGACCATTCGACCAAGTACTAGTCCATACTCTTCTCCAGTACTACTAGTCAAGAAGCATGATGGATCATGGAGGATGTGCATTGATTATAGGGCATTGAACATGATCATCGTAAAGGATAAGTTCCCAATACCAGTGATCGACGAACTCTTGGATGAACTAGCGGGTGCCAACTACTTTACTAAATTGGATTTGAGGTCGGGCTATTATCAAGTGCGCATGCATACTAATGATATTGAGAAGACAGACTTTTCGAACTCACCAAGGTCACTATGAGTTCTTGGTTATGCCGTTTGGGCTTACCAACGCTTACCGTCGACATTTCAAGCACTTATGAACGGTATTCCAAAACCACCTACGGAAATTTATATTGGTATTTTTGATGATATACTAATATATAGCAAGAGTTGGGATGTTCATTTACAACATTTGCAAATAGTCTTTGACATTTTACTAGCCAATAAGTTGCAAGGGTGAAATTTGAAAAATGCTAATTTGGGAAGCAAGAGGTGCAATATTTGGGGCATTTGATCTCCAATCAAGGGGTGGCCGTCGATTCCTCAAAAATAGACGCAATGCTGTCTTGGCCCAAACCAGAAAATATCAAGGCAATGCGTGGGTTTCTAGGACTCACTGGCTACTACCGGAAGTTTATTCAAAACTATGGGAAGATAGCAGCTCCTCTCACTAATATGTTAAAAAGGATTCGTTTGAATGGTCTAGGGCAGCAGAGGGCGCATTTCACAGACTTAAATCAGCAATGACACAAGCTCCGCTATTGTCCTTACTTGACTTCTCAAAAAAATTTATTATTGAATGTGATGCTTCGGGGATGGTGTAGGTGCGATCTTGTGCCAAGAAACGCCAATTGCATTTTTTAGCCAAGCTCTACATGGAAAGAACCTCCTCCTTTCAACTTATGAGAAGGAAATCTTGGCTTTGGTCCTAGCAGTTCAAAAATGGAGGCCTTATTTGTTGGGAAGGAAGTTTATTATGCAGAACCGATCATCAAAGCCTCAAACATTTATGGACACAAAAAATTACCACTACGGTAGCGCAACAAAGGTGGCTATATAAATTAATGGGATATGACTTTCAAATTGAGTACAAAAAGGTGGAGAAAATGTGGTAGCGTATGCTCTCTCTGTGACAGATTATGAAGTTAATCCAAATTGAAGGTGCTCTACTCTCTTTGACCCAAGTATTACCCCATTGGCTAGAAGCTATTAAGGAAGAAGTATCATCTGATCCTACGCTTCAAGTGTTACAAGAAAAGATTAAGCAAGGCGAAGCAATAGGCCCTTGGAAAGCTATTGATGGAATTCTTTTATTCAGAGATCGTATTTATCTCACAGCTGGATCAAAACTTACTACAACTATCATCAATGAATTTCATGGCAGTACCCATGAAGGATATGTTAAGACCCTCCAGCGCATCAAAGCAGATTTTTATTGGCAAGAAATGAGGAGACAGATAAAAGCTTTCATTCGCAATTGTGATACATGCCAACGACATAAAGTAGAACATTTGGCACTTCTTAGGGTTATTACGACCCAACGCCCATTCCTTCTCAAATTTGGGAAGATATATCCATGGACTTTATTGAAGGATTGCCTCACTCAAATGGTAAAACTACCATATTTGTTGTCGTTGACCGGCTATCAAAATATGCACATTTCCTTCCCTTTCTCATCCTTACAGTAGCAGATTGGAGTGGCTCGTTTATTCTTTGACAATATATTCAAGTTGCACGGGCTACCTAAATCTATTGTATGTGATCGAGACCCAACATTTACTAATGCCTTTTGGAGAGAGTTGTTTCGTTTAAATGGAACTTCTTTTAACTTCACTCAAGCTACCATCCACAAACGGATGGACAAAGTGAAGTTGTTAATAGAACATTGGAGATGTATCTTAGATGTTTTACTAGTTCACGACCAAAGGAGTGGTTGAAGTGGCTATCATGGGCTGAATATTGCTATAATACAAGTTGGCATTAAATGCATTGAAAAACTCCCTTTGAGATTGTGTATGGTAGAAGTCCGCCTCGTCTTGTTGATTACATTCCTGGGACAGCAAAAATAGCAGCAGTAGAACATGAATTAATTGCTCGTGACCAAGTTCTCAAAGAAGTACGTGATTGTATATCAAAAGCCCAAAACAGAATGAAGAAGCTATATGATAGCAAGCACACTGAAAGAGAATTCCAGGTGGGCGATTTTGTTTATCTTAAACTGCAGCCTTATCGTCAAATGTCATTAGCTCTGAGGAAGAATTACAAGCTATCAGCCCGTTACTATGGACCATATGAAATAATTGAGAAAATTGGGAAAGTAGCATATCGATTGAAGCTACCTTCTAGTTCGAAAGTTCACCCAGTTTTTCATGTTTCTCAGCTTAAAAAAATGATTGGTGAAGGACAATCAGTGTTCCAAACTCTTCCAGTTATTGATCATAATGACTCTTTATCACCCAATCCTCAGGTAGCATTGGATCGTCGAGTTCACAAAGGTAGAGACGAAGTCCTTATCCATTGGCATGGATTGTCACCAGCGGATGCAACTTGGGAGGCACATGAAGTTATTAAAGAACGATTTCCAGATTTTCACCTCGAGGACGAGGCCCTTTCTTAAGGGACAGGGAGCTGTTGCATTTATCAGAGGCATAAAAGACGGAGAACATGACCAAGTCAATTGAATTGGATAACTTTATTATTTTCTTATTAAATTTCTGTTTAAGTTGTTTAATTTTTCCTATTTTACTGGAACTAGCCGTTGGAGTATTTGTATTTATAGCTAAGAATCCAATGAATAAATGTGTGGAATTTTATTTGTCAACTCTTGAGTTGTTTTGGAGGAGCTAAACCTTCGAAGTGTTAGCAACTACCATTGTTCTTAATTTATCTTTGTATTCATCTTTTCACTCCTTCACCAAAGATATCAGGCGTGTATCAGGATCCTACTAAATTAGCATATTTGCAGGTAAGCGGTTGATTACTTGCATCAAAAAAAAAAAAGAAAGGAGAAAATGTTACATTTTCTAAGAAACAAAAATTCACTTAAAATTAAGACACGACCCCTTTAGATTTTAGTTGTCACAACATATAACTAAGGCACTTAAACATACTACAGCTGCCAGGCCCGAAAAATAGCCCGGATGAGCCGGGCCTAAAGCGACCCTGGTCCGTGAAATTAGACACCCGGGGGTCAAGTACTTGTCTCACAATACCCAAAAAATTTCAGAAACAGAAAAGCTTTCACAATTCTCACTCAAAGGAGCAACCAACATTTATGCACAGAAAAGCTTTCATTTATATAAATCCTTTTAAAAAGTAAACAAGAAATATTAATTTTGAATTTGTGATTCTTAATGCAACAAAGAAGTCAAATGAAACAAAAATAAAATGAAAATAAAAACTCAATGTATACATACATAAACAAGCCCGCATGATAAACTCTCAGCCAAACAACACAGAATCAGAAAAGTCTAGAAAGTAAATAAGAAATCTTGATTTTAAAATTGTGATTCTTAAGAGAAGTAATATGAAACAAAAAATAAAAATAAAACGCAATGTACACATAAATAAAAAACCCCAGAATCTATACGTGATAAACTCTCTTCCAAAGAACAAAACACCAAAAAAAAAAAAAAAAAAAAAAAAAATCTGATTTTTACGACAAAAAATATTAACGAAATCCCAAAAAAAAAAAAAAGCAATAGACTTTAATGTGCAGGTGAATTCATATGAACAAAAGTATATATACATTATACATACACGTTTGCATGGTTAGATGAAACAACTAAACATACATTCATCCTCATATACACACACACACACACACACAAAAATTATACATACCTTTATGTAAACACTTAAAGAACTTTGTAGAAATGGTGGTTCGTATATGCAGAGGCAGATAGAAGGGTTTTCAGTTTAGAGAGAAAAGGAGAGAGAATGGACTGGAAGTGCAAGCGACGACAGTGAGTGTTGTAAATATAGAGAGCCCCCTTTGTAATTCAGATTCTCTGTGTGCGCGCGCAGTATGCACCACGGCACCAGGGAGTAATGGGGCCCATCTATTATGCGTACTCCGTTTCCCGGGAAATGGTGTCATGCCACGTGCAACAAAAATTACGGTACCGCATTAAGTTTGACAGCGCAGTGCAGCGCTACCTTGCGCTATAGCTTTTTTAAAACTTATTGTATCTTATAAATTTGGGTTAATTTCACTGAAGGTCACTGAAGTTTCACCTTCAATTACAAAATGGTCACTGAAGTTCAAAAGTTTCATTGGTGGTCACTGAAAGTTAAAATCGGCTTTCACTAATAATCACTTTATTAAATTTAAATTTAAAATGGTGACTTGGCGTGATGATTTAGCATTTTTTTTTCAGTATTGTAGTCACGTAACTTTATATAATACTCACTTTAGTCCATATATTTCAATTAAGTCTTTCAAAATTGCATCTTAGGTCCTTAATCTTTTGCATATTTACAATTTGGTCCTCAAATTTTCAATTATCTTTCATTTTAGTCCTCCAAAATTGCATCTTAGGTCCTTCAACTTTTTACATCTTTACACTTTGGTCCCCATATTTTCAATTATCTTCGAGTTAAGTCCTCTAAAAATTGCATATTAGGTCTTTCAATTTTATACATCTTCAAACTTTGGTCCCTAAATTATTGATTTTAGTGGCCAAACTAAGTCAATTTTAATGGTCAAAATAAGTGTATTTTCGATTAAATCATTGACTTTTACACGTATTTTCACCAAAACGAACAAAATAATATAATTAAATAATAAACTATTTAGTAGTCAAAATAAGTGTAAAATTAGCATTTATCTCTTAGAGTTGACCACTAAAAAGTAGATATTTTAGTAGTCAAACCCTATAATATTATTTTGTTCGTTTGGGTAAAAATTCGGTGTAAAGTCGAGAAGATTCAATTGAAAATCGACGTTTTGACTACTAAAATTACACTTATTTTGGCCACTAAAATTAAAGATGTATAAAGTTGAAGGACTTAAGATGCAATTTTTTAGAGGACTTAATGAAAGATAATTGAAAATATGGGGACCAAAGTGTAAATATGTAAAAAGTTGAAGGACCTAAGATGCAATTTTGGAGGACTAAATGAAAGATAATTGAAAATTTGAGGACCAAATTATAAATATGTAAAAGATTAAGGACCTAAGATGCAATTTTTGAAAACTTAATTGAAATATATGGACTAAAGTGAGTATTATATAAAGTTATGTCTTCAAATACAATAAAAAATCTTAAATCATCACGCCTTGTCACCATTTTAAATTGGGGGTTAATAAAGTGACCATTAATGAAAAGCGATTTCTAACTTCGATGACCACCATCGAAACTTTTCAACTTCAATGACCATTTTGTAATTGAAGGTAACTTTCAGCCGACCTTCAAAGAAATTAACCCTATAAATTTTGTAAATAAAAGTGAAAAAAATTATAAATTTTACAGAATGTATAATAAAAATAATGTTCGATCAATTTATAAATTATAAGCACACACAAAATTGTATCATTCATCTTCAATTTTTTTTTTTTTTTTTTTTTTTTGAGTTTGGTAGCTTTGGCGTCTTCACATGAATATTAATATTATAAGTTATAACATGTATTCATGTAAATGGTACCAAGACAGAATCGACCAAAGTGACTTATGGTATAATGAAATTGAGGATTTGTTGTTGTTTGTCAGTACAAGATAATGAAGGGTAAATTACGTATTTGGCTATTTAATTTTGAGTAATTATATTTACACAATATTTTTTATTATTTACACCATATTTAATTACAATAAATGTCTTTCAATATTTGATATTTAGACACTTATATCTTTAATTTTTTCATCGTATTTTTATCATTAACTTTCATTTAGTTTTCGCATTTTGTCTCCAAAGAAAATTTTTGTCTAAATATTCTGCTAATGTGCATTTAAATAAAGGAAAAATATTTTATCAAACTTACGTATTTGTTATCTATTTTAATTATGTAAAAATATTAGAGGTAAAAAAAAAAATTACGCCATCTTAATTAATTTTTTAGATAAAAATCCTCATCAAAGACAAATATAAAACATACAAATTAATAGTTTGATAATAAAATTTTGCTAAAAAAAGTTAGAGTCATAAATACAAAAATGATCAATAGTTAAACACTTTTATTATAATTAAAATATAATATACTTAACAAATAATATTGTGGTAATATAATTATGTTTTTAACTTTTGATCAAGTTTCGTCACTCAGCTTTTTATTAATCTTGTTGGACAATAAATTACTAGATCATATTCCATTAGTTTGTAACAATGTGTCGTACTTAACAGTTAATATTCTAATATGTAAACAGAACAAATAAACTAGTCAAAATGACTTACTGTATAATGAAATTAAAGATTAGTGACGTGATTGTAGCATGTGACGTAATATTTAATTTTATTTGTAAACTAAATCTTCTTATTTTGGAGGATAATTTTATAGAAGACAATGTGAATAAAAAAATTTGATTAGTTTTAGATCTTGAATATTTTTGTACAATGATTTCTTATAAACTTTTTAAATATTATACCTTATAAAAAACATTAGATTTTCATAAAAATAACTCAGTGGTTTGAAGGAAAAAAAAAATTGGAGGTCCCGTGAGGACTTCCCCGTACCCCAGTCCACCCCATAAGGGACTCTTCAATTTAAAATGTCTGGTTCTGCTAGAAATGGCAATGAGGTGAGTCCACCCCGCCCCCACATCGCGAAATTTTTGACCCGCCCTACCCTGCCACCTCGCCCCGCAACCCGCGAATTCAAGAGACAGTACGGGACGGGGCGAGTCAATCTTTTAGCCCGCCAACCGCTCCATGAAATTTTTTTTCTTTTTTTTTTTATAAAACTAAAAAAAAATTAAAAAAGAAATAATTTTTAAAAAAAAATATTTGTAGCAAATAAAACAAAAAAAATTCAAGAATAGAATTGTGGTGTCATGGTTGAGATTTATAGTTTATAATTTCAACCCGAGTTCGATTTTTCTTTAGTTCATTTCTAATAAAGTTTTAATTTGTATTCTATTTTATGATTTTAAAAAAAAAAATCCTTGGTGGGGCCCGCCCCCGCGAACTCTGCGGGGCAGAAAAATTTGCTCCGGATCCGCCCCTATTACTCGAACAAGTGGGTTCGGGGCAGCAGATTTTTTGTCATCCTTAAGTTCCGCCACTGATTGTAGCTATCAAAGTTGAGTAATTCGATTAAAAAATTTTGTTAAAAGTTGAACGGCCTAAAATGTAATTTGCTCAAATAATGGATGTTAGAGATTATGCCACGTGAAGTGGCACCAAGTTGTGATAACCGTTGGATCAACTAGGAACAATTTCTTGACTAAATAAAATATAATCGTCAAAATTTGGCTAGATTTTTGTTATGGAAATTATTTATTTTCGTTTTATGATAAGAACTGTTTGAAAAACTTAACTCCAACTATATTTGAAATTTTAATTATGGTAATAGTGTCAAATTCCTAAGATAATTGAACTTATAAAGATGATTTTAGTTGATTTACTATTTTTGACATTCAATATTTTATCAAGTACTTCTAAATATGTGTCGTAATACTTATCATGAATTAATGTTACGTCAAAATGAAAAAAATTAGATAAAAAATTTACAGTAAAAAAGAATTTAATGTGATAGATAATTATGTTCAAATAACTATGTTAAAATATATATGACCGAATAGTGGAAAAGATCAAGGAAAGAATCCATATATCCCAAATTAATCTTATTATTTCTATTTTCGAGTGTATATTAACTAATTTACGTTGTTATATAAATATATACCGCGATTTCAATTTATAATAAATTTAATATAACATTTTTACGATATTTATTATGTGGGTCGTGGTAAATAAAAAGACACTCAAATTATTCAAATATCTCCAATAACTACAAAATGTAAAATTACGCCTTTGTTTAGTTTAACTTAAAAAGTTAATAAAAAAATCAACAATTAATTTTAACCACATATTTTATGGGATCTACAAATTTTTTTTAATTTTTAATTATATATGTTGACGTCGGAATCAGATCTATCCATCGCGTCATCGAGATCTCCAATCACTCATCTGTCAACATGTATATTATCTCGCACACTAAGACGACTATTAGGCACCAAAATCACCGGGGAAAAAGGGTCCAGCGATCGTTGGTACTCCGACGATCAAATCAATCATACATAGAATAATATAAATAAAACATAATTGGGTATGGGAGAGACAAGTAGACAGAGATTTGAGCAGAGTTTAATGGTGATAATAATGCGTAAAATGAGCGTACATAAAAATGAGCTTGTGTCATAAAATGCATACCTTGGAATAATCGGAGTCCTTGTATTTATAGCTGCAGATTCCTAATTATTCTCTGTAAGCAATCGATTAGAACTCTAATTGGATTCTCCTTCATTATATGATGAAGGGTAATTAGATATGGACACAATCTCTTAGATTTCGGTCCTTATCATATTGGATTTCCAATATTGTGTTGCCTAATTATTGAGAGATTGATATTCGTTTTTCCTTGTGAGAATCATTATAGCAATCAAACACAATTTTTCTTTAATTACTTATCTGGTTATCCCAAATATCAGATTACGAGAATGCGAAGACCGGCGAAGCTCCAGATTGGCTAGGAATGTCAAGGCTCTTCATGGGCTTCGCTGTGATAGATTCAAGAGTGCTAAGATGTTCGATGGGCCTCAGAGGCTTTCTGAGAATTTACGATGTCCTTGCTGGGCCCCTAAGGCCTTCGCCGGGTCTATGGGGCCATTGCTGGGCCTTTGATGATATGGAGGTCTTATCGAAATTTGGTGGTAACAATAGTCCTCCAAGTCCAAATCTATTATTTATATCAGGTGTGGGACTTTGAGAAGAAGTATTAAATGATGACGAAGGCCTTTAGAAGACGAACCTCCAATGGAATCCATGGGATCATCTCTCCCGTTATGTTTTTTCCATATGAAGCATTTTGAACCACGCGAAGAGTTCTTTAGCCTTCAACTCTTTGGAGAATGGGAGGTCTTCATCGTCGTTGTCGTCGTCAAGGTCGCACGACCGTTTTGGTCCTTCATCTTCGGGTTTCACATCCGCAGCCCTGAAGTCCATTCTCTTCTCTTGGTGGTCATTGATGGGCTCGACACGCTGGCTACTCAACGATTGAGGTCGAGCCATAGACGACCCGGCCTCCAACCTGTCGAATACGCTAGCAGAAGCGACTGGCTTTTCTACTCACAAGGCACGAGGTCTCTCCTGGTTACTGGAATTTCACCCGTTGAGGATTGGCAAATCATCTTGAGACAGACGGCTTTTGATAGAGCCGGGCTTCGCCGGGAACGACTACGCTTGGGTCCATGTTGGAGGGATTGATTCTCCAACAGTTCAAGCATTACCTTGATCCGAGCATTATCTAGCTTCAGGTATTGGTTCTCCTGCTAGACCATCCGCTTCTATTGTTGTCTTCTTTATCTTCTTTGTGGGTTACGTTCTGAAGGTCTTGAACGCTTTCTTGCTGCAAGTCAGTATGATGAGACTCTACTTCTTCTTCTATGGAGTTTTTGTTGCCATGCTATTTGGGGTAGAAAACACGTTTTTTACCCCAGTTTTTGGTCGTGTAACATTTTTCGTTTCCCTACAGATGGCGCCATCTGTTGGCGTCAGAATCTGCACTGTCCACGCATCAACAAATCTTCATTCACTCATCTACTAGCATGTATGTTACTTGCACACTATGACGACCGTTAGACACCAAGATCACCAAAGAAAAAAGGGTCTCTGCGATCGTTGGTACTTCGATAATCAAGTCAATTGCCAGTATATAAAATAATATACGAAAATAAAAACAATTGAGTGTGGGAAGGACAAGCAGACAGATATTTGAGCACAGTTTAAGGGTGATAATAATGCGTAAAAGAGCGTACATAAAAATAAGTGTGTCATAAAATGCGTACTTTGGAATAACCGAGAGTCCTTGTATTTATAGTTGCAGAGTCCTAATTATTTTCTGTAAGCAATCAATTAGAACTCTGATTGGATTCTCCTTCATTATATGATTAAGGGTAATTAGATATGGACACAATCTCCTAGATTTCGGTCCTTATCATATTGGATTTTCAATATTGTGTTGCCTAATTATTAGGAGATTGTATTCGTTTTTTTTTGTGTGAATCCTTATGGCAATCAAACACAATCTTTCTTTAATTACTTATCTAGTTATCCCAAAATATCAGACAACGAGAATGCGAAGACCGGGATTCAAGAGTGCTAAGATATTCGATGGACCTCCGAGGTTTTCTGAGAATTTACGAGGCCCTTACTGGGCCCCCGAGGCCTTCGCCGGGTCTACAGGGCCTTTGCTGGGCCTTTGATGACATGGATGCCTTACCGAAATCTGGTAGTAACAATATATTTTATCAACTTTTATCAAAATTTGCTAAATTTTTGTATTAAAAACTTTGTCAAACTTTATCGAAAATTTTATAACAAGTACCTAATTGAATTGTTCATATTTCCAACACCTACCAAATGTATAAAGATAAACCGTTGTGCTTTACGTGATTTTAAGTATTCACAATTTTTAATGCATTATTATATGTTCGCATCTATTATAGAGATATAGTCATGTCACATATAGAGATTCTACTCGAGAGAGATTGTTAAATAAATTAGAAATATTGATCTTCAAAATTAAATCATGTTGTCAAATTCAACTGTTTGAGTGAAAGATGATTGGTATAAGTGAATTCGGGATCTTCGTATGTTTTTTTTCCCAATTCCAAAGTAATTATTCTCTAATTTATCCTCTTATTTGTATGACTTATAAATATTTATTTAATTTTAGTTAATATTTTAATTAGTTCTTAGTCATCCAATCTTTAAAAGTTAAATTGATTCGGTTAAGATTACTATAATTGAATTAAACTATCTAAATCTATGTTGGTACGATACTTAGACTCAAAATATACTTTATTACTTGTACAATCCGTACACTTACGAAATATTAAACATAAAAATTGATGACAAAGAATGATCGAAATAAGATTTCATTGAGTAGTCGTATCATTTTTTTTACCTTCACAATGCAATACATTATAACAATGTTACTTATCCTATCCAACAAATTAATCAAAACAAAATAAAGAAATTCAGAAAATCTCAATAATTTTTGCTTTATAGATTTGGTAAGATCGGGTCATCATCATCATGAAGCAGGACACATGGGACCAATAGGTTAGGTAGAACCCAACCCAGATTTTGCTGACAAAAATTAAGGTAAATGGAACCAACACAAAAACAATAATAAAAAATATTGATTTGTTAGTAGTCTTTTGTATACCATTTTTTTAAAGCATTGTAAAAACTTACAAAACACTGTCCTTAGAAATTGCTGAAGCAACTTTTAACTTTGTGCACACAAATTCATTGATAGAAAATGTTGATTTTTTAGTACTCTTTTGTATAGAATTATGGAAATGATTAATGAAAAAAACAAAAAAAAAACACTTTTCCTTAGATATAGTGGTAGGATCCACTAATATACTATTGTTGACGAATTCAACATATTACAGTCCCATCCATTTTTATTAATAAACTGTGTTAAAGAAACTCATAAACAATTTATTAAACATTGTTATATAATGTCTTCACACTCCATAAGAAAATATTGCCATTAATTTTCATTTTATCAATTTGACAAATAATTGGTGGTGTTAAGCAATTATAATATCTTTGTGAAGATATGGTGTTAAGGATATTGATCTAATGCCCCTTCGTGGGCCTTGTGTAACATTTGTCATATATTGCGTGAGTGTAAAGTGGACTTTATAATCATGCGATAAATGAAGAACATTATAACAATGCTTAGAACGGGGACTCAAGCTTTGAAAAGCATTTAGAATGCCATAAAAAGAGAATATTGGGCCCTCTCTCCACCCATCATAGTTTTTACAAAATTCCATCACCATATAGTTCAAACATGTTATTTTATAATTTCTATCATAGCCCTCGAAATTTACATACAAAACAAATGCATGTTCTCTTTGTTGTAATTTAATTCCTGAATCAAAAATTCAAATTTTCTTGGATTATTGATCATGCATGAAAATTTGCACAAGTTGAGATAATTTCTAACAGGTACAATTCCAAAATTAAAAACTTCAAAAGCTTAATTTATTCTTTCAACTCTATTGAAAACGATGAAAGAACATTTTAGTTGCCCAAAAAATAATTTGAAAATGCCCATTAAAATCATTATCCACACAATGTCTGTGATTTCCAATATCATCGTATATCAAGGCACAATTGGTTAACAATGGAGGTATACCTTTTGGAAGTCATATGTTTAGATTCAGTTCATGCATCAAAATAACTAGAAGTGCAGAAATTACAAAGAGTACACAAGAACTATTTCACTGATGCTTCACCATAAAGGTGTTATCATAGTTTGAGCATCCACAAGTGGATTATACTCTAGCACTGACATAAAATGATTAACAACAACAAATGGAGTCTAAAGTACAGCAAAAAATTCACTGGTTCCACCAAATCACACAAACAATCAAGAACTCTCAAAACCCTCAAAATAAACCACTAACTCTTCATAGATTATCTAAGAATATATCACAGAGATGACTCTCTAAACACGAAGTTTCAAAAATTATTGTAGAAATGCCAAATTTAGAGAGTAACTTAATCTTAGAGATCGAGCGGAACAAAGAGATGAAGAGTGTATTTAGAAAGATGAACACAGTTGAACCACGTGGCAACAATCTAGCAAAGGCGTTTTATTAGTCATAGGCGCACAGTCCAAAGATTGCAACACATTGAGTACCAAAAGCCTTCACCTCGATGGAATCTTTAATACCAAAGTGCCAGTATCATTCTCTTCATTAAAGAGATAATACTCATATCACTTGAATTATATTCTGTAGATTTTTTATTTTTTATTTTTCAATTTGATCAATCCTCTAGAAATAATCTCTGATAAAGTAAAACTTTACGTCAATATATTTTGTTCTATCATTATAAACTATATTTTTACTTTGAAAAATTGAGCTTTGACCATCATATTATAACACATCAATATTATCTAAGTAACCAATTTCAGAAAGCAAACCTAGCATGTTTGGCAAAGCTTAAATTATAATTTGAATTGGTCAAACTAGTCAAATATATTTTTTGTCTACATATCTCGTAGAACTCACAACTTATTACCCACTTATTATCCAGATATTCAATAGGACCCACGAATTATAAAAACTTGAAAATTAATTTCAACAGTATGAAACATGTACTTAACCACAAACTTTTTATAGCCTAAATTGATGCAATGTACTCTGCCTCAGTATAGGACATAGCTACAATTTTGTGTAGCTAGGATTTTCACCATATACAAGAGTTACAAAGAGTATAGACATGTGATGTAGTTGATTTTCAATCCAATAAAAGTATGAATATACAAACCCCTCAAGTTTTACTTTCTTATTTCATTGTTTATATACTGATCCTACATTATATGAACATTTTAAGTATTTTAAAAGCCATTTCAAACAAATCCAGTGACTTTCACATGAGTTTGAATAAATATGCTCAAGACATTGATGAGGAAACCATTCCATACATTATAGAGCCCACTGCACTTGCATAATGTACAATACTAATCTTTTTATAATTATCATCACTGGTTGAACTTAAATCTATAGTAAACTTAGAGTGATTTTCTAAAGGAACTGTTACTGATTTTTGCAATTTCTAAATTTTATTATTTTATGATAATTTTAAAATTTTCTTCTTTTAGTCAATATTGTAATTACAATAATCTATCAATTAATATTTTCGACCAGAATTTTTGTTTTAATATTTTAAAATTTCTTTATAGAATATGATTCTATTGTAATTGTATAAATAACATCACCCAAGCCTTTCAAAAAACGAGTAGCTTTTTGACATTTTTTATGAATCAACGAGTTAGCCACTGATTTTAGAAAAAGAAAGCAAGGTACAAGTCTTTGCCTAATTATATTTCATCTTTACAATAAAGACAATGTGAACCCTTGAAGAAAAGAGAAACTACAAAGAACTTTCCTAAAAGGAAAAGAAAAAAAGTAATGGAAATTATGAATGAAAAAACATAAGCACTCTTCCTTTGATATAATTGTGGGGTCCGTTGATATACAAATGTTGACAAAGAACCCTCGAAGAAATGAGAAACTACAAAGGACTTTCCTAAAAGGAAAAGAAAAAAAGTAATGAAAATTATCAATGAAAAAACATAAGCACTCTTCCTTTGATATAATTGTAGGGTCCATTGATATACAAATGTTGACAATTTCAACATGCCACGGTCCAACATGTCTGCAAAATGTGTACACATACACACACCATTTATGCTACCAAATTGGAATTATTTCAGACATATACCAAAATGCCCCTAACAATGTTTTCTAAATTACATAATTAATGTCATCAGTAAATCTCAGTCCTAATTGCATTATGTACTGCATCCCATTCCCGGTCTTTGGTTCGAGGAGCTATGAATCGCTGTTGCATTAGATAATCAACTGCATCACCCTCCGTTTAAGGAATGTAGTTCTCGTCCGCAGCTGACAAACCCTTAAAAGAACGGCCTTGCGCAGAAAATTGTGGACCACCATTGTTGCTAACACAATTGCTACTTTAGTTTCGAATTTGTATCGGAATATTATGTTTATTTTTTTAAAGTATTGTTTCCACACCACCTGAACGTGTGTTCAATAATATTCCAGCACTACGAATGTAGGCAATTGAACAGTTATTTAGGATTGCGTGGTGAACGGGCGTTCGACTTCATGCCGCACTTAAAATCCTAGATATGGTGTCTAATATTTACCTACCGTCCCATGAAACACTGCTTATGCAAAACTCTCGTGTCAACCGGGTAATATTTCGACTTGCATGAATTGGAAAATGATGTTCTACTCTAGTTATTGTTGTTGCCAACATTTGGTTGCCGTACCCTGTTTCTTCGTACTCAGCGAACGCGAACGTCAAACACAATGAAATCACATGAAGTTAAGAAATTATGTGTTGGATATCCCTTCCGCCCGATGAAGCAAATTTTGTCATGCTATTCAATGGTAGCCTTGATGTGAGTACCATCACTTTCCCCAATGGATTCTTGAAGGCTCAAGATTAATGCACGTTACCCCTGTTTGTTTAAGAGTTGTAAAAAAATGCTAATGCATCTCACAAAGCAAAAATTATGCCCTCTATACAATGTAATTGGACAAACGTGGTATTCTTATGCGAAAACAATTGTGGCCTATGAAATTTTGCTCCATTTTTGAACTGCTAGTTTGGATTCATTATTTCAACATTGAGTCTCGTCACAAATTGCAAAACTCTATGACAATACCGGTACATCATTTTGGTTGAGTGACAAAAAAGCTCTTATGATATGATATTTGTATCCCCGTCATGTGCACACAAATAAAAAGAAACATACCTACTTGTTCATACATCGATACCCCACCGTTGTTCTTAATTCCCTACTTTTCCCGAAATGTGTCACACAAATGGATGAACACGTCAGACATCATGCGAAACACTTGGTAACATTGCATCTCGCCACCATCGATGTCTCTCATATGAACATGTGGCTAGTTCGTGTTGAAGAGTGCTGTGGTTCTTGTGTATGAAACGTGAATAGTAACATTGAACGATATAGGCAACCAACTAACAATATTCTATTTGCATAATATTATCGTCTTCAAACATACAAATGTCTTAATTCATTTTCATTCGCCATTCCAGAAGTAATTGAAATTTGATTAGACTGCAAGGAAAAATCTAGACAAGTTATTTTGGGAATGTTGGTGTGTATAGTTTTCAAGCCGCCAAACAAAATTTTTTTTTTTTGTGAATGGCCATTAACCAATACATTGCATTTACAAACACCAAGAATGGGTAACTTGTTGTCGTAACAAATTGTCCTTTAAATTCATTATATATTCCTGCCTGAGATGACCCGAAAATGGTAGTTTTGTACTATACATTTTTCCAATTGGCCAAGTCATCAAAAATAAAATGTGATTGATGCTCCCTCTCCTAACATGTGATGTCAATTATTACAAGATTGAAAAATCGAAAATTAAATTAAATTATCACCATACAAAAGAACAAAAAAAAAAAAAAAAAAAACTTACATGAGCAAGCCAAAATTCATTATGCCTAAGAGGAAAGCAGATAGAGCATGACCCTAAATAAAATCGATTGTGAGCATGGTTTTTTGAACAATTGAGGTGGAATTTCTACACGCTAATACAAATCGATTTTATTTTTATTTATTTTTATCAGTTTTCTTGTTGTTGCGTTGTAGACTACGACAACATAAAAGCTTGCATCCGAAACAATCAATATGTCGAGTCTCAATGACATGTTGGACTAGATATTTTAAAGCGCAATTATATCAGTTGGTCACACTTATAATATATCATTTTTTAAAAGCTATATACATCAACCATATTTCGTCAATCAAAATTGTCAACAAAAGGGAAATACAATTCGAGATACAATCGACTCAATTAGAAGGAACATGTACCAAAACAACAAAAGGAACTACGTTAAGTAGCAAGATCCACATCCAACCTCGGCCATAAGTTATTGATAGAGTAATTTTATAGTGCATGTTTGAGAGTCCGTTGAAGTTCCTCCAATCCCCTTTTGTATAATTTTGACACCTTGGTATAACACATGCTTGAAAGGTGGGAATGTCTCGTGAAGAGAGCCTATGCATAAAGGCTCCCATAAAGCTAAAATAATAGAAAAATACATAATTATGTAAGATTTAGGTAAATATATCTATTTTTCTCTCAACTATACATGTATCAATTATATTACTTGAGTTGTTAATATTTTTGATTATTCGAGTAATGTTCACATGCTCACTAAGCAGTAGAACGTAAACATAAGGCTGAAATTGGGGAATTGGGCTTGGTCCATCACTACAAGAAAATACGATGATCAAAAATTATCCGTCGATCTCGCCACAAATTTGCATTACCACTTAAAAGAATTAGCAACAATTATGCACTTTGATCAATAACAAAATATGGTTATTGTATTACATAATCAATAACAATGCATTTCTCGTCATTAGAAATATTAAATAATTATTTTGTTAAAATACATTTTCAATGACGACATCTTTTTATTGCGAAAAGCATTAAAAAAATTGTCACTTAAATTTCCATTCCCTTTAGAAGTTTTGCCGACCAAAACTGTACCTTCTACAACTCCAATATTCGTTGTCGAAAAAATACTCAATGACAACATCTGTTTTGTGGTTAAAAATATTT
The DNA here is from genome assembly GCA_023638005.1 of Forsythia suspensa. Taxonomy (NCBI): domain Eukaryota; kingdom Viridiplantae; phylum Streptophyta; class Magnoliopsida; order Lamiales; family Oleaceae; genus Forsythia; species Forsythia suspensa. The sequence continues at coordinate 50,926,919 of CM042666.1, forward strand.
AAAAATTGACTTGCTAATAAGCATAAACAACAACGTAAATTTATTTTTTTGCAGAAACTAAAAAAGATATTCAACAATGAGACATCGTCTTGTTAGAATTAGGATAAATGACTTGTTAAAGAAATTTTCAGCAACAAAATATTTTGGTCATTGAAGATTTTAAAATTTTGGCACCCATTTTGGATTTGCGTTGAAATCTCTCTCTACCAAATATCATTCACAACTAAATTTTATTTCTTAAAAATTATATTCAACGATGACAAGTAGCGTGGCGCGTCTTTAAAATCATTTCAATACTGTCTAACGTGCTATAATTCACATTTCTTATACAACCACAGTAAAACTCTGTAAAATTATACCTTCACGATTAATAGAAAGATTAAGCCACGTGTTATATCAATATATACAAGTTAAAAGAGTAATCGAAATAAGATTTCGTTCAATAGTCTAAGGTGTTTTTTTATCCTAACAAATGCAATAACATTATAATAATGTTTCTTATCCGATCGAACTTGGTTGTCACAAAAAACAAACAAAAAATTTAGCAAATCTCTATAATTTTGCATTAGAGATTTGGTAAGATCGGGTCATCATGAAGTAGGACCCATGGGGCAAATGGGTTAGGTATGTAGAGCCAAATCTAATTTTGCTGACAAACATTGAGGTGAAAGGAACCAATATAAAAACAATAGAAAATTTTGATTTTTTAGTACCATTATTTTTTATAGCTATTTTTGAAGTCTCATCTGTCAGAAATACAAAACACATCCTTAGAGAATTAATGTATGTTGAGCTTTTTCAACAGCAACGTCGAATCAATGAGTTGCTATTTAGTGTTCTTTATGAAAAAAATGAGTTAGTCACTAATTTGAAAAAAAGACTCACTCATCGAATCAATGAGTAGCTTTTTAGTGTTCTTTATGAAAAAAATGAGTTAGTCACTGATTTGAAAAAAAGAAAGCACGATCAAAGTCTTTGTCCACTTTTATTTCATCTTTACAGATGTAAATCAAAATTGGAGAAATAAGAAACGACAAAGAACTTTACCGAAACAAAAAGAAAGCATTTTTTTTAAAATAGTGGTAGGTGTCACGCCCCAATCCCACTTGGCGTTCCACGTGGGCAAGGCAATCCTACTTGGCGCTCTACGTGGGCAAGATCAAAGTCAACCTGCTTTGACTCAACCTTCTTATCCGAAGTTGTTTATGCTGAGGATGTTGGACAACCGAGGCTGTTAATGCCAAGAATGTGAACGAGCGATTCTGTTCTTCATACTGAGGAGGTTGGACATGCGAGATGATCAAAGTTCGACCCTGGTTGCTTGTTGAGAAAGCCTCTCCTGACACACTACAAGTCAGACCCGAAAAGACTGATGGGACAGCCTGCCAATGCTGCTTGTCACAACGGCTTGTCACAGTCGTAACCTCCTAGTGTGTGGCTAAAAGGGATATCCTCATTAAAGCCAATGATGTGGTGCTTAAGATGTGACGTGAGAACCCTTCAGATTTAGCCACGTGTCACATGTCGAGGGAGAGGGAGGAATCAGTTAGAGTTTGCCTATAAATACCAAACTCATTTCCACAAGAAAATGAGGTTGAAATTATTATTCTCACATAAGAAAAAAAAGTCCCCTACTCTAATTGTTCTCCAAGTGTTTATAACCACCTAAGAAATTGTTAGTTAGGGCTCTCAAGCTACTACATTTGTCACAATGTGTTTCTCTATATCTTTTGTTTCATATCCACCCATTCTTAGGATCATCTACGTGGTTGAATAAACCACGTGGCAATTCAAGTGTGTAGAGAAATACATGTGGGAAGAGGAAACAAGGAGTTCTGTTGGCAGCCATTTTTGTAGGTTAACAAATTAATGCCGTCTGTGAGAAACCACACATTTAAACCACAAGTAAAACGTGACTAAAAGACTAAGTCTCCCTGAACAAGGAATCTACCAACCCACCAAAGAGAAAAATGTCCGGAAGCAACGAGGATGAAAACCTAAGGAGGGCCAGGCACAACGCAGACGAAAATACCACGGCTGCAAGGAACGAAGAAGCCCCCGGAGAAGAGGTCTGAGGAGGGCTCCTACCAATCTCGAGCGATAAATGAAAACCATGGTACGCTGGCCAACAGAGGCGGTGGCCCCAAAGATCACGCCCAAATGTAAGGGTACATCCAACTGATGCACATGCAGGAAGGGAACCGATCCCATGGATCTGACCTAGACGACCCTTATAAGGAACAAAAGGTAAACATCGGCCGCCCCATCGACCCCCAAGCGAGGGGAGATGCCTCACGGGCCAGAACATACATGGAAGAGGCCAATCCCCTGTAGGCAAGGGAAGGCCTCAACCCGCAATGTCAACCAGCGTCTTTGAAAGGTTGGGGGGACATGGACCCAGAAATAGGCCCCACGAGGGCTTCCCGATGAGGGAGTAGCCCCAGAGCCTGCTTAGGAATAGGTAGGAAAGGAGAGCAAAAGAGGCTAGGAGAAAATCTAAATTCCATCCCTATCCGCCTCATCAGCCCTAATATTATGGGAGCGATAAACAGGCTCAGCACCTCTACCAATTTTCCCAAGATATAAACACCGGGATAGAGGGCCCAAAATTGGTAAGGTCGTTTGAAATAGACGACGATTATGAGAATCTCCCATTCTCGGTAGGGATCTGGAATGCATGCATTTTCCACGAGTTCTGTGTACCCAAGATCACCCCTTACACTGGCAAGGAGGACCATTTGGACCATGTAAACATGTATAAAATAGAGACGAGTCTCCGAAGAGTGACCCCAGCCTTAAAGTGCAGAGCCTTCCACTTTAGGCTTTCTGGAGGCACAAAGAGGTGGTACAACAAGCTCACCAGCGGTAGCATCTCCAATTGGCCAGAATTGAAGAAGACGTTCATCAATTACTTCTTGTCGGGAAAGCCTGCTTCAGCCCCGGTACAACATCTCCATGGCGTTAGGCAGGCTAAATTCGAGCCGCTTCAAAGCTACTTAAGCCGCTTCAACGAAGAGATACTCTTCTGCGAGAGAATATCTGATGCTGAAGCCCTCTACGCTTTAAATAGAGGGTTGGACATGAACTTTCCATTCTGGAGGGATGTTCGCAACAAAAACCTAGCCACTTTCGACCAATTGGTGGAGATGATTACCGAAGATATCACCATTGAGAACATGATCCTCCACAGGAATCGCGGTGGAGTGGCCGCTAGCCCAGTGCCAAGAGCGAGATACTGCTAAGGCCAAGGCAGGCCCCACTACCAACAAACTTAGGGCCAGAGGGACTATCCGTCCGATCCTAATGTCAGGATGAGCTACGTGGCCTCTGCACAAGAAGGCCTACTATATTTTTTCACAACCACAGGAACATCAGGCCCCGCCACCGGACTCTATAGTTACGGTATGTCTTCTTTAACATATTACGAAGTAGGGACCAGCGCGCCGCCAATGCCTCTTCCCTCTTAGGAGATACTCGCTAGCTATTGCTGGGTCCACCGAAGCAATGGCCATAGCACAGAGAAATGTCGCAAAGTGGAAAACTTGGCAAATAGGAAAGAAGCAAACACAAGGCCCAGGCGTGGAGTGAACCTCAAGTGTGGGGATCGACCCTTGACGAGAGGTCGTCGGCCTCCATTCCATGACAGACGCCCCCAATAAGAGGATGGGAGACCCATGGGCCATGAGCAAATGAGGAAGCGTAATTCTAGGAGCCCAGCAAGACAGTCTCGTTTAGAAGGAGGCCCTGAACAACGCATGATCAAGGGACCCGATAAGGTCTCCATTCGAGAAATTGATACCATTTACGGGGGCCCTTACATAGGAAACCAGACACGAAATGCCCAAAGAAGCTACGCGAAAGAGGCTGAGGGAAAGTTGATGACCAACTGGTTCATAAACAGCCGCCCCTCAGGATTAAAGAAGGTAGACCACCTTCACATAGAAAGACATGAAAAGTGTCCATTATCCCCATTGCGACACCCTAGTAGTATGGATAGTAGTGGCAAGGAACGAATTGGGAGGATGCTCGTAGATAATGGCCGCTCCATACACGTCATCTTCTCGAGCACCTAGGAGCAAATGAACATAGAGACCCCATTGGCCCCTTCTCCAGAGCCTCTTTACGGATGATTGCTTCACTCCAAAAGGGATAGTACGCCTTGCCGTTACAATGGAGAAAGAACCTCTAACCATCCACACCTTCATGAAATTCTTGGTGGTACTCGACGTCCTCTATTAACGAGGCTATTACATGCTCCTCCTCAGGTGCGTGGGCAGCAATGAGGCAGATTATATCCTCAGAGAAGTACACGAAGGAATATGCGGCAACCACACGAGATGATTGGCCCTAGCCCAAAAGATCATCAAGCAGGGCTACTTCTGGCCCTCTTTAAAGAGAGATTCCCTACTTCACGCACGAAAATGCAACAAATGCCAGCGCTTCTCCACAATTCTGCGATAGCCCCACCAAGAACTTACCATAGTATCTAGCCCCTGGCCTTTCACCAAATGGAGAATAGATTTTATAGGCCCTATGCCTAGGGTAAAGGACAATGCATGCCATGCCATAGTCGCCATTGAATACTTTACGAAGTGGGTTGAGACAGCCAGTAATAAAGATTACCGAGGCTAACATCTCCAAATTCATATAGAAAAAATCATCTGTAGGTACGAAATTCTCCACTCATTAGTATCAGACAATGAGAGATAATTTGACAACAGGAAGATAAGGACCTATGCAAGGAGCTAGGTATCGCTAAGCACTTTTCTAGCCCCCATCCACATGCTAACGGGCAAGTGAAAGCTTTTAACAAAACCATCAAGTATACTCTCAAGCGGAAACATGATGCGTCAAAAGGGGCTTGGGTCGAGGAGCTCCCACATGTATTTTGGGCAATTCGAACCACCGCAAGAACACCAACGAAAGAAACTCCATTTTCTTATGGCGTACGAATTCGAGGCCATGAGCCCAGTGGAAGTTGGCATTTCTTCGCTTCGCCGCTTGTTCTTCAATGAAAACAACAACGACGATCTCATGAGAGTTGGCATGGACCTGCTGAGAGAATGGAGGGATAACTCCCAAGCTAAACTGGTCTCTTACTAGAAGAAGATGGCTCAAGACATTAACAAGAAAGTAAAGAAGGGGTCATTCCACCTTCCACCATGCACATCTATCTCAGCCCGCACATGAAGTACGTGCACACTCACGTGTATGGGCCACCACCTGTTCGAGGTCTGCCACGTGTCATTCCTATTGCTCTTAGTCACCTATGACCACCTGTTCTGCCACATGAAGCTCAGTTTGCATTGAATTCTGGAAAATTGACTTATGCCGCAGTTGTCACTGATCGACAGAATATTTCTTCAGTCGAGCGTAATATGAAGAAGTCATTTGCTTATGTCCTTCTATCTTCTTCGATTCTACTTGTCATCAGTTTGTGGCTTAAGAACCTTACTTACATCGTGGTGAGCCTGCCTTGGTTATTTTTTCTGATGAAAAGGCTTCTCTTTCTGAGCCATTCAAGTTTACACTTGTTGGAAAGTTTTCTCATTGCAAGCCTAAAATGGTGGAGGTACGCTCTAGATTTTAGAAGTTTGGATTTTACAGTGATTTTAAACTTGGACATATAGATTACAAGCACATACTTATTCACTTGACACATGAGGAAGATTATAGTCGTTTATTTTTAAAACCTCTATGTTTATTGATGGTTGCCATATGCGTGTACTTAAGTAGATATGTGATTTTCGTCCCGATGCTAAGACCTCTATTGCCCCTGTCTGGATATATTTTCCTCTATTGTCTATTCAATTACGTGCAAAAGAATTTTTATTTGCTTTATCTAAAATTGTTGAGGTGCCACTGATGATTGATGAGGCGACTGCTGATTTGTTTAGGCCTAGTGAAGACATGGTATGTGTTGTGGTGAAACTGAAGCATAAGCTTCCAGATAGGATTTGTATTGATAGAGGTGTATCCTGTAGCTTTTGGCAGCCTATTGTTTATGAGAGGTTGCCACATTTTTGTACCAAATGCTGTCATATGGGTCATATTATTGATCATTGTAGGGTGGGGGCTCCACCAGTGGATACTGTTGTTATCCAAGCTACTAAGCCTTTTGTTACTCTGGCTCATAAGCCTGTTGTTGTTCCGACAAATAAGTATGTTGATGCTCTGGCTAATAAGCGTGTTGATGCTTCGGTGCCTATTATTGATAGGGCTAGGAAGGGTAAGAAAAATGAGGTTGTTGCTGAGGTTCCTAGCTAATGGGTCCCAGTTGCTGGTTATTTTTCAGTTGTTGCTATACCACTTCTAGTGGTTCATGTGGGACCCACCCTTCAACTTACTCCTACTATTTCTACTATTGTGTCAAGTCTACATTAGATGATCAGCACTCATACTTGACACATTCTTCTATCCAGGTTAGAGACTTATTTGATGATACTGGATAGAATATTGACTGACTTCTTCAGCTAGTACCATATATTATTGCTGAGCAGATAGAGAGCATCCCTATCACTGCTAAGGTACAGAGTCAGATTATGTGGAAGGATACTTTGAATGCTAGATTTGCTATCGAGTCATGATGACTAGTTAGTTCAGACGGACATACTATTCAGTCAGACTGAGAATGATTTGGAGTTCTATTATCCCGACGCTATTTCTTTCTTCTGCTGAAGACTATGGCAGGGTCTTATCCCAATTGATGTTGTGATTCAGAGGTGAATTGGGAGCCATTGGCTTTTCGTTGTTAGTGTTGCTCGACTATTGAGACTATTCAACATTTATTTATTGACATCTGTATTGCCGACCAAGTTTGGCACCACTTTTCTGATATTTTTCATGTAACCCTTCGGCCGATGGAGGGTTTTGAATATTGCTTTTAGTCTTGGCATTTCTCGGGTCAATTTATCAGACAGGGTCATATTCGCATAATCATTCCAGTTTTGATTCTCTATTTATTTGAACTGCGAGGAATGATGTGAAGTACCAGGATATCTCTCTGGAGCTGAGACGGATCATCTGGAGAATATACCATACTATCTCCCTACAACATACATACCATTTATTCATGGAATATGGAATATGGATATTGCTCTTCTTTTCGGTATCTATCTTATTACTCCATCCATTCATCCCTATGTTTTGGTTTATTAGCGTGCTCTACCGGTGGGATCTTACAAGGTCCACATTGATGGATGCGTCAAAGATGAATTTGCGATTTGATAGGAGATTATTAGGAATTCATTAGGCCAGTATGTCCGTGCATTATTCTCTTCATGTAGGAAGTACCCTATTCTGGAGGCCGAGCTCAGGACTATTCTTGACGGTATCATTCTTGCTCAAAGGATTATGCTCTCAGATTTATGGATTGATGCCAACTCTACTTTAGCCATTCACTGCATCACCAGAGGTGGAGGGCCTTGGTCTATTCAGGCCACTCTTTGCCACATCAGACATCTCATTGCCTTCGACCGTGATACTATTTTTCATATTCATCGTGAGAGAAACCATGTGACTAACTTACTTGCTTCAGAGGGTTGAGATCGTCATTGCTATTTCGAGTAGAGCGCTCAGGACTTACTGCGACGATACATCAGCTTAGTTCAGATTGATAGACATGGACTTCCTATATTTAGGAGTTTATAGATTTTTTAGGACTTATTGTTTGGGAGGTGGTACCTCATTATTTATTCATTTATTTGTTTGCTTTAGATATTATGATTGTAGGTTAGGTTTTATGCCCCCCCTCCCTTATATTTTTATGAGTTATTTATATGTGGTTGTGATATCTGAATCTCCTCATCCTTTTCTGGTGGAGGCCTGACAACCATATTGGAGATGTGATGGTGTGTTGAATAAAAAAAGTATTTTGATATTTTTACTAGTGATTTACATTATAATCCATATTTAGTATCTTCTCGGGCCGATTTGGTATCAGAGCCATTTACTGATAAGCCTTTCAAACCTTAGTTACTCTTATTGTGTTGAATGAAACTTTGGTCAGCCTTGGAGCCATGTTGCGTTGGTCAGCCGAGAAAGGTGGTCCCATTGGATTAGGTGGTCCCGTCATCTTGAATCAACCTCTACAGTCGCTAAGTCTTGTAAACTTTTCTTTCAATGTATTTACCTAGATCATGGTTAAGTAGATTAAGTAGTACTAGATCTAGTAATTGGAGTTTTATTCAAGATAAAGATGAAATTGATAACCAAAATCAAGATGTTCTAGAAACTATAAATAATCAAGAAATACAAATTGCTCAAATTGAACAAAGACTTCATAATTGGACTATTCCTAAGGTAGATAAAAAACTATCTATGAAATGGAATGTTTAATTTCCGTCAAGACTATACCATCAAAACTTGTGAGCAAACTATACCTATCAAAAATCATTTAACTCAGATAAGGCTATTCTCAAATGATATTATCAAAGAACATAGGAAGAAATATAAATTTCTTCATATATGACTTGTTCATGTCGCAATTAAGCCTTTGTTCAGGCTTAGTTTAGATATATCAATCATTTTACTCCTTAGAGATAAAAGACACCTCAAGCTTAATAATTCTTTACTTTCAGTTATGGAATCAAATATGGAAGGAGGTCCAGTATTCTTTAATTGCTTTCCAAATTTCTTGATCGACATTTTCGACGGAGCTATTTCAAATGCTCTCACTCTTGATATTCAAGCATCTGAAAACTGCGGTCGCTAAGTCTTGTAAGCTTTTCTTTCAATGTCTTTGCCTAGATCATGGTTCAGTAGATCAAGTAGTACTAGATCTAGTAGTCGGAGTTTTATTCAAGATGAAGATGAAATTGATAACCAAAATCAAGATGTTCTAGAGACTAGAAATAATCAAGAAATACAAATTGCTCAAATTGAACAAAGACTTCATAATTGGACTATTCCTAAGGTAGATAAGAAAACTATCTATGAAATGGAATGTTTAATTTCCCTCAAGACTATGCCATCAAAACTTGTGAGCAAACTATACCTATCAAAAATCATTTAACTCAGATAAGGCTATTTTCAAATGATATTATCAAAGAACATAGGAAGAAATATAAATTTCTTCATATATGACATGTTCAAATCGCAATTAAGCCTTTTTTCAGGCTTAGTTTAGATGTATCCATCCTTTTGCTCATTAGAGATAAAAGACACCTCAAGTTTGATAATTCTTTACTTTCAGTTATGGAATCAAATATGGAAAGAGGTCCAATATTCTTTAATTGCTTTTCAAATTTCTCGATCGACCTTTTCGACGGAGCTATTTCAAATGCCCCCACTCTTGTTATTCAAGCATATGAAAATATCAAATTTGATTATCGATCAAGATCTATTGTGGCTATATACCATGTTTATTACAAGGTTATGAGTACCACACTCAATCCCGGAGCTTTAAGATCTTCTCCAAGAGATAAAACTCTTTTGATAGAGGTCAATACTCTCCACTCAAATGCTATTGTCCCAAAAAGACAAACATGGGACAAGATCTCTAGATCTTTAACATGGGATCTTGCAAAGGTCAATATGCCAGAAATGCGAAAGCCTTGAGAAGTTCCAAACAAATCTTAAATGTCCATAATGGAGATGTTAGGTTGATTTTCAATGAACCTTCTTCTAGCTATGGATGATTAACTTCGTCAAGATATAATTTGGAAAAAATTTCCTTTCAACCATCAAGACACTCTACCTCTTTTGAAAATTCAAAGGAGATGATTTCAATCCAAACATTTGATGATAGGGCAATTAAAAAGAATTGAGACAAATTTTGAAGTAGAAAATCAAGAAAAACCTTCAAGAGAAAAAATAACTTCAAACCCGTTATTCAAACCCCTTGATAGTTCTACCTGCAAACCAAAGCTTGGAAAAACACTTTCAAATGAAATTAGTGTTCTTGTAGAAATATCAGAACAACTCTCAAAAATAGGTTCTTCTAAGAATGTTAATGTTGTGAATTCTATAGAAGAACTTGAAGATTAATTTACTCAAGAACCTTCTCAAATAAACAAGCTACGAGGACAAAGATACTCAAAATTATTCACATTTACCAAATTTTTATTCCAAATCATCTTTTCTAGATATGCAATTTGAGGAAAAGAGGCACGACAAGTCTCTTACAACGAAGATGAAGTCATTGAATGGAATATAGATGGTATGACTGAATATCAAATAATTCAAGCTGTCGAAATATGGCAATCTTTCATTCTGCTATATATGCATAGACATCAAAGTTGATACTGCCTTCAGTAATATACTCATTGGCCTTTCAAGTCAACTTAAAGGGTGATGGAATAACTAACTTAGTGAACAAGATAGAAATTCAATCACTTCTGCTAGAAAACCTAATGGAACAAATGATAGTCTTGCTACTCTCATTTTTTAATCGTCAACCATTTTATTGGTAATCCAATTGTTTATCATGAAAGGTCTTCTGAAATCTTAATGACTCTTGCTTGTCCAAGACTTCATGATTTCAGATAGTGCAAAGACATCTTCCTTGCCAAAGTTATGGCCAGAAAAGATTGCTTTCAAGCCTTTTGGAAAGAAAGATTTTTATTTGGGCTTGCAAAACTCTTTGCTGAAAGAGTGAGGACTGCAATAAAAAATCAAAAGCATGATACTATTCCTCACGCTTTCCTCACTTATTGTGAAATAAATAATGACATCCATAAAGAAGGATTAGCATTATGTAATGACGTCAAACTCAAGGCAAATCTCAAAAGTGAAAGATCTGAAACTCGACGAGAGCTTGGATCTCTCTGCGAGCAATATGGCTTCGAGAAATTTATTGCTCCTTTCTCCAAATTTAAAAAGGAAAATAAATTTAATAAATCATCATATAAAAAACCTTTCAAATGAAAATTCTTTTATAAAGAAGAAAATTATCAAAAAATGCCAAAACGAAAATTTCACAAAAGAAAATTCCAAAAGAAAAGCATAACATGTTGGAAATATTAACAAGAAGAACATTATTCTCACCAATGCCATATGAAGAAGAAAACCAACAACCTTCAAATTGAAGATGATTTAAAAAATCAATTACTAAATCTTGTTTTATCCAGTGAAGAATATTAAGAAAATGAAGAAGAACAAGTCTAACAAAATCAAGAAGATTCTGATTATGAAAAAACTTTTATTAATCTAGTAATGACAAACAAGTTTGCAGTTGTGAAACTAAAGCTTGTCTTTGCAAGAACAAATCCATCATTGTTCTTACTCATGAAGATAATGACTTAGACAAAGCCATTATCCAATAAATAATTGAAAAATTTGAAGACCCTCAATTAAAAAGAAAATTTAATCAACTTCTAACCCCTCAAAAGCCACAAATTGAACCATCTAATATTACTCAAATTATGGATAGATTTAAGGAAGAATCTTTGAGTTCTAAGGTCTCAAGTAATGATCTTAAGGCAGAAATTAATGAAATGAAAAATCAAATCTCAAGTTTAGAGAGAAAAATGAAAGATGACAAGATGTAAGTAATCATTCTCAAGGTTAAACAAATTGAGCAAAAACAAGAACAACCTAATGAAGAAAATTCAGAAGATGAATCCGATAAAGAAGCTGATCAAATCATTTCTCCAACAGAAGAAGATCATCTCAATGTTATTAATAGAGTTCAACTGCAAAAGTGGTATTGTCAAATGATCATAGTTGTCAATAAATAATTCAAAATGAAAACCAGAGTCTTATCGACTCAGGAGCATATCAAAATTGTATTAGGAAAGGACTTATACCTACAAAGTTATTTGAAAAAACAACTGAGTGCCTTTATCGAGCCAGTAGGAAAAAGCTCAACATTTAATATAAACTCTCAAAAGCTCATATCAGTAATACAAGTATTTGCTTCAAAAATGTTTTTTTATCTTGTCAAAGATTTGGACCAAAAGTCATCCTTGGAACTCCTTTTATTGTTCAGATTTATCCATTTTATGTTGATAAAGATGGATTAAGAACAAAAATCTTTGGTCAAGAACTCATATTTAGTTTTACAAACCCTTCATCCTATAAAGATGTTAATGTTCTCAAACAGGCTTCAATTTCAAAAATAGTTAATAATATCAACCTCAAAAAACAACATGCTTAAAGAAGAAATCAAATATACAAGAATTGAAGAAGAGCAGAAAGAATAAAAAACTAAAGAAAAAATCACTCAAATCCAGAAACAAATTGAAGAAGAAATATGTTCTACTATTCCAAATGCTTTCTTGGATAGAAAGAGATAAATTATCTCTTTACCTTCTGTTTCTGACATCAAAGAATCAAAAATCCCTACCAAATCTCGACCAATTCAAATGAATAAAGAATTGCTTGAATATTGTGTTAAGAAAATTGATGAATTACTTAAGAAGGGTCTAATAAGGCCTAGTAAATCTCCATGGATCAAGGAGAAATAGAGGAACTCCTAGATTAGTTATCAATTACAAGCCATTAAATAAGGTACTTCAATGGATTAGATATCCTTTACCTCAAAAGAAAGATGTTTTAAATAGATTAATTAATGCCGTAATATTTTCAAATTTTGATATGAAATCTGGATTTCGGCAAATTTAGATCGGTGAACAAGACAAATACAAAACGGCCTTTAATGTTCCATTTGGACAATATGAATTGAATATTATGCCTTTTGGTCTAAAAAATGCTCCTTCGGAATTCCAAAAAATATTGAATGATATATTCAATTCTTATCAAAACTTTTCAATAGTTTATATTGATGATGTCCTTAACTATTTTGAAAGTTTAGTGCAACACTTCAAGAATTTACGTATTTTTATCAAGATTATTAAGTCTAATGGTTTAGAAGTATTTGCAAAGAAGATTATCCTTAGTCAAACAAAAATCAAATTTTTAGGTCATGAGATCTACCAAAGAACCTTTACCCCAATACAAAGAAGCCTAGAATTCTCCATTCCAGATGAAATTCTAGATAAAACCAGCCTTCAAAGATTCCTCAGATATGTCAATTATGTGACAGATTTTATTCCAATCATTAGACAAGTTTGTGAACCTCTCTATCAAAGGCTTAGGAAGAATCCACCTGCTTGGGGTCAAGCTCATAATTTAGCTGTTAAATTTGTCAAACAAGCAGTCATGACCCTCTATTGTCTCCATATCATTAATCCAAAAGCCTTCCTCATTGTTGAAACCGATGCCTCTAAGTTAGGTTATGGGGGGTTCTAAAACAAAAATTCGATAGTCAAGAACAATTAGTCCGATATCATTCTTGTATTTGGATTGGACCTCAAAAAAATTATTCTACTATAAAAAAAGAGACTTTGGCCATTGCTTTATGTATTACAAAATTTCAAGACGATCTTATCAATAAAATTGATTGTAAAGCGGCCAAAGATATTATTTAAAAAGATGTAAAAAATCTTGTTTCAAAATAGATTTTTGCCAGATGGCAAGCAATTCTTTCATATTTCGATTTTGAAATTGAACATATTCAAGGAAAGTCAAATGTTTTACCCGATTTCCTAACTAGAGAATTCTTACTGGGAAAGATCAAGAAAGATGACGTCGAGAGAGATAGAAAAGAAGAAAACAATATCCATTGATCAATACCTTATTCAAACCAATGATTCAAAGGGTTCATGTTCTTCATCTCCAAAGACAACTCAAGCCTCGGAACAAAAACTAGCAAAGTCAGTTTCCTCTTCCAACCAAATCCAAACTCAAAATACCTTTCAGGTACTTGGAAATATTCCTAAACCAAGGAATCTTCCGATTTTCCACCCTGTCAAGACCTCTGAGTTTGGCCCTCTTCCAACCCCTCAAAAAACCCAGTCCTCAACGGCCCCTCAGATTTCAAAAAAGCTGTTCAAGTTGGAACATGAAAGTTACGAGTTACCAATGAGTCTCAGACCTAAACAAAACTTTCAAAATTTCATTATTTTACCAAGACCTTTACTTCATCAGTTCTTGCCATTTAAACATCTTGGGCTACTCAATACGCAACTCTTGATGAATGCATTTCTCAAGCTTTTCCTCAAAATATTTGGTTCATGCCAAACGATATCAAAAAGACAAGAGCATTCTATGAGTTTTTCCTTACTTATTCAAAATTGGTAGAGATAACTTATAATTTGACTCCTGACAATCCAGATTTTTCAAAGATCAAGATTTTAAAAGTACTTTCTTTCGAAGAATGGGCCAGCATCCTTGGGAAACCAAGAAATTTAAAACTGCAAACCCTATTTCTCCTTCAAATTTCAACCATATTTACTATCAAAATGTTTGGTGTATGGTTTTTTGTGTTAAACCATGAAAGTTCTAAAACCTAGATTAATTAAATTAATAATAATTTTAATCTTAATTAAACAAACAATTGGATGATAGTAGTCGAATCAAGCGAGACAATGATAATTGCTTTTGACTCGCACAGTAGTGTTCGTTTACCTAATCTTGTTAAGTGCAGAATTTAAAGAATTAAATACGAACACTAGATGTAACGTGGCAAATTCCGAAGGAAAACATCTACGGGCTCTCATGCCATGGGTTAAAACAATCCACAAATGATCTTGTTTAAAAATACAATAGTATCAGTTTTTGTAATTTTGCAAAATTAACAAAATAACAATCAAAAGAAAATAGGTCAACTCCCTTTGATACTTCTTTTTTTGACTTGTTGATGAAGTAGAATCAAACCCACTGGTCTTGACTTTATCGCCACTTCCCTATTGTACTTGATCGCAACCACCACTTGGATTAAGAATTCCCGTTCTTAACTTCACGCCAAGTAGATTAAACAAGATATAGAATTTGTTCGTTGAGCACCAATTTGTTTTTTTATCTTCAATGAGTTTGAAGAAAATATTTTTGCTTTGAAACTTTAATCAATGAAGCATCGAGTCTTGTTGTTCTTCAATTTCGGCCGGTTGTAGAGCTTGGAAAACAAGAGCACGAAAATATTTTTCGAAGCATAATTCCTTATTGATTTGTATTCTTACTTATAGGTAAAGAAGTAATCAAATTAAGAATTATTTCTTACCTAAGATAATTAGTAGGAAAGAATATATAAAAATATATTCTAGTTTGTAGAAGGAATGAATTTAGGAAACTCAATAATATCTTTAAATATTTCCTTCCTAAACAAATCCAAAACAATAAAGAAAGATCATTTAACCTACAAAAAGAGTTGTTAATAATATTCACCTGATTAGAATATATCGTATATGAAAACAGAATAAAAACGCAGCTTTACTGATCTGAAAAAATAATCTACTTATCAACGCATTCAGTCAGAACTAGCGTTATCCAGACCAGTCATAACGAAAACGTTAACATGCTATTTTAACATTAAAAATCAGTTATATTAACTAAGATAACCAAACTAAAAAGATGAAAAATATTACACATAATTTTTCAACAGACTATATTCTCACTCTTGGTTTATCATGTTTGACCATAAATGTTGTTCTTTGTTTCCAAAATGGTTTCAAATACTGGATATAAAAACCAAATATTCAAAATATTTCGAACCATTATATAAACCCCAATTATTAATAAAATCAACATCTTATTAATTATTTAAAGTAATATCACAATATGCTTGAATATTATCCTATATATGCACCATTTTTATCATCAACCATATTTCTTCACCAAACCTCGAGGAGGAGGGAGAATTGTATTCCCAAAATAGAATCCATCTATCTCCACATTCCATAAGCATATATTACCAATGATTTTGATTTTATCAATTTGACAAGTTGGTAAGTGTAATTTATATATGAGTCTCGATTTCTTGACGAGGACTTTTCTTTATCATTTCGATTGTTGTTGGGTCGATTTCTATTTAATTTTGGTTTGTTTTTGTTTTGAAGGATAAAATCCGCATGTGGAGTTACATTGGAAATGACAAGAGCAATCAACGATATGAGGATGGAATCAAGCCCTAAATATTGGATTTAACACGGATAATGAAAAGATTGAAAATTGGTAAGTACTGAAATTTGGAGCAAATTTGGAGCAAGCGAGGTAGAGATATATAAGGATCAGAGTTTTAAAACCATCATCCCTCTTGGCTAAATTTCTATCCACTAGGATGATGATGAAACTTCGGACCTGTTATCTTTGTGTTTCATTTTTCAGCTTTGAGTTTTAAATTCAGTTTTCTCTTTTGAGAATCTATTTTAAGATTGCTAAAAACGTGCTTGGTTTGTCATTGTGAAAAATTATTTCAGAAAATATAAAACTGTACTGTTTGGAATTTTAAGAAATTGTTTTATATCATTTTATTCAATAAATTTTATTATTCAATAAAATAGAATAATTTTATAATAATATATGATAAAATAATTTATACATTTTAAAGTCAATGGATTTTACAATTTTTTTTACAAAAAACAAAATACAAAAAAATAATAAATTAACATAATAGGAAATAAAAAAATAAAATTAATGACGTGGATTTGAGAATTTTAATCAATTCTCATTTAAATTAATTTTTAAATTTTTTTTATTTAAATAACCAATAAGGGCTTGAATTTTTTTTTTAGTATTTAGTATTTTAATTTTTTTAGAATTTTTAGTTTTTAGAATTTTTGTTTATATAAATTTTTATTTAAATAAATTTTGTTTTCTTTGTTTTCCATGTTTTTACTGAAAACACTCAAAACGTCAAAAATGTGTTTTGAGTTTTGTGTTATAAGTTTAACTATGTTTTCAAAAATAAATTACAAGTTCTTTTACAAAATTAAAAACTAGAAAGAGCTTGAAAACATCAAAGAGAACGGACCTGAAGTTTTTGAAGCTTAATCCTAATTTGTTTTTAACATGAAATACTCATTTAAATTGAATGGTTGCTACTTTAATGTCTTCAATTACTTGATCACTAGTTAAATTGAAATTGCGGCCTATTTTGTTTTCGATAGGTCAAAAATAGATTTAACATATCGTGGCAATCTTCATAAAGTCTGATAGGGCATAGAGATAAGCTCTATACTTTATGTGATCGTTATTTAAAAGTTCTAGTTTTCACTCGATTTTGTATATTGGAGTCCTTCATAGAGATATCGCAGGGTCGTATGTAAAAACTAGTTTAATTCCACTCGCAAGATATTATTGGTCATATTAGAAATATTTATCATCAAACTCATTCTAGTAGTGTTAATTTCGAGAATTGAAGTTAAAATGGAAAAATAGAAGTGGATCTCAAATTCTAGTATCTTCATCAATTTGCATTTTTCTCCAAGGCTTTTCAATCACTTTATATTGCTTTATTAGATAATCTAGAAATAATAGTTTTAAAAAAAAAATCAAAATTAATTGGTTTGTGTTTGTTCGGTTAAGGTTATGTTTAATCGAGTTAAATCTAAACACCTAATCATCGTGAAAACGATATTTGATTCATCACTTTATTACTTAAACATAATACCATGTACTTGCGAGATTTCAAGAGAATATCTACAAGCGTCACACTTTATTCATATATGATTAGAGTTGTTATTTAGTGTAACGCCTCAAATCCTAAGATTCAAAGTTAATTAAAACATACTTTCCTTTCATAATTTAAACTTTTGGTGCGAAAAATGTGTAGTGACAATAGTCGAGCCTCTTGAAATTCATGGATTTTTTTTTAAAAAAAATATGATAATCTAAAATCTAGAAACCTAACAATAATTGTTTGTTTGGCTCATCTTGGAAGGACATTAACCTTCATGAAAAGTGAAAAGAAGGTCGATTTACGCTATTGGACATTACTGTCCTATAACCACCTATGTTTCGTTGCTTAACGCTTACACCTATTTGAATGACCAACCAGATTCAGATTACTACGAAATTCTTAGAAACTTTATCAGTCATCCAAGTTATCATACTACAATTTCAGTAATTTATTTGATCTTTAAGGCACTGAAAAAATCATGTAATTACATGCTAGATGTTGTTCCTTGGTACACCTAATGCAGCACGCAAGAAACGTCATAACTATTTCCACCGACATCCGATTGACTTGATTCCAAAACCCATGGACAGAGAACTCATAGGGTTATCAAACCCATCTAGTCTTGTTCAAAACATTGAAGAATTTACATGTGGTGGCGTTTTAAAAGAGAGGTAGATATCTTTAAAAAAAAAACTATTTTCATTGCATATTTCTTCCAACTCTCACGTTCAAACAAGCATATGAAAGAATTTATATCTAACCACTCAATTTCATACCAAAACAATTATTTCCTTAATTACATTTGAAGAGGTTTGAACAGTAGACAAGAAACATAACCAAATTTCTAAAACTCACTTTTAATCATTTTATCCATAACTTAAACATAAACTCTACTTTATAATCTTGTAAATTTCTTATTTATTGATTTGATTTCCTCCTCCTTGACTTCACCACATCCAACCAACCTTCCATCATCCATGAACCATTTAATCTGTAAATTTAAGACATGGAAGGAATGAATATAAAACTCAGTAGGAATCTCTCTCTCTTTTTCTATTTCTTTTTTTGTGCACCCTTATAAATATGAATTCATACCATATTTCATAACACGTAAATGGATTACCGAACAAAATATTTGATTCTGAAGAAATCCTTGGCTCGTAGTTAACCAGTTATGACATAACTTAACCTTTTGGCTTATAGCTTTTATGAATAACACATAACACACACGTATAAAAACATTAATAGAAGGGAAAATCATCCGCACAATTCCTACCTTGGTTTTTGATATGTAAATGGAAAATTATTTGCCTTGAAAAACTAAGTCGGGTTTTTTTTTTCCCCTCCAACCAAAACTTGTAGTAACCAAATCCTTGTTTTTCTTTGTTGCGAATAAGCTAAAATGAACACAACTTGAGAGGAAGAGAAAAGAGAAATTCATATTTGAGGCGGGCTGGGGTTAAAAAAGTGACATTCCTATTCATAAACTTAGTCTTAGGGTGTGTTTGATTGGTAGCATAAAAAGGGTGGAAAATGAAACCATGTAAGTGGGAAAATCAATTCCACTATCTAGCCAAGAAAATATTTTCCAAGAAACAAAAATCTATTTTAAATGCTTGTACCTAGAAAATGTATTAGATTTTTCATGTGCCAATCAAACAACAAAGTGGGAAAATAAAAGCCATGGATTTGACAAGATTTTCCATGGAATTTTTCCATGGAAAATATTTGAATCAAACACACCCTTAAAGTGGGAATGTAAAGAACTTTCAACCTTAGTGACCGGGAAATTTCAAATTTTCACCTCGAAAATTTTCATTTAAATTTGAAATTGCGTGCACTCGTCTTTTAATTTCTAAAGTAACAGATGGGATTGTTTCAAAATGACCCGTTTTTCTTCATCTTATTTTGGGTTTAATTAAATTCATAATTCGACTCGCCTTATGGAAAAATAGTCCCATACGTTATATTTTTTTTCCTACCCGGTTAATTTAATCTTAGATTCGGGCCATCTTATGTCCAAAAAAACCGGACCATCCTTTGCCCAAAAACCACCCATAATCAGTCAAAAAAGCCCCGTTCTAACATATATGAACAATATATTTTTGGTAACCGACACCACATAAAATCATAAGTGATTACTTTCAGTCACTAACATACTTAATTGATTACCTTCAATCACTATCATAATATTCCATGTTTATCATTAAACATGGCATATAATTTACATATCAATTTCTCAATGTAAAAATTCATGAAACATAATTTAGTAATATAAGAAGCTACCTTGCAAAAATTGAAACCTTGTTGAGTTGAATTAAATAAAGAAATTGACTGCACTTTTCCTTAAAATACATTCGTGTCTTTGCCTTTTTGTTCGTCCAAAATATAGTATGGTCACAAGCTTTAAATGGAGTTGAAACTAAAGGGAGATAAAATGGGGGTTTCTTCCTTAAGTTCTATGTTGATTTTCCTTGGAGCTAAGATCACACTTCATGGACGAAATTGGAGGGTGATTAAGTGATATTTTTGCTGCAAAATTTGTGAAGAAGTAAGGGTAAAGCTCCAAATGATGGCCAAAAATATGGAAAGAAAAGGGGCTTGCTACTGAATTCTATAGCTGAAAATGGAGTACATCAGGGAGTGACTTGCTAGTGCTTATGTGGGATTGAAATGAAGGGAATAAGGGGGTTATGGGGAACGAAATTGAGAACTTTTGGGAAGAAAATAATAGTTAGGTTGGTGGCTGAAATGTGAGGGAAAATGAGATAAAAAATGGGAATGAAAACTGGAGATGGAGAACAGTTTTTTTAGGTTAGAGAGAGGCTATTATGGACGGTTTTCAGCAGGTTTCTCACAAGTATTTCAGTTGTAATTCAAATGGGTTAGAGTGTGTGAAAATGGGTTGGTGGTGGACAATTTTTGGCAAGAAAGATGGGGTAATAAAGCTGATAGAAAAATGGGACCTAAATTATGGTTTTCAGCAGTTTTGTGGTGGAAATTTGGGGGATGTTTTTAGCAGGTTTAGGAGAGATTCATGGTGGTGTTTTCAGCAGTTAGATTGGGGTTAAATTAGCTGACAAATGTGGGTAACATGATGAGTAAGAAAGTTTTAACATGGGAGGAAAATGACTGAGAACATGGGGTCAATGGTGGTTATTTCATGGTTCTAGGGGCTGTTTGGGAGTTGAATTATGGATGGGATTATGAGCCATTTGGATGGTTATTTTCTTGCAGTTAGGTAGACCATGGTTCGTGCTAACAATGGAAGAATAATTTAGCAGAAAATGGGTCGACACTAAGGTAAATAATTTACAGAAAAGTGGGTCGAGAAGATGGTTTTTCATTTAACGATTGTTCCACAATTAACCCAAAATAATTTGGAGAAAAATAATTTGGGTTATGAAAATTTAATTAGTCTCGGTGATAAAATATATTTCATGTTCGTCATATCAAATATAAGGCAAGCACGTGCAAAAATTATCGAGACTAAAATATTATAAAACGTACTAAAAAGATCATAGCGACGTCGAAAGTTCAAATTTTATTTCCTTGAAATTAAAAGACAAAAAAAATTTCAATCGCTACAATCCTTCCCATTTAAAATAATTTTGTCCTCGAAATTTAACTTACTTGCTTTATGAGGTCTGGGTACTTAGCCAAGACATTTTCTTCTTTTTCCCAACTGACTTGTCTTCCTCATGTCTATCCTACCGAACCTTGACTAAAGGGATATCCCAATTTCTCAAAACATTGACTTTTCTCTCTACAACCATCGCGACGCTTCCTCATAAGTCATATCATTTTTTATTTCTAACGATTGATAATATACTACATGTATAGAATCATGCACGTACTTCCTTAACATCAAAATGTGGAAATATGTCGTGCACTATCGAGAGTTTGGGTGGCAATGCCAGATGGTTCGCCACATTTCCAATTTTCTCAAGAATCTTGAACGGAACGATGAATTATGGCCTTAACTTTATTTTCTCCCCAAAACAGAATATTTCTTTCATTGGGGTCACTTTTAGAAAAACTTTCTCACTTATACCGAACTCCAATTCTTTTGTTCTTTGATCGGCATAACTTTCTGACAGTCTTGATGATGTAGGCAGAAACGTGAAAGAATCAAACAAAACTCAAACTCAACTTGTTGATTCCTATGAATACGGAATTAAATTGATTAAGGTAGGGAAACTCCAAAAACAATATTCTTCTTCAATCACAACTGCTTTAATGAATGAAAAAGTACTCTTAAATACTAAACTCTTAGTTGAAATAAAACCTAATTGATAAGTATATACAAAAAGACGAAAATAGACACGACAAATTAAAGATTGCCATTTTAAGCTAACAAGACAACTTCAAACGGCTAAAATCCATTGTTAACAGTGGTAAAGCCACTGGTCTTGTCTGGCTCGTCGATACGATTCTGAAAATATATTATAATAGAAATTCTGAGCCTGTATGAAAAATCTATATCCGTTTCTTCGAAGAATCATGATTACGATCCATCACATCCAGATAAGCCAAAGTTAAGTCCTCAACGACATCACCCTGGGGTCAAGAAGATTCGACCTCAAATCGCCAACCACCTCGTCATCAGATGAATTGTCACTCACATAAGGCACCAGGTGTTTGACATTGAAAACGTCGAAAGTACGAATATGGCTCGATAGCTTCAGGCGATAGGTATTGGGATTAATTTTCTCCACAATCTCAAAACGATCGATTTTGCGGGACGATAATTTGTTGTACGCATGAGCCGGTAAATGGTCCTTCATGAGAACGGTCCAAACAAAATCACCCATCTCGAATTCGACATGTCGTCGATATGCATCAGCTGCCTTCTTGTATTTGCCCATAGCAGCCACCAGGTTGTCAAGAGTGACCGAGTGTACCTGTAGTAGTCCCTCAATGAAGTCAGCAGCACGCCCGTAAATATGGGTAGCAGTCGGCAAGGATAACAAATCCAAAGGACCCCGAGGTATCATAGAATAAACAATCTGGAAAAGGCAATACCTAGTGCTGCGATTGACGACCACATTATGAACAACGTCGGCCATCCGTCTATGGGTGATATGCGCTACTGAAATTCAACGAAGTGTTTGCCATGCGCCATAAACAACGCCAAAAGTGACTAAGAAATCGGGTGCCATGGTCCGACACAATAGAAGATGGCAAACCATGTATGTGATAAATCTCACGAAAGAATAGTTGGGCCACATGAACACTATCAGCAATACGTTTACACGGAACAAAATGGACTATCTTAGAGAAACGGTCAACGACGACAAATATCGAATCAAAACCTCGTTGAGTCCGTGGTAAACCAAGCACAAAGTCCATGCTAATATCTGTCCACGACTGAGTCGGTATAGGAAGGGACCTATATAAAACCATCATTGGTCGTAGTGCCTTTAACCACATGGCACGTGCGACAGCACGCTACATGATGCGTAACATCACGCAGCAAAGAGGGCCAAAAGAAAGTACCGCTGACCATCTTTACTAACTGATCGCGACCAACATGTCCAGCCTCATGAAGTTCAGCTATAATTTTATCACGCAAACTGCAATCAGGAATGCAAAGTTGTAAACCACGAAATAGAAATCCATCCGAAAGTATAAAATATGTGCACTGCCTAGCCTAAAGCTTGGTTACAACAGCTCCAAAAAATGGATCAGATGCATAGAGGTCACGGAAGGTGTCAAAACTGTGAACTGGAACTTGCAAATATGTTAATAAAGAGCGTCGCCGTCTCAAAGCATCGGCCACTTTGTTATAAGTACCAGACTTATGCTTAATAACAAAGGTGAATTGTTGTACATAAGCTGTCCAAGAGGCATGGCGTACATACACATTATTTTGACTGGACAAATGCTTCAACGCCTCATGGTCCATGTATAAAACAAACTCCCGCTGAAATAAATAATGACGCCAATGGAAAACTGCCTGAACAACGCCATAAAATTCCACATCATATGTACTATATCGACTGTGCGCCTGCCAATTTCTCACTAAAATAAGCAACTGGACGACCTCGTTGGCTCAACATTGCCTCGATGCCTACATTAGATGCATCACAATGCAACTCGAAAGGGAGGAAAAAATCAGGAAAAATGAGGACATGAGTCGAAGTCAATTTCTGCCTGATAAGATAAAAAGCCTTATATGTGCCCTCGGACCAGGCAAAGGTAGCTTGCTTCATACAATCAGTAACAGGGGCAAGATAGAGCTAAAATGCGGTATGAAACACCGATAAAAGAAGCGAGCCCATGAAAACTACGCACATCTGTGAGAGTGCGCAAAGTTGGCCAATGCTGAATGGCCGCTACCTTAGCATCATCAACTGCAATACCATGTCTCGAGATCTGATAACCCAAAAATAAAATTCGTGAAACAAGGAAATTGCACTTACTAGGGGCAACAAAAAATTTCTCTGATCGGAGAATAAGAAAAATTGAACGCAAGTGCTGCAAATGCTCAGCGACTGTGCAGCTATAAACTAGGATGTTGTCAAAGTAAACCACCACACAAGTACAAATCAAAGAACGGAGGGCTTGGTTCATAATACGTATGAAAGTACTAGGGGCATTGGAAAGACCAAACGACATAACAAGCCATTCAAACAGCCATTCCCAAGTTTTGAAAGTCGTCTTCCATTCATCCCCTGACCGTATTCTAATCTGGTGATACCCACTTTTCAGGTCAAGTTTGATAAATATCGAAGCACCGCTCAATTGGTCCAAAATATCATCCAAACAAGGAATGGAGAACCGATAACGAACTGTGATATTGTTAATGGCGCGACTGTCAACACATATGTGCGAAGTACCGTCATTCTTATGAATTATAAGGGCTGGTACTGCACACGGACTCAAACTCTCACGAATATGCCCCTTCTGCAACAAATCCTCCACCTAACGCCTCAACTCCTCATGTTCAGCCGGACTCGTACGATAATGAGGACGATTAGGAAGAGAAACCCCTGGAACTAAGTCAATCTGATATTGAATGTCATGAAGCGGAGGTAAACCTAACGGTAAGTCAACCAAAAAAAATCTGCAAAGTCATCCAACATAAGGGCAACCGCTGATAGCACCTCAGTCCCTTATAAAACGGTCTTCCCAAGCAATAAAAACACCCTACTCTCGGACACCATTTCTCGCCCAAATAGGACACGAGATAAAAACAAGACGAGGGCAGCCTCTTGGGGCGCCATGGCCCGTTGGGAGGACGGTAACAAAATATTTTTATACCTCCAAATACAAAACTGTAAGTGTTTTTACAATCGTAATGTAAAGCCTCTCTATCAAACTGCCACAAGCAGCCCAATAAAATATGGCACGCATCCATCGGAGCAACATCACAACAAATAGTCTCTCCAACAGATTAAGGAACGGAGGCACGACGATTGACATTAAAAGCGATACTCTTCTAAAGCCAAACAATCTGATATGGTTGAAGGTGTGCTACAGTAGGTAATTCGAACTTTTTTATAGCTTCATAAGAAATAACATTTTCACAAGAGCCCCCATCAATAATAAATCGACAGACCTTACCATTAACCGTGCAAGTCGACTCAAAAAACTTATGACGCTGAACATGGTCATCAGTAATGCGTGGGGTAAGCTAATTGCGCCGCAAGACCAATGATGGACCAACATCACCGTCCACCTGCTTGACCGGTAATTGGTCAGATTTTTCAACATCAAAAATAGGTGGTCCGTCATACTCTATCTTGCCTAAATCATCCAAAAGCAGCCCCTTTCACGCCCAAGCTAGGACAGGCAGATTGGCGGTGTCCCTACTCGCTACATGAAAAACACTGAATACCGCCCTCATTGTGCCCTCCAGTCGATGTGCCCCCAACTTGATTTCGCCTTCCATTGTTGTGGAAAGGACCCCACGTCCTATTTGGATCAGTGCTTGAAGGGCTATTTGCGGTAGGTCACCATCGTGTATCTTTGCCGCTTGAAGAACTGACAACTGAAAATCCAAAATCTCGTCGTGAGGCTTGCTTCTCAAGTATATAAATAGGTCTCACTTAAAACATTAAAAACAGATTAACAAAAAAAAATATCACCTTTATCCAACCAACCCAACCCCACACCCAAATGCATCAGGGAGAACAAAATAGTGGAAAATCATAATTGAGGATTACTAAAATATGTTTCATTTACTTTTCATTATTTTGAGCGAGAAAACATAATTGGGAATTTTATACATAAACGTACAACACACATTCATAATTTTATGAATGGTTCATAATTAGATCATTCACTACTCTCTTTATTTTTCCACAAACCGTAAGTTGTCTTTCTCCACCTATGCATGCATGTATATTGGTATGTATTTTTGGAGGAGAAGAATTAGTAGAATGGGAGGTTGGTTGTAATTTTTGTTTTATTTTTTTCTCTTTTTCTCTTTTTCTTTTTTTCATTTCTTTTCTTATTTTTTGTTTTAATTTGAAAATGATGGATTGATCATTTTAAGTAAATTTTGATAATTTAATAATCAAATTAACGATTTTCATAACAAAATGACTATGTTTGTGCATTTTTTAAAGGTCAATGATCCAGGGCACTAGAAATCAAAAGTTCAAGTAGAGGATCTCTAGTCCTATTTTTCCTATAAAAAATAAAATAAAATTGTGGGTTTAAAAAAAATATAAATAAAAAAAATATTTGACCAGTTTATAAGTGTTTACAAGCTATGTCAAATGTATTTGAAATATATGAATAAAAATAATATTTAATCATTTTAAAAATATTTACAAAAGCATCTCAATACACTCCGTCTATTGCTTTTTAGACGTGTTACATAAGTACAGATAGACAAAGTTATAAAAAAATCCATCTCCAATGCATCTTAACAAGGACTCCGTCTAGCGGATGTGACACACCAAAATATAGACTTCGTCTAGATGTTCGTATAAATATAGACGGAGTGACTCAACAAATTTAAATTCAACTCAACATTTTATTAAAAAAATATAGAACGATGAAAATAAAAATTTAAGACTCGTCAATTTAAAAAAAAAAAAAAATAATACCACATAAGCGGTAATATTAGTTTTAAACCAAACTCATTGAATATGAATTTTTAATTTAATCGTTATTCAATAGACATAGTACTACGTCTATTTTACTTGTGACGTAGATTTCAATAGACAGATATATTGAAGATACTCTAATCACTCACAGACATAATGTTAGTCTAAATAGGACAAATAGTCTCATTAAACAAGAATTTTAAGAGTTGATTATATTTTTATTATATGGTCGTATGCTAGTTGCATTTTTGGAGGCATGACTAGAAATTTTTTTCCAGTTTTTTACATGTTCCTTTTACATTACCCCATGTTACTTTTTAAGACCGTTAATAGTAATTAATAATGACATTAATTGACAAATTGTAATCGAAACAATATAGATATTAGTTAATAATACACGCACATGTACAAAACGGTATACATGCACATGTACATATACCTTTATTTACAAAAGTAATTTGTACCGATGACGACTTTACATAGCATCGGTGTTAAAAAGAGAAAGGGAAGCCGGATGGTGCATGAAAAATTAGTCACGTGGACGTGGGTACTAAAGACGCTGGGGTTGAAAAATTTTGTCACATTGAATTTCAATCATGAGAAGTTTTGGGTTGTGTGCAGTATACACTCAAAACACATTGCAAATGGGGCCCCTTTTACTATCTTGCACCTCTGCTATCTGGGTATGTTGTGCCCGTGTAATAAAGGACGTTTGGCAAATAAACTGCTAAATTTTAATGTGTAGTTAAAAAATTGATAAAAATTATGAATCACGTAAAATATATAATTAGAATTAATTATTAAATTTGATCACAATTTTTAAGCATATTTTTTATTTCAACCATACAAGGTCTAAAGTATGGAAGCTCACAAAGTATAGCCTAAAAATAAAGGGAAATTTATAAAATTAGACAAATGCAAAAGGTCATTTTTAAAAACTAGTTAGAAACACATGCGTTGCACGTATTTTTGCAATAATTTTGTTAATTTTTAATATTTTCAAAATTTTATTTTTTAATTATTAATAGTTAAAATGTTAAAGTATCAATTGCAATAAAGATAGAACAACACGATTTTTGATAACATGATATATTGTATCGTTCGACGTTATAATAAATAATGTTGATATTTTATTTACATTCATAGAAGTACAATTGCAATCGAAATAAGTTTTAAATTGTAGTAATACCAACATTAACTTGAACTCAATTAATACTTTTTGGTGATTTGAGTTTTGATAATTAATGAACATTTGATATTAAATCTTATGGAATTTATGATGTATTCATGGCTATATTTTACAGAGAATAAAATTAATAATTACTAATTTTAGTATGAGAGAATGGTAGACATACATGTCATAATTGGCATGTATCTTATACTTTCTTTTTAATTTTATCCTTCTTTAAGTAAATTTTATTTCTATTAAATCAAAAAATTTGCAACATATATTTTAAAGACTAAGGAAGAAGTATATTTTTGGAACCCTCCCCTCTCCTGGAACCTGTTGTCCACTTCACTATTCTTTAAAAAAATTCAAATGTGAGACATTGATTCAAAATTTTCTAATCAGTTTTGATCTTAAGTTCTCAACTCATCAACAAAAACGTCACATTAGTATTCGAAAGTAAATGAGTGGGCACTATAGACCACTTATTAAAGAGAAAAATGGAGAAATTAAATAGAAGATTATGTTTAACTTAAATTAAATAGGTGGACACGTTATTTTTGGCCTACTATGATTCAACTTAAATTAGAAATAAAATTGTTTGGATTAATGGCGTTTTAAATTTTTTGCTACTTGTATGCTTGGATTGCCATTGATTTTTAAGTCGAACTTTGATAAAGGTAATAAGACATCCTCTAAGTCGTTTCGTGTCCCGAGCTTGGAAGAAGGCTTAAATGTATTAGTATTCTCGGTTTAAATACATAAACTATTATGATTTATTCAGTAATATTATAAAACTTTTGATTCACTATTTGATCAAGCAAGATTTTTATTATTGATATGAATCTCAATGGATAAAAATTGAGATAAAAGAGTAAATTTACATTGGAATTCTTCTTCAAGCATCATATTAAAATGAAGTCAAGAAATACAATAGTTCGTGCAAGCTCGTACAATTCTTATTAATATGTATTAGTATTCTCGGTTTAAATACATAAACTATTATGATTTATTCAGTAATATTATAAAACTTTTGATTCACTATTTGATCAAGCAAGATTTTTATTATTGATATGAATTCCAATGGATAAAAATTGAGATAAAAGAGTAAATTTACATTGGAATTCTTCTTCAAGCATCATATTAAAATGAAGTCAAGAAATACAATAGTTCGTACAAGCTCGTATAATTCTTATTAATATGTATTAGTATTCTCGGTTTAAATACATAAACTATTATGATTTATTCAAGAATATTATAAAACTTTTGATTCACTATTTGATCAAGCAAGATTTTTATTATTGATATGAATTCCAATGGATAAAAATTGAGATAAAAGAGTAAATTTACATTGGAATTCTTCTTCAAGCATCATATTAAAATGAAGTCAAGAAATACAATAGTTCGTGCAAGCTCGTACAATTCTTATTAATATGACTGAGTATACCAAATTGTTGAGCACTTGCACATTGCCTACCGAATAAATATGCCACATACAAACCTAAAAATGAGTCCGTAAAAATCATCTCTCGTTGATATTTTGGTAGATATGCAGGATATCATATTATAATGCTCATTATCAAGATAATTATGAATTAGTGTTGTTCAACCCGTAAAACTTTTGCCTGTTCAAATACTTTTAATAGTTAAATGTGATTTATTGTAGAAATCTAATATGAAATTTTATTTTATTTTACTTTTTGAGAATTGACATTGTATAACATAAATTAAATATCAAATCTTGGAATTTTTTGTATGATAATTACATTTTTTTTTAATGGTTTTATTGCTATGTAATATTTGGATTATTGAAGTTTGAGAAAGTACTATATTTATTTATATTCTTTTTGGACATGATTATCCACATTTAGTTGATTGTTAACATGTCTTCGTTGAGTTATTAATTCAAGGAAAATGGAAGAAATTTATATACTGATAATAAATGTATAATCTTTTAAGTACATGTAAATTTTGTGCACAAAACTTCTTTAAGGATGAGCATTAATGTAATATTGCGATATTTCATATACGTCTATCAGTAATGATGTAGCTGAATAAATATGAAAGATGACTAACATTTCAAAAGCTCTTTGATTTATAAAGAATACCGATAATTTAGACAAAATATGAAGAAATAGTCTCATAATATTTTATTATCAATAGAGAGAAAAAAACCAAGAACTTTTAGTTGCTATTCATGGTTTTTAAAAATACCTAATTGTCCAATATTATAAATATTTCAACTATAGTCTCAAATCTCTTCTAAAATTAATTATTACGTTCTGATTTAACCACAAAAAAAAACCATAAAATTAACAAGAAAAAAGAATAAACCACAAATTTAAATGTTTAAAAATGTTAATTGTACATTTAATAAATTGTTAGAAATTTAATTTAAGATCATTGAATGTGGTTTTGGGAGGACAATTTTAATACAATTTTAATTTAATTAGGTAAACTTAAAATGTAATGTAATAAATAAAATATTATAAGACAATTGTACATTATTGAACACTAAGAGTGAAAATGAATTTTAAATTTTTTGTAAGAATAAAATTGTCAAAAAATATTTCTCAATTTTATGACCTTTTAGATGTAGTATAAATAAAAATACCAAATTGTCAAACATTATAAATATTTCAACCATAGTCCCAAATCTTTCATAAAATAACTATTATGTTCTCATTTAGTTAAAAAAAATCCATAAAATTAGCAATAAAAAGGAATAAACCATAATTTTAAATGTATAAAAATTTTAATTTTATATTTAATAAATTGTTAAAAATTTAATGTAGGATCATTGGAGGTGGTTTTGAGAGGGCAATAGACGTTTCACGAATGAATACAATATTAATTTAATTAGGTAAACTTAAAATGTAATATAGTAAATAAAATATTATAAGATAATTGTACATTAATGAACAATAATGGGTGAATATGAAATTTTAAATTTTTTGTAATGATAGAATAATTTAAAAATATTTCTCCTTTTTAGGGTCTTTTAGATGTACACTAATGAACAATAAGTGTGAATATGAAATTTTAAAATTTTTGTAATGATAGAATAATCTAAAAATGTTTCTCTCTTTTAGGGCATTTTAGATGTAGTATAAAATATAATATAATAATAACAATAACTATTACGTTAAAATATTTATCTCTTTTAGGACATTTTAGATGTAATATAACTATTACGTTCTCATTTAGTAGGGGAAAAAACCTCCATAAAATTAGCAATAATAAAGAATAAACCACCATTTTAATTGTATATTTAATAAATTGTTAAAAATTTATTGTAGGATCATTAAAAGTGATCTTGGAAGGTCAAAAGATGTTTCATGAATGAATATAATATTAATTTAATTAAGTAAACTTAAAATGTAATATAATAAATAAAATATTATAAGATAATTGTACATTAATGAACAATAAGGATGAATATGGAATTTTAAATTTTTTGTAAGGATATATTAGTCTAAAAATGTTTATTCTTTTTAAGAGACTTTTAAATGTAGTATAGATAACAAATTTTAATAACATTTACAAAATAACAATTTTTGATGAAAAAGTCATTTACACTCATTTACAAAAATGATAGTAAAAGAAAAACTACCTATTGACTTTTTAAAAAAAAAAAAACGACAGTTGAAATGTTGAACTATCGAAATACAGTTGAATTGGCAATATTATTGAAAGAAAAAAGTTTAAATCGTCGGTTGATCGACAATTGACTTTTTTTTCCTATCTCGACAGTTTAACTGTCGTTAGACAACCTTCAAGTTGTCGATTAAGAATAATTTTTTTTTTGAATAATAGTTGAAACTGTAGATCGATAGTTTGAGAGTCTAATGCCGTTCGATTTGCTTTTTTTCATTTTCACTTTTTTTTTCCTTTAACCAGATATTAATCTATGAACACAGTTTCTTCCAACAATTTTCAACAATTATATTAACATATTTTCAGATTTAAAAATAGTTCAAACTAATATAGCACAAAACATATTTAATTTTTGGTCTTATTGGGTTGGATTGGGTGGTAATAAGTGGAATTGTAGATTAGATTTTAAATTAGTTTTGACTATATTTGAATGGAATATGTAGGAATCTCATGTAACTCTTTGAGAAATTGTATTAGTTCAAAGTTAAGTAGAAGATATTGATAAGTATTTTAATCACAATAAAAGAAGAGATAATAAAGAAACAGTGGAAACTTTTGTGATTGGGAAACAACATAATGTGAAAAAACCAACTAAGAATGATGAAAATGATGTGAAGCATAAAAATTTAAAGGAAAGTTTGTAATTTTTGTTTTCAACCTTTGTAGTTTGTTATAAATCTACCATCAACCAATTTTTATAGCACCAGACATCTCCAACTTCTACAGTTTATTGCAAATCACGTTCTCATTGATAGATTTTGATGGATTTACCCTCCTCTTTAAATAAACAAAAATAGAAAAAACTAAAAACAACAAAAATTAAAAGAAAATTACAAAAAAAATCTCATAACTTTTAAAAAGTACAAAGTAACCATCCCACTCCACCTTTTAGATGAACGATGTGTGAGTTAGAATTCATGTGATAGCTTGGTGAGATTGGCATTTTACAAACATAAAAGGATGTAGAAAACGAGATGCATAGTTATTTGAATATTACCATAACTAGGTCGTAGTTATTTGAACATATTATCTCTCATGGTATCTTTTTTTTTATTGTAAAATTTGAACTAAAGAATTTTCGTTTTAACGTTACATTAATTCCTGATATGTATATTATCACATAGGTAGAAGTAAAATAATATATGTCATAAATAATAAATCAACTCAAATAATCTCTATAAGTTCAATTATTATAGGAAATTGACACTATTACCATAATTAAAATATATAATTGGAGTTAAGTTTTTCAAACAGTTCATATGACAAATGGAAAACAAATAATATCCATAACAAAAATCTAGCCAAATTTTGACAATTATATTTTATTTAGTCAATCAAGATTTTTGTGTGAGAGAAATTCATTTGACTAATGTAAGAGCATTTCTAATACAATAATATAGATTGTTGTATATGTGGCGGTATTGGCGGGGTAATGGGTCGAGAGCATGCTCGGCCGGCCCAAAAATCTGAGCTCGGCTCGTCTCCAAAATGCAAGCTTGGTTCGACCCACGAGTCAGTGGGGCAATCGAGCCTAATGAAATGCCCTCAAATTTGTTTTTGTTATTTTTAAATTTTGAAAATGAGAAAAAATACAATATCGGATATCTTTTATGTTGAAAATTAATGATTGAAAATTCTTCTTCTTAGAATAAGAGTATTTATAAAAATAATAAAATTAAAAACAAAAAAAAAAAAAAATGGTGTGACCGTTGGATGATCATCCAACTGTCACTTAATGCACAAGCCACGAGCCGAAATGGCTTGTAGCTCGTGGTTTCGTGCTTTTGGGCTCGCCAGCGAGCGAGCTCGTTGGGCGAGCCCACGAGCCAGCTCGTTTTTTTAGCCGAGCCAAGCTTTAACGAGTCGAGTTGGGCCAAGCTTTTACGAGTCGAGTTGGCGAGCCCATGAGCCGACGAGTTTTTTTGCCACCCCTAGTAAAATAGAGACAAAGAAAAGAGCATTTTCAATGAGGTACGTAGATTGAAAAATTGTGGTCCACATATACAAGATATAGTGATACATAATTTTTTTAAAAAATGATAATTAACATACATTTCGGTTGAGATAAATTAGAAAAAATTAAATAAAAAATGTCTAGTACACATTTCGATTAACATTAATTATTAAAAAAAAATAGAGAATGTCTAGCACACCGTCCAAATATGGACGGTGCGTTAGACATTATTCACTTTTTTTTTGTCATATAAACAATTTTGAGTGAGATGACAGACTTTTTAGTACAATTCATGATTGCATTGGAGATATTTCTATTGCATTTTATAGATTGCTATCCAGATGGCACAAATATTGAAAGATTTTCGATCTACGTGGTATTGATGTCTAATTAATAGACATTCAAGTTCAAATTTGGTCTCCAATGCATTATATGGATTGCTATCTAGGTGAATTTTATTTTATTAAAATAAATACTATTTTACATTTAAATATACATAGAAAATTTAAATCTACATACAAAATTTAAATATTGCTGAGTCTACATGTCTAACAGAGCGTCTGAAACTAGACAAAGTATTAGACATTGTATATTTTTTTAATGTCACGTTAGTTTAATTTTTGCCATTACTATTTTTACGTAATTATGGGAATGTATTCTTTTCAAATTTTTGTTTTGACGTAATATTAATTTCCAATTGTCCGACATTTATTATTGGGAAAATTGCCTATAAGTCACTGACACATGACTTATTTCAAATTAGGTCAAGATATTTTTTTAAATTGTGATTAAGTCATACTTTAAGCAATATTTTAAATTAATTCCAAAATACCTCTCTGATCCGTATTTTTCATCGGTGCCTTTTTCTATCTCCACAAACCTCTTCTGCAGAGCTTGTAATCAGAAATTATAACTTCAATTCCAGCGACTATGTGTAGTGGTACCACGAGAATGGGGGGGTAGATCAATGATACTACGAGAATGGGTAACTTCAATTTCGGCGGAGGCGGAGGCGGAGGCGGAGGCGGAGGCGGAGGTGGAAGTGGAGGTAGAGCAATGGTAACTACAATTTCGATGGAGGTGGATCGGTGGTAACTTCAATTCCGACAACCGTGTGTAGTGGTACCACGAGAATGGAAGGTAGATCAATGATACCACGAGAATGAGTAACTTTAATTTTGGCAGAGGAGGATGTGGAAGTGGAGGTGGAGCAATGGTAACTTCAATTTCATGGAGGTGGATCGGTGGTAATTTCAATTCGGGGAGGCGGAGGTGGAGGTGGAGGTGGAGGTGGAGGTGGAGCAGTGGTACCACGAGAATGAGTCTGCTTGTGAACAGGTTGTAAATTCAAATGAAGCTTTTAGAAATATTCATCAGCTACTAGCTATTCCAACTATTAATTCTTTGAATGCTGGTAGTCCTTCATCCTTTTTATCGGATAGTGTAGTAAGTTCTCTTCCTCCGGAAGATGTTTTGTCTCTCTTAAAAAAATGCTCTTGACGTTGCCATTTGAACAAAATATATGGGATGAGCGTATAAGCTAATGTTTAGGAAGTATATTTGTTGTGGCC
This sequence comes from Forsythia suspensa, assembly GCA_023638005.1. Classification (NCBI taxonomy): domain Eukaryota; kingdom Viridiplantae; phylum Streptophyta; class Magnoliopsida; order Lamiales; family Oleaceae; genus Forsythia; species Forsythia suspensa. The sequence continues at coordinate 50,961,729 of CM042666.1, forward strand.
ATGATTTGTTGCTGTTAATAGTAGTTTTAATTTTTGTAAGGATGAATGCTGGTAGCCCTTAGATTAATTCTTTGTGTTATTAGTCATGTATGTTGTTTGATACTGTATTATAAAACAGTATTACAAATAGTATCATAACCGAAATTATATAGAAATCGCATACGTGTTTGATATTGTTTTAATCCAAGATACTGTTTAATTATGGCAAGGTTTGAACATGTGATACTGTTTGAATGTCTTAGTTTTAATCCATGATATTGTTTTAATGTTTTAGTTTTAATCCATGATAATCGCTTTTATCCCGCGATCTTGTTTAAATCTATGTGATCTTTGATATCTTTGTTTAATTATGGCAAAGTTTGAACTCGTGATCTTCGTTTGAATGCCTTAGTTTTAATCTATGATAATCGCTTTTAATCCATGATAATTGTTTTGTTTATGTAATTAGTATATTTTGATACCGCTTTAATCCATGATAATCTTGTTTTTATCCCGTGATCTTGCTTTGAATCTATGTGATCTTTGATATTGTTTAATTATGGCAAGGTTTGAACATGTGATATTGTTTGAATGTCTTAATTTTAATCCATGATAATGTTTTGTGTTAGGTAATGTGCATTAATATAATTTGATATTGTTTTAATCTATGTTTTAATCTATGATACTGTTTTGCATAATACAGTATCAAACAAAACATATGACTAATTAAATAGTATCAAAGATAAAAGCATGATATCATAGTCATGTGTGTTGTTTGATCATCAGTATTATGCAAAACAATGTCATAAAAAAACAAGATCACAATAGAAATGATCATAGAATTTGTACACGTGTTCGTAATTTTTATTATAATATGTTTTCTAATGGTCTCGACGAGACGGTCAAGACCAAAGTGGCTTTGCCAGCTGCGTGCGATGGATTTTACTCGTTTGAAGTCGTCTCTTTAGCTTAAAATGACAATCTTTAATTTTTTTTTTCAAAACAGTATCACAAATCCTCTAAAACAGTATCATGGATTAATGTACATCCTTTTTCTGCAAATTAAAGCTCTTCCAAGGCAGCTGAGTCCCTTAAAAGCAAACACATACTTCAGAGCAATGCCAAGATGAAGAAAGAAAAACTGTCAATCATTCTTAAGTTAATGAAAAGTCATGTAAATGGTTCTCATATAAAACTATGAACAATATTTCTAATTCTTCCCTTGAATTAGACCATGTTTGAGATTCAATTAGGACATAGATTCTCATTGGATAGATAAGTATAAATATATAAGGTGTTTAATGGTAGGTAGACGAATTAATCAGTAGAGAATAAACAAGAGAATAATATTGTTCTTAAAATGTTTCATTAGTAGTACAAAATCATAGGTTTAACGAAGATAACAAAAAAACAAGATCACAAAAAACAAAAGATTACACCACAAAACAAGATCACAATTAGCGTTTTTTACTATTAAGGGTATGTTGGTCTTTAGCTCTAAAATGTGACTTTAATTGAATTAAGTTTTGAGTATATGACTTTAGAAATCCATAAGTGCCCAAACAAAACTGACCGGCCATGAATTTACTCTTTATTATTTGGGAAAATTACATATTTGGTTGTTCCTGTCAAACTTAATTTTTTTAGAATCACTCAATTTTGATTTGTTACAATCACGTTACTAATAATCAATTTCGTAACCAAACAAGTGATTTTATTTTTACTAATTATTCACAGAGTTTGAAATCAACATTTCTACTCCTTTGACTCTTAATTAACAAAATCAACTATGTACTCTGTGGTGCTTAAATAGGTAGAAGCTTAATTTTGATAATAGATTGATTTTTAGTTAGTTAGTTACTGGTGACCACTGACCACATAATGATAGGCCCAAGTTGTAAGCCCACTGTGAAGCCCACTGTGCTGCCCTATATTGAAAACGTTTTCTTTTAATGGCTTGATTCACTCTCAACCATTGGATTGTTATATTTGATCTCAACTGTTGATAATGCTATATATAAAGGCGCATGCACAAGTTATTGATAATGCTATATATAAAGGCGCATGCACAAGTTAGAATTAGTGTGCGAGTAGCTTAAGTGGGGAATTGACTGATATTCAATCAATTAGGCAATTCTTATTTAAACAACTTTGCTTACTTCTCCATCTCTTTCTATCTGCAACTTTTATGATATTTGTCTCTTTTTTCTTAGTGATTCTTCTGTCTTTTCTATTTCTGTAGTAGTGAACATTTGGTTCTACAAATAGATTGTAAAAATAGTGTTGTTATTGTTGTAGAGTCAGAGTTGGCTATGTAATTTTTAGGACCTAAGACAAACTCTATAAATTAGGCTTTCACTAAGTGTTCCAAATTTTAGCATGCATTCAAAATTCACAATTCTTCAAAATCTAATTCCTGGGATCCACAAAATTAACAAAAAAGTAACCCTATTGATTTAAATTTGAGAAAGTTGCACTTTTCGTCTCCAACTTTTATAGTTTGTTACTAATTTACATTCAATCAATTTTTATAGCATTAAACATCCATAACTTTTACAGTTTCTTGATCAAAAAGTTTTGATCTTCGTAGACATAGATACATAGATATATTTATATATATAGAGGGAGAACTGATCTCCTAAACAACATTGCTTAATTTATTTTAAGCAACGCTGAAGTGGCATCAATTAATATCAAACTCAATAATTTATGTAGGTCCCATCTAATAAATAAAATAAGCTAAAATACACTATTCCCTCACTACGAATCATACATGGAATTGAATTCAAAATTAAATTCTTCTCCCTCTATCACAACATCGGCAGACATTTTTTCTTCTCCAATTTTAGAATTGAATTTCTTATAAGAAGAAAATATTTTAAAACTCAACGTTTATACGGATTTTATTATTATTATTCTGATTTCTGGGTAAAAAACAACTCACTTGGATTTCACTTCAAACTGAGGTTTTTTTATCTAAGTTCGTCAAAAATTGATAATGTTTCAATTTATACTTTGTGAATGATGGCGGAAGCTCAATAAAATGGAGAAAAAAAAATTAAATATTTCTTTGCATGTTAATAGGTTTTCAAGGAAGACATGTTGAACACCAAGTTGAGAAATGGGGAGATAAAAAGACTAAAATGAAAATAAATCATCTGCAATTGAACATGGCATGGACAATGATTATGGTTTTAAGTTTAAAGAATGTCAGAAGAGTCTACTATGAATGATGGTAATGAGGATGACATAGCCGATGGTAATGAGTTGCTCTAGCTCTTGAGTTGAATTGGATAATGAATAGCAAAATTGAGAAAAAATGGATCTTGCAAACAATGGAGAAAATAAGTTATATGGCTCAGTTGAGCCTCACTCCCTGAGCCACTGTTTTGTATTTATAATTTTGAAATTTTGCATGTTTCAAATAGTTGAGATACGATTTAGACATGCTCATTTTTCGACTCTAAGAGTTCTAATGATGAAATTTCTGAATATTTAGTCCTAAAAGCAGGTAGCTAAGGAAAAATATATATATATATAATTTCTTGAATGGATAAGAACAAGAAGGGATGCAATAATAGAGTTAATGATTCGTATAGAGATAATAATGTATTGTAACTTATCTTATTTATCAAAGAGGATCCACATAAATTATTAATGGGTCTTGTTCTTTTATCTATTTATGTTGCTTACTTATAATATCTATGCTGATGTGGCATCACATGATTGGTAAAATCGTAAAAGTAATGAATGTGGGACCATGAACTACCAATCATGTAATGCCATCTCAGCGTGGGCATTATAAGTAGGCAACATAAGTAGGTAGGAGATTAAGACCTAATTATTAAGTTTAATATTAAATTATTAATTGATGTTGTATCAGCGTTGTTTAGGATAAATTAAACAATATTAGTAAGGAAATTAGTTCTCCCCATGGGTCATCTTTGTCTATATTAGGAATTGAAGCTATCTTTGTCTATATTAGGAGTTAAATTCAATTCAAAGAGATAATCTTGATTTAAATCAATGCATTAATAATTTAATATGCTTTGGTTAAATCAATTCACTATGACTTGATAGCTAATTTTCAATTAAAAAAGTTTCGATTCTCGTTTGAGACAGATTTTCACTGAAATATTGTGGGGATATGTCTTGGAGGTTGGCATGTTGGCTCTCTCTCTCAACTCTTTGTCACTTGTGTATATCTTTCGATTTACAACCTGTCTAGTCAATTAGTCTCTGACACAAGTGGAATGACTTCGCATTTGAAACTTTTTCCTTATCAGAAGTTTCATTTAACAATAACAAAAAATCTACCACTTGGGTACAAATTAGACCAAACTGGACAATCTCCACTATAAAATATTATTAGTCAAAGCTAATTCAATTTTAACCGTCCATTTGCCACCTCTAAATCCTTTCTTTACCCCCCATATAATTTCCTACTCTTATTGTATATATTATATGTTAAACTTATGTGTTTTTATTTGGAAGGGATTGAAGTCGCAAGCCAATTAAATTTAAAATCGATAATTTGACCCCTAGAAAATACAAGTATAAAAATCAAGAAAATAATCGCAAGAAATTGAAAAATATCAATGATTTCATAAATTTCTTTTCTTTCTTTCTTTTACCTAAAATGGGGGACATCTACAAATTGGGCTACCTTACTATCCCAAGGGACAATAATTAGGTTGAATGTGATTTGTCCTACGAATTTGATAATGAGTTGGATAATCTTCCTACTATAGGTACACCCTATTTTGATATGGGTACACAATTTAGTCTAGAAATGGATATGATTTTTTTAATAAATGATTGGGGAGTTTAGGAGTGTTTATAGATAGTTTGGTGTTAAAAGCGTTAATTTGGCTAAATGACGGAAAAAAGAGAGAGACAAAGATAGCGTCGCTGTAAAGCTTATACAGAGAGAACAAGAAAAAAATTTCAATTAATGATTGAGAAGTTTTGAAATGTTTATAAATAGTTCGGTATAAAAATTTCAATTTGGTTGAAACACAAAGAAAAAGTACGTGAAGACCGCATGGTTGCAAAGTTTATCCATATCAATTTTATATATAATCCCCATTATTTGAGTATTGCCAAATACAAAATGATAAGAGAATGTCAAAAAATTATTTTCAAGTTGTAATGTGTAATCGTATTCAAAGTAAGAGTTCACAATACAAAAATAACTAAGCATAAAAAGAAGTCTTCAATATGAACTCGCAAACACAACAAGTTTCAAGGGATACCATTTCATATAAAGATAGTTAATCGTATGATTACTTAATTACGAAGCACTTAATCTCACCGGTTTACTCTTGGATTAGACTTCTTATCGAATACAACGGTCTATACTCTAAACTTTATAGAAGGAGCGTTTAGAAAAAAAAAATTTAATGCAAAGCATGTTTGCCTAAGCTTAAAAAAGAAGTTAAGTTATTTTTAAGTATTAATCTTGTACCAAGCACGTCTAAATATACTTTTCTTCAAAAAAAAAAAAAGTAACAAAAATTACTTTTTCTGAAAGTAATCGTTACGTTAATGTCAAAATAAATAAATTAATTCTAGTTTTAACTAATAGAAATATTATTCATTTAAAACTTAATTACTTATAAGAAAACTTTTTATGCTTAGCCAATTACTAACAATTAGATCATCATATACTCAAATAACCATTGATCCAAGAAATTCCTAAAACCTATGTTCTTTTGACAACTTTCATGTTGCAAGAGAGAGCTTTAAGGATTTCCACACTAAAATGTGCAAATCTTTGGAGATTTAGCTGTAAATTTTACAGCTAACCCTTTATCTCTGTCCAAGAAACGTGTGTGATAAAATGTAACCATTCCAACTAAAAATGTGGAACTACATGCATGGGAGCCAACACCTAGATCCATCTATTGTCCTAGTGCTCTGGGCTCCTAAACATTTCGATTAAAAGCTTATACTATTAGTTATGATCGTCAACACAATATTAGAAGGGTAAATGTTACTAGAAGTTTTGAATCTTTGAATATTGTGAAACTTTTGATATCTAGCAATTCGGATCTCAAACTTTTCAAACGTATGTACCTAAGGTCTTTTTGTGATGAACAACATTAGTTTAACCGTTAAATTATTAATTTTTTGTTCAAATGATAGTTGTACCCTATTTTAATTTAGGGTAAATAGTATTAGTAGTCCCTAACCTTTAAATTTTGTGTTATTGAGGTCCTAAATCTTTTATTTCTAGCACACACGATTCCAAACCTTTCAAATGTCTGCTTTTGAAATATTTTTGTGATGAATAACGTCAGTTTAATTGTTAAAATGTCAAAATTTAAGTAAAATAATTATTGTACCCGTATTTAATTTTAAATTAATTATAAATAAAAAGAAAACAATGAAACAAAAGGAAAAGGAAAAATAAAAAAAAAAATATCTTCACCAATTCCAAACCACCCCACCCCACCCCCACCCCACCCCACCCCCCACCCCAAGGGCAACATTATCAGTAACTAGTATTTGCAAAGACCTAAGAACCTACGCACCTTTCAATCTTATTCATCTCCGTCGATCGCCACTCATCTCCGAACTCTTAAAACCCATATCATTTACAGAAAAAACCAATCACAGTCAAAATTTGCTCTCAAATCCAAACAAAAAATCTCAAATCTACTCATGGCCGACATCAACTGCAGTGGTGAGTAGTTTATGATTTTTTAAGGGTGTGTTTGATTCATATATTTTCCATAAAAAAATGTCACATCCGAGGAAAATAATGTCACATCAGAGAAAAATATTTTCTATTTTGACTGTTTGATTGGAGATGGAAAAGAAAAATGAATTCTAAGGTACAACCACTTTAAGCATAAATTTGGCCACTTTCATGGAAAACATTTTCCTATGGGTTTGGTAGATTTTTTTTTTCCATCTTACATAGAAATCTTTTTCATTTTCCACCATTGAAAATCAAACACAACCTAAGTTTTGAGAGTTGTTGTTTGTGTAATGTCATGAAAATTGGTTTGTATTTTAGACCGTTAATTAAATTATTGGCTTGAAGGAGTGTGAGAGATTCTTTCTTTTTTCTTTTAATAGTCAAATTGACGTTTTCGTTTAAAAAAAAAACCTCAAGCGCAGACATTTGAATGTTTTAGAATCTAAAGTGTTAAAAATCAAAGATTCAGGACATTATTGTCACAAAATTTAAATATTAGGTACTCCTAGTGGTATTTATGCTAAATTAAAATAAGGGTATAATTGTCATTTCAATAAAATTTTGACCATTTAACGATCAAACTGACGTTTTCTGTATCAAAACGATATCAGACACAGACGTTTAAGATGTTTTAGATCTCGAATACTAGAAATCAAAGGTTCGAACTCTATCGTTACAATGTTCAAAAGTTCGGGATCATCAATGCTATCAGCTATATTAGACAAGTAAAGTTTTAAAGTTCAAATTTCATTGTCACGTGTTAATAAAAATTATTTTTGATAGAAAAATAAACCGACTCTTAACTAACAGTTTTCATTATATTGAACTCGATTCAATATACAAAAATGTTGAGATGTGTCATGGCTGACGACAGGCATAAAAATGTGGGTGGTGCGTTGCTCTACACAGTCCACTTTGTAAATAAATGTTTATTGAACCAAGGTGCAGCTACTCAATGAACACATCAATCTCCAAAAAGATTTTGCACTTCAAGAAGAGAAATTTCTTGATTAATAATTGTGATACAATGTAGCTGAGGACAAGCATCGATATTGGATATATAATACAAATTAAACTCTATTATTGATAAATATGTGGATCGGTGATACTGTATTTTTTAGTCGTTTTATTAGATTAGTCATTTGCATAGTGAAAATTGAATGCAATTAACATCCTTTGTAACTATAAATCATATCACCCATATCAATTCAAATATCTTAGGTATTCAGATCATATAAAATATCATTGATAATTAGTAAGTATATTTTATATACTTATCTAGTCTCCGTTTATTATATAATTATTAATAAATTGTTCAAGTATTTATTGATTTTTATCATGTTTTCATGTCTTAGAAACTACCCCGAACATAAATAACGCATTGCGAAGAAATGAGCGAAAAAAGACGTCAAAAACAGGAAGAAGCTGTTATTTTAGAGTACCACGAGAAGATACAGATATTTCTATCTAGCATACAATAGGAAAGTTCGTCAAATTTCAACGCACTTTACGGATCGTAATTCGTAGTTTCCTATCAAAAGTTATTTTATCCTGGACTGCCAGAAAATGCTACTTAGAGGAGAGTACTCGAGATTGCATGAAGTGCCTTAAAAAAATGATTTGACACTGCTTCTATATTGCAACCGCGAGGCATCTTGCGGCTGCGACGCACTTGTTTCTTAAGTCCGGTTGCAATTCGAAAATTAAAATTTTCAAGGACACTTTGAGCATATTTTGCAGTAGTATTAAGACTAAAAACCCTTACCCATATATATCTTATGTCTTGAACATTAAATGGAGTGGAGAAAAGATATCAAAACACACACGCAAACACTATAAAATTTCTAACCTATATTTTGAAGAAAATGAGGAAGATGGAGAAAAGCTTGAAGATTCACCCTCAATTCTTTTTTTCATCTTTTATTTTTAATTCAGATGATGTTGTTCTTAAGCTTTATGTGTTTGTATTCGATGAACATGAATGGATAAATTACATAGTTAGAATGAATAATGTAGCTAATTCTAATGATTTTATATCAATTTTAAAGTTTTACTCTAATTATGATTTCGTGTTGATTAATTATCGATACTTTGATTGATTTTATAAATTAAGTCGGTTTTTGAATTGTTGTAAATTCATGTTGAAATCGAGAAGTAAAATACTAACTGAGCATCGACGATAAAAATTATAAATTTAGGTAAGAGATAGAGGTATATTCGTATAATTTGAACGGTAGTGTGGGAATTCATTACAATTTTATGAACTTAGATTTGTCGTGAATTATATAGAAATTCGTAATTTTTAAATATGTTTTATTCTACTCGAGAGAGATTATCAAATATTTTAGATGAATTCAATCTTCAACACGAATGAAATAATGCCACGATTCAATAATCGACATTAAAACGAAAAACTATGGTAAAATCGTGAAATTCTAACATATCTTTTTATTGATCTCAACCAACCATATTAATTGCTTTACATACTTTTTAGTTAAGATCACCAAATCAATTGAGTTTTTAGTTTGTTCAAATAATAGTTAGGATTAGTTTAGATGATAATTAATAATACAGTTCTCATACGATCAATTATGGACTCACATATATTTTTACTACTCACATATATTTTTACTACGTGTTGCGATATCGTATACGTGCGATTTTAACTAATAATAATCTTATATATCATCTTTCTTTGCTATTATTATAGCTCTACATCTATAAATGTGTCACAATGGATTGGATCACCCAAGCCGGTGGTGACGTGGTCCATTAAAAGCCTAGACCAAGGCTGGATAGTCTCGTTATGGTTTGAGCCACATGTTGGTCTAGAGGTGTCAATGCAGGTCAGGCGGGTCGGATCGGTCCGCCTCCAATGAAGCCTGGTAACGACCCGCATTAGAAAAAACTCGCTCCATGGTGGGTTGCTGGCTGGGTCAACCTTGCCTACAAAAATTGAATACGAAACCGGCCTACCCGTCGACCCAACCGGATCAAGCCCATGTGGGCCGCGGTTCAACCTAGTTCGACCCATATGAATAAAAAATTAATTGTTTTTAAAATTACTAAAACAATTTAGTTATCTATTGTAATTAAAATATATATATATATATATAACAATGATAAATTCACATTTTTTAATTTTTTAATTCAATTTCTATTTTTTATAATATATTTAAAGACTAAAACAACACGTATCTGTCACATCTTTCACTTTAAACGGCTATGTGCCATTTATTTTTTAAAAAATTAAAATAGACCAGCGGTTAAAGGCCGAACCGCTTGGGCAGTGAACAGCCCGCCCGATTCATGGGCCGGACAGAGGTTTGGCCTCCTCGGCCTGTGAACGGCCCGCAGTTTGACCTCTTCAACCCGTGAACGGCCCACCTGGTTCACTTGGTCGGCCATGATTCTGGTGTCGAGACGGGTGAACCGATGCGAGTTCGACCGGCTAGCCCGATCTTGATACTTCTATGTTGGTCTATCTTTATACCCGAATCAAGCTGCACTAGATACTCCTCCCGAACTATCATTCCAAATCATATAATAAGACAAGTCAGTTGGAGTTGATTTGCTAGTTTGACATCACTAACTTGGTTTTGCTACTGGAGTCAATTAATCTTAAAATAATTTTATTTTTATAACTCTTTTTAGAATCTCTATCATAAAATGCATTTTAAATATGTTGAGCGCAAATGAATTAAGTCTCTTATTTGTTTTTGTTTTTTTTTTGGTTGCCCAAAGTTCATGAAAATAAATTAATTTTTTTTTTATGATCTTTCCTATACATATTTCTCATATAAATTAATTTTGAATATGGCATTATCTGTGACAATACTGAATAATGGCATTTTTAGCGAATTCCTAATTTCTGATTTTTCCTTAAATAGATCTATTTACTGATGTAAAGTTATAGAACAGATAACGGCGTCAAAATTACCGTGTAAAGTTCTAGAACAGTTAAATCTCCGGTAACTTACGATAAAGTTTAACGGTGGGTCCCCTTCTCCTAATCTTATATAGGAAGCTATTAGATTCATTCGACTTACACTTGACACGGTAAAAACTCACAGAGAAGAAAAATCCAAAAACTTGGGACCAAAGTTTCATACTTGAGCTGATGATGAAAAAAAAGAAGGGAAAAATGGATTTCGGATAGTTTTGAATTCGCATTTTCTTGGATTTTAGCCATATAATCAATATTTTCTTGATTTTTCAGCATACTCTACCTCTGGTAAGAAATTCAAAATTTCTTTCAATCCGCCTTTTTCTAAATATATTTCTTACAGTTGATTTCTTGCTCACAACCCACCTTTTCTTTTCCTGTAAACCCTTTGTTCTGGGGCCCTCGAACTGGCAGAAATTTTTTCTTGATCGTATTGTATTTCCTGTTTGATATTGGGGATTTTGTTGAATGCTTTAGGACTTAATTCAAGATTCAATTGAAGCCCCAATTTGTTGTTTCGTTATTCGGGTTTTGGTTACTTAGCTTCATTTCCACGATCCTTGTGAATCCTTTGTGTTTTGAGGGCATTTCTGCAGTTTCTTTTATTAGGGTTTGTTTAAATTCCTGCTAGTAACTGTGAACACCTATGGTTTTGGTTGTTGAAAAGTTGTGGAATTCACTGATCAGTATTTGCACTTTTAGTTTATTGGTTGATTATGTGAAGGTGTTCAGTCTTGGTAATATTGTGATGAATTCTTGAAATTGAAATCGAAAGATATCTAGTTTGTTGGATAGGACAAAGAGTGTTAGTAGTCTAAGGCTTCAGTGTCCATGGCTAGTGTCGCTCTTAGTCCTGTTTATGAAGATCATTGGAATTTCCCGGGGTGTTTCTCGGGTAAACATGGTGCCCGGACGAATGATTCTATCTTAATTTACCTGACTGTTGGTAGCTCTGTGATTCCGATGCGTGTTCTAGAGTCAGATTCAATTGCTTCTGTGAAGCTTAGAATTCAGACACACAAGGGGTTCTTTGTGAAGAAGCATAAACTTGTCTTGGATGGGAAAGAATTGTCTCGAAACAATTCTTGCGTGCGGGACTATGGGGTCGCTGATGGGAATGTGTTGCATTTGATTCTTCGGCTGTCTGATCTCCAAGCCATTATTGTCCGGACTGTGAGTGGTAAGGAGTTTGAATTTCGTGTTGAGAGAAAACGGAATGTGGGATATGTGAAGCAGCAAATTGCTAAGCGGGAGAATGGTTTTTTAGATCTCAAGGATCAGGAATTGTTCTGTGATGGCGAGGAGCTTGAAGATCAGAGGATCATAGACGATATATGTAAGAATAGTGGTGCGGTGATTCACTTGTTGGTCTGCAAATCGGCCAGAGTTAAGGCTAGACCTCTTGAAAAGGGTTTCGAAATTTCAGTTGTTGCATCAGACGTGGAGAAGGTAGCTGATGCACCTGAGTTAGTAGATTCTTGGTGGGGAATTCAGAATGAGAAACTTCAAGTTGTGCCTGTAAAATTTTTGCAAGAAGATTTTGTCTTAGAACCACTGACTGTTTCAAAGATTGTGTTGTCGCCAGTGATTAAACAACTAATTGATGCCACATTTGATGGGCTCAAGAGAGGCAAGCAACCAATTATATCATCTGAGGGATCTGGGGGTGCTTATTTTATGCCAGATTCGTCCAGTCAGGATTATATTTCTGTTTTCAAGCCTATTGATGAGGAGCCCATGGCTGTAAATAATCCTCAGGGGCTACCCTTGTCCACAAACGGTGAAGGGCTAAAGAAGGGCACTCGAGTAGGGGAAGGGGCGCTAAGGGAAGTTGCAGCATATATTTTGGACCATCCAAAAGGAGGACCACGTTCATTTCATAGTGACGTGAAAGGCTTTGCCGGGGTTCCCCCCACAGTAATGGTTAAATGTCAGCATAGAGGATTTAATTATCCAGACGGTTATCAATATGCATCTGAAAAGATTGGGTCGTTGCAGATGTTCGTGAAGAACTGGGGTAGTTGCGAGGATATGGGTCCTCGTGCCTTTCCAGTTGAAGAAGTTCACAAGATATCTGTCCTCGACATTCGATTGGCAAATGCGGACAGGCATGCTGGTAACATTTTGGTTCACAAAGAGGGTGAAGAAGGTAGAATTGTGCTTATTCCAATTGATCATGGTTACTGCTTTCCGGAGAATGTAAGTTTGTCCTTTTCCTTATCCATATGAAGTGTTTTTCATGCAATACAATTGGTTTGTTTCTGAAAATGCTTAATTGACTGCATGTATCTTTTATCTTGCCACTGCTGCTTCGAAATTACTTTGGAACTTATATTCATTTGATCTTCAATCTATCTGTTGTTTGAGTTCGTGCCGTCTACTTACTTTTGGATTTTGTTATTTTGTCTATTAATTTCCTGGAACGGCTTTGGCATCAAGCCTTGATGAAATGGAGTTTAGAAATACTAGCAATCTGCTTTTGAAATTGTCCCGGTATTATGTGTCTAACTAGCTATGAAGATTGATCGATGCTTAGTTACCATCGTAGTACATTTATGCACGTTTGGTGGCGAGGATTGGACAACACTCTACACTAATGCTCAAAAAAAGAAGTTAAAATCCTGTTCTTTGCACTATCCAGTCCTACATACCGACCATGCACACAGCACGATGCATTAACGTATTTGGAAAATATTTGGTTCGTGTTATTATATTTTGGTTAGGCATTGGTTGATTGGGATTTGATTTAATACATGCCCAATGACAGGATTTTCTTCACTTTTGTTATCGTTCCAATTTCATTCTGTTAATTTTCCTAATGGTTTGCCATAACGTTTGAGGCCCTTTGAGCTTCACACCACTTGTTTTGTTTTCTTCTTTTCTTTTCTTACATCTTTATGCTTCCCCTTATCGCAGTTTGAAGATTGCACGTTCGATTGGCTCTACTGGCCTCAAGCTCAGCACCCCTTTTCTCCGGATACCATTGCTTACATAAAGTCCCTGGACGCAGAGAAAGATATTCAACTTCTGAAGTTTTACGGCTGGAACATTTCACAAGAGTGTGCACGCCTGTTTCGCGTTTCCACCATGCTTCTGAAGAAAGGTGCAGAGAGAGGGCTCACTCCCTTTGCAATAGGAAGCATCATGTGCCGGGAAACCTTAAGGAAGGAATCTGTTATCGAGAAGATTGTTCAAGAAGCACAAGCAGTCGTACTCCCGGGAACAAGCGAATCAGTATTCCTCGAATCCGTATCCCTTATCATGGATCGTTACCTTGAGGAGTTTTCCTCGTAAGACTCCAAAATAATAGATGTGAAAGTATGTAGAGCATGCATATTTTGTATGATCTTTTGTAGCATGTCTGTAAGATGGATTGAAAAGTAGTTTTAAAATATGAATGTGTATCACTTATCATGGATCATTACCTCGAGGGGTTCTCCCACTAAGAGTGCAAAGTAAATACATAAAAGTATATTGTTCCATATTTTATGTGGACTTTTATAGCATGTTTCGTAAAAGGGGGCCGGACTTTATTGAACAGTATTAAAATTGTGCGTTGTGGACGAGAAAAAGAAAATAAAGAAAACGGAAATGAAGAGGACAGAAAATTGTACATAAATTTTTTTGTTTATATGTTTAAATTGTTAAAGATGGTTCGGTATGATATAAATTCATTAAGTTATAAAATATGAATTATTCTACTTGTCAATCTTAAAATGAAAAATAAATGCATGTTTGACTAAATCTAAATTAGTCAAATATTATCTTCTATTTTCTTCTCAAATCAATCAAAAGGAAGAAACATAGTACAACGAAGAAAATGATGGGTCAATTCAATGTTAAGGATAGCATGTCACATGTGGGGTCACGGATTGATTGGTACAAGCATTTATTATATTTAATTATTTATATCACCACCGACACAATTGCATTAAACATAAAGTCTAATTTTTTACACAAATTATAGTGCACGTCCACATTATGTATGGAGGTTTTAAAATAATGTTCATTATTTTGTCTTCTTACATTAAATATTCTCTTTAGTAATCATTCATCCATATTTTATAAATATTTCAATATATTCTTCTTTCGACACCAACTCCACTGTAACTAAGGATGCAAGAGAGATTGAAATAAAGCCCTGCACGGTTTTTGAGATGAAATTTTGAAAAGAAAATTATATTGAAGTTACACTTCATTAATTTTTTAGAAATTATATTGAAATTATAATGAAGTGTAACTTCAATAATTTTTTAGAAAAAAATTACAATAATTGTAACTTTTCAAGAGTTTTGTTAGACTATCTCCAATGACTCTTTAAACTTAAGATTCTCTCTTTTAATTTTAACTAAACTAAAAAATTATGTTTCAACAGACTCCCTAAATTAACTTTTTAAAATAGACATTCAAACAATTTCAATTTTCAATACTCCAAATAATTATTGAATTAAATAGTGTATACAAAATAAAATAGAAAAAATGGAATAAAATTATATAATAATTAGGAGAGAGGCGTGTTAAAAGAAAATAAATGAAAAAATAATAAATACTTATTGGAAGAAGTAAAATAAAGTGTTAAAGATAAAGAGATTGTTGGAGCACTTAAAAAATTTTAATCTCTAAATTTAAAGATGCTCACTAAAATGCTAAATATGTTCTTTATAAAGCTTTGTTTGTTTTCAATTAAAATTTTCTTTAAAAGTTAAAGTTAAAAGTCAACAATTAATTTTAACCACATATTTAAATGACCCACAACTTTTCAACTATGCATTTCATCAACTTTTATCAACTTTTTAAAAATCGATTTAATCAAAATCAAACACACCCTAAAGTATATGTAATTTTCTTGAACATACTTTTCAATGAATTATAAAAAGATTGGATTTTTCAAATTTGACCCCTAATTTTAGTCTACTTTTGTAATTTTCATGTTCAGCATGTCCACAAGCATATTTGGCGAGTTCACAAGGGAAAGTGTTTTCTTACAAAGTTTCTTCATAAAAAGAAAGATTAATTTCTCAACGAACAACAAAATTGAAATTAAAAATAGTTTTATTATTTTCTTCAAATACTACTATTTGCCACCTAGTACAGTGTTGTTGACCGTCGTAGCACACGACTTACACCACCCTAGTGATGGCAGCGGAGCGGATCGGGCGGATCGGCTAATCCAAATCCTCCCCACAATAATTGAAGGAGATCCAAATCACTTCCGTGATCCGCCATTTTCGGGCGGATCAGGCGAATCGGATATCGGATCGGAGATGAATCGAGCCACCGATCCAAATGTCGATCCATATTTTTTTTTCGTTGAAAAATTTAAAATATATTGAAATAAAACTTCACTACTATCTATATAGAGTTTAAACAACATCATTCTCTCCTCACTAAACTTTGTGCAAGGTCCACAATATGTCGAAGGTGATAAATTTTTATTCAAAAATATTTTAATTATCAAATCACATATAAAATAAAATATAAATTCAATATTTTAATTCTTTTTTTTTTTAAAATTGGTTTTGGGATGATCGGGCAATCGATCCGATCCGATCCGATCAATCCAATCCGCCCGCCGAGATCCGTGGCGGATCACAAATATCTCGTCCCGATCCGTCCCGTGATCCGATCGGATCGTATTTTTCGCTTCCCCGGGTCGGCGCGAATCGGATATTTTTGCCATCTCTCCCCCCCCCTCCCCCCCAAAGTCAAAAATCCAAACTTCACCACTGGTTAAGTCACTGCTTTGTTCAAATAAGGCCCTTGTGACAAAATTGATGCTACAAATTTTTGTGAGTGATCAGTGAAATTACAGAGGGAAAATAAAGATTTTTAGTTGAAGTCACGATTCTATTACTATTAGATTACATTTACAGTACACAGAAAGAGAAAGAAATAGATGAATCAGGAAAAATTCATTCATTCGTCCCATTATGTAAAAAGTGCATATAATTATTTCAGTGAAAATTACAGTAACCATGTCATTCTTGTAAACACCTGATGAAACTTACCACCAAAGTTGTGGTCATTCTTGAACTATCAATTAATTTTATGAGCCAAACCTATCAATATTTGGTAAGCTCGACTAGATACAAGTAGATAATATTAAGAATAAAAATAATTTAAAAGCATGTTGTTGTCCTGTGCAGTATTATTCAATTCTACGTACATATTGAATATGTCATTGTTTTTAAGTTGATAGCCCGGCCAAGAAAGCCACTCCCGTGGAAGGCAACCACGACGATCCATAAATAAACTGTGCCACTGTGAATTTGCTTGCCTCTGTTGCAGATTTTATAACCCGATACCCTGGCCATTTAACGCGCTGCCCCACAGCAGCACCAGGGCCGTAGTTCATGTACTCGCCATAATATAAGGTGTTGAGAGCAAATGTTGCGTTCCACTCGAGCCATCCCCGAGGATGAATATGACCACCAATGTAAGACATCATATACACGGTTCTCGAATACATTTTCCATGGACGGCCTAAATACGTCGAAAAGTTTCCATTCGATGCCTGAAGATCTGGTGCTGGTAGAATTCTACAAGCATGAATTGATATACCTGTTCAAAACAAATTCAAGTAAATAAATTTCCTCTCCTTTCTACATAATTCAACATAGTCAAACATGCTTGTTCCAAAGTTATGTACTTTCTAGAAAATTAACTTTTAAGCTCGAGGTTGTTCAACAATACCTGTGTTCTGATTAGGGTCTTTTCTGTTCTGGGCAGTGATTGTATTCTTCTGAAGGGCCATGGGTTTTCTGGCATAAAGTGTGCAGTTTTGGAATACAACTGCAGCATTGCCAAATATGAAATCTACGGTCCCGTATACGTCGCATTCACGATAGAATTGTCGTTGCGAATGTACGTATAGGGTGTCTTGATACGCAATAATATTGCATCTGTATATAACCGAATGATCTGCGCCAATGCGAAGGGCTACTGCTTGATGCTTGCTTGGTCCTGCCCAATTCTCAAATGTCATGTCCCTTGCAATGAATCCAGCACCAGTTGCAGCTGTGTACAAAACAACATGAAATGAATTAATCTCTAGCATTTAGAAGATAGACAAAAATTCCATATGTTTGGTATGCAGTATTAGATAAGAATAGACAATATAATAGACTGAATTTTCCTTTTCTTAAACATCTTGTCTAGTTTTTTCATTCTACCTATGAATCCTCTCAAATGTTAAAAGGTTAAAATCTAACTAACATATAAGAATAAAGTTGACGTTTTAAAATGTAAATCCAGTCCTACTTAATAAAGTTGACATTTCAAAATGAAAATTCTCACACTGGGGATACAACATCAAATGCCACAATTTATATAGAGAAAATTGAATAAATTATAGGAAATATTTCACCATTAATCCCCAACCTATATACCCTACTAGTAATTCAGTTACCATCCTTTAAAAAGGAATAAGTTGGTCTCAAACCCGATCAGTCCTCAATAGCAGAACTATTAAAATCTTTGTTAGATTGTCACGTGGCCCAAGTTGGAATGAAAAACTAAACTTTATAATATAAACATGCGAAAACTACACAACAATTTAAAAGAAATTTATAATTAAATGTTGTAGTTTGAATCAAAAACCTCTGCATACTAAGATTATATTGAAAAATAAGTTCGTGTAAAATTAGATAGTTGAAAAATGATAGTTAGGCAGAAAAGCTAATTGTAGCCCCTATGCCCTATAGACAAGGACCTTCAACAATGACACATCCATGTGCCATGACTCTCCAATTATGTCACCTTTATATTCTAGCCACTCATTTGTCGAGTTACATCATTACATTTATAGAGAAAAGGATTTGTGCAATAAAATATGATGAACATTTTTAGTACGTAATTCTTAGAAAAAATTTATATATTTATTTATTTTCCATAAATCATATGTTTGTATTAATACAAATAATATACTGTACATAATAATTAGATTAATTTTTATTTTTATTTTTTTTTACTATTCAATTTAACGTGTCAAATATATTATCTTATCACAAAGACACTGCAATTGGGTAAGAGGGTAAGAGAGAGTAACAAGATCGGATACAAGCCAGACCCCATGCACAAACCACCTCTCATTTCTTTAATGGTCCATTTTATTTTTGCTCTTTTTTATGTCACGTTGATCAATATAATGCGATTGTTTAAAGACATAAAACATGTAATTAATTTAATATAAAAAAATATATATTTTCTACCCTAAAAAATTGTTATTTCCACATTGTAAAGCTAACAAATTCTTAAACAAGTATAGATGTAATGAGAGATGTTTTCTATGATTTGGGATCAATTCGATTCGAATAGAGTCTCAAATCACTAAATAGCCCTTTCATATACTCATGTTACAATTGAGACTTGAGTTAGCTAATTATGTGGACTTTAACCCTTTGAAAATGCCTCGACAATTAATAGAAAGTGCTATAGTTAAAGAGCAAGTTCTCTTATAAAAAAGTATGTTTCGAAATATATTAATATATATTTTTTTTTAAAATAATTTTTATATTACTATCAAAACAAAACAGGCAGCACCTGTATATTTTCAACTTCAAATAATCAAAAAAAATTATTTACTTTATACTTTCTTATTATGCATTGAATTTGGGTGGAAAGAATATAAATTCCTGGGAATTGAATTGTCGAGAAATTGTTAATTGAAAATATTAATTTAGAAAACAAATTTTACCTATAAAATAAAACATCCTCCTCCCTAAGAAAACGTTTTCCTTATTTTCAAGGTAAAGAAAATCTAGCCATTTATGTAAAAATGAAAAAACGTTTTACCTGGAAAAAAAAATGACCATCAATCAAACGTGAATTTGAAAAATAGGTAGGAAAAGACTTTCTATGAAAAAATGTGACTACCAAACGTACCTTCAGTTAAAAAATAGATAAAAAAATATTTTTTTTTTATAGAAAATAGGTTGCAATCAAACGCAATCCAAGTATACTTTTCTATATATAGCTCTGCAGGGCAAACTAAATCCGGTGTAGATAGTGCAGCCTACAGACAGGAATCTAGGCTTTAAGGAAAATAAGCTACGTGCCCGGACAGCCTTAAAAGTCTGCATGAGACTCCCACATGCACATGTATGCCATGAATTTCCCAAAATGCCCATATAGAAAAACCAAAGTGAAAAAGGTTAAAAAATAAAAGTAAAGGTAATTTTACCGAAAGACGCGGTGTGAAATGTCGTTACGTTATCCTGCACGCTTTTTCCTCCTGAAATGACCGTTTTACCCTTCCCGTCCCCGATAAACATCAGATTTGTCTTCTTCCTACCCACTTTTAAATTTTTCTCTTCATACCTGCATAAACAGAAAATTAAATGTACTGTTTTGTTTTCATATGCAAGATATATTTTGTAATATTGGTCTCGTCCTTCCAATAATTCAAGAAAGTACTTCACAAAAAGCACATTTTTGACTTTCATTCGATCTAATGTACTATTTGAAAATATCATTCTAGTTAAGATCGAACTACTTCGTTAAGAAACCATTATTAGTGAATTGGTCCCCACCTTTCAAAAATGAAATCAATTTATTCTATAACTTTTTATTATAATTGTACAATTTATATTAAATAATAAAAATTAATTAAATTTCTATTAAATTGTTAATTGAGTCCAATTTTATAAAATTATTGTTCAAAAGTTTTGTATGGTTTCCCAAGTTGGAGTCACCTTTCTTTTTCTTAAGGGTCGAAACTAAAAATAAGGTGTATTTTTACAATAAAATAATAAATATTAAAATATTTTCAAGAAAAGTTCACGAAAAGAATAATTAATGCCTCATGATTGATCGAATGAAGTCAATTGCTCAATAACTACAAAAATGAGGAAACAAAATAATTCATTGCCACGTAGTTAAAAAAACAAATGACAGGGACAGAAAAGTCAATTTAGTTGTTGAAAAATGAAGGAATAAAAAGCGTATAATAAAAAGTAAGCTTTTTCCACTTTTTTTACTTTATTTGATAAGCTTAAAAAGCTTATTTTTTAACGTAAAAGGATCTACAAGCAAAAAGTAAATTTAAATATAAATAAGATTTTACAATCAATCAATTGAAAGTTATACTTCAAAAATAAAAAGAAAAAGTAAATTTTATGGAGACGTTTTTCAAGTTCAGTGTACTTACTTTCCGGCCCTCACGTAGATTATAGTACGACGACTACTGTGTTCAGGCGCCTTTTTAATTGCCTCAGCAATGGTTTTGTACGTACCGTTGCCGTCTTTTGATACGATTATATCGGCTTGAATTGCCGGTGCCGGCATGTCCAGGAGAATTCGATCCCTCCTAGATAACCATTCCGGGAACTGTTTGTGTTTTGACGACAATTTCGGTCCATTACCAGATTTCAGCAATCGCCGCCGTTTGTTCTGAATTGGAATGCCGGAGAAATCATCCCCACCGCCTGCGGCTGCGTAAATCGCCAGAGAATTGCTCACCAATTCGGATAAGTCCTTCAATCTGTCCCCCATTTGCTTTTTTACATACCCGTTTAATTCGTCGAACCCCTCGGAGCAAGTGTCTTGATTTGTCAGGGCGGCGGAGAGCCACGTCATGACGTCCTGGGTGGAGCCGGTGGAACCTCCGTCGGGGGCGACGGAGATGAGGGAGCGAGATAGAAGCTCCACTGAGTCATCTAAAAGCTCGAGACAGTCATCGTACGCAGACCGGACGCGTGTGTCCATCACGAGATTGTTGATCTCCGATGCTACGTACAGAGCCCTGCCGAAATGCTGTAAGGTCACGTTGACGGAAATGTGGACGAGGTCCTTGTCGGAGGCCGATAGGGCGCCGGGGAAGTCCATGAGCGAGTTGACACAGAGAGTGGGATAGCGAGTCCGGCTGCAAGTCCGGGATATGGCTTGTGTCGGGTGCATTGAACCAGAATTTGCTCGGGTTCGCAGCCCCATTACAAGTGCAGCAGAAACTGCAGAGGCGACTATGAGAGTGGCTGCAATGATTAACAGGAATTTGAGCTTGGATTTTTTGGGATTTGAGATGGGTTCTTCATCTGGGAGGGTTCTTCTTGGGGAAGCTTCAGGCTCGGTTGATCCGAACCTGCTATAGCCCATTCTGTAAGCTAGAGAGAGAGAGAGAGAGAGGAAATGTAGTTTGTGAAGCTAGAGAGGACTAGGGAGTGAATTTTATGTAGGTTGAGTGCGGGGGTGAATATAAAGTGGAATAGAGTAGGCTAATTCACATAGCGTTACAAATATATGGATGTTTGTAAAAATGAAGGTTGTTAAAGTTGACATATCATAATTTATTTATTTTGAAGTGGATTAAATATTTTTTATTTACATATTTTGTATGATTTATAATAATAAATATTTAAAAACATAATTAAATAAGCACTTATTAACCCTTAAAAAGTTAGGTTTCAAAGTTTCGCCATTTCAACGAATCACTTGACCCTTAATGTATCTCAGAATCATGGAACTTTCAATTACTTCTTTTTTGTTTAAGTAATTGTTTAGTATTTTTTGGTAAAATAATTTATAGATTATAAGCTGTGATTTTTATAGAATATATGAATAAAAAGTAATTAAAAATTATAGATTATATAAAATGTGTGGATAAAATAATATTTGAATAAATTTTAAACTAAAAAAAAAAAAAAAATACACCCAAACATGTTTTTAGGGACCTTAGCTGATGATTTGAGTTGTTTCCTCTCAACTTCGAAATATTAGGCTCAGTAAGTTTGATTGTACAAACAATCTAGGTTTGTATTCAGAATTCTTGGCGCGGTATATACGTGTGTATGTGTGCGTAAGAGTCTATGGGCGGATGAATGCGCCTGGAAAGGGGCGGCATGGGGTTGGGGGTCAGGTGTGGAATGTGGATGGGATTATTAGCTGTCTTCTACTTCCAACACTTGCCACTGGATCAGTGTAGATTATGAAGCGCATGACCATTCATTTTGAGGTAATTTCTTAACTTTTCCTTATATTTCTTTATTTCTATATATGTAATTATTTCTTCTTTTTTTTTTTTAAACCAGTAGGGTTCTAGAAAAGGGATAAAATAAATCTTCATGTCATAATATTCCTATTTCAAATGAGTGCTTCATAGATTCTGATTGAATATTGATTATCTTCTTAATGGGTAGTTAAGGAGTGGGACCAACCAAAAAAATTTAATCATGCCTAATTTGCTTACTTATGTCAACAACATAATAAGCTCGTTGAATAGACAATTGCAAAATCGACAATTTGAAAATCCGTACACAAATAAGATAAAAGTAATATTTTAAAAAACGTAAAGTATGAGTAGGTGTGGAGGTCGAATTTCAAACTTTTAGAACCTATGCGAAGCCTAGACGAGAGTCTTGCAATGACGAGGTGAGGGTGAAGGGTGATGTGTGGTAGGTGTGTAAGCTGCGCTCAAGTCTCGGCGAAGCTTATGCGCCGCCTAAACAAGCTTTTAGAACAATAGGTAAAAGTAAAATGTCAAGAGTCAATGATCGTATTGAAATCTAACTTATAGTAAAAATAAATATAAAAAAAAATCATCTGCATAACTCTATCAATTTTCAAGTAAATTAACTGACTGATTGAAGAGCTAATTTGTAGGTAACATTTTCTATAGCATATAAGTAAATTGATTTTCACTATTATTTTTTCCATTGAACTTGTCGATTCGGTTCAACTTTGAAGATTTGATAACACTATATAGAATAAAACCATATATCTTTACAAATTTGTAACAATTTATGTCATCATCGGAATGTTATGGGAAGGATGTAGATAACTAAACAAAATAAGTATATTATTTGGTGTGTTATCAATTGCTCTACTACGTCAATATGTTTTTGTCTAGAAATGTTTTGAGATGATAAAAGAATAAAAAATAAATAAAGCTTTGTTTATTGTTTGATAAAGAACAAATTAGCTAGTATTGTGTATATGTTTTTGTAAGACTTGTTTGATAATTTAGATTGAATAATTCAAAAATAATAAATATATATATAAAAAAAAAACTTCAATTTTGTTGATTATACATTACAACTCATTCTATAAATTAACGTTTACCAAACATTCCTGGCGTTTTGTCAAGGAAGTATATATTTTAGAAAGATTCGTGACTTTAATTATGATGATTAAGAACTTTGTGTTTTCATTCATGACTTAATTATGATTAAGAACTTTGTCTTTTTGTAAAATCATACGTTTATTACTCGTGGCATGATGTCATGTTTGTTATTTATGACTTAGTACTTTGTTTTATAATTTTTTTGACAAGTTAAAATGTTTATATAGAATAGAGATTTTAAGATTTTGCCAAAAATGGGAAGTGAGATTTGCTCGACTTAAGAGATGTGTTGATAACTTATAGGTTCTTTTAAAGGAGTTAAATCGATTCAACATGATCAAAAGATTGAGGTAGATGAAATTAGTTGTCCTCTACTTCCAGTATTTGTCATGTAGACCATGAAAATGACGCGAGACAATGAACACGTGTTTATCATGTTGAAACAAAATATTATTTTATTCTAAATTTATTTATTGTTGTATAAATTAAAAATATTATTAATTATAATTTAAGCTAATAAAATTAGTTAAACATACATTTTATTTATACATTTCATAAAATACATAACTTATAATTATTTAAAAAATAATTTCAACACGTATGGACAATACATAAATCTTGCCAAACTCAACATTACTAGACATAAGTCTAATAGTTCTAATACCCAATGAAGAAGCTCTACCAAATCGGTTTGAAGTGCTGCCACAGTGGGGGTATGGAGGAGAAGGATCACAGGGGTAACGCAGCTGGAGACAAAGGGACCACACAGATCAGAGGATAACAAAGTCATAGGGTGAGATGTAAGTTATGTTTGGTAAGTTATAGATTTTACGAAATATTTAGATAAAAATTATAAGTTTTGTGTAAATAAAAATAATATTTAAAAATTTATAAAATTTAATTATAAACACCGTTATACTTTAAATTTTGGTAAATTAAGGGTGATTGAGCTTAAAATTGATGGTTAGTTTAAAATTAGGAGTCTTATTTTTTATGATCGTTATCTCGTATATGTGTTGTTCTTTAAACATTTCTTAATTCTGTAAAGCAGAAAAGAAAGCATGAATGCCCGAATTCGTATTTGAAAGGTTTTAGAACTTGTCAGTATTTATAGCTTCATACAACAAGAATCGTGTGGTCCACACTCCATAAGTTCTTGAAGTTCATGCATCAAACCCAAAATTTTCTACTGTGTGTTATACACGCAACTAAACGAAGCACTAGTCTTGATTTGTCAAAACTCAACCACAAACGGATGTACGCTAAAAGGTGGGAGAGACGGAAGCCGAACTTCTAATTAACCTTGACACATAAAAAATCATTTAATATCAAACTTAATAATTTATGTGAACACCAATAAATAAAGTAAGATATATCCACCATCTACCATTCATCAACTCTGTTTCTTCATCCCCTTCTTGTTCTTGTCCGTTCATGAAATTATGTTTTCTTTTTTCTTTTAACCACATTAAAAAAGCTACTCGGGTACAAAATGCTTTTAGGAACTAATAAAAACATGTTTCAAAGTTTTTTTCTAACTTATAAATTGGTCAAACATAATTTTTATCTATATATTCTATAAGACTCATAACTTTTATCTATTTTTTATACACACACTTCATAAAATTCATTACTTATAATCTAAAAAAAAAATACTAAACATGCACTAAATATTCAGAACGGAATTCAATTCCTTGTTTATGTCTCACTATTCAATGATGATTAATAGAGACGAAATTATAATTATATCTTATTTTATTTATTTTGAAGGATCTATTTATAAATTATTGATTTGAAGGATGTGTGTGTGTGTGTGTGTGTGTGTGAAGAAAACTTGCATGAAAGAAAAAATAATTAACAGAAGGATTGGTGATCTGGACAATAAATAAGCACGTGTACATTTTGTATGGAGGTGGGGAACATAAATTCTCGACAGCCCTACGCCAATCACATGGTTTGTTAAGGGTTTTGCGTGTGGACCGGGAGGATTTAGGAGGCGGGATAGGATTATATTTTGGTTCTAATTTGAAAAAATTGTTTTTATAGTGTAAAAAAAAAAATAGTAACAGTTCGATTTTGAAGTGCAATTTTTTTTTTAGTAGTAGTCCTATTTAAAAAAAAATCTGAATCTACCCACGCGTGTGGATCTAAATTTAGAAATAACTCAAGAAATGTCTGGGGCAACTATTTACATGAAAAAATAAAATAAAAAAATTATGATGAATTTCAAAGTTAATATATGTTTCAAAGTGTGAAAAGAGGGAACACAGTCTCTTAAGTCTTAAGACATCAATAAAAGTACATTTGACTTTGTCAAAATAATTACTTTTTAAATTTTAGAAAACTAGTTAGGGCTTACTTTTCAAAATATTAAGTTTTGTTACAAATTACAATAAAAAGTTTTTTTGAAAATTATATTGGGCAAACTAAGTAATTTTCAAGCTTAGTCAAACATGCTCTAACAAAACAAATTAATTTTTATTGGAATAATCTTTTAAAGAAAATCGAATAATTATTTATGGTATTTGTGATGGAGTACTTTTAGTTTTAAATTTAGTGTCATAAAGTTCTGTCAATTGTTTTCGAACATCATTTATAAATAATGGAAAACACTTTTACGTTATATCTTTCATCTGTTAATTACTTATATCGCAAAATAAGTTTTTTCGACTACAAAATCTTAAACAAATTTATAGTATAAATATGTAGTTAAATTCATGCACACCGGAGTGAATTTAACTAACTTAATGAATAGGATTGTGATGGTATATTTGTAAGGTGAGTTGGAGAAGATAATATTGTAAAAAAATAAAATTAATTTTTTTTTTTTTTATCTATAATACTGTTTAATAAAGTCCAATTTTGTATAATAATATATTGTAGTGTTGAAAATCCTTCTAGATGCCATCATAAAGTTATCACAAGAGCACCACAAATGTCAATTGTTAATTCACCCACGTGTCTCATGATGAAACGACTTGTGATTTTCAACATTAATTCATGAAACACATAGTTCACCACAAAAAGAATCATCATCCTACACAAACAAAGATTTGTCAGAAGAGTCCACTTCTTCATGTGCCCTTGTTCTTTATTTTCCTTCGCCACATTAACATTGCCCTACAAGAGTCATGATCGGGGCAAAAAAATCTTGCTCACCTGTTGAAGTGTCAGCAGGTGGATAATCCAAGATCAATAATTGTTTGATCTTAGATTACTCACCTGTTGATCGTCGCCAGTGGGCAATTCTTCTTCTCCCAAGAGGACAGAGATTATTTTCCTGCCCTACAATACATAAATGAGAGAATATTTTAGTCGTGATATCTCGAGTGGAATGTTATCTTTATCTATTAAAAAGTCGAGTTGATAGGGTTGACTAATTGTTTTAATTGAAAAATTATTTTTAACAAAATTATTTTAATATATTACTTTTAACTTTTAAGCAAAAGTAACTTTTTAAAAAAAGTAATTATTACATTACTATTAACTTATTTGTATTTTATGTTCACCAATATAAAAAAATATTTACTTAACACTTAATTCTTTACTAAGTAAAGTTTTAAGCTATAGGACGATAGCACCGGAAAGCAAAAGAGATTATATGAGAAAAGCAAAAGAGACTTTTAAAGGGACTAGGATTAGATTCCAATTGACGTATAATTGAATTTGAAAAAGACTTTGGCTAAATCTTTTTTTTTTTTTTTTGAATTATTTCCTTTTCTGCGTAATTTATCGTGCTGAAAATTAGATCATATTTTATTTCAAATGATGAATTTCTCAAATGTCGATAAAAGAAAAAGTTAGGTGGCGATCTTTTTTAAAAATTACAACAACACATATTAAGGGTAAAGTCAAGTGAATATTTTTTTAATATTATTAATTTTTTCAATCTATTATTATATTATTTTGCATATTCAAATATGTACTTTGGAGGAAAATTTTCATTACTAGTCCTCAATTTATTTTTGGAGTAACAAGTTAGTCTCCAATCTTTTTTTTTAAAAAAAAAAAGAGTAAGTTAGTTATTGACTTTTTTTATAGTTGCAAAATCAATCTTCAATAAAAGAAACCACACAAATCTCCATTAATTTGTAAAGCGGTGCTCCTCGATTTACACATCCCTTCAAATATCCAAGTGTTAGTGTAAATTAGAAAACAAAATCTTACTTCATAAAGTTGGACATTAATGGCCAACATAACGATTCAACAAAGATCAAAGACCATTTCTGTGGTTTGAGATTGATTTTACAACTATGATGGAATGATAAGGAGCAACCTCCTCATTTTAAAAATTAGAGACCAACTTACTACTCAAACAATAAATTAAAGACCATTAGTGCAATTTTCCCTTTAATTTTGCTCCGAAACATGCTATGGGAACAAATAATTATGCGTAAAACCATAGTACGAAGACCTGCCCCCACATCACTATTCGTACTTTTCGTGAACAGAAAGGTATAAATTATAGCATCTTTTAGAAAAATTAAATAATTTTGGTCACGAGGAAATTTAGAATTATTACAATATTAAAAGTCATGATTGAAATTTCAAAGTAAAGGGTCCTAGGAGAATTTCTTCCTTTTTTGGCTTTTTCCTATTTTATGAATATTCTCTTAACTTTTTTTATGTAATAATTAATCTATTCGAGAAATTTAATTATTCTTGCATGCAAAAGAAGTTAAATTGTTGGAGAAAGTGGCATCTCTAGATTTTATTATGTTTTGTTGAATGCTTTCTTCAAATGGTGGCAAGTCTAGCAAGACATAATATGTGAGTATTTAGTATAGTTCTTTAACTCAATATATGTCGAGTCATGTTAAGTTGGTTCACTTGAGTCGATAATTTATTATTATTAATTTTTTAAAAATTTCTTAAAGATTCTAGTGACCAAAATTTGACAAATAGAGACGCAAATAAACGGTGAGGATCGTTAACACAGTGATTGATAATTGAAAATATTAGATTAACAACAACGATCAATTTAGAAAATAAATCTCTTTGTTTGTGTATATTTAATAAAAATGAACTAATTATTTTGAATGGAATAAAAGAGTATTTAAAACAGTTAAAGGTAATTATATTCACACTACAATTTTATTTATTGCATCATATTTTAATTTTATTGAAGGTTCTCAATTTGTTCATTGTTGTACTTATATCTTCAATTTTTTTTTTTCGTCGTATTCTTATCATCTACCTTCCAGTAATTAGCACATCTCGTCTCTAGTAACGATTCTCTTTCTAACATTCCGTTTGAAGGGAGTAAAATAATTTATTTACCCATCATACTTTAAAAAAAAGAATAAAAACAAAAGCGTGACAAAAATAATTTTCTCTTATTTCAAAACACGTAAAATTGAATATTTTGATAGAAATCATCGTCAAGGGCGAGATGAGCTAATTAATGAAATGTTGAAGATAATAATTCGACTAAAAAAGTAAATGACATAAATACTATAATGAACAAAGAATGATGACCTTAAATTTAATTAAAATGCGGTGTTACAAATAAAAATTGTTGTGTTATTATAACCACCCATAGTTAAATCCTACTATACGAAACAAGACGAAAATAACCCTAACAATGAAGATTATTTATTTTGGAGAAAACTAAACTCACTCAACTAATCAAGTAAATCACCGAGTTGAGGAATAGGAAATTGATAGTGAACTGCAATTTTGTTAATGGACCGACTGTTAACACACATACGTCAACTGATGTCCTTTTTGGGAATGTGAAGGGTAGGCACCACGCAAGGACTTGGCTTTTCATGATATGACCACTTGCCAATAAATCCTCCACCTACCTACGCAACTCCTCATGCACTTTGGGACTCATCCTTTAACGGATTCGATTAGGTAAAGAAGCTCCCCGCACTAAGTCAAAATAGTTCTAGATATCCTGTAACAAAGGCAAACCCTGTTGCAAATCATTACGAAAAATATCTCAAAATTTAGCGATAAAAGACTTGGCCAGCTTAAGAATAGCCACAGACCTCTCGACTACTGCTCGTCTCTCGCTCAAAAAGTGCTCGAGTTAATAAATTGGTACTAACCTCGGTAGTAGGTACATGTGGTGGTTTATGATCGGGTAGTTAAACAATTTTAACATACAATTATATTTAATTTATCATTATGATAATATACCAATGAGTATCGATACCGCCTGAGTAATCGGATATTTTGAATAGATAATACATGAGGGTGGAGGAAGATAGGGACTTCTTCTTATCCAATGATGTTGTTGACTCTTTGAACAAAGGAGAAACAGGACTCTTTAATGTTGACGTATTTAGTGTGAGGTGAAATTGAATTTTTTTTTTGAATATCGGTATACATGAATGGGCTATGATGATGTTTAACATGTTCAATGAATGAGTTTCATGATTTTGAGAGTAATGGTACAATTTGATCCGTATCTTGGCATGGTAAACCCAAATGGAGGTGGAATAGAGGTTATGCCAATCTCTATTCTAAACTACATCCGGTGAATTGCGGCCATGGCGAAGACTATTGGGTATTTACTAGTTCAAATAACATCCGAGCCTTCTACTCTAATATCTTAGTTAATGTTATCAAGTAGAATCGGATTTTTTCTTTGGATCATACATGACTAGTTTTTTGGTGTGAAATCCGATAAAAATAGGTATCAATCAATGTCTTCGTCCAGTGTTAATGATGCGCCAAACCGTCTTAGATGTAGATGTGGTGCGTATATGAAGATACACACTTCGCACACTACACGTAATCCTCTTCGTAGGTATTGGAAATGTCATAATGTAAAGGTACGTTCTATCTATTTAATTGTTGATGTTTCGAATTTATTGGTTCTTTTAGTTTTTAATATCTTTTGTCATAGGATGGAGTATTGTGTGGAGGATTTACTTGGGACGACGAGTTGAATCACAACGTTTTAGCCAATTAATTGTACACGAGAATCACTTGACAACGTTGAATGATTTGAATATCCATGTCATGAAATTATCCAAGAGGCTCGACAAAGTGGAAGAGGAAATGAAGTCCCGACATCACGATAGAATAATAAGGACAAGTTGCTTTGATAATTTTGTACTCGTTTGTATCATTGTAATATGTAGTTTAGTTGTGAAATTGTTGTTTTAATTTATCGTATGTTGTAATGATATTATGGATATTATAACATCCTATAATGGTGTCCATAAGATGTTTGTTTGTACATTTTGGTACTTTATTGCAATATACATCTCCTCTACTTATGTAAAAATGTAAACAATAGTAGTCTACAATTTTTCACAACATACATTTCTAGTGTCAAGCAATACAAATGTCACAAACACAAATCTTCTCTTACATTGACACGTAATTGTATTAAAACGTAGACCACAACAACATAAACTACATACTACAAATACATAATAAAACACCAATTACCCATTGTCACAAAAGAACATATCCAAAATTCACAAAAACCAATTTCCCATATCACACTGACTACTACCATAAGACATAAATGTAGCATCGGATCTTCCTTCATCCTCCGCCCCGCACTTGGTCATTCATATCGGTGATCGTCTCCATAGTTGACCTAACATAAAAAAAAAAATCAACACGATATTTTTACAAATATTTGAACAACATAATTTAAATGATCATAACAAATATATAAAAATAAACCACTTACGTGGGACATGTTCTTTTGTCGTGGCCATTTTGCCCACATGCGAGAACAACATCGGCTAGTCTTCGACATTGCTTTCTCTTCGATGACTTCAACCTTTTCCCGCATCCTTTAGCGCGAACAAAACTTGGATCATGTATTGTTATCCGTTCTTGATATTTTTGTTCCTACTCCCAGCCAAGCCAATAATTCCTCCATCCATAGCTTTGACATTTACATGCACTCTAGCAAACTCCTCCATCACGTAACTAGTGCGTGCATCCGCAAAAGACGCATCATCAACCAACAACGACGACTTATGGGCCAACATCCCATGTCGTGACAACAAAGAAGAACTAGAACTCCTCCGTGCGAGATGATAGCACTCGGATATTACGCCATGATAACTTTGGCATTCTTAGTCCATCTTCGTAATATGTATTTGTCCAAGAGGAGTAGAACTTGTTTTTCTTGAAGTAACTAATCATATGACGACAAGGATACCCCACAAATTCAAATGTTAGACAACTACAAGAAATAAAGTCATTACACGAATAATGAGTAAGTAACCGATGTCGATCAAAAGTTTTCCGTGCTCAACTCTTTGCAATCAGATATTCCTTCGCATCGTCGGAGGTGACTTCTTAGAGCATACATAATAATGACTTTGATCAATCTCGGTTTGGAATAACAAAAAATCTTCTTCGTGTACACTTGAACCATCTGATGCTCCATTTGAAATTTGGAAGTCAGTCGTGGTTGTTCATTTATATCAATGTGGTTCGCAACTAACTCTTCATGTCGTTGATGTCGTAATGCCATATTTAAACGAGTAACAAAATCCATAAGTGAGTTCTTGCGATTAACATACTGTTTAAAGAAAGAGTGACCACTTTCTGACCTTTGACTACTTGACATTCCAGCACTGAAGATATGTTTGACATACGCCGGTACCCATCGACTGCGCAGATCAAACATGCTACACAACCATTCATTGCAGCCTAAGTTTGATGCTTCCATTATTGCAGACCATCGACCCTCAAACTCATTCGGTGACTCCGAATGTTTAATTACGTTCACCAACATATGATATTCTTCGTTATGCACCATGACATTTATCTTCTCCGAAAACTTGTTCAAAATGTGCCATATACAAAACCTGTGGAATGTCAAAGGCAACACCATTGATATAGCTTTCGGAATAGCCGCATCCTGATCCGTAATAATTATTTGGGGCGCTTGTACCGTCATGGCCTCTATGAATTTTGACAACAACCAAACGAATGACTCGATCGTCTCGTCACCAATAATCCACATCCAAATAAAACCGTTTGTCCATGATGGTTCACTCCGACAAAAGTGCAAAAATCATCGAGTACTTGTTGGTATTGTAAGTTGTTTGAAAACAACAAAGATCGCCAAAAAATGCATACGATCTACGTGACTCGGAATCGCCCAAAACAACGAACCAATTTATTGTCCGAAGTGCAGATATCATAATCAAAGTAGAAATTAGGACTCTTCTCTTTTCAAATGAAAAATAGTCAATTAGTGTCTCCATCGTGCCCTTAAGCTCTTCTCGAATATTCCTTTCATGGTTCCTCGGATCTCTCTCACATACCCAATTGAATCTGGACCTTTGCATCTATCTCCATAATTCTCAATCACGACATGTAGGAATGTTAGCATCCGAAAACTGTTGTGCAAGTGCCTTCTTTGTGGCCGATACATTTCGATGCGATCTTAGCAAATGTACTTTGCTAGGCGTTGTGAGAGCATGGTTATGTTACACTACAAATTTGTTGACAACCCATAAATTTCCATTCTCTTGTTTGAATAGATAATTTTGCATTGCAACCGCATCGTGTGTTTCTCGATTTCTCTCCCTATAGCATGGCACGTCCTTGTTTCTCTTTTGATACGTGTCGCCCTGCTTTTTCCCTCCTTAGAGCACACAAACAGTTTCCAATAAATTTCATTTGTTTCCTTTTTTTTTACTATTCGCAATTAGTGCACTAAATCCAAAATTCTCCCTTGCATATTGGTTGTAAAATTATATGCATCCTCGCTTGATTCAAATTCTTCTCCAACCTTTGGAATTCGACAAATGGTAACTTGTGGAACAAATACATTGTCGGGGCTTTCAACCTCCATTCCTATCAATAAATTCAATATTTAAAAAAATTAGATTCACTAACCAGAATGGATTAAATAATTTATATATTCTATGCCTCTGCCATTAAAATGGTCATATTTCAACTATGAACATTATCATCTTCATTAACATATATAAAGAGCATGTACAAACACCTGAATTAATTTCCGGCGGACGAAATGGAAGGGGCAGCCGCGACGCACGGAAAGTGAGGAAATGGGGTTGAAAATCGCAATGAACTGGAGGAGGAAATGGGGGCTTTGGGGGCGGAGGAGGCCGCTAAGGGGGCAGCCACGCGGCCTTACGGAAAGTGAGGAAATGGGGCGAAAATCACGGCGGCCAAGCGACGACGCAGTGGAGGAGGAAATGGGGCGATAATCAGTAAATGGCAAATGAGGGGGCTTTGGGGGCGAGGTGGAGGCCGTGGCGTAAGCTCACAAGCGGTGGGTGCGCGGTGGGTAGGCGATTTAGGGCACAGATTGGGCGAGGACGGACGGGAGTTCGGGGTTTGAAATGGGAGGAGTTCACGTCGAAAATGGGCATGATTTAGGGGCCTTTTTTTTTATTTGGTCCATGTATTAAGTCCGCTCACCGACATGGCGCCCATGTCGCTGATGGTTGAAATTCACCGCCCTCCGGCGGTGATCGAGACTCATATACCAATATATTGTCATAGGTGTCCTAAAAGAATATGACAAGCATCCATGGCAATAATATCACACCAAAAATTGTCTTTACAAAGTAGAACCAATAGGGAAATTGGCACAAATGGTCTCTAACGTATGACGTTAGTGCGCAAATGGTCAATAACCTTTCATTTTGACGGAATGTCCATAACCTATCCATTTAAGTGCGCAATTGGTCCTTTTTTACGGATTCCGTTAAAAATCTTTAAAAACCTTTCATTTAGGTGCGCAAATTGTCCATCTCATTTTTTTTTTGTCTTTATTAGTAGATGTAAAATTATCAAGTTATATTTTTTTTCAACCTTTCAATTGGTGCAAATGATCCATAACCTTAGTTTTAATTAAAAAAATTTGCAATTGAATTCTTGACCTTAACAAATAGTGAAAATATGTTCGATAATTTAATTTTTTTAAAAAAAATTAAAAGAAACTAACAATTTTTTGGACCATAAAATATTTTTTGGACCCAAATCACCCAACCCATTTATCTACCCCGCCCACCCGCCCACGCCACACCACACCACACCACACACACACACCACACCACACCCACCATCGAAAATGGGAGGAATCGATACCGGAAACAAGGGAAAAATTCTCCCATGTTATCAAGAGCGAAACCAGTGAGAATCTCCTGGTTTAGACCCGATCGTGGGAGGTCACCGTGGTTACTGAGGCCGTGTCTTGATCCGTTGACTTTCGGTGGGAGGTGGAAAGGTATTGAAGATAGTGAAATGTTTATTTATTTATTTTTTAAATTATTTTTAAATAGAAAAAAATTTAAAATTTAAAATTGGCATCTTCATATGTTTGGTTTTTTTTCTTCTTTTTTTTAAATAGAAAAATAAATTAAAATTTAAAATTGTGCTTCCTAGTAACCCTGTGGCTCAAAAGCGAGCTGGATTGACCCAGTAAATATAAGACCATATAAAATCGGACTGGGTTGAGCATAATTAAAATTTTTATTTGTGACAAATTTATTTTTATTTTTATGTTGTAATGATAAAATTAAAATTTGAATTTTAGATAATATGATTACTTAATAATAATAAAATAATTTTAATTAGCACGTTTGTTAATAATTATGTGTTTAAATTTTAGTTATTTTATATTAGTTCATAAAATATACAAAATAATTTAGTATATTATCAATTTGTTAGTTTCTTTTAATTTTTTCAAAAAAAATTAAAGTATCGGACTCATTTTCACTTTTTGCAAAGGTTAGGAATCTAATTGTAAATTTCTTTAATTAAAACTAAGGTTATGGACCATTTTGCGCTAATTGAAAGGTTGAAAAAAATATAACTTGACAATTTTATCCTTATTAATAAAGACAAAAAAAATGATATGGACCATTTGTGCACCTAAAAGTAGTGATGGCAGCATGATCGGATCGGCGGATCCAATCCAACCGCCCATAATTTTGTAGGAGATCTAAATCATCATGCGATCCGCTATTTTTCGAGGCATCGATCGATACGGATCGGGGTGGATTAGAGTCACGATCCGTATAATTGATCCATATTTTTTTTTGACATTCAAAAAATTTAAAATATATTGAAATAAGTTTTACTATTATACTATAAGAGTTTAAACAACATCATCATCCTCACTAAACCTTGTGCAAGGTCCACAATATGTCGAATGTGATAAATTTTTATTCAAAAATATTTTAATTATCAAATCACATATAAAATAAAATATAAATTCAATATTTTAATCCTTTTTTTAAATTCGGGCGGGCGGGGGGCGGGGCGGGCGGGCGCACCCCCGATCCGATCCGCCCCGAGATCCGCGGTGGATCACGGGTATCTATCTCGATCCGCTCCATCGATCCGCGGATGAGGTATTTTTCCCCATTCGGATCGGTATCCATCGAGTTCAGGGCGTATTGAATATTTTTGTCATATCTACCTAAAAGAAAGGTTTTTAACGGATTTTTAACGAAAACCATAAAAAAAAGATTAATTGTGCACTTAAATTGGATAAGTTATGGATTATTTTATCAAAAATAAAAAGTTAAGGATTATTTAAGCACTAATATCATATATTAGGGATCATTTGCGCTAATTTCTCGAACAATATTGAACAAATTCATCAAAGCTTGTTTATCAACAACAAATTTCGTACCTTTCTTAACCAATGCAAGTTTGAGAGGTGCCTTTTAGCTAGATGTCCAAGTTTATGTATCACTTTCTAAGAAATAAGGTTGTGTTTGATTGGTTTCCATGGAAAATAGTGGAAAATGAAAATATTTTTTATGTAATGTGGAAAAAAAATTCACCAAAATGGTGAGAAAATATTTTTCAAGAAAGTGGTCAAAGCATACTTTAAGTAATTGTATCTTGAAAATTATTTTTATTTTTCTATGTGCAATCAAACAACAAAAGTTGGAAAATCTTTTCCATAGATGTGACATTATTTTCTATAGATGTGACATTTTCCATGAAAAATTGGCCAATCAAACACATCTTAATACTTTCACTCAATGAAACAGCAGATACATTCTTTCCCACAGTTCAAGTGGAATAATGGTTTTCATCAAAAATTTGGCAGGGTGTTTAAAAATAAGAAGAGCAAATAAGTATTTCTACTCTTCTTTAACATATTTTTTGGATATAAATTATAAACAGAGACGAGATGTACTAATTAATAGAAAATTAAGGATAAATATGAAATAAAAAAAATTAGAGACATGAGTGCAATAATAAATAAATATTATTATATTATGAACTTTTCATGTAATTAAAATGTGGTACACTTATAAAAAAAATATAAAAGTCAATATACACTTTGTTGGAGAGTTATGTCGTAATAAACTTGACTTTGTATATGTGTGATTACGTACAAATTTCTTTCAAATTTTTAAAAAATTAATTGAATGATCAAAATAATTAAAAAGAACTTTTAGGCCCAATTGTTTATTCGGACACTTTATAGCATTTTCAATGCTCGACAATTTTAAAAAATCTATATAGCGAGAGAAAAAAAAGAGATGAGGAGAGAGAGAGAGAGAGAGAGAGAGAGAGAGAGAAAAAAAAATAGATGAGAGAGATAGATGAAAGATTGTGTAAAAATTGATAGTATGTACACTTTTCTACTATAAATATTGCATTTATATTCTCTACCTCATTATTACATTAGTTTGACATTCAAAATAAGAGTAGTGAAAATGGTCTTTGAGACAGCTCATATCCAATACTAAAAAATGACAAGTCACTACAAACCCATTCTACAAAGAGTAAATTATAGCTAGTATTCTCAATATTTGACTTCATTTGCACATGTATCATCAATATTAAATCTTGACATCTATCACTTTAACCTTTTATATATTAGCGGTCGATGTCCCCGTATGAAAGGCGATCGATATTAATTATATAAAAATACGGCGAAGCGTTGATTGTTGATCATATAAAAAGTTGGAGTTATCGATACTAAAAATTAAATATTGAAAATACAAGTATAAATGAAATGAAAGATTGGAAAGATTAGCAACAATTTACCTATTACAAACGCCTATGCAAATTTGCGATTTCCGCTAATAATAGGTTCTCTCCCACATATCCCCTGCTTTTCCCACCAAAAATTGAAAACTGGGAAAAAGAGTCCCAAAACCCTAATTTCACTTTCAAGTCCTCAGAAAATCATCAATGGCGATACTCTCAGACTACGAAGAAGAGGACCAGAAGAAGCCGATGTCGTCGGAGACGTA
The DNA here is from genome assembly GCA_023638005.1 of Forsythia suspensa. NCBI lineage: Eukaryota > Viridiplantae > Streptophyta > Magnoliopsida > Lamiales > Oleaceae > Forsythia > Forsythia suspensa. Next base: position 50,999,606 of record CM042666.1, read on the forward strand.
TGTGAGGAAGCCGTTTCAGGATTCGCTCGAACCGTCGGACCCATTAGGGTTTTTGGAGAGGGTTTTTGAGTTCTTGGCGAGGGAAAGCGATCTGTTCAAGAGCGACTCGTTAGAGAAAGACGTAAATGTAGTGGTCAGAATAGTGAAGGAGAAGGTGGAGGCCGAGGAGAGAAAGAGAAAAGAAATTAAAGTTGAAGAAAATGTAAAATCTGAAAAGAAAGTCAAGGAGGAGCCACCGGAAGCTGCTAAGGCGGCAGCGGTGAAGGAGGAGGAGGAGAAAGGAAGTGAGACAAAAGAAGAGGAGAAAAGAGGACCTAGAGGTATTCGTAGTATTTTTTTCGCCAGATTTTGTTCGAATAATTTCTAATTTTTTTATCTGTCGTTGTTTTTTTATTGCCTCTGTTTAATACAACGTTCTTGATTTTTTAATTAGTTTTATGAGTACTTCTGGTAAATCTATTTTTAACGCATGAAACATAAATCTTGTGGTCGACTTATCCTATGATTTTTCCGAGGTGTGATTGTGAGCAGCTCTGAATGTGTAATTCATGACTTAGGGGCGTATTTAACATAGATCTTAAACCTTAAAAGAATTTTATGGAATTAAAAAGTTTGGATGTATTCAATATTGACCTTTTAAGACTCTAAAAGTTGGGGATATTGAAGACTTGAAGTTAGGTATTCAAAATGTCAATGAATTTTATAAATTTCTCTACATACTAGACTTTTGGGTGGGAGGTATAGATAGCAAACCCCACACTAAAGAAAAAAAAAAAAAGTCATTGCAATAGGGAGGAAGCTCAAATGTACACTAATCTCATGTGGCTTTACTTTCTCTCAAGTTACTCTCTCGCATATTTGAATATCATATATAATTTCAAATTAGGCATGAATTTTTCCATCTGTTATTTTTTTGTCACTTTCATAGAGTTCATATGCTCATAGATTTGGGATCTGTTTTTCTGTATTTATTGGACTTTTTCTGAGTTATAACCTAATTTAGAGTGAATATCTGGCTCACAATTAGGGTTCATCAGATACATTTTCATGGATATATCCTAAAGAGTTTCAGAGAACTATCATTTTATCACAGGGAAAGAAATTCTAATTTGGGCTATGTTAATATCTCCTTTCGTTGTAAAAACGGTGATTTGCATTGCCGTGTTTTGATTGCTTTTAACAAAAAAATTAGGGGTCAATTTTTTTTAATAGAATTGTGAGATCATTTGTATTGAAGTTGTTTTGTCTCAAAAACATTAGGTAAATTTTTTTCATTACGTGTATTGGGTTGCACAAATCTTCAATCATATGGTGAAAAGAGCTGCTTGCTCTCTGTACTTTATCTTTTCATTTTTTTCTTTTAAACTGAATTGCCCACATTTTCCAACATTTGTAATGATGTGATTGTTGTTGAGTTGGTGAAACAAATTTGTAAGCAGACCCTTCTTGTTGTGCTCTAACCCAGATCGGCCCTGCATCTATGTTGGTTTTCCTTTCATTAAAATCCTAAGCTGCTGGCATTATAAAAAAAGTTCGTAGAAGCCAATTTGAACATTTGGGACTGATTGGAAAAGAAAAGAAAAAAAAAAACTTTTCCGAAGTAAATAAGAGAAATCAATCACTTTGTTAGTCAAAAAGAAAGTGTATACGTGCTTTTCATAGGAGATTTGAGCTACCTTTGCCTGTTAGTATAATTGTGGAAAGAGCCATGATACCAATATTTTCTATAAGTACTTCTATCTGTAGTTCTCTCTTGCAACTTGTTTTCTCTTATGTTAATTTTTTAATTGTTTATCACATTGTATGTACAATCTAGTAATATTATTATTGGGAGATTCACACTAAGGAAATGACAAAGTAAAGGGAAGGGCTTTGGAAAAATATAAAATATGGACGATGGAAGAGGGAAATGGGTTACTAAAACTCAAGTTTGATGCTGGCATTCGTGGATGGCGTGATAGTAATGTCTCATTGAGTAACATAGCTGCAGTTAAAAAGATTATGTTCACTCTTAACTAAAATCTTGGGTATCAAAGGACTTGTTCCCTCTTTCTAAGCCGTTTGAAATGGTTTAATCAACGATACAACAACTTCTCTAAGCTTATGTGTCATACATGTGGGTTTGGATGGGACCTGTGAATAATTCACTACTAGTGATGAAGTACGAGAGGATTACTTTAAGGTGAGCTTTTTTTATTTGAAACAATATAGAAAGTTCAGCAATACAAGTTAGTGATGTGTATGTTTCATATAATAACACTTATTATATTTTTGTTCATCTTTCACATAGAAGCAATTGCACATACACTTTTGAAGAATATGAGGATTTGAGAATTGCAATTGGAAATGGAACTGCTGTCTGGAGACACTCAATTGGACTAGGTCACTAGGGGAGGGCACTTGGGAGAACAATTGAGGCAAAAGAAAGCAGAGGTGGTGTTTTATTAGATGGCTTCATGCATGATTCTGGTGTAGGGGCATTCATACAAAGTGAACAAGAACTTATATCAGTCTTCATATCCCAGTTGCTCTACTTCACCATTACCCTCTCAGTCCATGAGTCCAAAGGTTCTCCCGGTGACTAGAAAACGAAATAGAACCAAATTTGAAGCAAAATCTAGCTCATTTGAGACCAACAGTACTCTATTAGATGTTATAGTTAAGCTTACAATTGCCATTTACAAGTTCACTCGTACTATTGATTCAATTGATACTAGAGTGTATAGTTGTTGGGATGTTATCAAAGAGATCCCAAACTTGGATAATCATACTCGTTTCAAGGCACTCGACTTGCTTAATACCAGAGCATAAAAGTTTGATCTTGAAATTGACACCCGAAGAGCGTTCTGATTTGATATTTTCTGAATTGATGGAATGAGTGGTTTTTTTGGACACAATTAGTAATGAATTCTTCCACTGTTTTTTGGATTTTTAAAATTTTATTTAGTAATGAATTCTAATATTTTTGGATGTTGTTATTGAATTTTGAATAAGTAATTAATTCTACAGATTTTGGATTGTTAATTGATTGTATTTTGAATTAGTAATACTTGGGTTGTTTTTGCAAAACTTTATTGCCGTCTCAACGTGTATGCTTGAAATTTTTATTACATTAAGGAAGTTGAAATTTGTTGTCCGTATATGTTGCTCTTTAATAATTAATAGAAATATATGTTTTGTTAGAAGCAGAAAAAGGGCACATCTCTTTCCCTCTCTCTTTCTTCACCCTATTCTGCCCACAACTTGGATTGAGCTGTCATCATTCTTCTTGCTTTGTCTCGCTCTACCCTCTTGGATAAAGTGTGAGTATGTTGTGGTCCGTGTTTGTCGCTCTTCTACAGAAATGTATATTATATTAGAAGTCAATGAAGTTTAAGCTTGCTTCATCTGTGAATGCATCGATAGATTAAGTATTGCTTTCAATTTCTTATTCTTTAGCTCAACCTATTTAAATCATGAAGCAAGGTTGTGAATTACCCGTCTTCATTTATTATGTTCTCAAAATATACTGTATTGCTAATGCAACCATCTGGAGAGGAGAACACATAATTCATTGAATTAGTATCTTAGCTGCTGTTTCATAACTTAATTGTTGAATTTCATTGTTCTCATTAAACCGGAACAGAATGGCGTGGTATGACGTAGAAATACTTGACTCTTGTCTGGAATTGAGAAGAGGGGATTTAGAGTTTAGGCATGAGAACAATAACTTCTGCTTTGCAGTTTTGTACTCCACGAGAATCTTCTACATTAAAATTTTACTTGAAACAGGGGGGAAAATTAATTTTTCTTGATTAATTCCTCTTGCTCTGTCTCGCATCTGAAAGTTGAAATGTCAATGGAGATGATAACCTGATTGTCGGACCTCATCTCTCCTCTTGAATGAGGGAAGAAAAGGAAATTGTGTCACGTTAGTCATAGAAACTTCTATGGTTTCACGTTGTTTCTTGTAATTATCAGAAAAATCTGTGACATAAATTTGCGAACAAGGACGTATTCTTGCATAATCAACAGTTACATAGAGTTACACGGTCTCACTTCAGTTATTGTGATTCTGTTTATCTAGCTATTTCGTGTTGTTAGGAATGCTATTCTTTTGGGAGGATGATTTCACATTAATACATTCTCTAGACTAACACTGATACATTTTTCATTGTTTTTAACGGAAAGTCGTTGCTATCTGGGTTACTGATGCTTCTTTGTTTCTGGGCAGCTCCTAATAGATGTAATGGCCTTGATATGGATAACTATTCTTGGGGTCAATCTCTGCAGGAGGTTAATGTCACTGTTCCCGTTCCTTTTGGAACAAAGTCCAAGTTCATTGCATGTGAAATAAAGAAGAAGCATCTTAAAGTTGGGCTCAAGGGTCAGCCTCCAGTTATTGATGCAAGTGTCCTGTCTTGTCCTATCAATTCATATTCATCCTGCTGGTTGGTAGTAGTAGTCATTGTTTGTTGTTATTATCCTTCAAGAGTCACTTAGTTGTGTTTATATATCTGTAGGGGGAACTCTTCCAGCCTGTCAAGGTTGACGACTGCTTCTGGAGCTTAGGTTTGTTTGTTTTTCCACTATTAGACACAACTATCTGCATTTCTTTTGTACCTTAACTATGTATCCGAGTAGTATTATCTTTCCTTATAGATATCATGAATCTGTACGGCAGCCTGCAAAGTGGTAATATGTAGTTTACTAGATTTGTTTATTTATATATAATTTATAATGTTGTCGAGTTTCTGAAAGACATGAAGTAGATTCCTAACTATTGCTCTAATTCTTGCAGAGGATCAAAATTCTATCTCTATCCTCCTAACCAAGCATAACCAGATGGAATGGTGGAAATATTTGGTGAAAGGTGAGCCAGATATTGATACCCAGAAAGCGGAACCTGAAAACAGTAAACTCTCGGATCTGGACCCGGAAATGCGTTCGACAGTGGAAAAGATGATGGTATGGCTCTTATACTCCATTGATTTATTTTGAGATTGCTGCCCTATTGAGTTTGTAAAGTTTGTTAACTGCAAGGACGAGTTTTGGCCAATGGAAAACATTATCTATCCGGAGGTCATTCTTGTGTGTGTTGAGGGAGGTTAATGGTTTTGTCAACTTGAGTCTCTGATTCAGCAAACCTTGAGGTTTCATGTTTCCAGCATAAGATGTCTAGGCAACTTTTGGCATGTTCGGTGGGTCCCCACTGGATAATACTGGATAGTATAAAAGTTGGAAAACAAGCTAAAATGTTGTTCATTCTAGCATCCAGTACCAAAGATGCACTTTGTGGATTCTGAATAGTGGGTTTTTTGTGGATTGAAATGGAACTATGTTGAAGGTAAAGATAATTCATTAGGGTAGAGCTGAAGAAAGTACATGTTAAACAACTTTGTGATTCTTTCAAATGATTGAAAATTGGCCTAATTGATGTGAAGTTGCAATTATGGCGGTGCCATGGTCCTGACCAAGAAAAAGAAACTCGCTTCTTATTTTATCTATTACAAAGAATCATAAGGGTAGAGCTGAAGAAAGTACATATTAAACAACTTGGTGATTCTTTCAAATGATTGGAAATTAGCCTAATTGACGTGAAGTTGCAATTATGGCGGTGCTGTATGGCCACTGACCAAGAAAAAGAAATTTGCTTCTTATTTTGTCTATTTTCTTCTTTGTAAAGTATTCTGCATTGTTGGTGTGTTTTCTTGGTCTTCTTGTGTTCTCTTGTTAATATTTATCTTTCCCTTACTTTTTCCTTGAAACGCTGCCTGCAGTTTGATCAACAACAGAAATCCATGGGCCTTCCAACTAGCGACGAGATGCAAAAACAAGAAATTCTGAAGAAATTTATGGCTGAGGTTAAACATTTAGAAAACCCTTCCACTTCCTTTGTTTCCTTACATGTGCACTTGTTTTGAGCTAATTGTATATTTATCGATCTAAATATCTTTAACTCTCGCAGCATCCAGAAATGGACTTCTCAGGGGCAAAGATTTGCTGACAAGGTGGGAGCTTTATAGAAGGACAAGCTTGGAGGATAGAACCACTCTGGTCAATCTTCGCTGACTTCTGTCCGGCTATTTTTCTACATGGGGTACTTGTTGTATTTGGATTATATTTGGTCATTTCTGGTCGTTCCTTTTTGTCCCAATGACATGTTCACAATTTTGTTGGTACAGGCTATGGGGTGTGAAAACATGGTCGCCCTCTTGAGACACATTTTATTTGCTCAAGTCCCCGCCTGTCATTTGATGCGATTAAATACTTCCTTTAGCTGCTCTGAAAACATATTGGATATAAGATTTAAGGAAGCAATATTCTGTTGTCTGTTGATACTTATTTAGTGTAAGATTTTTGTTCTGCTCTGAAAACATATTGAAACTTGCCCAATGCACACTTGCCAAGTTTGCAATGGGCAAGATATCTCCTCCCCACTGTGGGGAGGAGATCAGTCCCGCTAGCCGACCTTTTGTGGGGAGGAGATCAGTCCTTAATTCTGTTATGTGTTCGAGTAGTAACTTGCAGTAAAATGAAAATGTATTCAATGTTGGTACTGCAACTTTTTCAATCTGACATTATTTGCGTGGACTATCATTTTTCAGTTTGCCTTGGCAGTCTGAATATACTTGCTGCTAAACGTCAGTGGTGCTACGTAGCATCACTTGAAGGAATAATGCCGTCTGCTTCGCCGGCTAATTCTCCATTAACAAAAATTTCAATTTCTTTTGTTGTACTCCATGAGTCTCTGATTTCAAGGAGTAACCAGTGGCCGTAATAAATTTTCTATTATCTTCCATTTTACACAAACTTAAAACTATGTTGTAGAAATTAATGATTAAATATTGGTCTAAAGCAGATTTTATTGTATGTTAGAGGTGTATTTGTATTTTTGTGTGCATCACAGAATTAGTGGGGACAAATAACCTAATGAAAGCCACATTGTGACATGCTTTTAAGTCGATATTATCAATTTTGAATTTCTACACTATTCTAAGTTCTCGTTCTGCTACTCATCTTCTGGGAGTGTTAGATAACAATTCTCCAACATGATATGCCATCGCCTGTGTAAGAATGATGAGTAAAAGCATTAAATTTGTAGTTAAATTTGTAGCCGATTATATTTGTATTCGTTCAAAGAAGTACACAAGTAACTGTCTTCTTTTTCTCCTCCATCTCCATATATAAGATCTTTACAAGAATAAGTGTAGAAGATGTGTGAAAATCACTATGGAGGATTGAACCACTTTGGTACAGTCTTGACTTCGTGACGAGACATTTTATTTACTTTAAAGTACCGTTAATTTGGTCCCTTTCTCCAGTTAAACACTTCCTTTACATACCCCTATCTTAGATTTGAGGAAGCAATATTTATATTCTCAATCGATTCTTGTTTCAAATTGTTGCTTAGTACTTTTGTTGTACGTTTGAGTAAATTGTACATAGATTGTTTCACATACTTGTATATAATACTGTCATGTAACATTTTTTCATTGTGATTTGTGACATTAACATCGTTGATCTTTGACATTTATCAACAATGATTTTCAAACGATGAGGTAGAATATTGTACGAATTACGTTATCAAACTACTTGAATGTAATTTTTTCATGGTGTTTGATTTAATTTTCTTTCAATCAGTACAATTAGAATAATTTGGTACAATGTGTAGAAATTTTTGCTCAGTAGTAATTTTAATCTTTAATAATCAAATGTAATTATTTTTTAGTGGTAGAGATGGATCAGTTTGAACAAGAGAAAGGGAAGGGGAGAGAATAATAAAATGTCCACATTACACGCACAATACCAATATGAATTTATTGTTTGTTAATAATGCGTTTGTCATATTTTTGGTGAAATTGACCAAAAATTATATATTTATTTTCGCTAACATTTTTTCTTCTACTATTAAAATAATTCCTTTCTCTTTTAGATAATCAAAAAGGTCACCGGTCGAGCCTCAAAATAGGAACATTTATTCGGTTGAAAATTGAGATCAATTCTTCTATTGTGCACAAGACCATTGTTCACAGAAAAAAAATACGTTAATTTATAATTAATATATGAACTTAATTTCTTCCAAGTTTTGACTGCTAAGGTGTTCAAGATTTAAAAACTTGATCAATTTTTGAAAACGCATTGTCAATAGGAATTGAAAATCTGATCACTTTAAATATTTTTTATTTACAATTGAGAACATTTAACTTCTGACAATTTTAAAGTAAAATTCTAATACATTCTTCGAGATGATTTAACAGGCGATAAAGATAGGTGACATTCCTTCTACTCGTCTTCTTGTCCTATCTACAATGTTTTTAGTTCATGGCTATAGTACCAATAGATTGACTACATCACAAAACAAAATCAATTACAAAGTGACAAAATATATTTTGTCAATAAGTTTAGATTAATCGACTAGATATTAATTGATAAGTAATCAAGTTAATGTTTAATTTTGATGAACATATAAAAAAGTGTAACAAAATATATAAAGAATTCAAGTTACATGTATATATTTTGTATGTTTAGTAGGTCAAATTAATAGTACTAAATTAAAATTAAGTTAGACTGAACAAAATATCGAACAATCACAAATTGCGTGGTGTATTTGTAGTCCTTTGAAAATGTTACAAGTGTTACATTTCCAACTAATTCATAAATAATTTCATTTTCCTTAGTGGCTCCATTATAGTGTTTCTTGGGTGAAAGGTCATGAATTCAATAATGAATTGGTGACCACACAAAATTCTTGAAACGACAAACTTGAGGGAGGAAACAAAGTTTGAAATTAATTTCTTTCAGCCCTCTTCTATAATTGGGTGGGGCCAGGCATATATAATGCCGTGCCTCTTATTGGCACCGTGCACTATACATGTCATTGTGTGAATTCAATTGATAGTATTTCTTATGTATGTTTGAAATTCGACTATTTTTATCTTTTTATTGGAGAATCTATAATTAATTTTTTTTTTTTAAAAATCATACGTGAGATGATCAGAAGCAACGTCTCTTCAAGATGAACTCTTTGAATCTTGATATTTGAAAATTGGGATCAAGGTTCAATTAAATAGTTCACGATCAATAATGTAATACTCTTAGTCAAGAGAAAATGTGGACTGGGACAATTTTGAGTCCCTCTCTACAAAAAGCTAGTGGTATGTTGAGGCATTATCAATAATGTCCCATTCCATATAGCTTAGCCAGATAGTGATTCTCTTGTTTTATACCTACAAATCTTTATCATGCTTTATTTATTTTTGTCTTGTTTTTGGGAGTTCCAACATTAGTTCATGCGGGTTACATAGTATTGAGTTGGACTTGATAGTATAACAAATAGGATTTATAATATATTTTTTAATACTGTCATGTATAATCGAATTTTCTCTACCAACAATGTCGTCAAGGCAATCGTGCTTTTCTTGATTGTATTCTACATCAGAGGCATATTGGCTATACTAAACTAAACAAGAGTAACGAACATACACATTTAACATAATTTATCACTCTTACTAAAAATAGATTTCTCGTGATCAAGTTGGCAGGATGGCTACTTGATAACTCGACCATCGATTTTTGGTTGAATTGATGAGTAATGACGTAATCTAGACTCAATTGGTTCGTGTGTTGATAATGCTATTAGTTCTCGTGTATACATGTTTTCAGACTACCAATTTCTGTGTTCGACAATCTTTAATTGATATTGTTTTATGAAAAACACGTGTGGGTTTTACTAAAATGAACTCTTTGAATTCTAAATTTAAATATTCTATTTTTACACAATTTAACCAATAAATTTTCACGATCAATAATTTTTCTATCTTATATTAACAGTCAAAATATGATCGTCAAAGGTGGGTCGTGACAAATTTGAGACGTCCTTCTCTATAAAAAAAAAATTTGTGGTATGATGAGGCATTATCAACATTGTCCCATTCCATATAGCTTACCCAGATAGAGATTCCCTTGCTTTATACCTGCAAATAAGCTACTTAATTTTGGTCCCCTCTAAAAAGTACAAATAAGCTATTTGAGCTTCCTCTTTATGACATGCTAATGAGCAATTTTTTGGAGAGTTCTTCATCAGTATGGAACTGAAACGGAGAGTTAAACATGATTAATAAATGTAATTTAATATAATTTGTTAATTTATAATGTCTAATTCAATTTATCGAACATGTCATCATTTTACTCTTATTTAAAATAGTATGTTTATAGACGAGTTGGCTACTCAACAACTCGACAATTAGTCAAGATCACCACTCGATTTTTTAATTCAAATTTGATACCGATCATACAAATATAGGTTCAAGTGTATCGAATTTAAACCAATAGTTGCTCTATTTACATAGGACAAAAATCCAATGGTCGTAACTTAATAACATTAAAAATAATAGGTTTTACTTTCTTGGAGTATCGTGCCATTTCGTTTTATATAGTTATGTAAGTATTGTTTATGATTTTATATATAGCTATATGTAGCTCTATAGCTAGGTTCTTTTATAATTCATATAAGAAAAATAATCCAAATTATTGTGTTGTTTAATATTTTGTCTGATTTATCAATACACCTTATAGTTTCTATTGATTATGAGATTTTGTTCCAGTCATGATAATATTGAATTTTGAGTTTCATTTTAAAAAAACGCCTAACATTTATATATTGATCATTTGTATATCTAGGTGATGATCATTTTGATTATATGTCTTGATTGAAATTATATTGCTTGTTTGAGTTCTAGAATGATGATTGTTCATTAAACTTTTTAATTCGATACCATCATTATGATGGCAATCTAATCGCCGGACGGATCGGCGATCCAACCGCCCAAATGATAATTGTAGAGATCCAATTATCATATTTTTCGGAAACGGACGGATCGCGATCGTAGTAATCAACTGTATATATATATATATATATATATATATATATAGTTGCTTTTTAAAATATATTGAAACAAGCTTTTACTACTATACTATAAAGTTTAAACAAAATTCTAAAATACATTAACTACTTAATTAAATGTCCAAAAGAAAAAACGACATCAATTACTTAATTAAAATTGAATACTCCAAAATTGAATCTTTTTTTTTTTCGGTCCCATGATTATATATCCCTCGCTTGAAATCCGATGGCTTGTTCATGAGTTCTAGAATGATGAAATTGTTCATTGAACTTTTTAAATTCTGATACCATCATATTAAGTCTTAGGATTGAATCTTAGCTCTACCATCATATTAAGTCTTGGATTGTATAGATTGCTATTTGTTTTATGGATTAATATTTAAAAAAAAAGATTGAAAAACTTTTTATGTGGAATTGTAAGTTCAAAATTGGATCTTCAATCCATTCTATACATTGCTATTTATGTGTCTTTTTTAATTTCTTAAAATCAAAATTAAATCTGCACATAAAATTTACATTTTGTTGAATCAGCATGTCTAATATTAGAATTTATGAATCTAGATGAAACTCTAAACAATGTCTATTTTTTTTTTTTACCACATCAACTTAAAGGAGTCTACACTTTACATTAATTATTGATTTCATCTCTAAGTGATAACATAATTTAAAGTTAATCCTAACTCGCGTTTTAGCTTAATGATGAGTTTTGTGTCACTGAACAATTGGAGATTCTCATGAAAAATGTATAGATTATTATTTCTTCCATTGAATTATGTATTTAATTTTAAAAGAAAAATGAAATGAAATTATTGTAACTGTAAAACGGTTGAAATTAATAAATGCTTCAACCAAACAATTTATGCCATTATTCTTCATATATAATGATGACATACTTTCCATCTTGTGTGCTTTGAGTTAGACAAAAATTAGTGTAATTTATCAATCTTGTCTTAATTTATTATCAATCTTGTCTTAATTTATAAATTATGTCATTGTCATTGGCCTAAAATAGTCAATTACTAGATGATATATTTCATGGGTAATTAATGCCATTTGTTTTTAATCTTAGAAAAAATACTAAAAATTGAAGTAATTATTAGCTTATAACCAATCAACCCTAAAATTTATGATTTTTATCCCACTTTAATACATTTTACTGTTCTTCAATATTAAATTACGGGAGAGAGAAATCCCTCACGTTTTTATTATGCTTAGTTATCTGTAACGCAATACAATGATTTAAAAATATTAGTGTTTAATGTAAAATTTCATATCGCTTAAATATAAAAATAATAATTAATATACGAGAACTTGAGATACACCTGTTAACAAAATTAATTTTTAAGACGGAACTCTAAAATTCAATAACATATAAGAGTAGAAAGAAAAACTCAAACAATCATTTTGATCATTTTAAGATAGTATCCAAAACTCAATAATTAGAACGATTTACATGGATTAGGAGCTGCTTAATAAATCAGATCTTGATTAGGTTTTGTGACTCAAACAATCATTTTGATCAATATTCCAAAACTATATTTTTATTGTATATAGAGCTGCTATCAATATATTATTAGGTTATCGTGTTTTTAATATTTGTATATATAGACATCAATATATTATTTATGTACAATCTTATTATTGATCGGTCTATTTCCTTTCAATTGAATAAGAACACGTTTAGTACATTAAATTAAATAATACATATATTCTTTAATTATATTCGGATCATTTCACTACTTACAAAACATGATATGTATAATATATTACATATATTGAAATTTACATGGCTGACATTTTATCTTTTACGTGGCCATTTACGTAAAGGACAAGAAGCAATATAAGTTGCAATGGAGATTGTGACAATGCCTAAAGAAAATGTCTTGAGAGCATACATGCATTTCCATCTTGTCATAACATTATCATCAAGCCCATGACTGTAACTTGCAAGAATTCCTTGCAATTATTTATTTATTTATTTATTTTTATCTTTTTGTTTTCTTCTGGTTGGTACCAAATATGTCACGTCTCGCATGTGAACATCTCGTGTATCTCTTTTCTTAATTTTTATCTAAATGGAACGGATCAATTTATAATTTGTATGCTATTCAAATTTAGAGTTCCATCTTAAATATCAACTTTATTAAGAAGAAGTGAGTAGTTCAAACTCTTATAAGTTGGATATTTATTTTATATATAACCGACCGGCCTGCAAGATAGTGACTCATTGGAGAATAACAATTTTTTAATCTGATTATTCATTTAAGCTTTAGACGGACTGAATTGCTCATTTTCAATTTTGAACTTTGATAACATATTGAGACTTGGAATTCAGTCTTAAATGTTAATCTTATTAATTAAGATGACAAATTCAAATTTTTATATGTTGATTATTTATTTTATCTGTGGACATACTACATTTTGTATTATGTATGGACAAAAATTTATATACTACACATTGTCTACGAGAATTCCGGCCAACCATTTATCAAATAAATATAATTATTTATAGCTCTTTCACCATGGTTAATCTAGAATCTTGGCATTTTAATTAGCAGAAATTTCAATAGGATAAAATTGACAAAGAAATTCCACTTTATTCCCCAAATTCTACGAGTATTCTGCACAATTCAAGTATATATCAAACTGGCAATATTGTATACGTGTAGAGCAAGAATTGCCATCTTTTGGGCTGTTTTTTTTTATTCCCATGACTTGGACATCTTTATGTTTTTTAAAATAAATTCAACTTCAGATTTTTCTAACGTTGTTGACTCTAATACACAATTTACGTGACTTTATGTTTTCTATGAAACTAATGTTTTTGCGAAGATATTAGATGTTTTTAAGTTTGTTATTCATAACTAGTTAAGTGTCTTTCTCTCGAAAAATTTTTTGAACAATTAAATATGCTCTCGTTCTTGTTTGAATTTTTAACTTTATTTGCTATGCTATTTGCATGACTTGACGTTGTTATTAAACCATTTTTTTTTTTTCCCCAAAAAAAATGAGTCATTTTCACGTTTGTTATTTTTGACTTATTAGGTGCCAATCTCTTGACATTTAAATATGTTCACATTCATGTTTCGATTTTGAACTCTGTTATTTGATTTAATTACGTGACTTAACATTGTTTATAACCTGTTTTTTTTTTAGAAAGAGTTGTTTTAAATTTGTTATTTTCAACTAGTTAAACGTCACTAATCACGGTTCTCTATTAACAACTAATTATGCTCTCATGCTTTCACTTTTTTATTTTTAACTTTGCTTTGCAATCTATGTAACTTAAGAGCACTTAGACTTGGTCTAAAAATAAGTTGCAAGTATTTTTCGAAATATTAATAAAGACTTACTTATAAAAAAAGTAAGTTTTTGAACTAAAAATTTTATGTTCCCTTTTTCAAGGAAAAAAAATAAATCTCAAAGTAACTTTAGAACATAGACATATTTTTTATTAAATTTAAGTATAAAGTTACTTATGTAACTTTATTATTTTTAGACTTAAAGAGTAATTTTGGAGGGTTTTTGCAAAGTTCAAAAGCACTTTTTGAAGGGTAAGAACTGTTTTGAGTAAAATAATGGATGTTTGGTTAAAATTCAAAAGTGCTAGTTGACTAAGAAAACTATTTTTTAAGCTATTTTAAAAAAGTTTGAATTTTAAGCTTCTCCAAAAAATTCAACATTCAGCTTATATGAGAAATTAAAATGTAATGAAAATTTTAAATTAACAAAATAGATTTATATAACTTAAAGATTCTTTTTAAAAGATTTATAACATTTTATATCTTAATTTGTATTATTATTTATCATTTTAAGTATAAAATATCTTATATAAGTCATATGTTCACTGTGTAAACATATTTATAGAATAAATAATATAATATGCATTAAAATAATAATCACATGCTAATTTGATTAAAATTAATATATTTTATGGGATGGAAATAAATTATTAAAGTTTAGTCAAATAAATATATAGTAAAGTATTTTTATAGTTATGCTGCTAAACATCAATTTAATATTTACAGTATTTTAGATTGACAATCCATCAATCAACAATTTTTTACTAAAAATTTTTCTTAAAAAAATTATATTCACAACAGTCGTACCAAACAAATTCTTAGCCACACATTCTAAGATAGTTTACAAAAACTTTTCTTTTCCAAGAACCAAGTCATTTTCACATTTTGTCATTATCAACTAGTCATTTGCCACACTTATATCCTGCCTCATCATCTATCTTTACACTCAACAAATACAAAAAAGTGCCATCAACATTTTTTGGCCCAATTAGGGCACAAATGGGGTCCTATAAGCCAAAATAAAACAATTTCTAAGCTATTTTACAAGCCAAACAGTGCACTATGAGACAATCCAATCCAGCTGTATTTCCTTTTTCATTTTCTTCTTTTTAATCTATTTGTGAAAGGGGCATCTCTTTTATTCTTTTCTATCACTAAAGCTCCTTCTTCCCACAAATTTCATGAACTAATGGTAGCGTTGTGTGATTGTTTGGTTTTTTTTTTTTTTTTTTTAAATTATAAGTAGCGAGTCGTACAAAATATATAGATAAAAAATAAATAATAATTGTAAATCTTACAAAATATATAAATAAAAATAATATTTGATCAACTTATAAATACTTATAAACACTGCCAAACACACAAATATCTATTGTTTCTTTCAAAAATTCAATAAAAATGATTTTTTTTTTTGTGAAAATTTGTTTTGTCCAATAGCTTGCCCGACCCCGCACAACTCATGCCTAGAAGCCGCACTATGTCTCAAACTTTTTTACCAGCTGGCTTAGCCTAAACAAAAAATTGTGTATCGTGTTAGTCTATTTTAAGTCTCTAATTGTTGACGAATTGTAGTGTTCAACTTGAATTGAGAGAGTTTTTTTACTGAGTTCACTCTCGAGAATCGAGATCACAACCCTTTATATTGTCCATTATTATAAAGTTTTTATTATGTCAAATTGTATCAACTCTAACTTTTAACTTAACTAAATAAAATTGTAGAATGAAATTTCAATTTAAAATAATATTTTTTAAAATGAGTTGACTCTAGAAATCACCATATTTTATCCTACTCTCATATTAAAAGTTTACAAATGTATATAAAGGTTGATGATTGTAAATTCAAGAATCAGAGTTGAATAAACGTGTGAATGCAAATGGGTTAGTCTTTTTTTTTTTTAATAATAAAAGATCAGCAATAGATATGTAATTTATAAAGTAGGAAAAATGTGTCTAGATTCACTTCACCACTGCAAGCAAATTTGAACTTTTCTTCTAGAACATTTTAATCCTCCAAACCCTAGTAAATTAACTTGTCTTTTTGTTAAAAATAAATTCATTTCAAGGTCTCGTCAAATACAAGAGTAATATGAAATAAGTAAGGATAACACAAGGTACATCCAAAGTATTATGATTTGATATATAGCGGATCAAGATGTAATACTTGATCAAATAAGGTAGTGAAAATGAATTTGTATACTGATGAACCCTAGAGGCATGGATTAATATTTTATCGTGTCCTATTATTCTCACAATTATCAATTTATTGTTCATCGTTGATAAAAGTAACATTTTGTACTAAAATTATAAAAAAGAAAAAAGAAACACGTTTGAGAGAAAAAAAATTATCTAAAATTATTTTTTAATTGCGTTTTATTTTATTTTGCTTGGATATTTAAGTGCTTCATGAGAAAAAATCTCAATTCTTGGACATTTTAGTCCATTAAATACTTTATTATACTTTATTTTCATGTATGATAAGATATATTAAACAATATTAAAAAAAAAAAAAATTTGTTACTGTATGTTAAACATGTCTTGCAAATTGTGCCATTGTATTTTAATGCGCAATGTGTATAATTGATTATAAATTATTGTTATGTCTAAAAAAAATATTGAACAAGATTGAATAATAAATAAAAATAAATAAAAATAATCGTGCATGTTGCTATATATCAAATGCCTAGTAGATTACCGTTGTTGAACAATATTTAAACATATGCCATTTATTTTATGATATTGTCATGTTTGATAAGATAGATTAAACAATATTAAAAATATTTTAAAAAATTAATGAGGGTGTCCTCAATTCAAATTTTAAAAGATTTGTTAATGTTTATAAATTTGAATGAATTTAATAGATTTGAATAGAATTCCACATAATTTATAAGATTTTAGCATAATTCTTTATAATAAATTTTAATATATTCTTATGGATTTCTATGAATTTTTATGGATTTGTGGTCTTCTTATTAAAAATAGTAATTTTACATTGTTTTTATTCTAAATAGTTCAAGTGACTATCCTACATAAACAAATATTTTAACTTAGAATTTTGGAAAGAGAAAAATTATTGAAATATAAAGAAGTAAAAACTTTTTTCAGTCAAAGAGGTGAATGATCCGATGAATTGTGAAGTATACCAATCTGACAGTAGTGTCAGCTAAGCTCCTAGAGAAAAAACTAATAAATAGGTTATCCGTCATTTCTAAGCTTGAAGCGCAATTAGATCCATTATTTGGGAGATTCACGTTACTATTATCAATTTTCTCAGTTTGAATTTTAAAAAAAAAAAATTTGATTAAAGAGCAAGACTTCTTGAGAAAAAAAAAATTGAAATAAAGTTTTAATTTTCACTTTATTTCTACTTGTCTTGTTTTATAAAATTTTCTTTTTCATATCCGAGATTAGATGATGGATATTTAGAATTCATTCTTTTCCAAAATCAATTGTTTAACCATCTTGTAGTTATTTTATAGCTTAAAAAGATAATTCAATAAAATTTCCATGCTAATATAAATTGAAAATCAACAACAATATTTTAATACAAAAACTTGTGGATCAAATTGAGGAGAAAGGCGAGAGAAAGAGGTGCGTAAGAGAATATTTGAATTGAAATTTTGAGGGGTGGTGATAGAATTCCTAAAGAATTTGATATTCATATTTATGAGTTCGAAATCTATGCAAATCTGTTTAAATATTCTAATTAATAAAATCTTTAGAAATTCACTAGTAATTGGAGACACATAAATTTTTAAAGAATCTATTTAAATATGAGTTAAGGATACCTAAATTTTAGTTGAATCTATTAAAATATGAGTTGATGATATCTAAATTTTAATTGAATTTATTAAAATCTGAGTTGATGACACTTAAATTTACATGAATTTTTAAAATTTATTTAAATCTAAATTGATGACACTTTTCTAAAAATTTTGTATATACGAACATGCCTCATAGATGTAATTTAATTTGCAAGACGAACATGATTAGATGGTTTAAACAATAATGAACTATTGAACATGCCTGGTAGATCCTACCATTTTACTTTAATCTGCAATATGTAAACTATTATACCATTGCTTATACTTCTCCTGTCTGGTTAAATAAATTAAACATTATTGAACATCGTTAAAAAAAAAAAAAAAATGTCACCGTATAGTGAACATGCTTGGTAGATTGTGCCATTGTACTTCAATATGCAACATGTACTACCATTTCATTTGTGGGTCAAAATCAACAAAATAGTTGGCTATTAATTAAATAAAACAAAATGTGATACTACTGGACAAACAACTTTTATTTATTTTTCTTTATTTCCTATTCTGGGAATTTAAGGTTTTATATTATATATGTGTTCCAAAATGCACATTCCCTTTTAGACAGTATTTTATATCACTCAAAAGTGGGCATATACTCTCCACTTCTCTATTAAAGCTTAGTTGAAATTCTATGCCCTTTTTATTTTTCCTACTTTACACCACCATTCCATAATTCATATTCCTCACTACTTTCACATTTTAAAGTATTTGACTTTTAAACGTGTAATGTGTTTGTTGTGTTACTAGTTACAACTTCCCTAAATGGATTGACACTGGTGGATTTTTACTATTAAGAATCAAACTCCCATTCTAAAAAAAAAGTTGAACCCCAACCTTGAGGATTCTTACTATTTCTGTCTTGGAGTCTTGGTGGAAGATGTAAATCAGCGAGGATGTGTTCAAAGATGGAGCGGGGTTGAGAGAACTAACTTTTTAATCAAGTTTGAATGAACCTCTTCCATATCAAAGGTAGGAATCGAACCCCTACCACGCAAATGCCAAATAAAGTTGAGATTACCTCACTTTTGCCTTTCAACCAACTGAGCTATGCTCTGAGAACTCAAACTCACATTCTACTAGTTACTATAATTGTTATATAGGTTGTTTTTATAAAAGTCAACCGTTTTTTGTTTTAAATACTAAACTATTTAGCAATATCAATCTTATTTTCAATCATTTTTCAAATAAATTTGAAGTTAGATATATACATTTTTTTACTATTTTTATTTTCATCGCGAGTTAAGTCCAATTTAAATAGAATCCTCCTGCAATAATTATAAGATTTCTTAAATGTACATATACTCAAATATGCTCCAAAATTTTCCTTTCACGCACCTCTCTCTATATGTTTTAGTCATTTATTGATTTAAGTATCATAGTGTTTATTTTTATTTAAAAAATGTCCCTCCAAAAGAGACTATCTAGTATATAATGAGTTGTATTTTTCAAATTAATGAGACCCTAGGTGGAAAATAAAGATAATATTCCGTTGAAAATTAATGTCAACTCGTGAGTCATCTACTTAAAGATTTAATATAATAAGAATCTTTTACAACTCACAATTTAATTGTCGATAGTCGGAGTTGGTGATGACACGTTTTCCCCCTATAAACAAGTTCTTTAGATTACATCTCAATTATATTGGGAATAAAATTAAGCTTTCTGTCAAAAATAAAAAAATAAAAATTGGAATCCCACTTTTGTTTTCAAACTTTTATGCGTGTGTGTGTATATGGGAAATGTATCTATTTTCATCATTTTAGTAGTCTAACTTCCAAGTCACAAGTTTGTGACCTTTTCATGGTTGCACAAAGCGCATAAGATATGGCCACTTTGTGCTTTTTGAGAATGGGAAAAAGGACAAATAAAAATTAGGTTCATGAATTTAAATTATACTCTTTTTATAATATTTAAATGCAAATTGCAATATGCGGTGATGGGGCCTCATTTCCATGAAGAATAAATAATTTGGACCAATTGGAGGACAGAATCTTTTGTCCTTTCATAACATACTATTTCCCATATCCTGTTTCATTTGTCTTTTTCTTTTTTGTAATATAAATTATTCTTTCTTTTTTTTTTTTTTTTTTTTTTTTTTTTGATAATTGGCTTACATCTTCCATGATTTTTTTTTTTTTTTTTATTGGCTTACATCTTCCATGACATATTTCATACTAAGACACACTGTTTATTACATTTCAAATTCCAACATTTTGTAAATTTGAATCGGGGAACTCCCCACTTACGTTTTGGGCAGCATATGACATATTTCAATTGGACAAATTCAACATTTTGTAATAATAAAACTTAAGAAAATACATAAAACTTAAAAAATACATTTTATTTATTGTGGTATTCAATTTTATAAAATCTAATATACCAAACAAAGATTTAAGAAAATATAATTATCAAATGAATATTACATAATATTCCTATTAAGTCATTACTATAATTCAAATATGTAAAAGCTATATTGTTTTTCGATATAAAAGAATTTTCATTAAAATATAATTTTAAATTCAAATCATTTTAACGTCAGATTGTTGACAAATATACCATGTAACATGTTCTTTGCTCGATTTACCCAATTATGCCTCAAGAACCAAAAAGTTAATATCATTAAACTATGCAAATAAATAGAGTAAAAATTAAAACAATTGCTATTCATCTTTGGACCTACTTATGTGCAAACCATATAAAAGACTCATTGATACTCCTAAAAATACTACATTCAAAAATGAACAAGATAGCCATAGAAAATAAACAGTGTATAGTCGGAAGAGGCACATAGAAGAATATTAAGTACATGTTTGATATGATGTATTGATTGAGACGGAACTATATTAAATAATAAAAAAATACTAAAACTTTATTTATAGTATTTTCAACTAACGTATAATACTACTTACCTAACATACTATTTAGGCTTTAATTTTACAAATTATGATGTAACAATGGAGGTAAATAGTCCCTCCCACCAAAACGGCAAACCTAAACACAATTTAATAATCAAACTTTTAACTTATTAGGCACCCAAAGGGATCCAAAATAATTAGTGTTTATTTTTTGTTTTTATTTATTCACTTTTCAATATGTTAATCATATAACTCTTGATTAGTCTCCAATTAAGCCTGAATTACAAAGAATTGCTCTCTTAAATCATTGACCATTTGCAAATCCAAATTAATTAATAATTATCCAAGTACTGCAAGTGGGAGAAAAATAGAGTGCCAAATTTAAGGGTTAAAATATAGATATAATATATTTTTGTTAATGAAAAAAAATGATATAGTATGCATAAGAAAGAATGAAGTGTGTTGAAGATATAAATAAATATTTACTTCAATTTTTTTGTAACTTCATTTTTTATGATTCCAATTAGGAAAATATTGCAGTATTTGTCTTCAAGTTGTTGCCAAGATAGCAAATTAGTCTCGAACTTCTAAAAATCAACAAATTAATAATCGATATTTAATTATAGTTGCACAATTAATTCTCAAAAACAAAAACTATCTAAATCTTTGTTAGTTCGTCATGTGATTCTCATAAAACATATTTCACTTCAAATTTTTAGGAAATAGTCCGATTTGAAAAATAAAATCTAATTTCATAAAATTAGACATGTGAGAAAAAACAATTATTTAACAGATATTAAGACAATTTTCATCTATGAAAATTGATCATGCAACAATATAAAAAGAGTTAGAACCAACTTACTCGTTTTAAAAAATTGGACTAATTTGCTATTGAGATAATAGTTGTTGATCTCTAAAATAGCTGTCAACAGGACTCTCATGCTTCCTCGACCTATGTGTATTTTATCAACACACTTGGACGGTCACATCAGTCTGTGGATCATGATAATAAACTGGGAAGAGAGTAGGATAGATATTTGAGTGTGGGAGAAACACGCAGTGGCCGAAGAAATGGCTTGAGAGCCTCTAAATCACATATTCCTTAAGTGAGTTAAATAAAACTTATGTTAAATCAATAGAGAGGACTTTGTTTAATATAGTTTGGTTCTCTAGAATTTCATCATCCATTTTTTGCAGATATGCCTTTGGAATTTATATGTCAAAGCCAATTGGTCAGACTTCTTTGATGTGCGACAAGTGGCGCAATCTCAATGATCCTTATATCACATCTTAGATGTCATGTAAGTGGTTTAATGAATAGGTCTCCTTCAACTGCATGCTAGGGGGCTATGACTATGACAATGTTCGCATTAGTAGACCTGTCTTACCGCCTTTTTCGTGCTCGGATTTGCGATTAAATTAGAAGCGTCTTCAACACACAACAGGGTCGGTCTTAATTGCCTAGTCTCTCAAACTTCATCGGATTAAAGAGAATACCCTTGGTGGTGATGTCATCACATCCACTAGGCGACTTTGACTTTGACAACTCCATGTGGTACTGAGGCGTAACAATAGTTATAATCGTCTTAACACCAATATGTCTTAAGTTTATTTTCCAGTTCAAGCCCCTTCACAGAGGTTGTTGTCAGCGATTTTATGTGTTTAATATTCCTCAAGTGTACGGATCGCACAAGTAATATAATAGATTATGAGTCCAAGTATCGTACCCACAGAGATTTAGATAGTTCAATTATAATTATACTAACCTTAACCGAATCTGTTAACTTTGAAAATTTAGTATTTAAAAACTAACTAAAATATAAACTAAGAACAATTAAATGATTATAAGTCAAACAAATAAGAGATTAAAATAGAGAATAATTAATTTAGAATTGGGAAAGAAAAATGTACTAGAATCTCGAATCCACTTATACTAATTCTCTTTAACCCGAATCGTTGAATTTGATAACATGATTTAATTATGAAGATTAATATTCTTAATTTGCTTAACAATCTCTCTCGAGTAGAATTAAACATATTCATATATATGACCCGACTATATCTCTATGACAGATGCGAATATACAAGAATGCATTAGAATTTGTAAATATTTAAAGATCGCGTAAAGCATAGCGGTATATCTATATCACATATCGAACTCTACGACAATTGATACTATGTATAACCTATTTTCCATCTCTCGAAAGTAAAACAAGTCACAAGAATCATACAACTATTACGCACATAATTGTAGATAAAGATAAATCAATATCAATTATTCAGAATTTAAAATGTGCTTAAATATCAAAAAATAGGTTCAAATAATTAAATGATCATGATACAAGCACTAAATAATCTAGCCTAACATACTAAAAAGAAGAAAATAGAAAGAAAAATAAAACATAGAAGCCATCACTTGGATATGAAAAAAACTTGAAAGAGAATAAATATTGATATTGATCTTCGTTGAATTCTTGAAAGAGTAATTCTTAATATTTGTTTCTTGATTCATCTCTTATTTTTCTCTCCAAATTTGATTAATCTCTCATTAAAATCGTGGGCCAAATGTTTCTTAATTGGATTGGAAATTAAAAAAGGCAAACAAAATTATGTTTATGCCGAAAATACACTGGGCGATCGTCCAGTGCAAACCCGGGCAATCGTCCAGATTTAAGCTTGGGCGATCGCCCCGCTTTAGCCTTTTTTTCTCTGCACAGATGTTTTTCAAATAGTCATAACTTCTTGTAGGAAAATTCAAATTGAGATCCATAAAAAGTGTTGGACTCGTAATTGAATTATCTTTCTAATGGTATATCATTTGCATTGTGTATATTTTAATACCAAAAGTTGTGCTCGAATTTCTCCACATGTTTGAGTAGATAATTTCTCAATTCAGTTCTTTAACTTTCAGGTGTTTGATCATTTGCTTCAACTCTTCATTGTCGCTCCAACACACCTTAAACTTATTGATTTTATCTTCTTCTTCATTCTCCAATGTTTGGCTATTGACATTTACTTCAAAAACTCAATCTCTTCTCATTTACTCGTCGATTTCACCAAATAATTGCTCTTTTATCCATTGTTCTCCAATTCCTTATAAACGGATCCAAAACTGAAATAGAAATAATAATATACTAAATTAATTATAAAATCAATAAAATAATTAGATAAAAAGTTATTTTTAAAGTCCGAATAAGTGCACAAAATGCACTTATCAAACACTCTCAAACTAAATATTTATTCATACTCGAACAAAAACAAAACAAAAATATAAATTTAAACTAAACTAAGAGAATCATGAGAATTGGAGTCAATGTTAAATTTCTTACCAAATGCCTCAAGTTCAAATATAAATCAACACTTTTAAAAAAATATCGAACAACACAAATAAATTTTTACTTATCTAATGTTCGATCTTTTGTAAGTGTGTGAATAGTCAAAAATTGAACTTACACCTATATTAGATCACGACCAATATTGTGTTATTGATATTTTTACAATCCCGAACCTATTGTAGTCATTTATTCTTTACACAATTATCACATTTCTAATGCTTTTCTCTCCAATCCCGAGGTGTTCTAATGAATTTGGTTCTTATTGATCAATACAATGCTTTTTCAAATAAAGTGGTAAAAATTATAAACTTGTATTCCTATAACTAGGATGATGAATGATTTCTAAATTCTCATACACTCAAGTCATGTTTTCAATAAGTGATAAGTCAATAGTGGCTATGTGTTTAAAATCTTGTCTAACATGGATAAATATTCTGGTAAAAGTACGAGTTAAAGTGTTGTCTAATTTTCTAATTATAAACATACTCAAATTCAAATAAATATCATCATTGGTGGTAAGATATTCAACAATAGCTAGATAAATAAATTTTTTTACATGAAATATATTTTTTTAATTTTAAAAACGATTTTTTTTAAAAACAAAATTTGCTGTTATACAAACCCGAATAATAAGTAAATTCAAAATAATTAAGTATCATGATATTTAACCCACCTCCAAAATAAAACATTACATTGTCCCCAATGTAATAGCAAAATAAAGCAAATAAATAAGGGAAAAGATCAGTTCTCACCGGAGATAAATGTAGAAAAGATGGATATGGCTGGTGTGAAAGTGGACTCAGATGTTGTCATGGGACTATTGGTTGAAGATGATGTCATAGATATTTTTCATGTGGCTCACAAAGTAAGATATCCTGCAGTTGATATGGTGAGGCTTTATAAGTATATTAAACAATAAATAAAATAGGAACTAATGCATTATTTAATCCACCTAAAACTATTATATATAAAACAAGTAAGTAAAAGGGTTAAAAAATAGATTACCTCTCATTAATCGCTTATTTATAGTTATTAGCTTGACTTATTGTCTGATTGCTTTACAGCACTTTGAATAGTGCTTTTGATGACTTGCTTTGTTTGCATCTATTGATTTTGCACCGTTTTTCGTTTATCCTCAAAAATTTGAATTTGCGCTCCTCATAAAAATATGATTGTAGTTTAGCACCTTGCTCGAATACAACTACGAAAACTTCAACTTTCTCATTAACTTTGATCACAAAATCAATTTTAGAAGAAAGAGGAGAATTGGATAATTGTTTGTCTAATTTGTGCTTTTGTAATCTCTGAGGAAATGGGATCGGAAGCTCATATGGTTTGATAGGAACGGTTGCATTAACATGTGGTGTATTTGAACCCTCTTTAATATCTGTTGTCTGCTCAGTCTGTTCCACGTGCTCCTTATCAGTGGACGACACATTTTCTTTATTTACAATTGACCTCTTTACATGAATTTTTGTTAATTGAACCCACTTCTGGTAGTAATAACTTTAACATGTTCCTTGGGATTCACCTTTGTATTGATTGGCAACGTACTTGGTACTCTGCTTGATATAGCAACTGCTATCTGATGCTATCTGACCTACTCGTGTCTCGAGATTCTTTATTGAAGCACCTTGATTTTGAATAGTAGTTCCTGTCTTTCTCATGAATTGATTATTAGATTCTATGTATTGTTCAGCTTTCTCCATGAATTTATTAAATATATCTTTCAGTGAAACTCTATTTTGTGGCACTTGAAACTGAGAAACCTATGGTCTATTATTATTCTAATTATCCCTCCAGAAAAAATTTGGATGATTACGCCATCCTGGATTAAATGTATTGGAGAATGAATTATCTTGTAGGTATTGACCACCTTGAATATATTTAGCTTGCTCAGGTTGCTGTGATAAAATAGGACATTCTGATGTGCTGTGATTTGCCCACACACTCTTCACAAGTTGATTTCTTCGTTTGCATCGCATAGACTGAATGTGACACGCTCTCTAATTTGTGTGCAAAATAATCTATTTTTGCAGATAATACCCTGATAGTGTCTACTTCCTCATCAATCTCAAAAGTTACATCATATCTTGCTATATTAGCTTGGTGCATCGCGAAGAAATCTCTAACAAGCATGTTGTCCTCATCAATGCTAGATTGCCTCTGGATGATCTGTGAAGTCAAAAAGTCTCTAACTAGCATATTGTCTTAATTAATCTCCTGGTCTTCCATCTTGTGTTGTGGTCTGAAAAGAGACAAATTGAACACTGAAATAAACTAAAAATAATAATAAATAAATAAATTAAATAAATAAAGTTCAAATTAGTGTTAAAATAACTGAAAAGAACTAAAACTAAATTTTCGGCAACAGCGCCAAAAATTTGTCAACGATTTTATATGTTTAATATTCCGCAAGTGTACGGATTGCACGAGTAATATAATGGATTATGAGTCTAAGTATCGCACCCACAGAGATTTAGATATTTCAATTGCAATTATACCAACCTTAACCAAATCTGTTAAATTTGAAATTTTGGTATTTAAAAACAAGTGTTCTAAAAAGCGCGCCTTGCTTAGGCCTTAGACTCGCGCTTTTTTGTTCAACTAAATTTTTAACTAAAAAGCATGTACTTGGGCTCGCTTAGTCACGCCGAGCAGCTTAGTCACGCCTAGACGCTTTTAGATGCTTTTTTAAAAAAATATTTTTTCTCTTTTTTTTAAATATTTAAAATAATATTAAAAATAATAAAACATTTTTTCACGCCTCACCCTCGCCTAAGCCTCGCCTAAGTCCAAAAAACTTAAAGCTTGGCCTCCACGCTTAGCCACGCTTTACGCTTTTTAGAATATTATTAAAAACTAACTAAAATATAAACTAAGAACAATTAAATGATTATAAGTCAAACAGATAAGAGATTAAAATAGAGAATAATTAATCTAAAATTGGAAAAGAAAAACATACTAGAATCCCGAATCCACTTATATCAATTCTTTTTAACTCGAACCGCTGAATTTGATAACATGATTTAATTATGAAGATCAATATTCCTAATTTATTTAACAATATCTCTCGAGTAGAATTAAACATATCCATACATATGATCCGACTATATCTCTATGACGGATGCGAACATACAAGAATGCATTAGAATTTGTGAATACTTAGAGATCACGTAAACCACGACGGTATATTTTTATCCCCTATCGGACTCTACGAAAATTGATACTATGTATAATATATTTTCAATCTTTCAATGGTAAAATAAGCTACAAAAATCATACAATTATTGCGTACATAATTGTAGATGAAGAGAAATCAATACCAATTATTGAGAATTAAAATCATGCTTAAATATCAAAAACTAGGTTCAAAGAATTAAAAGATCATGATACAAGTTTCATCATGATTCGAGCACTAAAATAATCTAACTTGACATACTAAGAAGAAGAAAACAAAAATTAAAACAAAACATAGAAACCATCTCACGGATAGGAAGAAAATTTGAAATAGAAGAAATCTTGAATTTGATATTCGTTGAATTATTGAAAGAATAATTATCTACTGAGATATAAAGAATAATATACTAAATTAAGTATAAAATCAATAAAATAATTAGATAAAAACTTTGTTTTAAAGTCCGAATAAGTGCACTTATTAGTGATCACCTCAACTTGAGGACCAATAGTGCAATATTCTGTTCTAGTTATCTAAAACACTACAAGACCGTGTAGAATCCCAATAATTACGATGTACAAGAGCCTTGCTAATTATAATGTACATATATACGAGTATCAACAATTACAAAGTACATATCAGGCGATTATGATGTACGTGTTAATACAAATCTCGAATTTGACTTAAATGTACTAGTGTCTTTAGCACATATTTAATTTTGCTAAAAATCAAATTTTTAGCAGATTATCATAAAAATTGATGAAATGTATATTTGAAATTTGATAAAAATTATAGATTCTATTTAAAATTAATTGTAAACTTTAACTCAATATTTATCAATTTTTAAGTAAAACAAAATATGCACTTATTGAAAAAGCTATGCATTGAATGTAGGTGGTGTAGTGGTTGAAAACTCGAAATATTTAAACGTGCAATTATTAGGCAGTCAAATATGTAAACTCGAAATTATTAGGCTGTAAAATAAGAAATGGTAGGTCAATTTCTTGTTGGGGTCCGTTTTGAAAGAAAAAATAGTTTCAATTAATGTGTAAAATTGATGTATCAACTATTTTGGCAACTCAAATTAGGATTTTGGACCTCAAAAAAGCTAAATGCAGCAAATTTTAATTGGTCGTTGCTTGCTATTTCAATCTAGAAATAACTATTGGACTTTGTGGGGGTGGGGGTGGGGTGGGGTGGGGTGGGTAGGGTATTCCAAGATTGAAACAAATTTTGGGGGGGGTTGGGGTGGGTTTTTGTTAAATATTCAAATTGTCACTAAATATTATACAATATTTTTCAGTTGTTATTAAACTTTAAAAGTTTTTTTTTTTGTAGTCACTGAATTTTCTTAAATATTTCTCAATTATCATTTAACTTAAATTTTTTTTTTTTGAGTTGTCATTGAACTTACCAAAATATTATTGTATTTGTCACTTGCAGTTTTAAAAATTTATGAATTTGATGACATGACAGACATAATGATAGATAGAATGACATTTTGATAAGTTCATCAACCCTGTTAATTTTTAAAACGGCTAGTGACGGAGTAACAAATGAAATAACATTTTTGTAAATTTAGTGGCAATATGAAAAACTTTAAAAGTATAATGGCAATTGAAAAATATTTAAGAAAGCTCAGTGTCAACTCATAAATCTTTTAAAATTCAATGGCAATATACAAACATTCGAAAAACGAGTGGAAATCATCCATAAAAACAAAGTAAAAAAAAATTGCTCATTATCAATGATCAAAGTCAAGCCAAATCCATTTATTTCACATTCCTTACTTCAAAATGAATCAAAACTCCTCAAGAAATTGGATTCAAATTTACGACGAATAAGTCAACGACTAACTCAGTCACTCTATCACCGAGTTACCAAAAAACAAGGATAAATTAATTATATCAAAATTGAACTCTAATTCTCAATCCATATTCAAGCTTTCTTTGAAATTCTCAAAAAATCTTCATAGATTTGACATTATCTAAAGTTCAAAATTACAAAAAGTCTTTATTGCAACTATGTAAAAACACGATATTATTTAAAATTCAAAAAGAGTCGCTCATTACATGCCATAGTTCTTGTTTTTTTGAATCAATTTATCATGTCAGTCAATCAAGATTTCATTTTGAAAAGAGAGAAGAAGTATTATTTTAGTAAGCGCACGGCGAATGAAAGATGCGTCCATGAAGACCATTTCAATGGGCATGTTTTGGGCTTCCATTTCCACCATTAAAGCGGCGTTTCCCTTCTAATTAAAAGCGCGTGACTAATTAATATAGAAGAAATGCGACTACTATTTAACCCACAAACAAACATTGATGACTTGTGTTATGCATACATCGCATTCAAACACTACCTATGAATTTAATGGCTTCGTACACTAAAATAAGTAAATAAAGTAATTAAAATAATTGTGCATGATTACAAAAATATGGGGACATTTCACAACACTTGATGTTGATGTCCCTTCTACATTTTTGTCCTTATTATATATTTAATTTAAGAGCTTATTTCATCAAATTTATTATTATATAATTTTCAATATATTCATATCGTATTCACTCGCCTTTTCATATTAGTGAAGCAGTTTTCATAAAATAGATTTTGTTAAAAGTTATTTTTTACTCACAAAACTTAATTTATACAAAAATAACTTCTAAACAGAATCAAACACACACTAAAAAAATATAACTGTAGTTCTATGATTACTAAGAACTAATTTTCGTTAATTTTTTTAGTAAATAACAATTTTTTTCAATCTGTTACTAAACTACTCCCGACTAATTTTTATAGCATTAGACATCCTCAATCTTTCATTGAATTACAAATCACGTCCATATTAACAAAAAATAACGAATTTGTCATCTTCTTTAAATAAATAAAAATAAAAGAAAGCTAAAAACAACAAAAAATGCAAAAACAGTCCTCCAACTTTTTAAAAAGTACAAAATATCATCTTCCTCAGCCACCATCTTCACCTCATTCCACTACC
Source organism: Forsythia suspensa (assembly GCA_023638005.1). NCBI lineage: Eukaryota > Viridiplantae > Streptophyta > Magnoliopsida > Lamiales > Oleaceae > Forsythia > Forsythia suspensa. Next base: position 51,029,977 of record CM042666.1, read on the forward strand.
ACCACCAGATTTCCACTTTTTATCTTCATCGAAATGCTTTACAGATTTTTTATTGATTTCTTCAGACTTTTACTCTCTTCAACAGCCTTCTTCAACCACGACTCTTCAGAAACTGTTTTTGTTTCTACTAAAATTCAGTTTCTTCATCAATATGGTGCAAATTGTGGGTTCTTCTAATAGAGATGCTGCAATTTTGCTTCGGGTCAAGAATAGCCAACTTGACAACCTGTTAAGAAAACTAGATGACTAGGTTGAGACAACTCGGAATGCTCCGTGCAACTAGATAGACATTTCTTGTGATCCCCAGACTTTGGACGTGGTTTCGTTGATCTTTTCAGATTTAATGTTTCAGCTTTTGAGTTGGGGTGGGTGATTGAGAAATATGATATTTTGTATTTTTAAAAAGTTGTGGGACTTTTTTTTATTTTTTGTTGTTTTTAGTTTTTTTTTTTTGTTTATTTGTAGAGGGGAGGTAAATTCGTCATTCTCTATCAATAGGGATGTAATTTGTAATTAAATGAAAGGTTGGGATGTCTGATACTATAAAAATTAGCTGGAATATATTGGTAACAGATTGTAAATGTTGAAAATGAAAATTGCAAATTTCCCTAATAAATATAACTATGAAAAAACATGGAACCGAAATAATTTATAGAGTCGAGTCTAAATTTATTTGGGTTAAAATCTTATTTTCTTTATTATTGTAAATTTTCACTTCTCCATTTAGAATTGTATAACTAATAAATCTTTTTCATTTGTGTAGAAATAAAGTTATATAAGGACTAGAAGAGTTTGACATTTGTTTAATTTAATTCATTTATTATTATGAATATCTTTAATTTCCACAAGTTAAATAAGTATTCTCTCTTATTGAAAACAAAATATGATTACATGTTTCATAAGATTAATTGGATATCACTTTGCAATATTAATAAAAAAAATTAAAATTAAAATCATATTTTAATATTTTAATACTATGTACTAACTATGTTCGATTTTTAATAGTGAAGATTGAACAGCACACTAAAATATTATTAAAAACCAAAATATAAATATTTATTTATTACCGTATCTAATTTTACTTATTATGTACTAAACATACATTTAAGTATTCCAAATTTCGCTTGAATTTGACTCGATTTATGGTTAATTGGTGATATCGAGTCAAGTTCAACTTTTCAAAGTCAGCATCATAACAGCTATTTGCGCAATTGATTATGCTATTTCTTTCTTTAATCCACTCATTAAGCTCTGTAATCAGATTCTTTATCATATCTAATCTTCCAAATTAGACTACACACTAGATAACGACATCTAATTTTTTTTTTTTAAAAAATTACTTTTTTTTTATTTACTTAAAAAATTTGTTACATCACGATTTATTACTAAGTGTTGTAAAATTAGACCGCCCGCTAACTCAACTGTAAAAACCAAAAATTGGCCTAAACTTGGAAAGCTTTTTCAAAAATCCAATTTTTTGTTTAAGAAAATTAAAAAATTGTAAACCATTCAGTCAAGCCAAGAACCAGAATCGAATGGTTTACCTCGATTTTTTATTTTTTAGAACTTGTAGATTTTTTATAAAAAAAATGGATTTTTTTTTCTATTTTTTTTTACTTTTCAAAATTTTATATTGTATAAAAAATTTGAAAAGTAAAAAAAAAATAGACAAAAACAAAATTTTATGGAAAAAAAAAAAAGGAACCGAACGATACCCTTAATTTTTACCGTCGGTTCAACTCCAAACTGACTATGGTCGATTGTCACTTTTCACTTTTTCCAACGTAAATTTTAAAAAAACATTGTTTTTCATTTTTACTGTTAAAAACTCTACCCCAAATGAAGACTTCAAAGAAACAACAAAAATCAGATTCCTTTTCAATTCTCTGTCTCTCTCTCTCTCTCGAATTCGGCTGTTTCTGCAGCTGCTCTGCTGCTACTCTGTTTTTTGCTCTGTTTGACACCTATAAAAGGACCGCTCTGCATTAAAGAACTTCTCTATCAATTCTATACATACCCTTCTATATAGTGAGCGTATTTATTTCTCTATTCGGTGCATATATATAGAGAGAGAATATATTTATAGTGAGATAAAATATACTGGCGAAGAAATGTATGCAGAAACTGGACTAATGTTTCCTTCTTTCCAGAGCTTCCCTCAAGAAGTTCAACAGCTTGATGAGTTATACTACCCTCAGAAACCCAATGCTCCATTGGTAAAAATTGTTTTTGGCTTTTTTTTTTCTTATTCCCTTTATCAGCATTTCTTTGATGAATTTGAATGCAAATTTTTGACATTCTGTTGCCAAATGATGTTCATTTCCGTTTTTTGAAGTGGGGTTTTTTTTTTTTTTTTTTTTAATTTCTAATATTTTGGGATTTTTAATGGAATTTATGGGCTTTGAAGTTCACATTTCCAAATGTCTTTGATCATATTTTTGTGGGTTTCTTTCCATTTCTCTAAATTTGGGGAAAATTAGTTGAAAATTTCAAGAATCTTACTCTTATTTTATTTTTGAACATTTTCTTTGAAATTACAGTTTGAATAAGAAAAAAAGATTAATCTTATTTGGCTGCTATTGTAAAATTGAAAATTGATATGGCCATATGGGGTGAAGAAGAAAAGGAAAAGAAAAAATTGAATTCTTTTGGAATGATTCGATTTTTCTATAAAGTTCTGTTTTCGTGGTACATAAAAGGGTATATGAAAAGCATTTGATGTCTATTTCATGTGCTGGATTTCTATATGGAAGGGGAAAAAAGGATTGGAATTAATCTTAAAATGACTAGTTCCGTGTTCTTTACTCTATTTACCTTTTTTCTTCCACACAGCTATGATTTTACTTCTCATTCGATTCTCTCTTTATTCAGTAGGAGTTAATTTCATTTTGAGTATTTTTCTTTTTGATGTCAATATCTTGTTGAGGGTTCACTCTTTACAGCACTCAGAAAGATTCACAATAACACGACACGCAAAGCACGTCATTCCGAACATACCATTCGTTGTTAGCTTCCACATGTTGTGTTAGTTTCTGGTCTTCTAAAGTGTGCTAGTGAGATCATTCAGAAAGATTCAAGATGGATAAAAAGTAATAGCTAAGCTAGTTATTTTAAGAAGTTTTACTTTCTTGTGGAATTTCCAATTTTGGGAAAATCTATTTTCACTCTCTCTTAATAGAATTAGCATCCTATGTGCAAAAGCCTATGCAATTTCAGAAATCTTTGAAAAATTTGGCCTGATTTTGAAACAAATGACAATCGCTTATATTTTTGTACACTTCAATCATTGGTGGTAGTTTCTGAAGTCTTTATGTAAATTCTAACATGGTAGACAGGATCTAGTGGCCATTATATTTATGGATGTCCTTTGCCTGGTTCTTTGTATGGTTGGGGTGAGCCAAAGTTTCTGGAAAGCTACCTACTTCATGGAAAACGTAAACCTTTTACATTGCCATGTATATTTTTATGATTTTATCCTCATCGGCACTGATTTTTAGTCATTTTAAGTTTCAAATTTGCAAGCCCCCTCAGGGGTGATAATGCCAGACCTCTATGAATTTGCACAAATGCATTAACTTCTAAGTTAGGACTTCTGCATGGTCGAGTCTGTACTTTTCTTTAGTGCTACAACAATTAAATTAAAAATAGCTCTGGTCCAAACGTCCCTCGAACACGGTTGTAGAATAATTATAGATACTCTTATTAACAAAGCTTCAAAACATTTTTAATTAGCACTTAATATTAGTAAGTTTATGTAACCTTCATGTTGGTATGCCTTAACATATATAGTTCGAGCAGGTAGTCAGGTGCTGGTTAGTGCTTTATGCTGTATGGACTAACATATGAGGTCATTATTCATCTATGTTTTGAGTTCTAATATATGTTAGGACGCATGAAGAAATGTATATAAATATCATGTGAGGATGAATATGTGATGCTTTGATACTTGAGAAAAAAGAGATCATGCACTTGTAAGTTGTAACACATAATTGATTCTTTTCACTTATGATTCTCAGCGACATGTTTTTCGCTGCTTCAAACTACTTAATTTTGAATCCTAATACAGGGAAACCTCACTCAGACATCCACCATATCGGATTACAACCTCGGGGGAGAAGGGGATCTCTTCAATGCCCCCGAACCAGTAATTCAAGAGCCACTGATTGGCCTTGATCCAATGACGGCTGCCATTTCAATGATTTCTTGCGGAGAAAATATTATCTCCCCCCACGCACTGACTGTGTCCGCTATTGAATCATCAATTGAGAGCGGGCAACTCCTCAGCGAGGTCTACTATGAATGCAAGAAGGATATTTTGGCTAAAGATGCAACAGTAACACCACTTTCCGAATTCATGGATATCAAAATTCCGACTGTAAAGACAGACGAACTCCCGATTTCTGATGAAAAAATGCTACCCGAGGGTCCGTTCCAGAAAAGTGTAAGTTCTAGCTGCCTATCATCGATGGACTGGATACGTGATGCTCCACTGAGGCCTAATTTTCTGATTCCCGGGGTGGACTTGGGAGAAGTTTACGGGATGCGAAGAGCATTTAGTGAGGGAGACATAAAGGTCAAGTTTACTCTTGCATCTTCTCTCTTCAATATTTGTTTATCCATTTTCCTTTCCCCCTCAAGACTATTGAGTTGGAGAAAATGGCCTCTTTAGGATATATTGGATAATTGATGTCCAAAATCTCAAATTACATATTATATATATATATTTGTTTTTAGCAACATACTAAAAACAAATATATTATAATATCTGGTGAAATGATCAGTTCTCCAATTCTGTTCCTGTTGCAAACAAAAATCTTGCAATGGATATATTTTTGATTGAGCCTACGTATCTATGGCATGTTTGGTAAGGAGGATTGGATAGCACTCAACAGTATTAAGGAAGAAAAATAAATTAAAATCTTATTCATTATAGTGTCCAATAGTGCGTACCAAATATGCACTTATTGGTTCTATGACAAAGTCTACGAACTGAGAAATTTTTAGATGTTTCTGGCCTTCTCACAGGATAGGGCAAGGTCATTGATACTGAGTTTTTATGACAGACTCTTGGTAATGGTAATATAAGCCTCGTACCATCCCCAATGGGGCAACAACAGATTATCAGCAGTTGCACTTCTGAAGGACGTAAGGAAAAGCTATCCAGATACCGGAGCAAGAAGACTAAGAGGAATTTTGGCAGAAAAATCAAGGTGAGTTTTAAAGCTTTTACCAAATTATATTTTGGTCGAAACTTTATGCTAATAGCCGAGCTTGGTGCTTCCTCATGCTAACCTGAAACTTTGGAAGTGCAAGATTGTGATTTTCTTGCTGGAAATGTCTGCATACATAGTACTTATCAAACGAGAAGAAATTCCCATAAAACAGGCCATAGTTTTGGACGCAGAGTGTTCCTCATGATTAGATTGTAAGATGCTTAATCATAAATTATGCGTAAGGATGCATACTAGCATAATGGCATGCTGTAGTTGTTAATGATATAATTGCTTTAAATTTGCCACTAGATTTAGCAATGAAACAAACGGCATGGTAGAAAAATGATTCATGTAGCCAATCTTAAATTTATTTGGAACAAGGCAAAGAACATGTTTGAGTGAGCATAAAAAGTTTACTTGTATGTAAATAAGTAAGTTTTAAAATAAATATTATTTTATGTTTAAAGTTGAAAGTAAGTTTATTGTCGTTGGATGAATGCCATCAAGAATGCTGGAGTTAAAATTTATCGATGTATTCAACTTGCTCAGAATATGCTGATGATGCTTTCCTTTGTAGTATGCGTGTAGGAAAGCATTAGCCGACAGCCAACCAAGAATCCGGGGAAGATTTGCAAAGACGGATGAAATAGACACTCCCAAGAAGCAATAACTCCGAGAAGGACGAAGAAAAATAGGGAAAGGTAGTAGTTAGAACTGATGCTGTAGTGAAAGAGAACCTTGGTAAGGTTAGTTGGTATAATGAAAGTTGATGCAGGATGTAGTAATAAGTTGGAACTTAGTCGATTTCTTGTTAAGTGCAATAATTTGTAGATCAAATGCTGAACTGGAGTTGTATATACTGTTTGTTTAATAAAAATATTTTTATATATTTGATAAAAAACTTCCTTGGTGATTGAGTCATAAGTGGAACTAGAAGTGCCAAAATGTGCAAGTCGCCAAGATGGGTCTGGCCTTGGTGAGGCCTGTCCACCGCCTGTGGCTTTAATTTTCGTGTTTATTTTAATGGGTTTTAGCGGAAAACTAAAAATGAAAAATTGAGAAAAAAAAAACTGCACACACGGGCCGGGTTTAGAGAGTCTTGGGCGCCGGACAGCCAGTGGACTTGGGCTAATTCACTCATTTTGACACCACTAAATGGTAAGCATAGTGTCCATGAATAATATATCAGCAGCCCAAGTTGCTTGAGTTGGAAATTTTTAACTCTTCTAGACCAAAATGATTTTAGACTGCTTGACTACCGATTTTGACAACACTAGGTGAATGCAAGCAAAGTGTCCTAAAAACTTGTGATACCGTTGTAAATTCGATAAGGAGAAAGTCTCGCGCGAAGCTCTCCCACCGTGTCGATTTCGACTTAACCGCAGTGGGTTGTAAATCGAGAGATGTCTGCAGTGGCGTGGGCGCGAGGAGAAACAACACGTCAACTCTCGCGCCTGCGACAGACTTCCACAATATTTCGGTGAGAATCATTCACACACTGGAATCGAACATGCGTTCTTGGGATGATTTCTCTCACGCCACTTCACGCCTACTAACAACCGCCTATATCTGCGAGGGTAATATGATACCGTTGTAAATTCAAGTCACATTTTATTTGCACATGAGTATTTTTAAGCTGTTGCAACTTGAATTCACAGTTTTTTAACCGTTAATCCAAAGACTATCAAAATTATGGTTTCAAACAATGAATATTCCCTTGTCGAATAACTTTTGTATAATAAATAATGGGTCAAATAGTTTTTTTACAATAGTTTTATGGGATTTTGACATAATTGGTCCTTAATCTTTAATTTTGATTCCCCCCCAATCGACGTGCAAATGGGTGGTGATAGTCGTAGTGGGTGGGAGTCAGGTAAGTGGAAGAATTGATTTACTTTTTAGTTTTTTTGTTTTAAATTATTTTCTTTGTTATTTAAAATATAGTATTCTACTTATTTTATTTAAGTTTGATAAATTTGTGTCTGAAATAAAAAGAATGTGAAGTCCACATACAAAACGAATTGTACTTTTGGACGAATATGTCCAAAAAGACCGTTTAGGCACTAAATGCATAGATTCAAACCTCTTTCTAAAAAATTAAAGATTAGTGATAAAAAATGCGCAAATAGTAAAATTTACAAACCATTTGTCCCAAATCTTTAGTTCTGTATTAGAGGCCCGTCCAAGAAAGAGGACATGAAGTAAAAAAAAATTATTGTTTTTCAGCAACGCAGTAAATAGTTGTGCAGTAAAATCAAGAAACCAATAGGAAGAGTTTCGAGTCTTGATTTAAACTCTCGCTGAAATTACCTTGAACACTTTGCTTGGTTGGATAGGCTTCCACAGCACAACCGATAGATGTTTTTGAACAATATGACTATGTTTTTATTTTGTAATTTTTATAAATTTTGAAACTTAATAAATGTTTATTATTTATATTTAAAACAATTATCTTGAATGTATTGTTGGTAATATTATATGTTATTATAAAAGTTAAAATAAATTTTACAATACTGTTCATGATAATAATAATACAAATAACATTATTATAATTTATGTCCATTTTAATAATTGTATACAGTCACAATAATAAATCACTTTTATTTACCAAACATTTAAATGCTGATTTTGAAATATACAATATTTTTTAAACAAGATATTACTAAACATTTAACTAATTCTTTCTGCAGTACAATAAAAAGAACAACAATACCAAACCAAACATTAATTCAAATCACTCAACTTATTAAAAATTGTTTATTTTCGAAATAAGTTAGCTTTAATTAAATCAAGACTAAACTCTCAATCTTCATAAGACAATACTTTTTTCATAATTACTATTAGAGCATCTCCAATGCTACACCTTCTAAAAAAATGTATGTGGCAAAAGAGGGAGAAAAGAAATGAGGAGAGAGTGTGTAGAAAGATGAAAAAGAATGAAAAATAAATGAGAGAGATAGACACAATTTAATGAAAAAAAAAATTGTTGGAATATTCTATCAAATATCGATGTCTAAAACTGCTCAACTGCAATGGACGCAAGATTTCACATAAATCACCGCATTGGAGATGCTCTTAATCGGTTTAATGCCCACATCATCGTGTTATATCACCGGATGGACATTATTGCATTGGAGATGCTCTTAATGCATTGTTATATTGTTGCATTGGACGTTGTTGCATTAGAGCATCTCCAATGTTAGACTATTTCTAAAAAATTTATGTAGCAAGAAAGAGAAAAGAGATGAGAGAGAGAGAGAGAGAGAGAGAGAGAGAGAGAGAAGGAGGAAAGAGAAGGAAAAAAAAATGAGAAATATAATTACAATGTGACAATATTTTATTATAGAAGACTGTCTAACAGGTCACCTAAAAGTAAACAGCATGTTGAACAATCTTCTATAATAAATAATGGCACGTTAGTTTTGTTTCTTCTACTTTATTGCCACGTCAACTGAACGTTTAAAATAGAAGGTAGTATTGGAGATGTTTTTTTTTTTTTTTTTTTTTTTTGATCGAAAATGTAAAGAATTGGAGATGTTCTTACTTGTTAGCAAAGCTGTGCACTTGCATGATTTTTACCAACAACCCCCTCTCTTTCCACTTAACAACACCCACCCCCATTCCCTCCCATTCCCCCTGCCATCCCTACAGCCCGATTGATTGGGTCACGAGTTTTTTGGGCACCTAAATAAACCCATTTCAAGGTTTGGGCTAATTATTATTGATTTTCAACTTCCCCATTAAAGATGGACCAAACTTACCCCACTATAAATTCCCTGCCCCCAAACCCTGGGTAGGGGTTGTAGGGTGACAGGGCTATCACGTGTCCAAACTTCTCTGCTTTTCTATATGTATAACCCCAAACCCCCCACCCCCCCAACCCACCCAAACAAATAAAACGGTTTCCCGCTTAAATTGCGACACAAAACGGTATTTTTCTTTTTGGAAATTTTAAGGGGGTGACTACATTTCAGAGATGGGGATCATCTTCTTCTCTAGGAAAAATCAAAATGTAAAAACAAATGTTACACCATTCAAACAATGTAATTAATGTCTTTCCACAAATTAAATACTAAAAATCCAATTAAATTGCACCCAAAACCATAAATCTTCATTGTTGAAAAACAAAGTGAAAATCAACATCTATTTATAAATATTTCAAAATTCTTGGAGTTCTAATTTTTTTTCCTTTATGACTCCTCATTAACCCATTTGATTAGAAATAAATTAGTAGCAACGACTTCAGGGGCGGACCTATTCAGGGACCAGTGGGAGCAGTCGCACCCACTGGGTTTCATCATTTTTTTTTTTTTGGTTTCATCATTTTTTTTCCTTCTTGTGCAATCTGCGTGTATGTATATGTATGTATAAAACTTCAGGGTTGAAGGTGTGTGTGTGTGAGAGAGAGAGAGAGAGAAAAAGAGAGAGAGAATGTATTTTAAATTCAAATTTCCATTTGTGGTCCTCAACTTTGATAAATTAAAAAATAAGGTAATTGTATGAATAAATCTCCAAATAAGGATTTATTATTTCTCTTTATTATGATAATTGTATAATTTGGAAATGAGGGTCAAAATTGAAGAATATAGAAAAAATTTATCAGAGCTTTTGCTCTTTTTCTTTTTTTTTTGCCATAGATTTGGTTTTATTTTAAGTTTTTTTCTTACGTTAGTTTTGGAGGCGAATCAAGTGTGTGACTGAGACTTTCTATTTTTAACATGTTGAAGTTATACCAATATTTCATTTTTGTGTTTAAATTCTGCCTACACTAGGCAGAATCCTAGCTCCGTCCTGACTATCAAAAAAAATTTGTTTCTTGCATGGCCATGCAGTGGGGACATAAAAATCTATATGAACAAAGATAAAAACAAAACAAGCTATTTTTTTAGCAAATTCGTCTAGAAAGTATTGTTTTTTAAATACTTCATGAATATAAAATGGTTTAGTTGTGTATGTTGTAAGAGATGTATTAATGAAATTAATAATGAGACTATTATACGGTGTTTTCAACGTATGAAAAGTCGTAAAGAACACTTATAAAAAAAGTACTATATTTTGAATTATCGTTATTGTCTTATTTTAAATTATTTTTTTACGTAAATTTTTATCGCTCCCACTGAACCATAATCCCTCATCTACTTCGAACGACTTAATTTTTAAAAGAATTGAAAAGAGAATTTACAAAATATTATGAATAAAATTTTAGTTGAAATAACACCATTCATTCATCAAACTAATTTTTTTCAAATATGATAAAACAGAGGCCATGTCTCAACATTGGCCGTGCAAGACAACACCCCTTCCCCTCATCCCCCACCCTCAAGTTTAAGTCGATACATACACTCAGTGTGTATCTATATCCATCTTTCCAGGGAAAAATATTCTGCACGAAAATTAGCTACTTTTCTTTTAATGTTAGAAATTATACTATTATGTGAATTCACACGCAGAGTCGTATACTTACACGAATACACACACTGCAATATATAAATATAACTTTGTGATTGTCGTCTTTCTCTCTCATCAAGACCACAGAGCAGAGAGAGAGAGAGAGAGAGAGAGAGAGAGAGAGAGAGAGAGAGCTTATAGGGACCTCTCCCGATTCATATCTCTCTCTCCGAGCATCAAAATTCGAGTTTAAATTGTTGAAATTAAGATTTTTCTTGTTTTTCTCCCTTTTTAATTGAATTTCCGTTCTTTTGGGGTGAAAATTATTTTCTGTTTTGCGTTTGTGTAAAGATTTTATGGGTTGTTGGAGAGTTTGTAAGAGGAATTAGGGTTTCGTAAGGGAGTAAAAACTTGTGGGATTTGTAATTGAATTGGGAATTTTGGAGGAGGATGATAATAAAGAAGAACTTGAAATCGGTAATGCCGAGTTTGAAGCGGTGTCGAGTGGGTGAGTTGGGCGGTGAGGACGATGATTCATCGGGGAAGAGGAAGAAACGCAAGTCCACCAATGGGCATTACCCTCTGCACCTCCTAGGAGAGGTTGCCGCCGGTATAATTCCGTTCAACGCCTACAGTATCCAGCGAATTCTCTCCTCCTCCGCCGCCTCTGACAACCTCGGAGCAGCTGCAGAGGCGGCAACGAAGGCTTCTTGCTGCCCTGTCCGGGAGACGAAATCCAAGAAGGCTGCACAGCCGCCACTGGTGAGAACTTCGCGGGGGCGGGTTCAAGTACTTCCGTCTCGTTTCAATGATTCAATTCTTGATAATTGGAAGAAAGAGAGTAACAAAAATGCAGTAAAAGATTTGGTTTTTGACCAAGAAACTATACCATTTAAAGAAAAGGACAAAGTCAGCTTGAAAAGCTCTAGAATCCGAGGCCATGTTGTAAATATTAAGAAGCGTAAGGTTGATAAGACTAGCTACCAATGTCGTAAGTTCTCGCCATTGTCAGAGGATGAGATAGAGGAATTGAGAACTGGCGTGTTGAAGAGTTCTGATATTAGGAAGTATTCTTGCTCATTAACATTTTTACATAAGCAGTTGGTAGATAATGAGTTGGAGGAGGGTTTGCATTTAAGTGGCTACGACAGAATATATAGGCCTGAGGATTTTTCATCAGGTGATGTAGTTTGGGCGGTATCCGGGGACCATTGTCCTGCTTGGCCAGCTATTGTGCTTGATCAAGAGTTGCAAGTTCCCCAGCAAGTCTTGAATTTCCGGGTTGCTGAAGCAGTTTGTGTAATGTTCTTTGGTTACTCAGGAAATGGGACACAAAGGGTAATATTTACGATTTTCAGTCTCCAGTTTCTTTGTTAACTGTAACTGATGCGCTCACTGATGTTTTCTGCATTCGAGATGGTGTAAAGAATAGTTGTGGGAGTAAATGTATTTATTGAGATTTTGTGTCCTTGTGAACAGGATTATGCATGGATTCAATGCGGAATGATATTTCCGTTTGTAGACTACGTAGACAGGTGTGTAATGGCCGGTGTCTTGTGTGTGTGTGTGTGTGTGTGTTTTCTTTTCTTTTCTCCTTCACTTGCTTTTAAGGTTTTTGTTGAAGTTGGGATTACAATGAAACTTTACTGGTTTAGATTTCAGGGGCAAACTGAATTGAATGATAGCAAGCCCGGTAATCTTCGCTCTGCTATAGAGGAGGCATTTATGGCAGAAAGTGGCTTTAATGAGATGTTGATGGTTGAAATCAATGCAGCAGCTGGCAACTTAGATTATCTCCAGTCTCTTACAAGAGGGGTCTTTGATTCTTCTGATGCAAATCAGATTCCAGATTGCAACTCTCTAAAACAGGTAAGTTTTACAGTATGTCTTTCATAATTATTTGCTTGTTGGGACATGGATAACCGCAAAGGTCTACCATGGCTTCAACATTTATCTCCCTGTAGTTAGAGAAAACGATACTATGATGCTGGTTTCATACTGCACATTTAACAAGTATTATAGCTTCCTACCCCAACTCAGAGCTATGTTTTCACATTCCTTTTATTTTCAGATACAAGGGCAAATAAAAGGTTACTCTTCTTGGTATTGGAAATCATTGAATTTATTTCCTGGTGCAGGATGTGTTCAGAAAGCAAGAGACAAGATCTTGTGAGGCCTGTGGCTTGAGCATTCCCCAGAATATATCAAAGAAATCAAATGATACAACTGTTGTGACCCGTCGATTGTGTGATTCTTGTGCAAGGGTTTGTTACTTGACTTGACTTGACTTGCTTTGTGTTAATGTAATCTGGACGATCTCATCAACGATCATTGAGTTTTTGTGTGTTACTCATTGCCTTTTTTCTGTTTCAGTTGAAAAAAATAAAACATTTTTGTGGCATATGCAAGAAGATTCGGAATCAATCGGATAGTGGAACTTGGGTAGGACCATGTTTTAGTTCTTAGGGTTCCTTACCTTTTTTTATTCCCTCGTTTCCTCTTGATATCTGACTATTATATCATCCCATTTTCCTTTGTAATATTTTCATCAAATTAGGTACGTTGTAATGGTTGTAAAGTCTGGATCCACACTGAGTGTGACAAATATTCCCGGAATAATTTCAAGGTCTTCTATTCGTGCCTCATCTCTGTAGTCTTTCTTCCTTACCATATCAATGGATAGTATAGAGAGAACATGAAATTCATTGATTTGGTTATGAACCATTTTCTCTGTTTCTAGGATCTGGGTACCACTGATTATTACTGTCCTGAATGCAAAGCAAGGTTCAATTTTGAATTATCAGACTCTGAAAATTTGCAGAATAAAGCTAAGTAAGTTTCATTTTGCTTGCAAGTGTGTGTGTTGTGTTGGCAGCAAAAATTCATCTGTTACTTCTGATTGTCTTATGTTGAATTCTTCTTCATGCAGAAATAACAAAAAGAATGGTGACTTGGTGCTGCCCGTCAAGGTTGCTGTCATGTGCTCAGGCGTGGAAGGCATTTATTTTCCAAGTCTTCATTTGTAAGCACGAATAACTTCCCCATGGCTTGTCGATATATTTGCATGTTTGCTACTTGTCTCTTTGTATTTACGACTCCGAAATTCTTTTTATCTGGTCATGTAAGATTTGTGATTTTGACAGAATCAAATTGGTGATTTAATCCAGACTTTCTTGAACTCTGAAACGAACCTCTGAAATATGTCTGAGAAAATAGATTCTCACGATTGCTTGTTCATTGTTGTCAAATACCAATCATTGAACATGTTTCTTTTCTTGTGCTTTATATGCTTGTTGTATTACATATTTCCTATTGCCTTTTGAAAGAACAGAACATGATCACTAGTCTGGGGCCCTAAATTTTTTGTGTTGAAATATCTTGGTGTTATTCTTGTGAAAGCTGTAATGTTGCTTTAAGAACCTGTCTCATATACCACATTGAAGGATGGAGGGAGAAATTCATTTTGTATTGTACGAGGGAGGTGTGGACCTAATTAGTAACTTGGGCACTACTTTAGCTGGAACTGGATCTAGATTAGGTTCTGCTTGTGGGATGTGTCCCAACAGGTTTGACCATTACATATGGCATCAGAATGGCCTTCGTGTAGTGTCTATGTGGGAGTCTCAAGCTGAACGCGTACTAGTGAGATGACCTGTGGACTCTTAATGATGATATCAAGCGATAACTGGAATGTGACTGAGTCCATCTTTTGTCCTGCATCATAGGCTAAAGAAGATTGAGCAGGGTAGACACAAAGCAGTTACTAGCAACTACTTGTGTACCCCCCCTTAGACATGAGTTGGAGCCATAGGAGGTGCTACTCATGGGGCCCATGCTATGCCATGTTCTGGCCGATCTTTTATGTTGCAATTATATATTGGAGAAAAGTAATAATGCTCTCTTTTATGTTTTAAGTACTTAAGCAATGTTTCAAAACCATTTACAGAATTAGAAAGCATCCAGGTTAGGATTCACCGATTCAATTGTTGGACCAACTGCTATTGACCCGTAATTAACATTTGATGTCATAATTATTGTCAATTATAATTGAAAAATAAATTTATAAGATATATTTTGGATTTTCCATCTTGAGTATTGATTTCCATAAAACATGGGATGGAAATTTTTGTCAAGGAATTTACTTAAACACGCCTGAAGTTAAAGGCACATAAGGAAGAAGGGCCTTATCCAAAGATTTTGAACTAACCTTTTATTTTTTTAAATCCAAAAATCCCATGTTTTCTTCCTTCTTCCTCCTCCATCTCCTCCCTTCCCCCACACAATCCAGCCACCCTCCACTCCTTTGGTCCATCCTATCCCCAACTAGTCCATAACCCCATCCCCATCCTGCGACCCCACCACCCCCAATTGGTGCATCACCCCACATTTCCCTCTTCCCTGTGTCGCCTCTCTCCACACCCTCATCACGACATGTGCATCCTCCCTCTCCTACTGCTCTGCGCTGCACCCACCCACTGCATGTCACCAACTAGTCCATAACCCCATCCCCATCCTGCGACCCCACCACCCCCAATTGGTGCATCACCCCACATTTCCCTCTTCCCTGTGTCGCCTCTCTCCACACCCTCATCACGACATGTGCATCCTCCCTCTCCTACTGCTCTGCGCTGCACCCACCCACTGCATGTCACCGTTCCCGAAAGTGGTTTCCTTTTGTTGATTTGGGAGAAAAGTGGGAGTTGATGTGAGGTCAATTTTGACCAAGTTGTGGTCAGTTTGACTGTGGTTATTGTTGGTTTTGACTAGTTTAAAGAAAGGACTTTTTACAATAAGGATATTTAAAACATTTTATACTAAAACAAGGCTTTTTAAACATAAAATAGGAAGGCTATTTTTTCACTTTTCACATTGTGAAAAGGCCATTATGAAAAATTCTCCATCTTTGTTAGCCATAAATTATAAGTAGTTATTTCTTATGGCAAGAGAAAAATAATGATTCTTTAGGGGCCTTCATGTTTGGCAGTGCTGCACTTGTTTTTTAAGTCCTTATAAATTGTGGATCCTGTGGAATGTGTGAATAATAAATAGGTAGAAAGTTATGGGTCATACGAAATATGTGGATAAAAAATATGTCTAACCAAATTGACCAGCTTAAATTATAAGTTAAGCTTAGCCAAACAAGTTAGCTGATATCTGGGTTTTCCCCTCTTTATGGTGTAGCTTATCCTCCATATTCACTGATACGATAGCCTAGCCTAAAATTGATTCGAAAATAAAATTCTATGTGTTTGGGTGTATGTTCGTGCGCTAAGCTCAAAAATAGTACCTGTTGGCATGTGACGATCCATTACCGTGGGCTTCAAATTTAGTTCAACTGGATTTCCAGATATTGAGCAGTTTTCAAACTGATATGAGTTTTGGGGTTCATCTGGATGGGAGAGTCCACTTGTTGAAACTTGAAAGGTTCCGGCAGTTGAACCAGCCTGTCTGGTTTGGGTTTTAAAAAGACGGTATTAAATTTTCTTTTGTTCATGTTATTGTCTTGTGCTGTAAATTAATTTTAATATTTTTGTGTACCCCTTAATTCACTGTAGAACTAACCAAGGATTGAAAGTATATTTTGCTTGCTCGTGTTGCTTTATTGTTTCAGTGGAAGACCATTGGTTCTTCACACGTAGCACATATTGTTTAGGCCATAGACTACTCTTTAATTTCTGGGGTGTCTTTCATATGCTGACATCTATAATGCTGCCTCTTGCCCCCCTTTGTGCAGAGTTGTTTGCAAGTGTGGGTCTTGTGGAACAGAAAAGCAAGCACTTAGTGAATGGGAACGACATACGGGTTCAAAAACCAAAAACTGGAAATCTAGTGTCAGGGTAAAAGGTTCCTTGATACCTCTTGAACAATGGGTTCGTATTTGAAGCTGATCTTTCACTTAATGCATTCCATATATTCTCCAGGAGCATGTATGAATGGGTTTACATGTATGCCCTAATAGATGTTCAAATTTTGGCGATCTCTCTACTGATATAATATGTTTTACGGAGTAGACCATTGGCTCAGTAATTATTCCCTTTTGAGGACAAGTGTATACGTCTAATAGAAACTTTTTTGGCTTAACAGATGCTGCAGGTAGCAGAGTATCATGCACTGAGTGTTGTTTCTGCGAAACCCTTTAAGCGTCCTTCTATCAAAGTACGGAAGAAGAAGTTGCTTACTTTCCTGCAAGGTATACCTTTCCTCCGCTGTTGAAACTTATTTGCTGCATCTGCCATATAATGAAGGAACTAACTTTGGAGTTCTTTAATGTGATAGAGAAATATGAACCTGTTTATGCCAAGTGGACAACAGAAAGGTGTGCAGTATGTCGGTGGGTTGAAGATTGGGACTACAACAAAATTATTATATGCATTAGGTATTTTCAGATTTGAACTTCATTCACCTGATTTGGCATTCATTAAATCTTGCTTATAAGACAAGTTGCAGAAATGCAACGAATGTATTGAACATTTAAGTTAGCCATTACCATTGATTACTGAAATAATGAAGGCTGGCCCACTATCTTGCACCATCCAATAGTAAATATTTTCCTATCCTTCTGAGGCTCATATAAATTTTCAAGTCTAATAATGTAGTGAAAATTAGATGATTTTCTATGCCTTCACATTTAACAGTAGTCGTAACGACCACAGACTTTTCCCTACAAGCCTCTCGCTTTGGGGGCTATTCTGTGCGCCGATAGCCTATGTACTGTCCACTGGATGTTGGGCTCCAAACTAGATTTCTATCGCATTTCCAGCGATTCGAACCCTTTGATCTCTCTCTTTAAGAGGAACTTAAGTAGAATGCTGGTACAATTGGGTAAGTTTTGTAACGACCACAAACTTTCTTCTACGACCCTCTCGCCTAGAGGCTATTCTGTGCACCGTTAGCTTATGTACTGTCCACTGGAGGTTGAGCTCCAAACTGAATTTCTGTAGCGTCTCCAGCAATTCGAACTTTTGACCTCCCCCTTAAGAGGGACAAGTTTTGTAACGACCACGGATTTTTTTTTTATGACCCTCTCACTTAGAGGCTATTTCGTACACCATTAGCTTACGTACTGTCCCCTGGAGGTTGGACTCCAAACTGAATTTTTGTCGCGTACCCAAGGGTTCGAATTGAGGACACGACAAAAATTTAGTTTGGAGTTCAATTTTCAGTGAACAGTACGTTAGCTAACGGTGACGGAATAGCCCCTAGGCGAGATGGTCGTAAGAGAAAGTTCGTGGTCGTTAAAAAAATGCGCAAATGGTTCTAGCATTCTCCATAAGTTCCTCTTAAGGGGGAGATCAATGGTTCGAATAGCTGGGGATGCGATAGAAATCTAGTTTGGGGCGAAATTCTGAGTAGACAGTACGCAAGCTAACAGTATACGGAATAGCTCTTAGGCAAGAGGGTCATAGGGGAAAGTCCGTGGTTATTACAGTAGTGGTTGCACGTCTCTTTGCTGAAAAGATTGTCTTCGTTGTGCATGTATTGGATAGGTGTGGCCACTTTATGTTATTCAATTCATTTTACAAGACAAATTTTATACTAATCCGTCCAGCTAAAAATTATATGTCATCTTGTGGTTGTATAAATTTGTTACTAAATCAAGTTTGTTTTGCCTAGACAGTGATTAAATTTTAAGCACACTAGTTAATGGAAAGTATCATCCTTATATTCTTTGTTACTCTCAGATGTCAAATAGCCGTGCATCAGGAATGCTATGGAGCAAGAAATGTTCGTGATTTCACTTCATGGGTCTGTAGATCCTGTGAGACGCCTGATATTGAGCGGGAGTGTTGTCTCTGTCCTGTGAAAGGCAAGAATTTACATCAGTTACCTATTTTAAAAATCATGCCATTCTTATATTATTTGTCTGGTTTTTAGCTCGAAGCAATTTATCAGTGTAATGTCATTTTTCCTTTAATTTAAATTATTTGGAAAAGATTAGTCTTAAATGACATGAAAGAAAAAACTTCTTGTGTTGTCTGCCATTTACTACCCAACTAATGCTTCCTTTTGTCAGAAGTTGCGAAGCATATATGTATTGTAAGAGATTGGTGATATATATTGAGCATTAGCATTACCATGATCTTGTCGTATTGGTTGAAGTTTGGGCCTCTATGATTTGCGTTCCTTGTCTGTCTCAACATGCTGTCCTGTCTGTTCAAATATGATAAAATTGAGGCGATCTGTCACATTTAACAGACAAAATAAGATCATACTACCAAGAGTATTTATTTGAAAGCAAGTGCAGATATTGCTTCTCAAGGAATCATTAATATGTAATTTAGTGTAGAAATGTCACAAAATATTTCCATTATTTTTGAAATTCCAATATTAAGATAAGCATGAATGTCTTTGAAGTTTATTTTCATTTTTTTTCTGAATGGTTTTTTAACTTGTATATGTTGGGAAATTTAGGGGGTGCTCTGAAACCTACAGATGTTGAGCCATTATGGGTTCATATTACTTGTGCTTGGTTTCAACCTCAAGTTTCTTTTGCAAGCGATGAAAAGATGGAGCCTGCACTTGGAATTGTGAGAATTCCTTCAAGCTCTTTTGTGAAGGTATTGTTTTCTCACTCATAAGTGGCCCACTGGCACTACACACCCTTTTCTATTTTCATATGATTCGAGAACTGAAAAGTATTTTTCTTACTCATATGTGGTCCCCCCTACACCGTTTTTATTTTCATATGATGCAAAACTGAGTGATTTCATTTTTTTCCCGTTCCATTTATAATTCTTTTTCTTTGAGAATGGAGTTGACAACTGAAGGGACAAAAATTTTCAGTTTGGTTTCATTTGTACTTCACTCTTTAGTTTCCAATTGTTGGGATGCAAGATACAGAATCATCTGACTGATTTTGTAAACGTGTATCATTGTCTGAATTGCGCTGAATGTTTAAATTTCAGATTTGTGTAGTTTGCAAGCAAATTCATGGTTCCTGCACACAATGCTCCAAGTGCTCCACCTATTACCATGCTATGTGCGCATCAAGGGCTGGGTACCGCATGGAGGTAAACTTGATTAACTAAATTTTTTATTCATCAGAGCTGCTAAATCAACAACAACCGTGTGCTTGTCCATTCCTCTCAAAAAATACATTGTTGGCACTAGTTTAAATTGATTCTTTTACCGTAGGATCTGCATTGCAACAGAAATAACAAGTGTCTCTTTAACGAAGATCCTAAAAGTCTACCAAAAGTTCCTTCAATACATCTGATAAAAACTATCTAAAATCAAAACCCAACATTCTGGGCATGTTTGATAAGGTGGATTGCATTACAAGTGCGTCTACACACAATATGTTCACCTCTACCCTCTGGTGTGAACATCTGTTTCTATTGCTAATATAAGGTGGGAATTCCCAGAATGTTCTCAGAGTTTCACCTTCACGACTGTTGCTTTCCTTTTAGGTTAATTTGTGTGTATGTGTATTACCTTATCCACGTTTTTATCTATTATATATACATATTTATGTGAATTAACCACTAATGTCCTTGCTCATTTAATGCCTTCCAAATTATAGCTGCATTGCCTGGAAAAGAACGGGAAGCAGATTACAAAAATGGTTTCATATTGTGCTTACCACAGGTACTGCTCCATCTTTTCTGAAATTGGGGACTTCTCCTTTTACTATAGATACACACATACATGATATATATATATATATATAAGAGAGAGAGAGAGAGAGAGAGAGAGAGAGAGAGAGGTTCTAAATTGCGTATCTTGATATAAATGTTGTCCTAATGTGCTATTCTTTTAGGGCTCCAAATCCAGATACTGTGCTAATCATAGAGACTCCAAAAGGGACGTTCTCCACTAAAAGCCTTCTTCAAAACAGAAGGCATACTGGTTCCAGGCTAATTTCAACTAGTAGGTTGAAACTGGAGGAAGCTCCATCTGTAGAGATTGATGAGGTTGATCCATTCTCCTCAGCAAGGTGCCGGGTCTTTAGAAGATCAAATAATAAGGTATGTCCTTGGAAAATGTTTTTGGTGTAGAAGAACATTTTGCATATTAGTAATGGGTAAAGTGCAATATATTCTTTTAAATACCAAGTCAATATTTTATATAGTAAACATAGTTTTGCAATAAATTGCGTCTCTTAAGTCTCTTTAGATGTTGTCCAGTTTTGCCAAAATTAGTGGCTCCTGACTCGCTTTTTGCTCTTGTACTTATTTTCTGTTCTCCAGAGGGTAAGAGAGGAAGCTGTTACCCACCGAATTATGGGACCTTCTCGTCATTCTTTAAGTGCAATACAGAGCTTGAATGCAAACAGAGTAACTTTCATCTCACAGTTTTTTGCTTGTGAATTTCATCATTTTATTTAAAGTTAGACAGGAAAAGGAAAAGGAAAAGTGCTTATTTAATTTGCAGTCCGAGAAAAAAATCATATGCTTATTTTTGCCCCTCTTCTGTCAGAAAATAGAGAAGTCTAAGACTTTTTCTACCTTCAAAGAACGACTTCATCATTTACAGGTAATATTAATCGTCGATGTTTTATAGTATTTGTTTGGAGTTGAATATATCACTTTCTAAATGTTAATCTGGGACTCCAGAGGACAGAAAATGACCGGGTTTGCTTGGGTAGATCTGAGATACATGGATGGGGCCTTTTTGCACGTAGAAACATCCTAGAAGGAGAAATGGTAATCCCTTCTCCAGTATTTATATGATTAATAGTCATTAATAGCATCGATGTATAAAAAAAAAAAAAAAAAAAAAAGGGAACAGGAAAAGATTTTTTCCTTTTAGTCATTTCATCTTTTTCGACTGGAATCCTTGTGTTCTTTTTTCTTGCATGTCGATGTGCACAAATTATTTAGTTGAATTCTCGTATGGTTTGGCCAGGTTGTGGAATACCGTGGTGAACAGGTCAGGCGAAGTGTTGCAGATCTTAGGGAAGCACGATATCGTGCAGAGGGCAAGGACTGCTATGTAAGTTGATTTCTTCTAGTAATGTTTGCCTAAGCTAGAAAAAATGCAAGTTACTTTAGTAATGTTTTGTCTCCATACATGTTTGGATTACTTAAAAAAAGTTACTTTTAAAAAAAAAAAGTAAATCTGACCTATGTCAGAATAAGCAGCTTACTTGTTTCCAATTTTCACAAACAAAAAAAAATATTCATTTCAAAACATACTTTGTTATGTAAGTAAACTTTTAAGCTTAGTCAAACACGTTCTTAATTGGGTTGCCATGCACAAGTCGTTTTACTTGTGTTGGAAATTTCTTTCACAGCTATTCAAAATTAGTGAAGAAGTTGTGGTGGATGCCACAGTTGCAGGAAATATTGCAAGACTGATCAATCATTCAGTAAGTTTTGTCAAGATTTGTGCTATCTTTTCATTCCTGCATTCGTCTACTCATTCAAATAATGTTCCAACGCTTTGTGCGATGTCACATAGGATTTCGTTCCAGAAGAAAATGTAAATGAAGGGGCAAATCCCTAATGAAATTGGCTAACAAGTTCGCGTAGTTGTGATATAATGAACACATTCTTTTCCGCTTTATTTTGCATTCACGGTAGTCAAAATAGTGGAGAGTTTCTTATTTTAGTCTGTCTTCAATTATCAAGGGATCCTAGGTTGTTTTAGTCCTTGTGAAATATCTTTGAGAAACCTTAATCATGTTTTTAAACTTTTAAGTCTCACTATTCTGAATTTTTTTTTAACAGTGCATGCCCAACTGTTATGCAAGGATTATGAGTGTAGGTGATGACGAAAGTCGGATTGTACTTATTGCCAAGACAAATGTACCTGCTGGCGATGAATTAACGTACCTCTCTCTCTCTCTCTCTCTCTCTCTCACACACACACACACACACACACACACACGCAATTCATTCTTGATAAGCTAGCTGATTCATCAGTTAAATAGTTCTCTTACAATTCTACGGGTGCATCTGGCAGGTATGATTATTTGTTTGATCCTGACGAGTGCGACGAATTCAAAGTCCCTTGTACGTGTAAATCTCCAAACTGTCGGAAATTCATGAATTAGGATATACACAGAAGTATGGCCATTGTTTCTCAAGGAATTCTAACCATTTCCCTCTCAAAGTCAGACCTCACAGCTTGCTTACTGATTTTATAAATTTTTTTCCCCAAAGGAAAATGTAATTTTATTCTTTCTTTTGCTTTTTCCATATTCACCAAAGCATAATAATAGGCCTCACGCTCCGGCGTCTTGTGTAAATTGGAGAACAAGGTCATCATCCTTCTAGTTAAAGATGACAACATTGTTTCATTCTTCCATTGATTGCTATAAATTGTGAAATTGTTTGTTTTAATTTGTATGTTGAGAAGGAAAAGGAATGTTCAGTTCTTTTATGACATTTGCATTCTTTGTTGCCGATAAATGTTGCTACGTTGAATGCTTGGAGTTTAATTATGTTGTTTGCAAGCCTCTTTTTGTGTGTTTGTCTGTGTGTAGAAAGTGGTGTGAGTCCAGAAACATATTGTAATCTTCCTCTTCTTTGATATAGTGAAATTCTCTACATCAGCACTCGAACTGAAAGTGGACTATTTTAAAGTGTGTTTTTCTTTGCTTTCATTGTGTTTCGTGTACTAATTGTTATCGGTAGTACGAATTAATCTTTTAATGTTCTTTCCTTCTCATGTTGAGGCAGAACCTCTGGGTGTATTCTAAAAATAGAGCCTCGGGAAAGCTAACCCCCAAAGGAGTGATTCCTAAGGACATTTTTGTAATAAATAGGCTGGCGGAAAATTAAGAACCGAGGTGTTTCGAAAAATTATTAAGTAGATTACTTTTGGGTGGAAAAATGCGGCAGGCATAAGAACCACGGGACTCCCTATTTCTTCGAACTTCAGTTTTCAACAAGGTTAGTGCCACGAGTAAGAATGGGTGCAAGTTGAATTGGGTCGGTTTTTGATTTAATATAAAATCAAACCCACCGAGTCGGTTTGATAAAATGTCAAACCGATCGAAACTGAAAAATAGTTCAAAATCAAATAAACTCAAATCGAATAATCTTTGGTCTGCTCGGATTGGGGATTTAGTTTGGGCTTGTGTCCCTTTGTCCTTTTTATTTTTTATTTTTTTCATTTTTGAAAATGCTTGAATCCAATTTAAGATAGACTATTTCAAAATACAACTAAAATGAAGCTTTTTACAAATCAAGTTGGGTATTCGGTTTGGGCTCGAACTTCTGATTTATTTATTTATTTAATTGTTCGGATTGAGTTGGATTTTAAATGGAAGCAATATTTTTACAAAAAACGGAATCGAATCGTTGAGCTTGAAAAACAGACCCAAACTAGTCGGTTTGGCCAATTCAATGCATGAGGGTGTTCATATGACTCGTGTTCGATCCAACAGAAACAGAAGAATATTCTCATGTACTAGTTAAAAAAATTATTTTACTCTTCTCTTCAAAGTTATAATGTCTATTATGTTGCCGTCTAGATACACATGATAGATACAATAATCATTTAGGGCCTGCTTTGGAGTTTTTTTTTTTTTTTTTTTTTTCACCGGTTTTGGATGATACCGTTTATGAAAGGTTGGAAAAATCGGTGTTTGTTGATTTTTTGAAGTACCGGTTTTGGGCGGTTTAAATTGGTGTAGTATAATTTTAAGTATCTCCCAACTCCAAAAATCGGTAATTTTTGTCCATTCTTCAAAATTTCTTCCAATTTTACCAATTTTCAAACAATTATTTTCAAAAATATCCTAAACTTAATATTTGTAAAAATAAAAAAATATATGCAAAAATAAAAAACATATGCAAGAACATAAATTTAATTTTATATTTTCAATAATAATTGGATATATATAAATTTTAAATTTTAAATTTCTTTTTATTTATGAACACGTGTAATTTGATTATTTAAAAAAACAATTTAAAACTGTTAGATAATAAACTTTCAAACATGAATCACACCGTTTCAAAAATCGCTACTAAAAATCACTCAAAACCGTTTCCTCATAAAAAGTCAAAAACCGATACTCTATAAAATCCTCATAACCAGTAATCCAAAACTCCCCATCACACCCTTGACACAGCTTAACACTAATCCAATTTAGAACTTTCCAAACAATTGGATAGAGATAATTTCTGAGAGATATTTTAATAGGGGGCGGACGTAGACGTGTGAAAAACTCATGTCAAAACGCTTAAGGCGTCATCTTGCACGCTACTCTCGCACGCTTCTTCTCTATTTATATAACTTCTCACCTTTTTGTTTTCCTCCAATTCCTCTCTCCGGTAAGCTTCTCCGATTCTCACTCTCTTTGTTCTTCTCTATTATAACCAATTTTACAGCAATTAATAATGATATAATTATAGTATGGTTAAAACATGATAAAAATTACACCAATTGTTGTTTGATTGTATTTATTTATGATTGTATTATGGTATAATATAGTGTAATCCACTGCTAGGAGCAAATTTAGATCATATTTTGGCTAAGCTGAAATATAAGTAAAAATTTGGACTTTTTCCCTTTATATTTATCTATGATTTGTATTAGAGTATAATATAATTTTAGCTTCGTTTTTAGTAGGTTTGTATTATTGTATACGTAGAGTATTGGGATGTTGATGAAATTTTAATTGATTGTTCCAATTCCTCTCTACGCACATTTCTGGTAAGCTTCTCCGAATCTCAATCTCAGTGTTCATCTTCATCATTAGTAACTTTTATAATGATCTAATTTTAATATGATTAAACTATGAAAGATACACCAATTGTTGTTTGATTTTATTTAGCACTGTTGTTAGTAGGTGTGTATATGTACTCTCCTTGTTCTTCTTACTATTAGTGATTTTTGTAGCTATAAAGAATGGTCTGACTTTAAAATGATTAGAATGTGAAAGAATTAAACCAATTTTTGTTTGAAAATTTATTTGTGATTGTGTTATTGTATAATATAGTGTAGTTTCTGCTATTACTCTATTTGTATATTTATCTTCGTTTTTAGGTGTGTGTGCATTAGTAATTTTTACAGCAATTAATAATGACCTAACTTTAATATGATTAAAACATGAAAACATTACACCAATTGTTGTATGATTTACACCTTATTCTGTTTTATTTGTTTATGATTGCTTTGTGCTATAGTAGTTTGATCTCCTGCCGTTAGTAAATTTAGCTCCGTTTTTAGTGGGCATGTATATGTAGAGTAGTGTGAAGTTGAGGAAATATTAATTGATTATTGAATGTTGTTTATTTAGATTGTAGATGGCATTGTCAATTGGAGTATGCTCGAGTTCAGCTCTCGAATGCCCGTGTTTCTGGTTACTGAATAACAGTAATTTGTTGACGTCACAAAAGATTTTTCTCTCGATGTCAAGGATTAATGATAATTTGTTGCGGAAACAAAGGTCAGAAATCAAGTGTTTAGCATCGAAGGAAAATGTAATTCGTGCGTTAGAATCTGAAGAAAATGTTGGTGCAACTAACTCTGGTTTCATAGAGGATGATGATTTTAGCCATGTGATGAAGTTCAAGATGTCGGACTTCAAAATTCACGATTGCGTTAGCGTTGGCCTATGTGGCAGGGTATGAAAAGAAAACTTAAACATGCATTTTCATGCTTGATATGTTATGTTCTGGCATTTGCCTGGTCTGATTTATGGTTATTGCTTTGTGGTTGATCTGTGATGCAGGGGGATGAGGTAGTGTATGAGGCCACCATGAAGGATGCTCGTAGGTTTGTCTTGATATACTTTTCCTTAAGCTGATTGTGGTTGAAATTTCAAAGAGATATAGAAGGAAATTTTAATAGTTTCATGCAGTCCGCTGTATAACACGAGAGTTGTTCTTCGGCGGCTTATTAGTACTCAGGCTAAGCGTAGAGGAAGACGGGCAATAGAGGTTTGTTAATTTATTGGAAGTTGTTACATTATTACAGAAAAAGAGTGATCTCAGACTTGCTTCACTATCTTCTATTGGTATTTCATTGTAGGTGTTAAAGAGATTAGCTCGTCGAAGACTAATGTACCATTCTTATGCAATGAATGTTCATGGCTATGTTTGCGCATCCACAATAGGAGACAGCGATCCATTTACTCTAGTTCACGGGGTAAGTTGTTTTCTATTAAAATACATTTCTTGTTTTTCACCCTCTTAAGTCCTGTCTGTCCTGCAAACTAGAGGAAAATGCTAATAGTTTCTCAGTACACCGCGTGATGAAGAAAAAAAAGTCTCGATCAAATGGATTTTTGGTTTGGTGCTTCTGTTTGTTCATGTGTTTGACAATATATAAGTTGCCTAACATGCATTAATATAATCACGCGACTTTAACAGGCATCCTGTTTTCTGATATAACTTAGCAAAATGATCACACACGAGGCTTCCAAGAATACTGAGAATGTTAACTCTCTGCCTTTGCAGTACCACGGTAGTTTTTCCTTGAGGCATTGGCTTCAACAATCAGATTGGCTTCCAACCTTGGAAGCTACTCTTGCTTTGGATGAGGATTCTGTTAGGAGAGTGGGAGATGATACAGTAGGAGGGCCAGCAGTTTCTCGACATTTACGACTTATTCGAATTTTAATGAGGGATCTCTTAATCGGAGTATGATTTATTTTCATAATATTATCTTGTCACGGGCATATACAAAAATGAAGTGTTATGGTCAGAATTGGACAGTTAATGATGTTTGTGTTTCACATTTATGCCAGGTGAATTACTTACACAGCCATGGACTTGCCCACACGGAGCTAAGACTTGAAAATTTGCATATTTGTCCAGTGGATAGGCATGTCAAAGTGAGTACAACCTTTCCATTGTTCGATAGAAATTAGGAACCTACTGCTAAGTTTATAATTTTGTGAGTGCTCTTAATTTGACTTCTGGGACTAAGTATGAGGCTGCACATCGCCTTGACATGGTCATGTGAGTTCTCTTAGTGACAACTGAGGCGTGCTATTATAAACTTGACAGGGCTTATTGGCTTTGATACTTTAATGATGCATTTAGGTCAATTTCATTTTTTTCTCTTTCTTTTGTCTTTTCAGTAAATGCCTTACTCCATTCTTATATTCATCACGTTTCAACTTTAGGTGGGGATATTGGGAAATGCTTCCGACTTTCACAAGTGCAGTCCAGATGATAACAAAATAGACAGCTATATGGATAGGCGGCAAATGATGATTGCATTCGACATGAGGTGGATTGCACATACTGATTACGTGTATTCTAAACTCGGTCTCTTACAAGTTATTCATGAGATCCCTCTTTCTCTGTGTTTGTAAGATGCGTTGGATTTATCATGGCTAAAATGGTGTTAAGGGACCTCATGGATCCGCTGATTTTCTCGAAGTTCAAAGCATTCCTCTCCAAGGTATTACATATCCAATCTGCAAAATGTTCTTGAATTATGCATGAAATTATTTGCTTCTAGCTGCTGTGTCATATCCTCTTTCTTGACGACTTTCAGGGAAACGACCCTTCTTGCTTGCGTGAGTTTCTGATGCACGTTGTCAATAGAAATTCTTCGTCCAAAAATGTTGGATTCCAAGTTAGTAAATAATCTATTATACATATCATTATCTTCTTGTCAGTTCTTTTCATTATCACGAAGATGTGCTTATATATTATGCTTTTTGCAGATACTTGATAGAAATTGGGGTGCAGGCTGGAACTTGCTATCCTTACTTCTTGCAACCAAACCTTCACAGAGAATAAGGTAAGCAAAGCTTAATGGTGTTTGTCAAGCAATGATGAACATGCCATCTACGTTATATGGGCACGTCAAACTTGTGCAGTCCTTGTTCTTGCACCACTTCGCATGATTATGAAATAGATGCATTTATAATATTTTTTTTTTTTAATTTTTAACTGTATTAATGTTTGCAGTTGCTTAAATGCGCTGAGGCACCCTTTCCTCTGTGGACCAAGATGGCGGGTGGACCCACCAATGGGCATGATCAGATTTAGCCTTGGTTCAACTGCAGTTCGAATCACAGAGGAATACATTTATGGCAAGCAGCAGGTTTATTAGATCTTCAGTCTCTGAACTATATATGTTTTTGTCTCTGCTATCAAAAGCCTTTTTCAATCCTAGATTGCTCGAATTTGAGGTTCATATAGGGATTCCATTATTTACTTCTTTCTTTTTCATCACAAGATGTGCATATTTTGAACTTCTTGAACTTGTATGGTTTTAAATTTGTCAATGTAGTAGATTTCTTATTCTGGTTTGGTAATTGCCTAAATGATTCTAATTTTCATGCCATTCAGAGAACAAAATAAGTAGACTTTTCTGGAAACTAAACTTTCTCGGAAAAATAAGATACTTCTTTGCTAATTCGGTTTGTTGTGTTACGTGCGGCGATTGTACAGAATGAAAAAGAGAGAGCGAGAGAAAACAAATAGGTTTACGTGGTTCGACAGTAGGCCAATTCTACGGGAGGGAATAAGTTGCATTTCACTATATGAAAATAATATGGTTACAACACACACACACACACACACAACCCTGGCTTGTGTAAGATATTAGAGAAATTCCAAAAATACCCTGGTACCATATTGTGGGAGTGATGCCCGCGCACCCCGAAACTATTAAGCATCCTTGGAAAACAAAGTAAATTACAAGCCTCACTCGGGCATCGGCCAGCTTTCAGCACACGTGTTCAATTCGATATGAGCACATACTCCAACATGGTTTGACAAAGTGTCAAGGCTTCTTTGTGTTCTTATTGTACCCTCAATTATGTGCTTATGCAAATTAATTATTAACAAATAATTGGAGAATTGAATAGACTAACTAAATTTAAAAAAGCCTCGTCCATGTGGGAACGTTAACATCATGTTGATTATGCAGAAATTCCTAGGGCGAAAGATTTTCCCATATTTGTTATCCATTCATGATATTTGTTTCACTGGTTCCACTTAATATCTGCAAGTAGTGTGTTAAGTAGTTCATTTTTCATTAATTTACTAACCCGATATACTTCTATTTCTCAGCGACGTAGGCTTGCACATTTTATTGAATTAATGGAGATGTTAAATCCTCACTCAAAGCCAAAGGTAAGAATTTTCTAATTTTTTTTTTCTTTTATTTTCACTCAGTTTTGTGTAAATCGGTGAAGTTGGCCTGGGAAATTGATATACTCATCTTTCTCTATTATTCTTCTGCTTAAACATCACGACTGATGTACTCCAATATGATCTTGATTTTGGTCTCGGTTAATTTCCAAGTACCTGCCGACATTTACCTTTCATCACATGCTGATGAGTTTTATAGCTACCATAGTTCATTGAGAGCATGTTTGGGTAAACTGAAATTTTTTTACTTGAAGTTCACTTAAAAGTAGATAAGTTTTGGAATAAGAAATATTTTATAAATCAAAATAAGAAATAAGTTCTGTATTAGTTACCGTCAAAATAAACAACTTTTTTTTTATATATAGAAGTAAGAAAAATGTAACTTTTTAAAAACATATTTGAAGACAACTTGTTCAAAAGTAACTCTTACTTATTTTTAAGCTTAGCTAATCGAGAAATAGTTCAGTAGGATGGCTCGACTGTCCACTCAAATCATGACACCTTAGACGCCAAGTGGGTCCATCCACCCACTCTATTTCTTTCTCTTACCGACTCGGCGTCCAAGGTCTTATTGCTTGAGTGGTTCGGGGTCCGAGGTAGTGTCGTGATTTGGGTGGATGGTCGTATCACATGTGCATATAGCCTCATTGAAGTTTTTCTCTAGCCAATCGTTCTCTATTGCTCTTAATCTTTTTACAATCTCTTGGTAACCTATAAACAACTTTGCCCTTCTTTTCTCGACGGTTTATTCTTCTTTTTCTATTCATATTTCCATTACACACTCCCTCTCTGTTTGTTTTTCGCATTGTGGTGCATATATCAGATTCAACTAGTTATCTCCAAATGATTGAAATTTTCTGTAAATTATATAAACCCCATTCTTGTTAACCTGCAGCACTGGCTCGACTTGCTTCCAGGCACATGGCGCCTCCTATATAGCACTGGCAGGCACGTAGGACTGACCCTTCGGCAACCTCCTGCCCGAGTTCTTATTGGAGACGTGCAACTAACAGTATCTAAACTTTCAAAGCCAAATGCAACCTTTTCAGTAACATCAGACATTGGCTTCACAGTAATACTTGGACAAGATTGGGCCCACAACAAAACCGGCGTAAATGGAAAATTGCAAGTAAGTTCTCTATCCAAATTGAGAGCAGGGAGAAGGTTATATATAAAGGAAGAACCCAGCACGCAAAATTTTTATACTTCCACATTGGATGTTCAGAATTCTATACTAGAAAAGTTGTCTAGTAAGAAGTGGAAGAAAATAATTCCAATAAAGGAATTTCCTTCTAGTTTGCCTGTAGCTAAACTTGCGTCTAGTGATGTGGAAGTGACAATGAGTTTAGAGGAGCCATTGAGTCGAGACCTCAAAACGGCACAGAATGTAATTCAAGAAATAAGATTGCAGGTGCCACCTGAATTATTTGATCTGTCGAAAATTGTTTGTGGTACATATGTAGATTCTAGGTTGCTTGTCCTTAGATGTGTCAATGGTTCTGCCCTCTTGTTTACGAGGTCTATTCTTTGTGAATAAAAATTGTACATTAAATTCTTGGTTACATTGAAAATATTATCAATATTAATCTGTACAAATTTTTACATGTTTGGGCATGCTTACATGCTTAAATTATAATTTCAGCTGGTCAAACATATTTCTAATCCACACATTTCACAGAGACCCAATCTACAACTTACAACCCACTTTTTATTCATACATTCATCAGCATCTTATATTATAATAAACACTTAAAAAATAGTTTTAGCACTACCAAACATGCTAGCATTAGAAACACTGGCTTTGTTTACGTCTGAATTTTAGCACAATATTTTATTCATAAGCTAAATCAGCAAAGTACAACCACAGATAGTCACTAAACCAAGTTTCTCCCCCATGACTAGAAAACGTGTTGAAATGAAAAATAAAAATTAAGATTTTCACTATTTTTGTTCAAATGGTAACTTGAGTAATAAAATTAAGTCAAAAATATCGAGTATGCTCTTACAAAATGAGTCCTACCCGACTCTCTACTTGACGAGCAATACATCGTTATACGTTTCATTCTCTCGTCCTTTAGTGTTTTCATATGCAACAGAATCGAGTAAATGAGACTTTAACTTCAAAAATTCATTTCTTACATCCATTACTCCCAAATGATTACAACTATTCTCCAGGTCAAGCTTCACCCAAGGGGCTTTTATCAATTTTTCGGGACACTAAGTTAACTAAATAGTTTGATACCTATAAACAATGAACTTAAACAAATACAAAGACTCAAAATGGAAGACGGAAAATTGCAAGTTTTGGGATTACGAAATATTATAATGGAAGGTTTCTTTCAAGAAAAATTTAGAACAATGTTTCGATTACAAAATCTAAATACATAAAAATCTCATTTAGAAATTAAACAAGCCTTTAGAGCATGGTCGCGTGTTCCTTGCTATAATCTTCAAAGAGCTTTCTTCTTTTTCTACTCCAAATTACATGCCACAAAAGATTAGGTCCTTGATATGTCGAGACTGATGGCTCAAGAGGAATAGATCACGTGCCCTACATTATACAATACACAAAAATAAACAGAAAAGGCAAATAAAAAGTCACGAGATAACAAGTATGAATGATTTCCATAAAGAACTCTTACCATTAATTTCAGGAAATAATGAAGAATCCGGTGGAATTGTTTAGTTCAAATCAAACCCTGGCGTTGCAGATCGGTATATGTCTTTTTATTGTAGATGTTGCCCTCTTTGTCTTCATATTCCTCTTCAAGATCAGGGCGCCATTTATTCAGCCCTTGCCGTTCTTGGATTCTCTCCCACAGGTGCTTTGCTTCCTGGGTGATCAAATAATATCGTGCATTATACGTATTAGGGAGGAATTAGGTCAAAACACTTGAAAAAAACTTCTATGGTCACTATCATCTCCTACAATTCATATGTAAGAATATTCATAATATAAATGCAGTTAAAAATCATTCATCAGATGGATCTAAACACCAAATATCTGAAAAACAAATGACATGATAATGACAGTTTGCTGAAAATACGTGTGAAGAAAGCATACCTCAATAGACGTTATTTCATTGAAGTTTTTGGTATTTGGAATACCAAGACATCGCATTCCATGCTGATGTCTCCATTCTTTAAAATGCCTCTCGTAAGCCCTCCGGCCCCAATAACTATGGTTCCCACAAATCTCACATTTGAACTCCTGAAAACAAAGAGAAGAAGATGCTGATATCATCTGAACCAAAACTGACTCGTCCTCCTGGTCAGTCATGAGGTTTTACCCTTTAACGCTTTATATGGAAAACAAATATGCAGATAACAGGTCTGATAAAAAAAATTCAGGAATCCTTTTTTTTGTAAGTTTTCTCCTTCTGTTCTTTATTACTTCTTCTTCTTTGACCGAAACTACTTTGCCCGTTGGAGACTGCTCTTTCGCCCTTCAATCTTCTGACTACTTTCTATCTCTAGGCTTCTTCTTCTGCCGGGATCGATACTTTGTTTTCTTAGCTTGCTTTATTTTTGAAAGTAATTACGCATTTCTTTCTATGTTCAAGTATGCTTATTACTATCCTCAAATGGAAAGCATTAAGCTCATGTTTGGCCAAACTTAAATTATAATTTAAACTGGTCAAACATACTTTTTATCCACACATTTTCGTAGGACCCACAACTTACCACCCACTTATTAACCACACATTCCGTAAGACTCACAACTTATGAGCACATAAAAAATAATTTCAGCACTACAAAACACACACTAAAAGGATATGCATTAGAAGGTATCACTGCCTTTCTTTTTTCCTTCGAGTTCCATTATAACAAGTTTTTGTTACAAAGGAAGTTAAACAATCAATAGGCTGTCACCATTTTCACACCTCACTTTTTTCATTTTCATTCTCATTCTCTTGTAAACCATGTATCTTTCGTTCTCTTTTTTCCTCTTTTTTAAGCTCGTGACAAGGACATTTGGATTAAAAACTGAAAAAAAAATGCCTCTGAGTGCTTAAAAATTCAAGCGACTTCAGCAACAATCTAAGGACATATGAAGTTCCCTTAAAAGCATATAGGTGCATTCAAACAAGAAAATGATATCTTAAATATAGAGGAATATTAAGACATAAATATCTCACTCTGATTCAACAACACTTTCATTTTCCCCGCTTGCCAATATTCATACTATAGGATTCCAACTGACGGGTTAGCATTTTTGTGTAGACCAAGGTAATTTATTAATTTACTATGTTGTAGAAGAATATGATATCGACCATGGCAACGTAGTTGATGGTTAAAAACTTGTAAACCTGTGAATAAATGAACTATTGACTACTTGCTCCTAGAGTACATTGTAACCAATAAGATGAAACTTTATTTCTAATGGCACCATGAACTTGTGATCATAAATGACAATTACCTGACCAAGCCCATGAAGCTTATACAGCCAGTAGGGGATAGGCTTCCCATCCCATCCCATGGGCAATTTCAGGGGATTATAGATCTGCTGCTCTTCATCATCACTCTCAGATTCAGCTTGCACCTCTTCCTGATCAAAAAGTTCAAATCAAACAAAAATATACTGCCAGATAGAACTGCAAGCGAATCAATAGTAGGTGAACATATCCAAATATCAAATGAAGAACTGTTTCAAGATTTAAACTGTAAGGCAATAAAATAACTCATACTAGCTATTATTTCCTCATTCCATCATCTATGAAAATCTATCATACAATGCTGCCACACTAATTGACCTTTGCAATGCTTTTGAGGTGCAACATATGAGAATCGATACTAAAAATGTATTGGAAATGCAAAATATATAATGATATTAGATAGGTCATTATCCTTTATAATTACTATTTCATATACCATGGAAAGCCAATGCACCAACTAGACAATTTTTACGAGGGCAACATTACAACTATCATTCCCCTTTTCTTTCGTGTGCATGTTGGGGTTGGGGGAAATTACCTCTTCACGTTCTGCTTCCATTTCCTCGTATGTCAAGGCCTGTTTCTTCTCGACGTTTTCTTTTGTTCGTATGATTGTCTGTACCGTACAGAAACCAGGGAAGATAAGTTCATTTACGTGAAGGTACAACATCTTTTATGAGTAATGTTGCTAACATGCTCATATGCCCCACTAAATGCACAATTAAGAGAGCAGAAACTACAGAAGTTCGTGGATTATCTAAAATCATCAGAAAGAAAAAGATGGAAAGTTTTTTCTTTCGGAATGGATAGGATTAGCTCACCTCTTGCAACAAGTCACACAACCTTTTAACTTTGGCTTCAATCAGGGCAATCTCTTTTGCATCTGCACTTGGTTGTAGAGTTACAGCATTACCATTTTGTTGTGGACCGCGAGAGCCTTTGGCAAAATGTTTTCTGTCCAACTTCTCAAGAGGTGTATTCTGCAAAAGAAATATAACAAGATCAGTGTGTTTGCCAAGACAAATTCTACATCAAATTGAAAAGGAATCTCACAGACAGTGGCCACCAGTAATTAACGTTAAAGAGACAGAAATTCCTATTTAATTTGTTCGTTCAATCCTCACTGCGAAAGAGAACATACAGAATTTATAGATAGTATATTCATACAAGTACTTGGCAGGGAAGTTATCTACTCAAAGACACAGGGTTAAATAAAGTTGGAACAGTAACAAAATCCAACAGGGTACAAATCTATAGTCATATTTCATTGAAAATGATCTCCTAAGCTTTAAAGAAAAGAAGGGGGGGGAAGCAAATATTTGACCTTATCAGTACCCACTGACTGCAACCATTAACTTGTAAAAAAGCATACCTTTGAAGTGAATGGAACGTAAAACAACCAATAATTGAATTCCCACCACAATATTGACTCAGATGTTTTAATAAATATGTAAATGGTTGGGTAATAACGTACAGTAATCAATCAACCAGCAATTGTATAAAACTGTAGCAAAGGAAGATGAAAAGAGATAGTTATATCAATTCAGTCAAATTAACACATATGTATACTCTTTATTCCATCAAACATATGTAGATGCACAGACACAAAAGATACCCATGTCAATCATCCCCCACCCACCCCAACTAAGGGAAGGGGGAAAAAGTTAAAAGAGAAGCAAAAAGATAGGCCATGGAGTAGGGTTCATCCGCTTATAAGACATCATCAAAAGTTAAAATCTTAAACAAAACCTTAGTAAAAGGATGATAAACCCTTACCTTTGTAAGAAAAAGCCTCTCTGCACGCTGTTGAAGGGTACCGCCTGTCTTCAAACCTAGTGCAGCCAATGCCTATCATGCAGGATATTTTCAATCAATACGTACCACAATTAGAACTTCACATGTAGGTATAGAAGCTATGGATCCAATAACAGGGCATGAAAAGCATACTGGAAATATGCTACAACAAAGAGGTATTTTAGAGAACACGTCTGCATTTATTCATACCGGAAAATTGCATGCCATGCATTGTTAACGCTATTTTGTAAACCATTGCTTGGAATTTGTTTGCACTTGTTAAGCACAGTTCATAACCTTACAGCATGGTGCTACTTAAATCCCTACTCCATTTAAAGCATCCAGTTTATCATTCCTTGATACAAAATATTTTTGTACAGCCCTAAAGCTAAGCACGAACATAAACTTGGACAATGAAATGTGGATCACAATTCCAGTTAATTTAAATTGACCATGCAGGAAAACATAGGAGTGCTTCCATGAACTCCTCCCATACCTCTTTTAGCCTCTCAGGTCCCACTTCCATCAGTTCTTCAACGGTACTATAATAATCAAGATCAATCGCAGAGTGCTCTGCTGGAATGTTACCATTTTCTTGACTCTCATGTTCCCATCCTTCTACCATTCCATTCATCCATTGCTCTTCAAATTCTGTTATCACCTGCCAGAAACCATCACTTTTTAGAAAAATAACATGTATATAGAAAATTAATATTTTTCTAGTAGACAATTCAAACTGAACTCAACTAATCCACTTTTCAGGAATTAAAAAATTTCCCGTATGACTATCCAATAAAATCAAGCTAGGAACTCACAGTTACTTGACCTCCAACCCTCAAAAAAATCAGTAGATAACTATATACTGAGCTAGTGTTAGTTTTTCGATTCAAATCATAAATGACTCTCTTTTAAATTACAATTTCACAGGCAAAATATATTGTCACGCAACACAGCTTAAGATGGTACTGCCCATCGACAGATGCCTATGCACGAGCTGATTTCAGCAACAAAACAGTACAGATCACCATATTTCCCTAGATTAGCCAACACACCTGCTGACTGCATGCACCAAAGCAACATAAATATTTCCCTAAGTATAAACTTATACCGGAAGTTCCCTTACAGAGAGAGAGAAGAATTATAATTTTATTATAACGAAAGGATAAATGTAGAGAATTAATTCTTCAATTCATTGATGAAAATTCTAAAGATTAAGAAAGAATCAAAGAACTGCTTTCCAATTATTGCAATTGTCATTAGCAATATTATTTTAAAGACAGATACAAATACCTAGGATGAGATCGTCAGAGATGAGAAGTAAAAAGTTAAAGAAACACTTGCCGATTATACTTTAATTGTTATGAGGACACAACTGCGCTTTAGAAAAACAAGTGACATCTTTATTACAACAACATAACGAAGTATGATTGTTCTCTTTCATAGAAGTAATACGAGAAGGTTGGCATTTATTCTAAAACTCAATGTACAGGGGGAAATTATTATTCGAAAATGAACCTTTGAAAAAATTCTGCCAAGATCTTGCAGAGGTTCTGTCCGCTCGAAAAAGTATATCAGATACTCCAGTAATTTCTGCAAATATTCCTGGTATTGCCTGTTGAAACCAGAGATATACAGTGGCATTAGTGTTTGCATTATACAAAACAGAAAAGACTATAGATTAGCACGTGCCACTTATTATATTATTTTTACATGGTCCTACACCTGAGAGATCTATGAAGTAATTTCCAATCTTTACACAGCAAGCATTGGATAACTGAGTTGCTTATTCTCCCTCATTGCTAATTTCACTACTACAAGATCTAATCAATAAGCCATAAACTCTTTCTTATTATAAATCCAAAAGATCATGCCTAGTCTTCATGGAAGTCGAATTCTTTTAATCAATACAGACAGAACAAGGAACTTCATCAATAGCCTCCAATGAGTTCCCAAAAGTGCCATAACCAAAAGTAAAAGCATTGGAAGTGGTGACACTATTCTTCATGTACAAATTGAATAAAGGGGCTATTCTCGTATTTGAACCTACAGAGTTATGTTAACAACTCCAGCGTGTTTACTGCCACAATTTTGCAACGGGATAGCTTTTATTCTTTTCATTTACTTCTCTTAAATTTTCTTTGAAATAAGTGGCATTTGGCTATCTTTCTTCAGGAAGGATAAACACTTCCAAAGATTTTAGTCTCTTTTGAGCTCAGGAAGCTACTACCAGCTAGTATCTGCATGTTAAGGTCAAACCCATTTGTGTAAGTAGTAATGTGCAATTACATCACTATTTTTTGCCCACCAATGCCAAACTTCCCAAATGACCCTGTGCTTCTCATTTACAGATGCACCAAGCAGAATTCATATGTACCATCTTTCTCATTGCTTACTCACTTTATGCAATTCCTTTCTCCAAGACGCATATACAGGAATGTATAATGCACATGAAATACAGAGGAAATATCTTTTGAAAGGAGAAATAGAGTCCAAAATAAAAATAAAAATCTTTACCTCGTTAACTTCAATTTGCGAGATATCCTCTCTGGTTGTGAGAACACATCAAGATAAGCGGAGTACTCAATCTGCTCCCCAAATTTAGAGTTGATATAGTCATTGTATAATTCGTGCAAATCAAGGTATCGTCCAACGGCTTCCTGAAGGTAGATATGCAGTTACTAAATCAGTGACACTGGAATACAAAAGACAAGGAACATATACATATGCAGTTCATATTTTTTAAATCACCCATGAAAATCAGAATTCATACTTAGGAAAGAAGTCAAGAAAGCACTCTCACTTTCAGAAACAAAGGAAGGGTAACAACTGGAAGGTTAATCATATAAAATCTTTCCATATACTTAGGAACCCAGTTTGACAACAAATATTTTTTCACTCAAACAGTCAACTTGTGAGGGTTTTAGGCTGACTAAAACCTCAATTATCCTTCAATTGGAGACTTTGTAATCCCAGCACCCTAATAAGTCCCTTACCACCTCCTTAAAAAACATTTAGTTCCAACAGCTTTGTGCAGCAGACAACAGACCATGTGCAACATAAACCCTCACCCAAGCAGAAAAAACCAATCGAGAGGGTATGGTAGGCCATTGCCTCATCTAAGCCAACTGTCCTACTGGTCATTGTTTAAAAATTCCCGATTGAGAGCCTCAGAGCGAGGCAAAGAAAAAAAGCCTCAATGCAATGATTGTGAGGCGATTTTTAGAGGTGCGTGCCTCAGTTGAGTGAGGCACGCGCCTCAAGGCTTGTGAGGCTTGCACTCCTTAATTCTCCAAGCTTATTTACTTTGCCTTAGGCGTGGGCCCACAAATAATAAGAATTCTGATTTAACCCACTATTCCACTAACTGTTACTAAAAAATATTGAAAAATTGTGTTTTCTGGTTAACCTACCTTAAAGATCAGCTATTAGTAGAACATTTAAAATTGTGTTTCTCGTAGACCTACTTGGGAATAGTTCAATGGTACACCAACTAAAGTAATAGTTTCTTTTTTGTTACAATATAGATTTTTGTTTTGTTTGTTTGCACATTTTAAATTGTTTGATTATGAATTTTGAAGTTTGTCCGGTGATCTATTATGTGCTTGTTTTGTATTTTAATAATGTTTTGACCTTTTTTTGGTTTAAAATAAGATTTGCATCTTGCCTCACGAAGGAAAAATGCATTCGCACTTGATTACGCCTTTTTAAACATTGCTATCGGTTCACCAAATAAGTACCCTGAATAACTCCATTGTTAGGTAATTGTTTGAAATCAAAACAATATAACAATGAAATGCCAATATTGATCCTATGATAGAAAATTGGGGCATGCAGAAAACTCCAAAGACAAGGGGCCAAGAAATGGAAAGGCTCCTCATCTTTCTTGAATCATTAGAAAAAAAACATGCTAAAACACTCCTCGAACTGCTCTTAAAAGATTTATTTTATTACATACGTATTCAAAATCAAAACTTCCCATCAATTTTGCCACACAATACCATCCATTCAAATTGCAGTTCATCATAATGGATCTTGAGGACCTCGAAAATAATAAAACACATTGCCCTGTCTTTTTTCTTCGTGTGTGTGTGTGAAAGAGAGGGAGAGAGAGACTAAACCTCCCCGCTGAACTCAATTTGTGGCTCCTCTTTGAGAAGTTGCTCATACTCGTCATTGGCATCAACAACTCGTGCAGCTGGATGTCGTCTATGGTACTCACGAATCTACATATAACTCAAAATTTAGGAAACGAACATTTTCCACAGACAAGCAAAAAATCATAGATAAACAATTAAGTGAAAACTACGCCAATGTTCCTTTCAATCAGAACAAAACCCAAGGAATTGCGTACCTCTTTTAATCTATCATAAAATGCACTAAAAACATTGGTTCCCGTGGCCGTCTGGCCTCCAAGAGCCGCAATCTCATCCTTCCTGGCACTGTCTTTATCTTCATATATTTCAATCTATATCAATACAACCAAATAAATAAACTGTTACTATTTTTATCATTAAATCACCTCAAATGTTACACTAAAATAAAAATGAAAGCAAAGCTAACAAATTGAACAGAAATTACGAGTTTTTTATTGGTGGAGGTGATTTGCTCGATCATATTGCGAACGCGGTGGCTCTGGTAGAGCCGGTCCTTGTTGGACGGCGGCTCGTTCTGGAGGTCCTTCACGATTATCCGCTCAAGCCGCTCCACCTCTTCGTGAGACGCACGCGTCACCTCCAGCAGCGTCGACGACATCGTTTACCTTTCTCTACTCTCTACTTTCTCTCTCGTAGGGTTTTGATTTTCTCCCTCCGGGAGTAGAAGAGGGTTTTCTGAAGGGCGTAATAAAGGAGTACGGTGTCGTATATTAACTGGGAAAGTAAGGAGGGTTTATTTGAATAAAATGTGAGTTTATAGGGAGTTTACTGTAAACTCATATTTTTGAGGGGTGGTTTTGTAAATAGGAATAGTTCGTTGAATTGAGAAATTTTAGATTATTAATTTTACATCATTAAGTATTTTAATCATTTTTTTATCTTTTGTATAACACCCGTGTTAATTTTGGTACAAACCAGCTGAAATTACTCGTCCCGAATTATTTTAGTGGACCCGAAACGTGTCGTACACCAATGATAGATGCCAGCAAGGTGCCGAACTCACCACCAAGACAAACTTTGACTTGCCTTTTACTATAATGATTTAACCATAAATTTGACTGATATTCTCTTATAAATGAGACTAAACCAACTTGAAAAGTAAGAAAATTTTCAAACACGGATATATGTAATATAACCTGAGGGACACGTGCCCTTCTAATGTGTGCCAATCAAAATAAAGTATAGTCAACTCGACCATTTTACTTCACTGTTAACTATAAAATATAAAATAATTTAGAAAATATTATTTAATTTTTTTATTCTAAAAATACAGTTTTTATTTTTGTAACAATTGTCGTTACATTTTTTACGTTTGTTATATTTCCTATAAAAAAAATGTGTGTTACATTTGTTATATTTGTTATTTCTTAAGTTTAAAATATTAAAAAGTAATTGTGAAATTTTAATAGAAAATCAAGTATGTAGCAGAATTATCTCTTTTACTATCTTTTACAAAATAGCCTAAATGTACATGATTTATATCAAAAGTAAGATAGCAAGCCCATCTAATATCTACACGCCACAAATGATATAAAAATACAAAACTAGTAGACATTGGCAAACGAATAATGACGACTTGCTCAACAAAATAGAACGATACAATCAACTAAAAGTATGTTTATCAGTTCTTATAAGCTGGTCAAACATTATTTTTATCCACACATTTCGTATGATCCACAACTTTTATTCACTTTTTAACCACATATTCTGTATGACCCACTACTTATAATCTACAGAAATTTTTACCATAACATACACTAGGTCGAGTGGCTCTGGCTCTCAACTGCGGCCTAATAAGAAAATCGTGACAAAATATATAAGTTTGTAAATCACTGAGTAGAGAGTTTGCAAATAAATATATTTTTTACAATTTATACATATTTACTGAAATTTTGATTTTTTTAGCATACATTTAAGCAATTATAAATTTTAATAATAAGTTTGAATTTTATAATTAGTAAAAGTTACGGAATCTTGCATACTTGTACCTCTAATAATCTAGTTATACATTGTAGAAACACGTTCATACTAGAGCATAGGGGGTAAAATCATTTGGGTACTTCTTTGTAGTTTTAAAATTTAACATTGCATTTAGTGAAACATTTGATAATGATACAATATGCTAATAAAAGATGTAACAAAATTGTTTTTAAATCTTGAAAGAATTACTTATATAAAAACTACTTTGTACTAAAATTTATGCTTGTTTACTAGTTAATTTTTGCAATTCAT
Organism: Forsythia suspensa; assembly: GCA_023638005.1. NCBI lineage: Eukaryota > Viridiplantae > Streptophyta > Magnoliopsida > Lamiales > Oleaceae > Forsythia > Forsythia suspensa. The sequence continues at coordinate 51,072,207 of CM042666.1, forward strand.
GTAATTTACTAGAAGCACTGAAACAATTAAACACTTTATATAACTTTAATGATTAATATAATATAATTAAAATTTTATTTTTTATTTTTTAAAATAAACAGCAGTCGAAATTATTGTGATTTATTCTGGTGTAGCGTGTTCAATGAAAGAAGCAAATCATCATACACGAGGTTTGTGGTGATTGTCGTTTTGAAAGATTATACGGTCTTAAACTGTATTAAAAAGTCAATCTTATTTATTATAACATATAATCTTATGCAGCAATGTCACTCAACATGTAACGTCCAAGACTCCAAGCCACAAAAATGTATAATGTATTTGAAATAATTGCACAACGAAGATATTATAATAAAAAGGTCATACACAACAATTTAATTGGCCCTTTTAAATAATAATGACATGGTCCAACTAATCTCAATCATGCATTTCGAGTGTTTGAAGCGTCATTCAATCTCGTGTAAGTATATTTATACCAGGCATAATGTACACGAACAATATGTTAAGTTGTGAAACTTAATTTGTTGTGCTACTCGAAATTTAGCGCGATGATAAGATCGTTGTGGGGGCTGGAAGGGGGGGGGGATGGCACCATCCCAAAGGCTCGGGGGTAGCACTCCCGAAAGGTCAACGATATTTCTAATTGCTTAAATAAGGTGTTTACGATATTTGGCCTTTGTAATTAAGTTGTCATATAATTTTATTATAACTAGAGAATCTTCATTGGGCTGTTGTATATAACTATATATATAGCCTATTTCTTGTAAACAAAAATAGTCATTCATTATAGTGGATTATTACAGAGGTTGAAGACAAGACATAGTCTAACATTGAAGCGAATCTATATAATTTTTTGTATTCTTTATTATTCGCCATTTATTTATTGTTATAATCAAAACACAATAATATTCACTAAATATGATGGTGCCTGTGTGTACGTGTAATCACGCATAGGGCTCGAATCTCCGTTGTGGTGTATCATATAAGATCAAAGTAATGCGACCAAATACGTGTGCGCTATCTAGTGCTTGTGGGTCCGTCACCACCCTCTGAGATTCAAGAAAACACAATTCATGTCCTTGCCCTTCGAAACTAAAGACGCTGACAAATATAATATACATAGGATATGGTTTAAATATACAATACTCGTCGTGCTTATTCGTTGTCTCAAGGCTACAAAAGAACCTCCTAGTGCTGTCAATATACGGGTGTCAAACCCCAAAACATGCTATCATCAACTACTATCAGGAGCCTCAAGTGGTATGTTTATCCGAATACCAATAGTGCGGTACAACCATAAAGGTTCATCCACTCGTAATCAATAGTCCACATGTTGTTTGGTATGAATGATAATATATATAACAATATATGTCATGTGAGCATACTCGTACCTGATTTCATTATCACAATGCACTAATAAAAACATATAACAATATTACATAACATCACAAACAATATATATATAGCACACTGCTTTTAATGTAATTGAGACCATCAATATTTATCTTAGTTTGTCATATTTAGATTAAAACCTTCTTTAGCCGAGCAGCCTATTTACTCAAGCTTATAAATGTTTAATTTCAAGTTTAGTCATCTCTCTCCCCTATTTATAGAAGAATTCAGGTCCGTTTGGAACAGCTGTGGTGAGTTGAGCTTTTAACGTAGAGAGTTTTTACGGTGAGAACTTTTCACAAGAGAAGCTTCGACAATAGAAACTTTTGTTAAAAAGCGGGTTGATCTGTTTTTGTATGTGAATTCAAAAAGTGCTGTGAATATTAAATAGAGTGTTTGGTTGCATAACTACAAAAGTACTTTTATATAAATTTTATATTTATTTGAAATAATAATAATTAATTATTACATATCTAATATTAGTTTCTTTTATAAATAATATTTATTTCATATCCTATTTCATAACGTTATGATATCACAATTATTTTAATATATATCATATTACTTAAAATTAATTTATTTAAATTAAACATATTAAATGTAATTTGTATTATATTATTGAACACGCCAACATATAATTTCACTTTATATAAATATACTGAAGTGACAATTTTATATAAAGAATTAATGTGGCAAATAAATTAATAAACTTATCTTTGAACTCATACATTGACAAAACTCTTCATTGAATGAAAATATATTTTTTTAACGAAGAGAAGAAGAGGAGCAGAATAAAAGAATTGAAATGTTGAAGAAGATATAAGTTAGAAAGTTTTTATTTCTATTTTTATTAATGATAATTAATGATAGTTTTGATAATTTTAATGTTTCATTAAATGTTAATTGTAGCTTTCCATAAAAGCTCAATATAGCTTTTAGAGAAGCTCAAAATTTAAACTTCTAAAACAACTTTTTAAAATTTTTTTTTTAGTCAACAAGTACTTATTATTTTTTGTCAAACAACCATAAATTTAAACGAAAGCAATTTTACTCTTTCAAAAGTGCTTTGAGCTTCAAAAAAGCCTTTCCAAATACACACGAAATCAGGGGCTTAGTTGCAATAACTATTATCTTTATTTACATTTTTTACCTTGAGGAATTTCTTGCAATTACCTTTTTATTTCCCAAAAATTTACTGACCACGTTTCCTATTTTATGATTTTATTAAAAATTCTTAAAAATTACAAAAAAATTAGGCTAAATATTGACATAATATCTACTTACAAGTGTACCACATTTTAATTGTACAAAAGTCCATAACTTTTATTTATTAGCACACTTATGTCTCTATTTTTTATCGTATTTTTATTATCAACTTTTCATTAATCAGCATATCTTGTCATTGACAACGATATTCATCAAAAAATTCTATTGAGAAATAGTAAAAAGACTTATTTTTTTCTCGTATTTTTAAATAAGTAAAAAATAAATAAAATTACGACTAAATATTTGTCCATCATTTTAAAACATGTTAACAGAATATTTGAATAAAAATCGTCATCTGGGACAAGAATACATGCTAGTTAATGGAAAGTTAAAGATAAGAATGCGATTGAAAAAATTTGAGAACATAAATGTAACAATATATAAATATTAGAAACAATTAAAACATAATTTATATAAAATAATGCAATATGAATAAAACTACTAAAAAATTATGAGTTATTACATGACATGTCCACATTGTTTTACATTTTCCAAAGAATAAATATTTATGTATCTGACCTAAAAATATTAAAAATTAAAGCTTAATCCGTTGTTGTTGTATAAAACAAAATAATGAATTATAAATGTGACTTGCTTCCTTTTGATAAATATTAGATTTGAGATTGATTATATTTATTTAATTAAAGATCATATCTATTAACAATAATATATATAATTAAATAAAAATTGTCTGTGAAATAAAAACTTCTATTAAATTTTATTTAAGTTTTTTTTCAATCTCATCATGACAAGAATCATATTTTCATGTTATGTTTGGTCATGTTTAAAAATAACAGTTCAAGTGCTTTCGTGCACTGGATTGATTTGAAAATAATGAATTTTTTTTTTCTTCAAAACCACTAGGATGGCAAAAAACCACGAGATCCAATCTCATTTGGGGCGTGAAATTTCGGTTAATTAAATTATTGGGACAAGATTGGAGCGGTAATTTTTGCCCGAGACAAGGATCAAGACCATTACCTCCACCCTCGACTTAGTTTTATGTAAACTATAATTTTAAGAATTATATGTAATTATCTAAATATAAATTAACAAATTTAAATGTCGAATGATTGAAGAATGGGAGGATCCGCCCTCTACCTTCCCATAAACGGACATTGGGTAGGGATGTGGTGTTATATAGAGTATGTTTGTCGAAAATTTTTGTAGATTATAAGTACTGGATCATACGAAATGTATAGATAAAAAATTATGAATCTTACTAAATATATAAATAAAATAATATTTGTCTGGTTTTATAAACGTATTTATAATCCCTTGCAGTGGTTGAGACTTGAGAGCCGCTCAGCCCGACCCACCCGGTTGCATCCCGACCCATATGATTGCTTTATGGCTTTTGACCAGGCTTAAAATATTTTGGTAAATTTCAGTCACTTTCAAGCCGTGTGACTTTTGACTCCCTCAGAAGCCGTGGGTTTGAGTTAACATGATCACTCAGAGGAAAAAAATTTAATTAAAATCTCAAAATGTGGAAATTAATGAATAGATCGGCTTCAAGTGAATACGAAGAGCAGCCGGAAGACAATTTGTTGGATGATACTGAAGGCCTCTGCTCTCTTTCCCCTTTACAGGTAAGCACACCATGAATTAGAATCTCTATGAAGATTCAATTTTTGTTCAAAAACCTAGCTGATTATGCATTTCTTTTTGGGTTTTGGATGAGCAGAGATTGTATGGATTTGCTGCTTGTTTAGCAGCTGGGCTTATCTGTATGTTATTGGTATGTGAATCCTACATTTCAGTTTTTCAGTTCTTGAAAATTGATTATGTTATATTATTTATCGGGATTCTGTGGAAAGCTTGAACAAGATTCCTATAGTAATGAATACGAGCACAATTGAAATTCCGGAAGTTCTACACCTGTCTTCCTCAGTTATACTTCTTTCGATCGCCCACAGTATCTAGAGCAGTGTTTGGCTAAGCTTAGAAGTTTACTTATAAGTAAATATATGAACTACAATAAACATTGATCTTGTTGGTCAAACTTAGAAATAAGTTAAGATAATTAATTTGACAGTGAGTTAAGAGTCACTTTCAAAATAATTAACTTCTTCTACTTTTAAGAAAGAATAAGTTATCCAAACATGTTTGGAAACAAACTTTAAGCTTGTCCACATACGCTCTTAGCCTTGGAACTTTGTAGCCTCAGTGTGCTGAATTCCCTTGTTACTTTCTTATTTTATCAAAACTTCAATTTATACAATCTCAGGAATATGTGAGGCTATGTTACGGAATGGGAACACGAAAAGATGCACTAGGTTACAAGGGCAACATAGATGCATTCTGTGAAATTATTAACCAACATTTTACCTTCTTGGCTCTTTTGCAGTCATTGATTGTTTTTGTCAAACCCATCAAATTTGCTCTCCTATTTACCTTTGGCAATGTGCTGGCTATTGGAAGGTATGCTACGATACAAATCGGCTAAGATGTGTCAGTTTATCTTGCAATTGTTGATTGATGAAAATCACATGCCATTATGGTTTGTTTGGTAAGGTGTATTATAAAGTATTTGACAGTATTAACGAAGAAAAAATTAAGTCAAACCTTATTCACTATATTGTCCTGTGTTCAAGTTCTATCGAGACTCCAATACTACATACCAAATATGCACTCAGTTTTATTTGCTGCCAAAGCTTAAGTCTTTGAGAGTTAATGTTTTTATGACTTCCATATACTCAAACCCATAGCGGCCTTGAGCAAAAAGTATACACAGATTGGTACTGCTCAAGTGTTCAAGATCAAAAGTAACGTTTTCCTGTGTCTTGACTATTTATACAAAATCACATGGAAATAGTGACTACTAGGTATCACCTTATTTGCATTCAATTGAGCTGGATTCTTGTTCTTCCTATTCATTTTTTGAGTCTCTGTTTTTGGATCCATTGGCAGCACAGCCTTCCTCATTGGACCACGGCAACAGCTAAGAATGATGCTTGATCCTGTCCGTGTCTATGCTACAGCAATTTATGCAGGATGTGTTTTGTTGGCTCTCATTTGTGCTCTTTTGGTAAGTCCGTGACATTAATTGTATTCTATTAAAAATTAAGTGCTCGATTCTGCTTGTGAGCGTAATCATATGAGGGTGCCTGACTGTGAGACCAACTAGTTGCACAAATTGGCAATTTTTAAGTCTTTTAATGGGAACTGTTAAAATGAAATGCGCATGAAAGGGGAAAGGTTGTGAAGATATTAATCGAATTTTTAGCAAAATTATCTTATCATATTTGAACTTCACTGAGCCGAGCCACATGGGATGCTAACTAATTTTGTTTGCTGGCCTTTACTCTTTAAAATAGACCGTTCTTATGCATCACATTTAGATTAGTTACTAATTAATGAGTCAATATGATATCACGTTTTAAAATGTACTTCAAAGTAAATTGTGAAAAGAAATAAAGAACTGTTGAACAGTTCAGTAATGAACGTCAATTGACTTACCCTTATTTTTGTTCTTATTGTCTTTTCAAGCTTCATTATTGTGCTTAGCTTCCCTTTCTACTAAACCCACTTTTTTATCACTTCGTAGGACATTATGCACCCCCACCCCGAAACATGCATGAGCACACCATGGATCTTTTGATCTGTCCCTATATTTATTTGTTTATTGTTATTTTTTTAATTGGAAATTCATTTGATTTGGTTTCAGGTCCATAGTAAGATTCTAACATTAGTCGCAATCATATGTGAGATCTGTGCCCTTATTTGGTGAGTTTGTCTTCATATCACTTTCTTGCTTCCTTCAAGTATGTTTCCTTCCAGAATTTTACATCTAGTGTTGTTTCAAATGAAATCTTGAGATATCCTTTTTGGCTAAATGAACGGTAGAAGTCGAATATGGACACTTAATAAAATGGTAATTGGCCCATAATTTGATTATCCCTTAGAAAATATAGTATATCACTCTGCCATTTCTGTTCATTTGGGTGACAGAATTCGAAAAATATGAAATATGTAACTATGTCAAATTCTACTTCAGAAAAATTACTTGGATTATTTCGAACAAAAGTATCAAATTGAAGAGGGGAGCTAACATCATAACCATCATGTGTTAAGACGACTCCTTTCATGTGTTGACCACAGTGTCTAACATCCTGCACCCACTCTTTCATAAATAAGGGTAATTGCATAATTTATCAAGCATTTTAGAACACTCCTTTTATGTCCCTGTCTTCTTGTTGTTCCTCCAATAATGACTGCATTCACACTTCAGCTCTCTCCATCTCTCTTCTCTTTCTCTCACAACACATACAACTCCATCTCCCTCGTCACAATTTTTTTCTTTTTACTTCAGGTTTTGCATGCTTTCTTTCTTTCTTTCTTTCTTTTTTTGTCAGTTGGAGTTTATACAGAATTTCCTGTCGTTATTTCAATTTTGTTCTAATGACCTTCAAAAAGTAAAATGTGGATCTTTTTTTTGTGAAATTTTTCCTTTTCGTGATCAGAAAGTTTTCCTTGAAATCTGAGTTGAATGATATCATGACTTGGCGTTCAATAGAATCACATTGGGTTGTTCTGTTGATGAGCGAGAAGACATAAATTGATTAGGAAATATTTGGAATCTAAATTGCTCGTGGCGTATGAAGCCAGATATTAGAGCTGAGGTTACTTTTGTAGCTAAGCTTAAGTTCACTTATAAGTAACTAAGCTATAAAATAAATCTCTTGTTTTATGGGACAAATTTGAAAATAACTAAGTTACTTATTTTGATAACAAGGTAAGAGTTACTTTTAAAATAACTTTTTTAACTTAAAATTAAGAAAAAAGTAAGTTATCCAAGCATATTTGGAAATTAATAGTTAACTGAAAGTAACTTTTACATTATTTTTAGCTTAGCCAAATATCCAAGTTGATGATCGAGCTCGGCTCCAATTCGACATCAAAATTTCGTTCAACCCCTGCTCGGAAAATAAACTATGTCAAGCTTGAGTTTTTTCGTGATAGTAAAACGTATCACTAGCAACCTAAAGCTCAACTCGAGCCAGTTAATTTATTCCCCTACTTGTTTTCTGGTTATGCAAAAAGGCTGACTTAGAAAGTCAACAATGTTCGTTGATCTGAATCATCGAGGCACACATTGAAAAGTTTTATGGCATTATTTCATAACCATAGGAAGCCGTTATATTTTGTGCCTGTGAGAGAGTGATGTCCAAGGATCGGGATATCACCAATTGCATCCCAACCAGATAATGTTCTAATGCACATCCTCTGTGGAGATAAGTAATTTCTGAATCTCCCGAGTAAGTAAAGCATTTACCATGTCCACAAGAGCTTACATGTTTGGCTATGCTTAATAAATAAATAATTTTTATTCAAAAGATGTAATTGACACTAAAGCAAGAGTTACTTGGAAAACAATTAACTTTTTTTTACTTATTTTCAAGCTTAGCCAAAATTGATGGTGGCAAATGTATAAGTACCTTAAAGTCTTTGATTTGCTAATTTTGAATTTACAAACTGCACCTTTTAGGTTGATAAACTTGTTAAACGTTTGATATAGTAGGATTTGATATCTGTTTATTGCCTTGAATTAATTTCACTCCATTCGTTGACACTAAATAAAATGGAGTTCTGCAATTTAAACCACTAACTTCTTAAGCTCTGTTATTATTATCTCTCTTTTAATTTGATCTAACTTTTAAGATTTTGTACCATTAATACAACCGTTCTTCGACCATTTCAGGTACAGTTTAAGTTACATACCTTTTGCTCGGAGAGTGGTTTCTGATATGACTATTCGTCTTTTTGACACCGAAATCTAGACTATTCAATTTACGTGTGCTTTTCTAGTCAATTGTTGAAGAAAATTTTGAAGCTTTAGATTTGGTTGTTTTTTTATCAATCTCTTGTTGAGATTGAATTTCGATTCATTCTTTTGTCGGCACCCGAAGTTATTGCTTAAAGGAACTCGGAAAATGGCCAAAATTGTGCTGCATTTGAATTCAGATTCAATCTTTTGTTTGGTTTTTACCTCAGATTTGGTGTTCTTTTTGATCCATCATTTTATATAAACTTGTGCTCGGGATTTGAATAAGAAATGACTCTATCGAAATCATCGTTTTTCAACATGAAAGGAGTATGTTATTTTGCTTTGTTAATAGGTTGGTTGGCGAGAATCATGGCTAACTTGAATTTAAATCAAGCCATGACATAATATTTGGAATTGATGCATTAAAAAAGCACAATCACTTGCGTACGTCTGCCCTTTCTCAAGGCATTCCATTCTCACCTCTATTTTCGATAGGAAATATTTCTCCAAACATGGAATGTGAATCAAATCCATGCTTGGTTATTTGTCTCGGAACAATTTTAGAGAAGTCGTATAGTATTTCGAATTATTTGTTGATACTGGTACGTCAAGAAAGTTTTGTGACTGCTATACCCCGTCCCTTAGCTGGACATAGTATGTCCAGCTCTGAGGGCCCTAGGCTCGCCTGAGCATTGTAACATAAGAGAAGCCTAAGTATTTCTGTAAAGCAAAAGCCCAAGCCTATCAATCTGCAAAAGGCTGCAGCCTTTAATCTTTTATTTTTTTATTTTTATGAAAAACACTATATGTTTGGGCCCTAGCCTACTCCACCCTTGCTGTTAAATTAAGGGCCAGTCCAGCACGGCCCATTAGGAAAAGTGAAATGTGCTGGACTAAGGATGGTCCTGTTCAAATCATTTTGATAATTTGATATTTTTTTGTCCATTTAATTTAATGTAGGAAAAATTTCCTATTTCTAGATTTCAGAATAAGTATTCATGATTGACCGGTTGGTCGAGCTATATATATATATATATATATATATTGGAGGGCCAGAGAGGTTTATGATTGATCGGTTGGTAAAGAAACTTTAACGAAATCTATCTTTCGTGTCAGTCCCACCCCGGTCCTATGAGCTTATACATATATATAAATATATACATTGGAGGGCCAGAGGGAAGCCAACGGGACAATGAATCTCCATGGCCGACACGAGAAACACATGTTGATGTGCAACTAACTTAGTGGTGGGTGGTATGAACAATCAACATCTCAACAACCAAAGTTGGTAAGTCTTTGTAGTTATCATATTTGCTTTGTCCCACATCATAAAGTACCAAGATTTTCCCATTTCTCTGGAAAGTTAGATGCTTTGCAATCACAATTCCTCTGGTAATTTGAGCTTCTCTTTCATCAATTGCAACCCAATTTTTACCATTGGAGGTTCGATATAAGATTTATTATTCAAGGACGTTGATGAGATCCATCTATTTAGCAGTAATTTAAGATGATCTTTTGCTTGTATTATTACCAGTATCAAATATTGAGTTATTCATAGCATTATTGTCTTCCCTATTCAGTGCGAATTGGTTATTTATTTGTACCGGTTTAGCTGACATCGCATTTGCATATTCGGTATCAAATGAGAGCTACGAGCAAATAAAACATCTTCTGGGAGTATCAATACCATGACATGAATCTTAAATATACACAAATGTGATTCCAATTTTGAGTTCGTAGAAATTTGATAAGTTGGACTGAATAACATGGGAAATTATTAAATAGAAAAAAAAAATCCAATCTTATTCATGTAATGCCTAGTCTTCTATTGTACAGTATTGCATTTTCCCATTAAAGAAAATGAATCAAATTAAAAGGTCAAGTTGACTATAGAAAACTTGAAACAAAACGGACTTGTTACATATTACAACAAATCGTTGAGATGTTAGTTAATTAAACGTATCGAATAATATTTTTTTTATAAAATATATAAATAAAAAGATAGGAAAGAATTAATATATTATTAATTATGGGAAGTTTGTGTAAAATGAGTACAAGGAAAACTTTCCATCAAGTCATCGAATGGCACGGGTTTTGACTAAAGCCAAGTTGGAGAAACTATTAGTTTTGTGAGTGCAATTATCATTTCTAACCTTAGTAGGTACTAAGTGGGTAGGTGGAGGCATGTTACATAGTGATTATTAGTGTGATCTGCTACCTCATTTTTATCTTACTTCTGAAGCTGAAAAACGTGTTAATATGTTTGTGTTTGACTAATCTTAAAAGAATTACTTATAAGTAATTTTTTTGTTGGTTAATATTGAAAATAAGTGAATTACTTTGAATGCAATTCTTACTTTACTGTCACGAAAAATAAAAAGTTTTACTTGTGAAAAAAATAAAATAAAAATTGATGCCTAAATTTTCACCTACCAACAATGCAAATGATGTCTTGTCAGCTTTAAATAATTAACCTACCACCACCAATTTCAGTGTAAGCCAATAATTCAAAATCAGGGCCCTCGCCATAAAATAATTTACTCTTTAGTATTTGTAAGAGATTTGTCTGCTGAAATTTGGGAAATTCAGACAGAAATAACAATTTAACAAGTGTAATTAGGTTTCTATTTGGTTTTTTTTTTTTTTTTTTTTTTTAGTTCGGAAGACTTTCAATTTACACTGCAAAATTGGAGTTGATTGTTTAAATTAATTTTAGACAGAGTATATTTGAAATTGATGTAGTATCTAATTTGTTACGTTTCAACGATAAAGTGATTAGTGTATTTTGACAAAATTATGTGTTTGTGAAAATATTTCAGAAAAATTATGAGAAATATTTCACCACTATTTGCACCACTATTTGTGGCAGAAACATCTTAAGTAGAGGAAATGTCTAGGGGCAACTGGCAGAATAGGCGGAGTTGATCATTACCATCTCTTGCCCTCATCAAGAATTTTTGAAGGCGCGGATGGGTATAAAAATACTCATTTATCGCTCCATTTAATTAATTAATTAATTTTTAATATATATATTTTATTTTTTATATACAATTTAAATTTTAAAATATAAAAATAAATAAAAATAAAAATATTTGGGATGAGTTCGGAGAATTTGGGGCAGGACCATGATTTCCGTCCCCACCCGTTTAGTAATTGGGGAGGGGCGGGTTTTTTTTGCGAATTTTTTATCTCTATGAAAAGTTTATTTTGTTGGTATAATGTTTTTTTTAAGAAATTGTTTTTTTGTTGGTATAGTGTATTTTTTTTATTAGTTCAGTTGAGAATTTTTTGTTGTTCTTTGTAGTTGACTTGCGTGTAAAGAGGTAGTTGAGTGGATTGAATTATTAGAGCGATTGTATGGTTCATCTAGACTAAATTAAGAGTTATCATTTTTTCGATCGAGTGCGTGGTATTTGATATTGAGACAAATGGCCAAATAGTTGGCTATCCGGTGGAGTTAGAAGTTTAAAGTGGGTTACGAAATGTCAAACTTGAATGGGTTGGCTTCCTTTTCTCCTCTTGAAATAGGGTCGAGGTTAGGAGTCCTTGAGCTTGATCATAGAGACAGATGTCCATCTTCAATCTATTCCTCTTGATTATTGATTGTATTATATACTAGTTGTTCTTTTTGCACCACCTTAATTAGTAGATCTTTAGCTCATAGATAGAATTGAAATGTCCTTGTTTCTTATAGTACTAACTCGAGATAGGAGGAGATAGAGATAAAATTTACTTGCACTCATAGATTTGTTTTACGGATCGAAATAAAACAATTGTTATCTCTTACACATTGAAAGTTTTTCAAGTGATTCAATCCAATTACATACTGGAAGTTCGAAGTTTGGATAGACTAGTTTCACTTGTTGCTCGCTATAATTCGCTTTTTCTGCGTGTTCTATCTTGTGTAGTGTAGTGACCTACGAACTATATTGAAGGAATCTAAAAATTCGATCTAGATGAAATTAAATTTAAAATATTAACTCAGTGTTGACTAGTGCGGTTAATTTTGGCAACAAAAATATATATTAACACGATGTCAATTATTATTAACGGCCTTGAAAATTAACTTAGGGATAGCAAAAAAGTGTTAGAAAAACAAAATGGGTGGGGTGGCTTATTCCACGGGATGCTCTAAAGTTCACGTCATTATAAATATAATAATTGAATGAGAAAATGTAAAAGCGTGCGTTTGGTATGTAAATTGTGCATATCTAAAGTGATTCTATAGTGTTTGATTTAGATTTAAATGGTGAAATTTCATGAAATATATTAATACATGCAAATATTCATACATTTATACACACAATACATGCCATGGATGAAAATTCACCATTAGAAATCTTCATCTTTTAAAATTAAAAAGTTGAGCTCAAAATTAAGAATAGAGAGTATTCAACGAGTTTTGTCCAAGTAAGACTCTTTTAATTCAAATTATGTAAGACTCTATCCATTTAGTGATAAAAGACTTTTTTAATTAAGTTTGAATAAAAATTTATCACATAAAACAAGGAAGATCTGGACGTTCTTTTTTACAAGCACATTTTGCCCATATTCAAAATTAATTTATAATTTCATTGCATAACACTACATATATATGCGTGCACACTTGCACATACCTAGATGGCGGTGTTCAATAGTGGAATATACATATTTTTAATGTATTAACAATACAATATTTATTTTATTAATTACAAATATCATATATTGAATTCAACTATTGTAATTTGAATTTCAATTCTTAATATTATACATTTAATGAATATCAAACAAACTGAACCATACTTGTAATTCGCATAAAATGAACTCTAAGAATTTCTTAAAACATAGTATTTAATTACAAATTAAAATCCATGATCATAATCCCCCCAATCCACCCTTTTTACTCAAAAATTCCAACGTTACAAGAACTAATCCACCCTTTTTGATTTTGATTAAAATCAAAAAAGTTGATGAAATTACAACGTTATAAGAATCTAGATTGAATCATTAATTATCAAAATTTTAATTGAAATCAAACGAAAATCAATTTTACTCGAAAGTTCTGAGTCCAGAATCTAGTTCAAAACAAATATTAGGACCACCAATTAAAATAAGTCAAGAATTAGAAACAATTTTACTAGTTTTATAATTTTCATTTTTATTATTTATATAATTACCACTTTGCCTCCGGCCACTAAATTATGCTCTTTTAAGTCCATGCTTGGATTGAATTTTAAAAAGATTGCAAAATCTAAAATCATAACATGCCACCTCCCGCACATACTACGTGTTTGTTTTATATAAAAAAAAATTGTAAATTATACACGATGAGCCCTACAAAATGTGCAAATAAAAAAATGGATAAAAGTTATGAGTTCTACATATATAATGTATAGATAAAAATAATATTTGATCAATCTATAAATACTTATAAGCACTCTCTAACATGCTATATGACCCACACCCAACCGCCGCCGCCCCCCCTCCACCCCCATACCCCAAACCATATTTTGTTTAGTATTTGATTGAGTAGTTTATTAGAGAAGTAAAGGGTTTGGGACAACTTCTGTATTGAATAATGAAGTTAAAAAAAAAAAAGCAATATTGGCTGTTGCAGTGGGTGAAAAGTCTCCTCACTGGCTACTCTCAACTCCTTTCTGATTCCAAAGGCCACTCATTTTGAAGAGTCAGTCGAACTGTACACACTGCAGACAAATTCACAGCACAACTTGCTGCTTTTAAATTCAAAACATACCAATCATTGAAGTTGAAACACGCTGGCGTTTTTATGCAGTTTTTTGGCTTATTTGAACAACACTTGTATGCCAATTTGCATTTTGTGTGTCAATACATGCATTTTCTCCTAGAATGAATCTTTAACTAACAACTGCAAAAGGAAAGTTAGATTCGGGGTGAGTTGGAATTGTTTGTCTGTGTTTTTTAATTACGAGTATTTTGTAGATAGATAAACAAAGGTAGAATTCCAATTCACACTTTAATAATTACTAATAACAAAATAAGATTCAAGAACTCGATCTTTCATAGTTTGTATATAATTAAAAAAGACATGTGGATTTGCATTTTGTGTCATACATGTTGAGTAGAATGAATATGCATGTAACTAACAGCTACAAAATGAAAGTCGATGCGTAGTGAATTGAAATTGTTTGCCCTCATAAATATATTATGAGTATTTCTTAAACAATAAAAAGAGTAAAATCCCAACCTACACTTCAAATACTAATAATAGAATAAGACTCACCACCATAAAATGACATTTTATAGTATAATTGAAAAAGACTTGTGCCAATTTACATTTTGTGTCATACATGTTGTGTAGAATGAATCTTCAACTAAGTGCTCAAAAGGGGAAGTTAGTTATGTAGTGAGTTGAAATTGTTTGCGTGTTAGTTAGTTACTAGTATTCCTCAAATGTCGTGCTAGACAATAAAGAAAAAGTAGAACTCAATACGGTATGATTTTTTGTAGTTTGCATATATAATTGTATTTATAATTGAAAAAGACTTGTGTCTACTTGCATTTTGTGTGACACATGATGTGTAGAATGAATCTTATACTGACAGTTACAATAGGAAAGTTAGATTAGTGGATAATAGAAATTGTTCGTCTCGACTAGTTAATTATGAGTATTTTTTAAATGTCATGCTAGACAATATAGAGAGACGAATCTTGGACCTAAATTTCAACATCTAAATAAAGGAACAAGACTACATGCCTTTTGTAGTTTGTATGTAATTGTATTTATAATTGAAAATGACTTGTGCCAATTGGCATTTTGTGTCATACAAGTTGTCTAGAGCATTGAATCTAGAACAAACAGCTACAAAAGGAAAGTTAGATACGTAGTGAGTTGAAATTGTTTGTATGCAGTATTCATTAAACACCTTGCTAAACATTAAAGAAACAGTTAAATATGTCTTGAACTTTAAATTGTTTGTATGCAACGAATTCATTAAACACCTTGCTAAACATTAAATAAATGAGTTAAAGATATATGGAATGAATACTTTAACTTCAACTACTTCCAATAATTCATTCTACAATCTAATAATATTGATTATGTGGCGTTTATTTTTAAATTAAAAATAATAAAACTAATCTACTTAACACAATTTTAAAAATTAAGTTAAAATTAAACAATTCTTGACCATTCTTCTCACATAAGATCTAGATGTAGGGCGAAGGAGTCTTGCATCTTCTATTTTTATAGTCTTGCGTCAACTTCACATAGTATTCCACATGTGCGTTCAAGAAGATATTCTACAATATCGGCATTTAGTACATTTGCCAATGTGGCGTACATTTTCTTCCAATCCATTGAATGCATTGGAGATGCTCTAATAGTTGAAAAAGAATCGCTAGTACAACATGACATTTTATTCATTCATTTCAATATATCTTTTGAAAACTAAGAGAATATCTAGTTTGTTATTGTAATAACATTCAGAATGGACATAATTAGATATCGAAAAGAATTGTATAAATAAAATCAAACAATTTCAAAAACAATGATGGAATCGAATAAAATCAAAAATGTTCTAACATTCTAGATAGATATTTTAGTGTTTTTATACTTCGAATAAAATTATAGATCATTAACTTTTATATAAATGAGTGACAGTTAGCCAGTGAGGACTCATCACTCATTGCAATAGCCAATATTGCCTTCTTCTTCTTCTTTTTTACATTGAATATAGAAGTTGACCCAATCCGTTCACGTCTCTAATAGACTACTCAATAAATAAATTAAAAAACAAAAACAAAATATGGATGGTGGGGTAGGGTAAAAAGGAGTGGGGGCGGGTATTATGATCTTGGATTTTATTCTTTATTTAAACTCAATATGTTAAGAAATTCTTGACTTGATTTAGGGCAAGCTAGTATGGTTGAAATGTGTATTATTGATTTGAGACCATTGCATTAAATTTATATTGTATAGTTTAATAATATATTTAGGCATTTTTAATATGTTAAGAATATGTGTATTCATCGACCAATCACTACAGTACAATATGTGTGAGGGCATGTTCATGTATATGAAGTGTTTTATCAACTATCAACTATCTTCAAAATTACTTCTAAAAATGATAAATTGTGCTGGGATAAAATGGGGTTTGGAAACTCCTCCTTAGGGATGGTAAAAATATCCGACCCGCCCCAAACCCAATTGATACTCGATCCCAATTGAACAAAAATTCTCGATCCGCGATCATCGGGGGCGGCGTGGGCGGGCGATCCGGATCCGATCCGATCCGCCCTGTTTGAAAAAAATATGATTAAATAATAAATAGATGAAAATTTGATGCTTAAATTACAATTTAGAGGCGGCTGGAGTTAGCCAAAAAAAAATTATTTAAAAAAAAAACGGATGAGTATACGGATCAGGGCTCTGATCCGCCCCGATCCGTATCGATCTGCCCCAAAAAAATAGCGAATCGCGGGGCGGATTTGGATCTCCAATAATTATTGCGGGACGGATTGGATCAGGCCTGATCCGCCCAGTTGTCATCACTACTTCCCCTTTTTTCATGTATTAGTCTTATTTGAATTATGCTAAAAAGTGTTAAGATATTTTCTCAAAAATTGGTAGTCAAAACTTGGAAGACATCTATGTTGATTAAAATTCAAGAAGTTTCTAAATCTTGGATACCTTGGTAGTCAAAACTTGGAAGACATCTAGGTCGACTAGAATTGAACAAGTTTTCAAATCTTGGACACCCTGGTAGTCAAAATTTGGAAGACATCTAGGTCGACTAGAATTGAGGTCATACGTTAACTATAAATTGAAGTAGTTTATTCTCTTTTGTAGATGTGTCTTGAGGGTTTTAGAGAGAGAAATTGTAACCCTAACATCCTATTTGTTTTTGTTTTTTTTTTTTTGTTCTCTCTGTGAGTTGTACAAATAGTAGAAATTGGTGGGTGTGGTAAAGCTTATGATATTATTTTTTTTGGGATATTTGGAGATTTTGGTGAGTGAAATCTATATGATTGTAACAATTTTTCATATAGTTTTGACAGTTCATAAATTTTTCTCTATCTTTTATATTTTTCTATTTTGTTATTTTTCTCTGAACAAATATTTTGTGGGCAATAAAGGAATTAGTCTCAATTCCCAACAAAAAATTCTATTTGGATTGAGTTGTTAGAGTTCATATATAAATTGAATCAATAATTTGCATATGTTTGGGAGTGCTTTTCAGCACTTATAAACTAGTCAAATATTATTTTTATCTATATATTTTGTAGAACCCATAACTTTTACATACTTTTTATCAATACATTCTATATGATCTACTACTTATAATTACTTATAAGCAAAGCCAAACAGAAGTGATCATAACAATTTTCGAACGACTAATTTGATAAATATTAAAGAATTTATGTTTTTAATTAGAAATTTCTTATAATATCAATGCATCACCAATCATGGTTTCCCAACTGCTAGACAAGGGATATTTACTTAACTTATTTGGAGGTCCCAAATGAATTTTATTAAAGTCTAAAATACTCCAAAAACGTCATTGCTTTCATCCCAAATTGATCAATTTGAGGTCGCCGCGTCTTATTACATATTGCAAGTTGTAAGATAAATACAATATTATTGACAAAATGAACAACACTAGGCAGCCATATTAAGCGACCAAGATTTAGCATAAATTCTTTTACTAGGTAACGTGACAATACAAATTACTTCAGAAGAAACAAATATATTCTGACTTTCATGATACGTAAGTACGTATGTTAAAAAAATTATAAAATTATCTTGCATCTCAAGCTTTTGTTCTCCATTCTCAATGAAAACGGACTCTAATTTTGAAATCGTCTAGGTCTGATACGTAATCATAAAAGCAGTCCCGAGTCATGCAAGTTGTTAACCTTTAGATAAATACTCTTACTTAATGGTGCAGGCCAAACTCTAACTTTATTATTCATTTTGTTTTAAACTATAAATTAAAGATAAAATAAACATTATTATTATTATTAATAACACCTAATTGATATAATTACAAATAATTAACTACTATAAAAGAAATTAAAAATATAAAAAATGTCACGGAAATCGAAGAAATCTTTATGTATCTCTAACGCAGTCAATGAATAACAGTACCATAAATTAATTTATTTTCATGAATATTCAATTTTAGAATTGGAATCTTTTATAATAATGTGCATCCATTCACATAATTCCGAGGCACTCTTGCTATTCTTTATTCAAACCTACGAGGTCCATCTTGCTTCTTCAAATAATTAATTAGTCACACATATAGTTTTTTATGTTTTTCTCAGGTGGCAAATGACAGATTCTTTGCTACTAAGAATATGTTTGTATGTATTTATAAGAACTTATAAGTCGATTAAACATTATTTTCATCCACATATTTTGTAGAATCTACAACTTTTATCCACACATTTCGTAGGATCCACTGTTTATAATATACAAATTTTTTTACCAAACATACTCTAATTAAATATAAATTACTACACACGTCAAAAAGTTTTATTTTATTACCCAAATGACAAAAGGAGGAAAGAACTAACTTTTCCTTTTTCCTTTGTGGATCACAATTTTTTGTATTATAAAATGTGAGTAACGAATTCCCTTGTGGTTATAGGAGCCAAGACCAAAGTTTTAGGTTCGTTTTTATAATCTAGATTATTACTAGGTTCGGTTTGATAATCTATATTTTTATTAGGTTGGGATTGTCATGATTTTAAAATTTAACAGTGTTTCTTAGAAATAAAGAAGCTAACATGTAAAATATTAGGTGTTAGGTATAAATAAATCTAGGTTAAGTAGTAGGTGTCTCACCTAACTCAACAAAAAATAATAATATATTTTAATTATTAGGGTTTTTTATTGCTTAAAGCGTGGTTGGTGAGGGTTTTGATATGATTTAAAGTTAATTAGGTCAATTAATAAACCAAAGAAATGGATTCATTAAGAAGATAGAAAGTGACATAAAACTCTTCAAAATAATTAAAAAATAGAGAGAATAAATATCTTTTACACTTTGAAAAGATAAATATCTTTTAAAGTTTGCGATGAGATTTAAATTTTTAATATTTACTTTCAATTAGTAAGAGCTTAGCTAGCTACTTATGTCGTTTCCGTCCCAAACATATCTTTTACACTTTGAATTTGTTGATTTAGCTATCAAAAATTGATACCAAAACAATAAGTAAAATTGGACAATTTTACCTATATTACGAGATATATATAATAAAGAATATTGAATGGTGAGACTTAGAATTATTAAATGTACCATTCACAAAGAATGAAAGAAATATAGACATCCGTTACATATTAATTTGTTACATAGATTCATTTTCAAATATTCTATTTCAATTAAAGATATATAGAGGTACCTTATATTAATTTGTTATATAGATTCATTCATTTTCAAATATTCCATTTCAAATAAGTAATTACGGAAAAATAAACACAACATTGACTTCATTTTTATGAGTAAATCATGTGTTATTTTTTTTAACAAATTAATAGAGCTAAAACTTTCAAGTAGTGAAAGGCTAAAATGAATATTTATGTGAGAATTTTTTTGCGTCAAACACGAAATTAGACTAAATTAATCATCAATATTATGAATTATATTGGTGATGTAAAGGTTAATTGAATTGTCTTGGCTTAGCTCTCAAGCTCTTGTATGTGGTTCGACCTACTCGATCTCTCACAACCGCCTAGCATGGGGATCCTTGACTTCTTTCTTCTTCTTTTTTTTTTTTTTTTTTTTTTTTTAGGCCAGGTCAATGTCGAATGTCGAAAAAAAATGTGCATAGTATCGTATCCAAAAACAGAGCTAGTCTAGCCTAGTTTCACCCATGTTATACCTTCAAATTAAATAAAATATTTGACAAACTTGTTGTTTCTAGTCATAGAAGAATTGAGA
Organism: Forsythia suspensa; assembly: GCA_023638005.1. Taxonomy (NCBI): domain Eukaryota; kingdom Viridiplantae; phylum Streptophyta; class Magnoliopsida; order Lamiales; family Oleaceae; genus Forsythia; species Forsythia suspensa. The sequence goes on from CM042666.1 coordinate 51,092,538, forward strand.
TTCTAGTCATAGAAGAATTGAGATCAATAGAACAAAAATAAGCATTGGATCAATCTCTTATTTAATTTCAACTTTCAACATAATAGTTTTGAGAGGATGTTAAATATATGAAAATATTTCATATTTACATAACATTGGGATTAGAGATGAAAATCCTATCTTTGGCATTGAATCTAATCAACAAATATTGTAACTCATTTCTACCTTTATATTAATTCTTTGCTTTTTAGTAAATTTTAATATTACAAAGTACTTATTTCTCTTCATTCAATGTCAAATAGTTGACTTTCTCAAAATCACTTTTGGCCAATGAAATCAACAAGATCGAGAATAACACACGATCTACTCCAAATACGCACTTACATCAATAAAAAGTGTTCTTTTATTCAAATATTGCTAAATTTCACATGCTTGGCTAAGCTTAAAATATATTTTAAATTAAAATAATTGATGTTAGTCAAAATTGAGATAATAATAAAATTATATATAGTGAAACTTCACTATCAAATAATTATCAATAAAGAAGTAATATAGTCAAATATGTTTGAAACAAAAAAATAAAAAAAAAAAATTACTTGAAGTTTAACTTATTTTTAGGCTAAGACTTAATCGGTAATGCTCACGAACGATATAGATATTAACTAACCCATTTAATTTAGAAATCTTACATATTTATCAATTGCTTCTAATTTAGACGTATTAGATTCTCTCTTTATAATGAAGATCGATAAATTTAAAAAATACTTTCAAATTCAAACCTAATAAAAATCTAATTATCAACCGCACCATAAACTTGGGTGTTGGCTCCTATTACTAAGTACTAACAAGGGAATCTGTTACTTATCTTTTATTATGCTAATTATTTGTAAACTACAAATGGTAAAAGAAAAGTTGGTTTGGTTTTCTCTTCTCTTTTGTCTTTTAGCTAACTAAGTAAACCTTTTTAATTGCGTGATTTTTTCTCTCATATATATAATATTTGTTGGGTATATAACATGAATTGGACAACCATGTGGGAAGTAGTGATAAGGTTTGGTTTCGATGAATCGGCAAGAGTTGAATCATAAAACCCTTAAATGGAAGTGTTAAGAGTCAATTAAAATTATAGAAGATGTTTAAAATACAACTATATCTATAATTTCTATAATTTTGTTCTAAGTCATCTATCTTTGATGTGTATATAACATGGATTAGATTACATTGTAAAAAGTGGTGACAAGATTGTTAAGCAAGAGTCAAATAATAAGACCCTTAAATAGAAGTAGATTGCATCGCATGATTGGTGATGATTATATGTCTTCTTTTCTTCCAAGTGCGACGACAGCAGTGGTGGAGACCTGCAAAAGGTGGTGGGGCTTTGTCCCCCGTTTCCACTCCGGCGTGATAATTAGTAGGGGATAAACTCAAATATACAAAATAACAATATTGAGTATGTATGTTGTGTTTTTACTTGGAGGGTTGATCTCCTATTTATAGAAATGACCCGCAGCTATATTTTCAATGGTCATTAATGGTGGGTGCCTTTTCATCTTCTTCATAATTAGGATTTAATGAGAGACGTTTCGTCTTCTTCAACTGCTGGTGTTTCATATTCTCAATGGATGTGGGTGACTGTTGTTCTATAGATCATCTATCTGATTAATTGGATGGCAGCTGGGTTACAGTTGTCTATCTAGTGTAGGCGGGCATATGAGAACAATGAGGCGGGCAGATCGATGAGGCGGGCAGATTACTTAAGACAGGCGTCCATAGGAAAGCAGTAGTCATCTACCAAAGTGTAAATATATTTATCATCAATTGGTAAAAATAATGAGTATGAGATTATGAATTACTAATAATGTGATGCCACCTCATCGTGGATAGGATAATTGGGTATGATATCAAAACCCGCCAAAGATAATAATAATTCAACATAAATAAATAGTTATGGGAATGAAGAACACTATTTGACTTTTTTTGTATGAGTGAATTATAGATTTTTTTAATCACAAATTATTATAGCAAAAAATTTCTAAGAGTTATAGGTCGTTGCAACTTTTATGTAGGTATCGACAATTTTTTTCAGAAGTTTTAGTTTTTAAATTTACGATATTTTTATACGATATCAAGAATATTACAGATTGATGATAGTTGATTTTCCTCCTCAGAGCACTCCAGGCGATGACAGTGGTGGAGATCTGCAAAAGGTGGCGGGGCTTTTTCCCCGTGTGCCACTCCGGTGTGATAATCAAGATGTGATTAGAATACTTAAGAGCTAAATAGCGATTATAGAATGTATTAGAGTTGTGTGTTGTGTTTTTACCGGGGGTTGGTCTCCTATTTATAAGAATGACTCACTGATGTAACCTTCAACTGTTATTAATTGTGGGTGCCTTTTCATCTTCCCTCTTTATGAGGAATTAATTAGGGACGTTTCACCTTCTCTCAACATTTTGTTTCACATTCCCAACGGACGATGGTAGCTTTTTTATAGATCACCTGTCTAATTGGTTAGATGGCGAGACGAGTTATGGTTGTCTCTGCGTCTTTGGAGGCGGGCATATGAAATAGCCAAAGACGGGCGGAGATAAAGCGGAAAAAAAGCAAGAATTTTTGGGCGTCCCAAAAAAGTCTTTAGCAAAGTGGGTTTATATTTATCATCACAGTTTTATGCACTCGTATAGTCATTCAAAACTTAAATTTTAAAAATTACAATTAAATAATCAATTACTTAAACACCATATATATGTAATGATTCCTTGACTTTATATAATCGTGAAGAGTGCATGTTTGATCAAGTTTAAATTATAATTTGAATTAATCAAAATAATTAAATATATTTTTTATTTATACATTTCTATCACTAACATATTGACAAAAAGAAAAGGAAAAAGAAATGCTTCAAATCTCATTTTCCACGTGCACTAATGACAAAAGGCGGGTGACAAGATGAACCCCAAAAGTAAAGTCACTTTCGTGCATAAAAGGAGCCGTGTGTAAACGATGGGCAAACCCATACTTTTGAAACAAAACCTTGTAGTCATGGGTCCCAAATAGCTTTAAAGAGATTTTGCAATGTGAATACGAGAGATTTACAGTAAATTGTCTCGCTTTCGAGTCAAATATACTATAGAATTAGTCCATATTCGAATATAATCTAATAATAAGTGAAACTAATGACACAAGAAATAATTGTTTTATACATATTAAATTATAGGTATACAATTAGTCTTACATGAGTTGCAATCAAGATTCAAAAAACATGATATTAGGGGATGAAGATGAATTCGAACCCTTTGCCCGTTTTTTATTTTAAATACTTTCAATTACAAAGACTTATTATAGTATCTAAATAAAAAGTTCAACAAGTAAGAAGATTTATTTTGATGTCTAAAGTGTATTAGGGGAAATTAGAGTATTTAATCTCCAACCTTTAAAAGAATCGAATTGATTTTAACTTTTTATTATTATTGCACAATAAATCTTCAATGACTTGATGAAGAAGTTGTGTTAATCTTTATTACATTTTCATGCAGCCCACTTCAAAATGATCATCTTAAGTTGGAAAGCAAAACTCCGCTTTACAAAGTTGGATATACTATAGTAATGAGACCACGTGATATTTTAATATAAATTTGGACAATTTTAGTAGTTAGAAACTAATTGTATAACAATAAAAATAATGATGTGATTAATTTGCCTCTTTTTAAATGTAAAAGATCATTTTGTTATTAAGACAGTGGTTTAGAGATTGACGAATCAAATTTTTTAAAAAAATGCCACCAAGTGAATTTTAAAACTCCGTCAAAATTTGAAAACAAATTAATGCAAAAGTTAAATATCGAATTGTTTGACTTTTTTTATTGACAAACTTGCTTTTTACAAGGACAAATAGAAAGAAAACAAAAAATGGACCACAAAATGCAAATTGATTTCTTATCATTTAAATGATAAGTGGTCACCCATGCTATCACATGTGCACAATCAAACAAATTTATGGCACCATATATACGAGGCCCGTGACAAAAACATTACTTTCTTGGACTTTTTTTTGACTTATAATTAGGTTTAATAAGTTATTTTGGACGTGTATACTATTACAGTTCCGCAATAAAATGTTTCTCAAAGAGTTATTATTATTGGTAGTGATAAATTCCATGCGTCTTCGTACTAAAATTGATAATATAAAAAAGAGAATATAATTTGATAAAGTGAATGATATGAATGGTACATCAACTTTATCTTTATTTCAAAATCATACATATTGAAATTTGTTTAATAATCATATATAAATCACAAAATTGTTTCCATTTATACAAAAAATGAATATTTGTCAGTCAAAACTAATGGATGAGACCACATGGTAAACAGCACACCTACTAGACAGACATTTGACATTATTAAAATATGGTTAATTGCATGAATATACATGGACTTTATCAATTATTTTAAATTATACATTTATCGATATTTCAAAATCATACATGAACTCACAAAATTGTTTTCGATACATACAAAAGTTAACATGCATAAGTAAAAACTAATTGGCCAACCCAGATGGAAAATTGTGCGCTTACGTGATAGACAATTGATATTATTAAAATACATCATGTAAATTGCATTCAATGTTTATGAAAATAATTCAGAAATAACAAAAAAATTGTCATCTTCCCCATAAACCTACTCCACCCAAACCCAAACCGCCAATTGTCATCATCGCCACCGCCATCACCATCACTCTTCCAACGGACCTGCTCCCACATGTTGCAAAACTAGGGGAAGAAATCATCCTTTGTTTCGTGAAGCCACGAAGTCAAAATTGAGGCAGAAATCCATTGTGGTGCTTTCGCAAAACCAGGGGAGATTTTCCTCTTGGATTCGCGATCGAAACGTGCAGGTTTATTTTTTGTTTTTTTTTCTTATATTTTATTTTATTTGAATGATAGATGCTGTTTTGTATGAATGAGAAATAATTTAGTAAATTCACTTATGAATTTAAAACAATTTTAGCTTTTCGTATAATTTTGAAACTACGTATAAAGCTCTTATACCATTTTGAAAATTAATTGTTATTTGACAAATAAATGTGATAAATCCCATTCTTTCTAAGCCTCCGTTTGGTTCTTATAAACATTCGCTAAATTAATTGTTATTTGACAAATAAATGTGATAGATCCCATTGCTCTAATTATCTTTATTTTATCATGTATCCTTGTGTTACCTTGTGTCAGGCGTTCTTATTATGTTAGAGTTTTTTTGTTACTTATGTCCATAGTCTAGATATATGCGTCTAACCCTTGTATAATAATTAAGAGCGGAATTAAAATTTTTTTGGATAGAAACTACTATTTTAAAAAAAATTGCACTACAAAAATTGATTTTTTTCCCTACCCTTTGCCGTAATTAAGTGCTTGTTTGGTCCTAAAAAATAGTTGCTAAAAAGCTGTGGTAAAAATCTTATAATTAATTTTAACTATACATTTTATGGACACACACAACTTTTATTAATTTTTCAATCACACATCTCTTCAATTATTTATTAAAATCTGCAAAAAAAATTAAATTAAACAAGATATAAATAAAATTAAGTCCTTCAGTATAGATTTTTATTTGTTTCTATTTGAGAGAGAGAGAGAGAGAGATTGATACCAAAATAATCTCTGGTGATGGTTAATAATCTTCTTAAATTGGATCTTCTTATTTTCATGTCACGTAGTAGATATAATGACGACTGGTGTCATGTACGCAAATTAAACTGTCGTTTTGCTCTGACTTTTTTATTTTTAACATTTAACATTTAACATTTTTAATTATATTTGATTTCTTTCGAGAATTCCATTATAACTTTATGAGATGCATGTACGAGAATTTGTAGTAATCTGTTACTGTTGGCCGCATAAAACTGCCGGCAGTTAAAAGGTTGGCCGCGTCTCTCTCTCTCTCTCTCTCTCTCTCTCTCTACAAAAATATTTATATATATTTTCGTCACCCCTTTCGTCACACGTGCGTGCTGGTTAGGTAGTCAACTCAATTACGTGACTAATGAGGTTATGATATTGAAAATAAAAATTAATCCACCACGGCTTCATTTCTCTGTTTCATTAGTTAATCATTAACTAATCAATGTTACTAGTCAATTTTATTAAGCATATTTTCATATTTTCCGTTACTGTTATAAAAAGTGGTAGTAAGTTGTGGGTCTCATAAAATGTGTTATAAACAAATGTTTGCAAACATATGCTAAGTGTTATAAACAATGTTTCGAAAATCAGTCGAGTGTCAACTTAACAAATATAGAAGGTTAAATTTGGATCGAATTGAAAATAAAATAATTTATTATTTTATGTGTGTGTGTGTGTGTGTGTGAATGTGACGATTCTTTCGTGTTTTAAATTTTTTTATTTTTTTTATTTATTAAATATAACTAGACCCATTTTTCAACCAATTCCCAATTTTTTAGTCCAAATTTTAAAACATTGGTTATTGATTATAACTAAAAGGTCTTGATTTTCTAATCATTTATGTTGTTGCTTATAATGTCCACGCCGGGTGGCGTCACATGATTAATAAAAATAATGAGTGTGGGATCACGATCTATCAATCATGCGATGTCACCTCGGCGTGGACATTATAAGTGAAATGACATAAGTAAGATGTAGGAGATTAAGACCCATAAAGATACGATTGATAAAAATAATGAGTGTGAGGCATCACTAACTACCAATCATGATCTGACGCCACATCGCTGAATATTATAAATAGGTAATATAAGTGGATAAGAGATAAAGACCATTATAGTTGTAGATAATAATATATCATAAGAGCGATAATTTTTAATTATAACAACAAACAAATCTCAAAAATAAATTTGAAATAGTTATTTGCCTTCGTTATTAAAGTATCATAAAATAAGAACAAAATAATGTTATTATTTATTTGAGATATTTTTTACTAGCTCAGTACTAATCTGATTAAAAAAACCTCTAACAAGAGACGAGGGATACAAATCCATATCCACTTGCATCCGAATATAAATAGTCCCTCATCTGTCTTTTATTTGAAAATAATCTCTAACATTTGTTTTTTAGTACATAAGTTCCTAACATACGTGTTTATTGATCCTTATTTAATGAAAAAGTCAAATATGTTATTAATTTTAATTAGAAAAGTTTATAATTGAATTTTTAACCTTTGCAAAATGTGCAAATGAATCGATATACTTTTATTTTTTTTTATAAAAAATTAAAAGGTAACAAGTTTTTTTTTTATTAACACTTTATTGACAAAATTGATAATATACTAAATTGTTTTGTATATTTTACGAAATATTATAAAATAACTAAAATTTAAGCTCATAATTATTAACAAATAAGTTAAATAAATTTTTTTATTATTAAGTAATTATATTATTTAAAATTTAATTTTATCGTTACAACATAAGAAGAAAAATAAATTTGTCATAAACTTTATACTCTAATACTTTTATTTAATTGAGTTATTCGTTTGTTAACTACAAATATTAGAACTTCAATTGTATTATTCATATTTTAACTTATCATTCAAAAATAAAGAACTCATAATATGTAAAATAATTTTTATTAGTATTTTTATGTTAAAAAAATATTGGGTAAATAGCACCAGGGGTCCCTAACCTTTAAACGTTGTAACGATGGGGTCCTCAACCTTTGTTTACTAGCAAACGGAGTCCCAAACCTATGAAATGATAGCACTTAAGGTCTTTTTGACAGAAACTGTTAGTTTGACCGTTAAATTATCAAAATTTTGTTAAATAGATAATTTTACCCTTAAATTGAATTATTAAAAATTAAAAAAATAAAAATTACAATTAAACCCCAACCAACAAAAAAATAATTGCAACTAAACCCCCAACCCAACATTCTCTTCTTCTCCCAAGTTACCGCCACCCGCCACCACCACCACCACCGCCACCGCCACCGCCACCGCCACCGCCATCAAAAACAGGGAATCGACTTGAGAACTACCATGGCCAAAAAAAACAAGAAAGTAGCAGACTTGAGAATCCTTTCCAGCGAGAGACATCCACCAAATTTTGCACAAGGAATCAACAGGAAATCGGGAAGAATCGCGACTACATCTTCCATGTAATTGCGCTTCCCAATGCAGGTGGTGACCCTCAACTTCCCCCTTCACCACCTTCCGCCCCTGCCAACAACCGGAACCTTCTCACAGCCCACCTCTCAATCGACGCAGCAAAACAATAAATAAATATCAACCCACCCACCCTACCCTACCTTACCTACCCCAGCACTGTCGCCGACAAATGGCAGTCATAAAATTCCAGTCCCAATTTCCATCCCAAAATTTCAGTCACAAAATTACCACATGTAGTGGCAATTAAACCCCTAGACGACAGCGGACAAGGTGTCGGAGATGTAGGGTAAACAAAGTTGGTTCTTGCTTTTACACTGCGCAAGGCACATGCCGCTTCCTCTGCCGTGTCAAAATTTCCAAGCCACCGCCTCTCCTTCAACTGAGGGTCCCTTATTTCTGCCGCCTAACGGCCCCATGGACGACAGTGAACACCTCTATTCCTCATCGTGCCACCGTCTTTCAACGACCTCCTGTTGGTGATGGGGTTGTTGCACCGCTTTAGAACGGCTGATGTGGGAGGAAGTGGGTCGAGTTCCTGCATTTGTGGGTGTGAGCCGCTAAGCCTCCTCAAGGCCTCTTCCATTTACAATCAAATTTTTGAGAATTTACAAAGAATCAACTCTTGGGGTTGCAATTTTGAATCAAGGAACCCTATAATATTAAGAGAGAAAAATGAAATTTTGGGGAGAGAGAGAGAGAAGAGAAGGATAAATCAAAAACAATGTTGAAGATGTGTAGGGTGGTTTTGTACACTACGGGCGGTGGAAAATTTTTCGGTGGTGGTGGTGCCGGTGATGGGCGGCAGTAATTTTGGAGAAGAAGAGAAAGTTGGGTTGGGGTATAGTTGCAATTATTATTTTTTGTTGGTTGAGGTTTAATTGTAATTTTTTTTTCTTTTTTTTAATAATTCAATTTAAGGGTAAAATTGTCTATTAAACAAAATTTTGACCATTTAACGGTCAAACTAACAGTTTCTGTCAAAAAAGGACATCAGGTGCTAACGTTTCATAAGTTTGGGACTCCGGCTGCTAGTAAACAAAGGTTGAGGACCCCATCGTTACAACGTTCAAAAGTTAGGGACCCATGGTGCTATTTACCCAAAAATATAATAAGATTTGTTCAATATCATAAATTATATACATCATTTTGTTACTTATTTAACTTAAATTTTATTCAAAATTTTCATATCACATAGCAATTATATATACTTAAAGTGCAATAATTTAACATTTTTCTTTTATAAAAAAATTATTTGACATGACTATAACGATATATTTAATATGTTAAATTAAATATTATTTAATAAATGTACCGGACTTATTTGCACATTTTACAAATGTTAGAAATCCAATTTTAATTTTATCTAATTAAAACTAAGGGTGTATTTGTTATTTTCATCAAATAAGGATTATTTCTATACCAAAACACATATGTTAAGAATTTCTGTACCAAAAAACAAAAGTTAAGGACCATTTTCACACATAAGAGAAATATTAAAGACTATTTCGGTCAATTTCCTTTTTAATCACACATTCTAAGGATCTACAACTTTTCATATCTACATTTTATTAACTTTTATCAATTTTTATAAAAAATCAATTTTAATCAAAATCAAAATACACTCCTGGTAAATAAAAATCCAATTATTTTTCCTGTTTATTTCTAAAATAACAAAAAGGGAAATTTGTGTAAATGGTCCATTACCTTTGTTTCTAATGCAAAATAGTCTCTAATATTTATTTTTTAGCACAAAAGTCCCTAACTTAAGTATTTTAGTGTTCAATTGATCCTTATTCGATTAAAAAGACAAAACTGCATTTAATTTTAAGTAAAGAAAATTGAAATTGAAATGCTAACATTGCAATATGTGCAAATATGTCCGATACATTTATTAAATATTATTTAATTTAGTATATTAAATATATCACACTATAGTCGTGTCAGTTAAATTTTTGGATTAATTACAATAATGTTCCTCATTATTTCAAGTTTGTAACGATTTCATCCTCATTCAATTTTTTTTTTTATCAAAAATCATCCTCATCTTTTCATTTATTCGCACAGATGGTATTCAAATAACTATTTTGACAATTCTTTGACAATTTTGCCCATGACTTAAATAAATTCAAATGATAGAAAAAAGAAAATACAATAGAAAAATTACAATTGAACCCCTGACCTTTTCAAAAGTACAAATAAACCTTAAACCTTTTATATTATTAGTGTGAGCTCGTGCGGATGCATGTGATGTATCGATAATTAAAAACGTAATAATATTTATTATATATTTTTTTTAAAAGTTGGCTTGATATTGGTAATCTAAGCGAACAAAATCAAATATTAATAAATTAAGCGATTGAAATCTAAATAGCATGCTTATAACTTAAAATCTAGTTTATTAAAATTCATTACAGTAGATGACTCAAACATATGATAAATTTGAATTAAATTTACTTTATAAAAGCCACAATTCTTAAGTACAATTTTCTCCAAATTTGCATATCTCTTCGAAGCCTGAGTTCATTTATTTATAATATTTTAATCACGTAAAGAAAGCTGAATGCCTTTGCATTAAGAAATTTCACATTTGTTCTAGAACAAGACTCTGTGAATAAGTATCTACAACAACACATGCATATTAATTTTATTTTTTTAATTATCTTAGTACATGTTTGAGGTTGCTTAAATTATAATTTCAACTGGTCAAATTTGTTAAGCATACTTCTTATCCACACATTTTATATACCCCACCATTTACAATCCACATTTTATCCACACATTTACTAGCAACTTATAATTTTAGCACTATCAAACATGCGCTTAAATAAAAGATAAAGAGAGGGTTGAATTGAGCTTACATTATCTAAGATTTGGGTTTTCAAGAACAATAATTTAGACTTATTCGGTAAGTGTACCAATTTGATTATCACATTGTTTATTAGCAAAATAAAAAATTCATAAAAATCTTCATTCTTACTTTAGATAAGCTCTGGAGATAATCAATAAGTTAATTGATCAAGTCGTTTTATGATCGAATTAAAACTCTTAAAACATCATAATTTTTAAAAGTAAATAAATCACTTTGCAATTGTTAATTAAGCATGTTAGTGAAGTTTTATGTATTTGATGCAAGTCGAATTGTGGCAAAAATAAGTGTAAAAAAATAAATAAGTCAATAAACATATTAATAAACTTGTACCCGACGTAACGATGCATATGAAGTTCTTCTAAGATTTCATTTTACATAGGTTAATTTACACTCTAGAAAAATATTACACGTGCAAATTTACGAAACACTCCCCAATTCTTCGTATAAAGGGTGTAAATTACATTTCACATGCCATATTTTCAAGAATTACATATGTATTTTACATTCCATTAAATCTATAAAAAAAAAAAACATTAAAATACTGAATTTATTCACACAAACCTAATTTTTAAAATTACAATTTACATACCATTATTTCAGAAACGTGAACAAATATCATATTTAATTGCGATGAATTCATCTTTAGATTCTTATAATTATTTTGCAAATTTTTTAAAATCAAATAGGTTGGAAACGACTTTGGTTGATTATTTTAAATAGTAAACCAATATCTACACTTTTATATAGGTAGGATTCAAAATAATTAAAAAAAAAAAAAATCAAACCCCACACCCCACCCCCACCCCACACCCACACACACACCCCACCCCCGCACCCACACCTTCATGGGTCCCACAAAAGAACAAGACCGAGTAAGGTTCAATTCAATGCCATTATAGTTTTATTTTACTTAAATAGGATAAGAATTTTATGGGAAACAAATAAAAATGTCTTATTGCTTGGGGTGGAGGTGGGTTGGACAAGATGAAATGGGGTTTGATTTTTATTTTTTAAAATTATTTTGAATAATATAAAAGATTTATGATTTATTTGTACTTTTAAAAAGGTTAGGGGTCTAATTGCGATTTTTCTATTGTATTTTATTTTTTCTATCATTTGAATTTATTTAAGTCAGTGGCAAAATTGTCAAATAATTGTCAAAATAGTTATTTGGAAACCATCTGTGCAAATAACTAAAAAGATGAGAATGATATCTACTAAAAAAATTAAATGAAGATAAAATCGTTACAAACCTGAAAGACTGAGGACTATTAGTGTAATTAATCTTAAATTTTTCATGAGAGAAAAATGTGAAATTATTGTGCTTTAGGTATATCCGTATATGTAATTGCTATGTGATGTGAAAAATTTGAATAAAAATTAAGTTAAATAAATAATAAAATGACGTATAAAATTTTATGACATTGAACCAAACTTATTATGTTTTTTTAACATAAGAATACCAACAAAAATTAATTTACACATTATGTGTTTTATATTTTTGAAAGATAATAAAATGATAAATTAAAATATGAAGAATACAATTTGAGCTCTAATATAATTAAATAAAATTATTTGAGCATCAAATTTGTGACTAAGTTATTTTTTTATGTTGTAACGATAAAATCAAAGTTTAAATTTTAAATAATATGTTCATTTAATAATAAAAAAATAATTTTAATTAGCAAATTTACTTATAATTATAAGCTTAAATTTTAGTTATTCTATAGTAGTTCGTAAAATATATAAAATAATTAGTATATTATCAATTTGTTAGTTTTTTTTAATTTTTATAAAAAATAAAAGTATCAGACATATTTATATATTTTTTAAAAAGTTAACAATTCAATTGAAATTTTCTCTAATAAGAAATAAGGATATATTTGTCTTTTTATCAAATAAGGACAATAACACACTAAAATACATAAAGGATAGGGATCATTTTGTGCTAAAAAATAAAAATCAGGGATCATTTTTGTACTGAAGACAAATAGTAGGGACCATCTGCGCCAATTTCCCTAACAAAAACTAGTAAAAGTCAACCCAATTTTTACCAAGTACGAGGCGTGGAGGCTCGGAACCGAGGCTAGACGCGGCCCCTTTTTATCCCCAACTTCGTTTTGGGTTTAATACTTTAATTTAACATCACGCTACCAATGTCCTGGGCCCCACCATGAACGGCTGTCGCGTGCCGCATAGGCTACCACTCCACGTGGCAATAAGTAACAACATTTCCAGCTGTCATTTCATGTTAAAAATTTGAAAAAGAAAACCAGCATAAAAGGTAACGCAGTGCATTTATAAACATTTCCTTCCGTGGGACTTGCAATTTTTAGTGTTTGTAAGTTGGAAAATGCTAAATGAAAAATAACTTGGATATAAAGTTAAACCACGTGTAAAATATCAAATCTGTCTTTTGAAAAGACATAAATAGAAATTTGATTTATGTTTTTTTAAAGGATAAATTTGATATTTTACATATAGTGATCTAATTTTATGTCCAATTTGATATTCATCTAGTATTTAAATTTATGATTAAAATTTAACAATTAATTTTAATCACATATTTTAATTTATAAATTAATTTTAATTATATGTTATATCAATTTTTTTTATTAAAATTTGTTATAAATTATCATAAAAGTTGTTAATTTTCAACTATATGTTAAATCAATTTTTTTTTTTATTAAAATTTGTTATAAAACTATATCAAACAAAGTCTTTTTATCCATCTATCATTTACAATTTATAACATTCATGATTTTAAATACTTAAAACTTAATCTCAACTAAGTCAAATATACCATAAATAAACTGGGGTAAAAATAATTGTCGATTCGTCCAATGAAAGAGATATATATTCAAAAATGCTGAATCGAAAAAACCTGTTTTCGGGCCCCACATTGTGTCACCCGCAGTCTGTTTTCTATAAATCCAACACACCCGATGCTGAAAACCCATGTAGTATACTAGTTTGCATCACTGTGTAGCAGCGTTTCAGATTTGGATTCCCCCAAAATTGTTTTATAATTTCGGGTTCTTTTGATTTCTTCCAATTTTTTCTTTTGAACCCAAATTTTGAATTATTCGCCGTGCACAGTAAGGAAATCAACTCATAAATCTTCATATTGTGTTGGATTTTGTTAAATTTGAACAATCGGTTCTTGTTGGGCTTGCTCTCTGGAGAATCGGTTGTAATATTACGGAATTTGACAGATCTGGTGTTTTCGTGTTAAAAATATATCTTGGCTGTTCCTAATTAATTATATTCTGTATAAATCGGTGAATAATAATTGAAAATTAAGTGAAAAAATTTGTGACTGTAAAGAATGTCGGTGGCATCGGGATCTGGGATCCAGGTGAGGAGCAACGCCGGAGGTGGGTTGGTGGTGAAGCCCTGCGGGAGCCACCAGCTGAATGCGGTGGCGGCGTTGAGTAGGGTGGGGGTGAACAGAAGAGCTAGGGTTTCGAGGGCGTTGGTGAAGAGGAACGTCGGTGGTTTGGAGAACAGGTTCGTTTCCGGGACGGTGGTTCTTGGTGGTGCTGCGCGTTTGGGCTCGGAAATGTTGAATCTTTGGCGCACGGATGGGCCTGGCCGGGCGCCGAAGCTGGTGGTGAAGAATGCTTTGTCTCAGGTGCCTGAGAAGCCGCTCGGGCTGTATGATCCTTCCTTCGATAAGGACTCATGTGGGGTTGGGTTCGTGGCTGAACTCTCCGGTGAAAGCAGCCGTAAAACGGTACCTGTTATTCGTCTGTATACATATAAATAATTATATATACACTCACATAGATAAGTATTGCAGCGTGTCCAATTGTGGGATTTTATTATTGAGATTTAATTGGTAAATGGTATGTAGGTTACTGATGCAATAGAGATGCTGGTACGAATGTCACATAGAGGAGCATGTGGGTGTGAGACAAATACTGGGGACGGAGCTGGAATTCTTGTGGCTCTTCCTCACGATTTCTACAAGGAGGTTCGACACGTTCAGTATTGTGTTTTTCACTTAATTTCATATATTTAACTTTTCGTTTTTATTACTGGTTGATTCTTCTTTTCCCATGTCACTTATGTTGGGGGAATTGGATTTTTTTGAGATAATTGTTTCTCCATTTCTTAATTTTGTTTGTTATTTAGGTCTTTCCAACCCATATCTTCAAAATGGTGCAACTTTCACACCAAATCCATATGACATGTTCAACTCGTTACTTCAAATTTTGCACCAAATCAATATTGTATATTCTCATATATTTATATTTTTAATTCTCAACAATAATTTATTTCAAAAATTATTTAATTATATAATGTATTTATATTAAATGTATAAATTTTAAAATACATTTATTTACTGAAATTATTGCATTCATTAAAAAAAAAAAAAAAAGGCATGATACTCAATATCATAATTTTAAAAAACATTTAACATCACAAAAAAAAAAAAATTGGACAGATACAAATATTAAAAAAATAAATAAAACATAATTAGTTTTGTCATTCAATAAAATTAATAATCAAATTAAAATAAACATAAATCACTTGATATCACTAAAATAAAAAATAAATAATAAAATGATTATCAACAAAGATACAAAGGGAAAAACAATTTTTTGTAGTATAATAGGAGGACAAAATTGGAATTTAATTTCACACCATTTTCAACTTCAAATGAACAGCACAACACCAAATTGGCGCAGGGTTAGAGAGATTTCATACTTCATTTTGGAGTGAAACTCCAAAATGGTGCAGTGTTGGAGATGCCCTTAGGGTAGATTTGACTTTTTGGTTGTACAATAGTTCATGTATTATTGAAGGAGATGTTGACTTCTATACTACAGTGAAAACCAGAAAAAGAAAAAAAATGGAAATAAAAAATTCAAGTAAAAGAAAAGATTTTCAGTTGGTTTTATTGATCGAAGTTGATTGTTGAATTTTGATGATAATTGTTTCTTGTACATGCTGTAGCAGGCTGCTATGGAAGCAGGATTTGAGCTTCCCCCACCTGGCGAATATGCAGTGGGCATGTTTTTCTTGCCCACTTCTGAAAGTCGGAGGGAACAGAGTAAAATTGTATTCACAAAGGTAATACCAAGATCAAAACTTGTTATAACTGAATGGGATCATGTTTTATAAATTATGATTTCTGATATTTTTTGGTGTAAAATACTTTACAGGTCGCAGAATCGCTCGGGCATACTGTCCTTGGCTGGCGGCCCGTTCCCACCGATAACTCAGGGTTGGGCAAGTCTGCTTTGCAGACAGAGCCAGTAATTGAGCAAGTGTTTCTTACACCTACTCCCAGGTCAAAGGCAGATTTTGAGCAACAGGTAGATGCCAATAGCTGATAGTGATATATTTTCTAACCAATCCAGTTAAAAAAGTTAAACTGTTAGATCTTACACATTCAAAATTTGTCATTTGTCTTTTTTTTTTGCTGCACTGCAGATGTACATATTAAGGAGGGTTTCAATGGTAGCTATCCGAGCTGCCTTAAACCTGCAACATGGTGGTGTGAAAGATTTCTATATATGTTCTCTTTCCTCGAGGTTTGTTTCTTGGAGAGATTTGGTCCTTTTGAATGTGAGATATGTTAATATGCTGTTACTTTTGAATTGAGATTTTTGATATCTTTGTCTGTTTTATGCAGGACTGTCGTCTACAAAGGTCAGTTGAAGCCCAATCAGTTGAAGGAATACTACTATGCAGATCTTGGAAATGAAAGGTTTACGAGCTACATGGCCCTGGTAAATATATTTTCTCCATTCTCTGTTTTATTCTCTGCTGACTCCATATTCAACAACGAACAGCATGGGATCAACTGGTTAACTGAAGCAATGCAAGGTTGAGGAATGACTTCTGAGGCATTGACGTATGAATGATCTCTTAAGTTCTTCCACACCCTTGATCTTATTTGACTTTGCATGCCGGATTGGATTCTTTGGGTGAGTTGGTAAGGAACCTCATTACGAAGTAAATAATGCATGCAGAAACTTGGTGCTTGCTCCATGATCTTTTTGTAAGGATAAAAAACCTGTCTTAATGGTGGAAATGAAATTGTGTTCGGTCAAGATAGTCTAAGGTTCTCAATGTGGTTGTTATGGCACTGCCTCATTAGTTATAGAAGTGCCCTGAACACAATTGTCATTGCGTACATATTCCAAATCTTCTTTACATGGTGGAATTGAGACTGAGTTATCTCTCTCTTTGAATTTTTTTCTTCAGATACACTCTAGGTTTTCAACAAACACGTTTCCCAGCTGGGATCGTGCGCAGCCCATGCGTGTCCTGGGACACAATGGAGAAATAAACACACTACGGGGGAATGCAAACTGGTAAGCATCTTGATGTGATTATGTCTCTCTATATTTGTTGCTGTTACAGTTGTTTTCCTAATAGATTGTGCAGAAAGTTTAATTGGATGGTCCAATTAGTCGTTATTGGTAAAAAAATGGATAGGCAAACTCACTGTTTTTGTTGGTTCAATATTTTCAGTTAGCACCTGAATGAGTCAACTTTGATTTGTGTTAGACTAACTGATCCTAGTCTGTGGTTACTTAAATTTGAATTTTCATGCTTGTAAAAAGTTGTCTGGGTTACCATTATATTGGATTCACTTGAGTTTATATAACCTGTACAAGGAGACTGTTGGATGTCAATCCATTGACTGTCCTGTCATGATTTTTAATGCTAACTTGGATAGAACTGATCTATTCACTTGCTGTTATTATGTGAACTAGGATGAAGGCTCGTGAAGGACTTTTAAAGTGCAAGGAGCTAGGCTTGTCAAAGACAGAGATGAAGAAGCTTCTGCCAATTGTAGATGCCAGCTCATCAGATTCAGGTTACATATGCCCCTTTTCTTCATATGATTGCCTTAGATGGATTTTAGATGGATTTGACATACCTGCCTGCATGATTCGTATCTAACGGCCTCAATTTATATTAGTAACATGAAGTAGATTGCAATGCTACAAAATGCTGATGCTCAAATATTCACAATTTGCCTGAAGTGACACATATTTTTTGCAAATATCTGAATTTTGCATCCTTCATACATCAGGAGCATTTGATGGGGTACTCGAGCTTTTGGTTAGAGCTGGCAGAAGTCTTCCTGAGGCTATAATGATGATGATTCCCGAAGCCTGGCAAAATGATAAGAACATGGACCCTCATCGAAAGGCCTTGTATGAGTATTTCTCAGCCCTTATGGAACCATGGGATGGTCCTGCTCTCGTGTCATGTACGAGTTTTTACTATATTTATTTTAAACTTGCATCATATGATTGCACAATTGTTTGATGCTTAATAGAATGTTTTGCAGTTACTGATGGACGCTATCTTGGAGCAACCTTGGATCGAAATGGATTGCGTCCAGGTCGATTTTATATAACGCATAGTGGCCGAGTTATCATGGCAAGTGAAGTTGGAGTAGTTGATATTCCACCCGAAGATGTCAGCAAGAAAGGAAGACTTAATCCTGGCATGATGCTCCTTGTAGACTTTGAGAAGCATGTTGTTGTAGATGATGAGGCCTTGAAGCAACAATATTCACTTGCAAGACCTTATGGAAAATGGCTAGAAAGGCAAAAGCTGGAATTGAAAGACATAGTTGAATCTGTTCGGGAATCTGTCAGGGTTCCTCCACCCATACAAGGAGTTTTACCAGTAAGTTTACCATCGTATTCTTCATCACTGATTCTTCTCCCATTTCCCTATGATGATATGGATTAAGTTGTGGCAATTTTTAGGCATCTTTTGACGATGACAACATGGAAAACATGGGTATCCATGGTTTAGTGGCACCTTTGAAGGCTTTTGGGTATGATGTTCTGAACCTTGTCAGATATTAAAATTGTTTCTGCTGTTGCACTTTTGCTTGGAAATAAATATACTTCTTGGAAACCATATGCAGTTACACCGTCGAAGCCTTGGAGATG
The DNA here is from genome assembly GCA_023638005.1 of Forsythia suspensa. NCBI lineage: Eukaryota > Viridiplantae > Streptophyta > Magnoliopsida > Lamiales > Oleaceae > Forsythia > Forsythia suspensa. Next base: position 51,111,453 of record CM042666.1, read on the forward strand.
CTGTTACTACCAATGGCTAAGGATGGAATTGAGGCCCTTGGTTCAATGGGAAACGATGCTCCATTGGCTGTGATGTCTAATAGGGAGAAGCTCACATTCGAGTATTTCAAGCAGATGTTTGCTCAAGTCACTAATCCTCCTATCGATCCCATCCGTGAAAAGATTGTTACTTCTATGGAATGCATGGTTGGTCCAGAAGGCGATCTCACGGAGACCACAGAAGAGCAGTGTCACCGCCTGTCACTCAAAGGGCCTCTTTTATCCATTGAAGAGATGGAAGCAATTAAAAAGATGAACTACAGAGGCTGGCGAAGCAAAGTTCTTGATATCACTTACTCGAAGGACCGTGGCAGGAATGGTTTGGAGGAGACCTTAGATAGGATATGTTCTGAAGCTCACAATGCTATTAAGGAGGGTTATACAACACTTGTGCTCTCCGACAGAGGTACCCCTTCCCAGATTTTGAAATGTTCTATCAAGAATGCTTAGTTTGTTGTTGCTGTTCACATATATTTTATGAAGTTAATGTATATGCTCTTTTGATATTTGTAGCCTTCTCATTTAAGCGTATCGCGGTGAGCTCCCTGTTGGCTGTTGGTGCTGTACATCATCATCTAGTTAAGAAGCTTGAGCGAACTCGGGTTGCATTGATCGTTGAATCTGCTGAGCCCCGTGAAGTGCACCATTTTTGTACACTTGTGGGATTTGGTGCAGATGCTATCTGCCCTTATTTGGCTGTAGAAGCCATTTGGAGACTGCAAGTCGATGGAAAAATTCCTCCTAAAGCCACTGGTGAGTTCCACTCGAAGGATGAGCTGGTCAAGAAATACTTCAAAGCAAGCAACTATGGTATGATGAAGGTCCTTGCGAAAATGGGAATATCAACTTTGGCCTCATACAAGGGTGCTCAGATTTTTGAGGCCGTAGGCCTCTCCTCAGAAGTAATGGAAAGATGCTTCAGTGGAACTCCCAGCAGAGTTGAGGGTGCCACTTTTCAGGCACTTGCACATGATGCACTCCAGTTGCATGATCTTGCTTTTCCAACACGCATATTGCCTCCTGGAAGTGCAGAGGCTGTAGCGCTTCCTAATCCCGGAGATTATCACTGGAGGAAAGGTGGTGAGATTCATCTTAACGATCCCCTTGCCATGGCAAAATTGCAAGATGCTGCCAGAACCAACAGTGTGGCTGCTTACAAAGAGTATTCTAAACGCATACAAGAATTGAATAAGTCCTGCAATTTAAGGGGACTTCTTAAATTTAAAGAGACTGATGCGAAGGTACCTCTTGAAGAAGTTGAACCAGCCAGTGAGATTGTAAAACGTTTTTGTACTGGAGCCATGAGCTATGGATCTATATCATTGGAAGCGCACACAACTTTAGCAATTGCCATGAACAAGCTGGGGGGAAAGTCAAATACAGGTATGTTATTGACTACTGCTTTAAGGTTTCCTTTTCCCCTCCCCCCGGGGGTGTGGTGTAGTGGAAGTATTAGGTGTGGAAAAAGAACAAATACAATAATTGGGTTGAAGTCCTTTTTGCATCTTCCTCAAGAATCATAGATTGTGCTGGGGTATAAATATGTTTATTATATAAATCCATTAGCTGTCCTTGTTTATGTTTGTGGAAATGTGATTTTGATGCACGTCTGGTTTGTGCTTAATATTTTCTTGGAAAATTTTCATAAACTTGTTCTGCATCCAGAATTTTTATTTTTGTAGGTTCATTTTCCTGGAAATTCAATAATCCTAACCAGTTCACTAATGTACCTTTTTATTTCTCTTTCACAGGCGAGGGTGGTGAACAACCATCTCGTATGGAGCCTCTTCCTGATGGTTCAAGGAATCCAAAGAGGAGTGCAATTAAGCAGGTAGCGAGTGGAAGATTTGGAGTTTCAAGTTATTACCTTACGAATGCCGACGAATTACAGATAAAAATGGCTCAGGTATGCCTGTTTGTAGGCATGTTTACTTTGAAGATTGTTCATCCAGCCTATATTCATGTTTCTTGTTCGTATTTTCCTATTAGCCCCTATTCTTGTTGGAACATATGTTTCTTTATTTATGAATCAATGTTCATGTACAGAATCTGCTGTGTCTGCAAGGCACCTTTTGGGTGTCTTTGTATCTGTAATTGTAACCTGCATATTTGGCCTTTGGTGAGATGAATGTTAACTGGAGATTTTCTCTTTGAAGGGTGACTATATTGCTAACTTCAGATTGTCTATTGCAGGGAGCAAAGCCGGGAGAAGGTGGTGAACTTCCAGGCCACAAGGTCATTGGGGACATTGCTGTCACTAGGAACTCGACTGCTGGTGTGGGTCTAATTAGCCCTCCTCCCCATCATGATATCTATTCAATTGAAGATCTTGCCCAATTGATTCATGACCTCAAGGTAATTTTTTCTACTCCATATGTATGATCATCTTCGATCTTTTGAACTCACTTATGGGTGCTTGTATGTTGGAGCAAATATGTATCCATCATTTTTTTGAAACACGATGTTTGACTTCCTCATTATTTCTTCATTTTTTTGTTGATTTACTTGTGCAGAACGCCAATCCGGGGGCTCGTATAAGTGTGAAGTTGGTTTCTGAAGCTGGTGTTGGAGTTATTGCTAGTGGTGTTGTCAAGGGTCACGCCGATCATGTTCTAATATCTGGTCATGATGGAGGTACAGGGGCCTCAAGATGGACTGGTATCAAGAGTGCTGGGGTTCCATGGGAACTTGGTCTTGCAGAGACCCATCAAACCCTAGTTGCTAATGACCTTCGGGGTCGAACTGTTCTTCAGACGGATGGTCAACTAAAAACCGGGAGAGATGTGGCCATAGCTGCACTTCTTGGTGCAGAAGAGTTTGGTTTTAGTACTGCTCCTCTTATTACGCTTGGCTGCATCATGATGCGGAAGTGCCACAAAAACACTTGTCCTGTAGGGATTGCCACCCAGGATCCAGTTCTTAGAGAAAAGTTTGCTGGTGAACCTGAACATGTCATAAATTTTTTCTTCATGCTGGCGGAAGAGCTCAGGGAAATAATGTCTCAACTTGGGTTTCGAACAATTAACGAAATGGTTGGCCGTTCAGACATGCTCGAATTGGATAAAGATTTGGCCAAGAACAATGAGAAGCTAAAGAATATTGATCTGTCCTTATTACTTCGACCAGCTGCTGATATTCGTCCAGAGGCTGCACAGTATTGTGTGCAGAAACAGGATCATGGTTTGGACATGGCTTTGGATAACAAACTAATAGCTTTGTCCAAACCCGCTTTAGAGAAAAGTCTACCTGTGTACATTGAGTCACCAATCTGCAATATAAATCGGGCCGTTGGAACCATGCTAAGCCATGAAGTCAGTAAGCGTTACCACTTGTCGGGCCTTCCTCACGACACTATTCATGTCAAACTCAGCGGAAGTGCGGGCCAAAGTCTTGGAGCTTTTCTGTGCCCTGGCATTACATTGGAACTTGAAGGTGACAGCAATGACTATGTTGGCAAAGGGTTATCGGGTGGAAAGATTATTGTTTATCCTCCGAAAGGAAGCAATTTTGACCCTAAGGAAAACATAGTAATTGGAAATGTAGCTCTTTATGGGGCAACTAATGGGGAGGCATATTTTAGTGGGATGGCAGCAGAAAGATTTTGTGTTCGCAATTCAGGGGCCAAAGCAGTTGTGGAAGGTGTGGGTGATCACGGATGTGAGTACATGACTGGTGGTACTGTTGTCGTGCTGGGAAGAACAGGTAGAAACTTTGCTGCTGGAATGAGTGGGGGCATTGCCTATGTTCTCGATGTGGATTCCAAGTTCAGATCACGATGCAACCTTGAGTTGGTAGATCTTGATCCGGTAGAAGAAGATGATATTATGACACTCAGAATGATGATACAACAACATCTGCGTCACACTAACAGTCAACTGGCTAAAGAAGTGCTTGCTGATTTTGAGACCCTTTTGCCTAAATTTATCAAGGTTTTCCCTCGAGATTACAAACGAATTCTTGCAAGCACACAAGAAAAAGAATCTGCAAAAGCAGCTGCTGAACATGCTGCCAAAGAAGCTGAGGTGCAGGAAGGGGAAGAGTTGATGGAGAAAGATGCTTTTGAAGAGCTTAAGAAGCTGGCAGCTACATCCTTGAACGAAAAATCCAGTCAGGTAATTATCTTCTGTGGCAGTTCATTATGCAAATATATTGTTTGCACTTCTCGACTTCTCGTCTAGTTCGAGAATTTTGTGATGAAAGGGTATAATCCTTAGTGCAATAACTAGTGACTGAAACCGAGAATACCACAAAAACAAACTACGCCTGGTTCCCATTAAGTTTGGAGTCTCTTACAATAATCCTTTCCCCCCCACTCCGTTCTGTTATGTTCATTGCTAGATATGCTTAGCGACCACCAACCAAAAGGCCGTCTTAGTTTTGGTCTACCCCTCTTAATAACTTGTTCTACTGAGATATACCAAATAATCTATAACAAATTATATATGCTCATTAATATGAAGCACTTATATAACGTGTGTCTGGGTACTTCTGATGTCAGTTAATGTATGCACATATATTTACAAATTTTGGATAAACAGAGGCTAAATTTTCACCTTAAGTTTATCTTGTGCTGATATGAATTGCAGTATGACGTCTTGTGTGGTCTGTACTGGAATTTTTTCTTTTGTGTTTTTTTTTTTGTTAAGGTTCTTACATTAACTTTTGAAATCAACAGGCAGAGGCCGATAAACAATTGAAGAGACCTACTAGGGTTCCAGATGCTGTGAAGCATCGAGGTTTCATTGCCTATGAGCGAGAGAGCATTTCGTACAGAGATCCTAACATTCGGATGAATGACTGGAAGGAAGTCATGGAAGAATTAAAACCTGGCCCACTTCTGAAGACACAATCTGCTCGTTGTATGGACTGTGGCACTCCTTTTTGTAATCAGGTAAGGAATATTGTAGCAAGACTTCTTATCAGTAGAATTAGATACATCTATGTGAATACTGACTTTTGTTGCATGGGATGTGTCTCATAAATTTTTAGGAGCATTCTGGATGCCCTCTTGGAAATAAAATTCCTGAATTCAATGAGTTGGTGTACCAAAATAGATGGCGTGAAGCATTAGATAGGCTACTGGAGACTAATAACTTCCCTGAGTTCACAGGCCGGGTATGCCCAGCACCTTGTGAAGGAGCTTGTGTCCTTGGTATTATCGAAAATCCCGTCTCTATCAAAAGTATGGAGTGTGCTATAATAGACAAAGCTTTTGAGGAGGGATGGATGGTGCCACGACCTCCCTTGAAGAGAACTGAGTATGTTTTCCATTTATCTGGTGTTGCACTTCACTTGATTTTGTGCATGTGTGTGTATATCTTGGATTTGTAGAAATGAGATCCTAATTATGTTCCTTATCACAGGAAAAAAGTTGCCATTATTGGAAGTGGGCCTGCCGGCTTAGCTGCTGCTGACCAGTTAAATAAAATGGGTCATACTGTGACAGTGTTTGAGCGTTCCGACAGAATCGGTGGTCTTATGATGTATGGGGTGCCTAACATGAAGGCCGATAAAGTAGATATCGTCCAGAGACGGGTTAACCTCATGGAAAAGGAAGGTGTAAACTTTGTGGTAAATGCTAATGTTGGAAAGGATCCTGCATACTCGCTCGATCAGCTTCGTGAGGATCATGATGCTATTGTTTTGGCTGTAGGAGCCACAAAGCCAAGGTGAGCAATGATGATTTTTTGGCAATTCTTATTGCATGACTTTACAAAGTCTCCTGTCATTTTAATAGATATTCTGGACTAATTTGGCAGGGACCTCCCTGTTCCTGGACGAGAACTGCCTGGAGTCCATTTTGCAATGGAGTTTCTTCATGCTAATACAAAAAGCTTGCTCGATAGCAATCTTAAGGATGGTAATTACATCTCTGCCAAGGGCAAGAAGGTAGTGGTAATCGGTGGGGGTGACACTGGTACAGATTGTATTGGAACATCTATTAGACATGGTTGCAGCAGCATCGTAAATCTAGAGCTTCTCCCTGAGCCACCACGAACCCGAGCAGCTGGAAACCCTTGGCCTCAGGTTGGACCGTACTCTATTTTTAACCATAGCAAGTAGCTTTAGGGTTAACCGTGCTTTCTTAATCCGGCTAACAAGGTGCATGTTTGCATAAGTTCGAGAAAGTTATAAGTAAATAAGTAAGTTTTAAAACAAATAATGTTTGGTTGGTCAAAGTTGGAAGTAAGCAAGTTACTTATATTGAAAGTAACCCTAGTCTTATTGTCAAAATAAGTAACTTTTTTCACTTATAAGAAAGGAACAAGTTATCCAAACTTGTTTGGAAACAATAATTTCCCTAAGTTTTACTTCCACGCTTTGCCAGACATGCTCAAAATATGTCTTTTGTAGACTTGTTTTATTCCAATTTTGGGTACATCTTAGCTAAAAATGGTATACTTCTGTTATGTGGTTGTCTTGTGTCATCACCCATGTGGCTATGTGGTGCATGGTGTATTTATTTAATTTAAGTATACGATTGACGCTCTATTATTTAAACTGCAGTTTCTGAATTTTGGAAGTTAAATATAAATATAATTTTGCCTAGGTAAAGAAAATTAAAACATAAAATTTCTCTGCACTGCAATATTTTGGTTAAAAAAGCGCGGGTTGATGACCGGATTAACTTTCTCAAATGATCCCCTCCCAATTAAACTTTCTTGACATCTGTTGAATGTTGGCAGTGGCCCCGCATATTCCGTGTAGATTATGGGCATCAAGAAGCTGCTGTGAAGTTTGGCAAGGATCCGAGGTCTTATGAGGTTTTGACAAAGCGGTTTGTTGGAGATGAGAATGGAGTGGTGAAAGGACTGGAGATTGTGTGTGTCCATTGGGAGAAGGATGCAAGTGGGAAGTTTTCATTTAAAGAAGTTGAAGGCAGTGAGGAGATCATTGAAGCTGATTTAGTCTTACTAGCCATGGGATTCCTAGGGCCTGAATCGGTTAGTATTCTGACTTTAACATGGATTTGCTCCTGTTCATTGACAACAATGTCATTAATTTTATATCCTCTCGGTCCTCTTGTTTTTGCTTCTCTTTTCCTTCGTTTTCTTTTGGGGACGGAGGGTTTGCTAGGCTCATATGGGAGCAGCATGTTTGGCTAAGCTTAAAAAGCTTATAAGTAAATAAGTGATGTTTAAAATAAATAATTATTTTATTGGTCCGAGTTGAAAATAAGTTAATCATGCTATGAGTCAATGTGGTGAAATTCTTAGTTGGCTTACGTTATCTTCCTTGGTTTTTGCAGACTCTACCCAACAAACTGGGCTTGGAGACGGACAATAGGTCGAACCTCAAAGCTGAGTATGGACGCTTCTCAACCAATGTGGAAGGGGTCTTTGCTGCCGGGGATTGCCGCCGCGGTCAATCTCTGGTTGTGTGGGCAATTTCCGAAGGACGACAAGCAGCTGCACAAGTTGACAATTACCTTATGAAAGACGAGAATGATGTCACAATTAGCACAGAGAGACAGGAAGAATCGCTAAAGACACAACAAGATAGCAACAGACGAGCAGTTATGACATAGTTGGTTTTAGTTTCACTTCGTACGATGTGGTTTGAAGCAAGGGAAGAATGGGTCGTAGACTTATCCACTGTGGATAATGAAGGGTAGAAACCAATTGTGACAGAGAGATTGAAAGAGAATTACATGGTAGAATGTTCAAGTCGGGACATAGGCCTTAGGATTCTGATAGTTGTATTCTGGTGTTTATAGAGTTGCTAGTGTTGGGTGCTTAAATTTTGGCAATGTGCCATGTTAAACGAATAATGTACAGTTTTTGTTTGTTCAATGTTTTGATGGAAATGAATATACAGGGGAATTCTAGTTGAATTCGCACCTCCTTCTGGTTAGTATCTTTAATTATTTTTGGGTAAATTATACTTATATTTTCACTATTTTTTAAGATTTGGAACAATATTTTTATTCGTATATATCGTCTTCACCTTTTTATTAATGGGAAATTGGTGCAAATAGTTACTAATTTTTACTCTTAACATTTGTTTGTTGGCACAAGTTCCTAATATATGTGTTTTGGTGCACAATTGGTTTTTATTTGATAAAATGATAAATATGTCCTTAGTTTTAATTAGAATAAATTGAAATTGAATTCTTACTATTTACAAAAATTGTAAATAGGTCTAATACTTTTATGACTTATAAAAATTAAAGAAAACAACAGTTTTTTTTTTTTTTTTTTTTTTTTTTTTGAATTAACACATTTTTGACCAAATTGCTAATGTACTAAATTATTTTGTATATTTCACGATTTATTATATAATAACTAAAATTTAAACTCGTAATTATTAACAAACATATTAAACAATTTTTTTTTAATTATTATTAAGTAATTACATTATTTAAAATTAAAATTTTTATTTTATTGTTATAACATAAAAAAGTAACTGTGACACAAACTTAATACTCAAATATTTTTATTTAACTGAGTTAATTGTTTGTCAACTATAAATATTAGAGCTCCAACTGTATTCTTTATATTTTAATTTATCATTTTATTAGCATTTAAAAATAAAGAACACATAATGTATAAATTAATTTTTATTAGTATTTTTATTTAAAAAAATATATAATATAATTGGTTCAATATCTTAAAATTATATACGTTATTTTTTTATTTATTTAACTTAATTATTATTCAATTTTTTCACATCACATAACAATTACATATTCTTAAAGCACAATAATTTTATATTTTCCTCTTATGAAAATTTAATTGACATGACTATAATGATATATTTAAAATGTCAAATTAAATATTATTTAATAATTGTACATGACTCAATTGCACCTTTTGCAATGTTAAGAATTCAATTGTAATTTTCTCTAATTAAAACTAAGGGTATATATATATATATATATTTATCAAATAAGGAATAATCAATCAAAATACAAAAAATATAAGTTATGGACTTTTGTGCTAAAAAACAAACATTAGGGACATTTTCAACAAATGTTAGAGACTATTTGCACCAATTTTCCTTTATTAATTTGCATAGATGATTTCAAATGATTTTTTGACGACTTTGTCCATAGTACAAATAAATTAAATAGAAAACATAATGAAAAAATAATTATGGACTTTTTTGTGCTAAAATCAAACATTAGGGACATTTTTCCTTTCAAACATTAACATTTGTTAGAGACTATTTACACCAATTTTCCCTTTATTAATTTGCATAGATGATTTCCAAATGATATTTTGTCCATCCATAGTATAAATAAATTAAATAGAAAACATAATGAAAAAAATAGTTTGTTGAGATCTAAGTTTTCAAAAGTGCAAATAAATTTCAATTTTTTTTGTTCGCTTCAAATAATAAAAATGTGTCAATAAGTTTCAAACTTCTTATTCTAACACCTACATGTCTTAATATATATGCCCGAAAAGACTTCTAGAGTCTGGATAGATTTTATCTAGTGTTTGTTAGTTAACAAAAAGTTAAATTTGTGATCTGAAATTGACCAATTCAACAAGGGCAAAATAGTCTTTCACGTTGTATTATTTAAAACAATTAAAAAAAAGGTAATTACATTCACACCACAGTTTTTTTTATCAACACCATATTTTAATTGCAATGAAGGTCCTTCAACCTTTGACATTTTGACATTTATGTCTAACTTTTTTATCGTATTTTTATCATTAATTTTCAACTAATATATACATCTCGTACGTCTATGATGAAGATTTTGTCCAAATATTATGCTGATGTACATTGAAATGAGAAAAAAATATTTTGTTAAACTTTTGTATTTGTTATTTGTTTTGTTTATTAGAAAATACGAGAGGCAGAAAATTTTTTTTACGACATTCTAATTAACTTTTTAGACATAAATCATCATTAAAAACAAATATAAGACATGCAAATTAATATCTTGATGATAAGAATGGGATAAAAAAATTAAGGACATAAATGCAAATATGAGCAATAGTAGAAGACTTTTATTGTAATTAAAATGTGGTGTGGTTAATAAATAGTGTGGTGTGAATATAATTATCCTTAAAACAAAAAAAAAAAAAAAGTTATTCTTATTCCCCAGCGACCCCCTGTACCCATACCTCTGTGACTAGGCCTTGGCATTTTATCTGAAATCGGATCGAAACCGACAAATCCGATCTTGTTCCTATCACTAAATATTTGGATCCAGTTCTAAAGAATCGAGAATCGAGGCGGTTTTGGACCAGTTCTCGGTTCTTAAAAACTGGTTCCGAATACCAATTTAGAATTGAAAATTCAATTTTTTTTTTAATTTTTACTTTTCATATTTTATTTTTACCAAATTAACCACATTACTCATTATTCATAAAGCCCAAAGAAAAAACCTACCCATGTCCCAATTCCCAATGGCGATTAGTCTATTACCCAAGCCCAATAAATCATTTAGCAAATATGTTTCTTTATACATTTAGCTTGAAATAAAAATAGTTAAAAAAAAAAATTGGGGTAGAACCGGACTTGATGGTTTCGGATTCGATTCGGTTCCGGTTGAAAGTGGATGATTCTGGTTCTTTTTACAATATACCCAAGCATAAACGGGTGGTTTCGGTTCTTCCACTATCCGAACCGAACCATCCGACGCCCACCCCTACGGCCCTACGTGTGACCAAATTGGGAGGGATTTCTCCTCCTAAATTCGAAACCAAACTCGTGGGAGTTTGGGTTTCACGCGAAACCAAATCTTTTCGGACCCAAACTCTGACGAGTTTGAGTTCGAAATCATAGGGAGAAATCTCTCCGATTGCTTAACATATTCTTTTGAATAGCATCCGTTTGCTTCCCTCAATAATATTGTGGAGAGAGAAAATATAATTTTGATCTCCAGAGAAGAAAGCTTTCGCTAGAAAGTAATAATCCGTCACCATACTGACCATTTGCTTGTTTAATTGTGGTCTCCGACGAACTCACTCAACCATTTACGCAAGTAAGTTAAATTTCACATATTTCGTGATTCAAACACCTTAGGGTTTATTACCTTTGTTAGAATTGGGTTCAGTTAGGGTTGTTCAAAAATTTTTAATTTTCGATTATTTTTATTTTTCAAATAGGTTTTTTTTTTTTTTTTTTTTTTTTTTTTTTTTTTTTTTTTCGGATGCAGATTTGGGTTAATACACCAATCTTTAATATTTTTTTTAATGAATAATTATGAATTATGTTAATGTTTTGACAAATATGTAAATTATAATGCAATAAATATTACATATTATGTACACATGTAGACCAATAAATATGTGGATTTTTTAGAGGTATCTTGTTGGTAATTCATGTACATTTGTGCATGCAATAATAAAGATATGGTAGGAAAGAATAAATGAATTTGTCACAGTTGCAAACAACTCGGGCACAACTTGTCGAAATGTCCGAATAAACATGGAAGCCCGATATGTGGAAAGGGCTTCATGAAATGGATGGCGGTGGAGAAGAGAACTATGAACTCAGGGAGATTATTCTTTTGTTGTAGTAGTAATTGTGGTTATTTCAAGTGGAGCGATGTTTCGCCACTTCAAAAATCTGTTAGATATGAAGGTGATTCAAGTAGAGTCTCTTCGGCTACATTCGTGGACGACCCTGTTCAAACTGAAGATCTATCGCTATATTCAAATTGTTTGCTCGGATATTCGAAGAAGAAGACGTAGATATATCTTCAACGTAACTATTTGAAAGGAAAAAAACATTGCGAAAGTGAACGGGAAAAGAAAGAGACATGCATGAGATCATTGAATGCATTTTGTTATATGAATTTGAGTGGTATCTTGTATTATCTTGTATTCTAGTATGGCCATCATGTGAAACTTATGTTGAAGATGTAAACCAAGTATGGATGAAGCAACATTTTTCTTAGCAAAATGTATTCCAATTGCTGATTTCATGTAATATTGCTGATCTCCAAGATTTAAATTTTTTTCAGAAATTTTAGGCTAGGCGTTAGTGTTGACAACATAGGAGTATTTGTTGCCTTTGGTAACATGATTTTGTCTTGGGCGTTCGCGCAATAGAAATTTTCAACATATCATTGATTTCAACAACATCCGTCCGAAGTATCTACAAAATCACCAAAAATTGTGTGGTCCATCTGCTGTGTTAAACACCATAAAATCGCTTTGTTTGGCTTAAACATGCAGAATTAAAATACTCAAGTCATAACACATACACTGTCTGACATGTATATGAACACGGTAATATGAAATATAATTAAAAATGGTATCATTGAATCCGTGGAAAATGTTATTAAACAATACACATTACATGCTAAACCTATTCATTGTTTCACTATTACAATCTTCCATTGATCCAAGGGTTGCATCTTCGATGGAGAGTCGATTCTACCGATAAAATGGCATCGAACCACTATCTAGCCCATACGTAGGCATCGAGTTATCTCCAAAAGAAGGGCTCCTATGTTGATAGTGAGCTCCATGCATCTGTAAAAGAAACAAAATGTATATGTGTAAATGAAATTGCGTTGAATACATTTTGCTAAAAAAAAGTAGCACAGAGTTTGAAATGGGCATTACTTACCTGGGATTGAGTTGAATAAGGAAGAGTGAGCATCACGGGATATTGTGATTGCTAAGATGGTTGAGTGAAAGCATCGGTCTCTTCTCCATTCTTTTGTCTTGAGCTCTTGGACTTGTTTAATGTAGAAGTTGCCTTTGCAATGGAATATATAAGTTGACATGAGAAACTATTAGAAAAATGATAAAATTGACTATGTTTACCTTAGATTTCCTCGAAACCGTTTCCAAATGGCTTTTCCTACGTAATTTCTTCGGCGCTTCCTTTGTTTTCAAGTGCTTTGGATCGACTATATTTCCGGTTGCAACACTTTGTTGGGAATGGATATTACTTCCACAAGTTTGTCTAGATTTCGATATGGACAACTCACTCGATTGACATTCGATCCATTTCATAAGCTCCCGAGTTCGTTCTTCATCATGTGCCACCAAATCTGCCACTTTGGCAAATACAATACACATTTGATCATACCTTAACTGCCAAGGGATAGTAATCCAATCTTCATAATTTATTTTTACCCTCGTGTGAAGTCTAACATCATTACGGGTCAACACTAAGATAGCATGTTTGCAAATTATTCATTACGGATCAAATACTTCATTCTTGTCTTTAAATTTCATCCCAACTTCAGGCACAATCGAACTACCTTCTCCTAAGATTTCGTCATTCAATATGTTCACATTTTTCTTTACCGTCTCATTATCAAATTCTCCCAAAAATTCATTATCCAAATTTAAAGCATTCCAGTTTACTGTCTCATCAGCGGAATATGAAGTTTGGTTTTTTATTGATAAAAAAATTTTAGTTAAAAAAAAATGATAAACAATTTAATATATATACTAAATGCCTAATCGAACAACAAAAATCGAAGAAGCAAAAAAAAAAATACAAATATTGATTTTCCCTAAATAGCATTCTGGATTAAAATAAGACATTTGAAAAATCGAAAAATAATTTATCACTCAAGACCCAATCGAAGAACAAAAATCAAAGAAGAACAAAATATGATTTTTCCTAGATGGCCTAACAAATTGTGGGAAAAAATAATATACCTGTGTTAATCATCGTGCTTTTGGTCGGAGAAGAAAGTCCATTGTATGTTCTTCCAACAGCATTAAGAGGTAATTAGGATTAGGGCATATTGTTTGTTTCAATTCACTTCACATTTAAAGCAAAATATTTGATATATTGCAATTCAAAATATCGCGATATCATTGGTCATTTAATACATTTTTCCACGTCATAGCCCCTGTACACCAATTTGTAATCCAAAATGTACAAATAGCATTACCCATTTTTTTTCCTTTAGTGTGCATATCTACCGTGACCTAATCTGCTTGAGCTTACTTCAAAATTTCACTATGTTCTACAATAAGCAAAAATCAGCTCTTAATTTATTAACCCAGCTAGCCAGCTCGAAGAGGAAGGAGATGAGAGTTTAGCTTGCTCCATTCGTGAGTTTGTAGTCATTATTTCAAAGGGAAGGCATCTAGACCCAAGTAATTTCTTCCTAAATCAGCCCTAAATACGTTAGCATTTACGTAAATTTTAATGTTTAGGGTCTTATTTTAAACAAGAATTATGAAAATTCTTATTTTCATTCTTGATCTTGTCTGTAATGATAGGACTCGAATCGGAGCCATTTTATTCTCATGCACATACACATATGGCTATGAAAATTCCCTACTTTCATTATTGATATTGGATTTGAATAAGAAAGAAATTGTTTTAAAAAATTTGGAAAGTGAGAGAGATTACCTCAATTAATTAAATGATAAATACATTTATCACAGTTCAATGTTCTATTTGAATCACTAAATAGCTATTTTGTTTTAATTTAATTGTATATTTGCTGGTCTTTTTTTTTTCCTTCCAAAATTTGTATATTTGCTAATTGTTATTGATAATAGTTTATATGTAAATGAAATTGTTGAATAAAAGTTTGATTGTATATATTAAAAATGATATATTTCACGAAATTGATAATGATGTAATTATACAATATTTTAAAAAATTGAAAACGTGTAGGGATCAATTGTAGTAATGTATCGAAATATTTTCATTAGTATTATATTATTTCAAATTTCTTGACTACTAAATTTTTGCCTACCAAATTTTTTTTTCTAGCTCCGCTCCTGGGTAAAGGATGAGAATTATCCACTTTACTGACCCAAGTCTTGTCCATATGTTGATGAGGCTTTTGATTGCCAAAACAACGACAGTTTGATCTGGTTATTCGCAAAACGGGGAGGAGTTCTATCCCTTGGCGGAGTTTGCATCTGAAATCGGGGCAGTAGGATAACCCCCAATTTTGCACAGATCTGGTCAAGTGGGGTTGGGTTGGAGAAGAAGTTGACAATTTTTTTTATTGTTTTAAATAAAATAATGTGAAGATACTATTTTGCGCTTGTTAAATTGGTCAAATTTAAGTAATGGGTTTGACTTTTTGTTAACTCACGAATATTTGGACAAAATTCATCTGGACTCCAGATGTCCTTTCAATGCACATATACTGAGGGACGTAGGTGCCAAATTAGATGGTTTGAGATCTGATGATACAATTTTTTATTATTTTAAGTGAAATATGTAAAAAAAAAAATTTGTACTTTTGAAAAATTTAGGAACTTCAACTACAATTTTTTCATTATGTTTTCTCTATTTTTTGTTGTTTATATTTTTTTAAGAAGAGGCAAAATT
Source organism: Forsythia suspensa (assembly GCA_023638005.1). NCBI lineage: Eukaryota > Viridiplantae > Streptophyta > Magnoliopsida > Lamiales > Oleaceae > Forsythia > Forsythia suspensa. The sequence continues at coordinate 51,126,723 of CM042666.1, forward strand.
GTCAAAAGGAATCATCTGGAGACCATATGTGCGAATTAATGAAAAGTTGGAAATAAAATTAATGTAGATGAAATTTCTACAAACTTAAAAAGATAGGGAGTGAGTGTAATTTACCCTATTTTTAGCCGTTTGCTAGACTTTGTACGGTTGATACGTATGTATTGTTAACCATCTCATCTAAATTTTTTTAATGTATTCATTTAATTTTGTATTCAAATATTATGTGTGTAGATTTTATAAATGGATGGTGACAAAACTTTAACCTACTTCTTTTCCCTGATTTTAATATCATGTCAAAAAATTGTTGCACGTCTGGCCTTTTAAGAATTCGGCTCGCATGTACATGTGAAGGGCGCGTCGAAAACAATATTCAAAATGCACGTGTTCCTGTTAACAGTTTTAAGTGTTTAGATAATAAGATGGTTAACAAAGGTGATATTGTTTGATCATCATATTTCATTCTTATATGCATGTTAACAGATTTCACAAAGTGTTTGTTTTGGATAAATTGTATTTATAATTATTAGGGTTTTTAATGCTTAAGGTGTGGTTGGTGAGGATTTTGATATGATTTAAAGGTAATTAGGTCTATTAAGAACTTAAAGAAATAAATTAATAAGGAGATAGAAAGTAACATAAAACTCCAAATTTAAGAAATAGAGAGAAAAACAGAAGGGGATAGTTAAAGGATGTACACATACAGGGGCGGATCTAGGAATTTTTAGAGCCCGATCATTATCGAAAAAAAGAATTTTTACACTTCAAGACCGAGCTGTTACTAAAAAAAATACTTTTTAAATTTTTTTTTACACTATAAAAAATAATTTTTCCCGGGCAGGAACCACATAAATAATTTTTTTTAACACGACAAGAAACCGGAATTTTGAATTTTATTTTAAATTTTATTCCACCACTCAAAATGTCATACCAAAACGAGTTTTAATGTTAGACACGAATTATACAAGGAACGGAAGAAAAATGGCGTCGACAATGGCTATCCCGAGTCTTTCCTTCAAAGGATTGGACTTGGTCTTTTGTTTGGGTTGATTTTTGTTTGTGAAATTAGGCCTGCTTTATTTTTCAAAAAATTGAAAAATACGGATATTTTAAAAATTTGAAAAGTGGACTTCTTTAATATATCGAAATGGAGGGGTAAAATGGAAAATTAATTACTACGATTGCCTTAAACCCTTCCTCACGTTTTTCTCTCTGCGATTTCAAAGCGAAATTCCTCAAATTCACTCTTTAATTCATAGTTTCGTTCGTTTTCTTCTATATTTTAACACTATATTGTTCAACATGGTTGGAGAAGGCGAAATCATCGTTGTAGAATCTTCGAGGATGAAGAGAAAGTGTAGTTCAAATGAAGGATCTTCAAAAAGATGAAAAATATTGTTCGTTTATTACGTATTTATATATTTTTTTCGATTGCTTTGTTAATTCAATTTATGTTTTCCATTATTATTCAATTTATGCTAGTGCCTTTAGGAAAATCGGTGACAATGGTTGATGATTGAAATTTTTACATTTGAGGATTTTGTTACGTGAAATTGCATGTCTGCTTTCAATGATTAACCGGTTGATGGCGCGTTTAGGAATCCAATAACACATTGAAACCATTGCCAAATCAATGATATACCAAATGCAATAAGTTTGATATGTCCCTTCTTGTTTGATATGTTAATTCATATTCCAAATGCAATAAGTTTAAACATGCAAACTAAAAATTAATGCAATAAGTTTGAACATCCAACTAACATATGATTTTGAACATTCCACTATTTTTAAGTTTTATATCACTTTTAAAGAGATCCATGTCACTTTTTGAAGATGTTTGTCACTTTTTGGTGATGTTTGTCACTTTTTTGCTTAAAAAGTGACAGAGCATGTCACTTTTATGTAATAAATAAATACAATAAGTATGAATATCCAAACTAAGAAATAGATTGTATGATCATTGTTTTTTGAGATTTATGTCACTTTTAAAGAGATCTACGTCACTTTTAAGAGATATTTGTCAATTTTTACTTATATAGGTACAATAATTTTGAATGTGCAAACTAGTAAATAGACTTTATGATCACTTTTGTTCTATATATATGTGACTTTAAAAGAGTTGAATGTCACATTTTTATATATATATATCATTTTGAAGAGGTATATGCTACTTTTTGGTGATGTTTGTCACTTTTTGGTGATGTTTGTCACTTTTTACTTAAAAGTGACAGAGTATGTCACTTTTATGTAATATATAAAACCAATGAGTATGATCATCCAAACTAACAAATAGATTGTAAGATCGCTGTGTTTTTGAGATGTATGTCACTTTTAAAGAGATTTACTGTCACATTTTTAGAATATATCATTTTGAAGAGATGTATGCCACTTTTTGAAGATGTTTGTCACTTTTTACTTCAAAAGTGACATGGTATGTCACTTTTTAAGTAAAAAGTGACAGATCATGTCACTTTTATGTAATATATAAACCAATGAGTATGATCATCCAAACTAACAAATAGATTGTAAGATCAACGTGTTTTTGAGATGTATGTCACTTTTAAAGAGATCTCTTGTCACATTTTTAGAATATATCATTTTGAAGAGATGTATGCCACTTTTTGAAGATGTTTGTCACTTTTACTTCAAAAGTGACATGGTATGTCACTTTTTAAGTAAAAAGTGACGCATCATCATCACTTTTATGTAATATATAAAACCAATGAGTATGATCATCCAAACTAACAAATAGATTGTAAGATCAATGTGTTTTTGAGATGTATGTTACTTTTAAAGAGAGCTACTGTCACATTTTTAGAATATATCATTTTGAAGAGAAGTATGCCACTTTTTGAAGATGTTTGTCACTTTTTACTTCAAAAGTGACATGGTATGTCACTTTTAAGTAAAAATGACGAGATCATGTCACTTTATGTAATATATAAAACCAATGAGTATGATCATCCAAACTAACAAATAGATTGTAAGATTAATGTGTTTTTGAGATGTATGTCACTTTTAAAGAGATCTACTGTCACATTTTTAGAATATATCATTTTGAAGGGATGTATGCCACTTTTTGAAGATGTTTGTCACTTTTTACTTCAAAAGTGACATGGTATGTCACTTTTTAAGTAAAAAGTGACAGATCATGTCACTTTTATGTAATATATAAAAACAATAAGTATGAAAATCCAAACTAACAAATAGATTGTATGATCACTGTGTTTTTTAGATGTATGTCACTTTTAAAGAGTTGAATGTCACATATTTGGATATATATCATTTTGCGAGAGATGTATGACACTTTTGAAGATGTTTGTCACTTTTTATTTAAAAGTGACAGAGCATGTCACTTTTAAGTAAAAAGTGACATATCATGACACTTTTATGTAATATATAAATACAATAAGTATGAACATCCAAACTAACAAATAGATTGTATGATCACTATTTTTGAGATGTATGTCACTTTTAAATAGAGCTCTTGTCACATTTTTAGACATATATCGCTTTTGAAGATGTTTGTCACTTTTTGGACATGTATGTCACTTTTTACTTAAAAGTGACAGAGCATGTCACTTTTTAAGTAAAAAGTGACATATCATGTCACTTTATGTAATATATAACTACAATAAGTATGAATATCCAAACTAACAAATAGAATGTATGATCACTGTTTTTTGAGATGTATGTCACTTTTAAATAGAGCTACTGTCACATTTTTAGACATATATCACTTTTTGAAGATGTTTGTCACTTTTTGGACATGTATGTCACTTTTTACTTAAAAAGTGACAGAGCATGTCACTTGTTGAATATGTTTCTCACTTTTATTTAATATATGTTCATTCTATTTATATGTCACTTATATAGTAACTAACCATCTTTGTTATTTATTTTTGTAGGATGGGAGCTATTGATTCCCCGCACCTATTGGTTTCTGGGAAAGTCACATTCTACTCTCCCATGTAGTCATCAAAACTTTAAACAACAAGCTTACGTAAACACAAAAGCAAATGTTTAAGGAAATCGCTTTGGACCGTATCTTGATTTAAAAGAAACGGTTATTCGTGCTCGATTGATTCACCGCTTGTTATTAAAGGCGGTGAAGCAACCAAATGTAAATGAATTATGGTTCAACATCGATGACAAAGTGGTCGATTTTCTATTGAAGAATTTTGTCTAATGTCCGGACTTGATGCGTGGGTAATGGTGATTTTACCAAGTACGTAATGCGTAGTAGCACGATTAAGGACAAGTATTTCAAGAAATATGATAACATTTCAACAGTGTGTTGAAAATGTATTTAAAGAGTTGCCATCGACATCGTTGACAAGGACATGGTGGATGTTGGTATTATATATCTTATTTCATCATTCTTATTTGCCACATCATACCATAAAAGTGTTGATGATTCAATATTTGTACTTGTTGAATCGGGTGAAATGGAATCTTTCCATGGAGAAAGGAGTTGTATAGTTTGACGTTAATGTCTCTGAAGGGTGCATTCAAAGAAGAGGATCATGAAGTTAGATCCTTCAAAATTTTTTTGGAGTATAGGCTTAATGGTTTTCTTCTTGCTTTCCAAGTTTGGATATATGAGTCTATTCCCGCGCAATAGTGAGAAAAAATTTTGTGTGAAGTACAATCCATCGCTTCCTGGATCTTGAGTGGAGTTCTAATGTGCATTTGACATCTTTACAATTGCACAAACGTATTTTGACTTGATAAAAGTAAGCTCTATTTATTATTTATGAGATTTTTCTTTACATTTTTCATTCTTTGTTTGTTATTTTAAATATATGAATATGTGTTTTTGCGATAGAAGTTAATGATGTTAAGATCAATGATGCGAGAGAAGGAAGTGTCATATCTTGATGGGTTGTTTGAGAATTTAATATCTCAAGGCGTAACACTAAAGACGATGACAACTCGAGCATCCCGTTATTCATCGATCCAAAGTCGATGATTACAAATGCCGGCGATAATGAGTTCTTCAAAGTTGAAGAAAAAAAAGATAGTTGAGTTTTATGAGTATTTATTTACCTTTTATGCTTTTTATACCTTTTTTATTTATTGTTTCTTATGATTATGTGTTTTTCTCTGATTTTTGTATTTTCAGAGACATTCTGAATCAAATGAAGTAATATTGAAACGTTTAGCAGAAATTGAAGTGAAACTTCAATCAAATGAAGAAATTTTGAAATGGTTGGCAGAAATAGAGGCGAAAGTGGAATCACATGACGATATTTTGAAACGGTTGACAGACATAGAGTCGAAAATACAATCAAATGAAGAAATTCAGAATCGACTAGTGAGCTTGAAATCAAAATTCAATCGAATATTCAAATTGAAGAGAAAGTAAAACAACTTGAAGAGAAAGTAAAATTGAATGAAGAAATTCTAGAACGGGTGGCAAATGTTGAAAGCAAAGTGAAAGACTTGCAAATGTTGAAGGTATGTCACATTTTTTGATCTATGTCACTTTTTGGACACACGGTTTGTCATTTTTTTAAGAAAGTGACACAGTTTGTCACTTTTTGATAAGAAAGTGACACAGTGTGTCACTTTCTAATAAGAAAGTGACAATGTGTGTCACTTTTTGCTATGTCACTTTTTACTCTAAGTATGTCACTTTTTACTATAAGTATGTCACTTTTAAGAGATTTATGTCACTTTTTTATATAGATATGTATGATACTTTTTATTTATTCTTATGTCTAGAATGCTTTGCGGAAAATGTTGCTAATGATACAATGGGCATGAAAAAGAATGCAACTGATGTTCCTAATTTTTCATTGGGTATTGAGTTTGATTCGACTGGAAAAAGTATTGAGATGCCAGCTGAAACTAATGTGGAAAAGGTATTATTCAATTCCAAATAAATTGTATTTTTAATTTGATATTTAATTTTTGTTATTGTGTACTATATAATGTGACTTATTTATTTTTATTCACCTATTGATGAAGATATAATAAATTTTAATGAAGAGGACCGGAAGATTGTTGATGATGTTGTTGCTCATAGTTTAGCCAAAAAAATGCATCAAGATGTATTTTTTTTTCACATTTGATTTTGTGTTTTACTTTGTTAAATCTGCTTTTTGCACCGCAGAAAATAATATTTTTGTACGTTTTTATTCGATTTGTTGATGTAAATGATGATGATGTTGAATTGAAAGATGAGGATTGGCAAAAATTGATGAGATTACGGCAAAGTTGCTTTAGCTAAACATAAACATGAAGAGGCAATTGTTTGTTTGATTATTTTTCATTTGAAAGACTTATTTTGTGTGTTTTGCACAATATAACTTGACACTTTTTTAATTATTTTGCGACATTTTAGACGGATGATGAAGTCACTCTGGATGCGCCCCTGAAGAGGCAAAAGAAACCTGCCGCACTTCTTCAGTCCCCATGGGTAAATCAATATGATTCTACGGTGGGTACTTCTACGGTGGGTACTTCTACAGCGGGAACTTCTACTGCAAAGCGTGTGGTGAAGGGTACGTTCGCATTCAAAGTTGGGTTGTGCCCCCCATTTGCTCCAGATGTGGAAGCATTCGAGAGTTGGTACAAGGAAGGGTTGGTGACGAAAAACAAGTAAGTATGTGACATAATGTCACTTTTTAATACGAAAGTGACACATTATTTTTATCCAAATGTTTTTGTGTAAAAATTAAATCAACCATAGAAAAGATTTGTTATTCAAATGTGTTTGTGTAACTTGCATACATTGTTCTCATCACTTTTGAGCAAAAAGTGACGAGAGCATGTCACTTTTAGGCAAAAGTGATAGAATATGTCACTTTTCAATCCCAAGTCACAATTCACATTCAAGATAAAAATTTGATGCATTAATGGTTGTTCATGCTTAATAATTCATGTCATCAGAAATCTCGCATTCAAATCAACCACATAGATGATTTTGATTCAAATTTCCTTCTCTAACTTGTGTACATTGTTACATCACTTTTTGAGCAATAAGTGATGACCATGTCACTTTTTTAGACAAAAAGTGACGCACCATGTCACTTTTAAAATAAAAAGTGACATAGCATGTCACTTTTCTATCTACAAGCCTCAATTTATATTCAAGACGAAAATAACGATACATTAATGTTTGTCTAAGGTTCATACAATGTTACATCATTTTTAAGCAACAAGTGACATAGCATGTCACTTTTTAAGCAAAAAGTGACAGAGCATGTCACTTTTCTAACTCCAAGCCTCAATTCATATTCAAGGAAAATAACGATACATTAATGTTTGATCATGCTCAATAATTCATGTCACTCTATGATGCGTAACAAATAACAAGATAGACCTTGCATTTAAATCAACCATAGAGAAGATTTGTTATTCAAATGTGTTTGAGTAACTTGTATACATTGTTCATCATTTATGAGCAAAAAGTGACAGAGCTTGTCACTTTTTAGGCAAAAAGTGACAGTATGTCACTTTTCAATCCCAAGCCACAATTCATATTCAATATAAAAATTGATGCATTAATGATTGTTCATGCTCAATAATTCATGTCACTATATAATGCACAACAAATATCAAGTAAAATCCTCAGTATTCAAATCAACCACATAGATGATTTTGATTCAAATTTGTTTCTCTAACTTATATATATTGTTCATCACTTTTTGAGCAATAAGTGATGCACCAAGTCATATTTTAGACAAAAGTGACATGGCATGTCACTTTTCTATCTCCAAGCCTCAATTCATATTCAAGACAAAATAACGATACATTAATATTTGGCTAACATTGTTCATCACTTTTTGAGCAAAAGTGACGAGACTATGTCACTTTTTAAACAAAAAGTGACATAGCATGTTACTTTTCTAACTCCAAGCCTCAATTCATATTGAAGACAAAAAAAAGATACATTAATGTTTGATCATGCTCAATAATTCATGTCACTTCATAATACACAACAAATATTAAGTTAGACTTGCATTTAAATCAACCGCATAGATGATTATGATTCAAAGCAAAAAGTGACAGACCATGTCACTTTTTAAACAAAAAGTGACATAGCATGTCACTTTTCTAACTCCAAGCCTCAATTCATATTCAAGACAAAAAAAAGATACATTAATGTTTCATCATGCTCAATAATTCATGTCACTTCATAATACACAACAAATATTAAGTTAGATCTTGCATTTAAATCAACCGCATAGATGATTATGATTCAAATTTGCTTGTCTAACTTGCATACATTGTTCTGTCACTTTTTGAACAAAAAGTGACAGACCATGTCACTTTTTAGGAAAAAAGTGACAGAGCGTGTCACTTTTCTATCCGAAGCCTCAATTCATGGTATCACTGCATGTTACAGAATTTGTACCAGTGTAATTGTATGTGACATTTCTTTTTGTAATGCGAGTTAATCATTTCAATGATGAGAATGTTAAGATTAGCCCTAGCTTCTACTTGAAATGATGTTTCAATCTCTTCTAAACTATGGTGGTATGAATTAGTGACAAGCAATGAGGCTTTGGATGACACACAGAGGGTTTTTGTTTGTTAGTTGTTTGGTTTAAGATTTATGTATAAAATTTATTAATACATTGTCGATTCTTTTTTATACACTTGTTTTGTAGCATATGGATGTGTGTTTTTATTATTTGCAAAAGATGTTGAGGTATGAACAGGTATAAAATTCAATGGTACAACAACGGACTTTGCCTTTGACAACCCAGTTAGGGGTTGTATGATGATTTTTTGAAGGATCCAAAGAGTCCTTGTTCAAAGAAACTTCTCTCCGTCGTATCCAATTAGATTGTACATGCCTTGCAACACCGGTTGGCGAGAAGTTGACCATATCCTTATGCCTTTGAGGATGTATAACTTCGGCTCATTGGCTTCTTTGTCATTTTGACATCAAGGAGATGTGCTTGAATATTTATAATTCCTACACTAAGGTGGTCAAGAAGCCTGTTGTACTTGAAGTCATTAAACCATTTTCGCTTATTATTCCTCATCTTTTGTATAACACCGGATTCTTCGACGGCAAAAAATATTACGTAACAAGAGGCGCTAAAACCACTTGGTGTAAAGTTGGTTCCAAAACTACCACAACAAAAGAACGAGTTAGTTTGCTTTTTAAAGTTTGAATTTTTATATGTTGAATAGATAGAAATGTATGGTTTGCCTTTAATTATTGGTTAATGTTTCATTTTGTTCTTTGCGGTGGTGATTGTGGAATCTATGTGATTAAATATCTTTGAGTATTTAATCAATGGAATGTTGAATGAGATGCCAAAGACATTCAATATTGCACAGTTCTCAAATACTTGGCCACTCAATTGTACGTGTATGCGAAGAAGAAGCAAGCGGAGAATTATGATCTCGATAATGATTGGGTGGGAAAGGTTATTTGACAAGACAGAGAAGGCTGCAATTTTTTTAAATAATATTTTGTAGTAGGAGTACATATGACATGTAAATGTAGTGTATATGGTGAATGTAGTTTCATGTAAATGAGATTAAAATGTAAGTTTTGAATGTTTCTTTGCAAAAATGTAAGTACAAAATATTTTTTATACAGTGACATGCTATTCGTGTTGATGTGACTAAGTTATGGGTTTTAATAACGAACGGGTGACATAATAGGTCACTTTTCTATCCCCAAGCCTCAATTCATTTTCAAAGTTAAATCATGCATTTAAATCAACCACATATATGATTTTGATTCAAATTTATTTCTCTATCTTGTAAACATTGTTTTGTCACTTTTTGAGCAAAAAGTGACATGCTCGTCACTTTTAGGTAAAAAGTGACATAGCATGTCACTTTTCTATCCCCCAAGCCTCAATTCATTTTTAATGATAACTGTGGTTGATTTGAATGCTGGATTTAACTTGATAATTATCTATGTGGTTGATTTGAATGCTGGATTTAACTTGATAATTATTGTGCATTATAGACTGACATGAATCATTGAGCATGACCAACCATTAACGCATCAATTTTTTATCTTGAATATGAATTGTGGCTTGGGGATTGAAAAGTGACATACTATGTCACTTTTTGCATAAAAAGTGACATGCTCTGTCACTTTTTACTAATGTATCGTTATTTTGCTTTGACTATGAATTAAGGCTTGATGGATAGAAAATTGACATGCTATGTCACTTGTTGTCTAAAGTGATATGGTCATCACTTTTACTCAAAAAGTGACGAGAAAAATGTATAGAAGTTAGAGAACAAATTTGAATTAAAATTATCTATGTGGTTGATTTGAATCTGGATTTAACTTGATAATTGTTGTGCATTATAGACTCACATGAATCATTGAGCATGACCAACTATTAATGCATCAATTTTTTATCTTGAATATGAATTGTAGCTTGGGGATTGAAAAGTGACATACTATGTCACTTTTTGCCTAAAAAGTGACATGTTCTGTCACTTTTTGCTAAAAAATGACAGAACAATGTAAGCAAGTTAGAGAAATATTAATGTATCGTTATTTTACTTTGACTATGAATTAAGGCTTGAGGGATAGAAAATTGACATCCTATGTCACTTGTTGTCTAAAAAGTGACATGGTCTGTCACTTTTTACTCAAAAAGTGACAGAACAATGTATACAAGTTAGAGAAACAAATTTGAATCAAAATTATCTATGTGGTTGATTTGAATGCTGGATTTAACTTAATAATTGTTGTGCATTATAGACTGACATGAATCATTGAGCATGACCAACCATTAATGCATCAATTTTTTTTATCTTGAATATGAATTGTAGCTTGGGGATTGAAAAGTGACATACTATGTCACTTTTGCCCAAAAGTGATGAGCTCTGTCACTTTTGCTAAAAATGACGTAACAATGTATACAAGTTAGAGAAATATTAATGTATCGTTATTTTGCTTTGACTATGAATTAAGGGTTGAGAGATAGAAAATTGACATGCTATGTAACTTGTTGTCTAAAAGGTGACATCGTCATCACTTTTACTCAAAAGTGACAGAATAATGTATACAAGTTAGAGAAACAAATTTGAATCAAAATTATCTATGTGGTTGATTTGAATCTTTGGATTTAACTTGATAATTGTTGTGCATTATAGACCGACATGAATCATTGAGCATGACCAACCATTAATGCATCAATTTTTATCTTGAATATGAATTGTGGCTTGGGACTTGAAAAGTGACATACTATGTCACTTTTTGCCTAAAAAGTGACATGCTCTGTCACTTTTTGCTCAAAAATGACAGAACAATGTATGCAACCTAGAGAAATATTAATGTATCGTTATTTTTTGCTTTGACTATGAATTAAGGCTTGAGGGATAGAAAATTGACATCCTATGTCACTTGTTGTCTAAAAGTGACATGGTCTCATCACTTTACTCAAAAAGTGACGAAACAATGTATACAAGTTAGAGAAACAAATTTGAATCAAAATTATCTATGTGGTTGATTTGAATGCTGGATTTAACTTGATAATTGTTGTGCATTATAGATTGACATGAATCATTGAGCATGACCAACCATTAATGCATCAATTTTTTTATCTTGAATATGAATTGTGGCTTGGAGATTGAAAAGTGACATAATATGTCACTTTTTGCCCAAAAAGTGACAGGCTCTGTCACTTTTTGCTAAAAAATGACAGAACAATGTATGCAAGTTAGAGAAATATTAATGTATCGTTATTTTGCTTTGACTATGAATTAAGGGTTGAGAGATAAAAAATTGACATGCTATGTCACTTGTTGTTTAAAAAGTGACATGGTCTGTCACTTTTTACTCAAAAAGTGACAGAATAATGTATACAAGTTAGAGAAACAAATTTGAATCAAAATTATCTATGTGGTTGATTTGAATGCTAGATTTAACTTGATAATTGTTGTGCATTATAGACTGACATGAATCATTGAGCATGACCAACCATTAATGCATCAATTTTTATCTTGAATATGAATTGTGGTTTGGGGATTGAAAAGTGACATACTATGTCACTTTTTGCCTAAAAAGTGACATGCTCATCACTTTTTCTCAAAAATGATGTAACAATGTATGCAACTTAGACAAATATTAATGTATCGTTATTTTTGCTTTGAATATGAATTAAGGCTTGAGGGATAGAAAATTGATATGCTATGTCACTTTTGTCTAAAAGTGACATGGTCTCGTCACTTTTACTCAAAAAGTGACAGAATAATGTATACAAGTTAGAGAAACAAATTTGAATCAAAATTATCTATGTGGTTGATTTGAATGCTGGATTTAACTTGATAATTGTTGTGCATTATAGACTGACATGAATCATTGAGCATGACCAACCATTAATGCATCAATTTTTTATCTTGAATATGAATTGTGGTTTGGGGATTGAAAAGTGACATACTATGTCACTTTTTGCCTAAAAAGTGACATGCTCTGTCACTTTTTTCTCAAAAATGACAGAACAATGTATGCAACTTAGACAAATATTAATGTATCGTTATTTTTTGCTTTGAATATGAATTAAGGCTTGAGGGATAGAAAATTGATATGCTATGTCACTTTTTGTCTAAAAAGTGACATGGTCTGTCACTTTTTACTCAAAAAGTGACAGAACAATGTATACAAGTTAGAGAAACAAATTTGAATCAAAATTATCTATGTGGTTGATTTGAATGCTGGATTTAACTTGATAATTGTTGTGCATTATAGACTGACATGAATCATTGAGCATGACCAACCATTAATGCATCAATTTTTTATCTTGAATATGAATTGTGGCTTTGGGATTGAAAAGTGACATACTATGTCACTTTTGCCTAAAAAAAGTGACATGCTCTCGTCACTTTTTTGCTCAAAAATAACAGAACAATGTATGCAACTTAGACAAATATTAATGTATCGTTAGTTTTTGCTTTGAATATGAATTAAGGCTTGAGGATTGAAAATTGATATGCTATGTCACTTTTTGTCTAAAATGTGACATGCTCTCATCACTTTTGCTTAAAAGTGACAAAACATTGTATGCAACTTAGATAAGCAAATTTGAATAAAAATCTTCTATGTGACCGATTTAAATTCGTGGATTTAACTTGATTTTCGTTGTGTATTATGCAAATGACATGAATTATTGAGCGTGACCAAAACTTAATGTATCGTTATTTTGTCTTGAATAAGAATTGAGGCTTGGGGATAGAAAAGTGACATGCTATGTCACTTTTTGCTTAATGATACATCTATTCAAGATGATCAAACATTAATGTATCATATGTCGGTGTTTTTTTTACAGATATGGACAATAAATGTATTCATCCATTATGGAGGGAACTGGGAACAAGGTAACCAATATACAAATTTTAAAATGGCTGGAATTGTCGTTCCAATAGAATGCACTTATTGCGAACTCAATGGCATGATATATTCAGTTACAAATGTAAGTCCAGCAACACACTCAATAACAATACAATATAAGCTGAAGAAAAACCTGCCTCTGATGAAGATTTCAGACAATAATTCTCTTACATTTTATTTGGAGCTCAAAAGAAGGAAAACATCTTGCAAGCTTTCCTTTGTGCATAGATGTCACACCGGTTTCATTATGTCATAGAATTGAATGTTTTGAAGACATACAACTTTCGTGGTCGCACATCTTGGTGAACAAAATGACATGATGCAATTACAAGTTTTTCAAACTCATGGTTCGGCAACAACCCTCGGTTCAAAGTCTACCAACTATTGAAGACTTAGTCGTTGATGTTTCTTCATGCATACCGGGGTTGAAGAAATGAGTAATGAAACAGTAGTGAAATTATTTCATTTGTTAGTATGAATAAAATTGCAGAGAAAAAGGTTTTTAGGAACAAGACATTGGTTAAGAAAAGTATGTCGTATGCGATACATAAAAACTTTCGGTTCAAGGTAAGTAAGTCGGACAAGAAAGAATATGTCTTTGAAATGCATAGATGATAATTGCAAATGGTGTTTTAGAGCTTCAAGACTTGGATGAACAGAAATGTTCAAAATAAGATATATGAGAAACGATCACACATGCTCAAATAACATCATCTTGGCGGATCACCGTCAAGCAACAAGCTCAATAGTAGGAGAATGCATCAAGTACAAGTATGTCTCAACAAAACAACATACACTCCTTGAGACATAATAAGTGACATGATGAATACATACGGAGTGTCGATGAGTTACGAGAAAGCTTGGAGATCTAAGGAAAAAGCTTTGGAATTGGTGAGAGGAGATCCGATGTAGTCTTATGAAAATGTTCCAAAGTACTTGTACATGATAGAACAAACAAATCCTCGGATCAATTACAAGAATTGAGACTTACGACAACAAAAATTTAAATACCTCTTCATGGCATTAGGAGCATCTATTCAGGGGTGGGAGTATTGCGGACCTATAATAGTGATTGATGGTACGTTCTTAAAGGGAAATTATGGTGGAACATTATTTACAAAGATGCACACAAGATGCAAACAACAACATTTTCATATTAGCATTTGAAGTTGGTGACTTAGAAACTAATGATTCATGGGAGTGGTTCTTACTTATGTTAAAAGAAGCTTATGGTGAGCGACAAGGATTGTGTATAATCTCGGATGGTCATAAAAGCATAAAAAGTGCAATCCGTAAGTGTATAAGAATTCAATGCATGGTCTATGTTCCTACCACCGCTACAAAATTTAAAGTCAACATTTGGCAAAAAAAATAGAAAGAACATTACACAACCATTCAATAGAGTTGCTAGAGCCTACACGAAAAATGATTTTGAGTTCCATATGAAACAACTCGATGAAATCCACAAAGGGATTCGATCACATCTGGTATGTACAAAAATATTTATTTTGAATGCATAATAACAATGTATTCAAGAAATGATTAATATTTTGATTGTTCTTTATGCAGAAGAGATTGGTTACCACAAGTGGCCAAGGCCATACATGACAAATAACAGGTTTTCTACAATGACTTCAAATATAGTTGAATCAGTAAATTCGATAACAAAAACAACAAAAGGTTGTCCTATAGAACTTTTATTGGAATCCTTGAGATATTTGTTGCAAGAATGGTTTGTGAAGCACTTAAACGATGCGCGGGCAACCTTCACAAAACTTGCAAACAAACAAGAAAAATATTGAGAGAGAAATCCATGGAATCCAAGAAATTGAAGGTAAAATGCTATAAATTGCATGAACTAAATATCATTTATATGCTAGAATGTTATTGTAATGAAAACATGCATGTACCAACAAAGGATATAGTGTGTTTTTGAAAAGTGACAGAGTGTGTCACTTTTTCTCGAGTAAAAAGTAACATAGTGTGTCACTTTCTTACTATAAAGTGGCATGACTTGGATTTCATATCGCCTATGGCTCTAATTATAATTACATATCAAGAGAGAAGGTTTATGATTTTGAAATCTTATTATATCTGATTGTTATTGTAATGAAAATATGCTTATCTAAAAAAAGGGACATAGTGTGTCACTTTCTAAATAAAAAGTGACATAGTGTGTCACTTTCTTAGTATAAAGTGGCATCACAATATGCTTATCTAAAAAAAGTGACATAGGTTGTCACTTTCTGAATAAAAAGTGACAGAGTGTGTCACTTTCTGAGTAAAAAGTGACATAGTGTGTTACCTTCTTATTATAGAGTGGCATGACTTGGATTTCAGACCGTCTATGACTCTATTTATAATTACATATCAAGAGAAGGTTTATGATTTTGAAATCTTATTATATCCGATTGTTATTTGAATGAAAATTTGCTTATCCAAAAAAGTGACATAGGTTGTCACTTTTTGAATAAAAAGTGACAGAGTGTGTCACTTTCTTAGTATAAAGTGGCATGACTTGGATTTCATATCGCCTATGGCTCTATTTATAATTAAATATCGAGAAGAAGGTATATGATTTTGAAATCTTATTATATCCGATTGTTATTGTGATGAAAATATGCTTATCTAAAAAAATGACATAGGTTGTCACTTTACGAATAAAAAGTGATGAGAGTGTGTCACTTTACGAGTAAAAAGTGACATAGTGTGCAATTTTTCAAGAAGTTGGAGTTAAATGTAATGAAAGCATGATTTAATTGTCGTAGTTTATTAATACATTATTTTCTTGCATTATTTGCACATGCATCGGCTTCAAGTTCAATAATATACCAAGTCAATGATATTTGTGCCTCATATGTGGTGAATATTGAAGAAAAGACATGTACATGCAATCAATTCCAAGTGGACAAAATCCCATGTGCACACGCATTGATGCTTATTGCAAAGATAAAGGAAGATTCATATTTGTATTGTTCAAAATATTACACAACAGAGATGTATCGTCCAAACATACAAATGTACAGTTTACCCACTTGAGATCGCAATGATTGGAATATACCGATGATGTAAAAGCAAGAATAGTCTTGGCTCCCGATCCAAAAAAGAAAATCTGGACGACCTAAAGAGAAAAGAATACCATCAAAAGGAGAAAAAGCAAAGTACAAAATGTGGTAGATGTGGAAAGTATGGCCACAATCGAAGATCGTGTCAAACTCAAAGACCTTTGAAGAAGAAGCCACAAAAGAAAAGAAAGTTACAAGATTTATAAGTTTTTATTTTTATTTGGAAAAGTATCACTTATTCATTCTTATTGGGTTTTCTATTCAAAATAGTGTTAACATTCATGTGCTTTGCTTTTTATAGGCCATGACATTATAGTGGAATGTAAAACTTATCATTTAACACTAAATTGTATACATGATACTTCAACTATTAAAGGAATTTGATGAATACCGAAATTGTAACTTTTAGAACAAAAAGTGACACACTATGTCACTTTTTGAACAAAAGTGACATTTGTGTCACTTTTGCATATTAGTTTTTCTTTTCAAATTCGTGTGACGCACATATTTGTTCGTTAGAACAAAAAGTGACGCACATTGTCACTTTTATAATGAAAAGTGACACACTATGTCTTTTGTTCATTATTAAAACTCCTAACATGGTTGTCAAAGTGTATACATAATTTCCATATTTTAAGAATAAAAAGTAACAAACATGGTCACTTTTATAATGAAAAGTGACACACTATGTCACTTTTATAACGAAAAGTGACACACTATGTCGTTTGTTCGTTATTAAAACCACTAACATGGCTGTCAAAGTGTATACATAATTTCCATAATTTAAGAACAAAAAGTGACAAACTATGTCACTTTTAGAACAAAAATGACTCACACTTGTCACTTTTATAATGAAAAGTGACACACTATGTCACTTTTTGTTCTAAAAGTGACACACTATGTTGTTTGTTCGTTATTAAAACTACTAACATGACCACCAAAGTGTATACATAATTTCCACAATTTAAGAATAAAAAGTGACACACATGGTCACTTTTATAATGAAAAGTGACACACTATGTCACTTTTTGTTCTAAAAGTGACACACTATGTCGCTTTGTTCGTTATTAAAACCACTAACATGGTCACAAAAGTGTATACATAATTTCCATAATTTTAGAACAAAAGTGACACACTATGTCACTTTTAGAACAAAAAGTGACACACGCATGTCACTTTTATAATAAAAAGTGACACACCATGTCACTTTTACAACGAAAAGTGACCTACTATGTCACCCGTTCGTTATTAAAACCCATAACTTAGTCACAACAACACGAATAGCATGTCACCAGTATAAAAAAAATTTTTTGTACTTACATTTTTGCAAAGAAACATTCAAAACTTACATTGTTAATCTCATTTACATGAAACTACATTCACCATATACACTACATTTACATGTCATATGTACTCCTACTACAAAAATATTATTTACAAAAAATTGCAGCCTTCTCTGTCTTGTCAAATATCCTTTGCCACCCAATCATTATCGATATCCTAATTCTCCACTTGCTTCTTCTTCGCATACACGCATAATTGAGTGGCCAAGTATTTCCGAACTGCATGCAATATTGAATGTCTTTGGCATCTCATTCAACATTCCATTGATTAAATACTCAAAGATATTTAATCACATAGATTCCACAATCACCACCGCAAAGAACAAAATGAAACATTAACCAATAATTAAAGGCAAACCATACATTTCTATCTATTCAACATATAAAAATTCAAACTTTTAAAAAGCAAACTAACTCGTTCTTTTCTTTGTGGTAGTTTTGGAACCAACTTTACACCAAGTGGTTTTAGCACCTCTTGTTCTCAAATATTTTTGCCGTCAAGAACCCGGTGTTATACAAAAGATGAAGAATAATAACTGAAAATGGTTTAACAGCTTCAAGTACAACAGGCTTCTTGACCACCTTAGTGTAGGAATTATAAATATTCAAGCACATCTCCTTGATGTCAAAATGACAAAGAAGCCAATGAGCCGAGTTATACATCCTCAAAGGCATAAGAATATGGTCAACTTCTCGCCAACCCCGGTGTTGCAAGGCATGTACAATCTAATTGGATACGACAGTAGAGAAGTTTGCTGAACAAGGACTACTGGATCCTTCAAAAAATCATCATACAACCCCCTAACTTGGCTGTCAAAGGCAAAGTCCGTTGTTGTACCATTGAATTTTATACCCTGTTCATACCTTAACATCTTTTGCAAATAATAAAAACACACATCCATATGCTACAAAACAAGTGTATAAAAAAAAAATCAGCAATGTATTAATAAATTTTATACATAAATCTTAAACCAAACAACTAACAAACAAAAACTTCTTTGTGTCATCCAAAGCCTCATTGCTTGTCACTAATTCATACCACCACGCTTTAGAAGAGATTGAAACATCGTCAAGTAGAAGCTAGGGCTAATCTTAACATTCTCATCATTGAAATGATTAACTCTGCATTACAAAAAGAAATGTCACATACAATTACACTGGTACAAATTACAGAACATGCAAATGACACCATGAATTGAGGCTTCGGATAGAAAAGTGACACGCTCATCACTTTTTTCCTAAAGTGACATGCTATGTCACCTTTTGTCTAAAAGTGACATGGTCATCACTTTTGTTCAAAAAGTGATGAGAACAATGTATGCAAGTTAGACAAGTAAATTTGAATCATAATCATCTATGCGGTTGATTTAAATGCAAGATCTAACTTAATATTTGTTGTGTATTATGAAGTGACATGAATTATTGAGCATGATCAAACATTAATGTATCTTTTTTTTTGTCTTGAATATGAATTGAGGCTTGTAGTTAGAAAAGTGACATGCTATGTCACTTTTTGTTTAAAAAGTGACATAGTCTATCACTTTTTGCTCAAAAAGTGACAGAACAATGTTAGCCAAATATTAATGTATCGTTATTTTGTCTTGAATATGAATTGAGACTTGGGGATAGAAAAGTGACATGCCATGTCACTTTTTGTCTAAAATATGACTTGGTCTGTCACTTATTGCTCAAAAAGTGACAGAACAATATATATAAGTTAGAGAAACAAATTTGAATCAAAATCATCTATGTGGTTGATTTGAATACAGGATTTAACTTGATATTTGTTGTGCATTATATAGTGACATGAATTATTGAGCATGAACAATCATTAATGCATCAATTTTTTATATTGAATATGAATTGTGGCTTGGGGATTGAAAAGTGACATACTCTGTCACTTTTTGCCTAAAAAGTGACAAGCTCTGTCACTTTTTGCTCATAAATGACAGAACAATGTATACAAGTTACTCAAACACATTTGAATAACAAATCTTCTCTATGGTTGATTTAAATGCAAGGTCTAACTTGTTATTTGTTCTGCATCATGGAGTGACATGAATTATTGAGCATGATCAAACATTAATGTATCGTTATTTTCCTTGAATATGAATTGAGGCTTGGAGTTAGAAAAGTGACATGCTCGTCACTTTTTGCTTAAAAGTGACATGCTATGTCACTTGTTGCTTAAAAATGATGAACATTGTATGAACTTTAGACAAACATTAATGTATCGTTATTTCGCCTTGAATATAAATTGAGGCTTGTGGATAGAAAAGTGACATGCTATGTCACTTTTTATTTTAAAAGTGACATGGTCATCACTTTTTGTCTAAAAAGTGACATGGCTCGTCACTTATTGTTCAAAAAGTGATGAACAATGTACACAAAGTTAGAGAAAGAAATTTGAATCAAAATCATCTATGTGGTTGATTTGAATGCGAGGATTCTGATGACATGAATTATTAAGTATGAACAACCATTAATGCATCAATTTTTTATCTTAAATATGAATTGTGACTTAGGATTGAAAAGTGACATATTCTGTCACTTTTTGCTTAAAAAGTGACATGCTCTGTCACTTTTTGCTCAAAAGTGATGAACAATGTATGCAAGTTACACAAACACATTTGAATAACAAATCTTTTCTATGGTTGATTTAATTTTTACACAAAACATTTGGATAAAAATAATGTGTCACTTTCAGATTAAAAAGTGACATTATGTCACATACTTACTTGTTTTTCGTCACCAACCCTTCCTTGTACCAACTCTCGAATGCTTCCACATCTGGAGCAAATGGGGCACAACCCAACTTTGAATGCGAACGTATTCTTCACCACACGCTTCCACAAGAGAAGTTCCCGTGTAGAAGTACCCACCGTAGAAGTACCTACCGTAGAATCATATTGATTTACCCATGGGGACCAAAGAAGTGCGCGGTTTTTTTTTGCTTCTTGGGCGCATCCGGAGTGACTTCATCATCCGTCTAAAATGTCGCAAAATAATTAAAAAGTGTCAAGTTATATTGTGCGTAACATACAAAATAAGTCTTTCAAATGAAAAATAATCAAACAAACAATTGCCTCTTCATGTTTATGTTTAGCTAAAACAATTTCTTTGCAATCTCATCAATTTTTGCCAATCCTCATCTTTTAATTCAACATCATCATCATTTACATCAACAATCTGAATAAAATGTGTACAAAAGATTATTTTTACATTGCAAAAAACAGATTTAACAAAGTAAAACACAAAATCAAATGTGAAAAAATACATTTTGATACATTTTTTTTGGCTAAACTATGAGCAACAACATCATCAACAATCTTCCAGGTCCTCTTCATTAAAATTTATTATATCTTCATCAATAGACCGAATAAAAATAAATAAGTCACATTATATAGTACACAATAACAAAAATTAAATATCAAATTAAAAATACAATTTATTTGGAATTGAATAATACCTTTTCCACATTAGTTTCAGCTAGCATCTCAATACTTTTTTCAGTCGAATCAAACTCAATACCCAATGAAAACTAGGACAATCAGTTGCATTCTTTTTCATGCCCATTGTATCATTAGCAACATTTTCTGCAAGATTCTAGACATATAGAATAAATAAAAGTATCATACATATCTATATAAAAAGTGACATAAATCTCTTAAAAGTGACATACTCATAGTAAAAAGTGACATACTTAGAGTAAAAAGTGATATAGCAAAAAATGACACACTTATAGCAAAAAGTGACACACATTGTCACTTTCTTATTAGAAAGTGACACACACTGTGTCACTTTCTTAGCAAAAAGTGACAAAATGTGTCCAAAAAGTGACTTAGATCAAAAAATGTGACATACCTTCAACATTTGCAAGTCATTCACTTTGCTTTCAACATTTGCCACCTGTTCTAGAATTTCTTCATTTGATTTCACTTTCTCTTCAAGTTGTTTTATTTGTTTCTCAAGTTGAATATTAAATTGAACTTTGAGTTCAAGCTCAGCGAGTCGATTCTGAATTTCTTCATTCGATTGTATTTTCGACTCTATATCTGCCAAGCGTTTCAAAATAATTTCATTTGATTCCACTTTTTCCTCAATTTCTGCCAGACGTTTCAAAATTTCTTCATTTGATTGAAGTTTCACATCAATCTCTGCTAGACGTTTTAATATTTTTTCATTTGATTCAGAACGTCTCTGAAAATACAAAAATCAGAGAAAAACACATAATCATAAGAAACAATAAACAAAAAAGGTATAGAAAGCATAAAAAGGTAAATAAATGCTCAAAAAACTCAACTATCTTTTTTTTCTTCAACTTTGAAGAACTGTCATCGCCAACTAATGTTTCTTGTGCTGTAATCATCAACTTTGACTGATGAATAACATGATGCTCAAAGTTGTCATCGTCATCAGGGTTTTGCCCTTGAGATTTGCAATTCTCAAACAACCCCTCAGCATATGCCACCTCCTTCTCCGCGTCAGTTATTGTAATGTCATTAACTTCTATCTGCAAAAACACATATTCATAAATTTAAAATAAGAAACAGTAATAAAAAATGTAAAAGCAAAATTGCATAAATAATAAATAGAGCTTACTTTAATCAAGTCAAAAATACGTTTGTGCAATTGTAAAGATGTCAAATGCACATTAGAACTCCAACTCAAGATCCGAGGAAGTGATGGCTTGTACTTCACACAAAAATTTTTCTCGACTATTGCGGGGAATAGACTCAGATATCCAAACTTGGAAAGCAAGAAGAAAACCATTAAGTCTATACTCCAAATTTTTTTTTTGAAGAATCTAACTTCATGATCCTCTTCTTTGAATGCACCCTTCAAAGATATTAAAGTCAAACTATATAACTCCTTCCCCATGGAAAAATTCCATTTCACCCGATTCAACAAGTACAAAATTGAATCATCAACACATTTATGGTATGATGTGGCAAATAAGAATGACGAAATAAGATAAATAATACCAACATCCACCATATCCTTGTCAACGATGTCGATGGCAACTCTTTAAACACATTTTCAACACACTCTGTTGAAATGCTATCATATTTCTTGAAATATTTGTCCTTAATACTACTACTACGCATTACATACTTGGTAAAATCACCATTACCCACGCATCAAGTCCAAACATTAGACAAAATTCTTCAACAGAAAATCGACCCGGTTTGCACATCGATGTTGAACCATAATTCATTTACATTTGGTTGCTTTACCGCCTTTAATAACAATCGGTGAATCAACCGAGCACGAATCACGCTTTTAAATCAAGATATGGTCCAAAGCATGTTTCCTTAAACATTTTCTTTTGTGTTTCATGAAGCTTGTCGTTTAAGGTTTTGATCACTATATGGGGTGAGTAGAAGGTGACTTTCCCAGAAACCAATAGGTGCAGGGAATCAATAGCTCCCAGATCCCTAAAAAAAAAATAACAAAGATGGTTAGTTAAATAATAATTTTATAGAATGAACATCTCCAAAAGTGACAAACATCTTCAAAAAGTGGGATACATCTCTTCAAAATAATATATATCCAAATATGTGACATTCAACTATTTAAAAGTGACATACATCTCAAAAATACATTCATCATACAATCTATTTGTTAGTTTAGATGTTCATACTTATTGTTTTATATATTACATAAAAGTGACATGCTATGTCACTTTTTACTACTTTTTTAAGTAAAAAATGACAAACATCTTCAAAAGTGACAAACATCTTCCAAAAGTGGCATACATCTCTTCAAAATGATATATTCTAAAAATGTGACAGTAGGTCTCTTTAAAAGTGACATACATCTCAAAAACACAGTGATCTTACAATCTATTTGTTAGTTTAGATGTTCATACTTATTGTTTTTATATATTACATAAAAGTGACATGATCTCATCACTTTTACTTAAAAAGTGACATGCTCTGTCACTTTTTAAATAAAAAGTGACAAACATCTTCAAAAAGTGGCATACATCTCTTCAAAATGATATATTCTAAAAATGAGACAGTAGGTCTCTTTAAAAGTGACATACATCTCAAAAACGCAGTGATCTTACAATCTATTTGTTAGTTTGGATGTTCATACTTATTGTTTTTATATATTACATAAAAGTGACATGATCTGTCACTTTTTACTTAAAAAGTGACATGCTCTGTCACTTTTTAAATAAAAAGTGACAAACATCTTCAAAAAGTGTCATACATCTCTGCAAAATGATATATATCCAAATATGTGACATTCAACTCTTTAAAAGTGACATACATCTAAAAAACACAGTGATCATACAATCTATTTGTTAGTTTGGATGTTCATACTTATTGTTTTTATATATTACATAAAAGTGACATGATCTGTCACTTTTTACTTAAAAAGTGACATACCATGTCACTTTTGAAGTAAAAAGTGACAAACATCTTCAAAAAGTGGCATACATCTCTTCAAAATGATATATTCTAAAAATGTGACAGTAGATCTCTTTAAAAGTGACATACATCTCAAAAACACAGTGATCTTACAATCTATTTGTTAGTTTGGATGATCATACTCATTAGTTTTATATATTACATAAAAGTGACATGATCAGTCACTTTTTACTTAAAAAGTGACAAACATCACCAAAAAGTGACAAACATCTTCAAAAGTGGCATATACCTCTTCAAAATGATATATATATATATATATATATATAAATGTGACATTCATCTCTTTTAAAGTCACATATATATACAACAAAAGTGATCATAAAGTCTATTTACTAGTTTGCACATTCAAAATTATTGTACCTATATAAGTAAAATTGACAAATATCTCTTAAAAGTGAGGTAGATCTCTTTAAAAGTGACATAAATCTCAAAAACAATGATCATACAATCTATTTCTTAATTTGGATATTCATACTTATTGTATTTATATATTACATAAAAGTGACATGCTCTGTCACTTTTTAAGTAAAAGTGACAAATATCACCAACAAGAGACAAACATCTTAAAAAAGTGGCATATACCTCTTCAAAATGATATAGATATAAAAATGTGACATTCATCTCTTTTAAAATCACATATATATACAACAACAGTGATCATAAAGTCTATTTACTAGTTTGCACATTCAAAATTATTGTACCTATATAAGTAAAAATTGACAAACATCTCTTAAAAGTGACGTAGATCTCTTTAAAAGTGACATAAATCTCAAAAATAATGATCATACAATCTATTTCTTAGTTTGGATATTCATACTTATTGTATTTATATATTACATAAAGTGACATACTACTCACTTTTAAAGTAAAAAGTGACATACTCTGTCACTTTTTAGTAAAAGTGACAAACATCACCAACAAGTGACAAACATCTTCAAAAAGTGGCATATACCTCTTCAAAATGATATAGATATAAAAATGTGACATTCATCTCTTTTAAAGTCACATATATATACAACAACAATGATCATAAAGCCTATTTACTAGTTTGCACATTCAAACTCATTGTACCTATATAAGTAAAATTGACAAACATATCTTAAAAGTGACGTAGATCTCTTTAAAAGTGACATAAATCTCAAAATAAAGGGATCATACAATCTATTTCTTAGTTTGGATATTCATACTTATTGTATTTATTTATTACATAAAAGTGACATCCTCTGTCACTTTTTAAGTAAAAGTGACAAACATCACCAAAAAGTGACAAACATCTTCAAAAAGTGACATGGATCTCTTTAAAAGTGATATAAATCTTAAAAATAGTGGAATGTTCAAAAATCATATGTTAGTTGGATGTTCAAACTTATTGCATTAATTTTTAGTTTGCATGTTTAAACTTATTGCATTTGGAATATGAACTAACATATCAAACGAGAAGGGACATATCAAACTTATTGCATTTGGTATATCATTGATTTGGCAATGGTTTCAATGTGTTATTGGATTCCTAAACGCACCATCAACCGCTTAATCATTGAAAAGACATGCAATTTCACGAAACAAAATCCTCAAAATATAAAAATTTCAATCATCAACCATTGTCACCGATTTTCCTAAAGGCACTATCATAAATTGAATAATAATGGAAAACATAAATTGAATTAACAAAGCAATCGAAAAAAATATAGAAATACGTAATAAACGAACAATATTTTTCATCTTTTTGAAGATCCTTCCACGAACTACACTTTCTCTTCATCCCCGAAGATTACAAGCGATGATTTCGCCTTCTCCAACCATGTTGAACAATATAGTGTTAAAATATAGAAGAAACGCGAGCGAAACTATGAATTAGCGAGTGAATTTGAGGAATTTCGCGTAAATCACAGAGAAAAAAGCGTGAGGAAGGGTTTAAGGCACCGTAGTAATTAATTTTCCATTTTACCCCTCCATTCGATATATTAAAAGAAGTCCACTTTTCAATTTTTTAAAATAACCGTATTTTTCAATTTTTTTTGAAAAATAAAGTAAGGGGCCTAATTTCCACAAAAAAATTGTCTTTCAATTTTGGATATGGGTCGTAGTCGAGCCCAACCCTCTCCGATTATCTGCGTGTGGACACATAATTTATATATTGAGGAAATAGTTTACGCGTTTTAGTAAAATTTATGACGAGCTTAAGAGTCTTTCACTAGTCAATTGTTTAAGGACTATGACTGGTGACTTAAGTTTTTTCTTTTTGTGAAGTAATGCACTGTATTAAAATATAGACCACGTGTTAAATATGAATTTGTTGATTTAGTTGTCGAAAATTGATACAAAAAATTACATATGAGGAAAAAATTTAGACAAAGCTAGACGACTACTTAAACTATCAAATTAAAAATTAAGACGGCCAACTAGTGTCAACGCACCCTCATTGGCGGTTTTCAAGTGAGGCTTGAGGCTGATATCTGATGAGTAGCGAAGTCTCAAAGACTATATACTCAAAAAATATCTTAAAATGATATTTGCGTCTACAATACGTAATTTAACACAAAGTTTTTTGGAATACTAAGGAAGACGATATTTTTTAATATCAAATAAGTTAAAATTTTAAACGAGATGATTGCTTTTGTAAAATCTACCACCTATTCCAAGGGCCCAAAGAAAAATCAATGAAATTCCATCATTTTGTCCATGCATGGCTAAAAGTCCATGGAGGTTGCTTTTAGTGCTAACGAGTGCTACTAATTGTCAAAGACTATTGGATATGTCCAAATTGCATACCATATTACCATGTGTTAACTATGAATTTTTGATTTAGTTGTCGAAAATTGATACCAAATATTTATGTATGAGGAAAAAATTTGACAAAGCTAGACGACTATTTAAACTGTCAAATTAAAAATTAAGACGACCAACTATGCCAAGACCTTAATAGCAAGCTCAATAGTGGCACACAACGTCAACACACCCTCCTCGTAGTTCTCAAGTGAGGCTTGAGGTTGATGTCTGATGAATCTAGCAGAGTCTTGAAGACTATACACTCAAAATATCTTAAGATGATATTTGCGTCTACAACACATAGCTCAATAAAGTCTTTTCAAATACCAAGGAAGATGACATTTCTGAATGTCAAATAAGTTAAACTTTTAAACGAGTTCATTTAATAGTCTCTTACTTTTGCAAAATCTACCTCCAATTCCTAGTGGCCCAAAGAAAAATCAATGAAATTCCATCATTTGTCCATGCATAGCTAAAAGTCCATGGACCTTCCTTTTAGTGCTAACGAGTGCTACTAATTGTCAAAGACTATTGGATATGTCCAAATTGCATACCATGTGTTAACTATGAATTTTTTGAGTTAGTTGTCGAAAATTGATACCAAAAATTTATGTATGAGGAAAAAATTTGACAAAGCTAGACGACTATTTAAACTGTCAAATTAAAAATTAAGACGACCAACTATGCCAAGACCTTAATAGCAAGCTCAATAGTGGCACACAACATCAACACACCCTCCTCGTAGTTCCGAAGTGAGGCTTGAGGCTGATGTCTGATGAATCTAGTAGAGTCTTGAAGACTATACACTCAAAATATCTTAAGATGATATTTGCGTCTACAACACATAGCTCAATAAAGTTTTTTCAAATACCAAGGAAGATGACATTTCTGAATGTCAAATAAGTTAAACTTTTAAACGAGTTCATTTAATAGTCTCTTACTTTTGCAAAATGCCAAAATCTACCACCAATTCCAAGTGGCCCAAAGAAAAATCAATGAAATTCCATCATTTTGTCCATGCATAGCTAAAAGTCCATGGACCTTGCTTTTAGTGCTAACGAGTGATACTAATTGTCAAAGACTATTGGATATGTCCAAATTGAATACCATGTGTTAACTATGAATTTTTTGATTTAGTTGTCGAAATAATAATTTTTGGATGTAAAAAGTCATATATATCATTTTGCAAAAAAGACAAGGTTTTTATTTTTTGCAAAAAAGACAAGGTTTTCATTTTTTGCTGACTTCTAAAAACCTACTGGATTTTTTTTTTTTTTTTTTTTTTTTTAAACGATAGTTGAATTGATAAATGGCCGCTTGAACTCATGTTACTTCAATCCACTATTTTCGTTTGCTTTTTCCATTTCCAAATTCTACATTAATCCATGAACTCAATCTCTTCCAACAATTTTTGAACAATTATTTCAACATATTTTCAGATCTAAAAACAACACAAACTATTCTAACACAAAACCTATTGAATTTTTGTTCTTTTTATAATCCAAATTAAGCTATCAAAAATCTTGAGTTGGGTTGGGTGGTGGCTAGTGGTGGCGCAAGGCTTTGGAAAAATATTTACTTTGATTTTTTATGTAGAATTGTAGATCTGATTTTAAATTAATTTTGAATATATTTGAATGAGATATGTAAGGATTATATGTAATGCTTTAAATGTATTTTTGTGTAAAATGACTATTTCTGAAGTTGTTATAAAAATCTACCATATATATTTGAAAAGTACATTCAAATAGAAATTTAATATAATTTCCTCTTTTTTTATTTTATTTTAGGAAGGGTGGGATTAGCACTCACATCTCCTTCATTTGGTTACCCACAATGTGACACAATTATAAGTCAGATAGTCAATTAAAGACAAATAGCTACTTGGACTGTCAAATTAAAAATAAAAAGTGTTGGTCACTAAGCAACTAGAACATGTCACTCGGTCTAAACTTATAGTCGCGACCTTTGCTAGGCCTAGAAGGCATGAGCTTGAAGAAGATGGGTTGAACTAGAGCTACAAGACTAGTTAGGGAAGTCAAGGGAAGATAAACAAGGCAGCATGGCCTCGTGTAGCAAGCTCAAATCAAATAATTTACACAAAAATTGATGACTTCCCTAAAATAATAAAACAAACATGCTTGACATTGTATTGATTGTTACTCAAAAAAAAAATTTACTTTATTTATTTATTTAGTATCTGTTTGATTTTGCTAATAATTAAAATTTTAACAAATTTTAATAAAAATTGATGAAATGTATAGATGAGAAAAGTTGATAAAAGTTATGAGTTCTATGAAATGTTTAGTTAAAATTAATTGTTGATTTTGACTCAAATTTTTATCAACTTTTTAAGTAAAACCAAACAAAGGCTAGAGAAACATGCTATGAGTCGTCTTGGCAATTCGTTTTAGGATGAGCAGAAGAAAAGAGAAATATCAAAATAAAAGTTATTATTTTTATAGTGCATTTGGTACATCGTATTGGATTTGACGGGACATGATTAGGAATGATAGGATTAAGGTGGATTATGGTGTTTTGTTCTAATCTGACGTTTGGTGGTACATTGTATTAGAAATATATATGTATTGAAAATAAAAATTTATGACAATATTTTAGTCTAAGATTAGAAAAAGAAAAGTTACTTTTAAGTAATTTTTCCTACAAAAATGTAATGGATAACTTATCTTAGTTTTAAGAAATTTACTTTTTTAAAAGTAATTCTTATTTTTGCATCAAAATAAGTAACTTACTTATTTTTAATTTTGATTAAAAATTTTTTTTTTTTATGATGAGTAAATTTACATATTTATTTATAAGTACATTTATTTTTTTGTCTACAACATGTTTGAATAGCATTTTTTTTAGGGAAAATTACAAATAAGTCATCTCCACATGACTTGTTTCAAATTAGGTCAAAACTTTTTTTAAAATTGTGACTAAGTCATACTTCACATCAATATTTTATATTAATTCCAAAATCACCCCTTTTAACCATATTTTTCATTGACACAATCTTTCAACTCCACAAACCTCCTCCACCTCCGGCGACAACCTCCGGCCACCTCCGGCGACAACCTCCGGCCACCTCCAGCACGCCTCCACCTCCGGCGACCTCCCGGCGACCTCCGGCGACAACCGCCTCCACCTCCGACGACCTCCAGCGACCACCGCTTCCACCTCCGGCGACCTCCGGCGAGTGCTTCTAAGGCACAGTGTCACTTTTTAGGCACTTTTCTTGGTGAAGATTTTGGATCACTTTTTAGGCAGTTTTTTTGGTGAAGATTTTGTTAGGCGTGAAACTAAAAAATAACGTTTATGGACTTTGGTCACAATATTTGAATCCTTATCTTTGGTTTGTATGCTTTTATATTTCTTCATCTTACGTGGTTGTACTCTATTCTTAATGTCTTAACAGTTAGCATTGATCTATCCGTCTTTGCAGAGGGTGACCAATATGATTAACCTAGGTTGAGTATTTAGGTTGAGTATTTTAGCATTTATCTAAACAATGAGCATTTTCTAGTTATATAAACAATGAGGTAACATCATTGTTGATCTTGTATTATAGAATAGCAATTTGATATTGTATTAAACAAAACAATGATCACAACAAAATGAGCATAGAATGTTGTATATATGAGCTTGAATCTTTGTAAATATGAGCTTGAATACTCTACTATCTTATGTAAATAGGAGCTTGAATGCTCCACCATCTAATTCTTTGTAAATAGGAGATTGAATGTTCCATCATCTAATGTTTAGTAATGGTATTTTATTTGATACTATATTATACAAAAAACGATGTCACGAAAACAATTATCACAATATAAATGGATATAGAATTGTTGTAAATAGGAGCTTGAATGTTCCATCATCTAATATTTGAATGTCTTAGTTTTAATCCATGATCTTTGTTTTAATGCCTTAGTTTTAATCTATGAATCTTTGTTTAATTATGGCAAGGTTTAATAGATTGAAACTTTGTCATAATATTTCACTATCATTTGAAACATGTTTTAATCCATGATAATCTTTGTTTTAATTACGTGATCTTGTTTGAATATATATATATATGTGATCTTTGATCTTGTTTAATTATGGCAATGTTTGAACTGTGATATTGTTTGAATGTCTTAGTTTTAATCTATGATAATCTGTTTTAATCCATGATCTTTGTTTTGTTTGGTAATTAGTATATTTTGATATCGTTTTAATCCATGATAGTGTTTTAATCCGTGATCTTTGTTTGATTATGGCAATGTATGAACACGTGATATTGTTTAAATGTCTTAGTTTTAATCTATGATATTGTTTTAATCCATGATATTGTTTTGTTTAGGTAATTAATATATTTTGATATCGTTTTAATCCATGATACTGTTTTTATCATGTGATACTTCTATGTGATCTTTGATATTGTTTAATTATGGCAAGGTTTGAATAAGTGATACTGTTTGAATGTCTTAGTTTTAATCCATGATAATGTTTTGTTTAGGTAATTTGCATTCATATAAATTGATATTTGTTTTAATCCATGTTTTAATCTATGATCTTTGTTTTACATAATAAAGTATCAAACAAAACATATGACTAATTAAACAGTATTAAAGATAAAAGCATGATATCATAGTCATGTGTGTTGTTTGATACTGTATTATGCAAAACAGTATCACAAAAAAAAGTATCACAATAGAAATGATCATAGAATTTGCACACGTGCTCAAAATTTTTATTATAATATGTTTTCGGAATGGTCTCGACGAGGCGCGGTCAAGACCGATGGCTTTGCACCGCCTATGATGGATTTTACCCGTTTGAAGTAGTCTCTTTAGCTTAAAATGTCAATCTTTAATTTTTTTTTTTCAAAACAAGATCACAAATTCTTTAAAATAGTATCACGGATAAATGTACATCCTTTTCTTTTGCAAATTAAAGCTCTTCCAAGGTATCCGAGTCCTTTAAAAGCAAACACATACTTGAGCAATGCTAAAATAAAGAAAGAAGAAGCGCCAATCATTCTCAAGTTAAAGGAAGTCATCTAAAACTATGTAGGCATATGTATTAATCCTATGAATCTTTGTTTGAATGTCTTAGTTTTAATCTATGATCTTTGCTTTTATTTAGGTAATGTGCATTAGTATATTTTGATATTATTTTAATCCATGATCTTGTTTTATTCTATGTGGAATGAGTTTTATTTATGATACCGTGCTTTTATTCTTTGATCTTGTCTAATTATGCCAAGTTTGAACACAGCGATACTATTTGAATGTCTTAGTTTTGTCTATGATACTATTTTAATCTATGATCTTGTTTTTGTTTAGGTAATATGCATTAGTAATTTTTATCTTGTTTTAATCCATGTTCTAATCCATTATATTGTTTTGCATGTCTGATATCAAAGATAAAAGCATGGTATCATAGTCATGTGTGTTTGTTTGATCTTGTATTATGCAAAACAATTATCACAAAAATAGTATCACAATAGAAATGAACATAGAATTTGCACACGTGCTCGAAATTTTTATTATAATATGTTTTCGGAATGGTCTCGACGAGACGGTCAAGACCAGATCGCTTTGCGGCTAACGCCTATGATGGATTTAACCCGTTTGAAATCGTCTCTTTAGCTTAAAATGACAATCTTTAATTTTTTTTTTTCAAAACAATTATCACAAATCCTCTAAAAAGCGATTATCACGGATAAATATATCTTTATTGAAGCCACCATTCATCTTTCTCTTGTTGAACATTCTTTGAACTTGATCCTTTTTCATTAACACTCCCAGTTCTTGATTGATCAGATCCTAGTTCTTCATTATCACTACAAGAATCATAAAGGTTCACTACAAGAATCATAGGTTTAACAATCTTTAATTTTTTTTTTCAAAACAGTATCACAAATCCTCTAAAACAGTATCACGGATTAATGTACATCCTTTTGCTGCAAATTAAAGCTCTTCCAAGATATCTGAGTCCCTTAAAAGCAAGCAAACACATACTTCAGAGCAATGCCAAGATGAAGAAAGAATAACTGCTCACTATCATTAAAAACAGAAAAAAAAATCAGCAAATTTCACTATCATTAGAAACAGTATCATATATTGAAACACATCTATTGAAACAGTATCAAGCATTTTACATGTTCCAACATAAAATCCTAACTCACAACAACTACATTATCAAAAACTAGTTGAATCAGTTTATCCAAACTCCATTTATTAACTGCATTGCATATGTTTCAATTGGAACAATATCTCAATATTTTCATGATTATTTTTAACCGAAAATGGTTACTTTATACAAAAATAAAAATAAAAAATATGTTCGCCATTGAAATATCGACTTTCAAATTGTTTGTATGCGGTTCTGAGTTCTGGTGAGAAGAATCAAACACAAGAAGAAGATGAAAATTGTTTAAAGTAAATGAAGGAATTTCTAAACAGACTATTGAAATGATTTTGTTGGTTTTACGTGTTTAAATGACAGTTTTTTACAATTGGAGGGTATATTGGTCTTTTAGTAATAAAGTATGATTTTAGTTGAATTAAGATTATATCATATGACTTTTCAACCCACTATGGCGTTAACAGTGACCGGCCCAAAAT
This sequence comes from Forsythia suspensa, assembly GCA_023638005.1. Taxonomy (NCBI): domain Eukaryota; kingdom Viridiplantae; phylum Streptophyta; class Magnoliopsida; order Lamiales; family Oleaceae; genus Forsythia; species Forsythia suspensa. The sequence goes on from CM042666.1 coordinate 51,160,275, forward strand.
TTTCCCTTTTTTTTAATCTCAAGTAAAAGAAGTTACTTTTTAAAGTATATCTTATGTTATTATCAAAATAAGTAACTTACTTATTTTCTCTTTATTAATTATAAAAACATGGTGAAATAATAATATAGTCTAAACTCATCTCATAAAGCGTGTTATTTTAGTTCGGTTGATTAAAAGAAGATAAGCTTCCTGAATTATTTTAGTTTAAATATTATTTGTATCAAATACTAAATATAATTAAATTAATTTTTATCTAGTGTAATACAACGCCAAATGATAATGTGCACTTAAAGGATATTTCTTTTAGTGCTATTAATATTGTGGTACTTAATTTGAAATGCAATTTTACTTAATTTCCCATTGAAGTGATTTAGGGTGTGTTCTCTTGGGTATTTTGGGGTCATTTTCCGTTTTGTGTTTTTGAAAATAGTGAAAATATCGTTCTCTTTCTAATTTTTGAAAATGTACTTTTTAAAACAACAAAAAAATTTCAAAGGAAACACAAAATGATGTTTTTACCATTTTGTGTTTTATGTACAAAATCATACATTTTTCCAAAATGCGTTTTGTACCATTGGTCCGCATTTGAGTCCCAAATCAGGCGTTTCTTTCTTTTTTTTTTTTTTTTCATTTTACGTTGGTCAAAATAGTAATGATTTAAGCCATTTCCGCATTATTTTACAAAATGCGGATCATATCAAGATGGCAAGGCTCATGGTGTCCAACATCGATGGTCACCGGGTTCGAATCCCACATTCTCCTTGCCTTTTTAATTGTTTTGAATTTTTTAAATTGATTTAAATTGTGTTTAATTCCAAATATAATGGTTTTTATTTGTTTTTAATTCCAAACATATTTGTTTTTAATTTTTTTAAATTAGTAATTATTATTAATTCCAAATTTTTTATTGTTTTTAAGTGTTTTTAATTGTTTTTAATATTTTTAATTTCAACAATAATTGTTTTTAATTCCAACAATAATTATTTTTAATTCCAAAAATAATTGTTTTTAATTATTTTGTAATTTTTTTTAAATTTTTTTAATGAATAATTGTTTTTATTTCCAAAAATTCCAAGTTTTTAATGGTTTTAATGGTTTTTAAATGTTTATAATTGTGTTTAAATGTTTTACTTTGTTTTAAATGTTTTAAATTCTTTTATTAAATGGTTTTAATTCTTTTCAAATGTTTTTAATTGTTTTTAAATCCATAATTAAATATTTTTAATGGGTTTTAAATGTTTTTTTATTGTTTTTAAAATTTTTAATTCCATAATTAAATATTTTTAATTATTTTTAAATGTTTTAAATGTTTTAATTCGATAAATTAATGTTTTTAATTGTGTTTAAATATTTTTAGGCTGTGTTTGATTGTAAGTGGAAAATTTGGGTGGAAAGAAAATATTTTCCATGGAAATGAATTACCAAGAAAATTTGGATTGGAAAATGTTCCATGAAAAATAAATGGGTTGGAAAAGGTTAACAAATTTTCCATGGAAAATAAATTCTCCTATCCCACAAAAAAATATTTTCATTGAAAACAAGGAAAATATGGCAAAAAGTGGAAAACTTGGAAAAAATTTTCCATGGAAAACAAAAGTTGCAATCAAACGAAAGATGAAAAATAGGTGAGAAAATCGTTTTCCATGGAAAATTTTTACCAATCAAACAGAATGCCAAATTTGGAAAATTGGTGGAAAATTTTCATTTTCCATGGAAAATGAAAAGAATCAAACACAACCTTAATTCCAAATCCAAATTTCTAAAAATTGCAAGTAACGCGTTTTGAGTTTTACATTTTCGAAACAATTTTCAAAAATTCCAAAAAGAACGTATTTTCAAAAATCTCAAAACAAACACTCAAAACACAAAATACAAAATGAATTCAAAACTCAAAACACAAAACTCAAACACAAAGAGAACACCACCTTATTTTCTTTCAAAAATACACTCGTTAACTTCAAATCTAGGAGGTGAAGTAATCACTTTAAATGGAGACTCATCACAAATCAAAATCAAATTTAATGGTTTAAAAAATAAAAATAAAAACAAAGAAGGAAACAATCAACTTCAATTTTAATTTATGACTGCTTTTTATTGACTCGAAAATCTTCATCTTTACCCTGTACAATAAAACAAATAAGGCAGACCCAATAAAATACCAAATAATTTAAACTTTCAAATGAGTTGATTCAACAGGTTCTTGCGTTTACAAAATCCACGCCCTATTCCAAGTGGCCTTAAGAAAAATCAATGAAATTTCATCATTTTTACCATGAAGGTTGCTTCCGGCCAATGAGTGTTATTTATTACCAAAGACTTTGTTGGATATGTCCACCACAAAAGTTAAATTGCTTAAATAATAATACAAATGGTGCAGGATATTTGTATTTAGAGCATGTTTGACTAAGCTCAAAAGGTTCAGTTTAGTATTACTGTATTAGTGACAATTGAACCGTTTATAACTTAATTGGACCGCCCAACAATTGAACCGTTTATAACTTAATTGGACCGCCCAACAATTGAACCGTTTATAACCCGGAAAAATCGTTGGGTTTTTAACTAACCCGGTGACCCGTCCGGGTCATTGCATAATGAAATTTTTTATTTTTCTTATTACCATATTCTACCTAAAAGATGCACTAATCTCTTCTCCACTCTATTAATAAGATATTAATGTAATGAAATATAATAATTTATGTTATTTTTTAAAAGAATTAGTTGATAATACTAGTAGTCTCGTACTTATTTTGCTAAATACATTCATGATGATGATGATTTTCTACTATATATGTAGTTTTTTGTTTGATTTCGACTTGTAGGGTGATATTTAGTAACAAAATTAATATAATGTTTATTTATTAGAGTGTAATAATCATTGATTTTATGTTAAATTTAACAAAAATAGATTTATCGGTTCGACATGAATTGACCCACCGGTTCAACAACCGAATCACCGGTTGAACCAACAACCCGGTGACCCACCTCCTTGTCCGAGTCGATGTCTAGGCCGAGTCTAATAACTATGCTATTGAGCCTCAAACATTATGTACTTAAAAAAATGTCTGACATTGGCACGTTGGACACGCAACTTAGCAAAACCTCTTCTCAAATATCAAGGAATAAGACATTCTCAAATATCAAATAACATAAACTTTTAGACGAGTTGATTCAATGATTTTTTACATTTACAAAATCCACCACCTATTCCAAGTGATCCAAAGAAAAAATAAATGGAATTTCATAATTTTTTCCATGCATGGCTTAAAGTCCATGGAGGTTGCTTCCTGGTAATGAGTTCTTCAAAATTATCAAAGACTTCGTGAGATATCTACAAATTATAGATCCCACAAAAAAGTAACTCAAACCAACCAATGAACACATCAAATAATTTTCCCATTAAAATGATGTTTTCTTTCAAAAATACCCAGGTTGACTTCAAGTCGATGAAGTGAAGTCTTAGAGTACTATGTTTGGTAAAAGTTTTTGTAGATTATAAGTCGTGGGTCATACGAAATGTATAGATGAAATATAGATAAAAGTTATGGGTTTTACAAATTGTGAAGATAAAAATGATGTTTAAATAACTTATAAGTACTGACAAACATACTCTTAATAACTTTAATATTGGAGAATCGTCATAAATCAAAATCAACATTAATTTTTGGCTACTTTTTAGATGACTCAAAAGTTTTTCGTTTACAAGTTCACACCGTACACTATGAGGCCGTACAATAGTTTTGAGTAGAAGTTTTATCAATAGAGTTTTTAGTAGTATAGTTTTTTTTGTTATTAAAAAGTTATTAATTGTTTGATTTTCAATTCGAAAAGTGTTGTGTTTGTTTGTCAACATAGTTATAAAAGTATTTTTGTCTAAATTACATATTTATTTGACTAAATATTAATTATCTATTATATATCCTATATTTTTTCTTTCATAAATAATATTTTTGTTAATATACTATAAAATATATTAAAATTAATATTTTAATTAAATTATCACAACACAATTATTTTATTCTATGTCATATTATTTAAAATTTATTATTCCCATAATGTGCTATTTCTATTAAACATTTTAACACACATAAAGTAAAGTGAACAACAATTTAAAATGATAAATAATGATAAAAATGAAGATAAAAACACGTCATTAAGATGCGTAGGAAATTTTAAATATATTTAAAAATCTAAAAGTATCATTAAATGCAAATATTAACTTCCGTGAAAGCTGAATTTAGAACTTTTTGGAACAACTCAAAATTTGAGCATCTCTAAAATGACTTAAAAAGTTATTTTTGATTATATACACTTATTGACTTTAACCAATAAACGAACATTTGCCCTCCAAAAAGCATTTTTAGGCTTTAGAAAAGCTCTCTCAAACGCACGCTAAAATCCAAATCATAGAACTACTCAGACAATAAATCAATCAATGTGGACCCAACATAAATGTGTGAACCAGAATACAAATCCCCATATTGGGAGATAGATTGGGTTGCTTGGTAATGTAGGGAATTGTGTTACATCTTAAAAAGGTGAAATTTTTTTACAGAGTAGCCTAATTTTTTTATTAGTACATTATCACCCTATGCCTATCCGACATGAGATTTTGTTTGCATCTTTTTAGGTATTAACAATTCTCCCTAGAAGTACCATATTGTCTCGGCCTCCTTCAAGCAATAATTTATCATTTGAGTCGGAAAAGATTATGTTCGTGTATCAAGGTTGAACTCTTCTATCATAGGCATAACCGCATTGAGAGCCAACCACAATTCTTTTGATAGAGTTTCATTTCAAGAGATTAACCTATTAGATGTAGTGATCCGAATCCCTTATAAGTATATTATGTACCCTATGCCTAGCCGTTTTGTTCACCTTTTCCCAAAACACGATGTAATTTCATGGAAGGTGGAGGTGGGATTGACACTCATGATCTCCTTGATTTTGTTATATACAAAGTGACATATTGTGTGCATGACAATGTGAGACCTATAGATATGGTATAATCAAAGTTAAACAGTCAATCGATGGATAGATGGCTGCTTAGGTCAAATAAAAAATAAACAAGTGTTTGTGAGCGACATGAATATGTCACTCGGTCAAGACTCATAGTCGCGATATCACGGGGTGCCTTTCTTTCTTGCACAGAAAGGGGCACCGTGAGGTAGTAGTCTATTCTGCTAAACTACATTCTGCTTGTTCTCGATCGTTTCAGTAATGAAAGACAATTTAAAGAAAGCTTTGCAATAGAAGATTTGAATGCAATGAAAATAGTTTGTTCATTGATTGATGAAAGAAAAAAATTACAATAGTTGGTGCAGGGGTGAACACTAGCGAGCTTGACAAGACTTCGAATACCAACTACTTCATATAATAGCTTAAGTAAGAAAAACCTAAGTTACATGATTAGACGTTAAAAAGCTGAAGAATCATAATAGAAAATAAACTATTACAAATGAACGAAACTAACAACTGAAACTAATATTTACAAGGTGCGACTGAAGTTGAGCAATTGCAAGTGGTGTTAGGGGCTAAGTATAGCTGTGGGCCTTGACATTCTCTCCCATTTGATTTAGCGATGTTCTCGGCGCCATCTTTGCATGATATTTTTCAAGTAGAGGTTTGAAGGCTCCAAGGTCTTTAACTCTTTTCCAAGTATTCTCCTCGCTGCTGCATCTACTCCATTTAACTAAGTACTCCTAATGATCTTTCTTGGAAGTTCGGGTAACTAGGTGATCAATAATAGCTTCAGCAATCCTCTTACTTATTTTCTTCAATTCAAATTCGGGTCGCTTTGGCTTATTTCTGGATGAGTCCCTCTTATCTGTAAAATATAGCTTGAGTGCACTAACATGAAGGACATTGTGGGTTTTGCATCATGAATGAGGTTCTATTCTGTAGGCAACTTTTCCAATCTGCTTCATGATGGGTAATGACCCGATATATTTTGGCATCAATCGAGAATCTTTCACTCTTATTGCCTTATAATGGTTTATATCGGAGAGTTTCACTATCACCAGATCTCCCGCGTTGAATTCTAGAAAACGACGTTTCTAATCAATGACCTTTTTTGTACTGTTTACATGCTTTCTCAATATAACTCCTAGTAATTTTGATATTTTGTTTTCATTCTTGAGAGAAGCTCTTTGCTTGATGAGACTTGGTACTTTGATCAATGTCTACAATATGAGAGAGTAATGGTTGCTGGCCAGTAACAATCTCAAAAGGACTTTTATTGGTGGAAGAGCTCTTTTGGGCATTGAAGCAAATCTGAGCTGTATCCAAGAGTTTCACCCAGTTTTTCTGCGAAGTAGAGATAAAGTGTCGAAGATATTCTTCCAAAGATAGTATTGAACCGTTCCGTCATCCGCCGGTTGTGGGTGAAAATAAGAACTCATGCTCAAAGTTGAACCAAGGAGTTTGAACAACTCGGTCCAAAATGTGCCTTGCGTGAATCGAGGGTCTCGATCACGATTATATCTTTAGGCAATCCCGGTGTTTTGACAATGTGCTTGAACAAGAGACGAAAGCGTCTTTTCGGCGGATACATACCTAGGTGCTTTGCGATGAATGTCACATATTTTGATAAACAGTCCACCACGGCGATGATAGTGCGAAGATCTCTAACCTTCGGCAAGCTAACAATGTAGTCCATCGATACACTCTCTAAGGGTCTAGTTGGAACGGGAAGGGGCACTAGTAAGCCCTCATTTTTCGATGATCCGCTATTCCTGTTGACAAACCAAACAAGTTTTCACATAAGTCGCAATGTCATCCTCATTTGCGGCCAAATGTCCCGTCCAAAGCGTGTCGTGGCATTCCGTGATTAAAGATTTCCTCGATTTCCACTTTTTGGTACACGGAGGTGATTTTCTTTTGTCTTCAATAGACCCTCATCCGGCCAGGCGCCGAGTTTTTCATGCTTGATGAGGTCGACTGATAATGTGTTGCGGGTCCTTCTCCGTAAGTGCCCATATTCATCCCCTTGTGGTTGTAGTAATATTGCTCCACGAAAGAGCGGCCATTGAGCAAATAGCGGCCAAATCGACCCTGGCCAGTGCATACGCTACATGATTCTTTGGATCCAAAGACGATACTCCACCACAAAGTTGAACTCGAAGAAGTTCCTACCAACAAGCCTGCTTGCTCGAAAGTATCGGTTGTGACATGAAGTGACTCACATCAGTATTGTCTGTCTTCACAATGAAATGAAACCCAAGCAGATAGTTACGCCATACTCTGAGGCAATGGACTATTGCCAACAACTCATTTTTATGCGCTAAGTAAAGTCGCTCTGCATTATTTAGCTTTTGGCTCTCATAAGCCACTGGATGCCCTTCTTGCATTAGGACTCCTCCAATAGCAAAATCAAGCATCTATCTCGCACTTCAAAAGCTTTGGCCATATTTTGTAAGGCCAAAACCGGAACTGCCTACATAGACTCTTTTAGTTTCTCAAAAGCAGCTTGGCATTGTGCCCACCACTCCTAAGCTTTATTCTTCTTTGTTAATTCAGTTAGCGGCAGTGCGATTTTTAAATATCATTTCACAAATCTTCGATAGTAGTTGGCCAACTCAAGGAACGAGCGTACATCATGTACATGCCTTGGCATTTGCCAATCTTTGATAGCCTTAACCTTCTTAGTATCCATGCGGACTTTTTCTTGCTCAATAATGTGACCCAAAAAGTTGATTGAAATCTGGGCAAATGAGCATTTCAATGGTTTTGTATAAAGTTTATTCTTCCGTAGCCGAATAAGAACTTTTCTCACATGTTGAACATGCTCCTCTAGAGTCTCACTGTAAATTACGATGTCGTCCAAGTACACTACCACAAAATCATCCAGAAACCTGTGAAGTACTTGATTGATCATTGTGCAAAACGTTGCTAGAGCATTTGTCAAGCCAAAAGGCATAACTTTGAATTCGAATGCTCCATATCTAGTTACCAATGTAGTATTCACTTTCATCTCCTTCCTTGATCCGAACTTGCCAGTATTCGGACCTTAGATCAATTTTTGTATAGTACTTCACCCTATTCAGACGGTCGAAGCAATATGCCACTAGCGAAATCGGATAACTATTTTTCACCGTGATTTTGTTCAAGACTCGATAGTCACAGCACATCTAAAGTGAACCATCGACCTTCTTCCGAAATAGCATTGGAGCTCCATATGGCGATTTTTCAGGCACGATAATCACACTGTCCAGCATGTCAGCTAATTGCTTCCTAAGCTCCTTTAGCTCAGGTTGAGCCATGCGGTAGGGGCGCCCCTAGGCGGAGGCTTGACACCTAGTATAAGCTCAATTTTATGATCAACGACCCTCATTGCAGCAATCTCCTTGCAATTCTTCCCAGGCATGACATCTTCAAATTCCTATAAAAGCCTTCTAACAAGTTTTGGGATAGGGCCAGTTGCTTTCTCAATCTCTTCCCGTCGAAGAGTACACAAAAACGAGGGCTCATTCCGCTTGAAACCATTACTAAACTACATGATTGAGATGCTATTATCATCCATTTTTCCATCTAGCGTAGGGATGACACAGGGCTTGCTCCCCATCATCATCATCAAGGAATCAAAAATGGCAACACTTCTTTGTCTTTGTATCTTGAAAAACTCCAATCCCAAAATCGACTTGAAGTCATCCATCCGAATCAGACAAATTAGTCATCCCTTCAAAAGGACAAACTTTAATGAGCACGGACTTGGCTACTCTGGCAATTGGTTGAGCCACTGAGTTGGTTGCCTTAACCTTTCCACTACCTTTCTCCAGTACATGCCTGAGACGCTCTACTTCGGGACTTGCAAGGTAGTTGTGGGTAGCACTAGTATCTACCATGGCCTTGATTGGTTTCTTATTGATCTTCACATCAATGTACATCAATCATTTAGCCCTACAAACACGAGGTTTTGACTCTTCTTTTTCTACCTTTTCAGGGATACATCGTCCTTTTCAGTCACCCGATATGATATTGTGTTGCACCAGTGCGAGAATGCGCCAACGACATCCTCGTCCTCTTCAGAATTAGCCTCGCAATGACTGTTGGCCTGTGCAATATGCTATTTTGAACCCGATGCTCCACTTGTCAGTTGGCTCAATGCGTTCACAAACTGTTTCTGATGGCAATCTTTCACCCGGTGAGGCCCACTGCATAAAAGTACCCATCAACACTTGATTGCTCTCTAGTGCCTTTTCTTTGTTCTAGTGGCCACCCTGATGGCTACCCTAGTAGTTGCTATGACGACCTCCCTTATGGTAAGAGTAGTGTTTACCCCCATTTGAGTTTGATGTTGGCTTGAAGGGTCTATTTCCTCCCTCTCGGAATTGGCTATTTACTTGCAGCCGCTCCTTTATGGGTTTTGATTGATAGTCCATCAAGCATTCGACAACTCTCATTGTCGTGCTTACATCGACCACCTTCATCTTTAGAGTTCGATTCTAGATATGTTTTTAGCCCTTCCATGAAAGTGAAGAGCTTGTCCTTTTCAAACATGTCCCAGATGTCCAGCATATGCCCAGAAAAGGTTTTTACGTAGTCCCGGATGGAACCAGTATATTTCAGTTCTCGTAGTGCCCGTCAGGCCTAATATTCCACATTTTCTGGGAAAACTATGTTACGATTGCTTCCTTGAGGAGATCCCATGTATCTATTTGGGCTATGTTGGCTCGAATATCGACATATTTTGTCCGCCACCATAGTTTTGCATCTTCACCTAGATACATGGTAGTAGTCGTCACCCTTCCCGACCCTATCTTCAATATTGGCGTCAAGAAAGTATTGTTCTATGACGAACAATAAAGTATTGTTCCATGACGAAGAATAAGTTCTTGACTTCCTTTGCATCGCGCGCCCCACATAGGTGTCGCGGTTCTGGAATTCTGAGCCTAGGTGCATACTCTTGTGCAGGGGGTTGCCCATTGTCAACTACATGCTGAAGTATTTGCAATCGAAGTCTCATGGCTTCCATTTCTTCTGCAGACGGGAAGGATTACAACAAGATCGCTCATCGCTACGCAAATCATTTGGCTATCATCCGGCTGGATGTTTAATTCGCGGATGTCCGCCTCTGCTGTCTCGACCTTTTCCTCCATGGTCTTGACAGCATCGCATAACCTAGTAGTTTGCCCATCGAGCGCATCCAGGCGCTGTTTAGCACTCTTTTTGTGATCCACCACCTCAGTGGTATATGATGCATTCAGATCCAACGCTTTCTTCTCGAGGGTCGTGAGACGCAGCTCTGATACCAACTATCACGGGGCGCATTTCTTTCTAGCACAGAAAGGGGCACCATGCGACAATAGTCTACTTTGCTAGACTACCTTCCGCTTGTTTTTGATCGTTTCAATAATGAAAGACAATTTAAAGAAAGTTTTGCAATAGAATATTTGAATGCAATGAAAATAGCTTATTCATTAATTTCAGAAAGAAGAAAATTACAATAGCTAGTGCAGGGGTGAACACCAGTGAGCTTGACAAGATTTCGAATACCAACTACCCCTGTAATAGCTTAAGCAAGAAAACCCTAAATTACATGAGTAGACGTTTAAAAGCTGAAGAATCATAACGAAAAATAAACTTTTACAAACGAACGGAACTAAAAACTGAAACTAATATTTACAAAGTGCGGCCGAAATTGGACAACTGTTGCTGCAAGTGGTGTCAGTGGGCTAAATATAGCTGTGGGCACTGACACGCATCCCTCACTAGAGCGACAAAACTAGTTAGGCAAGTTAAGAGATGATCAGGTAGGTTGTACGACCTTGTAAAATGAGCTCAAAAGAGGCACAAGCCAACAAAGGTGAAAAGCCAGCTTAACGTAGCGCCCTCAGCAATTCTCAAAAGATGGTCTTATGGCCCACCAGCTTAGCGGTGGCGTCTCAAACACTATGCATTGAGAGAATATCTTGAAGGAACATGCCGACTTTGGTGAGCACCAACATCTTCTCAAAGAACGTGACCTTTTGGTACTTAGTAGAGTGACACTTGTCCATATTACGTGTTTAGTACTCTTCCTCACTACAAATACCTCCTAAGCTCTTGGGTTCATGTTTGAAATTGCTTAAATTATAATTTTAGCTGGTCAAACTGGTCAAACATATTTTTTATTCACACATTTCGTAGGACCCACAATTTACAACCTATTTTTTATCCATATATTCACCAACAACTTATAATTTCAACACTTAAAAAATAATTTTAACACTACAAATCCATGTATTTCAAACCAACACTTCTATTGGACCTCTACCGAACCAATCATTCATCTCCCATTATGTCAAATGGTCGAGCACACACGCAAGTGATTTTTTTTTTTTTTTTTTTTGAAGAGTCAAAGCACATTTTAGGTTATTGAACAATTAGCATAGATCTCCCAACAAATTTTGACATCAACACATTATCTAATATGAATGAATATCTCAATTCAACTAATACATTAGTTTAGTGCAAAATAGTAATTCATAATTATTCGATACAATTAAACTTTCAGAACATGTCCGATACAAGTCACAGTGTGCTCTATATCATCATATAACCTTATTTCAATGCGTGCTCAGACTTGTTTCATTAACGATCAAACTACCGGACAATAATGGAAACTCCATATCATTTATATCTATTTCACTATTCTGAACTGGCATTTCTTCTGCAGAGAGAAATGGTTTAGGAGGCAATTGTAAGAACTCGACATCTCCTTGAGCATCTCTATAGCTTTAGTCATGGAAGGACGATCATTAGGTTTCATCTGTATGCACCACAAGGCTACAAATGTCATTTTCTTGACCATTATTCTTTCATCCAAAGAAGCATCCCCCAAATCAATTTCCATTCCTTTGCTGAATCTGTCATGAACCCAACAAGGGAAATAAATTTGGCTTATATTTTCCACAAATGGATTCAAATTTCTCCTTTTACTTGCCATTTCCATCAACAGCATTCCAAAACTGTAAACATCTGATTTGTAGGAAACTCTTCCTATGTTTCTGTAGAACATTTCCGGGGCCATGTATCCCATTGTGCCTCTTGCTGCAGTTAGAGACACCATACTTTCGTCCGTTGGATACAATTTTGCTAGCCCAAAGTCGGAAATTTTAGGAGTGAAATTATGGTCGAGGAGAATATTATGAGGCTTTATGTCAAAATGTAGAATTTGCATGTCACAACCTCGATGCAAATAATCAATCCCTTTAGCCACCCCAAGAGCAATATCAAACATTTTACTGTAGTTCAAGGAAACTGTAACTTGTTGTGGGAAAATGTATTTTTCAAGCGAACCATTTGGCATAAACTCGTATACCAAAGCACGCTTGGGGCCTTCAACACAGAAACCAATGAGTCGGACCACATTAACATGGTGAATTCTTCCAATGGTAGCTACTTCACTGATAAAATCCTGTCCACTAGCTTTGGATTTTCCCATTATTTTTATTGCAGCAAAAGAACCACTTTTAAGCTTACCTTTAAATACAGTGCCATAGCCTCCTTCTCCCAACTTGTCCTTAAAATTCTTAGTCATATTCTTCAAATCTCTGTATGTATATCTTATTGGCATGAGGTTGTTCTGGCTTTGTAGGAATTCTTCAATGCTGTCATACATTGAGAGGTGCCGCCTTTTGAATTTATATACCAACAATGTGAACAGAAATAGAATCCCACAAAAAAATCTTGCTGCAAGAATCGTTCCTGAAGACGAAAAAAGTGACGACATGAAAACATTTTCTTCCAAAAAAGTTGTGGTTTGTAGAATGAGATGAATCAGAAAAAATGGCACTACAAATACTCCCTCAATTTGTCATCCCTAGTCAATTGAGGCAGAAAATGGTTTCCTGGAATCCACACGAGTAAAGTGTCCTCTTCTACCACATGAAATATGTAGAATAATTTACCACTAGTCTCTTACCTAGGATCGTTTCCAGCTTCCAATGTTCTGTCCAAAATCAACAAAAGAAGAAGCAGTTGAGAGACAAGATGTTAGGTGTTTCAAGAAAACGCTGATTATATATATATATATGAAGCTAGCCAGGGAGAAGAACAAGAACACCCACCAATCAAGATGAACACTACTTCTGCAAATTCAAAACAAAAGCAATATCAGCAAAATAAAACTCAAAGCCAAATATAGTTTTTACAATATATTTCATTCACTAGGAGCCAATTATCTTCGCTTATGAATATATACTTAAACGGAAACAAAAACCATATGACAACCAATTGGAACATAATAATAACATTTTTCTCACTCTCGAAGCGCTTGCAGTTTTTTAGGATGGAACCGTCATAATAATATATAATAAGATGAATTACATAATAATATAGTTTGTTTAATATAAAATTTGCCTTCAGTTCAAATAAGAAAAAGAAATAAAAATAAAAAGGTACTCATGATTTTTGTTTGTTATGATATCATGTTGAATAGGCTAGTGTAGAAACTTAAGGAACAAATTTATTTATTTAAATTTTGTCAAGAGAACACCCACCTAACAAGATTTGCAATAGACCTGCAAAATCAAAATAAAAAGCAAAGTCAGAAAACTACAAGTCGGATCATGAGTGTTATCAATATATTTTAAACGGAAATTATTTTAACAGACAAATATATACTTAACAAAGAGAAAAATAAGCATCTCTATTTTGTTACACAGCAAAATATAATAAGTAAGCAATTAACTAGACTAATAGTCCACATACACCAGTGCTTCAGACGGAAGGTACTAGGGCGAGAAATTGAGCAGTAATGATAGTCTGGGGGCCACGTAAGCACAAATCCGTAAGCCAGCCCATCTTGAATTTCTGAAAAGGTGGCGTTATCAACTATGGGAAAGTCTTTCGAAATCCACGCCCATGTGTCGACCCTGCAGGAATCCTCCAAATCTGCGACTGTGACATTATTTCCGACTACAACATAGGAATATTTCTGCAGCGAAATGTTTTTACTGCAAAAGGATGTATCAACATAGAAAGGAGACTTTGCAGGAACTTCACAGCTGGTATATATTATGGGAGTATTCCAATAAAAACCATCATACGTTCCCAAATCGTATAGTGGTGATGTGTAATAGGATAACGGAATGTTAATTGGATAAGAAGCACAACTGGTTTTTTCCAGACCAGGATCAAGTACTCGAATTGATAAGTTATTGTAAGAAATCGATTGCACGTAGTATTTGTTGGAACTCAAATAGAAGATAGTACGGTCGTTCTCGCAAGCAAGTTCGTAGCTCGGATCACCACAATTTTCAGGGTCACCCCTAAGTCGAAAAGGGTAACTAATGTTTCTGATACTGCCGCAAAAGTAGGGGACAAGAAAGATTATCCATGGCTTTGCAATACTTTGCACAGTGTGAAAGAATTATAAAGATGATAGAAAATGCAAAGAGTAGCCTGATGTTTCTCATCGATAAAGAATTCTCTCAACGCCAATGATTTTTCCACGGGGTTTGTGTTCTATATATTGACAACTAACAAGTATATATCTCTTCTCAGTTCTCAGCCATGTGTAGGAAGGAGTTTTCACTATTCATTGTGGGGAACATAGAAAGAAAATTCGGTTTCTCGAATGGACTGAAACCAATAGAAATACAAGTCAAGTCAATTGTAAACCAATAGCTCATTAGTCTATGATGTCATTGTCTTTTCTTCATTAAAAATTTCTAATACTGAAAAATGTAAAAGAAAACAAAATCAGAAATTCATAAGCTAATTTGATTAAGAGTTCTTCCTCAACATGGCACCTCAACTCATTTACCTCGTTTTTCTATCACTCTTTGCAGTACTTGGATCAAGTACTCAAAATGAATGCCAAGTCGAAAAGTGCAGACACCACGGCCCTGCCATCCGGTTCCCCTTCTGGATTAAAGACCGCCACCAACAGCACTGTGGCTACCCTGGCTTTGAACTTCACTGCACTCGAAACGATGAAACAGTCATGGAACTCCCTTTTCCGGTGAAGGCATCAATCAAGGACTCTAAGCTTCCATTTTCGGTTCAGTTTTACATTAAAGACATCGATTACAAAAACCAAATAATCAAGATATATGATGTCGATGGATGCTTTCCAGGATTGCTTCCAGTTCTAAATTTTTCCGCATCTCCCTTCCAATTCGAATCCCAAACCTCATATGATGTTTATAACTTCACTCTTTTCAACTGTTCCAAAATGAATCAAAATCTTGATTATTATTCAAGCTACCCCGTACCCTGCCTCAGCAGTCCGGATTTTGACATTATTAAAGTTTGGTCCGATGATTACCTATATCGTTTGCCCACATATTCCTGCAGCAAGATGTTTGACATTCAATCAATTCCTTTTACTGTATTTAAGCGTCCATCCCATCTTGTATTGGAATGGTCCAGACCATGTTGTGGACTTTGTGAAGCCACCGGCCAACATTGCAGATTGAAGAATGACAGTTCGATCTCATATGATACTGAATGCTACAGCAGCAAACCAAAAGGTAAGTTTTACATATTTTTTATGTGTTTTACAGACTTAGAGTTTACGAGAGAAGAGAGAGAATCGATTCGGGAGAAGATAGAATTAGGTGCAATATTTATACTTCTCGAGTTTGGAGGATTAATTGATTTCATTCACAAGAACTATAATATTAGGAACAGCTTTTACGACAATAGATAGGGGGTCAGGTTTGAGAAAAACTAATTTGAATTATAGACTTCAGCAAAAAGCCACCGGACCTATGACACTCTAATATCCTTCTCCAAACCAGCTCCAACCATTCCATGAAAGCAAGGTGCCAAGGAAAGCACTTATAGTTAGATTCAAGATAACCCGAGCAGTGAAACAAAATCATACACGAAATTAGTCATCTACATATCGTATTTCTCAGTAGTTCCATAACAGGTTTTTTCTGACTTTTCTAAGAGCAGAGGAGATCTTCTCTCTACTTGGTCCTTTAACAAAAAACCCCTCTTAAAAATGCGCCAACATGCATCCAATGGCATAGACTGATTTTCCATCAGTTCCCATATTTTCATTTAAGATATCCCCTTTTTCTCGTTTCTTTTATTTCCTTTTATTTTTATATAAAGTTTTCTTGATAGTCTGAAGAACTAATCATAAGCAAGAGAATTTAACAGTTCATTTTCGAATGTTTGTAGGTCCAGTGCCAAAACTAAGAGTTGCAGGTGAATATTTATGCTCACTTTTCACTTCTATCGTGACTACAAAGAATGTAACATTTTCTCCGGTTATGACTAAATCTGTTTGCTTTGATATTCAGGTGAAGTACTTGGTCCCTTGCTTGCCGTATTACTTGCTATTGCGTCATATCGGATTTATAGCTCAACCAAACTGAAGAAAGAGAGTGATATGAAAATTGAGCAATTCTTGGTGGATTACAAGGGACTCAAGCCGACAAGACACTTGTATGCAGACATCAAAAATATCACGGATAACTTTAGCGAAAAACTTGGTGAAGGAGGATATGGAACAGTGTATAAAGGAAAGTTGTCTAATGATGTTTTTGTTGCAATCAAGGTCCTCAATGAAGTAGGCACAATAGGAAAAATTCACCATGTCAATGTGGTTCGCTTGGTTGGATATTGTGCTGATGGTTTTAGACGAGCTCTTGTTTATGAGTTTTTGCCTAATGATTCTCTTCAAAAGTTTATATCTTCTGAAAAGGGAAGATGTTTGCTCGGGTGGGAGAGGTTGCACCGTATTGCCGTGGACATAGCCAAAGGAATCGAGTATCTTCATCAAGGGTGCGAGCAACGAATCCTTCACTTTAATATCAAACCGAACAATGTATTACTGGATGACAATTATAATCCAAAGATCTCGGATTTTGGTTTAGCAAAGTTGTGTTCTAAGGAGCAAAGTATTGTGTCTATGACTGCAGCACGGGGTACAATAGGCTATATAGCACCAGAAGTTTTCTCGAGAAACTTTGGAAATGTATCTTTTAAATCAGATGTTTACAGTTTTGGGATGTTGCTTCTTATATGCATGTTAACAGATTTCACAAAGTCTTTGTTTTGGATAAATTGTATTTATTATTAGGGTTTTTAATGCTTAAGGTGTGGTTGGTGACGATTTTGATATGATTTAAAGGTAATTAAGTCTATTAAGAACTTAAAGAAATAAATTAATAAGGAGATAGAAAGTAACATCAAACTCCAACTTTAAGAAATAGAAAGTAACATCAAACTCCAACTTTAAGAAATAGAGCAATTCATTTATCGAGAAAATAGTTTACGCCTTTTAGTAAAATTTATGACGAGATTTTAAATTTTTAATATTTACTCTTAAACGAGGAGTAGGGGTCTTTCACTAGTCGATTGTTTAAGGGTCATATATAACTGGTAACTTAAGTTGTTTCTTTTTATGAAGTAATGCACTGTATTAAAATATAGACCATGTGTTAACTATGAATTTGTTGATTTAGTTGTCGAAAATTGATACAAAAAAATCATGTATGAAGGAAAAAAATTAGACAAAGCTAGACCACTAATTAAACTATCAAATTAAAAATTAAGACGGCAAACTAGGCCAAGACCTTATATAGCAAGCTCAATAGAGGCAAAGCGTCAACGTACCCTCTTCGGGAGTACCCAAGTGAGACTTGATGATGATGTCTAATGAGTCTAGTGGACTCTCAAAGACTATACACTCAGAAAATATCTTAAGATGATATTTGCGTCTACAACACGTAGCTCAACACAAAGTCTTTTCATATATCAAGAAAGATGACATTTTTGAATATCAATAAGTTAAACTTTTAAATGAGTTGATTTAATATTTTCTTGTTTTTGCAAAATCTACCACCAATTCCAAGTGGCCCAAAGAAAAATCAATGAAATTCCATCATTTTGTCCATGCATAGCTAAAATTCCATGGAGGTTGCTTTTAGTGCTATCGAGTGCAACTAATTATCAAAGACTATTGGATATGTCCAAATCGCAAAATAAATGAAAAAGTAAAAAATTACTTTTAAGTAACTTTTTATTAGAAAACAAGTTTGGATTACTTAATTTTCTTGTTTTTAAGTAAAATCTTTCTTATTTTAAAAACAAGCTCTAACTTACTGTTTAAATAAGTTACTCATTTTCAACTTTGATTAATAAAATTAATTTATCTATTCTAAACTTTATTTTCAGGTAAGTGTACTTTTTAAGCTTATTGGAACCTGCGCAAGTTGTGCTGGAGAATACGTTTTGGGATGAGATGAAGAAAAATACAAATAAGATAATGAAAGTTGTTGTTTTAAAAGATATTTTGTTTATAATATTAATACTCTTCAATGGTGCTTAATTTGAGATGTATTTCACTTAATTTCCCCATTTTAGTGATTTGTTTTCTTTCAATAATAACCATCTTCCACTAAAAGTATATGAAGTGAAGTCTTAGTCACTTTAAGTCGAGAGTTATCACAAATCATAATTAACTTTAATTTCTCGCTACTTTTTTTATTGATTAAAAAATTTTCCTTTGCAAGTTCACACCCGATAATGCAATTCTATAGTTAATTAATATTGTCAATAACTTAGCTACTTTTTTATTGACTCAAAAGTCTTCCTTTGCAAGTCTGCACTATATTTAATGAACGTTGACAATAACTCACTACTTTTCTTATTGACTCAAAAGTCTTTATTTACAAGTTGACACCCGATAATGGAATTTCATAGTTAATGAATGTTGTCAATAACTATCGGGCCACTCAACAATAAATCAATCAACGTGGACCCAAAATACTAATCACTACATTGGGAAATAGATTGGGTTGCATGGTCAGTGATGCAGTTTTTCTTTTTGGGGTTGGGGTTGGGGGGAGGAGAGGGGGGGGAGCTGAGTGGGTGTAGGGTGGGATTGGCCCTCATAACTTCTTCATTCTGTGTTGGAAATGCTTCAGTATAACACGAACACACCACAAATTTGTAGAAGAAAACCTACGACATAAACAACAAACACCCAAACTTGAATCACGTAAACTCTATCCTAAAAACATTATTTACGCCCTCTCGATGAATGAAGTACTAAAGGGCCTTCATGCAAATAGCTTTGAAAAATTTACAACTCTCAAATCGAATTGCAAAAGTACAAGTGAAATCCAAAAAAGAGAAACAATAAAGCTTTTTAAAAGCAAATAACTTTGGCAGATTTCCCCATTGAACCAATTTATTTTTTTTCAAAATTACATTCATTAACTTCATGTCTAGGAGGTGAAGTCTTATTCACTTTAAATAAATGGAGACTCATTTCAAATCAAAATCAACTTTAATGGTTTCAAAAGCAAAAAAAAAAAAAAAAAAAAAACAATCAACTTATTTATGGTTGTTTTTTGTTGACTCGAAAGTCTTCCTTTTTACAATTTAAAATAAAACAAACAAAGTGGGCCCAATAAAATATCAAATAACTTAAACTTTTAAATGAGTTGATTCAATAGTTTCTTGCGGTTGCAAAATCCACGCCTTATTAATTCCAAGTGGCCTTAAGAAAAATCAATGAAATTTCATCATTTTTTCCATGGAGGTTGCTTCAGGCCAATGAGTGTTATTTATTAGCCAAGACTTTGTTGGATATGTCCATATTATGCATAGAACCCACAAAATTAGTTATATAAATTGAATAATTGAGACAAAAATTGATAACTTTGCTTAAATAATAATACAAATGGTGCTGGACATTTGTAATTAGAGCATGTTTGGCTAAGTTCAAAAAGGTTCAATTATAATTAGTAAATAAGTTTTTAGAAAAATATTTTTTATTATTGTAACTCAAAAATAAGTTACTTCTTTTGATTGTAATGTACGAATTACTTTTAAAAAAGTACGCAACTTTCTATCAACTAGATATTTAAACATATTATTTAAAGCAAGTCACCGGATGATCAACTAGGCTGCACGACCTCATAAAGAAAGCTCAATAGAGAACAAGCCAGCAAAGGTATTGAGGCCTTGAGACTGATTGATAACGAGTTTGACGGTCAAGTCTCAAACATAATGCACTCAGAAAATGTCTTAAGATAATATTGGCATGTGCAACATGCAACTTAAGAAAACCTCTTCTCAAATGCCAAGAAAGAGGATCTTCTCTAATATTGAATAACATAAACTTTTAAACGAGAAAAATTTAACAATTTCTTGCTTTTGCAAAATCCACCACTACCTATTCCAAGTGGCCCAAAGGAAAATAAATGGAATTCAATAATTTTGTCCATGCATGGCTAAAAGTCCATTGAGGTTGCTTCCTGGTAAGTGGCTAAAAGACTTTGTCGGATATGTACAAATTATAGATCACACAAAAAAGTAACTCAAATCAACTAATTTATTAGACAAAGATTGATAACTAGGCATAAATAATAATACAAGCGGTGCTTGTGAGTATGTTTGGCTCAGCTTTAAAATAATATATGTGGAGATAAAATATTACTTAAAATTAACTTTATTTTTTTCGGACATAGTCACACATGCTATAAGTCGTGGTGGACTCTATATTTTAGGACGAGTGAAAGAAAAAGAGAAATAAGAAAATGAAATTTATTGTTTTAAAAGATTCATACTATATTATTCAATACGTTACATAGGCCTTGTTCTATGTCCATTCACTACAAGAAAAAGGAGCTATAGGGACGACATCTATAGGGGCGACACCAAATTCGTCTCTATATATAGCATATATAGGGACGACAATAAAATGTCGTCTCTAAAGATTGTAATAGATATAGAAAGGACAAAAGTCGTTTCAACACACTTATTTGTCGTCTCTATAGGTCCAGAATCTATAGAGGCGACTTATTTGTCGTCCCTATCGACATAAGAAATAAAGTCGACTAATATCGTCCTTATAGTCTAAAACACTCGTCCCCATAGGTCATAAGAAATGGCGCCAATATTTTCCGCTTTGTAAGCTACTGGAACGACTAAAGTCGTCCTAATAGTGCTAAAGTACGTTCCTCTGTGTCCGGATCTATAGAGACGACTTATTTGTCGTCCCTATAGGTCCAGAATCTATAGAGACGACTAATTTGTCGTCCCTATAGGTCCAGAATATATAGAGACGACTTATTTGTCGTCCCTATAGAGTACATAAGAAATAAAGTCGACTAATATCGTCCTTATAACCTAAAACATTCGTCCCCATAGGTCATAAGAAATGGCGCCAATATTTCCCGCTTTGTAAGCTACTGGGATGACTAAAGTCGTCCTAATAGTGCTAAAGTACGTTCCTACATGTCCAGAATCTATAGGGAAGACTTATTTGTCGTCCCTATAAGCCCATAATCTATAGAGACGACTTATTTGTCGTCCCTATAGGTCTAGAATCTATAGAGACGACTTATTTGTCGTCCCTATAACCTAAATATTTGTCTTTGTAAGTCCTAATATTTCACTTTAAAATTTCACTTCCCGCTTATAATTTCATTGCTTTTCGACCAAAATTTCATTTTCCCTCGTTCTGTCCCATTATATCCCACTCACAACCCCAACACACACACACACACACACAAACATGACCCATTTCCCTGTCCAAATCCCTAACTCCATCTTCCCCGCCTCCGTCTCTCTTCCTCTCCGGCGTCTCCGCATTCCTCTGCTGGATATATTCTGCCCTGAAGTCGCCACCAACTGCCAAAGTCGCATCTAGCCAATGGCCACCCACCCAGGTAAACTTTGCGGAATTGATTAACCTAATCTTGTGTTTCAAAAGGAAATTGAAAATTAATTCTTCTCTCATCAAAATCTTATGGTGTATATCACTTGGAATTGATTAGGCTTCCCAAATATGACAGATTTTGGGAAAAAAAATAAGCCCATAACACATTATAGTTTTGAATCGTGCATTTGCTGATTTTTTGTTAATGATTTTTCGATTTTGTCTCCCCTTATTTTTTAAATAAGGGCATCCCACAGTTCGTGTTGGTAAATAGATGTTGGAGAAATTTTATTCGTGTCTATGTAAATGTATAGCAAGATTAATGCACACTTATTGTTGAATTTATATTTTGATGTTGAAGGAATTATAATATGCGCGGTTTGTTTTATAGTTTGAATTGAAGAGATTTTGGAAAATTAGTATGTGTTGCTCACCTTTTCATCAAGGTTGTTTTGTTATGTTGGATCCATAGTTTATGTGATTATTTTCTTCTGTTTTTTGTTGTAGGGAATAATTTAAGGGAGTCACGTGAAATGTAGACAAGATCTGGGCAGGCGGTGATATGGGAAATCGTGAAGAAGAATAACTCCTTTTGGTGAAGGAGTTCGAAATGGAACTACGCGGTGTCGTGATTCAAGAAGGAGCCCAACAATCTTTACAAAGATCCACTCTTACAAGCACTCCTAAGTATAAAAGTCGCTTTGTTCTCTAGTTTACATTTCTCGTTATATAAATACCAATTTGATTTAGTTTTAGAATTGGTTTTCCATATGTCTTGTTGACAAGGCTTGTGAATGTGATTTCAAACAAAGGCTTTGAATTACGGTTTGGAAAATGTGTGGAAACATGTCAATTTCATCGTTATTTTGAAGTCATAAATTATGCTAAGAGTAGTCATTAGTAATTTCATGTAGATGTTGTCTTTTGGAACTTTTTGGCATAATTCAAGATCGGTAGATGACTTAAGAATATGCTTCCTCCCTATGATTTTTACTTTTGTCTTCTAGGTCTATTTATATATTGAGAACCCGCCTCTCTTACTTGTTTTGCAATTTTCGGTGATGATAAATTATCTCTGTGTTTGTTTTCAGTGCATGTCTCACGTTGTTTAGGTGACTTGACAAGAAAGATGAAGTCGCATTCTTTGAAGATTATGGATGAACTTGAGGTTCGCATCTTCATGTTCACGATTTGGCCTGTTTGGTAACGATGGATCACTATTCACTTACCCCGCCCTAATATCTCGTAACCCCATGGGAAAGACCTATCTATGGTGACGAATGAAGATGATGATATCTTCAAGGATGCCTTGCCATTTCATGGCTTTTCCGATTCAAATTGAGCAATTCATGAGATGGATCGAAGAAAGGGAATTATTTTTCCCACGATGTTTTGCGGATACTTTTGTTTTTGTACATTATGGTTATTTTGTGTTGGAATTTCTTGTTGTTGTGTATGGTTTTTAGGTTGTTTTGGTACAATTTGTTTTTGTGTACAAATATGATAATATCATTAACATTATTTAAGTTTTTTAAACATTTTTTTTTGTGTTGGTACACTTTTATTTAATGTTTCTATTAAGTTATTATTATTAAATAATTTTAATTAGTATTCAAAGTGTAATAATGACTAGAATCAATAAATTTAAAAAAAAATAATTAAGATGACAAAAATCGTCCATGTAGATATTTGTTCTATTGGGACGACTATTATCGTCCCAATAGGTGAAACTATTGAGACGGCAATTAATCCCAATAGTTTTTTTTTTTTAAACCAAATACGTGGGACATAAAGAGACGACAAATGTCGTCTCTATAGATTCAACATATATTGGGACAACAATTTGTCGTTTCAATAGATTTTTTGAAACAAATATTTGGACGAAAGTAAAAGACGAAAATAAAGATTATAGGGACGATAATGTCGTCCCTATAAATCATGAATATATTGGGACGACTATTGTCGCCTCTGTTGACTTACTAGGACGGGCTTATTGGGACGATCTTTAGGGACGATTATGTCGTCCCTTTAGCCCTTTAGCGATGACAATACTATCTATTGGGACGACAAAAGTCGTCCCTATAACTCTCTTTTCTTGTAGTGATTTTTTGCCAAAAAATGGGCTTTTTTCAGCCACTTTTGTTGACTTTTCAAAGCAAATGTGGCCGAAATGACTAAAGTGTCCTTCATTTGAAATATGTAAAAATTTTGATAAAGGACAATTTGGTCATTTCAACCATATTTGCTTTGAAAAGTCAACAAAAGTGGCTGAAAAAACCCATTTTTGGCAAAAAATTGGCACCGAACACGTTCATAATTTTCCCATTAAAGTGACATGTAACGCCTTTTAATTTACTTTGCTTTTCCATGAAAATGTGAAATTCTCGTATGCACTTTCATCATAAGTAAGATCAAGACTTAGACCACCTGATCACCGTCTCTATATGAAATTGAACCCTTTATTTGACTAGATTAGCTTACAAATAAGGATTGGGCTGGTAACTTTGTCAAGGCACGATCCCACTTTACTTAGTAGGATTTGAAAGGCTGGACCATAAGTCAATTTCACCATTAAAGTGAAATGTTTTCTTTCAAAAATATAACGGTTGACTTCAAGTCCATGCGATGAAGTCTTAGTCCCTTTAATATTGGACAGTTGTCACAAATCAAAATCAACTTTAATTTTTGACTACTTATTAGGTGACTCAAAAGCTTTTCGTAAAATACAAGTTATCAAAAATATGTAATTGTCAGCGAAGTTTTTTTTTTTTTTTTCTTCATTTCAAATTCAAAAAATTATTCTTATTTATACATAAAACATAGGTTGTCGATTCAGCATTGGATAAAAGACGGAAAATGCCCATTTTAAATAAGTGGTTCAAATAAGGCTTGTGCACTTTGTCAAGACACTTTCCCACTTTACTTAGTAGGACTTGAAAAGCTGTACTATAAGCCAATTTCACCATTAAAGTGACATGTTTTCTTTCAAGAATATCCCGGTTGATTTCAAGTCCATGCAGTGAAGTCTTAATCACTTTAATATCGGACAGTTGTCACAAATTAAAATTAACTTTTAATTTTTAGCTACTTATTAGATGACTCAAAAGTTTTGGTAAAATACAAATTCACACCATATATATAATGGAATTCTATGGTTAATAAGTGTTGTCAATTACTAAGAGTCTGTGTGGTACAACAATTTTGCGTACAACTTTTACTAATAGAGTTTTTTCAATTATAAATGTTATTAAAAAATTGTTGCTTGTTTGATTGTCAATTCGAAAAGTGTTGTGTTTGTTGACATAATTATAAAAGTACTTTTATATAAACTATATATTTATTTGACTAAACATCACATTTAGTAGTCTTTGGAGTAACCTAATTGGCGAGGTTAAAAGTACTTTTATATAAACTATATATTTATTTGACTAAACATCACATTAATTATCTCTTATATATCCCATATTTTTCTTTCATTAATAATATTTATTTAATATACTATAAAATCTATTAAAATTAATATTTAAATAAAATTATCACGACACAATTATTTTAATCTATATCATATTATTTAAAATTTATTCATTTAAATTATACGCATAATGTGCTATTTCAATTAAACTTTTTAACACAATAACATATGACATATATTGATTATTTGTCACTAAGTAAAGCGATTAACAACTTAAAATGATAAATAATGATAAAAATGAAGATAAAGATGCGTAGGTTAAAAATTTACAAGTATCATTAAATGCATATTTCAACTTCTCGTGAAAGTTGAATTTGGAGCTTTTTAGAAAAACTCAAAATTTGTGTATCTCTACAACTTAAATTTTTTTTTACAAGAAATGTTGTCTATAGCGACGATTTTTGTTGCGCTATAGATCAAAAAGTCGCTGCTACAATATTACAGCGACGACTAAATGTCATTTCTATAGGCTAGTAGGTATAGTTTTATTGTGACGACATTTTGTCGTCGCTATAATTGTAGCTTCTCTAGCGATGACAAAGTTGTTGCTATAAGAGTCAAATTTTTAATGATTAAAAATAATTAATTTTATATACTTAGTGGACCTAACTTGCCAATTATGGACTTGAAACCCGATTCACTAAGCTTTGTAAAACATTTTTATTTTAGAATGATTGTATTGTGATTTGAACCCTTAAACTAAGGGTTGTGAAGTTACAACCAAATCATTAGAGACACATGAATTCTCTCTTGTGATTATATTTGTTTTTATAATATATATTAGTTCAATGAGCAATATTTTCTATAATTGCTTATAAAGTAGAAAAATAAATATTAGTGAAAATTGAATTTCACACCTAAGATTTCAAAAAAAGAAAAAAAAAACTCACCTATAGAGACGACAATGTCGCTGTTATAGATAGATTTTGTTGTCCCTATAGTTAAAAAATAAAAAAGCACCAAAGCTTTCCACCATCTTCCAAAACAAAAGTGATGACTAAATTGATTTATAGAGACGACAAATATCGTCGCTATATCTCTCCCTATACTATAGCGACGACATGAGTTTGTCATCGCTATATACGCTATTCTATAGCGACGACAGAAGAGTCGCAATTATTTGTCACTGCTGTTGCTGCTATTTCTTGTAGTGTTGGTCATAAGCACTTATTACTTTAACAATAATTTTATTGTAAAGCACATTTGCCCTCCAAAAAGCATTTTTAGGCTTTAGAAAAGCTCTCCAAGAATAATAATCCCTAATTTGGGAGATAGATTGGGTTGCTTGGTAATATAGGGAATTGAGTTCCATCTTAAAATGTTAAGTTTTTAGATATAGTAGTCCAATTCTCTTATAAGTACATTATCACCCTATGTCTCTCCGACGTGGGATTTTGTTCGCAATTTTTCAGGGGTTAACAAATCCTCCTAGTATTGTACTATATCATCTCGGTCTCCCTCAAGCGATAATTTATCATTCTCTCTTCCCCAAATCAGAAAGGATACAAGCTCCATCAAGGTTGAACTCTTCTATCACGGGCATAACCGTCTTGAGAGCCAACTACAATTCTTTTGATAGAGTTTCATTCCAAAAGATTAACATGATAGATATAGTGATCTGATTCCCTTATATGTATATTATCTACCCCATGTCTAGCTGTTTTGTTCACATTTTCCCAAAACATGGTGTAATTTTATGGGAGGTGGAGGTGGAGGTGGAGGTGGAGGTGGAATTGGAGGTGGCACTCATATCTCCTTGATTTTGTTACATACAATGTGACATAATGTCTGCATGACAAAGTGAGACTTATAAATATGGTATAATCAAAGTCAATCAGTCAATTGAAGGTCAATTGGCTGCTTAGGTCAAATAAAAAATAAACACGTGTTTATCAGCCAGCGATCTGAAATATGTTACTTAATCAGGACTCAAAATCGCAGCCCTTACTAGGGTTAGAAGGTATGAGCTCGTAGAAGATGGGCAGAACTAGAGCTACAAGACTAGTTAGGCAAGTTAAGTGATGACCAGTTAGGTTGTACTAGCTTGTAAAACGAGATCAATAGAGGCACAAGCTAACAAAGGTCAAAAGCCAGCATAAAGTAGAACCTTCCTTAGCAATTCCCAAAAGATGGTCTTATGGCTCACTAGACTGGCGGTGGCATCTCAAACACAATGCACTGAGATAATATCTTAAGGTGAACATGCCAGCTCAAGCTCAGCACCACATATTTTCAAATATCAAGGAACACGACCTTTTGATACTTAACGAGTGTATTTGTCCACATTACGAGTTTAGCCTTCCCTTGTATTTTCAAATCAACATTTTCTATTGAACCTCTATCGACCCATTTTCTCAACTAAACTCCATGCATTCATCTCCCATTATGTCAAATGGTCGAGCGCACACACAAATGATTTTTCTTTTCTTTTTGGTAGTGTCAAAGCACATTTTAGGTTATTGAACAATTATCATAGATCTCCCAACAAATTTGACACCAACACATTATCTAATATGAATGAACATCTCAATTCAACTAATACATTAGTTTATTGCAAAATAGTTGATAAGGACAATTTTGTACTTATCTGGGCTCACAAAAATGGATAATTATAAGTTCTTTTGGTTGTTTACAGGTTTAATTGCATGTGTTTTCTTATCAATGTAGGAAATAATCAAAGTCAAGTATAAATGGGATGAAAAGAGAGCAAAATGAAGACAAATGGACCTAATTGCTAAAGAAATGAAACTTCGGACTTGATATGCAAATATCTAGGCGGGCAATTCAAATTTAAACCAGATAAACCATGCGATCGCATGGTGTTATCCTGGTGCGATCGCAACTCAGTGAAAAAATCAGCAGAATGATTAACCTATCAACCATGCGATCGCAGCTACTAAAGCCATGCGATCGCATAGGCTATTCGGGCAGAAATTTTGCAGAAACCTGTTTCGATCAGAATTCTACCCGTCCAAATAACTTCAACAACCAAACACACGTTTGGAGGTCTTTGGGGAGAGATATAAAAGGGAGAAGATAGACTTTTCGCTGGAGACGAATTTTAGAGGAGAAGAAAGAAGGCAAGAACGAAGATCAAGGCGAGGAATCGAAGATTATCGAGCGAAGATCACGGGTTTTATTTTACTTTTGTTTTCCTTTCTCCGGACCATGATCAATTCAATTCTTTTCGTTAATTGAAGAAATCATGTCCCGCTAATTTACTTTATCTAGGATGAACGATGAAACCTCACGCTTTTGATTAATTAAGCGCTTTTTCCCTTTTAGTAATTAATTGCCGTGGATTGATTATTCTTTATTCGGTTTCTTTATTATTTTAATGCTTGCGCACCATTAGAATATATTGTGATCTCAGATTGAAGTCGAGAGATTCAATATAGATTTAGCACGTGGTATTGAATAACATAGGGTCCAATAATAGATATAGATTACTATAATGCCTTATGAAATCCATTTAGGCGATTTTGAGATTTTAATGCATGTGCTTATGCTCGAAGCTTAATTAGAGATAATGAAGTTCGCATAACATATAGATTTGATTGACCATCGAGAGAGGCTTTCGATTAATTTAGGAACGCCGATTTTCACTCCAAGGTAATTAAAAGCTAAAAAGTGATTAACAGATAATTGAGTAGAATGTGGCGGTGGATTCGTGAATCCTAGTATTGTTAAACTTTAATTCGTTCTCATATTTCAAAGTTGCTTTTTATTGTGAATTTCAATTTAATCAAAATAGTTAATTTAGTTTAGAATCACAAAACAAATTTGAATCGTGTTTATTTCCATTGTTAAAATTTGAGTTGTGAAATTAATTGGTAATTTAGTATCTAGTCCTCGTGGGTTCGACACTTTATTTTATCACTATATTACTTGTTCACGATCCGTCCACTTGCGGGATATAAATCGCACAACAAGTTTTTGGCGCCGTTCTTGGGGGACTAGTTTTATTAATTGCTACGTTAATTTATAATTTGGCTTTTAACAATTTTTTTTTTAGTTTTTTTAGTTTTATCTTTATTTTCGATTCATCGTGATATCTTCTTTGAATTTTATCTCGCTTTCTAACTTTTCGGTGTTAAGTGTGTATCGCCGTACAAAAGATCTTGATCTTTTGATTTAGATCCAGAAATTGAACAGAGCTTTCACCGGCGACAACGAGAAAAAAGAGAAAAGAAGCAACAAAGAAGAAGCCACAATGGAGGATAACCGAATCCGTAATCCGTTGCAAGCGGATGGTCGACACAATCGTGCACCAATAGCTCGACTGTTGAAGTTAATGAGAGAGACATTCTTATGGGTGAATATATGATGCCACCGATAGTCGAAAATCGGTCCAAGATATATATATCCGCCTTATGGACACGACAACTTCCGGTTGAGGCGGATGTGATCAACTTGTTCTCGAACGATCGCGCTTTCTACGGGATGATAGATGAAAACCCTCATTACCACATTTCTCGCTTTGATGAAATCGTGGCAATTTCAAATACCAAGGCCAACGAAGAGGCATCAAGATGAGGCTTTTTCCACACACTGTTGAAGGATAAAGCTCGAGAATGGTTAGATTCACTACCACCGGGAGCATCACAACTTGGGGTGATCGATCCAAAAGTTCACATTGAAGTACTTTCCTCCGGCCGGTGGTGAATGTTGAAGTACGAGATTACCAATTTCCAACGATGCGAGTTGGAAAACTTTCATGAGGCATGGGAGAGATTCAAGCAACTGCTCAGAAGTGTCCAAGCCACGGGTTTCCTTTAGCGACTCGTAATCACTACTTCTACTCGTCTAGTTCCTAGCGATGTTCTTCGATTGATTCTGCAGCAGTGGCTCTATCCAAAATAGGTCTCGCCAAGCGATCTCCATGACTTGTTTGAAACAATGAGTGAACAATTTGTAATGTGGCCGACGGCAGGGTACAAAGGAAAGCAAAGCGGCGGCAGGGTACATGAGATAGACTCAAATTCGCTTGTCTTGGCAAAGATCGATGCATTGGCCAAGTAGATGGAGACGATGAAATATTCTCATTCACCTAATATGGTTCAGATGTCTCCACCAATCTATGTGACATGCGGGGCAAACCATCGATCTTGGAGTGCCCATTGACAAAGGTTGATATGCCTTCTCCGAGCAAGTTGCATATGCTCGTAATTTTCAAATCGTGCGAATAACCCTTATTCACGAGACATACAATCCGGGATGGAGAAATCATCCAAACTTCTCCTATGGCAACAACCGTAATATCCGAGAATCCGCCAAATCAAGGGAGGCCACAAGAGAAAAAAGGAGGATCGGAAGAAACTCACACCGAATTGAAGGAGATGCGTAAAAGACAGGGAGGAGATGCGAAAAAGACAGATATCGCTATCAAGAATATGGAAAATCAGATTGGACGATTGGCTAAATTGTTGATCGAGAGACAACCAGCACATGGCCAAGCAACACCAAGTCAATCCAAAGGAGCAAGTAAATGCAATTACCACGAGGAGCGGTGTTCGATTACGAGAGATTCATGTGACTAGGCGGTGTAGAAAAGGCGTATCGTCCGGCGACAAAGCGAGAGAAAATAATTTAGATGTAGAAGTTGCACCAGAACAGGACTCTCCACCAGCTTATATTCCACCACCGGCTTACGTCCCTCCAATCCCATTTCCTCAGAGGCTGCGAAAACACAAGCTTGACAAGCAATTCGAGAAATTTCTCGAAGTGTTCAAGAAACTCGAGATCAACATTCCGTTTGTCGATGCTCTAGCACAAATGCCGAGTTATGCTAAATTCATGAAGGAAATTCTTTCAAATAAACGGAAGTTGGAAGAGCACGAAACAGCTTATGCTTCTCAAGAGTGTAGTGCTATCTTGCAAAACAAGCTACCGCCAAAGTTAAAAGATCCGGGAGTTTCTCTATTCCTTGTCTTGTTGGTAGTTCTTTTTCGAAAAAGCATTATGTGATTTAGGTGCTAGCATTAACTTGATGCCTTATTCTATTTTCGAGCAACTAGGTCTCGGAGAAGTGAAGCCAACCACAATTTCACTTGATTAGTGCGATCGGTCAATCGCGCCCACGTGGAGTTATTGAAGATATTTTGGTGAAGGTGGACAAGTTCATATTCCCACCGACTTCATTATCCTCGATATGGCGGAGGATAGGGATGTGCCACTTATCTTGGGGCGACCATTCTTAGCTCTTCGGAAGGGCCTCATTGACGCATAAAAAGGGCGGTGATGTTGAGATTGAATGAGGAGCGGTCACTTTTGACGATTCAAAGCAATTCAAGATCCAAGCTCCTCCGACTCATGCTTTCGGATCGATATCATTGATCACGAGGTCACTAACACATTTGCCTTGGAAAATCCTACAAATCCATGGGAAGCGTGTATTATGCATTCTCAAGATGAAAACTCCGAGTCTCCAGGTCCTTGAGGAATGCGCCAGATATTTACAAGGAGCGAATGTTGAACGAAGGAGTAGATATATGGATTTGGGTACCACACTTCCTCGCCAGACCTCCTTCGGTCCAAAAGGCACCAATTCTCGAGTTAAAGCAATTACCTTCTCATCTTAGGTATGCTTATCTCGGTGAATCATCCACTCTTCCGATCATCATTACGAACTCTATTGATCGGGATCGGGAGGATAAATTACTCCGAGTTTTGAAGAATTACAAATCGACCATCGGGTGGACTATAGCGAGACATCGAGGTATCAGCCCATCTTTATGCATGCACAAAATTCTAATGGAAGAGGCTTATAAACCGACGAAGCAACATCAACGCAGACTAAATACCCATTTGCAAGAAGTAGTCCGAGCTGAAGTGTTGAAACCGCTTGACGTGGGTATTATCTATCCTATTTCGGATAGTACTTGGGTGAGCCCGGTCCGGTGGTGCCAAAGAAGGAGGATCACGGTTGAGAAGAATGATAAAACGAGCTCATTCTAGTCGATTGACCACCGGTTGGCGAGTTTGTATTGACTACGAGAAGTTGAATGATGCCACTCGAAAAGACCATTTTCCTCTACCTTTCATTGATCGATGTTGGAGCGATTGGCCAGTCATTCCCATTATTGCTTTCTTGACGGGTATTCCAGGCTACAATCAGATTCATATCGCGCCGGAAGATCAAGAAAAGACTACCTTTACCTGTCCTTATGGCACGTTTGCTTATAGGCGTATGCCATTTGGCCTATGCAACGCCCCAGCCACATTTCAGCGTTGTATGATGTCGATCTTCTCGGATATGGTCGAAAAATTCATTGAAGTTTTCATGGATGATTTTTCAGTTTTTGGATCATCATTCGACGATTGCCTCAAAAACTTGACCTTAGTACTTCAAATTGCGAGAAAACCAACTTGGTAATCGAATTGGGAAAATGCCACTTTATGGTCCAAGAAGGCATCGTGTTGGGACACGGATATCGAAAAAGGGCATTGAGGTCGACAAAGCAAAGATTCGAGTTATAGAGAAACGCCTCCTCAGACATCGCTTAAAGGAATTCGGTCTTTTCTCGGACATGCGGGTTTCTATAGACGGTTCATACAGATTTCTCAAAAATAACCAAACCGTTAGCGGTTCTTTGGAAAAAGATGCCAAATTCGAATTTTCATTGTTGACCGCTCTCAAAGCTTTCAACACTCTCAAAAATCTAATCTCAAAGACTGTCATTGTACCCCGGATTGGGATCTACCTTTTGAGCTCATGTGTGATGCAAGTGACTTTGCCATTAGGGCGCTTTGGGGCAACGTAGAGCAAAAGTCATACATACCATCTACTATGCCAAATAGAACTCTTAATGGCTCGGATGAATTATGCCACTCTGGAGAAGGAATTACTAGTCGTAGTATTTGCCTTCGAAAAATTTCGATCTTACCTCATTGGGTCGAAGGTGATAGTGCACACGGACCATGCAGTTTGAAGTATCTTTTTGCTAAAAAGATGCAAAGCCAAGACTTATTCGATGGATCTTACTTCTCAAGAATTCGACTTGGAAATTAAAGACAAAAAGGGGTTGAGAACGTGGTAGCCGACCACTTGTCAAGAATCGAGCGGACGACTGAAGGCAATGAGGAAGGTGAAATAAATGAGAAGTTTCCGATGAGCGATTTTTGGGATTGAGCGGTTGGGGATTGCACCATGGTATGCGAGATTATGTGAATTACCTTGCTAGCAATATCATGCCACCGGATTATGATCATCAGCGTCGAAAAAGTTCTTTTCGAACTTAAACACTATTTTTGGGAAGATCCTATTCTTTACGAAGGGGAGCCGATGGTAATTCGAGATGCCTACCAAGAAGAAATGGAGGTCATCTTGGAGCAATGTCATTCTTCACCATACGGAGGTCATTTCGGGGCTACCAAAACAAAGACCCAAAGTCCTGTAACTGGTTTTTTATTGGCCGACTTTATTCAAAGATGCCTACATCGGTAAAAAATGTGACAGTGCCAAAGGACGGGAACATATCTCGAAGGCGAAATGCCCCTACGAAGCATTCTAGAGGTTGAACTTTTCGACGTGTGGGTATTGACTTTATGGGCCCGTTTCCACCATCATTCTCAAATTCTTACATTTTGGTGGCTGTGGATTATGTGTCTAAATGGGTAGAAGTCAGCCTTACCGACCAATGATGGCAAGGTGGTGGTAAACTTTCTCAAAAGAATATTTTTACGCGTTTCGGACGCCTCGGGCAATCATCGGTGACGGGAAAGCATTTTTTGCAATAGACAGTTTGACACTCTTTTGGAAAAATACGGTGTGAAGCACCGTGTGGCTACTCCATACCATCCACAAACCAATGAGCGGTGGAAATCTCCAACCGGGAGTTGAAAAGGATCTTGGAGCTTACGGTGAGTTCATCAAGGAAGGATTGGTCGAGAAAATTGGATGATGCCCTTTGGGCATATCGAACTGCATTCAAAACCCCAATTGGAATGTCACCTTATCGCCTCGTTTTTGGGAAGGCGTGCCATTTACCGGTTGAGTTGGAGCACCGAGCCTACTGGGCATTGAGGAAGTTAAATTTCGACTTGAAAGAAGCCGGTGAGAAAAGAGACGCTCCAGTTGAATGAAATGGATGAATTCGTGTTCGAGGCTTATGAAAATGCCAAACTGTACAAAGAGAAACCAAGAATTGGCATGACAAAACATTCAAAAACGGCGGTTTTTAGCGAGGCAAAAAGTCCTCTTATTCAACTCTCGACTCAAGCTCTTCCCTGGGAAATTGCGTTCAAGGTGGTCCGGGCCATTCACGGTGGTGAAAGTCTATCCACATGGAGCAGTGGAGGTGGCTCATGACACGAAGGGCAGGTTCAAAGTGAACGGACAAAGGCTCAAACATTACTTGGAGGGTGACTTTTCGAAAGAAAAGTCATTTACTACTTTGAGCAATCCGGAGTGATCACCGCGACAAAGTCGAGCTAAAGACTTTAAACAAGCGCTCAATGGGAGGCAACCCATTTTCTTCCCTTTTATTTACATTTACAGCATGATTTCAGTTTTATGAGTTCTAGCACGTTTTTGCACGTTTTAGGTTTAAGTTTTGGAATATGTTTTAGTTCTTGGGTTTCGAGGATTTCATCATCATCATTTTGCATATGCACGTTTATACTATCTTCAAGTTATGTTTATGTTTTAAAAAAAAAAAAAAAAAAAAATTTGAAATCAGGTGTTGAACCATGCGATCGCATGGTTCACACACTACGATCGCATAGACCGGATGTGATTACATTCTCGCCCGATTTTTTACCTTGCGTGCGATCGCAATACCTTTAGTCCATGCGATCGCATGGACTATCAGAACAATTAAAAGCCGGGAATCAACTCTCACTCTCATTTTGCAACTTTTGAACTTCAAACACCCATTCCTCTTCACTCCTTAATCTTAAACGCAAATCCGAGCGTGGTGGGCATCAAAATTACACAATCCAACATTCATTCACATCCATCTACACGAAAATCAAATGGTAAATTCAAATTTTTTCAAGTTATTTTCGGATTTTGATTTAGTTGTACCAAATTCTCGTTTTTTGCTAAATGTGGAAGGATAGTTTGGTTAGTCTAGGCTTGAATTGGTTTGGGTAATATATTTCAATTGGGTTTAGTTGATTTGGTTGAGAAAAAAAATTTGGTTTTATTCCATTTCCCCAATCATTCAAACCTTTGGAATTTACTTTATGCATACTAGGTGTTCGATGATTTGCCTCATCCACGTTTTTGGCCAAATTTGATGTGAACCACACCTTGGGCTAGTCCATTACACTAAAGCAATCATCTAGGGTCATGCAATTTAGCTTGAACACGTGTTTAGGACGAAATTAACCCAAACGTAATCATAGAGCCTGCAGGCTGCCATGGCAGCCCACAGGCATGCCACAGCAGCCTGCTTCCGTTAGCAACTTCGTCCACCTTCCGTTTGATCCTAATGACCTCGGAATCATGTGAAATTTGACTATGTGGTAGACCTTATCATGCACTTTCATGTCACACTTGTCAGTTTCATTTTTGCAATTTCCTAGGTATAGTTCTCGATACACGAAGTAGCCTAGTCTATCAGGTTTTTGTCGAATTTTTACCTAATGTTTCAACAAGTTTGGGGTTCTATCTTGATCAATATATGTTTTAATACACTTCTAACATATTTTTGTTCATTTTGCAGATTATGGCCCCGAAAGACCACCACCGACCGCCGAAAAGGGGAAAAAGAAGGCTACCGCGGCACTTCTAAGAGGGCTTTCGTCGATACGGCAGACACCGCCGCCTCTCACCTTTATTTGTCCGAAGAGCACAAAGAGAGGTTCACCAGGTAGTGAGCCATCGGGTCCCTTTGGGGGAGCGAAGAGTGCACCTAGACGACTTCCCTCATTCCGAGCTCTTCAACCTTATCGACGTCTGCCGATGGACCAAGGTGGCCGATACTCCACATCGTATGTACTCCCAAATCGTCCATGAGTTCTACACGAACTTCAACCGGAGATAGACATTCATGGGACAGAGCACTACTGAGCGGACTTGGGTCCGGGGCAAATGGTTCATGTTCACCCCAGGGGTCATCGACGATTTCTATGGCCTATCTTCCGACGATGTTCACCCTCCGCCCGACATTCGTGATATGGGCGAGGTGGCCCTTGTTCTTATGGTCGAGCGGATGCATGGCCACCGCCCGGGAGGGACTTCGAGCACGATGGTGTCGGACTCTCTCCTCATCCCGAACTTGTTTGTGAGTCAC
Organism: Forsythia suspensa; assembly: GCA_023638005.1. Lineage (NCBI taxonomy): Eukaryota > Viridiplantae > Streptophyta > Magnoliopsida > Lamiales > Oleaceae > Forsythia > Forsythia suspensa. The sequence goes on from CM042666.1 coordinate 51,196,600, forward strand.
AACATTGACCCGACTACGCATCGCACCACCATTAATGATGCTGGGGCTCGACTTGCTGCACCATTTGGCTCACGGAGGAAGATCGACACGGGAGTTACATCTACACCACGATCGACTTGTCGGCTTCCCAGACCGACAAGAGGCACACAACCATCTTCCCAAATACGATCGGTGGTATCACATGCGGCAATGGGGTCCCGATTTCACCGACGGAGCCAGCTTTTCGAGGAAAGGACCTATCAACCGCTTTGCCTTGAGAATGCCAAGCAGGCCACCGCCGAGTTATAGGGGCAGCCCAGTGCAGACGAGCACCCTCCGAGGAGCGCCGGCCGCACCCCACCAAATACCACCACACGGAGATATAGCCGCTTTGCTACATTGCCTACTAGAGGTCGGTGAAAGCGGACGCTTCATCATCGCCACTGTGACCGAGCTCGCGACAAAGGCAAAGAAAGAGTTGGCGACTCTACGGGCTCGAGTGGATGCAAGCGGCACACACTCGATGCGTCTATGGAGTTTACCCCGAGTCGAGACTTCCTCGAAAGCAGTAGGTCGGTTTGGCCGATCGCGACTGTGTCAAGCGACGACTGAATGTCAAAAGTGCAAGTGGATGACCTCCATGATCGAGATATGCCGCCCGACACCCACACCAGCTCCTCCACCATTGACCCTCCACACTCCTTCTTGTGCACCTCCGATCCACCTCCCGGAAGTTCCTAAATTTTATGTATTTCTTTATTTTACATGCAATTGGGGACAATGCACGTTTTAAGTTTTGGGGTGGTTGATAAAAATTTGATAAAATTTTGCTCAATTGGACATATTCATGATATTTGATGATATTTATTTCCTTTTAGTAAAAAAAAAATAATAATAAAAAAAAAAAAAATTTATTATTATTTTGTTTGCATGCTTGTGTGATATGAATAGCCTTGCGGCTAATGATGAAATTTTCAATTAATTTTAGCTTTAAATCATGACTTGTGAACAAATTATATTGTTGTTTAAATCGAGACTAATTAATCATATCGATATTGTGTTGTGTCGGCCGAATGGCGATGATATGTAGCTATGTTGGTGCACTTAAGTTGAAAATAATAGGATACTGTTTAAGCCTAAAAATCATCATCCGTATCTCGAACAAATAACCAATATAGTGAGTGATTGTAGTGAGTAAACTGTGATGGTGGCTATCTAGATTATGTTTGATTCCGTGTATGTAAAAAAAAAATAAAATTGTGTGGAGCACTTTAGACCGCTTAGAGGAAACTAAGTAATGACCGAATGTTAGGAATCTAATCCTCAAGATGAACTTATTGCACGCAAAAGAACAAGGCTTTTATTTTATATAACTCATTTCAAGTCTTTTTGACTCGAGTGATAAAGTCATTGACCAAAAGCTCGTTACATGGGTCATTTAGAAAGCTTAATGGAATGAGTTTCGCATACGACTAAATATCTTATAACTCTTTTCGTAGCCTATTTGACTCGAGTGAAAAGGCCTGTGAGGTTTTCTCGAACCCGATGCCCTAAAGTTCAAAAGACTTGGGAGTCATCGGCCTAAAGCTCGTTATATGGGTCATTTAGAAAGCTTAATGGACTGAGTTCTGCACATAAGATTAAAAAAAATAATAATAATAATAATAATAATAATAATAAATAATAAATAAATAAAATAAAATAAATTGTCTTTGCAAAGTAACCTGAGGATTAGATGACTAATGGGTTTGACTTACTTAGTAGAAAATTTCTGGTCAAGGGTGCTCATAAATTGGAGAATCTTCATAAGCCTAGGTTGTCACGATCATTAGCTTTCTCAACCAGCCTCTAGAAAGAAAAGAATGTGAACAACCTTAGACCCAGAAATCTTGGAATTATGAGAGAAAACAATTATTTTGGGGGAAGTGTATCTTACGAGAGGGAAAGGAAAAATTGACCAAGTGGTTGGACTATCACCTCCACGTGAATTTAAGTCGATCGATGAACGCCCTCACCCACGATTCAAGTATGTTTTAATTGGAATCATGTTTACAACTTTATAACCTGAACACTCGTCATGATTTCTAAGTTTTTTCTTTATGCAAAAAATCTGAAGCCAACGGCAAGCTATTTATGAACTTTATTATTGCTTATTGCATATAGCACAACATTGTTTTTAATAGTTTATTCGATGACGAATAATAGTTCATGTTTGGGGGTATTTGATAAGGACAATTTTGTACTTATCTGGGCTCACAAAAATGGATAATTATAAGTTCTTTTGGTTGTTTACAGTTTAATTGCATGTGTTTTCTTATCAATGTAGGAAATAATCAAAGTCAAGTATAAATGGGATGAAAAGAGAGCAAAATGAAGACAAATGGACCTAATTGCTAAAGAAATGAAACTTCAGGGACTTGATATGCAAATATCTAGGCGGGCAATTCAAATTTAAACCAGGATAAACCATGCGATCGCATGGTGTTATCCTGGTGCGATCGCAACTCAGTGAAAAAATCAGCAGAATGATTAACCTATCAACCATGCGATCGCAGCTACTAAAGCCATGCGATCGCGATAAAATAGTAATCCATAATTATTCGATACAATTAAACTTTTAACAGAACAAATCCGATACAAGTCATAGTGTATTCTAATTTCAATCATCATCATAACCTTTAATTGGTAATTTAGTATCTAGTCCTCGTGGGTTCGATTTCAATGCGTGCTCAGACTTGTTTCATTAACGATCAAACTACCGGACAATAATGGAAACTCCTCATCATTTATATCTATTTCACTATCCCGAACCGGCATTTCTTCTGCAGAGAGAAATGGCTTAGGAGGCAATTGTAAGAACTCGACATCTCCTTCGAGCATCTCTATAACTTTAGTCATGGAAGGACGATCATCAGGTTTCATCTGTATGCACCACAAGGCTACAAATGTCATTTTCTTGACCATTATTCTTTCATCCAAAGAAGCATCCCCCAAATCAATTTCCATTCCTTTGCTGAATCTGTCATGAACCCAACAAGGGAAATAAATTTGGCTTATATTTTCCACAAATGGATTCAAATTTCTCCTTTTACTTGCCATTTCCATCAACAGCATTCCGAAACTGTAAACATCTGATTTGTAGGAAACTCTTCCGATGTTTCTGTAGAACATTTCCGGGGCCATGTATCCCATTGTGCCTCTTGCTGCAGTTAGAGACACCATACTTTTGTCCGTTGGATACAATTTTGCTAGCCCAAAGTCGGAAATTTTAGGAGTGAAATTGTCTTCGAGGAGAATATTATGAGGCTTTATATCAAAATGTAGAATTTGCATGTCACAACCTCGATGCAAATAATCAATCCCTTTAGCCACCCCAAGAGCAATATCAAACATTTTACTGTAGTTCAAGGAAACTGTAACTTCTTGTGGGAAAATGTATTTTTCAAGCGAACCATTTGGCATAAACTCATATACCAAAGCACGCTTGGGGCCTTCAACACAGAAACCAATGAGTCGGACCACATTAACATGGTGAATTCTTCCAATGGTAGCTACTTCACTGATAAATTCCTGTCCACTAGCTTTGGATTTTCCCATTATTTTTATTGCAGCAAAAGGGCCACTTTTAAGCTGACCTTTAAATACAGTGCCGTAGCCTCCTTCTCCCAACTTGTCCTTAAAATTCTTAGTCATATTCTTCAAATCTCTGTATGTATATCTTATTGGCATGAGGTTGTTCTGGCTTTGTAGGAATTCTTCAATGCTGTCATACATTGAGAGGTGCCGCCTTTTGAATTTATATGCCAACAGTGTGAACAGGAATAGAATCCCACAAAAAAATCTTGCTGCAAGAATCGTTCCTGAAGACGAAAAAAGTGACGACATGAAAACATTTTCTTCCAAACAAGGATATTTTGGCTAAAAAATGGTTTGTAGAATGAGATGAATCAGTTCCAATAAGATTGAAGATCTCATCTCTTACCTAGAATCTTTCCCAGTGTCCAACTATGCTCTGTCCAAAATCAACAAAAGAAGTTAGGTGTTTCAAGAAAAAGGCTGATTATATATTATGAAGCTAGCCAGGGAAAATAACGACAACACCCACCCCTCCAGTAGTACCGTAGGTCTGCAAATTCAAAACAAAAGCAAGATCAGCAAAATAAAACTCAAAGCCAAATATTTTTCATTCACTAGGAGCCAATTATCTTCACTTATGAATATATACATAACGGAAACAAAAACCATATGACAACCAACTGGAACATAATAATAACATTCTCTCGAAGCGCTTGCAGCCTTCTAGGATGGAACCGTCATAATAATATATAATAAGATGAATCACATAATAATATAGTTCGTTTAATATAAAATTTGCCTTCAGTTCAAATAAGAAAAAGAAATAAAAATAAAAAGGTACTCATGATTTTTGTTTGTTATGGTATCATGTTGAATAGACTAACTTAAGGAACAAATTTGTTTATTTAAGGGCTTGTTCGGTAGAGTTTTTTTTGGGAAAAAAATGGGTTTTTTATTTATTTTTTGACTTTTTGACTTTTTTTTAAGTGTAAAAAGGGTTGAAAAATCAAAAATTGTAGGCAAAAAAATGGATTTTTTGGAAAAAAAACTCTACCGAACATGTTCTAAATTTTGTCAAGAGAACACCCACCTGACAAGATATCCAACAGACCTGCAAAATCAAAATAAAAAGCAAGGTCAGAAAATTACAAGTCGGATCCTAGTTGTTATCAATATATTTGTTTTCTGTCCCTTGAAACGAATTATTTTATCTGACGAATATATACTTAACAAAGAGAAAAATAAGCATCTCTATTTTGTTACACAGCAAAATATAATAAGTAAGCAATTAGCTAGACTAATAGTCCACATACACCAGTGATTCAGACGGATGGTACTAGGGTGAAAAATTGAGCACTTTGAGAAATAATTGCAACCGAGGATACCGTCATTATTATTAAAATTATAACTATAATGACAATATCCTTTTGATGCTTCACATTCCCTGCAATAGACTCGGTACCACGTAAGCACAAATCCGTAAGCCAGACCATCTTGAATCTCTGAAAAGGTGGCATTATCAACTATGGGAAAGTCTCTTGAAATCCACACCATTGTGTCGATCCTGCAGGAATCCTCAACATCTGCGACTGTGACATCTCCGACTAAAAAATAGGAATATTTCTGCAGCGAAATGTTTTTACTGCAAAAGGATGTATCAACATATAAAGGAGACTTTGAAGGAACTTCACAGCTGGTATATATTATGGGAGTATTCCAATCATAAAGATAATACGTTCTCAAATCGTACATAGTGGTGATGTGTGATAACGGAATGTTAATTGGATAAGAAGCACAACTGGTTTTTTCCAGACCAGGATCAAGTACTCGAATCGAGAAGTTATTGTAAGAAATCGATTGCACGTAGTATTTGTTGGAACTCAAATAGAGGATAGTACGATTGTTCTCGCAAGCAAGTTCGTAGCTTGGATCACCACAATTTTCAGGGTCGCCCCTAAGTCGAAAAGGGTAACTAATGTTTGTGATACTGCCGCAAAAACTAGGGGGACATGAATAATGGTTATCCTTGGCTTTGCAATACGTTGCACAGTGTGAAAGAATTATAAAGATGAAAGAAAATGCAAAGAGTAGCCTGATGTTTCTCATCGATAAAGAATTCTCTCAACGCCAATGATTTTTCCACGGGGTTTGTGTTCTATATATTGACAACTAACAAGTATATATCTCTTCTCAGTTCTCAGCCATGTGTAGGAAGGAGTATTCACTATTCATTGTGGGGAACATGGAAAGGGGGAGGAAAGTGCATTCCATTTCTCGAATGGACTGAAACCAATAGAAATACAAGTCAAGTCAATTCTACTCTAGCTCATGACTCTGTGATGTCATTGTCTTTTCTTCATGAAAAATTTCTAATACTGAAAATGTATAAGAAAACAAAATCAGAAATTCATAAGCTAATTTGATTAAGAGTTCTTCCTCAACATGGCACCTCAACTCATTTACCTCGTTTTTCTATCACTCTTTGCAGTACTTGGATCAAGTACTCAAAATGAATGCCAGGTTGAAAAGTGCAGCCACCACGGCCCTGCCATCCGGTTCCCCTTCAGGATTAAAGACCGCCACCAACAGCGCTGTGGCTGCCCTGGCTTTGAACTTCGCTGCACTCAAAACGATGACACAGTTTTGGAACTCCTTTTCCGGTGAAGGCATCAATCAAGGACTCTAAGCTTCCATTTTTGGTTCAGTTTTACATTAAAGACATCGATTACAAAAACCAATTAATCGAGATATATGATGTCGATGGATGCTTTCCAGGATTGCTTCCAGTTTTAAATTTTCCACTTCTCCCTTCCAATTCCAATCCACATACACATATGTTGATGAATTCACTCTTTTCAACTGCTCCAAAATGAATCCAAATAATCTTGATCATTCATACTACTCCGTACCCTGTCTCAACAGTCCGGATTATGACATTATTACAGTTTGGTCCTCTAATTACCTATATAAAAAGTCCCTATATTCCTGCAGCAAGATGTTTGACATTCAATCAATTCCTTATGCTGTATTTAATCGTCTATACCCTCTTGTATTGGAATGGTCCATACCATTTTGTAGACTTTGTGAAGCCACCGGCAAACATTGCAGATTGAAGAATGACAGTTCGATCTTATGTGATACTGAATGCTACAGAAGCAAACCAGAAGGTAAGTTTTACATATTTTTTTCCGGTGATTTTCTGTGTTTTACAAACTTAGGGTTTACGAGAGAGAGAGAATCGAATCGGGAGTAGATAGAATTAGGTGCAATATTTAAACTTCCCCAGTTTGGAGGATTAATTGATTTCATACACAAGAACTATAATATATTCTAGGAACAGCTTCTAAGACAATAGATAGTGGGTCAGCTTCTATGACACTAATATCCTTTTCCAAACCTGCTCCAACCATTCCATGAAAGCAAGGTGCCAAGGAAAGCACTTATAGGTAGATTCAAGATAACCCGAGCAGTGAAACAAAATCATATTCGAAATTAGGCATCTACTTATCGTATTTCTCAGTAGTTCCATAACAGGTTTTTTCGGACTTTTCTAAGAGCAGAGGAGATCTTCACTCTACTTAGTCCTTTAACAAAAAACCCCTCTTAAAAATGCGCCAACATGCATCCAATGGCATAGACTGATTTTCTATCAGTTCCCATATTTTCATTTAAGATATCCCTTTTTTCTCGTTTCTTCTATTTCCTTTTATTTTTATATAAAGTTTTCCCATAGTCTGAAGAACTAATCATAAGCAAGAGATACTAACAGTTTATTTTCAAATGTTTTGTAGGTCCAGTGCCAAAACTAAGAGTTGCAGGTGAGAATTTGTGCTCACTTTTAGCTTCTATCGTGACTACAAAGAATGTAACATTTTCTCCGGTTATGACTAAATCTGTTTGCTTTGATATTCAGGTGAAGTACTTGGTCCCTTGCTTGCCGTGTTACTTGCTATTGCGTCACATCGGATTTATAGCTCAACCAAACTGAAGAAAGAGAGTGATATGAAAATTGAGCAATTCTTGGTGGATTACAAGGGACTCAAGCCGACAAGATACTTGTATGCAGACATCAAAAATATCACGGATAACTTTAGCGAAAAACTTGGTGAAGGAGGATATGGAACAGTGTATAAAGGAAAGTTGTCTAATGATGTTTTTGTTGCAATCAAGGTCCTCAATAATTCTAAAGGGAATGGCGAAGAATTCATTAATGAAGTGGGCACAATAGGAAAAATCCATCATGTCAATGTGGTTCGCTTGGTTGGATATTGTGCTGATGGTTTTAGACGAGCTCTTGTTTATGAGTTTTTGCCTAACGATTCGCTTCAAAAGTTTATATCTTCTGAAAAGGGGAGGTGTTTGCTCGGGTGGAAGAGGTTGCACCGTATTGCTGTGGACATAGCCAAAGGAATCGAGTATCTTCATCAAGGGTGCGAGCAAAGAATCCTTCACTTTGATATCAAACCGAACAATGTATTACTGGATGACAACTTCAATCCAAAGATCTCGGATTTTGGTTTAGCAAAATTGTGTTCTAAGGAGCAAAGTATTGTGTCTATGACTGCAGCACGGGGTACAATAGGCTATATTGCACCAGAAGTTTTCTCTAGAAACTTTGGAAATGTGTCTTCTAAATCAGATGTCTACAGTTTTGGGATGTTGCTTCTTGAAATGGTTGGAGGGTTGAAAAAAAATGATGCTGGTGGGCAGGACAAAAGTCAAGTTTATTTTCCGGAATGGATTTACAATAAATTGGATCAAGGAGAAGAAATAGCTATCCAAATAGAGAAAGAGGGCGACGATAAGATTGTTAGGACACTAATGATTGTGGGACTTTGGTGCATTCAGTGGTACCCAGTCGAGCGACCCTCCATGAAAGTTGTGATTCAAATGCTCGAATCAGAAGAAATTCCCTCCATACCCAGTAATCCATTTACTTCCACAAATGGAACAAATACTACAGCAAACACGCGTGGAAGAATAACTCAAAGTGAACTTGAAGTCATTTCAGAATCTGAGAGGCTATTAAATAAGAAATAATACTTGCATTCGACTGCTCCATAATATTTGGGATTTTCGTGTTTTTGCTAGTAGAAGTGTATATGTTTAAGAGACTTAACTCTTCCGAAATGCCTTTTCTTATAAGATACATCTCAACTCTTATTAACACAACTTTTTGTGTCTCTACAAAAGGATACAACATTTCTTATTCTAAAAGATAAAATTATTCCAAATTTAGTACGGACTACCAGTTTCCTAGTTTACAAGTAGTTGATACCTTAACTGATATAATCTATAGTATCACCAGACAGTATTAGTGCTTCTGAGGAGATGTGTTTATTTCATCATCCTTATTTTTCTCAAATCGAACTAGGAATGGCTTTGGGGGCATCAGCTCGAGATCAGCATCGCCCTCAAACATTTCAAGAACTTTGCTCATGGAAGGACGGTCCATGGGATTCATCTGTATGCACCACAAAGCTACTACGATCATCTTTTTTGTCATCTTCATCTCTTCCTCCGTGGCATCTCAGATTTCTAAATCCTTCCCTTCATTGAATTTGTCGTAAATCCACGAGGGGAAGTATATTTGGCTTAAGCTATCAGCAAATGGATTAAGAGTTTTCCTTCTTCCTGCCATTTCCGTAAATCCACGAGGGAAGTATATTTGGCTTAAGCTATCAGCAAATGGATTCAGAGTTTTCCTTCTTCCTGCCATTTCCATCAGTAACGTCCCGAAACTATAAATATCAGCTTTATGTGAGACTCTTCCAATGTTTTTATAAAACAGTTCTGGAGCCATGTAACCCATTGTTCCCCTCGCTGCTGTCAGAGTCACGACACTGTCATCCCTTGCGTACAATTTCGCAAGCCCAAAGTCAGAAATTTTAGGATCAAAATTTTTATCAAGAAGAATGTTATGAGGTTTGATGTCAAAATGTAAAATTTGCATGTGACAACCCCTATGTAGATAGTCGATCCCATGAACCACTCCAAGAGAAATCTCGAACATTTTTTTATAACTCAAGCTAACAGTTCCGTCCTGTGAAAATACATAGTTATCTAGAGAACCATTAGTCATATACTCGTATATTAGGGCTCGTTTTGCACCTTTGATGCAGAATCCTATAAGTTGCACGGCATTTACATGGTGAATCCTTCCAATTGTTGCAACTTCACTTATAAATTCTTTGTCATTAACCACAGAATTTGCCATCATCTTCACTGCAACAAAACGACCACTTTGAAGCTTTCCTTTAAAGATAGTACCACAACCTCCATCACCCAATTTGTCCTTAAAATTGTTCGTCATCTTCTTGATCTCTGTATAGGTGTATTTTATAGTTATGAGGTTATTTTGATGTTGTAGGAAGTCTTCAAGGGTGTCGTCCATTGATAAGTGTCGCCTTCTCCATTTATACACCACGAGTCCAAGTAGGAATGGAAGCCCACACAAACATCTTAATGCTATAATTCCTCCTGCATGGTTTGTAAATAACAATGAGAAAAAACTGCACTTCTCCAAGTATATACTATTATACTGTATTGAATAAATGATGCATTGACAAACTTAATAGAGGCTTCAAAAATGAAAATGAGTCTTCCCTTTGCCCACCCAATCTCAATTAAGAAAGCAATAACGCAAACGAAATTAAAAAATGACTCATTGATCATATCCACTAAAAAAATGATTTTGAGTATCATTTTTCAAAGTCAAAACTCAAAAGTCAGATAAGAGGAGATAAATGAGTTGTACAAGAATTTAATACAGGAATTTAGTGATATTGGTCCAAACATGAAATGAATTGAATAATAAAGAAGATAGGAATAAAGGAAAGAATCCCATATAACAAAATATAATGTATGCCTCTGAATTTGAAAAAAGTAAAATAAAAATAGAAAAGATAAGCATAATAAACGATTTTGTTTCAGTCTAGACACTCCGTCTGATTATGGATTCGATGTTAATCCTATCTCACAGAAAAGATAAGCATAATAAACGATTTTGTTTCAGTCTATACACTCCGTCTGATTATGGATTCGATGTTAATCCTATCTCGTGAGCAATAATAAATATACAGAAGTCGAAAAACATATGAGAGTTAAGTCCACTTGTTACAATAGCTTTTTACTAGACATTGAAAATAAGTTTACGGTGGATATTTCACTCTTCTCTCAAGCACCAAATTTCTTTGTACTAAAAATGGTTACTCCTAATATCATTTATAAAATAAAATATTTGATTAACCTAATACACAATATGAAGGACCAATATACCCTTATATTGATAAAAAAAAAAAATCACTGACAATCCTATACGTCTAATTCCGTCGTATAAAACTAAAGTATGTTTGGTACACGGACCCAATAGAAGTACAATACATGAGTATTATAAATAAAATTGTCTAGTACTGTCAAATCATTTCTACCAAATATATGGTAACAAAAAAGTTGATGTGCTTGATGAAAAAGTTGGCATTGACTTGAATTTGGATCATTGAATTTGAAAAGGTAAAATAAGGACAAGAAGAACATCCAGGACAAATGAGCCTTGAAGTGAGCTTATAGACTAATTTACAGACAATTTTCCTCAAAACATGAAGATATTCCATGTCTCTTTCATTTTCCTAGTACTTGTAATAACATGGTTTGCAGTATCCCAAGATTATGAATGCCAGCCAACAAGGTGTGGAGATTTCGGCCGGATCATTAAGTTCCCGTTTCGACTGAAGGATCAACCAGAACATTGTGTGGCTATCCTGGATTTGAATTGTCATGCACTGAAAGCAACAACACTGAGTTTGAGCTATAATTTCCGGTGACAGCATCAACGAACAATGTCGTGCTTCCATTATTCGCAAAAGTATGGATCTGGGAAATCGATTACAAAGCACAACTGATATATATAAATAACTTCACGGCAAAATCCTGCCTTCCAGGACAGCCTCATGATGTAAACTCATCAATTTTCCTTTTTAAGATAGCTAAAGTATTTGGAAATGAAGAGGGATACACATTGTTTAATTGCTCGTCTAACTTAACAGAAGGTTATCCATACCCCGTACGATGTCTTAGTGGACATAAATATCAAGTCCTAGCTATTTATTCATCTTACGGGATTAGCAGCTTGCCTCAGTATTCGTCGTGCTTTAAGATGTATAATGTTACATATGTTCCGCTCAACGTTTTCACAGGGCAACACGAAGAATACAGCATTCATTTGTCTCTGCATTGGTCGAAACCTTCTTGTGAAAATTGTGAAGAAAAAGGGAAGTATTGTCGGTTAAAGAACAATGGAACAGAATGCTTCAGGTCTAAACAACAGGGACAAGGTATGTTAGTACAATGAATAAGATTTTAACTTCTTTTTCTTTCTTAGTATTGTCGGGTGCTGTCTAATCCACCTTGTCAAACATGCCATTGAAGTATTGCATATTCTCTCTAATTGGCCTCTTGCATCCATTATTTCCTTGGTATCAAGGCCCCATAATTCTTGAATTTTCAATAATCACAAATAAGAAGGAAAATTAATAAGGAATATCTTATTCATAACAATCTTCCTACGTTTACAGGTGTGTCAAGAAAACTAATTGTTGCAGGTATTGTAATTGGCGTGCTTCTGGTGTTGTTTCTTATAATCAGATTGTACACCGTCCTAAGCTTGAAGAAAAGAAAGAAAGAGGACCAGAAAAAGATTGAAGGCTTTTTAGAGGATTACATGGCGCTTAGGACTACAAGATATTCTTATGCAGATATCAAGAAAATTACAGATAATTTCAAGAAAAAACTCGGCCAAGGAGGTTATGGAACCGTGTATAAAGGGAAGCTTTCCAGTCAAATACTTGTTGCAGTTAAGGTCCTTAAAATTTTTAAAGGAAACGGTGAGGAGTTCATTAATGAAGTCGGTACAATAGGCAGAATCTACCATGTAAATGTGGTTCTGTTTAGTTGGATATTGTGCTGATGGATATAGACGAGCTCTTGTTTATGAGTTTTTACCAAATGACTCACTTGAAAAGTTCATATCGTCTGGAAATCAGAGTCGAACACTTGGTTGGGAGAAACTGCAGCAAATTGCCATAGGCATAGCCAAAGGACTCGATTATCTTCACCACGGATGCAACCAACGGATACTTCATTTTGACATCAAACCTCACAACATCTTGCTCGACCACAACTTCAGTCCAAAGGTCTCCGATTTTGTCCTTGCAAAGTTATGCTCAAAGGATCAAAGTGTAGTTTCCATGACTGCTGCTCGAGGGACAATAGGCTACATTGCACCAGAAGTCTTCTGGAGGAACTACGGCAATGTGTTATATAAAGCAGACGTTTATAGTTTTGGCATGTTATTGATCGATATAGTTGGAGGAAGGAAGAATGTCCGTGTTGCAGAACAGGACAGCAGTCAAGTTTACTTTCCAAATGGATGTACAATCAACTGGATAAAGGAGAAGAAATAGAAATCGGGATTGAGAAAGATGAAGACAGTAAAATATTTAAGAAAGTAACAATTGTGGGACTTTGGTGCATTCAGTGGAATCCAGCAGACCGGCCTTCAATGAAAATGGTGATTCAAATGCTAGGAGGAGGAAAGGTTCCCATCATGCCGCCAAATCCTTTTGTTTCCATGAAATAAACAAATTCAAACGCAACTTCACAAGAAATTATTTAGCATCTAGCTAAGTGAGCCAAAATTGTCCGTTCCTTTAGTGCTTTGGAAGCTAAGATGTCATATGATATTACTATTATATTGGTGATCATAATTGATCAACTTTCCTAATAATGCATCTTGGGAGCCAAAATTTGGAGTAGTGTTTAGGACATGTTAACTATAGATTGATGTATTGTCTTCTTCTTTTAAGTACGTGAGTTGAGGGTTTTTTAAGAAAATAATTGTAAGTCTAGCATTTTAGTTTTTTTCTCGTTCTCTTTGTGAGTTGTAAAAAGAGGAGAAATTAGTGGGTGTAATAAAGATTAGAATATTATTTTTTTTACAGTACTTGAAGAATTTGGTGAATGAAATTCTATATGATTGTAAGTTTGTAACGATTTTTCATATAGTGAAAAGTTTTGATAGTCTATAGATTTTTCTCTATCTTTTTATATTTTTTGTCTCGTTATTTTTTTTTTGAACAAAGATTTTGTAGACAATAAAAAAATTAGCCTCGTTTCCTAACATGGGTGTGTGTATGTATATGTATAAAGATATGATCATATAGTTATAGAGAAACACACACACAAAGATAGTGATGCAGAGACGTCGGTAGTAACTAGTGATGAGAAGGGATGGTGTTTGATTGCAATCAGATTCGAGGTTTGTATGGGCCTCTTGGCATTTGTGTTGGTGGTGGTGAGATGGGATTTGGGCCAACTAATTGTGGCAGATGTGGTCTTGGCATTGGCAAACGTAGTTGCTGGCTAATGGATGGCGTCAATGGTGGAAAAAGGCGAAGACGAGCAACACAATGTGTTACCTATGTTACAAAAAGTGTAACACGTATGTTATATGTTTAAAAAAAGGGTTAATTACACTAATGGTCTCCATTCTTTCAGGTTTGTAACGATTTCATCATCATTCATTTTTTTAGCAGATATCATCATCATCCTTTCATTTATTCGCACAGATAGTCCCCAAATCACTATTTTTCACTATTTTGACAATTCTTTGAAAATTTTGCCCTTTGACTTAAATAAATTTAGGGATAATTGTATCAAAGGTCCCCTAACGTTTCAAAATCGTGAGGGATATACCCCTAACCTGAAAAAATAGCACCACACATCCCCAACGTATGAATAAATTGGCGTGGTAGGTCCTTTATGACCAAATTGCCCTTTCTTTTAAATAAACAAAAAAGAAAAAACAAGAAAAAAGAAAAACATAATTAAAAACTAGCCATATGTACCCTAAAAAATAAAAATTGTACCCCAAAAAATTAAAAGTAACAAATAGGTCATATTCTCCAAAAAGTCCTAAATTTTTTTTTGTAATTCTTCACTGCTTTTGCTACAAATTTTTCAGTTCCTCCATTCAACACCTCTACTTCCAAATTTCAATAATGCTTCCTACAAATTCACATAATTTCTCACGAGAAATCCACAAATCAAACAAACCCAAAACCCTCAATTTCTTAAAGAGCACTCTGAATTCAATACATACCTACTTTTCTTTGCACCCTCGTTTCTGGCTCTTCATTACTTTCATCTTGATTGAAGCCCTCGTCATTTTTATTGCTCGCACTCATCCACCATCTCTCCTGGCTGAATACATCGCCATCTCCGCCTCCGAAAACCATTTCCACCCTCAAACCACCATCGTCTGCAACAACACTCAATGTAAGTCTGAGAAGAAGCCGCTTTCAGATACAAAAGAATGTGGACCGGGAAAATTTGTGTACCACCTTCCTTCCATGTTCAACAAAGACTTGTTGCTAGCCAATTGCACTGACCTTAACTCGTGGAACTGGCAATGTGGCATAGTTCCAAACCACGGATACGGTAGGGTAGTAACGGAATTGACCATAATCTTGTCGAGGATTCTTTCTTCATCTTGGTACCGTACCAATCAGTTCTCCTTAGAACCAATATTTCACCACCAGATGTAGCACCATAAATGTAGAACATTAGAGCCAGAATCTGCTACGGCATTCTACATACCATTTTATGCTGGGACTTGCTATTGAGAAATTCTTGTGGGGTAATGACACTTCTAAACTGGACTAGCATTGCCGCATGATGATTCAATGGGTAAAAAAGCAAAAGTCTTGGCAAAGATCCAACGGTTCAGATCATTTCATGGCGGTAGACTTTTACATGGGATTTCCGAAGGTTGACGGGCAAAAAATATTTTTAGGACTTTTTGGAAAAGATGACTTATTTGTTCATTTTTAATTTTTTGGGGTATATTTTTTACTTTTTATTTTTGGAGGTACATATGGTTAGTTTTTAATTATGTTTTTATTTTTTCTTGTTTTTTGTTTTTTTGTATATTTAAAGAGAAGGGCAATTTGGTCATAAAAGACCTACCACGCCAAGTTTTTCATACGTTGAGGATGTGTGGTACAATTTTTTAAGGTTATGGGCATATCTTCAATGATTTTGAAACGTTGGGGACCTTTGATGCAATTATCCCATAAATTTAAGGGTTAATTACACTAATGGTCCCCATTTTTTCAGGTTTGTAACGATTTCATCCCCATTCAATTTTTTTAGCAGATATCATCCTCATACTTTCATTTATTCGCACAGATGGTCCCCAAATCACTATTTTTCACTATTTTGACAATTATTTGATAATTTTGTTCATTGACTTAAATAAATTGAAATGATAGAAAAAAATGATAAAAACATTGCAATTGGGCCCTTAACCTTTTCAAAAGTACAAATAAATCATAAACTATTTTATATTATACAGATATGTGTTCTTCTTTAAAAAAAAAAAAATCATCTTTTTCCACCCCACCCCTATCCCTATCCCTACCCCTACCCCTACCCCCAAGCACATGCTTCATACTGCAAAACCTGTCCACACCATATCAAAAAATGCACAAAACTAAAACCCACGCACTTAGTATAATCCACCAAAAATCAGTCAGTCTGTAAAGGTATATTTCTTTCTCCAAAAGTATTGGACAGAGAGTGGATAAAGATGTATTGCACGACCAAAATCATCTGAAGTGTTCGCCTTCAATTTGCAAAAGAAATGAAGATCAACAGGAGTCAAGTGGACCAAGGAAAGATGTGAACCCAAATGTTTATAGCCAAAAGGATGAACCTTTATCCGATATATCATACTACGATTCGCCTCTTTTCCCCGCAATGACCTCTACAACTCATCGCCAAAAAATGCCATTTGCTTTCAAGGATTCGTTTTACAATAGTGAATGTCTTGAGTTCTCTAAAGAATCGCTTGTCCAAACTTTGTCGGAAAGATAGCTATTCCATTGCCTACTTCCGAGCGTAAAGAGAACAATTAACACTAGTCTTCATGCGCAGCATCTTTGTTTCTCAGGTATAGTTACACTGCTATTGACTAATTTGGATCCATTTATAGGTAGCTCATATTTCAAAATTGACAAATCTCTTCTAGGCTGCGTTTTTCAACAAGGAAGATGAAGCAATTCACACGTATATTGAGTTCTTGAAAGAGTTGGACAATGGCACTATTGGTGGGGTGGGGTGGGGGGGGTGGGGTGGGGTGGGGTGGGGTGGGAAAAGATGATTCATTTTTAGTTGAGAAGAACACGTATCTGTATAAAATAAAATCGTTTAAGATTTATTTGTAGTTTTAAAAAAATTAAGAGCCTAATTCCAATGTTTTCATTGTATTTTTTTTTTTATCATTTTAATTTATTTAAGAGAAATTGGTGCAAATGGTCCCTAACGTATCACGTTAGTGCACAAATGGTCTCTAACCTTCCATTTTTGGCGCAATAATCTATAACCTATCCATTTAGGTTCGTAAATGGTCCTTGTAGACGGATTCGTTAAAAATCCATTACACAACCTTTCATTTTGGTGCGCAAATGGTCCCTCTAATTGTTTTTGTCTTTATTAGTGGGGTAAAATGTCAAGTTACATTTTTTTTTAATTGGCACAAATGGTCCCTAACCTTTACCTTTTTTTGGCGCAAATAGTCCCTAACCTATAATTATATTTTGCTACATTTATACACCATGAGTCCAAGTAGGAATGGAAGCCCACATAAACATATTAATGCTATAATTCCTCCTGCGTAGTTTGGAAATAACAATGAGAAAAAACCGCTCTTCTCCAAGTATATAATATTATAATGTATTGAATAAATGATGCATTGACAAACTTAATAGAGGCTTCAAAAATGAAAATGAGTCTCCCCTTTTCCCACCCAATCTCAATTAAAAAAGCAATAACGCAAACGAAATTAAAAAAAACACACAAGCAAACACATAGATTTATAACAATTCATCCTCAATGTGAGAGCTACGTTCACTTCCTGTTGCAAGTTTATACTAGAAAAGGAAGATTACAATGGTGATCTCACGCCTCTCAGTTTATGTCTCATGGAAAACAGCCCATTAAAAATGCTTTATATAACATAGGAATATTAGGCAAATCTGCAGTCATGGTATAAATGTATAGTATGATTAAAATCTTTCTAATCTAACAATAATTATTTCTGTATTTTTACAATTCAAGCAATCTGAATCTTACCAATCACATGCCATCAATTAGTATGATATACGTTGCCAAAAAAGCAAAGTAAAATAATTCAGAGCATAAAAATTCGATAGATGTTGTAAGAAAAGGCTTACAAACATGATTCGGTTGGCCCACTTACGTGCATAGAACTCCAGTTTGCCTGCATTTTCCAAAAATATCAAATGAGTTTAGAACCAAAATAACAATTAAGCATTATTTTCTCATCACTTTCAATTCGCTGATATAAATACAATGGTCTTATCTACTATCTGTTTACTAAGACATTCTCGTGCTGAAGTCATGTTAGCAAAATCAGAGGTTAGCCAGCTTAAATTGCAGATTTCACAGAAAAAGCCAAATCAAGGTGAATTATCTTCCCCTCCATGGCTTGATGCTTAATATTCGGCTGTGTGGAGTCTAATTTTGCATTCAGATGCACATTAGGTATTTTATATATGTGTTAGGTAATACGGGCCGTTTTTTATGAGATAGAGTTTGAGAGGCATGAGATCATCATTAATCTTACTTACAGAGGAAACCGCGTTACGAAGAGGGTGTCTTCATAGCAATAATGGCGACAACCAATTTCATTATTCTCAAGACTACAAGCGCCATTGCTTACTCACATTCCCTCGCATGGTGGTGCGATACTATAAAAGCTCAAACCCGTATGCCGCCAAGTCATGAATGCGGTGTTGTCTTTTATAGTCCGGTGGTTGCTTTAATCACCTCCAAAAAGTGGAGTGCTCCTCCATATCCGATACCATAATGCTCCCAACTTTAACATAACTATGAACTCCAGATGAGTTGGAAAAAGTACTTTTGTTGCCGCATAAAGAATTTTCAACATACAATGGATTGTTTACATGGCCTAAGCAATTTACAAATGTTATATCAATGTTGCCAATGTATTCAATATAAATGGTAGGAAGATCATATTCTATGGAAGAATATATTGGACAAGAAGAGTAATTTTGTCTGTCTAGGACTGGATTCGACATGTGTATTGTGTAGTTACTGTAAGGGATTTCCTGAACATGGTATGTTCTAGATTTCGAGTTTAATATGGTTTGATTGTTCTGGCAGTCGAGCACGGAAAAATTGTCTCGGATACCCACAATTACAGTAAGCGCTTTTCAATCGAAAGGGTAGTTTATGGTAATATCCCCACAAGAAGAAGGCCTGCAGTGTGAGTTGTTTTGGGCTCTGCGGATGGTTAAACAATATAGAAGACAAATCAAGATGATGGAACTGTCAAATAAGAGGCTTTTTGTGGGCATAGTTACTAATCAGGGAATTCTATAATTCTTGAATTGTGTCTAAGTTTATTAATGTGCCTAGTCGCTTACCCTATGTTGAGAAGGTGGAAACAAAAGTCCTAATGTTGGAAAGATGCAAACAAAATTCCAATGTCGGCTATGTTGGGTATCCGCACCATGTCTTGGAGTAGATTAAAAGACCAAGTCCAAGCCCAACGAATTAGTCCAAATTAAAGAGGTTTAATGATAATTAATTTGGTGTAAGAAATACTTCTATTCTAACTGTGATTAGAATATAATTTCCTTGTATGGATGAAAATTGGAGAAGAATAGGACTTTATTTAACACTTTTATTCTAATTGTGATTAGAATAAGGTTTCCTTGCATGAGTGGAAATTGAAGAATGAAAGTCCCATTAGGCCTTTATTTGATGCATTGATTAACATTATAAATTAAGGCATTGTGGATTAGAACATGTGGTCTCTCCAGGTGTCTCTATGCATCTCCATGTGTGAGTGCATGAAGAAGAGAACCAAACTCACAAAAAATAGAGACAAAATTCAAGAGCAGCACTATAACAAATTCGTAGAATCTAGACTATCTGTGAAACAGTAATGAAACGTTGATATCTCAGCGTTCCATGGTCCGATCGTCATGAAATTTGAAAAACAAGTTTAAAACTCATTGAAGATCAAATCTAACGGTTAGGATCAAGATCCTAAGGTTATTTTGGAATAAATTATTATCCAAAGAGTGACGATTTGGCGATATACTTTCTTTGTTGTTTTTGAGTAGTGTTCTTGAGAGAGTTGTGCTTGGGTATATTGTTAGTATTATTTTGAAGAGTTCCGTCTTTGATAGACGATGATTATTTGTATGCCAAGAATGGTTTAGTTCTTGATGATTTTGGTGTGTCTCTAGCAGTATATAGAGAACAATATTGTACTCATTATTGTTGATTATAGTGGAAGATTAATTGTTGTTGGGTTGTGGACGTAGGCACATTGCCGAACTACGTTAAATATTGTGTCGTTTATTTCGTGCATTATTTAGTTTGGTTGTTACTCTATTTTATTCATTTCGATTAGGTTTATACAAGAAAGGGGAAATCTTTATTTTGCTACTTTGTTTTTAATATATCATGTTCGATATATTGGTCATTGGTTGTATTTCCCCCAACAAGTGGTATCAGAGCTCCAGTTGTTGTTCATTTGGGATTCTTGTGTTGAACGATGGATGTTAATACAAGTAGAATGATTACTCTGTATGGTTCAAATTTTCATATTTGGAAAGGAAAGATGGAATATCTTCTTTATGTGAAGAAATATTATCAACCAATATTTTTCGAAGAAAAACCTGCTAATAAGACCATCGATGAGTGGAACTTACTTCATCGGCTAGTATGTGGTTACATTAGGCAATGGGTGAATGATAATGTGTTGAACCATATCAGTAAAGAAATTCATGCACGTAGTTTGTGGAGTTAGCTCGAACAATTATATTTTCGAAAGATCGGGAATGATAAGCTATTTTTTGATCAAACAAATGATGGCTTTGAGGAATAGAGATGGAACTCATTTGACAGACCATTTCAATGCATTCCAGGGTATTATTAATCAGTTGATTGCAATGGATATCAAATTTGAAGATGAGATTACAAAGATTGTGGCTTCTTGGTACTTTGTCGGATTCTTGGGAAACATTTAGAACGTTATTATCTAACTCAGCCCCAGATGGTATGATCTCAATGGATTTAACTAAAAGTGGTCTCTTGAATGAAGATATGAGGAGAAAGACACATGGGTACTTTTCACAATCAGATGTTTTGGTTATTGAGAATAGGGGGAGAAGTCAGGACTGAGATCTAAAGAACAAAGATATGACAGAGACAAGTCTAACAAGTATGTCAATGTTGAGTGTTATCATTGTGGTAAAAAGGGGCACATCAAGAAGTTTTCATGACAGTTAAAGAAAGACAACAAAAATGAGAAAGGGAAAGAAAAAATAAAAGATGAGGATGCCGGTGTTGATCGAGCTTCTACCGTTGCAGATGATTTCTATATCGTCTACGATGATGATGTTATCAATTTTTTTTGTCATAAGACTTCATGGGTGGTAGATAGTGGTGCTTCCTTTCATGTTACATCTCAGAAAAAATTCTTCACAACATATACACCTCAGTGACTATGGAGCTGTAAAGATGGAAAATGGTTGATTGACAAAAGTTTTAGGTATTGGAAATATAAGGTTGGAAACCAACAATGGCACAAGATTGATTCTCACAGATGTAAAGCATGTTTCTAACATGCGATTGTGTTTCATTTATACCGGCAGACTTGATGATGAGGAGTATTACAACTCTTTCGGTAATGGTAAGTGAAAACTTACAAAAGGTGCTATGGTTGTGGCCAGTGGTAGAAAATATTCATCATTGTACTTGTTGAAGGCAAAGTTCTCTAAAGAAATTGTTAATGTAGTAGAGAATGATAAAAGAGTTGACTTTAGTCACAATAGGCCAATCCACAAGGGTGTGAAGGGAAGTAAACTGCTAGTCAAAAAGAAATTTGGACCCAGAATGAAGAGTGTAGAGTTACAAAAATGTTCTTGTTGCTTGATCAAGAAGCAAAAGAAAATTACATTCAAGTGTCCCACTGTAGAAGTAAGTGTGGGAAAGAGGATCATAGACTCAAGCAGGTGCAATTCCGAGAAGTTTCAACAACTATTCCTCTAAAGCGATCTACGATAAACGGACAATCTTCTACGTGTTACTCTCCCGATAACTATGGATTAGTTATTAACGAATTAGAGTCAAAGATTTCTAGAGAAGTTGCAGAAGATGAACACAAAGAGGAATCAGTAAGTATATTGACAAGGGGGAGAACCTTGATGTTTGCCGTCCCATCATGGGGATGACGAGTCCTTCCACGACATGAGGCGGATGGAGAAATTGTTGGGTATTCTCCCCATGTCTTGGGGTAGATCAAAAGCCCAAGTCCAAGTCCAACGAATTAGTCCAAATTAAAGAGGTTTAATGATAATTAATTTGGTGTAGGAAAGACTTCTATTCTAATTGTGATTAGAATATGATTTCCTTGCATGGATGAAAATTGGAGAAGGAAAGTACCGGAATTTTGAATTTTATTTTAAATTTTATTCCACCACTCAAAATATCATACCAAAACGAGAGACAGAAAACGAGTTTTAATGTTAGACACAGAAATTATACAGCGAGGAACGGAAGAAAAATGGCGCTGACAATGGCTATCCGGAGGCTTTTCTTCAAAGGATTGGACTTGGTCTTTTGTTTGGGTTGATTTTTGTTTGGGTTGGATCTTCATTGAATTTGGGTTGGAAATTTAAATTTTATTATATTATAAGTTGGGCTTAGACTAAAATTTCAACATTTGGGATGGAAAATTAGAATTGGGCCATTTATTTACATGTGCTATTAAATTTTGGCATGGACTACTTCAAATAAAAAAAAAAAAAAAATAATTTGCCTTTCAATTTTGGATCTGGGCTGTAGTCAGGTCCAACCCTCCCTGCATCCTCATGTGGACACATAATTCATATATCAAGAAGATAGTTTACGCCTTCTAGTAAAATTTATGACGAGCTTAAGAGTCTTTCACAAGGCGATTGTTTAAGGATCATAACTGGTGACTTAAGTTGTTTCTTTTTATGATGCACTGTATTAAAATATAGACCATGTGTTAAATATGAATTTGTTGATTTAGTTGTCGAAAATTGATACAAACAAATTACATATGAGGAAAAAATTAGACGAAACTAGACGACTACTTAAACTATCAAATTAAAAATTAAGACGGCCAACTAGTGTCAACGCACCCTCATTGGCAGTTTTCAAGTGAGGCTTGAGGCTGATATCTGATGAGTAGCGAAGTCTCAAAGACTATATACTCAAAAAATATCTTAAAATGATATTTGTGTCTACAACATGTAACTTAACACAAAGTCTTTTGGAATACTAAGGAAGATGATATTTTTAAATATCAAATAAGTTAAACTTTTAAACGAGATGATTGCTTTTGTAAAATCTACCACCTATTCCAAGGGCCCAAAGAAAAATCAATGAAATTCCATCATTTTGTCCATGCATGGCTAAAAGTCCATGGAGGTTGCTTTTAGTGCTAACGAGTGCTACTAATTGTCAAAGACTATTGGATATGTCCAAATTGCATACCATATTACCATGTGTCAACTATGAATTTTTTGATTTAGTTGTCGAAAATTCATACCAAAAATTTATGTATGAGGAAAAAATTCGACAAAGCTAGACGACTATTTAAACTATCAAATTAAAAATTAAGACGACCAACTATGTCAAGGCCTTAATAGCAAGCTCAATAGAGGCACATAGTGTCAACGCATCCTCCTCGTAGTTCCCAAGTAAGGCTTGAGGCTGATATTTGAATTTAATTTAACAATCTTAAAGACTATACACTCAAAATATCTTAAGATGATATTTGCGTTTACAACACGTAGCTCAACAAAGTCTTTTCAAATACCAAGGAAGATGACATTTTTGAATGTCAAATAAGTTAAACTTTTAAACGAGTTCATTTAATAGTCTCTTACTTTTGCAAAATCTACCACCAATTCCAAGTGGCCAAAGAAAAATCAATGAAATTCCATCATTTTGTCCATGCATCGCTAAAAGTCCATGGACCTTGCTTTTAGTGCTAACGAGTGCTACTAATTGTCAAAGACTATTGGATATGTCCAAATTGCATACCATGTGTTAACTATGATTTTTTTTGAGTTAGTTGTCGAAAATTGATACCAAAAATTTATGTATGAGGAAAAAATTCAACAAAGCTAGACTTTTTAAACAATCAAATTAAAAATTAAGACGACCAACTAGGCCAAGACCTTAATAGCAAGTTCAATAGAGGCACATAGCATCAACGCACCCTCTTCGACAGTTCCCAAGTAAGGTTTGAGGCTGATGTCTGATGAATTTAGCAGAGTCTCAAAGACTATACGCTCAGAAAATATCTTAGGATGATATTTGCGTCTACAACACGCATCTCAATACAGTCTTTTCAAATACCAAGGAAGATGACATTTTTGAATATCAAATAAGTTAAACTTTTAAACGAGTTGATTTAATAGTTTCTTGCTTTTGCAAATTCTACCACCAATTCCAAGTGGCCCAAAGAAAAATCAATGAAATTCCATCATTTTGTCCATGCATAGCTAAAAGTCCATGGACCTTGCTTTTAGTGCTAACGGGTGCTACTAATTGTCAAAGACTATTGGCTATGTCCAAATTGCTTACCATGTGTTAACTATGAATTTTTTGATTTAATTGTCGAAAATTGATACCAAAAATTTATGTATGAAGATAAAATTCGACAAAATTAGACGACTATTTAAACTGTTAAATTAAAAATTAAGACGACCAACTAGGCCAAGGCTTTACTTTAATAGCAAGCTCAATAGAGGCACATAACGTCAATGCACCCTCTTCGATAGTTTCAAAGTGAGGTTTGAGGCTGATGTCTGATGAATTTAGCATAGTCTCAAAGACTATATGCTCAGAAAATATCTTAGGATGATATTTGCGTCTACAACACGTATCTCAACACAGTCTTTTTAAATACCAAGAAAGATGACATTTTTGAATATCAAATAAATTAAACTTTTAAACGAGTTGATTTAATAGTTTCTTGCTTTTGCAAAATCTACCACCAATTCCAAGTGGCCAAAGAAAAATCAATGAAATTCCATCATTTTGTCCATGCATGGCTAAAAGTCCATGGACCTTGCTTTTAGTGCTAACGAGTGCTACTAATTGTCAAAGACTATATATCCAAATCTCATAACAAACGAAAAGTACAAAATTACTTTTTTAAGTAAACTTTTTATTTGAAAACAAGTTTGGTTTACTTAATTTTCTTGTTTTTAAGTAAAATTTTTTCTTATTTTAAAAACAAATTCTAACTTACTGTCTAAATAAGTAAGTTACTCATTTTAAACTTTGATCAATAAAATTAATTTATCTATTCTAAACTTTATTTTCAAGTAAGTGTACTTTTTAAGCTTATTGAAATCTGCGCAAGTCGTGCTGGAGAACATGTTTTGGGATGAGATGAAGAAAAATACAAATAAGTGAATGAAAGTTGTTGTTTTAAAAGATATTTTGTTAATAGTATTAATATTCTTCAATGGTGCTTAATTTGAGATGTATTTCACTTAATTTTCCCATTTTAGTGATTTTTTTCTTCCAAAAATAACCATCTTCCACTAAGAGTATATGAAGTGAAGTCTTAATCACATTAAGTCGAGAGTTATCACATATCATAATCAATTTTGATTTCTCGTTACTTTTTTTATTGATTCAAAAATCTTCCTTTGCAAGTTCACACATGATATAATAGAATTGGGTAAATTGCAACTAATGTCCCCAATCTTTGCTTTCATTTGCACTTGTATCCTCAGGATTTAATTCTTGGCATCCATCACCCCAACCTTTCATATATGATTGGCAGCCAATACCATCACGTTTAGATAATTAGCAGCCAATGCCCTCATGTGAGGGTATTGGCTGCTAATTATATGAAAGGTTGGAGTGATAGATGCCAAAATTTAATAATCGAGGATATAAGTCAAGAAATGAAATCAAAGATTGGGACACTAGCTGCAATTTACCCAATAGAATTCCATGGTTAATGAATGTTGTCAATAATTTGTCACTTTTGATTAACTCAAAAGTTTTTCTTTGCAAGTCTACACCCGATAATAGAATTTTATGGTTAATGAATGTTGTTAATAACTAAAATTCCAAATCATAGGGCTACTCAACAATAAATCAATCAACGCGGACCCAAAAAAATAAATAAAGTGTGACCCAAAATACTAATCCCTACATTTGGGAGATAGATTGGGTTGCATGGTTAGTGGTGCAGTTTTTCTTTGGAAATTTTTAAAACTAGACAAACGTGAAGAGTGCTTTTTTAAAATTGCAACTTTTAATAATATTTGTAATAATAATAATTTTTAGATGTAAAAAGTCATATATATCATTTTGCAAAAAAGACAATGTTTTTAATTTTTGCTGACTTCTAAAAACTCTACTGACTTTTTTTTATTTTATTTTTAAACGATAGTTGAATTGATAAATGACCACTTGAACTGATGTTAGTTCAATCCACTATTTTCGTTTGCTTTTTCCATTTCCACATTCTACATTAATTCATGAACTCAATTTCTTCCAACAATTTTTGAACAATTATATTCAACATATTTTCAGATCTAAAAATAACACAAACTATTCTAACACAAAACCTATTGAATTTTTGTTCTTTTTATAATCCAAATTAAACTATCAAAAATCTTGAGTTGGATTGGGTGGTGGCTAGTGGTGGCGCGAGGCTTTGGAAAAATATTTACTTTGATTTTTTATGTAGAATTGTAGATCTGATTTTAAATTAATTTTGAATATATTTGAATGAGATATGTAAGAATTATATGTAATACTTTAAATGTATTTTTTCTAAAATGACTATTTTTGAAGTTGTTATAAAAATCTACCATATATATTTGAAAAGTACATGCAAATAGATATTTTATATAATTTCCTCTTTTTTATTTTATTTTAGGGAGGGTGGGATTAGCACTCACATCTCCTTCATTTGGTTACCCACAACGTGGCATAATTTTGTCCACGTGAAACAATAAGATATATCAATCTGACACAATTATAAGTCAGATAGTCAATTAAAGACAAATAGCTACTTAAGACTGTCAAATTAAAAATAAAAAAGTGTTGGTCACTAAGCAACTAGAACATGTCACTCGGTCTAGACTTACAGTCGCGACCTTTGCTAGGCCTAGAAGGCATGAGCTTGAAGAAAATGGGTAGAACTAGAGCTACAAGACTAGTTAGGGAAGTCAAGGGAAGATAAACAAGGCCGCATGGCCTCGTTAGCAAGCTCAAATCAAATAATTTACACAAAAATTGATAACTTCCCTAAAATAATAAAACAAACATGCTTGACATTTATTGATTGTTACTTAAATAAAAAAATTTCTTTATTTATTTATTTAGTATCTGTTTGATTTTGCTAATAATTAAAATTTTAACAAATTTTAATAAAAATTGATGAAATGTATAGATGAGAAAAATTGATAAAAATTATGAGTTCTATAAAATGTTTAGTTAAAATTAATTGTTAATTTTGACTCAAAATTTTATCAAAATTTTAAGCAAAACCAAACAAAGGCTAGAGAAACATGCTATGAGTCAGTGCTGGCAATTCGTTTTAGGATGAGCGTAATAAAAGAGACATGTGAAAATTTATTGTTTTTATAGTGCATTTGGTACATCGTATTGGATTTGATGGGACATGATTAGGAATGATAGGATTAAGGTGGATTATGGTGTATTGTTCTAATACGACGTTTGGTGGTACACTGTAATAGAAATATATATGTATTGAAAATAAAAAATTTATGACAATATTTTGGTCTAAGATTATAAAAAGAAAAGTTACTTTTAAGTAAATTTTTTTCCTACAAAAATGTAATGGATAACTTATCTTAGTTTTAAGAAATTTACTTTTTTAAAAGTAATTCTTATTTTAGTATCAAAATAAGTAACTTACTTATTTTTAATTTTGAGTAAAAAATTATTTTTTATTTATGAGTAAATTTACATATTTATTTATAAATAAATTTTTTTTTTTGTCTACAACATGTTTGAATAGCATTTTTTTTAATCTCAAGTAAAAGAAGTTACTTTTTAAAGTATATCTTATGTTATTATCAAAATAAGTAACTTACTTATTTTCTCTTTATTAATTATAATAACATGGTGAAATAATAATATAGTCTAAACTCATCTCATAAAGTGTGTTATTTTAGTTCGGTTGATTAAAAGAAGATAAGCTTCCTGAATTATTTTAGTTTAAATATTATTTGTATCAAATACTAAATATAATTAAATTAATTTTTATCTAGTGTAATACAACGCCAAATGATAATGTGCACTTAAAGGATATTTCTTTTAGTGCTATTAATATTGTGGTACTTAATTTGAAATGCAATTTTACTTAATTTCCCCATTGAAGTGATTTATTTTCTTTCAAAAATACACTCGTTAACTTCAAGTCTAGGAGGTGAAGTAATCACTTTAAATGGAGACTCATCACAAATCAAAATCAACATTAATGGTTTAAAAAAAAAAAAAAAAAAAACAAACAAAGAAGGAAACAATCAACTTCAATTTTAATTTATGGCTACTTTTTATTGACTCGAAAGTCTTCATCTTTACCCTGTACAATAAAACAAATAAGGCACCCAATAAAATACCAAATAACTTAAACTTTCAAATGAGTTGATTCAACAAGTTCTTGCGTTTACGCCTTATTCCAAGTGGCCTTAAGAAAAATCAATGAAATTTCATCATTTTGACCATGAAGGTTGCTTCAGGCCAATGAGTGTTATTTATTACCAAAGACTTTGTTGGATATGTCCATATCACAGAACCCACAAAAGTTAAATTGAATAAATGAGATAAAAATTGATAACTTTGCTTAAATAATAATACAAATGGTGCTGGATATTTGTATTTAGAGCATGTTTGACTAAGCTCAAAAGATTCAGTTATAAGTAAATAAATTTTCAGAAATAAATTTTGTATTAGTGACAGTAAAAAATAATTTACTTCTTTTTGACTGTAAGGTTAAACTAACTTTCTTTCACTTAAAAATAAAAAATAAA
This sequence comes from Forsythia suspensa, assembly GCA_023638005.1. Lineage (NCBI taxonomy): Eukaryota > Viridiplantae > Streptophyta > Magnoliopsida > Lamiales > Oleaceae > Forsythia > Forsythia suspensa. The sequence continues at coordinate 51,225,339 of CM042666.1, forward strand.
TAAATATAAAGCAAGTCACGGGACTATCAACTAGGCAGTAGGACCTCATAAAGAAAGCTCAATAGAGGCACAAGCCAACAAAGGTTAAAAGCTAGCATAAGTCAAGGCACCCTCATCGATAGTTCCCAAATAAGACCTTGAGGCTGACAGATAACGAGTTTGGCTATTGAGTCTCAAACATTATGTACTCAAAAAAATGACTTATAATGACATTGGCATGTTCGACACGCAACTCAGCAAAACCTTTTCTCAAATACCAAAGAATAAGACATTCTCAAATATCAAATAACATAAATTTTTAAATGAAATGATTCAATAATTTCTTACATTTACAAAATCCACCACTTATTCCAAGTGATCCAAAGAAAAATAAATGGAATTCCATAATTTTGTCCATGCATGGTTTAAAGTCCTTGGAGGTTGCTTCCTGGTAATCATGAGTTCTTTAAATTATCAAAGACTTCGTCAGATATGTACAAATTATAGATCCCACAAAAAATTAACTCAAACCAACCAACGAATAAGTCCCATAATTTTCCCATTAAAGTGATGTTTTCTTTCGAAAATACCCCGGTTGACTTCAAGTCCACGAAGTAAAATCTTAAGAGTATATTTGATAAAAGTTTTTGTAGATTATAAGCAGGGGCAGAGCTAGTATTCTAGTCCAGTGCGGACGGGATTTAAGCACAAAATAAATTGTTGGCATAATTTCAATATGTTAGAAGTAGAAGTCCTATCCACACACTTAATTTGCCTCCACCAAGACCATCACCAACACAAGAAAAAACTTAAAATAAAGTCAAATTCATGGCAAATATAAAAAATCGAGAGCAAAGGCTCTGAAAATACTTTCTGTATTCTTTAATTTTGTCCTCCTCCTTCCCAAATTATGCAATTACCATATTAAGGAGAATTAATAAATCCTTACTTGAAGATTTAGTCATGCAATTACTTTGTTTTTTAATTTCTCAAAATTGAGGACCAGAGGTGAAATTTTGAATTTAAAATATCCACTCTCTCTCACACCTTCATCGTCCAGTAAGTTATATATATACACACAGAACAGCAGCATATTCATCTCTCTTTAGTCATTCAATTACGTGTTTTTCACTTGATTCACATTATATTTTGAAGATTAACATCTGAAAGTATAGCTAACATCAGTCGCCAGTGCAGACGAATCTTTTGCTCTTCCACAAATATCTCAAAGTTGAGTGCAGGCGGCCGTTGGCACTTGACTCCATGTGGCTCCGCCCATGATTATAAGCATTGTGTCATATGGAATGTGTGGATGAAATATGGATAAAAATTGTCGGTCTTACAAAATATTTGAATAAAATTAATGTTTGACTAACTTATAAGTGCTTACTGACAAACATACTCTTAATAACTTTAATATTGGAGAATCGATACAAATCAAAATCAACTTTAATTTTTGGCTACTTTTTAGAATACTCAAAAGTCTTTCGTTTACAAGTTCACACAGTATATATAATAAAATTCTATCGTTAATGAATGCTGTCAATTAATTACTGTGAGTCCGTGTAGTACAATAATTTTGAGTAAAACTTTTACCAATAGAACTTTTAGTAGAAGAGTTTTTTTTTAAAATTAAATGTTATTAAAAAGTTATTGGCAGTTTGATTTTCAATTCGAAAAGTGTTGTGTTTGTTTGTCAACATAATTATAAAAGTATTTTTGTATAAATTACATATTTATTTGACTAAACATTAATTATCTCTCATATATCCTATATTTTTTTTTTTCATAAATAATATTTATGTTAATATACTATAAAATCTATTTTAATTAATATTTTAATTAAATTATCACGATACAAATATTTTATTCTATATCATATTATTTAAAATTTATTATTCGCATAATGTGCTATTTCTATTAAACATTTTAACACACCAACATATGACATATCTTGATTATTTGTCACTTCATATATAAAGTAAAGTGAATAACAATTTAAAATGATAAATAATGATAAAAATGAAGATAAAAGCGCGTCGTTAAGATTCGTAGGAAAATTTAAATATATTGAAAAATCTAAAAATATCATTAAACACAAATTTTTACTTCTCGTGAAAGCTGAATTTAGAGCTTTTTTAGAAAAAAAAATTTGAGCATCTCTAAAACAATTTAAAAGTTATTTTTAGTTATAAGCACTTGTTGACTTTAATCATAATTTAACGAAACGCACGTTTGCCCTCCAAAAGGCATTTTTAGGCTTTAGAGAAGCTCTCCCACGTACACGCACGCTAAAATCCAAATCATAGAACTACTCAGACAATAAATCAATCAATGTGGACCCAACACAAATGTGTGAACCAGAATACAAATCCCCAATTTGGGAGATAGATTGGGTTGCTTGGTAATGTAGGGAATTGTGTTTCATTTTAAAAGGTAAATTTTTTTAGATAGAATAGTCCAATTCTTTTATAAGTAATTTATAACCTTATGTCTATCTGACTTGAGATTTTCTTCTCATCTTTTCAGGGATTAACAATTCTCCCTAGAAGTACCATATTATCTCGGTCTCTCTCAAGCAATAATTTATCATTTGAGTCAAAAAAAATTACAAGCTCCATCAAGGTTGAACACTTCTACCGTGAGCATAACCGCATTGAGAGCCAACCACAATTCTTTTGATAGAGTTTCATTCCAAGAGGTTCACCTATTAGATGTAGTGATCCGATTCTCTTATAAGTATATTACGTACCCTATGTCGAGCCGTTTTGTTCACATTTTCCCAAAACACGATGTAATTTCATGGAAGGTGGTGGTGGTGGTGGTGGTGGTGGGGGTGGTTTGACACTCATTATCTCCTTGATTTTGTTATATACAAACTGACATTGTATGCACGACAATGTGAGACCTAAATATGTGGTATAATCAAAGTTAAACAGTTAATCGATGGCCAGATGATTGCTTAGGTCAAATAAGAAATAAACAAGTGTTCGTCAATGACATAAATTTGTCACTCAGTCAAGACTCATAGTCGCATCCCTCACTAGTTTTGGAAGGTATGAGCTCGTAGAAGATGGGCAGAACTAGAGCGACAAAACTAGTTAGGCAAATTAAGAGATGATCAGCTAGGTTGTACGACCTCGTAAAACGAGCTCAATAGAGGCACAAGCCAACAAAGGTGACAAGCCAGAATAACGTAGCACCCTCCTTAGCAGTTCCCAAAAGATAGTCTTATGGCCCACCAGTCTAGCGGTGGCGTCTCAAACAATATGCATTGAGAGAATATCTCAAGGAACATGCCAGCTCTGGCTCAGCACCACATCTTCTCAAATACCAAGGAACATGACCTTTTGGTACTTCGTACAGTGATACTTGTCCATATTACGTGTTTATTACTCTTCCCTCACTACAAATACCTCCTAAACTACTGAGTCCATGTATTTTCAAACCAGCACTTCTATTGGACTTCTACCGACGCATTCATCTCCCATTATGTCAAATGGTCGAGCACACACGCAAATGATTTTCTTTTTTTTGAAGAGTCAAAGCACATTTTAGGTTATTGAACAATTATCATAGATCTCCCAACAAATTTTGACACCAACACATTATCTAATATGAATGAACATCTCAATTCAACTAATACATTAGTTTAGTGCAAAATAGTAATCCATAATTATTCGAAACAATTAAACTTTCATAACATGTCCGATACAAGTCATAGTGTGCTCTATATCATCATAACCCTAAATTTCAATGCAAGAGCGACTTGTTTCATCAATCAAACTACCGGACAATAATGGAAACTCCATATCATTTATATCTATTTCACTATCTTGAACTGGCATTTCTTCTGCAGAGAGAAATGGCTTAGGAGGCAATTGTAAGAACTCAACATCTCCTTCGAGCATCTCTATAACTTTAGTCATGGAAGGACGATCATCAGGTTTCATCTGTATGCACCACAAGGCTACATATGTCATTTTCTTGACCATTATTCTTTCATCCAAAGAAGCATCCCCCAAATCAATTTCCATTCCTTTGCTGAATCTGTCATGAACCCAACAAGGGAAATAAATTTGGCTTATATTTTCCACAAATGGATTCAAATTTCTCCTTTTACTTGCCATTTCCATCAACAGCATTCCGAAACTGTAAACATCTGATTTGTAGGAAACTTTTCCAATGTTTCTGTAGAACATTTCCGGGGCCATGTATCCCATTGTGCCTCTTGCTGCAGTTAGAGACACCATACTTTCGTCCGTTGGATACAATTTTGCTAGCCCAAAGTCGGAAATTTTAGGAGTGAAATTATCGTCGAGGAGAATATTATGAGGCTTTATATCAAAATGTAGAATTTGCATGTCACAACCTCGGTGCAAATAATCAATCCCTTTAGCAACCCCAAGAGCAATATCGAACATTTTACTGTAGTTCAAGAAAACTGTAACTTGTTGTGGGAAAATGTATTTTTCAAGCGAACCATTTGGCATAAACTCATATACCAAAGCACGCTTGGGGCCTTCAACACAGAAACCAATGAGTCGGACCACATTAACATGGTGAATTCTTCCAATGGTAGCTACTTCACTGATAAAATCCTGTCCACTAGCTTTGGATTTTCCCATTATTTTTATTGCAGCAAAAGGGCCACTTTTAAGCTGACCTTTAAATACAGTGCCGTAGCCTCCTTCTCCCAACTTGTCTTTAAAATTCTTAGTCATATTCTTCAAATCTCTGTATGTATATCTTATTGGCATGAGGTTGTTCTGGCTTTGTAGGAATTCTTCAATGCTGTCATACATTGAGAGGTGCCGCCTTTTGAATTTATATGCCAACAATGTGAACAGGAATAGAATCCCACAAAAAAATCTTGCTGCAAGAATCGCTCCTGAAGACGAAAAAAGGAAATGAAAAACACGACGTGTGAAGAAACAATATGTTAACTAAAATGAAACAATTAAATTAATCAGAAAATTTATAGAAATGATCAATTGAAAATAACAAAAAACAGAAATCTTCTAACTAACACTTCTAACTAACTCTTGTTTAAGCTTTTCCTCTTTTTGTTTCAATTCCATCCGTTCAATGTGAGATGTAACACTCCAACACGACGTGAAAACAAGGATATTTTGAAGTCATGGTTTGTAGAATGAGATGAATCAGTTCCAAAAAGATTGAAGATCTCATCTCTTACCTAGAATTATTCCCAGAATCCAACGATACACTGTCCAAAATCAACAAAAGAAGTTAGGTGTTTCAAGAAAAAGGCTGATTATATATTATGAAGCTAGCCAGGGAAAAGAACGACAACACCCACCAGGCCAGTAGTACCGTAGTTCTGCAAATTCAAAACAAAAGCAAGATCAGCAAAATAAAACTCAAAGCCAAATATTTTTAATTTACTAGGAGCCAATTATCTTCACTTATGAGTTATGAATATATACATAACGGAAACAAAAACCATATGACAACCAATTGGAACATAATAATAACATTTTTCTCACTCTAGAAGCACTTGCAGTTTTTTAGGATTGAACCGTCATAATAATATATAATAAGATGAACTACATAATAATATAGTTTGTTTAATATAAAATTTGCTTCAATTCAAATAAGAAAAAGAAATAAAAATAAAAAGGTAGTCATGATTTTTGTTTGTTATGATATCATGTTGAATAGGCTAGTCTAGAAACTTAAGGAACAAATTTATTTATTTAAATTTTGTCAAGAGAACACCCACCTGGCATGATATTGCATCGCCCTGCAAAATCAAAATAAAAAGCAAGGTCAGAAAACTACAAGTCAAATCATGATTGTTATCAATATATTTGTTTTCTGTCACTTGAAACGAAAATTATTTTAAGTGACGAATATATACTTAACAAAGAGAAAAATAAGCATCTCTATTTTGTTACACAGCAAAATATAATAAGTAAGCAATTAACTAGACTAATAGTCCACATACACCAGTACTTCAGACGGAAGTCACGGAAGGTACTAGGGCGAGAAATTGAGCAGTAACGATAGTCTGGGTAATCAGCGGAATAAGAGCAACCGACGGTACTATTAGTGCGATTATAATAACAATATCCTTCTGAAGCTTCACATTCCCTGCAATAGACTCGGTACCACGTAAGCACAAATCCGTAAGCCAGCCCATCTTGAATTTCTGAAAAGGTGGCATTATCAACTATGTTAAAGTATCTTGAAGTCCACGCCCATGTGTCGACCCTGCAGGAATCCTCAAAATCTGCGACTCTGACATTATTTCCGACTACAACATAGGAATATTTCTGCAGCGAAATGTTTTTACTGCAAAAGGATGTATCAACATATAAAGGAGACTTTGCAGGAGCTTCACAGCTGGTATATACTATGGGAGTATTCCAATAACGATCATACGTTCTCAAATCGTATAGTGGTGATTTGTAATAGGATAACGGAAAGTTAATTGGATAAGAAGCACAACTGGTTTTTTCCAGACCAGGATCAACTACTCGAATGGTGAAGTTATTGTAAGAAATCGATTGCACGTAGTATTTTTTGGAACTCAAATAGAGGATAGTACGATTGTTCTCGCAAGCAAGTTCGTAGCTCCGATTACCACAATTTTCAGGGTCGCCCCTAAGTCGAAAAGGGTAACTAATGTTTGAAATACTGCCGCAAAAAGTAGGGGGACATGAATAATGGTTTTCCTTGGCTTTGCAATACTTTGCACAGTGTGAAAGAATTATGAAGATGATAGAAAATGCAAAGAGTAGCCTGATGTACATGTTTCTCATCGATAAAGAATTCTCTCAACGCCAATGATTTTTCCACGGGGTTTGTGTTCTATATATTGACAACTAACAAGTATATATCTCTTCTCAGTTCTCAGCCATGTGTAGGAAGGAGTTTTCACTATTCATTGTGGGGGCACATAGAAAGAATATTCCGTTTCTCGAATGAACTGAAACCAATAGAAATACAAGTCAAGTCAATTGTAAACCAATAGCTCATTGGTCTATGATGCCATTGTCTTTTCTTCATTAAAATTTCTAATACTGAAAAATGTAAAAGAAAACAAAATCAGAAATATTTATAAGCTAATTTGATTAAGAGTTCTTCCTCAACATGGCACCTCAACTCATTTACCTCGTTTTTCTATCACTCTTTGCAGTACTTGGATCAAGTACTCAAAATGAATGCCAAGTCCAAAAGTGCAGCTACCAGGACTTACACACATGGCAAATTGAAGTTACTTTTTAAAGTATATCTTACGTTATTATCAAAATAAGTAACTTACTTATTTTTTCTTTATTAATTATAATAACATGGTGAAATAATAATATAGTCTAAACTCATCTCATAAAGCGTGTTATTTTAGTTCGGTTGATTGAAAGAAGATAAGCTTCCTGAATTATTTTAATTTAGATATTATTTGTATCAAATACTAAATATAATTAAATTAATTTTTATCTAGTGTAATACACGCCTTATTCCAAGTGGCCTTAAGAAAAATCAATGAAATTTCATCATTTTGACCATGAAGGTTGCTTCCGGCCAATGAGTGTTATTTATTACCAAAGACTTTGTTGGATATGTCCATATCACAGAACCCACAAAAGTTAAATTGAATAAATGAGATAAAAATTGATAACTACGCTTAAATAATAGTTATACAAATGGTGCTGGATATTTGTATTTAGAGCATGTTTGACTAAGCTCAAAAAGATTCAGTTATAAGTAAATAAATTTTCAGAAATAAATTTTGTATTAGTGACAGTAAAAAATAATTTACTTATTTTTGACTGTAAGGTTAAACTAACTTTCTTTCACTTAAAAATAAAAAATAAATAAATATAAAGCAAGTTACGGGACGATCAACTAGGCAGCAGCCAACAAAGGTTAAAAGCTAGCATAAGTCAAGGTACCCTCATCGACAGTTCCCAAATGAGGCCTTGAGGCTGACAGATAACGAGTTTGGCTATTGAGTCTCAAACATTATGTACTCAAAAAAATGTTTTAAGATGATATTGGCATGTTCGACACGCAACTCAGCAAAACCTTTTCTCAAATATCAAAGAATAAGACATTCTCAAATATCAAATAACATAAATTTTTAAATGAAATGATTCAATAATTTCTTACATTTACAAAATCCACCACCTATTCCAAGTGATCCAAAGAAAAATAAATGGAATTCCATAATTTTGTCCATGCATGGCTTAAAGTCAATGAAGGTTGCTTCCTGGTAATCATGAGTTCTTTAAAATTATCAAAGACTTCGTCAGATATGTACAAATTATAGATCCCACAAAAAATTAACTCAAACCAACCAATGAATAAGTCCCATAATTTTCCCATTAAAGTGATGTTTTCTTTCAAAAATACCCCGGTTCACTTCAAGTCCGTGACGTAAAATCTTAGAGTATATTTGATAAAAGTTTTTGTAGATTATAAGAGCATCTCCAATACATTCAATGGATTAAAAAAAAAAAAAAAACATGTGCTACATCATGAATAGGCAATCTTATTATTAAAATACTTTTCCAATACACAATGTGGAACACTATTTGAGGCTGACATGACGCTAGAAAAAATAGAAGATGTGAGGTACTCATTCTACATCTAGACGTTATGTAAGATTAGATGAATCAGCAATTTTTTTCATTTTTGACTTAATTTTTTAAAATTCTGTTAATTGGATTAGTTTTATTATTTTTTAGTTTAAAAAAATAAATGCCACATAATCAACATTATTAAATTATAAAAGGAATCTATTGGAGAGAGTTTTTGGACTTCATCGCTCTATTCATTCCACATAATCTAGAAGTTCGCCTTATTTAATTGCCACGTCAATCACAATCCATTAAGTGCATTGGAGATGCTCTAATCGTGTGAGCTAAAATTCTAGTCCAAAGTCTGGGGCGAGATTTAAGCACAAAAATAAATTGCTGGCATAATTTCAACATGTTAGAAGTAGAAGTTTTAGCCATACACTTAAGTTGCCTCCACCAGGACCACCACCAACACAATAAAAAACTTAAAATAAAGTCAAATCCATGACAAATATAAAAAATCGAGAGCAAAAGCTCTGAAAATACTTTCTGTATTCTTCAATTTTGTCTCCCCTTCCCAAATTATGCAATTACCATATTAAGGGGAATTAAGAAATCCTTACTTGGAGATTTAGTCATGCAATTACTTTGTTTTTTGACCAGAAGTGAAATTTTAAATTTAAAATATCCATTCTCTCTTTCTCTCACCTTCACTGTCAAGTAAGTTATATATATACACACAAAACACATCCTATTCATCTCTCTTTAGTCATTCAATTACGTGTATTTCACTTGATTCACATCATATTTTGAAGATTAACAATTGAAAGTATAGCTAACATCAGTCACCAGTGCAGGCGAATCTTTTGCTATTCCACAAATTTCTCAAAGTTGAGTGCAGTGCGCGTAGGCCGACTCGACTCCATGTGGTTCTGCCCATGATTATAAGTAGTGGTCATACAGAATGTGTGGATGAAATATGAATAAAAATTATGGATCTTACAAAATATGTGGACAAAAATAATGTTTGACAAACATACTCTTAATAACTTTAATATTGGAGAATCATCACAAATCAAAATCAACTTTAATTTTTGACTACTTTTAGATGACTCAAAAGTCTTTCGTTTATGAATTCTAGGACAAACCACTTTAAGGTTGTGTTTGATTCATGAAGTGGAAAATTTGGGTGGAAAGAAAATATTTTCCATGAAATGAATTACCAAGAAATTATGGGTTTGAAAATGTTAACAAATTTTCCATGGAAAATAAATTCTCATATCCCATTAAAGAAAATATTTTCCTTGAAAACAAGGAAAATTTGGCAAAAGTGGGAAAAAGGTTAACAAATTTTCCATGGAAAAAAAAGTTTGCAATCAAACAAAACAAGGAAAATAAGTGGGAAAATGTCTTTTTCCATGAAAATTTTTGGCAATCAAACAAACAAGTTGAAAAATAGGTGGAAAAAGACATTTTCCATGGAAAATAAATGCCAATTAAACACACCATAAAAGTGTGTTTGATTGCAGTGGAAAAATTTGGTGGAAAGAAAATATTTTCCATGGAAATGAATTACCAAGAAAATATGGGTTGGAAAATGTTCCATAGAAAATAAATGGGTTGGAAAAGTTAACAAATTTTCCATGGAAAATAAATTCTCCTATCCCACAAAAAAAATATTTTCCTTGAAAACAAGTATATATCTCTTCTCAGTTCTCAGCCATGTGTAGGAAGGAGTATTCACTATTCATCGTGGGGAACATAGAAAGGGGGAGGAAAGTGCATTCCATTTCTCGAATGGACTGAAACCAATAGAAATACAAGTCAAGTCAATTGTAAACCAATAGCTCATTAGTCTATGATGTCATTGTCTTTTCTTCATTAAAATTTCTAATACTGAAAAATGTATAAGAAAACAAAATCAGAAATTCATAAGCTAATTTGATTAAGAGTTCTTCCTCAACATGGCACCTCAACTCATTTACCTCGTTTTTCTATCACTCTTTGCAGTACTTGGATCAAGTACTCAAAATGAATGCCAAGTCCAAAAGTGCAGCCACCACGGCCCTGCCATCCGATTCCCCTTCTGGATTAAAGACCGCCACCAACAGCACTGTGGCTACCCTGGCTTTGAACTTCACTGCACTCAAAACAATGACACAGTCATGGAACTCCCTTTTCCGGTGAAGTCATCAATCAAGGACTCTAAGCTTCCATTTTCGGTTCAGTTTTACATTAAAGACATCAATTACAAAAACCAATTAATCGAGATATATGATGTCGATGGCTGCTTTCCAGGATTGCTTACAGTTCTAAATTTTTCCGCATCTCCCTTTCAATTCGAACCCCAATTCTTATATGTTTATAACTTCACTCTTTTCAACTGTTCCAAAATGAATCCAAATAATCTTGATTATTCATACTATTACTACCCCGTACCCTGCCTCAGCAGTCCGGATTATGACATTATTAGCGTTTACTCCTCTAATTCCATATATGAATTGCCCACATATTCCTGCAGCAAGATGTTTGACATTCAATCAATTCCTTCTACTGTATTTGAGCGTCCATCCCCTCTTGTATTGGAATGGTCCAGACCATTTTGTGGACATTGTGAAGCCACCGGCAAACATTGCAGATTGAAGAATGACAGTTCGATCTTATATGATACTGAATGCTACAGCAGCAAACCAAAAGGCAAGTTTTAAATATTTTTTCTGTGTTTTACAGACTTAGAGTTTACGAGAGAAGAGAGAGAATCGATTCGGGAGAAGATAGAATTAGGTGCAATATTTATACTTCCCGAATTTGGAGGATTAATTGATTTCATACACAAGAACTATAATATTAGGAACAGCTTTTACGACAATAGATAGGGGGTCAGGTTTGAGAAAAACTATTTTGAATTATAGACTTCAGCAAAAAGCTACCAGACCTATGACACAAATATCCTTTTCAAAACCTGCTCCAACCATTCCATGAAAGCAAGGTGCCAAGGTAGATTCAAGATAACCCAAGCAGTGAAACAAAATCATACTCGAAATTAGGCATCTACTTATAGGTAGTTCCATAACAGGTTTTTTCGGACTTTTCTAAGAGCAGAGGAGATCTTCTCTCTACTTAGTCCTTTAACAAAAAATCCCTCTTAAAAATGCGCCAACATGCATCCAATGGCATAGACTGATTTTCTATCAGTTCCCATATTTTCATTTAAGATATCCCTTTTTTCTCGTTTCTTCTATTTCCTTTTATTTTTATATAAAGTTTTCTTGATAGTCTGAAGAACTAATCATAAGCAAGAGAAATTAACAATTCATTTTCAAATGTTTTGTAGGTTCAGTCACTTCAGTGCCAAAACTAAGAGTTGCAGGTGAGAATTTATGCTCACTTTTAGCTTCTATCGTGACTACAAAGAATGTAACATTTTCTCCGGTTATGGCAAAAGAACTAAATCTGTTTGCTTTGATATTCAGGTGAAGTACTTGGTCCCTTGCTTGCCGTGTTACTTGCTATCGCGTCATATTGGATTTATAGCTCAACCAAACTGAAGAAAGAGAGTGAAATGAAAATTGAGCAATTCTTGGTGGATTACAAGGGACTCAAGCCGACAAGATACTTGTATGCAGACATCAAAAAAATCACGGATAACTTTAGCGAAAAACTTGGTGAAGGAGGATATGGAACAGTGTATAAAGGAAAGTTGTCTAATGATGTTTTTGTTGCGATCAAGGTCCTCAATAATTCTAAAGGGAACGGTGAAGAATTCATTAATGAAGTGGGCACAATAGGAAAAATCCACCATGTCAATGTGGTTCGCTTGGTTGGATATTGTGCTGATGGTTTTAGACGAGCTCTTGTTTATGAGTTTTTGCCTAACGATTCTCTTCAAAAGTTTATATCTTCTGAGAAGGGGAGGTGTTTGCTCGGGTGGGAGAGGTTGCACCGTATTGCTGTGGACATAGCCAAAGGAATCGAGTATCTTCATCAAGGGTGCGAGCAAAGAATCCTTCACTTTGATATCAAACCGAACAATGTATTACTGGATGACAACTTCAATCCAAAGATCTCGGATTTTGGTTTAGCAAAATTGTGTTCTAAGGAGCAAAGTATTGTGTCTATGACTGCAGCACGGGGTACTATAGGCTATATTGCACCAGAAGTTTTCTCAAGAAACTTTGGTAATGTGTCTTATAAATCAGATGTTTACAGTTTTGGGATGTTGCTTCTTGAAATGGTTGGAGGTTGAAAAAAAAAATGATGCTGGTGGGCAGGACAAAAGTCAAGTTTATTTTCCGGAATGGATTTACAATAAATTGGATCAAGGAGAAGAAATAGCTATCCAAATAGAGAAAGAGGGCGACGATAAGATTGTTAGGACACTAATGATTGTGGGACTTTGGTGCATTCAGTGGTACCCAGTCGAGCGACCCTCCATGAAAGTTGTGATTCAAATGCTCGAATCAGAAGAAATTCCCTCCATGCCCAGTAATCCATTTACTTCCACGAATGGAACAAATACTGCAGCAACCACGCGAGGAAGAATAACTCGAAGTGAACTTGAAGTCATTTCAGAATCTGAGTGAGGCTATTAAATAAGAAATAATACTTGCAGTCAACTGTTTGACTGCTCCACAATATTTGGGATTTTCGTGTTTTTGCTAGTAGAATTGTATATGTTTAAGAGACTTAACTCTTCCAAAATGCCTTTTCTTATAAGATACATCTCGTCTCTTATTAACACAACATTTTGTGTCTCTACAAAAGGATACAACATTTCTCAATGTCTTTTCTAAAAGACAAAATTATTCTAAATTTAGTACGGACAACTAGTTTTCTAGTTTACAAGTAGTTGATACCTTAACTGATATAATCTATAGTATCTCCAGACATATCAGTCTTCTGTAGGAGATGTGTTTATTTCATCATCCTTATTTTTCTCAAATCGAACTAGGAATGGTTCTGGGGGCATCAGTATGAGATCAGCATCACCCTCAAGCATTTCAAGAACTTTGTTCATGGAAGGACGGTCCACGGGATTCATCTCTATGCACCACAAAGCTACTATGATCATTTTCTTTGTCATCTTCGTATCTTCCTCTGTGGCATCTCGGATTTCTAAATCCTCCCTTCATTGAACTGGTCGTAAATCCACGAGGGGAAGTATATTTGGCTTAAGCTATCAGCAAATGGATTTAGAGTTTTCATTTTTCCTGCCATTTCCATCAGTAACATCCCGAAACTATAAATATCAGCTTTATGTGAGACTCTTCCAATGTTTTTATAAAATAATTCTGGAGCCATGTAACCCATTGTTCTCCTCGCTGCTGTCAGAGTCACCACTCTGTCATCCCTTGAGTACAATTTCGCAAGCCCAAAGTCAGAAATTTTAGGATCGAAATTTTTATCAAGAAGAATGTTATGAGGTTTGGTGTCAAAATGTAAAATTTTCATGTGACAACCCCTATGTAGATAGTCGATCCCACGAGCCACTCCAAGAGAAATCTCGAATATTTTTTTATAACTCAAGATAACTGTTCCGTCCTGCGAAAATACGTAGTTATCTAGAGAACCATTAGTCATATACTCGTATATAAGGGCTCGTTTTGCACCTTTGATGCAGAATCCTATAAGTTGCACAACATTTACATGGTGAATCCTTCCAATTGTTGCAACTTCATTGAAAAATTCTTTGTCATTAACCACAGAATTTGCCATCATCTTCACTGCAACAAAATGACCACTTTGAAGCTTTCCTTTAAAGACAGTACCACAACCTCCTTCACCCAATTTGTCCTTGAAATTTTTCGTCATCTTCTTGATCTCTGAATAGGTGTATTTTATAGTTATGAGGTTATTTTGACGTTGTAGGAAGTCTTCAAGGGTGTCGTCCATTGAGAAGTGTCGCCTTCTCCATTTATGTACCACAAGTCCAAGTAGGAATGGAAGCCCACATAAACATCTTAATGCTATACTTCCTCCTGCATGGTTTGGAAATAACAATGAGGAAAAACTTCTCTTCTACAAGTATATAATATTATAATGTATTGAATAAATGATGCATTGACAAACTTAATAGAGGCTTCAAAAATGAAAATGAGTCTCCCCTTTTTCCCACCCAATCTCAACTAAGAAAGCAATAACGCAAACGAAATTAAAAAACACACAAGCAAATACATAGAGTTATTATAGTTCATCCTCAATGTGAGATCGCCCACTTCCTGTTGCAAGTTTATACTAGAAAAAGATGATTACATTGGTGATCTCACACCTCTCACTTTAAGTCTCATGGAAAACAGCCCATTAAAAATGCGTTATATATCATAGGAATATAAGGCAGATATGCAATCGAGGAATAAATGTATAGTATGATTAAAATCTTGGAATCTAACAATAATTATTTCTGTATTTTTACAATTCAAGCAATTTGAATCTTACCAATCACAGGGCCACCAATTACTATGATATAAGCTGCCAAAAAAGCAAAGCAAAATTATTTAGAGCATAAAAATTCGATAGATGTTGTAAGAAAAGGCTTACAAACATGATTCTGTTGGCCTACTTACGTGCATAGTATTAGAGAATTAAATCATTGTAATTAGTTGTAACTCCCTAATCCTTGTAATTAGTTGTAACCCCCTAATCCTTGTAATTAGTTGTAATCCCCCAATCTTAGAATAGTTTCTATATTCTTGTGTTTTGGATGTGTATATATATCCACTATTAATCAATGAAAAATATAGCCATTGTTTTTCAATACTCATCTCTCTATTTCAACATGGTATCAAGAGCCTAATCTTCTTGGGCGTATTTTTTTTTCAACGATTAGCATCAATCTTCTCAATGGCTTTCGATGCGACCTCCACTTCCACCAACGATCCTAACCCCATCCAAAACTCCCAGGATCCTCAACATCCCCTCCTTACAATCAATCTCTCCAATATCACCAAATTGTCATCCACCAATTATCTTACGTGGAGCATTCAAATCCAATCTCTTCTTGAAGGTTATAATCTCCATCACTTCATTGATGGCACTCATAATCCACCACCATCCACTATCACCGTCAATGGTGTTGCATCTCCAAATCCTGCATACACAACATGGAAGCGTCAGGATCGTCTCATCTTTAGCTCTCTCCTTGGCGCTATCTCTGTTTCACTGCAACCGCTTATTGCCCGCACCACCACTTCCCTTGATGCATGGAAAACCTTAGTTAATACCTACGCCAAACCATCTCGTGGTCATATTAAACAATTGAAGGACCAATTAAAACGATGTAACAAGGGCTCAAAATCAATTAGTGAATATATGCAAGCGATAAAGACTCATGCCGATGAACTTGCTCTTCTGGAGAAGCCAGTTGATGATGAGGATCTTATTGATCGGGTTCTTGACGGACTCAATGATGAGTACAAATCTGTCATTGATGCAATTAATGCCCGGGACACGTCAATTTCTTTTGCTGAGCTCCATGAGAAACTTCTCAACAATGAAGCATCTCTTCAGACTGCTCAACTATCTTTTCTATCACTACATGCAACGGCAAATCCCACAGCTTTTTGAAATCGTCCAAATTAAGTCCACCACCCACCAATCCACAACAATCGGGCTCTACCACCGTGTTTTCTCCTCATGATCAACGCCAACCCAAACCTTATTTGGGTCGTTGTCAAGCATGCAAACATTCAAGGGCACACTGCCAAACGATGTCTGATGTTCCGTCTTGTCACAAATCAACAATCCCCGACACCTCACCCTCAAGGCTCTCAGGGATATCGCTCATCCACACCCTGGCAACCACGAGCTAATCATGCTGTTTTCGGCAACAACACTACTCCTACTTGGCTGCTGGATAGTGGAGCATCTCACCATGTTACGTCTGACTTGAGCAATCACTCTCTTCATAGCCCGTATCAAGGATCTGATGATGTCATGATCGGTGATGGATCTGCCCTTCACATCACCCATACCGGTTCTACCACCATACCTACTTCCTCTCGTGCCTTTACCTTACAAAACATCCTTTGTGTCCTTCCATGAAAAGAACTTAATTTTGATTTATCAATTTTGCACTAATAACCATGTTTTAATTGAATTCTCACCCTCTGCTTTTCAGGTGAAGGATCTAAACACGGGGGCAATCCTTTTGATGGGTGAACCTAAGGATGGCGTATATGAATGGCGGACTACATCCTCTTCAGTTTCTTCTTCACCGTTGCTTGCATTTTCCATTGTCAAGACCACTTCGTCCGAGTGGCACTCTAGACTAGGTCATCCATCATTTTCCATTATGAAAAATATTGTTTCCAAGTTTTCTTTACCATTGTTTAGTCAATTACTCTCTTCCATACATTGTAATGCCTGTTCTTGCAATAAAAGTCATAATTTCCATTTTCTTCTTCTACCTTAACCTCATCCCATCCGCTTGAACTTATCTTTTCTCGATGTATGGACCTCTCCTGTTTTACTCATTGATGGTTTTCATTACTATGTTATTTTGTTGATCATTATACACGGTACATTTGGTATTATCCACTTAAACGGAAATCCCATGTGCATGATGTGTATTTGCGCTTCAAGGCATTAGTCGAAAACCAATTTAAACACAGCATTGTTACCCTTTATTCAGATAATGGTGGTGAATATCAAGCCTTTAATAGTTTTCTCTCCACCAATGGTATATCCCATCTCACTACACCACCTCATACACCAGAACACAATGGTCTTTCTGAACGACGTCATCGCCATATTGTTGAAACCGGTCTATCTCTTCTTACCCATGCATCGATGCCTCTAACTTATTAGACTTATGCTTTTGCCACTGCTGTATATCTCATCAACCGTATGCCCACACCATCACTACATCTTTCATCTCCTTTTGAAAAACTCCTTGAGTCTCAACCCAACTACACTAAACTTCGGGTGTTTGGTTGCTTATGTTATCCATGGCTTCATCCTTATTCTCAACATAAACTTGACTCTCGCTCCACTCCTTGTGTTTTTCTTGGTTACTGTTCAACACAAAGTGCCTATATTTGTCTTGATCTATCCACTTCTAAAACATATATTTCTCGTCATGTGAAATTTCTTGAAAACTCTTTTCCCTTTGCCACTCACCAATCCTATCTAGCTCGTCCAACCCTAGAGATCATTTCCAAATGGCTTCCCCAGGTCCAAATTCTACCCATTTCAAGTGGCTCACTCAATACGCTTCCACAAAGGGATTCCTCGTGTCAACATCCGTCACAAAACGCTCAAATGATCGACCGTCCCTCCTCACCAGTCGACTGTCGCTCTCTGTCTACAGACCTCCATTTACTCGGACACAATTAGGTTGACCACCAAGAAACCACAGTCGACTGTTTACCACTAGAACCACATAGTTCTGAGACCTCTTCTGTTTCAACCACAACTCAACCCACCCATCAAAATACCCATCCCATGACCACTAGAGCGAAAAACAACATCCACAAACCCCTACCCAAGATGAATCTCACTGCTGTCCTTTCTCAACCATCAGACATTGAGCCTCACACTGTTAACCAAGACCTAAAAGATCCCAAATGGAGGCAAGCTATGAATGATGAATTTGATGCTCTTGTTCTAATGGAACATGGGAGCTTGTTCCATCTACTTCTCTGCAGAATCTTGTTGGATGTAAGTGGGTTTTTGTATTAAACGACTTCTGATGGTTCTCGCTGACGATACAAAGCCGATTAGTTGCCAAAGGTTTTCATCGGCGACACAGGTGGATTATCATGACACCTTTAGTCCGGTTGTCAAGTCGACAACAATCCGCATTGTTCGAGCCCGGAAGTCGAGAGAGGTTATTAAATCATTGTAATTAGTTGTCCATAATCATTGTAATTAGTTGTAACCCCTAATCCTTGTAATTAGTTGTAATCCCCAATCTTAGAATAGTTTCCATATTCTTGTGTTTTGGATGTGTATATATATCCACTATTAATCAATGAAAATTATAGCCATTGTTTTCAATACTCATCTCTATTTCAACACATAGAACTCCGGTTTGCTGCATTTTTTCCAAAAATATCAAATGAGTTTAGAACCAAAATAACAAACTAAGCATTATTTTCTCGTCACTTTCAATTTGTTTGGTACATTACATAAGAAAGTGATATAAATGCAATATTGGTCTTATCTACTATCCGCTTACTAACACATTCTCGTCTTTGAAGTCATGTTAGCAAAATCGAGAGGTTAGCCGACTTAAATTGTAGATTTCCACAAAAAGCTAAATCGAGGTGAATTATCTTCTCTCCATGGCTTGATGCTTAATATTCTCATTGTTTGAGTCTAATTTTGCATTCAGATGCACATTAGGTATTCTATATCTGTGTTAGGTAATATGGGGCCGTTTTTTATGAGATAAAGAGTCTTGAGAGGCATGAGATCATCATTAATCTTACTTACGGAGGAAACCACGTTACGAAGAGGGTTTCTTCATAGCAATAATGGCGACAACGAATTTCATTCTTCTCAAGACTACAAGCACCATTGCTCGACTCACATTCCTCGCACATGGCGCGATACCATAAAAAGCTCAAACCCAGATGCCAAACAAGTCATGAATGACCAAATACGAGTGTTATCTTTTATAGGCCCACACCGGTGAAGCCGAATCACCACATCAAAAGGTGCGGTTCTCCTCCATATCCGATAACATAATGCTCCCAACTTTAACATAACTATGAACTCCGAAGAGTTGGAAAAAGTACTTTTGTTGCCACGAAAGCATTTTCAACATACAATGGCTTGTTTATAGGGCCTAAGCAATTTACAAATGTTATATCTATGTGGCCAATGTATTCAATATAAATCGTAGAAAGATCATATTCTATGGAAGAATATATTGGACAAGAAGAGTAATTTTGTCTGTCTAGACCTGGATCCGACAGTCTATCGTGTAGTTATTGTAATGGATTTCCTGAACATGGTATGTTCTAGATTTTGAGTTTAATATGGTTTGATTGTTCTGGCAGTTGAGCACGAAAATGTTGTCTGTTAAAGAACAATGGAACAGAATCTGAAACAGAATGCTTCAGGTCTAAACAACAGGGACAAGGTACGTTAGTACAATGAATAAGATTTTAACTTCTTTTTCTTTCTTAGTATTGTCGGGGTGCTGTTTAATCCACCTTATCAAACACACCATTGAAGTATTGCATATTCTCTCTAATTGGCCTCTTGCATCTATTATTTCCTTGGTATCAAGGCCCCTTAATTCTTGAATTTTCAATAATCACAAATAAGAAGGAAAATTAATAAGGAATATCTTATTCATAACAATCTTCCTACATTTACAGGTGTGTCAAGAAAACTAATTGTTGCAGGTATTGTAATTGGCGTGCTTCTTGTGTTGTTTCTTATAATCAGATTGTACACCGTCCTAAGCTTGAAGAAAAGAAAGAAAGAGGACCAGAAAAAGATTGAAGGCTTTTTAGAGGATTACATGGCGCTTAGGCCTACAAGATATTCTTATGCAGATATCAAGAAAATTACAGATAAAGGAGGTTATGGAACGGTGTATAAAGGGAAGCTTTCCAGTCAGATACTTGTTGCAGTTAAGGTCCTTAAAATTTTTAAAGGAAACGGTGAGGAGTTCATTAATGAAGTCGGTACAATAGACAGAATCTACCATGTAAATGTGGTTCGTTTAGTTGGATATTGTGCTGATGGATATAGACGAGTTCTTGTTTATGAGTTTTTACCAAATGACTCACTTGAAAAGTTCATATCATCTGGAAATCAGAGCCGAACACTTGGTTGGGAGAAACTGCAGCAAATTGCCATAGGCATAGCCAAAGGACTCGATTATCTTCACCAAGGATGCAACCAACAGATACTTCATTTTGACATCAAACCTCACAACATCTTGCTCGACCACAACTTCAGTCCAAAGGTCTCAGATTTTGTCCTTGCAAAGTTATGCTCAAAGGATCAAAGTGTAGTTTCTATGACTGCTGCTCGAGGGACAATAGGCTACATTGCACCAGAAGTCTTCTGGAGGAACTACGGAAATGTGTTATATAAAGCAGACGTTTATAGTTTTGGCATGTTATTGATCGATATAGTTGGGGGAAGGAAGAATGTCCGCGTTGCAGAACAGGATAGCAGTCAAGTTTACTTTCCCGAATGGATGTACAATCAACTGGATAAAGGAAAAGAAATAGAAACCAGGATTGAGAAAGATGAAGACAGTAAAATATTTAAGAAAGTAACAATTGTGGGACTTTGGTGCATTCGGTGGAATCCAGCAGACCGGCCTTAATGAAAATGGTGGTTCAAATGCTAGGAGGAGGAAAGGTTCCCATCATGCCGCCAAATCCTTTTGTCTCCATGAAATCAACAAATTCAAACGCAACTTCACACGAAATTATTTAGCAGCTAGCTAAGTGAGCCAAAATTGTCCGTTCCTTTAGTGCTTTGGAAGCAAAGATGTCATATGATATTACTATTATATTGGTGATCATTATTGATGTCATATGATAATACTATTATATTGGTGATCATAATTGATCAACTTTCCTAATGATGCATCTTGGGAGCCAAAATTTGGAGTAGTGTTTAGGACATGTTAACTATAAATTGATGTATTGTCTTCTTCTTTTAGTACGTGAGTTGAGGGTTTTTAAGAAAAAAATTGTAAGTCTAACATTTTAGTTTTTTCTCATTCTCTTTGTGAGTTGTAAAAGAGTAGAAATTGGTGGGTGTAATAAAGATTAGAATATTATTTTTTTTACAATACTTGAGGAATTTGGTGAATGAAATTATATATGATTGTAACGATTTTTCATATAGTGAAAAGTTTTGATAGTCCATAGATTTTTCTCTATCTTTTTATATTTTTTGTCTCGTTATTTTTTTTTTAACAAAGATTTTGTGGACAATAAAAAAATTAGCCTCGTTTCTTAACATGGGTGTGTGTATGTATATGTATAAAGATATGATCATATAGTTATAGAGAGATACACACACAGAGATAGTGATGCAGAGACGTCGGCGATGCAAAGGATGAGAAGGGATGGTGTTTGATTGTAATCAGATTCGAGGTTTGTATGGGCCTCTTGGCATTTGTGTTGGTGGTGGTGAGATGGGATTTGGGCCAACTAATTGTGGCGGAGGTGGTCTTGGCATTGGCAAACGTAGTTCTTTGGGTAATGGATGGCGTCGATGGTGGAAAAAGGCGAAGACGAGCAACACAATGTGTTACCTATGTTACAAAAAGTGTAACACGTATGTTATATGTTTAAAAAGGGTTAATTACACTAATGGTCCCCATTCTTTTAAGTTTGTAACGATTTCATTCTCATTCAATTTTTTAACGAGATATCATCATCATCATTTTATTTATTCGCATGTATAGTCCCCAAATCACTATTTTGACAATTCTTTGAAAATTTTGCCCTTGACTTAAATAAATTTAAGGGTTAATTGCACTAATGATTTCAATTCTTTCGGGTTTATAACGATTTCATCCTCATTCAATTTTTAGCGAGATATCATCTCCATCCTTTCATTTATTCGCACAAATGGTCCCCAAAATAACTATTTTTCACTATTTTGACAATTATTTGACAATTTTGTCCCTTGACTTAAATAAATTAAAATGATAGAAAAAGAAAATACGATGAAAACATTGCAATTGGGCCTTAACCTTTTCAAAGTACAAATAAATCATAAACTATTTTATTTTATACGAGATATGTGTTCTTCCCAAAAAAAAAAGAATCATATTTTCCAACCCACCACTACCCCTACCCCTACCCCTACCCCTACCCCTACCCCCAAGCACATGCTTCATATTGCAAAACCCGTCCACACCATATCAAAAAATGCAAAACTAAAATCCACACTTGTATAATCCGCCAACAATCGAGAAGTCTCAAAGGTATATTTCTTTCTCCAAAATATTGGACAGAGAGTGGATAAAAATGTATTGGACGACCAAAATCATCCGAAGCATTCGCGTTCAATTTGCAAAAGAAATGAAGATCAACAGAGTCAAGTGGACCAAAGAAAGATGTGAACCCAAATGTTTATAGCCAAAAGGATGAACCTTTATCGATATATCGACTACTGCTTGATCTCTTTCCCCAATGACCTCTACAACTACCGCCAAAGAAAGTGCCATTTGCTTTCAAGGATTCGTTTACAATAGTGAATGTCTTGAGTTCTCTAAAGAATGAGTCATCCACTTGTCGGAAAGATAGCTATTCCTTGCCTACTTCCAAGCGAGAAGAGAGAACAGTTAACACTAGTCTTCATGCGTAGCATCTTTGTTTCTCGCATGCAGATTACCGCTGCTCTTGACTAATTAGGATCCATTTAGAGCATCTCCAAATTGACTCTTTAAATATAAGATTCTCTATTTTAAAGAGTCAAACTTTAAAATTATAGTTCAACGGACTCTCTAAATTAAAATTTTAAAATAGAGATTGGGTTTGGCTCTCTACATTTGGAGAGCCAAACTCACACTCTATAATTAAATGCATTCAAACAATTTCAATTTCCAATACTTTAAATAATGATTGAATTAATTAGTATATACAAAATAAAATAGAAAAATGGAATAAAATTATATAATAATTAGGAGAGAGGCATGTTAAAAGAAAATAAATAAAAAATAATAAATGCTTATTGGAAGAAGTAAAATAAAGTGTTAAAGATAAAGAGATTGTTGGAGCACTTAAAAAATTTTACTTTCTAAATTTATAAATCTTTCTAAAATGTCAAATATCTTTCTTTGTAAATAGAGAGTCTATTAGAGATGCTTTCTTATAGGTAGCTCATATTTCAAAATTGAAAAATCTCTTATAGGCTGCGTTTTTCAACAAGGAAGATGAAGCAATTCACACTTATACCGAGTTCTTGAAAGAGTTGGACAATGGCACTTGTGATAACTCAATCAAACCAAAACCAAGAATTTGTCTTGGTCAAAAAGTCATGCCCATTATATATATATATATATATATATATATATATATATATATAAAGGGATAATTTTTCAAAAGAGTCAGGCAGTGGGCACAAAATGCAAAACCCATATAAAAACCAATTTTGGTTTCTTCCTTATCATTTTCTTGGGTTCTTTCCTTTCAAATTCACTTTCTTTTACATACGTACTTGAAGCGAGAAAAATTTCAGCCAAACTAATTCCTTTTTCTTCACCAAAATTTTAGTTGATTTATCGGACTTTTAGAATTAGAGAGCCATGTTTTAATCTACGTTGCGAGGTAAGGATAGAAACTTTGATTTTAATAATTGGTTTAATTATGTGTTTATAGTGGGTTAAGAATTAGTAGATCAATTCCTAGTTTTAATTATTGGATTTTCAAGAAGGAGAATTATAAGTGAGTTTTGATTTGGATAATCCTATTGTTATCTCAGGAAGCGATTCAAATGTCGGGACAGTTTATCAGCCGAGTTAATCTTCAGTAGATAACTCTGTGAGTGGAAAAATATATTTTAGAAAATTTAGATTTCAATTATAAGATATTACATCGTTAAATGTTAAATTACGTGATTTCTTATAATTGTTTATTGAATTATGTTGTGTTGTAAATTTTAAAGATTGTGAAATTGTCTATTATAGAATTAAACATGAATTGAGATGACGTTTAAATCCATAAAAGTACTGATGAATTCATTGATTATTCTAGTATACTTGAGGGGTCTTGGCCGTGTATTGGTAATACATCGAGGGTCTTAATAGTGTATTCGTACACTGAGGGGTCTTGACCGTGTATCATATACACTGAGGGGTCTTGGCCGTATACTAGAAAGCTTAGTCATTTGAGACAGTTTGTGCATGCGTGCTGAGACTATATAAAATGGGTACATTTTGATGAGATTTTTCATTATACTGTGATATGAGGATATGATGAAGTGATGATATATATTTTAATTGATGAATATTCTACGATTATGAGTTGATATTACTTGTTGAAGTTATTGTGAATTGTTAAGTGACGTGAGCTCGTTTTCGATAATATCTATAAATGAAAAGAGTATAATTATTTTTGAAAATATCCACTCACCGAGCCTATCAACTCATTTATTTTCCAACAATGATTTTTCTTATCGTAGCGGTTGAGTTTACGGGTTTGCTTTTGGATATAAAATTTGTTGAGTTCAAGTCGAAGCCACACGACGAGTTATTTAGTATGACTCACTTCATAGAACATGTAGTCATTGTTTTGGGACGATGTTCATTTTGGATATCATTTTGCATGACATGTAAATAGTTAGGTGGGCTCACAATATATTTTTGTATCCGTATGTACATTTTATGTTAATTAAATAATAAAAGTTTTATGATTCGGCTAGTCTCTTCATGTTGTTTTGTTATGGATATTGGATGGGCAAATGGTCCCATTTAGTTATGAATCGGTTTATTTGGATATGTGATATTTTATTTCAGGTTGGTTAGTCCAAATTACAGGGGAGATAATGTCGAAATTTTCTTAAAATAAGTAATAATGAGTTGTGATTGTAGTAGCCTTGGTGGTGGGTCCAACTTATGGTTGGTATTCACCATCATCGGCCATGCCACGCGTCTCGGGTATATAAGATATTGCTCGGGACGGGTCGTGTCAACACTATTATTGGTGGGGTGGGGTGGGGTGGGGTGGGGTGGGGTGGAAAAAGATGATTCATTTTTAGTTGGAGAAGAACACGTGTCTCAGTATAAAATAAAATAGTTTATGATTTATTTGTACTTTTAAAAAGGTTAAGGGTCTAATTGCAATGTTTTCATTGTATTTTCTTTTTTTTATCATTTTAATTTACTTAATTTAAGGGGCAAAATTGTCAAAATAGTGAAAAATAGTGATTTGAGGACCATCTGTGCGAATAAATGAAAGGATGGGGATGCAATCTGCTAAAAAAATTGAATGGAGATGAAATTGTTACAAACTTAAAAGAATGAGGAACATTAGTGTAATTAACCCTAAATTTAAATGATAGAAAAAAGAAAATATAATGAAAACATTGCAATTGGATCCTTAACATTTTCAAAAGTACAAATAAATCTTAAACTATTTTATTTTATACAGATATGTATTCTTCCCCAACAAAAAAAAGGAATCATTTTTTCCAAAAATAAAAAATAAACTAGAAAAAAATACAGGAACAGGAACAAACATTGTCAATATCACCATCATAAAAACAACAACTACTTCCAGAGTTCCAATATCACTACTTCACCCAATTACTTCCCATATTTTAGAGTTCCAAAGATCACTAATGACCATTTTGTACTATATTGGAGCTCAACAACAATACATAGTTTTCAGGCGCTTCAATCCAACAGGCATCTAGGCAAAACCAGCTTCCAATTCCATCATATTCCAGGCACTTCTATACGCGTTTTATGGACAATAAGCGCTTTGATCGTGATTGTGTTGGTCAGAATAATAATGGTGGCGCCGGAGCGTTGGCGGAGAGAATGGGCGACAGAAACTCTCGGAATCTACGCGTCAGATCCACATTCTGATCGAAGTCTTCCAAAAGGACCGTTGGTTCCATCGCCGGGGATTATCGAGATTCTGAATTTTGTGTTGAATTATTCATAATACAATTTGAAAATAATTCTTGTCTTCGAACTAATAAAGGAATCGAATGTATATATAGAGTTTTGTATGAAAATAATTCTTTATATCATTTTTGTCTGCAACTTCTTTCTGTCCAGAATTTTTGTTCACTTCATAATCATCCTTGTTCTTTATGTGTTGCTGGATAATGGTGTCTTGTTCTTTGAATAGAAAATGGTAATTTTCATTTAAAAGGAAAAGAAAAAATCTTCGTGGGTGGGTGGGTGGGGTGGGGGTGGGGTGGGGTTTGTTTGTTTTTTTTAATATTTTGAATAATATAAAATGTTTAGGATTTATTTGTACTTTTGAAAAGATTAGGGGTTCAATTGTAATTTTTCTATTGTATTTTCTTTTTTCTATCATCTTAATTTATTTAAGTCATGGGCAAAATTGTCAAAAAAATTATTAAAATAGTGAAAAATAGTGATTTTGGGACCATCTGTGCGAATAAATGAAAGGATGGGGATGATATCTGCTAAAAAAATTAAATGTGGATGAAATCGTTACAAATTTGAAAGAATCGGGACAATTAGTAATTAACCCTAAAAAAAGTATATACCAATATTTTTGAAATAAATAAATATTTTACAGTAATTTTATAATTAGTTTGTGTTAACTTTCCGAAATGAAATGCATTGATTATATCTCACTTTTTACTTCGCCAGAAATTTGTTGTGATTTGGTTGTATAAATTTGTATGTTATAGTCCTACAAAAAAAATGACACTACATAATTCTATGTTATTAATACATTGAAATAAATTTAGGCCATTATTAGAATTTCGAAATTTTGTTTTGTCAAATAAATTACTTTCACTTAGCATGTTTGGCTACGCATACGAAGAAGTAAAGTTAGTTTTAAGTAATTTTTTATCTCGAAATATGTTTGAATAACTTATTTCTTCTGTAATAAAAATGTTACTTCTTCCATCCTATGAAGATAAAAAAATTTATTTATTAATCTGTCTTAAATTATAGTCAACTTTCGTGATTGATAGTATAGTTAATTTTTAAAACAAATTTGAATTACTATTATATTAATGTAAGGGACGGAGAGTCTACTATAATAATTAAAATTTTTTAATCTATATGAAAATAGAAGTAAATCTATCTTTATGAGACGGAGAGAGTATTTGTTTTAAAATAATTCTCACCTTACTACAAACTTACTCATGTCTAACTCTCCAATAGAAATAATTTATTATAAAATTTACTTAATTATTTATAAGTAAATTTACTTATAAGATAGTTATATTGACATCACATTTTTTCAAAAATGTATTACGTTTAATTGCATTAAAAGTCCTTAATTTTTATTGAATGTCACATTTATGTCATTAACTTTTTTCATTAAATTATTATTCTTAACATTCCATTAATTAATACATATTGTCTCTAATGATGGTTTTCATCCAATAATTCTATTATAATTTTCTAAAATGAGAGAGAAATATTTTTATCTCAATTTTGTATTTACTTATATTTTTACTTATTTAAAAAATTCAAGGGATAAGTAGTTCATTTTACTCTCCTCAAACTGAATTTTTGGATGAAAATCGTCATCGAAAATAAGATGTGTTAATTAATTGAAGTTTGATGAATGGTGAAATAAGTTAAAGAAATAAATGTAATAATAAATAAAAGTTATAAATCTTTTATAATATTTATAACGCACTTATAAACAAATAAATAAATGTGGTCTCAATATTATTTATTTAGCCTTACTTATTGTAGTGGTAAAAATTATTCTACTGGCTCAAATATCTCGAAAATATTCAACGAGGCCGGAGGAAAGGCCCATACGACAAAGCATGGATTTGGCCCAACTCGAAGATATTATATAACTCAAAACATCACGGGTCACCCTAAACTTACGAAAGTCTATCCTCAAACGATTCGATCGTATCGTAACAGACTTGACTAAATCCGAGACGGATAAGACTTATCACGAAACCGATCGAAATACAATCCGACCATATCTCCACCTAACCGAAAATCTCAAGAATCTCCACCGGTTTCGACTAGACGGTTGTGTCATTGCTCCTATAAATACTACCATCTATCGGATTGAAAGGTACGTTGATGAAAAAAACATTCAACTTTAATTATTCACTTTTAAATCGACACTCTCATATTCATCTATACTACAATCTTCATCGACTTGATCTTGGAGAGTCTTGACCAACACCACACCGATGTCCTCTTGAGACCCTTTAACGGTTTTTCTTTCGTAGTGTATTTTCTGAATTCATCAGGATTGCTGGTGGCCCAATCAATCCAAAATTTTCAATTGTAGAATCTACCGTCTACACTTATAACAATAATAAAACTTTTTAATTTGGCCAAATGTGCACCTTGCAGGAGTATAAGATAAGGTATCAATATGAAATAGCCGTTAACAGACGCCATGATAAGTCTCTCTCTTCCTTCACCATCTTCTTCACTTTCACTCAAATCCAACCATCGTTCCCGCCAAAGAGTCACATGTAATCACCCTCGCAAAACCCTCAATTTTGAAACTCTCAAGGACCGTCTGATCAATCAAGCAAGTGTGGGCCACATCAAGGAAGCAATCAAGACCCTTGATTCTATGTCCCAGAATAGCTTCACCCCAGATCTTACCGTCTACTCTATACTACTCAAGTCCTGCATCCGAACCCGGAATTTTGATCTGGGTCTAGTGGTACATTCCAGACTTGTGGAGTCGAAACTTGAGTGTGATTCAATTGCATTGAATTCGCTGATCAGCCTGTACGCGAAATGTGGGGAGTGGGAAAGGGCTGAGGAAATTTTGAAAGTATGGAGGAAGATAAGAGATTTCGTTTCATGGAGCGCGATGATTTCGTGTTATGTGCGCAGTGGTTTGAATTTACAGGCGGTTTTGACGTTCTTTGAAATGGTGGAGTTAGGGGAGTACCCGAATGAGTTTTGTTTTTCGGCGATGATTCAAGCTTGTTCAAATAAAGAATATGCCGGGGTTGGGCTGGTCATTTTTGGGTTTGTGTTGAAAACTGGGTATTTTGAGTCTGATGTTTGTGTTGGATGCGCGTTGGTTGATTTATTTGCAAAGGGTTTTGTGATTTGGAGTTAGCAAAAAAGTGTTTGATGAAATGCCTGAGAAAATTCTGTTTCGTGGACATTGATGATTACGAGGTGTTCGCAATTGGGGTTACCGGGGATGGAATTGAGTTGTTTCGGGATATGGTATTGGCTGGGTTTACACCAGACCGGTTTACATTTAGTAGTGTTTTATCAGCTTGTTCTGAATTGGGGTGGTTGTTTCTTGGGCGGCAACTGCATTGTTGGGTCATCAAGAATGGGTTGTGTTTTGATGTTTGTGTAGGGTGTAGTTTGGTGGATATGTATGCAAAGTGCGCAGTGAATTGCTCGATGGATGATTCAAGGAAAGTTTTTGATCGAATGCCAGAGCATAATGTCATGTCTTGGACGGCAATCATCACAGGGTATGTGCAAAATGGAGGCTTTGAGAAGGCAGCTATTGAGTTATATTGGAGGATGATGATAGAAGGTAGAGTTAAGCCGAATCATTTTACGTTTGCTAGTGTTTTGAAGGCATGTGGGAATCTTTTCAATGCGGATTTGGGCGAACAGATACACAATCATGTAGTGAAATTGGGTCTTGCATCAGTTAATTGTGTTGGCAATTCTCTGATTAGCATGTATGCTAAGACTGATAGGATGGAAGATGCACGAAAAGCTTTTGAATTTGTATTTGAGAGGAATTTGATTTCTTATAATGCACTTATTGATGGTCATGCTAGGAATTCGGATTCTGACGAAGCTTTTGAACTTTATAGTCAAATTGATGGTTCGGGAGTTGGTTTTGATGCTTTTACATTCGCAAGTCTCTTGAGCGGAGCTGCAAGTATTGGAGCCGTTGGTAAGGGAGAGCAAATACATGCTCAATTGCTGAAATCGGGGTTTGAGTCCAACCTATGTGTTTCTAATTCTTTGATCTCTATGTATACCAGGTGTGGTAACATAGAAGCTGCATTTCAAGTTTTTAAAGGAATGGAAGATCGGAATGTAATATCGTGGACTTCCATAATTGCAGGCTTTGCTAAACATGGATTTGCCAAAAGAGCTTTGGAATTATTTAAGCAAATGCTTGATTTTAGAGTAAAACCAAATGAGGTCACTTATATTGCTGTTTTGTCAGCATGTAGCCATGCAGGTCTAATTGATGAGGGATGGAGATATTTTCATCTTATGTACAAAGAACATAGGATACATCCGAGGATGGACCACTACGCATGCATGGTTGATTTGTTAGGTCGATCAGGATTTCTAGAGAAGGCCATACAATTCATTGAGTCAATGCCTTTTATGGCTAATGCACTGGTTTGGCGCACATTGCTTGGTGCCTGTCGAATCCATGGCAATGCTGAAATCGGTAAACATGCAGCAGAGATGATTCTTGAGCAGGATCCAAATGATCCAGCAGCTTATATCTTATTATCAAACTTGTATGCTTCAAGGGGTCAGTGGGAAAATGTGGCGAAAATCCGAAAAGGCATGAAAGAGAGAAATTTGGTTAAGGAGGCGGGCTGCAGCTGGATAGAAGCAGAAAATAAGGTGCACAAGTTTTATGTAGGAGATACTAAACATCCCCAGGCGAGGGATATATATGAAGAACTAGATCGGTTGTTGCTCGAAATAAAAGAGATGGGCTATGTCCCGAACACGGATTTTGTACTTCATGAAGTGGAGGAGGAACAAAAGGAACAATATTTGTTTCAACATAGTCCAATATGGAATATATGAATTTAATAAATAAATAAATTTATTTTATTTCACCCAAAAGAATATATAAGCTTGGCCCAATTCCAAGCCCAACTAGTAATGACCCGTACATGGACCTACAAGCCCACAACCCGGACCTGGACCCCAGCCCAAGGCCAGCCTGGCGGATGGGAGGGCGACGCATGCACATGTGGGCTTTGGACCAAGCCTACCAAGTCCAATAGGATCTAGGTCCTCCACCTTTCAAAGACTAGAGGTACCCTTGGACCCAAACCCCAAGTTTCAAACTAGGAATATATAAACAAGTCATAAATGTATTATTTTTTCAATGTGGGACAAAGTCCAAAACTTTGTTTTTACATCTTGTAATTCAATTATGTCCATTTCTAATACATTTGGATTTAACTTCTCATTTATCCGAAAATAGTTTTGAACATCTAAATATACTACGAACATCTACTCATTGAGTAGAACTTATTTGACTATTGTTCTGCTTAAAATAGATTCGGGACCCACTTTAATATTTAGTCAAAGTTGGTAAAAACCAACTTTATAAACTTATTTCCAATAATCCTCCACATGAATGGAAATTACCAAAATAAATGCAAATGAATACGCAGACGCTAAAAAAGTACTAGCGGTAAGTTATATCATTTGGTGAGATAGCTTGTGGCATTGAACCTTCTTTAGTAGCATACTATCGAATTTACTTGGCTAATCAGTGAATATGCTGTTGGTGTAAACCAAGTCAATAGTCTCTACACAATAACTTTCTTATCACATTCGATTCTCATAGTTGTGTTGATTTTGACCCTGAACAAATCTTGGTTTCACTTACATAGGTAACCTCCTATTAATACAATCCTGCTATACCCTACTTGTCATGTCCATGATATATGAATTATTAAAAGTATAATTTATCTTAATAAACTCTGCAATTTAGCACTTTATTATTATAGGAATGAGTATAAGTTATTTTCAAAGTGCTTGTCTGAATGATTCATAACTTAGTTGTCTCATTGAATCAAAATATTTTAATCTCCAGTCAACAATGTTGAGTTACCACTACGACAATTCTTAATTAATAGGCTTCAAGCCCATTCCATTCGATAAACAATATACTTGATCTCTTAGTAATCTTTTAGTGAGAGGATCGTCTATATTCTCCTTTGATTTTTACATAATCAATTAATATTACATTAAACCACTAATAATGCGTGAATATTTTAATTTTGATAAGTACGTGTTCACTAGTATTTTTGGCTAAGTATGAACTAGATTGCCATCATACGCCTTAAATTTCATAAGTATAACCTCAACATAATGAAATTGAGATAGTGACAATTATTCATGTGTCTTAGATATTTTAATCTCTAATATGACATCTGTTGTATCCATATCTTTCATATCAAAATATTTTGCCAACATTTTCTTGGTAGAAATGATAACCACGCCATCACCACCATCATACAAGTTAATAGTCCCATTTTTTGAGTCGGATTTTAAAAATGGAGAGAAGTCGATAAACATCTGCTAAAGAGGAACCAAGAAGATTAGACGCCTTTTTGAAGTCAGTGGTGGTGATTATGGATTGAACGTGGTGGATGACGTTAGTCTTTTTATGTCTTTACTTGCGAGAAATGGCGAGAGCACGATCAAGAGACTATGTTAGATCGGTGGTGACTCGACGAATGGGGCGGTCATAGATGATGGCGGAAGCAATGGTGAGGTGGGTGACCATGTTGAGGTTCTGGGATAGTTGGGCTACTTGTAGAGGTGACAACCCAGTCCCGTTTTGGCCCACCGGACCAGTGGGCCAACTAACATTTTTTTTTTCAAATATTTAAAATTAATACTGGTTGAAAGGAAAAGTCATTTGTGTGGATCAATCAGTTTTTTTTTTTTTTTACATAAAGCTGAAGACATTTTCATGTTTATAATGATTATCGAGAAAACCTTAAAATTGAAGGGATCTAAATTTGAGTAGGGATGAAAATGCAGAAAGCTCTAAATAGGATATCATGTTTCAGATTCAGCCAAATATATAAAATTCTCTTAAAGTTTTCGAGGATGGGGAAATCCAATTCTAGCAGAAATCACAAATAATAAGAAGAATAACTTTATGCAAATCTTCTTAGGAGATGCTAAACATTCCGTTTGAGTAATATTTATAGTCAAATTGACGTTTTACAATGCTTGGCTGACTGTATTTTTTTACTAGTTTAAACTCAAGAGATGAACAAACTATTATTTAACCATACAGCAGAAAATCACAAATATTACCATCGCAAAGATCTTAAATTGGTGCATCTGTCGGTGAAGACATCACTCTGCACATTGATTTAACGATTTATCTCTTCTTCGCCTTTAAATAGTAAGTATTAAAAGATGTTTTTTCACAAATCTCCATTAAACCACTCTTAACTTTACCTTTGTTTAGGATTTGTCAAGAGAAACCTTTGCTGAAAAGTGTTAATGAGTGTGACAAGTGTAATAACTAGGTTTTGGGACCAGAGCAAATGGAAGTCTATGGGAAGAGCATGGGGGAGATTTCTGGTTTACCTTTACACGAAAATGGGCTTTTCTAAATTAGGAAAAATTGTCAATAAGTCATCCATAGGTGACTTATTCTAAGTTAGGTCTAAACATTTTTCAAAATTGCTACTAAGTCATACTAATTCAGCCAATGACATAATTACCCCTGTAATCTTTTTAACCAAATTTAAACTGTACATTACTGACTCAAAATCCCAATCACATCACAGGCAAGCTCTCTTTGCATATATGTGCCCTCCTTCATGGTCTTTTTGTTTGCAAAGTTGGTCACGTGGTATCCTACTCTTGTTTTGCAGGTGAAAGCCAAAATCATCACGGAGATTCACTTGGAAGCTGAGAAGAATATGGCGACGGCGCCACAAAATTTATTCAAGCTCTACAAAATTAATGGGCAGAGTTCATGTGGTGCGGTGTTTGCAAGATGGCTTGTGTCAGCAAACAATGATGAGGGAGGAAGAGAATGGAGATTGAGTTGGTGGTGGTGGGCGGCGGAGATGAGGAAGAAATTAGGACGGATTTGAAAGAGAGGATGTCAATGAGGAGTTCAAGAAGGCATGTTTTGGAGGATATTGAGATTAAAGATGATAAAATTGAAGAAGAAGCAGGGAAAGTGAGTATTTGTATACCGCCCAAAAATGCTCTTTTGTTGATGTGGTGCAGATCTGATCCTATGAAAATGGTTGCTCTTGCTAACCACTTTAACTAGGATGCAAATGCTGCTTCTAAACAAGAAGATGCCGATAAAGGTGGAGAAAATAGTAATAAAGAGATTGAGGATATTGAAGAACAATTACACGTACAAGAATGTGAAGTTGCAGATGAAATGGATAATGAAATTCCTCAACAAAATGTTGGCGTATCAATTGAACAAGAGATCCCTGCAGAAGCAGAATCAAAAGTGCCTCAAAATGATTTGTTGCTATAAATAATTTAATTTGATGAATTTATGTAGAGTGGCCATGATTTGTTGTTGTAAATAGTAGCTTGAATTTCTCTATGGATTATTTGTTTGATTAATTTTTATAGAGTGACCATGATTTGTTGCTGTAAATAGCAGCTTGAATTTCTGTATGAATTATACTGTATTTTAGAATACAGTACCATATAAAATAGTATCATTATATTAATTGTGGCCATGATTTGCTGTTATAAATAGTAGATTGATACTGTATTATAGAAAATAGCTTGATAATTTATTATAGAATAGTAGTTTAATATTGTATTAAGTTGGCCATTAGATTATTTTATGTGTTGTTAGTTGTATATGTTATTTAATACTGTATTATACAAAACAATATCACAGAAAATTGAAATGGCATAGAATTCGCATACGTGTTCAAAAGTTTTATTATAATATATTTTCAGAATGGTCTCGACGAGCCGATCAAGACCAGTCGCTTTGCATTGCTGACAATGAATTTTAAACTGTTTGAAGTCGTCTTTTTAACTTAAAATGACAATCTTTAAATTTTTTTGTCTAAATAGTAACATACATACTAAAACAGTATCATTAATAAATGTATCTTAATCTATCAGTATCATACATGAAAGTATCTTAATAAAACAGTATCACATACATAAACTATAACCCAATAAAATAACAGTATCATAGAAGACTTGTAACGAAAATTTTAAGAGTCGATAGAAACTTCATTGATATATTTTTATCTTTGATATTGTTTTATTACGATAATATTTCAACCTATAATATTGTTATTTAATCTATGATAATGTTATTTTATTGGGTTATTAAAAAAATTAAAAATCATGATACTGTTTTATTTGATGTGGGCCATTAGATAATGTTAGTCATGTGTGTTGTTTGATACTGTAATATAATAAAACAGTATCACAAAAAATAATATCATAACAAAAACGAGCATAGAATTCGCATACGTGCTCAAAATTTCTATTATAATATGTCTTCGGAATCGTCTCGACGAGCCGATAAAGACTAGTGGCTTTATCACTGTTAATGATGGATTTTAGTCGTTTGAAATCGTCTCTTTAGCTTAAAACGACAATCTTTAGTTTGTCATACTAAAACAGTATCACAGATAAATGTATCTTAATATATCAGTATCATACATGAAAATATCTTAATATAATAGTATCACTTACACAAACTACAACCCAATAAAATAATAGTATCATAGGTTAAAACATTATTATAATAAAACAGTATCAAAGATAAAAATATAGTATAAGTATATTATATCACTTTATCTAAATAAAACAGTATCATAGATATTTTACTAGTTAAAGTAATTATATTGTTCTTAAAATACTCAATTAGTACTACAAGATCATTGATATTATTTGCATTCAATAACATTATCATAGATTAAAATAGTATCATAAATGTTTTACTAGTTGAAGTAATTATATTGTTCTTAAAATGCTCTATTAGTAGTATAATACCATTGATGCTATTTACATTCAATAACATTATCATAGATTAAAACAATATTATAGATTGAAATATTGTCATAATAAAACAGTATCAAAAATAAAAGCATAGTGTAAGTGTACCATAACACATTATCTATATAAAACATTATCATAGACAAAATAGTATTATATATAAAACTAAGTACAAGATATTTTAATAGTTGAAATAATGATACTGTTTGCATCCAATAATAGTATCATAGGTTGAAACAATATCATAGAAAAAAGTATCATATATAAAACTAAATACAAGATATTTTAAAATGATCCATTAGTAGTGTTTACATTCAATAAAACAGTATCATATATAAAACTAAGTACAAGATCATTGATATTGTTTGCATTCAATAACAGTATCATAGGTTTAAATATTATCATAAAACAGGTGCAAAGACAAAAGTATGGTACAAATATACTAATGTACACTATCTAAATAAAACAATATCATAGATAAAATAGTATCATAATAGAACAGTATCATTGAATTAGGAGTATGTTGGTCTTTTAGCGCTA
Source organism: Forsythia suspensa (assembly GCA_023638005.1). Lineage (NCBI taxonomy): Eukaryota > Viridiplantae > Streptophyta > Magnoliopsida > Lamiales > Oleaceae > Forsythia > Forsythia suspensa. Next base: position 51,261,759 of record CM042666.1, read on the forward strand.
AATTGTGACTTTAATTTAAGGGTAATTATATTCACACAACACTTTTTATTTTTTGCACCACATTTTAATTATATTTGACATTCTTAATCTTTTAACATTATAGCACTCATGTCCCCAACTTTTTTATCACATTTTTATCTTCAACTTTTTATTAATTAGCACATTTTGTGTTTGATAACGATTTTCGTCAAAAATATTTGTTGAGAATTCATAAAAAAAACTTATTTTTCTGTCATATTTTAAAAAAAATAGATACAAAAATACGATAAAATATTTTTTCCTCATTTCAAAGCACGTAAACAAAATATCTTAACAGAAACAATTATCAATGATGAATTGTGCTAATTAACGAAAGTTGAATATAAGAATTCGATGACAAAAAGTTAAAAATATAATTGCAATAATGAACAAAAGTTGAGGATCTTAAATACAATTAAAATGTGGATGCTTTATAACAAATTGTAGTGTGAATATAATCACCCTTAATTGAATTAAGTTTTGATTATATGACTTTAGAGCCCATAAGTATAACAATAGTGACCGATCATGAATTTATTCAAAAAAAAAAATCCATCCTAAAACAATTGGGCCAGCCCGAGACAAGCCCTTTAGCCCGGCAGGTGAATTGTGCTAATTAACGAAAGTTGAATATAAGAATTCGATGACAAAAAGTTAAAAACATAATTGCAATAATGAACAAAAGTTGAGGATCTTAAATACAATTAAAATGTGGTGCGCTTATAACAAATTGTAGTGTGAATATAATCATCTTAATTGAATTAAGTTTTGATTATATGACTTTTGTGAAGTATAAGATATATGATAGTGATCGATCATGAATTTATTCAAAAAAAAATCCATCATAAAACAATTGGGCCAGCCCGAGACAAGCCCTTTAGCCCGGCGGGCTAATTGGTCTGGGCCATATAAGCCCAATTTTTTGGGCCAGTTTTTATTGGTCCAACCCGGCTATGCGGGCTAGCCTATTGGGCTGGGCCAATCTGCCAATTCTAGCTACTTGGGTGGCAAGGCCGCTGTTCCAAAGCTTGAAAGATTTAGCTTCTTTGGCAAATTTTTAGTGGATATTACACCCACTACTTATAAATATTAAAATAATTCTAAATCTAACAATTTATCTTATTTATTCCAAAATACTACATAATTAATATTATATTAATTAATAAAATAATGAATTATAATCAAAGTACTATTTCCACGTGAATTCATTTAAATTTGTTTTTGAGTCCTTGATTATTTGCACAATAAGTCCTTCATTTTTATAAAATTTTTACTTTAGTCCTATACTTCCTCTTTCATTTCAATTTAGTCCTTTTTTTTGCAACTCAAGTCCTTCAACTTTTAAATTTGTACAAGTTGGTCCCTATATTTATACTTTTATATCAATTTAGTCCTTTGTATCACTATTTGATCTGATGTTACAAAATGATATTTTGTATAACCTGAATATGTTACATATTATATTATGTTATTTTACACATCACATATTATACGTGAATTGGTATTACGTATCATCGATGTTACGTATGTTACAAATGATGAAATCAATAGTTTTATTTATTAAATTTAACATTGTGTTACATATCTATATCATACTATAACGAACTTATTAAGTTTAGAGTTGATTTTGCGGTTAATATGAGTTGTAACAATTTCTGCTTAGTATCGCAATCTGTTACAAATGTTACAAATCATATCACAGATCATTTGTTTGATACAAATGTTACAAATAATATTTTGTATCATTGAATATATTACATTTTATATTATGTTATTTTACACAATACATGTATATACTTAATTAATATTTTGTATCATTTGATATTTTATATTTCAATTTGTAACACAGATTGTTACAAAATATCATTTGTAACATTTGTATCAAACATTGATACACAATATCATTTGTAACATATGTATCAAATAGTGATACTATAAAGGACTAAATTGATATAAAAGTATAAATATGGGGATCAAGTTGTAAAAATTTAAAAGTTGAAGGACTTAGGTTGTAAATAAAAGATGACGAAATTGAAATGAAAGAGGAAGTATAGGGACTAAAGTGAAAATTTTATAAAGATGAAGGACTTGTTGTGTAAATAATCAAGGACTCAAATACAAATTTAAGTGAATTCACGTGGAAATATATATTTTGTGGTATATATTTGATTTTAATTTATTATTTTATTAATTAATATAATTTTAAGAATGTAGTATTTTTAGAATAAATTTGTTAAGTTGATAAAATTAGAATTATTTTTAAAAAGTGGTTTATTTATGAAAAAATTTCCAAATTTTATTACTTTTTTAGCAAGGAGAATTGGAAGAGAATGCTCTTCTTGGATGGATTTTTCTCCTTCTGCTATTACCATGGATTCAAGAATTTTTCGACAGATGAAAATTGGAAAATGTCGTGTAGTTGTGGTATTGTTATTCCAAAGTTGGATTGAAAATCTAATTTTTTTTTTTTTTTTTTTTTTTTATTTTATAGTGTTTTGAAATATATACAATATATTTAGAACAAAAATCAATGTGCAGGAAGTTTTCAATTTTAGTAAATATAGATGTGCTGGGCATAAATATTTTCAACTTCTAAACGAGTTGATTCCAAGTTTTCTTACATTTCCAAGCCCACTACCTATTTCAAGTGGTCCAAAGAAAAATCAATGAAATTTCATGGCGATTGCTTCCTGCTAATAATGGCTACTAATGGTGTGTTTGATTTTGGTTAAAATTAATTTTTTTTTTTTTTGTAAAAATTGATAAAAGTAAATTAAATGTGTAGTTGAAAAGTTATAAAAAGATATAGGTTCTATGAAATATATAATTATAATTAATAATTAACTTTCACTTCAATTTTTTATAAAATTTTAATTGAAATGAAATAAACCCTAATTATCAAAAACTTTGTTGGATATGTCCAAATCATTGAACCCAGAAAGTTGATATCTTAACTCAAATTAAATAATTTACACAAATTGATATCTTCCCTTAAAATTAAAAAATAAAAGTATAAAACAAGTCGTGCTTGTCATTGTTTTGACTGTTACTTAAAAGAAAGTTTACTTTATTTAGACTTAAATAATACGTTTTAGGATGAGCAAAAGAAAAGATAAATAAGAAAATCAAAGTTAAGACGTTCGTTTGTACAATCGTGTAGGGAAATCTTTCTAATCTCGGGAAAAGAAATTTCCCCGACTAAGAGGAAATAGGGGAGGGATGGGATACCCCCCCCCCCCCTCCCCGTCCCCCCCCTTTTTGTTTTGCCTTAATAGGGGAAATCTCTTTTCCCCGTACACTGTATTAGAAATGTATATATATTAAAAATAAAAATAAAAATTATGAAAATATTTTTGTCTAAGATTAGAAGAAAGAAAAGTTACTTTTGAGTAAGTTTATCTATACTAATCTAAAAGGAGCTTAAATGGAGAAATATTTTTGGACAAATATTGTCATCATTAATATTTTATATTTCCTAAATTGTCCTTGAGTTAATGTTACAATTGAACTCCTAATTTAGTATTTATAACCACATATAGTCTTAGAAGTTGAAAAGGCTAAATCTCTATTTATTATATTTAATTACTGAATTTTGAAAATATTTTCTTTGAATTGTGATAACGGATTTTGTCAGTTACAAGATTAATAGTAATTGACATTTCACCAACAATTTATTCATCTTATTTAAGGTTTAATTTGAAGTTTAATGTTGTTTTATTTAAAATAATTATGTAGTTTGTGATGTCCATAAAGACTTCATTTGAAGATTTATATTTGTGATTGTGGTTTTTGTTAGTTAATATGAATAATCCTCTTTCAATGCTTTTCTTTTTTTAAAAAAAAAAATAATAATAATAACAATTTGTGTTGGGCTATAAAGGTTACAGTGTATTTTTTAATTATTGTGCATGCTCATGCGTATTTGTATATTGTTTACATATCTAATTGACTTGCGGCTTTAGATTTTCTAGACGAAAAAAACTTTGTAGGCTAACTTTAATAATGATTTTAATCTACTGTTGATACGTATTATTTCTATTATTCTTTTTTATACTTTTGAATTGAATTGTTATCTATTTTGTTTAAACTAATTTTTCTTAATTATTTATGCTCCGACGTGAATAAGACGCTTAAATCGTTAAAATATTTAGTTTTGATAATATTACTTTATTTTTTCATTACAATTTGGATAAGTTCACGTGAAGATACCTGAACCTTTGAATTGTGCAAATGAGAATGTTTAATTTTGCTCATTTCTAATGTAAATGTTATTTTGTTTTCTTTTATATACTGATTGATAAGTCCACCTAACTTGAGGTGCTACGAGCCCAAATTGCATGTGATATTTTGGGTTAAAACCTTTTCATAGTTGGAGAGATATATTAAATTACAAAAATTTGTTATAAGTCATTTGTCATCTCATAAAGCAAGAAAATTCAATGAGTTTGAGTGCTCGATATATTTAAGAACTTATGTACACTATTTTTTATTCTTTTTGTTTGTGTTCTTTAATTGACATTATTTGACTATATTACAAACCTTAAAAATGATGTTCAATATTGAGCACATAATTGTAGAAAGTATTTAATTTGTTTGAATACAACAACAAACATTATATTTCACCGTATTTTCTAATGTCAGATTTTTGTATTTTAATGCGGTATTAAATTAAGTTATAATTATTTAAATATTTGAATAAACATATATCTCACAACACCATTATTAAATCACGTGCAACGCACGTTTTACATACTAGTTCCTACAAAAATGTAATATGCAACTTATCTTATTTTAAGTAAGAAATTTATTTATTTTTAAAAATAATTCTTATGTGTGTCAAAATAAGTAACTTATATTTTTTTTTAACTTGATTAAAAAATTTAATTATTTTAAAAATTATTTATTTACATATGAGTAGATTTACTTATTTACTTATAAATAAATTTACTTTTTGTCTAGAACATCTTTGAATAATTTATTTTTCTTTTACTTTCAAGTAAAAGAAGTTACTTTTTAAAGTATCTCTTACGTTATTATCAAAATAAGTAACTTACTAATTTTTTTTATTAATAATAACATGTTAAAATAATTATATGGTCTAAACTCATCTCATAAAGCATGTTATTTTAGTTCGATTGATTGAAAGAAAATAAGCTTCTTGAATTATTTTAATCTAGATATTATTTGTATCAAATACTGAATATAATTAAATTAATTTTTATCTTCTTTCAATCAATCCAACTAAAATAATCCAAGAAGCTTATCTTGATTTTTATAATTGGATTATTATAATGAATATAATTAAATTGATTTTTATCTTTTATTATTTCAGTTCGATTGATTGAAAGAAGATAAGCTTCTTGCATTACAACACACCAAATGACAAGAATTTTTTTCCCATTGTATTAATATTGTGGTACTTAATTTGAGATGCAATTTTACTTAATTTCCCATTGAACTGATTTATTTATTTTCAAAAATACACTCGTTAACTTCAAGTCTAGGAGGTGAAGTCTAATTCACTTTAAATGGAGATTCATCACAAATCAAAATCAACTTTAATGGTTTTAAAAAGAAAAAAAAAAAAAAAAATCAACTTCAATTATAATTTATGACTGTTTTTTATTGACTCGAAAGTCTTCTTTTTTACCCTCTAAAATAAAACAAACAAAGCAGGCCCAATAAAATATCAAATAACTTAAATTTTTAAACAAGTTGATTCAGCAGTTTCTTGCGTTCACAAAATCAACGTCTTATTATTAATTCCAAGTGGCCTTAAGAAAAATCAATGAAATTTCATCATATTTTGTCCATGGAGGTTGCTTCAGGCCAATGAGTTATTTATTATCAAAGACTTGGTTGGATATGTCAATATCATAGAACCCACAAAATTAGTTAAATTGAATAATTGAGACAAAAATTGATAACTTTTGATTTAGTTGTTGAAAATTTTTTATTTAGTTGTTGAAAATTGATACCAAAAATTTATGTATGAGGAGAAAATTCTGACAAAGTTAGACGACTATTTAAACTGTTAAATTAAAAATTAAGACGACCAATTAGGCCAAAACTTTAATAGCAAGCTCAATATAGGCACATAGCGTCAACGCACCCTCCTCGACAGTTTCCAAGTGATGCTTGAGGCTGATGTCTGATGAATTTAGTGGTGTCTCAAAAATTAAACGCTTATAAAATAGTTTAGGATGATATTTGCGTCTACAACACGTATTTCAACACAAAGTCTTTTTAAATACCAAGGAATATGACATTTTTTAATATCAAATAAGTTAAACTTTTAAACGAGTTGATTTAATAATTTTTGCTTTTGCAAAATCTACCACCAATTCCAAGTGGCCAAAAGAAAAATCAATGAAATTCCATCTTTTTGTCCATGCATAGCTAAAAGTCCACGGAGGTTGCTTTTAGTGCTAACGAGTACTACTAATTATCAAAGACTATTGGATATGTCCAAATCGTAGAACAAACGAAAAAGTAAAAAATTACTTTTAAGTAAACTTTTTATTTGGAAACAAGTTTGGATTACTTAATTTTCTTGTTTTTAAGTAAAAAACTTTCTTATTTTAAAAAAAGCTCTAATTTACTGTCTAAATAAATAAGTTACTTATTTTCAATTTTGATCAATAAAATTAATTTATCTATTCTAAACTTTATTTTCAGGTAAGTGTACTTTTTAAGCTTATTGAAATCTGCGCAAGTCGTGCTGGAGAATACGTTTTTGGGATGAGATGAAGAAAAATACAAATAAGATAATGAAAGTTGTTGTTTTAAAAGATATTTTGTTTATAGTATTAATACTCTTCAATGGGTGCTTAATTTGAGATGTATTTCACTTAATTTTTCCATTTTAGTGATTTTTTTTCTTTTAAAAATAACCATATATCTTCCACTAAAAATATATGAAGTGAAGTCTTAAACACTTTAAGTCGAGAGTTATCAGATCATAATCAATTTTAATTTCTCGCTACTTTTTTTTATTGACTCAAAAATCTTTTTTTGCAAGTTCACACCCGATAATGGAATTCCATGTCAATAATTTGTAACTTTTTTATTGACTCAAAAGTCTTCCTTTGTAAGTCTACTCCCGATAATAGAATTTTATGGTTAATAAATGTTGTCAATAACTAAAATTCCAAATCATTGGACCACTCAACAATAAATCAATCAACGTGGATTTAAAAAAGTGTGACCCAAAATACTAATTCCAGTTGTTGTCAAACCCAGTCCAGACATTGATCTAGACAAAGAGGTGGATTATTGGATTGATGGTTCAACCGATGATTTGGTGGTTCAACTGGTGAATCAATTCATGTCAAACCGATAAATCTATTTTTGTTAAATATAAATCATGAATTATTACACTCAAAAAATTAACATTTTATTAATTTTGTTACTAAATATCATTCTGCAAGTCCAAATCAAACAAAACACTATATATATATATATATATATATAATATATATATATACCATTATCACTATCGAAAATATATTTAACAAAATAAGTACGAGATTAATAGTATAATCAACTAATTCTTATAAAAAATAACATAAATTATTGTAATTTATTGCATTAACATCTCATTGATAGAGTTCTCATTGTAATTTATTGCATTAACATCTCATTGATACAGTGGAGAAGTACTTGGTGAATCTTTTGGTTAGAATATGGTAATAAAAAAAATTGAAAAATTTCATTATGTAATGACCCGGATGGGTCACTAGGTGGTCAAATTAAGAGAATCAAACCAATTGGAGCACCGAATCTCTAGTTTTTCGATCGGACCAGCCCGGTTTAATAACACTGCTAATCCCTACATTTGGGAGGTTGCATGGTTAGTGGTGTAGTTTTTATGTGGAAATTTATAAACTAGACAAATGTAAAGAGTGATTTTTGAAAATGGCAACTTTTAATAATATTTGTAAAATGATAATTTTTAGATGTAAAAAGTCATATATATCATTTTACAAAAATGACAAGATCTTTATTTTTTTGACTTCCAAGAAAAGTTATCTACTGATTTTTTTACGATAGTTGAATTGATAAATGATAACTTGACCTGTTGTTCGACAGCAGTTCAATCCACTATTTTCGTTTGCTTTTTCCGTTTTCACATTTTTCTTCTTCAACCAAATGTTAATCTATAAACTCAATCTCTTCCAACAATTTTTGAGTAATTATATTCAACATATTTTCATATCTAAAAACAACAAAAACTATTCTAACACAAAACTTATTGAATTTTTGTTCTTTTATAACCCAAATTAAGCTATCAAAAATCTTGAGTTGGGTTGGATGGTAACTAGCGGTGGCACGAGGTGTTAAAAAAAGATTCACTTTGAATTTTTATGTGGAATTATAGATCTGATTTTGAATTAATTTTGAATATATTTCAATGAGATATATAACGATTTTATTTAATATTTTAAGGGTATTTTTTTTTGTCTAAAATGACCATTTCTGAAGTTATAAAAAAGTCTACCATATATATTTGAAAAGTACCACTTGCATATGGATATTTTATATAATTTTCTCCTTTTTATTTTAAGGGTTGATTTATGAAGTAGTTATAAAAATCTACCATATATATTTGAAAACTACTACTTGCACATGGACATTTTATATAATTTTCTCTTTTTTATTTAATGATTGAGGGGAGGGGAGAATTGAGGTGGTGTGGTGTGGGGTGGGATTAGCACCCACATCTCCTTTATTCGGTTATCCACAATGTAGCATAATTTTGTCTATGTGAAACAATATGATATATCAACTTGACATAATTCTAAGTCAGATAATCAATTAAAGACAAATAACTATTTAGATGTTCAAATTAAAAAAAAGAAGTGCTCGTCACTCAACAACTAGAACATGTCACTTGGTCAAGACTTATAGTTGCGACCCTTGGTAGGCCTAGAAGGCATGAACTTGAAGAAGATGGGTATAACTAGAGCTACATGACTAGTTAGGCAAGTCAAGGGAAGATAAACAAGGCTGCATGTCCTTGTGTAGCAAGCTCAATAGAGATACAAGACTACAAAGGTTAAAAGCACACGTCAAGGCACCCTTCTCAAAAGTTTTCAAACAGGGCCTCGAGGCTGGCGATTGATGAGTTTGATGATCAAGTCTCAGGCACTATGCACTCAAAAAGTGTGTTAAGGTGACATTTGGCATGTTCAACACACAACTCAATACAACATCTTCTCAAATACCAAGAAAGAATAGATTATCAAATATCAAATGACTGAAACATTTGGCATCCCACGGTGGAACTCACAACTCAATACACGTGTCTTCTCAAATACCAAGACAAAAGTCAAAGATAGATTATCAAATATTAAAAAACTCCCACCGACTTAAAACTTTGAACAAATTGATTCAACTTCTTGCTTTTACGAAATCTACTGCCAATTCCAAGTGGCCCAAAGAAAAATCTGTTCACAAAATTTAAAATTATTTTATATATTATTGAGGGTTAATTTTATCAATCGTCACTGAAGTTATCTTCAAATTACAAAATAATCACTGAAGTTCAAAAGTTTAGTAATAGTCACTGAAGTTAAAAATCATTTCACTAATGGTCACTCCATTAAATTTATAATTTAAAATGGTGATGTGGCATTTATTTATAACATAGTAGTCCATGTACTTTATATAATATTCACTTTAGTTCATATATTTCAATTAAGTCCTCAAAAATTGTATCTTAAGTCTTTAATCTTTTACATCTTTACACTTTGGTCTCCAAATTTTCAATTATCTTTCAGTTAAGTCCTCTAAAAATTGCATCTTAGGTTTTTCAATTTTTTACATCTTTGCACATTGGTCCCCAAATTTTCAATTATCTTTCAGTTAAGTCCTCTAAAAAATTGTATTTTAGGTCCTTTAACTTTTTACATCTTCAAACTTTGATCCCTCAAATCCTTGATTTTCATGGCCAAAATAAATGTAATTTTAGTGGTCAAAATAAGTACACTTTCAATTAAATTTTTAACTTTATACTCGAATTTTTACTTAAACGAACAAAATAATATAATTATTAAACTTTTAGTGGTCAAATAAGTGTAGAATTTACACTTATCACTTAGGTTGACCACTAAAAGTAGACATTTTAGTGGTTAAATAATATTATTTTGCTCGCTTAAGAAAATTTAATCAATGATTTAATTGAAAGTGCACTTATTTTGACCACTAAAATTAAACTTATTTTGGCCACTAAAATCAAGGATTTGAGGGACCAAAGTTTGAAAATGTAAAAGTTGAAGGACCTAAGATACAATTTTTTGAGGACTTAAATGAAAGATAATTAAAAATTTGAGGGACCAAAATTTGAAGATGTAAAATTTGAAGGACTTAAGATGCAATTTTTAAAGGACTTAACTGAAAGATAATTGAAAATTTGGAGACCAAAGTGCAAAGATGTAAAAAGTTGAAGGACCTAAGATGCAATTTTTGAGGACTTAATTGAAAGATAATTAAAATTTGGATACTAAAATATAAAAATGTAAAAGATTAAAGACCTAAAATACAATTTTTGAAGGACTTAATTGAAATATAAGAACTAAAGTTAATATTATATAAAGTACATGTACTACTACGCAATAAAAAATACCACATCATCATTTTAAATTATAAATTTAATAGAGTGACTTATTAGTATGAAAGGATTTCTAACTTCGATGACCACCATCATCGAAACTTTTGAACTTCAATGACTATTTTGTAATTTAAGATAACTTCAGTGACCGTTGTTGAAATTAACCCATATTGTTGCATACCAAAATGGGGAAAAAAAAAAAAAAAATGGAATTCCATGGCGGTTGCTTCCCAATGATCAAAGACTTTGTTGGATATGTCCAAATCATTGAACCCAGAAAAAGTAGCTCAAATCAAATAATTTACACAAAAATTGATAACTTCCCTAAAATAATAAAACAAACATACTTGACATTGTATTGATTGTTACTTATTAAAAAAATATTTACTTTTTTTTTTTTTAGTGTCTGATTGATTTTGTTATTAATTAAAATTTTAACAAATTTTAATAAAGATGATGAAATGTATAAATGAGAAAAATTGATAAAAGTTATGAGTTCTATAAAATGTTTAGTTAAAATTAATTGTTGATTTTGACTTAAATTTTTATCAAATTTTTAAGCAAAACCAAACAAAAGGCATAGAGAAACATGCTATGAGTCAGTGCTGGCAATACGTTTTAGGATGATCGTAAAAAAGAGAAATAAGAAAATAAAAGTTATTGTTTTTATGGTGTATTTGGTACATCGTATTGGATTTGGCAGGACATGATTAGAAATGATAGGATCAAGGCGGATTGTATTATGGTGGATTATGGTGTATTGTTCTAATACGACGTTCGGTGGTACACCGTATTAGAAATATATATGTATTGAAAATAAAAAAATTTATGACAATATTTTTGTCTAATAAGATTAGAAAAAGAAAAAGTAATTTTTCCCCTACAAAAATGTAATGGATAACTTATCTTAATTTTAAGAAATTTACTTTTTTAAAAGTAATTCTTATTTTTGTGTCAAAATAAGTAACTTACTTATTTTTAATTTTGATTAAAAAGTTAATTATTTTAAAACTTATTTTTATTTATGAGTAAATTTACATATTTATTTATAAGTAAATTTATTTTTTTGTCTACAACATGTTTGAATAGCATTTTTTTTTTAATCTCAAGTAAAAGAAGTTACTTTTTAAAGTATATCTTACATTATTATCAAAATAAGTAACTTACTTATTTTTGTTTTATTAATTATAATAAAATGGTGAAATAATAATATTGTCTAAACTAATCTCATAAAGCACGTTATTTTAGTTCGGTTGATTGAAGGAAGATAAGCTTCCCGAATTATTTTAATTTAGATATTATTTGTATGAAATACTAAATATAATTAAATTAATTTTTATCCAGTGTAATACAACATGGCAAAAGACAATGTGCCCTTAAAGAATTATTCTTTTTCGTGGTATTAATATTGTGGTGCTTAATTTGAAATGCAATTTTACTTAATATCCCCATTGAAATGATCTATTATCTTTCAAAAATACACTCGTTAACTTCAAGTTTAGGAGGTGAAGTAATCACTTTAAATGGAGACTTATCACAAATCAAAATCAACTTTAATGGTTTATAAAAAAAAAAAAAAAAGAAGAAGAAGTAGAAGAAGGAAACAATCAACTTCAATTTTAATTTATGACAACTTTTTATTGACTCGAAAGTCTTCGTCTTTGCTCTATACAATAAAACAAATAAGGCAGACTCAATAAAATACTAAATAACTTAAGCTTTCAAACGAGTTGATTCAACGGGTTCTTGCGTTTACAAAATCCACGCCTTATTCCCAGTGGCCTTAAGAAAAGTCAACGAAATTTCATCATTTTGACCATGAAGGTTGCTTCCGGCCAATGAGTGTTATTTATTACCAAAGACTTTGTTGGATATGTCTATACCATAGAACCCACAAAAGTTAAATTGAATAAATGAGATAAAAATTGATAACTTCGCTTAAATAATAATGCAAATGGTGCTGGATATTTGTATTTAGAGCATGTTTGACTAAGCTCAAAAGATTCAGTTATAAGTAAATAAATTTCCAAAAATATATTTTGTATTAGTGACAGTCAAATAATTTACTTCTTTTTTACTGTAAGGTTAAACTAACTTTCTTTCACTTAAAAGTAAAAAAAAAAAAAAATTAAACTAAAGCAAGTCCCGGGACGATCAACTAGACTGCACAACCTCATAAAGAAAGCTGAATAGAGGCACAAGCCAACAAAGTTTAAAAACTAGCATAAGTCAAGGCACCCTCATCGACAGTTCTCAAATGATGTCTTGAGGCTGATGGGTAACGAGTTTGGCTATTGAGTCTCAAACATTATGTACTCAAAAAAATGTCTTAAGATGACATTGGCATGTTCGACACGCAACTTAGCAAAACCTCTTCTCAAATATCAAAGAATAAGACATTCTCAAATATCAAATAATATAAACTTTTAAATGAAATGATTCAATAATTTATTACATTTACAAAATCCACCACCTATTCCAAGTGATCCAAAGAAAAATAAATGGAATTCCATAATTTTGTCCATGCATGGCGTAAAGTCCATGGAGGTTGCTTCCTGGTTATGAGTTCTTTAAAATTGTCAAAGACTTCGTCAGATGTGTACAAATTATAGATCCCACAAAAAAGTAACTCAAACCAACCAATGAATACGTCACATAATTTTCCCATTAAAGTGATGTTTTCTTTCAAAAATACCCCGGTTGACTTCAAGGCATGAAGTAAAATCTTAGAAGTATATTAAAGTTATTAAGAGTATGTTTGTCTGTGAAGAATATTGATCTAATCTCTCGGTAGACATTGTTATAATATTCACCGAAACAAGTGTCATGCAATTATTGCATGAGTGTAAATGCCTACTTTATACTCATGCAATAAGTACATGACACATATCCCGGTGGAGATTATAACAATGCCCACCGTATGCATTAGAACGGGACTCTGTCTGTGAATACTTATAAATTAGTCTTACAATATTAAAGTCTATCTAATTTAGGATTTTGTTTGCATCTTTTCAGGGATTAACAATTCTCCCTAGAAGTACAATATTATATCTCGGCCTCCCTCAAGCAATAATTTATCATTTGAGTCGAAAAAGATTAAAAGATCCATCGAGGTTGAACTCTTCTATCATGGGCATAACCGCATTGAGAGCCAACCTCAATTCTTTTGATAGAGTTTCATTCCAAGAGATTAACCTATTAGATGTAGTGATACGATTCCCTTATAAGTATATTATGAACCCTATGTCTAGCCGTTTTGTTCACATTTTCTCAAAACACGATGTAATTTCATGGAAGGTGGGGTGGGATTGACACTCATTATCTCCTTGATTTGGTTATATACAAAGTGACATATTGTGTGCATGACAATGTGAGACCTATAGATATGGTATAATTAAAGTTAAATAGTCAATCGACGGCCGGATGGCTGCTTAGGTCAAATAAAAAATAAACAAGTGTTTGTCAACGACATGAATATGTCACTCAAGACTCATAGTCGCAGTATCATGGGGGCGCCTTTCTTTCTAGCACAGAAAAGAGCATCGTACGACAGTAGTCTACTCTGTTAGACTACCTTCTGCCTGTTATCGATCATTTTAGTAATGAAAGACAATTTAAAGAAAGCATTGTAATAGAAGATTTAAATGCAAAGAAAATAATTTGTTCATTGATTGATGAAAGTAGAAAATTACAATATCTGGTGCAAGGGGTAAACACCAACGAGCTTGACAAGGTTTCAATACCAACTATCTCCTATAATAACTTAAGTAAGAAAAACTAAGTTACATAAGTAGACATTTAAAAGCTAAAGAATCATAACGAAAAATAAACTATTACAAACGAACGGAACTAACAACTGAAATTAATATTTACAAAGTGCAACCGAAGTTGGGCAAATGCAGCTGCAAGTGGTGTCAGGAGGCTAAGTATAGCTGCAGGCCCTGATATTCTCCTCCTTTTGATTTGGCGATGTCCTCGGCGCCATCTTTGCATGATATTCTTCAAGTAGAGGTTTGAAGGCTCCAAAGTCTTTAACTCTTTCCCAAGTATTCTCCTCGCTGCTGTATCTACTCTATTTAACTAAGTACTCTGATGATCTTTCTTGGAAGTCCGAGTAACTTGGTGATCAATAATAGCTTCAGCAATCCTCTTACCTGTTTTCTTCAATTCAAATTCAGGTCGCTTTTGCTTATTTCTGGATGCGTCCTCCTTATCTACAAAATATGGTTTGAGTGCAATAACATGAAGGACATTATGGGTTTTGTACCATAAAGGAAGTTCTAAATCCATTTCATGATAGGTAATGGCCCGATATATTTTGTCATCAATCGATAATCTTTCCCTCTTATTGCCTTATAATTGTTTTGGGAGTTTCACCATCACCATATCTCCCACGTTGAATTCTAGGAAATGACGTTTCTGATCAGCAACTTTTGTACCGTTTCTTTGCTTTCTCAAGATAACTCTGAGCAATTTCAACATTTCGTTTCCATTTTTGAGAGAAGCTCTTAGCTTGAGAAGACTTGGTACTTTGATCAATGTCCACAGTATGAGAGAGTAACGATTGTTGGCCAATAACAATCTCAAAAGGACTCTTATTGGTGGAAAAGCTCTTTTGGGCATTGAAGCAAATCTGAGTCGTATCCAAGAGTTTCACCCAGTTTTTCTACGAAGTAGAGATAAAGTGCCGAAGATATTCTTCCAGCATAGAATTAAACTGCTCCGTATGTCCGTCAGATTGTGGGTAAAAACAAGAACTCATGCTCAAAGTTGAACCAAGGAGTTTGAACAACTCGGTCCAAAATGTGCCGGTGAATCGATGGTCTCGATCACTGACTATATCTTTAGGTAGTTCCCAGTATTTGACAATGTGCTTGAAGAAGAGGCGAGCGGTCTCTTCGACGGATACATACCTAGGTGCTATGATGAATGTTACATATTGTGATAAACAGTCCACCACAACGATGATAGTGCCAAGATCTCCAACATTTGGCAAGCTAACAATGTAGTCCATCGATACACTCTTAAAGGGTCTAGTTAGAACGGGAAGGGGCTCTAGTAAGCCCGTCTTTTTCTGATGATCTAGCTTATCCTATTGACAAACCAAACAAGTTTTCACATAAGTCGCAATGTCATCCCTCATTTTGGCTAATAGTATGCACGCTCCAACAATACAGAAGTGTGTTCCTCTCTCCAATGTCCCGTCCAAAGCGTTTTGTGGTATTTCGTGATTAAGGATTTCCTCAAATCTCCACCTTTTGGTACATAGAAGCGATTTTCTTTTGTCTTCAATAGACCCTCATCCAACCAGAAATGTCGAGTTTTCCTTGCTTGATGAGGTCGACCAGATAATGTGTTGTAGGGTTCTGTTCCCGGAAGTGCCCGTATTCGGTCCCTTATGGTTGTAGTAATATCCCTCTCTAAAAGAGCGGCCAAGTCAGCCTACCGACTGAGTGTATCTGCCATATGATTGTTGGATCTCGCACGATACTTCAGCACAAAGTTGAACTCTAAAAGAAGTTCCTGCCAACGAGCACTGCTTGCTCGAAAGTTTTGGTTGTGACATGAAGTGACTCACATCAGTATTTTCTATCTTCACAATGAAAGGAAACCCAAGCAGATAGTGACGCCATACTCGAGACAATGGACTATTGCCAACAACTCATTTTCATGCTGAGTAACGTCGCTCTACATTATTTAGCTTTCGGCTCTCATATGCCACCAGATGCCTTTCTTGCATTAGGACTCATCCAAGAGCAAAATCTGAAGCATCTGTCTGCACTTCAAAAGCTTTGGCCATAACTGGTAAGGCTAAAATTGGATCTGTCCACATAGACTCCTTCAGTTTCTCAAAAGTAGCTTGGCATTGAGCCGACCACTCCCAAACTTTCTCATTCTTTGTTAATTGGGTTAGCGGCAGTGCGATTTCTAAATATCCTTTTACAAATCTTCGATAGTAGTTGGCCAACTGAGGAATGAGCGTACATCATGTACGTGCCTTAGCGGTTGCCAATCTTTGATAGCCTTAACCTTCTTAGTATCTATGTGGACTTTTTCTAGCTCAATAATGTGACCTAAAAAGCTGATTGAAGTCTGGGCGAATGAGTATTTCGATGGTTTTGCATAAAGTTCATTTTCTCGTAGCCGAATAATAACTTTTCTCACATGTTGAACATGCTCATCTAGAGTCTCACTGTAAATTACGATGTCGTTCAAGTACACTACCACGAAATCATCCGAAACACCATGAAGTACACGATTCATCATCGCGAGAACATTGTTTGAAGCATTTGTCAAGCCAAAAGGCATAACTTTGAATTCGAATGCTCCGTATCTAATTACTACTGTAGTCTTTAGGAGTAGGCATTTTAACTAGAACCGAAATCGAACCAGAACCTCTGGTTTCGGTCCAGTTTCAAAAAAATAAAATTAGGAACCGAAACTGAGAACTGAGAACCGAACTGAGAACCAAAAAAAACAGATTCGGGTTGGTTCTTAGTTCTTGAACTAGAATCGTGGGTACCCGATTGGAACTAAATTTGTCATTTTTATAATTTTTTTTTACAATTTATTCACCCTAATCCAATGACCCACAACCCAATACTACAGTACTAAAGACAAGAGTTCAAATGTCCAAAACTCAAATTAAAAGTATAAAACGCATCACTCTTAAACTCAAACTCAATTGACCCAATTCCAACTACCCAAATCTCAAAATTTGAATTGATATTTGCTTAGATACTCAATATAAACATTTTCGTCTATCTCGCACTTTCGTTCATCTCTCTCGCTTAACACGTAGTGAGACGGCAAATGTGAAACTCTTCTATAACCAAAACGAATCCTCAATTTTAAAAAGTAATTTTCTTTTTTCTAACTATAATTTATGAGTTTATAATTTTGGTCTCTATTCTTCCACTTAATATTTATATCTTTTAGAATTTGTTCTAATATCTAATGTACTTCAATGTTAACGAGTTTGTAATTTTTAATTCAAAACATGTTGTCAACTCACGATTTTAAAATAAAATGTTATAGGTAGAACCGAACTCGAACTGGATCTCGAACTTGCTAGTATCCGGACCTTAGATGAATTTTTGTGTAGTACTTCGCCCTGCTCAGACGGTTGAAGCAATCTGCCACTAGCAGAATCAAATAACTATTTTATATTGTGATTTTGTTCAGGGCTCGATTGTCACAGCACATCCAAAGAAAACCACCAGCCTTTTTCTAAAATAGCACTAGAGCTCCGTATGGTGATTTCGCAAACACGATAATCCCACTGTCCAACATTTTAGCCAATTGCTTCCAAAGCTCCTCTAGCTCAGGTTGAGCCATGCGGTAGGGAGCTCTAGTAGGAGACTTGGCACCCGGTATAAGTTCAATTTCATGATCAATAGTCCTCTTTGGCGACAATCTCCTTGGCAATTCATCCGACATGACATCTTCAAATTCCTGTAGAAGCCTTTTAACAAGTTTTGGGATATGGCCAGTTGCTTCATGAATCTCTTCTAGTCAAAGAGTACACAAAAACGAAGGCTCATTCTGCTTGAAGCCCTTACTGAAATACATGGTTGAGATGCCCTTTTCACCCATTTTCCCAACTAACGTGGGGATGACACATGGCTTACTCTCCCATCATCATCAAAGAATCAAAAATGGCAACACTGCTGTCTTTGTATCCCGAATAAAACTCCAATTCCAAAATCGACTTGAAGTCATCTATCTCGAACTACGGACATATTAGTCTTTATTTCAAAAGGACCAATTTTAATGAGCATAGACATGGCTACTCCGACAATCGGTTGAGCCACCGAGTTGATTGCCTTGACCTTTGCACTACTTTTCTCCAGCACAAGCCTGAAGCACTCTACTTCGGGACTTGCAAGGTAGTTGTAAGTAGCACTAGTATCTACCATGGCCTTGATTGGTTTCCCATCAATCTTCACATCAATGTACGTCAAGTTTTTAGCCCTGCAAACATGAGGTTTCAGCTCTTCTTTTGCTACCTTTTTTAGGGACACATCACCCTTTTCAACACTTTGTGCGATATTATGCTGCATCGGTGCGAGAATGCCCCAATGACATCTGGTCTTCCTTAGAATCAACATTGCAATGATTGGCGGCACAATGGAATGTCTTGTTTCAAACCCGATGCTCTATTTTTCAATTGGCTCAATGCATTCACAAACTGTTTCTGAGGGCAATCCTTCACCCGGTGAGGCCCTCTTCGCATAAAAAGCACCCATTCTTTCTAGGTGTAGCAATTGATTTTCTCTTTAGCGTCTTTTCTTTGTTCCAGTGGCCACCTTGATGTTTACCATGATAGTTGCCCGATGGCCTCCCTATGGTGAGAATATCATTCTCTTCCATTTGAGTTTGATGTTGGCTTGAAGGGTCTATTTCCTCTCCCTTGGGTTTGGCTATTTATTTACAATTGCTCTTTTTCTCGGGTTCTGATTGATAGTCTATCAAGCATTCGGTAGCTCTCATTGACGTGCTTACATAAGGCAACTTCTGTCTTTGGAGTTTGGTTCTTGTCCATGGTTTTAGCCATTCCATGAATATGAAGAGCTTGTCCTTTTCAGACATGTCTCGGATGTCCAGCATATGCCCAAAAAAAGTTTTCACGTAGTCCCATGTGGAACCAATATATTTTAGTTCTTGTAGTGCCCGTTGGGCCTGAAAAAATATATTTTGATTGCTTCTTTGAGAAGATCCCATGTATCTATCTGGGTCCTGCTGGTCTGAATATTAACATATTTTGTTCGCCACCATAGTTTTGTATGTCCACCCAGATACATAGTAGCTATCGTCACCCTTCTTGCCCCATCTTCAATATTGGCGGCAAGAAAATATTGTTCCATGTTGAACAAGAAGTTCTCGACTTCTTTTGCGTTGCATGCTCCCACCATAGGTGCGCGGTTCTGGAATTCTGAGCCTAGGTGTATACTCTTGTGCAGGGGCTTGCATATTGCCAACTACACGCTGAAGTATTCGCAATTGAAGTCTCATAGCTTCTATTTCTTTCCGTAGATCGGGAAGGATTGCAACAACATCATCATCATCACTGCGCAAATTATTCGACTCTCATCCAGCTGGATGTTTAATTCATGGATGTCCGCCTCTGCTGTCTCGACTTTTTTCTCCAAGGTCTCGACAGCGTCGCATAACCTAGTAGTTTGTCCATTGAGCACATCCAGACACTGTTTAATACTCTTTTGTGCTCCACCATCTCGGTGGTGATTGATGCATTCGGATCCATCATTTTTTCTCGATGGTCGTGAGCCACAATGATGGGTCTTTTCTTGATGATTTGACAAGTGTTCAAATGAAAGAGTCTGATGAGTTAGCTCATAGTGCCATAATTTTACATCTTGCTGATAATGTAATGAGAAAAGTGAGTGATTGTAAAACTACCCCTCACATTTGGGATAAACTTGAAACTTTGTATCATACAAGGTCCCTTCCAAATAAAATCTATCTTTTAAAAAGGTTTTTTGGCTATAAAATGGATCCTTCTGTGGACCTTGAAACAAATCTTGATAATTTTTCAAAATTGAGTCAAGATTTGGCAAGCCATGGTGAAAAGTTTTCTGATGAGCATCAAGCCATCATTTTACTAAATGCTTTACCTGATACCTTTAAAGATGTGAGAAATGCCATTGAATATGGCAAGAGATTCTTTAACTACAGAGATTGTGGTTAATTCTTTAAGAACCAAGAATTTGGATATTCAACAACAAAATTTGAATTACATCCAAGGGAAGGATTAAATGTGAGAGGTAGATCACTCACTAGACAAAATGGGCACTATGATAATCATCAAACTGGAAAGAAAAAGAATTTTAAAGGAAAAGGTAGGTCAAAGTCTAGAGCTAAAGGTAAGAAGTGCTATGGGTGTGGAAAAATGGGACATTTTATAAAAGATTGCTGGAAAAAGAAAAATGAGCAAAATGATCAAAATAAGGAAGAAGCAAATATTGCCTCTTCTTCCAGTTTTGACATTGCTGAAGTTTATGTTGCCATAAGTCAAATTTAAAATTCTTGAATCAAATCGATTGAAAAATCTATTTTTGAAGGAGAATGGGTCTTGGACTCAGGCTGTTCTTTTCATATGACTTTAAGAAGAGACTGGTTTTCAAATCTGATTGAAAAAATCTTGGTTTAGTAACTATGGGAAACAATATCACCTCAAAGATTTCGGGAATTGGGCTGTGTCTTTACAATTTGAAAATAATCGTATGCGCTTTTTGAAAATGTAAGATATGTGCCTGAAATGAAAAGAAACTTGATTTCTCCAGGTGTACTTGATGATATTGAGTTTTCTGTCAAAATTGATAAGGGTGTGTTAAAAGTGGCAAAGGGTTCTCTTGTGATGTTCAAAGGAGTAAAACAAAATGGAATTTTTGTTGTAAATGCTACTGCTTTAACAAAAAATCATTCTGCTCTTTCTATGATAAATGAACAAAATGATACCCTAAAGTGGCATAAAAGACTTGCTCATGTAAGCAACAAAGGTCTTTCCATCCTAAGTAAGAATGGTGTTTTTGGCAAAGATAAGGTGTCTGATCTGCATTTTTGTGAAACATGCATTTTAGGAAAACATCACAAGTTGCAATTTAAAACTGGTACTCATAAGTCTAAGGAAATTCTTGATTATATCCATTCAGACTTATGGGGACCTTCACCAGTTCCTACTATGGGTGGCAGTGTTTATTTTCTTTCCATAATTGATGATTTTTCAAGAAAGGTTTGGGTTTTCTTATTGAAGCATAAATCTGACACTTTTGAAAAGTTTAAACAATGGAAAACCTTAGTTGAAAATCAAACTGAAAAGAAAATAAAGACACTCGAGAACAGACAATGGCTTAGAATTCTATAATTCTGATTTTGATAACTTTTGCAAATTGCATGGAATTCTAAGACATAGAACTGTCCCCTATACTCTCCAGCAAAATGGGGTGGCAGAAAGAATGAATAGAACACTTTTAGATAAAGTGAGATGCATGATGGTAAGCTCTGTATTACCAAAAAGTTTTTAGGGGAAAGCTGTAATGACTGCATGCTATATTGTAAATCTGACTCCCTCTGCTGCTCTAAATGATAAAACCCCTTTTGAAATGTGGAATAATGTGCCTGCTGATTACTCTATTTTGAGAACTTTTGGTTGTTCTGCCCACTCTCATCAAAGTGAAGGTAAACTTGAGCCTAGAGCTCAAAATTGTGTTTTTTGGGTTATCCTCAAGGAGTAAAAGGGTATAGACTGTGGGCTAGGGGTCTTGGTGGAGTAAAAGTGATAATAAGTAGGGATGTTACTTTTAATGAAAATGATATGCCTTGCTTAGACCCTAAAACAGTTGATGATAGACATGAAAAGAAAAATGATTTTTTCTTGACCATTGCTGATAGAGACTTAGAAAGACCTAATCCAAATTCTGAAATTGAGGTGGAGTCTGATAATAATCAGACTCAAACAGATCTTGAAGATTCTGTTGAAACCTCAACTGACTCTGTTACTGAAGAAAACTTCCATGTCCCTGATGAGAGTAGTCTTAGAAATTACCAGTTAGCAAGGGATAGAGTAAGAAGAAATATAAGAGAGCCACAAAGATTAGGTTTTGAAGATAGTGTTTCTTTTTCTTTCTTGAGTTATCAAGAACTTTGTGAAAAAGAACCAAAATCTTTTAAAGAAGCAATGAGTAGTATCCATTCTATTGAATGGAAAAAGGCTATGATTGAAGAATTGAAATCCCTTAGACAAAACAAAACCTGGGAGTTAGTCTCCAAACCAAACTATAAGTCCATTGTTGATTGCAAGTGGATTTATAAGGTTAAAGAAGGGGTTTCTGATTCTGATCCTGTAAGATTTAAAGCCAGATTACTAGCTAAAGGCTTTCCTCAAAAAGAAGGGGTTGACTATAATGAAATTTTTTCTCCTGTGGTTAAATATACTACTATAAGATTGATGCTTGCTTTAGTTGCTCATTTCAATTGGGAACTTGATCAACTTGATGTGAAAACAGCTTTCTTACATGGTGAGTTAGATGAAAAAATTTATATGTGTCAACCTCCTGGTTTCAAAGATAAGTTGAGACCAACTGATGTTTGCTTGCTGAAAAAATCCTTGTATGGTCTGAAACAATCACCAAGGCAATGGTATAAAAGATTTGATACTTTTGTTCTGTCTTTAAATTTTAAAAGAAGTGATTATGACCATTGTTTATATCATAAATGTGAACCTGAAAACAATATCAGTATATATTTGCTTTTATATGTGGATGATATGCTATTGATTAGTTCTTGTGTAAATCAAATTAAAAGGTTAAAATCTGATTTGTTTTCTGAGTTTGACATGAAGGATTTGGGAAATGCAAAGAGGATTCTTGGAATGGAGATCTTTAGAGATAAAGATCTTCATGAACTGAAACTAACTCAGACTCTCTACATTCATAAAGTCCTTGATAGATTTGCTATGTCTGATGCAAAAGAAGTTAGTATTCCTTTAGGAAACCATTTTATAATTAGCAAAGATGATTGCCCTAAGACTGATGAACAACTTTCTGAAATGAAAAATGTTCCTTACAGAAATGCTATTGGTTCTGTTATGTATTCTATGGTATGTACCAGACCTGATGTGGCTCATTCTATTAGTGTGCTAAGTAGATATATGTCTAACCCTGGCCCTTCTCATTGGGAGGCTCTAAAATGGTTATTAAGATACTTAAAAGGATCTTCAAATGTTGGCCTGACGTTTAAACATAGTTCAGAAGGAATAAAATTGAAAGGTTATGTTGATGCTGATTATGCAAGTGATAGAGATAATAGGAAATCTGTAACTTCTTATGTGTTTACTATCTGTGATACTTGCATTAGCTGGAAATCACAACTCCAGCATATTGTGACACTTTCAACCACTGAATCTGAATATGTGGCCATAACTGAAGCTGTTAAGGAAGCTTTATGGTTGAAAGGAATCTTGAAAGAACTGGGCTATGAATGTAAGTCTCCTGTCATATACACTGATAGTCAATATGCAATTCACTTATGTAAGAATCCAGTGTTTCATGAAAGGACAAAACATGTTGATGTTAAACTTCATTTTATCAGGGACATTATGTCCCAAGAGTTAGTAAATCTGGAAACGATCCCTTCCCAGTTTAATCCGGCAGACATGGGCACAAAAATTCTACCTTTATCTAAGTTCAAAAACTGTTTGAGTATCCTGAACTTAGATACAGGATAGATGCAAGTTAGTAAGAATTTTTTTGTTTTGTTTTTTTGTAATTTTTCTTTTCTAACTTTTTTAATGTTTGTGCAGGTACAAAAAGCTATGAAATCAATTTGGATTAAGCAAATCATGCATTCATAAAGATCAGAGAAGAAGTCTGTGATGGTTTTGATCAAGGTGGAGATTGTAAAATGTTGATCAAAGAGTGATCAGCCTATTATCTGATTAAGTCGCATTTCTGGTTTCACGCCTTTATACTTAGAATGTGCTCCTTTCATCTAGACCTTTGATTATGTGGTTTCAATCGAGCCGTTCATCCGGAGTATAAAGGTTAATGTTCTGGCACTGTTGACAGATAAGAGTCTCTAACCCTTCTTCTTCCAGACGTAATCTCTCTTCCTCTCTCTGTCTCTCCGAGTTCTGAATACATCTACCCTTCGTCTTTCTTTGATGATTTCTCTGTGAAATCACACCGTAGAACTATAGATGATTCTTCCTGTGTGAAAGATATACTCATCTGTGTGTAAATTTGAGGTCAATCACAGATTGACGCTCGGTCTAATAAAACTAGGGTTAGAGCGTATTTCTTGGTGTTGAACTCTTGTAACCTCTGAGACTTTGTGTTCTTTGAAAGATCTTGAAATGCATGAAGCCGAATCCACATTGTGGAGCTTCAACGGGAAGTAGCCGACGGTTGAGCGAACCTTGGTCGTTCGGGACATAAAAACTTGGTGTTTTTACTTTCTGGTCTATATTCTTGTTTTCTGTTTTTCGTTCAAAGATCAAAGCAAAATCGTAACAATTGCAAAATAGTAATCCATAATTATTCAATACAATTAAAATTTCGAACAAATTCGATACAACGCATAATGTGTTCTATATAATCATATAATTCTATTTCAATGCGTGTGCTCGGACTTGTTTCATTAACGATCAAACTACACGACAATAATGGAAACTCCATATCATTTATATCTACTTCACTATCACGAACCGACATTTCTTCTACAGAGAGAAATGGCTTAGAGAACAATTGTAAGAACTCGACATCTCCTTGAGCATCTCTATAACTTTAGTCATGGAAGGACGATCATCGGGTTTCATCTGTATGCACCACAAGGCTACAAATGTCATTTTCTTGACCATTATTCTTTCATCCAAAGAAGCATCCCCAAATCAATCTCCATTCCTTTCTTTGAATCATCATGAACCCAACAAGGGAAATAAATTTGGCTTATATTTTCCACAAATGGATTCAAATTTCTCCTTTTACTTGCCATTTCCATCAACAACATTCAAAGCTGTAAACATCTCGATTTATAGGAAACTCTTCCTATGTTTCAGTAGAACATTTCCGGGCCATGTATCCGATTGTGCCTCTTCTTTGCAGATTAGAGACACCATACTTTTGTCTGTTGGATACAATTTTGCTAGCCCAAAGTCGGAAATTTTAGGAGTGAAATTATCGTCGAGGAGAATATTATGAGGCTTTATATCAAAATGTAGAATTTTCATGTCACAACCTCGATGCAAATAATCAATCCCTTTAGCCATCCCAAGAGCAATATCAAACATTTCTTTGTAGTTCAAGGAAATCAACTTGTTGTGGGAAAATGTATTTTTCAAGTGAACCATTTGGCATAAACTCGTATACCAAAGCACGCTTGGGGCCTTCAACACGAAAACCAATGAGTCGGACCACATTAACATGGTGAATTATTCCAATGGTTACTACTTCACCGATAAAATCCACATCCACTAGCTTTGGATTTTCCCATTATTTTTATTATGACAAAAGGGCCACTTTTAAGTCGACCTTTAAATCTGATGCCATAGCCTCCTTCTCCCAACTTGTCCTTAAAATTCTTAGTCATATTCTTCAAATCTCTGTATGTATATCTTATTGGCATGAGGTTGTTACGGCTTTGTAGGAATTCTTCAATCTTTGTCATACATTGAGAGGTGCCGCCTTTTAATTTATATGCCAACAATGTGAGCAGAATAGAATCCCACAAAAAAATCTTCTTTGCAAGAATCGTTCTCAAGACGAAAAAAGGGAAATGAAAACACGATGTGAAAACAAGGATATATTTTGGCTAAAAAGTTGTGGTTTGTAGAATGAGATGAATCGGTTCCATTGCTCGATGAAGATTGAAGATCTCATCTTTTACCTAGAATCTTTTCCAGAATCCTATGTTTATCTGTCCAAAATCAACAAAAGAAGTTAGGTGTTTCAAGAAAAGAAGTTAGGTGTTTCAAGAAAAAGGCTGATTATATATTATCAAGCTAGCCAGGGAAAAGAACGACAACACCTACTCCTCCAGGCGTACCGTAGGTCTGCAAATTCAAAACAAAAGCAAGATCAGCAAAATAAAACTCAAAGCCAAATATTTTTAATTCACTAGGAGCCAATTATCTTCACTTATGAATATATACATAACGGAAACAAAAACCATATGACAACCAATTGGAAAATGTGAGAATGTGGGTCACTAAATCCACTTGGCCCAATTCTATTGTGCAATATGGTGTGTCTTGTGTGGACCGTTAGATGTAATGGATGGTTGAGATCATTTTTTAGGGTTTTATATAAGTATTATCATTGTCTTTCATCTAGGTCAGAACATAGAGGGAAGAAAAGTGAGGAGCCGTCTTTCATTCGGTTCTCAAAAGTGAGATTGGACTGAGTGTTTAAAATTCTTAGTCATCTCCAGTGGGTTTTGGTTGGTGAACAATCCGATTGCCGTTCCCTTGGTTGCATTGCAGTGTTCTTTGTGGCAAGAATCTGAGCCCACAAGTTTAACCAAGAACGAACGAGCAACAAAGGCGTATTTTTCTTGTATTTTTTCATGTTGAATCGAGATTGTAATACTTTGTAATTGTTTTCAATCTCAACAAATGGTATCAGAGCCTAGAGCATTGATCTAGGGGTGAGAAAAATCAAGAAAAGTTGGTGGGTCGAAAGTTGGAACTGGATCCGGGAAGATTCAAAGAACCCGAGAGTTCAAACAAAGATTCCGCCCAAACCACTTATCGTCCGAGAAATCGAGACCATATGCGGGTTCACGGAGACAAAGCGAACAAATCCCACCAACCAGCGTGCGGTGCGTGGAGTCTCCAGCGGTGGTGCGTGAGGCGTGCGGGCTCCTTTTCGGTGCGTGAGGCGCGTGCGGGCTCCTTTTCGAGCGTGGTTTGCGGGGCGACTCCCACAGCCGAGACGCACAAATTGGTGGTTCAGTGGTTGCGCGTGGACTTCGACGGCGGTGCGTACAGAGACTTCAGGAGGCGCGTGAGCACGCAGCCAGCATTTTCCGACAGAAGTTTCTAGAGCAGATTGTTTCTTCGCTATTTCGACCTTACGGTGGTATTACTTTGTTGGTGGAGCAACAGTGCAACTTATTGGTTGTTCTAGCGGTGCCTTGGAATGCAAAGAAATTCATTTCGTCTCTCCTATAAATATGGACAACAGATTTCTCCGCTGAGTTTGAATTTCTTGAACCCCTCTTAGTTAATTTTATATTCTGTTAATTTTAATTGAGGTAAAAACAAACTAGGTGGTTTTGGAGCCTACAACTCCTTAGTATAATTTGTTGCTTTATTGTCTTATGTGTTGATAAACTGTGTTTGCATGTCATCTTAGTTAGTAATTTGGAAAAAAGGGTTGTGTTACGTGTTTGCATCTGTGTGAGTAAGTTTTTATAAAACTTTTTCAAAATTCTCATTCATGGAAGATTTTCCATCCATGGGTTCTAGGGTTGAATTATCACAATTCGATGGAAAGGGTGATTATTCAATTTGGAAACAAAAATGAGAGCTATTCGGTTCAACAAAGGGTTTCTAAAGCCCTTGATGATCCGAAAAAATTTTCGATGCATTAAAAGTTAAACTGATCAAATTGAGGAGATGAATGAAATTGCATACTGATTCTATAATATTACACTTATCGATAATATTGTTAGACAAGTTGATGATGCTAAGACTGCTAGAGAATTGTGGGAAGCTCTTGACAAGTTATTTTTGATAAAAACTTTGCCAAATAGGATTTATTTGCTAGAAAAACTTTTTATTTTTAAAATGGACTCGGAGAAGGATCTTGAATCCAATCTGAGTGATTTTAGCAAAATTATCAAAAGTTTGGCCCACAATGATAAGAAATTTGACGATGAGGATTTAGCTGTTATACTTTTGAATTCTCTTCCTGATTCTTATAGAGATGTTAGGAATGCGATTAAGTATGCTAGAGATGTTTTGACTCGAGCTATTGTGATAAATGCTTTGAGATCAAAGGACTTAAAAGTCAAAAAGGAGTCTAGGGGAGCACTAGGGAGGAGAGTTTGTTTATTAGAAGGAGAAATGAAATGAGAGGAGAGAACAATTACCGGGGTAAGAAGGAAGAGGAAAATCTAAGGGTAGGTCTAAGTCTAGGGATAAAGGCAATAAGAAATGTTCCCATTGTGGGAAGTTAGAAAATTTCAAGAAAGATTGCTATGAGCTTAAGAGAAAATCGAAGCAACAATGAGAATGAAGATCAAAATGTTGCTGCTGTTGGGGATGCCCTAGATGGTTTACATGTTATGACCGTGTCTCGATTGTGAGATTGACCATGAGTGGATATTAGACTCGGGTGCCACCTTTCATTTGTGTCCCTGTGAGGTCTTGGTTTTATAACTATAGAGAAATTGAACCTAGGAAAGTATACATGGGGACAACAATTCACAAACAGTTGAAGGAATAGGTGACATTGCTATTAGGATGCATGATGGCATTGTCCCACCACTTCTTGGTGTTAGGTATGTCCCAAACCTTAAGAAATCTAGTTTCCTTAGGTGTTCTTGAAGATGAGGGCTGTATGTTCAAATCGATTTTGGTACTTTAAAGATTCTTAAAGGTTCTCTAGTAGTTATGAAAGGTCCCAAGAGGAATGGGTTGTATTACCTTCAAGGTGAAGCTTTACATGCCAAAGATTCGAGGATTGGTTTCAATCAATGATGATAGATCGGATCTATGGCATAGGAGGATGGGACACATTGGGAATAAGGGCCTAAAATATCTTAGTGACCGAAATTTACTAGGTAAAGACATTGTTGCACCTTTAAGCTTTTGTGAGGCGTGTGTTCTAGGAAAGTCACACAGTCGACTTTGAGATAGGTCAACACAAACACATTAGATTACATTCATGCAGATTTGTGGGGTCCAGAAAAACACCCTACTCATGGTGGGAACAGGTTTTTCCTATCCATTGTTGATGACTACTCTAGAAAAGTTTGGGTTTTCCCACTTAAGTCAAAATCTAAAACTTTTAGCAAGTTTAAGTCCTGGCATACCTTAGTCAAAAATCAAATGGGAAAAGGTGTAAAAACTCTTAGGACAGACAATGGTTTAGAGTTTTGCAACTTTGAATTTGATGAGTTTTGCAAAGAGAGAGGTATCACGAGGCATAGGAATGTGAGAAATACCCCCCAACAAAATGGGGTAGTTGAGAGGATGAATCGGACTTTAATGAATAAAGTTAGATGTATGTTGATTAGTTCAGGGTTGGCCAAAGGTTTTTGGGGTGAAAGCACTTATGTCTTCGCGGCTTATTTGATAAATAGGTCACCTTCTAGTTACATTAACTTCAAAATGCCCAAGGAGTTGTGGTGGAAAATCTCCGTTGTCACACATTAGAGTGTTTGGGTGTCTTTGTTTATGCACATCGGGTTGAGGTAAGTTAGACCCTAGGGCTACTAAGTTTGTCATGTTAGGATACCCGGAGGGTGTCAAGGGTATATATTGTGGGTTTTAGGTGTTAAGGGTATTAAGATAATTAACAGTGAGATGTGAAGTTTAATGAGCTTGATATGCCTTGCCTAAAAACTCCAGACAATCAGGTTAAACAAAGTAGAGAAGGAAATCTTCTCTTTGGGAAGAAGATTCGGGCCGAGGTGAAGAGATTAGATGTTAATCTAGAGGTTAGAGAACCTGAACAAATTGATCCTCAAGTTGAGACTGAACAAGAAGAAGTCTTAGAACAACTTGAACTAGAAACTCCTGAAACTGTGATCCTTGACCAAGAACAACTTGAAGATACTAATTTGAGAGATTATCAATTAGTGAGAGAAAGGGAGAGAAGACAGGTAAGACCAAATTTGAAGTACACTTCTTCAAATTTGATGGAGTTTGTCCTAGTTCCAAGTGAAGCCTTAGAGTCAGTTGAACCTGTTTCTTATGAAGAAGCGGTTAACTGTAAAAATTCTGAAAATTGGAAGAAGGCTATGAGAGAGGAGATTCATTCCTTAGGCAAGAATGATACTTGGAAGTTGGTTGAGAGACCAAAGAATCAAAAGGTAGTCCATTGTAAATAGATCTACAAGTTGAAGGAAGGAGTAGAACCAAATGACTCTTTAAGATACAAAGCTAGGTTGGTAGCTAAGGGATTTACTCAGAGTGAGGGGATTGATTATAATGAGATTTTTTCCCGGTGATTAAGTATAAGACTATCAGGTTAGTATTAGCCTTAGTTGTCCAATTCAATTGGGAATTAGAAAAACTAGATGTTAAGACTGCTTTTCTTCATGGAGAGTTAGATGAGGTCATTTACATGTCTCAACCTCAAGGCTTTGAGGTGAAAGGGAAGTCTGAGCTTGTGTGCTTGCTTAACAAGTCCTTATATGGTCTTAAGCAGAGTCCTAGGCAATGGTATAAACATTTTGATGCTTATGTGCTTAAAATTGGTTTCAAAAGGAGTGAATTTGATGCATGCTTATATTATAATAACACTAAGATAGGTCATGTGGTTTATTTGTTGTTATATGTTGATGACATGTTGCTTGCTAGTAGTAGTAAAGGCGATATCATAAAATGAAAAACCTTTTGAAATCTGAATTTGACATGAAAGATTTAGGATGTGCAAGAAAAATTCTTGGTATGGTTATTAAAAGGAATAGGGCTGAAAATAGGTTGACTATTAATCAAGAGTCTTATTTGGAAAAGGTAATAACCAAATTTGGTATGAAATTTGCTAAGTCTGTCAATATACCATTAGCTGCACACATGATTTTATCATCTGCTCAATGCCCTAAAACTGAAGAAGAAAAACAAGAAATGAGTAGTGTCCCATATGCTAATGCCATTGGTTCTGTAATGTATTCGATGATTACCACTAGGCCTGACCTAGCTTATGCAGTTAGTTTCTTGAGTAGGTTTATGTCTAACCCAGGTAAACATCATTGGATTGCTCTTAAATAGCTGTTGAGATACCTAGCTGGGACAGTTAAAAGGGGGTTAGTGTTCGAAAGGAGGAGTGATAAGCTTGAGCTTAAGGGTTATGTAGATTCTGACTTTGCAGGGGATAAAGATCAGAGGAAATCTACCACTTCTTACTTCTTCACGTTAGGTGATAATTGTATCACTTGGAAATCACAGTTGTAACCTTTAGTTACACTCTCCAAAGACCGAAGCGAATATGTTGCATTAATCAAGCCTTTAAAGAATGCATGTGGTGAAAGGCCTTTTATGTGAATTGAATTTCTTGAATGAAAATGCCATGATCTTTCCGATAGTCAAAGTGCTTTAATGCTATGTAAAAATCACATGTATCATGAAAGATCTAAGCATATTGAGGTGAAATACCATTTCATTAGGGAGAAGTTAGCTTACGGTGAATTTAAACCGCTTAAAATTGCAACCGATGATAACCCTGCAGATGTTGGAACCAAAGTACTTCTGCTTTGGTAAGTTTAATAAGTGCATATCAATGTTGAATATTGATACGGGTTAACTTATGTGGCAGGTACTTGCTACGATGGAGGATTGGTGAAGCGGTGCAAGAAATTTGGAATGGGCGATGATGATGAATAAGACCACAAAGGGATAGCACTTGTAGCCGTGGAACTTGGTAGTGGATTTGTGAACCAAGGTGAAGTTTGTGAGAATGTGGGTCACTAAATCCACTTGGCCCAATTCTATTGGGCAATATGGTGTCTTGTGTGGACCGTTAGATGTAATGGATGGTTGAGATCATTTTTTGGGGTTTATATAAGTATTATCATTGTCTTTCATCTAGGTCGAACATAGAGGGAAGAAAAGTGAGGAGCCGTCTTTCATTCGGTTCTCAAAAGTGAGATTGATTTGAGTGTTTAAAATTCTTAGTCATCTCCGGTGGGTTTTGGTTGGTGAACAATCCGATTGCCGCCCTTGGTTGCATTGCGGTGTTCTTTGTGGCAAGAATCGAGCCCACAAGTTTAACCAAGAACGAGCGAGCAACAAAGGCGTATTTTTCTTGTATTTTTCATGTTGAATCGAGATTGTAATACTTTGTAATTGTTTTCAATCTCAACAGAAAATAATAATAACATTTTTCTCACTCTCGGAGCGCTTGCACTCTTTTAGGATGGAACCGTCATAATAATAATATATAATAAGATGAACTACATAATAATATAGTTCGTTTAATATAAAATTTGCCATCAGTTCAAATAAGAAAAAGAAATAAAAATAAAAAGGTACTCATGATTTTTTTTTGTTATGATATCATGTTGAATAGGCTAGTCTAGAAACTTAAGAAACAAATGTATTTATTAAAATTTTGTCAAGATAACACCCACCTGACAAGATATCCAATAGACATGCAAAATCAAAATAAAAAGCAAGGTCAGAAAACTACAAGTCGGATCATGATTGTTATCAATATATTTGTTTTCTGTCACTTGAAACGAAAATTATTTTAACTGACGAATATATACTTAACAAAGAGAAAAATAAGCATCTCTGTTTTGTTACACAGCAAAATATAATAAGTAAGCAATTAGCTAGACTAATAGTCCACATACACCTGTGCTTCAGACGGAAGGTACTTGGCTGAAAAATTTTGCACACAGGAAAACTTGAATAATAATCGCAAACGACGGTACCACTGCCATTATAATAACAAAAGCCTTCTGAAGCTTCACATTCCTGCAATAGACTCGGTACCACGTAAGCACAAATCCGTAAGCCAGCCCATCTTGAATGTCTGAAAGGTGGCATTATCAACTATGTGAAAGTATCTTGAAGTCCACGCCCATGTGTCGACCCTGCAGGAATCCTCCAAATCTGCGACTGTGACATCTCCGACTACAACATAGGAATATTTCTGCAGCGAAATGTTTTTACTGCAAAAGGATGTATCAACATAGAAAGGAGACTTTGCAGGAGCTTCACAGCGGGTATATATTATGGGAGTGTTCAAATCATAATATCCAACCGCTCTTAAATTGTATAGTGATAATATGTCATCGAATAATGGAGTGTTAATTGGATAAGAAGCACAACTGGTTTTTTTCCAGACCAGGATCAACTACTCGAATGGATTTGCTCCTGTTCATTGAGAACAATGTCATTAATTTTATATGCTTTCGGTCCTCTTGTTTTTGCTTCTCTTTTCCTTCCTTTTGTTTGGGGGACGGAGAGTTTGCTAGGCTCATATGGGAGCAGCATGTTTGGCTAAGCTTAAAAAGCTTACTTATAAGTAAATAAGTGATGTTTAAAATAAATAATTATTTTATTGGTCCAAGTTGAAAATAAGTTAATCATGCTATGAGTCAATGTTGTGAAATTCTTAGTTGGCTTATGTTATCTTCCTTGGTTTTGCAGACTCTACCCAACAAACTGGGCTTGGAGACAGACAATAGGTCGAACCTCAAAGCTGAGTATGGACGCTTCTCAACCAATGTGGAAGGGGTCTTTGCTGCCGGGGATTGCCGCCGCGGTCAATCTCTGGTAGTGTGGGCAATTTCCGAAGGACGACAAGCAGCTGCACTGCACAAGTTGACAATTACCTTATGAAAGACGAAAATGATGTCACAATTAGCACAGAGAGACAGGAAGAATCGCTAAAGACACAACAAGATAGCAACAGACGAGCAGACAGCAGTTATGACATAGTTGGTTTTAGTTTCACTTTGTACGATGTGGTTTGAAGCAAGGGAAGAATGGGTCGTAGACTTATCCACTGTGGATAATGAAGGGTAGAAGCCAATTGTGACAGAGAGATTGAAAGAGAATTACATGGTAGAATGTTCAAGTCGGGACTTAGGCCTTAGGATTCTGATAGTTGTATTCTGGTGTTTATAGAGTTGCTAGTGTTGGGTGCTTAAATTTTGGCAATGTGCCATGTTAAACGAATAATGTACAGTTTTTGGTTTGTTCAATGTTTTGATGGAAATGAATATATGGGGGAATTCTAGTTGAATTCGCACCTCCTTTTGGTTACTATCTTTAATTATTTTTGGATAAATTATACTTACATTTTCACTATTTTTTAAGATTTGTAACAATATTTTTATTTGTATATATCGTCTTCACCTTTTTATTAATGGGAAATTGGTGCAAATGGTTACTAATTTTTACTCTTAACATTTGTTTGTTGGCACAAGTTCTTAATATATGTAAGTGTGAATTAGTCTTTTATTCGATAAAATGATAAATATGTCTTTAGTTTTAATTAGAATAAATTGAAATTGAATTCTTACTATTTACAAAAAGTGCAAATAGGTCCAATCTTTTATGATTTATAAAAATTAAAAAAAAACTACGGGTTTTTTTTTTTTTTTTGAATTAACACATTTTTGACCAAATTGATAATATACTACATTATTTTGTATATTTCACGAGATATTATATAATAACTAAAATTTAAACTCGTAATTATTAACAAACATGTTAAACAAATTTATTATTATTATTATTATTATTAAGTAATTACATTATTTAAAATTAAAATTTTTAAATTATTGTTACAACATAAAAAAGTAACTTTGACACAAATTTAATACTCAAATATTTTTATTTAACTGAGTTAATTGTTTGTTAACTACAAATATTAGAGCTCCAACTGTATTCTTTATATTTTAATTTATCATTTTATTAGCATTCAAAAATAAAGAACACATAATGTGAAAATTAATTTTTATTAGTATTTTTATTTAAAAAATATATAATATAATTGGTTCAATATCATAAAATTATATACGTTATTTTTTATTTATTTAACTTAATTATTATCCAATTTTTTCACATCACATAGCAATTACATATTCTTAAAGCACAATAATTTTATATTTTCCTCTTATGAAAATTTAATTGACATGACTATAATGATATATTTAAAATGTCAAATTAAATATTATTTAATAATTGTACATGACTCAATTGCACCTTTTGCAAATGTTAAGAATCCAATTGTAATTTTCTCTAATTAAAACTAAGGGTCTATTTGTCTTTTTTATCAAATAAGGACCAACTGCGTATTAAAATACATAAGTTATGGACTTTTGTGCTAAAAAGCAAACATTAGGGACATTTTCACACTAATGACAAATGTTAGAGACTATTTGCACCAATTTTCCTTTATTAATTTGCATAGATGATTTCCAAATGATATTTTTGACGATTTTGTCCATAGTATAAATAAATTAAATAGAAAACATAATGAAAAAATTGCTATTGAGATCTAATTTTTTCAAAAGTGCAAATAAATTTCAAATTTTTTTTTTGGTCACTACAAATAATAAAAAATGTGTCAATAAGTTCCAAACTTCCTATTCTAACACCTACATGTCTTAATATATATGCCCCCGAAAGGGCTTTTAGAGTCTGGATAGATTTTATCTAGTATTTGTTAGTTAATAAAAAGTTAAATTTGTGATCTAAAATTGACTAATTCAACAAGGGCAAAATAGTCTTTCACGTTCTATTATTTAAAACAATTAAAAAAATGGTAATTACATTCACACCACAGTTTTTGTTATCTACACCACATTTTAATTGCAATGAAGGTCCTTCAACTTTTGACATTTTGACACTTATGTCTCTAACCTTTTTATCGTATTTTTATCATTAATTTTCAACTAATATATACATCTCGTACGTCTATGATGAAGATTTTGTCCAAATATTATGCTGATGTATATTGAAATTAGAAATAAAATATTTTGCTAAACTTTTGTATTTGTTATTTGTTTTGTTTATTTGAAAATACGAGAGGCAGACAAATCTTTTTACGAAATTCTAATTAACTTTTTAGACATAAATCATCATTAAAAACAAATATAAGACATGCAAATTAATATCTTGATGATAAGAATGGGATAAAAAAAATTAAGGACATAAATACAAATATAAGCAATAGTTGAAGACTTTTATTGCAATTAAAATGTGGTGTGGTTAATAAATAGTGTAGTGTAAATATAATTATCCTAAAAACAAACAAATAAAATAAAAGTTAATCTTATTCCCCAGCCACCACTGTACCCATACCTCTGTGACTAGGCCTAGGCATTTTATCTGAAATCGGATCGAAACCGATGGATCCAATCTTGTTCCTATCACTAAATATTTAGATCCAGTTCTAAAGAATCGAGAACCGGGGCGGTTGTGGACCAGATCTCGGTTCTTAGGAACTGGTTCCGGATACCGGTTTAGAATCGAAAATTCAATTTTTTTTAATTTTCAGATTTTTTTTTATTTTTACTTTACATAATTTATTTTTACCAAATTAACCACATTACTCATTATTCACAGAGCCCAAAGAAAAAACCTACCCATGTCCCAACTCCCAATAGTGATTAGTCTATTACCCAAGCCCAATAAATCATTTAGCAAATATGTTTATTTATACATTTAGCTTGAAATGAAAATAGTTAAAAAAAAATAAAAATTCGGGTAGAACCGGGATCCGATGGTTTCGGATCCAATTCGGTTCTGTTGAAAGTGGATGATTCTGGTTCTCTTTACAATATTCCCAAGCATAAACGGGTGGTTTCGGTTATTCCACTATCCGAACCGAACCACCCGACGCCCACCCCTACGTGTGACCAAATTGGAAGGGATTTCTCCTCCTAAATTCAAAACCAAACTCGTGGGAGTTTGGGTTTCACGCGAAACCAAATCATTTCGGACCCAAACTCTGACGAGTTTGAGTTCGAAATCATAGGGAGAAGTCTCTCCGATTGCTTAACATATTCTTTTGAATAGCATCTGTTTGCTTCCCTCAATAATATTGTGGAGAGAGAAAATATAATTTTGATCTCCAGAGAAGAAAGCTTTCACCAGAAAGTAATAATCCGTCATTGTACTGACCATTTGCTTGTTCAATTGTGGTCTTCGGCAAACTCACTCAACCATTTACACAATTAAGTTAAATTTCACATATTTTGTGATTCAAACACCTTTTGACATTATTAGGGTTTATTACCTTTGTTAGAATTAGGTTCAGTTAGGGTTGTTCAAAAAATTTTAATTTTCGATTATTTTTATTTTTCAAATAGGTTTTTTTTTTGGTGCAGATTTGGGTTAATACACCAATCTTCAATATTTTTTTAATGAATAATTATGAATTATGTTAATGTTTTGACAAATATGTAAATTATAATGCAATAAATATTACATATTATGCACACATGTAGACCAATAAATATGTGAATTTTTGAGAGGTATCTTGTTGGTAATTCATGTACATTTGTGATTGCAATAATAAAGATATGGCAGGAAAGAACAAATGAATTTGTCACATTTGCAGACAACTCGGGCACAACTTGTCGGAATGTCCGAATAAACATAGAAGCCCGGTATGTGGAAAGGGCTTCATGAAATGGATGGAGGTGGAGAAGAGAACTATGAACTCAGGGAGATTATTCTTTTATTGTAGTAGTAATTGTGGTTATTTCAAGTGGAGCGATGTTTCGCCACTTCAAAAATCTGTTAGATATGAAGGTGATTCAAGTAGAGTCTCTTCGGCTACATCCGTGGACGACCCTGTTCAAACTGAAGACCTATCGCTATATTCAAAATGTTTGCTCGGATATTCGAAGAAGAAGACGTAGATATATCTTCAACGTAACTATTTGAAAGGAAAAAGATATTGCGAAAGAGAACGGGAAAAGAAAGAGACATGCATGAGATCATTGAATGCATTTTGTTATATGAATTTGAGTGGTATCTTGTATTTTAGTATGGCCATCATGTGAAACTTATGTTGAAGATGTAAACCAAGTATGGATGAAGCAACATTTTTCTTAGCAAAATATATTCCAACTGCTGATTTCATGTAATATTGTTGATCTCCAAGATTTAAAATTTTTTCAGAAATTTTAGGCTAGGCGTTAGTGTTGACAACATAGGAGTATTTGTTGCACTGGGCGAACGCCAGATTTGTACTGGGCGTTCGCCCAATAGAAATTTTCAACATATCATTGATTTCAACAACATCCGTCCAGTATCTACAAAATCACCAGAAATTGTGTAGTCCATCTGCTGTGTTAAACACCATAAAATCACTTTGTTTGGCTTAAACATGCAGAATTAAAATACTCAAGTCATAACACATACACTTTCTGACATGGATATGAACACGGTAATATGAATTATAATTAAAAATGGTATCATTGAATCCATGGAAAATGTTATTAAACAATACACATTACATGCTAAACCTATTCATTGTTTCACTATTACAATCTTCCATTGATCCAAGAGTTGCATCTTCGATGGAGAGTCGATTCAACCGATAAAATGGCATCGAACCACTATCTAGCCCATACGCAGGTGTCGAGTTATCTCCAAAAGAAGGGCTCCCATGTTGATAGTGAGCTCCATGCATCTGTAAAAGAAACAAAATGTATATGTGTAAATGAAATTGCGTTGAATATATTTTTCTAAAAAAAAGTAGCACAGAGTCCGAAATGGGCATTACTTACCTGGGATTGAGTTGAATAAGGAAGAGTGAGCATCACGGGATATTGTGATTGCTAAGATGGTTGAGTGAAAGCATCGGTCTCTTCTCCATTCTTTTGTCTCGAGCTCTTGGACTTGCTTAATGTAGAAGTTACATGTGCAATGTAATATATAAGTTGACATGAGAAACTGTTAGAAAAATGATAAAATTGACTATGTTTACCTTATATTTCCTCGAAACCGTTTCCAAATGGCTTTTTCTACGTAATTTCTTCAACGCTTCCTTTGTTTTCAAGTGCTTTGGATCGACTATGTTTCCGGTTGCAACACTTTGTTGGGAATGGATATTACTTCCGCAAGTTTGTCTAGATTTCGATATGGACAACTCATTCAATTGACATTCGATCCACTCCATAAGCTCTCGAGTTCGTTCTTCATCATGTGCCACCAAATCTGCCACTTTGGCAAATACAATACACATTTGATCATACCTTAACTGCCAAGGGATAGTAATCCAATCTTCATAATTTATTTTTACCCTTGTGTGAAGTCTACTCATATCTCTCCTCCATCTCTTCAAGATATACATACCGAAGTATTGTAACATCATTACGAGATCAACACTATGATAGCATGTTTGCAAATTATTCATTACAGATCAAATACTTCATTCTCGTCTTTAAATTTCATCTCAACTTCAGGCACAATCGAACTACCTTCTCCTAAGATTTCGTCATTCAATATGTTCACATTTTTCCTTACCGTCTCATTATCAAATTCTCCCAAAAATTTGTTATCCAAATTTAAAGCATTCCAGTTTACTATCTTATCAGCGGACTATGAAGTTTGGTTTTACGGATAAAAAATTTTAGTTAAAAAAAGCGACGAACAATTTAACATATATACTAAATGCCTAATCGAACAACAAAAATCGGAGAAGCAAAAAAAGAAAAATACAGATATTGATTTTCCCTAAATAGCATTCTGGATTAAAATACGATATTTGAAAAATCGAAAAATAAATTATCACTCAAGACCCAATTGAAGAACAAAAATCAAAGAAGAACAAAATATGATTTTTCCTAGATGCCTAACAAATTGCGGGAAAAAATAATATACCTGTGTCAATCATCGTGCTTTTGGTCGGAGAAGAAAGTCCATTGTATGTTCTTCCAACAGTATTCGGAGGTAATTAGGATTAGGGCATACTGTTTGTTTCAATTCACTTCACATTTAAAGCAAAATAGTATGATATATTGCAATTCAAAGTATCGCTATATCATTGGTCATTTAATACATTTTTCCACGTCATAGCCCTTGTACACCAATCTGTAATCCAAAATGTACAAATAGCATTACCCATTTTTTTTCCTTTAGTGCGCATATCTACCGTGACCTAATCTGCTTGAGCTTACTTCAAAATTTCACTCTATTCTACAATAAGTAAAAATCAGCTCTTAATTTATTAACCCAGCTAGGTAGCTCGATGAGGAAGGAGATGAGAGTTTAGCTTGCTCCATTCGTGAGTTTGTAGTCATTATTTCAAAGGGAAAGCATCTAGACCCAAGTAATTTCTTCCTAAATCAGCCCTAAATACGTTAGCATTTATGTAAATTTTAATGTTTAGGGTCTTATTTTAAACAAGAATTATGAAAATTCTTATTTTCATTGTTGATCTTGTACAAATGATAGGACTCGAACTGGAGCCATTTTATTCTCATGCACATACACATCTGGATATGAAAATTCCCTACTTTCATTATTGATATTGGACTGAATAAGAAAGAAATTGTTTTAAAAAATTTAGAAAGTGAGAGAGATTACCTCAATTAATTAATGATAAATACATTTATCACAGTTCAATGTTCTATTTAAATCACTAAATAGCTATTTTGTTTTAATTTAATTGTATATTTGCTGGTCTTTTTTTTTCTTCCAAAATTTGTATATTTGCTAATTGTTATTGATAATAGTTTATATGTAAATGAAATTGTTGAATAAAAGTTTGATTGTATATATTAAAAATGATTTATTTCACGAAATTGATAATGATGTAATTATACAATATTTTAAAAAAATGAAAACGTGTAGGGATCAATTGTAGTAATGTATCGAAATATTTTCATTAGTATTATATTATTTCAAATTTCTTGACTACTAAATTTTTGCCTACCAAATTTTTTTTTTTCTAGCTCCGCTCCCAGGTTAAGGATGAGAATTATCCACTTTACCGACCCAAGTCTTGTCCATATGTTGATGAGGCTTTTGATTGCCAAAACAATGACAATTTAATTTGGTTTTTCGCAAAACGGGGAGGAGTTCTATCCCTTGGCGGAGTTTGGATCTGAAATCGGGGCCTTAGGAGAACCCCCAATTTTGCACAGATCTGGTCAAGTGGGGTTGGGTTGGAGAAGAAGTGGACAATTTTTTTTTTATTGTTTTAAATAATATAATGTGAAGATACTATTTTGTCCTTGTTAAATTGGTCAAATTTAAATAATGGGTTTGACTTTTTGTTAACTCACGAATATTTGGACAAAATTCATCTGGACTCCAAATGACCTTTCAATGCACATATACTTAGGGACGTAGGTGCCAAATTAGATGGTTTGAGACTTGATGATACAATTTTTATAATTTTAAGTGAAATATGTAAAAAAAAAATTTGTACTTTTGAAAAAATTAAGAATTTCACAATTTTTTCATTATGTTTTCTCTATTTTTTGTTGTTTATATTTTTTTAAGAAGAGGCAAAATTGTCAAAAGGAATCATCTAGAGACCATATGTGCGAATTAATGAAAAGTTGGAAATAAAATTAATGTAGATGAAATTTCTATAAACTTAAAAAGATAGGGAGTGAGTGTAATTTACCCTATTTTTAGCTGTTTGCTAGACTTTGGACGGTTGATACGTATGTATTGTTAACCATCTCATCTAAATTTTTTTAATGTATTCATTTAATTTTGTATTCAAATATTCTGTGTGTAGATTTTGTAAATGGATGGTGACAAATATCGAGAAAAACAGAAGGGGGTAGTTAAAGGATGGACAAACAATTCATTTATCGAGAAAATAGTTTACGCCTTTTAGTAAAATTTATGACGAGATTTTAAATTTTTAATATTTACTCTTAAACGAGGAGTAAGGGTCTTTCACTAGTCGATTGTTTAAGGGTCATATATAACTGGTAACTTAAGTTGTTTCTTTTTATGAAGTAATGCACTGTATTAAAATATAGACCATGTGTTAACTATGAATTTGTTGATTTAGTTGTCGAAAATTGATACAAAAAAATTATGTATGAAGGAAAAAAATTAGACAAAGCTAGACCACTAATTAAACTATCAAATTAAAAATTAAGACGGCAAACTAGGCCAAGACCTTATATAGCAAGCTCAATAGAGGCAAAGCGTCAACGTACCCTCTTCGGGAGTACCCAAGTGAGACTTGATGATGATGTCTAATGAGTCTAGTGGACTCTCAAAGACTATACACTCAGAAAATATCTTAAGATGGTATTTGCGTCTACAACACGTAGCTCAACACAAAGTCTTTTCATATATATATCAAGAAAGATGACATTTTTGAATATCAATAAGTTAAACTTTTAGTTGATTTAATATTTTCTTGTTTTTGCAAAATCTACCACCAATTCCAAGTGGCCCAAAGAAAAATCAATGAAATTCCATCATTTTGTCCATGCATAGCTAAAATTCCATGGAGGTTGCTTTTAGTGCTATCGAGTGCAACTAATTATCAAAGACTATTGGATATGTCCAAATCGCAAAATAAATGAAAAAGTAAAAAATTACTTTTAAGTAAACTTTTTATTAGGAAACAAGTTTGGATTACTTAATTTTCTTGTTTTTAAGTAAAATCTTTCTTATTTTAAAAACAAGCTCTAACTTACTGTTTAAATAAGTTACTCATTTTCAACTTTGATTAATAAAATTAATTTATCTATTCTAAACTTTATTTTCAGGTAAGTGTACTTTTTAAGCTTATTGGAACCTGCGCAAGTCGTGCTGGAGAATACGTTTTGGGATGAGATGAAGAAAAATACAAATAAGATAATGAAAGTTGTTGTTTTAAAAGATATTTTGTTTATAATATTAATACTCTTCAATGGTGCTTTATTTTAGATGTATTTCACTTAATTTCCCCATTTTAGTGATTTGTTTTCTTTCAAAAATAACCATCTTCCACTAAAAGTATATGAAGTGAAGTCTTAGTCACTTTAAGTCGAGAGTTCTCACAAATCATAATTAACTTTAATTTCTCGCTACTTTTTTTATTGATTAAAAAATCTTCCTTAGCAAGTTCGCACCCGATAATGCAATTCTATGGTTAATTAATGTTGTTAATAACTTAGCTACTTTTTTATTGACTCAAAAGTCTTCCTTTACAAGTCTGCACCCGATAATGGAATTCTATATTTAATGAATGTTGTCAATAACTCACTACTTTTCATATTGACTCAAAAGTCTTCATTTACAAGTTGACACCCGATAAAACTATCGGGCCACTCAACAATAAATCAATCAACGTGGAACCAAAATACTAATCACTACAATATTGGGAAATAGATTGGGTTGCATGGTCAGTGGTGCAGTTTTTCTTTTTGGGGTTGGGGTTGGGGTTGGGGTTGGGGTTGGGAGGAGGAGAGGGGTGAGGGGAGGGGGAGCTGAGTGGGTGTAGGGTGGGATTGGCCCTCATATCTTC
Organism: Forsythia suspensa; assembly: GCA_023638005.1. Lineage (NCBI taxonomy): Eukaryota > Viridiplantae > Streptophyta > Magnoliopsida > Lamiales > Oleaceae > Forsythia > Forsythia suspensa. Next base: position 51,305,034 of record CM042666.1, read on the forward strand.
TTCATTCTGTGTTGGAAATGCTTCAATATAACATGAACACACTACGAATTTGTAGAAGAAAACCTACGACATAAACAACAAATATCCAAACTTGTATCGCGTAAACGCTATCTTAAAAATATTATTTACGCCCTTTCGATGAATGAAGTGCTAAAGGGCCTTCAAGCAAATATCTTTGAAAAATTTACAACTCTCAAATCGAATAGCACAAGTACAAGTGCAATCCAAAAAAGAGAAACAATAAAGCTTTTTAAAAGCAAATAACTTTTGCAGACTTCCCCATTGAACCAAGTTATTTTTTTTCAAAATTACATTCATTAACTTCATGTCTAGCAGGTGAAGTCTTATTCACTTTAAATAAATGGAGACTCCTTTCAAATCAAAATCAACTTTAATGGTTTCAAAAAGAAAAAAAAAAAAAAAACAATCAACTTCAATTGAAATTTATGGCTGTTTTTTGTTGACTCGAAAGTCTTCCTTTTTACAATCTAAAATAAAACAAACAAAGTGGGCCCAATAAAATATCAAATAACTTAAACTTTTAAATGAGTTGATTCAATAGTTTCATGCGTTTGCAAAATCCACGCCTTATTAATTCCAAGTGGCCTTAAGAAAAATCAATAAATTTCATCATTTTTTCCATGGAGGTTGCTTCAGGCCAAGTGTTATTTATTATCCAAGACTTTGTTGGATATGTCAATATCATGCATAGAACCCACAAAATTAGTTATATAAATTGAATAATTGAGACAAAAATTGATAACTTTGCTTAAATAATAATACAAATGGTGCTGGACATTTGTAATTAGAGCATGTTTGGCTAAGTTAACAAAGGTTCAATTATAATGAGTAAATAAGTTTTTAGAAAAATATTTTTTATTAGTGTAACTCAAAAATAAGTTACTTCTTTTGATTGTAAGGTACGAATTACTTTTAAAAAAGTACGCAACTTTCTATCAACTAGATATTTAAACATATTACTTAAAGCAAGTCACCGGATGATCAACTAGGCTGCACGACCTTATAAAGAAAGCGCAATAGAGAACAAGCCAGCAAAGGTATTGAGGCCTTGAGAGACTGATTGATAACGAGTTTGACGGTCAAGTCTCAAACATAATGCACTCAAAAATGTCTTAAGATAATATTGGCATGTGCAACATGCAACTTAAGAAAACCTCTTCTCAAATACCAAGAAAGAGGATCTTCTCTAATATTAAATAACATAAACTTTTAAACGAGATAGATTTAACAATTTCTTGCTTTTGCAAAATCCACCACCACCTATTCCAAGTGGCCCAAAGGAAAATAAATGGAATTCAATAATTTTGTCCATGCATGGCTAAAAGTCCATTGAGGTTGCTTCCTGGTAAGTGGTAATGAGTTATCAAAGACTTTGTCGGATATGTACAAATTATAGATCACACAAAAAAGTAACTCAAATCAACTAATTTATTAGACAAAGATTGATAACTAGGCATAAATAATAATACAATCGGTGCATGTGAGTATGTTTGGATAAGCTTTAAAATAAAAAATATTACTTAAAATTAACTTTATTTTTGTCACACATAGTCACACATGCTATGAGTCGTGCTGGACTCTATATTTTAGGACGAGTGAAAGAAAAAGAGAAATAAGAAAATGAAATTTATTGTTTTAAAAGATTCATACTATATTATTTAATATGTTACATAATTTTCCCATTAAAGTGACATGTAGCGCTTTTTAATTTACTTTGCTTTTCCATGAAAATGTGAAATTCTCGTATGCACTTTCATCATAAGTAAGATCAAGACTTATACCACCCGATCACTGTCTCTATATGAAATTGAACCCTTTCTTTTACTAAGCTGGGTCTGGGGATTAGCTTACAAATAAGGCTTGTGCTGGTAAGTTTGTCAAGGTACGATCCCACTTTACTTAGTACGTAGGACTTGAAAGGCTGGACTATAAGTCAATTTCACCATTAAAGTGAAATGTTTTCTTTCAAAAATATCCCGGTTGACTTCAAGCCCATGCAATGAAGTTTTAATCACTTTAATATTGGACAGTTGTCACAAATCAAAATCAACTTTAATTTTTGGCTACTTATTAGATGACTCAAAAGTTTTTCGTAAAATACTAGTTATCAAAAATATGTAATTGTTAGCAAAGTTGTTTCTTTTTCTTTTTTTCTTCTTCACTTCAATTCAATTCAAATCCAAAAAAATTATTCTTACTTATACATAAGACATAGGTCGTCAATTCAGCATTGAATAAAAGAGGGAAAATGCCATTTTATAATAAGTGGTTCAAATAAGGCTTGTGCAGGTAAATTTGTCAAGGCACGATCCCACTTTATTTAGTAGGACTTGAAAGGCTGTACTATAAGCCAATTTCACCATTAAAGTGACATGTTTTCTTTCAAAAATATCCCGGTTGACTTCAAGTCCATGCATTGAAGTCTTAATCACTTTAATATTGGATAGTTGTCACAAATCAAAATCAACTTTAATTTTTGACTACTTATTAGATGACTCAATTTTTTTCGTAAAATACAAGTTCACACCATATATATAATGGAATTCTATGGTTAATAAATGTTGTCAATTACTAAGAGTCCGTGTAGTAACAACAATTTTGCGTACAACTTTTATCAATAGAGTTTTTTCAAAAATAAATGTTATTAAAAAATTATTGATTGTTTGATTGTGTTTGTCAATATAATTATAAAAATACTTTTATATAAATTACATATTTATTTGACAAAACATTAATTATCTCTTATATATCCCATATTTTTTCTTTCATAAATAATATTTATTTAATATACTATAAAATCTATTTAAATTAATATTTAAATAAAATTATCACGACACAATTATTTTAATCTATATCATATTATTTAAAATTTATTTGTTTAAATTATACGCATAATGTGCTATTTCAATTAAACATTTTAACACAATAACATACGACATATATTGATTATTTGTCACTTCATATATAAAGTAAAGCGATTAACAACTTAAAAAGATAAATAATGATAAAAATGAAGATAAAAACATGTCATAAAGATGCGTAGGAAATTTTAAATATATTTAAAAATTTGAAAGTATCATTAAGTGCAGATATCAACTTCTCGTGAAAGTTGAATTTGGAACTTTTTAGAAAAAAACTCAAAATTTGAGTATCTCTAAAACAACTTAAATTATTTTTTTTGGTCATAAGCACTTTTTATTTTTGTCAGCGATTTTGTGTCTTTAATAATTCCGCATGAAGTCTGCGGATCGCTTCAGTAATAAAGTGGATTATGAGTCCAAAATGTCGTTCCACGAAGATTTAGATAGTTCGATTCAATTATACTAACATGCTTAACCTAATCTAATGAACTTTGGATGATTTTGTTGTTTAAGAACTAATAAGAATTTGAACTAAAACAATAAACTAATTATAAATCAAATAACTAAAAATTAGATCAATAAAGATTACTTTAAAATTGAGAAAGAAGAGTACTAGGATCCCGAATCCGTTTATAATCGTTAATTCCTCTATCTTAATTCTTGGTTTTGACAAAATACATCGCTTATGAAGATCAATATCCCTAGATTGTTTAACAGCTTCTCTCGAATAAAATTAAACCTATTCATATGCATGACTCGACTATATCTCTACATGAATGAATCACGAATACAAATGAAAGCATTAAATTTACATGGATCTTAAAGATCACCTAAAGCATAGCGGTATATTTCTATCCCCATCGGACTTTAAGATAATTAAAATAGTGTCTAGCATGCTTTCGATCTTTCGATAGTAAAACACACCACAACGATCATACAATTATTAGCATATAATTATAGATTCATATAAATCAAAATTAATTATTCAAAACTATAATGAAATAAATTGTCAAAAACCAAGTCTTAAGATGGAAGAATTTAGATTACAAGCTTCATCGTAATCCTAGCACAAAAGAAACTAGCCTAACATACTAATAATAAGAGAAGAAAGAGGAGAAGAAAACTTAGAGTTCATCACCCGATATGAAGAAACTTGAATAAGAAGAACTCTTGATCTTGATCTTCGTTCAATTCTTCAAAGGTTAGTTCTTGATCTTACGTTTTTGTGTCCGTCTTGTGTTTTCTCTCCCAAAATCCTCCCAAAAACTCAACAAAAAAAAAACGACCTTTGATATGAGTTAATAACTCATATATATACTTACCTAATTGTGCCCTAGAAGATCCCAAAAATTCATTAAAATCGTGTCCCAAATGTTTCCTAAGTGTATCGGGACTCAAAAGAAAAGAAAATTACGTTTACTGTCGAAAATACACTGGGCGATCGCCCAGTGCAAACCCGGGAGATCGCCCGGGCATGATGTTTTACATTCTGCTGTTGGCTGAAGGTGTTGGGCGATCGCCCAGATTTAAGCATGGGCGATCGCTCAGCTTACACTGTTTTCCTCTGCGGTACTGTTTTTTCAAATAGTCATAACTTCTTGTAGGAACTCCAAATTGAGATCCGTAAAAGTTTTGGACTTGTAATTCAATTATCTTTCCAATGATATATCATTTGTATTTTGGAGATTTCTATATCAAAAGTTGTGATTGAATTTCCCCACATGTTTCACAGTAGGTAGTTTCTCAATTCGGTTCTTTAGCTTTACGGTGTTTGATCCATTGATTCAACTCTTCATTGTCACTCCAAAACACCTTAAACTTATTGATTTTATCTTCTTCCTCATGCTCCAATGTTTGGCTCTTAATATTCACTTCAAAACTCCATTTACTTGTCGAATTCACCAAGTTGTTGCTCTTTCCGTACATTCTTCTCCAATTGCTATTAAACAGTCCAAAAGCTGAAATATGAAGATTAAAACACAAAATTAAGTAATAATTCAATAAAATGACGAAATAAAAGCTTAGTTTAAAGGTCCGAATAAGTGCACAAAATGCACTTATCAATTTTAAAAATAATTATAATGTGAAGCACATTTGCCTTCCAAAAAGCGTTTTTAGGCTTTAGAAAAGCTCTCCCAGAATAATGATCCCTAATTTGGGAGATAGATTGGATTGCTTGGTATTATAGGGAATTGAGTTCCATTTTAAAATGTTAAGTTTTTAGGAAGAGTAGTCGAGTTTCCTTATAAGTACATTATCACCTTATGTCTATTCGACATGGGATTTTGTTTGCTGTTTTTCAGGGGTTAACAATTCCTCCTAGAAGTACTATATTATCTCGGTCTCCCTCAAGCAATAATTTATCATTCCATCTTCCCCGAATCAGAAAGGATACAAGCTCCATCAATGTTTAACTGTTCTACCATAGGCATAACCGTCTTGAGAGCCAACCACAATTCTTTTGATAGAGTTTCATTCCAAAAGGTAAACATGATAGCAGTCCCGATCTACTGCCCCAAGTGGTCTAATTCCCTTATATGTATATTATCTACCCCATGTTTAGCTGTTTTGTTCACATTTTCCCAAAACAAGGTGTAATTTTATGGGATGGGATGGGGTGGGGTGGGGTGGGGTGGGGTGGGGTGGGGTGGCACTCATATCTCCTTGATTTTGTTACATACAATGTGACATAATGTCTGCATGACACAGTGAAACTTATAAATATGGTATTATCAATGTCAATCAGTCAATTGAAGGTCAATTGGCTACTTAGGTCAAATAAACACGTGTTTGTCAACGATCTGAATATGTTACTTAATCAAGACTCAAAGTCGTAGTCTTTACTAGGGTTAGATGGTATGAACTCGCAGAAGATGGGCAGAACTAGAGCTACAAGACTAGTTAGGCAAGTTAAGTGATGGCCAGTTAGGTTGCGCTACCTCGTAAAACGAGATCAATGGAGGCACAAGCCAACAAAGGTGAAAAGCCAGCAATTCCCAAAAGATGGTCTTATGGCTCACTAGACTAGCGGTGGCATCTCAAACACTATGCACTGAGATAATATCTTAAAGTGAACATGCCAACTCAGGCTCAGCACCACATCTTTTCAAATATCAAGGAACATGACCTTTTGATACTTTAAGAGTGATATTTGTCAACATTACGAGTTTACTCTTCCCTTGTATTTTCAAATCAACGCTTTCTATTGAACCTCTACAGAACAATTTTCTCAACTAAACTACATGCATTCATCTCCCATTATGTCAAATGGTCGAGCACACACGCAAGTAATTTTTTCTTTTTCTTTTTGGCAACGTCAAAGCACGTTTTAGGTTATTGCACATTTAGCATAGATCTCCCAACAAATTTTGACATCAACACATTATCTAATATGAATGAACATCTCAATTCAACTAATACATTAGTTTAGTGCAAAATAGTAATCCATGATTATTCGATACAATTAAACTTTTAGAACAAGTCCGATACAAGTCATGGTATGCTCTATATCATCATATAACCTTATTTCAATGCGTGCTCAGACTTGTTTCATTAACGATCAAACTACCGGACAATAATGGAAACTCCATATCATTTATATCTATTTCACTATCTTGAACTGGCATTTCTTCTGCAGAGAGAAATGGCCTAGGAGGCAATTGTAAGAACTCAACATCTCCTTCGAGCATCTCTATAGCTTTAGTCATGGAAGGACGATCATCAGGTTTCATCTGTATGCACCACAAGGCTACATATGTCATTTTCTTGACCATTATTCTTTCATCCAAAGAAGCATCCCCCAAATCAATTTCCATTCCTTTGCTGAATCTGTCATGAACCCAACAAGGGAAATAAATTTGGCTTATATTTTCCACAAATGGATTCAAATTTCTCCTTTTACTTGCCATTTCCATCAACAGCATTCCGAAACTGTAAACATCTGATTTGTAGGAAACTTTTCCTATGTTTCTGTAGAACATTTCCGGGGCCATGTATCCCATTGTGCCTCTTGCTGCAGTTAGAGACACCATACTTTCGTCCGTTGGATACAATTTTGCTAGCCCAAAGTCGGAAATTTTAGGAGTGAAATTATCGTCGAGGAGAATATTATGAGGCTTTATATCAAAATGTAGAATTTGCATGTCACAACCTCGATGCAAATAATCAATCCCTTTAGCCACCCCAAGAGCAATATCGAACATTTTACTGTAGTTCAAGGAAACTGTAACTTGTTGTGGGAAAATGTATTTTTCAAGCGAACCATTTGGCATAAACTCATATACCAAAGCACGCTTGGGGCCTTCAACACAGAAACCAATGAGTCGGACCACATTAACATGGTGAATTCTTCCAATGGTAGCGACTTCACTGATAAAATCCTGTCCACTAGCTTTGGATTTTCCCATTATTTTATTGCAGCAAAGGGCCACTTTTAAGCTGACCTTTAAATACAGTGCCGTAGCCTCCTTCTCCCAACTTGTCTTTAAAATTCTTAGTCATATTCTTCAAATCTCTGTATGTATATCTTATTGGCATGAGGTTGTTCTGGCTTTGTAGGAATTCTTCAATGCTGTCATACATTGAGAGGTGCCGCCTTTTGAATTTATATGCCAACAATGTGAACAGGAATAGAATCCCACAAAAAAATCTTGCTGCAAGAATCAGTCCTGAAGACGAAAAAAGGGAAATGAAAAACACGACGTGTGAAGAAACAATATGTTAACTAAAATGAAACAGAAATTAACAGAATAACAGAAATTAACAGAAAAACAGAAATGATCAATTGAAAATAACAAACTCTTCTAACTAACACTTCTAACTAACTCTTGTTTGAGCTTTTCCTCTTTTTGTTTCAATTCCATCCGTTCAATGTGAGATGTAACACTCCAACACGACGTGAAAACAAGGATATTTTGGCTAAAAAAGTCATGGTTTGTAGAATGAGATGAATCAGTTCCAAAAAGATTGAAGATCTCATCTCTTACCTAGAATCTTTCCCAGCATCCTACGATACTCTGTCCAAAATCAACAAAAGAAGTTAGGTGTTTCAAGAAAAAGGCTGATTATATATTATGAAGCTAGCCAGGGAAAAGAACGACAACACCCACCAGGCCAGTAGTACCGTAGGTCTGCAAATTCAAAACAAAAGCAAGATCAGCAAAATAAAACTCAAAGCCAAATATTTTTAACGGAAACAAAAACCATATGACAACCAATTGGAACATAATAATAACATTTTTCTCTCACTCTAGAAGCACTTGCAGTTTTTAGGATTGAACCGTCATAATAATATATAATAAGATGAACTACATAATAATATAGTTTGTTTAATATAAAATTTGCTTCAATTCAAATAAGAAAAAGAAATAAAAATAAAAAGGTAGTCATGATTTTTGTTTGTTATGATATCATGTTGAATAGGCTAGTCTAGAAACTTAAGGAACAAATTTATTTATTTAAATTTTGTCAAGAGAACACCCACCATACATGATATTGCATCGCCCTGCAAAATCAAAATAAAAAAGCAAGGTCGAAAACTACAAGTCGAATCATGATTGTTATCAATATATTTGTTTTCTGTCACTTGAAACGAAAATTATTTTAAGTGACGAATATATACTTAACAAAGAGAAAATAAGCTGCATCTCTATTTTGTTACACAGCAAAATATAATAAGTAAGCAATTAACTAGACTAATAGTCCACATACACCAGTACTTCAGACGGAAGGTACTAGGGCGAGAAATTGAGCAGTAACGATAGTCTGGGTTATAAAGGGAATAATCGCAACCGATGGTACTACTAGTGTCATTATAATCACAATTTCCTATTCGCGCTTCACATTCCCTGCAATAGACTCGGTACCACGTAAGCACAAATCCGTAAGCCAGCCCATCTTGAATTTCTGAAAAGGTGGCATTATCAACTATGGGAAAGTCTTTTGAAATCCACGCCCTTGTGTCGACCCTGCAGGAATCCTCAAAATCTGCGACTGTGACATTATTTCCGACTACAACATAGGAATATTTCTGCAGCGAAATGTTTTTACTGCAAAAGGATGCATCAACATATAAAGAAGACTTTGCAGGAACTTCACAGCTGATATATATTATGGGAGTATTCCTATAAAGATCATACGTTCTCAAATCGTATAGTGGTGATGTGTAATAGGATAACTGAATGTTAATTGGATAAGAAGCACAACTGGTTTTTTCCAGACCAGGATCAACTACTCGAATGGTGAAGTTATTGTAAGAAATCGATCGCACGTAGTATTTGTTGGAACTCAAATAGAGGATAGTACGATTTTTCTCGCAAGCAAGTTCGTAGCTCCGATCACCACATTTTTCAGGGTCGCCCCTAAGTCGAAAAGGGTAACTAATGTTTGAAATACTGCCGCAAAAAGTAGGGGGACATGAATAATGGTTTTCCTTGGCTTTGCAATACTTTGCACAATGTGAAAGAATTATAAAGATGATAGAAAATGCAAAGAGTAGCTTCATGTTTCTCATCGATAAAGAATTCTCTCAACGCCAATGATTTTTCCACGGGGTTTGTGTTCTATATATTGACAACTAACAAGTATATATCTCTTCTCAGTTCTCAGCCATGTGTAGGAAGCAGTTTTCACTGTTCAACTCATTTACCTCGTTTTTCTATCACTCTTTGCAGTACTTGGATCTAGTACTCAAAATGAATGCCAAGTCGAAAAGTGCAGACACCACGGCCCTGCCATCCGGTTCCCCTTCTGGATTAAAGACCGCCACCAACAGCACTGTGGCTACCCTGGCTTTGAACTTCACTGCACTCAAAACCATGACACAGTCATGGAACTCCCTTTTCCGGTGAAGGCATCAATCAAGGACTCTAAGCTTCCATTTTCGGTTCAGTTTTACATTAAAGACATCGATTACAAAAACCAATTAATCGAGATATATGATGTCGATGGATGCTTTCCAGGATTGCTTCCAGTATTAAATTTTTCCGCATCTCCCTTCCAATTCGAATCCCAATTCTCATATGTTGATAACTTCACTCTTTTCAACTGTTCCAAAATGAATCCAAATAATCATGGTTATTTCTACAACCCCGTACCCTGCCTCAGCAGTCCGGATTATGACATTATTAGCGTTTACTCCTCTAATTCCATAGATGAAATGCCCACATATTCCTGCAGCAAGATGTTTGACATTCAATCAATTCCTTATGAAGTATTTGAGTCAATTCCTTATGATGTATTTGAGCGTCCATCCCCTCTTGTATTGGAATGGTCCAGACCATTTTGTAGACATTGTGAAGCCACCGGCAAACATTGCAGATTGAAGAATGACAGTTCGATCTTATATGATACTGAATGCTACAGCAGCAAACCAAAAGGTAAGTTTTACATATTTTTTCTGTGTTTTACAGACTTAGAGTTTACGAGAGAAGAGAGAGAATCGATTCGGGAGAAGATAGAATTAGGTGCAATATTTATACTTCCCGAGTTTGGAGGATTAATTGATTTCATACACAAGAACTGTAATATTAGGAACAGCTTTTACGACAATAGATAGGGGGTCAGGTTGGAGAAAAACTATTTTGAATTATAGACTTCAGCAAAAAGCTACCAGACCTATGACACAAATATCCTTTTCAAAACCTGCTCCAACCATTCCATGAAAACAAGGTGCCAAGGTAGATTCAAGATAACCCAAGCAGTGAAACAAAATCATACTCGAAATTAGGCATCTACTTATAGGTAGTTCCATAACAGGTTTTTTCGGACTTTTCTAAGAGCAGAGGAGATCTTCTCTCTACTTAGTCCTTTAACAAAAAATCCCTCTTAAAAATGCGCCAACATGCATCCAATGGCATAGACTGATTTTCTATCCGTTCCCATATTTTCATTTAAGATATCCCTTTTTTCTCGTTTCTTCTATTTCCTTTTATTTTTATATAAAGTTTTCTTGATAGTCTGAAGAACTAATCATAAGCAAGAGAAATTAACAGTTCATTTTCAAATGTTTTGTAGGTGCAGTGCCAAAACTAAGAGTTGCAGGTGAGAATTTATTCTCACTTTTAGCTTCTATCGTGACTACAAAGAATGTAACATTTTCTCCGGTAATGGCAAAAGAACTAAATCTGTTTGCTTTGATATTCAGGTGAAGTACTTGGTCCCTTGCTTGCCGTGTTACTTGCTATCGCGTCATATTGGATTTATAGCTCAACAAAACTAAAGAAAGAGAGTGAAATGAAAATTGAGCAATTCTTGGTGGATTACAAGGGACTCAAGCCGACAAGATACTTGTATGCAGACATCAAAAAATCACGGATAACTTTAGCGAAAAACTTGGTGAAGGAGGATATGGAACAGTGTATAAAGGAAAGTTGTCTAATGATGTTTTTGTTGCGATCAAGGTCCTCAATAATTCTAAAGGGAACGGCGAAGAATTCATTAATGAAGTGGGCACAATAGGAAAAATCCACCATGTCAATGTGGTTCGCTTGGTTGGATATTGTGCTGATGGTTTTAGACGAGCTCTTGTTTATGAGTTTTTGCCTAACGATTCTCTTCAAAAGTTTATATCTTCTGAAAAGGGGAGGTGTTTGCTCGGGTGGGAGAGGTTGCACCGTATTGCTGTGGACATAGCCAAAGGAATCGAGTATCTTCATCAAGGGTGCGAGCAAAGAATCCTTCACTTTGATATCAAACCCGAACAATGTATTACTGGATGACAACTTCAATCCAAAGATCTCGGATTTTGGTTTAGCAAAATTGTGTTCTAAAGAGCAAAGTATTGTGTCTATGACTGCAGCACGGGTACTATAGGCTATATTGCACCAGAAGTTTTCTCGAGAAACTTTGGTAATGTGTCTTATAAATCAGATGTTTACAGTTTTGGGATGTTGCTTCTTGAAATGGTTGGAGGGTTGAAAAAAAATGATGCTGGTGGGCAGGACAAAAGTCAAGTTTATTTTCCAGAATGGATTTACAATAAATTGGATCAAGGAGAAGAAATAGCTATCCAAATAGAGAAAGAGGCGCGACGATAAGATTGTTAGGAAACTAATGATTGTGGGACTTTGGTGCATTCAGTGGTACCCAGTCGAGCGACCCTCCATGAAGGTTGTGATTCAAATGCTCGAATCAGAAGAAATTCCCTCCATGCCCAGTAATCCATTTACTTCCACGAATGGAACAAATACCTTAGCAACCACACGTGGAAGAATAACTCGAAGTGAACTTGAAGTCATTTCAGAATCTGAGTGAGGCCATTAAATAAATAATAATACTTGCAGTCAACTGTTCGACTGTTCCATAATATTTGGGATTTTCGTGTTTTTGCTAGTAGAAATGTATTTGTTTAAGAGACTTAAACTCTTCGAAATGCCTTTTCTTATAAGATACATCTTGTCTCTTATTAACACAACTTTTGTGTCTCTATAAAAGGATACAACATTTCTTAATGTCTTTTCTAAAAGACTATTATTCCAAATTTAGTACGGACAACCAGTTTCCTAGTTTACAAGTAGTTGATACCTTAACTGATATAATCTATAGTATCACCAGACGATATCGGTGCTTCTGAAGGAGATATGTTTATTTCATCATCCTTATTTTCCTCAAATCGAATTAGGAATGGCTTTGGGGGCATCAGCACGAGATCAGCATCACCCTCAAGCATTTCAAGAACTTTGTTCATGGAAGGACGGTCCACGGGATTCATCTCTATGCACCACAAAGCTACTATGATCATCTTCTTTGTCATCTTCGTATCTTCCTCTGTGGCATCTCGGATTTCTACATCCTCCCCTTCATTGAACTGGTCGTAAATCCACGAGGGAAGTATATTACGCCTAAGCTATCGACAAATGGATTTAGAGTTTTCATTTTTCCCGCCATTTCCATCAAGTAACATCCCGAAACTATAAATATCAACTTTATGTGAGACTCTTCCAATGTTTTTATAAAATAATTACGAGCCATGTAACCCATTGTTCTCCTCGTTCTTTGTCAGTCACCACTCACTGTCATCCCTTGAGTACAATTTTGCAAGCCCAAAGTCGAAATTTTAGGATCGAAATTTTTATCAAGAAGAATGTTATGAGGTTTGGTGTCAAAATGTAAAATTTTCATATGACAACCCCTATGTAGATAGTCGATCCCACGAGCCACTCCAAGAGAAATCTCGAACATTTTTTTATAACTCAAGATAACTGTTCCATCCTGCGAAAATACGTAGTTATCTAGAGAACCATTAGTCATATACTCAAGTATATCGGGGCTCGTTTTGCACCTTTGATGCGAGAATCCTATAAGTTGCACGACATTTACATGGTGAATCCTTCCAATTGTTGCAACTTCACTGAAAAATTCTTTGTCATTAACCACAGAATTTGCCATCATCTTCACTGCAACAAAATGACCACTTTGAAGCTTTCCTTTAAAGACAAGTACCACAACCTCCTTTACCCAATTTGTCCTTGAAATTTTTCGTCATCTTCTTGATCTCTGAATAGGTGTATTTTATAGTTATGAGGTTATTTTGACGTTGTAGGAAGTCTTCAAGGTGTCGTCCATTGAGAAGTGTCGCCTTCTCCATTTATGTACCACAAGTCCAAGTAGGAATGGAAGCCCACATAAACATCTTAATGCTATACTTCCTCCTGCATGGTTTGGAAATAACAATGAGGAAAAACTTCTCTTCTACAAGTATATAATATTATAATGTATTGAATAAATGATGCATTGACAAACTTAATAGAGGCTTCAAAAATAAAAATGAGTCTCCCCTTTGCCCACCCAATCTCAACTAAGAAAGCAATAACGCAAACGAAATTAAAAAACACACAAGCAAATACATAGAGTTATTATAGTTCATCCTCAATGTGAGATCGCCCACTTCCTGTTGCAAGTTTATACTAGAAAAAGATGATTACATTGGTGATCTCACACCTCTCACTTTAAGTCTCATGTTAAGTAATCTAACAATAATTATTTCAGTATTTTTACAATTCAAGCAATTTGAATCTTACCAATCACAATGGCCACCAATTACTATGATATAAGTTGCCAAAAAAGCAAAGCAAAATTATTTAGAGCATAAAAATTCGATAGATGTTGTAAGAAAAGGCTTACAAACATGATTCTGTTGGCCTACTTACGTGCATAGTATTAGAGAATTAAATCATTGTAATTAGTTGTCCTTAATCATTGTAATTAGTTGTAACTCCCTAATCCTTGTAATTAGTTGTAACCCTCTAATCCTTGTAATTAGTTGTAATCCCCCAATCTTAGAATAGTTTCCATATTCTTGTGTTTTGGATGTGTATATATATCCACTATTAATCAATGAAAAATATAGCCATTGTTTTTCAATACTCATCTCTATTTCAACATGGTATCAAGAGCCTAATCTTCTTGGGCGTATTTTTTTCCAAATGATTAGCATCAATCTTCTCAATGGCTTTCGATCGACCTCCACTTCCACCAACGATCCTAACCCCATCCAAAACTCCCGTGATCCTCAACATCCCTCCTTAAAATCAATCTCTCCAATATCACCAAATTGTCATCCACCAATTATCTTACGTGGAGCATTCAAATCCAATCTCTTCTTGAAGGTTATAATCTCCATCACTTCATTGATGGCACTCATAATCCACCACCATCCACTATCACCGTCAATGGTGTTGCATCTCCAAATCCTGCATACACAACATGGAAGCGTCAGGATCGTCTCATCTTTAGCTCTCTCCTTGGCGCTATCTCTGTTTCACTGCAACCGCTTATTGCCCACACCACCACTTCCCTTGATGCATGGCAAACCTTAGCTAATACCTACGCCAAACCATCTCGTGGTCATATTAAACAATTGAAGGACCAATTAAAACGATGTAACAAGGGCTCAAAATCAATTAGTGAATATATGCAAGCGATAAAGACTCGTGACGATGAACTTGCTCTTCTGGGGAAGCCAGTTGATGATGAGGATCTTATTGATCGGGTTCTTGACGGACTCAATGATGAGTACAAATCTGTCATTGATGCAATTAATGCCCGGGACACGTCAATTTCTTTTGCTGAGCTCCATGAGAAACTTCTCAACAATGAAGCATCTCTTCAGACTGCTCAACCATCTTTTCTATCACTACCTGCAACGGCAAATCCCACAGCCTTTTGAAATCGTCCAAATTGGCGTCCACCAGCCACCAATCCACAACAATCAGGCTCTACCACTGTGTTTTCTCCTCATGATCAACGCCAACCCAAACCTTATTTGGGTCGTTGTCAAGCATGCGGCATTCAAGGGCACACTGCCAAACGATGCCCGATGTTCCGTCTTGTCACAAATCAACAATCCCCGACACCTCGCCCTCAAGGCTCTCAGGGATATCGCTCATCCACACCCTGGCAACCACGAGCTAATCATGCTGTTTTCGGCAACAACACTACTCCTACTTGGCTGCTGGATAGTGGAGCCTCTCACCATGTTACGTCTGACTTGAGCAATCTCTCTCTTTCATAGCCCGTATCAAGGATCGATGATGTCATGATTGTTGATGGATCTGCCCTTCACATCACCCATACCGGTTCTACCACCATACCTACTTCCTCTCGTACCTTTACCTTACAAAACATCCTTTGTGTCCCTTCCATGAAAAAGAACTTAATTTCGATTTATCAATTTTGCACTAATAACCATGTTTTAATTGAATTCTCACCCTCTGCTTTTCAGGTGAAGGATCTAAACACGGGGGCAATCCTTTTGATGGGTGAACCTAAGGATGGCGTATATGAGTGGCCGACTACATCCTCTTCAGTTTCTTCTTCACCGTTGCTTGCATTTTCCATTGTCAAGACCACTTCGTCCGAGTGGCACTCTAGACTAGGTCATCCATCATTTTCCATTATGAAAAATATTGTTTCCAAGTTTCTTTACCATTGTTTAGTCAATTACTCTCTTCCATACATTGTAATACCTGTTCTTGCAATAAAAGTCATAATTTCCATTTTCTTCTTCTACCTTAACCTCATCCCATCCGCTTGAACTTATCTTTTCTGATGTATGGACCTCTCCTGTTTACTCTGTTGATGGTTTTCATTACTATGTTATTTTTGTTGATCATTATACACGGTATATTTGGTATTATCCACTTAAACGGAAATCCCATGTGCATGATGTCTTTGTGCGCTTCAAGGCATTAGTCGAAAACCAATTTAAACACAGCATTGTTACCCTTTATTCAGATAATGGTGGTGAATATCAAGCCTTTAATAGTTTTCTCTCCACAATGGTATATCCCATCTCACTACACCATCTCATACACCATAACACAATGGTCTTTTACTGAACGACGTCATCGCCATATTGTTGAAACCCGGTCTATCTCTTCTTACCCATGCATCGATGCCTCTAACTTATTGGACTTATGCTTTTGCCATCGCTGTATATCTCATCAACCGTATGCCCACACCATCACTACATCTTTCATCTCCTTTTGAAAAACTTCTTGAGTCTCAACCCAACTACACTAAACTTGGTGTTTGGTTACTTATGTTATCCATGGCTTCGTCCTTATTCTCAACATAAACTTGACTCTCGCTCCACTCCTTGTGTTTTTCTTGGTTACTGTTCAACACAAAGTGCCTATATTTGTCTTGATCTGTCCACTTCTAAAACATATATTTCTCGTCATGTCAAATTTCTTGAAAACTCTTCTCCATTTGCCACTCACCAATCCTATCTAGCTCGTCTGACCCTAGAGATCATTTCCAAATGGCTTCCCCATGTCCAAATTCTACCCATTTCAAGTGGCTCACTCAATACGCCTCCACAAAGGGATTCTTCGTGTCAACATCCGTCACAAAATGCTCAAATGATCGACCGTCCCTCCTCACCAGTCGACCGTCCGCCTCTCGTCCATGAGACCTCCATTTACTCGAGACACAATTCGGTTGACCACCAAGAAACCACAATGATCTGCTTACCACTAGAACCACATAGTTCGAGACCTCTTCTATTTCAACCACAACTCAACCCACCCATCAAAATACCCATCCCATGACCACTGTAGAGCGAAAAGCAACATCCACAAACCCCTACCCAAGATGAATCTCACTGCTGTCCTTTCTCAACCATCAGACATTGAGCCTCACACTGTTAACGAAGCCCTAAAAGATCCCAAATGGAGGCAAGCTATGAATGATGAATTTGATGCTCTTGTTCGGAATGGAACCTGGGAGCTTGTTCCATCTACTTCTCTGCAGAATCTTGTTGGATGTAAGTGGGTTTTTCGTATTAAACGACTTCTGATGGTTCGTTGGCAGTGCACAAAGCCGATTAGTTGCCAAAGGTTTTCATCACGACACAGGTGGATTATCATGACACCTTTAGTCCAGTTGTCAAGTCGACAACAATCCGCATTGTTCTAAGCCTGGAAGTCAGTAGAGGTTATTAAATCATTGTAATTAGTTGCCCTTAATCATTGTAATTAGTTGTAACCTCCTAATCCTTGTAATTAGTTGTAATCCCCCAATCTTAGAATAGTTTCCATATTCTTGTGTTTTGGATGTGTATATATATCCACTATTAATCAATGAAAATTATAGCCATTGTTTTTCAATACTCATATCTCTATTTCAACACATAGAACTCCAGTTTGCTTGCATTTTCCAAAAATATCAAATGAGTTTAGAACCAAAATAACAAACTAAGCATTATTTTCTCGTCACTTTCAATTTGCTGCTACATTACATAAGAAAGTGATATAAATGCAATATTGGTCTTATCTACTATCTGTTTACTAACACATTCTCGTGTTGAAGTCATGTTAGCAAAATCAGAGGTTAGCCAGCTTAAATTGTATATTTTCCACAAAAAGCTAAATCAAGGTGAATTATCTTCTCTCCATGGCTTGATGCTTAATATTCTGCTGTCTGGAGTCTAATTTTGCATTCAGATGCACATTAGGTATTCTATATCTGTGTTAGGTAATATGGGGCCGTTTTTTATGAGATAAAGAGTCTTGAGAGGCATGAGATCATCATTAATCTTACTTACAGAGGAAATCACGTTACGAAGAGGGTTTCTTCATAGCAATAATGGCGACAACGAATTTCATTCTTCTCAAGACTACAAGCACCATTGCTCGACTCACATTCCACTGACATGGCGCGATACCATAAAAGCTCAAACCCGTATGCCAACCAAGTCATGAATGCCCAAATACGAAGTGTTATCTTTTATAGGCCGTTAGTGGGGCCGAGAATCACCACACAAAGGTGCGCCCTCCATATCCGATAACATAATGCTCCCAACTTTAACATAACTATGAACTCCAGAAGAGTTGGAAAAAGTACTTTTGTTGCCGCAGAAAGCATTTTCAACATACAATGGATTGTTTATAGGGCCTAAGCAATTTACAAATGTTATATCTATGTGGCCAATGTATTCAATATAAATCGTAGAAAGATCATATTCTATGGAAGAATATATTGGACAAGAAGAGTAATTTTATTACTGCCTAGACTGGATCCGACAGTGTGTATCGTGTAGTTATTGTAATGGATTTCCGAACATGGTATGTTCTAGATTTTGAGTTTAATATGGTTTGATTGTTCGGCGTTGAGCACGAAAATATTGTCTGTTAAAGAACAATAGAATGTAATCAAAAATGTAATGCTTGAGTCTAAACAATGTGAGGACAAAGTGCGTTAGTACAATGAATAAGATTTTAACTTCTTTTTCTTTCTTAGTATTGTCGGGGTCTTTGTCTAATCCACCTTATCAAACACGCCATTGAAGTATTGCATATTCTCTCTAATTGGCCTCTTGCATCCATTATTTCCTTGGTATCAAGGCCCCTTAATTCTTGAATTTTCAATAATCACAAATAAGAAGGAAAATTAATAAGGAATGTCTTATTCATAACAATCTTCCTACGTTTACAGGTGTGTCAAGAAAACTAATTGTTGCGGTATTGTAATTGGCGTGCTTCTTGTGTTGTTTCTTATAATCGATTGTACACATTCCTAAGCTTGAAGAAAAGAAAGAAAGATGACCGAAAAAAGATTGAAGGCTTTTTAGAGGATTACATGGCACTTAGGCCTACAAGATATTCTTATGCGAGATATCAAGAAAATTACGGATAAAGGAGGTTATGGAACGGTGTATAAAGGGAAGCTTTCGATCGAGATACTTGTTGCGATTAAGGTCCTTAAAATTTTTAAAGGAAACCGTGAGGAGTTCATTAATGAAGTCGGTACAATAGGCGAGAATCTACCATGTAAATGTGGTTCGTTTAGTTGGATATTGTCTTGATGGATATAGACGAGCTCTTGTTTATGAGTTTTTACCAAATGACTCGCTTGAAAAGTTCATATCGTCTGGAAATCGAGCCGAACACTTGGTTGGGAGAAAGCTGCATGACAAATTGCCATAGGCATAGCCAAAGGACTCGATTATCTTCACCAAGGATGCAACCAACATATACTTCATTTTGACATCAAACCTCACAACATCTTGCTTGACCACAACTTCAGTCCAAAGGTCTTAGATTTTGTCCTTGCAAAGTTATGCTCAAAGGATCAAAGTGTAGTTTCTATGATCGCTTTGCTTGAGGGACAATAGGCTACATTGCACCGTAAGTCTTCTAGAGGAACTACGGCAATGTGTTATATTAAGCGAGCGTTTATAGTTTTGGCATGTTATTGATCGATATAGTTGGGGAAGGAAGAATGTCCGCGTTGCGAACAGGACAGCAATCAAGTTTACTTTCCCGAATGGATGTACAATCAATCGGATAAAGGAAAAGAAATAGAAATCGGGATTGAGAAAGATGAAGACAAGAAAATATTTAAGAAAGTAACAATTGTGGGACTTTGGTGCATTCGGTGGAATCCAAAGAGACCGCCTTAATGAAAATGGTGATTCAAATGCTAGGAGGAGGAAAGGTTCCCATCATGCCGCCAAATCCTTTTGTCTCCATGAAATCAACAAATTCAAACGCAACTTCACACGAAATTATTTAGCGACTAGCTAAGTGAGCCAAAATTGTCCGTTCCTTTAGTGCTTTGGAAGCAAAGATGTCATATGATATTACTATTATATTGGTGATCATTATTGATGTCATATGATAATACTATTATATTGGTGATCATAATTGATCAACTTTCCTAATGATGCATCTTGGGAGCCAAAATTTGGAGTAGTGTTTAGGACATGTTAACTATAAATTGATGTATTGTCTTCTTCTTTTAGTACGTGAGTTGAGGGTTTTTAAGAAAAAAATTGTAAGTCTAACATTTTAGTTTTTTTCTCATTCTCTTTGTGAGTTGTAAAAAGAGTAGAAATTGGTGGGTGTAATAAAGATTAGAATATTATTTTTTTTACAATACTTGAGGAATTTGGTGAATGAAATTCTATATGATTGTAACGATTTTTCATATAGTGAAAAGTTTTGATAGTCCATAGATTTTTCTCTATCTTTTTATATTTTTTTGTCTCGTCATTTTTTTTTAACAAAGATTTTGTGGACAATAAAAAAATTAGCCTCGTTCCTTAACATGGGTGTGTGTATGTATATGTATAAAGATATGATCATATAGTTATAGAGAGATACACACACAGAGATAGTGATTGATGTCAAATTTTAATTAACTCATAAGTGTACGAATCTATTGGAATATAGATAAGTAAAAACGAGGTCGATCCCACGTAGATTGCTATGAGGAAGGTGTAATTTAATCCCAATTAAGCATTATTCAAGGCTAGTTGAGTTGAAAAGATTTGTTGTTGAAATTGTTTAATTAAAAGACTAAAGAAGTAAGCTAATAAATGAATTGAGAATTCAAGTTGTGTAAAAACACTAAGGTTTCAGAATCCACCATTGTCTAATTTAGCAATTATCCAATCATTCATTAATTCCCAAGAAAAACACATACGACAATACGAAAATCAATCTATTGTCGTCCCTAAAGATTTATCAATTAAGTCCAAAAGAAGAAAATCAAATATAGGCTCCCCTTATGCTTCAAACATAAATTACTTAAGCATTTTTCATATCAAATTCCATTGAAAGAAGACAAAGAATCAAAGATTACCTAAGCATTCTATGTATCCCAATACGAATAAAAGAAAATGAAAAATCAAAAGAAATTAATAGAAACTATTTAAGCATCAAGCATGGATTAATTAAACCAATATCTAACTATCAAAAATACATGATATTTAAGATGAAAGAAATCATATTTAATTAATTTAGTCAAGAACAAGCCATAAACGTTAAAGCTCTTAAGAAGGAATTAAACGAATAACGGAATAATCACTTAATTAAAACAAGGTTTCATCGTCTACCTTGGTTAAAGAAAATTAGAAAAACATAATTAAATTAAAAATACAAGAATTGATAGAACCCGACATGGATTGAAGGAGAAGAAATCTTCAAAAACTCTTGATTGTCAGTCAGTTGTCTTCTCTTGTTTTCTTCCGTCTTCCTTCATTCGGCTCCCAAAATCCTCCTTTGTTATGAGAATATATCTCATATTTATACTACCCTAATTGTGCCCCAAAATATCTCAAAAGAGTACAAAATTAAGTGGGTCAAACGTTACCTAACGAAATTAGGGCTAAAAAGGAAAGAAAATAAAAATAAAAACGAAACTGGGGAAAATTGCCTTTGGCGATCGCCCGATTAACTCGGCGATCGCCTGAGCGGCTCGTTTAGCTTCCTGTTGCTTATGCGTTGGTTCTTTGGGCGCTTGAAAGATTAAGCCGGCGATCGCCCGACTCGTTACTTTTCAAGTTATTGCGACTTGGTCCTTCACGTTTAGGTTTTGGTAATTTCACCCTCCATCTTTTCATAACATCAAATTTGGTCCTTCAACTTTACATCATCTCTAGTTTAGTCCTCAACTTTGCATCATCTCCAGCTTTAGTCCCTCAACTTTGGGTTGAGTGCAATTGAGTCCTTGAACTTATGAGATATCTTCTAAATCATTGCTCTTTTGCCCAAACTTCTCCAATTGTTCACCAACAAGTCCAAAACTGAAATAAAACAATAATAAACTAGATTAAGTAGAAAAGCAACTATTTGACGACATAAATGATTAATTAAAAGGCGAAAATAAGTGCATAAAACGCACTTATCGATGATGCAGTAGACGCGTCGGCGAACTAGTGATGAGAAGGGATGGTGTTTGATTGTAATCAGATTCGAGGTTTGTATGGGCCTCTTGGCATTTGTGTTGGTGGTGGTGAGATGGGATTTGGGCCAACTAATTGTGGCGGAGGTGGTCTTGGCATTGGCAAACGTAGTTGCTGGGTAATGGATGGCGTCGATGGTGGAAAAAGGCGAAGACGAGCAACACAATGTGTTACCTATGTTACAAAAAGTGTAACACGTATGTTATATGTTTAAAAAAAGGGTTAATTACACTAATGGTCCCCATTCTTTTAAGTTTGTAACGATTTCATTCTCATTCAATTTTTTTAACAGATATCATCATCATCATTTTATTTATTCGCACAGATAGTCCCCAAATCACTATTTTGACAATTCTTTGAAAATTTTGTCCCTTGACTTAAATAAATTTAAGGGTTAATTGCACTAATGGTTTCAATTCTTTTAGGTTTATAACGATTTCATCCCCATTCAATTTTTTTAGCAGATATCATCCCCATCATTTCATTTATTCGCACAGATGGTCCCCAAATCACTATTTTTCACTATTTTGACAATTTTTTGACAATTTTGTCCCTTGACTTAAATAAATTAAAATGATAGAAAAAAGAAAATACGATGAAAACATTGCAATTGGGCCCTTAACCTTTTCAAAAGTACAAATAAATCATAAACTATTTTATTTTATACAGATATGTGTTCTTCCCAAAAAAAAAGAATCATATTTTCCAACCCACCCCTACCCCTACCCCTACCCCTACCCCTACCCCCACCCCCAAGCACATGCTTCATATTGCAAAACTCGTCCACACCATATCAAAAAACGCACAAAACTAAAACCCACACTTGTATAATCCGCCAACAATCGGTCGATCAGAAAGGTATATTTCTTTCTCCAAAAATATTGGATGAGATAGTGGATAAAAATGTATTGACGACCAAAATCATCTCAAGCATTCGCGTTCAATTTGCAAAAAGAAATGAAGATCAACGAGTCAAGTGGACCAAAGAAAGATGTGAACCCAAATGTTTATAGCCAAAGGATGAACCTTTATCTCGATATATCGACTTACTTGATCTCTTTCCCCTGCAATGCCTCTACAACTCACTCACAAAGAAAGTGCCATTTGCTTTCAAGGATTCGTTTTACAATAGTGAATGTCTTGAGTTCTCTAAAGAATCACCGTCCAACTTTGTCGGAAAGATAGCTATTCCCTTGCCTACTTCCAAGCAGAAAGAGAACAGTTAACACTAGTCTTCATGCGTAGCATCTTGGTTTCTCAGGTACAGTTACACTGCTCTTGACTAATTAGGATCCATTTAGAGCATCTCCAGTGGACTCTTTAAATATAAGATTCTCTCTATTTTAAAGAGTCAAACTTTAAATGATAGTTCAACGGACTCTCTAAATTAATTTTAAAATAGAGATTGGGTTTGGCTCTCTACATTTTGAGAGCCAAACTCACACTCTATAATTAAATGCATTCAAACAATTTCAATTTCCAATACTCTAAATAATGATTGAATTAATTAGTATATACAAAATAAAATAGAAAAAATGGAATAAAATTATATAATAATTAGGAGAGAGGCATGTTAAAAGAAAATAAATAAATAAATAATAAATACTTATTGGAAGAAGTAAAATAAAGTGTTAAAGGTAAAGAGATTGTTGGAGCACTTAAAAAATTTTACTCTCTAAATTTATAAATGCTCTCTAAAATGTCAAATATGCTCTTTGTAAATAGAGAGTCTATTGGAGATGCTCTTATAGGTAGCTCATATTTCAAAATTGAAAAATCTCTTATAGGCTGCGTTTTTCAACAAGGAAGATGAAGCAATTCACACTTATACCGAGTTCTTGAAAGAGTTGGACAATGGCACTATGGGTGGGGTGGGGTGGAAAAAGATGATTCATTTTTAGTTGGAGAAGAACACGTATCTGTATGAAATAAAATAGTTTATGATTTATTTGTACTTTTAAAAAGGTTAAGGGTCTAATTGCAATGTTTTCATTGTATTTTTTTTTTTCATTTTAATTTACTTAATTTAAAAATTGTCAAAATTGTCAAAATAGTGAAAAATAGTGATTTGAGGACCATCTCGTGCAAATAAATGAAAGGATGGGGATGCATCTACTAAAAAATTGAATTGAGATGAAATTGTTACAAACTTAAAAGAATGATGACCATTAGTGTAATTAACCCTAAATTTAAATGATAGAAAAAAGAAAATATAATGAAAACATTGCAATTGGACCCTTAACATTTTCAAAAGTACAAATAAATCCTAAACTATTTTATTTTATACAGATATGTGTTCTTCCCCAACAAAAAAAAGAATCATTTTTTCCAACAAAAAAAAATAAACTAGAAAAAAATACAGGAACAGGAACAGGAACAAACATTGTCAATATCACTATCATCAAAAACAATAACTACTTCCAGAGTTCCAGTATCACTAACGAAATTTGACCCTTTACCCCCATCTTCTAGAGTTCCAAAGATCACTAATGACCATTTTGTACTATATTGGAGCTCAACAACAATACATAGTTTTCAGGCGCTTCAATCCAACAGGCATCTAGGCAAAACCAGCTTCCAATTCCATCATATTCCAAGCACTTCTATGCGCGTTTTATGGACAATAAGCGCTTTGATCGTGATTGTGTTGGTCGAAATAATAATGGTGGCGTCGGAGCGTTGGCAGAGAGAAGGGGCGACAGAAACTCTCAGAATCTATGAATCAGATCCACATTCTGACCGAAGTCTTCCAAAAGGACCGTTGGTTCCATCGCCGGGGATTATCGGAGGTTCTGAATTCTGTGTTGAATTATTCGAATACAATATGAAAATAATTCTTGTCTTCGAACTAATAAAGGAATCGAATGTATATACAGAGTTTTGTATGAAAATAATTCTTTATATCATTTTTGTCTGCAACTTCTTTATGTCCAGAATTTTTGTCCACTTCATAATCATCCTTGTCCTCTATGTGTTGCTGGATAATGGTGTCTTGTTCTTTGGATAGAAAATGGTAATTTTCAGTGAATAGAAAAGGAAAAGAAAAAATCTTCAGGGGTGGGGTGGGGTGGGGTGGGGTGGGGTTTTTTTTTATTATTATTATTTTGAATAATATAAAATGTTTATGATTTATTTGTAATTTTGAAAAGATTAGGGGTTCAATTGTAATTTTTCTATTGTATTTTCTTTTTTCTATCATCTTAATTTATTTAAGTCATGGGCAAAATTATCAAAAAATTATTAAAATAGTGAAAAATAGTGATTTTGGGACCATCTATGCAAATAAATAAAATGATGTAGATGATATCTGCTAAAAAAAATTAAATGGAGATGAAATCGTTACAAATTTGAAAGAATGGGACCATTAGTAATTAACCCTAAAAAAAAAAGTATATACCAATATTTTTGAAATAAATAAATATTTTACAGTTTTTTTTAATTAGTTTGTGTTAACTTTCCAAAGTGAAATGCACTGATTATATCTCACTTTTTACTTCGCCAGAAATTTGTTGTGATTTGGTTGTATAAATTTGTATGTTATAGTCCTACAAAAAAAAAAAAATGACACTACATATTTCTATGTTATTAATACATTGAAATAAATTTAGGCCATTATTAGAATTTCGAAATTTTGTTTTGTCAAATAAATTACTTTCACTTAGCATGTTTGGCTACAGGCTACGCATACAAAGAAGTAAAGTTAATTTTAAGTAATTTTTTATCTCGAAATATGTTTGAATAACTTATTTCTTCTTTAATAAAAATGTTACTTCTTCCGTCATATGAAAATAAAAAAAAAAAATTATTTATTAATCTGTCTTAAATTATAGTCAACTTTCGTGATTGATAGTATAATTAATTTTTAAAACAAATTTGAATTACTATTATATTAATGTAAAGGACGGAGAGAGTCTACTATAATAATTAAAAATTTAATCTATATGAAAATATAAGAAATCTATCTTTATGAGATGGAGAGAGTATTTGTTTTAAAATAATTCTCACTTTACTACAAACTTACTCATGTCTAACTCTCCAATAGAAATAATTTATAATAAAATTTACTTAATTATTTATAAGTAAATTTACTTATATAATAGTTATATTGACATCACATTTTTTCAAAAATGTACTTAGTTTAATTGCATTAAAAGTCCTTAATTTTTATTGAATGTCACATTTATGTCATTAACTTTTTTCATTAAATTATTATTCTTAACATTCCATTAATTAATACATATTGTCTCTAATGATGGTTTTCATCCAATAATTCTATTATAATTTTCTAAAATATGAGAGAAATATTTTTATCTCAAGTTTGTATTTATTTATATTTTTACTTATTTAAAAAATTCAAGGGATAAGTAGTTCATTTTACTCCCCTCCAACTAAATTTTTGGATGAAAATCGTCATCGAAAACAAGATGTGTTAATTAATTGAAGTTTGATGAAAAGAATATGGTGAAAAAAGTTAAAGAAATAAATGTAATAATAAATAAAAGTTATAGATCTTTTATAATATTTGTAATGCACTTATAAACAAATAAATCAATGTGGTCTCAATATTATTTATTTAGCATTACTTTTAATAATAATAAAACTTTTTAATTTGGCCAAATGTGCACCTTGCAGGAGTATAAGATAAGGTATCAATATGAAATAGCCGTTAACAGACGCCATGATAAGTCTCTCTCTTCCTTCACCTTCTTCTTCACTTTCACTCAAATCCAACCATCGTTCCCGCCAAAGAGTCACATGTAATCACCCTCGCAAAACCCTCAATTTTGAAACTCTCAAGGACCGTCTGATCAATCAAGCAAGTGTGGGCCACATCAAGGAAGCAATCAAGACCCTTGATTCTATGTCCCAGAATAGCTTCACCCCAGATCTTACCGTCTACTCTATACTACTCAAGTCCTGCATCCGAACCCGGAATTTTGATCTGGGTCGAGTGGTACATTCCAGACTTGTGGAGTCGAAACTTGAGTGTGATTCAATTGCATTGAATTCGCTGATCAGCCTGTACGCGAAATGTGGGGAGTGGGAAAGGGCTGAGGAAATTTTTGAAAGTATGGAGGAAGATAAGAGAGATTTCGTTTCATGGAGCGCGATGATTTCGTGTTATGTGCGCAGTGGTTTGAATTTACAGGCGGTTTTGACGTTCTTTGAAATGGTGGAGTTAGGGGAGTACCCGAATGAGTTTTGTTTTTCGGCGATGATTCAAGCTTGTTCAAATAAAGAATATGCCGGGGTTGGGCTGGTCATTTTTGGGTTTGTGTTGAAAACTGGGTATTTTGAGTCTGATGTTTGTGTTGGATGCGCGTTGGTTGATTTATTTGCAAAGGGGTTTTGTGATTTGGAGTTAGCAAAAAAAGTGTTTGATGAAATGCCTGAGAAAAATTCTGTTTCGTGGACATTGATGATTACGAGGTGTTCGCAATTGGGGTTACCGGGGGATGGAATTGAGTTGTTTCGGGATATGGTATTGGCTGGGTTTACACCAGACCGGTTTACATTTAGTAGTGTTTTATCAGCTTGTTCTGAATTGGGGTGGTTGTTTCTTGGGCGGCAACTGCATTGTTGGGTCATCAAGAATGGGTTGTGTTTCGATGTTTGTGTAGGGTGTAGTTTGGTGGATATGTATGCAAAGTGCGCAGTGAATTGCTCGATGGATGATTCAAGGAAAGTTTTTGATCGAATGCCAGAGCATAATGTCATGTCTTGGACGGCAATCATCACAGGGTATGTGCAAAATGGAGGCTTTGAGAAGGCAGCTATTGAGTTATATTGGAGGATGATGATAGAAGGTAGAGTTAAGCCGAATCATTTTACGTTTGCTAGTGTTTTGAAGGCATGTGGGAATCTTTTCAATGCGGATTTGGGCGAACAGATACACAATCATGTAGTGAAATTGGGTCTTGCATCGGTTAATTGTGTTGGCAATTCTCTGATTAGCATGTATGCTAAGACTGATAGGATGGAAGATGCACGAAAAGCTTTTGAATTTGTATTTGAGAGGAATTTGATTTCTTATAATGCACTTATTGATGGTCATGCTAGGAATTCGGATTTTGACGAAGCTTTTGAACTTTATAGTCAAATTGATGGTTCGGGAGTTGGTTTTGATGCTTTTACATTTGCAAGTCTCTTGAGCGGAGCTGCAAGTATTGGAGCCATTGGTAAGGGAGAGCAAATACATGCTCAATTGATGAAATCGGGGTTTGAGTCCAACCTATGTGTTTCTAATGCTTTGATCTCTATGTATACCAGGTGTGGTAACATAGAAGCTGCATTTCAAGTTTTTAAAGGAATGGAAGATCGGAATGTAATATCGTGGACTTCCATAATTACAGGCTTTGCTAAACATGGATTTGCCGAAAGAGCTTTGGAATTATTTAAGCAAATGCTTGATTTTGGAGTAAAACCAAATGAGGTCACTTATATTGCTGTTTTGTCAGCATGTAGCCATGCAGGTCTAATTGATGAGGGATGGAGATATTTTCATCTTATGTACAAAGAACATAGGATACATCCGAGGATGGACCACTACGCATGCATGGTTGATTTGTTAGGTCGATCAGGATTTCTAGAGAAGGCCATACAATTCATTGAGTCAATGCCTTTTATGGCTAATGCACTGGTTTGGCGCACATTGCTTGGTGCCTGTCGAATCCATGGAAATGCTGAAATCGGTAAACATGCAGCAGAGATGATTCTTGAGCAGGATCCAAATGATCCAGCAGCTTATATCTTATTATCAAACTTGTATGCTTCAAGGGGTCAGTGGGAAAATGTGGCGAAAATCCGAAAAGGCATGAAAGAAAGAAATTTGGTTAAGGAGGCGGGCTGCAGCTGGATAGAAGCAGAAAATAAGGTGCACAAGTTTTATGTAGGAGATACTAAACATCCCCAGGCGAGGGATATATATGAAGAACTAGATCGGTTGTTGCTCGAAATAAAAGAGATGGGCTATATCCCGAACACGGATTTTGTACTTCATGAAGTGGAGGAGGAACAAAAGGAACAATATTTGTTTCAACATAGTGAGAAACTAGCTTTGGCATTTAGTCTTATTAGCACAAGTAAACCAAAGCCCATAAGAATTTTTAAAAATCTTCGAGTGTGTGGAGATTGTCATACAGCCATGAAATACATATCGATTGCAACGGGGAGAGAGATAGTGGTGAGGGATTCAAACAGGTTTCACCACATTATAAACGGGTCGTGCTCCTGTAACGATTACTGGTGAAAGCTTTTTGAATCTACTGCAATGAACGAAAATGCAACTTCGGGTATGGATTCTGCATCCGTTAGGGAAAGCCACCATTTCTCAGGTGGTTCTGTACACTTTGCTCGTTTTTGGAAAAAAGTATTGCCAAGAACATGAAATTTATGAAGCCTGAGAGTCTTCACTTAAAAGAAGGCCTGGTGGATCATGCACGTTTCGCTTCAATTTTGAAATTAGAAGAATCTGAAGTGACTCAATCTTGCTTCAGACAAGTGTAATATAATTCTCTACCCAGAACATCCTATCAGGTCTGGTGAATCTAATAATAGATGCAGAAATTATCCCTCTTCTTATCGGGCTGGGACGGTCTCCAGTTTGTTTGGTAAGATGAAACTAAAATTATGTTTATTCATACTGATTAGTCGCGTTCAATAATGCGTACGAAATATACATTAAGTTGCTAGACTTTAAGGGATCTGGAGGCTTTACCTAAATGGTTGAAACCGGAGCTGCATTTTGGTTTGTTCTACATTATGTTTTTGTAACAATATTTTGGATAAATAAATTATATGTTAAAATGCAAATATTCTAAGGTTGCTTTCTCAATCCTTATATCCTTGTCATGGAAGAATGGTCCGTTTAAGGTTAGTTACTTTGTATTAATCAAGTAATTAGAAGGGGATGTGACATAACATGTCCCAACCTAATTTTCACAATTGTGCATTGTCTAACTCCTAAGCAACTTGTCAATACATGCAAACATTACGATATTAAGCCAAAGTACATCCATCATAATAATTAAAGTAGATTACACCCTAATCAATAATCCATTTTTGTGATTCTCTTCACATTCAATCACAAATCCAATATCCCATATTTTTTTTAATAGATTATAAAAATATTTTAAACAAGCTTTATAAGGATGTAATACCAAAGGAAAATTGCAAGTCCTCATTCTATTGTTCAAGTAACAGATAAGTTCTCAACCTTTATTATAGGTACAAAATCGTCATCAAATATGGCTTTATAAAGTTCGATATACGATGTTCAAGTGATGATTTAACAATAATTATATCTAATTATAATGAAAGGTTGAGGACTAAATTGCTTCTTTAGAAAAGTTTCCAACTTGGGTCGTTAAAATTTTGAAGTTAAACGTGTTTTGACAAGGGTCTTTAACTATTATTTCCCGAGTTATAGAGCATAACAAATATTTCATCTAATCAAAGCTTCATTTTCACTTATAAATCAATCATGTTTCTACTTTCTATATAATGTCCTCTGTTAATGCATTTCTTTATTACAGAGAGAGAAAAATAGTGAATAATCAGAGCATCAGACCCCCACTCGGCGATTATTTTCCTGCCATCTACAAAATATCATACAATAGTTTGAACAAAGCTCTTGTAATCCCTTCATGTTGTTTGAAAGCCAAATGCCTTCTGACAGTTGTTTCCGGATGGTTCTCCGAACCTCACTCATCCACCGATCATTAATAAGCAATTCTTTATTATTAAATTGTAGACATTTTTCCACCTCGCATCAATGATTTTAGGCATTGTTTCCTACTTTTATTTAAAAAAATAAAATTGAGAAAAATGAATCAAATTTTCACCAAAATGACTTACCCTATTTAGGTAAAGCAACAAGTGTGTGTCCAACAAAAACAAATATAACAGCAAACTATAAATGTTTTCAATAACATGATATCATAATCAATCTCATACACAGGAATATTTTTAAACCCGTGAAATAAGTCGTTATTCCCTCTTAACTTACAACTTACAAGGGATTGGAAGCACAATCTTTGAGGTTTACATTTAACTATCCATATGCAGATGTTACTCTTGCATAATGCATATCCCCACCCAAAGCCCCTTCTACTCCCCATATAATATACAAACAGAGTCTTACATTACATTCATAAACAACAGAATCCAGCCACACAACTAACTTTGGCCAAAATTTAAAAACAGAAAAAGGAAAAATAATACATCGTACAAAACAATAATATGCTGTACAGTTTATTCATCTTCAGCTGTGAAATCAGGCTCAGCTGGCTTCTGAAGCAGGATAGGCAATATCCGTTCCGGTATCCTCGACTTTCTCGTCTTGTTCCTCCGCAGAGCACGTAATGCATTAGCCGCAAAACGCGAAGCATAAATGGTTGCACCCAAACTTGGCAAGCTGCTACCACCCTTCGCTAATGCATCTTGCAATCTATTTTCCTCTTCCCGGAGTGACTCTTCTAACTTCTTCCTGCTATATCGATGCCATGCTGCTTGAATGAAACAAGCAGCCCAAGTCCTCCACTGCTGTGAGTAACACCTAAACGTGTGACGGAGCTGTTTGCTATGTAATCGTCTGAATTGAGAGGCCACAAACTTCAAATCATCCGCCACTAAAGCAAATGCTTCAACTTCTGAGAGGGCTTGTACGGTTCTTGTTGAGATCGGGAGGTTAGAGAACGAATTGGGGTCGAGCGCCCAAGTAAGAAGCTCTTCTCCACAAAAGTCGCCAGCTTTTAGATAATCAGAATTCAAAAAGCCAGTTCGTCCTCCATTCGTGGTTGCTGTCAGCAGTTTACCTCGCATTATAAACAACATCACATCAACTGGATCACCCTCACGCACAATGAAACTGTCCTCTGTGTAAAGCACTGGCTTCAGGCAGTCACACATTGCATCCAAGAGCTGTTCGTCCATTTTCTCAAACATCGGTACCTGAAATATTGTTGACAATTATGCATATTAGAATCACATGATGAAATAGAAATGGAAATTAATATTCTACGATAAAATAAGTAAATGGGATACAGAAGTCACGCCATATAAAAATGGCTCTATCAAAAGATTGTGTGACAAAGTGACTCGGGTCGGGTACTGAAGGTTTTTGACATAAAACAAAGCTTATGTTGTGGGCAATGATGGATTCGAGGCCCTGAATCCATGGTTCATAGCCAAACACTCTAATTCTCCAGGCTGCATGCCCCACAAAATCTCCTTTGGATTTGTTCGTGGGAGTACCCTAAAACATGGAACATTTCCTCTCTAACAACCATTTCATTTTGGGCTAAGAAGATATGCAAGCATATTTTATCTCTATAACAACGGTACATTCCAAGGTGTGATGTGGGAGACAAGGGGTGTCACTATTGGGTTTTGAAGAAGATGACCTTCTGATTTTTCATTTTTTTCATTGAAAAAGTAATAAGAATGAGGGTTTTTAAGTATTGAAAAAGTAATAAGGAGGGTTGTTAAGTATTGTAGACAATATACAGTTTAAGCTTTTAGATCAAATAGAGCAGACAAAGGTTCTGGGTTCAAGTCTCACTGCCACCCATTAAATGAAATTGTGCACGTGTTAAGACTTCGATTGAAAAATATATATATATATCCCCGTACACGTGACCCTGTGTTGAACGCAAGATTTAAATGATATTACATGTGGATGTGGCCCTCTCTAACAAATAAAGCTTTTAGGCAAGTGGTTCAACATTAAACAAGAGGCAGCCAAGCCAATAAGAATTAAACATTCGTAACTATGAACTTTATCTGCATTTTAGGGCAACCTGACTTCTGATAAGACAAATTTATATAAACAACGATGACAATTATGGAGCAATGAATTGATACAAGTCTAGGAAGAAACAGTAGGGCAAGGCGTAAGAAGGACCAGAATAACTCACTCTCATTAGTAGAGCCAAACAAAGATGGCGCTTTATATCTCTTCTAAGATCCTTCGGAAGACTATGAACCAGATTCTCTTCATCAACACCTCTGGTTTCCTGCCATTTGTACTGTTCATATCGTCGGATCCGCTCCCTCAGGCTCTCGGGAAGTAAACGGTGAGACATCCATTGTTCTGCATCTCGTCTTTTCACTCTCATTTCCTCTAATCTTAGAGTTGTGGACTGCAAAAAAGTCTGTTGCACCACAAGCATACATAGTTTTTTAGAACCTAGGATTGACAATGCAACCCCTGGGGCTTTTGAAATCTTGATTGCAGAATTCATCTGGTTTCAAAATTTAAACCGTCTTAAGAGAACATTTTAATGGCTGGACTTCTTTAAGGTTCCAATCAATTGCAGATTCTTTATTTTCACTAACTATTCATACCAAAAATTAAATTAAATTAAAAAAAAAAAAAAAAAAACTGTCCTTGGGCACTCAACTACATCCATTTTTCAGTCAACAACCTAAGTGATTAATACACCATTCTCAAAGGAATATTCAACTAAAACACTGTCCTTATATATGTACATGTAATAATTGTAAAATGAGACTAAAGAATTTCTTAGTGCACCACTTTACTAAAGAATTTCTTAGTGCACCACTTTGTTAAGCTGCACACATGGATATTGTTCTCTAGAAACAACTTGAATGAACAAATAGATGCAATGATGTACCATAATTCACTCACCTGCATATTTCCAATGAGAAATGAAAATAGCACCAAGCCAGAGATGGAGATGAAAACAGCAAAGCAAATTTCCCAAACAAAGGTACTCGTTTTGAGGTTCTGACCAAGGGAACTGCAAGGTCAGACAAGAGTAAAACGTCAAATGCTAATCAGACCCTCTAAACATAGAAGGAAGCTTCAAGAACGAAAATCTTAAGCTCGTGGAATTAGTCATGATAATAGAGGTCCTGCATTTCAAAATCCCACCTTTCAAGGGACATTGTTGTCCACTGTGAAAAGAGGAAACAGAAATGAAATAGAAATTAAGGGAAAGGTGATTAAAATTCCACACAAAAAAGGCTGAGCAAAGAGTATCAAAATATGTCTGGATCAAGAAAACAAGAACTGTTCAGCCTGATCGCCCCAACCAACAATTGCTCGCTCTGATCTTGTACAATGATTTAGAGGAGGCATATTAATTATACTAACTCAACTTTCATGAATTAAACTTAGAAGGCTAGGAGATGGAATACTAGTCAATAGCTCGAACTCTATTGAATTGGAAAACTCTGATCCTACCCATCATTCAATACCATTACCCCACCCTGCCGCCCTAATGTCAAGAAAAGACAGCAGGTGAAGGAAAAATATTGGAAAGATGCCTACTATGAGATAAATGTAATCACTCTATCTCATTTTGTTTATTTTCTTTGAACTGGCTAAAGCAGTGTGATGCACTCAGTAGTTAACAAACAGTTTTTCTCTTTTTAGAAATAAAAGACTTCCATACATCTGAACAAGGGTGGATACCAAGGCACTAAACTAATTATATTTAATTTAGTATGTGGCTATATCCTAATCTCATTCTTATGAAGCCTGCCTTAGCTTTCAATTTAGAAAGCCCACTTTGTCTTCCAATAGATTGTTAAACAACCCTAGTTGAAACTACGAGAACCGAGGTTGGGGAATTTGAAATTAAGCATACTAATATGAACCATTATGCACAATCACTATCTGAGCACGGGAAATCAAGTACAAGCATACCTCAAATTTTGCAGTCCCCACCAGAAACAGTATAAGAACTTTTGGGGAAAATCTGTTGATTCCACAACACCAGACTGAAGAGCATCCAGGAATATCCCAAAATCAAAAAGTGTCTTATTTGCGTTCTCTATGGGACAGGATTCATTCAGAAACTTTTTGTATACAGTGTGATCGCCCTCGCAATACAATGCAGAATTTCTACAAGCAGATTGATCCCCACAAGCTTCCTGCCAGCAGGTAGTTTCACGTTCTATTGCAAACAAGTACCAAATGGCTCCGAGTACCTAAATGAGTGGCAAAAGCCCAATGATCCAAGAAACATTAACAATATGGAAGCATCTCTTCAATCAGATTGATTTCCACAAGCTATTGCCAGCAAGTAGTTTCACAGTTCTAAAAGTACCAAAAGGCACCAAATACCAAAGAGGGGCAAAAATCCAATTATCAAAGAAGTGCGTACTAAAAGTACACAATAAATGTTGGACAAACCATTCAGTTATTTTTCACGTCCAGAAATACACTCCCACATTCAGCTATCTAGGAATGACAATGCAGCGGGAATGCCTATCACTATCCTGCCAGACAGCAAGAGTCGCACCACCCACCCAATGCTGCCCCCTCCCTAAGATCCACCCCTTGATCCCGTCTTTTTCCACCCCCAAGATTCACCCCCATCCCACCCCTAAGATTCTCCCCATGATCTCATCCTTCTGCCCCATCCTTGTCTGCCAAAATTAAAGTATCCACCCCCTATTTGAAGCTGAATATACATAATTGATACAAACCCTTACAAGCACATGTTGGCATATTTGATAATATTTATACATGTGAGAGAAGAATGAAAACTTCAGGAGGGAAACGACCTTACGCTATCAAACCTAACCTTTAGGTTCGTTGACTATTTTATTAATCCATCTGAGGGTAATGTGGTAAATTTACTTAATTGGCACAGGTTCAGGACAGGTTTAGCTTATCCATGAACCACATCCTAAACCTAACTGAGGCAACATTTTGCCATCCATGCCCGGTCCATTCTCCATTTAATAGCACCATACTCACCCTATCAAGGGCAGCCTCACATGTTGCTTGCTTGAAATCTCATCATGAATAACGATCTTAATCTGAACAAAATAAAGGAATATAATATGCCAAGGTGCCAAAGTCAAAAATGAAAATAGTATCTAGTTAAAACTGAAGATGGTCCAACATCAAAATGAAAATAGCAGGGCATGTAATTCTGTAAAAAAGTACATTTGAAGCTTTGTTACAAAACTTACATGACTTGCAAGCATGTAAAGAAAAAGATTGAAGGCAGCTCCAGCCCATGCTGTTTCGGTGAGTATGCCAGAAGTTCTTGTGAATTCTTTATACAGAGGAAAGACACGAAGAACCCTTGGTACATACTGGAAGAACACCACAAATTTTAACAAATTCTTCGTATGCAAAGATCTCGCACCTTTGAATTTAGGAATGATAACCCAAATAACCACCTGGGAAATTACAAAAAATGGTCAGACTAGGTATGATATCAGTAAGGCAACATTCCCAGTATGAATTGATTCCAACTAATCAGGTGTGCAAAACAAAAGATCTATAGTAATCTACAAGGTAAGGCATCTTGCTCTTGGGAAGAAACAGAACAGATTACAAATGCAACAGCTTTTCACCTCAATAAAACTTCTTACAGCAAAAAGATCCTCATAAACTGAAGATCAGTGACACAAACTCCATTATCCTAGTTGAGGTTATTAAATATTGCGCAGAAAATTATTCAATGTTGAAAATCCATGAGTGGAGATCCAGTTATAAATCGACGTGTCCACAAGTGAGTACACACACTTAAAATTGGTAAAGTACAAGTTTCATTTATTCCAACATCGTAAGACTAAGTTCCATGCAGAATAATCTGTGGACAATCCTTGCAATGGAAAATTACAAATTTAGATACCACTATGCCAATGGAAAAGCCTCTGTTACCTGCGGCAGCGGAAGAACTGCAAGAATATCAACTACGAAGTGAGAGGACAGATATCTCTTTGCTATTTTCCATGAATCTTCGACTAGAACACCTCTTCCAAATACTCGCGAAGAAGGGGCAATAAAACCAGTACGGAACTGAAAGATAATATGAATGAGGTAAAAGATATCGGTGAAGGATCGCAAAACACAAACTATGACCTCCAATTTTCGATCCAAATGAAGGCATTTATTATCATTATCGATCACTGGAATGTAAAAGAACAAAGGATCCAAGGAGGCAACAATGACAGACGCCAGTACAAATATTTTATTCCACTTCTGAAGAAACGATCCTTGCGGATCAAGAATTTTCTTCCTAGATCCCACATCTTCGGCCCAAAACCTATTCAGAGAGAACGATTTCAGTGATTCTGAAAATCTTTTAGTTCTTCCAGAGCCACTTTCCAACCCTCTGTGGAATTTGCCTGCAACAAAGTACAATGTTGATCTAAGTTTGGCTGGTAACACCCCATCTTTGGTAGGAGATTGCCTGTCTGAGCTTTTCTCCGATTTCCAATCATGAAACCTGAATTAGACAATCAACTAAGTATCAGGACATAATAGCACATTGGAAGTGCCGGCAAAAGTGATACATTAAACTGTTGCAGAGCAGCAGAACTAATAAGAACCAAAATGCATAGAAAAACTTCAAAAACCTGGTTGGAAGGCAATATCTTTCCATTCGATAAGCAAGGTATGGTAAAACTTAACAAAGGAGCCCTTGCACAAAAATGCTTTTTTAATGCATTTCTTTGAAAAAGAAAAATAGCAGGATAACACCTAGAATATCCATGGCATTACCCTGATTACCCAATAGTGAGTGACCATTCTCCAAAATATTAAGCGACAATACCAGTGTCAAAGACAAGAGGGAAGAGATCTGGGTTTCCAGAACATTACAAATGAAAAAGAACTTTCTTATGCATGAGCCTTGCGATACCCTTGTGATTTTTCTTTTGTACTTTGGTTATTATACTGTTAAGTGGGGATCTTTTCTTTAATGGATGCAAGGAGACATCAATCAACACCACTTGCATAAAGTATTTCGCCTTTCTTTCTCTCCATGTTCTCTTAATTCTCAGGTAACTGTTAACTTCTGTATTTCAAAATTTTCTTTCTCCACTTCTGAAGGTCGCTAGAAAGAACGATGTAATAACTTACATGATGCTACCTCAAATCTCCTCAAGGAAATCCAAGTGATAAGGGTCGTGTGGAGAACTAACCTCGCAAACTTCTCTTGCCGAAGATTCATCACTTCAGTTCACGGAAGAAACCGGAGAAAATATATATCAACTACTGAACTATTGATGAAACAAGGAATTCAGGAAAAATCGTCTTCTGATTGAGTTGATAGAGATGAAGCCCTGAAGAATAATCATTAAAACCGATCAATTTGTCATCTTCCATAATCGAATCATAACTCTTAAAAGTAAATCAGCCACTTTTTCAGTCATCAGCTAAACATGATAGTGGAAATTGTATGTACTTGATGCAAGTCAAGTCAAAAATTACGGGGAAAAAGGGGCTACATAAGTGTAAAGAAAGTAAATAACAAATCAATAAACAGGTTAATTAGGATAAAAATTGTTCCATAACAAAACCCCAAAGAGAAGAGAGAAAACATAATTATTAAAGGACTATGTCAAGTTTCTATTGATAGTATGCAAAAGAGTCGTTTCCAAAAGCAATACCCTGAGTTAAATGAATATTTAAAACGGAAAATGACAACATTAATTTTGAGGCATTCCTAAAATCCACATTTCAAAACCTGAAGATGTAAATATAAACAAGGTATTTTCATTTCAACTCGTGTCTCTCGTTTCAAGAAATGATGGTATTATTCAAATTACAACCAAACAAAACCAAAGTTCGAATTAAACAACATCTCGAAATGATAATACAATCTCATAACAAATAAACAAAGAAAATTACAACTAAGCAATGCCTCAAAATGATATTATTGTTAAATTACAACCAAACAAAACTAAAAATTCCAAATTTCAAGTTGTTGAATAAAACTACAAACTGTCTTCTACAAACACAATAACACATTTCTCCAAACATTACAGAAAAAGTAACAAAAAAACAAAAGTTGAAAAGTTTTCCAAAATAATTAAAAAGATTGCAAATTTAACCATAAATCTACAAATTCTTCCAAAATTCAAACTCCAGAACAACTAAAACATAAAATCACAACTCATCTGTCTTTGAATTTGAGTAAGAAAAGGTAATTGCAAGTTAAACACCACAACAAAATCCAAAACAAAAAAGACTGTAGAAAAGAACAATGAAAAGTTAAACTTGCCAAATAATTAAAAAGACTGCAAAATTTAACAATCTAATCTAATAGACCATAAGAAACTAAAGTTCTTCCAAAATTTAAACTCCGAAACAAGTAAAAAACAAAATCAAAACTCACCAGTCTTTGAATTCGACTAAGAAAGGGAAAATGCGATTTAAACAGCATAACAAAACTAAAAACAAACAAAACCGTAAAAAATGCAAAGAACAACACGAAGTTACTCAAATAATCATACCGAAGTGATTCGTGGTAAACAGTAACACTACTCCACATTCCAAACCTTCAAACCACTTTATGCGTCCGTGAAACTACAATTTTTTCCAAAATTCAAACTCCAAAACAACTAAAAAAATTAAATCAAACCCCAACTATCTTTGAATTTCAGTAAATACATATAAATGCAAGTAAAAAGCATAAAAAAAATTCAAAACAAACAAAACCGTAAAAGCAAAGAACAATATAAAGTTAAACTAAAAATCATACCGAAGGTATGATTTGCTATAAAGACCTATCCACAAAGTCTAACCACCATATGCATCCGTGAAGAGAGAGAGAGAGAGATTTAGCTTAGATTTCTGGTTTTAAACAGCAACTTATTTTTGGAACTTTTTTCCCTTTTGGATTTTTTGAACAGTAATAAATAATGAGTCCACTGAAACCCGCCTTTTGATAAGGTGAGAATTTGTCTCCGGCTCGTTTTCCCACCAGTGCTTGCATTCTCAATTAACAGCGGGCCACCTGTACTTTCTGAAAAAATATGTAAATAAATAACCATATTGAGTATGGTACTATGTTACAATTAATAAATAAATATTGAATATGGTACATTGATATAATTAGTATACATTTTTATTTTTTCGCAGAATTTGATCGTATGATCTATTATATAATGATTGATTGAGATGGTAAATAGATTTTGAAAATGATAAATTGAAAGAGTTGGATTGAAGAGGTGAACTGATTTTGGAAATCATCGATTTTGAGAAATTATCGAATGAGATATATGGATTAAAACGGTCAGCAAATTTTGGAAGAGATTGTTTTGTGAAAAAAGAAATTGAAGACTTAGTGACACACGAATAACGTTTAAGTACTTTTTTCTTTTCGTAACAGAAAAAACTATCTACGATCGTAATTAATACTAGTATACCGCTTTAATCGGTGGGATCCGACCGTATGACAAAATAATATCAATAAAAAAAAATTAAAAAAAAGAAGAAAAAATGTCATAATCAAAACAAAAACAAAAAAGAAGAAAACACAATTTATAGTTTTAGGATGATGGATTGAAATGGTGAGTAGAGTTTGGAGATGATCGTTTGAAGGAGAATTACGTTTGAAGGAAAAAAATGAAGATGTAGTAGTACACGGATATAGTATTTTTTTTTCTTCCCATAGCAGATAAAACTTTCTTACGGTTGGTGATTAAATGTTTGTTTGATAGAATTTTTTTATAGATTATAAATAGTAGATTCTATCGAATGTGTGAATAATTGTTATATTGTTTAATAATTATATACAATGTAGCAAAGACATTCTATGTACATTTCCCTTGTAACTGCATCAAAAAATTTTATTTAAAGTTATAAATAGTTTAGAACATATTTGACTTTGTTTAAAAGATACTCTTTTAGAAAGCAAGTTGAGACTTACTTTAAAGAAAAAGTTAATTTTATTATTAGAGATGGTAATTTTAAAAAGCATGGCAAAGTGAATAAGCTTAACTTATTCTTTAAGTGGAGTCAAACATAGCCTTTCAATTTTTTATTCTAAAAGTTTCAATTTCACTTATAGGGAGAAGAAGGTAATAAAATAGTATAAAAATACTAGTTAAGAAAAATAAATAAAAGTAGTTTTTGTTTATTGTAACTATTATCAATTTAAAAACTTTTTTTTATTGCTTATAATCAAGATATCAAATTATCTTTTTCAATTACCATAATTTATATGGAAAGAAAACTAGTCATCTTATCACTATGATGTAACTTGTCCTTTTTTATATACCATAGAGATTATAACGTTCTCAATCTCTAATTCCTAAGTCGAGCATCTGCATCAATTAGTGTGGCAAGGTTTTTGTAATCTTGACATACGATGAGTTTATTTAATTTTAATTTTTTTTATTTAAATATAAAGTTTTATAAGTGTTACAAGTGTTTAGATTAATTATAATATATCTATTCAATAAATTTAATTTAACTTTTTGGGATTTAAGCTCTAAATCTGGAAAAGAATTGGATTAGAATTGATTTATTGAATTAATTTGGGATGATAAGTAAAGACAGGACACTTTTGCCATTAAAATTAAAGACGGCAAAGAAAGAGGCCCTATTTGACTTTTAAACTTGGTGGAAGATTGTTGTCACTTGAAAAGCTCTTCGCATTTTTTTGTGAAACACGAATAATTAATTTTACAAATCCAATATTTCAATCCATGTACAAGCATATTAGTCTTAGAAAAATAAAATAAATTTTCAATGTCTTGCATATCAAGAAAAAACATACTACGTAACATGTTAAATACGTATTTAAAAATACATCAATATATCTTAGATACCAAATATCAAAATTCTACTAGTGTTAGATAAAATAAAAGATTAAATCTCACATATTAAACACTTTAATGCATAATATACCAATACTTAATATTTATTATTACTATTTTAAAAAGCTCGCTTAAGCTCTGTTTAAGCGTGAGACTCGACCTCCAAATCTAGTCACGCATCACGCTTCACATTGGCCTCGCCTTTATTTTGTCATTGCCTAAGTCTCGTCTAAGTTCGAAAATATTAAAATTCGATCTCCACGTTTAATCACGCTTTACGCTTTTTACAACATTACTTATTATACATCTTAATTTTTTATACGACATCCTATGATTATTTTACTAGATTACAACGGTTTATATTAATTAAAAGGATAAGCAAAAATTACAAAGTTTTTTCAATGTGCATTTATACATTCCAAATGAATTCAACATCAAAAAGTTTTCGAGTGATCAATTTTTTATAAGAATATCAAATAATTGTTGTGTACTCGTGCATTCAGTGCCATTTCATACTTTTATTAAAATAAGCACCCTTTTAGCTTGATCAAGTGTGTCTTGTTTCACACTTCCACTCATACGAAATATTATATATTTTTTAATACATGTTATGTATATACGATAATATAGATTCGGTCAATTTAATAATATTTATTTTTTTCTATCTTTTTTACTATTTAACAATAATATTTAGTAATGGACCTTGTCCCCCATCATTATTCACAAAGAGTAAGATTTTTTACCTAATATATCTAAAATATCCCACTAAATATTTACACAGTAAGTAGCACTTAAATGAAACAGTGGAACACTAGGCCTTCAAGAATATAAAGGTTAATTTTGATGTAAAATTTATTGATAATATCACTTTTTAACAAATTTTTTCAGATAATTTATTGTATGAAATTGAAAAGTAATATTACTCAATTATATTATATTGAGTGCAGAGTTGCTATCAAAGTTACTAAGAATCAATTGGAAAGAAACATTTGCACATTCAATCTTAGAGTGAATTATTGGATACTCAATTTACAGATATTACATCTGCCTCTTCTTTGGAAAAAGAAGTTCACGGCCTGCTTTTCTTTTCTTCTCTCTTTTGTTTCATGGAAATTAATTGCTCATTCATTTTACACTGTTGTTAACTCTTAAAATCGAAGTCAATAAATTATTAATCACCTCCTTGCTTGGAATAATAATTCAACATTAATAATTGTCGTCTAATAATTGAGAACTCCAGGAGTAAGAATTTGGCTCAGTTTTTTTTTTTTTTTTTTAATTGAACTCCATCTTCTTTTATTTAATTTGGGCTATTTATAGATATTTCAAGTCTTTGGGTTTTTTTTGTCTTTTTCCACTTTTTTTTTTTTTGGCCGTGTGTCGCCGCTTTATTCGATGTTTTTAGATTCTAGAATATTATGTGACACGTAGCAGAAGATTATTGTTCAAACTATCTCATTCGATTTTGATGGTTATTATCCTCACGTAGCCTTTTTGCGAATAACTTTGCCATGTTGAGGTTCACTATGTGATTCCAAAGATATTTTATTGTCCTTAATTAGTTGGTGATTGTGACGGCTATACTCAGACCTTCGCCAAGCTTAAGTTAGGTGCAGAAGGCAACATAAGAAGGTCAAAGTTGAACCCCATTAGTTTGCTATTTGGTTCCAAATTTCATGCCTCCGCCTAGTTGAAGGATTATCGAAGGTTTTTAGGTGAATTGGGAAGGCTTCGCCTTTTTAACTCTTTAGACATTCTTACAGTTCATTTCGTACTATGTATATATCGAGGCATAACAATTGTAAAGAGTAAGGTGTGTGATAGTTTTGTCTTTTAAAGTCAACATGAATACAAAAAGTGACAATTTTGAAAGATGTAGGTCAATTTGTGAAAATACTGGAGATCTACTTGCAAAAACACTCATAAGATGGGGTTCTGGGGACCTCCAATGCAATTCCCTAAGAAGATATATTACTTTATGCACGGTATTCAACTGACGAATGATGATAGAAACTAAAGTTTTGT
This sequence comes from Forsythia suspensa, assembly GCA_023638005.1. NCBI lineage: Eukaryota > Viridiplantae > Streptophyta > Magnoliopsida > Lamiales > Oleaceae > Forsythia > Forsythia suspensa. Next base: position 51,348,669 of record CM042666.1, read on the forward strand.
TTGATTGTTCGGTTTGAGCTAATATTGCTTTTCAAACACTTTATGCATGTCCACATTGAGCAACTGAGCAAGGAGGAAGAAGATGTAGTTATAGGGACATGACTCCTTAAAATTTAAGAAAAATTATTTTGAATTATATATTATAAATTTGTCTTTTCTACCTGTCTATATCGATAATCTTCATAAAACTTGTTCGCTAAGAAAATTTCTAATAGATTCTTTATTTTTAATAGTATTATTTAAATTTGAAGAGTAAACTTTTTTATATACTCCAACAAATCTTTATTTTTCTTTTCCAATAATCATTTATTATTTTTCTCTTTTTAATTAATATAATTACTTTTAGATGTCTGTGACTAAAATATTCAAATATAATTTAAATAATTTAATAAATTGAATATTGAAACCTCCAACCTATTGAATGTAATTATTATAAAATAAAAATAGAGCGTGTCTTTGACTCTCCAAATATAGCATATTCTCTATTTTAAAATTTTGAATTAAAGAGCCTAATTTCAAATTACTCTTTAAATTATAAAGAATTTTACATTTGAAGAGTTTTTGGAGATGCTCTAATATATTATAATTTTTTATAATTTAGTTATCATCCTATTATTATGACTTAGACTCACGTCAGTTATAAATTATTAATTTAGTTAATTTTAATAGTAAAATATTCCAACAATTTTAAAAGCTATAGGAGTTTAAGTGATTGTTTGGTAATTTTTTTTTTTTTTCTTTGTAAGTTATAAGCATTGGATTTTGTTACGCGTCCATGGGCGTTCCATGTGGCCAGGACAATCCCACTTGAGTTCTTTGTAGGTATGGTCAAAGTCAATCTATTTTATTCAATCCTCTCTCCGAGATTGTTTGTGCCGAGGATGTTAGACAACCGAGGTTGTTTGTACTAGAGGAGGTTAGACAATTGAAGCTATTTGTGCCGAGGAGTTAGGACAACCTAAGCTGTCAAAGTTTGACCATGATTATGTGTTAACTTCTCTCTGACACACTACAAGTCATATCCGAAAAGACTAATGGGACAGTCTGCAAAAGGCGGCTTGTCACCATCATAGCCTCTTAAATTGTGGCTGAAAAAAACTTCCACATTAATGCTAATGATGTAACACTCAAGACGTGACTTTAGAGCTCTCTAGATCGAGCCATGTGTCGCAAATCGAATGGAGGACAATCTAATAGAATTTGCTTATAAATATCCAACTCATTTCCACAATAAAAGGATGTTGAATTTTATTACTTTCATAAGAAATATCAAATTCTCTATACTAATTATTTTTCAAGTGTTATAACCATATGAGGAATTGTTAGTTAGTGGTCTTCAAACTATTACCTCTACTAAAGTGTGTTTCACTTTATCTCTTTTTACATATCTATCCGGTTCTAAGCTTATCTACGTGGTTGAATAAACCACGGTTTCCAACCAATAAGGGAAATACATGTAGAAAGATGAGGCGTGGAATTCTGTTGACAACCATTTTTTGAGATCAAGAGATCTTATGGAATGTGTATGGCTAAAAAGCAACGTGTGTCCTATAAAATATATGAATAAAAATAATGTTTAATCAATTTTTAAATTATTAAAAACATAGCCAAACATGCTGGACGTTTGACTATGCCTAAAAGCTCAATAAAAATAGTTTATTTTGGCACTTTATAATTTGTTACCAAAAAAAGCTTAGTAAACATGCTACTAGTGAGTTCTAGTAGATTTCGACTTCATCAATGACCACTAATTATAAAAATGAGTACAATTTTTGTTGGACAAATTGAATAAAAACAGCTAGATTAGATTATAATCGGGCATAAATAATAAAGGGAGACTTGTAAAATATCCGTGATTCATCTTATTCAATTATGTCAAATTCAACTACAAAACATGTCATGACTGACTTCAAGAATTCAATTATACTCAAGTAGCACTTGTTACTGATTGATTGTGAAAATGACTCACCGTCTTTAAGATAAGCAACTAACAATAGACTTTCATTATCAATTTGTTGTTTGTTTATTTGTACATAAACATTTGATTTCTGCATATTTTTGGAGATAACTTTTGGGAATTATTGTTGAGGACTAGATTTCTTAGTTTATGCTACACTTGTTTTAATTAGTATTAATGTTTCACAATGATGATATTAGGTGTTGTGCGTATCGATTCGTGCAGTGTTGTAGCTAACGCATCAAATACTCTACTTGGAGAGTACGTTCATAATAATAAAACTCATAGAAATTGACGGGGGCTCGCACGAGCAATGGAGGATGCAATTTAACTTGAAGCAAAGCAAATAACCTTACTAGGACGACGTGTTGTGAATCCTCTTGAAAGAGTGGTAGTGACTAGTGGGTGCCTTTAGGAACGCGGACACAAGTCGGATGTAAGTTGTCGGGTTAAGTCCTTCGTTTTCTTTAAATGTCTTATTCGTCATATCTCCTTTCCCTTTAGATACATATAAAACTCTAGAGTACATATTTTCGCAGAGTCAAAACAAATAAAACACTTCGAATATTATTGAGTTTAATCTCTTAGAAAGAGATAATTTCCTATTTTTGTCCTAGAAAAAAAAAAGACTGAAAATGAAAGTCTCTTTCTTGTATCCATTATCTATTACACTGTTGATACAAAAACAAAAAAAAAAAAACAATCAGATGCAATGATATAGAAATATGTGGTATATGAAGTCACATCTCATACATGTCTAAGATGGGTGTCATCAACTTATATTTGAATGGATTTTAAAAATTCATGTAAATTTTGGTGTTTCCAACTCTAATTTTAATAGATTCAATTAAAATTTAAGTGTTCTCAACTAAAATTTAATTAGATTATTTAAAATTTAAGTATCCTTAATAACTAGTGGATTTCAAAATATTTCATTAATTAGAAGATATGAATAGATTTGCATGAATTTCGAGCCCATAAATATAAATACCAAATTATTTAAGAATTATATCTCCACCCCTCAAAATTTCAATCCAACTATTCTAATACATATATCTCCCTTTTGCATCTTTCTTCAATTTGTGCCACAAGTTTTATAATAAACTCTTGTTCTTGATTTTCAATTTATATTTGCATGGAAATTTATTGAATTTTTTTTATTTATTATTTTAATAAATTTTTATTTTGATTTTTATAATTGTCAAACAACGTCTTTGAAATTTAATTATTGATGCTCTATAACCATTCATTGAGTCAAACAATTTGGTTGAAAAATATAAATAATTTATTGGTAAATATTAATTATATAATTAATCAAATACCATACAGTCCAATTAGATATTGGACTATAAAATCAATATGGCAATAAAAATTATTTTTTTAATTTGGAAATATTTACATGTTAACTGCGACACCTATAAATTATCTTTTTAAGCCATAAAATAATTTTTTGTACAAGAAAATTAAACAACTGATTCTAAAAGAGAATAAATCATAAATATCCATCATCTACTCACGGATATGAAAGATAATTTTATAAAAAAATACAAGTAGAAAAAAAGTGAAAATTAAACTTTATTTCAATTTTGTTTCTAGAAGCTTGCTTTTTAGTCTTTTTTTTTTTATGCAAAACTGAAGAAGAGTTTTTACTTTTTTATATTTTAAGAATTTTTCTCTTTTCAAAATTATACTCAAAATATTTGTTTATGTAGGGCAATCACTTGAATTATTTTGAATAAAAAACAATGTAAAATTATTGTTTTTAATAAAAAAACCACAAACTATTAAATTTTATAGAAATAAATATATTGAAATCTATAATATATTGAAATCTTATAAATTATGTAGAATTCCATTTAAATTCTAAATATAAAAATTAAAATTTGAGTTGAATTCTATATATATATATATGTAATAATTGACTTACTAAAAGTAGTTGTTAGAAATATTAATTAAAATTTGATAAATGTTTACTTGAGTCACCTCTTGGTCTCTCTTTAATTTATATATATATATTCATTTTGATATGTGATCAAAGAAAAATAATGGAAATTACTCATATATTGTGATTTGAAAAAATGTTTCTATGTAAAAAAAGAGAACAACAATTTAGTCCCATAAAAAATATAGGAACAAAAAGAAAAGTTCATCGACCCAATCTATAAAGATGGTAAAAGCCGATTGATTGAAATAGAAAATTTCTAAAAGAACTAGATTGGAATAAATTTCTAATCATGTAGATCCATTTCCTTCAAGACACAATCATGAGAATTATTAAAATATTTTTTTGAATAAAAGAGTACAATTCTTTATTTAAGTAGTCTTTTATTTGAGACATCTCAATAAACACAAAATGTCATTCTAACTCTTTTCGAAGGTTTTAAAAACACAAAGTTTACACTTGTCACCATCTAGTTATTGTATTTATTTTTTTCAGATTATAAATATCACACAAACATGCACATATTCATTCAAAAGAAAAACAAATATTTATAAATTATTCTAATTTATATTTGGGTAAATTAAATTAGTATCCATCTTTGATTTCGTTTAACACTATTGCATTTATTTTCCTTGTTTCTGATCATAAATATCACACAATAAACAACAGCACATATTCATTCATGAAGAAAAATGAAAAAGGATATTTATAAATTATTCTAATTTAAATTTATACTAAACTATTCTAATTACATTATTTTATATTTCATTTTCCTTTAGATAAATTTAAAACTTCAGAGTAAATTTTCTTACTCTCAAAGCAAAAAAAAAACACACAGAATATTTTTGATTTAAGTATGTTATTATTTTGAAAAGTCAATCGAACCGGACTCTGTTGATTTTCTGTTTCTTGCTAACACGACCCGATAGGGCTCGAAATTAGTTTTTTGTAAATGGAAAAAAAAAGAAAAAAGAAAAAGAAGAAATCTTGAAAAAGATGCACTCATGCACGAGAGAGATTGCCACGTAGCCACACTCACTTCGGTGACTAGACTTTCAGGAGCCAGGCGTCTCGCGTCTCTCTTTCTCTCTCCTCTACTTTCTCTCTCTAACATTACGCCACTTCACAAAAAAAAAAAAAAAAAAACATCTTCTTTCACTCCACTCCTATTAATCATCACACTTTCAGATTACTCTCTCTCTATCTCTCTAGGGTTCCAGATTCTAAAAGCTTCTTCTCCTTTCTCTTTTTCCAATAATGAAAAATTCGAATATCGGATTCGGATCGGTTTTACGTTTTTCCAGCTGATTATTTAATGCTTATTCGATTTTTTTTTAATTATTCGAATTGGATGATGTGAAATATAGTTACTCATTTTAATAATGGTTGCCGATCTGTGTTTCAAGATGTATCAGATGATTTGAATGTAAGAGCCCATCAATGTTTTGTTTTGTTGATTCTATTTCTTTGTAGTGTGTGGTGTTTTGTTTTTATTTGGTTTATGATTTATGAAGTGTGTGAGATGCAAAAAAAATCAGATAAGTTCAATCGGCGTTATGGAATTATGCAAATGTTTGTTTGTTTAGTTTTTTTTTTTTTTTTTTTTAATTTGAGATTCAATGAAGGAAAAAGATGAAGGTGCGCACTGAGCTCTTTGTGTTTCCCATGTATTAAGAAATAAGTAAAGAAAGAAAAGTTGGAAATGATGTAAAATGGCTATGTTTTTTAATAGATTAATAATTGTTGCAGCTGAGGATGCGAATTTTTCTAACTATTATACTTACCAAAAACAAGGGCAAAAAGTTTTCAATTATGTAGGTGTAAAAGAAGGATTTTGCTAGTGTAAAGTTTGGTTAAAAACTAAATCAAAAGATAGGAGGTTTATCTGTACATGGTCTGCTCAAACAAGAGAAAAAGAAGCTGGTGATAATGGTAGATTGAAGACATTTTTCACTTGGTCTCGTTGTTTTTCTTATTAGCTTGTTAACTCAAAATTTGAGAATGATGGATTTTATGTTCATCATTTGCATAGACATGAGGATGATCCTAATTTCTTCTTTTTTGTGCATTGCATTAGATTTGAAATTGAGATCAAGACAGTTGCTTTAGATGTTATGCAACAGCTTTCCGAGGTCCGTGAATCTTCGAGCAGGGAATATCGCGAGATACACTGAGTTAAGGTGTTTAAGCTATATCTGGAGAGGCTTGAATGCACCTCAGTGCTTAACTTATTTGTGGGATTGCAAATCTACAATAACAAGAAAAATGATGGTGGATTCTGGTGCAACCGCTAAGGGAGGACCTGTTATTGATATTTTACCTGAGAAGGATGATGATGGAGGATATGCGAGCGGAGGATGGAAGAGGTGATTAAATTTGCAGTATTTTTGATCTGGTTATGTGTCTATGGTCGATTTTTGCAATTACATTATTAGCAGTGTTACGCAGAAAATCTTACATTGGAGTATTTATTTTTGTTAGTGGGGACTAAGGTTAGTTGGCATTAATTATGGATGGGATTGGTTGCAAGCTTTTGTGTGCCAGTCATAGGGTTTTCGTTTTCAGTATGATCTATAGCAGATTCAGTTGGCATATGTAACTTCATTACACATGGATCATCTCATACAATTTTTTTCTTTCAGTTTCTTGATGAAGTCTGGTTCTTTTTCATTTTCCGTCCCTTCATCTGTTTTCTGAAAGGTATAAGAGGATTGTCTGAATAATCTTTATTTTCAAACTGGAAAATACATCTGGAACGCCTTCATGTTGATGCATATGGCGGTGGTTTGGGACACCATTAGTCATTTGCCTTTATTGTATTATATTCTGGAAAAAGACATGTGGCACTCTGGTTAAACGGTATTGGGAGGAAGAGAACGAGGATAAAAGGCACTTGAGCAAACTATAGGTGGGGACAAAATGAAGAAGCCGACAGTATAGAAAGATACAAAAAACTGATAGAGGGACACATCTTTCTATACCTATACAGTATAGAAAGATACAAAAAACTGATAGAGGCACACATTTTTCTGCTAAGGATAATGGATGTGTCCCGAATAAATGTACATGTAGAATTTATTATATCTTATTATTGCCTACAACCCTAGTATTGGTGAACTAGGGTTTGAGTTTGTGGGACTGTAGCTTCCGCTGATGTAACCTGCGCTGATGAAACCCGTTAAAGCTGCATGATCTGTGCCATATCTGGGTCTTGGACGGTGCTTCTAATGAGCTTTACTACACATGATCACAAAAATGAACATCTTCTGTTGGGTATATGCTAACACAGTACTTGTATAATGCGTCTGGGTATATTTTCTAAATTAGATTTTATTGGAATTTCCATGAGTTTCCTGTTCAGGAATATTTAATTTCTCATATTGTAATTTGTCTATCTATTTATGACAGGATGTTTCTTTGAGTAATATCTTTTGTGAATTGCTGGAAGAAAGAGAAAGTGTTCAGACTATGTTATCAGGAAGTGAATATCATTTCACATCTCATCTTCTACCTCTCCAGCTGAATATGTATAACATACTCAATGTTATTGCCATGTTAACTTGCTCATTAAGTCATGTCATGCTATGCCATAGTTGGAAGATACGAACATAATATATGGTGTTTTTAATCTGTCCGAATGGAAAAATAGATAATGTTATCGGGGCTTTTCTCCCTTCTTTCCTGCTTATATGAACATGTATATCACATGCTTATCTTCCCTGGAGTCGCACTTACTCATGGATTATTTCCTATTTGGCAGTGAAGATGGAAGATTGAGCTGTGGATATTCCAGTTTTAGAGGAAAGAGGGCTAGCATGGAGGATTTTTATGACACTAAGACTTCGAAGGTTGATGGACAAACAGTCTGTCTCTTTGGAATATTTGACGGTTAGATGTTCTCTAATTACCCTTCACCTTGAAGCTTCAAGCTTGAGTTGTGGATATAAAAAATGCGTTACCTGCTAAAGGGACAGTTTATGACATTAATGGCCAAATTCAAGTAAAGACTGTCTATCTAACATTTCTTCTCGTATGGTTTACTGCATGCATGAACGAAATCTTGACCTGGTTATCGTTTTGACCTTAGTAAAACTTAAAGGTGCGAATAAATTGTCTACTGTCGCAAGGGAAAATCTTATTACACCTTCAATTGGTGCTGGAAATAATTTGGGAGAAGTTTATAATACATGTTAGCTAAATTGGTTGTAATTTCTTATTTCTAGCATGATAGACACTAAAATCAGGTTGGGTAAGGTTTCAGTTTCTAAATAGCTTGAAAATTTGATTGTCCATCTCTATTGAATAAATGGAGGTGAGTGATGATGTTTATGTGAAGGTAGAAATGGACGTGGAGCTGAACTTAGATTGGGAGTCTTGTACACTTTTAACTATTTAGTACCTCACACCTGGCACTTGCCCGGGAGAAGGACCTGGTAACTATGACTATCTCAAAACATAGTTTATCTCGTTTTATCTCATTAAATAGATATCACTAAAAAAAGATCAAATTTAACTAGTGCAGTGAAAATTTTAATTCTACATATGTTGGTGGATCAGATGGCCATTTTCAAGCTTAATGCTTCATCAAATATCCTGCTTCCTCTGTTAATATTGCTTGGCATGGGTTTTCAAATTAATTATGAATAGAAATTAAAGGATAATCTTACTTTTCTGACAAGCATGATTTGTGATGACAGGTCATGGTGGTTCACGTGCAGCCGAGTATTTGAAGGAACATCTCTTTGAGAATCTCATGAAACGTCCAGAATTTATTACAAACACCAAATTGGCAATAAGTGAGTTGAAATGAATTTTTCTCATTTCTGTTTATTGCTTCTTACACACCAGTTCATCTGGGACGGCCATAGAATCAATCATCTTCGGTCTTCACCGCTCCCCATACCTAATGGGGACTGCATTAGATCTACGACAAGGAGTAGTCTGGTTTTGCAGATGAGAAAAAATTAAACCTGATTACTTTTGGGGCTACTTTGGGGATTCACTACATGTGGGTGCCCTGATCCTGCATCAATTTCATACAGAATAATTAATATCTTTAATTGTGCAAACCAACCCTTGCTCTGGTGGGGACAGTTTCAGGAGCTATATGTTTACCTTGAGAAGGTTATGGAACGTCCATCCTTCATTCACAGTTGCCATTCCTATGACTAACCTGGCCCTAGCTTATCCTTTGCTCTCCGTGCTGTGAAACAATTGCCCTCGCTTTGCATGGTTAAAAGAATTAAGCTATAAATGGTCAATTGGCTTTCCATATTGGTCATACATGGCTCTCGTTTTAGTTAGTAATTAAACCTGAAACTTCTGTAAAACCTCAGGTGAAACATACCAGCAGACCGACAGAGACTTTTTGGAGTCTGAGAAAGATACTTTTCGGGATGATGGTTCAACAGCTTCAACAGCAGTTCTAGTTGGCAATCACCTATATGTTGCTAATGTTGGAGATTCGCGGACTATAATATCAAAGGCTGGCAAAGGTCTTTTCATATTGTAGTTTTGTTTTCCTTTCTAGACAGTATACTTATCATATGTCTTGCCTTCTAACCATTTACCATCCTATAGATACTGTACAGAAAAGAAGCCTCCAAACATTCGTTGAGTGAAAAAATTGTATATCAAACAATTTTTAGCCACTATGGGATTGCAGGAATATGGGATCAAGAAACTTTGTTTGGGAGACAATATGTTTTGCTTTACTAATTTTGGTTAGCAGATACGTACGTACTGAACAATGATAACTACACTTTTGTCGATGTTACTTAGATAATGAAAGTTTGATTTTTCGTCCAAAGATGTAATGACCGAGCAGACGATATTATATTTAATGATGATTATGGTTTCCTGCTTTCCCTTAATTTTTCCATCTGGATGCTAAACATCCTGGTCCTGTGGGAACTGTAATGGGTTTACAGAATATGATCTTTTTGTCTGATCAATCAAGTTGTTTTATTATTGAAATATTTCAGTAGCGTTCAAGGCTTAACATAATTTATTCAAGCTAATTTCTGTTTTCAATTAAAATTAGTTAAAACTGAGAACCTGATTCAATACCAGCAATTGCTATGCACTGATGAAGAACCCTAAACATTAATGAGGTAAATGTTTCTCTTTATTACATGTTTTCAAATCCAAGAACTAATGGATTGTATACATCTGATAGGAAAGCGAACCAACTTCCTTCCAAAAAATCTGTGTCTATCGAAAAATTTCTGCAGTAACTCATCAAAAACATCACTTATGTCATAACTTACACTAAATTCTGTATCGGGTTGGTTCTTATATGGATGTCAACATAGTAATTAACTGTGACAGTTCAATTGATAGTTAAGATTATTTTAATTGCAAAAATTTGAGGCCATAAATTCTTTTGATTTTAACTTCTGAAGTACACTTCATATTTTGTGATTGACAGCAATTCCACTCTCGGAGGATCACAAACCAAACAGAAGTGACGAGCGGAAGAGAATTGAAAATGCTGGAGGTGTTGTAATGTGGGCAGGTACGACCCATCCTGTACATTAATAGTAGTGCTCATTAGATATCTTTGCTAATTTACCAGCACTATTTTTGAGCAGTCTTTTTACAGTAAATGCAAAGAGGTGATATTATTGACAAAAGGGTTTTTGCTCATAAGTTACTGTTAAATAAATAAAATGTATCTGCTCAAGCTTTCTTTTGATTAGCACATAATGCAGATGTGAATTTTTTTATTTTTTAATATTGATATTCATCCTTTCACGTTGGACGTCATATGTAGTGTGTACAACTGTAGTCTGAATGATGGACTGCCTGGTCTTTGTTTGTCAAATGGAGTTTAAATGTCTGGCCACTGTCAACCTGTGGTCCAATAAAAGGATAATAAATTTCCAAAATATTATATATAAATATTCACAGATAGAACCATTGTGACACCCATCAAACATTTGTTCCTACCCAAAAGCATTTAACATCAAGTAGTGAAGGAAGAAAATAAATTAGAGCTTCCTTCAGAAGCATTTTAAAATTGTGTTGCAGTGTGAGAAGAATAGGTTATGAGGTCATCTGGAAATGGTTAATAAAATTGTTTGTGAGGTTTGAGATATTGGACATTGATAATTGGCACTGATCATCCAAACTCGTCATTTTATAGAGTCAAGTAGTTGATGAGCAAAGCAAAATAATATCTTTGTGAGGATGTTGATTTTTGTAGTGCAAAAGCTAGCAACTCATATTTGGAAATGGTCTTGAATAGAAGTTGTGCGCTTCCAGGTAGCTGATTGACTTTCTATTGATTGCTTTTATATCAGGCACTTGGAGGGTTGGAGGTGTCTTGGCCATGTCACGTGCTTTTGGAAATCGCATGCTGAAGCAGTTTGTTGTGGCTGAACCTGAGATTCAGGTAGCCCTATTTATTGTTATTATATTTCTTTATGTATTGCCATAAGAGTTTCCTTGGTTCTAGACATGCCTAAGTCAAAATTCAAAGACTTGTACGGTGACAAAAATATTTAGCTAAATTTTCAATTATTTGGAGTTTGTTTGTGCCTTTCTCCAAGGAAGGATTATTAATGAAGCTTGATCGGTAGATGCAAATTTTAAATGATTTCAATTGATCAACATTTGCAGATGTAATTTTCTTGATCACCACCATGGAAAACAGATAGGGATATGAATACAGCAATTCTCGTGTAATTAATTTGGTAGATTGAAAAGTTATACCTATCAATTATGAAATTTCTAATACTTCTGATCATCAGAATCTTAATTTTCATATAATATCGTCGCACAAATTAATACTATTTTCATTTTGGTGTATTTTGGTCCTTTTATACTATTATACATGTGATCTAATATGTGTTACAATCCTTGCACAAGATACTTGTAGGCACTTTGGGTTTGCATAGATCTTGTATCCAATTTTTTACAGGCACATTGAAATTATTTTTCATGACATGAAAATGAAGACCATGCATCTGGCCGTGGTTAATATATATATTTAAACTAATAAATATGAATCTCCTAAAATCTTGAATGGTGGCTGGCACTTGCTCCACTTACGATAGCCGAAGATAGGGAGACCACTGAACATGAAATTTTGTCTGGAATTTTCTAAGAAATGGATCAGTGCCTTCCCTATTATTGATGCTAAATTCATGTTTCTAGAATTTTTTTGTTATCTGGGTACCACAAATATTAATTTGGAAGAGGTTTATTTTAGTTATTAGCTATTATTAATATTATTTTGTGGGGTATTAAATTTGTATATTATTATTATTATTATTAGCATTGACTATATTATTATTATTATTATTATTATTACTACTTAAGTGTGAGGGTATGAAAAGAGTCTATTGTGTAACGTTGTCCAAGTGGTTATTATCAACTCATTATTTTACAGGATCAAGAGATTGACCAAGAGCTCGAACTGCTTGTGCTTGCAAGCGATGGACTTTGGGATGTTGTGCCCAATGAGGTACTCAGAATCATAAATGACGACTATTATTATTCCTTTTCGTCATATTTCCGTCTTTTTAGTTTCTTGGTGCTGTTGGATCTGAACAATGTAGTCAAATAAGTCAAAGGGATTAATAATTTAAATCGCACAGTTATTTAATTTATTTCTGAAAAGGACAAAAACATATTTTTCTGGTATTAATAGTCATTGGTATTGTAGCTGATGCAAGTGCATGCCTATTTATCAGGATGCTATCTCAGTTGCACAAACAGAAGATGAACCTGAAGCAGCAGCTCGGAAGTTGACAGAAACTGCTTTCACCCGAGGTAGTGCCGACAATATTACCTGCATTGTTGTGAAGTTTCACCACAACGAAAGAAAACCCGAGGAAACCCATCAAACTTTCATAGAAAACTCGGAGGCGACCCAGCAAACTTTCGAAGTAAACACAGAGGAAACCCAGCAAACTTTCAAAGAAAACACCGAAGGAACCCAGCAAACCTCCAAAGCAAACCCTGGGGAAACCTCAAAAAATTGCAAGTCGAATCCTGGGAATCCCAACAAAGTTGATGAATTTGTTGCCATTGTATTTGCAGCTTATCTGTGTGCAAATATGCTGATGATCACATAAAGGGGATGGTGATTTGTTCATTCATTTGTTTCTTTCTTTGTAATTTGTCTTGTATGTTTAAATTGCAGTGTATCATACTCGTAAAGACATCATCTGGGTAAAAAATTCATAGGTGGTCTAATTTTAATAAGAAATGGCTGTCCTGCTCTTTTCGTTTTTACGGATTAAAAATTTTTCAATCTCCACCATGCCACCTGCCACCCTTCCACTTCGCCTGTACCTTAATTGGTCAAATGGGGCTTGAACCTGCAGGTTTCGCCTTGGCAGGGTGGTGGCTAAACAAAAATATCAATGAAATAAATAAATAAATAAATATATATATATAAAATAATATAAGAGTTTTAAATTTTTTACAGTAGTTTTTTCGTCCAATATTACACCGTTTGGCATAGAAGACAATTGCGATTTTTGACTTTGTTTTTATTTTATTTTTTTAATTACTCCACAATAATATAAGATTCTTAAATTTTTTATTGTAGTTTTTTTATCTAATACTACACCGTTTTAACATAGAAGACATCTGCAATTTTTGACTTTGTTTTTATTTTTTTTAATTACTTGGTTTGTCAAGTTTAACTCGACAAACCAATACCAAGTAAAATGGGAGCCGCAATTTTTGTCTTGATTTTTTTATTTTTTATTTTTTTTACTAGTAGGAGCCGCAATTTTTAACTTTATATATTTTTTTAATTAGTCCTTTGGCTTTAGTTTGTCAAGTTACTCGACAAACCAAGGCCACTATCTCTTTAATCTTAACATAATTTTTTTTTCACAAATTCAACAATGGAAGGAGCCCTTTTGTCAAACAGACCAGCATTCCCAATTCATCTAACAAAATCAATAGTACAATCAAACTCCAGAACTTGAAATTTAACGCTTCAACTCTCCATCTTCCTACTCTAGTACCTCAAGAGGGTAAAGAAGATGATGAGTTGATATTCAGTGATGATTTTTTCTCCGAGTTAGGAGAGTTGGTTGGATTTAATTTAGAAATATTACCTATCAGCTGCCACAGTTCAGCACAACAATTTCCTGTGAGTTCTTGTAGCTAACATTAGAAGATTTAGAACCAAAATTAGCACCTATATATAACCACCTATAAATAACCTGCAAGAGCCTGGTTAATTCTAAAAATGCTGGATAATGCAATTTCAGTTTGTAGAGCATCCAGTGAAAAAGTAAACTCTTACATATCTTCATTAATTCTTAAATGTTGTAATTTCGAGAAAAGCCAATAATATTTATCGATTATAAACTCATTTGATTAGTTTGTTGAAGGATTTGGACCTTTTTGGTGGTGACTGGGAGTTGTCGAGTTAACTCAACAACCATTTCTACAACTCCACAATTGTTGTAAATTGACAATTAACCGTTGAATAAATGTTGCAAGCTCAAATCTACAAAGATTAATATGTATGTAGGGCATAATGGATTTTCAAAGATTCATTATCTTCCAAGAAAAGTTAAAACCATAATCGGAAGCTGATACTATTAATATATAACTTGATACCGACAATGGCAAGTAAAATAAGGTCTTCTTCTGGTAATTGCATATTCAGAGTCAAACCCCTGATAAATTGTTGGCTTTCTTGGGAGAGTTTCTTCTGTGGGTTGGTTTGAGGGAGAGTCTTGTTGGAATTCAAAAAAATTGCTTACTTTAAATTTAATTATATATGAAGTGGGTACTAGATAATTGAATATGTATACATACAAGGCAATATATGAAATAGAATTCAAATTCAACTCGACAACATTAGTGTCGAGCTTTGAACAAAAGTTTCGAAAAATATATTTAATTTTTTTCCTCTATAAATTGACCAAATTATTACCTAATTTTTTTTTTAGATGACTCGAAGTGTAATAATTAAACAAGTTTACAAAAAATACAAAATTTACAATAAGAGAGAAAAAGAACAAACAAAAAATCTAAATGTTTGGAGTTTGAGTAAAAAAAGTAAAAAAAAAAATCAATGCGAACAACAATCCAAGTGGATGTCATCAACTTGCTTACATTTAGGAAAGACTTGACATACTCAGATTTAATTTTGTTAGCGTCCTCTTCAAAATGTCCAAGCTCCCTACAAAGACACAAGTGGTCATTCAAGAAGCTCCTTGATGGTATATTTTTGGAATGAACTTTTATGGCCTTCATCCTCAGTCGTTGAACGGGAGAACTATATTGTTTGTACTTCACAATATGTTGAACCTAAGTCAAAATAGACAAAAGATGGACAAGTTTGGTTTTATGCAGAGTACAACCACAAACAAACAAAATCACATTGTTGAATATAGAGATTAGAAAAAATTGCTAAGCCATTTTGTCAGTAGAGCAAACAATTTTGAGGATATAGTTGGTTTAGAACCATTATGGAGTATTACAACCAACTTGATATTGGATTACATCTTAAAAACTAGGCGTACAATGTATGGAGGCTACCGATCAATTGTTTATAATATACACAACTCCTAACTCATCCCTCCAATACACTGGTTTCAACATTTTTTAAATTTTTTTTTTTTTTAAATTTTATTTGCTTGTCGAGTTGCTCGAAGCAAACCAAAGTTTTTTTTTTTTTTTTTTGTTGTTGTTGTTGTGTTGTGTGGGCTTTTAGCCCATTTGTATTTTTTTTAATTTGCACTTTAGTCCCAAAATTTTTCAATTTATAACAAATCAACCTCAAACCTTTTTTTTAACATTGGCCATCCCTAACCATTGAATTTTGTTGCAAATTACATCATTTTGACATATTTTGACAGTTTTGCCCTCCTCTTTAAATAAACAAAAAAATAAAATAATAATTGTAAATAAAGTTCTACAACTTTTAAAAAGTACAAAATAACTTCATCTTCCTAAAAAATCCACCCCGTCCCAACCCTTTTCATTTTTTTTTTATTTTCAGCAGAATTAATTACTTAGATAAGTGAAAGACGGCGAAATTATTATGGTGTGTGCCAATCACAAATTTTTTTCCTTTAATTTTTTTTCTTATTTGTTTTTTGTTTACACATTTTCATTCAATTTTTTACTAATCTTTTTTTTTTAATTTTATCTTATAATATTATATATTATTCTAAAAAAATGCTATTATTTTTTCTTTAATTTTTTTTCTTTTACTATTCACACATTCGTCCAGATTTTTATTCAATTTTTCACTTTTTTTTTTTTGATGTTGTAAGCAAATTGTACACAATTCTTTAATATTTGACTTTTGAGTCAATAGTAAAAAATTTGAAAAAGTTGGAGAGGAGTTTGAAGAATAAGGGTTTAGTCCAATTCAAATTCTCGAAGTGATGCAATTCAATAAAATAGAGTTAATTACATTAATGGTCCCTATTTTTTCAAGTTTGTAACGATTTCATCATCATTCTTTTTTAGCAGATATCATCATATTCTTTCGTTTATACTCACAGATTGTCTTCAAATCACTATTTTTCACTATTATGACATTTATTGGACAATTTTGCCCATTGACTAAAATAAATTAAAATGATAGGAAAAAAATACAATGAAAGCATTACAATTGAGTCTTTAACCTTTTCAAAAGTACAAATAAATCTTAAATTATTTTATTTTATTCTAATAAGTGTTATTCTCTAACTAAAAAAAATCATCTACGTATTTTATTTTTATTCTAATAAGGTTCTTCTCCAACTAAATTTTTTTATACGTATACATATCAAAAATTAGTATATAATATAATAAAAATATGGGATATAGCAATGCTGGGTACGAATTCGAGTTGAGATTTGTTGTTTTGGTTTAGTTGTCTTTTTGGTGGTCTTTTCATTAATTTTTTATATTTTGGTACAACGTTTTTGAGAAGGTACTGACACAATTGAATAAGTGATTATTAACAAGAGATAAGTCCTTTTAGAGATACGGGGGAGTAGCAAGACAACCCATCATTCCAAATCTTAGTAATAAGGGAAAAAATGGCACGTCAAAACCTATTCCTAACAAGTAGTTGACTATTCATAGCTGCTGTGTGCTTATGTTTTTTAATTGAAAATACTGGACACGTAAGGAAAATTATTTAGCCTAAGGAAATGGAGATGTGTTGTTGGCTACTTTAACTTCAATTTTGCTTGACTTTAGATGAGCGACTATACTTAAACAGATAAGCTATTTTGCCATAAGTTGATTTCAACTATTCTTCTAAGAAGGACAAGTACGATTTAGTGAGAAAACAACAAATGAACAATTAAATGGAGACGATATATCTTAACTTGTCTGCTTTATAAAACTACAATTTTATAGATATCTGTCTTATTATGGTCGAATATGTGCAAAATTAGAATGCGGGCTTCAAAAGTCCTATTCAATTCATGTAAAAAATTTAATTTAGCTCAAGATTGTTGTTGCACACTTTGAATTTTGCTTCTTTTCTCATTCTCTAGCGTGTCTCCTAGCTGATGAGGTAAAATAACCATTTTCTTCTGACTATTGAGAGGAATATAATTAACAAACTTGAGTTTGACTCTCCTATGTTACTTGGCACTATATCAAATGCATTAATTTTTTGTTTGCACAAAATATCGAATTAAAAACCTCTTGACTATATATTTATTTGTATGCGACAAGAGCTTAATTTCTTCAACAAGAGTCAATGTATGCCTACTCTATTGAAGAATAGTCGGCTCCATGCGACAAGAAAAAACATGTACATAAACTTATTGTTCTACTAGATTTTTCATCATCCACAAGAAATACTAAACTTGTTCATTTCCGAAATTGTCTATAATGTCGAATGATATTCTTCTTCAATTTGAATTTTACTTGAAAACGACTCTAAATGGATTGTTCCTCGTGTTTTCAATTTTGTACTCATATGCAAGATTATAACAAGTCTATATCAATTTTATCCAAATTCCACGTATCGATGCGGAGTATAAGATGAATTATGACATTAAATTGTGCAAATACTAATTGACTTGGGACATGGGGTTCTAGCTCAAAATTGCAAAAAGAGAAGAGGAATTGATAAAATCTATTCACCTACGATAGGAATGTATTTTAGTCTCGTCCAAATAACAATTTACTACACCAAACTTGATTACTATAAATTTTTCAAATGTCTATATTTACATATCAATATAAACATCTACAATCTCTACTCAATTATATTTTTTAATATAAAGTTATTTGGGATGAAGACCTCATCTCTTTTTTGTTGACATATCAATATATTTGTTCAAAAAATATAAGAGACGCGTGATATTTTAACACTCATGTAGAACAATATCTATTAGCTAAGTACTTGCTGATGCAAAAGTCGATTCCGTTGTTACCATTTTTCAATATTTAACTCAAAAATGAATTATTCAAAAATACTTTATTTCGAAAGTAAATAATATATAAAGAAGCATAAAAAAGTAACCCCAGTTAAGCTCAAAGGGCAAATCAACCATAGTTAAATAGAACCCTAGTTAGGGTTAACCCCCAAAAGTTGTTGTAAATAAAAGCAAGCCCATGCCTATCTGTCTTTTACAATTATATAGAATTTTTTTGGGCATTTTCTGATTTTTCTTTGGGGGTTTTGACCAAAAAATTTCAAGCTCTCTACAGAATTCTCCCAATTTCAATTTGGTGGGAAAAAAACCACCAAATTCAACTCCAGGCGGTTCAATTATTATTTAAATCGGTAATTATTTCTTTTATTCCTTACATTTTCTGTTATGTTTAAAGATTTTTTAGGTTAATTTAGGAATTTGGTACTGAATCTAGCGTTTCAATCTGGGGTGCTGAATATGAAGGTTCGGAAATGGAAGTTAAGTTTTGTTGTTTTTTTTATGCGCTCACTTTGTCGGATCTATTGGGAATCTCAATTTGCGAATATTTGAGTTTGATTTTGGATTTGTGATTCTAAACATTTTTGGGTAATTTTTGCTGGCTGTAGTGATTTGGGATCTACTTTGCAATTAGAGCTGTTAAATTGAGTTAATAGCATCGCGCGTAGAGATTGATAATCAGAATTTGAATCATATAATGTGTTTCTGCAACTCAATTACTGTTCGGTCGATTTGCTTTGTTTGCTCCAATTTGCTCAAGTGCCGTGATTGCGAAGGAACTTGGAATTTGAACTTGGATTACAGTTTTGTGCTTGTCTGAAGAACATTTATGTGATGAACCCAATAGCCAATTCTTTTCTCATTTTTTATGTACTGCTCCGGCCTCCTTGGTAGGCATATATAACGTAATTCAATTTCTTGTAAAAGATGGTGCATGAACACACACTTATGCATTTTACGGGTAACCTTCACTTTATCAAAATTTGACTAAACTTTTGTCAAATTTTTATAATCCCTTCAGTTTGTCTTTTCCTTTGGATCGGGTATTTGATATTTTAAAGGATCTTTATTGTTGAAAGGCCCTTAGGGTTTAAGTTCAGATATTTGTGCTCATATTCTCTCTGGTTTTTGGGTGTTTGAACAGTTAACATGCCATATTAAGACTGTACCAAAAACGGGTGAACAATTGGGTGCCAAATCATTTTGAAACTATGGAGTGCAATAGAGATGAGGCCCTCCGAGCAAAGACAATTGCGGAGGGAAAGTTAGAGAAGAAGGATTTTGCTGGCGCAAAAAAACTTGCCTTGAAAGCCCATACTTTGTATCCCGGACTCGAGGGTATTTCCCAAATGTTGACAACACTTGATGTGTATATTGCTGCGGAGAATAAAATAAGTGGGGAAGTAGACTGGTATGGAGTACTTGGTGTCAACCCCTCGGCTGATGATGAAACAATAAGGAAACAATACAGGAAATTGGCTCTCACACTTCACCCAGATAAAAATAAATCTGTAGGTGCTGATGGTGCTTTTAAACTTCTTTCAGAGGCCTGGAGCTTGTTATCTGATAAGACCAAGAGGTTGGCATATAACCAAAGGAGGGGTTCTAGAGGATTCCACCAGAAAGTTCAAATGCACGCTGGTGGTCCATCAGCACAATCCAGAGCAAATGGATATCATAATACTGGAAGTAGGTCCACATCAGTTACAAAGACCCAAAACAATAGAGCAAGGGTGCCACCTACATCAGTTCCTACTCCGTCGTATCAAAGAACTGATACTTTCTGGACTATTTGTCACCGATGCAAGATGCATTATGAGTATCTTAAGATATATCTCAACCATACTCTTCTGTGTCCCAATTGTCATGAAGCCTTTATGGCTTCAGAGACAGCTCCACCGTTCAACTTTTCTAAATCATCCAATATTGCTTCTCGCCAACGGCATCAGAATTTGAATAATCATGCATCTGCTAGAAATCTTGTTGAACCAGGAAGAAATGCTGCAGCTGCTCAAAAATCAGGACCAGGACATGTAGGTCCTAATTTGTATAGAAGCTACCAGCAGGATCCTCATTCTGGAACAGCTGGTGTCGGCAATACAGATCCTTCGGCAAAAGCAGCAAATGTTGTTCGGCAGTCACAGGAGAAAATGAAGAGAGCATATCCTGAACCACCTGCTAGGTGGGAAGGAGAGATTAAAAAGCGAAAAATAGATGAATATTTTGGTGCAAACACTGCATATAACATGGCCATGGGAAGTGGAGGTTTTGGAACTGTAGGTGCATCAGGATCCAGGATCTATGGTTTCTCTGGCGCTAATAGTAAGCCCAACAGCACCAGAGACCTGACCCCACTAGAAATCCGAAACATGCTAATGGAGAAGTCTCGAAAGGAGATTCTGAAGAAGTTGAAGGAATGGAGATTGGAGACTGCAGATAAAGTGAAAGAGAAGGCAAAAGAGGGCAAGAGAAACAAACACAGAAGCACTGGTGGGCATGATCAGAATGGCAATGGTGGGTTGTCTGCTCCTATGGTAGCAGATCAAGCGAACACGTGTCCTGTTAGCCATTCTGCTGATACTGCAGATAAGGGAGATGCTGTGGCAGCATCGATGAATGTTCCAGATCCCGATTTTCATGATTTTGATCAGGACAGAGCTGAAAGTTCTTTTGGAGATAATGAAGTTTGGGCTGGTTATGATGACGACGATGGTATGCCGCGTTTCTATGCTCTGATTAGTAAGGTAATCTCAAGGCATCCATTTAAGGTCAAGATCAGCTGGCTTAACTCAAAAACCAGTAGCGAATTTGGCCCTCTAGATTGGGTAGGTTCAGGTTTCTACAAAACGTGTGGTGAATTTAGAGTTGGCAGATATGAAATCTGCAAATCTATCAATTCTTTCTCTCAGAAGGTTAATTGGTCAAAAGGCCCACGTGGGACAATTCAAATATTGCCCACAAAGGGTGATGTTTGGGCACTCTACAGAAATTGGTCGCCTGATTGGAATGGGCAGACCCCAGATGAAGTCGTACACAAATACGATATGGTGATGGTACTTGATGACTACAATGAGGAACAAGGTGTGTCTGTCGCTCCTCTTGTTAAGGTGATTGGTTTCAAGACAGTATTTCGTCCAAATTTGGACCCCCAAAAGGTCAAGAGAATACCGAAAGAAGAGATGTTCCGATTTTCTCACAGGGTCCCAAACCACTTGCTTAGGGGTGACGAAGCTGAAAATGCTCCAAAAGGTTGCTTAGAGCTGGACCCAGCAGCTACCCCATTGGAACTTCTTCAGGTGATTATGGAAGCTAGTGAGGTGCCAACGATGCCCCATGGTGAAGATTCTAAGGAAGAGGTATTGCAAAGTTCTCCAGACACTAGGTTAGACAACATTGCTAATGGGGTCACAGGGGCTCAGGAAGTAGAAGATGACGGAAAATAGTCTGGAGTCCGAGAAAGTGGGGAAAACGGGTTAGAAGGGTAGCCAGGGAAGCAGCTCTTTTTGTATCATGCTGGAATTTTTTTGAACAAATGTGCAGAATGCTGGATATACACCCGGATATAGGCCTTTTCACTTGGACAAACCCCAAGTATAATTGAAGGAGAATGGCGTTTTGTTTTGGAATCGGAATTGGGTGAATACTTTTGTTGTTCGTTTTGAACTCAATGAATGTGGAGACTCTGAACACTTAAAAGGTAGATCAAGTCTAACCCCAGTTTTGACAGTTAATTGAGTATAGTTATGAAGATGAAGAACTTCATTCTTCTTTTTTGTCTAGATAAAAGTGAATTTCTTTCTGCCTGCTGAATATCATGTACAAGATAGGGGGTGTATTCTTTGTGATGTTGCTTGATTCTAATGTTAAAAACATGAAAATTCATTTTGTGTCTTAAAGTCTAGAAACATTTATAAGTCGGAGGTTCGTTAATATTTTGCCGCGTCTACTTTTCACATCATCATGGAATCGACGTGCTTAAGTTTTTTATTCTTCTTTTGCTGTGAAAATTCATCGAATTGTTTTTCTATTTCAATTGTTTGTTAGAGATAATTTATTTCTTCTTAGATTCACCTCAAACATCAAATTAGTTTTCCCATTGGCCAATATTACTTTATCTTTCAATCCATTAGAAAGAGGAAAAACTAATTTATAGTTCGTCGGGTACAACTATTATGAGTAGAGTTTATAGTAGTAGAATTTTTATTAAAAAATTGTTAACTGCTTATTTGTGAATATAAAAAGTGTTTGGCTGTAGAATTATAAAAATATTTATATATAAAATTTATATTTATTTGATTAAATAATAAATAATTATTATATATCTTATATTATTTTTCTTTATAAATAATAAATTTTCATACTCTATAATAACTATTAAAATTAATATCTTAATTAAATTATAATAATACAATTACTCTCTTCTTCCTATAAAGATTGTTTTACTTTTATTTCACACAAATTAAAAAATATAATTATTATTATATATTTCTTTTAAATGTAGTTCATTTTTGTTGATAAGAAAACACATTAAATACGGACATGTTAGAAAACTAAAAAATTAACTATACTATCAAGTGAAGTATAATTTAAGACAAATAAATAAAGAAAATAAGTTTATTTTTATGAGACGGATTAAGTATTTTAGTATATATCATGTTATTCAAATTAATTTATTTAAATCAAACATATTATGTAATTTATATTATAATATTTAACACTAATTAACATGTCAACGTGTATTTTTCATTTTATATGAATATATGAAGTGAAAATTTGATATAAGTAATTAATGTGATAAATAAATTATTATATTTTTTTGATGTATTAATGATAATTTTGTTAATTTTAAATGTTAATTACAGCTTCTCGTAAAAGCTCAATTAGAGATTTTTAGAGAAGCTAAAAATTTGAACTTATGTAAAATAATTTTTTTAAACTGTTTCAGTCGAAAAGTATTTATTGACTTTAGTCAAACAATCATAAATATAACTAAAAGTACTTTTACTCTTTAAGAAATGCCTTTAAACTTTAAAAAATTTCTTCCAAACACACACACGTCTTCAATGTACCCCTCACGTGTAGGCTATTTTGTGTGTGTGTGTGTGTGCGTGCGCTCTCAATTGGTAGCGAGATTTGAACTCAAATTCTTTGTTGATTTGATATCACGTCAAACCATTTCAACTAAAAACTTAAATTATTAGAATGAGAATATCACATCGAACCATCTCTACTAAATGTTTAAATTATTAGAAATGAGGACCCATTTATTCAAATTTATAGTAGGACACAACATGGAAGATCCAGGATGAACAGCTAATTTGTATTTATTAAAAGTTCACAATAAACTTATTATTAAACCATACAACAGAAAATCACAAATGATACCAACAAAGATCTCAAGCTGGTGCATCTGCGGGTGAAGACACCACTTTGAACACAAATACAGGATCTCCTACTTTGATGTTCTTCATCTTTCCATTAGTAAGGGAATCAGTACAAACCAAGTTTTGTCCAAAATACACCTGCAAAATCAAGTGCTCTAAGTAGGTTTATAAAATGGGAGAACAAAAATGCCAGCTTTCAGAACTGAATTTACCCTCCCCTGCTGTTTCTTGTTCGGACGCAAGGCTTCATCAGATCGGAAGGTCATAAGAGTCTTGGTAGGCTCAGAGCCTACTGCCGCAGTTTCTTGATTGATTGTGGGCACCTAAAAATTATGAAAAAATTTCAAGAACATGACATTCCATCATTTCAAAGATAAAGAACAAGTGTTTTTGAATTCAGGAACTTCAGAAACTCATTTCTACAACGAAATCATACATTTTTAACGTTCCAGGTTTTTCCTATATACATATTTGACAGTAATGCCTGAGACATTAATAAAGTAAAGAAAGCCTTACGAGGCTCGTATTACCCCCTCGAGTTGGCTATGTTTCTAGATGCCTTAGTCACAGTTTGAAGCATTTGTATAAATTATAAGGAAGGTGATTTATTGCGTGCATATTCTCAGAGAACGGAGACATCTTAGGATGTTCCTTAACATGGGAAAATGCACCGTCCTTGATTTCAATATCTGGCGCTTAATTTTCTCGCATATTTTACTATTTATTGTCTATTCTTGTTCGATGAACCATTCAATACATCTAGAGCATGTTTGGTATGTAGTATTCGATAAGATTCAACAGTATAATGGAAATAATTTTAACTTCATTTTTCTCGTAAAGGCCATCCTTATGACAAAAATATACATGGGTAAATGAATACCAAAATATCATGGAATTATGAATCCTCTAGAAAAACCGGCATTAACATGCACAACCTCGGAAAAGTGCTAAGGGAATAAGCTTATACCTTACAACGAGAGCATAGCAGAACACCATGGAATGTTGAGTTATTTATCTTGATCTCTGTCCACAAATCCTCGGAAAAGGGTTCGCATCCATGAACAAAGATACTGCAGGCAAAGGGTAAATTGTTTAACTTCAAGCAGTATATAACAAATGAAAAGAAGTAACAGAAGACTCTTAAGTGAATTCCAGCAAAACTACGATTTATCTTACAAGCTATATTCTTTGGACTTCAAAGAAGATATTGAAGTTCCCATGATGAAATATTACCATTTCAATGAAGGTATAGGATATGTGTCAAACAATTTGCATTAATCTTTGTTTTGAGAAAAAAAAAAGGAGTTATTTTGATTTTGTTCCCATGTCAAACACTCTACGTCAGATTTAAAATCCTTGAATTACATAAAATAAAGAAGGATCCTTGAATTCAATAACTTGGGTATTTGATGCATTCGTGCGCCAGCACTGACATTTGTCTGTTCTCATAGTTATAAGAACCAAACATTCAGGTCTAATTATTTATATGATAAGAAAAGCGATTATGTCAATATATAATGCATGCAATGCTTAAGCTGCTTTACAATAACATTATGAGATGAGGTCAGGGAGTTACTTGGGTCTGAACCTATTGACAGGTATAGGCTCCTTGAGTCGAGCATTTAACGCATCCAATGATTCCTGCAAGATATACATTTGTTGCATTACTGCTTCTTGGTTTTCGAGGTATTTGTGTAAATAGCATCATCCAAGGTATGGCATTCAAGTTAGAAGAAAGGGGGAATCATTCAAATTTCTGGATGATATCTAGTTTACATATCGTGAAAACTCTTTTGTTGAATTCAGTTGTTGACTTGACTAACCTGAGATAGCAAGAGGAATGGATACTGGTCCGAAAACATAACTTTGTAACCACGGGCATAATTAGGATCCACGGCCCTAATCTCGGATGCTACACGAAGGAATAAAAAGCCAATTATACGTGTTTACAACATAGTCATAACTTACTCAATACGGTAGCCATAAATTTCACTATGACATGTCAAAATCCAGCATATTTATCAATTACACTTCAAGATAAAATGGTTACAAATTGGCAGCTCGAAACACAAGATTCCTTATATATTATGGATTGAGAGCTCTACCTTCATTAAAACGCACTAGCCTGCTGGGTTTCCCAATATAATTTGAGAACCATTTTGATGCATCGTCTCCTTCATCCAATGCAGAGCCCCTCCACTCCCACACAGAGACGCCATTGGCTGTTTCAGGTGGTTTAATCAATGGGACCTTCAGAACATCCATAGCAGGAGCCCTTATCACTACAGAAGGATGTAAGTCATCGTCATCAATAAAGTTTAGTCTAAATAGCTGTTCGGGAGTATGAATTGTATTTCCAAATGTCTTCTATTTCCTCTCTTTTCGTTTCTTTGTTCCACATGACAAGCATAATACATGAAAATACCATATAAATCAATCTGCAGTCATAAAATTCTCAGAACAAAGATGCAATTTAGATGAAAGCTTCATAAGCTTAATAAGAAACCATTAAGGAAAACAATTTGTCATCTAAACGAGCTTATAAGACGTCATTAGAAAAACAATCTATTATATGAACTCGGTTTGATCTACATCATATGTTTCAAATCTCAAAGCAATTATCTTGCATGACGAGAACAAAACAGAAGGCAAAGGAGTAAAATTGAAACATTAAAACCAAAACTTATGGTCATACCTAAATATGACTTCTTATTTGGTTCCCAATCATCGAAAAACGCCTCATTAGGCAGTTCCACTCGAACTAGAGCAAGCTTTGGTTCCACTCTTTGAGTATATGCCCTGCCTTTGGAATTCACCACTAACCATTGTCGATCCCACCGAAATCCTGTACATGCATTCGAGTCAATTGTCACAACTCACAAGTAAAACCATCAATCGTTCCATATTTCTCAAACCAATCATTTACTCTCGACTTAATCAAAACCCCCAAACAGGGTGGGTTCAGGAATTTTTTGGAGACCAGACTGTTGACTTCAACATTGAGCTGTTAATAAAAAAAAAAAAAATTACACTACATTTTTTTTAACACTATAAAAAACGATTTTTTCTTCCGGGGCAGAATCGGATATAGCTCGGTTCCGCCCCTACACCCGAAAGGCCGAAAGCATTTATGCACGTGACCCGGGCAAGATCCGGGGGCTGGACTCTAGGTAGATACATGTATAAATAAAAGTAACTCAAATTCAACAAGTTGATTCTTATGAATATCGAATTAAATTGATTAAAGTGCAACAACTACTTTTATCAATGAGAAAAGACTTCTTAAATACTAAAATCTAATTGAAATAAAACTTTAATTGATAAATAAATACAAAAAGATGAAAATAGTCGCAAAGTGACTTGCCTGGCTCGTTGAGACATATTATAATAGAAATTCTGAGCACGTAAGCAAAATTTATGCCCGTTTCTTTAAAGAACATTGATCACGATTCATCGCATCGAGATATGGCAAAGCTAGATTATCTACGCTATCACTCCAGCTCCCAAAAAATAAAGATTTGTACTTCAAAAAAAAATTTGAAGTACAATTTTTTTCCCCTCAGTAGTACACCTCCATCAAAAAAAAAAAAAAAAAAAAAAAAATCTTGGCTCTGCCCGTGACACCATTATATTTGAGTCATCAAAGAATTTTTCAAATTTTTTGAAGGTGAATTTTTCCAATTTATTCTTTCATGTCAAAGCAAGAGAAAAAAAAAAATCATTCAATACTAAAGAAAAAGATTAAAGGAATATATAAAATGAAAAGATGAAATTGGAGATGATACCAGTGGAAGTAATGGGTGCCTGAGAAACAGAAATTCCGGCGCATGATTTTATAGGATATATAAAAATTGACTTAACCTTCGCCACCGCGGCGGAGTCTCCCATGCGCTCAGCCATCTCTCTGGTGTCGCTTCTGTCACTAAAACTGTACTAATTATCTCATTTATAGAATTTTCATGCACCAAAATGTCTGCTTATACACTGTTGCACGTGTAAAACACTAAGCACATGTTTGTAGTTGTTTAAATTGTAATTTCAATTGTTCAGATTAGTCAAATATATTTTTTATCCACGCATTTTATAGTAGTCACAACTTATAATATACTTTTTATCCATATATTTACCACCAACTTATAATTTCAACACTACTAAACATATGCTAAAACTTGTTGTAGCGGTCCACGTTTGAGTTGTTCACGTAAACATGCAGAAAATACAAGGCTCGACCCAGCTCGGATTATCGGGTTACTACTGTCTAATGGTTTTTAAATAATTATAATTGATTTTTTGAAGAAAGATGAAAAAATAAACAAAGACACGTGTTTTATGCACCATTTGTCTCGACCTAAATTTATACTTCTATACGTAAATGATCTCAAATCTAATAATTGGTGATGTGACCTTTCTTTCTAATTATTAATTTAAAAAGTTCAATTGCAATTCAAATGTCTTTAATAATTCTACAAACATTCTTTTTTTTAGGGTTAATTATACAAAAAGTTCCCTTCTTTCTACTTTATAATAATATCATTCTCATTCAATTTTATTCGTAAATATTGTCATTATCCTTTTATTTTATTTGCATATATGATCCCCAAATATCTCTTTTCGACAATTTTACTCATGACTTAAATAAATTAAAATGATAGAAAAAAAAAATACAATGAAAAAATTGCAATTGAGACCCCCAATATTTTTAAAAATACAAATAAATCCTAAACTTTTTTATTTATTTTGACAGATTTTCACTTAAATAATAAAAATATGTTATCAAGTCCCAAAACTTCTAATTATGTTTATGGAAAAGACATTTGGAGTCTCTACAAATTTCGTTAAAATTTGTAAAAATAAAAATAAAAATATTTAGAATTTATTTGTACTTTTTTTCCTATTATTTTAATTTATTTAAGTCATAGGTAAATTTGTCGAAAAAGTTATTTGGGGATCATCTGTGTGAATAAAATAAAAAGACGATGACAATATTTACGAATAAAATTGAATGAGAATGATATTATTATAAAATTGAAATAATAGAAATGATGAGTGTAATTAACTTTTTTTATTCTTTTTCTACAAGGTATGAAAGGTCAAAATTAACAGCCTGTCAGAATTAAAATGGACCATTATGAATTGGGTCAAATGGACTCCAAGTTGAATAAAATGGAACCTGAAATGTAATCCATTCAAATTTAAAAAGATAAGAACTTATTAGATTATCAATTTATATAAGAGAATATTGATAATAACACAATTAAACATACCCCTTACAATATAATGTTAAGTAAGTTACGCTCCCTTTTATACTCTTTCTCGTCTCGTTCGATAAATTTTGCAAGTGTATACATTACAATAAAAAACAATTAAGAGAAGAGAAGAATCGATCAAATATAATTTTTCGAGTACAATGACAATTTTATTGATAAACAACAATACAAAATATAAAAATATAACACTCAAGTACAGTAAATGTCACTCTTGATGTACTTCAAGATTTTGGAATTATTACTTTTTTTCTTGGATAAAAAGTTGAAAACTTTCCTTTACTTTTGAAAAGTAATTACAAACTTTTTAATTCTAAAATAATGTAAAATAAAAATTCATCTAATTCTTATTCTAACTCTAGTCATCGTTCCTTTGAGATGACACAATAAAGTATAATTTACTAATAACTTTTACCACGACAAGCTGCATTTTCCTAGTCAAGAAAAAAATAGAAGAATTTTTCTCGTCGGCTATGAATATAACAAAAAAGTTTTTTGTCCTTTAGCTCATATTTTTGTATTGTATCTCGTGTTGTTATCTTATCTTTAAAATTATGTGAAAAAGAAATATTCTTTAAAGATAGAAAAACAAATATTATATTCTTTAAAGAGATAATATATTTATTTATTGAAATTTTATCTTTAACGACAGCATCACATGGTGGTTGTATTCATTTTATCAAGTACTAGTAAATAAGTGACAATAAAATTGAATTCAAAACTTTTACATCACTTGATATTATGTTAAATTGTCTCATCTAAATATTTTAAGAAAACAATTTAATATGGTACCACAAATACTCAAATCTTTTGATTTAAAGCCTTGCTAACATCTATTTATGGAACACGTGTCATACTTTTGATATAAAAAACGAATCTAACCTAAAGCGAAGGAGTTATAATGTTTAATGTGGTGCCTACCTCAAAGAAGTTCTATGCAAACTTTGCTCAGGCGTCCCATCTCTCTCTAAATTTTGTGTTGGACAACACAAATATGAGACGATCAAGAAGTCTTGAGTTGATGAAATTCTTCGAAAACTGACTATTCAATCCAAACAACAAACTGCACAGAGAGCTAAGAGAAATGTGGGAAGAAATGGAGACCGGAATGTGAAAGAGCCAAGGGAGGCCGGAATGACGGAAATGGAAGGCTAGTTGTCTTCATAGAACAATAATTATTCTTCTAGGTAAAAAGATAATTATTCTCTTTTAGACCAAATTCTAAAACACTCGAACTGTCCCTCCTGCTGTACTGGCAACGCGAAAACAGATTGATTATTGATATTAGTCTTGAATTGGAGCCAAATGCTGCCGACCACTAAATATGTTTCTCCCATCTGCTGGGCACCGTTGATGAAGTATTGCAATGAAGTCCACCTTCCGACTCATCGAAGAACTACCATTCGATCGAGTATCGAAGAAAGTTGATGACTAGTTTGGTGCAGTAAGCTATATATACTAAACATTCCCCAAGAGTATGTAATGACTACCAAGTTTCGACCAAATTCATTTTTACAAACTCTCTCTCTCTCTCTCTCTCTCTCTCTCTCTCTCTCTCTCTCTCAAGAAAAAAAGTACTAAATACGAATAATCTATAGTATAAAATGAGCAAAGGCACCAAGAAGGTAAAAAATTAAAATGCATATCTTGGTTCATTTATCAAAAGTTATGTTATCCAAAACATATCATTACAACGGCAACCAAAAGTGTGTGTTTACGATCACATATTATACTTCAGAATCCAAAAGGTCATTGTTATACTATTCAATTCTCCCTCCCAAACATGGCAGTGGTGTAGTTCAAGACCACTGTTGTTCTCTACTTGTTACTCTTTTTAGCACGCTTTCCTTGGCCCTTCTTTGGTGGCCCCTTTCCACGACGTTTCAACATTTCAAGCTTGTTTAAGCGCCTGCCCACAATCAATCAATTGAGACTCAAGCAATAATTCAGACTTGAAAACAAGACTTCAATCTAGTCAAAAGAAAGAGAGAGACTCAAACAGAATCAAAGTTTCAGTTTCACAGTCACTCTACATCATTAATCTTTGACTTTCCTCAAATATCTTCGAAATCTTTCCATCTATTGAACAATACATGCAACTAATTGTAAAGCTATCCTTCCCAATGCAGGCACAGTCACTTTGACATGATTTTCCTATTTTGCATTTTGTCTTGGGGATTTAAGGACAAAATTTCAGGGATGGGGGGTCGATCTCATTCTACAACACCTAACTTTACTATCAAACTTTGAATAGATATTTTTTATTTTTCGTATATTGTTATCTTTTTAAACTATTGTACATAATCAATATCACAAATTTCTTTTAAACAATCATCCAGAAATACCTTCAAGCATCATGGAGGTTTATAACATATATATACCACGGAAAGTGCAAAGGGGAAAGGGTCCACCAACCAATCTTTCTAAAATACCATCTATAGATAATAGAAAGAACGTCCGCGAAAAATACTGTAAGATTCGTTCTTCTCTCTGCCTTCCTATCTTAAATTGAAAATACTCAAGGTAAGAGCTTGTACATGAGAGTAGCATCTGATACATTTTTTTATTAGATTTCATACACAATGATTTGCACCCGTAAGGTCGTAATGCTAAAAATTTCACATAATACCTTAAAACCTTAACATCGTTTATCATGAACACAAACATATAAAGGAGCATGCACAAAAAAATAGTCACACCGAAATAAAAATAAATAATATTTTAGTGGATGGTAGTTAAGAGTTGGGTGATTTATTACTCTTGTTCTTGACGGGCCATGACAAGGGGATCGTCTTTCTTGACGTCATAAGGGTACCATAAGGCCACCTTTTCACCAATAAGCTTCTTGCGCAGAATCTTGTGGGGAGATCTCTGCCCAGTAGGGTTGAGCACATGACCAAATATCAGAGCCCTTGCCAATTCAACACCCTTTATGGCTGCATCAACCAGTACATTCTTCATGCTCCTTAGGTTGCCGCTCATCTCTATGATCTTACTTCCTACGTCAATTTGTAAAAAAAGAAAACCCAATACAAATGGTGGTGATATTGAGTTAATAATTGAACAGAGACATAAATTAAAACTCCTTAATAATTTGGAGAAGGGAGAAATATAAAACAGTTGATGCGCAATATGGGAAACTTAAGAATCAAAAAATCTCAACAACGAAACAACGATCTAGAAAGGGGAAACAAACTAATCTAATGCACATGGAAACATGGATTTGCTGCTAAAACACGTATGAACTTAACTATGTACTTTTATATTGCAGAGAAGAGAGGAGAGAAACGACTGTCCCAAATGAGAAATGAGAGTGTCGGGAGGGTGAATGCATTCTCTGGATAAGGGTCCATCTCTTCTCCCCTCATTTTAGCTGATTATCATTTCTTTTCAAGAGATTGAGTCAATTGTCACGAGAATAACCATCGTCATTCTTTATTTCTCAAACCAGTCACTACCACTCAACTTAACCAAATTCGCTAAAAGCATTTATGCTTTGTTTAGTTTCATAAAACTGATAGCTTCCAGGAAAGATTCAGGAAAAATCGAATTTTGACTCAGCCCTAAATTATTTCCACACATAAAAAGTATGATTTCATGGACTAGAAATTACTTTTAATCATCACATCAAATATCATTATAATCTTTCAACATACAACATATAGTAATATATTCAGGAATACACTTTTTGTAACTAAATTACTACGATTTGAGTTCATCCCATCTGAATATTTGAGATACCCAAGCATCAAAACAAACTTCAACTAAATTAACAACTAAATGCCAAAAAGTAAATTGTGAGAGCTGGGAAGAGGAGAGGAGAAGGGGGGGATTCCGCAACAAAAATAGATGCATCTGGGATTCAGGATATTTACCTGGTTCCATGTTGTTGCAGAGAAAAAAGAAAATGGAAGAAGAAAGTACTAGTATATACCGCTTACCCGCTGTGGGATCCGACCGTAGGGTCACAATTCAAATTCAATGGCAACTCAATATCACCAATCAATCAGGGTTGCCAAATAAAAAATAAAAATGATTAATAATTGGACATTTATATTACCAAATGAAATAAAATCAAGATCATCATGTACCATAAATCCAAAAGTAAAATGCTAATTCTGAAGCCTCCCTCTTGAAGTGATGTTTGCTTTTGCCTGTTGTAAATGGTCAAATGTTTCGCTTTCAAAAAGCACCCATTAGTTTGTCTTGATGTGGTGTTCGTGAATTTATTTGGATTTCTATCCGTGTTATTTGGAATTTGTTTAGTTTTGCCTCCAAATAGTCTAGATTTTGGTATTCAATATTTACATCGAGTTGATCCGGAATTCGAAATTTGGTATTTGCATCTAGTTGCACTCAAATATGGAATTCGATGTTTGCATCTAAATAATTTGGATTATTTACGGTGAGACTTATACCTTTTAAAACATTGGATGACATAACTGTTGCAAGCCTTCAATGAGTACAAATTTCATACTCAAAGCATAAGAGCACTTATCAAAAGAAATAAAAATAATAACATGACGAATCGGTGTTGTATATACATTTAAATAATAAAACAAACACTGTGGAAATAGTGAAATAATATCCTGGCGGCACACCCGTTCAACTAAAGGCTATTATAGCTTCAATTATGAAAGGGCAATGCTTGTGAACAAAAATAATAAAAACACTGATGATATTAATTAAACATGTCTTCATCATGTAGCGCACGCGCACGCACATGCATAGGAGATTCTAATAACCTCATCCAAAATGCAATGTTCAAGAATGGCAATTTTGCAAACAGTCACAAACTTTAGAGATTGGAAGTAAATCAAACTTGTACACAATGCCAACAAAATTATATACAATGTGAAAAAGAAGCATGAATTTTTTAGAGTTTTTTTTTTTAAGTAATTATAAGAAAGCAATCCGTTGGTTAATCTGAATTGATTCCAAAGGCCAACCATCTGGCAAGGAACAGCTAACCATGATTGAAATGCAAGTTACTACAAAATATTGCATTCCCTATTTTTCATCCTTCACAAGTCAGGAAAGCAGAACCGTATAGACAGAAATATATCAGCCCAGCTACCCTAGAGTTAACTCAAAATTGCTAATAGATTATGACATTTTCAAAGTATGATATTAAAATGAGCTTAGCAAGTATGAGTTCCTACCCTTAAGAAGGCATTCAAAGTGCTCCCAAACAGTAATAGTTGCTTGTGTACATATCCATACATAGTTTAAACAGTCCACCTTTCAAAATGAAAGATTGTATTTGTTTAACAAAGAACAAAATAAATTCATCATTTACTACATTCCAATTCTGAGAAGGGCATTTAAAAAGTGCAACTATTTAGCAACCTAGCTGATAAGTGCTAAATGTAGTTGTACATGTACACACACTGCCACATAGAAGCAATAAATTGAAGCGATTGTTTTGATTGGTGAAAGGAAAGTATTGATGGTACCAGGTTGGGGCATTAGATGGCTCTGTAGATGATTTGAGCTACATAAGTGACTACCGTTATGGAGTTAAGTTATTCAAAAGACATTTGGAGGTAAAGCAGCAACAAGTATATAGGCATCTTGAAACTCATTACTCATATTTCACCAAGCCGTCGATTCTTGCACAATATTTATGCAAGTAAGGAGGATTCTCATAAGACATAAACAAATAGACGACAACAAAAGAAAACAAGATAAGAGCATTTTTGGTAAGACTTATTAGACTCATCTAGAAAAAAAATCTTATTTATTATACCTTCAACAATCGTAAGAGCTTTTAGCAATAAACATATAAACAACAAGAAACTACCATACAAAATGAAAACAAGAGTAAACGAACAAAAAAATGCAGATTTTGAGGGTGAATATAATTAGAATTTGATATACAAAACATATCAATCACAGTTAAGCAAAACACAACACAGTATCAAAGCTTCAAAAAATTAAGAATGCCTTCATTAAGAAGTCAAAATAAATCTTGAATCCATTTACCATAAAATCAAGACTGGCTTCATTAATTTTTTCCCAAACTACTTTTCTCCAAATGGGTTCTCACCAAGAGACAATAACAAGATAAATAGCAAAGAAACATAACAATACATAAACGGCTAAAATTAATTGGAATCAGGATTCAATAAATAGCCCAACAACTGATTATTCAAAAATATTAATCAAAAATTATAATTATGCTAAGAAAAGAAAAGGGATCCGAGAGAGGAAAAAAAACCTCTTCAATTTGGGATATAACCAAGGGAATGAAAATTCAGGAAAAAAAATAATCATCATCACTGTCGAATTAATCGATTGGATAAATAATTGGAAAAAAAGAAGAAGATAAAATTCAAACTTGATGAGGAGATTATCAAACTCACGGGAACTCAGGAGATTATCAAACTCACGGAAACTCACGGCAATGGGGATTTGAGGAGAGATGAGAGATTTTGGAGAAGAGGATCGGTTGAGAGCAGATTTTTGAGATTATCAAACTCACAGCAACTCACAGCATTGGAGATTTGAGGAGAGATGAGAGATTTGGGAGAAAAGGATCGTTTGTAGAAAATTTTTTTTTTCTTTTGTTTGAAGACATACGTATATGGCAAATTTGGGCTGAGTGGGAGTGAAAAACTCCGTCGGTTGATAAACTTCAATTAATTCTAGGGTTTGGCTATTTGCAATTAATAGGGTATCTCTTTGAGAATTCAAGAGAAACGATTCTAGGCTCCAATCGTAAATTTTTTTTTTTTTTTTTGTTAATCCTAAGTTACTTTTACTAGTATACCCTTTTTTTTTGCGGTGGAATCCGACTGTAAAGGATTTTAATAGATTGAGGAGTTGAGAAGAATGAGAGAGAGATTTATTTTAGTGGAGTTTGATTTTGATGAATATGGAGAAGAATATGGAGAAATGGAAGAATTGATAGAGAGATATGGATTTTGATTTGAGATAACGAAACGTGGTAATGAATTAAGAAATCTTTTTTTTGTCTTTGTAGAAGAATAAACTCCTACTACGGTCGGTGGTCGGTGATAAAAAAAAAATTAAAATTAACTTTTAAGTGTAATGCTTAAAAGTAACTTAAAGTTTTAGCTTCCAACTATATTTAGATATCATGTTTCAATTTATATTAAAAAAATATTTATTTTGACAGTGGGAGTTTTGACTTATTAATATTTCATAATAAATATAGTAGCACAAAACTTTTCTCCACAACATGGAAAGTCATACTCTCAAAAAAGAAAAAGAAAGAAGTTGCTTGTTTTTAAAAGAAAAGCCAATTATGCAAAAGTTAATTATTTATTATAGAAGAAATATTTTTAAAATAAATAATTTTTTTATTTATAAAGTAAAAAATAATAACACATCCAAACATTATTAAAAAAAAAACACAGCTACTCAAAAGTAACTTTTATTTATTTTTAAGTTTAACCAAACACGGTACATTGCCAACGAGTATTAGAGCATCTCCAATGCAAATCATGTATTGGAAAAAAGAAGTGTTATGTCATTAAATAGATAATGTATATTAAAATCATATCTCAAATCGACTATGTGAAACACTATTGTTAAAATGTGTGATGAAATAAAATAGAAGATGTGGAGTCTTTCTTTTTTACACGTAGAAGTCTTGTGAGATTGAATGACTCAACAATTATTTTAATTTTGGACTTAATTTAATTCACAAAAAGGTAATTAGGAAAATTTTAGCAATTTTATTATTGTTTAATTTAAAAAAATAAATGCTATGTAATCACCATTTTTGAATTGTAGAAAGAACTTATTGGAGAGAACTTTTGGACTTTCACTTCTATTTATTTCATATTTTCATTTAGAAGTCATTCTATTTAACTGCCACATCAACTACAATCCATATAGTGCATTGGAGATGCTCTTAAATCTAATGTTTATGAGAGAATATTTGACTAAAATGCATTCATACATTTTCTTGTAGTTTCAACGAAGTGTGGTAATCCTTTTTTTCTTTTTCTTTTTTGACTCGGTCGTTCGCTTAGTTTTTTAAGTAGTTCTTTACATTTTGCAGTTCAAGAATAAGAAATCATTTAGGTGTTTTATGTTTAGGGCAGATGCTTGTACAAAATCATGCACTTAAAACGGATATTAAATCCACTTCAAACATTAAAAAGTCAAAATAAACAGGAAAGCAAAGAAAATATCATGGAGACCACAAAGGAGTTTAAACATTAAGATTAATATACAGTACCATTAATGGAGTTTCGCTTAGACATGTGTCCACTACCAGAATCTTTCCATTAGAACTCAGGAAAAAATAAGAAGAAAAAGGATAACAAGCTGTTCGATATACTGACGAAGCAGTTTCCACGTTGTCGAGTTGGAGGGGAGGATTGATATCATAATCCAAACTAAATAATCATTCATTACACCTGGATTAAGGCATAGAACTCTTCAGTGGTTTCGCCCCTCTGCAGTTTGGGCTATTGACGATGATAAGGAGGCATTGGGGATGAGTGCGGTAGACCACCCTGGCTATGAGATGGGGGCATCATCCCGGGGCCCATCCCGGGAGGCATACTTCCGGGAGGGATGTAAGGGTAATTATGCATATGCATTGGCATTGATGGATGAACTGCTGTACCAGCCGGATTCCAGCCTGCAGAAGGCTGATGCACTGCGTGACCATCAGGGGACTGAGTATACTGGGCTCCGTTGTATGGATGAACACCAGGACCTCCGACTGAATATGGTTGCTGCCCTAATAAGGAAGGCTGGGAGTTCAATACAGGAGTATTGGGGACTGTATAATCTCTGCTTCTATCATTATTGACCTGAAATCAACACAATAAGATCAGTATTTTAGACGTTAGCCAATGCAAGTTCTAAAGTATATGTACCACATAACATAACGTTAAAAAAAGGGATAGTTAATACTTCTATGACATGAATGGTAAGGTGGATTATTTAGCACTTGACCATTATTAAGAAAGAAAAGAAACTAAAATTGTTTTATCCAGTACAGGCATAATACTGCATATCAAAAATGCACTTATTGGAACAAGACCACGGTTATCTTTGTAATATGATAAAGGTCAAGAATGTAATAAGCCCAATAAATTACTCAAGTTCACAAAAGAAACTAGAAAATACTGCCCCAGGAGAAAATTAATTGGGGAGAACTGCAGTCGCCAGACAGCAGAAGCACAAAGCTACAATTTTGCTCAGTAGGCTGCACTCACACACACATTGGAACCTACTTGCTTATACTCTAGATTGCTGCAACTTGACTATAGTGCGAAACTCCAATAGGTTGACCGAAGAAGCCCTTCAAAATTCAAAATAATAGCCAAAATGTGCCTGATGGTCCCACATACATAGGTGCAGGATATATATGGAGGTTTGACCAGAAAGTAGGCAACAAAATTATCCGGCTCATGCTTAATAGGAAACATCATGCATGCAAGTCTTTGAAGATGTGATGAAATGGATGCCAGTAAGAACTTTCACATATTTGAACTCAAGAATTTCAGGACATCTATATAGTGCCTCTAAAAATTTATTTAGAAGTGCATATTACCTTTATACTGAGATCAGTGTGCCGAGAATACGAAATATGAAGCTTGCAAAATCCTCCGTCATATATGCAGTGTCCTTCCAAAGCTTCCTTTGCAACAACAGCCGTCTGAACATCTGCAAGTTGATTATATTAGTGCCCTATTTGACTCATTACTTTGCAGATGACTTAAATCTCGATTCTAAATTTCTGCAAGTAGCTCATGCACGTAAAATAATATTTAAACTAAACAGATGCAATCACACAATGGACTATTGTAATCAAACAATGATAAACTACAAGAGACTTGACTTAACCAAGGCCACCTCCCAGTAAGTTTTGACTAACAACTTGGACTTCTTTGGTAGTTGTTGTACTCAAGAAAATTTAAATTGGTGAGAGAGAGTCACCAAACAGAACATCAATGAGATTAATCAAGTATCTACATTCTAATTAAAATTAGCATTCAAGTGAAGGTGATAAAAAGACTACTGTCAAGCCTTTTAGGATAACAATCAAACACTGATTCAAAATTGACAATTGAGAGTAAGAATAAGTTGCAACATTCATCTTACCAGG
Source organism: Forsythia suspensa (assembly GCA_023638005.1). Lineage (NCBI taxonomy): Eukaryota > Viridiplantae > Streptophyta > Magnoliopsida > Lamiales > Oleaceae > Forsythia > Forsythia suspensa. The sequence continues at coordinate 51,387,684 of CM042666.1, forward strand.
ATACTGTATCAAAGCCTGAAGACCCCCATTCTTATCAAACATGGCAATCTTTAGGACAGGCCCAAAAGCTGAAAAGACCTGAAGAGAAAAACCAGTTTAGCTGAGGAAGGAATCAATAACTAAAAGGCATAGTCAACAACAAAAGTCTAGAAGCTTTCTCAAGGGGGAATGTGGTTACCGTGTGTAAAACATCCAAGGTGACTGCATACTGCATGTTTTCAATAGAAGCAAGAAGAACATTACTCTCTGGCTCTAGCTTCTTCCCATCTGCACCTAAAGTGAACTGCAATGGTAACAAGTGATTACCATCAGATCATACCAACCAGAGAAGCTCAATTTTTCAAAGAAATCTAAACCATTCACTGGTGTACAATAGGCTGGCCATCAGCTTCCAGTAAGTGAATCCACACAATATGCAAGTTTCAAAGTGAATAAGCAATCAAGTTGTCATCATTTGGTCAAGATATGCTTATCTTAGAGAAAGCAGAAAACAGAAATAACGCGATAACAACTCAATATCTTAAACATGTAATTTAGGGGTCATGATCTCTCAAATTTTACCATTATGGCCAACCACAAGTGAGTAATTTAACACAAATTGATACAGCAGTTTCTCCATGGTTTACCTGACCACTTGCATCTATGGCTGAAGGAGCAACAGGAAGCAAAGGATTGGTATAGTCCCTAAATCAATAGAAAGCACAATTAACATGAATGATATAACACATATAAACCTTACAAAAGAAGGAAACAAAATTACCTAAGTATGATATATCATGAACCATTGGAACCCAATGAGAAAAAAAACAGGAAAAATAATTGAAATCCGATATGTGCCTATCTATATTCAGATCTATGTAACATAGTTAAGATTAGACATCAATTACCTGCTACGATGACTCTGGAATTTCACAGTAAGATCTGTATGTGCAGAATATGTGATCTTAAGGGTACATGGTCCAAGCTCTGGAATCAGATACCTAGTGCATCCAGGATAAGAAAATCAACACCATCAACAAAGAAGGCACACTAAAAGTTTGTTAATGGCTCACAAATGGTGAGTAAAAATGAAATGTAAAATAATCTCAAATTTGAAGAACATGGATGGCAAGAATTATATACTAAGTTCAACCCAGAGACATTCTGAATTACTGAAACTCCCTGTTTACGTCCCTTACAAATGAGAAAATATGGCTTAAGACATATTTTGCACTCGAGGCCACTGAGCATATGAACCAAGTATGGTTGGCCAGACAGATACCTATGCACTCGATGGAAGCTTATTAATTGTTCTCTTTCATCTACAGATCATCCCTCATATCCCTATTTCTTCTTCTATTTTATATTTCAGAACACTTATCCCAACTAAAATCATAATTTTGTTGCATCATTCATCTAGGCCAACAACCTTAGCGCTAGGATGGGTATAGATACAGTCTAACCCAAACAGACTGAGTATGAAAGGAAAAGGTTGACTTGAAATAACTGAAAAAAGGAGAGGTAAGATGGGGTAAGGAGCATGCATGTACCCCTTTAGCAGATTCTTAAAAACCTCCTGAAAGATGTCCGGTCCCAATGTATGTGCACCACATCTAGAAACATATGATCCATAACAGCTGGGTTTGAAGTACAAATGAAGCCAAAAATATAAAACCCACATCACACGGGAATGCTTCTTCCATCAAGGGCATCCTTCGCAGCAGAGGCTGTCTCTGAATCAGAAAACTGCACCAAAGCCTGCAAAACAGAGAAAACAGTAGGAAGATCAAATTTGATAGGAATTATAGTCCTCAAAGCAGCAAGAAACAAAAAACCATAAAGGTTTTCCTAGAATACAAACCTGAAATCCAGCAGTCTTCTCAAACGTAGTAATCTTATGGACGAATCCAAATGCAGAAAAGACCTGCAAAACAAAGTTATTTTAACAACTGCATGGAATAAAATATTTTTTCATAGCTGGTCCCAAGCATGGATTAATGAGGGGGACTGCGGTACGTTGACAACCAATATAAAACTTTGCCAGAACTTATAAGTTAGGACATGGAATAAAACAAGGAATACCCAAATAATTGGTACAAGAAGATATATCCATCGCCCCGCCTTCGAAGTAATTGCAAACCACAATTTAACATGATTAAATTGCAATTTTACAATATCTACAGCTCCAATAATTTTGAGTTGCAGTGCAGGCTTGGGGGGAAACATCATTGACAAACAATGTCATCTAGAGGTTGGCACCCATAATCAGAAAAATAAACTTAAGGTATAGCTTGAAAACATGCAACGGGTCAAATCTCCTTCAGTCTCTTGTTTGAAAGAAATTCTATGTTTGAATATCTCACAAATAAGTCACCATCCCAAAATGGAATCTATTTCACGCTACTTGCCTAAATTCCTATGCTTAGGCACAGAATGAATTCATCAAAGATTCTTAAAGAATTGATGTTGAGCACTTCAATATTCCATATTAAGCACGTACGACAGAAATGAGTCTCATTACGTTTAAATCCACACAAAGAGGGTCACTTTTAAGATAAAGAAAAAGGAATAGAAGGACATCTGTGATATGACAGAATTTGATGTGGTAGTATCCTATATTTCCCATCAGTGAGGTTACTTTGGGTGACTGAAGAAGTTGGTTGATTTGTTTAAGATCAATGCAATTGGAGCATCAGACCAGTCAATTTGAAGTACGAATTGAAGAAGACTGAAAATTATCTTTTGAGACATGACAATTAAGCAGTGAGGGTCTTTTCCAAGACCCCTAGCAAATAACATGAGATGGAGAGAAAAAAGAATAATAATCAAGTAAAGCCTATTATTATTAATTATTAAACTAATAAATGGCATGAGATTCGTCTCCTAAAACTTTAGTTAGCAGCAAACTTGGCCTCAATGCATAAAAAACTAGAAATTTCTGGAATCTTTTTTCCCTAAACATCACGATGAACCTAAAGAAAACTAATATTATCCTTTCCCACCAAATACATTGTACTAAAAGCAGGACATGGTTTTGGAAACAGCGGGGAATCTGCCACTTCAAAGTCATGCAGGAGAGGTAGTAGGCCTAAATATGCAATCAAACTGAAAGCTGCATGACAGTTTGTAGACAACCATTTATTTAAAAAAAACTGAAAAAATTGCAATAAACATTACATTACGAACACGAACATGATTGGAGAGTAGTGAATATATCAAAATACCAAGTGTTGAAGTGAATAATAAAGAATTTATTGTGTCTATCTTTCTTGAGAGTTGCAATACTATTTCTTTGCTAAGTTTCTAATCCATTAAACTTGTCTAAAGGCCTTCAAAATGTTAAAAAATTGTTTCATCAAAATTTTCAAGTTTTGTCCCTATTAAAAAAACATTTTCCAGACATTTTCCAGAGGATCCTTTATATCGTTTTTGTTAATTTGGTATTGTATTTAAAATGATTTCTAATTTGTATTTCAAATTTCTAGACTCGAAATAAAATTCAAATGAAGCATCACAATTTGCAATTTAATTTGTTCGATTTACAATTAAATATATAAGATATATATAATTTTGAGTTTATAAGACATATCCACATACCCGGATCTAAATTTGGAATCCTTTTAGCCGTATCCCTATATCCTAGATTTTAGAAAAAAGAAAAGAAAAGAAAGGATCTAACTCCTAGATATGTACCATATCACACACCCAAGTCCAAGCAACATATGTTCTAACTGGTTAAGAAAGCTAGCTTCCCCAAAAGCCAAGTAAAACATTATATGTATAAGAGGTGCACCAGAACGATCATAACCAATGCCACAATGCTTCCATGATTAAGCTACCAAATGCAACTTAAAATCCATAAAACCAGTGCAAACATAAAGGAGAAAGAAACTGAAAAGGTGAACCAAAGAGAATTATTTGAGCTAGAAACATGAAGAGGAAGAAGGGAAGAAAGAGCCAGTTTTAAGCAAGGAGAAAGGAGACAAACACACATGTGCTCTTTCTCCCGATGCAATAAGCTGCCATCGAAGATATATCCTTGACATGCGCCTGCTGATTAATTCACATTCTTGTCAAACAAAAGCCTAACAAAGTATGACATACTCAATCTAGCGACTGAAAACCATAGAGAACATCTTCTTGTTGAGAGTAACTTCTCCTAACCATGAGTTTATGAGGAAGTATCCTAATTGCTTACCAAGTGTAGGACATCAATGCTGACAAGGCGTGCATCGTTACCCTCAATAGTTATCAAGAGTACATTTCCAGCAACATCTGCAGTAGTTTTGTTGTTCACTATTTCTTGCCTGTTGGAATATTGTAGGTAGACAGTTTTCCCTCGTACCTGAGCTGGCTCTGAGGATGAAGCATAATATGATATCATTGCGATAGCTTGATTTAATTCCGCCTATAAAACATACAGAGAATCAGAGCAAGAACATCAAATTATAGAAGTGGTCAAAGAATTTCAAAAACAATGAAACAAGCTGAAAGGAGAAAAAGATTATGTCTCTTACAAATTCAATAAAAGCTTGATTTTGATTGGCTCCGACGTTACACTTTGTGTTGACTACTTTACCAAACGGTTTCCCTAGTTCAATGAGCTCCTCTTCTGTACATTCCCATGGTAGGTTTCTCAAATGGAGAACCTTGGACGGGGGTTGTGTATAGCGGAACTGTGGCTGGCTTGACACGGATGCCATTCCACACTACATACCCAAAATGCAAACAAATAAACAAAGAATTTATCATGCACAAATTACCCATGGTATATCATCATTTAAATCATCCTTGAAATTTTATATTAACAGTATACAACCACAAAGATACATGTGAACACAAGAAAGATGGAAACATTTCGTAATGAAAGGGATAGGCTTCATGGCCCAATCAAGTAATAATCTAATTGTATCACCCACGAGTATGCTTCTTAGCAAGTGATATCCAACCTCGAATATGCGACAAAATTAATAAAAAAATAATTTTCTTAGAATGCATGACTTTGGATCTTCTCCCGTTAACTAACATGTAACATAGCATACACTGATTTCCACAATAAATTTCCAAACCGAAATGTCACGCCCCAGGCCCATGCTATGCCTGCAAAGTCATTAGAGTTATAGGCTTCAAAAGTAACGGTAAGCTTATATGTCGGCTTGGCCAACAATATAACTACAACTAAATCCACAACTCTCACTCACAAGCTAGTAACGTCAACTCACACAATTGTGATACAACAACTAACGGGGATCCTCTTGCTGTTTTTGCCTGTATGGAATTAGAATTGGATTCCCGATTCCACAAACTTGAATTGATTCTGTGAATTCGGGATATAAGAAAACAACCTAGAAGGGGGGATTGAATGTTACTCACGAACAAACAATTGAAGAAGAATGACTGGCTCATTTTTCTTTACAGATTATTTTTGACATTCCAGTTTCCAGGCTGCAGATCCATGCCATCAACAAAGAGCTAACATAGTTTCTGATATGCCTTTCACAGCAAATATCAAGAAATCAAAATTAACAGAACTTGTTGTGCAAGAAAGAAAGTGAACTCCAGAAAAAGAAATTGGTACAAAAGTCGGGCCCAATTTCACAATAAGAACCATATTATCATAGAAAATTAGCGAATTAAAAGGGAAAAAATCACAAATATTACACCAACATTACTACTTTCTAGGTAGATAGAAATTAAGGGGTTTTTACAATAGCATCTACCAGCAGCCAAAACTGAATCCAATCTGTTCACCCAAGATTTCAAATTTTCTGTTAAACCAAATACACACATAAGTTAACCAAATGTAAATCACAAATATTCAGCCAAGTTTGTTATTTTCTAGTTAGATAGAAAATAAGTAATTTTTACAACATCTACCAGAAGCGAAAACTAAATCCAATCTGTTCACCCAAGACTTCGACTTCAAATTCATCTGTTTAAACTAAATACGCAAATAACCAAAATGGACATCACAAATATTCAGTCAAATATGTTTTATAGGTACACAGAAATTAAGTAATTTTCATAGTAGCATCTACCAGCAGCGAACGAAAAACTGATCCAATATGTTCGACAAGATTTCAAATTCAACCATTAAATCAAACAAAATCACTAATATTAAACCGAATTTGCTATACTATAGGCAGGCAGATTAATTTCAACAATAGCATGTACCAGCAGCGAAAACTAAATCCAATCTGTTCACCAAAAATTTCAGATTCAGCCATTAAACCATATAAAATCACTAATATTAAACCGATTTTGCTACTTTCTAGGTAGATAAAAGATTAAAAGCTAAGTAATTTTCACAATAACATCTAGCAGTGCAAAAACCGAATCCCATCTGTTCGCCAAAGATTTCAACTTATCGATATACATCAGAAAATCGAATTGAAATCGGGAACATAACGTAAATACAGAGAATGAGAGGGGTACCTGAGCGAAGAAGATAATTAGGGTTCGAAGATTTGCGAACAGGAGAGAGACACAGAAGTGATTTTATTTTATTTTATTTCTTTTATGGTTATTGGATGATGGGACGATGTGCAGGTTAACGCCCTGCGGACGTTAGCATAAAAGAAAGCATAGGCGTACAATAGCAGAGGGGATTGGCTTCAAATTCAAATAAAACCTTTTTTTTTCTCCTCTTTTTCGTTTTCTATAATTACTTAATAGGGTAAATAGTGCTAGGGGTCCTTAACTTTTGAACATTGTGATGATGAAATCTCAAACCTTTAATTTTTAGCACCCAGATCTTTAACCTTTAAAAAAGCACTAGCAAAATTCTTCTGTTAAAAAAAAAATCGTTAGTTTAACCGTTAAATGATCAAATTTTTTTAAAATGATAAGATTACTTTTTTTCAAATTAAAACAAAAAAATAAAAAATAAAAAGCACCAATGCAAGCTGATGAGAACTCCAAACATCTTCCCCCAATTCAGCCCGATGAAAACTCCATTACCACCACCAATGCCAGCTAGTCCTCCACCTCCAGAAGAAGATGAAGAGAAAGAAGAAGAACTAAAAAAAAAAAGAGAACGAAGAGGAAGATCTTGAAAAGCAAGACCCTTACAAGCCCGAACAATAGTGTCAAGCAAAGAACAATATCTCCTATTGACATCCTATAAAGCCTAGTAACTGCAGAGCTTATATATGTGGGTTATAGCCATGGTTTTAAGTTAAACAAAAAATCCTAGCGGTGGGTAGTGAGAGCACGATGATGGAAAGGTGTGCGGTATAGGTGCGTGCTTGGCTGGCAAGCTCTAGTTTGTTTTTAGCTTCCCCAAACAACCAATCTACCCACCCCCTACCCCAACTCCAACTCAAAAGCACTACCAATCGAGTCGAATTTTGTTGGTCGGAGTTAGTTAATGGACTTTGGAAAATACGCAAACATGAGTTTATTGTGGTGGTATAGAGTTTCTGGTAGGTGGTGGCCGACGGTGGTTTTGGAGAATATGAAGTTTTAGAATGGTGGGCTGATTACAATTTTTTTTTAGTTGGTTGGAGGTTGGTTGGAGAAGAAGAAATGAGGGTGGGGGTTAGTTATAATTATTATTTTTTTAAAAAAGGGTAATCTTGTCATTTCTTAAAAAAATTGACTATTTAACAGTCAAACTAACAGTTTTTAACAAAATAACTTTGCTCGCGCATTTTTTAAAGGTTAATGACCCGGGTACTAGAAATTGAAGGTTTAAAACATCATCATCATAAAGTTCAAATGTTCGAGACCTCTAATGCTATTTACCATACTGAATACATAATAAATGAGAAATAAATATATTTCCCAACATGATTGCAAAAATAATGAAAGATAATACCATTATTATATGAAAGGAAATTGGCGCAAATGGTCTCTAACGTAGGTCAATAGTGTGCAAATAGTCCCTTAACCTTTCATTTTTGGTAGAGTTGTCCCTAACATATTCATTTAGGTGCGTAATCGATCTTTATTTGATAAAAAATATAAAAAAAAAAAACCCTAATTTTAGTTAAAAAATTACAATTAGATTTTTAACATTTGCAAAATCTGCAAATAAGTCCGATACATTTATTAAACAATATTTAATTTAGTATATTAAATATATTACTATAGTCGTGTCAAATAAATTTTTCATAAGAGAAAAATAAAAAATTATTGCGCTTTAGGTATATGTAATTGTTATGTGGTGTGAAAAATTTGAATAAAAATTAAGTTAAATAAATAACAAAATGGCGTATATAATTTTATAACATTGAACCAATCTTATTATGTTTTTTAACATAAAAATATTAACAAAAATTAATTTACACATTTGTGTTCTTTATTTTTGAACGATAATAAAACGATAAATTAAAATATGAAGAATATAATTTTAGCTCTAATATTTGTAGTTAATAAACGAGTAGTTCAATGAAATAATAATATTTGATTATTAATTTTGTGATAAAGTTATTTTTTTAATGTTGTAATGATAAAATTAAATTTTAAATTTTAATGATTATTTAATAATAATTAAATAATTTTAATTAACATGTTTGTTAATAATTATGAACTCAAATTTTAGTTATTTTATAATAGTTCGTAAAATATACAAAATAATTTAGTATATTATCAATTTGTTAGTTTCTTTTATTTATTTTTTAAAATAAAAGTATATGACTCATTTATACTTTTTACAAATGTTATGAATCCAATTAAAAAAATTTCTAAATAAAAATAAGGGTATATTTGTCTTTTTTATCAAATAAGGACCAATTGCGCACCTAAATAAATAGGTTAGGGACCACTCCACCAAAAATAAATGGTTATGGACCATTTGCGCCAATTTTCCTTATATGAATTACGCGATTCCATTACATATGAGTTCACCATATTTTAAGTTGAATTTTGGTTGATTGATTCAAAATATATATATTCATGTTATTTAAATAAATAATGTTATGAGTAGTTAATCTACGTGACATTAATCAATTAGAACTGCTTCGCGCAAAAAATGTGTTCTTTGCTAACAATTAAAGGATTCAGACGATGTGTAAGGGATGCCAAACCTTTTGAGACAAAATCCTAACAAGGGGTGTTTGATTTATGAAGATTACAATACTAACAAAGGATGAAACAACAAAACGAATGCCTCGAGAGGACACAAGCACACCTTGGAATTATTGTAAAGAAATATATAAAACTTAAAAGGGAATGAAATTACATTTCTCTATTTTTTTGAGAGTTGTCTTGCTGTCTTCTTCTGTTCAATCTTCTCTCTTTTATACTTCATCAAACAATTTTTCTCCAATCTTGCGTAAAAACTGTGCGTAACCCAATAACTACCCACTTTCTCCTTGAATGGCAATAACTACCCACTTCTTTTATATGATGATTCAACCGCTTATAATTTACGGCGTCCACTAGGCTGAGCGACACATACTCTTCCAACTACCCACTTTCTCCTTTAAATGGTAATAACTACCCACTTCTTCCATGATGATTCAACTGTTTGTAACTCCTCCATAATGATTCAACTGCTTGTAACTCCTGAAACGTGGGGGTAATGATAAGAGAGAAAGAAAACTGTTTAAGAACGGTTACTCTTATAAGATGATTAATCGTTCTAGTCGTCCAACATACAGGCGTTCTTGATCTGGGCGATATCCATTATGGATATATATATATATATATATATATATATATATATATATATAAATTTACCTGGGCGTCCATTGGGCTTGGACGACTTATACCCCTAGGCCTATATGCTCGGGTACTTTCTATGGGCCTACAATTTTTCTTAGGTTTCTTTCTTTAGGCCCTTATTATTTTGTATGTCAACAATTACCCCCCAATATGGCTAAATTAATATAATCATTTATTAATTAGCCATATTCACTTATTGGCGTTTCATCTTCTAAAAAGTATGTTTGGCGCTTTGATTCTGAACTCTCAAGTGCACGATTTATATAAACCCAAAAAAGGCGCCACTACATTGCACCAATAACCACGTCCGGCCCCCATCACGTCGTCGCCCCTTTCTTCCTTTATAAAAGGATGTTATTCATCATATCCTTGATTTCTCATTTACTTCTTCAAGTTGATCATTACATTTGCAATCTTTCTTTCAATTTGCTGAAACAATGGCTACGTCTAAAGCTTCCTCAGAAAATAGCATCACTTTCGAAGATTTCCGGGACCTCCTATCTAAACCTTATGTAAACCCATCGTGTCTTCTGCCCTCTAGGCCTGATATGAATGAGTTCTATTTGGGCCCGTCGTTCAGGGACGCAGACTCCATTGGGCGACTGGCTACGGCCCAATTTTTTCCTTGCACCCAAGAACCTCCTTTCTTGGACCCTTTCTCTTTGAAACCAGTCCGCGAGAAGAGCATTCGCACATGGCCTAAAGCTGACACCACTTTCCGCCTCTGGCAGGCGCGCATGATGAAACACGGCCCCACGAAGGCACTTTTTGATCGTGCCAGGATCTCTGACCTTCTGGAAATTGCTACACGTCCCCCGTTCTATGACCCTGTTCTTTTTCCAATCGTCCTGAGTTTCTGGTCTTCCGAGTACAACACTTTTATTTTTCCTCTTGGCCCAATGTCGATTACTCTAAGGGACGTTGGTGCTTTGGTCAATCTTCCTCCTCTGGGCGATACCATTTCTCATGCCATGCTGATATCCTCCCTTGCTCCAAAGTTTGATAAGAAGTACACGGACTCCTATTCAGGCATGCAGGAGCTTTATGACAACACTGGCAAAGATCTCACTCATGCAGAGCGCATAGCTTTCCTCCAGGTTTGGCTGTGTATATTCTTTGTGTTCCTAGTCTTAAACCTTCTATAGCCTATTTGCCCATTGCCCATGAGTTGGCCCTCGGTAGGTCTTTAAATCTCTGCTCTTTGTTTTGGCCGCCTTCTATAGAGGTATGGCCTACCTTCAACATCAACTTAGGACCAATGCTTCTCCCACTGGAAGTGGGCCTCTTTGGCTCGCTCAATTGTGGTTGAGAGCATATTTTCCACAGCTTGGTATTCCTTCAATACCCCCTAGGCCAGTGAGTTGTTACGGGCTAGTTATTAACCAATTAGCTCCTGTCGATATGTCTAACCGGGATGTCTTTACATTCTTTTATAACTTAAATTCAATTCCCTCTTTCTTCCCTTTCTCTGTTCATCAAGTCCCAGTCTATGTCCAACCCCCTCTTACTCTGAACGAGGTGAGTGCTGTCTTGCCCATTTGGGCCCAATACTTGACTGGGCGAGAATTGTTTCATGACATTCTTACGAGCACCAATGCCAAGGCTGGGGTTGAGGTCTATGCTCCCTAGTTCTTTGCCCGACAGCTCGATTTTGGCCAAACTTGGCCCATCCCTCCTTGTTATTCAAAAAGTTTCCAAGAACGCTTCCACATTATCACAAAAGTAGAAGCACAGGCCATAGATGAACGTAATGCTTCTCTGATGAATGGGTTTTCTTTGGCTCCTTTTAATCCCACTTTGGCCGTTCACCCTCTTTTTGAGCAATTTTGGCCTTCTGTGAAATGCAGATTCTTCACTACTAACGTCAACCATGCATTCCATATACTCGAGGAATCAGGGTCTTCCAGAACTTCCATTTCTTCTACTCCGATTCCTATCCCTGCTGTGCCCATATCAGTCAAGCATCCTGTTCCTTCTTCTTCTCCTTCAAAATCTCCAACAATGCGTACTAAGCGTTCTGTTGCGATTTCCACTCAATCCAGTTCTCCTCCCGCCCAAACTGAAGCTGCAAAAGGTGCATCCAGCCGTAAACGGCCAACGTTGGATTCATCGGGTCAACCTGATGATGATAGTGATGACGATGACGGTGCTCCTCCTATGACCAGAAGAAAGGTAATATGATTTCCCTTTATTTAAAGAACACTTTAATATAGATATTGATATTCTATTTGTGCTCTAAACCAGAAGGGGGTCACTTCTCTTTTGAAAGATTCTATTTCGCTCGACCCTTCAATTCCTCCATCTTCCGAGCCATCCATCGAAGTGGATTTGCCTGAAAAGGGATTTGAAGACCCAGCCGCTTCGATCGCCCAGCCAGTTGGGGAATCTCCATCATTTCAAGGCGTTTCTCCTCCAAGCGTAGAACCGGATGGTAATATGTGCACATAGTTGTGACATTTCTTCTTACTTCATCATTTGTCATGGCGTTACTCTTGAAACACTTATCATTATTCGTCCCTTCGCAGAAAGACCAATTGATTTGCCGGTTGTACTAGAGCCAGCACGCTCAGATAATGATGGATCTTCGCAAGCAGTCAAATCGCCCAGTGGCACATTTCCTCCTTCCTCCTCCAAAACCACTGACGAGTCAACCCATGAGGTAGTTTTCTTTCGATTTACTCTACATTGCTTATTGCCATAAAGATGCTAAGTAATCGTTTTTACCTTTACAAGACGCTGATACCATGTTGCGCTCTATTCATGACTTGTTTACGTCGTGGGAACAAATGAAGGCTAGTCAGACCGCTCGTTCATCTTGACGATCGTCTTTCTTACGCCTCTCTGCTGCTTTTCCATAGAAAACATGAACATTCTTAAGCAGCAAGATTGAATACACTTCTTTCATGGACATGGATATCTCACACGCTAGTCTTCGCTAACCAACGAGACAAATTTGAGCGTTTAAGCCGCCAAATGGCCCAAGCACTTGAGCTTCCTTCACTCAAACTTTCCACGAACCTCAAGTTATCTTTGAAAATCATCCATCAGGAGATAAGCGCGCTGTTGGCTAAAAATGTGGAACTCAAAGCCAATAAAACTCAATATGTCAATGCGGTGACCGAAAATGAATCTTTTCACCAGGAAATCGATCAAGCTAAAAACAATCTGAACGAGATTTCTTCTGAGGTTATGGTTGAGGATTCTTTGATGATGAGTTTGGCTGCTCAGATGAAAGAAATTCAAGAAAAGATGGACGACTGTAAGGCCAGACTGGCCGCCAAGAAGCGCAATGCCTCTCAGAAAGTTGAACGGGCTAGATCCTTGCTTGAGCGTTATTTAGGTCTAGAAGTGGACGAAGGAATCATGGATGAACTATCCACTGCTTCTGTTGAACAGCGCGATGAATGGGAGAAGCTTAGAGAGCAGATGCGCTCTATTTGGAGAAGGCTGTAATTAAGATTTGAATGTTTTAAGGACAATTTTTCTTTTGTTTCATTCAATTTCCCTTTTGTAATGGTAGCCAATCATGGCAACCAAATTATCCGATGAAATGAATAGTTTCATTCGTTTATAGAACTGTGTCCTTTAATGTTAAACATCTAATCGAATGTTAAACATCTAATTGTTCAAAATCCCAAACTGATGGAACATACTTCTTTAAATATTTGCCATTAATAGACCTCACGTGCCTCATACCATCCAAATTTTCTAGATGATATGCCCCATTTGGCAACACCTCCTTAACTCTGTATGGTCCTTCCCAATTTGGCGACCATTTTCCAAACTTTGGACTATTACTATCCAATGGAGTGTTGTCTTCCAGACTAAATCCTTCGCACTAAAACATTTGGCTATAACCTTTTTATTATAATACGAAGCCACTTTTCTTTTTTGAATTTGCAATCTATCTAAGACGCTCAATTTTAATTCGTCTAATTCTAACAAATTCTGAACGAGTAGCTCAGTATGTTCATTGTCATCTATACTATTTTACAAACGTACTCTGATCGATTGTACATTAATTTCCATAGGCAACACCGCTTCTTGCCCATAAGTTAACTGGAAAGGAGTCACTTTAGTGCTAGATCGCGAAGAAGTTCTATAAGCCCATAACGCTCTATTCAAACACTCATGCCAGTCTCTGGCATTTTCGCCTATCATTTTCCTTATGATACTCTTCAAAACTTTATTTGACGATTCCGCTTGGCCATTGGATTGGGCGTAATAAGGTGTAGAGTTTGCCAACTTAATTCCAAACTCGCTCAGAAATTCTTTCACTTGACTCCCATTTAAAGAAGTTCCATGATCCATCACTACAGTTTGAGGTATCCCAAATCTATACACGATGTGATCATGAATTAACCCTATGACATTTCCTTGAGAGATTTCTTTTAAAGGTATCGCTTCTACCCATTTAGTGAAAAAATCTGTAGCGACTATTACAAAAGTGTGTTGCTTGGACGATGGGGGGTAAATCTTTCCTATTAGATCTATCGCCCAACACTTGAATGGCCATGGTTTAATAATAGGTACCATTTCCCTTGCTGGCATTCTTTGGATTGGGCCATGTTTTTGACACTCCAAACAACTCTTAGCATACTGAACGCACAACTTGCCCATTCTAGGCCAGTAATACCCACTCTTGATGATCAACCACCTCATCTTTTGGCCAGCTTGATGTGCTCCACACACCCTTTCATGCGCTTCGGCCATAACTACTTTAGCATCTTGTAAATTTATGCATCTCAAAAGCACACCATCTGAGCGTTTCTTATATAATTCACCCTCAACCAGCAAATAGTTCAATGAGCATAATTTTACCTTCCTATCGCTCTTCTTATCGGGTTCTTCCAAGAATTTTTGTATTTCTTCTCTCCAATCCATTGCGTCTCCATCTTGTATACAATGCACATTAAACTCTTTCGCCCTTCGTTGAACTACAGGCAATATCATTCTATACTCACAAGCAGAATCCTTATTTAATATTTTTGAATAACCCGATGCCATTTGGGCCAGCTCATTTGCCAAATCGTTATATATCCTATTAACGTATTGAAGCTCTACTTGGTCGAATTCGTCCAATAGCTCTTGAGCAATGCCATATTGGCTTATGACAGAATCACTTTGACATTTGAAATCGCCATTCAATTGATAAATTACTAAGTGAAAATCACCTCTGATAAGCACATTTTTTGTCCCTAAATCTAATAATTGCTCTAAACCCACAATCAATGCTTCGTATTCGGCTTGATTATTAGTACACATTTCGGTCGTATGCGGCTAATTTGTAACAAACCCCAATGGGTTTATTAGCACTACCCCCTACCCTACACCCCAAAGATCATTGGAGTCAAAAAGTATAAAATCCAGGGTTTCAACTCGAGCAAATCGACTTCTAACTCAATTTCTTTAGGCACGTCTAAGCATGGATGATCGGCCAAAAAGTTAGCCAACGCTTGATTTTTGACAGCCTTTTGGGGTATGAATCGTATTTCAAATTCTGACAGTGCTAAAGTCCAAAGACCAATTCTTTGATGCAAAATAGGACGAGAGAACATGTACTTAACTAAATTCACTTTGGAAATTAAGTAAATAGTTACGGGCCGCAAGTAAGCCCTTAATTTAGTACATGTAAAATATAAATCAAGACATAATTTTTCAATAGCAGAATAATTACATTCACATACAGTTAATCGTCTACTAAGGTAATATATCGCCCTTTCTTCTCCAAACTGATCGTCCTGGGCGACTAGTCCAGCTATTGATTCTTGCTCGGCCGATATGTAAACTTTCATTGGCCATCCTTGGATAGGTAAAACTAAAACTGGCGGGTTTGATAGATATGTCTTGTGCTATGAAAAGCCTCTTGATGCTCTTCCTTCCGCATTTAAGTCGTCCCGATTTTCAACTTCAAAAGAGGCGAAAAAGCTTTCGTTCACAAATTAGAGATGAAACGTCGTAAAAAATTTACTTGTCCTAAGAATTTTTGCAATTCTTTCTTGTTTTTAGGTAGTTTAGCCCCTAAAATGGCTTTTGCTTTGTTTTTATCAAGTTCAATTCCTCTTTCATGTACTAGGAACCCTAGAAAATTTCCTGCATTAACACCAAATGCACATTTCAACGGGTTCAATTTTAATTTATACTGTCTCATCCGTTCAAATGAACGTTTCAATTGTTGGAAATGGTCTTCTTCTTTCAGTGATTTAACCACTATATCATCAACATAAACTTCAACTAATTCTCCTATCATATCATGAAAAATTAAATTCATTGCCCTTTGATAAGTGGCTCCTGCATTTTTTAACCAAAAGGCATGACCACCCATTCAAAACATCCTAGAGCACCTGGGCATCTGAATGCAGTTTTATGTACATCTTCTTCAGCTGTATAAATTTGGTTGTATCCTGAATATCCATCCATAAAGGAGTACATCACGTGCCCGACAGTTGAATCCACTAAGGAATCCACCGTTGGCATTGGATATTCATCTTTGGGCGTTGCTAAATTCAAATTTCTGAAATCTATGCAAACCCTAATACTACCATTTTTTTTCGATACATGCACAATATTGGATAACCATTCAACATATCTAGCCGTCCTAATAAAACCTGCCTTTAACAATCATTCTATTTTTTCTTTACTTCGGGCAATACATTAGGAGCAAAGTGCCTAGGGGGCTGTTTATGGGGTTTAAAATGTAGCTTGGTTGGCAGCCTATGTTCTACCAAATCTTTATCTAACCCAGGCATGTGTTTATATTCCCAAGTAAAACAATCTTTGTATTCTTTTAACAAAGCGATTAACTGGTCACTTACCTCTTTGCTAAGCATTTGACTGACAAATGTTGGACGATCTTCTCGTTCATCCCCAATATTCACTTTCACCAAAGGATCTTGTGCTTGAGCGTGCCCGGTCTTCATAACTCCTATCACATCATCGTCCAGGTTCCTTGTAGTAATGCCTTCTGCATCCAAACAATCTACCTTATTAACTTCTCGGCCGATATTCTGTTCTAATTCGAACACTGCTAACTTGTTCCTTAAAATTTTTAAAGCCGTTTCTTTTTTTATTTCTTCTTCGCCCCTTTTCTTGAAAGCCATTGACTTGGCTTTGAAATCCTGAAAGCTAGCCATCTTCCTTAACATTTACTGAATATCTTTTTTGCCAATTATTGACTCCTCAAGGGCCACTATGTTTGGCCTCATTTGATTAAACATTTCAGTAAATGCATCTACTGATAATGACTCTTCGCTTTGAGCGATGATTCGAGTTTCTTCGCCATCTTGGACTACCTTCACAGGTCCATAATTTCCCTCATACATGAACTTCTCGATCGAATTCGCCTCTGTGACAAAAGGCCTATGATCTGTCTGTACCA
This sequence comes from Forsythia suspensa, assembly GCA_023638005.1. NCBI lineage: Eukaryota > Viridiplantae > Streptophyta > Magnoliopsida > Lamiales > Oleaceae > Forsythia > Forsythia suspensa. The sequence goes on from CM042666.1 coordinate 51,404,710, forward strand.
CCTCTGCTTCACCTTTATCATTCCAAAAAACTAGACATTGATGGAGCGACGAAGGTATACAACGATTCCATGAATCCAATCTCTTCCTAACAACACATTGTAGCTAGTCGGCCTGTCTATTACAAAGAATACTGTGGTTTTAGTGATAGTTCCTAACGTCACATCTAACGGCATTACTCCTTTGGCCGAAGTTGCCCTTCCATTGAAGCTTGTAAGAATAACTTCAGTAGGGATCAAATCACTCTCGTCTTAGCAAATTTCTTTATCATTCTGGATGGAATGGTATTGATAGCGGCCCCATTGTCAATGAGAACTTTGGCTACTGGGATGCCATTGACTAAAGCTTTTACATACAATGGTCTTAAAATGTTTGGTTAAATTGGCCGTCGGCTTCTTAAAAATGACTTTTTCAGTTGCCTCTATCTCTACCTCTTGCTTCCCATCGTCTTTTGGATCAAATTGCTGTGTCAAATTAACGTGCAACATTTCGCACTGATCTTCCGTACCGATCTTCTGAGTTTCTATGCCACTCTCTTCTTGCCAACCTGTAGGGGGTGGCAATATCATTGGAGGTGGTCCATACTTTTCAGAGCGTGGTACCCTCATTTTTGTCTTAGGAGTCCCGTATAACACGTAATAATCAAAAGATCGCCCAGATGGTTTGTCCAACAAATCTACTTCTCGGACGCCTTCTTGATATAGCTGCTATAGTAGATTGTTATATGAAACTCTTCTTTTTCTTCTTTCTGATTCTAGGTCAATCTCTTCTTCAATATCGGTCAAGCCATCATCTTTTTCTTCCTCACATATACCTCCAAAGGTTTGCCCGATTTCTCCCTCGCATTCCAACGTGCATGCTTCTTCTTCCTCATCTTCTTATGTCTCATCATCTCTCTCGTACTTTTAAATTCATTGGCAAGCAAATAATTATTAGCCAAGACTGGGGGCAAAGAACCAAATTGAATAGTGATGAATTGTCCTGGATCATCTTCGTCGTCATCTTTGCTGCGTCTTTCAAATCTCGACCTACCAGACGAATCTTCCACATCATGTTCTTTCTCATCTTCGAGATTTTCTTTAGCAACGGCCTTGGACAAATCAGGCATTTTGGGACGTATCATCTCCTGTTGCTGCCTCATCATTCGTCCATAATTCCTCTGATGACGTCTTTGTTGCGTCCTGGTCATTTGATCAAAGGGTATCACCCTTCTTGCACTATATTTGAATGAGTGCCATACATTTGCTCGATGTGGTTGTGGCCTGAACGTTCTGCTGTTGAGCATCGGCCTACCGTTGTACATCGGCTTGCCATCATGCATCGGCCTGATTTGTCTTTCAAAAGGAAACTTTGGTACCTTTCGTCCTTGAATAGGCTGGAAATTTAGGGGTCATGTTAGGATGATTGTGACGCCCCCATACTTCCATTTTCTCTTCATCTTCATTTATTTCTCTACTACATCTAGTACACAACATTCTTTCGTTCCTTTCGACTTCTTTGCCCTTGAGACGTTCGAACATACTAGGATGCTGTTCAAGATCCTCGTCTCCATTATCAACTACCAATTTGAATTTAGGTAAACCACTTTTGAAACCCGCTATCATATTTACTCCTAGTGGCCGCGGGAAAGGATTCTCATCCATTCCCATCTTCTTTTTAGCTTCAAAAGTGATTCGTCCTGATTCAATGGCATCCTGTAATACATGACAAAAAATCAAACAATTATTAGTTGTTTGAGACCATGCATTATGCCACTTACAATATTTCTTATCCTTAATTTGCTCAGGATTTGACAATTTGTGCTTATCGCTCAATTTTATTTGTTTGTCTTTATACAATCTGTCAAGTATGGTATCAACTTTAGTTATATCGAACGAAAATGCTCTATCCTTTTTGCTTGTATCTCTTAGAGGCTCATTTTTTGCCGTCGTCCCTGAGTTAATCACTAAGGGGCATGCATAGCATCTCCTTTAGCCAATTCAGCCAGACATATTTCGGTTTGATCATAATATTCATCTACAATATGAACATCGAAGTTTGGGTCTCTATAGTAAGTCCCTTTGCTAGAATTTTTCATTTGTTCTTCTTTCCTTATCAAACGCTCATATCTAATCACGTTGGCCGTTAATTGAAAAAGATCAAGAAACTCCCTATCCTGAAATTTCTTTTTTAAATCGAAACTTAAACAACTTTGAGCGATCTTAACAAATTCTTTTTCAGGTAAGGGCACAAAGCATTTACTCCTAGCAGTTTTAAATATTTGAAGGAAAACTTCCGTCCATTCAGTTGGCATTTGACGTAAATTCGCCAAATCGGCCAAGGTAACTTCAGATTCGATTTTATAGAATTGAGCATGGAACAACTGTTCTAATTGTTGCCATGTCTGAACAGAGTTTGCCGGTAAATTGATGAACCATGAAAAGGCTATCCCTGTTAGCGAACTAGGAAACAACCTCATTTTATGATAATCACTTACTTCACCACATTGCAATGTAAATCGCCCTACATGTTCCAATATTGAGACTTCTCCTAAACCTGTGAATAATGAAAATTCCGGCACTTTATATCCTCTAGGCCATGGACACGCTTGGTCTATCCAATCGGGATATGGCTTCCTATAGGTCGGCCTAATGAAAGGACGCATCCCAAAAGACATCTGATCTTGCATTATCTCTGCGATTTGGTTTCTCAAAGCCGTGTTAGGATCGTATGGGACTCCTATAGGTTGGTTCACAGGTGGGATCATCTGAGGTCTATTATTTAACCCCGGCTTTGTGGCCAGATTACCATTATTCAAGGTATTATTGCCATTTACTTGGACATTTGCCCCTCGCTAAAGTGTGTTGCGTTTTGTCCTATATTTGGGACATTTTCTCTTGCATTCGGGCTACCCCCAAGTTGGACGATCCCACATTATGACCACTCAAATTGGCCATGCTGCTTTCCCCTACATTTGACGTTGATGGTATAAAAGGCGTTTCTATTCCCTGACTAGGGTTCATAGGGTTCATCGTTGGTGAATTGTACCCTACGATCGTCCTGGCTTAGAAATGATTCCCTATACTTGGCAAATTTGGTTGGCATGTTTGGCCTACTAACTTATTCATGAGTTCATTTAAAGTACTTAATTGCTTAGCCATGTTATCATAATGCACATTTTCATTTTGAACAAACTTTTCCATATCATGAACATTTTGCAGGCTTACCTGTCCCACAACATCTTGTGTGAGTTCGCCAAGCAACGCGCGCATGGTGCGTGGACTCAATTCCGTCATCGGTTCATAACGGCTTTGATTTTGTCCCTCTGTTGCCGGTGTATTTTGCTGTTCTTCATATCGCTCTATCACGGATTGGATTCGTTGGTTTGCTGGCTCCTTATCTGAATTTTTGTGAGGCATATTGTTCTACTTTCTTGTATCTTCTAACACCAAAAAGGGTCCCACTGGGCGTGCCAAATTGCTTTGCACAGAAAACGTGTTCTTTGCTAACAATTAAAGGATTCAGACGATGTGTAAGGGACGCCAAACCTTTTGAGACAAAGTCCCAACAAGGGTGTTTGATTTATGAAGATTACAATACTAACAAAGGATGAAACAACAAAACGAAATGCTCCAAAGGCACAAGACACCGAAATTATTTGTAAAGAAATATATAAAACCTAAAAGGGAATGAAATTACATTTCTCTGTTTTTTTGAGAGTTGTCTTGTTGTCTTCTTCTGTTCAATGTTCTTTCTTTTATACTTCATCAAACGGTTTTTCTCCAATCTTGCGTAAAAACTGTGCGTCGTCCAATAACTACCCACTTTCTCCCTTGAATGGTAATAACTGCCCACATCTTTTATGATGATTCAACTGCTTATAATTTCTGAGCGTCCACTAGGCCTGAGCGACACATACTCTTCCAACTACCCACTTTCTCCTTTAAATGGTAATAATTACCCACTTCTTCCATGATGATTCAACTGCTTGTAACTCCTCCATGATGATTCAACCGCTTGTAACTCCTGAAATGTGGAGGTAATGATAAGAAAGAAAGAAAACTGTTTAAGAACGGTTACTCTTATAAGATGATTAATCGTTCTAGTCGCCCAACGCCCTGGGCGTTCTTGATCTGGGCGATATCCATTCTGGGCCTTATCTGGTCTGGATAATTTCTACTGAGCCTATATATTTATATATAAATTTACCTGGGCGTCCATTGAGATTGGACGACATATACCCTTAGGCCTATATGCTCGGGTACTTTCTGTGGGCCTACAATTTTTCTTAGATTTCTTTCTTTAGGCCCTTATTATTTTGTATGTCAACAAGAACAATTATTTATTTTAATTAAATAATGATATTTATATTCAATAACTATGAGTAATTACTTCAATTGAGTAATACCACATTGATTGAATATTATTACTCATTTAAATAACATTTTGAGTCTTGTTATAAGTATCGATTAAACAATCATTGCAGCGCGATGTAATATGCTCATAAAATAGATAATTCTAATTCTGTTTAGTTGTTTGCTACAATATTTCTAGAACCATAATTTTGTAAACAAGCATGTAACAAGGTCGTACTTTTTCAAAATAAAGTTGTTTTAGGTTAACCTACACCTTATAGAAAGATAAAACTCCACAATGATTTGTATACTAATAAAACTATTAATGACGTGACAAACACGTTGTATACAGTTACTTGCATAGTAAGTAATTATTAGATTATTTTACCGTGAAAAATTATATTGTAAAATAGTTTTTATTTATAACATAAACAAAACTATATTAAATACGAGTTAAAGACAATTACATAATATATAATTACAACGATATGACTTTATCATAAAAGTGTCATTAATATTTTTTTAGGAAACATTAGAACTATACTCTTCAACCTTTCTAGTGTGGAAAACGGTTCTCCAATATTCAAAAGTAACATTTTAACTCTCCGACCTATTTAACATTGTTAGATTGAGTCTCCGTGTGATGAAAATCGATTATGTGAACGTTAAATTGCATTTGACTTTCATGTAAATTAAAACTGAAAGATAAAAGTAGTATAAAACTGTCAAACCGCTAATACTTTCCTATTTTTAACATAAAAGTCACATGTAATTTTAACTTTCATACAAACTTTCCATCACGTGGGAAATCAACCATAATTTTTCATATTTTTTAAGTGGATTTACGTCGTCAAATCATTCGGTACCAATTTATAACCAAAGAGACTGTATTATATTACAACAAAGGGTAATTTCACAAACGGCCACTGACGTTTGAGCGAAATTCCAAAAAAGTCACTGAAGTTCAAAATTTACAGCAATGGTCACTAATATTTGCACCGCTTACTCTATTGATCACCCTATTAACGAGGTTAATTTCAATAGCTGACGTGGCGCCGTTTAATGCATACTTGGCATTAACCTCGTCAATTTATACACCACGTTAGATAAGTTGCTCAAAAAAAGTAAAAAAGTTAAAACCAAACACGCCTTAATTCTGGTCATCTTCTCCACTTCCACTACCGCCAGCACCAACCACCACCACCACCACCACCATCAACCACCGTTGGTTCCATAGAATGTGGACACAAAAGTCTCGTGTGTATTTGTAATAAGGTTTTAAGAAATCAATTTGCTTTCTTCATAATGCACAGAATCTGAATCTACACGCCAAAAGTCACAACCATCCACAGTCAAAAGTTCGAGTTTCCCTCTCAACCACCTATTGGTTTCTTCCACTGCGCATGACCATTAATGGAGGTTACGCAAACTCACTGTAAACAGAAGCAAAAGAAGGTTATGCAAGTGCAGCCGTCGCCGCCGTATAGACGAAGAGCCACCGTATTGACAGGCAATTTACAAGAAGAAGTGAAGCTAGCTGCCGTAGCAATCAGCCTCAACATACGGCTGAGATCAGCTGAGATGCCATTCACCATGCAAGAACGTGCCCTCCGCCACGCCCAGTCTCTGCTCGGCTCCACCCAACACCGCGCCAACCCCACCCCTCTCGCCCTTTCCCTCAAAAAAGGTATTAATTTCGCTACACTCTCTCTCCTCTCGCCCTTTCCCTCAAAAAAGGTATTAATTTCGCTACACTCTCTCTCTTTATCTAGACTCTCTCTCTCTATGTGTTGATTTGTTTATTGATGATGATGGGTAATTAGGAGTTTGACTCCTAATTTAAAAAACTGGGAAGAAGATCTTTATGACTAATAATGTAGTGACCAGAATAATTTTTTTCCTATGCATAAGTTTGTGGGATTTTTTCCGGTTGAGGATATTCTAAGCTAGTGGCGGTGCGTGCAACCCATATTATTCCTATTCCCAGGGGTATAGCCAATTTGCTTCTTCATACTGCGTAGAATCCGTGTAGATCTGAATCTTCTATAGGACCAACGGTGGTTGATGGTGGTAGTGGTTGGCGCTGGCGGTAGTGGAAGGGGAGGAGATGACCAAGGATTAAGGCGTGTTTGGTTTTAACTTTTTTACTTTTTTTGAGCAACTTATCCAACGTGGCATATAAATTGATGGGGTTAATGCCAAATATGCATTAAAAAGCTCCACGTCAACTATTGAAATTAACCCCGTTAATAAGGTGACCAATAGAGTAAGCGGTGCAAACGTTAATGACCATTGCTGTAAATTTTGAACTTTAGCGACCTTTTTGGAATTTCGCTCAAACGTCAGTGACCATTTGTAAAATTAACCCTTCCAACAAATGATATTATTCCCGACTTTCTTATTGTTTCTTCGTCAACAATGACTATATACTCAATTAGAGCTTGTTTGGTAAAATTTAAAAATTTATTAAAAAGTTAAAATCAAACTTAATAATTAATTTTAACCATTCATTTTATAAAATTTACAATTTTTATCAAATTTTCAATTATACATTTCATTAACATTTTATGGAATTTGCCGCAAATGGTCTCTAACATTTGCTCTAACATTTGCTCCCAGTATAGAAATGGCCCATAATGTTTATTTTTTTTATACACAAATCCCTAACATATGTATTTTAGTGTATAATTGGTCATTGTTTGATGAAAAAGACTAATACACCCTTAAATTTAATAAGGAAAAATTGTAGTTGGGTTCTTAACCTTTGTAAAAAGTACAAATGAGTCAAATACTTTTATTTTTTATAAAAAATTAAAGAAAACTAACAATTTTTTTTAATTAACGCTTTATTGACCAAATTGATAATATATTAAATTGTTTTGCATATTTTAGGGTAAATTATAGTTACATCCCTTATTTTTTCAGTTTTGTAACAATATTTTTCACTTAATTTTATTCGCAGATATCGTCTATATCTTTTCATTTATTCGTCCAGATGGTCTCCAAATGGTTTTTTTTTATGATTTTGTCTTTGACTTAAATAAATTAAAATAGCAAAAAATAGATAAGTTAATGAAAAAATTGCGGTTAAAGTATCTAATTTTTTTAAAAGTGCAAAATAGTCTCTTTACATTTTATTATTTAAAACAATTAAAAGACCAAAAAAAAAAAAATTTCATATTCTTCCCCACCCGCCCACGTGACCAAATTGGGAAGAGAAATCTCCTGATTTTGGACTCAAAACTCTCCGGAGGAAAGAAAAGCTCTGATAAAGTTGTATTCTCTTGAATCAACTGCATATGACCCATCACATGTTTCAACCAATGGTCAAGTCAAGGAAAGTCATTGCAATGAGCTATCACATGATGCAGTACCTCTGATGATATAAATAATGATAGTTGTTGTATGTTATTTATCTATGGTGACACGCCCGCCTCAACGACTCGCCTGCCTCACCAGCTTGCCCACCTCGTTGGTATCATGAGTACACTTCTGACAGATAGACTGCACAATCCAACTATCATCAGATTAGCTAGGCGGGCAACCTATGGAATGACAGTTACCACCAGTTATTGGGAAGATGAAACATCCCTTATTAACTCCTAATAATGAGGGAGATAAATGGACACCCGTTATCAAACGAGGAAGATGAAATTATACCCTTACCAAATGAGGAAGATGAAATGATACCCTTACCAAATGAGGAAGATGAAAGGACACCCATCATCAATAACTGCAGGTCATCCCTATAAATAGAGGCCAACCCTCCAGGTAAAATAAGGACACAATTCTTTTACACTTTATATGATTATTCTGCATATCTGGTTTTTTAATCATATAATCGATTATCACACCGGAGTGGCCACGGGGAAATAAGCCCGCCACCTTTTTGCGGTCTCTCCACCACTGTCATTGCCCGTGCTGGAGGAGGAGAAAATCATATATCATCAATTGGCGCCGTCTATGGAAACCACACAAGAAGTTATGGCTCAAACCAAGAGCTAGGAATGTAACAGCTCCACCACCCACATGTGGGGATGTAGGCACCGAGTCCAATGCCGCCACTAATCACTCACCACAAGAATTTGCCTCTCACCACTCAACTCATGCAGACCGCAAGTTCAGTGGCGGCCTTAACGGCTCTACTCCAAGATCGAAACATCATGGTTCCTCGGCTACCACGGGGTCCTAACCTCTGCTCACACGTAGGATCATTACCAGGGGTTCTGCCCCAGAGTCCTAGCCATCCACCGATAGGGCCCTCACCGCTAGGGGCTCCTCCCCAAACTTCTAACATTCCAACAATGAAAATACCGCCAACGGCAGCTCTAGGGCTGGGCACGGGTCGGGTTGGGTCGGGTTCGGGCCCAACCCGACCCCCAAACCGACCAAGTCGGTTTGGAAAATTTTGAAACCAAACCGACCCGGTCGATTTACGAAAATCGAAACTGAAACGACCAGAACCGGGTCGGTTCGGTTTCGCGGGTCAGAATTTTTAAATTTTTTTTCCCCAAACCATTTGTTATGTGTTTATACATTAACTGTAATAAGATATGTAATACTCTAATTTGGCCAATTTTGTAAGAACGTGAATTGTTATACTTCAAAAAAAAAAAATAGCAATATTGCATCAATACACATTACAAATTGACCCTGTTCACATAAATCGAAATATACTAATACAAATGAATCGAAATACAAATTTACAATTTACACAACTTCATAAGAAACAAATGAATCGAAATATATTTCACCCTATTCAATATAGCAATAACAAGTCCACAACATAAGAGTAATTCTAAATTACCTGTTTCACACTTTAACATACTAAGATACCACCACATAATCGCATTCATAAATTTAAATAAAGCACAAATCAAGCAACTAAAGTAAAATATTACAATTATCCAACAAGCAGTAAAATAATAAAAGTAAAAATATTATAGTTATCCAAAACAAGAAATAGTAATTTTACAATCTCGAGAATTACAACTTTACAACATTCTTCTCTTCAAAATAATCCAATCGTAATTCTCTTCCAAAAACCACGGTATTTTCCCAACCTACATTGGAAACAATATATCACACCAAATTAATAAGTCGTTCGTTATTTAATTAGAGATTGGAAATGTAATAACTTTATAAACGAAAATAGTTAAGGCATAAAAAAATATTACTTACCTAAAACATTTAACATATGCATGAATCACTTCTCGTTGCTGGACTCTTTATTCTTCGTAATTGTCTCCGAAAGTTCTATAAAATCAAAAATAATAATTGAACAATCAATAAGTGAATATACAAACACATATAAGTAACAAAAATAATGTAAATATATAATGTTTAATTACCTTCACCCAATTTGTTATAATACTCCACATCTTCCATATAAAATCGTTCTTCACTTGGAGTAGATTTGAGCCAATTTTGTGTGCTAACCAAAACCTCAACCATTTTCGGAGTTAAAGAACTACGAAAGGGATCGAGGATTCTTCCTCCAGTACTAAAAGCACTCTCTGAAGCCACTGTGAACACTTGAATTGCCAACACATCTTTTGCAAGTTTGGACATGATAGTGTACTTGCTTCTATGTACCATCCACCAATTGAGGACATCAAAGTCCTTAATGTCTACGTTCTCACGACCTTCTAACAAGTACCTTTCTAAGTCATTTTTTAGTTCAACTGAGTCTTTTGCTGCAAATTTTTCCTTAAACTTCGACAAACGAACAGAAGACCCACTAGAAACAGTACTTACATGACTTGCAAAAGAAAATCCACTTGTGGAATCTACATCCCTAATCTCTTCACTGCTTTGAGTATTCTCTTCAAACCGAACATACCAATCAAAAATAGTCATCAAATTATCCTTCACCCCATCAGTCATGGCACGACCAACAACGTCATCATTGTAAATATCACTAAAACAATACTTAATGTAATCCAATTTGTATCTAGGATCAAGCACCGTAGCAATCAACAACATTTGGTTTACATTGTCCATCTTTCCCCAATACTTGTCAAACTTATGTTTCATGTTATTAGCCATTTCACTCAAAAGAGAATCTCCACTAGATCTCCAACCCTCTAAATCGGCTACAAGTGAACATACTTTATGAAGATACACTGTGGAACTAACATATAATGAAGTGCTAAACTTTAAAGTAACATCATAAAAACTCTTAAGAAATTTAACAAAAATCGATGCCCCTTCTTCTACCCCCATCATCCTCCCAAAAATACCCTAAGAAATGTCCATCATCCTCTTCTAATCGCTCAAAAGCTTTCTGATACTTCAAAACAGCCTCCAACATCAAATAGGTAGAATTCCACCTCGTAGGCATATCTAGAAATACAATTGATTTTGATTCGATCTTTTCTTTGGTTGCACACTCTTTCAATTTTTCGTATCTCGCAGGCAAAGATTTAACATATTTAACTGCATTGCGAATACTAATTATTGAATCATGTGCTTCCTTTAGCCCCTCACACACTATCAAATTCACAATATGTGCACAACACCTCATATGCAAATATTTGCCATCCAAAACACAACTATCAATGCCCCAACCCAACATCTTCCGTCTCAAATATGAAATTGCCGTTTCATTTGCACTAGCATTGTCCACCGTAATTGTGAACACCCTATCAATGCCCCATTCTTGTAAGCAATTTTAAATCAACTTTCCAATTGTTTCACCCTTGTGATTAGATATGACACAAAAATTCAAAATTCTCTTTTGAATCATCCAATCAGAATCAACAAAATGGGCGTTGAGAGAGACATATAATTTATGTTTTGAATAGATGTCCAAGTGTCTGTAGTAAGAGATACCCTTTGTCTTTGGGTGGTAAATATATTTCTCAACCTTAATCTTTCATCTAAAAATAGTTGGTAAATATCTCTAACAATAGTTCTACGAGATGGTGGTTCACACTACAAAAGTGTCTAAATCCACTACCCTCAACAAAGCTAAAAGGTAGTTCATCAAGAATCACCATCTTAGCACATGCAAGTCTACACGTTTCCTTACTAAACCCAATTGCCATAAGATTACTCCCACCACCCTCTTCTCTTTTGTCAAAATTTAAGATTTTTTGCCGTTGGTCTTCAACTCTTTTCGGATATTTCTTACAATGACTAGTTAAATGCGCCCTTAAAGTACTTGTACCACATTTCTTAGATTTTTTTCCGTTGATCATCCAATCAGAATCAACAAAATGGGCAGTGAGAGACATATAATTTATGTTTTGAATAGATGTCCAAATGTCTGTAGTAAGAGATACCCTTTGTTTTTGGGTGGTAAATATATTTCTCAACCTTAATCTTTCATCCAAAAATAGTTGGTAAATATCTCTAACAACAGTTCTACGAGATGGTGGTTCAAACTTAGGACATGCTACACTACAAAAGTGTCTAAATCCACTACCCTCAACAAAGCTAAAAGGTAGTTCATCAAGAATCACCATCTTAGCACATGCAAGTCTACATGTTTCCTTACTAAACCCAATTGCCATAAGATCACTCCCACCATCCTCTTCTCTTGTCAAAACTTAAGATTTTTGCCGTTGGTCTTCAACTCTTCCCGGATATTTCTTACAATGACTAGTTAAATGCGCCCTTAAAGTACTTGTACCACATTTCTTAGCCCCACAAGCATAAGATTGTCCACAATACTTACACTCACACCTAACATTTTCCGCATTTGGATCCCCTAATATTGTGAAATGATCCCAAACCTCTGAAGTTTTTCTAGAAGTTTTTCTCTTACCTAAAGTTGATGGTGGAAGTGGAGGAATATTTGTAGGATCTGTACCTGTGTTTGTTGTTGACGGAGTGGCACCAGTAGATTGAAATTCGCCGTCCATGTCCATATTGAAATCTACATATTAACATGAAGTTGAATGAATAAATCGTAATCAAGGAAGGACACAAGTCGTTGATGATATGGGAATGGGACCAAAGATTTTACAATGTCAAAGGGTAATGCATTCTTCCAAATGAAAACACATGCACTCATTAGTAGGCACATATGCCTCGGATCCTCAAACTTCTAATTGTACACAATAGAACAAATACTAGATGATGTTCCCAAACAATTATCTTCACTATCTAGCACACCCAAATAAGTAGCACAGTCACATGCACCTTAGTTCTATCTCCATTGTGTGCAGGGCACTTTGAAACCTCTTGAATTAAATAAGCATTGGTATATATGAACAAATGGAAAAAGGGGCCCTAGTTCATACATCCAAAGAAACATAGCACTCCTAAACAAACTAAACACAAAGATAATCTATAGAATCATATACCTATAGAAGTTATCAAGCAGCTTGTCAGCTTGTTCTTCCCACAATCCCACTCCGTACCCCGAGTTCCAGGCAATCAAAGTATCAAACTATGAAGCAGACTTTTCTTGCTCCATTATTAATTCATAATATTATGCCAAAAACCTTCATTTCATAAATTTAACATCCACAAACAAACCTTCATTTTATATAAATTTTAAGTTTTTAACAACACAAAATCATTAAAAAAAAAAAAATTTACACAGCCGGAGAGACGAGAGATTGAAGAACCTGGGTCCATTGTGTCGAGAGATTGAAGAAATTACACAGCCGGAGATAATTAAGGAGAGACCGAGAGATTGAAGAAATTAGGGCAAAGCTTCGTCGAGGACAGTTTGAAGATCGCGTCCACTGGCCACTGCTATGGAGTTTGGAGTGCGGCTGCAGAGTGATGAAGATCACAGATTCACAGGCGATTCGCAGCTGAAGATCACAGATTCACAGTGGAGACGCGACTGAAGATCACAGGTTCACACACAGTGGAGTCGCCGGTCGCGGTCGCGAACGCGGACTGAAGAGTGAAGAAATCAGCTTAGGTTTAGGTTTTGGCGTTTTGCTGTTGATTTGAGAATTGAGACCCAAAAGCCAAAATGGTTAATTGATTAACTCATTGGTACGAATTGGGTTTGGGCCATCAGCCATGGGTTGGGCTTGGGTTTGGGTTCAACTAATAACTAAGAAGTTAGAAAATTAAAAAAAAAAAATTGGTTTACTTCCTACTCGGGTCGGTTTGGTCGATTTAGGGTCGGTTTGGACGACCCGACCCGACCCGATTACAAATTTTTTTTCCTGAAATCGAACTAACCCGATTTTCTTGGAAAAAACTGACCCAAACCGACTCGAGTCGATTTGGGTCGGGTTGGGTCGGGTCGGGTGGTGGTTTGACAGTTTTTTTGCCCACCCCTAGGCAGCTCCATTGCAGGCTCCAGTTTCTTTAGCTCCACCTTCCGCACCCCACTTCCATTCATTGACATCTGGCCCAAATCTATACGGGGGGCAACCGTCATGGATGCTCACGCCTACGCTGGTTGAGACACCAGTGTTAAGCTTGGAACAAAGATTAGAAGAAATGATGGGTCGCCAAATAGCTGAGCCTATGTCCAATAAAAGTGGTAAGCAACAATCCATGGTGCTGGAAGAATATCCTTTTTTCCTAGAAGTGATGGCAGTCCCCTTGCCACGAGACTTCAAGCAGCTAAAGATGGAGAAATATGACGGATTCTCTGATCCTATTGATCACCTCAGGGCTTTTGTTGACTTGATGAGGTTGTAAGCTACCCCAGATGCGATTATGTGCAGGGCTTTTCCTCCAACGCTTAGGCGCGAGGCCAGGGACTGGGTAGCCACTCTTCCCCCAAAATCGATCCGTACATTTGACGATTTTTCCAAGAAATTTGCTACCCATTTTGCCAGCAGCAAACGTGTTAAGAAAACTGCCATCAGTCTTATGCAATTGACACAGGACAAGGACGAACTACTAAAAGATTTTATTGTCCGGTTCAATAAAGCAACTTTAGGAATCAAAGATCTGCAGATGTCTGCTGTAGTCACTGCCATGATGAGTGGAACTAGAAGTTATCCTTTCAAGATGTCACTCTCCAAAAACCCACCGAATACGATACATGAGTTACTCAATAAAGGAGATAAGTATGTGGACGCTGAAGAAGCATATCTCATTGCCAAGAGTATAAAAGATCGAAATAAACATGAGTCTAACAAAAGGAAGATTCAGGACGAGCCCGAACCTCAAAATAACAAAGGCAAGCTCACCAAATACGAGGCAACATCGCCCAAGCCGAGGCAAGTCAACCAGGCAAGCTCACCCAGAGAGCCGAGCTAAAAAAAAAAAAAAAATTTAGGCGAGCTCACTAGGCGGGTGACCTCGGCAAAAAGAAAAAAAAAAGTTTAGGCGAGCTCACTAGGCGGGCGACCTCGCCCAGGCGGGCGGGTGACCTCCAGTGGGCGGTGACCTCGGCCAGAAAAAAAAAAAATTAGGCGAGCTCACTAGGTGGGCGGGTGACCTCGGGCCAAAAAAAAAAAATTTGATAAGCAAGTGCATTAGATTACTTCTACTTTTCATTAACGATAGTCTATGAAAAGTAGAGGGGCTTATAAGACCAGCTGCCCAAAAATAATGATAGCTGCCACTGTCTGAAAAACAAGGCCAGCTGCCCAAAAATAATGGTAGCTACTGCTGTCTGAAAAGAAGGCCACCGCCCCAAATAATAATGGTAGCCACATGTCGAAAAACAAGGCCACCTACCCAAAATAATGGTAGCTACTGGCATCTGAAAAAACAAGGCCACCGTCTCCAAAATAATGGTAGCTATCAACATCGAAAAACAAGGCCACCGCCTAAAAATAATGGTAGTCATTGTCTCGAAAAACAAGGTCACCGCCTAAAAATAATGACAAACAAGCTATCGTCTGAAAAAAAGGCCACCGCCCAAAAATAATGACAACTCTTCACTGTTTAAAAACAAAGCCGTGTGCCCAAAAACAATTACAGCTTACTCGTTGAGAAAAATAAATAAAGATGAGCCTATATTTAAAAATCAAGGCAGTAGCCACTATTTAAAAATTAAGGTGATAGCCACCATTGAAAAATAAGGCAATGAGCCTATATTTAAAAATCAAGGCGATGAACCTATATTTAAAAATCAAGACAGTAGCTACTATTTAAAATTAAGGCGATGAGCCTTTCTTTAAAAATCAAGGCGATAAGCCTCTGTCTGAAAATCAAGGTGATGAGTCTCTGTTTGAAAAACAAGGCGATGAGCCTCTGATTAAAAATCAAGGCGATGAGCCTCTGCCCGATAAACAAGACGATGAGCCTCTGTTAGAAAAACAAGGCGATGAGCCTATATTTAAAAATCAAGGCAGTAGCCACTATTTAAAAATCAAGGTGATAGCCACCATTGAAAAACAAGGCAAAGAGCTTCTATTTGAAGAAGTTAGAGAATAGCAGTGCATGATTATTTCTACTTCCATTGACAACGATATATGAAAAGTAGTCTATGGGAAGTAGAGGGCTTATGTAGGGATGGCAATGGGGCGGGTCCGGGGCGGGTCGGCCCCTGCTAAAAATTTATTTTGCTGCCTGCCTCATGACCATGCCGAATTGCAAGGCGGGGGTAGTCATGTACAGGGCCCCGCGACCTATTTTTTATTTTTTTTTTTTTTTTTTCAAACGAAAAATAAAAATAAAAATAAAAATAAAAAATTTTTTTTTTATATATTTTGTACTAAACAAAACAAAAAAATTATAAAATTGAGGTTATGGTGTAGTGGTTAAGATTTGTAGTTTACAAATTTCAACCCGGGTTCGATTCTTCTTTAGCCTATTTGTAGTGAAAATTATAATTTGTATTATATATTTATATTTTATGATTTTCAAAAAAAAAAAAAAAAAAAAAAAAAATTCTAGGGGGGGTCATGGGGCGGCGGGGCGGGTCGGGGTCGCCGCCCGGACCCCCGGACCAAGGGCAGATTTTTCTGCCCAAACCCGTCCCTATTGTCCAGGCGGGCGGGCGGTGCTTGCTTCGGGCGGGCGGGCGGTCGCGGGTCGTGGGTTTTTTTGCATCCCTAGCTTATGATGATATAAATAATGATAGTTGTTGTATGTTATTTATCTATGGTGACACGTCCGCCTCAACGACTCGCCCGCCTCACCAGCTTGCCCACCTCGTTGGTATCATGAGCACACTTCTGACAGATAGACTGCACAACCCAACTATCATCAGATTAGCTAGGCGGGCAACCCATGGAATGACAGTTACCACCAGTTATTGGAAAGATGAAACATCCTTCATTAACTCCTAATAATGAGGGAGATGAAGGGACACCCGTTATCAAACGAGAAAGATGAAAGAATACCCTTACCAAATGAGGGAGATGAAAGGACACCCATCATCAATAACTGCAGACCATCCCTATAAATAGAAGCCAACCCCCCAGGTAAAATGAGGACACAATTCTTTTACACTTTATATGATTATTTTGCATATATGGTTTTAATCATATACTGATTATCACACCGGAGTGGCCACGGGGGAAAGAAGCCCCGCCACCTTTTGCAGGTCTCCACCACTGTCGCCGTCGTACTCGGAGGAGAAGAAAATCATATATCATCAACCTCTAAAACACAAGGGACATCAACTTCTCGTCAGGTCCAGTAGTTCTGCATTATCAGCTTCCTATTGTGGAGGAGCCACTTCCATTTTTTTTTTGCCCTCAGACAAGTCGACCCTAAATTCACATACTAAGGGTGGATAATAATGTTGCAAATTTTACTATTTTGATAATGTCTATTGCAATATAGTTCAAATCTTTCCCCATCTCAGCCAACAAACCAAGGAAAAGGATTTTGTGGACATGCATAGTCTCGACCAGCCCAAATTTGATTTCGCGAAATCAAGAATAATGTCTATGCGGATATGGTTTTGGACGAAATCGAGAAAGATTATCTCTCTCTCTCTCTCCACCTTCCCCTCCCGATTTGGTCACAGGCGTGGGGTACAGGGTTGAGAAATAAGATGAATTTTTTAATTGTTTTAAATAATAAAATGTAAAGATATTATTTTGCAATTTTGAAAAAGTTAAGTAGTTCTATTAATTTTTCTATTTTTTGTTATTTTAATTTATTTAATGTAAGGGCAAAATAGTTAAAAAAAACTATTTGGTGACCATCTGGACGAATAAATAAAAGGATGTGGATGATATCTGCGAATAAAATTGAATTGTAATGATATTGATACAAAATTGAAAGAATAGGAACATACGAATTATTATAAAA
Source organism: Forsythia suspensa (assembly GCA_023638005.1). NCBI lineage: Eukaryota > Viridiplantae > Streptophyta > Magnoliopsida > Lamiales > Oleaceae > Forsythia > Forsythia suspensa. Next base: position 51,422,185 of record CM042666.1, read on the forward strand.
TAACTAAAATTTAAGCTCATAATTATTAATAAACATGTCAAATAAAATTATTATTTTTATTAATAAGTAATTACATTATTTAAAATTTAAACTTTTCTTTTATCGTTATAAAAAAAAAAAACCTTTGTCACAAATTTGATTCTCAAATACTTTTATTTAATTGAGCCATGTGTTTATTAACTATAAATATTAGAGATCCAACTGTATTTTTCATATTTTAATTTATCATTTTATTTTTATTCAAAAATAAACAAAACGTAAAATTTAAATTAATTTTTATTAGTATTTTTTATGTTAAATAAAACTATAATAAGATTGATTCAATATAACATCACATAGCAATTACATATATTTAAAGCACAAAAATTTTATGTCTCTTATGAAAAATTTAATTCATAGGACTATAATGATATACATAGTATGCAAAATTAAATATTATTTAATAAATGTACTAGATCATTTGTACATTTTGTAAAAGTTAGGAATCTAAATGTAATTTTCTCTAATTAAAACTAATAGCATATTTGTTATTTTCATCAAATAAGAACAAATTACGCACCAAAATACATATATTAGGAACTTCTTTGTCAAAACAGTAAATATTAAAGATTATTTTCATAATGAAGGTAAAAGTTAAAGACTATTTGCACCAAATTTCTTTTTTCTTTTTAATCAAAATCTGCACAAAATAAATAAATAAATAAACCTCCACAAAACAAGCACTTAGTAAATTTTGTCTACAATTTGACTTTCAAGGTGTGTTAAAATGTTATTTGTCTTAAAATATACTCCCTTCATCCCACAAATATATACTCATTTCTTTTTTCACACAAATTAAAGAATTCCATTTAATGTAATTGAAACTATAAATTTTTTACACACATTTTCTATTATACTCCCATTTAATACTAGTCATTCATGAATGTAATAAATTTAAATGCTTGTTTTAAGTTGATAACAATGTAAATTAAATAAGAGTATATTAAGAAAATGAAAAATTTGATACACCCTCTATAAAGTAAGTAGTCTATAATTTGGGACAGATAAATAAAGAAAACGAGTCTATCTTTGTAGGACGGAGGGAGTAATTCGTTCGAGTTAATATTGATTATGGCGTATAAAAGAGTTTCATGTGAATTATTTCTTAAAATAAAATAAAATAATTTGTTTAAATTATAAACAGCAGTCTTCGGAATGTGACGATAAAAAGTGAATAAAAATTGTTGATTTTACAAAATATATGAATAAAAATAATGTTAGATTAATTTATAAATACTTATGAGCATAAACAAACATGTCCTACAAACACTGATTATTAATTGAACAAATAAAGATTATTGATTGCAGAAACATTAAAAAATAATTTTGCAGAATCTTATGTAAAAAGTCAAAAGGAAAAAGATGAAGCAAAAGTAAAATACTCGATGTTTTTTCACAATGGACGCATAGTTTATTTTTAAATTTCAAGTGCATGATATTTTTAAATAGAATTAACAATAATATCGATGAGTAATTCAAAGTGTTAATTGCATGCAGTAGTAGAGACAGATATTTTAAATTGGGTGGTCCTCAAACAATGATGGGTCAGGAGGGGGAATCCCTCTCGGGAGTTTCAATTTTTTTTTTTCAAACCACAATTACTGAGCCTATTTTTATGAGAATCTAATTTTTTTTATAAGTTATAATCTTTAAAAAACTTACAAGAAGATATCGAACACAGTCGATTGATACAGTTAGTCGTATTCGATACTCACTTAGTGTTTGTTCTGATTGCTTGAAAAGACTAACATCAATACTCTTATTGGTTATTGAATGATTCTAACTTAATCCGAGTTAGGTTATGTGCACTAATAAATTTTTCAATATATTTTCTGAGACTATATTTATTCTTCCAATTTGAGAACCCACCGACAACAAAAAAATCACGATTTGAACTCGAGCTATAATTTGTTTCGTGGATTTAATGTTCTACCATAACAAGAAAAAAATCTCCAGCTTAAGTGAAAAAGGCTGATGATGAAATCGCAATCAATTTTTTTGTGTCAAAGACTGAAGACATAAACGTAAACTGTGTCTGTGAAGAAGAAGAAGTGATCTTAGATGAATCAATTTTGATGGTATTTTGTTGGACTTTATTTGTTTAGTTCATTTATCGTTGGATTTGAGTTCTAGTATTTTTTGTTTTAGTTGGTTATTAAATTTTTAAAAAAAATTCAAAAAATTGGGTGGTCTTGATCTCTCTCATGACTCCACCTCTGTCCCTAATTGCATGTAGTTCAAAATATTACTAGTGCCATGTGCCCTATTGATTGCATTGTCGGGTTTGATACTATTTTGATGATTTCATTATCCTCCGTATGTTTTCACTATTAATTTTGTTAAAAATCTAAAATCAAAATCAACAATTAATTTTAACCGCACATTTTATGATTCCACAATTTTTCAATCACACATTTCAACAGCTTTTATCAATTTTTACTAAAAAAATTGATTTTAGTTAAAATCAAACACATCCAAACAATAAATACTTAAGTTGTTTGAGATTAAAATTAATTATTGAGATTGATCATAATTTTTAAAGTGCACCCAACATATATGCGTCCAATGACAACGAGTGGAAAAATGTCCAGGACCATGAAGCCGGCATTTTCTTCGCCATGGAAGCACCAACGCTGGAAAAGGAATCCAATACCTGATTCAACATCGTATAAGAATTCCCGCTGTTCCAATCCCAACATCATCTCCACAAACAAAGCCATAACTCACATTTGCCAAAGCGGGCATCTCCAAGAAGCCCGGAAACTGTTCGACACAATGCTCCAGCGAACTGTCGTTTCATGGAACGCCATGATTACTGGATATTCCAAATGGAATATTTACCCAGAAGCAATGAACTTGATTTCATTGATGCATCACTCTAATTTTAAGCTGAATGAAACCACAATTTCTACGTCGTTAAGTGTTTGTGCGCGCTCATGGTCGTTGGTAAATGGGAAACAGATTCATGGGCTGGTTTTGAAATCTGCGCATGATGAATTTGAGCGGGTGGGGAGTGCTTTGTTGTACTTGTATTCTAGTTGTTATGAGATCGGGAAAGCAAAGCAAGTTTTTGATGAGTTACGTGAGAAGAATGAGTTGGTGTGGAGTTTGATGCTTGTGGGTTTTGTTCAATGCAATTTGCTAAGTGAAGCTTTGGAGGTTTTTGAAGAAATGCCCAGGCGTGGTGTGGTTGAATGGACTACATTGATTTCAGGGTATGCAAAGAGCGTCGATGGGTGTGAGAAGGCTTTGGAGTTGTTTAAGATGATGAGAGAGAGTGGTGAGGTGGTTCCTAATGAGTTTACGTTGGATTCTGCAGTGAGGGCTTGTGGTAGATTGAGGGACTTGTGGGAAGGAAGGGTGATTCATGGACTCTTGATAAAATTGGGGTTTCAGATTGAATGTTCGATAACTGGTGCATTGATTAGCTTTTATCTTGGTTGTGAAGTTGTTGATGATGCCAAGCAGGTTTATGATGGAGTCTTGAATGTGTGTTTGAACGATACTAATCTGTTGGTTGGGGGGCTTACTAAGATAGGAAGGATGGAAGAAGCTGAATTAATTTTTAGCAGAATGGTTGAAAGGAATCCTGATTCGTATAATTTGATGATCAAAGCGTATGCAGTCTGTGGTCGAGTTGAGGATTCAAAAAAATTGTTTATGGAAATGCCAGTGAGGATCTTATCTACGATGAATACTATGATTTCAGTGTATGCCAGGAAAGGTGAGATTGACAAAGCTTTGGAGCTTTTTGAAGAGACAAAGGGAGAAAAGAACCCTGTTACTTGGAATTCAATGATTTCAGGGTACATTCAAAATGTTCAACACGAAAATGCGATAAAACTGTATCTGACTATGCGCAGACAATCAATAAGCCAAACTAGGTCGACCTTTTCTGCTCTATTTAACGCATGCGCTTGCCTGGGGTCCCTTCGACAAGGACAACTGCTTCATGCACATCTAGCAAAAACTCCATTTGAATCCAATGTGTACGTTGGCACGGCTCTTATAGACATGTATTCAAAATGTGGGAGCATTGAAGATGCTCGAGCATCATTTAGCTGCATTTCTTCTCCCAATGTGGCGGCCTGGACTGCACTGATTGATGGGCATGCACATCACGGGCTTGGCTCTGATGCAGTCTTACTCTTTAATCTTATGTTAGAACGAGGGATAGATCCAAATGCAGCAACCTTTGTCTCGGTCCTGTCTGCTTGTACTCGCACAGGTTTAACAGATGAGGGAATGAGATTCTTCTGGTTGATGAAAGAGCAATACGGTATAATCCCAACCTTAGAGCACTTTACTTGTGTAGTCGATCTCCTTGGTCGATCAGGCAATTTGTTGGAAGCCGAGAAGCTCATTGAAAATATTCCCATTGAAGCAGATAAAGTTCTCCTGATTGCATTGCTCAATGCTTGTTGGTTCTGGATGGACATGGAAGTAGGCGAGCGGGTCACTGAGAAAATGTTCGGTTTGGACCCTAAACCAACGTCTGCCTGTGTCATCATGTCGAACATGTATTCAGGGTCCGGGAAATGGAGGGAGAAGATGAAGATACGGGATCAATTGAGAGATTTAGAAGTTAAGAAGGATCCTGGATGCAGTTGGATTCATCTGAATGACGGAGTCCACGTGTTTTCTGTAGATGATAGAACCCATCCATGTTGTAATACAATTTATGCGACTTTGGAGCGCCTAACGAGTAATGTAAATTACAGCGTTCAACCTGATTTTATTTCTTTACAACTAACAGAATGTAGCACAAAAAGCTTATACCTATAGTATTCAGAATTTTTTTACAATCTCTAAGAGTAACATAAAAATGAGTAGCCTTTGGTGTTCTGCAACTCAGATTGTATCAAATTAGCTGCCGAGAATCATATTATGTCTTCATTTTTTTAAATAATCATGTTTTCAATTCTTGATTTTCCTAAAATATATGTATATTAATGCTATATTTGGCCTTTTTTTTTTCCATTTTTTATTTTTTGATCATGTAGTTCTGCAATGGACGGTAGAACTTCTAAACAGCCATGCAACAAACTTGGAACCATGAAGCAATAGGAACAAATTACAGGATTGGATAGCATTAACAAAGAAAAGAAAATAAGTGCCTAGTCTCGTCCAATACTACTATGTACCAAAAATGCACGAATTGTATAAAGGTGAGATCAACCCACATTATATCATTAAGGTATAAGCTATGTTTTCTTAATCACCCAATTACACACAAAAAAAGGGGACTATAAGCCATATGTACCAGCAGATTGCAACTTTCAGGTCTTGTAAAAATGGATTATACATGTTGACTGATTTTTATGTATGTAATGTGTAACTATGATACAAATGATTGGTATAGAACAATTAATATCCAAATGTGAAGACGGCTAATCCAGACAGGGAGTAAGATATGCGTCGACATGACAAGCCAATGGTGTCGTTCATTTGAATATATACCGGCGAAGATAATCCACTCGTGCTGGATGCTTGAGCTTCATGAGAGCCTTCACTTCATGCTTCCGGACCATTTCTCTCGAAATATTTAAATTCCCAGCTATTTCTCCCAAGGTTCTGTCTCCTTTACCATCAAGTCCATATCTCTGTCTGATCACCAAACTCTCCTTCGGCTTCAGAGAATCAAGCTGCAAAGGAATTGAAAAGACGGATAGAAAGACTTGTAATTAACGATGCACATAACATTTATGAAGAGATTTCAGATGCTTAAAGATAAAGGACGAGAGTTATATGAGTTCTATCATATCTCTGAGGTGCCAATAGAATTCAAGTAGTCATCTCGTAGAAATGACATGTTTGGTAAGGTGAACTCAATAGGACTCGCCACTATTAATGAAGATAAAAGAAGCAAACCATTGTACTGTCTAATAAACTCATGCCATTTAAGTTCCAACGTGCAATTAGTACTTACTTATATAGCAAATCATAAATTTCATGAAACGAAGCCCCAACATTGCAACCAGAAAATTGTTATATTTCACAGACTAAGAGTATGTTTGTGTTTGTTTATAAGCACTTATAAACTTGTTAAACATCCATACATTTTGTAGGACCCACGACTTTCATCTACTTTTTAGCTACAAACTTCGTAGGACTTACTTTTTATAATCTACAAAAATATTTACCAAACATACTCTAAATATATACATATGTTGCTGTGAACAAGGAAGAATAAGAGTTACATTTTCTAAGGAATATATTTGCAGCATGTTTGGCAAAGCTTAAAAAGTTTACTTATAAGTGAATAAGTAAATTTTAAAATAAATAATTTTTTATGGGTCAAACTTAGAAATAATTAAGTTACTAAATTGACAAAGTTAAAGAGTTCATTTCCAAATAAGTTACTTTTTTTACTTTGAAGTAAGAAAAAGTAACTTACTGTTACATGTTTGGAAACAAAAGTTTGCTTAAAAATAACTTTTACTTATTTTTAAACTCCGAACATGCTCTTGGTTAATTGAAAATGATAGAGAACACGATAATTAAAATCATCATTACAATTAACAACTAGATATGAATTGTGCAGAATTTCAGCAATAGTCATATTTTACTAGAGTGAGAGTAATTAGTCCAGAAAAGGTAAACACAGTCATTTAAGGTGCAGAATCTATGAGACAAAAATTTACCACATCATCTAGTGCAAGCCTGAGAAGAGCAGGTTGCCTCCTTTTATCTCCTTGTACACCATCAACATCAGTAATTCCATTTATGAACTCTTCTTGGGTTAACGCATGCCGTGAATGGAGGGAAATGATAGGCTTTGATACTCTCATCACTTCGTGATGTCTTTCGGGGGAGATTCCGACTCTTTCTATAATTTCTTCATCTGTTGGCATTCTCTGAAGTTCAAACAACAACTCCAGCTTGGCCCTATTGATTTCTACTCTGACCTACATCAGAAAAACCAATTTAGTTTTACATGGCTTTGCTTGTCAAAATATTTGTGAAATGACTCGATAAACCCAATTTATCCATTGCTAAGGATCTAATTATTTAGATCTCCAGTAGTAGATCTAAAAAGAACAATGCGACATCCTACAGAAGAATTCATGTGGCCGACCCAAAATAAGGTTTAGTTTGTTGTTTATAGAAATAACAAAATTACTAACAGCGATCTGTCTGTATGTGCACGCAAGTGTAGATGTGAGAGTTTTTGTCCATCTCTCTCTCTCTCTCTGTGTGTGTGTGTGTGTGCGTGTGTGATTGTTCATTTGTATACAATTCGGTTCAGTAGACCTCAATCATATCTAGACCAAGGAAGAACCAACAAAAAATCTGTTTCTATTTTACGCTATCAAAACTGTTACAAGTGAGGAAAAATGGAAAATACATGTAGGAAGAAAATTTTGAAGTTGAATGAGTATCTAACCACATCAAAGATAACAAGAAAAAAAGCACACGGCAGAGGTAAACTCACCGATTCAAGGCCAAAGGACACTTTAGTGAAGCTTGAGAGTGTCATAGAACGTGTAATGGCATGCCGAATCCAAAAGAGGCCATATGTTGAAAGCCGGAACTTCCTTTTCGGTTCAAAACGATCAATAGCTATTATAAGACCCTTAACTCCAGCTTGACAGAGGTCTTGAAAATTTGGGCCGTTTGTGAAGTCTTGAAAATATTTGTTCATTACAAACAGAACAAGACGGAGATTGTGCTGCAACCAATTAGAAACATGATAGCATCAGCTGCTAATCCTAAGCGGGTGACTAAGGGGCTAGTTTACAATGAAATTCAGATTTGTGCCTAGAAATATAGCCGTATAGGTCATATGCAGTATGCTACCCCACACAAGACTTTAGCCAATTTAACTAGCTAAGAAAAACCATAATAACTTCATTTATTTCCTGAGTTTCCAACATGACAAATTGGTCAATTGGGGTTGTATTTGGAGCCGATATGATTATCATACAAATTGTGTCTTAAATATGTCCGTCCAAAATTTTTGGGTTAAAATGATATCCAGCATTGAATTTACCAATGAAATTTCTGATATACTAGATCAAAATTCCTCACATACTTCTGTTTTGTGCCTTCTTTGTGCATCACTAAGAAATGTGAGTCGTCCCTAGACAGAGAAACAAGACCGTGTAATTTTTCTCTTTGTATGTTTTGTGGGAGCTTAGGGAGTATTTCCTGCCCCAGCAATCCCAAAAAAGAAAAAAAGAAAAAGAAGGAAATTAAGTTTAGCACAAAAAGGAGCTGATGATGAAAAACACTAATTACCTTGATCAACTTGTATCTGGCTGCTCTACCAACTCCCATGTGTTTCCTTAGTTGAAAAGTTTCCATATTTGTTGCCTCTGCTAATTCACAATCTGTTGGTTCTCTTCCCAAATCATTTTGCAAGTTCTCCTTGACTTGAAGGATTGCCTAAATGACAATACACAAGTTAGCAGACAAACATCTATCCACAATCCTATCAAACAATTGATTCAAATTAACCCATTTTATTCGTTTTATTCCCTTTTTAATATTTTGTCTCATTTGTTCGTTATCTTTTCATTTGGTTTGGACAGGGTGCAAAAGGATGACATACTCACCTTCATAGGTTCCATCAGCTTAAACAGCCAGGCATGCTCAGACGAAGCAAGAACCGGTGGAATCTTCATTTTCTTCCAGTCGAGGCTAATTAAGTCCGTGGAAGCTGAATATTCTCTAACAAGCCTATCAATATTTTCATCTTCGTCATTTTTATGTTGTTTTCCTTTCCGGGATGGCACAATCACTTCACCTTCTTTGTTCATTCTCATTGCAATCCTCGTCCCAAGGTTTAATCTTTTTGCCTTCTTCCTCCGACTCCTAACCACAGTAGCGGCACATCCCTTCCCTCCTTCCTCCTCAGCTTCTCCCCTTTTCCTCCTCCGCCTTCTTCTCTTTACCATCTGATCTTTAATTTCCTTATCAGAAGGACTACGTTTGTATATGTGTTCTAGTTTAGCAGCAGCTTCATTGTAATCTAAGTCTAAAGTACTCAAAATTGCTTCATCAGTCAAGACAGCATGTACTCTTTCTGAACGCTTTTTTACAACTCTTAACCTCTTTTCATTGTCTTTCGCTGTCTCTACGGGTAAAGACACAGACTCTCGAGGTCCAACCAGTGCCGTATTTTTTGTTTTATCTGTTTTGAACGATAATATTACTGGCCTTTTCACTAAAGACAAACGCGTCGAAAATTTTGTGCTCAGTCCCAATGGAGTTCGTGCAGCAGAAGTGGAAACAGTCACAACTCCCATGCCAAGTTCTGTGATCCAAAAGTCGGGTGACAAATAAAAGAAGTTTCTAACACTTCAATCCTGGAGAAGTAAAAAATAATAATAATGACATTTGAAAATAAATGCCAACGAAACATCATTTGACACACTGATGCATACAGAGACACTGAAGAATCAGCATATCAAGAATGAATACAATAAAAAAAAAAAAAAAAAACCTTGACTTTCGACTACATAAATCATTTTTTGCCTGCTTCAATAATTTGTTAGGCCAAATTTACACCGGCAGTCACCAATTATTAGCACAATAAGAGACACAATCCCACATGAATAACACCGTCAGTCATCCCAAAAATTGATCTTCAGTCGACTAAACATATAAAATATAATGTTTATTTCTTTACAGCCAACCCTGAACCCCCACACAAACTCATACTCCCTCACCCTCCATCAATATATCTATATCACATTATCACGTTCAAGTTCTTACGCTAAAAATAATAATTCCAGCAAAACACTTGGCAAACTCAAAAAATGTTTCTTAATTTTTCAGTAAAATTCGAAAACTTTGAATATTTTTGCAAACTTTTCACCAAAATATTCGAAAATTTCCACTACAGATTGCACTTCCTTATGGGCATTGTCGCATGCTTAAACTAAGAATTAACTTAATACGAGTTTCAATTATTAAGAAACAGATTTCCATGCATTTCATTTCAAGACAATCAAAGAAAACATAACAAAATCATTGCTAAAAATCGCACCTTTACAAGTGAAAATGGGGTTCAATCTGAGTTAACTGAGTCGGCCCAGAGATTCCCGCAGACGATTCGAAATCCGGTGGAAAAATGTTAAGAAGAATCTCAAGTCAGAGCAGAGAATTAGTGATTCTTGAAAAAATATTAAAAATCATATATACCTCCCAGAATTTCGGTGTCCACAAGCTTTTTCCAACAAAAATCAACGGCTAGGAATGGTGGTCAAGATGATCAACGGCAAATAAATTGCCCACGTGGGAAATAAAAAATTGGGGATGACGTGGCAAGTGCTTCAGCAGAGAATTATAGGAGAGAAGTTATTACGTGGCAAGTTCAGAGTGGAAAATGAGATATTCGAGGGAATTAATGGATATGGCTTTTGATACGTGGACGATTGTACGAAAATTGGTGGGACGCTCTCTATTTTATAAGTGGTTTGTGAATTATTACGTTTGCCTCATTCCAACCAATTGGAACCTATTCGACTTGTTTGGGTAATTAAAAAGTAGTGCTATTTATTATCATAGTAGTTATAGGTCGTGCGATACACTTAAGATAGTTCGTAAGATATTTAAGTTATTGAATTTTAATTTATAATTTATATAGATATAAAATAATCCGAGTATAATTTACAGCAAATAGTTTTAAAAAATTAGCACTCAACAAATATAAAATGGATAATCAAAAGACACACTTTTTAAATATAAATATAACAAGTAAACAGTTATTTGAACAAACCACGATTTACAACTTATAAAAACTTGTAGTTGATTGCATAACTGTTTTCGAATTGTTTACTAAGTAAAATAGTAGAAGTCATCATAGTGCTATAGACTGACAAAAAGAAACAATAAGAGATTTGATTATCAAAAGTTACTCTCAACATATACATTTTCAAATCATAAATAATCTAAACATGTTCATAAAATCATAAGTGTGATCCTTCATAAGCGTCAAAATAAATAAAACTAACACATTAGAAAAACTTAAAAGTCAACGAAATGAGACTATTTGAGATATAAGACAGCAAAAGCATTAATTAGTCATACCTCTTTTATTCTTTTTTTTTTTTTACTTCATGGAATATATCTATTCAAGAATATGAAAAAAAAATCCTCATCAGATCTCCATAGAAACTCGATATATGGAAAATCGTGTATCCATAAAATACATTTTGAAAATAGATTTTTTAATTTGTTAATACTTGGAAAAATTTAAAACTAGCTAACAAATCACGATTTTGGAGTTTAAGTACATATAATAATCAAATCGATATCAACAAATGTACAACCTTCAGATATTTCAAAAGAGTATTCCAGTTACATATCACAAGCATCTATATATCAACTATGAAATTTATAAATGTACAACTACTTGGTTAGCCCTCTTTGGAGGTAGCTAAGTAACAAAACACCATTGTCCCACCCGAGATTCTCAAATTTTATATGTAACCCAAATTTCAGACTGTCTTCTAAATGAATCTACAATTTAATTGTTCCAAAAGTTAATTAAGGCATAGACAACCCATATGAATCATATATAACTAAACGCAAATCAACATTTTTTTTATAACAATCAAAATAATTTTTAGCATATTTTAAGTCTCGGATCCAACATGAAGAAAAAAGACGTCATTCGACCAATAAAAATATAAATTAAAGAATAATTTGTATGCAACAAAAGCAACAAAAAAAAAATGCACTTCATCAAAATTTAAACCCATCATAATCAGCATGTTCTTTCTTCTCTTTTTCAATAAATCTCGTTATGCATTGATTCTATTTTATGTTGAAAATCGATTACAACTCTAACAAATAGATCTGTAAATAAGTGCTCAAAATCACCGACAGAAATCACTTACCAAACAATAAAATCTGCAAATGAGTGAATCGATCATTTCTCTCATAAAATTTGCTTTTTTCCCTTATCGGTTACAGTTGTTGCACTTTGTGCACATATCGGATTCGGGTTTTGTATATCTGAATTAAGATCTTGCTTCGATTCTGTTCATTTTGTTACCAAATTTTTTCTTTTGTGGCTGAGTTTGAAATAAAGTAGAAGTCATAAGCAAAAGAGGATTTGTAAGAAATCAGGAAGAAGATTTTGGGCACAAAATTGTGGTGTTGCTGTATTTTGGATGAATAGAATTAGGTTGTTGGGCCAAAAATTTGGGTGCTGTTGTGTTTTGGAGGAATAAAATTAAGTTGTTGGCCACAAAATCGTGGTGCTCTAAATGATATACACAGGTACAACGTTTAAACAAGAAACAGAAAGGGTAATTATATTCCCACTACGATTTTTATTATCTATACTACATTTTAATTACAATGAAGGTCTATCAATCTTTGAAATTTTGTCATTCATATCTCCAACTTTTTTTTTGCATTTTTATTGTTAAATTTCAATTAATTTTCACATCTTGTATCAGATGACGATTTTTGTCCAAATATTCTGATAATGTGCATTAAAATGAAGAATAAATATTTTGTCAAACTTTTGTATTTGTTATTTATTTTATTTATTTAAAAATATGAGAGACAAGAAAAATATTTTTACGCCCTGTTAATTAATTTTTTTGAACAGAAATTATCACCAAAGACCAATATGTGTTAATTAATAGGTTGATGATAACAAATAGTTAGGAACATAAATGTGAAAATTAGATTTTGTTGAGGACTTTTATTATAATTAAATTGTAGTGTGGTTTAAATATAATTACCCCCCAAAAAAAAAAAAAAAAAAGAGGAAGACGACAACACATCTCAAGCCGACACGTGGCAATAAAAATAGTAGAAAATTTAGCTTCTTTTATTATAGGTTTATGTGATAATTACTTGTTTGTCAACACAGTCACTACATAGACTAATATCAGTGACATAGTCACACAATTCGAGTTGAAAGGTCCCCAAATGACATACAAAAAAAATTGATATAATATAATAGTGATAAAAAATATTTGATACCTCATTATAAACGTTTTTTACGAGTTCTCATACTTAGATAATGTTGTATAATTACATCATCATTTATCTTGTCAAATATATCCTTCTCAATATACATAATCAAGCTATCATTCAACAATTTACAACCCATTTGATCGCGTAATTGATTCTTCACATAATTCATAGTAGAAAATACACTCTCTACTGTAGCAGTAGCAATTGGAAGAATTAATGCCAATGTCAAAATCTTGTATACTAACGAATATACTTCATTTTTTTTTTGTCTCAACCAACTTTTGTGTAAGTTTACCAAAACCATGTAATCCTTCAAATTTTTCATCAGTGCGCATATCAATGATGTATGTGTCAATTTGATCATCAAGTTGCAAATTATCCGATCCTTGAAAATCTTTCAGATAAAACCTACACATATGAAGTAATTTGCTTTTGTTAAAAGCAAAAAATAAATTATCCAGACACAATCATGCTATACAAAGAAATAAGTCAATGTTCACCTCAGAAAATCGATCATTCAACTCTTGAAGTTACATATCAATTACTGCATAAAATAAATCTACACGGAAGTAATGTAATTTTGTCACAGTGATACGTCGTGAACGACCCAGATGTGTATACATATCATTCATGTTAGGGACACTAATGTTGTATGCCAATAAAACGTTCCATTACATATCCATTCTTCACATATCACAAAACAATTGACATTGGCTCCTTAATTGAAATATCACGAGATTCATCAACTAGAATAGAAATAACACATCACCAATCTCACTAATAATAACCCTAGCCGTTTCAAAAGCAATAGTAGTTACTATATCATTTTGAATAACTGGTGAGGTCAATTTGAAATTTGTAGGAGCATTCTTCAAACACACAGCCTTAATATCATGATTATAATCACACAACCATTTTAGTAGTTCAAAAAAATTTATTTGATTGCTTAAATCTTCAAGACTCATCACTTGTCGTAGAAGATATCGAACACAATCAATTGATGCAGTTAGACGTATTCGATACTTACTTCGTGTTTGTTCTAATTGCTTGAAAATAATAGCCTCAATACTTTTTTCTTGGTTATTGAATGATTCAAACTTAATCCGAGTTAGGTTGTGTGCACTACTAAATTTTTCAATATGTTTTATGAGATAATGTCTCTTTTTCCAATTTGAGAACCCGCCGACTACAAATGAATAACGGCTTGAACTAAAAAGATAGCAATACAAGCAAAATATGACATTTTTTTTATACAATATTCTAACCAACCTGGTTACTTATCATACCACTTAGTACTAAATCGCTGTCCTTAATTCCTTTTTTTTGTTGACAATAACTCGTGACTGTAAGGCTAACAAAGACCCCATTTGCACATACTCTCTTCGAATTACATCTTGAACATTAACATCATATTCATTGATTGGTTTTCTTAATCTAAGATCTGAAGGCAATTGTTCAACATTAATTTCACCCCTATCTTCTCCAATATCAGTGTCATTCATTTCATCATAATCATCCCCGACATCAATTTCTTCTATATCATCACTTTCATTCAAAATATCAATCTCATTCATTTCATCACTGTCATCCCCCATATTAATTTATCTCTAACATCCCGATCATCATTTCGGACATTCCTTTCATCAATAGTTTGTTAACTCGAAGAAGAATGAGATTTACATAATCTTTTGAAGTACTTCGTCATTATTGTTAAACATTTAATTTAGCAGTCAACATACAAAAAGAAAAAAAAAACAAGTCCGGCAAGGCCACAATTATACAAGCCGACAAGGCCACAATCATACTAGCCGACAAGGCTGCAATCATTTCCAATACTTCAATAAACGAGCAAGAACAAGCCATTGCTTATCTTGATGTGGACTTGAGTAAATCAGACTGCATGCAAAGAGTTAGATAAGTGAATCAAGAGATTCGCACGGTACTTACTCTTTTCTTCAAAGAATGATATAGCCAAGCAGATTTTGGACATCAAAAATCATATTAACTACATTATTAATTGTATCGAGTAATTATTGTATATAAGGCAATGCTCAGATCAGTAAGAGAAGTACTAATTGATCCATGATTTCTTACTAAATACTAGAAGAAACAGTCTATCCTGCTTTTCAATTTATACAGCAGTTTTTGACTTCTTTCATAGTTTGCGCAAACAATAAAGCAGCAAAATAATGTAATTGAAATATAAAAGATGTTGTTCAGGATTAGTGTTGGAATAAGAGAGATGGAATGGGATAATCTGAAATGTCTGAACGTTAACCATAAGTATATTTCTACATCTCGATAGATATAGGACTCGACTGGACTAACTTGAATGATGCTCTACATGAAAGATGATATAGCACCCATTGTGGGTAGGAATTATGGTACCCACTTGACACGTGGCATCACCACATTGGTTACTTTTTAAAAAGTTGTTTACAATTTTTTAAACTTTTTAAAAAGTGACCAATGTGATGATGCCACATGTCAAGTGGGTACCATAATTCTTACCCACCATGAGTGCTATATCATTACTCTGCTCTACATTACTCAAAGTATCTTATGGTGCCACGTGAAAGCAAACAGGACACAAAACTGTAAAAATAAAATATACAATTCTTAAACTTTAAATATTTTACAAATTTCACGCAAACACATATCTTTAAACAAATGAACTTCAAAAATTACAATTAAAGTGTTAAACCTTAAGGAAAGAAACACAAGATTTTACAAGAAAGAAGGACCCCATTGTTTGAAGGAAAGGCGGTTACGTGATGTCGTGACTTGAAATCGGATTCCTGGTTCGTGAAGTTTGAAGATGTAGTGAAGTGATTCGCAATCAATTTTTTAGGGTTGAAACCGTTGAAGACGTGAATTCTAATTCTCTAAAGAAGAAGAAGAAGTGAATGAGTGATGAAGAGTGATCAAGTAATTTGGACTTTCTTTGTTTAGTTCGGTCCAAGTAATTTTTTGGTTTGGCTTTACTATTTTTTTTTTCTGGTTATTAAATTAAAAAAAAAAAATTCAAAAAGTTGGGGTGTCCAAGTCCTTCCTTTTGAATGATATTCTTAAAAAATGTAGCATTAATGAACAACACTTGTTATAACTTACTAAAAATTAGTACAAAAATTTACCAATATTTTAAAAACCAATTTCGGTATTGACTAATAAAAACAGAGGGATGACGGTCAAATAGTTGGATTGAGGTCAAACCAGTTGATTTTACAGGTGAACTCTTCGATTTTAGATGTAATCGACCGGTTTGTTAATTAATTTAACGATTTTTAAATTTTCGAATTTTACCCTATAATCGACAGATTCTCAATATTTCTAGTCCAGTCCAATTTTAATGACATTAAAAAATAGAAATACACAAACATAGTTAGTAACTATGTATAAATAAATTTCAGGGAATGGAATTTAGATGTAGCCATTCACTAGAGTTTCTTGTAACTCCGCTCTCCTATGATATGGTTCATCGTTCTTCTTGTCTCGCATGCAAATCACAGTATAATTTTTTAGATGATATTTCCTCGAATGATATCAAGCTAATTGGTGGATGTACATGACAGACACTATCTCTGTTGATTTTGTGTTTTATTCATAACTTTGCATAATTTCAAACCATGTTCAACTTGTTTGGGTCTAAATTAAACCACATCAAAATTGTTGCATATATTGATTTAAACATCGTAATGACTTACTAAATCTCGAACAAGAAATTAGAAATGTACAAACATGGTTAATATAATTAATTATTCCAAAAAATTTAGGACATTCTCATTTTTTAAATTTCTACCATTGCTCGCACAAAAAAGTGTACATTAGAACAGGTGCAAACATTCACCAAAGTTTCTACTGTCCTCGCCTTGCTTTCACCATTTTTCGTGTCTCAGTAGGTATATGCTCAAATGCAACTCAAACTCAAATGCAACTCAGGACTTACCGCAACGTTACAACAACTTAGTTTAGATTGATAGAAATTGGTTTTTTACAATTAGGAGTTTATAGAATTTTTTAAGACTATTTGTTTAGGAAGTAGTACCTCATTATTTATTCATTTATTTGTTTGTTTTAACTTTTATGATTAGAAGTCGGGTTTTTTGCTCTCTCTCCCATGTATTTTTTATGAGTTATTTATATATGATTAGGGTATCCGAACCCTCCCATCTTTTTCTGGTGAAGGCCTGACGGACACTGAGAATGTGATAGTGTGTTGAATAAAAAATAATAATAATTAACAAACAGGTGGATGTACATTGCGCTATGCACGTGATTTATGTTGAGTTCACATTTTACTAGTGATTTGTATGTGATACTTGAAATTTGTTTTCACGGGGGTTACAAAATATATAAAGATTACCTTTCTTTGAATTTGTGATAATATATGTAATTAGACTAAATATATCTTTAATAAACTTACTTAATAGTTAATATAAGTTTTTTTATTCCTTTTTTATGTGAGTATCGTTATTAGTAAGATAATTTTCATTACTTCTCGATAAACATATTATCTATTATAAAAATATCATAGCTATAAATGACATCATAATATTACAAATAAATCTCTGTAATTGCATAAAACCTCATGCAGGATTCAAACCTATTTACCTCCTTTGATTTTGAAAGAATAATGGCTTGCTGCATATCATTTTTTTCTACAAGTTAATTTTGCCACGTCATGGAAAACTAATTGTGCAGGCATAGGCATAATCCACTTTTATTTAGTTCATCTCAAATCTGCTTTAACATAATATATTGCAATTTAAACTCGACACAATACAAAAATTATGTTCTATACGATATATAAGTCTAGTTCATGTGAGGTCGTTTTAGACTATATCATACTAGCCTTCGTAGGCCAAAAGTTTTCAAATAAAAACGCAAACGAGAACCAAACACATCATTGGGTTCTAAATATCAAAATCTTGGCTCATATATACACACACGCGCGCTAATACAGTTAGGACTCTAATGCAGTGAGCGAAAAGTTTAACTATATATAAACAATAATTTAAACAACGCAATAATATATTAAAAATCTTACAATTTTTTTTTTTTTATCTCTCTTAATAACTTTCTACATATCAAATAAAGATTTAAAGAGTTTTCATCATCACAGACTGATTATGCAACTTTATCATCAATTTTTATGATTAAATTGCTATAGAAGCAATAAATTGACAACAAATGGTGCTTTATTATTACTTTTTACTCTTTTTTCTTCTTTACACTTTTTTCAGCCGTCCATTTTTGTTAAAAAAAGGAAAATGTAAAATACAATTTAAAGAAATATTATCCTAAATTTCAGTGGGGGCCAATGCCCAGGTCACCACACCACCTTCCTCCGCCACTGCCCACATGAGCTGTGGACCATTAATGTAAGATCGTAGAGTTACTCATAATACAGTATAATTTGAAGTGTACCAAAATATATCTGTACAAAAAAGGGATCAAATCATACGATAGTGAATTGTGTATTTTATACCCCTATTAACACCAATGTTCAAAGACTTGTACAAAAAAGGGATCAAATCATACGATAGTGAATTGTGTATTTTATACCCCCATCAACACCAATGTTCAAAGACTTGCGTGTGTGGTCGCATAAATTTTGTCGACCTTTTCATACATGAAATTCATACGGTCAAATAAATGAGGGGGGGACTTGTTCTTGATGTAATATGACTCCACGCCTTCTACTATTCACATCCCTTTATACACGGCAATCATTTGAAACTTGAACTAGTCCATATACAAATGAGTGGAAACAGAGTCAACGTAATTGCAAGATATGTATTTACTTCTAAACAATGTTTTTAAAATCAATCTAGATATTCACTCAAAAAATTAAAAAATCAAATGTCGAAAGTTCAAGTCAGGATTGAACTATTGATAAAATAAAATAAATAAATGAATAAATAATTTTTTTGAGAGTGAACCGACCGATTAACCTCAACACTTTTCAGTTTTAACTTTTAATTTGAATCGCTTGTTTTTCACTTATTTAAATAATTTTCAATTCTCTCAATTGAATCAATCAATCAGTTCGATTTTGACAGCATTGCTTTCAAGTCTCTACACTATATTTTTCTTATAGTCTTAAAAGGAACCTTCACTTTCTATGGAAACTTCTATTTCTAGAAGAAACAAAAAAAAAAAAAAAAAAAAAAAAAAAAAGGGGAAGATTGCAGCATTGGTCCTGAAGGTATTTTGCTTCAATAACATGTTGATCTTTAATCTTTAAAAGGAAACAAGTTGGTCCTCAACTTTCAGTTCTTATTGATAAAAATGGTGAAACTGTCATGTGATTCTCGCAACTTAAATCTTGCCTTTTAAAGTGGATTAGTGTCAAAAAATTGAAGTGAAATACGCTATCACGAGAGTTGCGTAATAATTTAATGAAAATTTAGATAATTGTTAGTAATTGTATTATCATAATGAAATATTGAGAATCAACTTGTTGCCTTTTAATTAAGGTTCAAGACCAACTTACTACTAGAATAATATATTAAAGAATATTGAATTTTTTCATAATGAAAGACACCTATATTTTTCAACCATGTTAATATAAGTTACTTATTTTTATAAGTAAAAAATAACTAATTTCTCAGCAAGTTAAGAGTTACTTTTCAAAAAACTGACTTAATTACTTATTTTTAACTGAATAGAAAAAAAGAAAAAATTAAGTGCACACATCAGATTTAAATCTCAATTTCTGTTTCCAGCTTAAATCTAATTATAGTGAAGTATAAGCAACGCGGAAGATTTTTTTTAAGAGTCTTGGTCTTCTCAAGTGGGATGTATAGAGCATTTGGCTAAGCTAATTATAAGTAGAATACCAATATTGAATCAAATAGAATTAGAAATATCCAACTTCTCATGCATTCTCAAGAAGTTTAAGAAACGAGTTAGCAAAAATAAAAGATTACACAATTCTCCAAACAACATAAATAACACAACTGAATTAAAGAGACATAAATAATGTTGTGCACAATAGTTGTACTGAGTTCTTGTAAATTGTGGTTGCATCATCATCTAGATTATAATCATTTTGACATAGTCAAGGTCAGGCTAAATAAAAAAGAAAAGAATTTCAAAATGATCAAAACTTTTTATTTAAATTCTACCTATAATACAAATAAGAAAAAACATAAAAATCAAAATATTATAGCCAAGGGAGGGCCGGGCTCAGAATCTTGGCTCTGTCCGAAGAGCAAATTAAGTCTAAACAAGTCAACTCACTTTAGATATGTGTTCTTTATCTTTAAGTCAATAGTACTCTTTTTTTTTTTTTTTTTTTTTTTTTTTTTTTTAAATATACGGCAACGAATATTTCAGACTTTTAGCAAAAGATTTTGCATAATATGATATACTTCAACTAATATCAATATTAAGCATGTAGTTATAAAATATTTGATAGTACTAAAAACTTTTGCCACGGTAAAACTAACGTTAAGATATTGTAATAGATGCAATTATCGATGTTGTCGAATAGGGAGCAATTGATAGCTGTCATTTGGCGGGGTTTAAGTTGGTTGTCATTTGACTTTCTTACGATAATTCCTCGGTCAAATTTTGACTATTCTTCCTCTTATCTTGTCTTCCCTCCATTTCTCAGTCCAAAAGAAAAGCATAAAAACCCTGTCCTAAACCACTTATTAAATATTCATTTCCTTTTTCTCATTCTCACCTAAATTTGTATGGTTCTAGAAAAAAAATGTCAATATTTTCATTTTTTTAAGTATTTTACAATCTCCTACGTTGTTAGCATAATCCGATGTTTGCATTCCTTTGTTAGTCTGGACTTCTTTCCACTTCCTATTTGTGACTTGCAAATGGAGAATTCAGGTGATTTGGAGTTGCAAAATCTGATAAATGAACTAACTCAAGGGAGGGAACTGGCTAAACAGCTCCAGGTTAGTCTCACTACGTCATCTTCTTCAGACAAAACACGCGATTTCTTGATTCAAAGAATCGAAAATTCGTATGAGAAAGTGTTATCCATACTCAACAACGGCACTGATCTTGATCGAGAATTCAAGGATCGGAACGCGTCTAGGAAGAGGTAAGTTGTATCATGCAAGTACGTGCGTGCTTAATAGTTTCACGTGATTGTAATGTACAATTACAAGTTCCCACATTTGGATAATTTTGTTAATATTCGCGTCGCAATGTTGCAGAAAGGCTATGCCCACGTCCACAAAGAAAGTTCAGTTATGTCCAGGGATAGGACTAGAAGAACAGCTTGATGATGGCTATAGTTGGAAAAAATACGGGCAAAAAGACATCCTTGGAGCCACATATCCAAGGTACATAGGAAAGATTGAAAATTTCTTATTATTAGGTAAAGCTATGTATCTTTTTGAGTACTCCTTAAGTTGGTCCATGATAGTATACAAATTTTTCGTTATATTTAATCGTACGTGTATTATGTCACCTTAACACATTTTTCTTAAATTAATTTATTGATTCTTGTATATATCTTTACAGAGGCTACTATAGATGCTCACACGGAAGTGATCAAGGTTGCCTAGCTACAAAGAAAGTTCAAAGATCCGACAATGATCCAACGGTTATTGAAATCACGTACATAGGAGGGCACACATGCAGCCATGTTTCTTGTTCAAATCCACCACCAGCATTACCTCAAAATTGCATCTTCCCGGATACTATAATGGGTAACGACGTCTTAGGTACGTTCATGTCTCCTCCAATGTCTGAATCAAATTATTTCACGGTTTCTCCTACCCTCATGAGTAATTATGGAGGATATCAAAATGCACTTTCTTCAGAATCTCAACTCATTACTCCATTCGCTCCATCGCCTACAATATCTTTTGGTACAAACATTCCTAATGTTGGTTTAGATCACTTCTCATTTGGTCCATCGGAGTTTGACTCGAACTTTCCCTTTGGCGATTCTGGATTCTTTCCTTAACGTATATATTAAACACTGAGTTAGATTAAAGAGACGAAGTAAGAAGAGCCCTATGAAATTATGGTCTCATTACGTTAAATATATATCGACACTACATATTCAGTATAACAATTTTATGATTCCTCTTTAGTCTATGTTTTTTCTCTATTACATTCGATCTTAGGCAGTGTAGTAAAGTTGGTATTTTGTAAGAAGTTTGCGATTGATATATTATGTTTTTGTTGACAATATAATTATTCATAAATAAATGTTTTCTTAATCTATTGGTTTGAATTTATTTTACGATGTGATTTAGAGTATATTTAGTAAAAAAATTTGTAGATTATAAACAGTAAGTTCTACGAAATGTGTAGATAAAAAATGAATAAAAGTTGTGGATCCTACAAAATGTGTAGATGAAAATAATGCTTGACCGATTTATAAATACTTATAATCACACAAAAACATACTTATAATATGATGCTAGGACGTACACAAACCGTGACTCCAATTCGTCAATTCTATATAAAAAATGAATTCCCAATTAAATTTTAATTTAACCCAAAACTTAATAACATGGGATTAATTTTAGTGGATATTACACCCACTACTTAACAATACTAAAATAATTCTAAATCTAACAACTTAGCTTATTTATTTTAAAAATACTACATTTTTAAAAATAAATTAATTATTTTAATATTCAATTAATAATGGATGAAAACAGTTTTAAAACCGTAAATTACATATTACCAATTTAACATTCCTAGATTTACGCACCTTCTACAGTGAAAATACCCCAACCGTGAAGAAACCTCCCCATTATCAAACATGTGCAAGTTTTTTCAAAATCTCTGCAAATCTTCAACCGGAAGTCCTAAATCGTAGTTCATTTTTCAACATTTTTCATCTCCTTTGAACAATGGAGACTCCAAGCCGTAGATTGACAATGTTGAAGGGAGCGTCATCTAGTGGAGAAAATAAACCAGAGTTCAATGTTTACAATCTTCGGCGAATAACCTTCTCCACACCCACTAAAGATTCCAAAACGAAAGAGATAAGGAAGATGAAGGGCAATCTAAAATCAATTAGGCGAGAGAGAAATCTGTATGAAACATTTTTTTATTATATAATATGTATCTATAGGTCTCATTACAAAGATTACATTGTATATATTAAAAGAATTTGTTGAAATTTAGATTTGGTTTTAAATTTGTAGAATAGATTATAACATTCTCTTTTAATATCAATGTCGATCTTTGTTGTTACAAATGATATAGTGTATGAATGGTTGATACGGATGTTAGGAATGATATTGTGAATCAATTCGATATAGATGCTACAATTGATATTTTATAACAATTAATATATTCTTGAATATGTTACTGATTGAGTTATGTTATTAAATCATGAGTTAAATTTGTTCTCACCGTTACATTCTGATGTTACAATGTGTCAATTTGTTTTAGAGTCCAGTATGTATGTAAATACGAGGGAAATTGGCGCAAATGGTCCCTAACGTATCATGTTAGCGAGCAAATGGTCCCTAACCTTTCATTTTTGGCGCATAACGGTCCTAATCTATCCATTTAGGTGCGAAAATGGTCCTTATGGATGGATTAGTTAAAAAATCCGTTAAGCAATCTTTCATTTTGGTGCAAAATGGTCCCTATCAATGTTTTTGTCTTTATTTGTGGGGTAAAATTGTCAAGTTACATATTTCTTTCAATTGGCGCAAATGGTCCCTAACCTTTATCTTTTTTCGCGCAAAATGGTCCCTAATCTATAATTATATTTTGGTGCACAATTAATTCTTATTTGATGAAAAAGACAAAAATATATTTACTTTTAATTAAAAAATTTGCAATTGGATTCTTAACCTTTAAAAAAGTTAAAATGAGTCAGATACTTTAATTTTTTATTAAAAAAAAATTAAAGAAAAACTAACAAATTGACAATATACTAAATTATTTTGTATATTTTATGAACTATTATAAAATAACTAAAATTGAAATCATAATTATTAACGAGTGTGCTAATTAAAATTATTTTATTGTTATTAAGTAATCATATTATTTAAAATTTAAAATTTAATTTTATCATCGCAAAATAAAAAGAAAAATAAATTTGTCACAAATAAATTTTTTAATTATGCTCAACCCAACTCGATTTTATACGATCTCATATTTACTGAGTCAATCCAACCCACTTTTGAGCCACAAAGAAACTGGACCAGTTTTATTTTAAAATTTAATTTATTTTTGAATTTAAAAAAAAAAAAAGGTTTCACCCCACCCCACCACCACCCACCACCACCACCACCCCACCCACCCTCAACCCAACCCCAACCCCAACCCCAACCCCACAAAACCGCACCGAAGGGAGGGAGAAATCCTCCTTCCTGGTCACCGCGAAACCGTGAGGAAACCCCCGGTTTTGCTGTCGTCATTGCGATTGGGAGAAATCCCTCATTCGCCGCGACAATGTGTCGCAGCGAATAGGGGGATTTCTCCCCTAATCGCTTCTGAAACCAGAGGATTTCTCCCCAGTTTCGCGACCGGAAGGTAGGGGCTCGACTACGACCGAGGAAGGGATTTTCGACGGCGACCCGGGGGGGGAGAAATCCCCTCCCTTCCGGTCTGGTTTTGTGGGGGTGGGGGGGGGGGGAGGGTGGTGGTGGTGGTGGTGGGGTGAATTTTTTTTTTTTTTTTAAATTCAAAAATAAATTAAATTTTAAAATAAGACTGGTCCAGTTTCTTTGTGGCTCAAAAGTGGGTTGGATTGACCCAGTAAATATGAGATCGTATAAAATCGAGTTGGGTTGAGCATAATTAGAAAATTTATTTGTGACAAATTTATTTTTCTTTTTATTTTGTGATGATAAAATTAAATTTTAAATTTTAAATAATATGATTACTTAATAACAATAAAATAATTTTAATTAGCACACTCGTTAATAATTATGATTTCAATTTTAGTTATTTTATAATAGTTCATAAAATATACAAAATAATTTAGTATATTGTTAATTTGTTAGTTTTTCTTTTAATTTTTTTTAATTAAAAAATTAAAGTATCGGACTCATTTTAACTTTTTTTAAAGGTTAAGAATCCAATTGCAAATTTTTTTAATTAAAAGTAAATATATTTTTGTCTTTTTCATCAAATAAGAATTAATTGTGCACCAAAATATAATTATAGATTAGGACCATTCGAGCGTTTAAAAAGGTAAAGGTTAGGGACCATTTGCGCCAATTGAAAGAAATATGTAACTTGACAATTTTACCCCACAAATAAAGACACAAAACATTGATAGGGACCATTTTCTTGCACCAAAATGAAAGGTTGTTTAACGGATTTTAACTAATCCGTCCATAAGGACTATTTTCGCACCTAAATGGATAGGTTAGGGACCGCTATGCCAAAAATGAAAGGTTAGGGACCATTTGCGCACTAACATGATACGTTAGGGACCATTTGCGCCAATTTCCCTAAATACGAAATTGTTGAAGTTTATAGTTGGTTTTGGTGTTGTAATATTTGTAACAGATTCTTTTTGATATTATGGTCTGATACAGATGTTATAAATACTATAGTGTATCACTGTTTGATACATATGTTAATATGTTACAGATGATATGATGTTATTTTACCCAGCACATGTTACATGTATTTGTATTCTCTACTACTGAAGTTACATATGTTGCAACTGATATTATCATGACTTTTAATATATATCATGATTGTTAATACGAAATTTGTTGAAGTTTATAGTTAGTTTTGCAGTTGTAACATTTGTAACAGATTCTTTTTAATACATATGTTACAAATGCTATAGTGTATCACTATTTGATACATATGTTACAAACAACATTCTGTATCACTGAATATGTTACATATGATATTATGTTATTTTACCCAACACATGTTACATGCATTGGTATTCTTTACCACTGACGTTACATATGTTACAACTGATAAAATCACGAGTTTTAATATGTATCATACTGAAATGTAACATACACAGATGTGCTAAATGTAATAAGCAGTTTCGCAAACCAGAAACTTCTAAATGTTACAAGATCATAACATGAAAATAATGTAACATATGCAAATGTTCTCACTGTAACATAAACACAAAATATCATGAATTTTAAGATTTTTTTGTAACATTTATTTTAGAGTGATGATAACAAAAAATAATATGTTACCAACATCTAAATGTAACATATGTAAATGTAACACACGCAAATGTAACATACGAAAATATAACATGCGCGATTGTAACATATACAAATGTTTTAAATATAATAGACGTCTCTGCAAACCAGAAACTTCCAAATGTTACAAGATCATAAATGAAATATAATGTAACATGTGCAAATGTTCTCATTGTAACTTAAACATAAAATATCATGAATTTCAGAAATTTTTTGTAACATATGTATTCAAATAAAGAATTTTTTGGACTGCTACATATAATCACATCTATTCAAAATCAGATTACATATATTTGGATTGATAAACATGTTACAATAATTAACATTATGTAATTATTTTGATAAAAAACGTTATGTTCTTCACGTTCTGATTTTCTTCACTGCATCTTCTTCACGGACAAATTTTTTTCACGGACTGATCTTCTTCGCCGAATGATGTTATTAATGGATGTTTGCCTGATTTTCTGCAATTTTTTGTTTTATAGTTGGACAAAGAATCAATTGGGATATCTAATTTAATGGAAAAATCGGAAAATCCCCCTTTTTCAGCTTACCGTTATAGCTGGTAATTATGGCTGGTAATTAATATATGAAAATAGAATAAATATATTTAAAAAACAGTATTTTTGGAATTTCTGCAACAGAATAAACTTTTTGGAACTATTTTCATAATGTGGCTCATTTATGAAAAAATTCCTTAATTTTACATCAGAGAAGGACATTGCATAAAATCAAATTAAAAGGGTAATTGACAAAAGTAGCACAAAAGTTTCTAGTACTGTTTTGTGAATTTTTCCAAATAAATATTCGATCTTAAAAGATGCATAATACTGATCTATGCTAAAATATTGTGATAATACTAAAAAAGAATTAATCCAACATGCCTTAAAATACAAAGGATCAAATCTTAAAGATGACATTTTTGAATATTATACAATTTATTTACGAGGCAAACTGAAAGTTTAAACTTACAAAAGTTACATTAGCTCAAAAATGGGAAAAAATAAAAATAAAAATAAAAATCTACCTACCAATATTTTTTTTTTAAATTTTTTTATTTCCTTGATATGAGTGGATAATGAGTTTTTAATTTTTTTTAATTTTTTATTTTCTCTACTTGAATAGAGAGTATCTCTTGACCTAGGTCGAAAAAAATAAAAGAATGAAAAATGAAAATTTCTCAACCTAGTTTGAATAAATTATTCATTATTGATTTAGCAATGAAGTGGAAAATGACGTATTTTTCTCTTAAAGGTGACAAAAAGAAATGTTTTAAAAGGTAGGTAATATGAAAGTTTAGAAAGAATACTAAACGACGTTAACAGTCTCATTGTAGTGCTATTTAGTTATTTCCACTCTAAACTGTTGAAAGTTCCCTTCAAATGGGTTGGGCGGCCCATGAGTGGGCAAATCTTGGATGAACTTAAAAGAGTAATTTCATGATAAATTTGCATCCAATTATTTATTGTTGGGTGGTTATATTCACACTACAATTTGTTATAAGCGCATTATATTTTAATTGTACTTAAGATTTTAAATAATTTGCACTTTTGGTCTCCAACCTTTTCAATTTGTAACAAATATATCTATAACTTTTTTTTTAGCACCAGTCATCTCCAACCTTTTATTTTTTTACAAATCACGTCCAATTTTTTGCAAATCACATCATCATTGACATGTTTTGACAGTTTTACTCTCTTCTTTAAATAAACAAAAATAAAAAAGCTAAAAACAACAAATAAAATAAAATAAAATTACAAATGAAGTCCCATAACTTTTAAAAAAATATAAAAAAATATCACCACCCCAACCACCCCAAATACATAGAGTTCCAATCATCCAAAACAAATGAAAGAATATGAGACAAAAGAGTTCCAACTGCCCAGAACAAATGAAAACTAGTTTCGCATTAGTTTTAGTAAAGCTCAAGTTGCCATAGTTTCGAAAGATTGGCAATCTCCACTGGGATCTCGTCGGTGATGTTATTCATAGACAACTCCAAATCAATCAGTTCAACAAGATTTCCAATCCCTCAAGGGATTTTCCTTCGATGCTGCAATTCAATAATTACAACCAATTCAACTTCGTAAGCTTCACAATCACTTACGGAAATTCTGTCCGATCAAACGGGTTTTCGTCGAGGCTTAACACAGCAAGATTTATCATATTTTCAAGAGAATTCCATGGAAAACTTCCCGAAAATCCACTATGATTTGCAGATAAATACAACAATCCACTGATTGATGAAATTTCTAGGAATGATCCTGAGAAAAAATTGTTGCCCAAGTCTAAATATTTGAACCCTGTACAATTTTTCAATTCATCTATGACTCGGCCATATAGTGAGTTGAACTCGAGTGAGAGCTTTTCCAATGATAGGAGCCTGCATACGGAATCAAAAGGAATTGAACCCGTCAAATTCTTATTGGAGAGTTCAATTTCTTTAACGAAGCCATTGAATCACAGGTGGGTCTGTTAAGTTACATACAGAATTATTGACATCTCAGGAATCAAATACTTTTGTGTTTGACTCTTTGAAGGCAGATTTTATGGTCATAAGGGCTTGAAGCTCGTCGGAGGCGACAAAAGAGAGGAGAGAAGAGGGAAAGAAACTGAAGTAAATGCTGGAAATTGATTGCCGACGATATACCAGGTGAATTAGTTTGACTAATAAAAAGAAATATTCTATATGGAATGACTTAAAACAGCACAATTTTATCAGATTGTGGTGTGGTGTGGTGTGGTGTGGGTGGGGTGGGGTGGGGTGGGGTGGGGTGGGGTGGGAGTTTTGGAGAAGGTGAAGTTATTTTGTATGTTTTAGAAGTTATGGGACTTTATTTGTAATTTTTCTTGTTGTTTTTAAGTTTTTTCTATTTTAGTTTATTTAAAGAGGAGGGCAAAATCGTCAAAATATGTCAATAGGGATGTGATTTGTAAAAAAATGAAAGGTTGGGGATGCCTGGTGCTAAAAAAAAGGTTAGGGCTAGATTTGTTACAAATTAGAAAAGTTGGGGACCAAAAGTGCAAATTATCCTAAGATTTTCAACTTTTTGTTCATTATTGCAATTATGTTCTTAACTTTATATCTTCGAATTCTTATCTTCAACTTTCATTAATTAATACATTTCATCATTAATGTAGCTTCTAACGAGATATTTTGTTTACGTGCTCTGAAGTGAGGAAAAAATATTTTATCGTACTTTTGTATTTATTCTTTCTTTAAAAATATGTCAGACAAATAAGTCTTTTTACGAATTTTTAACAAATGTTTTAGACAAAAACTGTTATCAAACACAAGATGTGCTAATTAATTAAAAGTTGAAGAGAAAAATGTGGTAAAAAGAAGTTGGGGACATGAGTGCTATAATTTTCAAAGATTAAGGATGTTAAATGTAATTAAAATGTGGTGCAAAAAATAAAAAATATTGTATGAATATAATTACCCTTTATTGTATTATATTAAAATGATACAAAAGAGAGAATGTAGATAAATTATAAAAATAAAATAAAAAAATAATTAGCACACATTTCGATAGAGATAAATTATAAATTAATAAATAAAAGAAGCACACACATTTTGATGGACTATTTATTGTAAAAAAATAAATAGAGGATGTCTAGCACACTGTCCAAATGTGGACTTGGACAATGTGCAAGACATCTTCTACTTTTTTCTTACCATTTAAACATTTTGAGATAAGATGACACATTTTTTAATACAATTCAGAGTTGTATTGGAGATGCTCTCACTCTGAGTATCGGGAGGGACATGAAACTCAAACCAATATTATTTTCTATGCATACACTATTTGTTCACAACAATTTTACCACACATCATGAGGCACTACAATTTTTATTATCTACATCATATTCTAATTGCAATGAAAACCCCTCAAACTTTGATATTTTGACACTTGTATCTTAAACATTTTTTCGTCATATTTTTATAATTAGCTTTCAATTTATTCTTACATTTTGTCTTAGATGACAATTTTTGTCCAAATATTTTGTTAATGTACATTAAAATGAGGGGCAAATATTTTGTTAAACTTTTGTATTTGTTATTTATTTTGCTTATTTAAAAATACTATCTCACTTCACATATCGAAATGTACCGTTCTTATAGAGATAAACGTGCTTTCACAACTTTTTAACAAGAAATGAAATAGTTGGGGAGAGAAAATGTTCCTTTTTTTAAGATACTCCTGGAAACACATCCAATGGAGACGGGGTGAGGCCTGTAGCTCAGAGAATTAGAGCACCTGGCTATGAACCACAGTGTCCCTCCTCGCCCACAACCAGTCCAAAAGGGAAGTACTTTTCCCACTAAGGGTAGGAACCTCATGATCGGGGATAGCAGACCAAAAGCTAAAGAATTGGATCCCGACCTGAAGACTCTATAAATGAAATTTTATGCCGATTTCATTTCATTCCATTCAAGTAGTACTCGTTGCTTGTTTTGTTGGGTTGGTTGTAAATATTCTTGCATTTATTGCTACTACACTATTCATTCTAGTTTCTACCGCTTTTCTACTTATCATTTATCTAAAAACAATCAGTCAAAATGATTAATTCAATTGAATTTTCAAATGAATTTGAATGAAACTTTCCTTTTGAGTTCTTATAAAAAATGGACGAAGTAAAATAATAAGAATTCCAATTTCGCAGATGTAAATTTTTTTTCCGCCTTTCTAATTAATTTTTTGGACAGAAATAATCATCAAAGACAAAGATAAAACATGCAGATTAATAGATTGATGATAAGAATGTGATAAAAAATAGATAAGAACATAAATGTAAAAATGAGCAATAGTTGAAGACCTTAATTATAATTAAAATATGTATGATTAACAAAAAATGTGGTGTTAATATAATTACATTTTCATAAATAATTCAATCATATTGGGTGGCGTTGTACAATATTTAAAAAAATAAAAATTTAAAATTTATTTATTATAATATCAATATTATGCACTAAATATGTCTATACGTGGCTGGAACCAAATAACAAAACTATATTTTAAATGAGTAACTGGGGAAGTATAATTTTTTTTAAAAAAAACTATTGGGGATGTATTATTAATACCTTTTCTCCCACTCAATGATTCCATATCCAATAATCTAAGGTCAAGAGGTGGCAAAATCGGTCCGGTCTGTGGGTCGATCCATATAATTTGGATTTTTAGATTGGGTTGGACCTGACCCAAATAAAATCGGGCCAATATGGCCCGGCCCATCTAGCCCCTCGAGCTAGTGGGGCCGACCCGATTTTGATTTTGATTTTGATTTTTTTTTTTTTGGCTCCTTAACACTATACACTCATTTAATCATTTTGTAAATAGCCTCAATACATAATCTAAATAATATCAATTTAAAATGATCTAAATCCAAGTCACCAATAAACATTAGTCCAAAATTTTCAAGATCCAACATAAAATTGTTTAGATTGAAATAAAATTTAGTTTAATTTAAGTTTTATTTCAAAATATATTTGGTGTGACAAGTATATTATTTATTTTAAATTTACTCATAAGTAAACTTTTTTAATTTAAGCCAAACATGCTTATATCTCAAAGTAATAAGACTAACACGCTTTTAATATTTGTTTTTTGTAAAGTGTCTACAAATAGTTTATAATTAACAAAAGAAAATTATTATTTTGAAAGAAAATTGACGTTTATCTATTGACTAATACATGAGAGCCCTAATTTTATAAATTAATCTCTTTAAAAATCTCAAAATATATAGTCTAAATTTATTTGAGATTGTATTTGATGTAATGTATTAGACTGTATAAAAAATTTATTTAAAAATAAATAAATAAATAAAATTAAGACTAAGTTGGGCTAATGTACTGGACTTGACTAGCATATTTTTGGCTCGTACAAAACTGGGATGGGCTGGGCTGGTCTAGTCCAGTTTCATGCGTAGCCCTGCTCTGGCAAGTTGGGCTGGCCCAACCCAGTCAATTTGTCAGTTCTAGTCATGACCAATGGCAATAGGCATGTGAAATTAAAGATTTATGTAATAAAAATATATTTTTCCTTCCAAAGTGAAACAAAACTTTCTCTAATCTAAAAAGAAGAGTAAATTCCACTAGGATCCCTAACATTTTGCAAGTTTAAGTGGTGATATAGCACCCACAATAGGCACTAATTATGTTATTCACTGTCCACGTGACACTCTTGCAAGTTTAAGACCCATGTTCCAAACACTATTTATTCACTCACGTTCCTAGTATATTAGAGTGCATAAAAGAAAAGTTCTAATTTGTAATTTTTATCGACAATTTTAATTCAAATATTACAATGGATGTGCTAATTATCAGTCTTCGGCTATTGGCATCGGTGAGTAGAGTTTGGAGCTGGTGGGTAGATTTTGATGCAGTCGAAACCTGTTGAGCCGAGCTTGGTGGCCGGCCGTCATCTTTATCGTATGCTTTAATATTGTTATCTTTAACAATAGTGTGATATTACATATGAAAAAAATAAAAATCTTTCAAGCATGTGATGGAAGTGCTAAGAATACAAGTAAATATCCATTAGTTTTGCACGTAGTTTACACTTTCTTTTAATAGGAGCAAATTTGTTAATTATAAAATAAATAATAAAAATAAAAAGTATCATATTCTTTAATCCATCCTACCACATCCATCAACATACACTGCCATCACTGCTATGCCACTGCCACCTCCACCTCCACCTCCACCTCCACCTCCAAGCCAGTGCTGAACCGGAAAGGACTTCTTCTCCCTCATTTATGCTATTATGATAGATTAGGGAGGGTGGGGACTTGTCCCCTGGTGGTGGTGGTTCACTAGTAGCGATGTGTGTTAATTGTTTTGGTGGAGTGGGGTGAGTTGAAAAATATGATTTTTATTTTTTAAAAAATTATTATTTATTTTATAATAGATAAATTTGCCCATTATTTAATGAAGAGTGTAAATCACGTGCAAAATTAATAGACATTTTCGATATATTCCGTCCTAAATGACCATTTGCGCATATAAAGACATTTTCGAGGCTTTCCGTTAAAAATATAAAGTTAAAAACGGAAAAAGTAAGGTAAACATATGTTAGGGACCATTTATGTGAATTTCCCTATCTTATATTGTATTGTCTGCCTTTCATATCACGAGATAGTTGATTACTAAACAGTATTACCGCAGGACACCATCTAAATCACGAGATAATTTATTACTGAGCAGTGTTACAGTGGGAGTGGGTGTAATTGTGGAGCAGTGAAAGTAAAAGTTTTACTCAAAAGAATCTTTACCAGCTTTTAATTTTTATACCAAAAGTACAAAAACATAAATATTCTTAAATTCCAGTAGCTATAAATCTCACTGTGTATCTCTCTCCCTGTCATTTTCATGTGATATTGTTCTCAAACCCATCTAGAACTAGATCTTGATGTGATATATAGTTTGGTCCCTTTCAAATCACTATTTTTCATACAAAAATATTTCTTGTTTTGTGAATTGATCCGTGTATACTTGTTGTTGTAGTTATTCTTTTTGGTCCCTTTTTTTTTTTTTAAAAAAAAATTAGTTACTTGATAGTCCAGAAACTGCTAAACTACATGTTTAACTAAGTTTATAAGTCATTTTTAAGTAACTTCCATAACTAGTTTATAGTTCGTAATTATGTTTTTCGTGCAAGAAATCCGACTTTAACATCTTGTTGTGGTTTGTTTGATTCTAACTGCGACGGTAATAATTAGATTTTCATGGAACTATTAAAAGGTTGGCATTGTTAAGAGAAGTATTTCTTGTTCTTATATTTTGATTATTATTTTTATATTTAATTAATGTTAAATTTTACCCTTAACAAGAACCATCTAATGAATGTACATGCTAAGCTTGTAAATAGAGGGACAAATTTTTACTACTTTTGGCTACTCTAGGGTGTTTTTGATTGACCAATTTTTTATGGAAAATGTTACATTCATGAAAAACAATGTAACATCTATGGGGTGTTTGATTGCAAAAAATTAATTTTCAATAAATCACTTAAAGCATTTTTAGCCACTTTTTGTCAAATTCTTTTTTTTCCACTTTATATGAAAATGTTTTCATTTTCCACTATTTTCCATGAATCAATAAAAACAATTTTTTTTGTCAATATTGTCTAAGGGAAAATTTAATAATAGCATTCCCTAGTCTAAGAAGAGTAATTAACAGAAATTATCTTTTCAAATCATGAGACAATTATTTAATGATTATTGAACACTGTGTAAGTAAAAGTTTATAGTCAGAGAATTTTTACCAGGTTTTTACTTTTTATAACAAAGTACAAAAACATGAATATTCTTACATTCGAGTATCTACTCTCAATCCCATTTATATATCCATTCTATCTTTGCATAAACCTCACTTTGTGTGTGTCTCTCTCCTTCTGGAAATAATCTACATTCTTACCCTTTGCCCAATTGCCCTTTCCCCTCTTCACTCCAATGTCATTCTCCTGATATTTTTCCTCAAATCCATGCAAAAAAACACATCTGAAAATAGATTTTGATGTTGATAGTTTGGTCCCTTTTCAATCAGTTCATACACTTGTTATAGTTATTGCTTTTAGACCTTCTTTTTTCCTTCATCTTTCCGGCGAGCAACAAATTTGGCCTCTCCCCCCGGAAAAGCATGTTCAGTTAAGCTTATCAGTTACTAAACATGTTCGAGCTTTTTTAAAAGTCTTTTACTTTATTTTCCAAAAAGTTCTAATTACTTTCTACAAATCAGTCCACATTTTCTGTAAGCTGTTTTCAAATGGATGGTGATAATTTATCTGATTTTTTTGAGGATTCTGAGTTTGGTACTGAAGCCAACCTTGGCTGGGGCGGGTGTGGCGCGGCGTCTCCGGACGATATATTCAGTATTCTTGAGGCTCTAGATGGGGTTTCAGACTTCAATTCTGAAGTGGGATTATTGGTTTCTCAAAAGTCTAATTCTTCAAGTGTTTTTCAAAAATATGAAACTGAATTTGAAGCTTCGCCAAAATGCAAGAAACAGAAGGTGATTGCAACTGCTTCCATGGATGGACAAGAAAGAATATCCCATATAACAGTGGAGAGGAACAGAAGGAAGCAGATGAATGAGCATTTGACTGTCTTGCGTTCTTTCATGCCTTCCTTTTATGTCAAAAGAGTAAGTGTCCTAATTACATTCTTGCTTTCTACTTTTCCTTAAACTTCATTTTGGGTGGCTTCTTTTTATCTTATTTCGTCAATCAAGAGTGATAACTTTGAAATAAGCAACCTTCTTTTGTCGAAGAAGCAACGCCAAATATGCCCAAATATGCTCGTAAATTCGAGAACTTCAAATATTTCATGTTACAATATTAGAAGTTACTACATAATTTTATTATTATTATTTTTATAATATTGTCTAATACTGTCAAGTATATCTTACAACGGTCAAGTCTACCATAAAAAACACATAGTAATTGTATTTCTAACACTTCTATTTTTGAATAGGCCGATCAAGCGTCAATAATCGGAGGAGTTGTCAATTACATCACTGAATTACAGCAAGTTCTACAATCCCTAGAAGCCAAGAACCAAAGAAAAGCTTACACACAAGTTTTAAGTCCTCGTTTGGTTTCACGTCCAAGACCCTCACCCCTTAGTCCAAGAAAGCCTCCATTGAGCCCCAGATTAAACCTACCCATAAGCCCAAGAACCCCACAGCCAAACAGTCCCTACAAAACCTGGCTACATTCACCAACCAATTCTTCTTCCAATTCCTCCATGAATGACAGTGTCACTGTACTTGTCGCAAATTCAAAATCAGCAATTGCTGACGTGGAAGTCAGATTTTCATGTCCAAATGTACTGCTCAAGACTGTTTCTCCAAAAATTCAAGGCCAAACAGTGAAGATAATTTATGCACTTGAAAAACTGTCCCTGGAAATCCTCCATGTCAATGTCAGCACAGTTGGGGAGACAATGAGAAATTCTTTTACTATTAAGGTAATTCAAAATAAGCTCAAATGCAACTTACTTTCATCTTGTTATGTTCTTTTTTTTTTTAAGTTCAAGAAATCGAAATTTATATATTGTAGAGTTAAAATGACAAGCTACACACACTTTTGTTTTTCCGCTTGTCTATACGTGTTTTTTGAATCATTTCATATCTACAAGTTTAAGTTGTTCAAAAAAAAAAAAAAAAAGACAACACATTAGCATCTCCAATGCAACCGTGGATTACACTAAAAAATGTGCCAAATTATCATAAATTACTTAAATGGTAAAAAAAAAAGTGGAAGATGTCTAGCACACCGTCTACATTTAGACGGTTCCATTTATTTAATGTCTATGGAAATGTGTGTAAACCCTATTTTATTTTAAATTTTTATAATTTATCTCCATCGAAATTTGTGTTAATAATTCTTTAATTAAAATTTTTAATTTATATACCAATATATCTTATACATGTGGAACACAATTTTTTCAATCCACATCTCCATTGGAGATGCTATTCTCTCTATCTCTATTTTATTTGCCACATATACAATAATCCACATTGTTATATTGGAGATGCTTTAAAGTTATTTAAATGTACTATTGGGAAGAAGCGTTTTCACTGAAAACTAGGACGTTTTTTATTTTGCTTATTCATTATTATTTTCCAAAAATTATTGAGGTGTTCTTGTTTTATAAATAAATTATAAATAGTGTTAATCAATATTGTATTGAAGCTAATGATTGAATAATGTCTCCCTTTGTAGATTGGAATTGAATGCCAACTTAGCGCAGAGGAACTCGCTCACCAAATTCAGCAAACATTCTGCTAATTAGTTCATCAATACCTGTGCTTTGTTTAGTACATCGAGGTAGACATGACTGAATACTATAATGAACGAATTTTTTACGTGTTTACCCCATCCCACTCGACCAAACGCTTCTCTCTCCTGCCTTCGCGCACAAATAGATTCACTCCCTCAGTAGAAATAAAATCAAAGGTGGTAAAACATCAACCACCATTGCTGTTATTGATGTAGTTTTAGATCAGCCATGACTTGTATTTGCATTTCTCATTAGCATTTTTTTAATAACATTATTCTACTTAATTTGAATTTATTTTAGTTTCTTGGTTTCAACGTAGTAGTGTTATTAATGTTTCAAAAATTGATCTAAACGTTAACTTTCATATGGTGAAGAGTCAAAGGGATTAAAAAAAATGTAAATAAACAAATAAATAAACAATATGTCCACAAATATGCTCATTAATGAAGTGAAGCAGCAAATTCGGTGGATACAGCCACAATTTTTTTTTTCCAATTTACTACTAATTAATGATAAAAATATTAATGGGCAAACTAACTAAAAAAGAAAGAAGAAGTAGACATAATATTATTAATTATACACAGTAAATTCTCCCTAGAGTGATACTCTATATATATAAGCAGTTTTGATCTCCTAAGTATCGTACTTAGCTTATGCTAAGAGCATCTCCAATGCAATCGTGGATTAAAAAAAAATTCTGCAATGTAAGCAAAATGGACAATATTTAAAAAATTGTCAAGCACTCTGTCAAGCAGACGCGGCACGGCAGGAAAAAAAAAAAGACAACGTCACACTCCGTTAGACAATTTCTTATGTAGATTTAAATTATCTATGCATATTTAAATGTAATCTAGTATTTATTTTAATACAATAAAATCTACCTAGATAGCAATACATAGAATACATTGGAGACCAAATTTGAATTTGAATGTCTATTCCTTAGACATCAATGCCACGTAAATAACAATCAATATAATTAATGCATTATAGATGCTCTAAGTACCATGCTTAGGTGGTAATTAATTAAAACTAATTAAATTTATTTAGAAGCACCGTACCTAGGGTTAATAGACAATTATTTAATTAATTTCACATTCAACTAGAGACCCCTCTAAATATACATGCTTTAAGTTTTTGTTTTTATTTTTTTAAATTTAGTCTTCACTACTTAAATTTATTTAGAGGCACCGTATACTTAGCATTAGGAGTGAATTATTTAATTAGTTTCATATTCAGTTAGAGGTGCCTCTTAATACAAAGTTCGGTGCCTCTAAATAAATTTAATTAGTTTAAATTAATTAATAAAGACTAGATTTATATAAAAAAAAAAAAAAACTAAAAAAATATATCGTTAGAGGTGGGCCTCAATTAATTGAATGTGAAACTAATTAAATAATTGCCTCCTAATGCTAAGTATGGCGCCTCCAAATAAATTTAATTAGTTTTAATTAATTAATGACGATTAGATTTATATATAAAAAATATATACATTTTTTTTATAAAAAATATTAGAGGGTCCTCAAATGTGAAACTAATTAAATAATTGTCTCATGCTAACATTGTCTCTAAATAAATTTTTTTTATCTTAAGGTCTCTAGAATAGTGATTTATTCTTTAGAGTTATTACTACATACTCTTAAGATGACTTTGCATATTCTTCTGTCTATCTCTTTTATCAATGTATATATCTTATATTTGACATACTACATTAATTAATTATTAATGTAGTCTATCCTTTTCTTCTATACCACTTGCACTAAAGATTCAACTCAAAAAAAAAAAAAAAAAAAAAAAAAAAAAATCTAAAATCTAGTTTGATTGCACATAAAAATTTAGAAATTTCGAACCTACTAAAATAACTTTAGAACTAATAGATTCACCCCAACCACCTAATTCGCCCAAAATATTTTGTTTTCATTTTTAATTTAAACATTTAATATCGGTTCCACACCAATTCAATTCTTTGGCCTTTCACGTTTTCTTAATGTCCAAACCAATTTTTAAAACACTATTTTATAGTTCCTAACTGTTTTCGTGCAAGAAATTCGAATTTAGCATCTTGCTCTTGTTGGTTTGATTCGAACTGCGACTAATTAGATTTTCATGGAAGTATTTTAAAATCCCAATTTTGTTAAGCAGAGTACTTTAGCCCTTATATATTAATTAATACTTTTATATTTAATCGATGTAAAATTCTACCCTTAACAAGAACCACTTAATAATTGTTGGTACATCGTAATATACATTTAGCTTGTAAATAGAGTTACATAATTTCTACTTTTGGCTACTCTAATTTCTCTTGCAATATTGTCTGCTCACACCTATATATTTATTGGGAAAAATTAATTATAGCATTCCCTAGTCTACGAGTAATTAAGTTTCACGAAGATTTTGCACGATTCTAATTTATTGCATAGATATCATAGGGTTTCAAGTTTGGACATTCTCATTGTCTTTTTAACCTAGAGGACTAGCTAGAGACAAGTCCCCTTACTATTGTTCTGCAATGTTAGATAGGTGTCAAAGGGAGGGGGGGGGGGGTAGGGAATAGGGTTTACATTTCAACATTCTCATTGTCTTCCTAAACTAGTTCCTACGTTTAAAAAGGTTCAGTAATATTTGTCATTAACCTTGAAGTACCAGCAATGGAAATTTACACTATTAGTCTTCAATTTATTTTACCCAAGTCGGTAAAAAGGAGAAAATTGGTCCCTAACCTTTCATTATACTTATACAATCGAGCTTCAATAATCTTTGTTAAATGAAGCTAGATTTGACTTCCCAAATTAAATTGTTGTTCAAAAATTTGAAATGATATGATATATATTTTCATGAGAGTCACATAATAACAATTTAATGAAGACGTAAACAAATTTGGTTGTTGAAGATAGATTGTGCCATTATAATTAAAGATTGAAGATATATTTGCCTTCTTTTAAAGGTGGTCCAACTGCTAGGACGAAATTTTCCTAGTGTGAGATGATAAAATTTTTTTTTTAATGAATAGTTTTTTTTTTTTTTTGCAATTAGATTTTCGCATAGATGCCAAAAGATATAAGAGAAGGACACAAAATTGCTAAAGAATGTATTAATGATATATAGAGTGGGGAAAACTACTAATAAAAGAAACCAACGTAATATTTTGTTTATAAAAAGAATAATGTAAAATTTTAGAATCTATAAATTATATATTATTCTTTTAGTGAACAATTGACATTTTAATTATGTAATCTAAAAACTTAAATCATTAAAAAATAAGATACATTTATCTATTTAAATATTATATTCAACACTTCCTCTAAAATTATATATCTATTAAAGACCTAATTTTAGACGATTTATCATTAATAGGTGACTTTGAGACATGACTTAGAGAATCTCCAATGCACTTCATCTTAGAGGCGAAACTAGAAAATTTTCTTTAGGTGGGCAAAAATTGACAAAAATTAAGTGGCCAAAAAAATTTGAAATAATATAAGACTAATGAAAATATTTCAATACATTGCTACAATTGTTCCCTACACGTTTTTATACTTTGAAAGCATTGTATAATTACATCATTATCAATTTCGTGAAATATATCATTCTCAACCCAAATCTCTATTTCCTTTCCTTTCAAACAATCCTACTAACACTGCTAGATTTCTTTCTATCAATATTTTTCTTTTCAATAACAAATGGAGCCTTCTTATATAAAAATCTTTCCATAATTGTTGACATTAAAATCAATAATATTTAAATAAGTAACAAAACAAATCGACAAAGCACAACAATAGAATATATGCTGACAATGCAACAAAATTGGCCAGCAAGGCACATGAATCCAATAATATTATAATAAGTAGATAAATCAATAAAATAAGTCGACAAGGCAACAACAATCATCCAACAATTTGATTTACATATAAATTATTATCAATAACAATTAGCAAATATACATATTTTGAAAATATAAATAAATAAATAACTAGAAATATACAATTAGATGAAACAATATGGCTAATTTAGTAATTTACAGAGACCATTGAACTTGTGATAAATGTATTTATTATTAATTAATTAAGGTAATCTCTCTCCATTTCTAATTTATATAAATGCTAACGGATTTAAGGCTGATTTAGGAAGAAATTACCTGGACTTATTTCCTTTGAAATAATTACCACGAACTCACGAATGGAGCAAGTTAAACATTTTTCTCCTCTCTCTTCGAACTGGCTAGTTGGGTTAATGGATTAAGGGATGATTTTTGCTTATTGTAGAATGCAGCGAAAATTAGAAGCAAGTTGAAACAGATTATGGCGTGGTAGTTGGTAGAGATGCACACTGAAGGAAGAGAATAGCTATCATGGGCCTGGGACTTGGGTCAGTAGCTGAATTAAAACGTGAACTTGGGGCTATTTTGAGTTGAAACTTGAATTAAATAATTTGAGTTGTTATTTGGGCTAATTTACATTTTTGTATTTGAGCTTGGGCCATTTGGGTTTGGGTTTGAGAAATTTTTCAAAATCTTTGCGTGGTCAATTGACCCCTTTTGTCCTTTGGTAGCTTCGCTCTTTTCGTCTATTGTTTTTTAGACGTGTCACATAAGCACAAATAGATAGAGTTAAAAAAAAAAAAGCTTTCTCCAATACATGCTGACAAGGACTCCGTCTAATTGAGGTGGTATATACAAAAGTAGACTCCGTCTAAATTTAGACGGAATGACTCAGCAAATTTAAATCAAACTTAATATTTTATTAAAAAGAAAAAAAGTAGGACGAGGGAAATAGAAATTGAAGGCCCGTCAATTTAAAAAAAAAAAAAACAATGTCACATAAACGGTAATATTAATTTTAGACGGAACTCATTGAAGATGAATTTTTAAGTTGACCGTCTATTCAATAGACGTAGTACACATGCATGGATTGGAAGTCGGTCTATTTTACCTGCCACGTAGATTTCAATAGACAGAGTGTGTTGAAGGTGCTCTTATGTCTTATGTCTACTTACTCAGCTAAATGTTTTATATCTTATCTTCAACATTCTTTATCGTGTAAAGCCTATATTTATATATTTATCAAATTTCTAACACGTGACGAGTTTTTATAAATGAATAACCATCTCACTTATTAAATTATTAGAGAAATGACACATTTATTTACTTTTTTTTTCTAACAAAATTACGTGATAGATATTTTATCTTCTTTTGAAAATTTAAAGTATATCTCAGTTTATATGTATTTATTATTTTCTTGGTATCTTTCCACTAAAAAATAATGTTTTATTTCAATTAAAAGCATTTTCCTTAAAATTTGTAATAATAAATAACTAGATAAAATCTCATCCGGGCAAATGGTCCCATAAAATATACAATGTTCATTGAAAATTGAAGATAGCCAAAGGCTGCAGCCTGCAAGAATGAATGTGATTCAACAGACTCGGACCACTGGGTGAGTCTAATCGCACCAGTAGGTGACTTGAAAAGGGTCTTATTACTAGCTCGAGATTTTAATGCCGAGGGTGGGGCTTCTAATCTATTATCAACTTAAATGATTAATTAAATTGCAAAATCGTACTAAATAATTAATTCTTAACTGCTTATCTGCTACTATATTAAATAGCTATTTACATAAGTAGTAAATAGAAATATATATCTACGTGGGTTTTAATTACTGTTCTAAAAAATCGTCTAGATGTGAGCGTGACCTCCACACCTATCTACACTTCACGCTTTGCTCTCACCTTGTCTTATCTCGCCCTCGAAAAACTTGAAACTAGACCTCCACGTCTAACTACGCTTTACGCTTTTTAAAACATTGATTTTAATACATATACAAAAGAACTTTGTTTTAATTTGTTTTTGTATATCATAATATACCAAATATTGATATTATAATGAATAATAATACTCCGATTTTTTAATTTTTTCATTAACATCACATCTTTCAACTTATTTTTAGACTATATTTCTTAATTTGTCGAAGTAGGTTTTTGATACTATTTTGGAAGTATCCATGACAAACTTAATAGCATATTTTTTGAATTAAAAATTCGTTAAACGATAAATTTAAACTAACAAATCAAAGATGGTAGCTAAAAAATAGATTTAATAATTCTATTTTTTCACTTTTAATTACTATTTCGGTGTCACATCTTTTAGCTTATATTCAGGCTATGTTTATAGGCTAAGCTCTTGGTATCTTTTCAAAGTATTCATGGCAAAATTTCCAACACATCTTTCAAATTGGAAACCGTTAATTGACGAGTTCAAAATAATAAGTCAAAAATGATTATTAGAATTGGATTTAATATTCTCATTTCGTTTTCGTTTTTAAAAGTTAATTTAATTAAAATTTTATTTGACGTCGATTTAACTCGTCTAGCTTGTATAAAATATAAAAATATTTAAAAAATGGGTTAATTACACTAATGGTCCACATTTTTTCAGGTTTGTAACGATTTCATCCCTATTTTTTTTAAGCAGATATCATCTCCATTCTTCAATTTATTCTCACAGATGGTCCTCAAATCACTATTTTGCACTATTCTGACAATTCTTTGACAATTTTGCCACTTGACTTAAATAAATTAAAATGATAAGAAAAAAAAAAATACAATGAAAGTATTGCAATTGGGCCCTTAACCTTTTCAAAAATACAAATAAATCCTAAACTGTTTTATTTTATTAAGATAAGTGTTCTTTTCCAACTCAAAAAGAATCATCTTTTTCCACCCACCACCACCAATTCGGTTTCTCCTATGAAATAAAACACTTCATGTTCCATTTCTTTCTACACAAACTGCATCTCTTCTTCAGGGAAGGGGGACAGGGGTGATCCGGCTAGAAGAATTCGTCGATTTGGCTATGTTAAAAGACTGTATGGAGCTTGATGAAATGCGTGATGGAACTTGATTCTCCAGTGCTTCTTTCACATGAACTGTGAACTGGATTTTCTAGCCTTGTCATCATTTCTTAATAAACCAGAATGTTGAATATTTACTAGCTCGCGCATTTGTACAGTTGATTCGCCTTCAAGTATGAAATTTTCTTGCCTGATGAACTCCTTTAAATTTTACACTAGATGGCGTTCAAATTCTTTTGGTTCCT
This sequence comes from Forsythia suspensa, assembly GCA_023638005.1. NCBI lineage: Eukaryota > Viridiplantae > Streptophyta > Magnoliopsida > Lamiales > Oleaceae > Forsythia > Forsythia suspensa. Next base: position 51,466,180 of record CM042666.1, read on the forward strand.
CGATTTTATCATTGTAACCATATCTCACCACACAACGAAACATTCTGTAGTCTCTTGGCTCAACCTGTTTGAACAAAAATCGTTCCTCAACAACCACTTTACTGATAGGAATGGATTTTACAGAGACGAAAATAATAATTGAATGAATAGATGGAATGTTGGAAATGAAATGAGAAAATATTGGTGGAATGCCTTGTACATGTGGAGGTGGGTGGGAGGGAAAAGATTATACTTTTTGAGTTGAGGAAGAACACTTATCTAATTAAAATAAAACAGTTTATGATTTATTTGTACTTTTGAAAAGGTTAAGAGCTGAAAAGATTAAGGGCTCAATTGCAATGCTTTCATTGTATTTTTTTAGCATTTTAATTTATTTAAGTCAATGAGCAAAATTGTCAAAAATTATCTGAATAGTGAAAAATAGTAATTTGGAGACCATCTGTGAGAATAAATAAAAGAATGGGGATGATATCTGCTAAAAAAAAGAATGAAGATGAAATCGTTACAAATCTGAAAGAATAGGATCATTAATGTAATTAATCCAAACAAATTGAGGTGTTATAACGAGTTTCTAAATAATTTCTTTTAAAAAAAATTAAAATTATGAAAACTTGGGGGGGCAGGATGTCATAAGCCCACATTTGCTTCCGCCAGAGCACATTCTCCCATTTGCATCTCTCTTCCCCTAAACTCGTTGCAAATCAGGAGACTCTTTAGCAGGCCCGATTTTGGGCCGAGGCAAGTGAGACAACTGCATCAAGCCCAAAACCAAGGGGGCCCATTTTTATTTTTTATAAAAATCATTTGTGATTACTAAAGTTGCCCAAAAAAAAAATATTTGTGCAAAAATTTGAAGCCAGCAAAACAAGCAGCATTCCATGAGGACTATAACTATTAGAGCATCTCCAATGCATTCAATGGATTGGAAAAAAAAAGTGCCACATCATCAAATAGATAATGTCTATTAAAAACACTTATCCAATGCACAACGTGGAACACTATGTCAGGCTGACATGACACTAAAAAAATAGAAAATGTGAAATACTCCTATATCTAGACATTCTGTGAGATTTGATGAGTCAGCAATTTTTTTGATTTTTGACTTAATTTTTTAAAATTTTGTTAAGTTGATTAGTTTTATTATTTTTTAATTTAAAAAAATAAATGCCACATAATCAACATTATTGGATTGTAGAAAGAACTCATTAGAGAGAATTTTTTGTCTTCACCGTCTATTCATTCCAAGTAATCTAGAAGTCCGTTATTTAATTGCCACGTCAACCATGATCCATTGAGTGCATGGGAGATGCTCTTATTAAGTAGTGACCAAAAATCGAAGGGCCCCATTTTATTAAAAAAAACATTGAAATACAACCCTCCAAAGAATTTCTACCCATGGCTTGTCAGACTTTGCTTCGAGGGCCTAATTTTTGGACTTTGCGTCGGACCCCAAAAATGTCATAACCGGCTATGACTTTAGTTGCTACTTGACAACCCACGAGTCCCTCAAGGTGCTACAAGTAGAGATGTAGGAGAAGAAATGGGCAGAAGGGGTCCAGGGTCGGGGTGACATAGCGAAAAATGAGAGTGAAGTGGAGGGGAATAGTACTAGTGACATAGTAAGAGTGAGGAAGAGAAAAGACACCACATTGTGAGGTAGGTGAGATTGGGTAGATGTTGGAAATAAGAATTCGATACCGAAAGATTAAGGAAAATAAGTGCTATAGTAATACATTAAGTACAATTAAAATATGGTAAACAAATAAAAAATGTAATATCAATACAACCAACCAAAGTTAGATTATACATTTAATTTAGGAAAAATTTGGGTTGGAACATTTCAAAAATTTCGTGTTTTTGTCCATAACTTTTAAAAGTGGAGTCCTGTTTTATGATTTGTTTAAAGTATGTTTCGTAAAGATTTTTGTAAATTATAAGCGGTGGGTAATGTGTGAATAAAAAGTAGATAAAAATTGTGTCTCTTACGAAATGTATGAATAAGCACATGTTTTGGCATGCTTAAATTATATTTTCAGCTGATCAAATATACTTTTGATCAGCTGAATAAGCACGTGGATAAAAAGTAGATAAAAGTTGTCTCTTACAAAATGTGTGAATAAGCACATGTTTTGGCATGCTTAAATTATATTTTCAGTTGATCAAACATACTTTTTATTCGCACATTTCAAAGGACCCACAATTTATAACTCACTTTTTAACCACACATTCACCAACAACTTATATTATAAGTACTTAAAAAATAATTTCAACACTACCAAACATGCGCTAAAAATGATGTTTAACCAGTTATAAGTACTTATGAACACTAACAAACATATTATTAAATATGTGAATCTAGATTCCACGTGATGAAAATAGTTAATATAGACGTTAAATTCTTAAGCGACTTTTACAGATTATTATTATTTTAAAATAAACCACATAGTGGTGGATTTTATTGAATAAGTAAAATTTTAGATATTCTAAGGCTACAGCCGACCTGATAAGTCCCAAAGTGACCTTAATGGGCACAAGATAAAAAAGAAAACATATATAAATCATAAATGTAAAAGATAAGCCACATCCTACATTAAATAGCCCAAAAGTGGCACGTTGCTGAACTTAAAAGCATCGAAATTGGGCATATGATGCTAGTAGTTACTTTCGCACAATTGGAGTGGCGTAATTGAGCCCAATAGACAATTTATATTTACTTCTCTTGGTAATTTCCTCCTCCTCATCTCCCACATTGTACTCTTCTAACACGACTGGCAATTGCAACGTATTCCTTTGGGTTTGCTTCCCTTCGTTGCATTTCAATTTCTTCTCCCTCACCGAGGTGTTCCTGTACGCGACTTTTACGTAACTTAAAGTTATAGAGAATCGTCAAACTACTTAACGTCTACATTGGGGAGCCAGATTCACATATTCGAATAGGTTGAGATCTAAAACATTACTTTAAAAGTTAGAGACCCAAAACCACACGAAAAATTGAGAACCCGTTACTAATTTTTTCTTTAATTTATAAAGAAGTATTTTACATGTTTTATTATCCTGGGGTTGAAGAAGGTCCCAAGGGTTCGGTTGTTCGCCGATTCAAGTGGTACGTGAGTTGGGTTTAGAACACGTGAGGCAGTTCGGTTCCTATCTACCGTTGGTGTTGAAGCTGGCTCATTCATGCTAGTCATCTTAGAGCTACTCGAGCGGAACTTATAACTGAAGCTGCTCACTTTTAGCAGGGTCTGGGCTACGGGGTCCTCTAAATGATATTTTTGCTAAGGATTATCTAAAGGGGAAGGTCTCAACCCTTTGCTACGAAAGTAGGCTATGATTCCCATCGAGAAAGAAATGTAGGGAGCACAGCCGGACTAGAGCCATGGCCTTTTTGGTAGTCAATATTGCAGCTGCGCTATACTTTTAAAAGAAGGAGCTTTGATCCAAGGGTAATACTGCATACAACTCTGATGCAGATGAAGCGAATTACCCTCCTCAAGTGCATGATGGCTGGTTGGGCGGCTGCGTCCAGTATAATGATGCAAATACATACACACATATACATGAGAGTATAGCACTGTTTGATTGATATCGAGAAGATTCAACTACAGAGAAACTAGTATAATCTTTTTTATCCAAACTTCAATACAAGAAATTTTTATTTATTTAAAAACAAAAATGCACCTAATTAAGAGTCGAAGTCGTACATTAACTTAAAAGATGAAAAAAGGGATACAAAAGAGTATGAAAAAACATGCAACACTGCTTAAATCGCAACTTAAAATTCTTTAAAATGTCAAACTTTTCAATTATGAAATATGAATCAATACCATCAACAATCTCTTTTTAATTAATTTTTCTTCGCTTATTTATTTCTTGCACTTTGAGTTAACTAAGGTCGTTTACGCCCTTCGATAGTTTTTATTATATTTGGGTTTGTAGGATCTATATTTAAACAATTTATGCATTGCACTTTTCTTGGTTTGTTAGTTATTTAAAAGTAACTTTATTTTTTTTAAGCTTAACCAAAGAGATTGAACTTTTGAGTATTAGTCAGTCATGATGTTGTCGTCCACCAGTCACAAATTCTATGGCAAAAATATTTGAAAATACCTTACTATTTTCCACAAAACAAATAGAAAATATTTTGTCTTTTCGGGCTACACTTAATTAACTCATAATGATCAATAAACATGAAATATGACTACAAAAAGAAGTATTTTTGTTATCAGTCCTTGCAAAATAGCAGTATATTTTTCAGCCTTTTCCAGGCCCTAATTAAGTATGTATATATATAGTTATTGCTCAATTAATTAAAGATGAACTTTAAGGAATATAATTAAAAGTTGCATGAATGGATTCAACAAGGTAGTATTTGAAATGAAATGAGACAGGAATCAGTGCCTGTGTGAATAAAACTTCAAGAATTTGAGCAAGTTGTATTGTCAAATAAATGTCAATTCACTATGCCCTAAATTGCATTGGCAAAACGATATTGAATAAGACAACGAACCATATCTATAGAAAGATCAAACGTATTAATTTAAATCTTGCTTTCAACACATACATTCAATTGCACTATTACCACACAAGTTAATTTCACATTTGGTCAAGTAAAAAAAAAAAAGAAATAAAAATGGACAAACAAGAGGTTTAACCATAATATATTTCGTTTGAAATAGTCTCGCAGAGTATGATATATAATAGATTTTGAAAGTAGCCGAGATACATTTTCCGTCCATACTTCTATTGCGGGAAAATAATGATAAATATTTTATTTACGAGACTAGTCATTTAAAATATCTACGAGTACATGCTATTTGTCTAAGGCAATAATTTTTATTTTTCAAATTTAAATGGTAGTATATATGATGTATGAAATAAAATGTGCAAGAGGTTTGATGATAGAAATTAGAGAGTAGATATATTACAAAAATAATGTGCAATGTCACTATATCAGAATTTGGAAGTTGGATAAATATATGTTTGATTTGATTTTTCTTACATGTTTATATCAGAATTGAATCAATATACCCTTGAATTTTGTTTTTATTTATTTATTTAATATTTTTACCCTCAAATTGACCTTTGATTCTTTATTTTTTTTCCAGATTAATGTCTAGAACGATTTCTAAAACATTACTGTATATTGCATTATGCATGTTCAAGAATCATAGCAGCTTTAACAACATTAAGTTGGCAGCAAGAAACTGAAATAGATTCAAAGTAGAATAGTGTTAAAAAAAATGCAAATACAAGTCATGGCTGATCTAAAACTACATCAGTAACAGCAATGGTGGTTGATGCTTTCCCACCTTTACTTTTATTTTTACTGAGTGAGTGAGTCAGTGTGTGTGTGTGTGTGTGTGTGTGTGGGTGAAACAGAGCGAGAGAAAGAAAGGGGGTCGGGTGGAGGTAAACACGTATGGTATGTTTGGTATGGAGAATTGTATAGTACAAGACAATGTTATATCTAACTCGACGTACTAAACAAAGCACATTGGGAACAGGTATTAGTGAACTTAGCAGAATGTTTGCTGAATTTGGTGAGCGAGTTCCTCTGCACTAAGTTGGCATTCAATTCCAATCTACAAAGGGAGACATATTATTCAATCATTAGCTTCAATACAATATTGATTAACACTATTTTCAATTTATTTATAAAACAAGAATGCCTGAATAATTTTTTGGAAAATAATAATGGAATAAGCAAAATAAAAAACATGTCCTATTTTTCAGTGAAAATGCTTCTTTCCAAGAGTATATTTAAATAACTCATGTGTTTTCTTTTAACAACTTAATGAAATGATTCAAAACACACGTAGAACGGGCACACACAAGTGTGTAGCTAGTCATTTTAACTCTATAAAATATAAATTGAACTAAAAAAAAAAAACATAACAAGATGAAAGTAAAAGAATATAAATTTTGAATTTGAGCATATTTTGAATTACCTTAATAGTAAAAGAATTTCTCATTGTCTCCCCAATTGTGCTGACATTGACATGGAGGATTTCCAGAGACAGTTGTTCAAGTGCAGAAATTATCTTCATTGTTTGGCCTTGAATTTTTGGAGAAACAGTCTTGAGCAGAACATTTGGACAAGAAAATTTGACTTCCACGTCAGCAATGGCTGATTTTGAATTTGCTACAAGTTCATTAACACTGTCATTCATGGAGGAATTTGTAGAAGAATTGGTTGGTGAATGTAGCCAGGTTTTGTAGGGACTGTTTGGCTGTGGGGTTCTTGGGCTTATGGGTAGGTTTAATCTAGGGCTCAATGGAGGCTTTCTTGGACTAAGGGCTGAGGGTCTTGGACTTGAAACCAAACGAGGACTTAAAACTTCTGTGTAAGCTTTTCTTTGTTTCTTGGCTTCTAGGGATTGTAGAACTTGCTGTAATTCAGTGATGTAATCGACAACTCCTCCGATTATTGACGCCTGATCGGCCTATTTAAAAGTAGAGGCATCTATGTTATAAATACATTTATTACGTGTTTTGTAAAATAGACTCGATAGTGTTACTTAGACAATATTATAAAAAGAAAAAAAAATCAAATCTTATACATTTTATATACTAGCTAATTCTGTTTGATATTGCATGACAAATTTACCATCAGAAGGATTGTGACTCCAAAAATTGTAACATGAAAATTTTGAAGTTCTCGAACTTACGATCATATTTGGCGTTGTTTCTTCTACAAAAGAAGGTTGCTTATTTCGAGAATATCACTCTTGATTGTTTTTTACTTTGAAGCTAAGAATGAAATTAGGACACTTACTCTTTTGACATAAAAGGAAGGCATGAAAGAGCGCAAGACAGTCAAATGCTCATTCATCTGCTTCCTTCTGTTCCTCTCCACTGTTATATGTGATATTCTTTCTTGTCCATCCATCGAATTAGCTGTTGCAATCACCTTCTGTTTCTTGCATTTTGGTGAAGCTTCAAATTCAGTTTCATATTCTTGAAAAACACTTGAAGAATTAGACTTTTGAGAAACCAATAATCCCACTTCAGAATTGAAGTCTGAAACCCCATCTAAAGCCTCAAGAATACTGAATATATCGTCCGGAGACGCCCCGCCAAGTATGGCTTCAGTACTAAACTCAGCATCCTCAAAAAGATCAGATAAATTCTCACCATCCATTTGAAAACAGCTTACAGAAATGTCGACTGATTTATAGAAAGACACTCGAAGCACACACGAAGATAAGCTCAAAAACAAAGTACGTAATTAGAACTTTTTGGAAAAGAAAATAAAAGACTTTTAAAAAAGCTCGAACATGTTTAAGATTAACCAAACATGCGCGCTGGTAGGTCGTTCTGGCTCTGCGACACCGCGTGCTTGGTGGTTTTTCCGGGGGGAGCGACGGAAGATGATTGAAAAAGAAGGGCTAAAAGAAATAAGTATAACAAGTGTATGAACTGATTGAAAGGGACCAAACTATCAACATCAAAATCTATTTTCAGATGTGTTTTTTGCATGGATTTGAGGAAAAATATAGGGAGAGTGATATTGGAGTGAAGAGGGAAAGAATGTGGATTGTTTGGAGGATTGTTTCCAGAAGGAGAGAGACACACACACAGTGAATTTTATGCAAGAGAGAAATGGATATATAAATGAGATTGAGAGAGAAAGTAGATACTCGAATTTAATAATATTTATGTTATTGTACTTTGGTATGAAAGTTACAAACCTGGTAAAAATTCTCTGAGTAGAACTTTTACTTCCACAGTGTTCAATAATCATTAATCAATTATCTCGTTATTTCTAAAGGTAATTAATTTCTTTCTTTTTTTCAATTAAACTCACTTAAAATTATATTTAACTTATGTGAGATTTTATCTTTAACGTACTCTTACAAGACAAGATGACAACTTATTTAAAAATACTAATTTTAGAATTCGATTGTTCATTCAAACTTTTTTAGCTCGAGTACATGTTAGATGGAGATTAATATTTTCGTATATTAATAAGAGAGTTGTATATATATATATATATATATATATATATATATATATATATATATATATATATATTACTATGTGAAATTTATTGTAAAGTTTCTTTCATAACAATTGTCGTAAACTTTATCTTTGGTAATGTTGGTTTTATATGTATGTAGCAAATGTCTTCATTTTATTTATTGATGGACTTATCTGATATAAAAATAATTGGCTTTTAACAACTATTTATTTTGTTTTTGCAACGAGATAAAGATATCAATTTGAATGTAAACTAAATGGAGCCAGACGTGACTCCATTTGATACAGCTATTGTGAGTAAAAATTTTAGCACTAAAATTTTTGACAGTGGAGCTCTTGTTAAAAAGATGTTGGCTGTTTGGATATGAATTCAAAAAGTACTGTGAATATTAAATTGAGTGTTTTGTTGCATAATTATAAAAGTAATTTTGTATAAACTCTATATTTATTTGAATAAACAGTAAATAATACATCTCATTTTTTTTAAAAATAAATAATATTTTTTTATATCATATAATAACTATTAAAATTAATATATTATTTATAATAACATAATTATTTTAGTATATATTCTATTACTTAAAAATTAATTAATTATTTAAATTAAACTTATTATGTGTAATGTAATTTTATTATATTATTTAACACGCCAATATATATTTTTCACTTCATATAAATATATGAAGTGACAACTTGTTATAAGTAATTAATTAATGTTTTAAATAAATTAATATTTTTTTGATATATTAATGATATTTTTGTTAATTTTTAAGCATTAAATATAATTACAACTTCCGTAAAAACTTAATTAGAGCTTTTTTGAACTTTCCTAAAATAGCATTTTTAAGCTATTTTTTTAGTCAATGAAATGTTTATTGACTTTAGCCAAGCAACAATAAATATAACCAAAAATACTTTTACTCTTTAAGAAGTGCTTTTGGACCTTAAAAAAGTTTTTCCAAACACACTAGTAATAATAAATAAAATACTAGTTTTTTTTTTTTTTTTTTGAAAAATTAGTACTATCATTTGAAATAATATTGGTGTAATACTGTCCACCATATAAAATTTATTCACGTTTCTTGTAAAATAATATTTATTTAATTTTTAGTTTTGATTACTTTCTATATCAATTCCATAAATTAAGGGAAAAGTGACGGAAAACTCTTCAAATTAAGAGACCAAACTGAAGAAAACACCAAATACAATCACATCATATATTCATAATTCATCTCAGATTATAGTCGGAGATTCTTTGTCAATCTACATTTACTAACCCTAAATTTCATCGGTCCTCCAAAGAAATACATACGTGAGTCTTCATCGTCACTCAAAAATCATCTCAGTCGATCAAATATCAAACCCTAGTCCCTAAAGTGATTTTTCTCTACATTATACCCATAATAATTTGCTCAAACCACGAAATATGTAACTCCCTCATACTGTGACATGTGATGAACAATATTTGTTGTTGCGCATTATACTTCGTCTTAGTACTTGGTAGATGGTTACTGCATTTTTTAAATAAAGATTGTCCTGTATTTTAATAATTTTTTTATGCGCATTGTTACCGTATATTGTTATTGAATCACTACGGATCGTCAGCATGAATTGTTGCGAGAATTTGAATTTTGAATTTAAGGTTTAGAGGATATTTAGGGATCAAAATGTGCAAAAGAAATAATGCAATGATTGTTGATAAGGAAACCTTCTATTAAAACGGTTTCTTTATATTACAAGTATTTTTCCATTAATCTAATCATTGATTGGTATTTTTCAATTAATGTATACAAGATATTAATATAGTATAATATGTAATTTTCACTTCTTCTTCTTCTTTTTTTTTTTTCCCCTCAAAATACTGTTCAGTCCTATAGACAGGCCTCGGATCTGGAGCTGCTCCAGGCATGGATTTATGGTGGTCTACATAACAGAAGTTTATATGGACCCACAGCCATCATAAATCAATCCTCCAAATAAAGAATCCAATACAAGCCTCTACTTGATTTGATTATTTGCTCACTTCTTTGTGTTTTTGGTTTTTATTTTTGTTAGATTTTGGTGGTCCGAATTTTATTAGGCTGAATTCTTCTTGCACGAGGACTATATTCTACATTTATATCGTCATTAGGATTCTTCTTGCACGAGGACTGTTCTAGGTTTAGTGCATCAACTCCTTTGCCCATGAGTTTTTCTTTCTCTTCTAGGGTTGTAAATATGTGTGTTTTTGTTATTTTTGTTACCTATTTTTCATTCATATTATAACATATTTTTTCTTTGTACTTTTTTTTTTTGATGTCTTAAATCACTTTTTCTTTTAGTAAATGAAGCATATTTTATTAATAACGAAAATAAAACATAGTATATGCTTATGAGAGAGTTCACTCTAACTTCTAACTAAAGGTGCAAAATAAATAAACATACCCCGTCCAAAGAGGGATAGTAGATTTAGAATGTAATAGTTAAAAAACTACATTTATTTGCTTTAGTCATACTTCTCGTCATCATCCATCAAGTCTAGTATCTCTCTAGTTCTTAGTCACATTTGAACTCGCTATATACTTTGTGGTTGTGTATGTTATCACAAGTTTTAGAATTAATTTAATTTTTTATCACACCACCATGTAGATGGAATCCTTACTAAAATTGAACAAAATATAAATTTAAGTGAGGAGGCGTACAACTTGACCTCTAATAAATTAAAGCATTACAATACTTAATCAACAAGGGATTTGAACCCTAATTTCAAGCTAAATTTCATTTAATATAGTGCTAATCATACTTCTTGTTATCATGTATATTGATAGAATTAGTTTTATTTTATCTTCATGAGGATATATTTTGTTCATGTTGGTCTCAAACCAATGGACATGAACATTTGAAACAAAAAATTTAAGTTTGCGACTAACTTGAAATAAAATGAAATGAAATTCCTGTAAATATTTAGCAATCATTCGTGTATTTAACTAACCTAATCAAGTATTGCATCTACATTAAAACACCAAAAATATACTATTTTTACTCAGACCTAAAAAACAAAGAAATGTAATGTCCTTAATTCCCAACCTTGAATGGCCTCAAAGGTTTTTAAAGATTTTGTCTTTGTGTGCTACATTGATAACTCATAATGATCAATATACATGAAATATGACTGCAAAATGAAGTATTTTTTTTTCCAGCCTTTTCCAGCCCTAATTAAATGCATAATATCAAGTATGTATACTTAATGCTCTTCGTGAATAAATTAAAGATGAGCTTTAAAGAATATAATTAAATTTTCATGAATGAATTGAAGAAGGTAGTATTTGAAATGAAATGAGACAATATTAAGTGCTCATTCGTTGGTGGCTGAAATCTTTTGCGATTTGTAATAAATGTCAATTCAGCCTCCTAGACTTTAAGAAGATGCCCTGAATATGCAAGCATGTTTGGCTAAGCTTTAAAAGTAAAAGTTAAGTTGCTTTTAAGTAACTTCTTTTCTTTCTAGCATATTTGGAACCCTGCGGTCTGCGGCTGTGTTTTACACTTATAACACTGCTCCGAAAATCTTGTGTAGAAAATATTCTGAATTATCAACTGCTTGAGCTAGCTAAGATTCTTTGGTAGATTCCTCTTCCTCTCAAGAGTAGCCATGGAAACCCTAATAAGCTCCAATTATGTAGAGAGAGAGAGAGAGAGAGAGGTAAAAACATTAATGGTTGGTGAATCATTAATGTAAATGTAAATTCTGCAAAGATATTTAGCAGAGATGAATATATAATATAACGGCTAGTAATGGTATCTTACATGTAATAAAATGCAGAATCTCCATTGATATGATGAACATGACAGCAGCAAAACTATGGTTTCCCTGTTTTAAATTGAAAACGACAAAATTCAAAGCCTTTGAAAAATGAAAACACACGTATATGAGAGAGAGGTGAAGGTGATAACTATGGGGTGGGCACTGAACAAAATCTGCAAGTTGTGTCTGTAAAGAAGGAGATTTCAAGAAGGTAGCTTTGAATGCGCAGACACGGCATCTCCGTGCCCTCATATACATACACGTTTAATACATTAATATTTTCTCTCTCTCCCAGCATCAGCATGCAGTGAGTGCAGATGCAGAGTGCGTTGTTTGTGGGGTGCTGTTTGCAGTAATTGTTTTGCATGGGAGTGCGTTCTGTACCAAAGAGAAAGGGAAACCATGTATTCTGGTTTTATCCTTTTCATCTCTCTCTCTCTCTCTCTCTCTCTCTCTCTCTCTCTCTCTCTCTCTCTCTCTCCATTTTAATTTTTAAGTTTGAGAGTGGTTATCTCTCTCTCTCTCTCTCTCTCTCTCTCTCTCTCTCCATTTTAATTTTTAAGTTTGAGAGTGGTTATATAACCCACATAACACTAATTATGGTACTCATTGTTCACGTGCGCATTAGTTAATTTTTAAAAAACTAAGAAAGTTGTCAGTAACTTTTTAAAAAGTAACCAATATGACGATGTCACGTTGACAACGAAAGACCATAATTAAATGGCTCATCATGCGTCTATATATCATTACTCTTAAATTTGATTTTACTAATTGACACATCTTCATGTATTCATTGAAAACTCTTCATGTGTTTATGTATATTGATGTATTTAAAGAGTCACGTGTGTAAGAAATAAGAATGTACATTCATGTGGTTTAGTGCTTGTTTATTTTAGTTTAAATTATAATTTATATTAGTTAAATTGGTCAAACCTATTAATTATCCATATATTTAATAAAATTCACTATTTATTACTCACTTATTATTCATACATTTCATAAAATCAACTTATAAGCATTTAAAAAATAATTTTAACACCACACTTATTAAAGTTTGCGTACAAGGTTCTTATATATAGTCACTATGAATTTCCGTGTACTTCATCAATATGGAAACGAAAGAATTAATAAGTACTTTTGCTTTACTTATTGTATCAGAAATTAGTAAGCACTTTTGCTACTTGGCTTCTATTTACTCTTTAGGAATAAATTTGATTCATGACAATATTTTCCTCATCTATTTTAGAAAAGAATTTGGAAGCTTTAATTAATTTGTTGAACTTTATTTTATTTCATTACACAAAATTTGTATCTGGACCAATATATTAGTATTGTTATGCTTTATGTTTCAAATGTTTCAATTTAAACGTTGTATTGAAATCGTTGTATTAAGATTTTTTTCTATTTTGACTAATATAAATGGAAAAGAAAAATGAATTTTAGGTACAATATATTTTCACTTGTTTTTTTTCTCAAATTTTAGTGTTACTTTTTACAAGGATGTTTTCTTTAAATCAAACACACCCTAATTTGAAATCAACTTTTATCTTTAAACTGTAATTTGAAATCAAATCGAATCGCGGAGAATAGTTTGATTTGAAAAATGAAACAATTTGATTTAATTTGAAAATAAGCTAAAAAACGTCCAAATATAATTAACCAAGTTCACCCCTAGTTTGTTATCGGAATATACTCAATTTACAAATATTGATTTTAAAAAAAAAAATCAACAGTCTTCCAATGACAAAGGAAAATAAATTGTTTACAAGACTTTTTAAAAAACTAATTGAATTACACGTTAACTACGACTTGTATATATATACATACACAGACAAAATAACAATATCACCAGTCATACCTTCACATTTACCACCCTCAACCACCAGACGGCAGACTCTCTCTCTCACACACACACATTGCGCACACAAAAACATGCGCACACGTCCAAGCATTGAAATCAGTGAATCACAAAATGAAATAAGTGAAAGAATGTGTGAGATATTTTGATCAAATCAGAACTAGTCTCAAAACATTTTTAATACGTAATACTAAACAACTATGCACAATTAATATAAAGTACATAAATTTAAATACTATTTCTTGTTCAATACTCTGTCTCTGACAAGTATACTAATGTGTCATTAAAGTTTAAGATATATAATTATCATATTCAACCATGCATGTCTATGTGTCATGTTTCCTTAACAATCATTATCTTGTCATACTATGGCCATGTTCGATAGCCATTTTTTTATCTATAATTTTTTACTTTTTAATCTTTTTACACTACAAAAAAATTTTAAAATCGATAAAGTACCCCAAAAAAATCCATTTTTTCAAAAAATAAACTACACCGAACATACCATATATTTGTGTCACAACATTCAAATTTAGTTGTTTTATCTTATATATGGCTAAAGAACATAAACTACTTGTATTAGTTAGTAAACATGATATACGAGTACTGATTAAGCATATTGATCAGATTATGTGACAAAATAACGTTAAGATCTGCTTAAAAACATATTTTTAAGTAATTATTTGTACAGTGTGATTAAAAAAGTCGAAAAAACACGCTTTTGACCGGGACAAAGGACAAAAAAAAGATTTAAATGGAGTAAATAATAGTGGACCTCCCATGTTCATTGATTTCTCCCCTTTGAACATCATTAAATACAAGCACGAAATGTAGGAGTGTAACATTATTACAACTAAAGTTGCCATTTTTTAACCTACCCCTGGGATTTCTTTCATATCGTTTTACATAACTGTAATTATTCATTTTTGGAGCTGAATTTCCGGGCGTCTTCATCATGTCATCAGACTACAAACATCCATGGGACCCACTATCTTCATTGCTAATTAGATTGCCATGAACCATTTCTTTAAACCCCTTCTAATTAAAAATAAATTATTGATGTTAGTCGAGTCTCCAGTATTCCAATCGATTGTCCTTTGATGTATTGCTTAGTTTGATTATAATATGTTATTTAACCACGTCTGGAATCCATCAAGTCTAAACTTTCCTAAGTTCATATGAGCACAACTTACTTAGTTCAAGTCTTCAAGAGTCTTCGACTGCTCTACTTCGACTTAAGTACATTTGAGAACAACCCGGAAAAAAAGACTCGACCTCCCTATCAACTTACTGGTGGGCTCCTTGGAAATACGCCACCCGAGCTGTCCCAAAAATGAGGAGTGAAGGTTTTAAAGCTACCCATAAAATTTTGTGACTTTCCGAAAAACAAAAGGTTTGTCATGTAAATTCTGATAAAAAGAGTATTAATTGGAACAAACAGATGCGTCTTAAGTAATATCGGTATACTTTATTTTAAACATTAAATTTAATTCAATCATATAATTTTTTTTAATACATTTAATTCATTACATCATCCCTTGCAAGAATATAAACATAAAATTGACAATACATATTTGGCATATATACTTTATGTACGTTATTGAAATTAAAAAGATGCCATGTTTTCTTTGGACAGAACAAACTTTTAAATAAATGCGACAATATGACATTTCACATTCAATCAGTCCCGTCTTTAAGATTTAATTTGAAGCCTCAAGTTCAATGTATGAACAAGCACACCCAAAAAAAAAAAAAAAAGACATGGAAAAAACCCATACAATATATTAAATTCACAAAACAACTAGATCTTTTAACAACGATGATAAGTCATGTCAGTTTTGATCTTCTCTCCCTCTTTGGACATTTTCTACCCTTTGGACATTTTCTACTGACATTGATCATATAATTTTTAGGAACAAGGTTCCTTTTATAGATCCAAGTCGTGCATCAACCACTTAAATAGTGACTCCCTTAATTTACTTTCAGTCGCTACTACCTCCACTTGTACATTCGAACGTATGTATACGATAGTGAACCAACAAACAAAGCTTAAATGTCTTGCAAGCTGATGCAACTACCATATGCAGCATGGAGTTAAAAAGGGGAGCAAGTTTATTAACTGAAGGGCCCTCGAAAACAACATATGATAAATATATATACAAATGTTTTCAGCAACATAAACATCAAACACATTAATTTAAGATGTTGCAAAAGGTTTTTCAATTTTGGCATGTTCTACCATAAATTTGAAACTGTTACTAGTTTCTTTTTTAAGATACCTTTTGTTCTTCATTTTTTATATAGACAAACAATGACTATAACTAACATCTTTCTAATTTGCCTGTAATGTTTTTGCAATTTTTAAGGTATGGGACAAATAACTTTGGAAAATTACAAGTCCATGTTTGGTGTGTGTAGTCAAACTGAGAAAGACAAATATCAAGAAAATCTATCAACTTGTGTTAAACATGTAAAAACGTTCAAAATGTAAGAATATTAACCATTTCTTCATTTTATGTGGGTGTTCTAAACTCCTATGACCGAGTGTTTTTGGTCCCTGTGAACATTTTTTCTTGATGTATTAAAGAGGGCCTCTCCAACTGGAAATAGTAACGAGTGTTGTCCGCTATGGCCCTTTACTCGACTCTAATGGCATAGTTCTAGGAGTCGGTAGTTGTGCATTGGATTCCTTCAAACCTAGAGAGGGCATGATGCTCGAGGTTTTTAAGATTTTTTATATGACCTTCGTTTGAAAATGACGACTCAGAAACTGAAGCCGAGTCCACCTGCCTTTTGCAACTCTATTTTAAAATGGGGATGAAGTCCGCGGTCGCTGACTTGCTGCAAAAGGAGGAAGATAGAGGGGGGTTTCTTGGAGTTATTAACTTTAATCATCAAATTAGGCTACTTTAGTATAGCCGAAAAGGATGCCATTTTTCAAAATTCAAAATTTCGAGATACATCCTTCCGAGAAATGCGAAATGCAGTTAAAAAGTAGCTTTTAATCACAATAGAATGTGAGGAAACACATCCATCTAAAAAGTACTTGAAGCCAAAGAGTCATGTATTAGAGCATATAAGCATTTTCCTTTCAACAGTTTTAAAATATTAGATGTTATTGCCAAAAATTCTCGTTCATGACAAATTATGTTCATAAATATTTTTTTTCTTATTTACCTTTATATTTCAACTTGGCGTATGTTAAAATATTTTTTTCTGTCACGACTATAAATTGAAAGAGCAATCACATTAGTAATTTATAAGTCGTAACGTCCAAGTGTGGTAAAAATAAATAAAACTACACCTTTTCACCACATACGCAGTTACCAAAAATGGGGTATTTTTCAAAAAATACCAAGATTTGGATTTTGATAAATCCAAGGTAACAAAAATGGATAATATTTTTAATGTACCGAAGTATATGATTCTTGGAATGAATTTAAAATTTTACCCAATTAAAAAAGAAACTGATTCATGAAAAACATTACTTTTGAACCAAGAGAGGTAAAAAATTGTGCTATTTAATTCAAACATTAATGAGTGTAGTTTGCTTCTATCCTACATTCACTAATATTAAATTAAGGCTTTCTTTTTGGTGATGTTGACTAGTGAGAGACTGGTTGGCAACATGTAATTTAAAGCTCCCAAGGTAGGACAGCCCTTATTTACAGGTTAGCAAGGTTCGGTTCGGTCTAGATTTTTGCTCTAGCTTAAGAACTAGATTAAATTAGGCATGGACGAATTCCTTGTATTTAAATCTTTCTATGATAAAAAATTTATTGTTTGTTTTAAAATTATTTAAAAAAAAAAAAAGAAAAATCTAGTAAATCGGTCTAACCACGAGATTTTCAATTCTGACAGAACCTAATCTGGATCTTCTGATTCCTAGAAATTTTTACCCATCTCTAGTTTTCCAAAAGTCTA
This sequence comes from Forsythia suspensa, assembly GCA_023638005.1. Lineage (NCBI taxonomy): Eukaryota > Viridiplantae > Streptophyta > Magnoliopsida > Lamiales > Oleaceae > Forsythia > Forsythia suspensa. Next base: position 51,483,726 of record CM042666.1, read on the forward strand.
GCACGTTTGGGACCCCCGAGGATCAGTGTCTATGCTCAATCTAGTTTTTCCTCCTTTAACAATCAAATAACAGGACCAATTTAACCAATTTTCATCCTACCAAAATAAGATTTGGCTGTTTAACTCTTTTCATAGGTAAATGACTGGTTTTAATGTTAACAAAGCAAATTATATTGTAATTAATCCCTGTTTTTTGATAGCATAAACTCAAGCCAAAGAAAAAGAATTCAGTAAAAGTAGAATTCAAAATCAATTACTAAATTTTCTCAAATTTATTGAATTCCATATTCAACACAATCGAGAACTTGAATCTAAATTAGTTAATATCAATCCATGATACCAAAAGAAAACATAAACACTTCAATTCTGGAAAATTAAAATGAAAAAATGATGAAAATCATATGTACATACCCGGCAGCAGTACTATAACTTGCTGGCGTGTTAAAGGGGAACATCTTCAAATGACATGGCCCCTAGAACCTGTGACCAGTAAATTAAACAACTTATTTTGGTTAACTTCGAAGATTTAAGAATAAGACAATCTCAATTTTTTGCTAAACCTGGAATCCAATGTAAGACAGTAGGGGCCAAAAAATGCTATAGCTTGCATTTATGAGATATTAACACATTCAATCATGATCACAACAATTTTGGCACCATAATAAGGGACCTCTCTGTGGTTCACAGCCAAACAGATGGATGCTTTATGAACATAGAAGGGACCATATGCAAATAATCCATCCAAACTAATAACTGTGTTGTACAAGAGAATGTACTTACACCATGTATGATTCGATAGTATTAACAAAACAACAAATATTTTTCACATCTACCTTTCTTAATTTGTCCAATCATGTACTGGAAATGGTTGGACAACACAATAGACAAGATTCTAGCTTCTTTTTCTTCACTTATATTGTACAGAGTTCAGTTAACCAAACTAGCCATTATGGCACTTTTGGTGAGGTGGATTGGACAATGCTGAACACTATTAAAGAAAGGGGGATAATTTAAAAAGGTATAGCCATAATACTGTCCAATGCAGTCTATTATTGCGAACCAAAGATGTCCTTAATGTATAAGAAGCATAAGCTAGATATTCACTGCCTAACTTTTCTTATGTACAAGACTGTATTCTCATTTAAAAACTTGGGCATCAATAGGTAAATTGTCATCAGAAAAATAAACAAGAAAAGGACTAAATAGTTTACCAAGTATAAACTTATCCCTCAAGGGATCCTAATACCAATGAAACAATATGCAAAGATCCAGTGACGACAATAATCGAAAATTCTACAGACTTTGCCTTGAGGATCTCGTCTCCTACTCTCATTAGAGGCACTAACGATCCTTCCGCAAATAAAATGGTTTGACTTTCCATTTTCCCTGCAGATTGAGTCAGTTTATCCTTGAAGAATTCAGACTCTACAATTCCACAATCCATGATATCATTACTCCTCTCTCTAGAAGCTTGAATCCAAGAATCTTTTAATAAGGATGCTGAAGTTGATCGAGATTTGCCTCCAGCAATACCAATTTCCGTAAAAAATACAGCCTCCAAACATCCAACTGCAAAAGAAAAGAGAACATTGGAGTAGCAATTGTAAGTGTGACAAATACCCGTGCTTGAGAACATCGTGACTAAGAGATGATACAATAAGCCCTAAGGAGAAGTTTTATGATCACTTATATTGCAAAGACTCCCTTCGCCAACATAACCGAAAAATTACATGATACGATATTAAATATGAACTGTTAAAAACAATACAACACATTATTACAGAGATTTATATCAGAGCATATTTTCACTCTAAAATATTACAAATGTCAATGGTGCTTGACAGGCAGCAGCTTCTTCTGAACGTTCTGCATGATACTTCCCCAGCTTAGGTTTTCATTTATTTACTTTTTCTACTTTCCATTAATTAGTACATACTATATGAACCATATAGGTGTTTATCCCCTTGTTTTCTGCCATGCGGCGTCCATTAGTTAGTTCAGTAAGTACATATATTAACAGAAACTATATGATTATATGTTACTACGTTTAGAGGTACATAGAAAAGTGGAGAAAATAAAATAGAACTAGTTCAATACGGGATTAAAAATTTACTCTAATTCCTATTCTTTGAATCTTTTGTTTAAATTTTTTTCTTCATTTTCTAGACAAAGGTAACTTGGCGATCCCCAGCCACCTTGATGGTGGACCAAGGCCATTGCCGAGTTAATGCCTGCACATAAAATTTTCAAATAAAGATACCCACAGATCCCAAGGATGTTGCCAGATTGAGGTGAAGTTATAAATTAGTTGAGTGCATATTCGTATTTCTAAATTCGCAAATACTTACAGTGCTACAAAGCATACAGAAGCTGAAAAAGATGTTAAACCTGAAAGTAGTTCTGTTGCAAAACCTAAATGATCTTTGTCACTCGCCATGGCAACTACAAGAACCAATCTTGCCCCGGGAAATGTCATCTTGATCATATTAGTCAAAGCTCGGGCAGATTCCTTGGTATGTGCTGAAAAGCGAGAACACAAAGATCATAATAACGAAAAGCCTGAGAGTTTATGGTCAGAGGAACCAAAATAAGACAAAAATACATAATTGAATTTATTTTCCTTTTCCCATGTTAGAATGGTTGTATGTGTCTCTATGTGCATGATGATGAGGAGCCAAGTATTTGAAATGATAGAAAAGAATTAAATTAAGGCTAAGCTTAAAAAAAGTAAAAATTACTTTCAAGTAGCGTTATGTGTCCAAGCATGTTAGGATAACGTACTTTTTCTTACTTTTTAGTAAAAAAATGTTTCTTATTTTAAATTCTTACCTTATTGTCAAAATAAGTAACTTGTTTATTTCTAAATTTGACCAATAAAGAAAATTATTTATTTTAAAAAGTAAACTTTTTAACCTTAGCCAGACATGCTCTTAATAACATGGGCATGTAAAACCAATTACAGGACAACGGGTCTCTTAACACGTCCACTTATTGCCATACAGATACATATGGGAAACTGAAGATAGGGGCATTAAAAAGATTACAATCCAACCTCCGTCAAGCAGTATAGTTGCCCCGGGTAGTCCTAGCATCTCAGCTTCCTTAGGTGTTAGAAATTGACTTCTCCCAAGTAAAAAAGTGGATTCTAGACCAGCACGAATAGAGGTATCGGATAATCTCCATCCTGAAATAGAGGAAAAATCAGAAGTCTTGGAAGGAATGAAATGCACTCGATGAGGAAACTATAGTTAGATATAGCCTTAGATATAAGATGCATTTTCAACAATCCACCTGTACTTCTTATGCAGTCGAGGGCAGCATGTAAATTGTCCATTAAACAGTTATGTTGCTAGAAATGTTTCCAGTGGAATCATTCTTTACGTTTATTTCATTGAGTTCAATTACAACCAGCTTTTTGATCATCGTCTATTAAGAACTAGATGCTCAAACAACTACTTACATTGGACTTTCAGTATAAGTCGAGTCGATTTTACGATTCTGGAAATTTTATTTCAATTGACCCCAATGGACAACCAGTTGCTCTCCCACTGACAATTAAAAGATGAACCCAGATCCAAAGTGGAACCGGTAATAACAGCTAAACAGGCTAGAGGTCAATGTGCATTAAGGTACATGACACTTAAACAAGCTAAAAGGTAAAGCAGTAGAAATCTAAACTCTGATTTAAACTCCAACGACTGCCTAACACTTAACCGTTTTCGATTTTCTATTCATGCATGGTCTGGCGTGGTCAAACCACTCATGAACTTGAAAGGGAAGGGCCTCTACCCAATCAATCTTGTTTCCAATGACATTGGTCCGGGGCATTCTCGGAAACTAAATCAACGGCTTATACATCTATACAATTCTACATGCATTGATTCCCCTCCTCCCATTTTTATCAGGTATTTTCAATTTCAGTGAATTGACGGTCCTTTGATGGGCCATCAAAGTCAATAAGCTACGTAATCTCCTTCTCCAATGGAAGAGACAACTTTTGAACTGAAAGAAAACATACAGACATATATCCCGTGCTGAGGAGAAATAATGTTCTTTAGTCTTCTCTTTCCTCACCTTGATGACGAAGACAGAGTGCTGCACAAGTAGCAGTTGCGGCATTTTGAAGTTGGTGAGATCCAAGCATTTGCAATTTCACATCAAACAGCTCAATGAACTGCAACATATGTTAAAAAACTATAAAAAATATAATTATAATTGCAAGGAGCTAGTTTAGCTATGCTTAAAAAGTTCACTTATACGTAAATAAGTATGTTCTAACATAAATAACTTTTTTATTGGTGAAAATTGAAAATAAGTAAGTTATTATTTTGATAGTAAGGTAAGAGTTATCCATAATCTGGGAAAATTCCATTTTGTATCATTTTGGCGGCATGGCCGATTGTTAAGGCTGGGGACTGCAATAAATAACAGGCATTTTTGTTTTCAAACAAATAAATCATTATTTATCTATAATTTGTTGGAACAAAAAAAGGGGCCCGGCTAGGTACCGACGAGGCTAGGCCATCAGAATAAGAAGGGCCTTTCGAACAAAATCAACACAAAGATGTCTTCTTCTTTTTTTCTTTATTTATTTATTTTTACCACCACGAACAGGAAAACAAATTTCAAATGAATCAAAAAAATTGAAAAATTGGCTCTATGTTCAACGGATCACACCTAGTAACACATTGGCATGCAAAAGAAGCTTTAAAAGATTAAGACATCCAATGACATAACGTGAATAAGTACCAGAGAAAGATCCCTCTCAATCCCGAGCAGTATGTCACATAATTGGTAAGGTTTCTGACATTGTTTGGTAAAGCCTTTAAGAATACTTCTATTTCCAGAATCAGATGCTGATACTACAGGTGAAGACATAGAGGACGCTTTATCACGAAGAATGCGCTCAATATGTGGAAGGAATGGCCCACCTAAGACCAGCTGAAAAGTTTAAACATTTAGCCAAAGTTGTACAAAATCAACCGGCAACAAATTACTAAGAATTAGCAAACGCTGTCCAGTTTAAAGCAACCAAAAGAAGGTCGAGCTAAGAAAGTAAAGGCAGATCAAGAGACATAAAATATAGTAAACATGAAACCTAGCAATTAAATTCATAATAGATACAATTCCAATAAGCACGAAGAGACAATTCAAAGATGATAACCCAGTGTCAAGTGTTTCAGAGAAGATATCGGAAGTATTTCAAGAATCAAATACCGCACAAAACATATAAAAGTTGGAACAGCCACGCCATCCAAAATAAAGCAACTTTTTGTCCCGTTGAATACTAAATTTAAATAATTAAATGAGTCCCCTCTCTAACACCTTAATCTTCTAGATAAGGAACTTCAAAATGGTATCAGAGCATACGAAAGACCTTGGTTCAAGTCTCCGCCACCACCCATTTATGAAATTTGTGTGTGGGCATTTGACAAAAGATAAATCCTATTTGCACTTGAGGGAGCGTGTTGAATCCTAAATTTAGATAAATAAATGTGTCCACTCTTTAACCGCTTAAGCTTTTAGATGATGTTATACTCATCACCAAAATTGACAAATATGAGGAAAGAATATAAATGACAGAAGAATAGATTTTCTTATATGTCATAATCATATCATGTCAACAAGCACGTAATTGCCTCTCCTAACAATATTTCATGCTCATAAAGCTCCCACAACTAGCAAGGAGATAGATCAGAAAAGAAAGTAAACCTAGTGCATTTTGAATGGAATTAGAATGTGTGGTAATGTTGAAGCACACACAAGAAAGCAAAAGGAAGGTGTATGGAGAACCACCAAACCGGGCGTCCATCTTTGATTATTCCTGATTTTGCCACTGCAATACTTTCCAAAGAGCCCCCAAGTGCAGCTAGATGCTCCTCGCCGATAGTTGTAATAATCGATACAGCAAGTTCAGAACTAGTAATTACATTGGTTGCATCTCGTGCTCCACCCAATCCGGCCTGTACATTTGCAGAAGAAAAGCCAATATTAGTTTGAGCACAGCAATTTCTAACAATCTTTTCTTCGTTTCTTTTTTGGAATTTGAAAGGGGAAAAGAAGACACGAACCACTATATTACAAAATCAAAGCTTTCTCCAGGTACCCTAAAATAGTACTCCCTCCATCCCAAAAGATTGGTTTGCTTTCATTTTAACACAGATTAAGAAAATGTAGTTATTATAGTAAGAACAATAAATTTTACTTACATTTTTTCGAATATACTCCAACAATTAATATATTGGTAGTTCATACCTTCTTGATAATAAGGCACATTAAATAGGGACATTATTCTCAACAAGGAAAGTGGCTTATAATTTGGGACGGATGAAAAAGAAAAACAAGCCTATCATTTTGGGACAAATGGAAAAGAATTTCAATTAAAGCACAGCCCTATTTACCCACCTTTTTTTAATTATCAAAATGAGCAAAAACTGGACATGACTTTTAATTCAAGAGGCTAAAGAGAAGGAGAATTCATTTAGATACACTGACATAAAATTAAAACTAGATACTGGCATCAACATAGATAATCTGAAGATGAGATTTAGTGAATGTAAGTTGATGTGGAAAAAGGGTCCAGACCTCGACAACTGCAACATCAACTTTCTCTTGAGCAAACACACTGAAGGCTAAAGCAGTGAAAACCTGTAAGTGAAACACATATCAGACAGTTGAAAGATAATGAAAATAGAAACCGCAGCAAGAATCCATTGCTTAACTCAACAAAATGTGTGACCATGTTATATATGCTTTCTTGTTTACTAGAATATAATCAGTACTTAGTAATCAAGAAATAATGTATCTATTACAAACCATACCTCGAAATGACTAAGACGGCCTTTTTCAAATTTTACTGCTCTTTCAAGATCCATCTTTGCTTTTTGAAAATGACAATTCAATGACTTTGCTGACACTGGCTCGCCTGATCTTCCCAATGTTATGCGCTCCCTGATAGTTTGCATATGTGGGCTGCTCAGAGAAATCAAGCCTTTGGTGATACATATACATGTATAAAGATTGATTAAATTATGACACTTCCAGACTGCTGATTCTAATGTGACACATCATCATTCGATGGAACATCGCATACCTAGTATAGCAACCAACAGAATATCCTTCTGCCCGTAAAATGGTGGACAGAAATGCAGCAGTCGATCCTTTTCCTTTTGTCCCGGCAATGTGAATAGCCTATGATCAAATTTGAATCCTATTAAAATCCATGCCTGATACCATAATTCCACTTAAAAAGAAAAACAATAGGTGAACTTCAAAAAAGAAACTACCAATTTCTATTAGTAGGTGTTGAGGGGTCAAAATTACTAAATACAATATTAAGTCAAAGTATACTCTTTTAGAAGTTACAAGTTACTACCCACTTCCCTAAAAGAATCAATGCCCTGCTGTATTTTTCTTTTCAAAGACAAAGATAAAAAGGGAAACGAACTACATTCTTTGAACAGTTAAATAATTGTAAAAAAAAAAAAAAAAGGCTAACCTTGAACTGAGATTGAGGATTACCCAACAATTGCAACAGGCGTTTCATCCTACCAAGATCAAATCCCTCATCGGAATCGGTGCCGGCGCCTTTGGGCACGCCAGATTTCTCGTAGTTCTTCAGTCCGTCCATGTATTCCATGAACTCGTTCAGTTCTGGGTCCTCTGAGAAATCAGTAGAAAAGGCTCGACGTGAAGGATTGAGAAACATTGGAGTAGAGTGAAAATATGCTGGGATTTGTCTGTAAAATGAACGGGTGGTGAATGAATGGAAAACACAGGGGATTTTCATCCTCTCTCACAGAAATTGCAAGGTTAAGTTAATTTGTATGTATTCAGCGTCTGAAATAGAGAGCCTGATTGAAACAATTTTATTTCACGAATGGTCTTGAACTCTTGATGTTGAATTGAAATTTCAAATTCCATTAAAATAAGTTATTTAGTCACCAAAATTAAATAATACTAGTATACCGTTTCGTTGTAATGGAATTACGACCGTACTCTCTATTATGATGATGAATTGAAATAGTGAATAGATTTTGAAGATGATCAAGGAGGAAGATGATCAATTGAGGAAAATAGATTGAAGTAGTGAATAGATTTTAGAGATAAACAGTTGACGGAGATGATCGAATTAGGTAGATGGATTGAAGCATCAGCAAATTATGGAGGAGATGATTTTGTGAATGGATAAATTGAAGACTCAATGACGCACGAAAGTTTAAGTACCGTTTTCTTCTCGAAACGAAAAAAATTCTCTACAGTCGTGATAACTAGTATACCCTTTTTTTTTTTTCGGTGAGATATGACCGCCTCTATTATGATGATGGATTGATGCGATAAAAATTTTTTGAAAATGGTAGGTGGAGGGAGATGATCGATTCTATTATGATGATGGATTGAGGCGGTAAATAAATTTTGAAGATGATAGGTGGAGGGAGATGATCGGTTGAGAAAGATAGTCGAATCAGAGAGATGGATTGAAACGGTCATCAAATTTTGAAAGAGATGATTTTGTGAGGGGAGAAATTGAAGACGTAGTGACATACGGATATTTAAGTATTTTTTTTTCCGTATCGAAGAAAACTCTCGTGATTAATCATTTTATTAGTGACATTCAATTCAAATTCGATGTTAGATTTGTAAATTTTGACATGTTTCAACAATCGTTTTGTCCATATTGTGATTTACATATTCAAAATTAAAAATAATTCTTAAGTGAAAAAACATTATATTTAATAAGAAAATCTCAAATAGATTTCATTAGTTCTAAAAACTCTATTTTTTATCATTAAAAAACAGTAAAATGATAGATAATTAGGAGGCCGTCTAGAAGAAAACGATCACTTTAATGCCCGTTATTTGACATAAAAGCTTTAACAACTACTATACGAGATATGAAATAAATCAAACTAATAAAGTGATCAATTATGTAATATAACTTAATTTTACTGTTTAAATAAGTCACATAAATAATTACTTAAATTTTTTCCTTGAACTTCAGTTACTATTAGTGAAATTAAATCATAAATAAAATAACAAAATTTATAAAGTAAGTTATAATTTATTTTGAAGCATGAAATGTAATCAAACAGGATTGGGCGAACCAAACCAGAAGCAATCTGTTTTGTCATAGCACTTGGAACTCTTTGGTTGTATGTGTAGAACTTTCATTGATATTTGGTTTGTTTTGATTCTAATTGAAGATGGATCAAACTAGCGGTGTATGTTGTCCAATTTTTGAACGGTTTTTGTCCATTTTCAAATCTAAGTCATTTATAATGATTTGATAAAATTCAAAACTCCAATCAAATCATTATATCACTAATTTAGTTTTAAATTGCCATTTCTTTATAAATTTTGGCATTGCTTGTATGTAGTTTTCAATTTTTAAGATCATTATACTTAAATGATAACACATGCACAACGCTTTAATTTTTGTTCAGATTAAATAACGTCACATAATTGATCACGCTAACACTCCAACATAGCCCTGTTAAACTATGATGTGGACTAACAATCGTTATGTCTTTATTGTGCAATTTAATTTGATTTGACAATTTTTACTTGCACCCATATACCAAATTGTACTGTGTGAATTCTATTAAATATGGCTAATCTTCTACTCACTTATAATGCACACGCTAAGATGACATCACATGATTGATAGTTTATAGTCCCACACTCATTATTTTTATCAATCATGTGATGTCACTTCAGTGTGGATATTATAAGTAAACATTATAAGTGGGTAGGAGATGAACACTATTCAATTAAAACCATTTACAATATACACTAGGGTTTGAGCTTGAGATTTAAAATTCACTTTAAAATGAACAAACTGCAAGTAAACCACATAAAAACAATATTTTCATCATGCGGATTAAGAGTGCCCTCTCTCTACATCTTATCAAAAATAAAGCCTGAAACACATACAAAATATAATCAAATTTATACATAATGTATCAAAAGTTAAGGTTCGCTTCACCCAAATTAATAAACACGAAAATTACAATCAATACAATTTGTGTACCCGCCTAAGATGTCCATGAAAATCCTCATCCACCAAAAAGTAAAATTTCAACATATTTGTAAAACTATTGCTTCCCCAATCATCGCAGCAGCTCTTCTATCATTAACAAAATTGAAAGTTGCTTGAGCAAATGGACCAAATTAACCCCGAGCCGACATTACATCCAATTGTTTAGAATGACCACCGGAGGACGAGCCCACCGTCCGATAAACTTTGCTTGTGTCTCTGGTGTAGTTGAGATCTTGAGTTGGGGGGAGGTCGAGGTTCAACGCATATTTTTCCTTACCACTCACTTGATTCAGATGCATGAATGCAAGCATGCTGATTGCGAACAAGGCAGCATTCCCAAAAATCCCACTCATATGATCTAATTTGAGGGACTTGGAAACAAAACTAAAACTTGATAAAAGGAAGTTGACAAGAACATTCGACCTCTTATCTTCACGTGATACAAAGTTTTGACCGGAGGGATAGGTTGCTGGACCATAGAGATTTTCAGGTGAAACAAATCGACCAGCCTCCCGTACATCGCCCACTAAAGCTCGTGCTTCTTCAATAACTTTGTACTTCTTACCGTCATGTTCAGCCAATCTCATTGCAAGAACAATACGACTTTGCTCCAAACGCACAACTGCAGCATCTCTCTCTGCCTGCTGTTGTGTTTGTACAGTCTGTGAATCAGAACATCAAAATAACATGCTAATAATTAAATTTACACGAAAAAAGGGCACATGATGGCTATCATCTTGATAACCACACCACTCCAATATATATATAAAACCTACAATGATGGCAATCATCTTGATATCGCCAAAAAAATATAAGTTGTCTACGATTTACATGTTATTTTCTTATTTTATTCATCTTTTCTCCATCATGGTAAGAAATGCATTGCCAGAAAAGGTGGACTCCATGCACAGAGAACGGAGAACAAAATTGACCATACAAAATGGATAGATTATTTTTGGTAGTTTGTGCATACAATTCTTGTTGCTATAATTTGTCATTTATTTTTATTTTTTTTATCTCCAATATAAATATATAATATGTGATCTTTTCCCTGTATTTGTGGACCAACATTGAGAAAATTCATTGCCAAAAATAAAAAAAAAATTGGACTCCAAACATATAGCGAAAATGGAGAGACAACACCAGCCACAAGCCATAACCACCAACAAAGAAGTACCACGCTCATAAGCAGTTGCTTTAATGGGCTAAATGGCTCATTAGGTTCCTCAAGAAAACTCAACCATATTTTGCTTGCCAATAAATTGATTTCATCTAGATATACAATTTTATTTGCCAATGTGATCATTATGTTTAATTATCCATCTCGTAGGAACAGAAGGATAACGGCTCTGCTTGACAATACATTTCTTAATATTATCAAACCCCTGTGGAAGTGCACGTGGGCAGTGGCGGAGCCATGATCCAGTAGGGACATGGCCTAACATGACTAACCTCAACGCGCCGCAGCCACTACTTTTACTTCTTTTATGCAATTATGAACTTCACGGAACTTTATTGAATCTTCTGAAGCTGATATGTACAATATCAAGGGCTCTCCATCCCTTGGTGGCATCAAAACTGCCCTGTTCCGAGACGGAGCTTAAACTGAGTCTCGGTTAAGAACGGCGATGATCTACGTTTCACACGGCGCACGATTCCATGGATAACAAGCAGAAGCCGCAACAATAAAATAGTATCAAAGAAAAGCGATTCCACTCTTTTCCTAAAAGAGGAACGATTCCCTCGTCTGAGAACCGCCATTCATGTACTATTCCTCCCCACTAAAAAGCGCGATTGGAGGTAGGGGTGCAGAGACAACCAGGAGGTTTGCCTAGAAGCAGCCACCCTTGAAAGAGTGCGTAATAGCTCACTGATCGAGGCGCAAACTAAGAATAAACATTTTGAAGCAATCCAAAGGAAGCTGTCCGAAGCTGCCTTCTTGCCCATTATTCCTTTATAAATTGAGTCCTTGTTGGAATTACCAGAAGAAAGTATAGAGAGGAAGACTCCCATTGATTTCTTCCTATTGAGCCTCCCGCAAACACGAGAATTTTAATTATCAGTTTCTAACATAATCTCCGCATCAGATTTGCTTTAAAGGTTTGGAAAAAGAAATCAGAATTCACTTACATCTACTCATACTAGATTAAAAACTCGTGTTGCAGTTTCATACATAGTGAAGATTTTTTCTCCTAAAAAGTACATAAAGATTTGAAGAAATTCCAAATGAAGAATTTGCTTCTCCAATAATTCAATTTTGCATTAAATCAAGTCCAACAAAATATTCCCAATAAATGGTTACTTAAATTTTAACAACTTCCCCAAAATGTTGCAATGACAAAGATGAGAAAGAAACGTGTATGTCCTGAAATTACTCTTTTTTATCCTTCATGTGCTAGATATGTCCTGCAACTTTGCAACTTACTGTTTGTAAACAAACTCACGATTACCAACAATTGTTTTGTGATATTCCATGACAACTAATGTATTTTTCAAAATCGAATCTCAGGAAAAACAATCCTCAGTACTGAGGAGAATAATGGTCTCTACCACCTAGATATTGAGAGGGAGACACCTCAAGTTCCACAAATAAAAGGAGTTCAAGAAAAAGGATCCTTAGAAGAATATTGGTTGTTATATGAAAGATTAGGACACCCGAGTTTCCATTATTTAAGGAAATTGTATCCAAATCTCTGCAACACTCTAGATTTTTCCAAACTCAAGTGTGAAACTTGTGAGTTGACTAAAAATCAAAGGGTTACATTTCCTATTAGCAATAAAAGGAGTGAAATTCCTTTTTCGGTGATACATACTGATTTTGGGAACTCCAAAGTGACCTATATTTCTAAAGCTAGATAGTTTCTTAGTCTTATTGCTGATTTAGCAAGACTACTTGGGTCTATGAGTCAGGCCCGGTTTTGGGCCGAGGCGAGTGAGGCGACCGCCTCGGGCCCAAAACCAAAGAGGGCCAAAAAAAAAAAAAAAAAAAAAATTAACCCAGCAGTTATGGCCCAAAGGCCAAAACCAAAAAAAAACCAAATTTGAAAACATTAAAACAAAACCAAGCCTAAAAACTAAACCCAACAAGAAAATCTCAATTCTTATTTCATTCATATCACAACAGACATCAATATAGGCACAGCATCTATGACTCTCTGTGAACGTGCAACTGCGATCCCAACTCCAAAGTCTCAACTCGGCAACTTTCAATTTCCAACTCAAATCGGCATTTGCTCTTGGATTATTGGATATTGAATGAGTTTTGCACTTTTACTTGTTTTGCTCTAGATTATGAATAATGAATTTACGATGTAATTCATAAAATTAGAATGTCAAATTATGAATTTATGATGTAATGTGAAGAGTTGGGTATTTATATGGTCGTGAGATGGATTTGGACATGAAAAGAAAATTTATTTCTCATGGTGATGTTGCCCTGTCCTCAATATAACCAAAAATCCTAATTTTTTCAAATCTGTTGTGCACTTGGACTCTTTAACTTTAAGTTTGTATCTCCTCGATGCATTTTTATCAATAATCAAGAGGAGATTTGAGGATTTATTATGGCATCTTAATTGTAGTTATAGCCTTTATATACACTCCAACTAGATGGGTCGTCAAAGGTTGATTCACGTTCCATACCTTTTTGGGAAATTACAAGTAAAATGTGAGGTTATAACTGTGTTCTTATTTTTAATTAATGTTATTGACCAAATCTGTTTCTAGCTTAGATTACGATTCTTCCTAAAATCTATTTTTAATTAATGTAATTTGATTTCATCTCAAATTTTGAATTGATTTTAAGTTTAAAACCTCCAAGAAGAAGAAGTTGATTTTTCACATTTGTCATTTCATAATTGCCGCTCAAATCTCACTCTCAAGTAAGCAATGGCTATCATTCGCTTATTTATTGACTTATTAGAAATACTTGAAGTCGATTATATAATTGTGACCTTGTCACTTATATAATTGTGGCCTTGTCGGCTTTAATTTTAAGATTATTAAAATATTTTTTTTATTTTTTTAGGCTAATCATGTCTCCTAAATATGCATCTAGAGCCCAATATATTATAATATATTTTTTTGTATAATATATTTTGTTTGTCATTTTTTTTCGAGTTTTAAGTTTGTAATTAGTTCCGTAGCTTTGTGGATGTTAAATGCATAATACAATTTGAGGGTCTATTGGGGGGCCTAATTTCTGAACTTCGCTTCAGCCCCGAAAATGTCAGAATCGGCCCTGCTATGAGTTTATCTTTTGATATAGGACAAATCTCAAACTATTGTCATCATAAAGAACTTGTTTTCAATGGTGCGGACACAATTTGATGCTATGATACATATTGTTAGATATGAAAATGGTAGAATATTTCAATGAAAACTAGAAAAAACAATTCTTGAAAAATGGTGTCATTCATCAATCAAGTTGTGCAGGTATCCCACAACAGAATGGAGTGACAGAACGAAAGAACCGACACTTTCTTAAGGTGGCCAGAGCTTAATGTTTTCCAGAAACATTCAGAAACATTTATTGGAGATGCTCAGAAACATTTATTGGAGATGAAGTTTTGATGGCAGCCTACCTTGTCAATAGAATGCCTTCAAATGTACTTAGCTTGAGCATTCCCATTGGAACACTAAAGTGGTGTCATTCATCAATCAAGTTGTGCAGGTATCCCCACAACAGAATGGAGTGACAGAACTAAAGAACCGACACCTTCTTAAGGTGGCCAGAGCTTAATGTTTTCCAGAAACATTTATTGGAGATGCAGTTTTGATGGAAGCCTACCTCGTCAATAGGATGCCTTCAAATGTACTTAGCTTGAGCATTTCCATTGGAAAACTAAAAGAGCACTATCCTCATTTATCCATAATCAGTTCTTTACCGCCAAAAGTGATTCAAAATCTGCAGTAGCAGGAAATGCTTGGACTGAAAGAAAACCTAAAACTTTGGGTTCCTTGTTAGCCCAAAGCTAAAAGCACTCCTAGATGAACAAATTTCGAGCATTTTCTGGACCAAAACTTTAAATGAAGAACTAGTTTCTATACTGCAGATACATACATAGGTATGCCTAGAGTTTAAAATATTGTTGTTGCTGAATAGACATGTTTTCAAAATAGAGAAGTTAATATGTTATTCGTTCTCATGCATGACTACGTTCGATGTGTTATTTTTAAACTATTTGACATTTTCAACTGAGTTGGCCTCACAAAAGAAAAACATCATACTACCTGGTTACACCTTTTTAAACATTGATAATGAGAGCATACGTAGAAGTCAATCCTAAATTTCCATTCCTCCTGCCAATTTGGTTGATTATAAATAAAGCCCCTTGGGCTTTTATACATCCACCTCCTTTAGATGACGGTGGAGATCTTGTGCATCATATAGTTGACATTGATTCTCTACACCTTTCTACTTAGATTTTTACAAGAAAAATTGTAGAGAAAGTTGTCTCTACAGCATTCTCCATCTTCAACACTATTCCTACTATGATCATTCAAGAATGTGGCCCTCCCACATTTCTCTATATTATTCTAGGATGCTTCAACAAGTTCCTCACATGAGGTTGTGGACATTTTTTCTTTTTTTCTTATCAATGAATAAATGTCGAGGAAGATGTCGATAGCAGAAACATCTTGGGTTCTTAACACCAAAGAGTTGGAAAGCAGGGAATGTTCAGTTCTCGAAAAAAAAGATAGCCAAGAAGTTTTATTAGAGATTGGAAAATTTTAAAGCTTAATCATCTGCTCCAATGTATAGCATTTAAAACTACAATAAATCCAACTTTTCCGATCTTCAACCTTATAATTTCATTCACTAAAAAGAGAATAGAAAAAATAATACTAAGTCAAATTTCACTAATAAAAAACATAATTATCACCTCAAATTTCAATTTTCCAAAACAATTAAACTTACATGAAAAAACTCGAGCTGGTCTTCAAGATTTTCAAGTGCGTTTCGGATGGCATAAAGACTCTTGGCTTCCTGTACTACTGAATCGTTGTCATCAAACCGGAGCCCCTTTACGAATACAAAACCCGACGCGGTTTCATCGATGGTTTTCTTTTTCCCGTTGAAACAAAATTCGTCGGAGGAAGTGGATTTGCGGGGATTTTTATGGAATTAAGGAAATGAGTCCGGGATATGGAGTGAATGGCGTCGCTTAATTTGTCGTGCAAATCCCATATTTTCTCTAGTGCTGCTTCAATCTCTTCCACCTCCATGTCCCATTTCATTTGGAGGAAAAAGGAGAAGGAAAATAGGAGGGAAAGTACAATTTCAAGAGGAAAATGGAAGGAGTTTTCGAAGGGTTGAAACAATCCTCCCGTTCTTTACTGTATATGAACGTAATTGCTTACAGAAATTGTATCTCTATAGAGAGAGAAATAAAAGGATGAGTGTACTGCACTTGCAATGATGCGTTGGACTTGGAATCGACATTTTCAACAGCAATTTGGTAGTGAGGATTGCGATGCAATGAAATAGCGACTTTAGTTGGAATTGGGCGAAATGGACTGAATCATACGCGAAGCGTGAGAGTCGTGAATGTCAATTTATAATATTTATTTATGAGTAGTACCTTCTTGAGCAATATTTAACGTGTAGTTGGTATTTTGCGGGCATTAATTTTTTAAAAGAAAAAGGAATGTGTGGAGATTTGCTAAATATATATATTTAAGGAGAATTTAGAAATTCAGAGAAATGTAAATAGTGCTTTTTAAAAATAGTAATTTCGCAGAAAGAGAGTTGAAGTGTCAGATCCTTTTTTTTTTTTTTTCGGGTCATTCAACTGTAAAAAAAAAAAAAAAAAAAATTAAGTCAATTATCAACCCAGCAAGTCACCTAATTTTTTTTTCACATATTTCAACTGTCGTTCGATAGATTTAAGATAGATTTAAGCTATTGAACAACAGTTGCTCAACTTATTTCAAAAACTGTCATTTTGTAGAGGATAAATAATATCGGAGGTCCCAAACTTTTGAACCTTGTGACAATTGACTCCTAAACCTTTAATTTTTAGTACACAGATCCCTAACCTATGAAACGTTAGCGTTTGAAGTCTTTCTTTTACAGAAATCGTCAATTTGACCGTTAAATAGTCAAATTTTTATTAAATAGACCATTTTATCCTTAAATTGAATGATAAAATAAAAATAAAAAATAAAAATAAAAATTACAACTAAACCCCATCCAACAAAATTGCAACTAAACCCCATCCAACAAAATTGCAACTAAACCCCAACCCTTTTCAGGTGTAAATTTACAATTAATCCCCAACCCAACCACTTCTTCTTCTTCAAATTTGTCGTCGTTCATCACCACCCACCGAAAAATTTTCCGGTGAGTCTCTGAACAAATCTTTTTCGGTGAATCTATGAAAATTTGCTGCTACGATGAGTCACTGAAAATTTATTCCTTTGCTTAACAGTATAAATATCCAGCTGCTGTGAATCGGTTTCATTTCCCTTTTAGTTTTTACTAGTTAAATACGCTTGCGTTACACATGTTTTTGTAATTATATTGTCAATTTTTAATATTTTCAATTTTTTTATTTTTTAATTATTAATAATTAAAATGTTAAAGTAGTAATTGGAATAAAGATAAAAAAAAAAAAATACGATTCTTAATAAAATGTTGTATTGTATTGTTCGATGTTGATATTTTATTTATATTCATAGAATTACAATTACAATAAAAGATGAGTTTTATATATTGGTAATACGAATTGTAACTTAAACCCAGTTAAGAGTTTTGTTGATTTGAGCTTTGATGATTAACGAACTATTGATATCAAATAGTATTGAATTAATGATGTATTAATAGGAATTTTCAGGGTTGTATTTTACGGAGAAAAAATTAATAATTATTAATTTTATTATGAGATAATGTAATGATTGACTATATAATATTGTACATTTGTTGGAGTAGTGACTCCTTGTAAACATTATTTTTTGTGTACGTATATATATTTTTTTAAACTCGTCTAATTTAACGATGTAAATGAAACAACATAAATATAAGTAAGAAACAAAAACTAAAGAAGTGTCAACGTTTTCTCTTTCTTAATCCAATGTATTAAAACAATATTTTTATTTCCATTTCAATTTTGGCAATCATGATTTGAATTTTAATGCAATAATAAAAAAAATTACAATTTTTCCATTCATTTTTTTTTTAAATTTATTTCTCATTTCTTTTATCTACGTAATGCAAGAAAAAAAATAAGATAATCTTTTCATCTTTATATTTAATTTAATATATTAAATATTTAATTTTTGAAAATTTAATGATGAACAATAAAAGAGTAATAAATAAAATATTAAAAAATAATTATACATTAATGAATACTAAGAGTGAATATGATATTTTAAAAAAATTATAAGAGTAGAATAGTACAAAAATGTTTCTCTTTTTATGATATTTTAAATATAGTATAGATAAAATCAAGCCAAGAACATAAAAGCGAGGGATAGAAAAAAAAAAGAAAAAGTGAGAGGCTTCGAGCATAGGCATCTGACTGAAAAAGAAAAAAATCAAGTAATTGAAAGACAAAAGGAATTGAGCTTTTTAGCAGTCATGGCGGATGGGTTTCAGCTAAGCAATAGTAGAAACTGGCGGAATACATCAAGAAACAGAGTTGACACTACTGCATCAACACAAACTTAGTTGTAATTTTTTTTTTAATCATTCAATTTAAGGGTAAAATGGTCTATTTAACGGTGAAACTAACGGTTTCTGTCAAAAAAATAACCTCGGCGCTAACGTTTTGTAGGTTAGGGATCTGGGTGCTAGAAATTAAAGGTTTGAAACTCCATCGTCACAAGTTTCAAATGTTTGAGACTTCCTGGTCTTTATTTTACTTTTTTAAAGTATCACCTCCAAACAGATATCTACTATAATTCTCTCTCTTTTTAATTTGTTAATTTTTTTAGAGAAAAATCTGCTAATTTTGATCATTGTAAACAAGTAAAAATCTTTTAAATTTTAAGTTTAATCAAGTATTCATATTTTTCATGAATAAGAATTATTAGAAAATTTAAGAAAATTGAAAACTATGAAATAGTGTCCTAACACCAAAGTCAATACTTACTTGCTTGGTTCATATTAAAATTTGTTAAAAAAATGTAGTAAAAAATTAACAATTAATTTTAATCACATATTCTATAAAATTTATAACTTTTATTAACTTTTCAATAACATATTTTGTCGACTTGTTATTAAATTTTGCTAAAAGTCTCTATCTCAACTTTTATTGTTTTATTTGATAATATTATCATTTTTTATAGTGAACTTAGAGCATTGACAAGATTAAATCACGTACTGTAACACTTTGAATTATTCGTAACTTCTTACGTCAAGCACTTTGGAAGAATTATTTTGTGTGATGTACTTAACCAAGAGATGAGCCTATTGGGATTGGCTTACATATAAACGCATTTGTCTAAACATACTATCCAAATTTTATTTCAATTAAAAGAAAATTTATATATATCTTGACGTTTAACGAATTATTTATTGTTTAAGGGCCTGTTTGTGAGTTTTTTTTTTCACCGGTTTTAACCGATTTTGGATGGCACTGTTTATGAGGGGTTTGGACAACCCGTGCTTGTTAGTTTACCACCCAAAAAGCAAACAGTAGTGTAATTTTGAGTATTCTTCTCAACCTCAAATCGACGATTTTTTGCCGTTTTTCAAAATTTGTTCCAACTTTACCCTTCCTAAACAATTAAAATCTGCAAAAAATAAAGACATTCAACTCCTCTCCCACCAATGGATCATGCGCTTCTTCTTCTTGGAAGATTCATTGCTATGATGAAAATCAATTTGACCAAATTTAACAGGTAATCTCCCTATGTGAAATATCTCGTATGTATCTAAGCGGTGTGTATCTGTGAAATATCTATGTGTATCTATGGTGTGTATTATTTATGTGCTCCTAGCAAGTTTTCCATACTTGAAATTTACGTGCGTATATTTTCACAAATTTTCCATAGATATTTCCACACTTAGCAAGTTTTCCACATTGGTATAATCATATGTTAATCCATTGAAATTTCTGTGCATATATTTTCCATTGGTATAGTTATATGTATAATTATTGTACTTACTAGGTGAAGATTTGATACTTATGAGCGATGATCCACTACTACATGAATTTTTATATTTATGTTTTTGATTGTGGGACTAAACAATTATATTTGTAATAAGTTTGAGTTAATTTATATATTATTTTAGTTAAATTATTTTTGCTCCAATAATAAAAGAAACAAGAATTGTGGGTATTAGTTAACACATAATATCTGGCCAAAAATTTGGGAAGTTGGTTCATGATGACAATGAATTTTATTAACTTGATTCAATAATATAAATTTAATAATATAATTTTGATTATGAGAAAAAAAGTGGAGAGAATAATTACACAATACCATATTATTACACAGACCTTCTTTGCTTTCTATATATATTGGCATATATGTAATTTGATTATTTTAAAAAACTTTCAGAACTCCTGGATGATAAACTCTCAAGCATGAGTTGGACAATTTATAAAACCGCTACTAAAAACCATTTAAAATCGGACCGCTCATAAACGCCCAAAACACCGTGACTTTATAATTATGCATCTATTTTCCAAAAGGACTAAATTGTAATGTTTTCCAAGCAAGAAGTGCGTTTTGTCAACATGCATTTATTTGGGGACTAAATTACAAATTTGATCTAAGTTGATATTTTGAAAAATCAAATATTATGTCCCATGAGTATTACACGGTTTGGTCCCCGTTTCCATGGCCGACCACTGAGATTTGAGGAGCTTTAGGCGAAAATTTAAATAGGGCCCTTAATATATTGAGATGTTTTTAAAATATACCGAAATGTGTTTTTCTTAAGTAATGGTGTTTTTCGAAATTTTGCCTTAAAGTTTCATTATAATTAGAAAACTGTCGTTGTGTTATTATATATAGGACTAATCTCATGTAAACAAAAATCATCATTTTTTATAGGACTATATAAATTATTGTGTTCTTTATTCTTTGTCCTTTTATTTATTGCTTCAATCTTAATAATTTGGAAAATTATTTTGATTCAAGATAAAAATTTCTAAAATGGGGTTTGAAAAGATAATTGCACGGTCTATAATTTAAAGACTAGATTAAGATATATAATGTATGTTAGATTTTGATTTATTTTCTATTTAGACTCATTTTACATTTACATATGTTAGTTTTACTTGGGGAAAAAAAATTTGAGCCAAAATTGGGCCTTGCATGGTGAGAGGGCCCTAGGAGGTTGCCTAGCCGCATAGGGCCAAGGCCGGCCTTGCCTGTTTCATCCCAAGAATCCACTTTTCTTGCTTAGTCCATGTTGGATCTTTATTTTCTAAATTTATTTTCAATCACAAATTCTATAAGATTTACAATTTTCAACTACATTTTCATCAATTTTTATCAAAATATCTTAAAATCTAATTTTATCTACACCAAACAAGCGAAGTTAACAAGTTCATAGGGGAAAAAATCTCAATTTTAAAATCACCAACCACACATTTCATCTTTACATTTATTTAAATCTACATAGAAAATCTAAAATTTATTAAGTCAGTATGTCTAATCTGAGTTTACAATTTAGAAAGATCTCCAATACAATTGTGGATTATACTAAAACAATGTGTCACATCATCCTAAAATGCGTACATGGCAAGAAAAAGTAGAGAATGACTATACGTTGTCCACATTTAGACGGTGCGTTAGACGTCCTCTATTTATTTTTTATCATTTATGTTCATCAAAATGTGTGTTAAGTTTATAATTTATTTTTATCGAAATGTGTTTATAATTTTTTTAAATTTATCTACATTTTATCTCTTGTCCAATTGAACCATAATTTTTCTAATCCACGACTCCATTGAAAATGTTCTTTTCTCTATCACTATTTTATTTGCTACGTGTACAACAATACACACTATTGCATTTGAGATGCTCTTAAACATAGCTCTAGATATTGTTTTTTTTTTTCCCTACCACGTCAGCTCGACATAGTACTTAACAACTTGCATTAGAGAAAAAGTTTCGTACACATTGTTTATTCCACTTATATGGCAAAAAAAATAAGCAATCCACTGTTGCACAGTAAATGCTCTTATTACGTTCAATCTATGTTAAATTCTTATGTTTTACCTTATTTCCTACTCATGAGAGTTATGCTACGTGATTGTAAATGTTTGGCCAAATTTTCCGGTAATGCTATAGTTATGAAATGTTGTCTTACAAGACTGTAATGCACCGAAAACCTCAAATATTGTAGAAATGTTCGACAATATGGATTTTTGTTAGACATTTTGAATTAAAATGTAAATTGTTCAGGTTGCACATATATGAATTCTTCCTATTGAGTATCACACTCATTCCTTCATTTTCTCATCTATAAGTTAAATGGACTGGTCGTGAATGGTAGCAGTTCGGTGGATACCGTGGTTGTCAAAGTGCCATAAATTATCATTACAACAAAGAGTAATTCATATAAGTTTTGTTAACCTCCAAAAATGGCTACCAACAAGATTCCCACGATACCTCCTCGCTTCACGTATACTTTTCCTCTTACTCGGGCTGCCACGTGATTTATTCAACCACGTAGATGAGCCTCGGATCGAGTGGAAGTATAACAAAAGGCCAAGTACACTCTTACGGTAGAGGTGATAACTTGAGGGCCCCTAACTAACAAATTCCCACGTGGTTAAGACACTTGAGAATGATTAGAATAGAGGACTTGATGTAAGAATTAATGTCCAAGGTCCAATTAATTGGATCGGACTTAATTACTCATTGGGCCAAATTAATTAATAAGATTATTTAATCGGACTGATTGTTGATGAGTTCTAGTTGGACTAGAACTAGGGCTAGAGTTAGCCCGCCTATAAATACATAGGCGCAACGTATTAGGGTTAAGAGTTGTTTTCCATTACTTGCTAGCACAAGCAAAAGACAACTCAATCAACTTCTCCCAAAATTTCGCTTTCATCATTCTTGATTGTGGAGTTCGGATCCCGTTTCTTCTTTGTGTGGATCACCATTGGAGGTGGACAATTGGACAACCGTGGTATTGAAGATCGCACCTCCGGTCAATCGGATAATCGATTCAAGACATTCATCAAAGGTAATATTCTATCACGAATCCTATTTAAGTACAAGGTTGATCCGCTTACGAGAATTGAGCACTTAATTTCTGCACGTGCATGTATACCTCAATTCCTTACAATGGTATCAGAGCCTACCTTGTTACTTGTTAGAATTCGTTAAACTGCTTTGATGAATAGTACAATAATTGTTATTGTGATATTAATTTGATTTGAGATTTGACAAGAAATAAAATTGTGAATTTATTTTAAAATTAAAATCAAAATCGTTTTGGGTTTATTTGGGAGCGGAATTAATTGGCCGGAAATTCGGTTAGCGGGCGGCGGCGCTTTAGAAGCCGACGCCATATGCTATAAGTGAAGAAGCGGCCACCACCTCGAAATCGGTGATCGACGCCGCAGATTTCACGCGGTGGCGGTCGCAGCCATCGTCTTTCTTTGCCATGAGCGGGCGATGAGTTCGATTTTGAACAGCAACGAAAAGCATGTTCGAGGACAACGGCGGTGGCCGCGGCAGTTACACTGCCGCGCGACCACCGCCGATAATCTGCTGGTGGCCTTTCGGCTGTTGAGGACAAAGCGGCGGTGGCCGCGCGGTGTTAGACACCGCGCCGACCACCGCCAGATAATCTGTTGGTGGCGCCATACGCCTGCGAAACCCTAGCCTTCGGTTTCTGCGTTTTGAGATTGGGGACGGGGGCCTTCATGCAATTTTGAAAATTGCATGGGAAGCCCCCTAATTTCAAAAGCCTCTTATGCAATTTCTGAAATTGCATAAGAATGACTTAATGTTTTAAAATTAAAGTAGACCTTCCGTGCAATTTCAGAAATTGTATTAAAGGTCTATTTATTTAGGGACTCATTGTACAATTTTAGAAATTGCACATTAAGCCCTCAAACTTTAAAAAGAAAAATGAGGTCTCAAATACAATTTTATTCTTTTTTGGAAAAATTGTAATTATTAATTTATTTAATATTGGTCAAATATTCAAAGTTAAATTAAAATCGTTTTTAAAATATATTTTGAATTTCTGACCATATTAAACTTTAACTTATTACTTTATAAAATTGTAAATTTGACCCTATACAAATTTTATCTTCAATTAGAGTGTGACTTTAAATTGAGAGATAAAATAAATTTTTGAAAAATCCCTTTTTGAATAAAATTAATTGGTTAATTGGTTAATTGATTAATTTTATTATTAAAAAATTAAGTAATTAATTAGATTAATTATTTAATTCCGTCTAGTCCGTTCAAAATATCTAAAAGGTTTAGACTTATACTGTCAAAACTGCAAATTTAGAAATTAATATATTTTTTAATATTAGATATTAAAATTGATGTTTAATGGATGATTATGGACTCGACCCATGTGATTAGTTGTATGGTTAATTATTCATATTCATTGTTGGTTGGGCATGCGAGCCTATTATTTAATTAAATGGGCATGCGTGCCTATTATTTATTTAATTGAGTTTTTGAATTGTTTATTGAATATGGACCTGCGTGTTCATTTACTTGGGCCTGCGTGCCAACTAGTATAGGATACATGATGCAGTTGGGCCACAAAGAAGCAACTAATATATAATACATGTTGCAGCAGGATATGGAGATGATTACATCTAACATTCGATGAATGAATGCAACATCCCTTAGGAATTGACCAACTAATCTTCTTTTTAGCTCAGGAAGATTAGATAGATAAAGTCCATAATCATCCACAGTTATTATTTTATATATGATTGATTACATGTTGGATGTTAGTTAATGTACATAAATATGATGAGACAAACCCCTTTTTATCAAAATATTAAATTCGTATTAAATGATTAATACAACGTGCCTTCCATTGTTATAGTGAAAAATCAGAGTCTATTATCGATGTCAGTTTGTTGAGTCGCTCAAGGCTGCAGCTCGTGAGATATGTTTATCACTATGACACATTCGATGTTTACGAACAATTGGTCGAATTTAACTAAATTTTATTTTTGTTGAGTCGCTCAAGGAAATAAAATTTTAGGGGCACAATCAAGTAAAACACATAAGATGTGTACGACAATAAGTTGTCTACTTGATGATCTAGGAGTCACATGGAGATGTGATTGATAGAGTATCTACACGGATGTTTTATTAGGGCTTGTTGAGTCGCTCGAGGTTCTAATAAAACAAAAGGGATCATAGCCCATTGGGAATCGGCCGGTTCTATTGATTAATGTTTGAGGTCATTAATTCAATTTAAGCGATGGGAGTACAATTAATTTAATACAAGTCCATAATTAAATTAATTTTTATATTTAATTAATTTTCTATCTTGTTATTTCGATGTTGAATCATGAGTAACCACATGAATTTGAGAGGCATATTGGATGCCAACAAACTTCTGGGGCCAAATTTTACGGATTGGCACCGCAATTTGAGAATTGTTCTCAAGCATGAAAAAATTGGATATGTCGTTGAGCAACCTATGCCTAAGCTCCCTCTTGAGGAGGCTACACCGGAGGAAGTGCAGGCTTATAATAAACACATCGATGACGAAAATACTGCAACATGTGTGATGCTTGCAGCTATGTCACCTGAGTTACAAAAGCAGCACGAGGGTATGGATGCTTATACCATTATAATTCATCTCAAAGAGTTGTATGATGAACAGATCACGCATTGAGCGGTATGAGACATCCAAAAGTTATCTGAGATGTATGATGGCGAAAGGATCTTGATCGATGCTCATGTCTTGAAAATGATTGGTTATATTGAAAAAAAAAACCAATTGGGTTATGTCATGGACCACGAGCTGAGTATCGACTTGGTTCTACAGTCCCTGCCTGATAGCTTTTCGCAATTCATCATGAACTTCAACAGGAATAAGATTCAATGTACCCTGTGCGAGTTCTGAACATGCTAAAGACTGTTGAGCCCAATATAAACAAAGGGAAGGGACAAATTTTGGCTATTGATACCTCTAAGGGCACTAAGAGGAAATCAAAAATGACCTTTCAGAAAGGATCCAAGAAGGCCAAATCTGCTGGAAAAACAGTCAAAGCAGACAAGACAAAATCCAAGTCTGATGATCATTGTTTTCATTGTGGAAACAAAGGACATTGGAAGAGGAACTGCAAGGCATACCTCGCTACCTTGAAGGGAAAGGAGTCTCTTGAGGCTTCTACTTCATTATCTTTTTCATTGAAATTAATTTATCTATTCCTTGACTTCTTGGGTATTAGATACTGGATGTGGATCTCATATTTGCACAAATATGTAGGGGCTAAAAACGATGAATTCTTGCAAAAGGGAGAAGTAGACCTACGCGTTGGGAATGGAACAAGAGTTCTTTGCCTTGGCTGTAGGAACATACTTTTTACCGTTGCCTTGAGCATTGTTTTAGAATTAAGAGACTGCTATTACATTCCTGCTATTACTAAGAACATCATTTCTATTTCATGTTTGGACATGGATGGGTTTTCATTAAGATTAAGGATAAGCGTTGTTCTTTTTATCTTGATGATGTGTTTTATGGATGTGGAAATTTTTTAATGGCATCTATATTCTAGACTTGGAATGTCCTATAATGAGTATAGACAACAAAAGGCATAAAGGCAATAAGGTTAACAACTCATACCTTTGGCATTGCGGATCGGGTCATATAAATGAAAAGCGCATCACCAAGTTACATAAAGATGGATACTTGGATTCAAATGATTATGAATCATTTGATAGATGTGAGTCATGCTTGATGGGCAAAATGACCAAGACCCCATTTACTGGAAAAGGAGTCAGAGCTGCAAACGTTTTGGGACTCGTACATACTGATGTATGTGGACCAATGTCTACAGATGCTAGATGTGACTTTTCTTACTTCATTACATCCACAGATGACCATTCTAGATATGGTTTCATCTATTTGATGAAATTCAAGCATGAAGCCTTTGAAAAGTTCAAAGAATTCAAGCAAGAAGTAGAAAGGCAAACCGGGAAAAATATTCTAACACTTAGATCGATCGAGGTGGAGAATATTTGAAGGGTGAGTTTTTAAACTATCTAAAGAGAGATGAGATTCTCTCGCGGTGGACTCCACCGTATACACCACAACTAAATGGTGTATCGAGAAAGAAAAACCGCACCTTACTAGATATGGTGCGATCAATGATGAGTCGTGCGGTTCTTCCAAAATCGTTTTGGAGATATGCACTAACACTACATGTCACACACTAAATCGTGTCCCATCTAAATCGGTCGATAAAACTCCATACGAGTTATGGAAAGGAAAAAACCCGATCTTTCATACATGAAAGTTTGGAGCTCTGCGACAGCTTATGTGAAGCGCGTAGAATCGAGATAAGTTAGGAGCTAAATCGATAAATGCTTATTTGTGGGGTATCCAAAAGAAAGCTGCTGGATACTATTTCTACAATCCCATCGAGATGAAAGTCATCGTGTCGAAATATCCGTATTCTTAGAGAAAGAGTTCATTCTAAGAGAGACCAATGGGAGCAAAGTAGATCTTGAAGAGATTCAAGAAACCACAAATATAGACCAATTAGATGAGCGATAGTTTAGCTTTGCATTTGATGAGTCACATATTGGAAGTGGAGAACCGTCGGTCCCAGAGGACACATCGACTCTCAAGTAAGTCGAGCGGGGTCATTCGTCCTCCTCGGAGATATGATCTTCTAATTATCAATGATGCATTACTAATCGATGAAGATGAACCCACTACTTACTTAGAATCGAAGTCAAATGTTGACTCAAAGAGATGGCAGGAAGCCATGGAATCCGAAATGAACTCCATGTATGAAAACAAGGTTTGGACCTTGATTGACCCGCCTGAAGGGGTAAAACCAATTGGCTGTAAATGGGTTTACAAGAAAAATGTTGACATGGATGGTAATGTTCATACTTACAAGGCAAGATTGGTTGCGAAGGGTTACAAGCAAAGACAAGAAATTGACTTTGATGAAACTTTCTCACCAGTAGCCATGTCTAAATCAATTCGGATTCTGCTTGCGATAGCAACATACTATGACTATGAGATATGGCAGATGGATGTCAAAAATGTATTCCTTAACGGGAATCTTAGTGATGATGTGTACATGACACAACAGAAGTTTTGAATCCACAGAGCCAAACAAAGTATGCAAACTACATAAATCCATATATGGATTAAAGCAAGCCTCTCGAGGCTGGAATCTTCGTTTTGATGAGACAATCAAAATATTTGGTTTTATCAAGAATGAAGATGAACCATGTGTATAAAAAGGTTAGTGGGAGAAAAGTCGTATTTCTAATTTTGTATGTGGATGACATACTATTATTAGGAAACGATATCCGATCTTAAAATCGATAAAATTGTGGTTATCCAAAATTTCTCCATGAAAGATATGGGAGAGCGTACATTCTCGGAATAAAGATCATCTAAAAAAAAGAATGCTTGGCCTATCTCAATCTATATACATAGATAAAATCTTGAGAAGATTTAGCATGGAAGAGTCCAAGTGAGGACTCTGTCCCATCGGGCATGGGATCTATCTCTCAAAAGAAATGTGTCCAAAGACACAAATTGAAAGAGATCGCATGGATAGAATTCCTTATGCATCAGCAATAGGATCTATCATGTATGCCATGCTATGTACTCGACTAGATGTTTCATATGCTTTGAGTGTCACAAGCAGGTTCCAAGCGAACCCTGGCGAGAAACATTGGATCGCAGTCAAGAACGTCCTTAAGTACTTAAGAAGGACTAAGGACATGTTCTTGGTGTATGGAGGAAATGAACTTAAAGTTCAAGGTTATGCCGATGCCGACTTTCGATCGATAAAGGCGATAGCAAATTTCAATATGGATATGTATTTACTCTAAATGGTTGAAGCGGTTAGTTGGAAAAGTTCCAAACAAGAAACATTGCACGATTCAACTACGAAGTCGAATATATAGGCTTGAAGCGGAAGAAAGAAGCGATCTGGATCAAGAAGTTCATTGCAGAACTTGGAGTAGTTCCTAGCATTGTTGATCCAATATCTCTATATTGCGATAACAATGGAGCTATCGCACAAGCGAAGGAACCAAGGTCTCATCAACGATCGAAACATATATTGAGGTGATATCATCTCATTAGAGATAATCTTGAGAAATGACATAAAGATAGAAAGAGTCCCAACTGATGACAATGTAGCAGATGCTTTGACAAAGCCGTTGTCCCAGCACAAGCATGATAGTCACGCCAAATCTATAGGTATTAGATACATGAGTGATTGGATCTAGTTTGTATGGGACGTTTTATATACTCTTTGTTAGACATCGAAGTGTATGAACAATTTTATTAATTAAATATTTTGTCTATATTTTAATGACAGATCTATTATTATTTAATTATTATTATTATTATTATTTAAAATAATAGAGTCCGAAGAAAAGTTCATAGTAACTTATTAATCACAAGGTGTTGTGATTGTGAGATATAAATTATAAATAACTTATTCTTGATATATCCCTAGTCATAGTAATAATGAGATACGGATATCATTATTACGGATAGACTAGCATATGTTGTATTTCTTTTGAAGAAAGAAGCTGATCTCACAAGCTAAGATGTAGAGGGACATCTGAATGAACACATGAATGCATTGTTATGAGAACATGACATTGGATGATCCGCCTAGAGATTCCACATGAATAACTATCCAAGCGTCAGTGGTAAATCTCTAATGCGCGGTTGTGGATTTGGTCCTTTGACTTGAGGACATCATAGAATCTTATGTGAGGACCACTATACTTTGGCGAGCGTTTGATGGGGCTCGAAGATTTGAGTCACTAGGAAGACGTCGTACGGGTATTATGAGAATCATATGAATTATGAAGGTTGTGAATGTCCAATATGAGGATTCGTCACTTTTGGAAAGTAGGATATTATAACCTGTATTTTGCCTACTTAAGTTGATATAAATTTCTTCGGCCGAGGTGGAGTTATGAGTTGAAAATGTTTCAATCATAACTAAATTAGATCAACAAAGAGTTGAGGTGAATAATATGATTGGTTGAAATGAGATTGACACTTTTCCATATCTCTTAACCAATTGGGTTATATTGATAAAGGATTATATTTCTCTGATAACCGCACATATATTGGTTACGTCATACCACATGACATTTTCCTTCACATGGATTGCCTTGACACATTGCTAGATGTCAATCTTGATGCGGCGACGATCTCGAATATCATGCGTTTGCCATCGTGAATGGGAACCTAATGGGTTACACACATATAAGACGCGAGAATTGAGCATCCAGAGTTGGACCTTGTCCAAGTGGGAGATTGTAAGAATTAATGTCCAAGGTCCAATTAGTTGGGTTGGACTTAATTACTCATTGGGCCAAATTAATTAATAAGATTATTTAATCGGACCTGATTGTTGATGAGTTCTAGTTGGACTAGAACTAGGGCTAGGGTTAGCCCCGCCTATAAATACATAGGCGCAACGTATTAGGGTTAAGAATTGTTTTCCATTACTTGCTAGCACAAGCAAAATACAACCCAATCAACTTCTCCCAAAATTCCGCTTTCATCCGTTTCTTGATTGTGGAGTTCGGATCTCTATTTCTTCTTGTGGATCACCATTGGAGGTTTGGACAATTGGACAATTGTGGTATTGAAGATCGCACCTCCACCAATCGGATAATCGATTCAAGACATTCATCAAAGGTAATATTCTATCACGAATCCTATCTAAGTACAAGGTTTATCCGGGCTTACAGGAATTGAGCACTTAATTTCCATTGTGCATGTATACCTCAATTCCTTACACTTGATATATGTGCAGTCAGAGTAATATTTTTTCAACCCCTTCCTATAAAAATAAACTTAGTATTTATAGGCAAATTCTACAAGAATGGTCCCATTCGATGTGCAACACGTGGTCTCATCTGAAGGGTTTTTGAGTCATATCTTTGGTGTCACATCATTGGCATTAATGAGGCAATCACTTTCAGCCGCAAATTAAGGGGCTATGACTATGACAAGCCGCCTTGACAGGTAGTCCCATCAGTCTTTTCGATATTAAATTATAGGTTTGGTGTGATTGATCAGACAAGGCTTCTTGAGCATGCAACCAAGGTCGGTTATTCAACCTCCTCGAAACAAACAGCCTCGGTTATATAACCCCCTCGGCCCAAACAGCCTCGGAGAAGGGTTGAGTCAAAACATATTGACTTTGACCGTGCTTACATGGGGCCCACGCGGGATTATCTCGCCCATGTGGATTGCCTCGGTACGATCGGTACGTAACAAGTTTAATGTTATGTTTTAGCTTATGAAATTTTCTTTTCAATTGAAGACACGTATTGATCGATAATATTTTCAAATTGTATATGATTTCTAATAAGATAGCTTTTGTTATACCGTATTCGAATACTGTAGTTTGAATTTAACTGGGTTTACTTTGAAAATTGAATGTTTAGATAAGTTGTTATATGTTACCCCTTGGTTATTTGAATTACACGTATTTTTTGCGTATGATAAAAAATACTCGATTTTCAACTTTTTAAAAATAAAAATACCAACTAAAGCAGTTTTAGAATTGGCCTTGAAGGCCGGTTCCCACGGCTGCACCATATGGTACGCATCCATCGGATAGAGACGGAGATTTTGGGAGGTCTATGCTGAACTACTTGTGGTTGCGAGTAGTGTGTGTGGCTGCAGCTGCGTGATAATTTCGTCATGTTCGTCGCTATCTTTTGCTTTGAACGTCATTTCTATTTCGCAAATTATGGCGAATCAATTATTCGTTCGTTCAAGTTCAATCCCATCGCGGAATTCTTAGCACTCTCTATGGAAAGATGAGTGGTTTGTACTTTACTAGCTAAGTCCATGCACCTCTGACTGAAATTCGGGCAAAACCCTCAAACCGACGACCAATTCGAATGAATCAGGCCATCGGTTCGGGTTGGGTAAACCCAACCCAAACCGACTCGATTTATTTAAATTTTTTTTTTTTTTGGTTCTTCAAACCGCCCAAACCGAAAACCGAACCGACCCGAGTCGGTTCGGCCGATTCAGCCGATTTTTTCATTTTTTTGGTTTCGGTTTGGCCAAAGGCCAAACCGATTTTTTCGGTTCGGGTCGGGTTGGGGCCCAACCCGACCCGACCCGACCCACGCCCACCCCTACCTCTGACTTGATCTACTAGCGTTCTCTTCGATCCTTCCATATCAAGACCTTAAGATAAATGTCTTATAATGAGTTTTTTTTTTTTAAAAAATTATCATTATACTTTAAAAAAGAAATAGTCCCAATTTTATCAAGGCCTCGACTCTTAAAAAAAGTTTCCCCTCGTTTATTTATGTTAAGTTTCAAAAGCTACAAACCCAAATGACGTTCTAAGCTTTAAGAACTCGGAACATTACAAATACAATATTTGAAGATCTGACTCGTAATTTATGACATTTTTAAGTTCGTATAACTTTATTTTTGTGTTTATATTTATGTTTTTTTAATTTTTTAATTTTAATAAGTATCTTGAATATATACTGACTTTTCAATTATAATTTGATATTCAACGTCTTTATGTGTTTCGATTCTTTTTCGATTTTGATTTTTGATTAAATAAGAGAAAATTCTTTGACATTTTTTTTGAGTAGACATGTTGTTTTTAATTTTGATTAATTTGATATGTATTCTTTTGATTGATACTTATGAAATGGGTTAAATATACTCGACGAAATTGAAAATCTATCACTATACTTAGTTTATTGAATTAGATAAAACTAAGCAAGACATTTGATAAATATTTTTATGTGTCTAACTCTTAATATTTTCTGGTTTTGTCAAGTTCGAAGTATATCAATATATACTTTTTAAAAAATATTAGGCGTGTTCAGCTATCTGATTAGAGAGGCCATCTATCATTAGTTTCCGTCATCTATGAGAGCAACCAACTCTAGAAACAAAGACAACAGTGACAAGATGCAGGTGAGAATGCCGCCTTCATGTGTGTGGAAATTGTTAGGAAAAACTTGTTAAACAGTGAACTAAACAATTGTAGTGAATAATATATAGGAAGGTTAAGCAGTAAATTAAACAGTGCTGGACAGAAAATTGAAATGAACGTCTTGGAGCCGGGGCCTGTGTTGAACATAGTGTCCTTAAAGCAATATTCGCCCCCTCACCGAAGTAACTCGAGTGCTTGCTTCCCAGGATACAGCGGCGTGAACTACAACTGTGCAGTCGAACTGAAAATGAGCCGGAACGAAATCGCCAAGCGACTGGAAGATGACAGGAATGAGAATGCAGAGAGATTTTGTAGAGTAGCTTTGTTGTGCCTTGGACTGAAGAATTGTTGCTGTATATATAGGCAAGGAGGAGCCTTTTGCATTCAGTGCACTATGCCTTTACTCCATACGTTTTGGAGTTACAAAGTAAATGAAAATCAGTTTTGGAGTTATGTTTTAAATGAAAAACGTAAAACAAAATTCTAACTTGCACTTTGTGGTTCAATTGGTCCGACATTCGTGTGCGCAGGTCGCGCCCGCACACAAGTTCAAAGCTCGAAGGCTAAGTCGGTCCAAGATTTGCACTCCCTTGCGGGCGCGTAGGCCATAGATGAGTCTCTATGCAACAAATGGTTACACCTTACAAATTGTTAACCATATATAAATTGGTTCACAAACTAATTTTTATTCGATGTGGGACAACTATTTAAGTTTTCCACACATTTCCATATTTTATCAATTTTCCAATGTGGGATGGAACTAGTATTTATAGTCCCCATAAATTTCCACTTTTCTATTTCTAACCAATGTGGGATTGCAATCCCTTTTAAGGCTCATCTCTCAATCCCAATTCTCAACCAATGTGGGATTCAATTTCACATTCATTAGTGAAAATTCTATTTGCCACCAATGTATTTTCCAACAGAAATCTAGTTGGATGATTGCTTTTATAGGACGATTAGATTCAATCGTTAGACCAAGATTCTTTTCCCTTGCAAATTTGAGACCTTCCAAAATCATCATGCACTCTCCTGTAAATGTCGAGACAACACCCACAGTAGATTTGGAAAAATGACAACCATATCCCCCTTTCATTCTTATTGATTGCACCAACATCATACCAAACCGTGTCTTACCATATATACTGGTTGGAAATTTTTTGTCTGTTTACTGATAGTGTCGTGGTTGATAGAATTTGTAACCTTGGCTAGTGGAATTATGTGGCTTGGTTAATGGGACAACTTCAATAGTTTTATACATGTCATTAGAACTTTACCCTTTTGGAACATAAGACTTGGGATTTATATCTTTTTAGCACTCAAAATTTTTGTTCCCAAAAATATAAGGCGAGTCACAAATTTCATGTGCTAGGTTAAAAATTAACGATTAAATAACAATTATAAACGGAATGATAAAACTAAATTAGATATACAAATTAAAATATATTGAAGTTGGGTGACTCAGATGAAGCCATAGTTATAAAATTCGGCCTAGACAATGGGACCAAAGAACCGTCAGCTTGGACCATTAATTGATCGTGGTGAAATTAGAGAACTTGGAGTGTACTTGATCGAGTTAAGAACCAATCAAAATCCACGTAAATCAATAGTTTTTGGGTTACCACTAACCAGCAACATGATTGACCAATTTAATTGATTTATGACTTGTGAATTTAAAATTAATTTGTTAAATTAGGAGTTAAAAATCCATTGGAGCCACAATATTTTGTGGCGTCTACCAATAACTTAAATATTATGAAAAAAATATTGTCCCATCCCATATTGTATGTGAATTGAATAATCAAGTAAAAAACATGTTAATAGCTTTTTGAATATCAAATAATTTTATGAATTTGCTATGTATAGAGAAAATATTTTTAGTTAATTTCAATCAAATACCGTACGTAATACATAGAAGTTTTTGGTTGATAATTGATAAATTTTTGTACATAACTAAAATGGAAACAATATCAAATAATTATTTTAAATTTGCTAAGTGTAGAAAAATTATATTTAGTTAAGATCAATCAAATATCGTAATACATAGAAGTGTATGGCTGATAATTGATAAAATCTTTGTACATAACAAAAATGGAAACAATATAAATTTTATTAGAAATTCTATATTACACAAAAATTAATTTTAGTTAAGATCAATCAAATATATACATAAGTTTTTAGCTGATAATTGATAAAATCCTTGTACATAACAAAAATGGAAATAATATAAATTTTATTAGAAATTCTATATTATACAAAATTATAAAATTAAAATGTGAACACTATAGTAACAAATAAGTTTACAAATCAATAATTTATACACGTCAAAATAATTAGTGACATATGACTTAAAAATTTTAATTTTGTCTCAGTAGAAAAATTTTCAAAAACAATTTAAATAATTTTCCAAGCTATGACCCACCGGTTTTAGTGCTTTAGCCGGATCAATGTTAGGATCAGGTCATCGGAACATATCTATAAGTAAGAGCATTTACAATGTAATATGTCTATTGTTTTTTAGACGTACCACATAAATACAAATAGATGGAGTTATAAAAAAAATAATCTCAAATGCATGCTAACAAAGACTGTGTCTAGCTGATGTGGCACAACAAAAAAGTTCGTATAAATTTAGATGGATTCTAGACGGAATGAATCAACAAATTTAAATCCAACTCAACATTTTATTAAAAAAGAAAGTCAAATGAGAAAAATAAAAATTGAAGACCCGTTAATTTTTAAAAAAATTAATATCACATAAGCGGTAATATTAGTTTTAGACAGAATAAAATTTTAATTTGATCGTCTATTCAATAGACGTAGTGGCACATGAATTAGAAGTCCGCCTATTTTACTTGTTACGTAGACTTCAATAGACGAAACGCATTGGAGATGCTCTAAGAAAAAATTGCAGCTGTAGTTTCTATTTTCTGGGGTCTTCACAATTTTATCTTCAATCTTTTTTATTGGCACGAGTATAGTGATAGCAACGGGACGGATCGGGGCGGATCGGCCTGATCCAAATCTGCCCCGCAATAATTATAGGAGATCCAAATTCGTCCAGCGATCCGTCATTTTTCGAGGTGGATCGGATACGGATCGAGGCGGATCAGAGTCCTGATCCGTATACTGATCCATATTTTTTTTTGCATTTAAAAAATTTAAAATATATTGAAACAAGCTTTACTACTATACTATAAGAGTTTAAACAACATCATTCTTCTCACTAAACCTTGTGCAAGGTCCACAATATGTCGAAAGTGATAAATTTTTTATTCAAAAAATATTTTAATTATCAAATCACATATAAAACAAAATATAAATTCAATATTTTAATCATTTTTTTTAAATTTGGGGCGGGGCGGGGCGGATCGGGTCAGCCCCGATCCGATTTGTCCCGAGATCCGCGGCGGATTACAGATATTTGTTCCGATCCGCTCCGCCGATCCGCGGATCAGGTATTTTTCGCTCCATTCGAATCGGATATCCATCGGGTTCGGGGCGGATTGAATATTTTTGCCATCTTTACACGAGTATGTCTAACGTTTTATTTATTGGCTATCAACGTCATTATTTACGGAATCTGTCCAAAATTGATGTTAAATTTGTATAGAAAGACATATTTATTCTTTACATTAAATAGGAAAAATTGCAGCTGATATTTTCAACGTTTGGAATCTTGACACTTTTATCTATTTTTTTTTGTTGGAACACTCATCCTCAATATTGTTTATTTGCAACTTTCGTCTCTATAGATAAAATATGTGTATAAAAATATATTTAATTTTTTCGATATTAATTTATTTGTTTTGCTTATTTAATTCAGAGGACAAATGTTTTTTTCTATCAACTTAACAAATTTTTAGACAGATTGTTTGTAAAAATGAAAGTCGTAAATGAACAAAATATTGAAGATAAACATGTTGAGATTTCAAAGATTGAGGACAATGGATGTAATTTATTTATTTAATATGAAGGGTAAATATATATTTTTGTACAAATTCATCACCAATTTTGAACGGATTTTGTTAGGCGAAACATTGGACGCGAACAAACAAAATTTTTAGGATATAAAGAAAAAAAGATTTAGAACAAAAGTGTCAAGACTCGATGGTTGGGGACCGTGGCTGCAAATTTCTCCTTAAGTAACCTCCAGAGTCCGAGCTGTGCCAGGGGGACCTGTACGTGTCCTTTTTAAACTGTGCAAAAAATAAAATATATTTATGGACGGGCGGGCCAAACGCAGCCCTAATTCGAAAGTTTTCCATAAGCTCTCTATATGTGGGGTGTCAGTGTTTTCTCTCTCTCCCAACAATTTGGAGAAATCTGCTTCTACTCGTTAATATCAAACGGAAACCAGTATTACAGTGCGATTTAGCCCCCGCACGACGTCACAATCAAATCCGTGATCACGAGGTATATGTATATGTATTCATATTCGCCTATATATATTTATGTATTCATATTCGCCTATATATACATAGTAAATGTTGTCATTGTTTGAAACCCAATTTTTATTTTTATTTTTATTTTTAGGGCATGTTGTTCTGGTTTTTATTTTATTTCGTCATTTTGGTGCCATTTATTGGCAATAATCTAATTAATTACAAAAGATCGGTTATTATTCATTTTCTCGAATAATATGCATGTATGTATGTATTTATTTCATCTAAAGATATATAGTATATGTTGTTATTGTAGTAACACACTTTTTATTTTGGTTTTTGGGGCATATTGTTCTGGGTTTTATTTATTTCGTCATTTTGGTGCTTTTTTTGTTGGTAATGTTCTAATTTAGTTACAGAAGGTTAATTATTATTTATTTGACCGAATATTATGT
Organism: Forsythia suspensa; assembly: GCA_023638005.1. NCBI lineage: Eukaryota > Viridiplantae > Streptophyta > Magnoliopsida > Lamiales > Oleaceae > Forsythia > Forsythia suspensa. The sequence goes on from CM042666.1 coordinate 51,521,719, forward strand.
GGTTGTTAAGATTTATGATCAAAGAGGAGTGTAAGGGGTGTTGAAATTTCCGGTTGTATTTATATGCTGGAAAAAAAAAAATTATGCTTTGGTTTTATGTGCTTTGGAATATATCTTATTGTTCATTGTGTCATTGTATTTGTTTTCATTCGTGTCTTGATTTTGTTCCTTTTATTTCCCCAAAAGTGGTGGACAACTGTCATTTGGATGATCCATTTTCAGATTACATGTTTTATGAGTGAAAAATGTTGAATGTGCGTGTATATGTAATGGTTTGTTCTGGGAAATTTTGATATATGACCATTTGGGAATCATTGATTTTCAGGTCGATCCATCTCTGATTCAGGGTTATAATATTATTTGAAAAGAGAGATATCAGAAAAATGGTAGAAGAATCGAAGCGTAATGAAAATTCATGGATGAACACAGAAGAGCAGTCCTCTAGAATGGTTGAGATTGATAAAAATGTCACATTGATGTCTGAATCAATGGTGATCATGGATGGAATTGAAGCTTCTCATCCTCAGTCTAAGAATTTGAACACCATCTCTGATGGAAAATTGGGCTTGCCCGAGCGTGCCTTTTCGGCTTCTGGTGCCGCATTTCTCTCAGCCATTCTTGTTAATCCACTTGATGTTGTCAAGGTGTAATCCTGTTTCATGTTGAGGTTTTTTGAACTTGTATTTACAATATCTGCTGTTTTCATTTCTGCACAGTTCTATGTTATCATTCCTTGTTGGGTTTATCTGCTTGTACTAGTAATGTCTCTGTAAGGGCACATTGTTGGTTGGTTGCATTGTAGAGTTTCTTCTTCTTCTTCTTCTTTTTTTTTTAATTGGTGGTGGCCATATTTTGAAGTGAAAAATTATTACTGCATTGTTGGTACATTTTTCTTCCCTGATTGGTGTGGAAACAATTTTCTTCCTTGTGCTTTATGAATTGTAACCATACACTTCTAAATAGAGTGCTTTTGTCGCACTGTATTGGTTATCAGTTCTTGAACATGCAATGCAGAAAAAGAAATTTTAAATTAACCAGATTTCTACCATCTGGATGCGGAAATTAAGAATATGCTTTCTAATAATTGTCTTTTCTATACTATATTTTGCAGACAAGGTTGCAAGCACAGGCTGCTGGAGTTGCTTACTCTCATCCATTGAGTAATCTTACCAGTCGCATGGCCTTTTTCGGACCAAATATGGTATGTTACTTTGATCTTTTTTGTCTTTAATTTTGTATCCTACATTGTTGTTAACAATTAAGAGTAAAACCTTCCTTATCCTACATTGTTTAGATACCAGTGGATGCAGTTTTCCTTCTAAAATCAATCAGCTTATGTAATTGTTTAAATTAAATTACACCCAAAAGTTTTTGCTTTAAAAATTATTGAATTGATAAGTCACGCATAGTAACAAGGTACATTGACACCTTTAATTTGTAATACTTCACAGAAAATCTCATTTTTATGTAGTTCTTGACCTCCAAGTTCCAACTTAAGGTAATTTGTGCATTATGAAATGAACATCAAGAATCTGCACATTTACCTGATTTAAAGTTGCTTGAATAGCTGAGCTGTAGGATGTAAATTACCGTCATTTTAATAAGTTATTTTTTCTATCTTAACTCTAAGTTGACTGGATCTTAGAGTGGTATAGATGTGGTCAAAGTTACATTAGATCCATGGATTGAAAGATTTAACTTGCATATTAATCTTGTAAAATGCTACTGTTTCATTCTCACCAATTCAACCCATCTTCAATTTAAATCTTAATTCTAATGCTGATGCACTCAGTCTGTTACCCCCAAAATTTGTTTACTTGTGAAAAGAATATTAACATGCATTTTAGGTTGATATCTAGTCAACCTTAGGGAAATATTGCCATCGAGTAGCACAGTTTAGCTGGTGGATTCAATACTTTAGGTTGAAATTCTGCCATGTTTGTTGTTCATGGCATATGCAGTTTAACTTACCTTACTGCAATGTATTTGCTAGTTGTTTGCAGATCTAAGGTGTTCTCCATCATGCACCCGTGCTGGCGTTCATGGTACAGTATCAATTTGCCCTCCTGATTGCTTCCAGTACAAAGGAACATTGGATGTCTTCTATAAAATTATTCGACAGGTAGGTGCAGCAATAGTTACTTCTATACAAACTATGTTTGATGAGCTGTGTTAACCTGAACGCATCAACCTTAGGTTATGTGCAAAATACCATTTCAGTTGTTCTTGGACATATAATGGTTGTGTGCTTTACAGGAAGGAATTTCTAGGCTGTGGAGAGGCACAAATGCTGGCTTAGCTCTCGCTGTACCCACTGTAAGTTTTCGGTGACTGAGGCCAATGGTCACAGCAGTAAAATCCATTATTCATTCCATGTTGAAATGAGATTCCTTGCATTGAAAACTCAGATGAGGGTCTTCTATGTTTTCCAAACAGGTGGGCATCTACTTGCCGTGCTATGACATTTTCCGCAACCAGTTAGAGGAATTCACTGCGCAAAATGCTCCAAGCATGACACCATACACACCATTGGTTGCAGGCTCATTGGCTCGATCTTTAGCTTGCACAAGTTGCTACCCCATTGAACTTGCCAAAACACGTATGCAGGTAATAAATAAAATAGCTGTTTTTTTTTCTCTTTCATATGTTCTTCCCATCTTTCTTATCTAATAATAATTATCAACATGACGTTCAGGCATTCAAGGATTGTGGCAAGAAGCCTCCTGGAGTATGGAAGACTTTAATTGAGGTTATCTACCAGGTCAAGAGCACGACTGTCTCCACTAACAGCTGTAAGTTGATCTTCTTAGCTTACTAAAGAAGGTTGACATTATTAAACTGAAAGTTACATTATTTCTTCAAACATCAGGCAGCCAAAGATTTGTGCATTGAAATCAAGTGAGGTTTTATAGCCATGCCAATTGTTCTCTAGAAACTCTTAACTGCAGGAGAATCAATTTTTTCCCCTTCAGATATCCCATTAGACCTCATAAATGAAAGAAATCACTATTTCTCTTGGCAAAAAAAATTTCTTTGTTTTGTAGGGGTCCAGCTTTTGTAGCCATTACAGAATTTTTCTGGCTTTTTCCCTCATTCAAATAAATGTATTGTTGTTAATGTATAACATAATGTGTTATTCAATCTTTTGCATTCCTGACAATTATGAGAAGATTCATATGGATGGTCTTGATTCAACTCATCATAACTTATTCTGTTGCAGTGCAAAGCTACCGTGTTTTGTGGACTGGCCTTGGGGCACAGCTTGCTCGCGATGTTCCTTTCTCTGCAATTTGTTGGTCAACTCTTGAGCCGGTGAGGGATTGTTATTGTCTTATATATCTGGATCATTGCATCATCCAAGAGCTTTTGATATTAATAGTTCTCTGTTATAGGTAAGAAGGAGGCTTCTAAGTCACGTGGGAGATGAAGCTAATGCAGCCAGTGTACTTGGGGCAAATTTCTCTGCTGGTTTTGTTGCTGGGAGCCTTGCTGCTGCTGCTACATGTCCACTTGATGTTGCAAAGACTCGAAGGCAAATTGAGGTTTTCCCTTGAACCAAAAATAATCTTCTGAATTAGGGAATTTAGTCTGAATTCCTTCCAATTAGGATTTTATACAGTTACTATGCATATCTTTTCTTTTTTACTCTAGTGATTCTTTTAATGAGCATATGATCTTTTGAAAAACATAAATGTTGCATGGTGAGTGTTCTAGGCTGTAAATATGGCTGACATGTTATCTTAGAGTGTACTGTTTTTATGCTACTATTTTGAGTGTGCCAATTAATCTAAATTTATATCTCCATAACTGCCAAACAGAAAGCCCATGCAAAGACATAACAAACTACAGAATCTAGGATATGACTCGGTTACATTTTTGTTGTTTGCAGAGCTGCTCTGGGTATTTCTGAACCAGTTTATGTAATTTCATGGAGTCTGATAGATGTTAATGCTCATCTATGATTGTAAAATTTGTTGAAGTGTAGATACCTCTTGCCATTTAGAAAGTTGTGTTCCATTTTTTCAAGGGTTACTCCTCCAAAAATGTTATAATCAAAAGTAGTGTTCTTATACTTATAAGTCATAGTAATTATTGGTCAATGTTAAATACATGTATTTTTAACATATAATCATATGTTTGGTATTATTATTTTTTTAAAATTTAAAATTTGGTTTGTATTTGTGCATTTTCCAGAAAGATCCCACCAGGGCATTAAGGATGACAACAAGACAGACACTTATGGAGGTTTGGAGGTATGTCTTAGTATATGTCTACCAACTGTATGTTATGTATGTTATAATCTGATTCAGTTTATTGGTGAAAATGGGAACTGCAAATCCACCAATACATCCAAATCAATTACAACTTTCTATCTAAAGCTTTTTTATGAGGTGGCTTCCTTACTGTTTAAATGTAATTTAAACTTGCATAATTTTGCAAGATGTGTGTCGATTTTTATGCTCTTAGATTCTACATTCATCACTAATCTTCGCTGGCCAGATGAATGAGTAGGTAGGCACACTGGAGTTTATTGAAATCATCTTTCTGCAATCTGAATTTTTACTCCTAAAATTTTGTGTTTAAGCAATTAATGTTAAACACACTACACGTTGGTGTTTCCTCTTTGCAAATAATAGAGCATGTTTGTGTGAGTTAAAAATGAGTAAAAGTAATTTTTTTGTTTGGATAACTTAATTTTTCTTACTTTACTGTCAAAATGAGTAACTCATTTTAATATGATCAACAAAAGATTTACATATTTTAAAACTTACTCATTTACTTGAACTTTAAATTTTTAAGGTTGGTCAAACATGTATTTTTCTGCTACCAACTATGGTCTAAACTCTGAAGTTAATTTATAATTTCAGGGATGGAGGGATGAAAGGACTGTTTACTGGTGTTGGTCCCCGTGTTGGCCGTGCTGGTCCTTCCGTTGGGATTGTGGTTTCATTTTACGAAGTCGTGAAGTACATTCTACATCATCAATATGCTACTTAGTGAAATGCCAAGAGTTGCTGACTTTATATTGACATCTTTCCAAGAGTTGCTGACTTTGTATTGACATCTTTCCTTCTTTGGAAGGTCATAGTTTCTACACGAGGCCAATCCTTTATTCATGAGGAAGCATTTTAGTAGTTCTGATGTGGATATATATGAACAGTTTTGAAATGGTAGTTTATACAGTTTTGAAATGGTAGTTTAACATTGCCGTTTGCACAGGGCAGGAAATAATTTCTCTTCTCATTTATTTTTCTGATTCAAGTTTTGTCGGTTTAGTTACCTGTAACTCGGGATTTAAATTGAGGAGGATTTTGGAGTATTTTGGTCATTCTGGTGATCACTTTTTGCTGAGTAAATCTCAGTTTAGTTGATGCATCTTTGCAGATAGTATAAAGTCTTTTTAAGCGTGGTTGGTTCTCTTATATGCATTACTTGCTTTGTGTTAGTGTAACCTGTATGGATTGTAAATAGGAAGTCCAACTCGTAATGGTTCGTTTGGTAGGGTGTATTATAGAGTATATTTGACTGTATTAAATAAGAAGTTAGCAATCTTATCTATACATTACTGTTCGGTTGTATCCATATCTTATAAGTAATTTGATTGCACGGTAGATTAAAAATAAAAATATAAAGAAAAAAGAAAGAATTGAAAAGGTCTCCAATTTATGCTTGTTGTGTTAAGCAGAATCGCAACTTTTATACAGTACCACTTTGATTTTCGGTGGATGGTTTTTGTCCAATTGACCATTTGAAAGTTATTGATTTAAATTTTTTATACTTGTAATAGATATCATAATATTAAAAGGTACGACAAAGTTGGCACTGAATAAGGTTTCAAGTTTATTTTAAATTTTATCCTCCATCTAGTTGAGTATTTGGATATTTGATGGTGTTGAAATTATTTTTTAAGTGTTTATAAATTTTACAGAATGTGTGAATAGGAAAATGATCTTCTCCCCATAGTGGGGAGGAGATATAAAGGTCACACACATGTACTCTTTATTTGGATGAAAATGATCGCATGACATGACTCTTTATTGTGGAGAGTAGATCAGTCATGTGTGTGGATATTAAGTAAATAGTAATTTGTAAATCTTAGAAAATGAGTAGATAAAAAGTGTGTTTAACTAATTTGACCAATTCAAATAATAATTTAAGTAGAAACAAAATTTGTTGTTTTAAACAATATCACTTGGTACAAAAGAGGGGGAAAGAAAAACTTCTTATTTAGGTCATATTCGGTAGAGATTTTTACCAAAAAAATCTATTTTTTTCTTATAATTTTTGACTTTTCAACCATTTTTACACTACAAAAAAATTTGAAAAATCAAAAAATAACAAAAAAAACTCTACCGAACAAGCCCTTAACTAAATAATGTTGTTATTGACTTATTGATATTAAAAATAAGAATGAAAAAAAAATTATAAATTATATTTAGCAGAAGGATAAATGTTAAAATGAACATTATATATTTATTATTTTTAAAACGTTAAAGAATATATTTGTAATAGTTAAGTATTGCGTAAATTTTCATAATAATATAAATTGAGTTGGAGAAATTTCTGTCGAAAAATCCATTCATGATACCAAAACATCACGTCAACATCCAAATGCTTCATCAAATATTATGAGAACTTAATTTTGGGCAAGTAATATTCGTAAATTTATGATTGCATACAACCACAAGTTCTTTTGTCGAATTGAAGTTCAATACCATTGAATTACTTGAATTTTTTTTTTTTAGACAAGTTGACTCCTATTATAAAGACCTCAAAAGAGTGAATGTGTAACTAATTATAAGTCGAAATGAATTGCTAATATATCATTTCTGACTAATAGATTTAATAAGCAAATCGATATACTACAAAGTTTACTTATAAATTACTCTCAAGATTGATTAAAAATTAGACCTTATTTTTCTAACTACACTCGGCACATCCAAGCTCAATATTTACTTAAAAATATTTTACTTTTTAAATGAAAAAAAAAAAAAAAACATTCATTACTATCTGAAAATGGAAATTTTGTAAACAAGAATACAAATAAAATTTGAACAAACCCCATACATTTTACATACACCACCCCATTAAAGAGGAAAAAAAACAAATAGAAACATTATTAATTAATTAATCACCCAAATAATAAAAAAAAAAAACTCTTATTAAATAATTGGAACTCCACTAATTAATTAAACTGCTGGAAAAAATATTTCCATTTCTCTCTCTGATTAATTCTCTCTCTCTCTCTCTCTCTCTCACCTGCTGTGATGATCAAGTTCTGTGGTGCCTTTGCAGGGGTGATGATGATGATGATGATTAATTAATCAGAAAATTAGTGGATAATGTATGTCAGCACCAAAGCCACCAGCATTAGAATGTAGGCTATGCCTTGATCTATTGCAGTCCCTACAAAATAAAAAGACAATAAAAATATAATTTAATCAAATGTATTCATATGTTTAGATTCGTTTATATGGTGTTTAAATGAATATTTTATCGATAGATGCAGTGTTCGAAGCACTCTAGCCATTCCAATTGAAAAACGGGCATCTAACATATTTATACTATATGAGTCTACTATGATAATTAACTAAATTTTATTTTTTATTCGAAGGAAATTCGCTTAAATAGAAAATATATATATTTCTCATAATCAAAATTAAATTTAAATAAAAAAATATTTAGACTGTTAGCCCCCATAATTTTTTACGAACTAGCTAGATGTGGTCCACCAAGAATTATAGACTGGACAACTACAATTCGTTTTACACCTCTATCTCGAGTCAATTTTTCTTTATTCTTTTATGAGCTACAAATAAAATCATTAATTAGTGATTACCACTTCCTAGTTTATTAGAAAGGACATTCTTTTAAGGAGAGTTTTGGAGTACGGGTAATTAATTTTTTTTAAAATATCGGTTTTGGACGTTTAAGAATCCAATTTTGGATGGTTTTAGTAACGGTTTTCTTAACAGTCAAACTCACGCTTGGTAGTTTATTATCCAAACTTTTGAAAGTTTTTATAAGAATAAAATTAAATGTATAACCATATAATATAAAATGTAGATATTTGTAAAAGATATGAAATATATAAAAATTTGAAAATTTGATTGCAAAAAGTTGTAAAAATTAATTCAATAACAAATAAAAAAAATACTATTTGAAAAAAGAAGCAAAATGTGTGTTTGGAGAGAAGAGAAAGAACTTTGTATTTTAGATTTATGATAGATTTAAAAATAATTATTTTAAAAGATAAAATTGGAAGATAATTTGAATAACCACTTCCTAGTTTATTAGAAAGGACATTCTTTTAAATTACACTAAAAACTAAAAAGCACCAATCACAAACTCTCATCATAAACCGTACCACCCATAACCGGTGAAAAAAAAACTCTCAAGCATACCTACAAAACTTTAAAATGGTTCTTTATGAATATATATCTCGAAAATTGTATAGAGAGAGATAGAAAGAGATGGATATAGAGAGAGCATATAGATATACCATCACTGGTGGGGGATGGTGCCGGGGCAAACTGTTCTGCAGGCTGAGCCATGGCGGTGGTGGCGACCAAGATGATAGCCAAAACCGCCACCAATCCAATGGATGCTCTCTTGATCACCTCCATTGATCCTGTTTTATCTCACTTTTCTCTTTCTCTTTCTCTTTCTCCCTCTGCGACGTCTCGCGAAGCCGGTTTCGAGTCGCAGAGAGAGAATGTAGAGAGAGAAACTACAACCTTTGTGAAATACCTGGATTTCTTTGGAGAAGACAGAGGTATTTTAATGAATAATTAGGGTAATTTATAGTATACAAAGAGGGCATGCGGAGAATATAACGGGGAGGCCATAAAAAATTGTCATTTTTTAACGGCTGAGCTGGCGTCGCACCACTGGTTTTGTTGGCTAGCGATGGCTGCCACCTATATCTCTCTCTCTATCATGTGTTTGGTGATAAATTGTTGCATGCCAACTTATTTTTAGAATTTTTTGATCATCAATCAATAATAATTAGTTGGCACGTGCATGCTAAATACACAAATTTCAATTTATTCAATGTCTTTTTAGAACTTGTTTGATATAATATTTTAGTAAATTTTAATAAAAGATTAATGCAATGTATAGTTAAAATTAATTGTTAATTTTTTACTATAATTTTAAGCAGATTTTAATTTAAATCAAACAAGCACTTAACATACCAAACGTAACATGCAATTCCGTGTGATGTTATAGACAGAAGAAGGTTGTTAACTAATTAGTTAGATTACAATTAGATGATCAGATCTCCAAATTTGACAATATATGTATGGTGCGCACAATCCGGTTCGACTTGACTCCGAAGAGAACCTAATTAAACCACGTACCAATATGTATTTAAAAATGGAACCATTGGTTCAATCGCTAATTTTGGAACCGAACCAGCCAGTTCCAATTTGGTTCGATTCAATTCCTTCAATTAAAGTTCTAAAATTCACTAATAATTGGAAATGGACTATTTAATTGTAAAAAATCCTTAATCTATAATATTTCACTTGTATCTAAATTCTCCAAAATATCTTCACTAAATGTGCAAGAAGTTAGAGACAAATTTATTAAATTAAAATAAGTTAGACAGGAGTAAGCATGAATATCAATTTTTGAAAATCAGCAATTATGTCAAGAATTTTTAGAGCCTATATTAACTAAATTGGCAATGAATGTGCTGGATAAAAAGTCCGAATTAGATACGGTTTTGTGAAGAGAGGCTCGGCCCGTATAAAATGTATGGACCGCCCGTGGTCCCAAAAATATATTTTTTTTTTTTTTGTTGTAAAGTTAAAAAATAGAAATATAATTATTAATTACAATTTTGGTCCCCAACTTATAGATAGAGACCAATTTGGTCTCATTTGGACCACAGACCATGGGCTAAGTCCGTAAGTCCACGGGCCATGAATACTCAATTTTTGAACTCAGCAATTACGTCCCGAAAGAGTTGAGAGCCTATCCGTTTGCTTCTATACTGAACCAATAACTTAGAGTTGCACATGTAATGAAAAATTCAATTTTGAAGAGAAAAATGAAAAATTGAAATTCATAAAGACTAATCAAATACAATATCAGCATATATTGGGTATTAGAAGGTTTTTGATTTTAATATTCAGAACCGAACATAACTTGTCAACTTAAGTAGAATCTGATCGAATTGATATGTTCAATCTAGTACTTTTTGCCACCCAAAATATAAGATAGAATAGAATATACAATATTGTACAAAATTTAAAATTTAAAATAATTTTTTTATTAGTACAGTTTAATTACGTTCGATGCAACGTATTTTGAACATATTCTTTTTTCTAGCCTTCGAAACCCTGAATGTTGACGGACAACTTTCTTTAGCACATTCCAACGCAAATTCTTTCTTGGATGATTTTTTCACCTTGAATTGAAACATGTTATATATGTACGTTTCAAGCTTAGCCAAATCCCAAATGTGATAAGCAACCAAAAACTAGAATAATCTAAAAAACTTTTGTAAATTTCAAATCAAATCTATTTCAATCGACGCTCTAATTAGTTGAGTTGAACAAACATTTTCCAATTATTTGAAGAAAAAAAATCAAAGAGATGCAAATAATTGATTGAAAGACAATGATAATTACTATTTCAGTTATTGGAAACAAAATTGTAGAGAAATCAAAGTTCTGTATATTGAACAAATTTAAAATCAATATTTACTTAATAAATTGTATATGAAGTTGATATTCTATTATGATCGATAATGGTTTCGCTTCAAAAATTAAGTCAAAATTCAGCAGAATTTCAAAGTTATAAGTTACAAAATCAAAACTAAAACTAAATGAATATTTGTAATATAAAAATATCAATTAACAATTAAATTCGATAAGTAATTAACAAAATAAAGCTGAAATTACCTCTGATTTTCTTTGTTACTTTTTTTTTTTTTTTCTTGAATATGATGAAGCTAGCCTAATGGTTGGATTTGGACAAGGAATTTCATCTGAGAGTATAGACATATAATCCACAGCACTAAATATCACCACTTGGGCCCAGGATTAAGCCGACCGTTTCACACAGTACTACCTAGCCCACTCATCTGGGCTTTGAGCCCACTTAAAGTTTATAGCCCATAACAGTATCCAATTGACAAAACTCCTACGCAATTTTTACTATCAGGCATTTTATTTTTTTTAATTAAATTAAAAAACTAATTTGTAACTAATTCAACTAATTTGTAGAGACCAAATCTAATCACAGCTGAAATTAATGAGTATTTACGATAATTCCAATTGATTAATTCAATGGGAATTTGGCACAAATGGTCCATCACATTTGTCCTAAGTGCGAAAATGATCCATGTCGTTTGATTTTTAGTACGAACGTCCCTAACCTATTCGTTTTGATGAGCAATTAATCCTTATTTAACAAAAAAAATATATATATATATATTTAATTTTAATAAGAAAAATTGCAATTGAGTTCATAACTTTGCAAAATATACAAGTAGGTGCGGTACCTTTATTTTTTATAAAAAAAATTAAAGAAAACTAATTTTTTTAAATTAAGACTTTATTAACTAAATTGATAATATAAATATCAATATTTTAAAAACCGATCCAAAAAAGAGAAAGGATCAAGAGTTAAGGGTCAAAGGGTTTAACCGTAGATGACCCAGTTATTTTAAAAAGTTAAAAAATTTACAAAAAATGAAAAACAAGTTTTTGGAAATCTCAAAAATTGTTTAAAAACAAATTTTTTGACTTTTCATTTTTTTTTATCCATTTCGTGCAGGGAGAAATATGAGTTTCAATGATCAGTTATAATTAATTGTGAAGGAAATGATTTTTAAAATTGGTGAAATTGGGAACATTTCAACGCGTACCTCAAAATTGGATCGGTCGATGAGTTTTTAAATAGATGTATTTTCTATATAATCTGCCCGATTTTGGTCATGTTCTCAATTTTATCGAGTAAAACCAGTCGGGTAGGGGTCGGTTCTAAAAACTCTGATAAATATACGTAAATTATTTTATATATTTTTACGAACTATTATGAAATAACTAAAATTTAAGCTAATAATTATTTAAAAATGTGTTAAATATAAATATTAGATTTTATTTAACATTTAAAATTTTATTTTAAGGTTATAACAAAAAAAAAAATCACAAACTTGATTCTCAAATATTTTTATTTAATTGAGTTATTCATTTATTAATTACAAATATTAGAGCTCTAACTGCATTCTTCATATTTTAATTTATAGTTTTATTATTATTCGAAAATAAAGATCATATAATTCGTAAAATAATTTTTTTATTAGTATTTTTATGTTAAATAAAAAAATAATAAGATTGATTAAAATGTCATAAAATTATTTATGTCATTTTGTTATTTAATTATCTTAATTTTTTTTTAAATTTTTTTAACATTATATAGCAATTACATATACTTAAAACATAAAAATTTAACAATTTTTCTCTTATGAAAAATTTAATTGACACAACTATAATAATATAATTGTACGCTAAATAAATATTATTAAATAAAAGTACTTGATTGATTTGTTCCTTTTGCAAAGATTAAGAACTCAACTATAATTTTTTCTAATTAAAATAAAGGGCATGTTGGTCTTTTCATCAAATAAGAACCAATTACACACCAAAATATATAAGTGGATGTTTGTGTCAATAAATAAATGTTAGGGACTATTTTCACATTGAGAGTACAGATGAGGGACCATTTGTGCCAAATTCTCTAATTCAATTGATTAATTTAAAGAAGACAAACTCTAGCATTCTACTATGTGTCTTGCTCAGATAGGCATACCTTTGGGTACGATCTGATGCTTAAGCCACGTATAAATAGGAATGAGCACAAAAAGTTGGTGCGATTGCTCCAAGAAGGAAATGTGCAAAGAAAACAAATGGGTTTACAAGCTTCTTCACATCGTCGGCCTTAGGACCAGCTGGGAAAAAAGAAAAATATATTGCCGTTAAACAGGTTGGATCAATAAGGAAAAAAGATTCATATTAGCTATCTCATTCCCCTTTCTTTCTTTCTTCCTTTTTGGAGCAAAAATCTTTAATTTTTGAAACTCAATGTGTTAATGTGATCTTGTATTCTAATCTTTATTAAGTTTGCGTTCATCTCCATAATCCGCCGGATTATTACCATTTGGTACTCTAAGTTATAACAATTGTTCGTAGATAAATGATGACTTCATCACGGAGTAACACGAAATCAATGTGTAAATCCAAAAAATACTGCATCAAAGAGAAATCGCGTTTTAGGTAGAGAAGTCCAAAAGAAAAATATAGCAAAAATCAAATATAAGGTCCATGAGCTTTTCAAATTTTTGAGATTTAATTTAAAGAAAAAAATAGCAAAAATCAAATATAAGGTCGACTCACAAAGCTCACGAGCCCTAGAGGTCGAGCTCGCTCGGCTGAAATTTGAGCACGTGGGAAAACGAGACAAACTGCCAATGGGCCAAGCTCTCATGAACCTGTCCACCAAGCCGGCAAGCAGCCCGAGCCCATTACCATCTCTATGCAAACCATGTGGGGGTAACTGTAATATGTATGGACTTTTGATTGTGATTAATAATATAAATAAATAGTAAAATTGGATGATACATAAATAAATAAAAACATCAAATAACGAGATACTTAACAAATTTTATTAAACGCCCGTCTTCTTCTAATCATGTCATATTTTGCATGTAGAATTTACCTTAGACGTATATTTACTATTATATCGAATTGAATACAACAACGAACACACATGTGATGTACTTTTTTCTTTTAGTCATTCATTTCAATGTATTACCTTGATGGTAAGTTTGATATGATGGATATATAAGACAGTGAACAATTTTTATTACATTCTTCTCTCCTTAATTCTGTTTAATCTTATTTCGTCAATTGAATTAATATATCTTAAATGAATTAAGATTTGGAGTTCTATCTTAAAAGATCAATCTTTTTGAGAAGAATAGTATAAGCATTTATATGTTGTTTATCGTTTGCATTTTTATTAGATGTGAGAATTATTCTTTAACATATTTTTGTAAGATGATGGTTTGTTTGAGAACACCAATTTTGAAAACCACGTGCTCATTTAAGTCTTAGTTAGATCGAATTGATCGTTTGAACTTAATGAGTTCTAATATCATATTAAGATTTGAAATTTTATCTTAAAATATCAATCTTATTAAGAGGAGTAGTCCAAATCATTTATGTTGCTTATTGTTTTCATTTTTATTCAATTTGTTATTTAACCTTTAACAAAATACACCTTTAGTTATTTGGAGAAGACATAATTTGTAGACAAACATCTTGCATATTTCAAGTTAAATATCCACCGTGCCACTATATTTTGTCAAACGTTTCTAAAATGCCACTATACTTTAAAATGTTATTGGAATGCCATTGAAATTTCAAAAGTGAATTTCATATGCCACTTTATTTTAAAAATAGAATGCGACAGAATGGCATATGAAATTTACTTATGAAAGTTCAATAGCATTCCATAAACATTTTGAAATACAGTGGCATTTCAGAAAAATTTAATAAAGTATAATAACATTTGAGATATTTAACTCTCCGTATTTCTATTCTTTAATCATATTTATTCTTGTTCAATGCAAAATACTAAAAATGTTAAGTAATTTACATATAGCTACCCTAGAGGCCAACTAGAGAGGTTGCCCTTTTATTTTTATTTTTTTATTTTTACATCAAATTTTTTTAAATTCTATTTGGCTCTATTCCCCACCCCTGCCCTTGCCCCGTGCCAACATTCTACACTAGACCTATAAGTAGTTTATATTAAGCCATCTCAACTTAACTTGTTTTATCTTTTTTAAATTACTTTAATGAGAGCCGCGCTTCAAACGCAATGCAAGTACGTGTTCTCGACTAGAAAACAAAGTCATAAATGAGCAGGAAATATCAACGGAGGATGCACCTGCAAACAGAATCTGTGAGAAGTGGACGTAAGAAGCGAGGCCAAAATCATGAATATTTGTGCAAGTGGTGGACCAAATTGAAAGTTATCACCAAACTTTTTATCCTTTTTAATTAAATTTCACTAAAAAACACTTAATTTCAAAATCACTTAATTTTGAGCAGTTTCTGCACTGCGGGCGGGCTATGCAAACAAAAGGCGGCTCTGATAACTTTTTTTTGAGCTCTCTTTTTCTTTCTGCTTATTTTACTCTTAAAGCCTGTGACACCAACAACGTTGCCCACTCCTATAACTTTCCAGTTTCCACCCATAAGTGACTTTAATTTCGCTTATGTCCAACTGGGTATAATAAATATGAGAAGACGAAAATATTGTCTCGAAACCTAACGATACTGGATTTGTCCTTATTTTTATTAGGTCAATAAATTTCAATTTATAACAATTGAGTCATTAAACTTATAGTTTTGTTTTGATCGAGTCATTCTAGAGCAATGAAAGGAAAGTACATTTTATATGACACATCAATTTTCATTTTTATATAACTTTATTATCCAATTGGTACACCCCCACCCCCAATCAATCAATAATTTATCCGTCATTTCCTTCAAACTAAAAAAGATCACACGGTCTATCAAGACTTAACTCTTCAAATGCGTCAAAAATCACAGTCTTATGTGGACGCAACTATCTTCATGGCCAGTCACAAATTTTTCGCCATCATAATCTTACTCAGAGCTCAGCCCACCACTTCGTTCGCTTACAATTGATGATTAATTTTGTGCGTCTATAGGGCTAATTAGTTTGTAAACTGTAACCTTGATACCATTTGTTGAGAATTAAGATTCATTCCAAAATATAAACTTATTTAAAGTAGTAGCTCAATTCTTTTATAAATTCATTATTTACTCTGTTAGCTGATTTTGTTCGCACTTTTCGAACACTACATTTCTTTTAAAACTGACATCCACATTCATAAAAAGTCACATTCTCAACCAAGTGACTTTACGAAATTAGTGTTTTACTACAAGTAGCCCTACCTCAGTCGTCGTGTCCAAACGAAGATCATTTGAGGAAAAAACTGCAGAAAATGCAAACGTATTGAAAGATTTTGTTTTATATGTGGACCTGCAGAATATCTTTGTTCCATTTTGGTTTGACCAGATTTTATTTCCCCTATTTCGTTTTCTAAAAGAAATAACTTTAATGGCAATTTGCAATTTGACCTTTCATATACCAGTTGGCTGTTGAAAAGTCTTGAAACCATCTATATACCACCCAGTTTTGAAGGATAAAAGACTGGTTTTCATGAAACTGCATATTTCCCCCCACAGAAAAATTCATCAAGAATAAAAATGGACCACATATGTTGTAGTTGTAGTGTACTGGGAAATATCATATCAATGTCAATGTTAGTATTTGTATTTGAGGTGTAACTTGAGATATACATAGCCGTGTTAATTGTGTTAGGCCGGTTGGGTTGCATAGGGCTCGAGATGGTCATGGTCTAGTTATAAGTCTCGGTTGTAAATTAAAGCACTTGATTGCAGAAAAAATCGTTATTTATAATTATTTGGATTCATTCTCTTTGCTTTGCTTTCAATTTTCAAAACTTGTTTATTATGAGAAATTTTCGGTTCTTAATTTTATCTAAAAAAGCCTATTTTTTTTCTTTCTGATTTTTTGACTTTTCAATCTTAACAAGCCCTATGTTATTTTGAAAATGTATTTTTAAAAACAAAGTTAAATTTATAACACAAAACTCAAAACATATTTTTAATATTTTGAATGTTTCGGTGAAAACATTGTATAAAAAAAAATTATTTAAAAAAAATTCAAAAAAAAAAAAAATATTCTAAAAAACATTAAAATTCTATAAAAATTAAAATTTTAAAATACTAAAAAAATAATAATAATAATTCAGGCCCTTATTGGTTATTTTAATAAAAAAATTTAAAAAATTTAAATAAAAATAGATTAAAATTCTCAATCCACGTCATAATTTTAATTTTTTTAATTTTCTATTTCGACAATTTATTATTTGTTTGTATTATATTTTAGTAAAAAAAAATATTGTAAGATGTACTAACTTTAAAATGTATATACTATTTGATAATATATTAGATAAAATTATTCTATTTTAGTGAATAATCAAATTTATTAAATAAAATGTTATAAAAACCCAAAACGCAAATAGAATAAATCCTCTACTTTTTGTCCATTTTTAGTAAGTTCCCATCAGTTGCAGAGAAAAGATTTTCTGCAAGGATTTGATTTATATTCAACAAAAAATTTCTAGCCACTTGAATTCAAGATCCAGCACAATATTTGGTGGTCCAAGAGTTTTTGGGGAATTGGTTTCCAGCAGAACTCTTTTACTCTTTTTATTAATGCATCACTAAATTTGGAAAATTGTACATAAAAGAGTGTGACTTTAATAGACACTTCATATAGTAAATTTAATAAATGGCTATCGAACTAATTTGAGATTACTACTTACTCACTCATCTTGAAAAATGTTTTCAATTGCTCACCTAACTTTTCAAAAGATTTACTATCCATCGCTCATTGAAAAAATATTAGACTGAGAGAAAAATTACTACATGGCGAGCGAAAAGATGATGTGACATAATTAAATTGATAAAATCGTCTACATAACTAAATTGCAATAGCCAAATACTCATTTAGCTTGCTTTAAAAAACGTTTCTACAAGCGAAAGACATTTTTTTCAAAATTAAAGAAACGTGTTTTAAAGCAAGGTAAATGCGTGTTTGGTTATTGCGATTTAGTCACGAGAACAATTTTAACGATTCAATTATGCCACATCAACTTTTCGTTCGTCATGTGGCAATTTCCGTTTGTTTTATCTAACTTTTTTCCAACGAGTGATGAATGGTAAACCATTTAAGAAGTTGGTGAGCGATTGGACACCTTTTCAAGTTAAGTGAGTAACTAGTAACTCCAAGTTAGCTCAGTGGCCATCTATTAAATTTATCCTATACTAGATTGTTCTTTAGAATACCATTGCCATTTTTTCTAAAGGAGTGTTCTAAAAAGCACGTTTAAGCGCGATGTGTGGCATTTACAGGTCATAGGTGCACAACTAAACGGTCGATTGTATTTTTTAACTAAAAAGTGAGCGTCTAGTCTCGGATAAGCATGCACTTTTTTTTTGAATTTTTTTGAATATTTAAAATAATATTAAAAATAATAAAATACGTTTTCACGTCTCGTCCATGTTTAGATCTCGTCTGGACTTGAAAAACTTGAAATTCAACTTCCACGTCTTACTACGCTTTACGTTTTTTAGAACACTACTTTTAAATAGAATGAACGTGCTCTTTCTTGGTTTCTTTGTTAATGGATATCTTTGTTTATGTGTAGTGTAAACTATATTGAATAAAATTAAAAGGGTTTTCATTTTCGACTCTTTTTCGAAGAAAATGTCTTGGACTCATGGAATACTTAGTAGAATACAGGAAAGATATGTATTTTTCTATGGTCCAACCAATTGACAATCTATATATTCATCTTCCTCTTACACTTTGTAGACTACTCTTAGTTATACGTAAAGTCTTACAACTTTAAGTAATCGATTAGCCAAACAAGAAAGTACTCTAGAATATGGTGAAAATTTCTGTGAGTTCTCTTATCATTAGAGCACGAAATCAGGTGAAGTCGCATTTTGACAATTTTGCACAAGCCACTTTTAGTTTCTATTTTTTTGAGGGTTTAGAAAATAATAAAAGATAGTAAAATCTCGTACTTCTGGACATATCGAATTTTGTCCTACTGGCGTCAAACATTGCAAGTTGTGCCATGTTTATTAGGTAAGTAAAACTATTTTATACCTATAATAATCGTTGATGAGTGAGGGGATCAATTGAATTCCCGAATTCTTGCACCTAAATTTGTGAACAATATGTCTATTTTTACTAGTACAATTTTGACTTTTATTCTCACAAGTCAACTCCATGGATTTGCTTTTTCTAAAGTCTCTCATAAACATCTTTTATTGGATTCTTTATTTGCTTTGCTGGATTCACAAATGTGTTTCTTTTAGCTCCTCTCAGACCGACACCAAAAAGGTCACCTCTAAAATTCCAAAAATAAAATAAAAATAAGAATAAAAATGCTTGTGGAAAATGATAATAATCTTTTCAATCACTTCCAAAATCTTGACCATAATTTTCTTAGACCTTTTTGTGGCGTGTCAAAGGGGCAGGTAATATAACTTTTCATAATGTTGTTTAAGAATTGGGAATGGATTTGTTCTCCTCTACCTAATGGGAATAATTATTTTGTCTACTTGACACTTGTCTAATGAATATTGGAGAAATAAAACATCAATACATCATCGGATGAGTATGCAGTGGACAAAATAATTCTCTCCACTAGGTGGAAGAGAACAGCCATGGAATGGAAAATAAATATTTTAAAGATTTCTTGAAAATATATTAAATTCTGATTATTCTTTATAATTGTACATAACATCTTACAATATTTTTGTAATGACTTTTTTAATGTATAATTGTATAATTAGTGTAGACTAATTTTATTTATAGAATGTAACTCTACAATTGAGTAGTTCTTTTTGTAATTATAAAAAATTATTTAAGTTATAGTGATACAATTTCTCTTATCCCCACTAAATATTTTTATTTTCTAGTAGATAGAATTAATGAATGGCTACAAAAAAAATCTTTATGCTATTCCATATTTTTTGGCTTAAGTTTGAAAATACAATGGGCATCAAAAATCAAACCAATGAAATGGTCAACACTTTTTATTGTCAAATCAATCAAACCCTTGTATTCTATTTCCATTAAAAATCATCATTGATCTATTTGTTCCTACTAATTTTTATATTAGAAATGGCTTGTCCTTAACGTGGTCAATAATTATATAACTAGTAACTGCAAAATATTTGAAAACATAATCATTGGACTGACTTTAACTTTGTCTATGGAACGTGTGGAATGTGTCTAAGAGATATCAAATGTTCCAATCTATATTAATTATCATTAATTATATTACAATTACATTTAGGGCATGATTACATAGCATTGTGATCACTAATTACAATTATTTGGAGTAGAATTTACGTTTTATCCTAGAAAAGTGCATGTCATTTATATGTATATATTTTGAGCATGCAACACTATCAATTTGGTTTAGGTTTCTTCAAATATTAATTTGGACATAGATTCGTGCGAGACAAAGTTTGAGAATGTCAATTTTTACGATTTCACCACCTATGTCTGAGTTGCAAAATGTGTAATCCTAGATAACACACACACCACACAATGCAATAAATAAAATTTGAACTTTTTTTCTTTCTTTAATCCTATCGAATGTTGAATGGATCATTGTGCAATTGAGAATAAATTTAGAAAAATAGACTTAAATAATTGAAACATATCATGTATGAATATATAAAAAAAATAAAAAATCATGTTAACAAGAAATATATAAATTCGATACAACATATTAATAGAGAAAAACAAGAATTGGTCTAACTCGATAAGGTTGCAAAGGATTTATTACATAGGATTATCAAGTAAATGTTGCAATGCAGCATAACAGCATAAATAAATACAGATTTACATATTTGACCAGAATTTATTAAGAATCAAACATAGTTTATTATTATTATCTAATATTTTCATATACTAGCTCATTTTTACTTAAAGGTTATTTATATATTTTACCTACGACATAGAAGTGTAACATAAGTCTATTCCAAAATTTTAACAAAGTCTATTTAAAATCGGATTTAATGTTTATCTTAGGCAATTAATTCAATTATGAAAGTCATTATAATTTTACAAAGTTTGACATTTTCCCCTATATATAGTGCAAATACATAATTGATGATGGCAAGACAAACAATTTTCGTGTCCATACTAATTAATGTAAGCCATTCTATATTTTTCTCTACCTTAAATACCAAATACCAAATTTTCTTTTGTAGCTTTGAATTATTGCCGCCATAGGCATTGAATTTTTGTCACAAGTCTACACAAACATCAAATGCACATATTATTGTGTCTAATTTCAATGTGTTCAAATCTCTTTCAAATTAAATAAAAATATTTTGTTATTTAATTCCAACAACAATAACCACCCAATTCGATTTTTAGTCAATGGACAAGAGAAGAAATAATTCCACTTTGGCAGCACGAGATCCATCAAAAAGATTCACACAAAATAATTCTACAATAAAATTAATTTGAATTAAAATAGAATTTAAAACGCCCATGGAGTCAATTGTAGAGAATAATTTGTGGACAAAAATATTGAAAAAAGAACTTTAAAGATAGATGTATGATCACATTTGAATGAAAATATATATCTATACAAACGGGATGAGAAATTCATTAAACGAATGACGACTTGGGTGGTGAAGTAACTCAAAATTAACACGGGTTGATGGGTTTGTTTTTTGATGTTTTGATCTTCTAATAATTGTAAATTAGTATCAACAACGTCTCTTCTATGAGTTTAAATATGTTTTTTTCATAAGAGTTGTGTATCTAGTAGAACAAGACATGTAGTTGCTTAAATAATCTATTAATTATAACAAGAAAGAGACTACATGATAGATTCTAATTTATAAGAAATAAAACTTAATTTGTTGATATAGTCTATTTTTGTAGAAGAAAAAGAACAAATACAAAATCCAAAATATTCTAAAAAAGGGGCAACTTATTTATTACAAGAAAGCCTATATATGTAAACCAAACAAAACTCAATCCCCATTTATTTTAATGGAGATACTAGAAACACAAAAATAAAAAATAAAAAGTCATTAATTACTCAAACGTTATTAAAAAAAGAAAAGAAAATAGATAATACTGTCCGATCGCCGGAGAACAAAATTTGCCATAAGAAATGGCAAGCCGGCGACGAAAGAACAACAGTGATTTATCACACATCCGCACAAGCAAAATCGTCCAAATTGTTGAAATAATCATCGATTTCTTGGAATGAATCCTTAAAATCCCCAAAATTAGTGAATTCAAAGCCATTACCATGACCCGGAATTTCATTAACATTTCCTAAATCATCGGAAAAGTCGAACAATGTCTGGTCTGGAGTTTGGAAATTGAAGAAATCATCCAAGAATTGAGTGTCCACTTGAAAATAGTCGTTTGCACTGTCTGGTATTATACTCGTTTCGCCGTGAAATTCTTCCGGGTACTGAATCGGGTAACGGCAGGATCCGGATTCGTAATTATGTTGATTCTGTACATCCATGGAATCAAGAACTGGGCACTCACCGGAGCCAGATGGTTCACTAGACTGAGTACTTGTGAACCGGAGAACAGAGGTCGGAGAAGAAACATTACGGAGCTCTTTATCGGACTCGTAGCCGGAAACTGACGTCGCATTAATCTCCTGCTTCTCCACGGCAGCCGGAGCTGTGAAGTTGGTTAAAGCATCCGGTCCCCGGAGTTTAATCGCAGCGTTGTCATAAACCATAGCAGCTTCTTCAGCTGTGTCATAAGTACCCAACCAAAGCCGGACTCTTCGGGTAGGGTCTCTTATCTCGGCGGCCCATTTACCCCAAGGCCGCTGCCGGACGCCCCTGAACTTCCGAGCACCACCACTCGCCACCTTCTGCTCCGCCCCTTCAGCTTCATTGGCTTCTGCTTGACCTGAAGCTCACTGCTAATGCCATTGACATGGGTTTTTCCAGCTTTTTCAATACTGATTACTTGAATGTATTTCTAAACCTCGTCGTCCTCTTCATCGCCGGAGGAGTCTGTTGCATCTGGGTCAGTTACCGTTATCCGAAGAGTTCTGTGAACATTAGATTTATGCTGTTTTTGGGAGGAATTTTTGGGGTTTAGATTTGAGGTTTTAGTGATTTTTTTGGTAATACTTCGGTGCTCAGTGAATTTTACCGGCCATAATATACTGTTATCCATTGATACCTTCAAGATTCAAACTCCCAGCTACTGATTTCAAATTCCTTCTTCTATTCCCATTGAAAACACGCCTCTGACCAAAAGCAAAAATCTCAAACACACAGAGAACAGGGCCAAGAACAGAGCCTTTAAGAAAGTGAATTTCAGAGGGTAAAAAAGATGGTATATATAAGGACACTAGGCTTAATTATAAAGAGGTTTTGGGTTTAAAGACAGACTTGATCATCATACAGTAAAAGGAAAGAAAATAAGTAATTATTTTCTTGATTCTATTTCTGTTTTCTTTGTAATATTTCCAAGAAAATTCTAAGGAAGGTATTGAAAAACACTCTCTAGTCTACACCAAAGGAAGAAAGTTGGGTCCTGTGTTTTTAGAGAGAGAGAGTTGGGTATTTGGAGTCGCAGACTTACCAAGACTTATTTTCTCGTTTTCTTATTTTTTTTTATAGAAATTAAAAGCGATCTTAAATTAGATTCTTTAATATCTCAGTATCAATGTGGGAAGTCTTTGGTAAAGTGGGATCCCAACGACAAGGAATGGATGTTGAATTTTTCTTTTCTTTTTTTTGTTGTTTTTTCCTTTTCCATTTTTTTTCTTTATATTTATTTGAACTAAAAATAAGATTATAATTATATAGTTCTTTTGAGGGAAAATTTCACTGGAGGCCACCTTACTTATGGATTCCTTTCATGCTAACCATTCAACTTCAATTTGTTTCAATTTGATCTGTCCATCGCTAAGTGTTGCCAAAATTGAAGGAATTTGTAATTTGATTGCAAATTATATTTTTTACACCAGAAAATTTTGGGTACTAGAATATTATGTTGTCAAATCCCTTTCCTTTTATTTTAAAATAGCGAGTCTTATATAGTATCCAAATGATATTTACATATGACTTATTAAATCCACCATAAATTCTATTGGTTAGGTCACGATTTATATCAGTTTGATCTTATTAAAAGTTGAGGGATTAAATTAAAACAAATTAAAATTAAGTAACCAGTTACTTAATTGTGTATATTTTAGTTTCTAGAGTTTCCAATCTATTAGCGTTGTTGTTTGGCATTTGCGCGCAAAGGTGAAATAGTGAAGGTGTGAAGTGGAGAGCAATAAGACGTGAGTGCAATGAGTGGCTGGTGCTTGATGCTTGATGGCTGATGCTATCAAATTAGTGCACTAATTTGCAATTTAGCCCATAAGGGTAGATATTTAAATTAATAGGTTATTTAGAATTAGAGATTAAAATTGTAGTTTAGAAGTGTGACATATGTTTAACTGGACTCATTTTCTGTCTGAAATTTATATTTTTTCATTGTTTAATTTTTAATTTCTATACGGGTTTATTTTGTTTCAAGTTGTATAAACTAAATGATTTTAAAATATTTTTTTTTTGTTCAAAACCATATTATTGACGAGTAAGTATCGGTTTGATTTATTTAGTAATTTGATGGTTTTTACATTCAGTCCTATCGCATCTGCACCAAATTTTATTAGTTGGGATTGATGCTATCGGAAAAAAAAAAGGTTAAGGATGACATTCCAATCTACATAAATGGTTACAGGCCAAGGATGCAACTTTTCCTATAATTTTTTTTATAAAAAAAAAAAAAACTGGATTAGATTCGTAAATATCTCAGTACCAATCACTACCAATGTATAAACTAATAAAAGTCTTCGGGGTTGTCACCGGCCGTCGGAGGTGGGCCTTAAGATTCCGGCAACGGCGCGCCGCAATTTATTAGTTGGTAGTATGTGGGCCCACTTATGAAAGTTGGTCCAATGAATAAAGATCAAGTGGTGCTAAATCAGTGCATAATTTTCCATCTCGATTTACGTGTGGCCGGTCACGTGAGGCCCAGGATGCCCGGCCCAGGTAAAAAAATAATAATTTTGTCGGTCAAATTTAAAGGCGATTTTAACAACTCACTTGTTTGACCAAAACGTAGATGCTTAAATAAAAGTTTGAAGGTAGAAAGTAGTTTTTTAAGAAATTTTGATAAAAAATAATGAAATATGTGATTAAAAAATTGATAAAAGTTATAGACTTTGTAAAATATGTGATTGAAAATAAGTATAGAAAAAAAAATTAAACTCTACCAAACATGTTCTAGGTGCTTATGCATACGCAAAAAATTACTTTTAGTTGAATACTACATATATATGGGAAAAAAAAAGTTTTAATAATCTTTTCTATCTATATCTTTTTTTGTCTAACTTATATTATTAGTCGTATTATCATTACATGTGAGAGTTATTTTAGTGCATGTTTGGTAGTGTTGAAATTATTTTATAAGTGTTTATAAGTTGGGTCATATTGAATTTGTGATAATAAGTGGATAGTAAATTGTGAATTATACGAAATGTGTGGATAAAAAATATATTTGATCAACCTAAAATATAATTTAAACTTTGACAAACATGCACTTAGATCTCTATATGTATATTGTCGGATCATTTAATTTATAATTATAAATGGAATGTCATTTTAATAATTATGTGCTTCAAATTGCCATTGCATCTATATTTGCGTATACAAAAGATATATAGTAAATTAAGATAATTTACATTTTACAACAACGTGAGATCATGTTAACTTCAAATTTATCGGAATGAGATCGGACGGTGAATTCAACTTGAAAAAACTAGAAATTTGTCCAAAAACTAGTTTGATTATAGACCAAATTAAAAATAAAATTAGAACCTATTAAATCACCTAAGAACCAATCAGTTTGTTTAAAAGACAACAAGTTTGAAATCAACACCAACTTATCCATGACAAACCTTTCAGGGTCAAACTTCATGCCAATTTTTATTGCCGTTGGTTAATTTATTTTTTGAAATTTTGGTTATTTTGTCTTGTACGTTGAGATTTCAGACTTGTAAAATACAAATTTATTTGTCCTTGCGTATTCCTAAAACATGCTATAAGTTTTAACTACAGCTAAATAAAAAATCGTCAAATCATAAAATCAAATTAAATCATTAGTTTGAAGTGATTGATTTAGATCAACGTGAACCCATCAACATTTTAATTTTAAATCAAACCAAGCAACTTATAAAGGATTTGATTTAAGTTTCTATACTTAAAAACTCGTTTGAAACCGAACCAAATCTTTTGTAAAAGAAAATAAATAAAAAAATCCTACTAAGTATAAAGAGTTCTAATTTATCTTCTCCATCAATATTCATTGTTTCCTATATGATCCAAAGGGGTTGGGCTGCTACTAGTGAGTAAAACGAGATTGTATTGATATAGTTGAATTTTATTAATTGTTTACTTCATAGTGAACTTTGTTAATTATTATGTTTAAACTTTGTATTATTTTATAGCGCTTGTATTGATAGTTATTTCTATTATATAGTAACATTTATAATTAAGAAGTTTCATCTTAAGTATTATATTAAAATTTCAGACTAATATTTATATTTTTAATTTGTTTGAAAGACATTACTTTTATGTTACTAAGCACATGTTTGGGAATCTTAAATTATAATTTCAAATTTGATCAAACATACTTTTTATCCACATTTCATAGAACCTACAACTTACAACCCACGTTATATCTACGCATTTACCAACAACTTATAATATAAGTACTTAAAAAATATTTTCAGCACTATCAAACATGCATTAAGAGCATGTTCGGTAGGCATTCTCAACCAAAAAATCTATTTTTTGAGTATGAATTTTTTAACTTTTCAAAAGAAATTGAGATGAAATGATCAAATTGTCTTTTTAACTTTCAAATGTCATTTTATTGATTGAGAGCAATTTTATCAAATTTCAATTTCAGTCCAAAAGTGTAAGAAGAATTAAGTCAGTGACCCACTACATTTACAAAATAGATTGCCGAACATGCTCTAAATAAATCATACTTTAAAATCAAACTGAATTCCCAAAAAAAATGGTTTAATTTGAAAAGTAAAACTGGGTGGTTTGAGTTGAAAATTTTCCAAAACATTTTAATTTATTTGATTGAAAGTATGCGAAAATCCGAAAGGCATAGTTTTATCCACTTAAGTTGATAGCTTTTATTGTTTAATTAACTATCGATTAGCTGTTAATGAAAACATTAACCTTTGTCAACTGGATCCTTTTTGAATTTTGATCGTTTTAAATCACCTTTTTACAGCCAAGAATGACGTGACTGGCAACTAGGATTGGCCGCCATTTATAATTCAGCTTTTGTTACTTTAAACGATACTCTGGGTTTTACCTTTGTTTTCTAGTATTACTACTCTCGACAATCGTGTATTTACGCAACTTCCGTCCCGTGTTAAACACGAGACCATAAAGATTCACAAGGTGTTTACACGCAAATGTGATGCGTCTGGGCTCTGGCCCATCACTTCTGTCCACTCCCTTACGACAACAATATTTGGATTAATTTAACTAATTGGCCACTTAACTTTTCACTTAGTCTTACCTTGGACACTAAAATTTGTTTACACTCGTCATTGAACTTTACAAAATACCTAAAAGAGATAAACATCTTTGGACTATTTTATCATCTCATATTAAATTAAAAAATTCAAAAACATTTCTTCTTCCATTATTATTGAACAAAATAAGGAGTTATTTTGGAGCTTTTGGACAATTTATCTTTAATTTTTAATTTTTTTTAACTACGGAATACAAAGAGTCATACGATGATTATGTAATTCTTAAATATATATTTAGGATTATAAAATGGGATTTATGAATTGGAGAGTGAAAAGACCTTTCATTTGTCAATATTGACATCAAAATTTATCTTTTTTTTTAGAAAAGTCTTGTGATGGTCGACTCCTTCTCATCTCTACTTTATCAAATTTTATATGTAAATTTTACGAGTTATAATTATAAAGTTTCTATCAAAATTCTCTTATTTTGTCTTTTTCTTTTCACAACATATTATACACAAAAATCATTTTTCTTCAAGTTTTTACAAAAGAAAGAAAAATGAAAGAAGTGATAATTCAAAGTTGTTGAGAAACAAACAAGAAGTTTCAAAATTTTCAATCAATTTTCACATTCAATAAATCTAATGTGAGATCTACGTGCAATTGGTTATTTCAACTTGATATAATGTTTTTCAAAATGTTAGACGATGTGTTAATAGACCTTTCCGTTTGATATAGTTCCATTTGGTCACTTATGAAATGTTATAAAGAATTGTATAGAACTTTTCATTCGATATGGTTCGATTTTTTTAATATGAAATGTAATTAAGAAATGTAAAAAGTTTTTTTGTTTGACATGGTTTTGTTGCTCACTACAAAATGTGGTATGAATTGTATAGAACTTTATAAAAATTTTGGAGGGATGGATGATGTGTTTAGTACTATAGATAATTAAATAGAATTAAGAAACGATGGCATGTCAAACATTTGTCTATTGGTCAGTCAAGCTTAGTGTAACAAAATGGCTCATATAGTCTAAGCCAACTGAAATTGTAAATAGTCGCAACTCCTTGGTATTAGTTTGAAACCGGTAGAAGCACGTGTCCAAATGGGAAAAAAAAAAAGATAGAAAAAAAAAATACAAGAATCAGTTTTAATATAAACAAAATGAGATTCTGGAGAAGGGGAATTCTATCAGTTTAAATATTCGCCAACATAATTAACGTAAATGTAACATGTCTTACATTAATAAATATCTCAGTTTATATTTTATTCATCATTATTTAATTGCCTACATTTTAAAGTAAGAAAATTTCTGACATTTTTCACTCATTTGACCTCTTTTATGTTTTCTTTCATTCTCATTACATCTACCAATTCTATTATTTTTCTTTAAGTGTTAGTACATTTTATTATCTTGTTTAGTTCTCATTGATGGAAATTGTAGCACGCATATGTATAACGAGAGTTTGATTCTCATGTTGGATGTCAAGAAGAGACATTCAAGTTATGAATTCATTTTTCGAGACGTAAAGTAGACAAAAAGTGAGTCATCATTTTTCTGTTAATTCTTAAAAATATTTGTAAGTATTCTTCATATAAATAGTAAATGATTTTTATACATTTTCGTTTCATATGATCATAATGTGTATATATCAAAATGGACTTTGTTTATAGAGAAATGAGAATATGGATTGATTGGAGTTTTGTCAGTTCAATTAATTTGCACAAAGTTCACCAAATAGGAGAAAAGACATTATGTGAAAAAAGTTGTATAAGCATAGTTGCTATAATTATGTCAATGTAGATTTAGTAGGATTCAAGAGAAAACTTGATTGCAATTTCAAACACAAGATAAATATTGAGTATTTGATGTTTACCAAACGTTTTATGTGCTGAAGTTCTTGAGATAATACATTAATGTTAATAACGAATACAACTAAAGGAGAATATGCAACATAATTGATCTTTAGTTAGGCATGATAATGTAGAGTCCTCATTTCCTGCCCACAAGGATTTCTTGCCCCCAAATGGCAAGAGATCAATTCCGTGATAATGTAATTCATTTATTTTTTTTAATTTTCTTAGTCGCCTATCTTTTTATTAATTAAAAAATAGTTAGTTTTGGTATAGTCGAAACTTCATTCAATATCTATTGAAACAAAAATTGGATTGAAAATCTAGGAATCTAACCACTATTAAAGTTTGTCAAATTATTATTTTCCATAGCATCAATTCCATAATATTTGATATCAATAGTTCGTCAATTATCAAAGATCAAATCACAAAAATATATTCACTGAGTTCAAGTTATTGTTGGAATTACCACAATATAAAACTCATCTCTAATTGCAGTTATACTTCTATAAATGTAAATAAAATATCAACTTTATTTATTATAATATCAAACTATACAATACAACACATTATCAAGAACCGTAATTTTTTATCTTATTGTAATGACTACTTTAATATTTTAACTTTTTAACAATTAAAGAATAAGAATTTTGAAAATATTAAAAATTAATAAAATGATTGCTAAATCACGTGCAATGCACGTGTTTCTAACTAATTATGTAAAAGACTAATATATTCTTAATTTTAATAAGAGAAATTTACTATTAACATTTACAAAATGTACAAATAGATTTAATACTTTTATTTATTTTTATAAAAAATTAAAGAAAATTAACGAGTCCTTTTTTTTGAATTAATATTTAATTGACCAAATTGATAATATACTATATTATTTTTTATATTTTACGAACTATCATAAAATAACTAAAATTTAAGCTCATAATTATTAATAAACATGTCAAATAAAATTATTATTTTTATTATTAAGTAATACATTATTTAAAATTTAACTTTTATTTTATCGTTATAAAAAAAAAAACTTTGTCACAAACTTGATATTCAAATATTAGAAATTCAATTGTATTTTTCACATTTTAATTTATCGTTGTATTATCGTACAAAAATAAACAACACATAATGTGTAAATTAATTTTTATTAGCATTTTAATATTGAATAAAAATATAATAAGATTGGTTTAATGTAATAAAATTATATACGTCATTTTGTTTTTTATTTAACTTAATTATTATTCAAGTTTTTTATATCACATAACAATTATATATACTTAAAAGACAATAGTTTTATATTTTTCTCTTATGAAAAATTTAATTGACACGACTATAATGATATATTTAGTATGCAAAATTAAATAATATTTAATAAATGTATCAGACTCATTTGCACATTTTGCAAATGTTATGAATCCTAATACAATTTTCTCTAATTAAAATTAAGGACATATTTTTTTCTCATCAAATAAAGAACAATTGTACACCACATCACATAAATTATGAACTTTTATATAAAAAAAAATTATTAGAGACCATTCCTGTATTTAAAGACCATTTGTGCCAAATTCCCAAAATATTATGTACACTAACATTTGACGATTTTGTACATGGACTCGTAGGATTTCTGGTTAACAAAGGAGGGTTTTGTTTTTCTCCACTTAGTGAAGAGTTTATTTTGCTTATTTGGACACTTGTTGAAATGGACAAAATAAGCTCTCCACTAAGTGAAGGAGAACAGCTCTAAAACAAAGGAGCCCAAAGTAATGTAGTGGTCTGACTAACTTGTTTTGTAAAATTTAGTGGTGAGTCTGAAACAAACTACCAAAGTAACACCAAGTGTAAAATTAAGCGACATTTGTGAAATAAACCCACTATATTTCCATCTAACAAGAAAACGGCACGGAACTTAATATGTAAATTAAGCCTCTTGTGTTAAATTATTTAAATAATTTTGCTGGAGGTACGTTTGTTTGATTAGTCCCTCAACTTCGATTTTATTTTAATTAAATTTTTCATCTGTTCATGATCAAAATTTATAATTAATTTGTTAATGAGATGCGTGACTCGATTTTGTTTGACACTAAATCAGTAGTTAGTTAGCCAAACAAATTGAAAGGAGAAAGAAGAAAAATTCACAAAAAATATCAAAAATTCAATCACAGGTCGAGAAGAAGAAATTCGGTAAAAATATCGTCATATCTGCAAATATTAGATATAGATAATCAAATTAGCTCACAAGAATACGAAAAGCCAGAGTTAATGTTACATGTCATATTACTTTTTAATGCAATAATCAAAAAAATCACACAGCAAATCATGTTATGCGACATATTATCATAGTATCTAATCCAAATGTAACAAATTACATAACATATTTTAATGGGAATTTGAGAACTAATTGTGTTTATATTTTGAAAGTTGATAATTAATATTTAATACTTTTGTGGAAGAAAACTCCTACCTCTTATTTGTCAAAGTTAAATTATAATTTAAACTAATCAAATTAGTTAAATATATTTTATATTTATATATTTACTCATAATTTACTATCAACTTATTATTCTCGGTCTCCATCTGCGCCTCAAATATGGACAATTTCGTGTCACAACTTGTCGGCAAGATGTGTATTTGATCAAAAGCTTCTTTTTCATCACCCACATGTAAAGCGATTTCATCCACCAGGGCGGAGATCTTTCCCTTATTATCCACACCACAATATATATATAACTTACAATTTGTAAGTACTTAAAAAATATTTTCAACACTTCCAAACATGTGTTGAAATCTTTTATTATATTTTATATATTATTTGTAATAGACAGATGTTATAATGTGATTTTTTAATATCATGTAAAACTAATTATTACTGTTTTACTATTACCAACATCATCCTCTCGTGGGCCCCTCACTTTCAGCCTTAGTATGAAAAGTATTGTTGCTAGACAGGTTTGTAAGCAAAAATCTCTTGCAATTCTCTACAAATACAATAAATTTTAAAAGTAACATGCGATTTTCCATTTCCTGAAGGCAGATTTTGGACATCTGTTTAGTCCAATTCCAGGACACAAATGACAGACAAATGAACTCATACATAAACTTCGAGAAAAAAGGGGTCGTCCCTTGTACAAACCAAAGCACGGTTAACCCATGGCGTACTTCTGAGTCCAGCTCCTTGCAGTAGTTTCGTACTTGTTCCTGTCTGTCTTGTACATGTGAGCAATCTCGGGCACCAAAGGGTCGTCAGGGTTTGGATCCGTCAGCAAAGAACAAATTGAAAGCAGCACCTAAAATAGGAAATCAGAAAATGGAGTCCATCAATATCAAGTAGTGCAAATAAAGGATTGTGTGTACACTGATAGCTTGTTTGGTAGGATGGTGGACCGAATAATACTCGACGACATGAGGAGCAAGCCAAACAAGCCCTGAAGATAAAGAACATATTACTTTTGTCTACATAAAAAGCACTGTTTAGAAAACCGGACCGGACCGGCCGGTTCAACCGGAAAAACCGGGAACCGGTCCGGTTTTCCACTTTAACCGGGTATCTAAAAACCGGACCGGAAACCGGGTTTTTTACCGGTTGAACCGGTCCGGTTTTTAGCAATAACCGGATTTTTTTTTGATTTTTTTTAATTTTTTAATTAAAACTTATAAAAACTCTATTTAAAGCCAAGTTTTGTGAGTAATTTTGTCTACAAATGTTGATTTATTTACAAATAACTTATTTTTAGAAATTTTGTAAGAGTTTTGGATTAATTTTTAATTTTTTAATTGAAAACGGTTCGACCTCGGTTCGACCCGGTTCGACCTTTTGACCCTTGACCCGTTGCCTTTTCCGGGTCGATGGCCGGTCCGGTTTTCTGAACATTGATAAAAAGTCGACCCCAATGCTCTATAGGATCAAGCCCTTGAGAACTTTAGTTCTCAGTAGGGAAGTCGTTGTATAACCTTATTTGGGTGGAATTGGATAATAAAAGGCGATCTGTTGAGTTTGCCAAGGACTTCACCACTCTAGGATTATAGTGTTTCTTTCTTATAAAAAAGGAGGTGAGTTTTAATCTAGAAGGGAGGGACAACAAACCTTGGAAATAGTTAAGGCGGGGCTCCACTGCTCCTTCAAAATGTCAAGGCATATGCTTCCGTTGCTGTTTATATTCGGTGGAAAACTTTTGTTCTAAACGCAACCTGCAAAATTCATTGAGATATAAGTGTGAGAAATGCCAAATTCCGATTCCTAAATATGCTGCAGCAGGCGTCTTGAGAAACTGAATCATTGCAAGTGCAAAGTGAAATTACTATACACTGAACAAGCCTTGGCGAGTTAGAACTCTGACATAGTGATGTTTTTTCATCAAACAACAAAAGAACGGAAAATCAAATGAAATAGGACAATTGTAGTGGATAGTATTAAGGACCAAAAAAAGTTATAATCTTGTTCATTATCGTGTCAAGTACTCAAGTTGTGCATTTCAAAGATGCATTTAGAGTCGTGACACACCTTAGGCGGCTTGAAGGGGTAATCCGGAGGAAAATGGATAGTAACTAGAAAAACACCACCGGTGTAAGGACTATCCGGAGGACCCATGATTGTAGCTTGCCAGTGAAACATGTCCTCAGCAACAGGACCTGAAATATTAGCAAAGTGGGAAAGCACACGAGTCAAGCAAAATTCAATGTAGAACTGTTGCATTCCAAACTAAACCCCCTACAAAAAGGTAAAGTATATTCGTGAATAAACCCATATTTTGTAAAGATGAATCATTTACACATGGTTTCAAATCAGAAGGAATATGCCAATAACAAAATACAGAATGAAGAGAAAAAATGGAATAAAAAATTGCAATTCTCAAAAAGATCGTTCAATAGTTATAGTAAGAAAACATAAAGAAGGAAAAACTGGAATTCTTTCCGTTGCCGGTCCAATCTTTTCCATCATATTTCGGCTCTTATCAAATGAAATGAACCAGGTCGAGATGAACAATCGGTTGCAGATGTTCATGCGAAGGTTTACAGTAGGCATAATAAAGCTTCGTGTAGAGTTGCATATCAAGAATTGCTTACCTTTTTCTTTTCATTTTGTTTTTCAAAAACTAAAATGTCTTTCTCAGTGGCTGTATCAAAATTTGTTACCTTGATTATAAATCACACCTACTAACCCAGTAAGCCTTATTCCAATTTGGTGTCACTACATAAATCATTCTTTGCCGTTTTGCTGTTCATTGCTACATAGGGGAAAATCTAAAGTAACTAAATTCTTATCAACTAGACAACTACCCAAGATCATTTTGGTCTATCCCTCCCTCATCAAACTTGGACTACTGAAATCATGACACTCAACAGAGAGAGTGTAAATAAATTATAAAATATTAAATAAAGAATCATTAGCACACATTCCGATGAAGATAAATTATAAAAAATTAAATAAATAAATTAAATAAAAGAGGCTTAACACACATTTCGATGGACATAAATTATAAAAAAAAAAAAATGGAAGATGTTTAATACACCGTCTAACCTCCACTTTTTTTTCTTACCATTTAAGCATTTTGAGATTTGAGATATAGTGACACACTAGAGTTGCATTGGAGATGCTCTAATAAGATTGTGGAAATGTTGCCACCGAAGAAAAAGATTAAATCTTCTTGAAATAGGGATTATCCTATCCACGGGTACACTTTCGTTATGAGAGATAAAGGCCCTCATCAAACAAATTTGATGTTTTATACACTAATTTATGTTTCCAATTTTTTTCTCCAATATAAGGATGGCAACGGGACAGGGCGAACCATCCCCATCCCATCGAGATTTTTGGAAGGTGGGCAAGGCGGGATTAAAATATCTCCATTTATGGCTTCGTTTAATTAATTAATTTTTTTAATTTTAATTTTATTATTTTAAATACGATTTAAATTTTAAAACATAAAAATAAAATATAAAATAAATAAAATTCAGGACGGGACCGATTACTTAACAGGCGGGCCCCATTCAGAGTGGGACATCCTTGTGTTTATTAATATAGGAAAATGTTCTCCTCCACTGGGGAGCTTATTTTACCCGGATTAGAGGAGGAAAAAGTGAAAAAAGTGAATCACCTTTTTCTCCTCCAATCCCATTTAGACAAGTGTTGACAAAATAAACTCTCCACTAGATAGGTGGAGGAGAACATCTCTATATTAATATAAACATCCCCTGCCAACCCAAAGATTAAGCAAATCCGCCAAAAAAAAAAAAAAAAAAATAAATTAATAAATTATATATATATAAAATCCTCCCTAAACCAGTCAGAAATTACAGCATTTACGCGTAAATAATGGGTAAGTTGAATACCAAGACTAAATAGTCAAAATAAACTATCCAAATTATCCCTAGAAAAGCACCCTCCCCCACCACCAAAAAAAAAAAAAAAAAAAAAAAAAAAAAAATCTTTAAGATGTTAACAATAATCAAAAGCAAATAAAAGCGTTTTATAAAACCCAGTTACATAAACATATCAAAAATGATTTTTTTTTTTTTTTGCCTGGAATGTTATAGTTATACCAGCGCTGCAAGAGGTAGGAGGATCCTTCTGAAGATCCTTGAGCTCCTTCAAGATCCGCTTCGAAGCCATTAAAGGTTCCTATGATTCACAAAATAAAACCCAAGATCCACATAAATACATATAAAATCACAAAACCCACAAAACATTCTTAAACAAAAATAAAAAATTTAACCCATCAAAATGAATTTCACAATACACACACATGTATAAATATATGTTGAATTTTGTACCTGAGAAAGATTGAATTTTTAATATTTTTTACGAAAGGAAACGGGCAGAGAAAATGTTGGATTTTATAGGCGCAGGCTGCTAATTGCTCTAATTAATGTCCAGTCTGTCAGATGAATTATTTGTTAGATAGATTCCTTTTTTAATTATTTTTTTGGTTTATTCCTGTGGGCCCACATGGGAACATTTCAACTTTCAGCCGAAAGTAACACTGTTTAAGATAAATTTGCATTTTGACCCCTCTTATATTAGTTATAGATTATATATTTCGTATGTGTGTTCAAGCGTGGTGGGCCCATAACCCACAGGTCCCAGGATCGAAACCTGGCTCTGATAGAGAAACAGAGATGGCTTCCACATGCGAATCTTTTTCCCAATTTGTACTAAAAAACCACTATTCGACATCGTATGAGTAGACACATTGGGCTAATCTTGTCTCTAATAGCCCAAAATCTCAAACCACATTGGGCCACAAACATGGACGAACTCTACACATTTTACCAATTTTTCAATCACATTTTTTACGAGATTTTGAAAAAATTACTGCAATATATTATTAAAAAGTTGTTAAAAATTATGAGTTCCATGAAATATATAATTAAAAATGAGTTTGAAAAAAGAAAAATTCAAAAAATACTTGTCCAAACATGTTCTATTAAATCAAACTTATTTAAAATTAACATTTTAATTTCTTTGAATTGTTTATTTTCATCTATAAATTACCTTTTTTTATACTTGCAACATCCAATCCAAGTGCGCGGTCCTACAATATGTGCTTCTGTCAAAGGCACAAGGAGCTGCTCCCATGTTACAACAAGTAACACAATGAGTGCTCAGCCCCTAGGGGAATG
This sequence comes from Forsythia suspensa, assembly GCA_023638005.1. NCBI lineage: Eukaryota > Viridiplantae > Streptophyta > Magnoliopsida > Lamiales > Oleaceae > Forsythia > Forsythia suspensa. The sequence continues at coordinate 51,558,488 of CM042666.1, forward strand.
AAAATCGGAGCTTCGATGGCTCAACCATCTTGGTTGATCCAGTTCTTGCAACAAAACAGATCGTCCCCAGTCCCCACCCATAATGCTAATATTAACAAGAAATTGGAGCAACTGAAAATGTAAACACATCACGGCGTCTGAAGAAGTTGGCGTTTAGGCTCACCATAGCACAGTCTGCAACTAGAGCAATGGCAAATAAGTTTTCAATTGAACAATAGGCAAAACTAATTGAAAACACAAATTGTTTATTTCACCATCAATCCCTTTACAATCAAATTAGAATAGTTATGAAACCTTTGTTTGCCTACTACAAGAGTACATATTTATGATTTCCTATTCATAACTCAAAACAATTAATAGTACACCATAATGTTCCCAGCTCTATTATTCTAGGATGAATTGTTGATAACATGGGCCAGTGCCTTGTCCGTATCATTGTCGAACATGAGTAAGGCTTCTGCAACGCTGTTTGATGGAAATCCCATCTCTCGTAAAAGAGTATAGCCATTGGCAAATTCTTTAACCTGAATATAATATAAAAAAAATCATTTTCAGTTTCTCTCCAAGTGCAAATAGAGATGGCTGATTTGACATTACATTTTCCGGAAGACAAATAATAGCATCTAAAGTCAAAACTTGTTTCTGCCCTAAGATACAGATCATAACATGACATAAATGCAAATGAAAATTGTACTAGAAACTAGTATATAGGAAGATGAACAATTGAGGAAAAAGGACGGCAGTATACCTTGATGGGATTGTCTCCATAGTTTGCAACTGCAAGAGGCACAGCCTCTCTGCTAAGACCGGATGCTATATATTTGCTCACTACTGGATCTGTGGTAGGGCCCTGCAGTTAATGAGTTAATCCAATTGATGTAATAATCAAATATTGATTTTACCATGGTGCTGATTGATCCAGCTCTAACAAATGTAAAATCACAGTCTTTCATATACAACAGAATAACAACTAAGCTTTATTTCCAATACATTTGGGTCCGGTTGCATGGAACCTTTTTCGCCATTTCATTCCGTTCATTGCTAGATCTACTGGGAGATCTAAAGCAACTTCATCCTCAACAACTACAAGCCATGCTAGTTGTAGTCTATCCCTTTCTCTTGATTTGCTCTACTGAAATCGCATCAAATCACTGTCTTTGATCTATCAAATCCAAATGCACTGGACTCATTTGGCATTTCTACTGGAATTTGCAAGCCAACGAAGTATACTATTTATCTATAGCCGTACCTCACAAAATTTTGGGCTTTACCATACTGATTGTTATGCCATAGTGCAATTACTTCGTCCATTAAGACAGCCTTATTACAGTCTTACTTCCTAGTAATCTAATGCTGACTTCTAAAGGACTCAAGAATAATTGGCATGGAATCACAATGATTTTGAGGTAACTGGTACGGAATCAGACCCCATCCGATTGATACTTGTGGCATCAACATACCTAGTTAAATTCCAATTTACTTCTCAATTTAACGAGGGTTCCCACATCTTAAACCAAGTATGGGAAATTATATAACTACTGCTTTGGCTCTCTTAACCAGTCAAATTTAACAGTTTTTCCACACCTCAAAATAAAGATTTTAAGGGCAGGCGTAAATGGTAATGGCATGAAAATGCACAGGCACATAGGGATATAAACTAAAATCCATTTTGAATAAAAGGATACATACATAAGAAGAGGTTGATGCTGCTGTTTTAGGCGGAACAATTTCTATCCCAAGCCTTGTCCAATTGGGGTTTTCCTTGACAGCTTCAGCCAAAACATTCCTCTCAAATTCAAAATCAAAGTTGAAATTGCATCGCGGAATCTCTCCAACTTGTGGCAAAAATTGAGGCTACAGAAATGCCAATGAATAAAAAATCAAACATTCAAATTTAGGCAAATGATAAATTTGCACGTATTATTGATATTGTCAAAGATTACATAATAGAATGTTACGGTTGATGATCAATTAAAGTTTAGCAATCGTAATCTAATGATTTCAACCAACAATGTCTTACTCAGAACAAGGGATTAATCCACTCAACTTCATATATTCAAAAATTCAGTGAAAACATTCTAGTAATAACAATTTTGGATGATAAAATAAAATGAGAATTAAGATAAGAGGAGTGAAGAAATGAAGGAATGAAGATTCAGCTCTACTCTCAATTCGCTACACGTAAAATATGCCAAGATACCTCATTCTCTCTCTCGTGCAAGCTTTTAAATGCAATTGGAGAAAACGCATTTCTAATTACAAAACGTGTCTTGCAAAATGTAAAATAAAAATATAAGTAATAATACTAATATATATCAAAACGACGCTGCATTGGTTTGGCTTCAAACGACGCCACGTGCAATGACGATTATATCAAATTTCGCTGGTTCACCCGCTTCTTTTCTTCTTCTCCGTCCACCCGTAATCGAACTTGCAGCTTTCTCTTGACAATCCTCCTGCTTTCAATTGACCTTGTCCCCAAGGTCCGATATCCGGATAAGCCCTCCAGTAGTGCTTGACATCTTTTCGTAGCATTTTCCACATCGCTATCGCTCCATTACAGCCACCAGCTTTGAATTGTTGTTCCCACGAGTGAGCCTGGGTTTGCAAAATTTTGATGGGTTTTGGTCTCGAATCTTCGCTCCACCTTCTATAGGAAGTTGTTCCACTATTACAAAGATCGGTCCCTACCTTCCTCTTCAACAATGAGACATGAAACACGTGGTGAAATTTTGAGCTATCCGGTAAGTGCCAATCAGATGCTATATTGCCCCCACCTTCTTGAGTACCTAATAGGGTCCAAAATACTTAGGGATCGAGCTTTTGATTGTTCCTCCTAACCACGTTCATTCTTGATATGGTTGTAATTTAAAAACACCCAATCACCTACTTCAAATGTCCTCTCAATCATCTTCTTGTCGAAGATATGTTTTCATTCTTGCCCTTGCTGAGCCAAATTTTCTCTTAATTGTTGATCTATCTTCCGCTTTTCTTGTAATAATCCATCAACCGAGGCGACATTTGTTTCTTTGGTAAGGTCCCAATGCTAGTTGAGGTGGGAAAATCCCATAAAGCGGGCTTTAAAGGGGTCATTTAAATTGTTGAATGGTAGGTGGTGTTATACCACCATTCGCCTGTAGTCACCCATCTAATCCATCGCTTGGATTACGGTAAGTCATACACCGGTACATCTCCGAATAATCGGTTGAGCCTCTCTGTTTGTCCATCGATTGTAGATGATATGCAGTGCTCATGTGAAGTTGACTACCCAACAAATTAAATAATCCCCGCCAGAATCTGCGGTAAAACTGCCTCTCTATCGTCTACAATACTCCTGGGTATGCCATGTAATTTGAACACATTCTCTATGAATGATTGTGCACTTGCATAGCAGTGAAAAGGTGTGATAAAGCCACAAAATGTCCATACTTGGTAAATCTATCTACTATCACAAATATTACATCCTTTCTTCCCGATTTTGGTAATCCTCAATGAAATCCATTGAGATATAGCTCCAAGAATGAAGAGGTTCAAGTAGAGGCAGCAGCAGTTCTCAGGCACAAAGTTATGTTCTCTTTTGCATCTCTAACAAACTTCACATTACAAAGACCCTTTCTTTGATTTCCCGTGACATCCTCGGTCATATAAAGTGTTGCTTGCCTCAGACAGTAGCTAGCTTACATCCCAGAGCCCCCCCCCCTCCTGTGATGATTGTAAGCTTTCAATAATTTTTTCGCCTTATTCCTCCCTCACCGCCAATGTATAATTTTCCTTTATGCCTCGAAGTCCATTCTTATATTGGTATTCATATTCCATTGACCCACCGATGGTGCTAGCTTGGATCTCCTTTCGTACCTCTTCATCCCCTTCATAACTAGCCATAATTTCAGCCACCCAAGCAGTGTAAAGGTAGAAATGGCATTGCACTCTTCTCTCCTGGATAATGCATCAGCAGCAACATTTTCTACTCCTTTCTTGTACTGAATTTCATAGTCTAATCCCAAACAACTTAGTCAGCCAGTTCTGCTGTAGAAGTGTAGTTATCCTTTGCTCCAACAAGTACTTCAAGGATTGGTGGTCAGTCTTAACTATGAATTTATGCCCTTCCAAGTAATGTCTCCATTTTCTTATTGCCATAACTAATGCTAGGAGTTCCTTTTCATAAATAGACATCTCCAAGCTTCAAGGTTCTATGGCTTTGCTTAAATAAGCCAATGGTCTTTTCCTTTGCATTAATACTACTCTCATTCCTCCATAACATGCATCTGTTTCAATTATAAATGGCTGATCAAAATTAGGTAGTGCCAATACTGGGGTGGTGCTCATAGCCACTTTGAGATTCTGAAAAGCAGTCTTAGTGGCCTCATTCCAAGTGAATCCATCCTTCTTTAATAGATCAGTAAGAGGCTTAGCTATGGTGCAATATCTCTTTACAAATTTCCTGTAATACCCTGTCAACCCAAGGAACCCCCTGAGTTGCTTCAAATTATGTGGAGTGGGCTAAGTTTGCATTACTTCAATCTTCCTATGATCAGCTAATATTTCTTCTTTACTTATGACATGTCCAAGATAATCAACAAAAGTTTGTCCAAAAGTGCATTTGTTCCTTTTGGCAAACAATGTATGCTTTCTCAAAATGCCCAGCACTGATCATAGATGTTCACAATAGTCATCCCAAGTCAAGATTATACACTAGGATGTCATCAAAGAATACCAAGACATACCTCCTAAGTTGGTCTTGGAAAATCTCATTCATTAAGCTCTCGAAAAGTTGCGGGGCATTGGTTAACCCAAATGGCATAACTCAATTCATACAATCATTGATGTGTCTTGAAAGCGCTTTTATGAACATCTTCGAGCTGACCCTTTATCCGGTGGTAACCACTCTCAAATCCAAATTTTGAAAAATACTTTGCCCCAAGTTCATCAATCATCAATCAAGGCATATGATATTTGTCTTTAATTGTGAGATTGTTTAACTGCTATAATCCACACAAAACTTCTAAGTCCCATCCTTCTTTTTAACCAACAACACAGGTGATGCAAAAGGACTATTACTGCTTTGTACAATTCCAGACTCCATCATCTCTCTCACCATCATCTCCACCTCTGTCTTCTGTATGAAGGGGCATCTATAGGGTCTTATTTTAAAGGGATGTGCACCTTCTTTCAAGTTTATTTGGTGATCATGTGATCTAGCTGGTGGTAGTCCTGTAGGCTCTTGAAAAATATCAATATATTCTTGCAAGATAGGACTGATTATCCCTAGCAATTCCTCATTGTTCTTCACCTCCAAAGTTCACAGTTGTCCCACCACACCATAGCCTTGAGTATTTAGTATCTTCATCATTTGTTCTTCATCAATCAGATCCATTCCATCCTTAGGTTCTTCACTAGTTAATTCAATCGTTCTTCCCTTCATTTTAAAGGATATACATCCTTTCATAAAATCAAAGGTGGTTGGACCAAATTGACTGAGCTAGTCTACTCCAAGAACTATATCACTACCCCACAACTTTAGTGATTTCAACTGAAACTGAAATTCCAAACCCTGCATTCTCCACACCAGTGGTTGATATATTGATCTAGTTAATTTCTGCCCATTTGCAACAATTACTGTCATGTCCCTGCTATAACTAGTCTTGAGATTTAAACCTCTAACTTCTCATCTATGAAACTGTGGGTGCTGCCACTGTCTATAAGAATAGACACCTTGTTTCTCTTTAGTTTACTAGGTATTCTAATAGTTTTATGCCTTATAGTGCCAAATAATGCATTAATAGAAATTTGCATTACCTCTTCTCTCTCTTCTACTTGTTCTCCACTCTCATCCCCTCCCTTCTTGCTCCTCTTCATCAATTAACATAAAATTAAGCATTCTGTTTTTGCAAATATAGCCCAGAGTGTACTTCTCATAACACTCAGAAGACATGCTTAAGCTTCTTTTTTGTCTAAAAATCGAGGAGGATGATATGGTTTTAATTACATTGGTGTCTTTGAAAATTTTGGGGTGGGCTCGGAGGTTGAGCTTGTGTCAATAGTTTTAGAAGTTGGGTTACTCTATTTAGTGTTAGGGTTGGGGTAGTGTTTAGGTTTCTGATTTTTATTGAGGGCTGACATGGTGTTCTCTTGTAAGGCTGCAAATTCAAAAGCTAGGGCAAGTGAGGTAAGCTTCATCATCTTAACCATAGACTTGATCTCATTCTTGAGTCCACCGTGAAGATAGAAATATAGTAAGATTCGTAAAATGAGGTAGGGACATCATCACTTGAACTTTTAATTCTTCAAATTTCTCCGGTATTCAAGAATACCGCCAAACCGCCTTTATCTTACTAATGTTTCAACTACTTATTCTCCAATAGTATCGTAAAATCTCCTACATATCTCTTCAACAAACAAATTCCAATCAAGATCGGTGGGAAGCAAAGAACTGCTGGAACCATATATCGCCGCGCTTTTCAATACATTTCTACAATACCCACTTTCGACTCCTCGGCCACTGATGTAACCGAAGTACTTTTTTCGCCTTCCTCACCCATTCTCTAGACCCTCTCCATTAAAGAAAGAAAAATCGATTTTAAGCATCTTAGTATGATTTATATTATCATCCCACCTTTGATTAATCTGAGGGTTCCTACTCATTCTTCGCTAAAATCTCCAGACCTAGTTTGAGGGTTTGAGGAGCTGAACTCTCAGCTTGCTTATCCTTATTTTCCTTCATGTTCCCACTAATTTGTGCCATCATCGCCACTAGTGTCTCATATTTCTGATTCATTTCAGTCACAACATTTTCAATCTTCTCTTGTGCATTTGCAAGACCTTAAGGGTCAATTCAGATGAATCCATCTTATTAGTTACTCTCCTGTAAGCAACACTCAACTCACCCATCTCCCTATCCATCTTCCTCAAGTGTTCCTCCTGGGTTTTGCTCCTCGTCTCGGGATATGGCTTCGATCAAGTTCTCTTATACCAATTGTTACTGGTTTGATGATCAATTACGATTCAAAGAACCGTATCTAATGATTTCAGCCAACAATCAAAAATCCACTCAATGAAAACATTCCAAGTAATAACAATTTTGGGTGATAAAATAAAATGAGAATTAAGATAAGAGGAGACAAAAAATGAAGGAATGAAGATTCAGCTCTGCTGCTAAATTCGTTACACACAGAAAATATGCCAAGATACCTCATTCTCTCTCCTCGTGCAAGCTTTTAAATGCAATTGGAGAAAACGCATTTCTAATTACAAAACGTGACTTGCAAAATGTAAAATAAAAAATATAAGTAATAATACTAATATATATCAAAACGCGCTGCATTGGTTTGGCTTCAAATGACGCTGTGCGATGACGATTATATCAAATTTCTGTTGGTTCTCCCGCTTCTTTTCTTCTTCCCTGTCCACTGTAATCTGAACTTCTGCAGTTTCTCTTGACATAGAAATCCACATAAATGCATGCATTTAAAAATTTATAATCATACGGATAAACACAGTAAATATATACCGGAGGTGTAATTCGATACTCAGGTTTAATAGCAATCCTAATCCCAATTCCAGCTGCAAATCAAATGTAAAGAAGAAAAAACGAAAAGAATCAACATATCAGACTTTACATAAAAAAATATAAATGCATGAAATTATTAGAATAAACAGGTGCGATGATATAGGAAAGGGAGAAGCATACAACTAGAGGGCGGAGAGGGGGCGTGGTGGAAAGGGGGATTACGGCCGGGACCTCCGGAGGAAAGGGATTGGCGGAGTGAGCGGCGGTGCCACCGATCTTGGGATAGAGAGACAGGGATTGTCCATATGTCGGATGGCCGGAAGATGACGTAGCGCCGGCGGCAGACCTACTGTAATTCGGGCCTTGAGAATCGTACTGCGGGCCCGTTCGATTCCTGAAATCGTACTCCATTAATCGATTATCAGATTCTAATGATAATTTTTCTGTTCAATCGGAGAATTCAGCGAATAGAGAACAGAGAAATGGGAATAATTCGCATAGGGTCACTGTGTTTCAGTATTTTGACTTGGGACAATTGTTTGGGTAAGGGCGTCACAAAGTGGGATAAGTGCAATGGCCGGCCAATTTTTCAATTTTAGAATGTAAATTATCAAATATAATTCTACATTCTCTTTTATGCTTATAAGTTATAACTATTTCAAACGATTTCAAATTCATCTATCTATAAAAAAAGAAAATTTCAAGATTAGAATATAACATATTAGAATCCAACTCATTCATTTATGTAAGAAATCTCATTTTAAAATAGAAATTCATCCGTCTCTATCTTCTTCTTTTAACTTACGGTAGAAATTGTAGATTTTGTAGTATAAATCATGAATATATATAATTCTAAATATGAATTGTGTTTTTACTTTAAATTTATGTAAATATGAATTCATTTGAAGTGGTTAATTGAAAAATCAGTTAAAATGTGTAAATTCGCGTTAAAGTCTGTTAACGACCTATTAACAGACCATGAGTCTGTTAACAAATTTTTTTCCTGTTAAGGTCAAATTTGGCCTTAACAGACCAACAAGCCCCTTGGTATGTTAATTTGGCCTTAACAAACCACGGACTTGTTGGTATGTTAATTTGGCTTAACAGACCACAGGCGCATGTGGTCTGTTAATGGTCTATTAACAATAATTATTAAGTAAGAATATTTAAGTCTTTTTTATATAAAAGAGACATTTTAAACTTATTTTATATAAGTTAGATTATTCTGCGATTCTGGAGGTTTGACACGGCCATTTAGTCAAAGCGGCCCGTCACAAATGCAATCGTGTATTGTAATCTACATTACTTCAAGTCTATATGGAACAATGGTGATCTCCTGCCCCTAAGGGGCAGGTTATGGTAAACCCACCGCTGACGTGGCTGAGCCATGTCAGCGGTGGAGTGATGAAATTCAAAATAAGGCGACTGCCCAAATTGTTTTGTCCCATATCACCTGCCCAAATTGTTTTGCCCCATATCTCATCCGGTCATCCCCTTTTCTTGATTGTAAAACCCTCGCCTCTCTCTCTCTCTCTCGCGCTCTCGTCTCTCTCTCTCTCTCTCTCTCTCGCGACAACCAGCTAGCCCATTTTTTATTTTCGCTCAATCCGACCCATATTTTCCGGCGACTTTCTCTCAGGCTCTCATCTCGACACAAATTTCCGTGACCTTGTGTATTGTCCCCCACGCATCCGTTGGCATTTCATCGTTGAGGTAGATCTTGCGAAATAAATGATTTTTTGTAGCTAATAATGGGAATGAAATGGTTTGTTAGCATAAACCAAACTTGTATTCAATTTGGATTATGGTTTTAATTTCTTTTTTTTTTCGTTTTGCTTGACAAATTAAATGTTAAATGATTGCTTGTGAATAATGTAATGTATTTGTTGTTGAATAGGAATGGAAGTCGAAAGTCTGGATAATATTTTTGTTCCTCAAGTTTTCATAAGTTGAATTCAAAAATTGGACAAGAGTTTGAATCGCACGAGGAGGCGTATAATTTATTATCTTGTGGGAAGTCGGTTTCAGCGGTGCGTATAATAAAGTAGTAAAAAAAAAGAATCCAATGAAACTTCTTCGGAAACTTTTGCTTGCTCAAAGGAAGGAAAAGCAGACACATATCGATGAAACATAAAGGAGCCGTGGTGCGGATCGGAGAAAGAAATCGTGACGACGCGGGATGGGATGCAATGCGGATTATTTGTTGTGAAACAATGATGTGAGACATTTATGGGTGGTGAATAAATTTGTGGAGGAACATAATCACGCTCTTGCTACGCCAAGTCGAGTACATTTATTACGTTCACATCGACATGTATCGGCAATGAAGAAGGCATTAACACAACAGTTGATGACGCTAACATACCAACGTGTCGCTAAGTTCGCCTTTATGGAGATAGACTCGGGTGGTCCATCATCGGTTGGGTGTGTTGAGAGAGATATAAGGAACCATGAGAGGAATGTTCGAGAAGAGTAACAGGGTCATGATCTTTGATACATTGATTGAGTTTTTCACATTTGAAAAGAGAAAAGCCCCAATTTCTACTTCGATTATGAGATTGATTCGGACAATAAGTTGGTTCGTTGTTTTTTTGCGTACTCAGAGTCACGCCGATCGACGATTATATTTTGGAGATACCGCTGTATTTGACACTACATAAAACACCAACAAGTACTCGATGATATTTGCACCATTCGTTGGGGTGAACCATCATGCATTTGCATGTGGTTTATTAAGTTAATGAGTCGACGAGTCATTTGTGTGGTTATTTTCGAAGTTCTTGGAAGCCATGCCTAGACAAGCACCACAAATCATTATTACGTATCAAGATGCGGCAATAGCTAAAGCCATCTCAATGGTTTTGCCATTCACCTTCTATCGATTGTATTTGGCACATATTGAACAAGTTCTCTCGAGAAGATTAATGTCATGGTGTATAACGATGAGTACCACATGTTGGTAAATATTATTAAAAATTCGGATTCACCCAAGAGTTTGAGTCGCGTTGGCTGCGAGAATGGAAAACAAGGCTTTTCGCCAACAATGAATGGCTATGTAACATGTTTGTTATTCGTAGTCGATGGGTTCCAGCATATGTGAATCACATTTTCAGTGCGGGAATGTCCAGTAGTCACCGGTCAGAGAGTAATCACTCCTTCTTCAAGAGGTATGTAACTCGAAAGAACTCACTTATGGATTTTATTACTCGTTTCAATATGGCATTACGCCATCAACGACATGAGGAGTTGGTTGCCAATCATATTGATATCAGCGAACAACCTCGATCGACATCAAAATTTCATATGGAGAATCAAATAGTTCATGTGTATACAAAGAAAATATTTTGTTGTTCCAAAAGAAATTGATCAAAGTCATTTCTACATTTGCACGAAGATATCTCGCATCCGTGAATCAAAATTTTATGTGGTTGAGAGGCGGGAGCATGGAAAAACATTTGATCGTGTTAGACACATTATATATTATACTGGAGATCGATTTCATTTCGTGTGGTTGTCGACATTTGAATTCAATGGGTATCCGTGTTTCGGCACATGATTAGCTACTTGAGAAGAAAACAAGTATTACTTCTACCGTACAAGTACATATTACCAAGATGGACGAAAAATGCAAAGACAGGTTACCCAGATGATCTTACCGCGGATTTGTCCACTGATGACATTTCGAGTACGTCATTAATGACACGGCATGGTTTCTTGTCGCACAAGGCTTCTTTGATTGTTGATGACGCTGCCTTGACGGATGAGCGAAGCACATTCCTCGGTGAGTTCGAGTCATTGCATCTAAGAGTCAAAAGATAGCAATTTGAGGTAATATTGGTTCGACTCGATTCAAAAGTATTACGCCGCCGACAGGTGTCACTATACAAGATCCGAAAGGTAAGAGCAAAAGGTTGTGGGAAAAGATTGAAATCGGGAAAGAAAAATCAATTGCGAAACAAAACAGTAATGTCGGATTTGTGAACAAAGATGAGTTACGACAAGAGGACATGTCCTCTAAGGAATGAAAGGTTAGATGGCGTTCATGATTACTATTAACTTGTGTTTATGAACATTTTAATTTATTAGTATATAATATCATATGCAATTTAATCATTGTTGTAGGTCAAATACGGATGTGGACCAACGAGACGATGCCCAAGACGATGGAACGCAATTTGGTGAAGGAGATGATGGAACATTCACGTCACAAGAAAGTAGTCATTATGATGTTGGCAATTGGTTTTTTTGCCATATGTACTAACGTCAAATGTTCATGTATCTAGCAAAATCATATTGTGACAACAATATTTTTTTTTGTATTATGGTTTATGTCAGTGATTATGGATTATGTAGTCCAGATTAAGAGTTATGGATTATGTCATGTTTTTACTTCTATTATGAATGTGTACCTAGCTGTATTTTTGCCTTATTGTCTTTACCTATTAATCAAATTGATAATAAACACGAACTGATAATATACACAACATGTAAATATACAAAATAGCTTCCATCATAGATTACATATGAAGACAAACTCGTTACAATATTACATAAATTTGATTACAACAAGTGAAATTACTATAATACATACAAATGTTACAAAACGCTGAAGGGCTCCTATGTCATTAATGACGTTGTCTATCTTCTTCGACAACTTCATCACATCAACCTTCAATTCATTCAAAGCTCTAGTGTGTATTTCAGATACACTTTCCATTTGTTGTTCGACCTCATCGGCCTACGTAAATCCTCTACACATGACACCATCCTACCAATAAAATAAAAATATAAGTAATTAGTGAAGGTATATAACAACATACAACAATTGAAACTATGTTACGTACCGTAACATTATGGCATCTCCAATACCTACGAATAGGATTCCGTTCAGTGTGAGACGTGTGTATCTTCATATACGCACCACAACTACATCTAATATGTGATTGCGCATCATTCATACTAGAGGAAGACATCATTTCTTACCTATATGTGCAACGGAGTTCAAACGAATAACAATAATCATCAAGTATTCATTAAATTCAAAATAATATAACCAGCTTCATATTGTATTCAACGTTCAGTAAGAGGCTCAGAATATTGTAATTGAGGGCAAGATAGTTACGTCAACGTCATGGCTGCAATTAACCGGTTGCATTTGACCTAAGGATTGTACACAACCCATAGTCGCATGCCTTCCGAATTGCCAAGCCAAGATACGTGTCCGTTTATCTCTTACCACAATCATTATTTCATTTATTTACAAAAATTGATCAAATTCATCACTGCCTCGTTACGTAACCACAAGAAATTCATCACTGCCCCAAAACATAACCACAAGACATTCATCACTGCCCCAACACATAGCCACAAGAATTTCATCACTTCTCCAACACATAACCACAACAAATTCATTACTGCCTCAACACATAACCACAAGAATTTCATCACTTCTCCAACACATAACTGGCACAAATTCAACACTACCCGAACACTTAAATCAGATTTCCACAACAGTAATGAAGTATCAATCATTGGGGAAAAAATTGGGTAATTACCTATAGTAATTTCCTCATTCAATCGATTATCATAAATCATAAAGTCGATTATGAGATTTAAGGAACATACCAAATAGGCTCGGAAAATCGAATATGAGATTACCACCGGTTGGGTTGTCGGTGACCGGGACTCGATGAGATTTCTACTTTTTTGCAATGGATTCGCGCCGGGTCATGTTAGCCGAAGTGATTACTTCTCCGGTGGAGAGTGTGTGGCGGTGCAACGATGAAATGCCAACGGATGCGTAGGGGACAATACACAAGGTCGCCAGAAATTTGTGCGGATGAGAGCGCAGATAAGGTCATTTGAAAAATATGGGTCTGACCGAGCGAAAATAAAAATGGGCCAGTTGGTTGTCGCGAGAGAGAGAGAGAGGAGAGAGAGGCGAGAGAGGCGGGGTTTTACAATCAAGAAAAGAGGATGACCGGATGAGATATGGGCAAAACAATTTGGGCAGGTGATATGGGGCAAAACAATTTGGGCAGCCACCTTATTTTGAATTTCATCACTCCACTGCTGACATGGCTCAGCCACGTCAGCGGTGGGTTTACCATATCCTGTCCCTTAGGGGCAGGAGATCACCATTGCTATATAGAAATATATTTATTGAATGTACGGTCAAATTATAAATTCATCTCCAATCAATTTCGTCTAAAATTAATATTACTGCTTATGTGGTGTTAATTTTTTTTTTAATTAAGCGAGTTTTCAATTTTTATTTTCCTTGACTTTTTTTTAAATAAAATGTTGTGTTGAATTTAAATTTGCTGAGTCACTTCCTAAATTGCCTAAATTTAGATGAACTTCTGCAGAGCGGAGTCTATTTTTTGTTGGCTCACATTAGATAGATGAAGTCTTCATCAACATGTATTGGAAAGATTTTTTTATAATTCTATATATATGTGATTATGTAGCATCTCTAAAAAGTGATAAATGGAAAGTGTTACCACCCGATTTTGATAGGACATCCACATCAGCAAAGGCCCAGTAAATGTCTCATCTAGGCCTAATTCAAGTTTCGCTAAGGTTTTATAGGCCCAGCGAAGGCCTTCCAGATTCATAAAAGTCCCATAGACCCGACAAAGGCCTCAGGTGCCCAGCAAGGGCCTCGTAAATTTTCAGAAGGCCTCGGAGGCCCATCGAACATCTTAGCATCCCTGAATCAGAGTACAGCGAAAGCCCATGAAGGGCCTCAAAACCCATGGCCGACCCAGAGAGCCTCGTCGGGCTTCGTATTTGTTATAACTAGCAGGCATCACGATATTTTGAAATAACCAAAGAAGAGTTAAAGACAGATTACGTTGGATTGGCACACATATCCTCACAAGGAAACCAAATCGTAATCTCCTAAAGATTATACAACGTGACAAATCCAAATAAGGTAGATGATCTTGGAGATTGCCCTGGCAATCAATCATCACTATCCCATAAGGAAGGATGATCCGATCGGGTATCTAATTGATTTGTTTCCTAAATCAATTAGGGCTCTTGTGCTATAAATACAATGTCTCCGGTTGTTCTAAGGTATGCTCTTTTTGTACTTAAATTTTACCCTAAACTCTGCTCAAATCTCTGTCTGCTTGTCCCTCCCACACCCAATTACTTTCGCCCCCCTTCCCCGCGTGTATTACTCTTATACCGGCAGTTGACTTGATCGTCGGAGTACCAACGATCGTCGAACCCTTTTTTCTCCGGAGATCTTGGTGCCTAACGATTGTCCAAGTGTGCAGATAACATACAAGTTGGCAGAGGAGTGACCGAAGATCTATTGACACGAGGACGGTGCAAGTTCTGACGTGAACAGAAAGCATTGGAGATGTTCTAAGCTTTAAAAATTGTAATTATTAACTATTAGTAAATATGTAAATTTAGAAAAAATAATAATTGAAGATAGAAATATGATTTAATTTACTAATTTTATTTTATTTTTAAAATGTTTTCTCAACGAATTTGTTTAAAGCCCTCCCCACGTAATTAGAGTATGCGTATCTAACTGATGATAAATATTTTTCTTCTCTTCTGAGCACGAGTTATAGTGGTGGAGACCTGCAAAATAGTGGATGGACTTCTTTCTTCCGTGTCCACTCTAGTGTGATAATTAGTATATGATTAAAACAGATGTGCAGAATAAAAATGCAGAGTGTATGAGAGTTTCTAAGAGTTGGTTTTTTACTTGGGGTTGGCCTTTATTTATCGAGAAGGACTGCAATTACGACATTCAATGATCATTAATAACGGGTGTCCCTTCATCTCTCTCATTATTAGGAGTTAATGAGGAATGTTTCATCTTCCAATTGCAGGTGGTGACTATTAGTCTTTGGATAGCTAACCTAACGACAATTGGATTATTTCTATTTATCTGTAGGAGTCGAATTTATGAGACCAACTAGACGGACGGCCTGTTGGGGCGGACATGCCATAACGTACCACAATTGACGCAGATAACATATAACAGCTGTCATTATTTATATCATCACTAACTAAACTTAATAATTTCTTATCCTATTGTTAATAAATAATTTACTTATTTCTAACCATCACCAAAAATTATTTATTTTTTATAAAGCTTAGCTAAGTGATAAGTGTATTTTATACGCTTATTTATACTTGTAAACTTATTATATATTCACCATCTGAGCATATTTATATTTAAATAAGTTTAATTATTGTATACGTAGGTACAAAACTCAATTTGGATGAGTTTGGAACGAAAAAGAAGAGTTTGAAGCTTATTGTGGTGAATTCAAAAGTTTTGGGAGCAAAAATCATATTTCTAAAATTTTGGAGACTAATTTGCACAATTTGGAATAGTTGGAAGGCCACGTTGGAAGACTTTAGAAGTTTGTGGACCAATTAGAATGTATTTGAAAACTTTTGGATTGAATTGAGAAGATTTAAAGAAGAAAGGACCAAAACCGTACATCAGAAATCAAATCGGGGATCAAATTGTAAGTTTTCAAAACTTATGTCACACATGGGTAGTGTGACCTAGGTGCGGTAGTGAAAACTTACTGGAGGTCGCACCTAGGTAGCAAAATGCATTGTGTGACCTAGACGCGACCTAAGTGCGACCTAGGCGCGACCTACGCTGAAGGAAAGTTTTAAATGTGGTTTTCTAAAGTTAAGTGGGATTAGGACTCTTTTAAGACACAATTTTTAAGACTTTCCAAGGACTATAAATAGACATCTTCTAGGTCTTTTGAAAGGGTTACACAATCGAAGAGAGAAAAAGATCAAGAGCAAGGAAAAGAAGAATTATTGGGCAACATTCATCACGGTGCAATCGATGATTTTGGATTAATTCAAGATTAAGAGTTGTATCTATTCTTCTTCTTTTTCTTCCGGTTCATGAATTCTTTTATTAATATTGCTATATTCATAAGAATCATGTCTGGCTAAATATTTTATTGTTATGATGAACGATAAAACATCATGCTTTTAATTAATTAGAAGTTTTTCGTTTTAGTAATTAATTGCTTTTGGGTTGATTATTATTTATTCATTATTTCTATTATTTTAATGATTGATCACTATTAGAATATATTGTGATCTATATTGAAGTCGAGAGATTCAATATAGATTAAGCACGTAATATTGAATAACATAGGGTCCAATAATAAATAGATATTACTATTATGTTTTATGAAATCCGATTAGGTGTTCTTGAGATTTTAATGCATATGTTTATGTTCGAAGCTTAATTAGAGATAATTAAGTTCACATTCGATATAGAATTGATTGACCATCGAGAGAGGCTTTTGATTATATTAGGATCACCGATTTTCAATCCAAGGTAATTATGAACTAAAGCGATTAAA
Organism: Forsythia suspensa; assembly: GCA_023638005.1. Lineage (NCBI taxonomy): Eukaryota > Viridiplantae > Streptophyta > Magnoliopsida > Lamiales > Oleaceae > Forsythia > Forsythia suspensa. Next base: position 51,575,369 of record CM042666.1, read on the forward strand.
CGGATGATTGATTAAGAAACGTGTAGGTAGATTCGTGAATCATAGTGTTGGTAAACCTTGAATTCATTCTCACAAATTCACTTTGATTATTTAATAAATTAGATTTAATTAAACATAGGTAGAATAGTTTTAGAACTTAAAATCACAAAAACAAATATGTGTTCTTTACATTGTTAATCTTGAATTAGAAATTAATTGGTTAATTAGTAACTAGTCCTCGTGGGTTCGATATTCTACTTCTCACTTTATTACTTGTTAACGATTCGTCCACTTGCGAATAGAAATCACATAACAAGTTTTTGGCACCGTTATCGATGACTGGTTTTATTAATTACTACGTTAATTGATAATTTAGTTTTGACAATTTTTATTATTATTTATTTTATTTTAGTTTTATTTTTATTCTCAGTTCCTCCTGTTACTATTGAATTTCAGAAGTTTTTCTAAAGTTCTAGGTGTCAAGTGTGTATGCGTCGTATAAAAGATCTTGATCTATTTGATTTAGACCTATAAATTGAACGGAGCTTTCACCAACAACAACGTGAGCGAAGAGAAAAGAAAAAATACCAAAAAGACATAGTGGATGACAACCGAGTCCATGATCCATTACCTGCAGATGTGAGAAATAATCTCGCACCAATGGCTCGACCAGTTAAAGTTAATGAACGAGATATTCTTATGGGTGAGTATATGATGCCACCGATTGTTGAGAACAGGTCCAGCATAATCTATCCGCCTTATGGACACGATAACTTCCAGTTGAGACCAGACGTGATGAATTTGTTCTCAAACAATTAACCGTTCTATGGGAGAACAAATGAAAATCATCATTACCATATTTCTCGCTTCGATGAATACTATGAAAATTTCAAATACCACGGTGTTAATGAAGAGGCACTTAAGATGAGGCTATCTCCACACACACTGAAGGATAAATCTAGAGAATGGTTAGATTATCTACCGTCTGGGAGCATCACTACTTAGACAGATTTGATCCAGAAATTCACGCTGAAATATTTCCCTCCAGCCAGAGTGAATAGACTGAAGTATGAAATATCCAATTTCCAACAATCTGAGTTGGAAAACTTTGACGAGGCATGGAAAAGATTCAAAGAACTGCTCCGAAAGTGTCCAAGTCATGGTTTTCTTTAGCAACTCAGAATCATTATTTTTACTCTGGATTAGCTCTAACTAGTCGTTCTTCAGTAGATTCTGCAGCAGGTGGCTCTATCCAAAATAGATCTTCCGGTAACCTTTACGATCTATATGAAACCATGAGTGAACAGTTCGTTATGTGGCCAGAAAGAAGATTGCAGAAGAAATCAACAGAAATACATGAAGTGGAAATCAATTCGCTTGTACTGGTGAAAATCGATGCATTGGCAAAGCAGATGGAAGCAATGAAATATTCTCACTCAGCCAATATGATTCATATGTCCCCACCAATCTGTGTAACATGCGGGACAAACCATCAATCATCAAAATACCCTTTAACCAAAGTTGATATGTCATCACCTGAGCAAGCTGCATATGCTTAGAACTTTCAGCGACAACAAAATAATCCACACTCACAGACTTACAATCAAGGATGGAGAAATCATCCCAACTTCTCTTATGGCAACACTCAAAACATTCAAAATCTGCCAAATCAAGGGAGACCACAAGAAAGAGAATGAGGATTAGAAGAAATAGTCGCTAAATTGTCAGAACGGATGGATTTTGCGCTCAAGGAGATTCAGAAAAGGACAGATCTCTTGATAAAGAATATAGAAAATCAAATGGGGCAATTGGCTAAACTATTGACCAAGCGACAACCAGCACATGGTCAAGTAATACCGAGGTCAATCCAAAAGAGCAAGTAAATACAATTATCACGAGAAGCGGAATTGAATTGCCAGAAATTTATGTAAAGAGGCTAGGTATAGAAAATAAAATTGTGTCTAGCAAAGAGAGAGAAAATAAATCAGATGCAGAAGTTGAACAAGAAAGATAGAACTCTCCACCAGATTATATTCCACCATCGAATTACGTTCTTCCAATTCCATTTCCTCAAAGGCTGCAAAAATATAAGCTAGACCAGCAATTCAAGAAATTTCTCGATGTATTCAAGAAACTCCAAATCAACATATCTTTTGCCGACGCTTTAGCTCAAATGCCAAGCTATGCAAAATTTATAAAGGAAGTTCTTTCAAACAAAAAGAAGTTGGAGGAGCACGAAACAGTCGTGCTTACCGATGAATGCAGTGCTATATTGCAAAACAAGCTACCTCTAAAATTAAAAGATCCAGAGAGTTTTACTATTCTTTATACTATTGGTAGTTTATTTTTTGACAAAGCTCTTTGTGATTTGGGTTCTAGTGCTAATTTAATACCTTATTCTATTTTTAAGCAGCTAAGTTTGGGTGAAGCAAAGCCAACAACAGTATCATTGCAGCTTGTAGATAGGACCGTCAAACGTCCAAGAGGGATCATTGAAGACATATTAGTGAAAATGGACAAATTCATATTCTCTGCTGATTTTATTATTTTGGATATGTGCGAAGATAAGGATGTACCACTTATTTTGAGTCGACCTTTCTTGGCTACTGGTAGGGCATTGATTGATGTGGAAAAAAGGCAACTAAAGCTAAGGTTGAATGAGGAGCAAGTCACTTTCAACGTGTTCAAAGTAATTCAATATTCGAGTTCTTCATATTCTTGTTTCCAAATTGATGTCATTGATCAGAAGGTCGGGAGTTTCGATGATAGAGCTGTCACCCAACATCAGGATGCACCAATTAGAAAAGAAGAGTATGTGGAAAAAGAGAATTTGATTAATTCTGTGATCAATGCCGATGAGGAAGCTAAAGTTTTCATAGTTGAGTTCGAGCAGGGTGGCAAAATAGAGTCATATCAATATGATAATGAAAAATCAAGCTCTGAAAGGTAAACAAACAATGGTGTAAGGACAATCGATGCAATCAAATCAAATCCTCAAAAGATCTATTCAAAGTGTCTTGAGTGATCACCACGACAAAGTCAAGCTAAAGACTGTAAACAAGGGCTCCATAGGAGGCAACCCATTTTTCTACCATTTTATTTCAATGTCCTTATTCATTTAAGTTTTTTTTTTTTTTTCAGTTGATGTTTTGCACATTTTTATGCTTTTAGGACTTAAAGTAGGCTTTACCAATTTTTAAGGAGTTTGTTTGTCCCAAATTCCACATGTTCATTCACCACTTTCGGATGATACATGAGCATAAAGCAGTCAAAGTTCACCACGCCTCTACAGGAAGTATAGTAAACTCTTCTCCTTTATTTTTGTTTATTTACATTGAGACAATGTAGTGTTTAAGTTGGGGGGTGTACTCCGTTTCTGTGTGTTACTTTTATTTTGAATGATTGTGAGTGATATGATGTTATCTGCTTATCGAGTCTTTTAAGTTTAATCTATTTAGAGTCTATTGTTTTTAGAGTTAAAAAAAATTTAAAAAATTATTGCATGCTTGTGTGATGTTGGAATAGCCTTGTTGGCTTATGATGATGAAATTTATATTGAAAAGTGTAATCAATTCATGATTGGTGATTAAGTGATGCTACATATGCTTATATTGTGTAATTACTTATCTATGTGAGACTTAAATATCTTTGAGCACTATAATCACAACTATCGTTATACAAGCAGGCTATATTTGTGTAATTGTAAGAGTTAGGTTGCCAAGTTATAAATATATCATATACCACATAAATCAAAAATATCATACGACCGTGTGTGAGACTGTTTGAGAATGGTAGAGTTGGTGAAAGTAATTATTTGGAGATATGTTGATTCCATGCATGTTAAATATTGGTGTGGAGTGTTGTGGCTAACAAAATGAAGTTAGGTGATGACCGAATGTTATAAAACTAGACCTCACATATAAACTCTTGCACACAAAGGACTTGGCATTGGCTCTATTTTATACCTTTGTTCGTAGCCTTTTTGACTCGAGTGATAAAGTCCGTAGGGGTTCCAAAAACCCGGTGCCCTAATGTTTGTAAAATCTTGGAGCCATCGACCTAAAGCTCGTTACAAGGGTCATCTAGAAAGCTTAAGAGATTGGGGTTTACACTTAAACTTGGCACTAGCTCTATCTTATACCTTTGTTCGTAGCCTTTTTGACTCGAGTGATAAAGCCCGTAGGGGTTCTAAAAAATTCGATGCCCTAAGGTTTGTAAAATCTGGGAGCCATCGGCCTAAAACTCGTTACAAGGGTCATCTATAAAGTTTAAGGGAATGAGGTTTACACATAAGAAAAAAAAATTTGCAAAGAAAAAAAAAATGGGGTCCTTTGTAGAGTTAACATGAGGATTTAGATAACTAACGGGTTTGAATTGCCTAGTGGAAGTTTGAATCATCATAGATCTAAGTAATTACTTTTATTGGTTAGACCCAACCAAACTTAAGTAGAAAAATAATGAATGATTTGAGAGCAACCTTAGAATTAACACCTCGGGTGAAAAAAAAATCAAATTTGGAGATACATCTCACAAGAGTGAGAGAAAATATTTGACCATTTAGGGTTGGGAAGGAACCAACTTAGAGCTTCATGACAATGGGTGTGACTATACACACACACACACACAGGTCAAACATCGAATAAGTTAAAAATTAGTTTTGGTAGCATTATTTATGAGCTTTTCATGAATTGGTTGAACAGTTTCAAATTCTAAGGTGAATACAGCATGCTATCTAACGAATCTATTTTTAGTTTTTCCTATTTTATTTTATTTTGTGTGTTTTGAGTAGATAAGCTTGCTCGAGATGAACAATAGTTTAAATTTGGGGGTGTTTGATAAGTGTATTTTATACATTTGTTTATACTTGTAAATTTATTATATATTCACTATCTGAGCATATTTATATTTAAATGAGTTTAATTATTGTATACGTAGGTACAAAATCCAATTTGGATGAGTTTGGAACAAAAAGAAGAGTTTGAAGCTTAATTGACGCTTACTGTGGTGAATTCAAAAGTTTCGAGAGCAAAAATCAGATTTCTAAAAGTTTGGGGACTAATTTGCACAATTTGAAATAGTTGGAAGGCCACGTTGGAAGACTTTAGAAGGTTGTGGACCAATTAGAATGTATTTGAAAGCTTTTGGATTGAATTGAGAAGATTTAAAGAAGAAATGACCAAAACAGTACATCAGAAGCCAAATCGAAGATCAAATTGTAAGTTTTCAAAACTTATGTCACACATGGGTAGTGCGACCTAGGTACGACCTAGGTGCGGTAATGAAAACTTACTAGAGGTAGCATCTAGGTAGCAAAATGCATTGTGCGACCTAAGTGCGACCTATGCGCGACCTACGCTGAAGGAAAGTTTTAAATGAGGTTTTCTAAAGTTAAGTGGGATTAGAACTCTTTTAAGACACAATTTTGAAGACTTTCCAAGGACTATAAATAGACATCTTATAGGTCTTTTGAAAGGGTTACACAATCGAAGAGAGAAAAAAGATCAAGAGCAAGGAAAAGAAGAATTCTTGGGCAACATTCATCACGGTGCAATCGGTGATTTTGGATTAATTAAAGATTAAGTGTTGTATATATTCTTTTCTTTTTCTTCCGGTTCATGAATTCTTTTATTAATATCGCTATATTCATAAGAATCATGTCCGGCTAAATCTTTTATTGCTAGGATGAACGATGAAATCTCATATTTTTAATTAATTAGAAGTTTTTCCGTTTTAGTAATTAATTGCTTTTGGGTTGATTATTCTTTATTCTTTATTTCTATTATTTTAATGATTGATCACTATTAGATTATATTGTGATCTATATTAAAGTCGAGAGATTCAATATAGATTAAGCACGTGGTATTGAATAACATAGGGTCCAATAATAGATAGAGATTACTATTATACTTTATGAAATCCGATTAGGTGTTCTTGAGATTTTAATGTATATGTTTATGTTCGAAACTTAATTAGAGATAAGTAAGTTCGCATTCGATATAGAATTGATTGACAATCGAGAGAGCTTTTGATTATATTAGAATCACCGATTTTTAATCCAAAGTAATTATGAGCTAAAGCGATTAAACAGATAAATGATTAAGAAACGTGTAGGTGGATTCGCGAATCTTATTGTTGGTAAACTTTGAATTCGTTCTCACAAATTCACTTTGATTATTTGATAAATTAGATTTAATTAAACATAGGTAGAATAGTTTTAGAACTTAAAATCACAAAAACAAACCTGTGTTCTTTACATTGTTAATCTTGAATTAGAAATTAATTGGTTAATTAGTAACTAGTTCTCGTGGGTTCGACACTCTACTTCTCACTTTATCTCACTTTATTACTTGTTAACGATCCGTCCACTTGCGAATAGAAATCACACAACACCATGCTTGCTTTTCAGCATTAAAAATCCACATTTTCAGCGTTAAAAATCCAAACATGACGAGGTTGCATGAATAACACATTCAACTCATTGTTTAAGAAGGAGATTCAAAGTAAAAATAAAAAAATCTCAAGATGAGTTTCTACAACTTGGTCGATTATTCTTTCATTTTAAGCAATATTTGACATAATTTTTACTTACTATAAAAAAAAAATATTATTGACATGATAATTAAACTCATATTTATAAAAAGTTTTAGGTTAATTTGGTATGTTACGTAACCATCAATAAAGTCTAAGAAAATAATTGATATGAATAGATCAAGTGCTATTATATTAATGTGTACTCCACTCATTCTAAGTAATAAGAGGTGTCATATATTTTGATTAGTTTTCTGAGATGTTAGAAAATTTTATTAGAGTATAATACTGGTCTAACACAAAAGAATTGAAAAAACTTTTATATATATATATATGAAGGGTTTTGATCCAATGTCCATGTGGACAATAATTAAATGTCCACCGAACATTTGTCTGGTAGGCATTGGAGGATGAATTCAAACACTTTTTCATCTTTTTCCGCCATTGGTCTTCACGTCTTCTGATCTGTGAACTTCAAATCACAAATCACGCACGTGTGGTAGCAAAAATCACGTCGTCTGAGTTCTATGTTGAATCGAATGGTCGAGTTGCCGTAAAATTAGATTTTCATAAAAATTAGCTTAATAATTGTGGTTTGAGAAAAAAATTTCGAGGGTAGAAGATAGGGGTTATCCTTCCCCAACCCATCCATTTGTCATATCTTGGTTTTGCCACTAGTTAAGTGTCCTTTATTAAAAATGGATTGATCAAATTGTTGTTACGAAACAAACTTAGAGATAAATTTTAAAAAAAAGTCCATTTGTCTTTTTTTATTACTCATAATTGTATTTGATGGAAAAGTTGGAGAAATATGTCCAAAGTTGCTATGAAATTTTTAACTTTCTATCTCTCTATTCTTTCAATGAAACATAGTGCTTGTTTGATGGAGTTTTTTTTTTTATCAAATTTTAATAAAAAAATGATAAAATATGTGATAAAAAATTAATAAAAATTATGAATCTCATAATTATGGTTAAAATTAATTTGATTTTAATTTAATTTTTTAACAAATTTTTAAGATCCACCAAACAAACTCATAATTGGTTTTGGGAGTAGTGATATAGCACTCACAATGGGCACTAATTATAGTGTTCACATTAGTTATTTTTAAAAAATTGTTGACAAATTTTTTTAGTTTTTTAAAAAATAACTTATGTGGTGATGCCACGTGGATAGTGGGTACCATAATTAATGCCCAATGTGGGTGCTATATCACAACTCTTGGTTTTGGATAACATTCTTTTTTGATTGTGTATGATTGACGCAATCGTCCAATTAGTTAAACTATAGATTCTCTATTCATAACCGTTACAAAAATAGATGCAAGCGATATCTTGTCTTAACAGAAAATGTATATGAGACGTTAAGGGCTTGTTCTCTTTGCTATTTTTAACCCATTTTTCGTTTTGTGTTTTTAAAAATAGTGAAAACGTGTTCTCTTTGCCATTTTTCAAAATACATTTTTCAAAACACTACAAAAATTTACAAAGGAAATGGAAAACAAGGATTTTATCATTTTGGGTGTTTTGTTAACAAAACACGGAAATGGCCAAAATGACCAAAACATGCGTTTTAGCCATTTAGGTCATCGTTTCGATTCCTGGTTTTGCCTTTTTTTTTTTTTTTTTTTTTTAACGCTGGGCAAAAAATTGATCATTTAAGCATTGTTCGCTTTTTTAGACAAAACACGGCTCCTTACCTGATTGGTCAGGCGCGCGGATTTGATTGTGGAGGTCCAAGGTTCAATTCCCAACTTCTTTAAAATGTTTTTAATGGTTTTTAAATATTTTTAATTGTTTTAATTGTTTTTAAATGTTTTTAATTGTGTTTAAATGTTTTACTTTGTTTTAAATGTTTTAAATTCTTTTATTAAATGGTTTTAATTCTTTCCAAATGTTTTTAATTCCATAATTAAATGTTTTTAATTGTGTTTAGATGTTTTACTTTGTTTTAAATGTTTTAAATTCTTTTATTAAATGGTTTTAATTCTTTTCAAATGTTTTTAATTATTTTTAAATATTTTTAATTCCATAATTAAATATTTTTAATTGTGTTTAAATGTTTTGATTTATTTTAAATGTTTTAAATTCTTTTATTAAATGGTTTCAATTCTTTTCAAATGTTTTTAATTATTTTTAAATGTTTTTAATTCCATAATTAAATATTTTTAATTGTGTTTAAATGTTTTGCTTTGTTTTAAATGTTTTAAATTCTTTTATTAAATGGTTTTAATTCTTTTCAAATGTTTTTAATTATTTTTAAATGTTTTTAATTTCATAATTAAATGTTTTGCTTTGTTTTAAATTCTTTTATTAAATGGTTTTAATTCTTTTCAAATGTTTTTAATTCCATAAATTAATGTTTTTAATTGTGTTTAAATGTTTTTAATTCTAAGTTTAAATTGTTTTAATTCCAAATCCAAATTTCTAAAAATTTCAACTAAACGCGTTTCGAGTTATCTGTTTTGAAAACAATTTTCAAAAATTCCAAAAGAAACGATTTTCAAAAATCTCAAAACAAACACTCAAAACACAAAAAAAAAAAAAATGAATTCAAAACTCAAAACACAAAACTCAAACGCAAAGAGAAGACCACCTAAATAACCATATGACACATACATTATGTCTAGCGAAAAAGTAAAATTGTCTAAAAAATTTTCTTATATTTCAAAAGAATAATTATATTTATACCATATATTTTGTCTACTGCACTATATTTTAATTGTAATGAAAGTTCTTAACCTCTGTTCATTGTCGCACTTATGTTCCTAATTTTTTTCGTTGCATTTTTATCCTTAATGTTCTATTAATTAACACATCTTGTCATTGATAACATTTTTCGTCCAAAAAATCCATTCAAAAAGCATAAAAAGACTCATTTGCACATCGTATTTTTAATAAGAAAAAAATAAAAATTATAAAAGTTGGAAAAAATTTTGTCCCTCAACACGCGAACATATTTGGATAGAAACTGTCATTAGAGACAAGATGTGCTACTAATTAATGGAAGGTTATGGATTATAATGAGACAAAAAAAGTTGGGAACATAAGTGCGATAATGATTAAAGATTGAGGACTTTCTTGTAATTAAAATATGGTACAACAAACAAATTTTGGTGTGAAGTAATTAGACATTCTAAAATTCAAATGAGGACTCTTCAAATGACATTGGGCTTTGTTTGATGTTGCTTAAAATTTTGATAAAAAAATCGAAATCAAAGTTAACGATTAATTTTAATTACGACCCACAACTTTTATTAACTTTTCGACTACATATTTAATATCAAAATTTACAAAAATTTTGATTTTTAACAAAATCAAATGGACACTAAATGTTTCTCTTTTTGGTCAATTTTAATGAAAACAAAAGTTTTTTAGTTAGATCATTAGATGAGAATATTGTCAACAGTGTTAAAAGTTGGACATGAGCGCACAAATTAAAGATTAAGGCATGATTGTCATACTTATGAAAAGTTGGAGACTCCATGTTGAACTTGCACTTTCTTTTGGGTAAATAGCACTAGGTGTCTCGAATTTTTGAATATTGTGATGATAGGATCCTGAAGCTTTGATTTGTAGCACCCGAAATCCCTAACATATGAAATATTTGTGGTCGACGTCCTTTTCTTACGGAAATTATCAATTTAACCGTTAAAAATTCAAAATTTGAATAAAATGGTAAATTTGCACTCCTCTTAAAATAAACAAAAAGTAAATAAATCAACAAAATCCAAATTTGCAACTCAAGTACTAAACATTTTCAAATAGTACAAATTGGTCCCACTTAATACAATTAAAACAGTTAAAAAAAAGAAGAAAAATCCACCCCACCCCACCCCCACCAAAAATGAAAAGAAAAATTTCACCCCACCCAACCCAAAATCACCACCAAGAACCAAAAAAAAAAAAAAAAAAAAAAAATTTCACCCCAACCCAACCCAAAATCACCACCGAAACAAAAAAAAAAAAAAATGGAAAAATTTTACCCACCCCAACCATCCCCATCTTGGAATTTTTAGAAATTTTGTTCAATTTTTTATTTTTTGAAAAATATAAAAAGAATCAATGTTGTTGGAGAAAATGAGTTTACTTTGCTTTTCTCAATTTTGAGCAAGAAAAGCATAATTTGGAATGTACACACATTCACTAATTCACTCCTCTTTTCCTGTTGTCACAAAATGTAAATTTTCTCACTTTCTACCTATACATACATGTATATTAGTATGTTTATTTGGAGAAGAAGAAGTGGTGGAATGAGAGTTGGTGTAATTTTCGTTTTTCTTTTCCTTCTTCTTTTTTTTTTTTTTTTTTTTTATGCTTGCCTTTCATTTTCTTATCTTTGTTTTAATTCAAAAAATGATAGATCGGTCATTTTAAGTAAATTTTGACTCTTTAATGGTCAAATTAACGATTTTCCTAATAGAAGGACGTGTTCACATATTTTTTAAAGGTTAGAGACCCAATGTGCTAGAAATCAAAGGCTTGAGACTCCATTGTCACAAAGTTTAAAGATTCAAGACCCCCAGTACTATTTACACATTTCTTTTCATAATAGTAAAAAAAGTATTAGAATAATTTATTTTCATTGTAAGTTACACTCACAGTCCAAATCCTTTTAACTTTGTAACAATATCATTTCCATTCAATTTTATTCACAGCTATCGTCCACATCATTTCATTAATTCGCACAGATGGTCTCCAAATTGTCTTTTTTGATGATTTTGCCCTTAGCTTAAATAAATTAAAATAGAAAAAATAAGAAAACATAATGAAAAAATTGCAGTTAGAGTTCTTAACTTTTTTAAAAGTACAAAATAGTTTATTTATATTTAATTATTTCAAACAATTAAAAAAAGAAAAAGAAAAAAAATAGAAACATCTTCTTCTTCCGCACCCCCATCCCCACCCTTTCAGTAGCATTGTGGATAGCAACACCCCAAACAACCCCAACCCCACTAAAACGATGTTGTTCTCCGACGTTCAAACTATCGTTGCATGTACCAGAACCAGCTACAACCCCAACCCCAACCCCACTAAAACGATGTTGTTCTCCGACGTTCAAACTATCGTTGCGTGTACCAGAACCAGCTACAACTTTTTTCCAAACACAATACAAGAATCTCTCTATAGTCTCCCCTAATGCATTTACAAATAATGTTGCAATGTTGTCTACTTTTAGAACTTGTTGTATCAATTTCTAATTTTCTATGTTTTGTTGCAAAATCTTGAAAAATTTGATCGATGGCAATGGAATTTATGGTTGTGCAATGCATTTTCTTTGTGTTGATGGTGTGTTTTTTTTGCTTGAAATGCCGTTTTGGAGCAAAAATTTGGAAGCTCAAAAAGTAGGAGTGAGCATTTTAACTGGAACTGAATCTCCCGAACCAGAGGTTCGAACCAGAGGTTCTGATCTAGTTCTAAAAAAATAAAATTAGAAATCGAAAACCGAGGGTCCGGGTTGGTTATTGGTTCTTAAACTAGAACCGTGGGTACCCGATTGAAACCGAATTTGTCATTTTTTTATAAATTTTTATTTTTTACAATTTACTCACCTTAACCGAATGACCTACAACCCAACACCACGATACCAAAGACAAGAGTCCAACTGTCTAAAACTCAAACCAAAAGTACAAAACTCACCACTTTTAAACTCAAACTCAATTGACCCAATTCCAATTACTTAAATATCAAATATTCAATCACTATTTGCTCACATACTCAATATAAATATTGTTGTCCGTCTCACACTTTTGCTCATCTCTCTCTCGCTCAACACACAATGAAGCGACCAAGGTCAAACTCATTTATAATCAAAATGAATCCTCAATTTTGAAAGATAATTTTTTTCCCAAACCTTAATTACGAGTTTACAACTTTGGTGTCTATTTTTTCAGTTAATATTTATATTTTTCATAAATTATTTTAATATTTAATGTACTTTGCAATTTTTAATTTTTTGAAAAACATATTGTCAACTCACGATTTTAAAAGAATATGTTATAGGTAGAACCAAACCTGAATTGAAACCGACAGTTCTGGTTCGGGTTTGGTTATAATAATTACATGGAATCGAATGGTTCTATTTACAAAATACTCGAACTGTAACGGGTGGTTTTGGGTATTGAAATACCCGATCGACCCACCCGACGCTCAGGCCTACCAAAAAGAGAAATCCTATTTTCTTCAAAAACACTTTAAAAATCCAAAAATTTTGTCTTTGTGGACTACTGCAACTTAGCATTGTGAATGAGATGGTGTTTCTTGTGAAGACAACTGAGTTGTATCACTTGCTCTCTCAACTCATTGACTCAGAGTCCCATCTGCACTTCTATTTTCTCTCCCAGCAACCTTAATGTGCTCAACTTTTCTACAAATCAGTTCTACGGTGAAATTTTGCCAAAATTAGCTTCCCTTAATGGACTAAAATTATGGACCTGTAGAAAAATCAATTGACTAGAGAGTTATCAAGTAAAGTGGCCAGTTGACCTAGCGACAGACTCTTCGACTCGGGCCCAACTTCTTCACTGGAAAAGTTCTTCTCGAACTTAGAAACTTGGTAAAACTCTCTTCTCTTGACCTTTCCGGCAACGCCCTCACTAGAAAAATCCCACCTTATATTGGAAACTTGACTCAACTTCAAATTTTGGCTCTTGGAAATAACTTTATCTTCGACACTCTTTCTCCAAGTCTCTTCACTAAGCTTCAGTCTTTATCGCACGAAATCGGGAGAAGAAATTCTTCCCAGTTTGGGGTGGGGTGGGGTGGGATTGGGATGGGGTGGGTGGGGTAAGAAGATGATCTTTTCTTTTTTTTTTTTAATTGTTTTTTTAGTTGTTTAAAAGATTTAGAATTTATTTGTACTTTTCAAAAAATTAGGGATCTCAACTGTAATTTTTTCATTTTATTTTCTCTTTAATTTATTTAAATCATGGGAAAAATTGTTCATGGGACTATCTATACAAATTAATGAAATGATGAGAACGATATATACAAATAAAATTGAATGAGAATGATATTGTTACAAAGCTGAAAAAATAAAAACTTTAAGTTTAATTTACTCTTTATTTTCAACTCTCAACTACAATCGATTTTAAGAGTATGTACAAAAACTCTACTTTATCCCGCGTCTGACCCATTCCAATCTATGTATAATCTTTTCCGTGGGAATGGTGCTGAATGGTCGGGTGACCCGACCAATTTTCCAAAATGGCCGTTGACCCATTTTGGTGTGTAAATTACCAAATATAACATTGTCTCATTTCCCGCTTATAATCATTTCAAACGATTTAAAATTCATTTCTTTGTGAAAAAAGAGAAGATTTCAATGTTAGAATCTAACTCATTTTAATGTTAGAATCCAACCTATTTCATTTATGTAAGAAATTTCATTTCAAAGTTGTTGACGTTGAAAATGGTTTGTATTAAGTCCAAGCCAACTTAAAGATAAGTGTTGAGGTCGGCTATGACCATAATGAGTAGCAGATAGGTAAGTATATATAGGAAGACCGGATTGTATAATCTTTGTAAGAGTACTTTTATCAAGTAGTTGAATGTCCAACCTGAAGGACATTTATGTCTCCTATTTATAGAAAAATATGTAATGATTTCCTCTATTTAATGCTAAGTTAGGCATTAAATGGCAAAGCTAGGCATTTAATACTTACAAGACATTTCTTTTTAGGACATTTAATGTGAAGTGACGGCTGACAGACGGGAGGACAAGCTATGTAGATGTCGTGATTATGACGTCTGAGGACGAGGTTCGACCTGAACACTCAAGGATGATGTCCAAACTGAATTCAACACTGCGGTGGGCTTTGGCCAGGGTTATGGATGCGGTCCGAACTGAAAGCTGTAAAGCTTCTCTTCAACTTGGCCATATCTTACTGTGCTGATGAGCAAGGTAGCATCTGACGTGGCGAACTAGATCGGAGGCCAACAATTGCCCCTCAAGACCTGTTTTGACATTAATCAAAGGAAGTTTTCAGTTCCTACTACGGTTCAGACGTGTGCTGATCTAAGTTCTGCAGTATTGATGTGATATTTCTAGCAACCCACCTCGTTGGTTGACACATGGAACAAACTTAGTGGTGATGTCAAATTTTTGTGTGGTTCGAGGGCACGCTTTACTGGAGTGTCATCATTACGGCATTGATGGTGCTGACTTTTTGTCTTCATCTTCTATAAATAGGAAGAGTGAGGGTCATTTGGAACTCTTACCTTAAGCGTTTCCTCCTTTTCTGAATTGCTTTCGTCCGAGCTGAGTGTCAGAACAATAGGATTCTTCTGATCTAAGAGTCACTGCGGTTTATTAGATTCGACCTGGGGGTCAGAACGGTCAGTACCCACTTCTTCATCTTTTACGCTATTCTTTGTCTTTCTTTGTTTCTCTGAGCTCATCTGCTAGAATGTCTAGTGAGTTCGGTAGTGATAGCGGGAGAGAAGCCATGTCCTGGGATAGGGGTCAGGAGGAGAAAGTTGAAGCTAGTTCAGGTAGGATGGTAGAGGAATAGACGAGGACGAGGTTCTCAGTCCAGCTCCGCTAACTGCTATTCATCCTCCAGCTAGGTCGTCTCCACAAGCCGGGATGAGTGGTGAAGGAGAAGTTGGGCCTGGGACTTTAGGTCGGAGGGAGGCGGAGGTCTAATCCGGTGTGAGGACTACCCCAATTTGGAAATGTAGATTTTTTCCTTCTGAAGTAAATGAGAAACAACTTCGGGATTGGCATAGGACTTATAGAATCCCGATGAAATAGAGTTCTTCGTCCCTAGTCTTGAAGACCAGGCTGATGATCCGCCGTTAGGTTGTGTGGCCTTGAACCAGCCATCTTTGGTCACGCCAAACTCAAATTTCCTTCCCTAGAATAATTAGGAAGTTTTTACGCGAGTGGAGAATAGCTCCAACCCAGCTCTGTCCCAACGGTTGGAGGATTATGATAGGTTTCATTATCCTCTGGGACAAGCTCAGCTTCCATCGTCCTTCAGTTAGAGAATTTAACAGTCTATACTCTTTTAAGTCGGATGGAAAGAGATTAGGTTGGTGGTACGCATCGATGAAGGCGAAGATTGGGAGGTAGTGTCATCACCAGACCCCGACTCAATTAAAAATTGGAAGAAGTTCTGGTTCTTTGTCCGAGGTCCCTGGCAATTCTCTAGTGAATGATGTAAGGCCAGATGTGAACATTCTAGTTCGTTACCACGAACTAAGTAAGCGTATTTCTTTACTCGTTTAGTTTGGTTAGCTTCATTTTGTACTGAACTATTTTGTTTACTTCGCTTTCCAGGGTACATTTCTCAAGACCCAACAGAAGAATCTTCAGAAAGAGCTCGGAAGGCCAGATACATCGCCGAGGATCTTTGATCTAGCGATCCACCGATAACCGAGAGAACTTGGTATCGCCTCGCCTCTCTCCATCCGATTCGGATCGCCTCAAACCCGGTGAGCTATTCAGAACTCGTTACTTGTGATTTCTATCATGCCAATTTGTTCAGTTTTGACTTTGATTGTTTAGGTCAATTCGACGAAGGGATGAAGAATATATCAGCCCTCCTCAAGAAGAAGAGTCAGGCTGGAAAGGGCAAGAGAAAAACTCCGACCGACGATCAAGTACTTCATGCTCGGACTCATCCACAGCCAGAGCCCGTTCTCCAGTGCATTCCAACCCCAGTTTGGAGCTTCGAGGAGATAACCTCTTTCTTAGTTCGTGGGGGGCCGTCCTCATCCCAGCCTCCTTGACCTCCCTCACTGGCGCCGCAGATTTTGCCCGTATATTTGGGCTCGACTCGGAGAAGGATAGAGGAGTATATAAGGCTTCGTGGTTCTTTTCCAAACCAGTTCTTGACTTTTTTAGGTCGAATTTCCCCACCAAAGAGGATATTGTCGACCTTTCCTCTTCGGCAAAGAGGGCAATAACTATGATTGGGAAGAGTTGGACTCAATCCAAGAGAGATACTGGACGACATGGGGACCGTGTGGAGTCCATTATCAAGCGCTCGGTCGGTCCCTCCAAGGCGGCCATTTAGTTTACTTCGATTCATGGAGAAGATGGGGAGGATGTTGGCTGATGTCCAAGTTATGAAGGAGGAGGAGAAGAAAGTTATGGCCGAGCTGACTAAGGAGAAGAAACTCAGGGCCACCTCCGAGGACGTCCTTATAAGCCGGGAGGAGGAGCTTAGGAGAAAGGAGGCCGATCTGAAGGCGGAGAGGAGGAGTAAGGCCGAACTAGGGCAGGAGCTGGAGGTCGAGAGGAAGAGCTGGGTTGAGCCTGTGAGTCGCTTGGATAAGGCCATGACCAAGATGAGGCCGTGGCAGATTTCAAGTCCTCCGATGCCTATCTAGCTGATCAAGAGAAGGTATACTTCTTGACGATGGAGGAGCTGATTGAGACGGCGGCTGAGAAGCGCCCGAACTGGGACGTTTAGTTCCTAAAGGATGAACTTGTCAAACTGAAGAGAAATTCTACACTCAATCCTCCATCGTCTGAAGATGTGGATCAATCCAGTGCTGAGGACTGAATTCTTATGTTTAATGTTTTTTGCTATTTTTTGTCGTACTGTACTGAATTTTGAATGTATTGGACTGAAGTATCAATGAAAATATGATGTTCTGTTAACTTGTGTTCACATTTCGTTTTTATTGTTTTACTACTGACTTGGACCTTTGACTCGTGATTTTCAATATGACTTTTGACTTCTAACTTTTGACTTCAAATATCCGACTTGAATATGACTTCAAGACTTGACTTTTGCTTTGGCTTTTTACTTCGAAAATCAGACTTTTGACTTTAGCGACTTTGGAGATCTGTCTTCGAATGTTTGACTTCGAAGATATGACCTCTAATTCTAACGTTTGTCCTTGGTACGTGGGCGAGCTGAAACTGAGGATATTAGCATCTTGGGATTGAGGTCCAGACCAAGGATGAGGTTCGACATGGGATACATGTTGGTTTAGATGTATGAATGCCTCCAAGTTTATAGCTCGACCTCGTGTGTGAATCGTTAGGTCGGTAAATCGGACAAACTAAAAGTTGAATCGCCACAACTTTGGGAATGTAGTTCGATCACTTGGACGAACTGTATTCCTTGGAACTATGATGTCCTTGGGACTAAGGGATTTTAGTTTTGATGTTAATGACGTAGCACTTACACTATCCGACGCGGGTAAAAAGGATTGTGGCATTGATCACCTTTTTTTAGCTCGGATTATGTTTAGAGTTGTTGTTTTCGATATCTGATGTAGGTCCTCATTTCACAAAACGTCCTTCATTTCATAAATGCGAGAACTTTTTACAAGGTCGAAGCCATGGCTTCTTTTAACAAAAGTAGCTCGTGCCCATGGGTTTTCGTGGATAAGTTTCATTGGTAGTACTTCTTGAGGTGTTCAGCATTCCACAGGTGTGCGAGTGATAGACCTTCTGTATTCCGGAGCTCGTAAGCTCCGTTTTTGAGGATTGTGACGATCTTGTAAGGTCCTTCCCAGTTCGAGCAAGTGTCCCTGCTTTGCTCTCTTTTGTTGCCAGGAAAACCTTTCTCAAGACTAAATCTCCTGCTTTGAATTTCCGCTCCTTGACTTTGTTGTTGTAATACATTGCACTCTTTTGTTTGTAAATTGTAGTTTTCAATTCTACCCCCAGCCTCTTTTCTTCTAGTAGGTCGAGCTCGGCTTTAATGGCATCGTCGTTACAATTTTCATCAAAAGTTCGAACTTTGAATGATGGAAGTTCGAGCTCTACCGGGATGACGACTTCGATTCCAAAGACTAGTGAGAAAGGTGTTTCTCCTGTGCTGGACCTACATGTTGTGCGATAAGACCATAGTACGCTTGGGAGCTCTTCTGCCCAGGCTCCTTTTAGTTCATCCAATCACGTCTTCAAAGTGTGCTTGATGATTTTGTTAACGGCTTAGACTTGCCCGTTGGCCTGGGGGTGATTTAGAGTGGAGAAATGCTTCCTAATATTCAGTTCTTCACAAAATGTTCTAAGCTTGGAATTGTCGAATTGCTTGCCATTGTCTGTAATGATTGAGTAGGAGACTCCAAACTTATAGACAATCGATTTCCATATGAAATCAATGGTTTTTTGATCTGTTATCTTGGCTAGCGGTTCTGCTTCTGCCCATTTAGTGAAGTAGTCTACAGCGACTATGGCATATTTAGTCTCACATTTTCCTGTCGGCATGGGTCCGATTAGGTCAATCCTCCACTTTGAGAAGGCCTCAGCCATTCCGACGGGCTCTAATGGTGGGGGCAAACTTCTGGCATTTATCGATTTTTAGTGAATTCGATGGAGTCTTTCTTCAGTGATGGCCAGAAGTACCATTGCCTCAAGATTTTGTGCGCCAATGACTGTCTCCCGGTGTGGTTGCCACATACTCCTTCGTGAACTTCACTGAGGGCATACTTGGCTTCGTTTTCCCTTAAACATCTCAGTAAAGGGAGCAAAAACCTTTATTGAATAGGACGTTGTCGATGATTGTGTATCTAGCTACCCTGATCCTTAATTTTCTCACTTTTGTGTTATATGGGGGCACCTTACCATCCCTTAGAAATTGGATGATTTTGTCCGTCCAGCTAGAGTTTAGGTCGGTCTTGGTGAGGATGTGTTCGGGCTGACTGATTACCGCACTGCTGATTCTCCTGATTGGGATGTTCTCCAGCTCTTCTATCCCTTTCGCTGGTAGCGAGTTGTGCTAGAGCATCAACAATGCTGTTTTGAGTTCTTGGGATATGTCTGACCTTGAAGGTGTTAAATGATTTGAGCTCTTGTTCTACTATTTGTGAGTAAGACGCCATCCTCTCGTCGTTAGTTTGGTAGGACTTATTGATTTGATTGACCACTAGCTGGGAGTCACTGTACACGAGTAGTTTGAGTACACCCATTTCTTTTGCAAATATCAAGCCGACGATTAGGGCCTCGTATTCACCATGTTGTTAAAGGCATGGAAGTCGAATCGTAGAGATTGATAGAGAGGTTCCATGTCCGGGCTCATCGACAACTCCAAATTTCGGCGCATTTCGATTGATGATCCATCTACAAAGAGAGTCCAACATTATTCTTGTTTGATCTTGGGCTCGTGCTCCATTTGAACTCTCAAGCAACGAAATCTGCAAGAGCTTGACCTTTGATCGAAGTATGGGGTCTGAAATGGAGTTCAAACTGGCCGAGCTCTACTACCCATTTCACAAGTCTTCCAGAAGTGTCTGGTTTTTGTAGGACTTGCCTCAGAGGGTAGTTTGATAGAACTTCTATCGGATGTTGCAAGAAATATGGTCTGAGTTTCCTTGCAGACATGACGAGGGCATACACCAGCTTTTCCATTGGACTGTACCTAAGTTCGGCATCATGTAGTGCCTGGCTAACATAGTACACCGGATGTTGGATTCCTTCGTCTGACTTGATTAGCATAGAGCTGATGGAGTGCTTTGAGACCGCTAGGTAGAGGGTTAGGACTTCCTCAATCATTGGTTTTTACAACAACGGGGGTTGTGCTAGTTGTTTTTTCAGTTCTTCAAAGGCTAGCTGGCATGCCTCACTCCATTTGAACTCCTTGCCACCTCGTAGAGCGTCGAAAAAGAGTTTGCACTTGCCTGTTAATTTTGAAACAAAACAACTGAGTGCTGTTATTCGTCCAGTTTGGCTTTGTACTTCTTTGATTTTGGTAGGAGGCCTCATTTCTTGGAGAGCTTTAATTTTCTCCGGATTGGCCTCTATACCCCTCTGGTAAACCATGTAGCCTAAGAACTTTCTTGACCCCACACCGAAAGAACATTTGGTAGGATTGAGCTTCATCTTATACCTTCTCAGTATGGAGAACATCTCAACAAGGTGTTGGATGTGATCTGTTGCCTTGGTGCTTTTGACAAGCATATCGTCAATGTATACTTCCATGGCTTTTCCAATGAGTTTGAAAAACATTAAGTTGACTAGCCGTTGATAGGTTGCTCCATGGCCGAAAGGCATAACTTCGATAGCGATCAGGATCTCATCCAAGAAAAAGCGGTATTCTCTTGATCACTTTTGTGCATTGATTTGGTTGTTAGCTCGGACTTTCTCTCAGTTCTTTCGCCCGGGGGCTATTCCGTCGCCGTTATTAGCTGCATCTTGTCCATCGGAGGTTGGGCTCCAAACCCGATTTCTTCCGCGTCCCCAACGATTCGAACCCTTGACCTCCCTCTTAAGAGGAACTTAAGTGGAATGTCGGTACCAATTGGGCGACTAAAGAAATCCGCTTTGAGCCCAACCTCCAGCCGACAAGACGTAGCTAACCAAGGCGACGGAATAGCCCCAAAGAGGTATTCTCTCGTTACAACGCTGCGTAGTGACGACCACTTTTCCCTCTGTAGGCCTTCGCCTGTGGGCGATTTGGTTACGTCGCCCATTTCTTCCGCGTCCCAAATGTTCGAACCTCGACCTCCCTCTTAAGAGGAACTTAAGTGGAATGTTGGTACCAATTGGATACGTAAGCTAACGGCGCATCGAATAGCCCCCGGGCGAAAGGGCTTCCGTGGTCGTTACAAAAAAATCGCGTTAGGGACGTAACGACGATTTTTCCTCAGGGGAGCTTTCGCCGGGGCTATTGTGTTGAGGGCTTCGTCTTAACGGAGGTTGGGCTCCAAAGCGGATTTCTTCAGCGTCCCGTGAAGTCGATGCACTGACCTCCTGCCCAAGTTACCAAAGATTCTTTTCCTCTTGGGCAGGGAGGTCATGGGATTCACCGGGGACCAAAAGAAATCCGCTTGAGCCCAACCTCCAAAGGACAAGACGTAGCGACTAACATTTTAATAGCCCCGGGCGAAAGGCCTGTAGGGGAAAGTCCGTGGTCGTTACAGTTGTATCCGGAGTATCGTCCATAAAGCTCGTGGGTTCGTGCCGGTGTGGCATCTACCATTTGGTCTGACTCGGAGGAGTGAAAAGTCGTCCTTAGGGCATGTTTTGTTCAGGTCGGTGAAGTCAATGCATACTCTCCAAGTTCCGTTGCTCTTTTTCACCAGGATGGGATTGGCCATCTATCGGGGGTAAAGCGATTCCCTGATGAAGCCGCACTTGAGTAGCTTGTCGACTTCTTTGGCTAGAGCTTTGTACCTCTCTGGATTAAGGAGACGTCGTCGCTGTTGCTTTGGTTTGACGTCCGGACTGGTGTTCAACCTGTGGCATGAGATTTTTGGATCTATTCCCTCCATGTCTGTGTGCTCCCATGCGAAGACATCGGTGTTGTCTTTGAGGAACGTCGTGAGTTGATATTTAATTGATTTACTGAGCTCTTTTCCGATACGGAGGACTTTCTCATGATGATTGAGGTCGACCTCAATCAGTTCAAGCTCTTCCACTGGTTCAGCCTTCCGCTTGTGTTGGTCCAACCTGGGGTTGAGATGTCCCAAGTCTTCCACAGGGCCCTCCTCGAGTTCATCTATGTCCAACCTACGGTTTGGACATTCAGGCTGTGCCTGGAGCATGTCAACTCCTACTCGGGAGAAGGTGATGTTACAGCTCTTGGCCACCAGCTGACTTCATCGTACTATCCCTACCCCGTGGGAAGTGGAGAATTTGATAGCATAGTGGTAAATGGATGCGGCTGCTTTGAGTTCATGTAGTATTGGTCGTCCCAGAATGGCATTGTAATTAGACGGGAGGTCTACAATTACGAAATCCACAATGATTCTCCTGTGGCATGGAGGTAGTCCGAGCTCTACTACGAGGGCGATCTATCATTTTGGATTCACGTAGTCCCCGTGAACCCCTGGAGAGGCTTCAGAAATAGCCTAACATGTCGAGCGTCAATCTCTATTTGTTCGAACGTTCTCAGGTATAGAATATTTACGGAGCTCCCGTCGTCTACCAATGTTCGATAAATATCAATTTCGGAGACTGGCATAGTAATGACGAGTGCATCCGAATGTGGTTGCAATATGTGGGACGCATCTTCCTCGGAAAAAGAGAACTTCTCCGTGTCTGGATTAGTTATATGGCGCCTGACAGCACCTGGTAGCTGGTATGAGCTTTCCTAAAGAGCTTGCGGCACTGCCTCCTTGACCCTTCCAGGTATTAACTTTCTCCAACTATCATGTGAATTTCGCCTCGTCCCTGTTGAGGTAGAGGTGGCAGTTCAGCCCGGTCTTGCAGTTGGGGTGGCTCACCTCCTCCAGATGGTCGTGCTAAGAACTCTTTCAGGTGACCTCGCCTGATAAGGCTTTCTATCTCCCTTTCAAGTCTCGACAATCGTTGGTGTCGTGTCCAGCGTACTGGTGATATCTACAGTACTTCATTTGGTTTAGCTCGGACGAGTTCGTCCTCATAGGAGCGGGTTTTTTGAGGATGTCCTTGCCTTTGGTTTTCATCAGGACATTCTCAAGCGAGGTGTTCAAGATATGGTATCCCTGGAACTTATGCGGAGTGGGTCTTGTCCGACCTGGGTGCTAAAATTCTAGTGCTTTCTTAGGACTTTTTTTTTTTTTCTGATTTGAGGTCTTTCTCTTTGCTCTTAAAGTTATCTTTCCGATCGGATCTGTCATTTTCCTGGTCGGAGGTGGCTTCTTGGGCACTGATGTGCTTCTCAGCTCTAGCCAGGAATTTTTAGTATGTTGCTGGTCCATCCTCGTAAACAGAACACCAGAACCAAGTTTTGGTTCGTAATCCTAATAAGACTGCCATCAGAGCAGCGTCGTCAAAAATTTTGTCAACCTCTACTATCCTCTTGCTATATTCTCAAGGATTCAGTTCGGCCTTGCTTGATGCTGACAAGGCGCTCTTTTGGAATAGATCGAGTTCTTGTCCCCATGAAGGTGGAGACGAACTGAGCTGATAGGTCATTCCAACTCCGAATGGAGCGTTGTGGTAATTTTTTGAACCACCTCATTGCTCTGTTTTTGAAGGTTAGAAGAAAAGATCTGCACATGATTGCGTCATTGGCTCCTTGGAGTTCCATCCAGGAGGTGTATCTATCGAGATGACCAACAAAATCGTTACCGTCTTCATAACTAGTTAGTTGTGGCATTTTTAGCTTTTCTGGCAGAGGTTTTGCCAAGATATCCTCCGTGAATGGAGAGTGTCTATCCGTGGTGTATTCCTCCGGGGTGTTCTTTTGCCTCGCCTCTAGTTCGGCCAGACGTTGCTTCATCAGTTCAAGCTCATCCGGAGTGTTTTGTACACTCGATGCCGCCATGGATGGGGTTCCTTCTTTTCTTTGCACTTTCTGCTTGCGTGGGATTCGAGAGGGTTGATCTAGACGGTCGAAGACGCTGGCCGACCGCTGCGTGGCAGCTTTCCTAGGAGGACTGGGGCGTATGCTCTTTTCTCTCTTGCTTTCTGATAAACTTTTATCGCCAAAATCTAGTCTTCTTTTCACGCGACGATCTTCAAATTTGTCACGCTACCGGTGACTCGCTCGTACGAGTTGAAAATTTGTCTAGTGGTAGCTTGATTCTTCTCAAGCCATTCAATAGCATGAGTTAGGTATTCAAGCTTTTGTAGAACTGCATCTCTTTCGGGTGCGCGTGTTTGAGCCGTTTCTCTTCTTTGTCTGTCATGACGAAGACTGGGCAAGGTCAACATGTTGGCTTCCATTCCGTGGCTACGAACCCCGAGTCATGATCATGACTCATGTTGAAGGCTTTTTATAGGTTGAAGTATTTAGGTATGGTGATTAGGTGAGTTTGTGGAATATGGAGAGCTTCTCGAGGACGCCACTCCTTCTAGCGCCTAACTGTTGGCGTTGGAAAATGGTTTGTATTAAGTCCAAGCCAACTTAAAGATAAGTGTTGAGGTCGGCTATGACCGTAATGAGTAGCAGATAGGTAAGTATATATAGGAAGACCTGATTGTATAATCTTTGTAAGAGTGCTTTTATTAAGCAGTTGAATGTCCGACCTGAAGGACATTTATGTCTCCTATTTATAGGAAAATATGTAATGATTTTCTCCATTTAATGCTAAGTTAGGCATTAAATGGCCAAGCTAGGCATTTAATACTTATAAGACATTCTTTTTAGGGCATTTAATGTGAAGTGATGGCTGACAGATGTAAAGACAAGCTATGCTGATGACGTGATTATGACGTTTGAGGACGAGGTCCGACCTGAACACTCAAGGATGATGTCCGAACTGAATTCAACATCGTGATGGGCTTTGGCCAGGGTTATGGATGCGGTCCGAATTGAAAGCTGTAAAACTTCTCTTCAGCTCGGCCATATCTTACTGTGTTGATGAGCAAGGTAGCATCTGACGTGGCGGAACTAGATCGGAGGCCAACAAAAGTAGAAATTCATCATTCTCTAACTTCTTCTTTTAATTCACGGTAGGAAATAATAGATTTTGTAGTATAAATCATGAAAATTTGTATAAATCTGAGTATGAATTGTAATTTTTTTCTTTAAATTTCTGCAAATCTGGGTTCATTTGATGTGAATTAATTGAAAAAATCAGTTATAATTATATAAATTTGCGTTAACAGACTCATAGTCTGTTAACATATGTTTACACATGTTAAGGCCAAAATTGGCCTTATGATTCTGTGTCTCGTTAACGTAACTTGTTAATGTAGTTCTTTTGACCTGTTAATAGGCTTAACAGGCTATTTGAGCCTGTTAACAGACCAACATGCTTGTTAACAGGTTCTATTAACCGTCTGTTAACATTAACATACACCTGTTAATAGATTCATGGTCTGTTAACCGACCATATGTTAACAGATAGTCGGTTAACATATGGTCTGTTAACAATCGTGAGTAAGTAAGGATATTTATGTTTTCTATGTTTAAAAGATGTCTTTAAAACTTATTTGGTATAAGTTAAATTGTTCTACAATTTCAAGATTTGACAAGATCATTTAAAAAATTCACCCAATCTTTCCCTCTCCACGTGAGGAAGGTAAATTATAGTCCAACTTGAAGAGCAGACAAAAATGTGATCCAATCTATGTATAATCTTTCCCTCTCCACGTGAGGAAGGTAAATTATAGTCCAACTTGAAGAGCAGACAAAAACATGGCCCGCATCTCGCTTCGTTGAAGTAGAGAAACTGGCCATTAACTATGTAAGAGGAATCTTCCTGACGACCTTGATTTTCTGTATGAAATTCAAAATTTTCAACTTTCAATCTTTTCACTGAAAATATTGAACGTTTGACTTATAAAAATTGTTTCCAGTTGACTCAGTCACTGTGTCCCTCCATTACTATAAATTTGCTTCAAGCCAGCTCAAGTTCAATACACTTTTTCTTTCTCTGCATTCAATATTTTTTTCCTTTAATCCTTTTCTGCAACTTTCAAGCAAACTCCCAACGCAGATCCCCAAGTCTAAAAGGAAATGAAGGTTTGCTGCCTTCTCTGATTCTTCATTCTTCTGTTGTTTTTCAATAAAACTTAGACGTCGTTTATTATAATTTAACATGATTTAATCATGAACAGTTAAACACTGTGTTTAGTTCTATTGTGGAAGCTATGCTCGAGTAAATTTATTTATTTATTTTTTATTATTTTTGTAACAGAAAGTTGTGTTGGAATTGGAGTTTGCTGATGAAAAGATCAGGCGAAAAGCTATGGGTAAAGTCTCTGGTCTCCCAGGTATTGTACAAGCAATACTTAACTGCTCTGTAAAATTTACGTATCCCGCGAATGTTATGGATTAAGACACAATTTTATAGTGGTTTATACACTTCAAAACATCCCCCTTTTATACTGTACAATATAATTAGGTTCCGCAGAGTCTGACAAAGAAAACCCAGATTTTGGAACATGAAAAACAAGTGTAAAACTAAGTGATTTTGATATTGATTTTGCAGGGATTGAATTTATAGCAATGGATCCAAAGGACAATAAACTAACAGTGATAGGCGACATAGATCCGGTATCTGTAGTGGACAAGTTAAGAAAGATTTGCCAAACAAGAATAGTCTCAGTCGGACCGGCAAAAGAACCCGAAAAGAATAAGGAACAGCCAAAACCTGATGATAAGAATGATGCTTATATGTCTGAATATTTGAAGGCTTACCAAGAATACTATAAACAACAGCAGCAGCAGCAGCATTATTACAATTATTAAACACCTTCTAAGCATTATGCACAACCTGCTGAGTCTACTAATTATGCTGCAAGTGTGGAAGAGAATCCAAATTCATGTGTTATTTGCTAAAATTCAGAATTCGGTTTATAATGGCTCGTATGGTAGAGTGTATTGTACGGTGTGGACAGTTTTGGAAAAGAAGAAGAAGCTAAAATATTGTCTCTGTCACTGTCTAGTTGTATCCACTCCTGTGGGCGAAACATACTCTGAAAATGTTTCAGTGTCTTGATGATTGGTCCATCTCTTTTGTGGTAATTTAACTAGTGTAGGGCTTTAATGTATGTGTAGTGATCATTGCTTTATTAATTTGTTTTCGATTAGTCCCATTTGAGAAGGATTAATAAAGTTTCTTCTTTTTTCTGCAAGAACAATTTTACTCCAACAAGAGAAGTTAGGGCCGTTGAGGATAAATTCAGAGAAAGAAGACTTAGTGGTTGGACATGTTCTGCAATTCATAAGATTGACATGATATCAGTAAAGAAAATCAGAGGAGGGAGGGGGGGATAAACTAAAACTAACACGTTATGTAGATCTAGAAATAAACGGAAAGAAGTGAAAATACAATAAAATAAAAGGATTCACTTAGCAGACTCCGGATTAACTTGGAACAAGAACAATTTGCACAAGTATATGACAATATGAGAGGAAAGGGAAATATGTATTAGTTCTGTATCTATATGCTCAAGACGTTTCAGATTTCTGCAGCAACTCATCTTGGGATCAAGAATCAGAATCTTGATTTTAAATGTTGTGAACTGTCTGAAAAACCGCATGTGGCCTTTTGTGGATCCAATTGCGTACAATTATGAAATGCAACTTTTAATTTTAAGTTCAAATGGAATCTTTTCATGCTTAGATTCTTCCTGAGACTTGATTATGAATCCCCAGACTTCCTCAGCTTCTCATACGACTTCCTTGAGACCTGTGTGAGACTCACATCATAATTAGTTAGTCTAAAAGCAATAAACTTTTTCTATGCATCCTTCGTGACGATAATTTTTATCATATATGAAATTTATAAAGAAAGATTTACGTAGCCGGCCCCAAATTTATTAGGAATAAGAATTTGTTGTTGTTGTATAAAACTTAAGATTAGGCTATCCGTTTTTTCCCTTACTTAAAACAGAAGGAAATTAAATTTTAGCCTTTATCTAATCCGTGAAAAGGGTGGGGGATCCAGTTTAGGTAGCGATGAATCTTTAATAGAACCTAAGAACACAATTCAAAATTCTATTGCATAGATTTGGTAATGCATTTCTTGTTGAAATCCCAGTTAGGATAGTCTTTCAAAAAGGAGTCATTATTGGTATTGAAAATGCAGATATACCTGATAAGTGGAGGGAGAACTGCAAAACGGGCGCGTAGATCCAGCTGGAGAAGTTGCTGTAGAGTTTCCAGGGGATGCAGAAAGAGTTGGCTGGGTATTCGGTGAATGAGTGTATGGTGAGATGGGAGAACGGAGAATAGGCGTATGGTGATATGAAATTGGTGTCTGACGAGCCGAAGAAAATGGAGATGAAACCGGAGTCTGCCTGTTGGGGTGAGAAACTGATGCTATTCCAGGAGATTTTGTAGAGAGTTTAACCGAAGGAATCAAATTAATCTTGATTCTAGAGAAAGGGAGAGAGAAAGAAATATCAGATACAAGAATCTTGATTATAGTACAATGATATTATGTATTGGTACACAATACTTGACTACACTAGACAATACAATATACGAGATTTTAACTTTTTTTTCCTTCCCTTAATACCGTCCTATCTCGTCTAATGCACCCTACCAAACATGTCATGAAGGGCAGAGAGAGAGAGAGAGAACTGAAAATGACAGAACTTACTTGTTGTGAACATCAACATATTCATCAGTTTCATCAAATATTGGTTCCTGTAAGAGCAGAACACACATGAAATAGATTTAGCAAGACTTCATTAATCAGAACAATATCAAGCATCGATAACGTGTACACGCTGACACGGGAACTTTTGTTACATTACCAGTAGATAGAGGTACACGTCTACTTAAAAACGTATACTTCTACTTTTGTTTCTTCTATGGCATGTTTGCCTCTTTCTAAGTCAATATTTTTTCAGATTATCAGCCGTAATGGAATTGACTTTATTCTTATAGGAATGAAAAAGAAAGTAAAGTCAGTAAGGATGAAAACTAGACACGACTAACTAGTGCTGCCAAAAACACGTGTAACTGAATTTTCCACGAAAAAAAATCCTAGGATTAAAATTATTAGTCATGAAGTTGACCTGTAATAGTTGTTCCAGTACATCTTCCATTGTAATGATGCCAATAACTTCTTCATCTTTGTTAATGAAAGATTCCAAACGATCATCATTGATCTTCATGTCCGATCCCGGACTCCGATTTGCAGTGCTACGGGAAACCACCGTCGGTAAAGTCTGCCTCATCATATTCACTTGTTTACTGTGACCACAAAAACAATTCATTCCTGCAGGTAATGGGGTAGAGATTCAAAAATTTCTCTCCATGATTAGTATTTATGTAAAAAAGACTGATCACAGATGTGATTTAGGCCTTATGGCTTGTTTGGTGGGGGTATACCAGACAGTACATGAATAGAAAATTGCACTATTGGTCTCAAACCTATTGTCTAAGTACCAACTGCTACTCAAACAATAAATGATGTCCAATGGTGCAATTTTTCATAGTATTAAATAAGAAAAACATAATTGAAATCTTGTCCATTGTACTGTCCAGTCACATGCCCTTAAGGTGACGATAACTACCCCTTTCAGCAGCTTGTCTTTGTGTTAAATTTGGACTAGAGTTTATCATCAGCACATCAGATTGTGCTGTTTTTTCTGCAGCTTTCTTGGGATGATTACTCTTAACAACTACAGCCATATGGCTTTGCCCTTTCTGAAACTGATTCAGTATATCGTACAACGGCAAACAATCGAGGAACCTGTTAATTATAAGTGAAACCATGGCGGATTAACAATGGTCTAAATCAAATTGTCAAATGATAGTAAACTGAGAGATGAAGTGTAAAATGCAACAGGAAATCTTGTACCTAGGTATTCTCCTGATAGTAAGATCCCTGATAGGGGTTTCATCTTCTGGATGACATTTTATTAAATTCTTGACCTAAGTCCATGGTTCGAAAACAAGACATATTAGGACAGTTTTAGTATGGTGAACAATACTAAGTAGAATCAGTGATACACTTACCAGAACTAGGCCAACAATGTTACTCGGACTTCCTGAGTATATCGGTACTCGACTATGCCCTTTGCTTATTATAAGGCTCATTGTATCACTGAGGACAATAAGTATGAGCACGTAGAAAAAACTAAAAGCTAAGAGAAAAGGCGGGGGCTTAAGTGGCCTACTTGTCAAGTTTGGTATTGAGATCAAGAGAGAATACTCCATATAATGGTGTCATTGCGTCTTTAGCTGTTTTTTGTGTTAAATCCAACGCTCCAGAAATAATCGTGGTTTCATCGTAGGTTAACTCACCACCTTTCCCAGCCTGACAACGAAAAATTTGACATTTAGCCTAATTCCATGAAACAACATATGTTGGAAGAACTTTAGTTACTAAGTTCTAACCTCATTGGCGTGCATATCAACAAATGTCTTCAGCTCTGCACGACGTAGTAAAACAGAGTGTCCCTTCCCGAGCAAATAATCCAATAGCTTCGAAAACGTGAAGAAAAGTTCGATTTTAGACCACATATTAAGAAAATCCGTGAAAAACCATTATATGTTGTATTGCATCAGAGTGATAATTTGCAGTATTTTCTCCGGTTAGACTGGACAGTATTAAGTGAAGAAAAAAGCGAAAATCGTGTTTACTATGCTGTCTATTCCTGGCGCTATGACGTACTAAACATGGCTTTAGTTCATAAAGAAGTTATGTACCTTGCTAATGGGATATGACAAAGGAAAGAAGATTATGACTAGCAACCGAACCAATACTGACAATCTTGCCCCGATACTCAGTCCATATCGAGAACAAACAGCCTGAGGAATAATCTGCTCGAAAAAAGCAATTAATTTTCACATAAAGATATTAGTAAGAAGTAGTCCCATTAAGAAAATTTATCAAGAGCTTACCTCTCCAAAAGCAAGTATGAGAGTAACTGATATTAGTATAGCACCCCACGCAGGGAGAAGAGCGTCGACGAAAATTGGGAGGGCCTAAGTTGACAAAAACAAAACAATAAATCGAGGTTCCTAATTTCGAACTGACATGAAAGCGTGAGATTGTACATTGATGGCATGTTTTGTATGGACAACACTAGACAGTAGAAAAAGAAATTAAAATCTTATATATCATATTGTTCAATTATGTCTAGTACTGCCTACCAAACATGCCTCGACAGTAATACCTCCATTGCCAGGGAGTTACATATGAGTAGGGTACATAGTAGTAAGTGTTGATTCTTGACAATCGGGAGAATCTTCTCTGTAACGCAGAAAAGAACTCGAATCAGAAATCCAAATATCATTACCTAAAATGTAATCGAGTCAAAAACTAACAATCTACTTTAAGATCAAACAAACCAGCATTTTTCCGATCCTCAGGCTGACCGGCTTTTATGAGGACCTCGAGATCAACAAGGCTAAGGGACATGAGTCCCAGTGTTAGGCCAGACATGAGGCCAGCAAATGCCACTAGTGCCACACATATGAGTAGGTATACCCAAAACATTGTTTCACAACATGGGACATCATTGGCTGCCATTTTACTGAAATATGATCAGAACAAAACTTTGGCTCGGAAACGTGCTTTTTGAAAGATTAGGCTCAGAATTATTGGAAGAATTTCTTATGTCAGAAGAACAAGTTCTTGAACTTTGACTCGGAAACACAGAAGTAGTGTAACGTGCTTTTTGGAAAATATTAGGCTCGGAAATATTGGAAAAATTTCTTACGTTGGAAGAACAAGTTCTTTCTTTGCAGAAAAGCTGGACTTAGTACAAATGAAGAAATACTGCAAAAGGAAATTGTCTTAGGTCGACTGTTTAGGTATTCACACAGTGCAAAGGTTATATACTGTGGAGGTGCAAGAATATATACATATGGATAAGAGAAAGAAAACAGATTATTATCAGCCATTAGTACAAAAGCCAAGAGCAGTTGTACTAATGGAGAATGATGACAAATGATATTCCTTAATTAAGTTACGAGTATATTTCGTTTTTATCGAATTGGTAGAAAACCCTATTAGAATTCTGGGAACGGAACAAAAGAAAGTTGTGTCAAAGGAAAATTGAGAAAAACTCGTTCTATCAAATTTATCTAGGAGCGAAACAAAGATTGTGATAGCGTAGAAGATCGAGCTTTGGCATATTTGGACACGAAGGATCGTAGGTCTTCAAAGAAACAAGCATATAATTTGCGTACGTGCTCAAAATTTCTATTATAATATGTTTTTGAAATCTTCTTGATGAGCCGATCAAGACAAGTGGCTTTGCCACTAGTGAAGATGGATGTTAGCTATTTGAATCTGTCTCTTTAGTTTAAAACGGCAATATTTAGTTTGTCATGTTTATTTTCATCTTTTTGTATTTATTTTTAGTTTATGATTTTATTTCAACTAGGTTTTCAGTATTTGAGGAGATTTTTCATTCATTGTACGGTAGTGGTTTTTGATTAACATTATTGTTCTTGGAGTTTTTCCACTTTTATCTTTTTAATTCGATATTTATGGAAATCAACAAATTGTGTTTGGGTTATATAATTTCATTCATACACATTTCTGCCTACATCAACTTGTTTATTATATAAAAGATAGAGGAATACATAATCTAGCTACATTATTTTGTAGATGGAATTCACCTCTAAATTTTGAGGATGCAGAAAAATAGTAATGGCACGTCTGGTATAGTGATTCTAGTCGTATTTCATTCCTTAACCTTGAAATTCTTGGTTTCCGAGGTCAACAAATTCAACAAGCGAAAAAATGTACTTCCGAAGGAAAATTCTATACCTAACATAAAAAGGAGAACGGTCGGATATATAATAAGATTATAATGACTACTACATATAATATAATTAAAAATCCTATTTTTTTTTCCATAAAAATACGAACTAGTCGAGATGGCAAAATAAACCGGAGATCAATTCATTTATTAGGAGAAGTCACGAATGAGCGATACAAATGAAAATGAAATAGAGATTGAAAGGCGAAAACGTTCTTGTCTTCTTCTAATTTTGTTCACTGCCACCAGATATTGAATATTCTGTATTTGAGGCTTGTGATGGACAAATAAATCAAACCGATCAGACGCGAAAAAAGACGCATTGAAGACATAACTATAAATAAACAAATTCTTAGACGAACGCGTTTTAGTTTTTGCTAATGCTTGCTTACAAGACAGTAGTGAGTAGTCTATTGTAAACCCAGAAAACTCTGTGATTGATGACATTATTTACTTGAATATTTAATTGTTGAATGGAGCAGTTGGATTATGTTTCAAACATTTTTGTCATTAATGGAAAATCTCAGTGTCATTGTCACATTACTAGATTTAAGCTGGCGGATTACATACATATAAATTGTAACGACTCTAATTGTATTTTATATTGTTAAATTAATGCTTAGTTTGTAAACTTAGAACATCTCGAAGAGACTATGTAACTATAAAGAATATTTTTGTATCTTAGAGAACTTATATAAATTTTGAAAAGAATTTTTTTGAAATACTTCAACAATTTTTTTATTTTTAACACTTTATTTTACTTATCCCAATATATATTTATTACTTCATTCGTCTCATTTAGAGTATCTCCAATGCACTCCATTTATTGTAGTTTATATGGCAGGTAAAATAGACGGACTTCCAGTTTATGTGGCATTACGTCTATTGAATAGACGGTCAATTATAAATTTGTCTCCAATGGGTTCCGTCTAAAATTAATATTACTGCTTATGTGGCGTTAAATCTTTTTAAAATTGGCAGGTCTTCAATTTATATTTTTCTTGTCTGGCTTTTTTTTAAAAAATAAAATGCTGAGATTGATTTAAATTTGCTGAGTCACTCCATCTATAAGTCCGTCTAAATTTAGATGGAGTTTATTTTTGGTTTGCCAAATCAACTAAACAGAGTACACATCAGCATGTATTGGAAGGTTTTTTTATAGTTCCGTCTATATATGCTTATGTGACACGTCTAAAAAGCAATAGACGAAGTGCATTGAAGATGCTCTTATATAGTCTGATTTCATTTTTCACATGAATGAAGAAATTTTAATTAATGTTATTGAAAAAGTAAATTTTGCAAAGAATTTTCCTAGTTTACCCTTATTTAAGTACTATATATTCCTACTACATTTGAAATAGTATAAGTTTATTTGTATTGATAACAAAATATATTCAATAGGAGTATATTAGGAAATGAAAAAATCAGTCTATATAAATGAGACGGATGAAATATTTTTCTATATATTTTATTTTGCCATGCTTCATTCCTAATTACTATATGATTTTCTTCTATCTTTCTCTATTTGATTTTGTATATACTATTTATTTAGTCAACATATAATTATTAAAAATTAGAATTCTTTGAATGCATTTAATTATATAAAGTGTGTTTGAGAGCCAAACGCATTCTCTATTTTAAAAAATCAATTTAAAGAGTCTTTTGAAATATAATTTTAAGAATTCACTCTCAAATAGAGAGCATCTTATATTTAAAGAGTCACTTAGAGATACTCTTAATTTATATTTATATATAAAAACAAGATTTGGTTTCGGTTAATGCATGAGGCAGGTAGCATGTATGAAGATGTATTTAAATGTAATGGATTAACAAACAATTTTCAAATTATATTCTCATTCTATCACGAAGTTTGAAAATAAGCAATAAAAACTTGGAAGAATGATCTCCTGCCCCCAAGGGGGTAGGACATCTTGCCCACCTGCTAATGTGTCAGCAGGTGGACAATTCAAGATCAAACAATTAATGATCTTGGATTGCCCACGGTGTCAGCAGATGGACAAAATGTTCTGCCCCTAGATCGGTACTCTAAAAACTTATTGATACACTAATGATAATTAGTGAGTTTGGATAGAAAATTGAGACACGTCCAATTGTCTGGCGTTTGATTCTTAATAGATCCAAGGTTCTCGAATTTTGAGTCAAATACTCGTTTCTATTTGAAAAAATAGATACTCTTCCAAAAAACTCGACTAAAAACCGGTTTAGTGACATATATCGAACTAAAATTTAGAGTCGTAAAAATAATTTCGTATGACCATGTATGCTACATGCTTTGGGCTGCATCAATTTTTTCCAAAAAAAAAAAAAACAAAATTAGAAGCATTAAAAATTCATGATTAGGTGTTCGTGCAATCTTTAATTATACTCAAAAGCCAAATAATTTTGTCATGTGTTCGAACATGAAACTTGATGCTTGCTACAAAACAAACAGGGAACACTTTCGGGAAAAAAAAAAGAAAGATATTCATTTTTGTCGTCCGTCCAACCTGTGAGACATTAAATAGATTTTGTTATTTATTACTATATATATAATAAGATAGAATAAATTTGAATTGTTAGAATAGTTTAAACTATTAGAGATGAAAATAAAATAAATTTATTTAATTATATACATAACACAAGTCTTAACTAAAACACTCAAGATCCATAACACAATTCTTATTAACTAAAACACTCAAGATTCACAAGAATAGTACGAACACCTATAGAGTGCGACAAGATTTGTTTTTAACCAGAGCAACCTTATTCGGTTGTTTTTCACTTTTTCCTACTTCCTTGCCCAATCATAGATATTCCATCTTGGATAGAGGCACAACTTCTACACCACACAATTCATTTAACCTCCAACTATGGGAAAGCCTGAAGAAATCAATTAATTTTAACAATTTTGATTACAAGGTGTCAAATGTTCCTTGCAAACTCTTCAATTACTTTAAAGATTTAGAAAAAATTGCACTATTGGTCTTTAGTTTATTGTTTGACTAGCATATTAGTCTCCAACTTTTAGAAACGAACAAGCTCATTGGCAACTTTGCAATATATTTACACAATCAATCGCCAATCCAACTCTTCAACAAATCATCATTTCATCATTAAATTTACAAGTTTATGAAGGTGTGTTTCCATATGCATCAAGTGAGAACTTAACATAGACTCGGACGCTATTTTTGATAATTGGTTGTACAACTACAATAAAAGATTAATAATGAATGTGTTACTCAAACAATCAATAACTAGATCTTTAGAGAAAAAACTAGCCCCCTTGTATGGATTTCTCAAGAAGTACCTGTAGTTTTCTCTATGGTAGTTTATTTACAGTAGTCTTCATGTTTGCCGGTACTTATAAGTTATAAACACTTATAAGTTGGTCAAAAATCATTTGTATCTACACATTCCATTCCGTACGATCATAACTTTTATCCACTTTTTATCCACATATTCTGTATAATCCACTACTTATAATTTACCCAAAAAAAAACTTTAACAAACAAGCACAGTTCGACAAGGAGATATTCCTATTACAGTAATCCTCAACAACTTGCTACAACATTCACCTTAAGATATAAAAACATCACACTCGCCAAGAAAGTTTTAACTATTCTGTGAGGCTGGAAAAGAAAAAGAGAAATAGAGAGCATGAAGGTCCATATTTATAAGCCTCAAGTCAAGGAATAATAAATAAGCTGGAATTGAGCAAAGAATTTTCTACACGCTATGTACACAACGTGAACGTACAGATGTGACAAGAATTTACAACATGCTAAGATTCAGTCTGTTGAGTTTCTTTCTTTTGTTGATACTTGTGGGATCTCGGAAATAGTAGATCATTCAGTTGTCTTTCAGCACTATACTCTGAAGAGGCCTGCAAATACAAAATACTCAAGTGGAAGGAAAGAATTGTTGGCCACTAAAATTTAATATCAAAAGTGTAAAGATGGTGTGTTTTTCTTCACTGCAACTAGCAGTAAGAACTAAGAACTAAGAATAAAATAGTGACTTTTAGTTCATTTCTTTTTCTCATTGAAAACTTTTGAGTTGTTTAAATTTCAATAAGACCCGGCCTCTCTTCCAACTAATAATCTCTCCCACATAACTATGTAAAGCGAAATACCAGTCGCAACTTTGTCTATTCCAGTGTCCATTTTGTGTAGATTGCAGTCATGTCAGCCATGTGTCATGACATAATATAATGACAATCATATGTAGACATGATGAAGGCATCGCCAAGACGAAAAATAGCATATTAGACAAAGTAGGAATCTTTAAGGTAGTTCATGCAACCAAAAGCATTAAATATATACCCGTTTCTTAAATGCAAAGCGCAATGTCTGCACTTGTGTTCCTGAACAAACTCTCAATTCAAAACCAAGGCTATCCACGCCTATAAGAGCTACCTCCTGTCATAGTTTCAATTAGAAAATTAGCAGCAGAATTTCACCTTTGTATATAAAAATTTCTCTGTTACCATGTAAGATGGTCTTTTTTCCTCTGGTATTACACACTCGAGTGGTTACTAGCAGATGATTCAAGGATATGAACAGCAACTCAAGCGCCAATCACAATGTTAGCATATGTTTGGCACAACTTAAATTATAATTTCAGCTGGTCAAACTAGTCAAACATAATTTTCATCCACACATTTCATGGGACCCACTACTTACAACCACTTTTTATCTACACATTTACCAACTTAATAATAAATTTGTCTCCAGAAACTAATAGTACATTTTCAGGGTGAAAAAGAAAAAGGGGGGGTTTACTGTTTCTTCCAGATTCTTTATGCTGTCGCCTTCAACCACAGACAGGGTAGAATGAAAAGCTAAGCATTTTAAAACATTATCGCGTAAAATTTCGAGTTTCCTCTCTTTTTTGTTTTTGTATCATTGCATTTAGGATTCACAAGAATGCAGAGGACTTTAGTCAATTAAAAAAGTAGATTTCTCATAATAAATTATGAATTTTTAAATACCACTCCAGAGTTACCTGTACTTGAATGCCCATGAATCTCCAACACAGAGATTTAAGAGCTTGCATGGTCTTTTCTCCACCAGCTTTAAGACGGGATATAATTTTTGCAGCTGAATGTGCTATTGCATCAGGTCGGGCTCTCCTAAAATCTTCTATTTCAACAAAGCTCTGCGCAGCAAGCACAAAATATCAAAATCTTGTGCTTTTCAGGCTAGTAGCAAGAAAGCATGCCACCTCAAAATGTTTCAGAGGATGCATAATACAAGTTAAAATATTATCGATTAAGATTATTTATCAAATCTAAAATGTCTATCCAGTCAATCTAAATTTGTGTAAAGTTTTACCTTCAATGCAGAAAATAAATATTACATAAGCAAGGTGATCACAACAGAAGAATTTGCAGACACTAAAAACAAGTATATTTCTCAAGTCAATCTGTGGAATCCGAGTATGATGAAGAACATATCATTATAATAAGCCCTTGATTGGAAATGCTTAAATTATAATTTCAACTGGTCAAACATACTTTTTATCCACAAATTTCATAGGACCCACAACTTACAATCCCACTTTTTATCTATATATTCACCCACAACTTATAATATAAGCACTTAAAAAATAATTTCAGCACTACAAAATATTATCTTAATGCATTACTCTATAATTTTCTAATGTGCGACAACTAGTTGGGTGATCGTTTTATACCTATAACTATTACAAATAGATGTTCCCTTCTACTTGTGGATATAAATCATTTTTTTTTTTTAATATCTTAAGTATTTTTCAGATGGGAATTTTTTTCTATACAGTATAGAACTATGAGCCAAATGTAGAGTGTCATTTTTTTCCATGTTTTACTTTTGTTAGTTCAGTTGACTTATCTCCTCCCCTAAGTCTCTTTTAGAAGCTTCATCTCCCCTTTCATCGCAGAGCATTCTTGCTCTGCACCAAAAATGATTTGTTGGAACTAAATCTTTAACCTGGTAAATCTATGTTGGTTAATTCTTGCTTTTGATAGTGCTTCGAATTGATTTTCTATTAATTTGTGTGCTATTTTTGTTTGTTTGGGACAAATCCTAAAATTATGTACGTTGATCATGAATAAGAGAACATTGAGAAGAAAAAGAGGATTTGAAGTGAAAGAAAGAGAAAGGTGCAAAAAAAAGGCCATTCACATAGAGCATGTACGGAAACTAGAATGCCAAGTTAGATGTAGAGATTTTCACTGGGCATATAATAAACGATAAAAAAGCTCATCGAGTCAGGAGTCCAAGGCACTTTACGGATCTCAATTGGGACGTTCCTACAAAAATTTATGCGCATTTTCATTAGAGCTTCCAGGCTGGAAAACTGTGATCGAGCGGGACACCTTTTGTTGCTCTCGGGCTGATTTTTGGCAACTTGACTTTGAGGGTCGCTTGATCCACTTTATGCACGATTTTGAAAACCTAATTTCATGCCTATAGTACTATAACTCTTGTTCATCAAATAGACATTTTTAGAGGCAAAAACACAAGAATCGTCTCTTGTAATTGCATTAAATTTGGGATTCTTGGGTTCAAAGAAAGAAGGAAGAAAAGATAATTGAAAATTATTTGAAAAGATTCAAAAGTCCAAGATTTATCTTCTATTATTCTACACCCGGTGGTGTCGTTCTTTCTTTTTATGTGTTTTTGTAATTTGAATATGTTCGGCTAATTTTCATGTAGACATTTTTGAAACTTTAATTTTGTAATTTCGTTTTAGACTCATGATTCATATCGTGCTTGATTTTTTTGTTGAATTCAATGCTTTCCTACTTTTTGGCCCATTCGAGGATTAATTTTTGAACCGTATTGATGCTAAAATGTGAAATATGCATTTTATCTCAAATAGAAAATTACTAGATTTCAATGAGGGATAAAGATATACCACTATGGTCTATGTAATCGGTATTTGATGTTTGATTGTTCTAAATGCATTTTTACTTATTCGTATGAAAGAGATATAGGAAGTTCATAAGTAGATATATGTTCAACTCTATTTGAGATAAATTGTCAGATAATTTATGAACATCTACTATTAAAACGGGTGAATATTGTCTAATACGTGGTTATATGAATTAAAGTGGAAAAATAGGTGGAGTCAGAGTCCTAGTGTCTTTCATTACTTGAATCTTCTCTAAGTTTGTTTAACTATAGTTTAATTGCTTTTCGGCAGTTTTTGGTTAACAATCAAATCAAACTATTCATGTAATTTACTTTTCTTCAATTAGAGTTAAAATAAGTAATTTCGATAATAAGTACACAATCCTCGTGGGATCAACACTAGACTCAAATCTATTATTACTACTTGTCTTTGACACCGTGCACTTGCGGTTTTAAGCAACAACATTACACAAGTATTGAGTTTGGATCACTTGAGAACTTTTACCCAGTTGCGAAGGTCACCTTTATCAGGTTTTTGGTTTTTGGCTGATACATTAATTGGCTTCACATCAATTCAATGCAAACAATGCATTTTTGCGTGGTGATGCAAATCTTGAGGTTGAGGTATATATGAAGCAACCTTCTAGTTTTGTTGCTCAGGGAAAGTCTAGGCCATTTCTTTATTGCCTAGCATGGTGTATAACTGTATAAGAAATATCCCTCAAGCGGCAAGGGTGAACGTTGTGTGGCCTTAAATAGTGTCCTAGAGCATAGTTTGGTAGGTTTAGTGGTGTAGCTATGGAGTTTGGTTCGGAGAGATGTGGTGTAGATCACTCATTGTTCTAAGAGCATACTAAGCACATACAATTTTGTTGATTACACACGTTGCTAACATAAAGATCATAGGAGATGATTGCATGGGAGTTCAAGACTTAAAACAGTTTCTGTACCAGAACAAAGCTCTAAGCCAGCTAAGGTGCTTGTTGGTTATTGAAGTGGAAAGGTCAATTCATGGGATCCCTCTATGTCTGAGAAAGTATGTCATTGATCGGTTCTGTAAACTTGAGATAGGTGTCCAAACCTATTGATACTCTACTCCTATTGATCCAAGTATCTTGGAGATGATCAAGGTGTATCACAGGAAAATCCTGGAAGGTACATAAGATCAGTTGGAAAATTGAACCATCTCATAGTCACTGAACCAGATATCATTTTTATGTCGTTAGTCAGTTTCTTACCTCTCCAAGAGTAGTCAATGATGCAGTGGTGTGCATTTTTGAGGTATCTCAAAGTTGCAGTGATGACAACTGGGCTAGCTCTCCATTTGAAAGAAAGTCAACAGCAGTATCTTAGGAAAAATAAGAAGCAGAATCCAGTCCCCAAGGTGAGTATAGGGTCTTAAGTATCAAGGAATAGCTCATGCTAGGTTAAAAAGTATGTCACCAGAATTGGGATATGTACATTCTCGGTCTCGGACTTAGTGTACGGTAATCAGGTTTCATTTAAATAAACTAGTAATTCAATATTTCTCTTATAACAGTTATTCAGACAACAAATGTAAAATCTATATACCAGTTAGCTGATCTAATGATCAAGCCATTGGGTGGTGGGGTAGTAATACTTGTAACAAGTTGGGAATATATGGTAAATATGCTCCACCTTGAGACGGAGCATTAAAGGATACAATTGACCTTGCACATGTAGGATTAACTATTGTAGCAAATCCTAATTGCTTCTCCTAATTCTTGATGTCACATGCTTTATCTTTTCTTACCAAGTGTATTCCAAGAGAAGCTTTCCATTCCATTGTGATGTTTGATGAATTGCAAAACACTGTAAAATAATTTGTCCATGGAATACAGACTAAAAGAAATTTCATAACAGTTGTGGCATGGACGACTTTTACTATCTCTAAGATTGCTTGTAAGTTGCAAGAATATGCCTCTCCATTCTTTGAGTGAAAAATCTTTAATAAAGTGAACAAGATTCCGAGTTAAATAAAATAGAAAGAGAAAGTCTCAAAATTTGACAGGTCTTTTGGGGGCACATACTAAAACATAAAAACCTTTGAATGGTAGAAAAAACAAGTCTAAAGAATGAAAAGCATCGTGCTGTTTGAGATTCACTGAAAAAAAATTAAACCCTTGCCTGATGTCCGTGTGCTGAAACTAACTGAATTTTAATCATCTCTAGCTTGTAAAATGAAATTCCATTTCCGAGACTTTCATCCTTCTCCAATTCCTCTGCCCAAGTTGGGATATCTTGAGCCTGTTCCTTTTCATGTTTATGACCATTGATTTGAACAATGCCTCCTGGCTCTTGTTCTTTGGCAATCTGATTTACATCAGCATTGCTTGATTGATGGCCAGATATATGCTTCTGGATGACGGAGTGTTCTTCCAAAAATGCAGGTCTTAGAAGGCCTTGTATAGCAAGACCAGCAGAAGGCTGTTCCATAAAATCTACGGGATCATCTGATACAACCTGAAAACAAATAAGATTTACAGGATTGAACAGGTAATAAGATTGGTAAGTAAACTGGAAAAATTCTAAGTAGAAAGAGATATGCAATGATAATAAATTATAGAAAATATATAAACGGGACTATATGTTTGGTTCAAATATGAGAAAAAATTAGTTTGGCAGCCATGGCAAGATTTCATTTTGCGGTTTACTTCTACACATTGCATGAAGGATCTGATAAAGAGAGTTACCTCAGTTAGCTTTTTCGCAAAATACATAGGATGAGAAGATCGCATGGTCTCCAATTTAGCCCAGTCCCCTAGTGATCCATCAGATTCCTCATCCTGATCTTCGTCGTCATCAAGAATGGCAACCCAGTCCTGCAGATGAGCATATGATCAAGGTTCACAGACTTCAGTGCTACAGTTCTGGCATTCGAGAGGTACAAAAATTGAACAAAGAGATTCCACCTTTTCATAATTATCATCATCTTCACCATCGTCGCTATCTTCATCATTGTCCTCCTCATCATCAAAATCGCTATCGTCGTCATCCAGCTCATCAAAATCAATTTCCGAATGACCTAATGCCTCCATTTCACTGATTATTTCTGCTGTATCTAGTCCAATAATGACTTGCTGCAATGTGTTAAAAAAGAAAAGTAAGCCTCTATAAATTATTAAATTAAGTTGGAATAACCTATTAGTTCCCATAAGATTTTCCATTTTTTCTCTTTTCCAAACATAATCCCTTTTCTCTGATTTTGTTTGTCTTAACATTAAGTAAATAGAGCGAATACCACTTATGCTGGATGAACCTAATAATCCCCAGAACCTTCTTTTCTCTTTTCCATAATCCCTTTTCTCTGATTTTGTTCGTCTTTGACATTAAGCAAAGAGAGCTATAATAATTTGATTCTTGGCAATCAAGAGTGTCCCGTTCAGCACCCCATCATCTCACATAGATTTCAAGCTAGCACTACAAGTTCTTTCTAGATGAAAACTGAATCGAGAATGCCTTACAAATCAAGCACAATAACTTTTCCATACATGTGTCTATGTGAAAACATAATGTATTTAACGAAACTTGAGTTCTTAATGGAAAATACACTAGACTAAGAAATTTCCTAGCAATTAAGAGAAGAAGCAAAAATGTTGCATTTAAGCTGTAATTAAATATGAATGTAATTACAAGAAGATGCCTGTAATTAAGAGAAGATGCCAAAATGTTGCATTTCTAATTTTCTAGTGTAATTACATATGAATCAATTCTATACTCTTAGTTCTTACCACAATGGTTTCCTCGGAAGTAAGAGCTTGCAGAACATCTTCGTCATTCTTCACTTGAAAGTATACATCTGACAAAAATACAAAATCAGATAAAATTTCAGTAAATTGATTACACAGCTAATCCAAAAAAAAAAAATTTACCACTCATAATGCTATTTAATTATAAAAAACAAGAATGAGAACACAATTGCAAACATCTTACTTCCATACTCATCAGTGACATAAGGTAAATCTGGCCAGAAAATGTTCTCGTGAATCTCTTCGCTCACAAAACCTGAAAACATCAGTGTCGCTTTGCTATTCACCTAAGAAATTGCATTTCAATACAAAATTAGCATTACATATTTTGCTAAGATATGTTTGGCTGTAAAATCAAATAACTATTGAAATCACATCTTTTTTTTATCAGTGCTACCTCAATTATGGTTCGAGTAGTTTCAGCTGGTGAGAGTCTAGCCTCTTCATTCGCCATTAATTCTGACTCCGCAATTTCCTCCGACGGGTGATACCTCTGTGGCTTAGCATTCTGCTTCACGGGACCCGAGCTCGACTGCTCTTTTGCCATCGCTCTTATTCCATTTCCGTTTCTGACCCTTCCATCGCACCTTCTTCCAACTAAATTATCCGTTAACCTTCTATATTTATTCCTGCACAGCATATAACAACACCAATAAATTCAGCATTTTCCACCTTCCAGTTTCAAAAGAAATTTTCCTCATTT
This sequence comes from Forsythia suspensa, assembly GCA_023638005.1. Lineage (NCBI taxonomy): Eukaryota > Viridiplantae > Streptophyta > Magnoliopsida > Lamiales > Oleaceae > Forsythia > Forsythia suspensa. Next base: position 51,619,258 of record CM042666.1, read on the forward strand.
CCCCCGTGTTCTCCAAAAACAAACAAAAAACGTAAATTCCAGCTCCAATTGAAAAAGAAAAATTAATGTGCAATTAGTTTAGCAGTTGGCAGTGAGTAAAAAACATTGGAGATCCCCAAACTTTGACCAAACTAAGACTTTTTTTTCTCAAAATCATCTCTAAAATTCCAGTTTCGTTTCATTTTGATCACCAATAACCATTCTGTCAGAAATTTTAACTTCATTTTCTTATGTGAACTCCTCTTGCTAATTTGTTATGTTGACTGGACAGCAATACGAACTCAAAGTTGGGTAACCTCCATTGTTTTTTAAGCAGTATAGTTACCGGGAGACGAAGAGAGTGGCGGAGCGAGGGAGGAGGCGGGTGGCGGAGTCGAAGTTTGCGGCGGGGAAACGGACGGTGGCGGCGGGAGGTTCGATCATCAGCATCCTTATGGCGATTGCAGTGTGTGGCTCTCTTTCAGGCTTCCATTTCTTGAGTGTTATGTATTCTACATTTCATTGGCGTTTCTACTTTTGATTATGTGATGGATATTCTTGTGGATCATACAACGCTTTTACTTATCGGCACACGATTTTAGAATATTCCAAAAATACTCCTTACAGCTACTGTCCAAATTGTATAGCATAAGGTACAACTACTATACCCCGTTTCTCCACATTGGAATTCGACCGTAGAGTCTAGTGCAAAATATTCACCTTCACATAAATTTTTCCAATAATCACTACAAGAAAAATGAAAATATCATTTAGCTGCTTGTTCATTCTATATATTGATTAAAACAACTATTTGAAAAAAATAAGGAGATGATTGATTGAAATGGAATTTTAATAGATTGAGAGATTTAGAAGAATCTGTTGAAGATTAAGAGAGAAATGGTTTTGTTTGAAAGTAGTTGATTTTGAAGACGTTGAGAAGAATTTAGAAAAGTTTGTGAGAGAGAGATGGGGGTTTTGTTTGACATGGATGAAGACGTAGTAATATAGTGATAAATGAGTTCTTTTTTTTTCATAGTGGAGAAAATTTCTATACGGTTGGTGATAATAGTACTTAGATTATTTTTTTTCTTGTTTATTTTACAATTGAAAAAGTCATTTTTTGTTGAATCTTCTCCTGTTTTTAAAAGGATGTTTGGTATAATTTAATTTAAATTTTTAAAAAAAAATTATTTGTAATAACATATTTTATGGAACATATAACTTTTATCAACTTTTTAACAATATATTTTATCAACTTTTATCAAAATTTCTTTAAAAACTACTTTTAAACTTTACTAAATAATCACTAAATTTAACTGAAATTACTAAAATTTTAAGAGGAAGTCCTTCTCTGTCCATTTCTTCTTGTAGCCTATCCCCAAATTGCATAGAAAAGGCACTCGTAAAGAGATGGATAAAGGGACGCTAAAATATTGTCCGTGAACTTGAAATTTTTTGAACTTCGAAACAAGGATTTCTCGAAGTACCTATTACAACAATCCACACTCAGATCCAACATTCACCGAACATCAATTAACAAGAAAAATAATAGATTTAACGAAAATAACACCAAATATGTTTGTCCTTTTTTAGAGACAGACAATTCGACCTAGTGCGATGCCTAATTGGCTACTCATGCCTTTCATGTTCTAAAATTGTTGGTCGGCCCAATAGATCAACCAACAAGATGACTAAGAATGAAGTTTACAACAATTAATTCACTCAGGAAACCTAGATTCACTCACACTCTAGGATTACACAAAAGATTCCTAACCACAACAAATGAGAGACCAACAACCTTAGGCCTACAGTAATCAACACGGTTATCATAGCACCACATTTTTCACATAACCAAATGTTTACTAAGAATCACGTAGAGAAAGATAGATGGATATGAGAAACTGCCCCGCCACACAATTGTTTAACCTTAACATGAGAAAGTGACCTTTATTTACGACACATCAACGACTGAGATTAAGTGTAGCAATCCAACAGTTAAAACAACTCCAACCACTTAATAAAAAATGTACTTCTAATAATGAACTAAAGGCATACTTCCAACAGACCAGGCCATCAAGACGGGCAGTAAAATAATTAAGCCCTAAAGCTTTTGGGCTCAAACATCATATGAATCATCAACTAATATACTATCGAATTTTTAATTTCGAATCTTCGAAAAAACCACTAAAAATATCAGCACAAACATTAAAATATACCAAAATCATAAACATCACCACATATTCTCCAATACCCACCCAAAAGAAGCATTTGAACAACATTGAAGTCTCGAAGGTTTGAACGTTCAAAATTTCAATAAGTCAATGTTTCAAAACTTTGAAGCTTTGAAGCTCAATGTTTCCAGACATTAATTTCTAGAAGTTTCAAAATTTATAGACACGACGATCATGCTCTTGAATTCCAATCTCTCAAATCTATCATTTCATCTGATGGAGTCACTCATCTTTTGAGCCGCAACATAGATGGAATCACTCATCTTTTGAGCCGCCACATACTCATGAACCCAACGTTCAATCGAACAGCATCATTGCCAATTAAAAGAAACCACTTTTAAGATACCCTCAACACCCTTAAAAAATTTTGGTTGCATGCTTTTTCACTGTGGCTTATGGAGTGCTCTAAAAAACGTAATTAGTAGCTAGGCGTGGATGTTGAGTTTTAAATTTTTCAGACCTAGGCGAGAGCGAGACAAATGTGAGCGAGGGCGAGGGTGAGAGGCGAGGCGTGACTAAGCAAGGCGCCGCCTATGCGAACTTTTTAGAACAGTGTCTTACCTAATCAATTGTATGCCAACAACCACACTATCTCTTGTCTAGGGATGTCAACAGGGTGGGACGAGATGAGGCGAGAGTCGGGGCAACCCTTACTGCCTCTGCCCCGTGGGGGACTTTTGGGAGTCGAGACGGGGTGTAGATTAAAACATAAAAAAATAATAAAAGATTCTGAGCGGGTTTGAAAATTTTGGGATGAAGATCATGATCCATATTTCCGTCTTGATTACCTAACAAGAATGGAATAGAACGGAGTATTTTGCCATTTCCACTTTTGTCCCCCTGGAGAAATTATTTGGACGATTAATTATGGAAAATTGAGAATATTTGGTGCAGTTGACTGCAAAGATTGAGCACATTTGCTAGAACTAGTATGTAATACGTGTGTTGCACGTAATTTAATAACGGTATTGTAAGTTAAATTTCTATTCAAATAATTATATTCAATTAAATACTACATTAACATACAAAAATTTGACATTAAAAATGCGGTGCAATATATCGTTTGTTATAGTATTCAAATACCAAATTAGCCACGTTCGTATGTAATAATGATTAATATTTATTTTAATTACCAATCAATACATTCATTTCAAATTAGAGGCATAACAAAACAAACAAAGTACTTTTTACAATTATCTAACCAATGAGAGCATGAAGCTTTATTGTTTAAAATTTGTAATATAGTCAAATAATATTAATTAAAGAATGCAAACAGAAATATTCAAAAATAGTGTACGCTCTTAAATATTTCGAGCACTCAAATCCATTGAATATTCTTGCTTTATAAAATGGCAAATAACTTATAACAAATCTTTGTAAATTAGTATAACTCTTCAACTATGAAGAGATTTTAACCCAAAATATCACGTGTAATATGGGCTCGTAGCACCTCAAGTTAGCAATTATAGGTAGATTTTGAATGAGTATATAAAATAAAACAAAATAACACATCAAAAAATTGACAAAATTAAACAATCTCATTTGCACAAACAGTGACCACATGTCTTCGCGTGAACTTATTCAAATGGTAATGGAGAAGTAAAGTAATATTACCAAAACTAAATATTCTAACGATTTAAGCAACTTATGCAGGACATAAATAGTGAAGAAAAAATAGTTTAAGTAATAAATAACAATTTAATTTAATAACATAAAAATGAATAATAGAAATGAGATCCATATTAATTATTGAAGTTAAAAAAAAAAAAATAGAGCACTCAGAAATGATTATTCACGTGAAGTAACAAAAACCATAATCACAATACATAAATTTTCAAATAAATTTGTTATAGACTTCATAAACTACATAATTACCTTCAAATGAATCGACCTTAAACTTCAAATTAAGCTTAAATAAGTTGAATACATTGTTGGTGGAAGGTAAATAAATATTCATTTTGTAACTGACCATATCTATTGTTACAATTCGATAGAAATATTTTACAATAAATGGTGATTTAGCATTTTCAATTTTCAATGACTAAATGTGGTTACAAATATTATTTTGAGAATTTAATAATAATATTAATTGAAGAACAATTTAGGAAATATAAAATATTAATGAAGACGTATTCGTCCAAAAATATTTCTCCATTTTCTAGACTTTTTAGATGTACGAAGATAAAATAGTTCAAAATTGTTTCTCCCTTTTAGAGCTTATCCTTTGTATTTCGTAGTGGGAAAAAAACTGAGCATAAATTGTCCAAATGTCCCAAACAACTTATTTTGTTTAATAATGGCGGGAGATGAAAGAGTTTTGGATTTTTAATTTAATGTAGGTGGGTAAAACAGCCCGGGAGATGAAATGGTTTTGGATTTTTTAATTTAATGTAAGAGGTAATTTAATGTAGGAGGGTAAAATAGTCCGGGAGATGAAAGGATTTTGAATTTTTTAATTTAATGTAAAAGGTAATTTAATGTAGGAGGGTAAAATAGTCCGGGAGATGAAAGAGTTTTAGATTTTTTAATTTAATATAGGAAGGTAAAATAGTTCAAAGTTGTAATATACAGTGGCGGAGCCAGACTTTTGAAGTTGGGGGGTCCTTTATGGAGCGGAGTGGAAGAGAGGCGAAGCCCTCACGGGAGTTCGGGGACAGTGCCCCCAAATTCTTTTTTCTTAAATCACAATTATTGAGCTTATTTTTATGAGAATAATTTTTTTTTATATAAATCATAGTTTTTAAAAAATTTACAAGAAGTCATTACACACAAATATTCAAGATCTAAAATTAATCAAACTCTTTTTATTCACGTTGCCTTCTATAAAATTATCCTCCAAAATAGAAAGATCAGGTTTACAAATAAAATTAAATATTACTCAAGCTCAAAAGAAAAAAATCAATTGAACATGATATGTATTAACAAGCAAAATACATTTATTAATTTTGTATTATCATTTGAGGAATGAGCCAATCATTTGTAATTTTGTAATCCCAAATCAATTTCATCTCCCCAGAAACATAATATTTTACCAGAAAAAAGGGACTCTCCATTGTTGATTTGCTGTTAGTTTGTTACGTTATGCGGTGAACATGATGTAGGGAATCGTCAAATCGATTCTTCGATCCGAATTTTGTAGAAGATGATGAAGTGATTCAATTTTTTTTATTTGCATATTCCGAAATAAGGGATAAACCGCTAAAGTTTTACTGATTGTGTATTTGCAATTGCGTTTCTGACTATCAAATTGAAGAAGAAGTATGAATTGGGCTTTTGGTTGGTTGGATAATTGGAATTTGGTTAGAGTAATATTTGTTGGGTTTACAGCATTGTTTTGAGTATTTTATAGTTGGGAAAATTACCAATAAGTCATCTCCACATGACTTGTTTCAAATTATGTCAAAACTTTTTTTTAAATTGTGATTAAGTCATACTTCACATCAATATTTTATATTAATTCCAAAATCATCCATTTTAACCATATTTTCATTGACACAATCTTTCAACTCCACAAACCTCCTCCACCTCACGACAACCTCCGCCACAACCTCCGCCATGTCCGACAAACCTCCGGCCACCTCCAAGACGCCTCCACCTCCCATGACCTCCTCTTCGACCTCCCATGACAACCGCCCATCTCCCATGACCACCGCCTCCACCTCCGTGATCTCCAGGACGAGTGCTTCTAAGGCACACATGTCACTTTTTAGGCACTTTTTTGGTGAAGATTTTGGATCACTTTTTAGGCGCTTTTTTTGTGAAGATTTTGTTAGCTATGAAACTAAAAAATAACGTTTATGGACTTTGGTCACAAAGTTCGAATCCATATCTTTGGTTTGTATGCTTTTTATTTCTTCATCTTACGTGGTTGTACTCTATTTTAACGTCTTAACAGCTTAGCATTGATCTATCTCGTCTTGTAGAAGAAGTCGACCAATATGATTAACTTTGGGTTGAGTATTTAGGTTGAGTATTTTAGCATTTATGTAAACAATGAGCATTTTCCAGCTTATATAAACAATAAGGTAACATCATTTGATGATCTTGTATTATAGAATAGCAACTTGATATTGTATTAAACTAAACAAAGATCACAAATGTAAATAGGTATAGAATGTTGTATATATGAGCTTGAATGTTTGAAATATGAGCTTGAATGTCAAAATATGAGCTTGAATACTCTACTATCTTATGTAAATAGGAACTTGAATGCTCCACCATCTAATTGCTGTAAATAGGAGATTGAATGTTCTATCATCTAATGTTTAGTCATGGTATGTTATTTGATACTATATTATACAAAACAAGATCACGTAAAACAAAGATCACAATATAAATGGACATAGAATTATTGTAAATAGGAGCTTGAATGTTCTATCATCTAATGTTTGAATGTCTTAGTTTTAATCCATGATACTTTTTTAATGTCTTAGTTTTAATCTATGATACTGTTTAATTATGGCGGTTTAATAGATTGAAACTTTGTCATAATATTTCACTATCATTTGAAACATGTTTTAATCCATGATATTGTTTTAATTATGTGATACTGTTTGAATATATATATATGTGATCTTTGATCTTCGTTTAATTATGGCAATGTTTGAACATGTGATATTGTTTGAATGTCTTAGTTTTAATCTATGATCTTGATTTAATCTATGTTTTTTGTTTGGTAATTAGTATATTTTGATACCGCTTTTAATCCATGATCTTCGCTTTAATCATGTGATCTCGCTTTTTGTTTGGTAATTAGTATATTTTGATAACGCTTTTAATCCATGATCTTGCTTTTAATCATGTGATCTTGTTTGATTATGGCCATGTTTGAACCTCGTGATATTGTTTGAATATCTTAGTTTTAATCTATGATATTGTTTTAATCCATGATCTTGCTTTTGTTTAGGTAATTAGTATATTTTGATACCGCTTTAATCCATGATAATCGCTTTTTATCCCGTGATACTTCTATGTGATCTTTGATATTGTTTAATTATGGCAATGTTTGAATAAGTGATACTTGTTTGAATATCTTAGTTTTAATCCATGATAATGTTTTGTTTAGGTAATGCGCATTAATATAAATTGATATTGTTTTAATCCATGTTTTAATTTATGATAATGTTTTGTATAATACAAGATCAAACAAAACATATGACTAATTAAACAATGATCAAAGATAAAAGCATGATATCATAATCATGTGTGTTGTTTGATCAGTATTATTCAAACAATGACCACAAAAAAAACAATATCACAATAGAAATGATCATAGAATTTGCACACATGCTCGATTTTTATTATAATATGTTTTTGGAATGGTCTCGACGAGACGGTCAAGACCAGATCGCTTTGCCGCTTTCTATGATGATGGATTTTACCCGCTTGAAATCGTCTCTTTAGCTTAAAATGACAATCTTTAATCTTTAATTTTTTTTTTGCAAAACAAGATCACAAATCCTCTAAAACAAGATCACTTGATAAATGTACATCCTTTGTCGTAAATTAAAGCTCTTCCAAGGTATTTGAATCTCTTAAAAGCAAACACATAATTCGAGAAAGAATGCTAAAATAAAGAAAGAAGACCATCAATCATTCTCAAGTTAATGGGAAGTCATGCAAAGGGTTCTCATCTAAAATTATAGACAATATTTCTAATTTTTTCCTTGAATTTGAATATGTTTGAGATTCAATTAGGATATAGATTCTCATTGGATAGATAAGTATAAATTTATAATGTGTTTAAAGGTAGGTAGAAGAATAAATCAGTAGAGAATAAACAAGAGAATACTATTGTTCTTAAAATGTTTCATTAATAGTACAAAATCATAGGTTTAATAAAGATCACAAAAAACAAAGATCACAAAAATAGTATCACAAAAAAATGGTATCACAACAAAACAAGATCACCACTCACAATTAGCGTTTTTTTTTTACAATTAAAAGTATGTTGGTCTTTTAGCTCTAAAATATGACTTTAATTGAATTAAGTTTTGAGCATATGACTTTAGAGCCCATAAGTGTCCAAACAGTGACCGGCCCTGAATTTTTCCTTTATAGTTTGGGTCATTTTCTTATGTTTTGGTTTGGGTCTATGGTTATCACTTAAAAAAAAAAATAAAAAAAAAAATAGTTTTAGAAATTTGGGGGGTCCTGGGCACCCCAAGGACCCCTCCCCTCCTCCTCCCCCACTGGTAATATATGAAGGTAAAATTGTCCAAAATTGTTTCTTCTTTTTAGGGCCTTTTAGAATTAGTATAGATTTATCCTTTTTTAATAGTCAAATGACGGAATGAGATGATGAAGGCTAATTGCGTCCCCGTAACTTATGGTTTTAGGACTATGCAATTAAATGATATTGCAATTGTGCCTATGCATTGGGATGGCACAATTTTCTCCTTTCACAAGAATGATGACTTTTTGAAAGCTAACAAATTTTTTTAAGGTCGAACAAGCAATTAATTCACACATTCTATAATTGCATAGGATGAACTACTAAATTTAGTTATTGTTGACCTCTAAAATTGAATATAACAAATTCTTGACCACCTCTTTACTTGAATGACTAAATATAATCCTCTAAAAAAAGTTGTCTGAGAATTGAGATTTCAATAAGCAAGAATTTGGTTAATGTTTTCAATTGTTCTCTATTTAATTCAAACTATATGTAGGTGTTGCAAGACCTAGAGCTATTTAGTTTTTTTCCTATTTCTGCCACGTGTCGTCCAATCAATGGAAGACTCATAATTCTAAAGGATTCTATCATACATGACAGAAGATCATTGGCTCAGCCGTCATTTTCTCAAGATTTGGTTGTTATTTTCACGTGTGTTCTAGTTGTAAATGATTTGGCCACGTGGAGATTCATACTGTGGTCTCAGAGATATTTTTCTCACCTAGAATCAATAAATGGCGCAAGGACATAGGTTCGTAGTATTCACCGAACACGAGTTTTCGACATGACAAAAATAGATGTTCTTAGACGAGAGTGGTTAGAGGTATGGTCTTCGATTCCTGCATCTTCGTCTATCTTGAGGGATAAACAAAGGTTTAGGTTTGAGCGAACTATTAAGACTTCATTCAATTCATATCTAAGCTAACATTTGCTTCGACTATTTTCGCGAGGTACAACAATAGTCTACAAAGTCCGAATCTTAATATTTATATTGGACTAAGGACTTTTTAGAAGACAACTGTTTTGGAGTCTCGTCTGGGGTCTTTATTAACACGAACTTTTTAAAGCTCCATCTTCGTACAAGCTTCCTCTTTCCTACTCCACATATATGCATAATTACGGTGGAATGTAACAATTAAATTGAAACAAAAAACAAAAAATGGATAATTAATTTGAAATAAATTAAGGTTAGGTGATCAACATAAAACAAATTCATAGACTATTAAATTTAATTACAGTGGAACATTGTAACAATCAAATTGAAACAAAAACGTAAGTTAGATAATCAATTTGAAATAAAGTAAGGTTTAAGTGATCAACATAAAACAAATTCATAACCTAAGTGACCTGTTGCAAAATTTCCCAGGAAATATTTACTCCTCTCAGAGAGGACCCCTCCCGTCCACCTATACTCTCTCACTCCCCCTCATAGAATATAGATACTTCTGAATCGCAATACTCACGGACCCGCATACACACATACGGGATTCATTGGCTCAATCTGTATCAATGGCGTCGTCGGATCTGCTAACAAAGGCAAAAGAGGCGTTCATAGATGACTATTTTGAACTCGCTGTTGACCTCTACTCTCAGGCCATTGCTTTGAGCCCTAACACCGCCGATCTTTTCGCCGACCGTGCTCAGGCCAACATCAAACTCCTAAACTTCACTGGTAAAACCTAAAATTTTAATTAAATCACCCTTTCATAGATTATTGCTTGCTCTGGTATTTTTTGTGTTTCCTTTTTTATTTACTTAAATTTTGACGCTTTTTTGACATCGTAAGAGCATCTCCACCAAGATCTTCAAATCGGTGCAACTTTTACACCAAAATAGTGTAATTTTCACACCATCTTATTGATCTCCAACCGTTTAATCAATGAACAGTATACCTTTTCTTTCCTTATTTTTTTTTACCCATAACTAGTATGCCGCTTAATCAGTGAGATCCGACCGTATGATGTGTTCTAAAATAAAAAATTTGACAACAAAAATAATATCAATAAAAAACCCACAAGAAAAGAATGAAGAAATAACCAAAACAAAAACAAGAAAGAAGAAAACCCAATTTATAGATGATGGATTGAGGCGGTGAGTGGAGCTTGGAGATGACTATTTGAGGTTGTGGTTGAGGTTGAGGTTGAGGTTGAGGTTGAGGGAGAGGGAGAGGAGAGATTGAGGACTTAGCGACCCATGGATATGGTCTTTTTCTTCTTCTTCTTATCATAGCGGAAAAAACCTTGGTCGGTGATTATTTATTTCAAAAATATTTAATTACGTATTCTACTACAACTTAAATTTATGAATTAAAAATTAAATTTAATTACCTAAAATATTGCATTTATTAAATAAAACATTTAACTTCACAAAAAAAAGAGTTACATATAACATAAAACAGTTCAAAAAACAAACATAAAATATACTAATTTTGTAATTTTTTAATTTTAATGAGTAATTTTATTTTAATGTATTCATTAATTATTATTTATTACTCGATTATTATGTTAATAAAAATAATAATAAAATTAAAAGAAACATAAATAAAATTAGACCATAAAATAATAAAAGGATATAAAAAAAGATACAAAAGGAACAACAAAATTTTGTATTGTAAAGGGAAGGGCAAAATTGGAATAATAAAAAACTCTAAATTCTACACCAAATGAACAAATTTTGCGCAGCATGTTCATTTTCACCAAAATGGCGCGCCATTTTGGAGCACGATTGGAGGGGATTGGACGCCATTTTGGCGTGACGCCAAAATGGCGCCCCATTGGAGATGCTCTAAATGGTGGTGGCTAATCGACATGCAATATAAGTACCTTCCTATTATTATTTATTGAATACATTTATTATTGAGGTGTTCAATTTAAAAGGTAAACGTGTAGCCGAGCGGTTGATTACTGATTTTATATTTTAAGGAGGTGTATTTAATCTAAATTTTTAAAGACTCTGATTGACATTTTTCAAGTGACTAATTTTGATAGATTTTATTAACTTTTATTGACTTTTATAGATTTTAATAGACTCCTACACACTTTTATGGATTTTTATAGATTTCATTTTGAAAGATTTTTCTAGACTTTCACATACTTTTATGGACTTTTATAGACTTTGTTTTTTCAGTTATAAATTTTGAATATAAAATTTAATATTCTGCAGTTAAAAAATTGTCGCAAGAGAAAATTTTAATAATAATGTATTTAATTATATTAATATTAATAAATTCATAAAAATCAATGTTCTATTTAATTGCTGCAAGTAAACTACGTCAAATGTTAATGATATAAGGGTAATTTGCGGTCGCCGTCCCCAACTTTTGAACTTTTGGTACTTTTATTCTCATTCTTTATTTTTTGGTACCCATATCCTCAACTTTTCATAATTTGGTGGCTGAAGTCTCCAATTTTTGAACTTTTGACACTTTTATCTTCATTCTTTATTTTTTTGCACCAATATCCTCAACTTTTCTTAATTTGGTGGCTGAAGTTCCTAATTTTTAGACTTTTGTATCATATTTTTTAATTGAAATTTATGAAAAATCTATTTAGAGTCAAATTTTGTGAGTAATTTTGTCTATAAATGTTCATTTATTTAAAAAAAACTTATTTTTAAAAATTTTATGAGAGTTTCTTCCTTTTTTTTGCATCCATATCTTCATTCTTCATTATTTTTGCACCCATATCCTCAAATGGAGCATTAATCAAAATATAGTTTTCTAAATAAAACTATTTATCTGAATAATACAATATTCAAGGGTCAAAAGGTCGAACCAAGGTCGACCCGATTTCAATTAAAATTCAATTTTTTGCACTCATATTCTCATTCTTCATTTTTTTGCACACATATCCCCAAAATGGAGCATTAATCAAAATATAGTTATCTAAATAAAATTATTTATCTGAATAATACAATATTCAAAAAAAGGACTGGCCATCGCCCCCGAAAAAGGTAATGGGTCAAGGGTCAAAAGGTCGAACCAAGGTCGATCCGGTTTTAATTAAAAAATTAAAAATTAATCTAAAAATCTCATAAAAATTTTAAAAATAAGTTTTTTAAATAAACCAATATTTATAGACAATTACTCACAAAACTTGGCTTTAAATAGACTTTTCATAAGTTTCAATTAAAAAATTAAAAAATATGATACAAAAGTTCAAAGATTGAAGACTTCAGCTACCAAATTAAGAAATGTTGAGGATATGGGTATAAAAAAATAAAGTATGAGGATAAAAGTGTCAAACGTTTAAAGATTGGGGACTTCAGCCACCAAATTAAGAAAGGTTGAGGATATGGGTGCAAAAAAATAAAGAATGAGGATAAAAGTGCCAAAAGTTCAAAGATTGGAGACGGCGGCTGCAAATTACCCATGACATAACTCACTCTATTTTTTCTTTTGGGTAAAATTATAAATTTTCAAATGGCTTGTGGATAAATTCAAAAAATTATGGCATGCGACTCATTTTAAAATATTTTCCAACAAAAAAAATTTATTCAGTTTATTATCTCTCTTATTATATTTAATAATCTATAGATAAAACGTCATTAATCACCACAATTGCTTAAATAAATAACCAAAGTACCAATTTAGACGAAGAAAAAAAATACAACCATGTTCATCAAGATAAATATAAAAAACAAGAAAAAAATAAAAATAAAAAATACAATAATAAAAAATAGTTTTTAACTTGATAAAATTCATTAATAAATTGCAATCAACAATTATATAAGAATTTAATTATAAAGTTGAAAAATGGAAAAATGATAAATAAAAAGTGAGAGAGAGAAAATGGTTATGAGAGTATTGAAGAAAAAAAAATTAAATTGTCCCTAAAGGTTCATAGAAGAAAAAAGAAAAAAAAAGGAAAAATAGTTAAGAGAATATTGAAAAAAAATTAATAAATTGAATAGAGATAAAAATATTAAAAGAAGAAATAGAGAAAAAAAAAAGTTAGAAGAATATATTGAAGAGGGAAAAAAATACATTGAAGAAATAGAGAATATTAATCTTGACTCTACAGTTATAGAAAAAATAAGGGAATAAAAGATGTTTTTTCTTCTAAAGTCTTGCAAAGTCTTAGGGTAAATGGGAGAGAAATTGTAATATATTTTATTTATACCTTGTGCTTTAAAGTTAGTATATATAAAATTCTCTATAAAATCATTAAAAGTCATCGATATTTTGAATACCTCTGAATTTCATAGATTTTAAAAAGTCTGAATTGAATATCGCATAACTTTATAAAACTTTTTAAAAGTCTTAAAAAATCTATATTGAATACCCCAAGACTTTTATGGAATTTAAAAAGTCTGAATTGAATACACCTAGACTTTTAAACTCCATAAAAGTCCTATCAAGTCTTAATTGAATACACCCTCCTAAGTGACGTAGTATTTTATCCTTGGCACTCTCCCGCAACATGGTCAGTGACCAGCTTGAGAATGCCAATCCAATCCTGGAATCTAACAGCTTGTTTGAGCTTGAGGCAGATTGAATTCTTACCCCTGGCATGCTCTCCAACGGTGGCTCGTTTGATAATACCAACTTTGAAATTCGACTGCTCATTAGAGATTTAGACGAATGGAATGGCTCATTTGAGATTTTTGGTTTTTGATACTTAATTGAGTCTTGGAATTCCATCTTAAAACATCAAACGTCAATATTGTTGAGAGGACTTACCTTAAACACATTAAAATTGATTGTGGTCTTCACAATCTTTGCATGCTTGAGGCTATCAATGCTAATTTGTTGGAAAGCTTGGGTAGTTTGAATATTTCTTGAAAACATACAGCTATGATTGCTGTATTGTTTGTTGAAGATGTGTTTTTTTTAGAGATATTTGATTATAAATTTGCATGTTGGACAGGGAATTTTCCTGAATAAATCTGTGAAAGTGAATGGAGTTTATTGCTATTGTATCTGCTGAGTTCCAATTTCACTGGAGAGTCTTTTGTGCACATCATAAGATTTTGGTTTTTCTGGTCTATTTAACAATGATTCAATTCTTTTCTGTTTTTTCATACTGTGTTTTACAAAATTTAATTTGTGAGAGGTGGTGGTTATATTATTCAATTTTTGTCGAGCAGAAGCCGTTGCTGATGCGAACAAGGCAATTGAGTTGAACCCCTCAATGGTCAAAGCATATCTGCGTAAGGGGTGAGTTCTTTAGTTAATTTTAGTTGACGGCATTTCATTTATTTTTATTGTTCTTAAATTGTTTGTGATGATGCTAATTCTCATTGCACCCACTCCTTTTCATGTTGCTGCTAGAGCCTTGCAGCATCAATCTCTGCACCTTGGTTTGGTTACTTGACTTTGTCATTCAGTTGGAATAAAATCTGTAGCTGTCCTTACGGAGAATGATTTTATCATAATCAGAGAATCTCCACATATTAAATAATAATATGCTATGTTATGGGTAATGCATATATAAAAAATATGCTGTTGCTGATTACTTCATTTTGTTGGCGATAGCAGTAACTTGGGGATGTATAAGATTGCAATGGTCATTTGGTTTTCTTTCTTGATGAATTTTTGTTTTTTTAGGCTAATAATGGGATCACAGGAGTTGCTTATCTTCATAGTTCAATTCTCTATTTTGCTATTAGTCATCTTTGCCTGATGGTTTGATCTCTTTGTCCGAGGAAGAGACGAAATCAACTTGAATCCAGGACGGCTGCTCGAATTCTTAGTGAAACAATTTATTTCTAATCTCATGCTTGCTTTTTGTGAAAAAATACCATCTGAAGTGGAGGATTCTTCCAAAAAAAAAAAAAACAAGTGGTTGGGTCCATTATTTGATCAAATGATATTGAATGTGTTTCCCATCTCTTCTCGATAAACAAGTGGGCTATTCCTTAGAAAATTGTGCTCAATTTTATATGTGGCTATTCCGCCTAATCTCTTCCTTGGTTGTTGGAAGAATTGCTCTCTGTTGGATCAACACAAATTTCTGCTAATAAATATGAAAAAAAGGAAACTAAATATCATTAAGCTCATGTTTTCTCTTGTTGCCTTTGTCACCAATTCTATTTAGCAGCTGATTATTTTGTGTTTTGCTTACAGCATGGCATGTATCAAGCTTGAAGAATACCAAACTGCTAAGACAGCGTTGGAAACTGGGGCTTCTTTGGCACCGGAAGATTCGAGGTTTATTAATTTGATTAAGGAATGCAATGAGCGCATAGCAGGTTACTTTTTGTTGTCTTTAAGGCGATTGCTTGGGCTTTGGTGCCGTTGTTGTTAAGGAAAATCTTGTTTGTCTTGTGTAGCAATTGAGTTCTAATTTTATTATCACAGTAACCGGGATAAAAGTGATCACTGTCTTTGGTAACAAATTGAAGCTGAATTCTGTTTTGTTTAGTTTTTTTCCTCTCAAAGTATATTTTTGCTGTGGCCATTAATTTTACTTGATTAAATCTTTGTTTTCATACACACAAGTTCAAGTTATTATAACATTTTACATAGCTGTTTGGTTGCATTTAAGTTGTTTTGTTCCGTACTAAGGTTATCTTATTTGTTGCATACTGGTGAACAATTATGGTTTACTTATTTGATAACTTTTGGTTGCTTAAATCAGAGGAAGCCGGAGAAATGCCTAAGCAATTGGTTGATGAAGCACCATCTAGTGTGACTCCTGGATCAGAATCGATGGGTCAAGGTTCTGTGACTCCAATTGATGCTCCGGCAGCGATTGGTTTGTCCAACCGAGGAACTGCGTTGTTATCTTGCAAACTAAAATATAAGTTAATATTCTTTACCCAGTTGGTGTTGGTTCGGATTTCTGTAACTGCAAGCTTAACATTATTTATTTCTGCAATTTTCTTGCTAATTATTAAGAAAATAGGAACGTTCACATTTAGTACACTGATTATTTGTCTTTGCTTTGATATTGATTAGCCAAAACTTGTTTAGCTTTCTACGTATTAAGAATAAAATGGCCAATAGTTCTGCCCTTTGGTAGAAACATTTGAATTGACTGCGAAGTGGAATTGTTTTTGATTCTCTAGATATCAAAGTTAAGATCAGCAATTATATATCACTGTCTAGAGCTCTAGTAATAATCCTCATCTTTTTGTGGAATCTGATGCTTGATCCCGATTGAGTATGCATATTTTAGGGGGAGAACAGCTCGTGATTTAGAGGGGGAAAAAAGAGAAAAACTTCCACCAATCTCTAACCAGAAAAAATAATAAATGAATAACAACATTGTCAGTGCTTGTCTGTATTGGAACTACTGCAAAGTTTGATTTTCTTTAAAACTCCAATCCACATTAACCAGTTAATTATTAATTGGAAGCTGCTAATGATGAGGATGACTGACTATTCTTAGATTCCTCCAGACTCACCAACTGCCAGTGATGGATTTATTGCTTCTTGGCATTTTATTTTGGTGGGATCACACTAGTCATTGGATAAGAAGACTTAAATTCTTATCACTTGATGTTCTTGAGGCATGTTTTCTGTTTACTTTTGTTTTGTCTAATAGTTTGTATTTCAGGCATGAATATTATCAGAAACCAGAAGAAATTGTTGTTACAATATTTGCAAAGCATGTGACAGAAAAGAATATTGTGGTTGACTTCGGTGAGCAAATAGTACGTCCCTACAAATCCATTACTTCTCATTTTGTGTTCAATTTTCAAATGGTTGAGTAACAGTGGCTGACAAATTGCCAACTGATTTTTATCCTGGGTTGCTATACAGCTCAGTGTTACCATCGATCTACCTGGCGAAGAAGCATATCATTTTCAACCTCGGTTATTTGGGAAGGTAGTGCATTAATTATTTAATTTCATGCTCTTGACTGCATTTTTTCACCATACACCATTGTTTGAAGTTTCAATTGAATGTGTTGCTTTGTTCTGTTGAAGAAAACAATTCTTTTTTGTAAGATTTGAATCTTTGTTGGGGATAACTCTTCAAGGACCTCAGTTAGAAGATGTGGATACTTTCCTGTTGTTAAGAGTAGTACAGTTATCTGTTTAGAGCTTGGCTAAGCTTAAAAAAACATAAAAGTACCTTTTTGGAAGCAAGTTTCTGAACTACAAAACCCCACAAAAAAAGTAATCTTTAAAAAGATCGAGCACATTTGGCAAAAAATATATTTGAAAGTAACTTATAAGCTTAGCCAAACATGCTCCTATTGCCTGTCCCTTCTACCCAGGTAGCAGCTGTATGTGAATAGCTTCTGCATTTGGTGATGCATGTTGCTAATTCTTTTTGTTTTTTGATGCTGTAATGTTTGACAAACAGATCATTCCTTCGAAATGTAGATATGAAGTAATGTCTACAAAAGTTGAAATTCGACTTGCAAAAGCTGACGCTGTACACTGGACATCCCTTGAGTTTAGGACAGAATTGTCAGTTGTACAAAGAACGACTGTCTCATCAGGTACTTTTGCTGAAAAAGTAATCCATCCACACCCTGACTACTTTCATGGGCATCATATTGTCATATTTATCTCATAGGATCATGGTTTCAAGATATGAAGCGTGTTTTCTGCTATCTTGTTTTACAGGCAACGAAAGACCCACATACCCTTCGTCGAAACCAAAGAGAGTAGATTGGGATAAATTGGAGGCTCAAGTGAAAAAGGAGGTATATCTGTAAATAAATTCTGTGTTGCCTGTTGTCTACTTCTGAATTCATGTCATATTCAGACTGAGGAATGAGGTGGATCATTATGGGCATGTTTCATTGGCGGTCTTCGTTTCAGGAAAAAGAAGAGAAGCTTGATGGTGATGCAGCTTTGAACAAATTCTTCCGAGACATATATCGAGATGCCGAGAGGACACGAGAAGAGCCATGAGCAAATCTTTTGTAAGATCACTATTCACTACTTATTTTTAATTTTTATAGGGAATTTTATATTTGACATTACAGTAAATTTCTTTTATTTTCTCATCCTCTTACCAATGTTTAAATAGACATTTACGAGGCGTAATGAAAAGAATGTAAAATTGCTACTAATAAATCACAAACCATCTTGAAAATCCATAAAAAAACAAATTAACAAAATAAAAAATCTAACTTGTAACAAACATAAAATAGATCAATAATTCAACTTAGTAATCACAATAATAAAATGTAATTTTCTGCTAGAAACATAAACAACAACCTAGAAGGCTTGAAGTCTAACTCATAATTAGTACCAATATGATCTTTAAGAGAATAATCAACCCCTATTATCCTCATCACTATCAGTTTTTGGTCATTCCTTTTTATTCTCCTCCACTTGCAATGGTTTCTTTCCCTTCCATGCCCCTTCCGTACCTGTGCAAAGGTTGAAACTAGAAAACAAAAAGGCCGTGAAGTTAGAAAAATACCACAAAAAAGATAGGTCAGTAACTAAAAAGCCAGAAAGAGGCAAGATAAATGAACGCGCGTCTAATTGTCTTCGGATGTTATCTGGCGATATTTCTCGAAACAGTGATTCGATTGATGGGATTTCAAGAATTGTTTTTGATCCAATCCATAGGAATCAATAGAAAAGGCAAATATTTTTTCCATCTTGTGTATTTCAAGATTTGCTAATTTCCATATTTCTATTCAATGGTAACCGACCACAGCTTGAGTCACATGGGACAGTGCTATCAACAAATTGGAAAGATGTGGGTTCAAAGAAGGTAATAGGAAGCCCTCCAGATGGCATGGAGCTCAAGAAGTGGGAATACTGAAATCTTCCTGTAATTTTCATGTTTCGTTACACTTTGTGTTACCCTCAGTTACTTGGTTGTCTCGTGCCTGAGTTCCTAATATTTTTGTTCAATCTATGTTCATATTTCATGTAGATACTCCCAATGCAAAATCTTGTTCCATACAAATATTTGTACATTTTTTTGTGATTTTTTTTTTAAAAATTTGAAATGATAATATTTTCATTTGCCATTCATTTTGAAATATGATCTTATCACCTTTATTGGCATGTTAGTCTTTAACTAATATACATATCTATATTCTTGTTTTTCTCAACTCTTAAAATCAATTCGATCCCCCAATTAAATGTGTGTGAAAAGATAGATTGGATTTATCTATGGTTTTCTTGTCTGGTTTATTTTTTGTCCCCAAAATCCGATTTTGTTTTCTTAATTGTAATTCTTTTAACCCAATAGTATTCTTTTTTAAAATTGAATATTTTATGCATACTGTAATGTTTTCCCCGTCTTTGAAAGGGCAAGGCATGCTCAGTTCAATGTATTTCTTTATTTTCCATGTGAATCATATATTTGTAACGATGATTTAATTTTCTCAATTCTAATCTATTAAGCAATTTGCGCCAATCTTTTTGAGTAACATATGTGCAAAATTTCTGGAAGAGAATTATGTTAGTTCTCGTGGTGACAATCTCTATATGCTAAAAAGTAATGAAGTCATTTAAGCTTTATATGAGTGTTTCATTATCATGTGAATTTCATTACACTATTGGTTCCCCACCTAATGTCCTGGTAACAAGTTGATCCCCTTCCTTTTAGAAGGAGCATGTTGGTCTCATAACTTTTATTATAGTTGCACAATTAGTTTCATGGTCGTAAACTACACAAATTTTGTTCAATTTTCCTGCGGTAGTGAAAACATGTTTACTTCGAACATTTAGGTATCAATTTAAGTTGGAAAGCGTTATTTAACTTCATAAAATTAGATATTCAAAAACCATATGATTGTTTTATAGAGAATTTAAATTGTTTTAATTAAAGGACCATCAGGAGTAAGGGCGGTAAATGTCACAAATTGAAACCTTTGGTGTTATTAACAAGAAAACTGTGTGGTTTGTGATTTGGTACGGGTCAACTCAGTCCAAACTCAGTTCGATACATGGATCAATTCATTCATCAGATCATACAAACACAAATTCACCTATAGTAGTTCTTGGAGAATTTTGATTTGATATAGATTCATTTACTCAAATTCAAAGAGAGGGATGCAATTCTTTGGAGGATCAGAAATTATCAGCCCATATCCACCAGCACCAACAGCATCAGGAAACAATGGCCACAAGATGTATATGTTTGCTTTACAGAGAATGGAATCGAAACCTTAAAACCCTCAAGCTTATGCCTGGCCTCCTCTTTTCTCTCAAATCCTTAACCCCCAAAATGGATCCTACTGGGTACTGTTTTTCTTTCCTATTCGATCTTGACAAGATTTAAATGACACCAGGTGTTAAACGATAAGTAGAAAAGACTGAAATAGAAAAAAAACAAAGGACAAATAAAAGAAAAAAATGGCCTTTCTTTCCCAAAATCCCACCGCAACCGCTGAGACCCCTCATCGCCGCTGCTAAGCTCATACGAGTCATACAGCACCACCACCAAATCAGTGCAATACCCATTCACGCCACCTCCACCACCGACGTAAAAATCACAACACACAGCGGCCTCCACAAAGAAGATCCGATAAGGTCCGAAAGCCTTTTTGGACCTGAGAGCCAGAATGATGGCGTCTGTTATCAGATTGCTGTTACCAGTAAGCCACCAGCTGGGGCGTAGAGTTGGTCACCGCCTTTGTCAGTTAACTTAATGGTAAAAAATGGCGTGGCGCATTCTGATATGGTACTGTGGGAAAAGTCGAAGCCATCACTGTAATTCCTAAAGCAGAAACCAGTGACATTTATCCAGTGGATGTACTCTTTTTGGTATAAGTTTTTTGTTGTTCCTTATTTGTTTATTTTCTGAAAATTAAAGTGGGATTTAGGTCTGGTTTGATGAGAGATTATAAACTAGTTTATAAACCAATATTTGGTTTATTTGACCAATATTAGTTTATTTGAGTTGAAATTGTTGACTTTTCATGTTAAAAGTGGGTTGAAAAGTCAAAAATGACGGCTGAAAAAAACCAAAATGGATTTTTAAGTCCTATCAAACAAGCTACTTATTCTTCTATTTTTATTTTATTTTTTCATTTTTCATTGATTTCTGTATTTTCAGTTGGATTTTTTTGTTCTTTGATTCGGGTTTATGAAAGTTCAAATTTTGTTGAAAAGTCAATTTTTTAATTTTATTTTTGCTGTTATATATATTACCAATTTGTTTTTGACGTAGTTGCTTTGCGATTAATTTTTTATGCACGGCAAGTTGTTGGCGGAGGCGGAAGAGGATGGAGTTAAATGTTTCAATAATTATTAAACTTTTAGTCGCGTTTTCGATTACTCACTGAACTTTGAAAAATTACGCTCTGTTAATCATGTCTCACGATTTTGTAACTGCCAATTGACGAAAACATACACGTGATTGACGGAATACCCATGTGGCACGAGTTAAATGTTTCAATAATCACTGAACTTTTAGTCATGTTTTCGATCATTCATTGAACTTTCAAAATGTTGATGTGTGGTTGCTGAATTTTAGAGAGTTATGCTTTATTAATCACTCATTACGATTTAGTAACTGTCAATGGACAAAAGCGCACACGTGGCTGACGGGAACGCTCATGTAGCACACATTGGAGGTTAATTTTGCCAACCAATTGAAGTTGCTCATTTATGTCATCAAATTACTTTTTCCAAATGTGATTTATCCAAGAGAAAAGTATATTCTTTTCCTATATTCCTATATTGAAATCCGTCAAAGTCTATTTTTCTAAATTCAATTACCTAATCCTAACCTATTTTTCCTATGACAAAACAACAGTGCTACCCCACAAATTAACCTAATCGAAGATCACAACTCTATATAGAAATCAACTTCATCATCAGACGCATAATTATTAAGTAATTCTTCAAAACATGGATACTCTAATTTATCTAATTTATTGTCAACTTCTCCGTCCCCTTCAAATACTCGATCTTCAACTCCCGTTTCAATACCTTTTGTAACATTTTGATCATCATCATCATCCCCAGATTCATTATCAGAATCAAATGAAGTATGGATCCTCTTCCAAATCTGAGAACACAAACAAAAGAAAAAGCAGTTGCTAAAAGATATCCAATATGGTCAAAATATATATTTGTTGATGTGAGATACATATTATAACATATGGCATGCAACATGAAATTCATCATAAAAAAGTAAAAGATATATATATATATATATATATTATATATATATATATATATATATTAGGTTTCTTAGAGAAAAGAAGAACTACATACATATAGATTTTTGGGTACATAATACCAAAAAAAAAAAAAAAACACTAATTGACATTACCTTCATGTGCGACATTATTGATTTCTAAACGGAGTAGTGATTCTCAATTATGCTAGTTTGTAGGGTAGTGATGCCATTTTGTTGTGGGTGAAAATGGGTTTGGGTTAGGGTTAGGGTTAGGGTTAGGGATCAAATTTGGGGGAATAGACTTTGAAAGATTTCAATTTGGGAAAAGAATATACGTTTCTCATATCTAAATCGTATTTTGAAAAAGCGCTTTGATGACATAGATGTACAGCTTCGATTGGTTGGCTGAATTTATTCTTAAATGTGTGCCACGTAGGTGTTTCATTAGCCACGTGAGCGCTTCTATCCATTGACAGTTACGAAATCATGATGAGTAATTAAGGAATCGTTATTTTCTAAAGTTGAGTGATCACGCATCAATATTTGAAAGTTCAGTGAGTAATCGAAGATACGAATAAAAGTTCAGTCGTTACTGAAACATTTAACTTGTGCCACGTGGACATTTCGTCAACCACGTGTATGTATCTATTAATTGGTAGTTACGGAATTGTGAGGAATGATTAACGGAGAGTAACTTTCCAAAGTTCAGTGAGTAGATAACATTTGAAAGTTCAATGAGTGATCGAATACGCAATTAAAAGTTCACTGATTATATTGAAACATTAAACTCAAGAAGATAAGCTTTTTTTGTTTTTTGTTTTTAATTTTTAATTTTTAATTTTTATTTATTTTTTCTTAATTAAGTTGAAGAGCAATTTTGTCTTTTAACACCTACTCAATGTAAAATTTGGACGAAACCATTATTGGGGATGACAGCTGCTAATTTTTTAGAGGTCGAGAGGTGCAAAGAATTATAGGTTAGGAATAAAAATGCACAAGACGTTAAGGATTGGAGATGATATTTGCAAATTAACCTAGGACTCACAATCTTTTGTTATTCTAATTTACTTCTAGTTTAAACTTTTAAATGAAATTATTTGTAAGGCATTAAGTTCAAGTTTGGCTGTTGTTCCACATATGAAATTTGACAGAGTCAGGAAGCTCGTTTTTGTGTTATACAGGCAGGCATGCGCTGTAATAAGCTTAAGATTCTTGGCAATATTTACTTTTTTGTGAAATATTTTGATTCTGTTCATTTCTGCATATGTGGAAAGTTCTATTTGGATTGATTGTTGCATTAATTTTGGGTCTTATTAGTTGTATGATGGTGACCCAAGAACAGGAGCTTATAAACTTTGTGCGGTGAAGCGGATTTGGTGGGGTGTGGGTGGGGTGGGGTGGGGTGGGGTGGGGTGCGGTGGTGGGGGACCGAACTGTATAATCCGAGTCCGCCTCGAAAAAAGTCGTTTTTTATAGTGTAAAACAGCCCGTGTAAATTTTTTTTTAATGACAACCCAGGCTAAAAAAAATTCCTGCCACTGGGTATGTACCATGTTGTCTGTTTACCCAACTCATTTGTGAATTTAACTTGGAATTCTCTTCCTCAAGTTTAAAGTTTTCTTAGAGTCTCTTTCTCTCTGTCTGTGTGTCCCTCGTACAGAATGGAAACTATCGTTCTCTATCCATCCCCGGGCATGGGGCATCTGATTTCCATGGTGGAGCTTGGGAAGTTCATACTCAAACACCATCCTTCCTTCACCATTGCTATCCTCATAGTTCCTCCATCATTCAACACTGGCTCGACCGCCTCCTATATAGACCGAGTTTCTGCTGCCACCAAGTCCATCACCTTCCACCACTTACCAACTATTTCTCTTGAACTTGACTCTTTCTCCTCCATGGAAGCTCTTATTTTCGAGGCCATTCGCCTAAGCAACCCTCATGTCCACCAAGCCCTTCAACACATCTCTCTCACCACCACCATCACCGCCCTCATAATCGACTTCTTTTGCACCCCGGCGATCTCCATTTCCACCAAACTCGGAATCCCCACCTATTATTTTTTTACTTCCGGCATCTCTTCTCTTGCTTTTTTCTTGTACTTACCCGTAATACATCGGAACACCGTTAAAAGTTTCAAAGATCTGAATTCACTTGTAGATATTCCGGGATTACCACCAATACCATCTTCGGATGTGGCAAAACCTATTCTTGATCGAACCTCCACTGAGTACGCATGCTTTCTAGATTTCTCTCTTCATTTGCCAAAGTCAGCTGGAGTAATTGTAAACTCATTCAACTCCCTCGAACCAAAAACTCTGAAAGCAATATCTGAAGGATCTTGCAATCCTGATGGCGCTACACCTCCTGTTTTCTGTGTAGGACCATTGTTGGCAACTGAAGATCAACAAAGTGGAACTGTTGGAGTGCATGAATGTTTGAAATGGCTCGATTTGCAGCCTTGCCAAAGTGTCGTGTTCTTGTGTTTTGGGAGTCTGGGTTTGTTTTCCGATAAGCAGTTGAGAGAAATAGCAATTGGGTTGGAGAGAAGTGAGCAAAGGTTCTTGTGGGTGGTGCGCTCTCCACCCTCTGAGGACAAGAGTAAGCGCTTTCTAGCTCCTCCCGAACCCGATTTGGATTCACTACTTCCTATTGGATTCTTAGATCGAACAAAGGACTTGGGTTTCGTGGTGAAGTCGTGGGCCCCACAAGTAGAGGTGTTGAATCATAAATCTATTGGTGGGTTCGTAACGCATTGTGGTTGGAACTCGGTGTTGGAAGCAGTGTGCGCGGGTGTCCCCATGGTGGCGTGGCCACTTTATGCTGAGCAAAAGTTCAACAGGGTGATATTGGTTGAAGACTTGAAGTTGGCTTTGCGAATTAACGAATCAGAGGACGGGTTTGTCACTGC
Organism: Forsythia suspensa; assembly: GCA_023638005.1. Taxonomy (NCBI): domain Eukaryota; kingdom Viridiplantae; phylum Streptophyta; class Magnoliopsida; order Lamiales; family Oleaceae; genus Forsythia; species Forsythia suspensa. Next base: position 51,644,553 of record CM042666.1, read on the forward strand.
TGAGGAGGTCGAGAGTCGAGTCAGAGAGTTGATGGACTCAGACGAAGGTGAGTCACTTAGAAAGCTCGCCAAAGAAAAGGAGGCGGAGGCAAAGGCAGCTATAAGTGAAGGTGGTTCCTCCATTGTGGACTTGGCCAAGTTAGTCGAGTCATGGAAATTGCATTGATTATCGATAAAGTGATGCTGGAAACTGTCCGTTGATTGAGTTCTTGAATCTCTGATCTTGCAAGATTTGGCATGCATTATATATTTTATATTGCTATGAAAAATTTTAGTTATAAAATGCGAAATGTGTGGAAGATGATATATTAGTTCTTACCAAACTATCTTGTCTAAAAGTTATAATTAATAATTTCTTTATTTCTTTAACGTGTCCCTAACGTTTAGACTAAATTTACTTATGTTTAATCCAAAGTTGGACGCCGATTTTTCTTGTGAATGTGTAGGGTTGATAATAGGAGTCACGACCTTTTGTTATTTTGATATACGACTAGATTAAATATTTAGATGAAAAATGATTCAATTAATATATTTAATATCAGAGTAGACAAAAGGTCGTGGGTTTAGTTCTATTTATGAAAATTATAACAATAGCAATTATCGATTAACCGTAGTCCCGGCGTATGTTTATTCATTCAGCAAGCTGGTATCGTCCATATTCCGGCCTTCTGGTTTATTAGCCATTGAGTTTTAATTTTATCTATTTTCAGATTATTTTGGAGTCTTGCTCATATGATGGTGACACAAGAACTGCAATTTTTCTACTTCTGGTGGGGTTTGTGGGATCGGCTATGTTATATAAAAGATGAAATTAGTCAAATTGTATTTATCTGTTTAACACGTCTTTTACGTGCCGTGTAGCAAAGTAGATAAAAGATTTTAAATTCAAGCATTGTTGTAATTCCATTTATGAAAATTGACGTGTGTGTAGTGTCAAAATTAATTCAATCTATACGTACAAAAATGTATTGAAGGTCAAATTTAAAATAAATAAATTTATTATCCCTCAAGATATTTATTCTTATCATTATCGTGTGGTTGGCAATAGAAGTGAAATGCACACCGTTCTATGCCAAATTTCTACCCCACATATAAGAGGTTAGCCATTTTAAAACAAAAAAGTTAAACCCAACCTTGAAGACCTTCACCGACCTTGCCTTATGTTTTTGGTGGAGGAGGTAAATCGCGGAGGATGTCTTCCGTAGGCAGGGGATGGAGAGTTTATGGATGTTTGGCTCATTAACCATATTAACTAACTCCCACTGACAGACAGAAAGACAAATCTAATATTTCGGTGATTCGAACCACGCACCTCACCGCTACCGGCTGCGCCTTATCCACCATCCCTCTTTTTCACTGGAGATATGCCCTGGGGGCAGGTTAGCCATTTTAAGGACCGAGGGTTGGGGTTGTCTAATAGCAAATTTTAATTGAATTATAACTATTTAAACATTTGAATAAAAAAGATTATCTCATAATACAGTCACAAAATTACGTGCAATGGACGTGTTTATATTAATTATATTGTTTTAAAAAATTTGTCTAAACAGCACCTAGTCATAAAATTTGGTCTCCATACTTAGCCACGCATCGCATTTGTCTCATCCTCGCTTATGCTCTAAAACTTTAAGCTCATGCTTTACACTTTTAAAATACTGATTAGTTAGATGGAAAAAAAGTTAGCAAAGATGATGATCCTCTTTATTTTTTTTTAATTATTTATTTTAGAACCGACAATTTGCCATTGTTATAAAAAGAGATAGAAGTTCACACGCAAAAATAATGGTCTTTTTGGATGGAACCGTCCAAAACGATCATTTGCATATTTAAGGGCATAGATTGGATACCTCTCCACCAAAAATAAAAAAATAAGTACCATTTTCGTCAAAATCTTGAGAAAATTAAATTTTGGGCAAAAGAAGCAACTCAAATTTATCATGCTTTTAGATTAAAACCATGGGAATTTGGCACAAATAGTTCTTAACATTTGTTCTCAATATAGAAATGCTCGCTAACGTTTGTTTTATGGTAAAGAAGTCTCTAACCTATGTGTTTTGGTACGTAATTAGTTCTTATTTGATGAAAAAGACAAATATGCCCTTGGGTTAAGGACCAATTGTGTACAAAAACATATAAGTTATGGATTTTTGTGTCAAAAAATAAACGTTAGACATCATTTCCACACTGAGAGCAAATATTAGAGATCATTTGTGCCAATCTCCCTTAGATCATATGTCGATGTTGCTTTGGGAAATAAATTATTGGTTTTACTCAAATTATAATCCACGTGTCAACTTAAATTGTGGATCATTTAATATTTGTAAATCATTTGATTGTTTAGTAAATATAACGATGGATTAAACACAACACAACACAAATTAACAATTCAATAAAAGTAAAAACTCTATATTTACCTAAACAAGGTTTAAGACTTTCAAAATAATCCTCTTTTAATGTGAAAGTGAACCATGACCATCTTTTTTAAAATACATTTTTTATATAGACTAAATGTTTAATTGAAGTTTATTAAAACTATCAGTGCATATTAGTTTTTTGTTAAAAATAAGGGATCAACTATGTTGGGAAAATAGGTTAATCGAATGGATATTATAATTCAAGAAAATATAAGGCTCAGATTATACCTGACCAACTCCACAAATAACTCCAAATAAATGTAGGACAAAAGAAGAAAACCAATCTTCCTAAGAAACAAGTCTGCCGAATTTTATTCACTTAAGAATAAAGTGGGCACTCAAGAAGGCAGCTGTTGGAAAACATATTGGATTACTAAACAACGATAAAGTGGGCACTCAAAAAGGTGTACGGATTAAACATATTGAATTACTGAACAACGATAAAAAAAAGTATGTTAAATATTCATTCTAAGTGATCAAATAAATCTTTCAATATATTTAGACTAACATATTGTGAAATGGACTAAATAATTATCTTCAATCTTGAACTAAAATCCTATGAAGATATAACATGTCTAATTAATCATTATAGCCACGGTTTTATTTGAGATCTTAATTTGATTGCAAAAACAACACAAATAAAGTTCAGATTAATAATGTCCAAACTCTACAAATATTAACTCCAATGTTGAAGGAGAAGAAGAAGACTGGTTTCACTTCATTGGAATTATTCACCAAGGAATAAGAAAAATGAATGGTGGCTGAAAATTCACTTAGAAATATAAGGAGGCTCAAGTTCTGTATTGGTTTTGCTGCTTAAATGCTCTCTGTTGAAATTCAATTGAGAATGGGAATGAATGCATGTGTTGGTTCGGCTGCAGTAACCAAAGGACCTTATATATAAAATATAAAATATATGATATAATAATAGAGAAATTGTCGACAAATCATTCACAAACCTTTCTCACTATTTTGGTGAGCAACAATAGTGAATTCACAGTTATTTTGTGTTCATCATCTTTCCAATCATGTAAAAGATAAAAATTTTAAACTTTAACAGCATGCTATTATTATCAGATAATGATGGTGATACTCAGAAGTATTGAGCATTCCCTGGATTGCAAAATTTTGAAAACAATTATTTATTGAATGTTATTTTGTAGATGTATTTAGTTTTCAAACTATCTTAATATTTCAATATCAGAAGTCTTTATTATATTAATATAACAAGCACATTAGTATCAATATCTATTTAAATAAGGACAATATTACATACACTCAAAATAGAAAATTTCAATCCTACAGAAGAATAGTATCATAATAAAATTATCTAAATAAAATAGTATTATAGAAAACAGCATCAGAAGCACATTTGTATCAATATCATAATAACAATATTATAGATTATTGTATGTTTAAAGATAGTAAAACATAACAGTATTAGAAATACATTATTATCAAGCACATGCTTAAGTAAGCACAAATATTATGTTTTAACAAAAATCATAGCACAGTATCTTAATAAAACGGTATCATAGATAAAAATATCTTAATATATCATTATTATACATGACAGTATCTTAATAAAATAGTATCACATACACAAACCACAACCCAATATAAGAACGATATCATAAATTGTTACAATATCAAGCATTTTGAAAATAATATCAATGATCTTGTACTACTAATTGATTATTTTGAAACAATATCATTACTTCAACCATAAAATATTTTAATGTTGAATGTGTGTTTGTTTTGTAGAGTTTAAAAGTAATTTTATTTTATTTTAGATTTTTAAAAAGTTGGTAAAACGTATGGTTGAAAAATTGATAAAATTTGTAAATCCTATGAAATATGTAGTTGAAAATAAGTTTGAAAAAAATAGATTTAATAAAGTTGGTTAAACATGCTATAATGTAACAAAAACTAGTGTACAATATTAAAAGTAAAACAATATCGAGTATTTTTATAAAACAATATCATAGAAAATAATATCTTAATAAAACAGTATCATAGAAAACAACATCATAATAATACAAGTGCGTGTTTGAGTTAGTGATTTTTGCAATTGTAAGGGCATGTTGGTCTTCTAGCACTGAAATATGATTTTAATTGAATTAAGTTTGGGCTACATGACTTTGGAGCCCATGGACACATGATGAGTGACATGTCCTGGATTTTGTCAATAATATATTATTTAATATATTATAACTGCAAAATCTAGTTGCCAAATTTTAAAACGAGTCAACCACAGTGGACAACTGATAAACGACCACAATGTTCGTTAAATATTTCAAGTGGCCCAATAAATTCTTCAATACATTTGAACTGACACACTGTAGAGTGGACTATCAATTATCTTCAATTTTAAATTCAAAGTCTATGAAAATATAACGAGTCCGATTAATTATGATAATTTTAAATTTATTTGAGATCACAAAAATTCCCAACAAGCTAAAATAACTTGATTCGCTAATCAGGATAGTCAAGCTTAGTTATTGACCGACTGTACATCTATTTGGTCAAATTTTCACGGAAGAAAATACAACAATAACTTTAGGGGGGTGTCCTCAACTCAGATTTTAATAAATTTCTTAATATTTATAAATTCTTATAAATTTCATAGAATTTAATAGAATTTGACAGATTTGATAAGATTTTAATAGATTTCTATATTATAGATTTTAATAGATTCTCATGGATTTCATTGAATTTGTGGTGTTTTTATTAAAAATTATATTTTCATCTCTTCAATTGTGTCAACTATAAATTTTGAAAAAACTTTAAAATTTCATCATAACATTTCAAGTCTATTTTTTTTTTCAAACCAAATTATGTCTTAACGAGAAACTTGATCTAAAATTAATGTTGACGAGTAAATTCACCGTAAAAGCACAAAATTTTCTTTTTATAAAAAAAACTACTACTAGCAAAAAAAAAAAAATGACAATTAATTCATGATATATTGATACATATAATTTACATTTTAAATATTAAAATGAGTATCGAGACATTTTAACTTTTAAAGATTTCTAAATTATAAAGGTGAATGGAGTTCGTATTTGTGATTTTTTTAAACTATAACCACTCATTGCGCATAAACGGATTTTTTTTTTTTTTAAAAGCTAAGAAAATAGTATAATGTCTCACTAGATCACTAAAAAAATAGCATTGTGATTAAAAAATAAAATCCATAACATTATTGTACATTAAAAGAAACTTCTAACTTTGTCATTTTAAACAAAAAATTAATGAAGTTGGAAATATGGGCAGTGTTTTGAGAAAAACGAAATAAAGACGTGAATAATTACAAATTGGTACAAAAGAGTTTCAATAAAATTTTATGTGAAATGTGAGAGGTTTGTGAGATAAAGAAAAAAAAATCAATTGATACAAAAAAGAGTTTCAACAAAATCGTATGTGAAAAGTGAGAGGTTAGAGAGAGAGAGAGAAATCAATTGAAATTTTGAGGTTTGGAACAAGAATTGTTAAAAATTTTAGTAGTTATAATTATAGTTCTAAATCTATTGAAATATGTCAAAATCCATCAATTAATGAAATTTTTAGAAATTCAAGTAGTTATTGGGACACCTGTAGATTTCTAAAGAATCTATTTAAATCTAAGTTGTGACACCTAAATTTCAAATGAAATCTATTAAAATCTGAGTTGGGACACTTAAATTTATGTGAATTTTTCAAATCCATTCAAATCTGAAATTGAGAACACCCTCCTTAATATCTTCACAAGAAACAAAGTTTTTCAACAAAATAGACGTAGTATGCATTTTAAAATTAGTACATTGTATAGGTTGTTTTCTAAAAAAAAATAATGTAAAGATCATATTATTATTTTTCTCTATTTGTTCTTCTAAAAAAAATCCTCTAAATCAAAGTACTCACTTTGTGTTCATTTTAATTTGAAGATTAATTCAAAAAAATACTACTAAAAATTTTGGACTCATGTTTTTTAAGCTTCATTACGAGCATGCTTGGCTACCCTAAAAAATAATATAGTTTTAAGTAATTATTTTGTCAAATATGATTAGACAACTTACTTTTTTTCTTACTTTTAAATTAAAATAGTAACTATTTTTTAAGTAATTTTTAACTATATATATTTTAACTTTTATTAATAAAAATTATTTATTTTAAAATTTACAATTCTATCAATTTTAAACTTAGCGAAACATGCAATACGTCAATTGATTTAAATTATTTTAATTTCAATAAGAGGAAAAAGAGAAGTTGTTAACTCCCTTTATCCTCTATTTCTTTATTTGCTTAAAAAAGAAAGATCCAAGTGGCGCTCATAATGTCAATGAAAACAGCCATTTACGTAAGAAAAAGAACGAACCTTATCTATATTTCAATACAGCAAAAATAATCGAATCTATTGTCCCATATATCTGTATCATGTCGAGCTGGTACAATTTGCTTTTGAGATGGTCGATTCATGCTCGCTACTCGATCTAAAATTATCATAACTTAGCACAGCCATGGCCATGATTAGCCAACCCAGATTATTTACTTTTCTTATAGTTCAATTCATCAGTTCTCGCTTTAATCTTCAAAATATGCTTGAGTTGACCCACTGAAGTATTTCTCCACAACAAGGCCAAGGCTGTGATGAGTCTACTGGCTTCATTACAAGTTTGCTCTTTCATTTTAGGTGTTCGCATAAGTTCATTTACAATCTAACTCGACACGGCTCAACTATAAAGATTGACTTACCCACGACCGTGCAGTCGTGCTTTTCACGTGTTGGGCCGCTCTATATATATATTGCACCGTATATGCGTTCAACTCTGATTCTTTCTTGCTATAACGATGAGTTCATCTACCATGGCTGACACCATTGTACTGTATCCCTCTCCTGGAATTGGCCACCTGATTTCCATGGTGGAGCTCGGGAAGCTCCTCCTTAAGCATCGCCCTTCGTTCTCCATAACTATCTTTATCACCACCGCTCCATACACCACCGGCGCTACCGCACCCTACATAAACCACGTCGCTTCCACCACTTCTTCCATCACTTTCCACCACTTCCCTACCGTCGCTCTTCCTCCCACCTCCACCTCGACCTCGCCCGTTCCTTTCGAAGAACTCGCCTTCGAAATCCCCCGCCTCAACAACCCTTACTTGTACCAAGCCCTTCAGAATATTTCCCAGAAATCAAATCTCGTCGCCTTTTTCATAGATTTCTTCTGTAATTCTGCATATGAAGTCTCTTCAAAACTTGGAATTCCCACTTATTATTTCTATACTTCTGGTGCTTCTGCGCTTTGCATTTTCTTGTCTATTCCAACTCTTCATGAAACCATTTCTAAGAACATCAAAGATCTACATGATTATATAAAAATTCCAGGTACCCCACCAATTTATTCTCAAGATCTTCCAAAAGTTCTGTTCGATCGCGATAGTAGAGTATACAAAATGTTTTTGGAAACTGCTATACGGAAGGGAAAATCATCTGGGATCCTGGTAAATTCTTTTGAAGCTCTTGAATCAAGAGCAGTTAAAGCATTATCTGATGGTTTATGCATTCCAAATGCACCAACGCCGCCTATATACTGTATTGGCCCTCTGATAGCAAGCAATGATAGAGGCAGTAAAAGTGATGAACATGAGTGTATGAGTTGGTTAAGTTTACAGCGCAGTAAAAGTGTTGTTTTCCTGTGTTTTGGCAGTATGGGGTTGTTCACGGCGGAGCAGCTGGCGGAGATGGCTGCGGGGTTGGAAAATAGCGGCCACAGGTTTCTTTGGGTGGTGCGTAATCCACCCACGGATGATGAAACCAAGCCTATTTTAGCACCAGCTGAGCCAGACTTGGATGCATTATTGCCAGGTCTTGTTAACTATCTTGTGTAAAAGTTGATTTTGCTTATTTTTTTTAAGTATTTATAAACGGTGGATTCAATAAAATGTGTAAATAATAAGTTAGTAGTAAGTTGTAGTTCTTACGAAATGTATTGATAAAAAATATGTTTGACTATTTTGACCTATTTAAATTATAATTTAAAATTTGACAAACATAGATTTAATAATTTTTATCAAAATTCGTTAAATTTTAACAAAATCAAACATGTTAATTGTTGAAGTGATGTGATGCATATTAAGAGCTGGTTTGATGTAGATTATAAACTAGTTTATTTGACCAAAAATATTTTAATTGACCAAAAATTTTGTCTTTTTAACATGATATTTTTGAGAATTCTTGGTCAAATAAACTATTTGAGTCAAATAAACTAGTTTATAATCCATACCAAACGAATACTAAATTTAAATATTGTATTGAACATGTAGGTCGAGATCATTTTTTCTCGGCAAAATGATAGTACATGCATAATATTTAGTAAGTTGGTGGGGGCTTGGGGGCCTATTTTTGTAAATGGGGACGGGAGATTTGAACTCAAGTTTTTGTTTTTGTCTGTACTATGTTAAAATTCCATTTGTCTTCAGCAGGTTTCTTGGAAAGAACTAAAGATAAGGGGCTCGTGGTGAAGTCATGGGCGCCACAAGTGGAGGTGCTGAGTCATGACTCTGTGGGGGGATTCGTGACTCACTGTGGGTGGAACTCAGTTCTGGAGGCTATTTGTGCTGGTGTGCCAATGTTGGCCTGGCCACTGTATGCAGAGCAAAGGATGAATAGGGTTTTCATGGTGGAGGAAATGAAGGTGGCACTGGGTTTGACCGAGTCTGACGATGGGTTCGTGACAGCTGCTGAGTTGGAGAAGCGAGTCAGAGAGTTGATGGACTCGGAGAATGGGAAAGCAGTGAGGGATCAGGTCACGGCTATGAGAAATTGCGCCAAGGCTGCAATCCAAGATGGTGGCTCATCTCATGTAGCCTTTGAAAAGCTCGTCGAGTCGTGGACGAAGGGCTAAGTCTTAACGGATTGTAATTGACACTTCTATTACATCGTGTGATTCGTGTCTAGTTCAACAATTATTTGTGATTTAATAGAATCGTATCAAAATGTTTTAATGTGATTGTTGAGAATGATATTAGAATGTAAAATATTTAACGCATCTATCGATCTATAACATATTATTGAATTTTAAAATAAGTGTTATGATGTTCTTATTATCAATATTGATATTTTAATATTAGATCCTGATGTTCAATAGTAATAAACATTAAGTACAAATTTGATATAGAGTATAGTATAGAACCAAATAATAATATAATAAAACACGATTGTGGCATTTTTTGTCCTTTTTAATACCATCTAGTCATATTCAATCTTCCACATACAAAATATATCATAACCAATGTTTGATGTGCAGAATTAATAGAACTCGTCAGTATGATGCACAAGTTTTCACTTTTTTTTTTTTTTTAGAGTGCGTTTGATAGAGATTATAAATAGTTTATAAACTAAAAGTAGTTTATTTGAGTTGAAATTGTTGACTTTTCATGTTAAAAATGGGTTGAAAAGTCAAAAATTACGACTGAAAAAAATCAAAAACAGTTTTTAATCTAAACCAAACACAAACTTAATATGGTACACAGTACTACTGAAATGAATGCACTAGATTTTGGTTTTCTTTTTTATCTTTTTTATCTTTAATATGTAAAGTGTTGTTAAATCTATGTTAATTAACGTCTCATAATCATAAAGTAACAACAATAACTGAACATTATAATAAGTAAAATTTTAATTTTTTTAATACATGCATCGATCTACCCATTAAATAAGCTATAAGATTTCAATTTTTATTACAATAATTCAATGTTGGAATCCCATTTACGCGTGTCATTCTTCTATTGGTTTTCTAAATTGTTTATTAAGAGACAACATAACTATGGGATTTTGGCGCAAAAGGTCCCTAACGTATGTATTCAGTGCGGTTTTGGTCCCTAATCTTTCATTTTTGGCTAAAAAATTCCTAACCTATGCATTTAGTTGCAAAATTGGTCCCTATGTACGGAATCCGTCCAATTGTGCCGTTAGCCATTAATTTGTTTTGGGATTTTGGCTCAAATTGTCCCTAACCTTTACCCTTAATGTGGAATTGGTCCCTAAACGTTTATTTTTGATATACATGTCACTAACCTATGTGTTTTAGTGAGAAATTGGTCCTATGGGATGAAAATGACAAATATGCCATTAGTTAAATAAAAAAAATTGTATGTGGATTTCTAATCATTACAAAAATGTGCAATTAAGTCCAATACTTTTATTTTTTATAAAAAATTAAGGAAAACTAATGAGTTTTTTTTTTTTTTTGAGAATTAACACTTTTGTAATAAACATGTCAAATAAAATTATTATTTTTATTATTAAGTAATTATATTATTTAAAATATGAACTTTTATTTTATTGTATTATAAAAAAATAATTTTGTCACAAACCTGATATACAAATACTTTTATTTAATCGAGTTATATGTTTATTAACTACAAATATTAGAGATCCAACTATATTTTTCATATTTTAATTTATCGTTTTATTTTCGATCAAAAATAAAACACATAATATGTAAATTAACTTTTATTAGTATTTTTATGTTAAATACTAATAAAATAAAATCTGGTAAATAAAAATACTAATTTTTATCAATCACTACCACCTGTCATCATGCCACTGCCAAATTATTAAATTTGGTAAATAAGATAATTTGAAACTTGGTAAATAAAATAATTTGGAACGTGAGCATTCAAAAAAAAAAAAAAAAAACTCAGTAGTATGTACATACTCCAGTGAGAAAATTATATACCCACAATCACACGACAGTCAAATAGAAATAAAATTTGTATTACATTTTTATTAAATAAAAATTATTACATAACTTGAATTAATCTTATTACATTTTTATTTAATATAAAAATACTAATAAAAGTTAATTTACACATTATGTGTTTTATTTTTGTACGAAAATAAAACGATAAATTAAAATATGAAGAATATAGTTGGATTTCTAATATTTGTAGTTAATAAACATATAACTGAATTAAATAAAAGTATTTGTACATCAAGTTTGGAACAAAGTTATTTTTTTATACAACAATAAAATAAAATTTTAAATTTTAAATACTATAATTACTTAATAATAAAAATAATAATTTTATTTGACATGTTTATTACTAAAGTGTTAATTTTTTTAAAAAAAAATCATTAATTTTCTTTAATTTTTTATAAAAAATAAAAGTAGTGGACCTATTTGCACATTTTGTAATGATTTATAAATCTACATACAATTTCTTCTAATTAACTAAGGGCATATTTGTTTTTTTTCATCCCATAAGGACCAATTTCACATCAAAACACATAAGTTAGGGACATCTATGCAAAAAATAAACGTTAGGGACCAATTCCACACTAAGGGTAAATGTTATAGATCATTTGCGCCAAAATTTCAAAACAAATTAATGGCTAACGGCACAATTGGACGGATTCCGTTCATAGGACCAGTTTTGCAATCAAATGTATAGGTTAGGAACTTCATAGCCAAAAATGAAATGTTAGGGACTAAAATCGCACTGAGTGCATACGTTAGGGACTATTTGCGCCAAAATCCCTATAACAATTGAAAAAGATAGACGGTATAATAAAATAAAATAAAAATTATCTTAATTTACCAAATATATACTATAAATGAAGAGGGTACAATGACATTTTCAATTTTTGTGAATATAAAAATGTATTAATAATTAATATTAAATAGAGATTTAATCACCCTATGGAATTCGGTACTTTACATTTTACAATTGATTGCAAAAAAAAATTATGTCCGGGCATATTTATGTTATTCATTGTTAAATTTTATAATTACTAATAGAATTTTGGTTAGATATTTTTTTAAATCTTTGCTAATTATTATTATACCATTATAATCCTTGTACTAGATGTAATTTCATATTAAAAAAGAAGAGATAATGTTTTGCTCAAAGGATAATGAATTCGTACCTAAAATTGGACCACGGTTTTTTTTTTTTTTTTTTTTTTAATCTTCAACCTCACAGGAAACTTGTCTTTCCAGGGTACTTTCATCAAGGTACAGTTGTTTCCAACTGTTCATAGCCTAACCCTGAAGTGACGGAAATATAAAGAACAAAAAAGGGTAAATTTCATCTGCAGCCACTGGACTTTTAACAAAATTTCAATTGGGTTATTAAATTTAAATTTGTCTCAATTGTTGGATATGTTAGATATCTGAGTTGTTATTAAATTTTTCCAAATATTTTCCAGTTGTTATTGACTTTAAAAGTTTGTGAGTTGCTACTGAACTTTTTCAAATATTTTCCCAATTGCTATTGATTTTTTTAAAAAAATCGAGTTACTATTGAACTTACGAATATGTTATCTTATTTGTACTTTGTCGCCGCTACTTTAAAAATTAACAGGTTTAATGACATGGCATGCGAGATTTCACGCTTGGCATGCTTTTAACACTAGTGTGATACTTCGTCTATCATGTCATCAAGTCATTAATTTTTAAAATAGCGAATGACAAAATTACGGATAAGATGACATTTTGCTATGCAACTCAAATATTTAACTCCCATTACTGGACTTCAACTTGGTTTCAAATTTCATCACTCTATCAATGTTGTCTCTCAGGTTAATTAAAACTGTTTATTTGGTAGCCATCATATAACGGACTTTTCACGTAACCATTGCATAACATATCAACTTACCACCACACCACGTAATAAATATATTAAAAATCATATCTTTTAGCATTTTATTATAAGATATTGTCATAACCTTTTTTCGCTTCTAAAGTGCCACTTAGAGATCAAGTAGAAGATTGGTATGATTAACAACTAAATAATTTTTATTTTTTATATAGTTTGAAGGCGATAAGTGACGGAATATGATAGAGTGATGAAATTTAAAAGTAAACTGAAGTTGAGTGATCCAATTGAACAAACAAAAGTTTAATGACTCAATTAAAATTTCTTCGAGAGTTCAGTGATATGTCATGAAATTATCTCTCTCTCTCTCTCTCTCTCTCTCTATCATGCACAATTCAAACAAAGGAGTGTATCATTATCATCTAGAAGAAGGAACATCAACATGGGTCCAATTCACACATGGTAGGGACACTATTGACTTAGATATTTCAAAGTAGAGAAAAAATTAATTATATAATCCATTCTTTATGTTGGTATTATTTCTTGTTATTCATGACAGATTGCACGAAAATAAAATGATGCAGTATTAAAATTTTTCAGAAATGAAACTGAATCATAAAAGGAAGACAAAATCAGTAAACTTAGTAACGATCGAGGCGAGAACTTGGTTCTCTGTCTCCAAGACGTTTTTACCCGCCACACGATCTTTACGGTGATTCTTCAGAAAAGCGCCTCCCAAGATACAACGATCGAATAACTTTGCGAGTTAGCACCGTACACCGCAAAACAATGACCCAAGAAAATGCACTCTCTCGAAATGCAAAGAACTTAGAAAGAAAGATGATGAAATGGCGAAAATGATTGTATGTATGGCGTATGCTCTGACTATGTTTTGTATATCTTTGAATGAAAACACGAGGACTTATTTATGGAAGAGGGATGAGCAGTTGTTCGCTTACCAAACACCACTCCACTTACCCACGCCTCCATGCATGGCAACACATGAATGCACGGTTTTAACCGTGTCTTTGGAGGGAAAAAAGAAATTAATTTGAATAGAATTTATCCAAACAAATTAAAGCTTTACAAGACCCGGCCCATGATTTCTCATTCAAAGTGGTCGTCCAAAGGACCATTTCCAACAATCCCCCACATGAATGGAAATTATCACGAATATGCTAAATGTAATGCAGACTGGATTCAGAGAGTACAAGCGAAAGGCTTATTGCGTCAGGCAAGGTAGCTTTTGGCTTTGAACCTGCCTTAGTGGAATACTATCGAGTTTACTTAGCTATTCAGTGAACTTGATGTCTTGAACTGCTTAGCTGTCAATGTAAACCAAGACAACAGTATCCACACAATAACCTTCCTATCAATTCTTTGGTTCTCATAGTTGTGTTCATTTTGGCCCCGAACAATTCTTGGGATTCATAAGTGCTCTAGAGAATTTAAGCCTCAAATTCTCACCAAGCGGCCCCACTTCACACATATATAGGTGATCTCCTATGAAGAGTATTCTGCTATACTCCACTTGATTTATACAAGCTATAGGAATCATTAAAAGTTATAACTTAACCTTTTACATTCTGCAGGACAAGACTTTTATAAAGGAATGGATAAATGTTTAACTCGAGTCTTAATAACTTAGTTGTCCCATTGAACCAAGATCTTGGGATCTCCAACAACAAGGTTGGGTTACCATCATTAAGATTCATGCATATTAGGCTTTAATCCCATTCCTTTGATAGATAATATACTTGATCTCTTGGTAGGCCTTTTGTAAGCGGATCCGCGAGATTCTCCTTTGATTTCACATAATCAATGGAGATAATACCATTGAGATCAAGCTGTCTTATGGTATTGTGTCTCACGACGATATGTCTAGACTTACCATTATACATACAATTTTGTGCCCTTACAATAGCCGGCGATTGTCGCGGTGAATGCTAATTGCAGTGCAAAACTTGGTCCAACACGGAATATCCTCTAAGAAGTTACGAAGCCATTCGCCTCTTCTCCGGCTTTATCTAATGCTATAAACTCCGATTCCATTGTTGATCGAGCTATGCAAGTTTGCTTTGAGGATTTCAGACACAATTTGCACCACCAAGTGTAAAAATATAACCACTTGTGGATTTAGAATCTTCATATCGAGATATCCAATTTGCATCACAATATCCTTCTATCTTCTTTGGATATCTCATATAATGTAATCCAAATGTTAAGGTATGCTTCAAATATCAAGTACCCTATTTAATGCCTTCCAAAGGATCATTGCTTGGATTACATGTGAACCTACTCAATTTATTAACCGCGAACGCAATGTCTGGACGTGTGCAGTTCATTAAATACATCAGACTTCCAATAATCTGAGAATATTTTAATTGATGTATAGGTTCACCTCTATTTTTGGCTAAATGTAGACTTGTGTCTACCGGAGTTTTAACAGGACTTTCATCAAAGACTCCAAATCTCTTTAGCACAGATTCAACATAATGAGATTGTGATAGAACAAGGCCATCTGGTGTTTTGGAAATTTTAATTCCAAGAATTACATCTGCTACTCCCATGTCTTTCATGTCAAAATGTTTTGTTAGCATTTTCTTAGTGGACATGATAATATCATGATTGCTACCTAGAATTAGCATATCATCCACATATAGACATACTAAGACATATGCTGTGGGAGTACTCTTATTGTACACACATTTGTCACACTCGTTAATTTTAAATCCATTTGACAACATCGTTTTGTCAAACTTTTGGTGCCACTGCTTTGGCGCCTGTTTTAATCCATATAATGACTTAACGAGTCTACAAACCTTTTTCTCTTGTCCATGAGCAACAAATCCCTCAGGTTGCTCCATGTATATTTCTTCTTCTAACTCACCGTTTAGAAATGCTGTTTTAACATCCATTTGATGAATTTCGAGATTGTGTATCGCAAAGAATTGCAATGAGGATTCTTATCAAGTAATCCTCGTTCTGGTGAGTAAGTATCAAAGAAATCAAGACCTTCCTTTTGTCTATATCCTTTTGCTACCAATCGAGCCTTGTATTTATCAATAGATCCATCTGATTTCAACTTTTTCTTGAAAATCCACTTGCAACCTAGAGGTTTATTTCCAGGTGGAAGATCAACCAACTCCCAAGTGTGATTTTGCATTATTGACTCAATTTCACTATTGATAGCTTCTTTCCAAAAAGGAGCCTCTGGTGTTGACATTGCTTCACTGAATGTCTTAGGTTCATTTTCGATCATGTATGTTAGAAATTCTGAACCAAAGGACGAGACTTTCTAGCCCTTTTCTTTGCGTCCCGGGTTCTTCTTCATTTTCACTATCATTTGCGATGATCGTAAGTTCGTTTTGTTACACTTACATCAATTTTGTCTTTACGAGGAAAGACATGTTCAAGAAACTTGCATTTCTTGATTCAATGATAGTATCTTCATGTATATCGCTGATCTCGGACTTGTGCACAAGAAAGCGATATGCACTCTTCATGATGAGCATATCCAATAAATATGCAATCTACGCTTTTGGTCCTATTTTTATTTGTTTAGGTTTTTGCACTTCTACCTTTGCCAAACACCCCCACACTTTCAAATATTTATATGAAGGTTTGTGACCTTTCCATAACTCGTAAGGTGTTTCATCCTTTACTTTGTGTGGTATTTTATTAAGAATGTGATTTGCCGAGAGGATAGCTTCCCCCACAAATTCTGGGGTAGACCAGAACTAATCAACATAGCATTCATCATTTCTTTAAGCGTGCGGTTCTTACGTTCCGCAATACCATTAGATTGAGGTGAGTAAGGAGCCGTTGTTTGATGAATAATGCCTTGTACAGAACAAAATTCTTCAAACGGCTCCCATATTCTCCACCTCTATCACTTGAACAATTTTATTGTTTTGCTAAGTTGATTTTCAACTTCATTCTTATAATGTTTAAACATTTCCAAAGCCTCATCTTTGCTTCTTAATAAATAAACATAGCAATATCGAGTGCAATCGTCAATGAAGGTAATGAAATACTTTTTCCCACCTTTAGTTTGTACAAATTTCAAGTCACATATATCATTGTGAATTAATTCCAAAGGTGAAGTATTTCTTTCAATGTATGAAACGGTCGTTTGGCTAACTTAGCCTCAACACAAGTTTCGCATTTGTGATTAGGATCGAAACTTAAAGAAGGTAGCAAATTTAAGTTCATTAATTTGCGCACGATTTAAAGTTTGCGTGTCCTAATCATTGTGCCATAAACAATAAGATTCAACGATATACGCAGTAAGTAGAAGCTTCATTAATCTTGTTCAATTTGGGTACAATAGTAAGGACGTTCATCTTGAACATCCCACCAACCATATATCCCTTTCCCACATACATTCCATTCTTAGTTAGTACAAATTTGTCGATACAAATACTAACTTAAACCCATTCTTGCTAAGAAGAGAACCGTAAACAAGATTTTTTCGAATATCTGGTACATGCAAAGACATTGTTGAGGACGAGTTCCTCGCTGACGTCATCTTCAAGGTCACCTTTCCTTGTCCTTCAACCTTTGAGCTTGAGGAATTTCTCATGAACAGTTGTTCTCCGTTGATAGTTTTGTAATCGAAAAACATGTTCTTTTCAAAGACATATGTGACGAGTAGCACCATGTCCACCCACCATTCTCTCGGGATTTCCAAATGAATTACATTCGAGATATTACAAGAGATAGGTGCATTTCTTGAACACCCTCGACCGATTATCGGTTTCAAGTACATGTGCACGATCATTTTGCTTTTTAGGCTTATGACGATCAATTGAGCGATGTCCGTGTTTGCCACAATTGTAGCAATCCCTTTGAACTTCTTGTTTGTCCGGTTGTTCTCAATCTTCTTAGGAGCATAACTTGAGTGCTTCCTTTTCATGTTCTTCTTTGAACTCGATTCAAGAATGTTTGCCTTAGCTTCCATGCTTGGTCCCCATTCCTCCTTTCGAGACTTTTTAGTGTCTTCTTCTATCCTCAAGCGCACAATCAACTCCTCCAAGTTCATTTCCTTCCGCTTGTGTTTGAGGTAATTTTGAAATCTCTCCAGAAGGTGGGAGTTTCTCAATTACAACCGCTACTTGGAATGACTCACTTACGGTCAATTTTTCAAATGTAAATCATGGGAGGAGTACCGCAAATCTTGAACTTGGGAAATAATGATTTAGAGTCAATCATTTTAAATTCCGAAATTTACCGACAAGAAACTTTTTAGTTCCCATCTTCTGCTTTTATATTTTTTCTCTAAAGATTCCCATAATTCTTTTGCGATTTCATAACGCTATATACACCATATAATGAATCATTCACCCATTCAAGACATAGTTTTTGCATAGAAAGTCGAATGTTTCCATGCGTCCCAAGGCAATAATCGAAGCTCGATTATTTTCTCCTTGTTGAACGAAGGAGGATCCTCCGTGAGAAACCTTGCCAAGTTAAGCGTGGTCAAGTAAAACAAAGCATTTTCATTGCCATCTCTTAAAATCGACCCCATTAAATTTTCAGTGTTCTCTCCGTGAGGAACATGAGTCGAAGCAGACGGACCACCACAAGAGGGCGCGGTGAGGTATCACAAGAGGGCATCACGAGTGGGTGCCACGGTGAGGGGGAATTGCATTAGTCCCAACAGTGTTCGTCATTTCTGTTTTAAAACAGAAGATCAACAAATCAGAATTATAATTTTTGAAACCCAAACCAAAATCTGCAAAAGTTAGAAAAAATACAAATTCGGCAGTTGAAAGAAACCATGCATTTTTTTTTTTTTCGTCTTTGAATTTATACAGAAAGCATGCAAAGAAATACTATATGGATCATTCACTGTAATTCAGAAATTTCAGGAACATAAACATGAAAATCACGCTTTCGGAATTATGAAGGAACATTTGGGTAATTGGAAACATGCACAGCACACTTACATGCATTAGAATTTCAGAAATTTGCATGGAAAATGCACATTAAAAAGGAAACCCAGCAGTGAACAAACAAACTTGAACAGCTTATTTAAATTCCAAAAGAAGCATGCATAATCCACTTTCATATATTAAATTAAAAGAAGCCCAATCACTAAACATGCACAGATTTAAAACACTGCGTTAATCAACACTGCGTTAATCTGGACAGAACAAAGAGGACGGGAATATAAAATTCAGTATGCACGGCATTACACTGACAGCAATAGTGATTCGAAAATTTGCATGAAACATGAATAGTATAATTATTATTTCTGTATTACAGTTTCAAACTATGCATGGCATTACATTTTCAGAAATTCACAGAAAACATGCATTTCACTATAATTCACAGAAAGCATGCATTCCATTCTTAGAGATGTGACATATTGGTTATTGGTTTTCATTCACAATTGACCAGAATTTATTGCTGTTTATAATTCCAGAAAGCATTAAAATTTCAGAAACTTGACAGGACTGGAATCATAATATCAACCTTGGACTGGAATTAAACAGCATCAAAATGGACTGAAAATTTAACAACATCAAACTGAACTGGAATGTAACAAAATACAGATACAGCCGCAGCAATAATAACAACAGCATTACAGTTTCAGAAAGACAGGAACGTACATAGCCGAATTTCAGAATTTAACTGGGACTGCAGGAATTATGAAATATCACAGGGACGTGCAGACCATGAAAACAAGAACAAAGGTGAAAATAAAAACGTCTTAAGAGTGTTGGTATTATTTCTTGTTATTCATGACAGATTGCACGAAAATAAAATGATGCAGTATTAAAATTTTTCAGAAATGAAACTGAATCATAAAAGGAAGACAAAATCCTTAAACTTAGTAACGATCGAGGCGAGAACTTGGTTCTCTGTCCTTAAGACGTTTTTACCCCGCCACACGATGCTTACGGTATTCGGTAAAGCGTCTCCCAAGATACAACGATCGAATAACTTTGCAGGTTAGCACCGTACACTGCAAGAACAGCGAACCGGAAGAAAATGCACTCTCTGAAAATGCAGTAACCGGAAAGAAAGATGATGAAATGGCAGAAAACAGATTGTATGTATGGCGTATGCTCTGGACTGTGTTTTGTATATCTTTGAATGAAAACCTGAGGACTTATTTATGGAAGAGGGATGAGCAGTTGTTCAGTTACCAAACACCACTCCACTTACCCACGTCTCCATGCATGGCAACACATGAATGCACGGTTTTAACCGTGTCTTTGGAGGGAAAAAAGAAATTAATTTGAATAGAATTTATCCAAACAAATTAAAGCTTTACAAGACCCGGCCCATGATTTCTCATTCAAAGTGGTCGTCCAAAAGACCATTTCCAACAGGAACATCAACATGGGTCCAATTCACACATGGTAGGGACACTATTGACTTAGATATTTCAAAGTAGAGAAAAAATTAATTATATAATCCATTCTTTAGATATTAACCACGCTTCAAACTGATAAATTAGGGATGTCATGTTGCTGCAAAAAATAAGTTACAGACAAGACGACAGTAGATTAATAAATAGGGGCCTTGATCTTCTGCCTTCCAAGTGGGCAAAATATCATATCCACATATTGACTTGTCAGTATATAGACAATTAATGTAAAAAATTGTTTTTATATCAACTGGACATGATGTTCTGTCCACTTGGAAGGCAGGAGATCAACACCATAATAAATAGTAATTTACTTGCTGATAAAATATTTTGATAATGGCCAATATATCTTTTCATTCTTGAACAGTTTGGACCAGATTCTTATGTATTTCCTCTCGACTAATTTACGCTATACCCCCTATCGTTTAGGGTTTTTGCTATATTGGTACATATATTGTTTTAATTCAGGCTGCGAAAAATGAAAATAACCTTTTCTGTCGCCTGCTTCCATCAAGTGTTCGGCTTCTCTGCACACGTCACTTTTGGTGAGGGTAATTTTGTTCAACTACTGTGCCAATTCTTTCCCAGATGAAAAGTCATAGTAGAAACTTATGACATCAACCCTCTTCTTCGACGTGAACTACATATCCTAGGCCTGTTGCTGCATCGAGTGAGTAATAGAAGCTTTAATGTTGTGTATTTCATTTTGAAGTCACTTTATGTTGATGGTTCAATGAAATGTAAATATTTAATTTTCCCCTTTTGAATGCTGGTTTGATGGTTAAGGCTTACATTATCGTGAATACTTGTCCAACTTTTAGACTATCTAATGAGGAGTCGCCCATTTATGTTAAGAATATATAGCACATTATTTATGTGAAGTACTCACCACCTTCGAAATATTTTTTTGTGCTTTGAAGACACGGAACTTCTTTCTATTCTGTGCATATTTCTGCCAAACTTGTGAAAGCAATGGAACCTTGAACTCGTCTTCAATAAAATTTATTTTTTTTTTTTTAAGAACAATGTTATTTAGTCAAAATTGGAAAATTGGTCAAAAACGTCGTTAACGTATGGACCAGGTGCTCAAATCATCTTACCTTTCAAATTTTGACAATTACATCTCTTACCTATCCATGTAGTGCTCAAATCATCTTTTTGAACGGAATCCATCCAATATTCCGTTAAACCTTTGGAATTTTGGCGCAAATGGTTCCTAACTTTTGTCCTTATGGTGGAATTGGTCCCTAACGTTTATATTTTGGCAAACAAGTCCATAATCTATGTGTTTTGGTGCGAAATTGGTCCTTATGGAATGAAAAAGACAAATTATACCCTTCGTTTAATTAGAAGAAATTGAATGTGGATTCCTAATCATTACAAAATGTACAAATAAGTCCAATACTTTATTTTTTATAAAAAAATTTAAAAAAACTAATGAGTATTTTTTTTTTTGAATTAACACTTTAGTAATAAACATGTCAAATAAATTTATTATTTTTATTATTAAGTAATAAAGAGAAATTATTGTGAAAAATCATTTTTCTCCCTCTTTACTTATAATTTTTTTTTTTCTCTCTTTACTTTAAAAATTAAGTTAAATAAATAACAAAATGACGTATATAATTTTATGACATTGAACTAATCTTATTACATTTTTATTTAACATAAAAATACTAATAAAAATTAATTTACACATTATGTGTTTTATTTTTGAATGAAAATAAAACGATAAATTAAAATATAAAGAATATAACTAGATTTCTAATATTTGTAGTTAATAAACATATAACTCAATTAAATCAAAGTATTTGAAAATCAAGTTTGAGACAAAGTTATTTTTTTTATATAACAATAAAATAAAATTTTAATTTTAAATAATATATTTATTACTTCATAATAAAATAATAATTTTATTTGACATTTTTATTACTAAAGTGTTAATTAAAAAAAATACTCATTAGTTTTTTTTAAATTTTTTATAAAAATAAAAGTATTGGACTTATTTGCACATTTTGTAATGATTAAAATCTACATACAATTTTTCTAATTAAACCAAGAAGATATATTTGTCTTTTTTCATTCCATAACGAATAATTTCGCACCAAAACACATAGACAGTGACTTGTTTGTCAAAATATAAACGTTAGAGACCAATTCTACCATAAAGACAAAAGTTAGGGATCATTTGCACAAAAATTCCAAAGGCTTAACTAATATTGAATGATTCCATTCAAAATGATGATTTGATTTTATTATACTACAGGTCGAGAATGTAATCACAAAATTTGAAAGGTAAAGGATGATTTGAAAGACCGGATCCATACGTTAGAGACGTTTTTTACCAATTTTTCGTCAAAATTTCAATTTTTGTCCTCATGCGTTCACATGTCAGATTTAGTTAAGATGTTATAATCCAACGACTTCAATTTCACGCGCTTTGAAATATAGGATGGATTCCTTGTGTAGTGGGGCCCATGTCACTGTGTATCAAATGTCTACCACAAGTCTCTCCTATATATAGCTCCACTCTATCCGCCTTTCTCACAAAAAGTATCTTGTTCTAAACTTGAACAATTCAAATTCGTACGAGTTCCGATCTTGTACAAGCTCTTACCAAAAATCTGGTCGACTTTGTGCAAAAGATCTTTTCTTAACATCGATCTTCTCTGCACAAGTTTTGAAATTTTTATATTTGTGTTTAAATGACGGACAAGGATCAACAAGTCCATTCATCAAAAACCAAACATGATGAAGAAACAGCAGTACGAGGACCCTCCAAAGATGCACGCAAAAAGAAACGTATGAAATGTTTATTGTATATTGTTCTCTTTGCCGTGTTTCAAACAGGTATTATACTGCTTTTTGTCCTAACTATTATGAAAATACGAACACCAAAGTTTAGAGTTCGATCTGCGACGTTCGATACCTTTGACTACTCTTCAACCATGAATCCATCTTTCAACATAAGGATGAATGCTGAATTAGGTGTCAAGAACGCCAATTTTGGCCACTACAAGTTCCGTGATAGCACAATTTACTTCTCCTACAATGATTTGATCGTCGGAAATGCTTTTGTTCCCAGAGCACGTGCTAAAGCACGCTCAACTAAGAAGTTTAATGTCACCGTGAATTTGTCGTCGAGCAACCTCCAAAACCATCCACAACTTGGAAATGATCTTAATTCTGGGGTACTAACCTTGACTAGCAAGTCTAAATTGGATGGAAAAGTGGAGCTGATTAAAGTGCTGAAGAAAAAGAAATCAACAGAAATGGATTGTACCCTGGCAATTAATTTGAAACAAAAAATAATTGGAGATTTAAATTGCAAATAGATATTAATTATAAGTATATTTTGAGTGATCTGGGTTTATTTATTTTTTACTTTTCTGATACAGTGTAAAATCTGAGAGAATATATATGTTCACTATGTACTGTTTGCTGTATATTTAAATCTTATTTGTTTAGTGAAATTAGTTGAGTACAATTTGTTTATGTCTTAATGTATTATATTTGTCTTAAATCTCTATTTAGTTCTATATTTTGTTTCAACATTCCCTTCCTAGTAAGAGCAAGTTTGGCTAAGCTCAAAAGGTTTACTAATTACAGGTAAAGTTTACTCACAACAACTAAAAGAGTTTCAAAATAAATAAGTTTAAAAAGTAACATATTTGAAAATAAAAAGTTACATAAAAGTATTAAACTTTATTAGTCTAACATGCTTAACAACAATTTAAAAGAATTGAAAATGGCATCGAAAACTCTT
The DNA here is from genome assembly GCA_023638005.1 of Forsythia suspensa. Taxonomy (NCBI): domain Eukaryota; kingdom Viridiplantae; phylum Streptophyta; class Magnoliopsida; order Lamiales; family Oleaceae; genus Forsythia; species Forsythia suspensa. The sequence goes on from CM042666.1 coordinate 51,668,698, forward strand.
ATGATATTTTCCTATAACTGGTTTTAAAGTCATAATAAAAAGTAAAATCGTAATAGATTGACAATCATAGTAAAATTTTGCCAAATTTTATGTATGATTTCTTGTACTCATTTCGTTGTAGTATAATTTTAATAAGTTTGGGTACAAACTTTTCATGTTCAAATTCAATGCATTTAGGTTTAACTTTACATGCCCACTTGCATCATGGCGGTCAACAAATAAGTTGCGTCACTCTCATGGCAAATAGACGAGTTGCTTGCGACATCTACAAAATTTTGATTCTATCTTTAAAGATTAAATTTGGCAAATGATTCTTTAGAATCCATTGGTACATATGTGAACTTAATTATATAGCATTGAATCGAGTCATGATCTCCTTATGATCAACTTATGATCAACTTGGTCAAGTTTGGCATGCTCAAGTTATTTAGGTGGTGTTCTCTTTACGTTTGAGTTTTGTATTTTGTGTTTTAAATTCATTTTGTGTTTTGTGTTTTGAGTGTTTATTTTGAATTTTTTTTCAAAATACGTTCTTTTAAAATTTTCAAAAATTGTTTCTAAAAACAGAAAATTCGAAAACGCGTTTACTTGAATTTTTTTAGAAATTTGGACTTACTTGGATTTAAAAACAATTATTATTAATTAAAAATATTTAAAAATAATTAATTATTTGGAATTAAAAACAATTAAAAATAATTATTGTTGAAATTAAAAATAATTATTAATTAAAAACAATTATTGTTGGAGTTAAAAATATTTAAAAATAATTAAAAATGGAAAAAGCATGGTGGTCACGACTTGAACCCTGACCATCTACAACTTTCCCGCACGTGCTGACCATGTTTTGTAAAGAACCTCGTCTTGTAAAGAAACGCGAAAATTAATTAAATCATTAGTTTCCTTGCTCAATGTAAAATGTAAACAAAAAAAAAAAAATCCGCGTTCGGAATCGAAACGCAGACTTTCCTTTACCAAAACGCGTGTTTTACCGTTTTGGAAAATACCATTTTTTTTTTTGTAAAGAAAATGCTGAAACGGTTATTTTGTCGTTTTCCATTTCTTTTGTTTTGTTTTTTTTTTTTGTATTTTGAAAAATGTTTTTTCAAAAATAGTTAAATAAACGTGTTTTCACAGTTTTTAAAAATAAAAAACAAAAAATGAGTTGAAAATATCAAAGAAAATGTGCCATTGTTTTTCAAATACATAATGACACAATACATGCTTTAAGATTTATTAAAAAACTTGCCATTATTTTGTTTGAAAAACTTTGTCATTACTTTGTTATACAACCAGATCTTTCCCCACAGAAACCCACCTTCCCATGTCATGTTCGATAGAGTTTTTTCAAAAAATCTATTTTTTTGTCTACAATTTTTGACTTTTCAACATTTTTTACACTATAAAAAAATTTAAAAAATCAAAAAGTAACCAAAAAACCCCATTATTTCCCCAAAAATACTCTACCGAACAAGCCCGTAATAACCCCTCCCCTCATCCTCCCGCTCATTTACTTATACTTTAACCTCCTCCCCCTCATTTATTTATACTTTAACCCCCCACTTTCTTCCATCCCAACCTATTTATTTACCACCAAATTTATATGCACATTATTAATATAATTAAATTTATTAAATTAAAAATAAATTCTTTTATTATTATATTAATTGTATTTGTTTTTAAAAATATAATATATATTAATTTTCATTAAGTTAAATATTATTTATATCATATAATAAATAATATAGTTAATGTTAATTTTATTATTAAGATTACATTGAGACTAATTAATTAGTTTATATTTGAGTAACAAATTAAATTTTACTTAAAAATAAAAATAAATAAAGCGCATAATAAATTTGTTCTAATTGATAATTTATATATACAAAGAAGAAAGTAATATTACATTAGAAATAATAAATTAACGACGAGAGTTAAAGCGTGCATCATACTCCCGTGGGTCTAGAAAATATAATGCATTATTATCGCGCGTGATCGAATCAATCGTAGATTCGGAACATAATATGCGTATTGTGGGTCCGGCGCATGATACGCGTACTGTGGGTCCAACACATGATACTATTGGTCTGACGTATCATGTGAGTATTATGGTTGATTTGTGTTGTCCAAGCTGACAATCAAATTATTACCCATTATAAAACAAATAGACTAAACACTAATAAAACAACGTGCATCATACGTTAATAAAACAACGTGCATCAACATTAATAAGTAAGAAAATACTCATTGGTCTCTTTTTTCTTCTTACTGTTTTCTATTCGCTTACTAAACCCCGATTCACGTGCATATTAATTGTAAAAATTGTATATCTCATCAGATGATTCAAATTTCTGACCAACGTGGAGAATGACACTGATAGTCACTTGAGGAATATATACATTACCACCACGCTCAAATTCTATTCCTACAAAAGTTTGCCGAAATAAAATACATCAATTATACGTGGGAAAAAAAATAAAAAAAAATTGTTAACAATGTTACAACTAACTCGCAAATTACAAAAAATAAATCTGTACAAATAAACGAAAATAAAAAATAAATTAATAATTTATTACTAACTTTTGAAAAATATGAAAAATAATAAGTAGGAGATAAATTTGGTAAAATAAATTTAGAGAACAAAGTGATTGGAACGTTTGATGTTGGTCAAATTTGGGTAAAGTAAATAAAGTGAGTATGTTGGTCAAATTTTAAGAAAAATATGTATTCTAATAAAGAGGGAAAAATGTGTATTCTGATGAAAAAAAATTGTTATGTTGAGTAGTGGAGAAATAAGTGGAGAAATGAAGAAATGAATGAATTGTTTGGAGGGTGTAAATTAAATGGGAGAGGGGGATGTCAAAAGTTAAAGTAACTGGGTGGAGGCTGTTTTTTCCGGCGCAGGGAGGGAGGTGCCTGATATTTTGTAGAGGGGTGGGCTTTTTGCGCGGGTGAGGGGTGGGTGGAGAGGCCATAATTTGTTTTGGTTGACTGGCTGCGTAATTGACACGTAGTTAGATGGGGAACATATCCGGACCTGTCACGAGATCTAGATCTTTTCTCTATACAACATACGAAAGTAAGTAATGTCAAAGCTCTAACTTACTAATGATTATTAGATCAGCCCACTTTCCCTTGAAAATTAAAAACGTTTTTTAAATTCTTAGTGGCCTCTAAAGTAAAAGAATAAAAATAAGCCGCCAACCACGACTTTATATACCGTGTACACTGTACAAATACCAAATTACAAAAGTCAAAAGTCAAACTAACCACACTTTCTATTTTCTGCGTTCATATCTCAGACATTACAACTTGCAACATCTTCTTCTACAATTCATACTTCACAGAAATCTAAATTGTTTCTGGTTACTCTGTTCCACCCGAAAATAATCAATCGTATCCACTCAAAGAATCTTGAAAAATAACACAAGAATTCAAGAAATGGAACAGAAGCCGGGACTCACCAACCCTCCACCGCCGTCCAATATTGAATCAGCAGTGGCGCAGTCGCCGGAGCTCCGCCGAAAGAACCGCATCAAACTGGTCATCTTGTACATCGTTCTCTTCATAGTTTTCCAAAGTCTAGTCATAACAGCTTTTGATTTAACAGTAATGCGCATCAGACGGCCCAAATACAGAATTCACTCTATCAATATCCAAAATCTCAGCATCAACAACTCCACAAATTCACCCTCTTTCAACATGAAATTCAACGCAGAAATCACTGTTAAGAACAGAAATTTTGGGCCATACAAATTTGAAAACAGTTTTCTTACATTCTCGTACAAGGGAATTCCTGTCGGAGAGGCTGTAATTTCAAGGTCCACTGCCAAGGTTTTTTCGACAAAAAAGATGAAGATTTCTTTAAGTGTTGATTCTGAATCTGTATCGAGAAATTCAAATTTGGGAACGGAGATTTCTTCCGGGAGATTAGAATTTAATGGGGCTTCCAATTTGAGAGGACAGGTTGCGTTGATGAAGGTGATAAAAAAGAACAAAGCTGCAAAAATGAATTGCAGCATGATAATTGATTTAGCAAAAAAAGTAGTTCAAGAAATTAGATGTGACTGAAATTTAAGTGGGTCGTAAAGTATTAGACATTACTGTCGAATCCAATTTAGTAGTGCTTACGTTGTGATTCTTCCTCGTTAAAGAGATCATTGTGTACAATTTTTTCAAGGAGTTTGATTATATATTCATTTATATTTTTATTTTGCATCATGAGCATAACGAATTCATCTTTTAATTTCAATGTCTAAAATTTCTATAAATGACGGGTCGAATCCTGCGATCCCATAAAATAATTAACCATATATACATGATCCTAAAAAATTGGTATTAAAAGCAAAGGCAAAAGCAAGATAAATTTAGACAGGCTGTGGAGTTTCGTCTCTCCATTAATGGCAGTAATTGAGGAGCCCCTGTCGGCAACTTCAGCAGCCAATATCTCCACAGGAAATATACATGTGCCAGTTGATGGATTATCAGTAACTATCTTGCCCAACCCTTCGAATTGACACGCATCATCGTCGTATTTCTGGGCTATCGCTTGGAAAAATCTGTCGATGAAAATATTTAAATGAATACATGCGAGTTGCGACCTCTCTATAACGGTTTAAGTTTTTGGACTGGTTAACAATACCTGTTGAAGGCATAGGAAACTTGTTCATTAAATTCCAGAACGCTACAGGATCCCCCCGGCATCAGGCTTGTGCAATCTCCTTCCTCACAGGCTGTTTCAAATGCTCGTTTCACCTTTGGTTTATTACTGATATCCCCGTTGAAAATGCACCACCTCTTAGGCATGTACGTGACGCCCCTAGCAGTGGTCGGATAAATATCGCGGCCTTGTCCGGAAATATCAATCTTGTATTTAGGCTTCCCATCGTGTCTGTAAATGCCCCAATGGCGCTGGAAAGCTCCGTATTTAGTCCTAAACTTGTTCTCGTCGCAAAGATTCTGAATATACAGGTCGATGGGCGCCCCGGGGCGAAGTGGAGTCCCTTTGTTGCTTGCGACCTTAGGCAGGAGGCCTTTCCAAAACCGCTCGGCATTGGCAATATTGGCATTGGGATATCCGTCTGTTGGCCAGCCGATCCGTGCCACTACCAGTTTCAGATCAGGGGCGCCTGCTTTCTTCATTGCCCACAGGACTGAATCATACATGAAATCGAATACATTCGTGTAATTCAACCCGTTGTCATCAACGACAAAATGTGTCGAATTACCGTCAACGAATGCAAATTCAAGGTCCACATTATTCACATTGACAAAGTGGACAGGTATCATGTCGATCACAGCGGGAGAATTGTTTTCTTTTAGAATTTCTAGTTGTTCAATCATTTTTTTCTTAATATCATCGCGAAATTCAGCCTGCGATGGTTTAGAATGGTTCGGCTTCAAGATATCGGTGTAATGTGTCAGTGTTGCTTTGATTTTATTTCCATAGCCGGCCTCATTCAGAGCGATTTGGACAAATCTCAACACATCAACAGCATTATCATAGGTCACATTCCAAAACGTGGGTGAAAGGGGTTCGGTCCCGATATGAACATACCTGCACAACACCCACAAAAAAATTGAAGGATTAAAAAGAAAGATATATAGGGAATTAGAGAAAAAGATTAAAAAAATAAAAAAATTCTTCAACTAGAACATGTTGATGATATTGATATAGGACCTACGTACTTTATATCAACGTTCTCCTCTAGAAATCTAGTAACGTATTTTTGAACCCATTCTTGGGCTATTTTTGTCGAAATATACTCATGGAGATCCTCATTTGGGATCGAAATTGTTAGGCCAATTCCGGACCCGGAGAAGGCCTGCATGACATTTACAGAGGAACTCGAAACTTTAACATTAGTAATTCTATTCTGTAAAAACAAATCTACCACCGTGGATGGAATCAGTCTCTGTGAGGTCATCCGACCCCAATTTATGCCTATGACACCCTCTACAACATTGCCTGAAAACAAAAACAATGTAATAATCATTAAAGCCAAGAATGGATTTGGTTTCATCATTAAGGAGTTTTCTGAAAATCCTAGGATGATGAAAAACGATAATTGAGGAGATCTAGGTGATTTATCAGAGGTTTTTGTTTGATTTTCTGGACAAAATGGGTTTTCTGAGGTTTCTATTTTGGGCATGTAGTTTATTCCTTGACAAAAGTTAGTTATGTGCTGGATAAAGGACATCCATCCAACGTCAAACTACCCGAAAATCGATCAGGTTAAAAATTTGTTTGAGCACTCTGACTAATGTTGAGTTTTTCTCTACCGTCTATTTGTCCTCTTGGCTCTGTGTCACCTAACTGATTGCAATAGGAGAAAATTTATCTTAACAATTAATTTTCCCAATAGAATTAAGCATATAAACCAATAAACAACTGGTTGTAATGCAACGTTACCTGCTAAATAATCAAATAAACCTAGCAAAACACCCAAACCGTGATCAAAATCAAATTTTGCATGCGGTCGGCCACTTTTCAGAATCTCTTCGATGTGGTGACATCAAAATGAGAGTTTAATTTGGTGTCAAAAACAACAATTTTGGACAAGTTAAATTCCTAAACAATACAATTGACTTCTATTACAAGAGGATAAAGGTTGGGGATGGCCCTTGTTCCGAAGCCCAAGTCAACAGTGAAAGCGGGTTCAACGAAGAAATTTAATATTTTTGTAGAACTAACTTCGAGCAAAACAAATCAGAACTGGGAAATGATCTTAGTTCTGGGATTTTCATTCTGAGTAGCCAATCAATTTTGGACACGTTTTTTATTATCTTAAATGAAGAATTGTAAAATAAAATAAAATATTGAAGATTTATTTGCACTTTTGAAAAGTTAGGGACCATAATTGAAATTTTTCCATTTTATTTACTTTTTTTTGTTTTGCTTTTTAATTTATTTAAATTAGAGGTAAAATTGTCAAAAGTGATCATCTACATGAATTATTGAAAGGTGAAGATGATACATGAGACTAAAATTGAATAGAGAAAGAAATTGCTACAAACATGAAGAAATTGAGATACGGGTATAATTTACCCAAAACCTTAATCATCTAGCAACAACCTAAATTAGGGCATCTTTTAATCAAATTTTGGACTTTTAAAAAAATAATTGATCAATGAAAAAGACTCACTTGCACCAGATGCTAACCTGCGATACATTTGATCCAGATGTCTAAACACTCTATATTAAGTATCGACAAAACCGACTAGTTTCACACATTATTTAACGAAAAAAGAAAAATTAAAAAAGTTGTAAGTGGTTAATGACAAGGAATTCCAAAAAAAAAAATAAAAAATAAAGGTTGCAAAAGGCTCAGTCCCTGCCCAAACCGTATATGGTCCAACGTTACATTCCAATAGCACCCCCACTTCATTCCAAAACTGTAAACCTGGCCCACTCACTGCCTCCTCTTACATCTATTTATACACCAAACAAATCCCATTTAATTACTACTCTAAAATTCATCATTTATACTTCATTAGTTCCAAGTTTCGACCATGTCAACTGCCAATTTTGGCATTGCTGAAGTGTATGTAATGAAAAAGTTGAACAGGGAGAAGAAAATGCTGAAAAGCTTGGGAAATAAAGAGGCTAAGAAGGAAGTTTCCTCTTTTGGCTGCAGCTTCTTCCGGGCTTTTCACAGAATTCACCCTGCAGCCGCTGTTCTCCCATTACACCATCCTGAAAAATAAGATAGTCCATAATATATTGTGAGTTTTGTTACACCATTGTCTTTTCAAACTGTACTATATTTCTATATTTTGTCAAATTTTCTGTATAATATATTCTCCTAGTAGAAGGAAAAAGTTTGAATTTGATCCATTCTTGTCTAATACTACTTATAATTTGCACATTTTAAGATTGACAAGCACAAGATGTCAGGTTTGGGACAATGCTTGTAGATTGACATTATATTGGTAAGTCACAACAAGGGCCGGCCCTGTTTATTGTGTTGTAACGACTTGTACTTTGGCCCAAAACACCTGCACAAATCGGATTTAAGGGAAGGCTGAACTTATCAATTTGGATCATCACACTTTGGACTGGACAAATATTTTGGATTGAATTTCTAACTTGAAGAGAAGGGGACAAAAAAAAGTAGGCCAAAAAAAAAAAAAAAAAAAAAATAGAGCCAGCTTAGACTAGGGCTAATTGGCCCAGTGGGCTAATCAGGCCAGGCCAAATAGGCCCAATTTTTGGGACAGACTTTATAGAATCCGACCCGGCTCAAAATTTAGATCAAGCCCATTTTTTCACCTTTAACAATTACGCATATATTACCTTACAATTAACACAATAAAATATATAATTACAATACAAATCATAAAATAAGTTCTGTAAATCAAAATTTAAATAACACAATAATATGTATATCACTCTACAAGTAACATAGTGTTACCTAAAATGTTATTTTTTATTAAAATATCTTAATGTTACTCTACAAATAATATAGTAACACAAGTTAACCAAACATACCATCCTAATAATGTTGTTTTATAATTAAAAAATTAAAATATTGATTTTAAATGAAAATGAGGTATTTTTCAAAAAAAAAATTGAAAATAATTTCAAAGAAAAAAGAGCAAGTGTCAAAATTGCCATATCTTTTATTTATTTATTTTAAATATAGGCTCACACTACCATGTGGAATGCGGTCCTTTATAGTCAACCCAAATTTGATATGGTAAATGTAGGGATGGCAAAAAAACTCACTACCCTGAACCCGCCGCCGCCAAGGGTTATCCTACCCTACTTATTCGGGTAATAGGAACGGGTCCCAGGCGGCATTTTTCGCCTCACTGACGGCCCGACCCACCCCCTTAAATTTTTATTTTTATTTTGAAAAATCATAAAATAGAATAAAATTATAATTTTAAACTAGAAATGGACGAAAAACTTATAAAATCAATCTTAATTGGATTGAAACTTTGTTTGTTATAAATTATCAATCTTAACCATTAAACCACAACCTCAATCTTGTAATTTTTTTATTTTGTTTGTTACAAATATTTTTAAAAAATGTATTTTTTTATTATTATTATTATTTTAACAAAAAATAATAATTTATATACAAAAAAAAAAAAAAATTAATCGAGGTTATGGTGTTGGTTAAGGGACAAAGGCCCACCCACCCCACCCCACCCCACCCCCCGAATTTGAGCAGCCCACCCCACCCCACCCCATTCGCCCCGGACCACCCACCCCATTGCTATCCCTAGGTGGATGCCCCCAACTTGAAATGGACTGTACCATTCATGTATCATACACATGGATGATTTGAATATATTTTAAATTTTTTAGTTTTACATGGTAGTAGTCAGTATAAAAATTTATTGACGGCTAGTGACACTCAAGTGTATTGTGTAGACGAGCACCTCTCTTCTCTCAATAAAGTAAGTTAATGCTATTTTTTAAAAAATTAAGAAAATAATAAGGTATTTAGTCAAAATTTAGATATTGCAATTACTTTTGTATTAATTAGTAATACATCCATACATGTTCTTGTTTCTATTTTCTTATTTCAAGCTGAAAGCAACCTCATAATGTTTTGCAATAACAAAATACAGTCAAACCCCTGTAATCGGAAATGAATTGTTACAGTTGCCATTTGAAAAATAAAAAGTTCAACCACTTGAGTGTGGTTTAGAGAAGTCCATTTTTACAATCTTTGATCAATAGATTGATTAGAATTTCGAAAAATAGTCAAAACTTTTATATCAAGTCAATCCACTAAACAAACATGTAGTAATCGTAATAGACTGCTCAAAATGTCTTTATTCTTTACTTAAATACTTAGGATGAATTGAAAATTCCTTCGCGCTTTGATCTACATACATAATAAATCCTAGGAGCTCCCAGCTTTGCTAGGTTGGGGTATGAATGGGGAAAAACCATTTAAGACATGACTTGTTCTTTCTTTTATTGATTTCACATCAACTATATTTGTGATTGATTTTAGAGTTCAACTTCTAATTGTAAAATAATGGAATAATTGCATCAAAGATCTCCAACGTTTCAAAAACGTTAGGAATATGCCCTTAACTTAAAAAAATAGCAACAGACATCTCCAACGTTTGAAGAAATAGGCATCGTAGGTCCCTCTTAACATTTTCTATCCATTTTCTCCGTTAACTCTTAGAATTGCACTGCACGCGCTTCATATTCTGTACATACACAAAACCATACACGAATTCTGTACATACACAAAACCATATTCTAATTTTATACACACATATATAGATACAGATTATATGAGTAAATGAAGTGTAAGAAACACCCGCCGATCTCAATAGCGGTGTCGGCATCGGCGTCGGCGTCGGTGTCGGCGTCTGCCTCCCCGCCCACGTGAAAGCCTATTTGCCCTTATCACGCCCGTGCCCTAAACAGTCCGAAGTCCAAGTAGGTCGCCAGAATTGATACCCAACCGCCTTCTCTTGCTATTCCTGTGTCCGTCTCCCCTATGTATCTTGCGGAAATCCAACACCACTTCCAAGTGGTACTGCGTTATAGCAGGTCCCAGTGGCCTCCGCCACTTGACTTAGTAACAGTTGAAGTCAAGAAGAAGAGTAGTGGCGGAAAGTTTTCTTCACTTTTTCGGTCTCTTTAGATCCAAATCGGAGAAACCGGTTTGGATTACAGTCTGCTTTTCGGATCCCGGTGTTGTGGGTATAACTCGAGTTTTGAATCCTCAAGATTCTTGTACGTCTTCTCCTTCATGGTTTCCTACAATTCTTCCCCCCTGACGGAGAAAGCAAATTAGCACGCTTTCCTCGACAAGAATTTGATCGGAGACCACAGGACCATATTCTAATTATATACATACACAAAACTATATTCTAATTCTATACACATAAAAAATCATATTCTAATTCCACTCGAGTTTTTTTGGAAATGAAGCGCGTGCAATGCAATTATGAGATTTAACGGAGAAAATGGATGGAAAATGTTAAGAGGGACCTACGGTGCCTATTTCTTCAAACGATGGGGATGTCTGGTATTATTTTTTTATGTTATGGGCATATTTCTAACATTTTTTAAACGTTGGGGACCTTTGATGCAATTATTCCTAAAATAATTAGAAGTTAAGTAGGAGTATTTGATAAACTTAAGAAAAATTAATTAGAAGAATTTGTACCATCTGACAGTAGATTTTGATAAGCATAAAAAATTTAGCTTCTCATATTATACTTTTAGTTTAACCAACTATGTATAATTAAAATACTGATTTTAACCTATTTAATTCATTTTCTACTAAATATATATGCTTTTATTTTGTTATTTTATAAATTTTGAAATTTAATATATATTATTATTATTATTATTTTAAAATAACTATAGTGAATACATTGTATTATAAAAATATTTGATAATATTACATACTGTTATAAAAGTAAAAATAAATTTTATAATACTATCAATAATAATAATAATAATACAAAGTGACATTATTATAATTAATCTCAATTTTAGTAATTGTATATAGACACAACAATAAATTATTTTTATTTACCAAATTCTAAAATTCTGATTTTGAAACACACAATGACTCTGAAATTATTTTTTACTAAACATTTAATTGACTCATTAAATTTAAATTCAACTCAACATGTTGTTTAAAAAAAACGTCGAATGAGAGATAAAAATTGAAGACCCACCAATTAAAAAAAAATTATTGCCATATAAGTAGTAATATTAGTTTTAGACGGAATATATTTGAGATAAATTTTTAATTTGACCATCTATTCAATAAATATACCGCCACATGGACTTAAAATCTGTCTATTTTACCTGAAACATAAATTTCAATAGATGGAATGTATTGGAGATGCTCTAATATAGAAGCCATAGAAGCATAGAATCCAATATGTTGAAAATACTTATAAGTACTTATAAATTGATCAAATATCATATTTATCCACACATTATGTAGAGTGCTGGATGCCCCATCTCAAAATCAATAACAATTAAGGTCTTGATTGACCATCAGGTATTATATAGATTGTTAAGTAGCTGTGTTCTGGCCTAGCGTACAATTTAGATTCTAGAAATATCAAAATGATTTGGTTAGAGTCCCTTGATGAGGTCCATAATGGGCCTCTATGTATCGATTTTATTTTATTTTAACGTTTTAAATGATTTTTAGTGAAAATATAAAAAAGAAAAACAAAGTTGAATTGAAACCCCTCACTTACCGGACTGAGAGGGCGCTTGGCGCTTGGCCCAGAAGGACCAAGCCATGACTACTTATTTCATGGGCTGGGTCGCGGACATGTTGGTTGGGTTTGGGCCGTCTTGCACGTTTTGATGCCACTATTCAATTTTTATGTTGTACATGACAAAAGTAAAAAATTGAAAATTTGTGTATTTTACTTCTCGATCCATATTTTGTGAGCTATACTAATTAGAAAAACAACCCTGCCCTCTTGTTAACTTAAATAAACAAAATCTTTCGGTTAGACAATTCTTATGACTTTACAAGGTGTGGCCTCTTTGCTCTCAACTAAGCATCTTCATCAATGAGTGCTCGTTCCGCGGCCTAGTTCAACCACTGGAGAAATCAATCGAACTGCCTCCTTTAGCCTACTCCCCCAACCACCCTTGTGGGTACAGTAAAATGCATACCATATTTTATCGCATGCACACTCACAACATTATAATCGATTTTTTTCTATTATTCGTATTGACTTGATGACACACGTACATTAAACTTCAAACATCTAGTTCAAAAACAAGCTTGAATCGCATAAATTTCAGATTTCTGAACAAAACCAAGGTTTTGAAATTTGAACACTAAAATTTTTAGTTTATTTAAAGAGGAGTAATAATATCTACCACAATTGCATATGATCCGCCATTTAAGAGTCAATTAAGTGGTATTAATTGATGTCATCTTAAATATAGCAATATGATCACATTTAAAATGACATATCAATTAGTGTCATTTAATAGTCACTTAAATTTGTGAATATATCTCAAATTTAAAGAAACAAGATGTGCCAGGAAAACCGTCTAGAATATGGGCCCAATCTCTTTATTAGTGAAGTCAACTTTTAATTAATGAGTAGAAATAGTTATGGCACAAGTACATTGAACTGTATTAAAGAAATGCTTTTTCTCTACCTCCTATTCGAGGAAAATAATAATGTTGGAAAATGAGCACACGTGAATTTATTTGTATGGTTAGGCAGTAAGAATTTAGGAGACACAAAAAGAGCAAAGGGACATTGGGGGAAACTTTGTTTTCTGATTTGTCTGTCCTAATACATGGTATCTTCTCTCAAACATTTAATTTAAACCTTTTTTGTCTCCATTAACCTTGATTATTAGAGGTTAATTAGACCTTCTCTTTTTTGATTGATTCTTTGGAGGTAAATAGTTTATACCTAATTTAAGTGGATTTGAAACATAATGTTTCCTTTTGTCTTCACTTTAATTAATTTGTTGGTGAATATATTGTAGTGTTGATATCAAAGTTTACCCATTTTGTGTCCTTTTCACTCAAAACTTTATTTTTTGGCAGTGTTGTCTCAACTTTTTACTTTTTGGTGTATATGGTTCCAATCTTGATAGTTAATCATGTTCACTCTCCCCTGATTTGGCTAGTCTTCAAATTTACTCTTCTTAAATTGTCGACTTCAAGTTGAAGTTGTCAGCTTATCATTCATCCTCAATAATTAATTATTGTAGCAAGCGAAAATTTGAAAATTAAGTGTACATGTTTTCCATTCTTCATCTTTAAATATATAAAGTGTTGTATGCGACATGTACAATATATTTTAATATATTTATTCATCGATCTAAATACATTTTTATTTTCTTTTTTTCTGTCTCAATAATGACTTGCACATTGGAGAGTCTTTACTTCGAATTCCTCTAATAATTTTATAAAAGAGTGTTCTCGTGGCAGATGATAAATGAAAACAAGTGGGGAGATCACACTAACAAGAGACAAAAAATGGAATAAAAAAAGTTTTATTTAAGAAAAAAAAAACATTGTAGACAAGTCACCGAAGATGTGTTGGAAAAAATACAACCAAAAGTTAATCATAAACATAGGACTTAGCTATTCCAATAACGTGGCAAACCCATATCCATGTAAGGCATCAAGTGGATTGAGTACTAAGTTACCAATAAATTGCAACTCTTAATATTAACATTATCTAGAAAAATGTAATCCTGAACGGGAAAATTGTACTGTTTATTCTTGATTTTATGGTGACATTTTTATCTTAATTCTAGTTTTCAAATTTAGATGCATAATTGGATGTGTATTCCATTAATTTTGCCTGTTAAAAGCAACAATACGTACTCAACTTTTAAAGAAGAAAATAGTCTAAATAATATTAGTCAATTTGTCAATAAAAATGGCAGACAAATTTTATTACATGTTTGTCCTTTATCCATCTATTTAGATGAAAGTATAAAGTAGAGTATCCCAAAATCAGGCGAAGCGAGAGTTGGTAAGAAGGCTGAGATGACGTGAGGAGAAATCGTCCGACAACGCAGGTTCGATTCTCGTATGGGACAGATTTTCACTGAAATATTGTGGAGGTCTGCATTGTGGGGCTCTCCTCAAGTCCTCGCTACTCTTCAAGACTTCCTCGATTTACTGGCCCGCCTCGGTCAGGGTCACACAAGTGGAGAGTTTCGCTTTCGGAACTTTCTCCTTATCAGAAGTATAAAGTAGAGTGAGTCCATCTATATTAAATGAAATGAAAGTATAAAGTAGAGTGAGTACTAGATTACTAATCAATTGTAACTCTAAATATTAATATTATCAAGAAAGGTTAATCATAAATTGGTAATACAAAAAGGACTTGTATAGAGACAATATCAACAGTGGGATTAGTGAGTATCTACGGTTCTTGGAAGAAATTTTAATGTCCAACCCTTGTTTGGAGGCCATGCTCTGGTTCACTGAATAGCTCTAAGATGCCAAGAGTTAAACGCTAAGCAATGTGACCAAGCACATAAGTTGGATAGAAATACTCGAGACCATCTAGGCACAATAGTTAAGTACAATTCAAGAATGTTTAGCTCGGGAAATACACTTGAGAACTACCTTGCGTAAAATATATTTTACATGCAGCTAAGATATGAATTGTACGAAAATCTTGAGAACCGTCGACTTTACCCACTAGTGGTATAGCCGCAACATTTGAGAGGGGACGGCTGCCGGACTACACACAAGGGCCCTGGTCCTCTTATAAATACCAAGGATTTGTCTATTTTCCATGTCACTAATCTAAGTTTTAGAGAATTAGTTATTTCTTTTATTTCTTCTGTTGGTTGAGTTTTCACATATCTTGTTCAGTGTATTTTTTATTATATTTTATTCGATGGAAATGGCGGTACAAATTTTGACGTAAGTACTACTTTCACAATTATCTAATTGACAATCATAAATTAATTATTCAAAAAGGACTTATATAGAGACAAAATCAACAACGGAATTAGTGAGTATCTATGGGTTCTTGGAAGAAAAAATAATGTTCAACCCTTGTTTGGAGGCCATGACTACGGTTCACTGAATTTTCTAAGTTTGCCTACTGTGGACTAATATGTACCTACACTGTCTGCTCTTTAAATCACGTGCCCAATTATAATGCCCTTTTGTCCATTAAATTTTTAATTTTTTTTACAAAATTAATGATTTTATACTTGTAGTCCAATTCTGTTATGTCCCTTCTTCGTACTTCATTTTATGTTTACATATTAATATAACAGGTAGGAAAATATAAACTAAAATCATATCTAAATTGATCGTGTTTAATAGTTTGTACTAACCATGTATTAAATAGCACAACTTCAAGGTTATATGTACAGAGTTACTGTTTGGAAACATGCAAACTAACGTTCTAATTCAATTTTACTTAATTAAATAAAATAACAATAACTATATTTAATTTGAAAAGTTTTTGGCTAATATACTAGTTTAATATTAATAAATGTTTGACTTTATGAACAATTTATTTTTAAACTAGTTGAATCGAACATAACATTGTAACATATACAATTGTCAAAGTCTAAAGGTTGTGTTTATTAGTTCCTGACTTTGAACATAAACTTTTATTATTATTACAGAGAAAAAAGAGTTGGCACATGAAAGATATACCATTTTATATTTATGAGAACTATTTTGGCCCGATTGTTGTAATCCTTCACTTAAAAAATTATAATATTTCTTATTTATATGTCGATCTTCTCATATTTGTGATCCACATTACTTCTTTCGATAGATGCTCTTTGAAATGTCACGACTCTTGAACGAAATCATGTCCAAAGGCTATAAGTACGATTTTTCCTTTTGCCATTCCATTATATACCAAAAATTTAGAAATACTCCATATATCAAAATTCGATCAAAGTTCCCTTCTAGATTTCTATCTTCTGCGGTACATTCACCAATTCCAATTAGATTAAGGTACTACATCAATAGGAACATAATTCGACCTATCTTGACGAACATTTGCTCAAGATTTGTAGTATTAGAAAGAGCAAAAGTATTTTAAAAGCACAACGTATATTCATTAATCTCCAAATATAATCTCTTCATCATTCTGTGTATAAACAATTTCACTAATAATCTAATACTTTATCCTATCATACTGCAAACTTATTTAAGTAAATATCTACTTATTTATGATTAGTCCTAACAATTTCTTACTAAATTATTAAGAGTGTGTTTGACACGTTGACTAGACTAGATAAAATTAATTATGAAAAATATATTATAAAATTTGTTAATTATCTTGTTCCATTTCATTTAATTTTGTATACTTTGAAAAAATACAACATTAGTTCTCAATTCATTGCTTAAAGAGCAAATTAGTCCTTAACCTTTTATTATAATTTTACAACCCGTCCCAATTAAAGGAAAACGTCCAAATTCTATTCAACCGTCACATGGTCCTCACATTCTTAATTTTATGAAGTTGGGATTTCTTGGTTATAAATTTTTAGTGGTGTATCACTGTAATGTTTCTCTGGATTCAAGTGATAGTTTTACGATGATTTGAAAAGTTAAACGATGGGGATCAACTTGTTAATTAAACAATAAATTGAAAGACTATTTATGCAATTTTGCCAAAATGTTTCCTTGAAGATCTTAATTTTTAATTCATTTAAGAGTGAACGAATTCAATTCATGTTAAAGTTTTATGTGAAAATAATTAAATGTGTAAGGTTTGAATTGTCCAATTAATTGGTGGTGGATTGAAGTCAGTGAGATAGTGATTTCTAGACAAGCATTAAGTGCATATTGGACTTGACTTATGACTTTGGAGGACAGGAGACTTAATTTTTATTGGCCGTTGGATTCATGCTTCCTCCCCTCAGTCAATTAATGGGCCATCCATCATATCCGTTGCTTGGATACATGAAAGCCTCGTTTTCACTGTATAAGTTGCTTTCATTTGACCTAAATAGAATTCGCGGCTTCAAATTCAATCACACAAAAGTCGAAAATAAGTTAAATTTTTTAAATAAATTTAATACCGACTATATGAATTTATTGTAAATTACTTTATATTTAATAATATTGTATTTGTTGAAGTTATAACGAAATCAAATACTTTACTACTTCAATTTTGTCCAACTCTATTTTATACTAGATGATGAATTTTAAATATTTTTCAATTATGACAAATCCTGTTAATTTAGTCCAGGTTTTTTTTTATAATATATTGTGCTGAAATTGTAATAAAAAAATTATTTAAATTAGTAAAAAATGAATTAACCGTCATTCTTCATTTAATTTATTACCCATATCCATTCTCTTTAAATAGCGTGAAACAAGCTCAAATAGAAAATCTGATATTAAATTTAGGAATAATCAAAGCTCAGTCGATTATTTTTCTAACCAAAGCAAGAAAGAGGTTATTTTTCTAAGTATTCTAGAGCAAAATTGAAGAGTAATTAGTACAAAATATCCCTACTTATTTCTATAATTGTGCAAAACGTTCTTATCTATTGCTGTAATTGTGCAAAACGTCCATACCTTCTATTTTTTGGCATTTTCACCATCACCTACTGCATTTCATGTGCAAAAAGTCCTTCCGTCTAAAAAGCAGCCGTTAACTAACATGACCAACACGATTCGTGATACCAGTTAAGGGTAAATTTGTCCAGCAACATGTATTCACTTCTGACAACTAGTCACCACTACATTTCGACGGCAAGAAGGGCAAAAGGAGTGAAATCCCAGCCATGTATCAATGCATTCGACGTGGAAGCCATGACAAAGACCGAGGAAGCACTTTCGGAGTTTGTCTCCGACGACGAACTCCGCCCGAAATTGCAATAGAGGTTGTTGTTGTTGGTGGCATAGGTTAGCTTCGGAGATATTTCAAGACTTTTTTCTTCAGACCATTGTTTGCTGCGGCGGTAGGTAGGATGGCGGCACAACGACAAAGTGGACTTTCTCTCTCTGCGTGGCGCTATGGACTTGGGCTTAGAGTCGAGGTGAGCCTCTTCTTGATGGGCTCATGATCACGAGCTCCATTGGTGGGTTTTTTGTAGGCCTTCCGGGAGCCATCGATGAAATCTGCAAACTTAGGTTTTCTTGGAAACTTCCATGGATAGCTTGGGCTCGCACATCATTAACAACAAGTAGTGATGACAACGGAGGCGGATCGGGGCGGATCGGCCTGATCCAAATCCATCCTGCAATAATTATAGGAGATCCAATTACCCGCGATCCGCCATTTTCGGGCGGATCGGGACCATCGGATACGGATCGGGCGGGATCCGTATATCGATCCATATTTTTTTTTTTCGCATTTAAAAATTTAAAATATATTAAAACAAGTTTCTACTATATCTATAAGAGTTTAAATAACATCATCCTCCTCACTAAACCTTGTGCAAGGTCCACAATATGTCAAATGTGATAAATTTTTATTCAAAAATATTTTAATTATCAAATCACATATAAAACAAAATGAAATTCAATATTTTAATCCTTTTTTAAATTGGCGGGCGGGCGGGCGGATCGGGATCAGGCGGCCGATCCGTCCCCGAGATCCGCGGCGATCATGGATATCCGTCCCGATCCGCCCCACCGATCTGCGGATCAGGAATTTTTCACTCCATTCGGATCAGGTATCTATCGGGTTCAGGGTGGATCGGATATTTTTGCCATCTCTAACAACAAGCATTCAGGTGAACCCTGATTTTCTTTATCTTTTTTGGATGCTGTAATACTTGTTTCTTGATTTTTCGGTTCATTCGTTTCTGATTCACTTACTATTTTATGTTCATCTTCTGGCTCCAATTTAATCTATTCATCCACTTTATGCCGATTAATGAGGGAGTGAGCAAATGTTGGTGGACAAATTTACCCTTAACTGATATCACGAATCGTGTTGGTCAAGTTAGTTAACGGCTGATTTTTAGATGAAATGACCTTTTGCGCACGAAATACAGTAAGTGAGAGTAAAATGCCAAAGAATAGGATATATGACGTTTTGCACAATTACAACAATAGATAAAAACATTTTATGCTAATTACCCCAAAATTAAATACAAAGCTGTTATAAGAGAGGGCAAAAATTGCTTTTGATTGACCCCAAACCCCTTAACCCAACCCAACAGAATACTACCCACAGCTGAAATTATAATTTAATTTAAGTCTTTGAAAATATAGCGATTAGTTTGTGATAAAAAGTAGTTGTAAGTTGTGGGCCACGGGAATCAACCATGTTTGTGCTAAAATTATAATTTAAGTGGTACCAAACACATTAGTCTACAACTGTTCGATTCTTAATTTTAAATTTCAGACAAATCAATTTCAATTGAATCCAAACCAAACTAGTTAATCATCCAATCCAATTATCATTCATTTCGAGTGATGCTAGATAAAATTGCCCACTACCCGACTAAAAGGCTAACAGCCAACAGAAGAAGCAAAAACCCTTTTGAAAGACAGAAATTTTCGAAAAGAGAAAAAAGAAAGATTTGTACCGAGTCGACAACAGTTGTATCATTTCATTGGAATCTTAAAAGTGGAAAAATGATCATAACTTTGATTTGAAGTTGAACAAAACAAACCCAATTCTTTCAAGAAATCATAATAGCCAATTGAAAACATATTGAACATATTACAAATTCAAGCACAATAAAAAATCTGCAATCATTTCCCTCAATTTCTACTCACTCACATATTAATAAATTGATATCAAGTAATCTAACCAACCCTCACTTTACGAGAAAAAGAAAAACATTAATCATATTTGACACGACACGATTAAAGAGAAACAGTAATATTTGACACGATTGAAGAATAAGATATTTAACTTATTTATGTTCTTCAATACTATTCAATATAGTCTGATCCACGTCACCAGGCATTTCAGATCCAATGGTCTGGTTTTACAAAAAAGATGAGACTAAAATCCTAATATCAATATGTTGTCATGCCTACGAATTATGATGTAATATTTTCATTAGCATTTTTTTTAATTTCCCGCTGCTTTTTTGCTTTTTGAATAAAGAGCTTCAAATGCTGCATCTCTTCTGTTCTTCCCATGAATTTCTTCCTGGATGGATAGTTTTCTGGTTGGAAGGATTACTTGCAGAACGCGATAACTGGGAAAATTCTGAAAATCAAGAATAATAAAATCAGTATTAGTGGATTTTAAAGATCGAGTTCTTAAAAATTTCCATCCACGACGATTTTACGGCCAAGTTGTAAAATTTTGCTAATTTCCAAATTACACATACCTTTCGACGAAGCATTGTAGGATTTCTTGCAATGAAGAATGGCCCCTTGAATTCCATCCTCGTGCTGTTGCATTAGGGAGCCATCTCTCCGGCTAATCGGCGACGGCGATAGTCCGACGGCAGCGGAGGCCGATCGGCTTTTCCCTAAATGCTTGGTTACAATCTTAAAACTACCCACTCTGCTGCTCTCGGACAATTTCCTTGGCGAGAGATTTACCGGAGCCGTCATCGGCGAAGATAACGGCGTGACGGATTTAGAGAACTTCGATTTCTCATTTTGCCTTTTTGATACCTTAACATACAGAGGCTTTATCAGCTTCAAATACTTGGGAACAGATTGCTTTGATTTAGCTTCCATGGAGGTTTCATCGGAGAAGTCTTTTACCAATTTGCTTCTCAAACTGTTGTCACGAGTGAAAACGGGCGCCACCGGAACTGCCTCCGATTTGCATTTCACGGTAAAGCGTTTGCTCTGTTCATTTTTCGATGGCCTCGAGAACCGTGTTGATGGACTTGCCGGTAACTCGTCGCCGGACTCACTTATCTCCGACTTTGGTGCCTTTCTGAATCCCAGCATGAAGACTTTAAACATCGGCCCCGACTTCAGTAATGAAATAGGAGACGACATTAGCTTTGTATCGGAATCAATTGCTAAGTTTTTCTCGCTCATGAAAACGTCCCTCGGAGATTCAACGAAATGGAACTCTTTTCTCGAAGGTTTGTTTTCTTCATTAATGGTAGAATCGGACGATTTGAAAACCAAATCGAAGAACGATTCTTCATCATCAGTTTCTTCGTCGGAGTTATTTCTGAAGGAATCTCCGACGGAGCTGACGTCAGCTCCGGTGACATTCCGCCAGAACTTTAAAATACTTAAAGATTCCATGGATAGATATAAACTTGGAAGGTTAAGATTCTTTGAGAGTTTGATGCAAAGAAAGATGAAAATGGTGGGGTATATATAAAGGGGTTGGATTTTTTCTACTGTAACGTTTAACGGCGTTGGGCTCTGGAAAAAATACTGAGAAATGGTGCTTTGGGAAAGCAGGGGTTGAACAAAGCTTTTATGTAGGCTGGTTTGTGTGTGTGTGTGTGTGTGGGGGGTGGGAGTGGTTTGCGGGGAGCAGGGTGGTTGGTTATTAAGGCTTTGTTTGTCTCGTGTTTATAAATTTAATATATTTTTGATAATTTAAAGTTTTTGCATGAAATACATAAAATAATATTGAAGTAGACAATTCACTCGTCAAACCTCTAAAACTGAATAAATTGGTTTTTTAAGTTTTTATTATAAATCAATGTTTAACTACAAAATTTATTGAATAAATCATCTTGTTTTTTTTAACTTCGTCAGGTGCCAATAAATTTGAAATGCATGTTTACAAAGGATTTATGTGACTTTTTAATTATTATTTAGACAATTCCGGTCATTGAGACTAATTTTGTAAATAATAAAAATTTGATGATTAATTTGCTATTTGAACAATAAATTGGGTATCGACATTGCAATTTCCCTAAAATTCATTTGAAAATATGTTCTTTTTTATCACTCAAAAATGCCCTTTAAAAAATGATGTTTAAGAATAATTGTTGTATATTAGTAGTTTAGTCTGTTTAGAGTCGACTGATCACGAAAAATTTTATAGTGTCAACTTCGTCTTTCATCTTATGTGCCAAGTTGGTCGAATTTAAGTGTATATTTGGTATTATTGAAATTATTTTTTAAATGTTTATAAATTATAAATTCTATTAAATGTGTAGAAAATTAGTGGATAATAAATTATGAATCTTATAAAATATTTGAATAATATTATTAATTAAAAATATAATTTGAACAAACGTAAACAAGTATGATAAATAATAAAAATCAAATAAATAAATATTTATCCTTTAATAAAAATAATTTTTAAAACAATGTGATTTAGATTTTAGCAGAGTAGTCATGAGTGATATGAGTGGTGAAGAAAGGACAATAATCATGAGAAAATGAAAAAGTAAAAAAAAAATTTAAGTGTTGCCAAATACTGTGTAGAAACAGACTATTAAAAATAGAGTACAGACTATTATTCAGAAGAGTACAGACTGAGACTGGTGCGGAGCAGTGCACCCCAGAGAGCTCAGACTTTTCAATGTTGAAAAAGGGGTCCAAGCTTCTGGCTCCTGGGATGCTGCCCTCACCATTCACGTCACCCAATGTCTAACAAAATATTTGGGCATAATATTCTTGATAAGGACACACTCTCTTAAAAGAATTTGAATTGGATTCCGTAAGTATTGAATTGTCACTCGCAAAATTCATTATTTTTTTAGTAATTTATATCTAGATGCAAAATAATATCAGTTATGAATCCATGGTCTTGATTCTTATCCCCAATGTGAGTCCAGTAATCCAGTTTCTGGTATTTGATCACACTCGTGCTAATTTTTGTCTCGATGTTCTTCCACGTACCAAAGCATCATTAATATTTCTATCATGCTACCGATTAGGACTGGTCTTAAAATTTAGGAGATCTTAGACGAAAATTTAAATAAAATTCTTAATAAATTAAGATGTTTTAAAATATAAATTTTTGACAGACTTCAAGTTAAAAAATGGTATTTTTTTCTTCTTCTTCACTGAATGAAAAAATGATTGAAATTTGTGTTAAGTTGTGGAGTTTAATTTGTTGAGCGATGATCGACCTTCGTAAAGGTGTACGGTATTTGTATATGCTTAAGTAATAGTGTTTTTCGAAATTTTACATTCGTAATTGGATTCTCCTAGTATTTCATTATAATTAGCGCCCCTCAAAAGGTGTATGGTATTTATATTTACTTAAGTAATGGTGTTTTTTGATATTTTACCTTCGTAATTAAGTTCTCATAGTATTTCATCATAATTAGAAAACTTGAGTTATTATATATATAACTAATATCTTGTGTTCTTTATTTTTCGCTTTTTTATTTATTGTTCCAATTCTAATAATTTAGAAAATCATTTTGAATCAAGATAAATATTTCTATCTAAACAGATTTGAAAGAAAAATTGCATTGTCTACAAAGGTAGATAATTTAGATTAGACTTGAATTTGTTTTCTATTTAGAATTTCATGTAAGTAGGTTGATTTAAAAAATAAATAAATAAAATTGAGCCAAAAATTTTAGCCTTAAATGATTGGGGTGGGGTGGGGTGGGGTGGGGCGGCGGCTCGTGGCCGGCCATGCTACCGATATCAATTAGATAAAAGAATTTGCACAATTAATTATTTTTCTTGTAAATTTATTGCGAGTTTTGTTGTAGAGGTGTTTTGCTGCATTGAAAAATTATCCATTTGAACATAGTAGGTTAGGTTTCACCCATGTTATGAAGGTTGGTTCAATTGAAAAATTGAAAACCAAGCAGAAAAGTGATAATTACATTAAAAAAATAGAAATTTAAAAATTAATAAGTAAAATTCAAGAATCGACGAGTACATGTGGTTGTTTGTCTTAGTTTTAATTATAATTTAAATTAGTCAAATATAATTTGTATTCATACATTTCGTATGATTTACAATTTACTATATATTTTTAATCTACGCATTTCATAAGACTTACAATTTATAAACACTTAAAAATAATTTCAGCACCACCAAAAATGCACTTAGAAAGTCGAAAGAAACATAACAATTGAACTTGAACCAATATTTTAAACAAAAATTATTTATTTATTTAATTTTTTTGACAATTGGTGTCACTTTAATTTGAATTTTGATTCTTTACTATTTTCAGGTCAAAGCTCGATTTTTATAATATTGAGTGTTCGTTTGATTGTGTTAAAAATCAACTTTTTAAAAAATTTCTATGATGAAATGTGTGGTTATAATTAAGGATAATTATATTCACATCACGTTTTTTATTTGTTGCACCATATTCTAATTGCATTAAAAGTTTTCAATCTTTGGACATTATTGTTGGGAATTGAGACAAATTCATTTATTACCCACAATATCCTTATTCAGATAAAATAACAAGACGAAAAAATATAAAATATAGAGAAATATTTATGGACTGCCAAAACTTTCACTATATGAAAAATTGTTACAATCATATAGAATTTCACTCACCCAAATTTTCAAAGTATTTTAAGAAAATAATATCTTAAACTTAACCACATCCACCAATTTATATTCTTTGTACAACCCACAAAAAACAATAAAAATAACTAGGATGATAAGCTTATAATTTTTTTGTCAAAAACCTTCAAATCAAGTCTACAAAAGAGAATAAACTATGTCAATTTATAGTTAACAATTTAAAAACTTGTTCAATTTTAGAAACTTGCTCTAAAGTTCTTCCAAGTTTTAATTGCAAATGTGTCAAAGATTTAGAAACTTATTCAATTTTAGTCACCAAATATAATATCATATCATAATATATCTTTTTCATTTTCAACAATTGGTGCATCTTTTGATTTTGGCAAGTTTTGAAAAAATATCCCAACAATTGTAGTACTCGTATCCTAATTTTTTTTGTCACATTCTTATCCTCAATTTTATATTATAATTTGTCTCTAATAACGATTTTTGACTAAAAAGTTTGCTTGGAGGGCATAAAACAACTTTTTTGCCCATTATAGTTTTAATGTGTGACAAATTTTTCTTTTTTCATTTCGAAGTATGCAAATAAAACATTTGGACAGATACTGTCATTAAGGATAAGATGTGTTAATTAATAGAAATTAAAGATAAGAATTCAATTAAAAAAAAAAGTGAAGGACATAAATGCGATAGTTAACTAAGGTTGAAGACTCTAAATGTAATTAAAATGTGAATTGACAAATAAAAATTGTGGATATAACCACCTTAAAATTAATTATGTATTTTGATTTCAATTTTTTAATAAATTTTTAAATAAAATCAAATAAAGTCTAAATATTACTCGGGAGAACATCTTATAGATAATTTAAATTTCATTTACAGCATGTCTGAATTTTGATTTACTAGACTCAAGATTCAACTTACTTATAAAATAAACAGATTTGACAATTGATTTGTCTGGTTGAATTTAGTATATTAAACATGTAATGTATTGATATGGAATCAATAAAAAAAAAAACAATCACTTTTAAGGAGAATGGAATGTCGATCATAGGGTGAGAGAATCTTATAATACGATACGAGTTACTGTGAAGTTATTAAACTTAGTCATTTTGGTCAATATAGCTGCAAGTGGCCTGAGTACTAAAACTTTTTGGACTAAAAGAAAAAAGAAGCTATCCAAGAGGTGAATCAAAGAGAAGAAACAGTCCTCACTCCGAAAGAGTTGTATTATACATATCCCGAATCGAAATATGAGCATTAGAGACCTCTAAGATAAAGGCCTGAGCTCTATTTAACCCTCTATACAAATCACTACACTTACAATTTCTTCAGCTTTATAAATGCAAATTATTTCTTTTTAATTACCTAAACTATTTCATTATTTAATTCTCAATTCCTAAATTAATTTTCCGAAAAGCTGATAATGCCAAGGGATTGATTCTGGTACGAAAAGACAGTAGGAGGGTGACAAGAAACTTCCAAAAAGAAAAAAAATAGATTCAAAAGAAAAAAACTGAAAAAATAGAAAACTCGTAAGGTCTTTTTAATGTGGATGTGGATGTAGGGGTGGGTCGGTCCTTTTGCTTTTTTGCAGTCTTTGAGAATAAAATCTGACGGGTCAGAAAATGGGTACTTTACAGGGCCAACCCATTGGACCCTACCCTTTTTAACTGGGTCAGAGTCAGACTCCATGTGTTAAAGGTTTGACTCGGTGGATTAAACGACCTTGATTTGATCAGCTTAAATTAGAGTCTTTGACGCCTTTTAAAAGGTTAAAAAAATTTGCTTTACAAGACAAACAAAACGTGGGAAGAAAAGGGAAAAATAAAAAGAAATAAAGTCACTGCACTGTAAAAGAGGTAAAAAAAAAAAAAAAAAGGAGGGCGGGAGGGGGGATTAGAATAAATGATTTTTCACCGGAAAAAATTGTCATATTTAGGGTTTTGCTTTGTGTGATAGGGAAGAGGATTTTAGTTTTCAATTATTTTTGATCACGCTAACGTTAAAATAACTATCGGAATGTCATTTTTATGTAAAATTAAATTATTGAATGTCCAGTATAAATTTAGAAAATAAAATTTTGCTTAAAACTGAGCAACTTGACTAGAATAAAATTTGGCTTATAAATTTTGCTTAAAACTGAGCAACTTGATAACTATTTTTATTTTGATGCATAATATTATCCTAGCTTATAAATTACGAATTGTGTTGCCACCAATATTTTAGGGATCATGAAAAAGTAACGATCGAATCAATCACATTTTCTTTAATGAATCGAGACATTGAATCTAATGATAAAGACAAGGTCAATAAAAAGATACACGAAGACATGAATTGCATGTAGGGGTGGGGTGGGGTGGGGTGGGGGGTACCCCAACTTTATGGATTTTTTTTTTTTTAAATAACCAAAGTGAAAAATACTAAAGCTCAAACCTAGCCATGAATGAACTAAATAAATAAAGTCCAACAAAATTGATTTATCTAAGGTCACTTCTTTTTCACTGACACAGTTCACGTTCACCTCTTCAAAAAAATTGATTGCGATTCATTTTCAGCCTTTTTTACTTAAACTAGAGATTTTTTTTTCTTGCTATGGTAGAACATTAATTCTACGAAATAAATTTTAGCTCGAGTTCAAGTCGTGATTCTTTTGTTATCGGCGGGTTCTCAAATTAGAAGAAGAAACATAGTCTTAAAAAAATATATTGAAAAATTTAGTAGTGCACACAATCTAGTTTTGATTAAGTTTGAATAATTCAATAACCAATAAGAAAGTATTAAGAATAGTCTTTTTAAGCAATCAGAACAAATATGAAATGAGTATCGAATACGTCTAACTGCATTGTTCCATATTTTGTAAGCTTTTTAAAGATTATGACTTATAAAAAATATTATATTCTCATAAAATTGGCTCAGTAATTGTAGTTTGAGAAATAAAATTCCGGGGCAGCCCGTGAGATGGGTTTCCCCAACCCACCATTTTGTCATATCCTAGCTCTGACCTTATTTAAGGACCCACCAACTTAAAATGTCTAGCTCCACCACTGATTGCATGAGGCCTTGGCGATTGTATAGCTAACAAGGAAGTTAGCTTGCCATCTGCATGAACTACCATCTAGGCTTTAAGGGTAGCAATCAAGAGTTACGACTTCAAAAACTGTTGCACATTTCTATCGAGATTTGACTACGACGATATAGTTTTAATGGGTTGAAATAATAACTCTATAAAATTACTCTTAAATATCGACGTTGAGTCTGATTATGAGCTTGCTAGATGCTTCATGACATATATGATGACCATAAGTTGGATATGACCATAGCAGGAGTAAGTGTCTTGTTTTTTCTTTTTCTTTTTTTTTTTGCCTTTTTTTTAAAGGTCAAGCCTAATCTCCCTCCATATACTATGTTTCTTCCATTTTCAATAATAGGTGCCAATTAACGTGATTGACTTATCTACACACAAAAAAGGGCTCCTATAGGCACCCAATCTCTTAGTCTAAAGGGTAATTAGCACATTTCCGTCCCTCTATCCTTTGAGTCTATTGCACAAATCATCCATATCATTTGAATTTTGGCATTCAGGTTCTTAAATCCACCATTTTTGCACAAAAGGTCATTTTGACTAATTCTGTGAAGTTTTGCCATTAAATTAGCGCGTTTTGTACAATCTCGGATTTTATGAAGGGTATTTTTGTCAAGTCCATTCCACATGTGTTTGATTGTGCCACGTGTTGAGCAAAAAATATTAAAAAATTAAACCTCCCCAAACACACTCTCTCTCTTTGATTCTCCGCAGAAGGAAGAAACCGGTTGAAAGTGTTGGAGAGGATATTGGGACTTCTTATGATCTTGATTTTCCAATACAGGAATGTCCTTTTCATACTAGTAAGGAGAGGCTAAGGGTATTGTTTGATGAAGTACTTGTATTTAAGAGAAAAGTCAGCGAGCAAATTCATTAGGCCCATTCCGGCGTTGTGTGGTTATGGGCGAGTGGTGGACTTGTTTAAACTTTTTTGGGTAGTGAGGAAAATAGGTGGACTTTATGCCTTCTCAAGGAATAATGTATGGGGGTTTTGTTGTGGAATAATGTGGGTTGGGTTTTGGGGCCATTCCATTGATTAAGTTGATTTATTTTAAGTATTTGAATGAGTTGGATCAATGGTTGTGCCATATATTTGGCGGTTGAGGTTGGGCAGAGTCGAGTTCTGCAGAAGTTGGATTTATTTTCTAGGGAGTTGGAGACAAGGTTGAGAGGTTCGTTGCCACATGGGTGAGAAGAGTAAGAAAAATACGACAACATTTCTCGACTGCGGTATTTTAAAAATGTGAAGCAATATCTAGCGGTGATTGGAAGATTTAGTGAAAGAATGGATAATCTATAATTTTTGGAAGATGATGACAAAAAGATCCGTGATATGACAATGGTTTTCCGCTATTAGTGCCACAAAGTTAGCCTTCCCTATACCACCGACTTCACCGTGCGCTACGGCGACTGTGGTCACAGCCCCTTGTTGGATGGTATTGTTAAAGGAGGAAAAATTGGATGTAGAAGTGAAGGGACTTGGGCTCCTTGTTCTCTCTCTAGATGTCAAAGACCAAAGCTCTAATGCGGCATTTAAGAAAGCGATAGGGGTTAGGATCAAGGAGGAAACGAAAGTAATTGAGGGTGAGGTGGTGGAGATACAGAGAAAAATCCCAAAAATTTCAGGTTGCTACTTGCTTGATGTTCTATGTTGATTTTTTCTTTTCTTCTGCGGCTAGGGCAGTGGTGAGACAATTAATTGATGAAGATGATGCTAAGGAATGTTGTTGTTTAATATGATATGATCTTGGTCTCTCATTGCAAGAAAATGTGCTGTTGATGAAGAAGTTGCGATTGAATCCAATCCATTTATTTTATCTTCTTCTTCAACTACTAATTATATTTGGTTATTTGACGAAAATACCCTTCATAAAATCAGAGATTGTACGTGGCGCGCTGACTTAACGACAAAACTTCACAGAATTAGATAGAAATGAATTTTTGTGCAAAGAATTGTGGATTTAAGGACCCAAATGCTAAAATTCAAACGATATGAATGATTTGCACAATAAACTCAAAGGATAAGAACGAAACGTCCTAATTACCCTAGTCTAAACTCTCCACACTCCAAACTTCAAATTTGATAATGACAAGTTTAACCTATACCAAAGTTATATTTATATACAAAACTTGTTTTTATCAATTTACTTATCACTATATAGTAAAGCCTTTTTTTGTCCCACCACCACCATCCTCATCTTCCCATTCTTCGTGCCTTCTTCACGCATCACCAATTACGACTACCTCTACTACTATTAACACCTTGACTTCTTCACCACCACATCTACAACCTCCTTTTACAACAATATCTCCACCTTACTCCCTAGTCCTTTATTTGCTTCCCACGCAACCTAACTCTTATCCTCTTACACACTACTTCATCCCCCTTTTTACCACCATTGACAACCCTCTGGAGCCCATTCAATATTGAACCACTTGATTTATAAAGTTTAAAATGTTAGAGATGGTTACAAGTATATGATTTAGATTTTGTCTTCAACACGTTCGTTCATGCGGACATGGTTCATTTTTACCACCAAAACCTAACACGTGTATAATTTTATTAGTGAGTGGCAACGAGACTTTCAAACAAGATATTCATCTTCTTTGGTATCATGTTGACTTTCAATTTAAATTTTAAATCGTTAGAAAGTGTCACATGTATGTCACTAAATTCTCCAACACTCCATTCATCTTTTCACACCCTGCTCCAATCTCTTAAGAGTAAAATCTCATACTAGTTATATATTGAGCTACTATTTTTAATAAGATTGACTTTTAAAACTAAATTTATCGATTCTTTGAGCACTCTAACTAGTGGGGATATTCTATATCAATTAAATATAAAATTTAAGCTACTCTTGATCTTTTAAGTCGTAATAGTTAATACAATCACTTATCTTGTACGATCTACTTCCACTTTTCTAACTGAGTATGAGATCTTTACTTTGGTTCAAACATTTAATGATATAAATTTGATTGTTCAGTGTTTAAGGATATATTTGGAAACAATTAAAATTTTGCTAAAAAACTGAAGTTAAAATCAACAATTAATTTTAACAACACATTTTGTAGAACCACATCTTTTTACAATTTTTCAACAACAAATTCTATCAACTTTTATTAACTTTTACAAAAAAATTTAATTTTAATCAAAATCAAACCCACCTTAAGAATTTTCATTTGAACAATTCCTACCATTCACATACAATATTATAAATATTATAAGGGTAATTATATTACCACAACATTATTTGTTAAGTATATTCTAATTGTAATGAAAGTCTCCAACTATTGATCACTTTTGTATTTATGACTCTAACTTTTTGTAACAAATTTTTATCATCAATCTATTATATTGCATGTCTCATATTTGTCTTTAATGATGATTTTTGTCCAAAAAACTAATTAGGAGGGCGTAAATTTTTTTTTTCCTCTAATATTTTTACATAATTAAAATAAATAACAATTACGTAAGTTTGACAAAATATTTTTCCCTCATCTCAATGCACATTAGCAGAATATTTAGACAAAAATTTTTATCGGAGACAAGATGTGAAAACTAAATGAAAGTCAAAGAAAAAATTTGATGAAAAAAATTAGAGATATAAGTGTCTAAATATCAAATATTGAAGGACTTTTATTGTAATTAAAATGTGGTGTGAATAATAAAAGTGTTGTGTGAATATAATTACCAATATTATAATTTAAGATTTTAATTTTTCAATAATGCTTGTGACTTCGATTTAAGCACCAAAAGTTAATTGTTAAAATTTGTCTTAAATTTTGGGAAAATTGACGCAAATTGTTCCTCACATTTGTCCTCGATGCAGAAATCATCTATAATATTTGTTTTTAGCATAGAAGACTATAACATATATGTTTTGGTTCGTAATTGATCATTATTTGATTGAAAAAGACAAATATGCCATTAATTTTAATTAGAGAAAATTGTAATTGGATTCCTAATTTTTACAAAAGTGCAAATGGGTCCAATTATTTTATTTTTTATAAAAAATTAAAGAAAACTAACGAGTTTTTTTTTTTTTTTGAATTAACACTTTATTGACCAAATTCATAATGTACTAAATTATTTTGTATATTTTACTGAACTATTATAAAATAACTAAAATTTAAGCTCATAATTATTAATAATTATATTAAACAAAATTATTTTGTTATTATTAAGTAAATATATTATTTAAATTATAAATTTTTATTTTATCATTACAACATAAAAAGAAAAATAAATTTGTCACAAACTTGATGTTCAAATACTTTTATTTAATTGAATTATTTGTTTATTAACTACAAATATTAGAGCTCCAATTGTATTCTTCATATTTTAATTTATCGTTTAAACATAAAGAACACATAATGTATAAATTAATTTTTATTAGTATTTTTTATGTTAAAAAAATAATAAGATTGGTTAAATATCATAAAATTATATACGCCATTTTGTTATTTATTAACTTAATTTTTATTCAAAATTTTCAAATCACATAGCAATTACATATATTTAAAAGCGTAATAATTTTACATTTTTCTCTTATGAAAAATTTAACTGACACAACAATAGCGATGTATTTAAAAGCTAAATAAAATATTATTTAATAAATGTACCAGACGCATTTGCACATTTTGCAAAGATTAATAATTCAATTAAAATTTATACTAATTAAAAATAAGGATATATTTGTATTTTTCATCAAATAAAGACTAATTGTGCACACCAAAACAAATAAATTAGAGTATTTTATATAAAAAACAAACGTTATGAATCATTTATGTACTATGGACAAAAATTATAGACTATCTCAGTCAATTTCCCTAAATTTTGGCCGAAAATCCACATAGGTAACCCCGAAGAAACATAACATTTAAGAAAAGATGGTGACATCTACAAATATTTTATCCATGGACCCTATCATAATATTTCATGTCCCTGCCTATTTTTCTGTACCAGATTTATTTCCATTTCCATTGCCATTTCCCTGTAAATTACAAAATTGTAGTCGTCTCTGGCTGCTGATGTGATATCACAATCACAGACTCTCAGTTCCAAGTTGAAATTTTTAACTTCCAACATAGAAAAATAGTACCAGATTTTCAGTTGATAAACAGTGAAAATTTATTACTCCTGCATATAAAAATATTGAAACTTCAGCATGAACCTATAGTCTATAGAGTATGTTGTTGGTACACTTACAATTTATCTAATTGTGTTTAATCAGAAAAATAAATTCTCTTTCTTAACTCAATTACACATATTTAAGAACACCAATTTTTGTGTGCGCCTATTCTCGAAAATCTGACTAGATAAATTCACGATTGGTATCGTAGAAGTTCCAATTCACCTTCTATTGAGGTCGATATCTATAAATAGGTAGTATAAAGTGAGATGATGGGTTAGTGCTCTATTTGAATAAATATTTCATACGATCAAACAGTATTTTGCTCTATATTTATAATTACTGAAAATAACTGCATATTTTCCTAGGTCAAATTTTCAGAGTGGTAGTGTTTGTTCTCTGTGTTTCTAATTGATGTGTAGTAGGGATATACCTAAATCCACGACCTCGCAAAGGTACTTTTCCTAATAATTTGATATAACTTTGAAGTGCAATTATCAAGTAATTAAATAGCTCGAGAATCAAATACCTTATTTTCCAACCACAAAAAACAATATTTTTGTAAGGAAATGTCTTTAGAGTTGAGTGATGCTTATGTAAATTCATTTTCAGTAAGAAAGAGGACAACAACTAACAAGTGAAACGAAATTCTCAATGGAAGAATAATGCCATGCCATGTCGAGTAGGTGAGGTCAAATAGATTACAAGTACTAAAATGACAGAAACCCTTTATTTTTAATCTATGGAAGAGGCAGAGGCGGAGTCAAGATATGCCAAAAGGGTGGGCCGGAGGAGGGGGAACCATACGGGGGTTCGGGGGAAGACTCTCTTTTTTTTTTTAGTCTGCTTTAATGAGAATATAATATTTTTCAAATAATTCATAATCTTTAAAAAGTTTACAATAAGTCATTAAACACAAATATTCAAGATCTAAAATTAGCAAAAGAAATATTCAAGATCTAAAATTAGCAAAAGAAAGTTGTGTCCGACGATCTTTTACAGTTGCGAATTCATCTATAATATAATCTATATCTATTTTATTAACAAGCTCTCTCTTAACAAAAATTATCATTTGATCAGCAAGAAACTCATCACCCATTTTGCTGCGGATTGACGTCTTCACATGTTTCATTGCTGAAAATGCTATCTCAGTTGTCGCAGTAAAAACAGGTAATGTCAATTTAGTTATCATCTTGTAATCCTCGGACTTTCGTGTTTTAACCAATATCTCGCATAATTTTGAAGGCGTGGGTACTTCAAATTAAGGATCACGAACCACATCCTCACGATAATATTTCAATTCGGTCAACAAGACATTCCTCTCTTGACGTTCAAAATCCTCAGGATAAAACTCCATGGCAAGATCATAAATATCATTTGCATTGAATGATTCAAATGAATTTTTTGGATCCAAAGCCACACTAAGTTGAAGGAGTCGAACTGATGTCTCATTAAATCTTGTATCCAACTCTGTCAACTGATAATCTATGGCTTCATTGAAAACATCAAAGTGATAATGATGCTCAATAGTAATTTGCTTGTGACCACAACCAATATTGACGTCTAAGTCAGGTATATCAATGTCATGTCTTGAGCAAAAATCTTTCACTTTCTGAAGCAGTTTCTCCCAACCCTGTTGTCTTAATTCTTGAAGAAGAGTTTTTGCAGTGGTATCTCATAGCAAACTAGAATATCATTAGATTCTTTTTGAAAGGCTTGACGAAGAAAATTAGTAATTTCCATATTTGAACTCATTAAATGCAAGCCAAATACAAAATCAAAACTCTTGATATTTTTGCAAGCTCCACGAATTTCCGCCCGAGCTTTTGGATTTGAACAGTTGCCAAGAAGATCTTCAAGCACCTTACAAGTTGCAACATACATGTATGTCATACTTTTAACAACTTCATAATGAGAACCTCAAATAGTAGCTCCGATCGCCGCAAAGTTGTCATCTGATTAGCCCCACGCCCGCACTCGCGTTCTCCTTGCTAACATATTTTCAATTTCTACTCTTTGAGCGACTTGCAACTCAAGATTATGCTTAGCGTAAGATTTAACAATATTAATGACATTGTCTAATAGAGAAAAGAAGTCTCAAATAGGATCACATTGTTTGGTCAAAGAACCAATGTCAATTGCAATCGATGAGCAAAACAATGGACATAATACGCATATGGACAATCATTAAGAAACAATGCTTGAAGTCCATTCCTTTGGCCACACATATTGCTTGCACCATCATACCCTTGACTTCTCAATTTATGAACCTAGAGGTTGTACTGAACAAGAACATCAAATATCTCTTTTTTTAGTGTCTCTGAAGAAGTTCCACTAACACCTTTGATAGCAAAAAAAAAAGGTTCTGTAAGAATACCGCTGTGTTCACAAACCTCAAGATAATGTCCATTTGCTCTCGGTGAGATTCATCTTGTGCTTCGTCAACAAGAAGAGAAAAATAAGCATCTCCAATTTCATCGCGAATCATCCTACGCACTTTGTTGGCCATAATTCCCAAAATCTCATTCTGGATATCCCTACTAGAGTATTTTGCATTTTTTTTGGTGCATTACCAAATACAACATTTCTAACATCCACATTCATTTCTCCAAATGCATCAATCAATTCGATCACATTTCCACGACTCAATGACTCTTCAAATTCATCGTGTCCTCTGAAAGAACACCCCTGCAGTGCTAGCCACCGAACACTTACAATTGACGTCTTTAGCCACAATCGATTTTTCATAACTTCCTCTTTACTTGCCCTATAAATGACCTTATCAATATGTTGAGACGGTCTAATCAAATCTTGAGCGTTTGCCACACACCTATTATGAGGTGATGAAGTTGAAGAACCAATATATTGAAGAAATGCAAACTCCTTTCCCTGAACTCTCTTCCAGTTATCAAATCCAGTAGTTACTAATGCTAAAAGAGAAGCATGTTGTCAATCATTGCAAAAAAGAAAGCAAGGAAAACAATAAGCCTTATGAGTTGAAGGTGAATACTCCAACCAAGAAAATTGTGTAAACCAACTATATTGGAAATGACGAGCTTTATCTTTATACTTTCATGTTGTATATTCTCGGAGTTTAGGTTGATAAGGTCCAGCTATCAAATATACTCGTCTAATCTCATCCCTTTTATTAAGAGGATAGTCATATATGTTATTCATTTTTCCTGGATCCCCCTCAATATCGGAAGATGAAGTTGGAAGAGATTTTTTATTATGAGTTGGAAGAGTATGTTTATGTTGATGTTGATTTGAATCTTCATTGGTGTATCTATTATTGGTTTGAAGAAAGAATGCAATGTCGTTTTTCTTTTCTTCGAAGGAGGTGGTTGTGCGGCTATTGTATATTCTAAAAAATCAAGAAATTTATCCATCAACATTTCAATATTTCTTTAACAATTTATCCCTCTAAATCTGAGCACATTTCAGCAACATCATCAGCATTAAGAAATAATCAATAAATAGCACCAATATTTAATCGATGAACAACATGAATTCTCAAAATTAAAATTTCATCAGCTATTCAAAAATTTCAACAAAGACAAGTAAAATTTCGAAGGGCATCATCAAGAAAATGAAAATCTTCAACAGCAAAATATAATTAATGAATAGCACCAAAATTATTCTATGAACATCATAAATTTCCAAAATTAAAATTTCAACAGCCATTCAAAAATTTCAACACCACAAGTAAAATTTCAGTGGCATCATCAGCAAAATGAAAATCTTCAACAACAAAATATAATCAATGAATAGCACCAAAATTAATCGATGAACAACATAAATTCCCAAAATTAAAATTTCAAAGGGCATCATCAAGAATCCAAAAATTTCAACAAAGAAACTAATGAAGTGATGATTTCAAATTACAATAGCAAAGATTTCTAGCAATCAAAACCATCATAAGCAAAATTTTAGCACTAATTAAACTTACTAAAATGCGAAATTAGGGCTCATTTTATTTATTCTGAATGTGATTAAGACCGTAAAGTCGCAATTTGCGATCGTGATTAAGGGCGGATTTAGCGTAGCGGGTAATAGATTTTTGAACGTGATTTAGCAGAGCATTTTATGGCTGATTTTGAAGAAATGGTTGTCTCATCGGTCAATGTTGATGGTTTAATCAGGAAATGGGTTGTGTCTTTTTCGCTGATGGTTTAATCAGGAAAAAGGAATAAAAGGACTGTTGAATGTGTGTTATTGGTCCAAATAGACATTTGTTTTTGGGTCAAACATTTCTTGGTCCAAATGGAAAAGGGACGCTGAAATGTTGAAATTTAGGGTTAGGGCCTTCAAATATATATATATATATATATATTTTTAAAAGTATAAATAACATGTGGTCCGTAATAGTGATGAGTCCGGGCGGTGGGTCCAAATTTCTAACTCTCGCCTCAGGAAGAGGGACATACGTAATATATTATTTCAAAAATGGTTTATTCTCAATTTGAACATAACCAAGAGCTAATAGTATATGCCGATTTGAATCTCAAACTCAACTGTCTACCTAAATACTTGATATAATGGTAGACACTCTTACTCGACCTTCAAGAAGGAAAAAAAAAAAAAAGAGGAAAAGTTTAACAAATGTGTAAAAAAATTAACTATTTCTCAAAATATTGTCTAACCTTCTTATTTTACCAAAGTATTGTTTTTCTTTTTTATTATTTTTATTTTCATTTTTATACTACTATTTTTTTTTTTGTAACAAAAGTGTTACACTTTATAACACAGTATGTTATAAGTGTTTTATACTGTGTTATACACATTTTGTCGATTATTTCTGATGTCGCCGCCACTAACATCAATATTAAAACTATGATCATTGCCTATCAATGCCGAAACCACGTCACCACCACCGTCATTGTCTATTTTCCACCACCAATGGTAGTGGCGCCGAAACCACAATTCTCTACCAAAAACCACCAAAAAAACCTCAAAAATGATTAAATCATCTCAAAAATAAAAAATTAAAAAATGGAAGACGACACAACATTAGTAGCGGTAGCCAGCTGTTGTGTCAGCAATAAATGCTCACCTAATTTCCATATTCACCCGCCACCTCCAGCTTATCACGAAAGATGAAACGAGATAGGATTTGTCTTGAGGTGTTCCATCCGAGGACTGAAAAGGCTTTGACAAAGTTTTTGATAAAAAATTTAGTAAATTTTGATAAATGTGTAATTGAAAAATTAATAATAACTTTGGATTCATGTATTGTGTGATTTAATTGTTGATTTTTACTTTAAATTTTTAACAACTTTTTAAACTAAATCAAACGAACTCTTAAAATAAAAATCAATGTCCGGTAAGTTTGCAATTTTCGAAAATATGGGGTGTTGGGCATAATTTTTCCTAAAACAACATGTATCTTTTTTTTTTAAATGTATATTTTCAATTTAAAATGTTACCCTTTATCATTTTCATTAGCTCGGGTCTATAGAAGAGTGCAACAATAATCAGAACTTTATTAAAAAAAATTGGGATTTTTTTCATAAATAACCTTCTTTTTTAAAAGAATTGCAAAAACTAATTCATGTTATATATATTTTAAAAATAATGCTTATAAAATTCATTATTTTAATTTATTAGAATATATAATTATCTGGAAATATAGAAATCGATTCCTTACAATCTGGAATTGATTGAAATAAACATACTATATAATCTTTTATAGTTATCAATTGGCATGCAATTGCGTGATTAATTCTTCAATCGGATTGAAGCTTGAAACACGCGAGTCATAAAAAAAAAAATAGAGGCAATTCTTGCCTCCACGGGCATGGCGCAGTTGGTAAAGTAGTAGGGTTCTTTCGGAGGATCGATGGTTCGAATCCCCGCAGTACCTGGAAGGCAACATTTCTTGTTGGAAGATAGTGGTCCATGCAGAGAAGAAGAATCATTGAATGTCCGCCCAAGTGTGTATAAGTGTGCGATCGCATCCGGATTTACTTGGGTGGTGAACTGAGGGGGAACGTCACCACTCCTCAGAATTAGTCAGGCGGAGTTTGGAACTTGAATCCTAAAAAAAAAAAAAAAAGATGAGGCAATTCTTTGTGAATAACAAATATGCTCATATTAGTAACATAACACATAAACTCATGATATACTCATTTGTATCATTTGTATCAATCGGTGATATATAATACCAAATTGGGGGTGACATAATTTGCATTAACAGTTAACATCAAATATGAGTGCTATGAATCAAATATGTAACAATCAATATCAAATTTCAAAAATAAAATTCATTATATAACAAATTGTAAAATATTTACCAGTCATTGATACAAAATAATAAATTATGTAATATAATCTATATTCCCGTGTAACAATTCAATCAAGAATATTTAAATATCAAAAATAGAGTACTCAATCAAAACATTAATGTCAAAAATAGTTTATTAACAATTCATGCATGTTACATACAATTATCTAATAATAAGTTGTAATATCTTTAGTAGCCAAGTGTTACAAAATAACAAATTGTGTAATATAATCTGTATTCTCGGGTAACAATTCAATGGAGAATATTTAAATATAAAAAATAGAGTGCTTAATCAAATATCATATCAACATGCACTGGTGACTTGAAATGTTCGACTCCGGCATACATTCTTCTTCCGGCGACACTTTCTTCGACCTAGTGAGCTTACGATTTGGAGTGTCCATTGTTATATTATTCAATTCACTCAAAAAATGGTGAAGAATATAGTAAAGTAAGTGATTAGGGTTTCGGTTATAGAGATTCGTGAAGATTGTTGGAGAAGAATGTGTTTATGGAAGATGTTGGTATGTTTGGAAATCAAATTTTTGCCTTCAATTTATGAGGAATTTTCATTTTCTGTGCGAATTCCAAGAACAGTTGTGTATGATTGTACATTTTGTTTTGATTTTATTTATTAATATAATAATTTATGGATAGTATTTTAAAATAAAAATGTTAAGTAGTGGGTATAATTTCAAAAAGGGTAATTGGCACAAAACGTCCCTACCTATTGCAGTAATTGTACAAAACGTTCATACCTTCTAAATTTTAGCATTTTCACCCCCACCTACTGGATTTCTTGCACAAAAGGTCATTCTCGTCTAAAAAAAAGACGAGTCGTACTGCATAGTAAGGGCAAATTAGTCC
Source organism: Forsythia suspensa (assembly GCA_023638005.1). NCBI lineage: Eukaryota > Viridiplantae > Streptophyta > Magnoliopsida > Lamiales > Oleaceae > Forsythia > Forsythia suspensa. The sequence continues at coordinate 51,708,856 of CM042666.1, forward strand.
AGTCACATTTTTTCTTATATATATATATATATATATATAGAGAGAGAGAGAGAGAGAGAGAGAGAGAGAGAGAGAGAGAGAGAGAGAGAGAATAAGATGAAGATGAAGATGAATAAGAAGATGAAATGAAATCATTTGGATTCAAATTTTTCTTTGTTTGATGCTCTTTAATGTGAAGAAGAAGAAAAATAGAGAAAAGTTGAAAAAGAAGAAGAAGAAAGTGAAATCAATTTTGAACAAAAATAATAATTTTAATGTCAAATCTTTTTCTACTTTTTCGGTGCTATTAATGGAACAAGATATGTTCTGGGATGATTAAGAACTTCAATATCTGTTTTGCCAAGAGAATGAAACTTTTTTTGAATCAAACAATATTGTTGAAATCGAATTTTATGTCTCTTGCTCGAAAACAGTGTGTAGAATGGATCTTGAAAGTCAATTCCCATTATGGATTTTCAGCATTGATTGCCATTCTTGCAGTTAATTATCTTGACAGATTTAATTTCATCCTTCATTTTCAGAAAGACAAGCCATGGATGATTCACAAATGAGGAATAGTGCTATTTTTTTATTTCCTGGTATGTTGTAGTGAGCAAGGACGTTGACAATCGATGATACAATTAGATGAGGATGTTCACCACAAATCATAGAATAGGTAGGACCGTTATGCACATTAAGAAATAAAAAATAGGGACGATTTATACAAGTAATCCAAAAGGTAGGGACGTTATGCACATTTATATACAAAGGTATGGATGTTTTCAGAAAATGTAAGGACGTATTGCATCGTGCATTTTGATGTGTAATTGACGTTGCGGAAAACATCCCTACCTTTGTATATAAATGTGCATAACGTCCTTACCTTTTGGATTAACTTGTATAAATCGTCCCTATTTTTCATTTCTTAATGTACATAACGGCCCTACCTATTCTAAGATCTGTGGTGAACGTCATCACCTAATTGTATTATCGATTGTCAACGTCCTTACTCACTACAACATACCAGAAAATCAAAAAATAACACTATTCCTTCATCTTTGTCAAAACTATTGAACAAATCTCTTTCGCCGCAAAGAGATTGAAGTTCTTCACCATCCCATAATGTATCTTATTCCATTAACAACATCGAAAAAAAAGAAAAAGATTTAGCATTAAAATGATTATTTTTGTTCAAAATAATTTCACTTTCTTCTTCTTCAATTTCTCCCCATTTTTTCTTCTTCTTCACAGTATAGATCATCAAACAAAGAAGAATCTGAATCCAGATTTTACTCTATATCCATCTTCTTCTACAAAAGAGAAAAAAAAAAAAAAAAAAAAAAATCCAAACTCCATTTTAACCGACATTAAAATTATTATTTTGTTCAAAATTGATTTCACTTTCTTCTTCTTCTTTTTTCAACTTTTTCCCATTTTTCTTCTTCTTCACATTAAAGAGCATCAAACAAAGAAGAATTTGAATCCAAATGATTTCATTTTCATCTTCATCTTCTTCCCCCCCCTCCCTCCCTCCCTCCTCTCTCTCTCTCTCTCTCTCTCTCTCTATATATATATATATATATATATATATATATAAGTGAAAAAAATGTGGTCGACTAATTTGCTCTTACTACGCAAAGACGACTTCGTGATGTGTTTTGGACGTAAGGACCTTTATGCAAGAAAATCCAAGAGGGGTGAGGGTGAAAATACCAAAATTTAGAAGGTAGAGACGTTTTGCACAATTATCGCAATAGGTAGGGACGTTTTGTGCTAATTACCCTTTCAAAAAAAAAAAAAAAAAAAAAATGTTCTCAGTTTGTTATTGTTGGAAAGAAGATTATTGGCCCAAGGAGTAATCTGGAATCTTGATATGGATAAAAGATCTTTGTCCGGCCCAAATAATTCCTCATATCAATAAATAGTCTAGTCCTGCTTTTCAGGCCCAAAGCTTTCGTCATGTTAGCAAATAGTCCAATCCTGCTCGTCAAGCCCAAACAACTTCAACTGCCCATTGCCGCCACGCCTAAGAGCATGTTTGGCTAAGCTTTAAAAAGAGCAAGCTACTTTTAAGTAAAAAAAGGAAGTTTACTTTTGTTGCATTTTAAGTAATAAAGAAAGTTTACTTTTTGAACATATGTGCCACGATTCCACGCACTCCATAACAATTATTCCAACACTTCAACGAGTTTATAATTTATATTGATATTTCTAAGCAGAATTTTTTATATAGGAGTTGTTTGACATAATTTTTGATTAGAATTGTAAAAACAAATTTAATCTTATTTTTAATAACAAGATACTAGTTACATAAGTTGTTTTTCTTTAATTTGTTCAATTTATGGCTATATTTATTATGAGAAGCAAAATAACTACCAAAATACGTTACTCCAATCTTTTGCCTCTTCTTGAGATTTACCTTCCATGGCTCCTTGCATGCATAAACGTGAAGAGATGTATGTTTCCCCTCCCATGCTTGACTAATCGAAGAGTCCAAGTATATAAAATATATATGGTAGCTATATTCACATTACAATTTTTTATAACTATACCACATTTTAATTATTTTTTGTTCATAGTAACACTTATGTTCTTAACTTTTTTCGTCGAATTCCTATCTCCAACTTCCGTTAATTAGCACATCTCACCATTAATAATGGTTTCTGTCAAAATATTATGTTTATGTGTTTTGAAATGAGAAAAAAAATATTTTGTCGCACTTTTCTATTTATTATTTTTCAAAAAATATGGTAGGCAAATAAGTCGTTTTACTCCCGGCCAACGGATATTTTGCAACGAAACTGTTATCAAACACAAGATATGCTAATTAATGAAAAGTTGAATACATCAATACCATAATAAGCAAAGATTGAAAATGTTAAATACAATTAAAATGTAATGAAATAAATTAAAAATATGGCATTAATATAATTTCCCAATACATAATTGCTATCATATATTGTCAAATTTGAATCCGTAACTTGTATAGGGAAGGGGTTAAATGCACTGCGGGTCACTCAAATTTGAGCGAATTTGCATCCAGGTCACTCATTTTCAATTTAGTAAAATCACATCATCTAAGTTCGATTTACTTGTAAATCTGGTCACCCATCTTCAATTTGGTCACCCAACCTCGATTTCCATGCAAATCTAGACATTCTGTCCACTGCCTCATGATCATCTATCTAACTATGCTAACCCAAATGTTTACATTTGCATTGTAATAGTTTTGAATGCCGCACATACCAATAAAATAAATTTAGACACTCCATTTATAAATCATTACTAAAAATAAAGCACAATAAATTATTGAATATCATATATAGCAGACCAGCCTATGTTACTTATAAGCAGAGTTGGGCCATGTCGTGAGCTCACCCAATGGTACAAACAAATATTTATGTGATAAATTCAGGGAGCGATTTTAGCACCCTAAATCGAGCAGAGGAGAATGACATAGGTAGTTAAGGATCACACAGATGAATATTGGGACTCGAGTAAAGGATTCAAGGATCAATTTTAGCTTGACTTAAGGATCACACTCGATTGAATTTAAATTGGAATTGTTTTTCGTAAGTTATATTGTTTTTGAAAAGCGTGGTTCAAAGTTTCGTTCTCTGGTCGTAAACGCTGCCAGTTAAACTGGCATCCAATGGGGTGAAGAAGAGTCCGGATTCATTCTTCATTTGTCCACTCTCTTATGTTTTTTCCTCAAGATTAGGCATGTGAATGCTTGTGGTAGCGATTTGTATTAGTGTATTCTAATTCGACTCCCAAAGTTATGCATATTGGTATGGAATCTCTGAACTTATTTTCACGAATGTAGATCAGTCGATCAAACGGCATTACTAATTTTTGTGTTGATTATTTAAGTTCTTTGTCTCTGTGTGCGAGCCATTTGGTCAACCCAACAACTTTCCATAGTTGTTATAATTTTATCTTATATTTTGCTTATTACCATAATAAAGTCTTTGCTAGATTCAAGAGTTCAAGATTTATTTTTTATTATTAGACACTCAGTGATATCGTCCTATCTTATTATATATTTTTGAATTTGAATATACTCAACTAATTTTTCTATGGTTAGGACAACGAATGTTTATCTTTTTGAAGTTTTAATCCAATAATTTTGTTTTAGACTCTAAAGTCATATCGTTCTTGGTTATTTTTATTTATTTTATTGCATTCTTATTATTTGGCCAATTTTAGGATTGTTTTGAGAATCGTATTGATATCGAGATGTGAAATACATACATATTATAACCCATAACAAATAACATAGATTTCGACAGAGGATAGAGATATATTAATATGGACTATGCGATCCTTATGTGATGTTCGATTCTGAAAAATGCAATATTACTTATTCTTAATTTTCATAGACATATATGAAGTTCATAAGTTGAAATAGTATCAACTCTACTCTAGAGAGATTTTTCAGATAATTTAGGAACATAGATCGTCAAAACGAGCAAATATTGTCGACTACATGATTTTTACGAATTAAAGTGGAAAAACATATAGAGTCAGTTTTAGTGTCTTTTTCATATTTGAAACTTCTCCAAATTTATCATCCAAGCTTTAGTTTAATTTAATTAGTTTTTAGTTGAGATCAAAATTTACTCAAAATTTGACATAATTCTCTTAAGGTTGGAATTAATTAATTTCATAGTTAGATACAAATTCTCATGAGAACGATACTTTACTCACACTTTATTACTTGTCAACGATACTGTGCACTTACAGTTTTCAAGCGATCAAACTCCACTGACACCTAAATTGGTATTACTCAATATTACACAACATTACCATTAAGAAAATGTGTTGGAGAAGTTTACTACAAAAGGGACCGGTGGACCAAATTAAGATGGGTAAATTCAAGACCGGTCACTGTTTTGGCACTTATGGACTCTAAAATTATATGCTCAAAACTTAATTCAATTAAAGTCAAATTTTAGAGCTAAAAGACCAACATACCCTTAATTGTAAAAAACGATAATTGTGATACTGTTTTGTTGTGATATTGTTTTTTGTAATATTGTTTTGTTGTGATACTTTTTTTTGGTGATACTGTTAAACCTATGATTTTGTACTATTAATGGAACATTTTAAGAATAATATTATTTTCTTGTTTATTCTCTACTCATTAATTCGTCTACCATTAAACACCTTATATATTTATACTTATTTATCCATTGAAATCTATGTCATAATTGAATCTCAAACATGTTCATACCTTTGACAGATCTCTCTACAAGTTGAAATTTCAACAATATCTAATTCATGACTTACCTTGAGATTCACGAACCAGCTTAAAACTTTGGAGTTTTCGATATGACCATGTTTTTGCATAAAATATATTCAAACACCAGTTTTGTGGTAACTATTCAAAAGGTTTTGGTGTTATGAGTAGTCAAGTACAAGTTTATGATTCTTGTAGTGAACCTTGATTAGAATCTGATCAATCAAGAACTGAGAGTGTTAATGAAAAATAATCAAGTTCAAAGGATGTTCGACAAGAGAAAGATGAAGGGTGACTTCAATAAAGATACATTTATCCGTGATACTGTTTTAGGGGATGTATGATACTGTTTTGACAAAAAAAAAATTAAAGATTGTCATTTTAAACTAAAGAGACGATTTCAAATGGGTAAAATCCATTGTACACAGTGGCAAAGCCACTGGTATTGACCGTCTCGTCGAGACCATTCCGAAAATATATTATAATAAAAATTATGAGTACGTATGCGAATTCTATGTTCATTTTTATTGTGATACTGTTCTGTATAATACAGTATCAAACAACACACATAACTGTGATACCATACTTCTATATTTGATACTGTTTAATTAGTTGTGTGTGTTGTTTGATACTGTATTATGCAAAACAGTATCATGAATTAAAACAGTATTAAAATTACTAATGCACATTACCTAAATAAAACAGTATCATGGATTCAAACAGTATCAAAATTACTAATGCACATTACCTAAATAAAACAGTATTATGGATTGAAACAGTATCATAGACAAAACTAAGATATTCAAACAGTATTACAGGTTCAAACATTGTCATAATTAAATAGTATTAAAGATAAAAGTACGATATCATAAATAAAACACATTCCACATAAATTCAAACAGTATCATGGAATAAAACAATATTATGGATTAAAATAGTATCAAAATATACTAATGCACATTACCTAAATAAAACAGTATCATGGATTAAAACAGTATCATGGATTAAAACTAAGACATTGAAACAGTATCATAGGATTAAAATAGTATCATGGAAAAAAACAGTATCAAAATATACTAATGCACATTACCTAAACAAAACAGTATCATGGATTAAAATAGTATCAAACAACACACATGATTAACAATGTTTTCTGTGATACTGTTTTCTAACACTCAAGTTTTTTGTGATACTGTTTTCTATAATATAGTATCAAACAACACACATGACTAACAATGTTTTCTGTGATATTATTTTTCTATAATACAATATCAAACATCATGCTCTCTTTTAATGTGCCTTCAATGTTTCGTCTGTTTCTTCTGGCTTTGGAGGGGTAGAAGGGGGCTCCTACTTCTGTGCTTTTAATGTTTCGTCTAGCCTTCTCAAGATCACCCTCACAGGTGGCTACAGCTCTTTCAACCTCTTGCTTGGAGGCCTTGTAACTAATTTCCATGTTCTGCAATACGAGCAAGCTCTTCTGATATGTCAATTTTCAAATTACCCCCGCTATCAAGATTATTTTCCCTCTCCTTGTCTTATTCACCTCCTTCAAATAGCCATGCAACTGATTCCTCTACTCTGCCTTCATTCAGAATAAGAGCCATTGTTGCCCGTTCTTGAGAGAAACCCATAGCCACAAGTTTTTATGCAAGTGCTTCTAGCTTCCTCGACATGAGATAGCCATTACATCGCTCGTTTAGTTTTTGTGCTCGTCTCTCTTTTTGTCGTTGATGTTTTCTCTCATTCTTTTGGCAGATTTTTTCTCGTTTGTCATTGTCAGCTCCAGGCACCGACTCTTATGCATGTTTGGTATGCTGATTGGCGGCGGCGGCGGCAGCAATGTAGAGGTCACTGGAGGTGGAGGCAGTTTGTGATGGTTGCTGGAGGTGGAGGTAGTGCGGAGGTCGCTGGAATTGTGTAAGGGGTGATTTTGGAATTAATTTAAAATATTGATAAAAGTATGACTTAATCACAATCTAGAAAAAATATTTTAACCTAATTTGAAACAAGTCATGTGCAAGTGACTTATATGCAATTTTCCCAATTAAGATTAAATAATGGACTTTAGATTAAAAAGGTCATGAAGTGAATTTGTGGCCTTTTAATGTTTTAACCCATACATTTTTTAGTTTTTAAAAATCCATTCATTAATACATATTTTTGTACTTATATGATTATATTATCTAAAATTTTAATTAAACAAATACTAATAGGGGCTGGTACTGGATGAGAACCACATTCTCCGTCTTTGACCCGGTGCAAATATCCCTATTACCCTGTTTAAGCAAGCAATCATTGCTCCGTTCGGGGTGGAATTGGGTAAAATTGTGATCCCTATTAAAAATTCAATAAAATCTTTACGGATTGGTTTTCTTCCAAATTATTCAATCATTATTCTTAGCATTTCACGGTTGAAATAAACGAGCTATTGATCAAGGTGCTTTTCACCACTTACTCTACATCAGGTTAGTATTAGGGATAGTCACGTTCTTGATCATGGCATTAAAAAGTTGAGTTGATGTTCATGATGCACCGATTGATAAAATAATGCATAGAGATGAGATGACACAATTGCGACAACAAATAGATTTGTTGACGATTGGAATACACATGTGTTACTGGTAGGACAACATATAGTATTGTCGACACAATGAATGGATACTTTATTTATGCAAAAGCATGACGATTTGACAGTTGACGAATTGAAAAAGGAGGAGAGTTCCTACGACGGTGTCGATAACGTCTTTGCCCTTTCAATTTTGAGGAACGAATGAGTATTGCCTCTGTGGATAACGACGGTCCGCCAATTTTTGACACTGAGATGGATGAAGATATGCGAGCAGAACATGTAAAGGAATATGTAACTTAATGGACCGGTAAAGCACATTGTCAATTTTTATGATCTGACTTCACCTTTCAATATGGAGTTGAAAGAGATATAGGAGGTTGTTAATGAACAAATTGAAAAATGTGATTACCCAAATCATGAGCGTACAATGTTTGAATCAGATGTACTTGTGAAGCAGGTTGAGGGATTCGACAATACACACAAATAGTTTTATTAATGTCAACCCTTCAAAGTTTTTTGAGCACGATAAATTTGAATTATGGAAGATTTTAATTGATTATTACGAGTCTCTTCTATCTTGACGGAAATAATGCACACAAATATTTGAGTGAGAGATTCATGGATCGATTTCAGCACCCGAAGGATTCAAGGATCACACATTGGAAATATTTGAATTACGGAAGATTGTAATTGAATATTACGAGTCTCTTCTATCTTGACGGAAATAATGCACACAAATATGTGAGTAAGAGATTCATGGATCGATTTCAGCACCCGAAGGATTCAAGGATCATATACTGGAAATATTTGAATTACGGAATATTGTAATTGATTATTACGAGTCTCTTATATCTTGACGAAAATAATGCACACAAATATTTGAATGAGAGATTCATGGATCGATTTCAGCACCCGAAGGATTCAAGGATCACACACTGAAAAAAGAACTTATGTGAATCTAAATGTTTAATTGCTCTCCATACTTGTCATAATTTTATCCTATGTTTTGCTTATAACCATAATAAATTTTTGATGGGTTTACCTCCTACTTCCTAGAGGGATGTTCTCTTACCCATTGCTGATGTGATAATGGATAAGTGGCAATTATCCATTGCCACTTTAGTAATGGGTAGGAGAACATCATACTTACTCCCTAATTAATTTAGAAAAATATTGTATTTAGCATCTTTTTAGAATTCAATTAAATATTTACAATCTAGTTTTCTTTAAAATTGTTTGATTATTATTCTCGATATTTTGAATTTGAAATCAACGAGTTATTGATCAATTTACTTTTCACCACTTACACTACATACTACCCAACCTCTTGGGCCAACGTTAACGTGCAAAAATCTTGTATCATGCTAGATTTAACATTGACTATCAAAATATGAATTGTACATACTCAACACGACCTACTTTATTCCCCAACTACATTATATATAAATGGCATTACACTCGTTAATAATATTTAACATTGTTGTCACACCAATTATATCGACCAATTCGACTGAAAAAATATCGAACCAATTCGAAAACAAGTCTAGTTATATGTACAAAATTAGGAAGTTAGAAACCATTTAAACAAGCAAAGAATCAGCCGGTTCACTTCAAATTTTGAATTTGTCGATATTTTTGTTACTAAATCGACCATTTGATCCTTTACCGGTTTACCCTTTCAGTTCATGCTGGTTTGTAAAGTATTGATAAATAAAGGGAAATTGAATCAAATGATCCCTAACGTATGACATTAGTGTGCAAATGGTCCATAACCTTTTTTTTTTGCGAAATGGTCAATAACATGTCCATTTAGGTGTGCAATTGGTCCTTTTTGACAGATTCCTTTAAAAATCCGTTAAAACCTTTTCAAAATTGGTGCAAATGGTCTCTCTCATATTTTTTTGTTTTTATTAGTGGGGGTAAAATTGTTAAGTTACATTTTTCTTTCAATTGACACAAATGGTCCCTAACCTTTATCTTTTTTTGGCGCAAATAGTCTATAACTTATAATTATATTTTGGTGCACAATTGGTCCTTATTTGATGAAAAAGACAAAAATATCCTTAGTTTTAATAAAAAAAATTTGCATTTGAATTCCAAACCTTTGCAAAAAGTAAAAATGGGCTCGACACTTTAATTTTTTTATTAAAAATTAAAAGAAATAAATAAATTGATAATATACCAAATTATTTTCTATATGTTATGAAATCCCAACTCAAATTCAACCACCGCCAACAATACGCGCGTGGCCACTGCAAATTGCAGAAAAATCTTCCATACAAGTTCACTTATAAGGACAAAATATTGGAATTTGTCAAAAAAATTAGGTTGGAGAATGCACAGTGATCACGACGGAGGAGATTTGGGACCCCCTTATGATTTATTTGAACACACACAGATCTGCCTTAGTTATGAATATCTTGTTAATTTTAGCTCACATTCATCTATGCAGTTTGTTGTTGAATTGGGTGATAAAGTTTTGCCGACTGATATTGAAGAAGGAATGCGAGATGGGTAGGCGTTTCCTCTGTCTTGTCCCAAATCTCCTCCGTCGTGATTAGAGGGACAAATTTTGGGACCCCAATGCATAGTGATCACGGCGGAAAATATTCTAAAGCGGTTGGATCGCAAGTCGTCGGTTGAAAGTCAAAACCCGGCCAGGCAGTAGGGACGGCCGTCGACTCTCTTCTTCTTCTTCGTCGCTTTCTTCTTTGCCAGATGTGGTGGCGACGAGTACTCTGTTGGTTGTGATTTGGAAGTGGGTTTTGAATATCAAAAGCCAGTGCTAGATCCTTCAGTGATGGCAATTCCTTCGGTTATGGCAATACTTGCATATTTGGGTTAGGGGGTTTAGTTAGAATTTTGTTGGTTGGGGTTTAGTTGCAATTTTTATTTTTATTATTATTTTTTTTATCATTCAACTTAAGGGTAAAATATTGTACAAATATAAGTACTGTAGCAATTAAATTTTTTATTTGTGTCAAAATAAAATTTATTTTTCTTTTTATGTTGTTATTATAAAATTAAAGTTTGAATTTTAAATAATATGATTACTTAATAATAAAAAATAATTTTAATTAGCACATTTGTTAATAATTATGAGCTTAAATTTTAGTTATTTTATAATAGTTCATAATATATACAAAATAATTTAGTATATTATCAATTAGTTAGTTTCTTTTAATTTTTAATAAAAAATTAAAGTGTTGGGACCATTTTTACTTTTTACAAAGGTTTGGAATCTAATTGCAAATTTTTTAATTAAAACTAAGGATATTTTTGTCTTTTTCATCAAATAAGGATCAATTGTGCACCAAAATATAATTATAGGTTAGGGACTATTTGCGCTAAAAAAGGTAAAAGTTAGGAACCATTTGCGCCAATTGAAAGAAAAATGTAACTTCACAATTTTACCCCACTAATAATGAAAAAAAATATGAGATGGTCCATTTGCGTCAATTTTGGAAAGGTTTTAACAGAATCCGTAAAAAGGACTAATTACGCACTTAAATGGATAAGTTATGGACCATTCCGCCAAAAATGAAAGATTAGGGACCATTTATGCACTAATATCATACGTTAGGGACCATTTACGCCAATTTCCCATAAATAAATTCCTAATTTTTTGGAGCTGTACAAATTCAAAACCAAGCCAAACAGTCCCTAAACCTCGAATAAAGCAACGCAGAAGATAGTGTGAGAATTTCTCTTTTTCCGAACCATAGCTCTTCATTGATTCCAGTTCTTTTCCGAACCAACAGATGCGGACTTATCCGAGCCTCAGACTCGGACACCCTAAACCCCCAACCTATCTTAACCTACTTTTAAAACACCTCCAATTGTATCCCCATTTTCCTCTTCCATAAGCAAAAAGCGAAAAATAAGTCATTCTCAAAAGCACCCAAAGATAATCAAAAGATTTCCGATCGGCGGCGAGTAAGATCGGAGATTGAAAGAAGTAATGGCGGATCACGCCGGCGAGCACAAGAAGCATCATGAAACGGAATCAGTGATTGAGAAGATAACGGAAAAGCTTCACGGCCATGATTCGTCGTCGTCGTCAGATTCTGACGATGAGAAGGAGATCAAGTCGACGGCCGACGCCGTCAAGGCCAAGATCCACCGACTCTTCGGACGTGAAAAGCCCGTCCACAAGGTTCTTGGTGGCGGACAACGTAATCCCTCGAACTAAATATAATTCCGCTTAGATATATGCAGACACATTTTTTTTTTAATAATTAGGGTTTCTGTTCGATAGCATAACAATGCACATCTACTATACATTGCATTGTGGTTTAGGCGGTGGAAAACGAATGCATTGCAGTAAAAATGCGCATTATATTGCATTGTGTTTGCGTGCTTGGATATTGGAAATTAGAAACTTAATTGAATAGATATGCATTGATGTAGTTTCAATGTATTTGTCTTTACATGGTTATGTAATAATAGTATCAGTGCTTATTTTGAAAAGCATATCGAGATCGATTTCTGCTGCACAGACTATTTAGATGACCTGACCTGATTGCAATTTGTTCTTTTTATATGCATAAAAGTGAGACCGAAGTATGGATAGTAAATTTAACGTGTGAAAAATGTGTACTTTATTTTCCTTTAATATTTATGGAGACCATGGGTGAGAAAACGTTTTTATTAGGGCTTTTAAATTTTGTTTACAGCATATGTAGCTATAGTTGTAGCTATTTTCGTGGGTTTTCCTTTTCTTTGCAAAAGGTTGGACATTACATGATTTAAATATGTACATAATAGATTTTATGATTTCAAAAGGCAAAAATATTTTATTGTTGTTTTTCTTCTGATTTCTTTCCATTCCTTTGGGATGCATAAATCATTACTTTGGCATGCCAGGAAATGAAAAAACAAAGTGGTAAATTAGATGTGAAATACTGCTACAGTAGGAATTGTCTTTGTTTTCCCGTTGGAAATGCTTAAATGAGTTGCATACTTAGTTTGCAGAACGAGGATATCACGTTTTATGAAATATTTGGTAGGAAGTACATGATCCAAGCTGATCAATTATTTCAACTATTTCTTCACTCTAGAACATAGAAGAGTTGTCATTTCATCTTTTTCCCTTGCATAAATGTACATGTTTTTCCAAATGTATCTTTGTCTTATAATTATATTTTCCTGGCAGCTGCTGACATATTCCTGTGGAGGGACAAGAAAATTTCCGCTGGTGTGCTGGGTGTTGCAACAGCAATTTGGGTGCTTTTTGAGTTGCTTGAATACCACCTACTCACACTGGTAGCCCATATTCTAATTTTTGCTCTGGCCATCCTTTTCCTGTGGTCAAATGCATCCACCTTCATCAAGAAGTATGCTTTTTGATAAGCCTAGCAACCCTTTTTGATTATAAGTTTTTTATTTGGAATCTGATCTTTCTGTTGTACGTATTAGGGCTCCACCTAAAATCCCAGAAGTCATCATTCCTGAGGATATTGTCCTGGGTGTAGCTTCTGCCCTTAGGATTGAACTTAACAGGGCTCTTGCAATCCTCCGAGATATTGCATGTGGCAGAGATCTGAAGAAATTCCTCGCTGTATGTTATTCTTCTTACTGTCTTGTGTTTGTAGAAATTCATTGCTGTGTGTAAATCTTCCCATTCATAGACGTACACGTTTGATGGATCAGTAATCTACTGATAAAAGACTTTAACCTTAAAATTTTCTACTGTTGCAACTCATTATGGAATCATAAGAAAAATGCATTCTTTATGTCAGGTGGTTGCCGGTCTTTGGATACTTTCAGTTGTGGGGAGTTGCTGCAACTTCATAACCTTGTTCTACATATGTAAGTAACCTTTTAACTTCATGTTTATTATGTGAAAGCTTGGGTGTCACGTTGATAATCCTCAATAACTTATTCTGGTATAATGAGCACAGTCATTGGCATGTTCTGATTTTATTTCATGATTTTTCCTTTTGCCTTTCGGAAAACAGGTTTCGTTTTGCTTCATACAGTGCCTGTACTTTACGAGAAATATGAGGATAAGGTTGATGCTTTTGCTGAGAAAGCCGAGGCAGAGTTCAAGAAGCAATATGCAGTGTTTAATGTCAAGGTTCTGAGTAAAATTCCCAAAGGTCCCCTGGTAGACAAGAAGCTGGCGTAGCGACACCAAGGTGGGATTACTAGGTTTACATTGACACGAGGGTAGCTCTACTCTTCAGTTTTTTATTTTTGACTCAGTTTATGAGATAGAGGCCCAAGTTGACTTATTTTCTTTGCCAAATTTGGGTTCATAATTTAAAATTCGTGAGGTAGTTCGAACTTCATATTGTCCAAAATTTATGTACTGCTTATGAATTAGTAGCTATCTTTGTTGTGAATTTAATAGTCTCTGTTTTCTTTACGACCGCCTAGCATAAGTGATATTGAGGTTGGGTACTAAGAACATGTTTGGCTAAGCTCAAAAGGTACGGGTAAATTTAACAAATGTTCACTGAAGTTTGAATTTGAACTTGTTAATACTTACTCACTAAACTTTAAAGTGTCGTTGTCACTGAATTTTTAATTTTGTTTACCATCCATCATTGTTTAATAATCCGTTAGAATAAGTACGGAAAATGTCTACGTGGATAATGGTTAACACGAGGCATCAATCAAGCTGTGTTATTTGTCCAATTCGCACGGAAGTAAAAATGTGTGCCATGTCAGCAAATTCCAAAAGTTGAGTTGGATCATTGTTGGAGGAATTCTGCTATGGATGATCAATCTTCATCACCTTTAATTAACACAAGGATCGAGTTGCAATTTTTCAAAACCCTAGCCCTTAACTTTGTCGGCTGCCTTTGTCAGATATGGAGAGCGACCGGACAGAATCACCCGTTGACAGAAAAAAGAGCACGAACTGCATCTAAGAGACAAATCTAAGAGTAATTTCATTTGGTTTCACAAGGAAAACATGAATGCTTTATTCGGGATTTTATATGGATTATGGTCTCAATCTCTGGAAGAAGCTCAAGGAGATTAGTTAAAATAAATTCTACTAAAGCAAGTCAGAATTTTAAATGCAAAACTAGAGAACAAACAACATTAAAAATCTTAAGTTACGACTAGATTAATTCCTTGTGAGAGCGTAATGCGATTATAGATCCAACATCACCACATGAAATAGCAAACAAGAAAGGCAAAGAAATTCTCTTTCATCATAATGCAATGGCAAATGCAAATCAATAACTTTTTTCTTTTTTCTTTTTTCCCTGAAATTGACAGAGGTGGATTTTCGAAATTTTTTGGAAGGCCAAGAAATTCTCTTTCAAAAATGTAAATTAATTTACCTCAACATAGTATGGTAATCATCATGGCGAGCCAGAAGAAGGTCTTTGTCAAGTAAAACTTAACAAAATGCATTGACTGCATTCTCTTCCTCCTTGTCTAGAAACTCTTCAATGGAAATTGATGTGAATCTGCAGATTGGCTAGGGTTTTGGAAAATTGCAACTCCGATCCCTGTGTTAGTTGAAGGTGATGGAGATTGGTCCTCCATAACAGAATTCCTCCAACAATGATCCAACTCAACTTTTGGAATTTGCTGACGTGGCACACATTTTTTACCTACGTGTTGAGTTGGACAAATAACACAGCTTGATTGGTGCCACGTGTTATCCGTTATCCACGTAAGCATTTTCCGTGAACTTATTATAACGGATTATTAAAGAAAGATGGATAGTAAACAAAATTAAAAATTCGATGTGAGTTGTTAGTGATACTTTAAAGTTCGATGAAGTATTAACGAGTTCAAAGTGATACTTTAAAGTTCAGTAAGTATTAACAAGTTCAAAGTTCAGTGAGCATTTGTTAAATTTATCTCAAAATATCCCAAAAGGTACTATTATTAGTAAATAAGTTTAAAATAAATAAATTTTAGAGAAAATTGCAGCCACCATCCCCAATTTTTGGGGTCTTTGCACTATCTCTAATTTTTTTTCCCCTTGGCACGTGTATCCCTGATCTTTCATTTATTGGCAGTCAATGTTTCTAAAGTACACTGCATCTGTCAAAAAAACTCCGTTAAATTGATAGAAAAAGAATTATTTATCCTCTCATTCGAATAAGCAAAACAAATAATTAAATATATTTTTAGTTTATTTTCTTTGCGATAATCAATGTGATTAGTATGTAGATTAGAATTTTACTTTGGTCTCCTATTTATAGCTAAATAATGATGCTATTAATTGTGGGTGCGAGGAATTATAGAATGTATTAGAGTTGTGTGTTGTGATTTTACAGGGGTTGGTCTCCGGGCGGCCCCAAGGGGAGCAAAGAAGTATTTATATTTATCATCATAGGAATGACTAGAAATATTCTGCATGTAACCTTCATAGGCGGTTCGCCCTTTTTTAATTGTGGATTTTTAAACATAGTCATCGCCTTTTCATCTCGCCTCTCTCTTTAAACATAGCTGAGGAATTATTTTTGGATTAGGGACGTTTTGCACTACTCCCATAGACTCTCATAAATCGCTTGTCAATGGAAGTAGAAATACGCAGCACCTTAAAAAAAAAAAATTTTTTTTTTTTTTTTTTTTAGTCGAGGTCACCCGCCTGGCGAGGTCGCCGCCCGCCTCTGGTGTGTGACCTCTCAAAAAATTTTTTTTTTTTTTTTTTTTCCAAAGATGAGAGGAGGTCACCTCCCGGGCGAGGTCGCCCGCCTCGCCATCAGGACCTCTCCTCAAAAAAATTTTTTTTTTTTTTTTTTAAAAGATGAGAGGAGGTCACCTCTCACAGGCGCGAGGTCGTCAGCGGACCTCTCAAATTTTTTTTTTTTTTTTTTTTTTTAAAAGATGAGAGGAGGTCACTTCCCGGGCGAGGTCGCCCGCCACTGTGACCTCTCAAATTTTTTTTTTTTTTTAAAAGATGAGAGGAGGTCACTCTCTCCGGGGGCGAGGTCGCCACCATCTGTGACCTCTCAAAAAATTTTTTTTTTTTTTTTTAAAAGATGAGAGGAGGTCACATTGTTATCTTGGGTGTGCTTTGCCTCTATTATCTTGAGGTTTGAACTCACCTCGAATATTTCTTTTGTAGACTCAGCTCACTTCGATTTTTCATACCTTTTGTAATGAGATATGCTTCTTCAAGATCCACATACTTTTCTCCTCTCCGAGTAACTCATGCATAGTACTTGGCGGGTTTTGAGAGTGACATATTAAATGACGATTTCGAGTTCCACTCATCATGGCAAAGGCCAAACACTTCCCACCCCAAAACCAGCCACCCTCTCTTCCGTCGAAACCAACTTTACCACTAACCCCACAAGCTTGAAGAAATCTGCCAATCACAAGTCAGTCTTCACCAATCCGCAAGCTGCCATCGATTGTCCAAGCAGCCGCAAGCCACCATCAACCCTCCAAATAGTATAACACCAACTTGACAAGATCTAGAGCTTGTTTGACGTAATTTTTGATAAAAAATTAATGAAATGCAAATTTTTGTTGAAAAGTTGATACAAGTTGTGAGACTCATCAAATCAATCAAGTGCGTAGTTAAAATTAATTGCTAACATTGGCTTTAAATTTTAATAATTTTGTAAATTCCACCAAATAAGCTCCTAATTTAAATACTACTCATTAATATTTTTGACACCCTTTCACCGTCAAATTTTGTTACACCCAAGAATTGGCTGATAATATTCCCAAAAGCAGAAGGATTTTACAATTTTTTGGAAATAAATGATTTAAACTTTGACCAAAACCAATTAATTAACAATATTTGTTGTTTGATTACGGGCTCATAATATGTTCCTGAAAGTAGAAGTGCTCTTGATATTGTACCTTATTATTAACACTTCACTACATATCTTGAAATCTGAGGAATGGTGTACTTAAATCTTGATCACAGAGGATATTCTTGAATATGAGAATTACAGTTCTGTCCAGTTTTGATGTGTAACATTACTATTTATATTGAGAGCCTGCAGTGGTGGTTGCGCTTCTCGAGAAATTGGGGTGGGGACAGGCGAGGTTGTGGTTGAAAAAATGGGGTGAAAAGTGGGACAAGTAGAGGACAAGGTGCGGCTGCAATGGGGTTTGGTTTGGAGCTCCATGCCGCCGAGGCGGTGGCTTGTGGTGTTGTAGGAGTATTCATTTTTGGCGAGGAAAAAGCAGATTGTATTTCTCTTTACTTATTTTTTTGTTTATTTAAGGGTAAATTGCAGCTAGTATCCTCAACCTTTGACTTCATTTGCACTTGTATCCTCAGTATTTAATTCTTGGCATCAATTACCTCAACTTTTTATATAATTAGCAGTCAATGTTCTTTATGTCCTTATATAATTAGCAGCTAATACCCTTACGCAAGGACACTGATTGCTAATTATATAAAAGGTTGAGTGATGATACTCGATATTTAATATTAATCTTGATCAAAGACAAATGAAAAACGAAAATCAAAACAAACACTAAATGCAATTTACCCTATAAATACTCTTTTTTTAGCAAATTTAACAGTCATTCTGAACTGAATCCCTTAATAGGGACATGTCCGTCAATAAACAAAATGTTGGAACACCGTGACAAGAAAAAAATTGGAGACAGAAGTACATTATCAAAAGTAATTAGATACATGTGGAGTGAAAAAAAGATTGGAGACAGAAGTACATTATCAAAAGTGTTTAGCTATGTAGAGTTTAGTGAAAAAAATCCATATAGCAAGGGATGCCAGCTGTAAACTACTGTATACGAAAACATTATGTTCATACAATCCATTGAAGAATTAAGGATACAATGCTCAAGGATTTAACGCAAAGGGCCATTTTGATTTACATATATATCAATTTATCTATTCACATATTTACCTTTGCTGAAACCTGAGTCTCTTTGATGTTCAAAGACCTCGCACAGGTTCCAGAATGTGAAATGGCACCTCAAATAGCCTTGAGAGTCGATCAGCAAATCTGCCTAGGATATGCCCACAGCTTGAAGATGGACCCATCATCGGTGTCAGTGTCACTATCGCTTTCTGAAGAAGAGTCTGATGGCACAGACTCGTCTAAGATATACTCAACAATCTAGCAAAGGCATAATGAGAATCTAATTCAGTAAATCTTAAATAAACTTTTAGTACAGTTTACAAACCAAAGCTTCCTACGGTGATCACATGTCACTCCAACTTCAGTAGAATGAAATAAAAATGAATAATGATGAGTAAAAAACCTGTTGCATTGAAAGAGGCTTGACTTGATGGTCATTACTTCCCATCGGTAAGTGCTCATTCGAACACTTGCCGCTGCTAAGCCAAACAATTGAACAGCAATTCCAACAGTATCCTCTATAAGATTTGAATTTCTTGGAAGTAGCTGCAATCAAAGAGGATAATCATTGTTACATAGGGAGGAAAATAGATGCATGACATATTTAACCATTGATATTTTATCCCACTGAACACCGGAAGAACCAATATGTGCATAGCACAGATGTGTGCATCAAATTCACAATAAAATTAAATCGAGGATAAGCAATTGTGTCATAAGGGTGCAAATTATGTTACATGCATAAAAAACATAACTTTAAACTGTATCACTACCCCTAACAATATAATTCAACCAACAATTGTGTATTGACGGATTGAATTTGAGCACAGATGTATATTAGACCATTACAAGATTGGTCGGAGTTTGTATAGCTTTTGAATCTCCACGATCTATGTGACATGTAACAATCAGCAGAGGTGGATGCCACCAGGATCCTGGGAGGCCAACCATCCCGAGCTTTTAGAAATATCAAGATAATACTTGAACATCATGGAG
This sequence comes from Forsythia suspensa, assembly GCA_023638005.1. Taxonomy (NCBI): domain Eukaryota; kingdom Viridiplantae; phylum Streptophyta; class Magnoliopsida; order Lamiales; family Oleaceae; genus Forsythia; species Forsythia suspensa. Next base: position 51,728,411 of record CM042666.1, read on the forward strand.
TCTTATCATATTTAGCAACAAACTACGCAATAGTGGATTTTATCACATATGTTGGCCAAAATCTATGCATTTTGCTTCCGCGCTAATATAGATATTTTGATAAAGCCGGTTTGCAGTAACTTCTATAGGCTATAGTTGGCATGCCATCTATGTTTTTCTATAAACTTTGTCTTGTTGCCCTCCATTTGAATATTTCAATTTATCATTGATTAACATTTTTTGCGATACTTCTAGTATGTCTTTGACGTTATAAATAAGTAAATAAAAGCGAAATCTTATTGACAGCAATCTGGAAATCTTAGGTTTACCAACAAAAGGTTAATTATTACCTTTATATGCTTTTTTAAATGCATCTCTCCAGTCAATACTGTTCCCAGTAACAATTTTCTCTTCTCTCTGTGCATTTTCCTCCTTCTCGATCATTGCACGACTGCTAAGAACATTATGATTCGAGAAATCTTCAGAATTGCCAAAGAAAATAACATGTAACAACTGCCACAAATGGTTGTCACTTGCTGCTGCATTACATGACCTGTAAACATTATGTGCATAATAAGAAGATGCTGATCCAGCTTTACAATGTTGAGGTGGGTCACAGTGCTCATGATTTGAATGAGGCACAGAGCAGAACAGCTTGCTGGCCTTGTGTGAATCCAAGTCATAAGCAAAAAGAACACACAGAAGAGAGAAGTACCTGCAGACCGCTGCAGCAGAAACCAGAGACTGAAAATCTAAGAAACCAAAGATATGTACAAGAACATCGTGCGGAAGTGAAGTGAAACCTGAAACACAACAATTCAGATATTAAATCGGCTGCCAGAATATCAAAGCAATCAGAGCACAAAATACCAAAAAAATGGTCCACTATGTAGGTACAATTACATCAAAAAGTTGCATATTGTATTTTGTGACAAGATAGGTTTAGTCTTTTCTATAAGCCAAACCAACAAAAGATGTTCTTCTGAGTTTTATTCCATTATTCTTTGGACAAAAGACAAGGTCCTTGGAGTTAAAATATGTGGGATATCATTTTCAAATTTGAAGTAGTTCATTCCTTTTTTTTCTTTTCACTCCAAATTCAATTTCTTTAATACTTCCAAGCATATACACCCCGCATGTACACATTATTTTGGGACAATTAATTAGATATTTAAATGTTTAAGCATTCGATGCAAATTCTTCTAATGGCGGATAACCAAAATTTCTAAATTATTTGAACCATGGTGATTGGAACGACTCCGGGATGTGGTTTTTTCAGGTGATCGACGATTGAAGGCTACTATAATTGACTCCATAATGCATTTGGCTCAGATTATGACAGTTCAAAAATCTAATTCTAACGCCTACCCCAAATAGTCCCAACTAGTTTATTTGAAGAATTACTTTTGTACTGAATACAATTAATCCTAATTGAATATTCTTCAACCGCACCAAACACCACTTGAATAGCAACGCTATAAAATTTAGACAGAAAAATTGGCAATTTCACATAACGCATATTTCCTCATCCATACTATATAATGATTAAGTCCATCAAAATCATTCCTCATTCATCATATTAATTTTATCCGTACAAAAAATAATTTTAAAACAATAAAGGAAAGGAAAATACGATCTGCCTCCTGGTGCAATTTGGGCCGCCTCTTGTATGCCACCACAGCATGCTTGTATTCCGTGACTGCCAATGCCCTTTTTTGCTTAGGTAAAACAGCCTCTGCGCTCTGCAGAAGAAAATTAGCTGCTGAAACGGAAGCCTGTGTCTGCATTCTAATTTCACAATATCATACATTGGGAAAAAAAAAAACCACTTCAGATTTACTGTACAATTATAGAAAAATAAGAAAAAATAAATATAAAAGCTTACTCGGGGAGGAGGCGAAAGGCGGAGATGGTGTCTTGGAAAATTAGGGATTGGAGTGTTTTAGGGATTTTGGAATATGCGTTTCTGAGAATTAAGCCTAGTTCTTTACAGGTTAATGGATATTGATGGGATTTAGAAAGGGATTCTTTTAGGTTTAGATTTTGGTACCTCTCTATTGGATTTGAATCTCCCATCTCACATAGGGGATAGAAAAATTAATTCATTGGAATTTGTTAGGGCACTGGAAAAACTGAGAGAGAGAATTTGGAGTTCTTGGTTAGGGTGCCATTTTATTGGTTCAGTCCAATTGTTTCTATGCTTTTAAGTTCAAATTGTTGTGAGTATATATATTTTTAAGTTATGTTATCAGTATGTACGAGTCACTGGTACAGATCGATCATGTCTTGCGAACCTTTTGCCTCACCCCACCGTGACTTGCAAATTCACGGGACGCGATTTTGACCCGCCTACCGTCCTGATTTAGTTTTTTTCTAAACAGAAAAAAAAATTAAAAAAAAAGAAGAGATGTGAATTTTTATATATATGTAATAATAATAAAAAAAAAAAACACAAGATTAAAATTGTAGTGTAGTGGTTAAGAGTTATAGTTTTGTAACTTCAACTCGAGTTCGATTCTTATTTAATCCATTTTTTTTAAAAAAAATGATTTATAAATTGTAATTCTATTTTATAATTTTTAAAAAAAAAAATAATTAAAGTGGCGGGTCGTAGGGCGGGATTGCCCCAGACCCATCCCAGATCCTTCGCAGGGCAGGTGTTTCTGCCCTAGACCCACTTTTATTACCCGAATAGTCGGGGTGGAGTGCGGCCGAATCGACATATTTTTTAGCCATCTTTAGTGACTGCCTTATTTAATAAATAAAAATATATTTTAACTTCATTTGATAATTTAGTAGTGGCTCTACTACAACAAAAAACCTCAATAAACAAATGTTTGTTAAATTAATTATCTCGCTTAATACATAGTAAGATATTAATTTTATTTAAAATCTTCCAGAACCCAACGATTATATAAAATAATAACTTAATAAATACATAAAAGTTCATTCTACATATTAATGAACTATTTACTTAACAACTTCTATTTACTTAATTAAGCTATTTTTTAAAAAGCTTATGTGGTGTTCTCTTTGCATTTCAGTTTTGTGTTTTGAGTTTTGATTTCATTTTGAGTTTTATGTTTTGAGTGTTTGTTTTGAAAATATTGAAAATATGTTCTTTTTGTCATTCTTGAAAAGCTGTTTAAAAAGCAGAAAATTGAAAAACACGTTTACTTTGAAATTTTTGAGAAATGATTTTGTATAATATTTTATTCAAAAAATTTGATTATTCAATAAATTTTAATAATTTAATGCTAATATAGTATTAAATAACATATTAATTTTAAAGTTAGTGAATCTAGAAATATTTTTTTCGAGTTACAAAAAACAAAACATAAATTAAAGTTACAAAAAGCTAATTAGCAGTACTAACAACATAAATGTATTCTAATATATATACACTACCACTTTATAATTAAAGATTAAAAAAAAATATAGCTGCAAAAAAGAATCATGACATATGATGATCCTGATCAATGTTTTACTGATGAATATAATTTCCAAAAATTGAAATAAATGTGAACCCTTCACAAATAATCACTTCTGGTGAAGTAAATAACGTAGAAAAAGCTTTTTAAACCAAAAGCTCAAGAACTTGAACTGCCAAATGCACTCCATATCACGTCTACTCAATTAGGAGTCGGCATTAATTGTTCTTGGCCAAACTAGTGCATAGAACAGAATCGAACCACGGCCATTTCTACAGGTCTCGATTTGCATCATATCTGGCTAATCATTACAATTAGCACATCAGAATAAATACGAAGCCATATGGATAGCAATAAAATTGATGTTTAGTTGTAGATTGCAATCGTCAAAGTTACCAATACCTCCTGTCAGAGGCATCCCAAAAAAAATGAAAGGTCATAATTCCAATGACAATAATGACTATAGAATCAATGAAACACACATTCCCCATATTCTTATAGAACAATTTTATCCATCATCTATAGAACCACCAGCTTACCAAGCTCTATACATATCCAACAATCATAAGCTAAATCAATACTCAAAACACAAATCCATATCATGGGTACATGCATACAACTCAAAGATCAGTAGGAATGATAAAAAAAAGATGCAGAAAATCCTTCACAAATTTGCAGAATTTTGACATGAATTGGGAGCACATAAGAAGAATGAGATTCAAATTCTGAATGAAAACTTGAGAAAACTTGAATGAATCAATAACCCATCAAAAAGAGTGCCTCGAAAACAACCAGAAAATTTGCTTATTGATTATTGGAAAATTCGTCCAAAATGCACCGGAGGGAAAATTATCTAATCCATAATAAGAAAAGCTCGAAATAATTTAAGCCAAACGGGATCTGTATCTGTAGCTCAAGCACTAATATACACAAAACGATTAAAAAATGCAACTTTTACATTGAAAATTACTTTTGGAGTTCTTCACAGTCAAAATGACAAAACAAATGCAGACCCAATTTCTATAATGTTTGCCTAAATACATATGAACATCCTAATACAATAGATCAAGCCTCAGTACAACAAAATACATATATGAAACCAAATTTAAACACAAAAAAGGTGAAAAAAATACCAAATAAATAAATAAATAAATGGGACCAAAAAATTACCAGCGCTGCAAGAAATGGGTGGATCTTTCTGTAGATCCTTGAGCTCCTTCAAGATCAGTTTTGAAGCCATCGCCTAAAAAGAACCTTCAAACCTTAAGATGGAGAATTTCTTTCAGAAATAGAGAGACCCGTAAAAGATTAGGAACAGAAAACACCACCAGAAAAGCGTACCTAGCTTGGAGAGAAAAAAATTGAAGATGGGAGAGTGAAGGTAGTAGAGAGAAAAAATTTAAACATGGGTGAGAGAGGAATCGAAATCGAGACTGCAGAATGGGGGACCAATTTTCCGCGTTTTGGACGTAGGTTTCATTTTGCAGAGAAAATGCTGAAAACAATAAAATGTCATTTTCCGTTTTCTTTGTAATTTTTTGAGTGTTTTGAAAAATGTATTTTTGAAAATGGTTAAGTAAACACGTTTTCACTGTTTTGAAAAATTGAAAACTGAAAACGGTTTGAAAACAGCAAAGAGAACAGGCCCTTAATCCCCACAATTCTACGTACTGATAAATTTGACAAATAATCACGATTATTGATTTATATTAATCTAACAGTCTAGATGTATTAAACTTTTTAAAATCCTTATAACCACATCCAAACAAATCTCAATAAAGATTTAATACATCTAGACCGTTATATTAACTTAAATCAAATATCGTGATTATTTGTCAAATACATTAGTAGGTGGAATGATCTCCTTCTTAAAATATGCAATTAAAGTCATTTGTTTTTTTCTTTATACTCAAATTAAACCCATCCTCATTTATAATTTTTTGTAATGCATACACCACAATTGCTATATCTTTTTCATTTGGTAGAAATTAAGTATTTAATATTATGATCGATTGAAATGTATTTTTTTGAAAAAACAGATAAAATCAAACTTTTATCTATATCATGATCACCATCATGAGACTATTTAATACAACATGAATAATTCCTTCATTGATATGCGATTCTATCACCGTATCATTTTCACTACGATAATTCAAAGTATACTCAACAATCATCATATTTCTATAACATACATGAGAAATAACTTCACACCATCTATGGATGTTTACGTATTCACAAACTTTGGTTTAGAAGCAATATTGCAACGCAAAATAAATTTGCAATGGTGGCTTCACACCAATGTTTTCAAGCAGAGTTAATAAAAAGACCGATTTATCTAATCGAAAATTCGCACATAAACGTTACAATACTTCCGAATTCATGGTGGTTGAGATAATAGAGAAAAAGAAAACTAAAGAAACTTAGCAACAACAAAAACAAAACGCTCAGCGGCAAGGGAACCCTGACGCCACCAACCCCATTCGAAGACTATCTTTCTCCTCCTACATTCCTAGAGAGAGCACGGGAGAGAAAATTGACATATTTTTATCTTAATTTTTATTATTATTTATCATTTTAAGTATGAAGTAAAAAATGTGAACATTTAAACGTTGTAACAATTGGATCCTGAACTTTGTTTACTAGCAATCGAAGTCCCAAACCTTTTAGACGTACGCACCAGAGGTCCTTTTTGGGCGAAAAATGTCAAAATCTCTATTAACTCATCACGCGCGCCACACGTGATGAATTTCTGAATAGCAAAATTGTCCAAGAACAGCTGAAACCTAATTACTTTGTCATCATCATCATCCACAGCCTCTACCATTCAACCACTACCGCCGCAACAACAGCAGCAGCAGCTCGTAGACGCCTCACAAGCACCGGCACAATAGACGCCTCACTACAAACCTAACATCCACCAAAAAAGGTCACAAGCATACAATGCCAGCTAATTTCATCTGACGGCGAAACACTTGATTGGTTGCTTGCTTGGTGTATGTTGCTTGTGGAGCTCTCTGTGGTATAGAAGCACACGTGTTTTTTTTTTTTTGATAGATTTAAGGCGCAATTACACATTATTAAGCCAAGTTCCTGACGAGCCATTGTTTCACCACCCCACCACCCCAGAGTCGAAATTCATAGCCGTAGCGGTGGACCAATAATCTGCATGACCTCCTTACTACTACGAGTCTCATTCGGAAAGAAAAGTGAAGTAAAGACGAATGGATGGGGCTTTGACCGGGACTGATTGATCGATGGATGATTCACCGCCACCGCAGAGTCGGACGGGACGGCGCGAAAACACTGCCGATCGAATCGCAGAGGCGATTAAGCGGGAGCGACTTTGGAGAGCTCGATCTTTGGAGACGACTATGTTCTCTCGCTCTCGAACCCCGAGATAGCGACTTTTGGGCACATGAGCGATGGAGGCGGCGTTAAAATGAGGGTGAAGGCTGCGGAAATGTCTGGCGTCGGCAGTAGATGCTTATCTTTGTTGAAGAGCTGGGCGCAACAGACAGTTTTGCCCTTCAGAAGTGGCACGCGTGATGAGTTAACAAAATACCTTGTACGTACGTTTGGAAGGTTAGGGACTCCGACAGCTAGTGAACAAAGGTTAAGAACTCCATCGTTATAACGTTAAAAAATTAGGGACCCCCGGCACTATTTACCCTATTAAAATTACACATAATATGTATAATTTAAATAATATGATATATACTGCTAATTTAATTAGAATATTAATACAAATAGTTTTAATAAGATATAAAAAAATATGAAATATATAATAAATAATTAAAGTCTAATCAAATAAATATGTAACTAATTTAATGTTAACAACACTTTTTAAATTAATTAATCTTCTAAAACTTGACAAGTCCTACCAAGTTTTTTTTTTTTGATTGAAAATGTAAATGTATATTAGATCAAAAGAAACTTTACATGCCGTAACAAAACTTAGCACCAATGCAAGGTACTATGTAGAAAAACAGACCATCTAAATCAACAAAATACACAGGGTATCCCCTGGAAAAACCAAACAAAACATGTACACTGGGCATACCCAGGTGAAAACAAAAGGTTAAGAAACTAAGGCTAAGGACTCAAAATGGATCAAAACATTAGGATACAAAGAAAACATAACTTTGTATACATGTGTTTTAATTGTCCTAACTAAAGTAGCCAGGTTAGCTTTAAGATTATCAAAAATCCATCTATTTCTCGCAATCCAAAGGTGATATACCGTAGTGGCAAATGCTGATCTTTTTGCCTTACTTTGCCATCCTGTTCTCCGTGCCTCCTTTTTAATCCACTTAAAAGAGCTGAGAATAGTACTCATAGTCCTATGGATACCAAGCCATCGTCTAATATGCAACCAAACCAAAGAGGTAAACCAACACTGGAAAAAGAGATGATCAGCCGATTCCTGAACATGTTGGCAAAAAACACAGTTTGTTTCTATATCCAAGTAAAGAATTCTGTTCCTTGTTAGTAAATTTCCTTTCACACTTAACTAAAGGATGAAAGAATGTTTCGGTGTGATACACGGCCTCCAAACGTTCTGCCTGCCTGTGTTACGATTTGTCTTTTAGACCGGAAGAAATCATAAACAGCCAACGTGCTAAAGTTAGCACCAATTTTCCACTGCGAAACCCTAGAAATAGCATTATCGATCCCGCCCGGCCATGATAATCGATCCCGATGGTCATAATTCTTTTCAAGAAGAATGAACGACTTTACGGATATGGTACGCCCAAACGGATTGGCCCCGAAGGTGAGTTTGGTGAACCCATTTAATCCACAAAGTATCTTTTTTGATATGTATATTCCAAAGAGTTTTGGCGAGGAGGACCGTGTTTCAACATGCAATCTGCCGAAAACCTAAGCCCCCTTCATTTTTTGGTAAGCACACATCTTTCCACGCAACAAGCGGTTTTTTATTTCCCCAAAGGAACCTTCTGCATAGGCTGGAAATTCTATGAATAACAGCAGCTGGAATTGGCAGAATAGATAGCCAAAAACACTCGACTCCTTGAAGGACAGCTCTAATTAATTCAAATTTTACCAACGATAAGAAAAAGGTGACACACTTGCCTTGCGATTTATGTAAGTCGAAACTTTATCAATGAATGGGCTATAATGCATTACTTTTAACCTCTTCGCAACAAGAGGGATTCCAAGATATCTAAAAGGCATCGATCCTGCCAGAAAACCAGTAGCAGCCGCAATCTGCTGTAATTCCAAGTCCGCTATCCCAGCTGTATACATTGATGATTTTAATAAATTAGCCTTTAGCCCAGAAATGTTGCCAAAATTTGTTAGACCATCCATAAGAATTGAAACAGAAATTGGGTCCCCTCTCGACATGAGCATAAGATCATCAGCAAACGCTAAATGTGTGATTCTGAGCTGTCCACATCTGGGATGAAAATTGAAGTGACTGTTGTTCGTTTTAGAACCCAGAAATCTCGAGAAATACTCCATATATAAAACGAACAAGAAAGGAGAAAGAGGGTTCCCTTGTCTAAGGCCCTTTTTGCCTTTAAAGAAGCCAAACATACTACCATTAATGGCAATCGAATAGGCAGTAGTTGAGACACATTGCATTATCCAGTTAACAAAAATGGGGGAAAAGAGAAAGCCGTCCAACACATCTTTAAGAAACTTCCAATGTCTTAGAGTTATAGGCACTTTGCGTGAGATCAATTTTCAACATACATCTAGGCGAAATTCTCTTTACATTATCTTTGTCTAAGCGACTCCCAGGCCAAGTGAATATTTTCCGCCATGCTTCTTCCTTTAATAAAGGCTGACCAAGAATGATTGACAATAGAATCCAACACTGGAACCAATATGGAGGCAAGCAGTTTAGAAATGATTTTGTAAATCACATTGCAACAAGAGATGGGTCTGTAGTCCCCAACCGAGGGAGCATGATTTGATTTAGGGACCAGTGCAATAACTGAGTGATTAAGTTGCTTAAGTAGGGAAGAAGAGCTGAAGAATTCCAATACTGCCTCACAGACATCATTTCCAACTAGGTGCCAAGCTTTCTTAAAAAACAACGATGAATACCTATCTAGGCCTGGTGATTTATCATCATCAATGTCAAACAAAGCGTCTTTAATAACTTGAGTCGAAAAACATTTTAAGAGATCTGATGCCTGCTGAGGCAGAATCCTCGGACCAGATTCAAAGATTTGCCGATCAATGGGCACACAGTTGTCCTCGGCTCCCAACAGCAATTCATAATAACGGATGAATTCATCAGCCACCTGTTGATGAGAAGTTGTTGAAGTCCCATCAGCTCTCATCACAATGAAATGTGATTCTTTTTAATGTTTCGTTTGACCATGGCATGGAAAAATTTGGTGCATTTATCACTTTTCAAAATGTAATTTGTCTTTGTTTGCTTGTAATAGAAACTTCTCTCTGCCTCCGAAAGAAACACCGCCGTTTTTCTCAAGTTTGCGACCTCTTGCTATAAATCCTGATTAAAGGGCTGATCGTGTAACAATTGTTGACCCAAAATCAGATCTTCCCTAGCCTTTTCTTCTCTAACAGCTATATGGGCAAAGTGTCTCATGTTCAACATTTTCAAGTGGAATTTCAACCTCTTCAGCTTTTTGCATAGAATAAATTGTTTCGTTCCTGACTGAGCTTGGATCCAAGATTGACTGACTACATAAAAAATTCAACATAATTAGCCCACATATTAAAAAATTTAAAATGTCTCCTTCTCGAATGTTGCACTTCAAAAAGCGAGACGACATAAGGCGAATGGTCAGAATAGCAAGACGACTGAAAGAACAAAGCTTCAACAAAAAAACCCTCCAACAGCCATTTGTTATTAACCATAGCTCTATCGATCTTAGTCCAAACGTTACCATTACTCCAAGTAAAGAAGGAACCCTCTGATTTCAAGTCCACAATTCCCGAAGTCAGGCAACAATTTACAAAGTCTTTTAACTCGTACGAAGTAACTTCCAAACCATTATTCCGCTCCTCGCCCATAAGGACATTGTTGAAGTCACCAATTAACAACCAAGTTAAGGAACATGAATTACTAAACTCCACAATAGAATTCCACATGCCCCTCCGATTAACAATTGTATGGAATCCATAGACAAAGCTAATATGAAATGAGATAGAAGAAACCTTACAAACAGCGGTACAGTGGATGATTTGGGGAAGGATTTCCACTACATCAATCTGGACTTTTTCGGGATCCCAAAGGACAAATATTCTTGCCGCCTCGTGAGTATGGAAGTTGTTAACTTGTGACCATCCTTTGAACTTGTTCTTCATAATGTGATCGAGTTTCTCCATGTTAAGTTTTGTCTCTAAAATACCAATAATATCAATACAATGCTGCTTCAAGAGGTCCCGGACCCCATTTTGTTTTAGGGGCTTATTGAGGCCCCTAATATTCTACGAAGCACACTTCATTGCGATAAAGGAAAGGGCAGGCCCTTTATTTTATCCAATTTAGACAGAGGAACACTGACATTACCATAAGCATCCTTACTTCGCAAAATATTCCCCACAACACCGTGAACACCTGCCTCCGATGAAGTTCCTTCATGCCCAGACCTCTGCTGTTGTCGTATGTCATTGGTTTTACCTTTTTGCTTAGCCGTTCGTTTCTTACTTTTATCCACTAAAGTGAATGGTACTTCTTGACCACCTTCTTCTTGAACTCCATCGTTTGGACTGATAATATATTCATCTGATGAGGCGTTTGGACTGATAATAGATTCATCTTATGAGGACTGAACCTAAATAGCATACTGTCTATCAGATGTTTTGTCTTTAATAATTGGCTGTTCTATAACAACCTGTTTCTCTGCTTCAGCCGTATAAGTAGGCACTATTTCAGCTGAATCTCTAGTGCCTTCTTCAGAAATAGGGACCCTCAAATTTATCGCTTCAAATTTCTAAAAAGCAGTGCAGTTGTTCAAATTGTGTCCAAAGACCCGACAAGTTGGGCAGAACTTTGGTTCATGCTCATAGACAACAATTTGATTACGTTCCTTTCCTGTGGGTAAACAAATGTGCACAGTCTAAACTAATTCCACTGCTGCATTAACCTCAACTAGGACCCTAGCATAAGAAAGTCTTCCCCTAGTAGAAGTAAGTTTATCCATCGAAATCGGTGTACCAATCTTCGAAGCGATCATACCGAGAGCTATTGCATTCCAGCAATCCAAAGGCAAACCCGGTAACTTCACCCAAACAGGCATTTGGCTAATGCCTTCATCATCAAATTCAAAGTAGTATGGCATAATTTTAAGGATCAACGGCTGTCCAAAAACATAGTACGATCCCCCATCAAGAACACAATCACGGGATGAACTATCCTCAAATTTAAAAATCAACCATCCACTCTCATGTGTATAGTAATGGTATTTTAAGGATCAACGGCCGTCCAAACACATAGTACGGTCCCCCATCAAGAACACAATCACGGGATGAACTATCCTCAAATTTAAAAATCAACCATCCACTCTCATGTGTATAGTAATGGTATTTTACATTCCAAGAATCACAAAGCTGGAGGAGAGCTTTCTTCCCAGGGAACCTACCCGCAAAGTAGCCAACTAGGCAGTGAACCCACGCAATTTCAACATGATCGACAACATCATACCCCAATTTAACTCTGTCAGGCAATTTATCAAAAAGTTTGAGGCTGAGACTCCTATCGGGTTTTCTGTTATCTTTGAAGAGGCTTACCAGAGGAGCTTTTGATTTCACAGGTGCCGGCTCCTTGCCAAGAGAATCAACTCCCTGCTCCGTCTGCAACTTCTCCGATGACCCCTCCGAGACCGTATCAAAATCTCTCAAAGTTTGTGAGCAGGAAGGCGATTTTGTGGACTACGTTTTCAGCTTCATTACCCATAAGTGAACCAGTATCGTGCACCTCCAGCAGTGATGAAGAAGACCCAGCACCCTTTTCTTGAGTCGCCACTGCAATATTACCAAGCATGGAGCTTCTTTCATCCATATCTCGAACGAGATCAGCGAACACATTATTCTTTCGCCCAGCTAAATTCCTTTTCTCCATAGCCAAAGGAGCCTTATGCTTGTTACCCATTGTACCCAAGGCACAACAGAACATTCAGGGTTAAGAAAAAGGTAAGGGAGAACAGCCACAGAAAACCCAGCCAAGAGAAAATCTGCGGAGCAAAAATTCGTGCGAAGAACCGTAGCTGAAAATCAACACCGCTACTGGAATGACCACAAGCTGAAAACAAAACCAAGAAGGGACCCGCACACTAGCAAAGCTAGAAAAATCTGAACAATAATGAAGCTAAAACAACAAAAATTCACATGCTAGAAGCAGATAATTGAAAAAATAAAGAAGAGAACACTAGAATTTGGGCGGCCAGGGAGCACTCTCTCTCCAGCCGAGAGATTCACTCTCACACAAAATTCTTGATATATGCAAGTCCTACCAAGTTAGAAACACATCTAATGTCTTCAAGTGTGAAAAAATAAAAAAGGAAAGGGACTTAGGAATCCACCAATATTCCTATAAACAGTCGTTTTTACATACGCAAAGTAACATAAAATGGGAGAACATTTTCGTTCTACACAAGTGTACGTTTTATACAATTAACATTGTCCAACTTGATTGTAAGAATATTTTAGACGAGACACCTCACTGGTGTTAATTGAAAATTATGCTGAAATTTAGAGCCACAGAATGATTAAACTACAACTGATACTAAAATTTTACACAAGATCACTTTACAATATGGTGCTCTAATATAGATTGGAAACACACTGTTAAATAGACACATTTCAATTGTTCTCTGGTTCCAATGAAACAATGGATAAAGAATATTAACAATTTGCAGGCTGGGGGTATAAGTAGTTTCTAGTATGTCCAAACAACGATATCTTGTAATCTCAAGCATGCATCCACAAATGCAATCAAATCTGTCATATCTTGCGAGCCGATGCAGGTTATGGAGGGGGGTGGAGAGGATTCTTCCTTGGGAAGACCAAAGCCAATTATTCCAATGGCATCTGGTGATAATTTCCTGAAATGGTGGGTTTCTTGCCCAGCTTTGCAATAGATTTTCGGAAGAATGGTGCAGATGACATTCTCTACAGGAAGTAAGACAACTGCTGTTTCTTTCTTGAACCTCCTTCTCCATATAGATTGTTCCATTGCTCCAATTCGCTCATTACTGTTCCCTCAGCAGCAAAACTGGCAGAAACCTGCAGAACCAAGAGAGATTCTTAAGAATTGTGACATAAATTTCTGATGAGTCTATAATAGAGACACCATTCTGTCAGGATGTTGATTTTCAAATTCTTTGATCCAGTCTTCGGTAGGTAATTAGTAATTGTATGTTTTAACTCAACCAATAATATACTATTGCTACATCCTTTGCGACTGGCTTGCAGACCTTTTCCCAAGCAAATGTATTTTATGCATGAAATCATCCAAATCATTGTGATAGTTATGGCGTGTTTGGTAAGGTGAACTCGACAATAGCATTAAGGAAGAAAAAGAAGCTAAAATACAGTCCAGCACTTTCACCAAACATCCCCTTAACGTTACGTAAGAACTTCAAGAAGAAGCCCACAAGTCAAACGCGATGCTTTGGAAGAGAGGTTTTTTAGAGGCAGATAGTAACCGGCAATGGTGAGTATTCCGACATTAAGAATCATCCGGGGCCCAATTAGTAAATCAAGTCACATTACCTGATTCTTTGCCTGCCTCATGTCTTCCATGTTTAAGGGCCTAAGAGTAATTACCCTTTCGTCTTTAGTTTCTTCTTTCGAAGCAGAATCATCTTGGGAGCTCTGCCCTTCTTGATCTTTCTGCTTCTTTTCCTATAGAGACGAAGTAGTTAGAAACAGATATCCAGGCATCTCCCAGGATATTAAAATAGAAAAGGTTCGACTGAAAAATTCAATCTCTTGTTGAACGGAAAAATTTACCATATCCTTCTGTCTTTCTTGTTGTATCAGCTCTCTAACTGGTCGATAAGCCGCTGTTACACACAAATTCTGCCATCCAATAATTAGTGACAAGAGTCAATGCCAGATGAAAAACTTAACAATCTCACGCGTAAAAACACAAACCTTGAGATCACTTCCGCTATATCCTTCAGTCATGGCCGCAAGCTCCTTGAAATCTAGGTCTTCGACTTTTTCTTTAGAAAGAAGGGTTCTCAAGATCATTTCTCTGCTCTCTGCAGAAGGTAGACCGACCATAACTCTGTTCACCAGTAAGAAAAAGAAAAATCGGTAAAATATGTATCATGCATGAGCATAAAACAAATTTGCTCAACTGATTTCGAAACATTCTCATTATTTATTGGCAGTGACAACTCTAGAAATTGTAGTCTTAATTCATGAAGAAGTTTTCTCAGCAGGAGTCAATATTTCATGGTGATCCTAACGAATAATAAATTATGGATTGCAAAAACATGCAGTTCGCCATTTCATAGTTGATACTTCACAGAAGTAACAGGACTGAGAAGCAAAGTGACCTCTTCCATAAAGCCCTTAGACATCTCCGAGTGGTATTTCTTAATGCACATGAATTGGAAGAATGACTAAGGTAGAATGCGGGAGAACAGTTGCATTGAGAAAGATATTGTACTTTGTTTAATTAAAATACTCCCTAGCTTCATTAAATCACACCTACAGAAAACTAAGATAGAGAATACCATAGAAAATTTTTTAGTCAAATTCTGCAGTGACGCAATCTGAAGATATTATGGTTAAACTCTAAGGAAATTCAGGACAGACTGCATTTTCTGACTAGAGATGAGAAGAAACTTTAATTGGGATTATGTAAGTATGAATATACCTGCGCTCAAACCGCCTAATGATTGCTTCATCAAGGTCAAAAGGCCTATTTGTCGCTGCAAGAACAAGAATGCGCTCCCTGGGTTTTGTCAACAGCCCATCCCAATGTGTCATGAACTCGTTCTTAATTTTCCGCATTGCCTCATGCTCTCCTGCTCGTGTCCGCTGTCCAAGCATACTATCAACCTCATCCACAAAAATGATAGTAGGAGCAACCTTTGCCGCAAGGGTGAAAAGAGCTCGGACATTCTTTTCATCTTCCCCAAACCATTTTGAAGTAATTGTCGACATTGAGACATTTATAAAGCTTGCTCCAGCCTCATTGGCAATGGCCTTTGCAAGCATTGTTTTCCCAGTACCTGGAGGACCAAAGAGTAGTATGCCTTTGCATGGCTTAAGAAGCCCGCCATTGAAGAGGTCTGGTCTTCTAAGAGGAAGCATGACCAGCTCCTGAAGTGATTCTTTAATATCATCCAGAGAACCTATATCAGCAAATGTCACCCCAATCTCATTTGCAGGGATAACCTCTGGCCTTATGCGCTTTTCAAATTCATTGTCAGGGGGAACTTCCTGGGGTTATCATGACAAAGTATGAGACTGCCATTTTTGCAATAGTGTTTTTTAGATACGAGACCGTGTTAATCAAATTTGCATGCCACAACAGAAGATGACTACAAATATATGAAATCTACATTATTTAGCAGGAATTTTTTTTAAAGGTTTTTCTTTCATATCAAACACTGCCAAATCAGTTACAAGATTTGGACCAAAATTCCAGTGGGAATCAAAAGGAAAGGGGTAAGAAAAGAAAAGGAGAGGGCTTCAACAAAACTTAGACCAGGAGGTTCGATCTACATTTTCCGTTATCTCTCTTCCATTAGATACCACAAGAATTGGACTTACTGGTGCTTTTGATGCTGGTGGATTTTCACTGTCCTTCTTTTGAAGGAATTGATTTTTCCGCCTCAGTTTTGCTCTCAGTTGTTGGGTTGTCAGACTTCGATTCGGGTTTTGGTCCAGCATTCTGTTCCCCTTCAATATCCTAAAGAAGCAGTGTGAAGTATAATGAACAACTGAAATCGCTTATCAACTTGTTGCAAAGAGGAAGTAAGGTAGAAGACAAACCTTAGAAGATTCAACATTAGCCTCCAGTTTCAGGCTATCTTTTCTGCTGGTTTTTCCCTCTTGAAATATACTTAATCCATGGGACAAACTGTATCACGGTGTTAAAGACACAGGTTATTTACAAAGCAAAAAACAAAACCAGAAAGAGAAAATAAAATCCTAAACACTGACTGCAAACAGCAATATGAATACTATATTAGCTTCTTTTTCTTATTTAATATTGTCCGGTCCTCTCCAATACTTGTAACAAACATGCACTGAAAGAATCAATCATCTGGCACCTACCTCTTTGATGATATAACAAGCTTCCCATTCCGATACTCTGGATTTTTGTTATTCATCAAATGATATGATATAGCCGAAACCACAATTTCCTCTATATAGTTGCTGAGAACCATTGTATCCGCATGACAGATTGATCCTAAATCATCACACTCGAGATCATTTGCGGCAAGTACCTCAGAAATATGATTCTTGTTATCCTGAAGCTGGATTTTCTTCATATCCTCTTTGAGTTGGGCTTTCCAGCTAACAAGATGAGTCTCGTCTTCTGGCGGCCTAATCTCAATGTTGTAAGGAAATAAAATTCCAAGTCTCTCATCTATTTCAGCATAATTATCATCAAAGTCCAATGTCTGGGAACCAAGAACCACAACTGATCCTGATAATTTCTTTAACATTCTATCGAACAATTTGTATAGTCTCGAGGATTGAAGAAAAAGCCTCTCAATGTCCCTGATGTAGAGAATGATGCAACTGCTTTGGGAGACTGAAACCAGCACCTGCAAGTGGCCTCTTCACAGTTAATATACAGTTAAAGTTCCTGTGCCTAATTATCTTGTAGGAGATGAATTGAAAGACTCGGCAGGACCAGACAAGATGTTCATAAGTTTCAGATTTGAGGCACAATCACATAATGTGCACAACAAAAAAAAAAAAAAAAAAAAAGGACTGTGAAAGAATAGCATATATGTATTGAAGATGAGCGATCAATCCCTAATGAAATTACCTTATAAAGTGACTGTAAGAAAACTTTTTCATCAAATGACCAGCTGCTGATGCGCCTGGGAAGAGCTGACGAAACTGAAACAAAGATCATCAAGATCAACAAAATGTTATGTGATAATTGGATGGAATGATATGACAACAGCAGAGCTCATACTATAAAAGAAAATAAATTTTCAGTATCAGGAAAATAAGCAAAAAACCAAAATATTGAATTTCTATTTGCTGATTAATTAATCTCAAATTAAGCTTCTATTTGCATAGTATGCTTAGACACAAATGGAAGAGTACAACAAATCCAGGTTGCAGAGAATGTTGACACAAACCTGGATTCGAAGAGGAATGCGAGCTAATACTACTTATATCCGAAGAGAAAGATGCATTTCTTCGATGCATTAGAGAATCGCTAACTCCTTGCACACTCCTGTAAGGTGCAAAACTAAAGATTATATATGTATTTAACCTAATTTGGCACCTTGATGTTGTTCACAAAATTCACAGCTAGAATACCTTGCTTTACCAACCAATTCACTGTTTTTCCTTGGTAATGTACCTTCATGATTACACCGCATCCGCATATAAGACTTGGTCAGTCATCGAGATATAAAAAAAAAATCATAAAAATACAAATACATGGAATATTGAATAACTCGACTGAGATATTTTTGCAGTGGCTAAAAATTAATTAAATCCTAACTATTAGTTTACTGTCAATCCTAGATACCTCTGGTAGTTGCATTTAGATTAACAAGTACTGACAAAAATGATAAAGATCTTCAGACGGCAATGTGAAAAAAAACACTAAGTTCAGTTCTACAATTGGACGATGCGATCAATTTATCATCCTTTCCTTTAAGATCCACGTGCTATAAAGAAAGTTTAACTGTAATAAAAACGAGGCAGATGGAAATCATTTAAATATGCCATTATCATTTACCCGCATTATCATCTCTTGGTGGAAGAATAGAGAAGGAACCAATCAAACTGGACATTCTTTCCAACGTCACCTCTGAGATAGACCTCTTGAAAGACTATAACAGAAAAACAAGCAGAATCAGTACACTTTTCACTTTAATCATGTAGGTTAATTTCATTGTCATGGAAAGAAAATGTAATATTATAGTCATTCCATACACAACCTCCCGACATAGCTACAACATTTATGCCTAAATACCTTCATGAACAATGAAGTGGAACAGATCATTCTTCAGAGTAGATGAAATAACTTACATTTTCTTTTTTGGCACTGCCATACTTGCTTTGCATCTGTGTATGATCGACCGAATATAAGTAAACAAGAAAATATATTAGTATAAAAATCTGGCAAGAATCAGCGTTAAGAGAGATTTCCATCCAAGATTATCACCTTAAGTGAAAAGTCAGTTATGTCCAACAGTAGCAACTTCGCTTCAAAATGATGTGCCAGAGCCTTTGCAAGAGTTTGCTGGTAAAATTCTATGAAAATGTATGAAACAAAAATTACAATTTGCTAGAAGATATTGCACAAAGTTTAGTTTCAAAAACATATAGATATGCATATCCGATACCATACCAGCAGGCCCTGAGAGCAATATAGCCCGACTCGCAGGAGACAGATTTCGAGTGTGCTTAGAGACATCTAAGTGCTTTAGGTGAACATATGCTGCGCTGGTTAACAACTCCCGTGTCCGCTCACTGTCAAAGCCATCAAAAGGGAGGAAACTAGAACCATTATGATGTGATATCATGATGTAATTTCACCAAATTAGTAAACGAGGAGGTAGCAAATATCATTTGAGAAAGGCTAAACAGTAAAATCACTCACCAAAACATGATCAAATTTTGCTTTTAAATTGTACTGAGTTCACACAGGATATACACAATCTAATTGTAAATCTAAGGAACGAAACATCTAAAATTTATCTGAATGCAACAAGAGATTCAACAAGAAATCAAGA
Organism: Forsythia suspensa; assembly: GCA_023638005.1. NCBI lineage: Eukaryota > Viridiplantae > Streptophyta > Magnoliopsida > Lamiales > Oleaceae > Forsythia > Forsythia suspensa. The sequence continues at coordinate 51,747,720 of CM042666.1, forward strand.
TGGTGTAGGATCACAAAATTCGGGATCGTGTCAACAAGTAGTCAATATTTGGAAGAAAAGAGAATATACATTACAGAGATGCAACAAATTTCACATTGACAAAAGTAGGCAAGTTTGAATCTTCTTACAGTATCCACAACAAAATCACACCACTAATTAATCATATTCTGATTATAGTGCATATCATAACAATTTCTCAAAAAATAAAATTTCCTCGTAATAAAAAAATCACCAAAAAATAAAATAAAAAGAGAAATATTTGCAAAAAGAAAAAATGAATTTTACCTAAGATAATAAGGGAAGTCATCAAAGTTGACCTCGCTATCTTTGCCATCAACAACCAATCTTAAAAGCTCCTGTTCAATTTGCTCGGCGGTGACACCCTCCGCCGAAAAGCCCGAACCACCACCGGTCCATTTGCTAACGGTGTGACCCGAAACCAACCCGAGCCCCACCCCAACCCCTACCCCCAATGCCGACAACAATATATGCTTTTGTTCCATCCCTTAACATTTGCTCACAACAATCAACACAAACATTTAGATATACACGCACATACAAACATATATGTATCTATGTATGTGAATTTCTTTCACCGATTTTCACCAAGATCTAAAGTTTCTGTATTCAATCCTTTTACATAAACATAAAAACCTTTTTTCTATACATATAATTTACACAGTTTTCTGTAGGTTCTTGATAATATAATAATATTGTTTATATATGTGTGTGTGGGTGTATATATTGTATGGAGATTCAGAGTAGGATTTGGAGAGCGACAGATGAGAGAGAAAAATGCGTAACTCCGAATGTGCAGGAGAAGACTTTGGCCCTGATGCGCTATATATAGGGGCCGGATGGTGGACTGATGGAAAAAGAAAGGGAGAAATTAATTGACTTTTTGACTTGTAATTAATTAATTATCATAAATAATAAAGATGATAAAAGAGAGTTGCGTGACTAACTGTGTTTGATTAATTACAAAAATGTCGACTTCCACAATCTTGTCAATCAACGTATTTTATTTTCCCACTTTGTGTTTTTGATTGGACATGGAAAATGGAAAATATTTTCAATTGATTATAGGGTTGGTGATCCAACTTTTCCATTACATGCATTTTTCATAGAAAGCTATCAAACACACCCTAATTAGTAATTACAAATACAAATACAATTTGTGGTTGGACAATTTGACAATAGGGTTGGTGATCCAACATTAAGCTTTTTTTGTAAGCTTTTGTTCGATACCAAAATTTTACATAATCGAGTTTTCGCATTGAAAAGTTTGAAATTGTAGTCACCAAACAATGGTACTAATTAAAGTAATTGGGTTGCCAATTAAATTTTTTTAATTTTTAAATCTCTTACCTTCTGATTTAGGTGTGCAAAACACATGTTCGTTTAACAATTTGTCACTCAAATAACAACTTACATTCACCTATATCAAAAGTTTAAATATTTCAAAATCTGATTAGATTGAAATACTTCAAGTAGTAACAGTTGGAGTCAAACTTCCATTTTTTGTTTGATTACTTCAAGATTGTTGCATAGCTTAATTTCTTCTAATTTTCAAGGAATTTAATCTTATATGTTTTGAGTTGTTTTTAAATAAAACCATTATTCAAACAATGAAATTAATTATCAAATTAGTTCATGGAAGAATATTCACAAATAATTAGGCCACCATATTGTAAAATTATTTGAGCGGAGTTTGTTATAAATTGAGTCGAGTATGAACAAAATCAGCACCACAGTAAGTAGTGTACAAAATTATAGATGCATTATTTAATCAATCAAAAAAATTTCTTTGAAAGACTAATATAATTTTATTTCGAATTATTAACTTTGTATTAATTCTCGTAAAAATAATATTATCACTTTCTTTGTGTCCCTCATTGTACTTGATGGGCAGTTAGGACATGGTAGATGACACCCTAAAATTATTAGTCACCCAAATTAGATGGCAATTGGTGGCATCATCAATTGTTTTTTTTCCTCCTGAAGAATATTGTTACTTTTTCTAAATTTCACAAATGTTTTGACATTTTCTGCTATTAATTTCTCCTCTAGGTAAAAAAGTAACTAGAATTTCTTAGGGTTCATTTGGCATAATGGAATTAGTGCATGGACGGAAAACACAGCACCGACTAGTGCCCGTCATGTTGTGTCCATTTAGTGCTTTACGGCCAATTCATTCTTTTGTTGTTGTTTGTTGTGCTTTAGTGTGATTTTGAGTGTTGTAGTTGATTGAATTTGAAAATTTAGTGTTTAATAGACGAAATTTTAATTTAAAATTTGACCCATGTTACATAATTCTACCACGATATAATATTGATAAACAAAAAATTATCTGTGTCGTGTTCATATTTTGAGATTTTTTTTCTTAAATTAATTTTTTTTATAGTTTCTTACTAACAAAATTTAGTAATTCATGGTTTCACACCATATTTTCACTATTTTTTTTCTTTTTAATTCAAACCATGTGACATGTTTGGTATGATAAATTGAATTAGACAAAATATCTTATAAATTTTGTTATATATATATTTTTAATTAATGATTTATATCATTACCTAACTACACATTCTTCTTAGGAATCATCACACAGACAAAAATTCTTCGTTCTCTATCTTTTCCTTTTGATAGATCTAGAGAGACTACATGTCCTCTTATCTCAAATTTTATTGCCACTTTGAGTTTGCTAACACTACTTCTCAAATTTTTTGAGATCCACGAGTCACGAATAATAACTTAAAAGTATCTAAGTAATATATCGTTAAATGATAAGCCCTTGCACATAAATATTTGACCTAACTATTGCATGAAAAGATGTTTTGCTAAAAGTGAAATCAATATATTAATGCAAAAATAAGATTACTTAGCGTTTACGGTCCCAAAAGGCCACTTTGACGTGTTTAATAGTTTTATGAGTAATCTTTACACACTATGGAGAAATTTGGAGGCGGCTTATACACGACTTTTATTTATAAGTCAATAAAATAATCGTAACCCTTTGTCAATCAATTCATCATCTTCGTTTTTTTATTTTCAAAAATTAAAAGATAGTAATATTGTCATTTTCCAACATTTTTACAATATATTTAATAAGATAGATTAAAATTTTTTAAAAATAAACAAAAATTAAAATTGTATTTATTATATTAATTAAATATCAAGTTATTTTTCTCGTTTAACTTCTCAATATCATATTTAACAACAGTAGTTATAATTATGTAAATTGTTATAAATTCCAACTATGCGTCATCAAAATCTATAATATATGAAGAAAAACGTAAAATTATGCACACAAGTTTACGTAGTTGATTCATACAAGATCATATCCACTTATAAAACCGACAAATCTACTAAAAACATGATATAACAAGGATTCCTTGCATTGCAATGTCTATATCATAAAATGTCTTTTTGGGAGCAAGAGGAATGCTCAAAATATCTCTAACAAAAAGAAAGATGCTTATAATTAACTCAGATCTAGAATCTCTTCATATATACAAGCATCAAATTCTTGTTGTTCTATCTTATAAAGTTAACTTTGGTAAGAAGGGTATGCCAATTATTTATATGTTGATAATTCATTCTATCTATAAGTGAATTAATATTTTTATTATTAATATTTATCTGCAAGATAGTATATTGTTTGAGAAAAAAAATTGAAATCCGACTGCTAATCTTGAGCTTTATAAAACATATCGAATTACTAGTTTGAGCCTTTTGTGATTTGACCAACTTTGTTAACAATAGTAGTCTAACTCTAATTATTGTTTTTATATTTGAACAATATAATTTATATTACACTAATAGTTTAGCACACGCATGTTTGATGATGTTGAAATTATTGTTAAGTATTTATAATTAAGTTGTGTATTTTATAGAATGCATAGATAATAAGTATATATTAAATCGTAAATATTACAAAATATGTGAATAGAATATATGTTTGATTGATATGATGTGATGTGAATAGAATATATGTTTGATTGACTATCTTTTCCCATAAGAAACATTTGCAATTATAAATATTTGTTGTAGATGACTGATGGCCCACAAGAAAGCAATAATATTTCCAATCCCGAATTCTCAACTTTTTGCATCTTCTTTTTGATTGATTTAAGTGGAGATCTATGTATAGCACCTATTGTACGTAGCATGTGGAGAAATCCTTTGAAAATAGTACATTGTGAAAGCCAATGGCACAAAAGGCTGTTGCTTTAAGACTTTACTTGGGGAGAAAGATTATACGTGATGTGCACATTATTTTGAGCATTCATAGCACGTATCAACCTACCCAAAAAGTGCACACCAGAGAATTTATATTATTATAGGCCATTTAAAATATTGAAACGGTTGATAAGAAAAAAAATTAAAAAAAATTTGTTTATTATTTTGTACAATACTATCTCGTAACATTCATTAAATACGTATTAATATGCATCGATCCAGCTCATTAAGCTTAAAGATATACATGCTAGAAAAATAATTGTCTTATTCAATTTTGTTTAATGTAGCAGCATATATAGTCAACATTAATGAAAAAGGTTCCAGATCAGCATAACATGCTTTATATTTTAATGGTCTTCTAACGTTGTTATTTGTTGGGTTACACGCAATGCCATATAAGATTTGGCCTTTTCGTGCAAGTTGTGGTCCTCGTGAAATAACTCAACTTTTCCAGCTACCTTTTCTCTTTGTTTTTAGTTTTCTTCCAAGAAAAAAAGGCTGCGGTATTACTATTTTTATTTTATTTTAATGCACTAATCAATATATTGTTGCACCTCTAACTAATAATTAATTACTGAAATTATTTCGTCCAAAAATATAAACATTATTAAAAAAATTAAAAATTAAATTTTTATTTATATACATTTCTTCAATTCGTCTATCAGCCCAGACTAAATCTATTTTTCAATAAAAAATTATTAAATAATTTTTTTATAAATATACTACTATGAATAGGGGAAGAATGATCTCCAGCCCCAAGGGGGCACGAGATCGGTACTCATGAATAGGATACTTACGTGTACAATTTATTCAATGGACAAGTGTCATATTAGATGTGGGTAATATAATACTTGCTCGCTAGAGTAGGAGATGAATATGAGTAGACATTTTTTTAAAAACAACCAAACCGATTCAAATTCATTTGAGTTAAGTGATTTTGAATGTTATAACTGAGAGCCAAATAATTCTAGTATGATTCTTGATTCTAAAATAATGAGAATATTGAATATTCATAAAACACAGTTATAGTTCAATTTGGTTCCATCGGTACAACAATTTGGTCTTCAATAGTTCTATGTGCGAAATCCGTTGGTACCTACTACCTAGGTACCTAGGTATGTTGCATAACATAGAAATCATAGTTACAAAAAGTGGACACTTCCGCAGCGAACAATGAGTGCTATAGTAATACTAGATCAAAATTTCAATTTGAATGATTACTAGTAGGCATGGTGATATGTGTCAAACGGGTGCAGCATTACAAGTTGATTAGGTTTGGTTCGATTTTTATCAAAATCAAATATAATCGAACTATACCCATATCTAGCTAGCCACAAGACTTGGAACTAAATTTATGTTTATTTTGTTGTGACATATTAAACCATCTCAATAAAATCATGACAAATTATTATCAAATGAAATATACATTTTCAATAAAAATAATTAAGTGCATCCAATATGCCATCATTGGACACTACCAATAAAACAGACCAATATGTGGTGTCCGGATTAGGGTAATTTAGCCCTTGAAAATTACAAAAGTCGAATTTGTAAAATATGTAAACAAACCAAAATATTATTAGAAATACTCCACCATTATACACCATTATAGAAGTAAGTTGGATGAATAGATAAATGTATTGTTGTGTATGTATACATTTAATAAAATGGAAATTAGTATAATTATTAACATTGGTAATATTATAAAATGTTATTTTATTTTTACAACAATATATAATATCTATTAAATCTCAAAATTTATAAAATTACCAAATAAAAGCATAATCTATATAGTAAAAAAAGAATCAATTTAATTAATTAAGTTTAAAATTGGTCCTACAAGAATTGCTGAGGTAACAGTAGCAAAAACAATTACTTGGGAGTGACATCCTTGTTACATATACTTTCCGTATTATTAGATTATCTTTTAACAAGATATATATTTGTCTTCTAAAATAAATATTTTTAATAGGTATTAAATATCTATTTATAATCGGACCACATGCAATGCAGGTGCTCCCACTAGTATTAATTTTAAAAGTGTCATTGTGCATGATAAGACATTTTGTCAAGTATTCTACGATTATTTATAAAATAGTTAATGTGTAGATTTATTATTGAAGAGAAAATATTTTATTGCAGATGTAACACGTCTAACCCATCTATTAATTCGTTATTTACATCATTAGCGTTGTGAATTATCGTTGATAATTGACGACCGTCATGTATTTAACATTTTAATGAAGTTAGAATATATTACACGATTTTTTCAATACGTTTAAATTAGTTCACACCAAAAACTTGTGTGGTATCAAACACGTTTTAACTTAAATTTCATGGCCTCGGTCAATATATATCTTAGGAATTTATATGAATGTTATGTATTCAGAATAGTGACACTTTTCATGTTAAAAAAAAAAAAAAAAGCACAGAAGTTAAAATAAAAAATTTACACAACAATTTATACTTTATAATATTTTTGCATAAACATAACACGATTGAATCTAATTCAATTTTATCAACATACATGAAACTGGAACCAAAATCGGATAGAATATTCAAACTGCAAAAGGACCTCGTCTAGCATTGGAAATGTTAATTAGTATAAATATAACTAATGAACTTCCTTACTATTTTCTGGCCCCACAACATGTATCATGTAACAACAACGAAATAAAAGCTTGCAAGGCCCCAAGGCATAGCTTTCAACCCATGGAACAATCAACATAAGCTTGCTTCCAACGGCGGGGTGGGAGTTCGATTCTTGGTGGGAACTCATACTGGATTTTATTCGATATGGAAGCAATCACTTTGGAGGCTATCCTCGTGCAGAAGTGTGCGGTCGGATGAGGGAACCCAGGAGCCAATTGAGGCATAACCATGATTTACCTCCTCCAGGGTTACAGGGCGCAGTGCTCTTGGTCCAGGATTTAGTCTAATGTTTGTGATACCCTGCATCAAAAAAAAAAAATAAAAGCTTGCAAGCCAATAAAGTGAAGTGAAATATAAATCTTTTTGAAAAGGCAATAATTATTATTTTTAGGGTAATTTGCGGCCTTCATCCCTAACCTTTGAACTTTTGGTACTTTTATCTCCATTCTTTATTTTTTGACACCCATATCCTCAACATTTCTTATTTTGGTGGCTGAAGTCCCCAACCTTTGAACGTTTGGCACTTTTATCCTCATTCTTTATTTTTTGACACCTATATCCTCAACCTTTCTTAATTTGGTGGCTAAAGTCCCAAACTTTTGAACGTTTGGCACTTTTATCCCCATTCTTCATTTTTTTACACCCATATCTTTAACATTTCTTAATTTGGTGGCTGAAGTCTCCAATCTTTGTACTTTTGTATCATATTTTTTAACTTTTTAATTAAAATTTATGAAAAGTCTATTTAAAGCCAAGTTTTGTGAGTAATGTTGTCTATAAATATTGGTTTATTTAAAAAAACTTATTTTTAAAAATTTTATGATATTTTTAGATTAATTTTTAATTATTTAATTGAAACCGGTTCGACCTTTTGACCATTGACTCGTTATTTTTTTCGGATCGATGGTCAGTCCTATTTTCTGAATATTGTATTATTCAAATAAATAGTTTTATTTAGATAACTATATTTTGATTAATGCTTCATTTTGGGATATTGGTGCAAAAAAATGAAGAATGAAGATATGGGTGCAAAAAATTGAATTTTAATTGAAACCAGATCGACTTTGGTTCGACCTTTTGATATTTGACCCGTTATCTTTTTTGTGTCGATGACCACTCCTATTTTCTGAATATTGTATTATTCAGATTAAATTGTTTTATTTAGAAAACTATATTTTGATTAATGCTCAATTTGAGGATATGAGTGCAAAAAAATGAAGAATGAAGATATGTGTGCAAAAAAATGAAGAAAATCTCATAAAATTTGTAAAAATAAGTTTTTTTTAAATAAATAAATATTTATAGATAAAATTACTTACAAAACTTGACTTTAAATAAACTTTTCATAAGTTTCAATTAAAAAATTTAAAAATATGATACAAAAGTCTAAATGTTGGAGACTTTAGCCAGCAAATTAAGAAATGTTAAGAATATGGATGCAAAAAAATGAAGAATGAGGATAAAAGTGCCAAACGTTCATAGGTTGGGGGCTTCAGTCACCAAATTAAGAAAGGTTGAGGATATATGTGCCAAAAAATAAAGAATAAGGATAAAAGTGTCAAACGTTCAAAGATTAGGGACTTCAGTCACAAAAATAAGAAAGGTTGAGGATATGGGTGTCAAAAAATAAAGAATGAAGATAAAAGTGTCAAAAGTTCAAAAGTTGGGGATGAAGGCCGCAAATTACCCTAATTTTTATTGGGGAGTTTCTTTTAGAGCTTAACTAATTAATTCATACCACGTAAATCTTTGAGGATGTGACATGAACTAGATCCTCCACCAATAATCCATACAAATATCAAGTTTGTCTATGACATTCATGATCCAATCCATTACACATTGGATTCATCATGTAAATTAAATTTTATTTTTGATAAACATGCAATTAATTAAACGAATTTTTTCCCGTAACTATCTATTATCTCTTCTAAAGATATACTTGTACAACAACGTTATAATTTTTTTTTTTTTTTTTTACTCTCAACGTTATATTATCAAGTTAACCATAGTAGCAAAATAGTGATATTGTAGAACTTAAATAATACTGATCTTACTAGTATACTAATTTAATTAAAAAATATATGCTGCATAAATTTTTTAGTAAGCTCAAATATTAAAACTATTTGAATATAAGATAATACTATATTCAACCTCCGCCTAGTATATTTCATAGTCGATTTCAATTAAAAAAACTTAAGAATGTTATGGTAACTTGATAGTCAACCTATAAATTTCTCACGGAAATAACAACCTATATAGATTCATAAGCGAGATCATGAAAATGTGTATACGGTCCTACAACGTAGATGGAGGTATCAAAATATCTTTGGCGGCCTAGTATATATGAAAGCGCTTAACCTGACCAACACGAGTTTATGCTAAAAAAATGACATTTGAAGTTTCTTCTTCTTCAATTCAAAAAATTATAAAAAACAATAGACCCAACATGGCTTAGGGCCCCCAACCATTGCAGGGACACAAACAATTTTTATTTTTATTTTTATTATCAGTCCACTTTATAAAAGTTACCTCATTCATTTTTAAATGATCCCAAACAACTGAAACAAGGCTCAAACACAAACCATACATATTATCTAAGCTTAATATTAAATAATAAACCCTAAGCTTCAATTGACAGAATTAGAGAGTGGAGTCTTGAGACAGTAAACAAGTTGCCGTGCTTCAATCTCGCAAGATAATTGCTTAATTAGTTCATTAATTTTAACTTACTTCTAAAACACGATTAATTAAATAATAACAAACAATTTAGAGGCTAGCTGGAACAATATGTTTACATTCAAATTGTTTTATCTTTTGCTATTTAGCAATTTGACTAAATTACCACTGATGACCGATTGTTTGGACTGTGTTCGTTACTTGGTTTGATCGTTTATATTTCATTTTTCTGTTTTAGATTACTAATGTTAAAAGTATTGTATTTCTTTAATATTTGAAGTTTATGCTTAACCCCTTTTTATTTATTTGTTTTTTGCAAAATGCAATTCAAACTTCAAAGATCGAATTCTCTCAAAATTAATCAGGTTGTATAGTTCATCACTAGTTTAAATCTAATACTATCTTGTTTTTTATAGTTAGAATGTCGGATTGTCTTATTATATTTTCTAAGAAGTATTTGTGTGGATATGAAAAAAATAAATAAATAAAAATAAAGAGTTTATTCAATCTCAAACATGAACGGTGGATAAATTTATTACTAGTAATACTAATAATATGAGAGAAAAAAAAGTCAGTCGGTGAAGAATTCGAAAAATAAGAATGAACAACAACAAAAATTTGTTAAAAAATATGTTGCTTCTTCTTTATTAAATTAAAAGTCCTTAAAATTTCAAGATCGGTCCTCATTACCATACCTAACCGACAAGGTTAAAAATATTTATCTGTGTGGGCTCAATACTATCCGACTACAACTCTAGATACTCTACTGCAATTATAGTGGGGCATTTAAAAAATTATTCTATCAAACTCCCATAAATGTCCCGTCCAAGTCAAGAAGTCCTTTGAGTTGACACACGTGACGTGACATGTGCTGCTTTGATCAATTTTTTTTCTGGCCAATAATATTGAAAGTTGAAACAAGTATGTTTTATTAGTTTTGGTCCAGCGGGGTATTGCCGACTGGCACATTATGTCTATACTTTTTAGTGCTGTTTTGCAACAAAGTAAAGGCAATGGTCCATTGAATTAGGTCAAAAGCCAGTTAACATATTAACAACTATCTTACTTTAGGGGAAACAATGGACCCAACTAATATCAAATCATCTACTAAAAGTTGCACAGGCACATGAAGCCCCATTTTTTTTTTTTTTTTGATACCCAAGTATCCCAGAAGCCCACCCCCTGACCACCCATTATGGGTGGAGGTATCATGCAAGTTTCTTTATTACATCAAGTTAACGAATATATAAATTTTTGGTAATCATTAAACTGTTCAGCCTGGATTTTTTTAAAACAATCATGCATTCGAGTATAAATTTGTAAACTGTTCGGGATTTTTTAATATTATTTGGAAGGTTTGGCTCTCGATTTTAGGTTTTAGCACCCTAAAAGTCTATATGCACAAACGATTAGGCATGTATTTGGAACTTTTCCAAAACTGATAGGGCAAATCAGAGTCATTCTAACTAGACCAGTTAGTATTCTACCTCGGAATATCCATATCATACATAAATTTCTCAAAAAATCAATTATAGTTTAGTTTTTAAATACTTGTTGCAATGATTGATAGACATGCATATTTTGTTAATCACATTCAATTTAAAATACAAAATGCTTTTACTTGAAGTCATTGGGTTATGTCTAAAATCAATTTTGTCATGAATTGGATAGTAACACACCCAAACCAATCCGTTTAGTTTGATTCGATCCATTTTTTTTTATATAAAAAATAAATCAATTTTTTATGACAAGAATATTTGATTCATTCAAGCAATGGCGGAGCCAAACATTTTAAGTTGGGGAGTTCTTATAGGGTGGGGTAGGGGAGGGAGAAACCTCACGGGGTTCGGGGGTCGTCCCCCTAATTTTTTTTTTTTTCCTCAAACCACAATTCATCGAAACAAGATTTTATAAGTCATAATCTTTAAAAAACTTACAAGAAGTCATTGCACAAAAATATTCAATTTAAAACTAGTCAAACTCTTCTTATTCACGTTGTCATCTATAAAATTATTCTCAAAATAGGAAGATATAGTTCACAAATGAAATTAAATATTACTCAAGCTCAAAAGGAAAAAAAAATTAATTGAACATAATATGTATTAATAAGCAAAGTGCATTTACTAATTTTGTATTAAGTGCTAATCATTTGTAATTTTGTATTATTAAATTTACTAGGCTAATAGATCCAATTGTCTTACATTAAATTGATATTAGGTGAATGAATCCAATTTTCATCCATTAAATTGATATTAGATCAAAGTTAAATTGCATATTAAAAAATTTTTTAAAAAAAAAAATTCCAAAAGGTTGGGAGGTCCATGGACCCCCCCCCGCGGTTTCCGCCTCTGCATTCATGACAACAATTAGACTGAATTGGAGTGAATCTAGGCATGGCAATGGGCCGAGCCGGCTCGTCCATGGGGCCCAGGCTCGGCTCGTCTAGTCTCCAAAAGGTGGGCTAGGTTCGGCCCACGGGTTCGTGGGCCGACCGAGCCGAGCCGGCTCGGCTCAGCCCTTTTTTTTTTTTTTTTTTGGTTTAAAATTTGAAAATAAATCATTCTATTTATTTTGTTAAAGAAAAAAAATGTAAATATTTAAAATGAATCTTTTATCTTTATCTTTATGTTAAAGATTAAATATTTATCTTTATGTTAAAATTTTTATTGAATCATCTTGATTATGTTTTTTAAAATCCTCATATTTGACTCTTATGTTTTTGTTTTTTTTGTTTTGAATTTGAAAATAAAAAAGAAATTTGAAAATAAAAAAGAAAGTAGAAATAAAAAAACATTTATGTTAAAAATTAAAGATTTAAAATCCACCTCTATTTTTTTGTATTTTACATTTTTTAAAATTTGAAAATAAAAAAGAATACCATATCGAAAATCATTTATGTTAAAAATGTAAAATTTAAAACCCTCATCCTTTTTTTGGATTTGGGACCGGCTACTTTAAAAATAGGCGGAGTTAAAATTGTACACGAACAAGATGTTACATGTACAATTTTTTATTAAAATAATGAAAATTCTTCAAATATAGAAATATGAATGCAAAATAATACTTACTACGAATATGATTAATCCATATTCAAATCTTCAAGTTCTTCGGACATTATTCTGTCAACTTTATCTTGAATTCAAAGTTCGGCATCATCCCAATCTTTTAGACATAGTAAACTTTCTAAAATGTCGGCTTTGAGCCTTGACCTGATATCAGATAAAATCCTGCCACTTATACTAAATGCAGCCTCCGATGCTACAGTTGAGACCTGAGGTGTTAGTAGATCTCGTGCCATTTTGGAAAGAATTGGGTAACTACGTTGATGTTGTCTCCACCATTTAAGTATATCAAAGTTTTTTCTCTCCTCGTCATCTAACATACTAAGCACATCATGAGTAAAATACCTACCTAACTCTACAGGTATATCATTAGAACGGGGAAGGGAAGAACTAGAAGAAGAACCAACTAAATGTTGATTTTGAGTGGTCCTATGTGTACTGACGTAACTCTATAAGTCAATGTCATCAGTTGATGACGAAGTATATGTTGGATTAGGGGGTCGTACAACGTTTGTACCGGCCTTTTCAGCATAGACCTCATACATAAAACATAGAGTTTGTTCTAAATTAGTACACGTGACTGGATTTTCATAAGTTAATTTATCTGAAATTGCTTTTATTGTGACTTTTGTACCCTCTAAGTTAAGTCGAGGATCCATGATACATGCTAATAAAAATAACATAGGCAATTGTTCCCAATATTTTCTAAATTTAGCTTCCATAACATTTATAATACTAGTAAAAAGAGCAAAATTCTTATACCTATTAAAATTGTTAGCAATATAATAGAAATGATTTAAAACAAATAGAGTAGTTGGGTAATAAACACCGTAACATGCATTTGTTATACAGTAAAAATTTTAAAAATTTCTAACATGACCACATATTTCCCAATCATGTAATTCTAAATCATATTCTGAGCCGTGTGAGTGTCGGCCATTATAATAGACAGTAATGCAATCTTCATAACCTTCACACAATTCAAGCATAAGATATATTGAATTCCACCTATTGGCAACATTAGTTGCAAAACATTTTGATTGCAGCTCATTTTCTGTACATAGAGCAGCAAAAACTTGTTTTCTTGATGGTGAAACCGAAATATAATTAATAGCATATCTAATTTTTTCCAATTGAGGTTGTATAAATTTTAATCCATCTTGTACAATTAAATTAAACACATGACACACACAACGAATATGAAATAAAATACCATCAAATTGTGGATTACAGTGTTGCATCAATTTTTCAATTACTATATTATTTGGGCCTGCATTATCAAATGTAAAACTACGAGTCTTAGAATCACATTTAAATTTATTTAACACACCTAATAAAACTTGATAAATATTATTTCCATTATGAGGATAGTCTATTTATTTAAATGCTATCACTTTTTTATGCATTAACCAACTATCATCAACATAATGTGCAGTTGCAACCATGTATCCTTTTTTGTTACAACCTGTCCATAAGTCTGATGTAAAAGATACAACACCGTTGTAATTATTAATATCATTAATAATAGCTTTTTTCTTAGTATTATATCTAACAATAGTATCTTTACGAAGTGTATTTCTAGAAATACTAACGTACCTTAGTTGTAGATATTTTTGGATGAATGACGTCCAATGAGGATTGTCCACCAAGCATAGTGAAAATCCGACATTTGCTATCAATTCCGGTAGTCCTTCGTGTCTCATGAGTTCTTGTAAGTATATCCAGTTGTTGAGAATGAGACTACTGGACCCGGCTCCCGGAGATCCAAACTGGAGTTGTGCATGATTTGTATCCAAACCTCCATGTTTGTATTGACACTTTTTGAAGTGTCTGTTTAGATGAGTCGTGCCTATCCCCTTGTGCCAATCAAACTTCTCTTGACAGTGTTTACATTGTGCTTTGAACTCGTGGACTCCGTTCACTAGTTTACCGATCGGCACCAACCGAAAATGTTGCACAAGATATATAGCTTTTGTTTGGTGGCTTTTCGTTTAGTGCTAGAGCCAATGGTAGTTTGTTTATCGGCGTCGTCATGAACGTCTTCCAAATCAATTGGATCAGTGCTACCACCAAACTGATTAATAATATCATCTGGAATTGGAATGTGATTAAGACCACTAAAATCATCATCACTTCGGTTGTATGCCATTTGGAATAATAGAATAAAGAAAATAGGAGAAGATGAAAATGTAGTAGAACTAGAACGTAGAAACTAGAAAATAGAAATGTAGAGAATTAGTAGAATTAGAAAATTATAGCGTAATAACTAGATAATAAGATACTAGATATTAATTAGAACACTAATATTGAGATTTGAGAGAATGTAATTTAAGAATTTTTAATGGATTGGGTATGTAATTGAATAAGAGATAAGAGATTGAAGTGTGAAAAAATGAGTTTAGAAAATGGGTATTTATAGGAAAATAATGAAAGAAAAGAAAAAAAAAAAGGTCCACTGACCGTTGGCCCAACGGTCAAGATTTCGTGACCGTTGGGGACGAGCCACGAGCTGAGCCGGCTCGTGGCTCGTCCATTGGCTCGTGGAACGAGCCCAAACGAGCTGGGCTCGTTCCCACGAGCCCAACGAGCCGGCTCGTTGGGCTCGCCGAGCCGAGCGAGTTCGATCCTTTTTTTTTTTCAGTTTGACCCTAGCTCGTGTTCGTAGTTCGACGAGCTCGAGTCAGAGCTGGGCCGAGCTTTTACGAGCCGACGAGTCAACGAACCGACGAACTTTTTTGCCACTCCTTAGTGAATCCATCCAAAAATCCAAGGAAATATTTATCGCACACTTTGGGGACCATTTTTGTACCTAGATTGTTCCTTAGACATTCAAGGCTAAAGTTGTACAGACACGTGATTTTTATTTTTTTTTACATTCAAAAAATTTGTGCAATGGGTGACGGGAATTCTCTTGAAAGAGAAAGGTGCTTCCAGAAAACAGATACAAGTGGTGCATACTTGTCGACAACTTTTGTGTTGAAGTGTCAAGTTGAGTCGCAGCTGGCACTAACTTTCGTGTTTGTCTTGCAGCAGTTGATTATTTGGGCATTTGCATTGCTTGGTTGGGCATATTATTGCTAGTGGATCTATTGGGCATATATCATTTTAGATACACAGATGGAATATATATATTTTTATGGCTTTTTTCCCAACACAAAAACCACCATACGTCATACGTGTCCTACGTTAGAAAACCAAAAAGACTGTATAGTCTGATATGTATGTGGTAAACTTGGAAGCCAACCCATGTCGAAAAATTGTAAAATGTCATGAATTGTATAGAAAATGTGATTAAAATTATTTGTTGATTTTAATTTTAATAAAATAAAAATTGATTTCAAACATATTTTAAGAGTATATTTGTATTTATAAATATTTATAAGTTGATCAAATATAATTTTTATTCATATATTTCGTAGGTCTTACAACTTTTATTAACTTTTTATCCACACATTCTGTAAGACCAACTATTTATAATCTACAATTTTTTTTTTACCGAACATATTCTAAGTATTAGTTTTGATGTATCTTTTGAACGTTATAAACACTATTCATGTCAAAAAAGTTGTTGTGCATTAATGGAAAGCCAAAAAGAATGAGAGACTTATTTGTTTGATTTTGTTTCAAAATTTACTTAAAAATGATGGTTAAAATCAATATTTAATTTTAATCACATATTTTATGAAAGCCACAACTTTTATCAACTTTTTAACTGCATATTTTATTAATTTTTATCAAAATATGTTAAAAAATTAATTTTTATCAAAATTTAGACAGGACTTTTAAGTCTCCACTTAAATCCAATTTAGTGCCTTATTTTTCTATACTTATATTATAATTTAAACTAATTAAATTAGTTTAACATATTTTTTTATCTACACATTTGAAAGAATCTACTTCTAAGTAAATCACTAATTATTCATATATTTTTCATAAAATTCACAACCCATAAACACTAAAAAAATAAAGAAGTGGAGTTATACTTCTTCCCCACTTTTGTGTGTGCCCGCGTGTGTGTGTGTGTGTGTGTGTTTTTCCCCAATAAACACATCAAAGTTTAGTAGTTTACAAGAACTTTTAGGTCTCCACCTAAAGTCAATGGAGGGGTTTGGATTATCCCTAAATTTTTATTAATAGAAAATTGAAGAAAATGAGAGGGGGGACACGTACTTTAGAGAGAAGCAGATTTTAATGGGAGCTTTAAACATGGAATTACTACTTGTAATGTAAGAAATAATTAAGCAAGATTCAATTAATAAGTAATAATAAATTAGTATGCCCGGATTAATTTATGTAAAAATTGAAGAGTTTGAAACTGTTTGGAACTTGGAAGATTACAAAACCATGAACGAAAGAAAATGCACAGTCGGGAGTTCTGTTTTATTAGCTTTTTAGTATTAATGATGACCAATTAGCGTGTTTGATTATGCTTTAAAGTAGTTAATTTTTTTATTACTTATTTTGTCAAATTTGATTTTTAAACTTTCTTTTCTAGAAGAAAATTAAGGTATGTTCTCTTTGCGTTTCAGTTTTGAGTTTTGAGTTTTGAATTCATTTTCTGAGAGTATATTTAAAGATTATTGAAAATGCGTTTGGTTTGTCATTATGAAAAATAATTTTTAAAAATAAAAAACTGTAAATACGTTTTGTTTAGAATTTTGAGAAATTGTTCTATATCATTTTATTCAATAAATTTAATTATTCAATAAATAGAATAATTTTATGCTAATATATGATAAAATAATATATACATTTTAAAGTTACTGGAACTTATAAATTTTTTTTACAAAAATAAAATACAAAAAAATAAGAAATGTGAAATAAAAATTATTGAGGTGGATAGAGAATTTTAATCTATTTTCATTTAAATTAATTTTTTTTATTTAAATAACCAATAAGGACTTGAATTAATTTTTTAGTTTTTAATATTTTCATTTTTATAGAATTTTTATTTTTTTTAAGAATTTAGAAATTTATTTTTTAAGAACTTTTGTTTATATAAATTTTGGTTTTTTTGTTTTGAGTGTTTTCCATCAAAACGTCAAAAATGTGTTTTGAATTTTGTGTTTTAAATTTAACTTTATTTTTAAAAATGAATTTTCAAAGACAATATATAGTAAACACGTTTGGAGTGTTTTACAAAATTGAAAACTGAAAATTGTAAAGAGAACGGACACGTAACCTTTAAGAATGTGACGAAACAAATATTGAAGGATTTTATGATCATCGCTAAATATGATGCTACTGCAACTCCTATAAAAGATGAATTTTATCGCTAAAATTGCAACAAAAATATTCGGTAGCCAGTTGGGAAAAAATTAATAATAAAGGAGGGAAAAATATATTTTTCAATTATTCAATCACAGAAAGAAATTCCTTGAGAATGAGGTAGCCGTAGAGGCCTCACAATCCATTATTTGAAAAAGCAACAAAGCAAAATGAAGCAGAAGCAGAAGCAGAAGCAGAAGCAGAAGCAGTAGCAGGGATTATTAGGAAGAGGGATGAACGTAACTTAAGACGCTGTATACAGTCTGAATTATGGTTAGAGCAAAAAGAAGAATAGCAGCAATGACCGAAAGAATAGCCCATGGATTTCTAAAATAGTTGTGCATTATATCAGCCCTCCATGCATTCCATGGCTTCTTGCAGTAGTCACTAACATTCTTATGCACCTCATCTAAGCTGCTATTAGGATCGAGCGTAACATCATTTGATAGTGAATTGAATAAATTAGCAACAGCTTTGTCACTTCCAATCGCATTCTGGATTATCCCACACTTGTGCAGTAGGCTAACGTCTCTTGCACTGTCGATTATGTTGTCCATGAAAAATATGTATGAAGTCACCTCATTTCCAGCACCAACATGTAATCTCTCAAATGCCATTAGATTTAGATACATTGATTCAGTTGTATCATCCACCACAATCAGTGGAAGTTTCAGAACCCCTCCATGGAACGATATATCTTTTAGGCTTCTTGTATTACTTTTCTTTATTCTGATTCCAGCCTCGTTAAGCTCTGTAGCAGAACGAATTATCTCTTCTCCACCTAGGTGGACTGCATTGCCACTTTTCTTTTTATGCTTTTTCTGTGGAGGCTCTTGCAAAAGGCTCTTCCGATACACATCTAACAAGTGTAGGCATTTCTCCATGTTTTTAACTGTACTTTTTTGAGAAAAGAACTCGAGAATGAGGTTAGTCACATACTTTTCTTCTCCCTGCATACAAAATTAATCATTCATTGGTTAGTAAAATAGAAGAAAATTAAAATAATTCAATCTAACAAGCAGTGAGAAAAGATGTTGACCCTTGTTTTTTCTTTCTCAACAACAACTAGCTTATCTAGAACCAGCAAGGGCAACTGATTTTCAAGCATCAACATGTCGCGTTTGAGGTATGGCACAATGTAAAGCCTTCCATGATTGCTGAAAATGGGATCATTGGGAGCATAGTCATCAAGACTCTGAGTGGCAGTGTGCAATATTTCCAATATGAAACAACCATCAAGAATCATCAGCTTCAAAAATGCTTTAGTATCCTGTTGCCACATGGGATGCAATTGATCATATGCATCCTTCAAATCATCCACCACTTCAGCTAACGCGTCAACATAGAGCTCTATAGGTTTTCTCGATCTTTTTAGGAAGTGAAGAAGAGCTCGGTGCTTATGCTCCTCCATTGCCTTTAAATGCTCCTCACCGTAATGGTAAGGACCAAAAGACACTGTCTGAGGCTTATAAGCCTTTTTATTTAGATCAATAACGCTAGCAGGTACTCTGTAGATGGATCGCTTCTTCCAATGAACCACCTCAGCTGTAATATCAGCCATGCTCTGGAGTTCATTGTTTACTTTGATTATCCAATCTTTGCTTTCCATTCTTTTTCTTTTCTAATTCAATCGTCTCCTTATTATAATATATATATATATATATATATATATATATATATATATATATATATATATATATATATATATATGGATGATTTTGGACAATGTTGCCTCTAAATTAAACATTCTATTAATTGTTCCTTGAAGGAAGGAAGCAAACTCATGTGAAGAAATGTACCTTGCTTAGCAGTAATTCTTGGAATCGAATGCTGTAAGTTCCTCAAATTGAAGGCAACACTATTATGTATTCTTCCATGTGATCTGTAAAGTGTATCTTTGTTACCCTTCTGTTTTTTTATCCATGCTGTACACTGCCAGCTGCATTTTCCTCTCTTCATGTTAAACCTTTTTATGACTTCTGCCCCCCAAATTCAATTCCCTCGTGATTTGCGTTTTGCCAACCTTGAATTTCACGTAACGATAACCTAGTATTTCCAGAAAATGCCTTAACTTAAAGAGTCAACTAAAAGAGCTCTATAATTCTCATTGTGTCCCTATATCGTAATGGAGACGATCATCTAATGGACCACACTTACAGAAAATTATTCTTTGTTTATATATCTAAAGCTGGGCGCATGCATGCTCTATTTACAACTACTGTCTTGTGAAATTATATTATAAATATTCGTAAACATATATAATTTGCAAGTTTGTGTTGTGAGTTGTAGGATTAGAGTAATAAATAAAAAGGAGAAAAATAAAGAACACAATAATTTAAGTATGTTTGCATCAATGTAAGATTACATCATGTCTTCACCCACAACCTAATGAAGGTTCTCTACTTATAATTAAACTCTAAGGCAATCCAATTAAGATTTCCTAGTTATAATGAAATACTAGGACAACCTAATTACAAAGACAAAATTTTTAAAACACTTGGAGACTAATTAGACTTCACACCTTAACAATCTCCCACTTAGAGACTAATCCATCATCAACTCCTTCATCTACAGCGGCCGGTACACCTCATCCAATCTTCAATGACCGGTACACCTCATCCAATCTTCAATGAAGAAGACCAACTGAAGTTGTACACAACTTTAGTTTCTCAATTGTAATAATCTTTGTCAACATATCAGCAGGATTTTGACAGTCCTGAATCTCCTCAAGAGCTAAAATTCCATCTTCCAAAACCAATCTGATAAAGTGATAACAAATCTGTATATGCTTCGTCCTCGCATGATAGATATAATTCTTTGCTAAGTGAATACTACTTTGACTGTCACAATACAACACACTCTTACCATGCTTGTGACCCAATTCTTCCAAGAAAGACTGCAATCATATCATCTCTTTACTAGCTTCGGTCACGGCAATATTCTCTGCCTCTGTAATGGAAAGAGCAACTATCTTCTACAACTTAGACACCCAACTAACTGTTGTACCACACAATGTGTATACATATCCAGTAGTATTCTTTCTGCCATCAATGTCTCTGGCTATGTCAGCATCTACAAAGCCCTGTAATCTCAAACCTGATTTTTTGAAACACAAGGTTGAATCTGTAGTACTTCTCAAGTACCTAAGAATCCACTTTACTGCCTCCCAATGTTGTTTTTTGGGATTACTCATATATCTACTCACAACTCCTACTGCATGAGCTATGTCCGGTCTCGTACACACCATAGCATACATAAGACTCCCAATAGCAAAGGCATAAGGTACCTTGACCATGTAGGCTCGCTCCTACTCTGTAGAAGGTGACTGTTCATTTGATAGCTTGAAGTGACTAGCCAAATGAGTACTCACTGGTTTAGATTCATCCATCTTGAATCTGCTCAACATCTTCTTCACATACTCTTCCTGTGACAGTTTCAAGACATCCATGTCCCTAGTAATTCCCATCCCAAGGATTTGTTTTGCAGCACCCAAATCCTTTATTGCAAACTCTTTGGACAACTCATCTTTTAACTTGTCAATCAACATGTCATCAACATATATGAGTAAAATAATATATGAATCACTAAATTTCTTCATATAACAACAATGATCCGCCTGGCACCTCAAGCCATTACTATCCATAAAGCTATCAAACTTCTTATACCAATGTCTCGGAGCTTGTTTAAGACCATACAAGCTCATTTTGAAGTCTGCACACCATTTCATCATTTTCCAGTACTTTATAACCTTTTGGTTGCTTCATGTAAATTTCTTCCTCCAAATCACTATGAAGAAAGGTCGTCTTTACATCCAACTGCTCTAGGTGCAAGTCTTCTTCTGCTACTAGTCCAAGTATTGTTCTGATTGTAGTTAATTTCACCGCTAGAGAGAAAATTTCAATGTAGTCAATGCCTTCTTTCTGTTGAAATCCTTTCACAACCAGTCTTGCTTTATATTGATTGTTGTCGTCATGCTCTTCTTTTATCCGGTAAACCCATTTGTTTTGTAAAGCCTTCTCTCATTTTGGTAACTCTGTCAGTTGCCACGCCTGATTGGTCAATTATGAGTCAATCTCATCCCTCATGATTGACTCCCATTTGATTGATTCATCAGCTTGCACGGTTTCACTATAATTTTCTGGTTTACTTCTGTCAGTTAATAGAATATAATGCAACGCTGGAGAGTATCTCTGTGGAGATCTAATAGTTCTGTTAGATCTCTTGAGCCCAAGTCACATGGGTGCTCTGATTTTCTTCTTGTGCTATATTTTCTCGATCTTCGCCAACAGTTTTCTCTGTCTCAATCACTGGAAGGTCTTGCAATAGAATCACCTCAGACTTTTTAACTTCAGGATTTGTACTTTTAGGGTATGTTGTCAATATGTCTTTATAATTATACATAGCTGCTTCATTGAAGATTACATCTTTACTCCTGATAATCTTGCGACTTTGCTCATTCCAGAAATGATAACCGAACTCCAAATCACCATAGCCAATAAAAAACATTTGTTAGATTTGACATCAAGTTTACTTCTAGAAGCAGAATCAATGTAAATATAAGAAACAGAACCAAACACTTTTAAGAAAGAAATGTTTACCTCTTTTCCACTCCAAATTTCTTCTGGTATTTTAGAGTCTAATGGTGTTGAAGGACCTCTGTTTATCAAATATGCCATGATGATACTAACGACTCTGCCTGAGCATCTTTAAGCGATCCCGCATGTAATCTCATACTTCTTGCATGCTCATTTAGAGTCATATTCATCCTCTCAGCTACACCATTCTGTTGAGGTTTACTAGGAATAATCATCCTCATGTTGATCCCATTTTCAGCATTGTACCTTTGAAAATTTACATCTATGTATTCACATCCATTATCTAGATGCAAATACTTCACTTTTAAATCTATTTCATTTTCAACCACTACTCACCACCTCTCGAAAGTATCGAAGACATCAAATTTCTTTTTCAAGAAATAAACTCATACTTTTCTACTTGAGTCATCAATAAATATCACATAATAATTTGAGCCTCAAACGGAAGTAATAGTTGAAGGTCCCATACATCTGTATGAATCAACTCCAATTTTGTAGCTTTTGGCTCCCTTCTGATTTTAGAAAAGCCAACTCTTTTCTGTTTGTCAAAAATACAGCATTCACACAGACTGTGTTCAACAAATTTTAACCCCAGTAGCTTCCTTTAGACTGAAGTACTTTCATTCTCTTCTCGTTCATGTGTCCGAGCCTATGCCATAGATTAGAATTAGCAGAATATTCAGTAACAGCAACTGTATCTTCGAGTTTGGTAGTCATGTAAAGAGTTTCTTTTTTAGTTCATCGTGCAACAACCATGGCTCCTTTTGTTACTTTCCAACGGCCACCACCAAAATTCACTTCATGCCCTTCATCATCAAGTTGTCCAACAGATATCAGATTTTGCATCAATTTTGGTATGTGCCTCACTTTGTTAATTTTTCACAATGACCCATTTGATATCTTTAATCTGACATCACCAATACCAATGATGTCAAAATATTTTTCATTAGCAAGATATACGTTTCCATGATTTTCAGCAAAATAGTTCTCCATGTTCTCACTGTGTCCAATTGTGTGAAAGGAAGTCCCATAATCCATCACCCAAGAGTCGATAGAACTATCAACTGACAAGAGTAAAGTATATTCCATATCTTCAGTCGCAGCATTATTGTTCTTTTCCTCATTCTTCTTAAGTGCTCTACAATTCTCTTTCAAGTGACCAAACTTACCACATTTCCAACATTCAGCACCCGTCTGTTTTTGGACTTGCTCTTGAAATTCCTTGACTTTCCTCTACCGTTACCCTTGTTGGAATTATTTTCATAACCTCTGCCTCTATTTTCAATAATTAGGGCAGAATTGGATGATGAGACTTCTCTATCGTCTTTTCTACAGACTTATTCAGTAAAAATTGTATCTCGAACATCAATAAGTTTCAATTTTGCATTCTCCATAGAATTGCTGACAGCCGCTCTTAAAGACTCCTAACTATTTGGTAGTGAAGCCAAGAGAATTAGGGCACGAACCTCATCCTCAAACATAATCTCCATAGAGACCAATTGATTGATGATTGTGTTGAATTTATTAAGATGTTCTACTACTGAAGTACCTTCTACCATCTTCAAATTGAATAGCTTCTTCATCAAATGAACTTTATTGCACATTGAGGGCTTCTCATACGTGTCACATAATACCGTCATCAATTCTGAAGTGGTTTTCTCCTTTGCAACGTTATGAGCCACGTTCTTCGAAATTGTTAGACGAATTACTTCCAACACTTGCGAATGAAAAGTTTCCGTAATTCAACTTGGTGCATCTTTCTTTGTAAAGATAATCCTCTATCTGCATCTTCCAGAATGAAAAATCCACACCATCAAACTTGGTGATTCCAAGTGTTGATCCTCGATCATTGCCAACCATCGCTCTCAATCAGAACTTCTCTCAAATTCATCACTTTTCGGATAATAATTCCTCTCGAAATAACCATCGGATTTTAATATTAATCATTCGGTTTGATCTTCAATGAGTTTTGAACTTGCTGTCCAACTTTTATGACGATCGGACCACAGAACGCTGAGATATCAACGTTTGATTATTGCTGCGATGGTTGTCCAGATTCTGCGAATTTGCTATAGTGTAGTTCTCGGATTTTCTCTTTATTTTGGTGAGTTGGGTTCTTTCCTTCATGAACTCACACATGAATTCTAATCCTCTCTGATACCAGTTATTAGGATTAGAGCAATAAATAAAATATAGAAAAATAAAGAACACGAGAATTTATACAAGTTAGCCTCAATGTGAGACTACGGTGTACAAATAGAAGCAAATTAAGTAGTTTGATGAATCTTTTAAGCTCCATCATTTTTTCTGATATCATGTTTGATCAAAGAAGATAGAAGTTATTTTATTTCTCTAGGATCGAGCATTATCATTTATTTATATTTTCAAGAACAAGTGTAGGACCACTTTGGTAAACCAAATAAGTAACTGGGATTGGTAGAACTCATATTTGCCACTCAAAATGGAGCAGAACGCCACAATTTTCTCACAGCGTACGTATATTCCTTGACTCAAAATGGAGCAGAACTTGGATCGTCAACAAAAACAATTGATTAAGAAGATAAAGTGCTAATCAAAGCAAAAAAAACTTTAACATAGTGTAGGATTAATGCAGCAATATTAATTTGAATTTGATATTTACATATGCGTTTCGTTGAATTATATGGCTCTCTAGTCAAGCACTCAAGTCAAACACTTTTAGGTATATAGCATAGATATATTAATGTTTATTTTGAAATCCTAGAATTAAAGAAAGTTTACGTTGATTTTGACTGTAAAAGTGTTACACAATATCGATTTCTTTCAATACTGCATTTGAATTGTGGATAAAATTATTTATTTGGATAATAGTTATCTAGATAACTATCTCTATAATATACAAGACAATCATCACACTTCTATAACTTACATGAGAAATAACTTCACGTTATTTATGGATGTCTACGTATTCACAAACTTTCGTTTAGAAGCAATATTGCAACGCAAAAATAGTTTGCAATGGTGCCTTCACACCAATGTTTTCAAGCGGTGTTAATAAAAAGACCGATTCATCTAATTGAAAATTCATACATAAACGTTACAACACTTCCAAATTCATCGTGGTTGAGATAACAGAGAAAAAGAAAACTAAAGAAACTCAACAACAACAAAAACAAAACGCTCAGCGGCAAGGCCCTAAAATATCCTGTTTCTTAATTTGTCATGGAGTGATTTGTCTATGTATCTTGCTTTTAATTCATTTTGTAACTTATAAACATAATCATTTGCCATAAAATATACTGTTATGTGCATAACCAATAAAAATGCAATCAGCAGTTTTTGGACATATCTTTACCTTTTTCGGTGTAGGTACAACTACTTTGGCAAGACACCCTTACATTCGTAAGTATTTATATGAATGTTTCCTTCCTTTCCATAACTCGTATAGGGTCTTTTCTTCTTTCTTTCTGAGAACCTTATTTAAAAGGCAATTAGCTGATAATACAATTTTCCCCCTACATGTTCTGAGATAACCCATAACTTAATAGCATTGTCTTCATCATTTCTTTTAATGTACGATTTTTCCATTCAACAACACCATTTTGTTGAGGTGAATAAGGTGTTCTGGTTTCACGTGTGATTCTGTTTTGTGCATACAATTCAGCAAATGGTGATTCATATTCACTACATCAGTCACTTCTCAACACCTTAATTTTCTTGTTGAGTTTATTCTTAACTTCATTCTTATAAAAAACAAATTTCTCTATAGCTTCGTCCTTACTTGTAAGTAAATACACATAACAATATTTTGTGTTATCATAAAAAAAGTAATGAAGTACTTGTTGCCACCCCTTGTTTGTATAGACTTTAAATCACACACGTCAGTATGAATTAGATCAAGTGGTTCGGTATTTCTTTCAATAGTTTGAAACGATGACCTTGTTAGTTTTGCCTAAACACAAGTCTCGCACTTATGTTTATAATTAATATGGAATGTTGGTATACAATTCAAGTTAATTAATCTAGATAGTGTATTATAATTAACATGTCCTAGTCTACCATACCACAAATTGGAAGACTCAAGCAAGTAAGCAGAAGTGTTATTCATTTTATTCATCTTAGGCTTAATAGCCATTACATTGAATTTAAAAAGTCCATCAGATACATAACCCTTTCCGTCAAACATTCTACTTTTCGACAAAATCACTTTATCTGACTCACAAATCATGCAAAAACCATGCTTGTTCAGCAGTGACCCAGACACCAAGTTTTTGCGGATCTCTGGCACATATAACACATTGTTCAGAGTCAGCTTTTTCCCAGAAGTTATATTCAGAATCACATTTCCTTGATCTTTGATTTCGGAGGTAGCTGAATTTCCCATATATTGCTTATCCCTATTCTCCGTTGCTTCAAAACAACTGAACATCTCACTGTCTGAGCAAACATGTCAGGTAGCTCCAGTGTTGATCCACCACTCTCTCGGGTTTGAACCCACCAGATTAACTTCAGAAATGACAGCTACAAGGCTCATTTCAGACACATCGTTTGCAATGTCATCAACCACATTGGCTTCTTTCTTATTATTCCTCTTCGGCAACCTGCACTTCGAGGGTCTGTAACCTACTTTGTCACAGTTTTAACATTTTCCAAGAAATTTCTTCTTGGATACACCTCTTCGGTCCCATCTTAGGCCATTTGTCAAACTTATTTTTGTTTCCCTTAGAGCTTTGACCATGCTCCACCACATTTGCTTTGACCACAGTAGAATGGAATATCTTCCTTTCAGAACCCTTGTTATCTTCTTCAATGCGAAGTCTAACAATTAATTCTTCAATATTCATCTCTTTTCTCTTGTGTTTGAGACAATTTTTGAAATCTTTCTAAACCGGAGGTAGCTTTTCAATAATAGCTGCCACTTGGAAAGTTTCACTCAAACTTATTCCCTTGGCGTGAATCTTATGCAATATCACTTGCAATTCTTGTACTTAACTGATCAAGGGTTTTGAGTCCACCATTTTATAATCGATGAAGCGGCCAAAAATGAATTTTTTAGCCCCCGCATCCTTTGTTTTATATTTGCGGTCTAGAGACTCCTACAATTTCTTTGAAGAGACAATAGACAGCAAAAGAAAATCCATAGAATAATAAAAAATATACAATAAAAATTTCCATCTTGAAGGCTGAACATGAAGCAACGGCAATCCACAGAACTATGATAAATCGGTAATGCATTGCTTTAGTCCTTGATATTGATTCATTCATCATTATTGCTTTATTTATTTTCCAAATTTTTAGACTTAATTGTTAATTGATATAAGCAGTTGGTCTTAGCATTTTTAACTTTTGGTTTCAATATGGGCATGTTGAATTGTTGGGTTCCAAAATATGTTCAATATGCATAGCCACATAGCCGCATATGTTTTGGATATTTTGATGTATTCAAAACTCTTGTGCATATTACAGTAAATGGTAAAACTAATCATTTTCATTGACTAATAATTCTATATCTATTTATTGGCATTCCCCATCACTTAAGTTTGTTTTGAAGATATGATTTTCATAATTTCCTATTTTTCTATGTGTATGTTCATGTGTACAATACATTCTCCTCCTGAAGATGGGATTTCTGCTATGGGTTTTTACATAATTGTGTGTCTATTGTATTTTGCTTTGAAGCAGGCAAGCAGTGGCAACCCAATTTTTTAATGTTTTCCCTTTATGTGGCATTCTTGGAGACTTGGACTCACTAGATGAAACACTTTCTGTGGCATGTTGTGTAAATGATGCTAAATATATGATGTTGAATTGTTGTTTGATTGTTGGTAACTTGTGTTGCAAAATTGAATTTTTGGATTATTGATTTTTTTTTTCCTTTGCTTTTTAGATAAATCATATACGATGCTTTCTAAACATGTGTCTGGAGCTCAAAAAAGAAAAAGAAAACAAAAGGAGAAAGCATTAATTCAAAATCAAACTGGAGATATTAATAAATACTTGAATAGAACCAAAAGAATAGAGAGAGAAGCAACAATTGAAAATTTGGTAAACGATGAACGAGAGAATCTGAATGACAATGATAATGAACAATATGATCAATCTATCGATGAGAATGATAATGAAGAAGTGATTCAACCTCCTAATGTGAACGATTTGAATGAGAATGGAGAAGAGGATAATATGGTTGAAAATGTTCAACGTGAAGATTTAAATCAAGAGAGCTGCTTTCATTTGAATATTGATAATCTTGGGAGTTGGGATAAGGCCATGGTTGAAGCTAAACAAATGGCAAGTGAAATGAGAATTGAAGCTATATTCCGAGAAAAACGCATCATTCGAAGAAATAAGCAATTTGATGAAAATGAAAGCAATGAGGTATCATAATCAGCTGATGAATCTTTTAAAGTTAATTACTTCCTCTTTATAGTTGATCAAGCCCATTCTTCACTTCAAACTCGGTTTGAACAATTTCAAAAATATGAAGAAATCTTTGGGTTTTTGTTTAGTTTAGAGAGGTTACAATGTGTTGATGATGATAGTTTGTTGGAATCTTGTAAGAATTTTGAAAATTCTCTAACACATAATGGTTGTTGTGATATTGACGAACATGATTTATTTTTAGAGTTAACAATCTTGAAGTGCTATTTACCAAGAGAAACAAAAAGAGCAATTGAGGTGCTGGATTATTTGAAGAAAAATGGATGGTTGTTTTCCAAATGATTATGTTGCTTACAGAATTTTGTTGACCGTACCAGTTACAGCTACAGCTGCATCTGC
Organism: Forsythia suspensa; assembly: GCA_023638005.1. NCBI lineage: Eukaryota > Viridiplantae > Streptophyta > Magnoliopsida > Lamiales > Oleaceae > Forsythia > Forsythia suspensa. The sequence goes on from CM042666.1 coordinate 51,776,968, forward strand.
AGAAGGAAGTTTCTCCAAATTGAAGTTGATCAAGAATTATATCCGATAAACTATGTCACAAGAAAGATTGAACGGATTGACTATGTTATCAATTGAGGAAAAAAATAGTTCAATAACTTGATTATGCAAATTTAATTGATACTTTTGCTTCTAAAACTGTAAGGTGGGTAGCATTTAAGTGATTATTTGGAACATTTTCAGTCTTATTATATGATTATAATAAAAAATTTTGTGTAAATTTTTTTTTGTCGTTTTATTATTGTGTTTTAAGTTTATTGATTTAATTTTAAAAAATTCTTATAAATTTTTTTTTTTGAATACACTACAAATTTGAGAGTTCAATTTTTAAAATTCAAGTCAAGTTTAACAAACTTAATGTCCAGTCCAGGGCGTACGGTAATGCATTTAAAAAATTATTCTATCCAACTCGATCAACTAAATGTCCCGTCCAAGTCAAGGAGTCCTTTGGGTTGAGACATGTGACATGTGCTGCTTGATCAATTTTTTGAAAGTTGGAACAAGTATGTTTTATTAGTTTTGGTCCAGCAGGGTATTGCTGACTGGCACATTATGTTTATACTTTTTAGTGCTGTTTTGCAACAAAGTAAAGGCAATGGTCCATTGAATTAGGTCAAAAGCCAGTTATATATTAACAACTATCTTACTTTAGGGGAAACAATGGACACAACTAATATCAAATCATATGCTAAAAGTTGTACAGGTACATGAAACCTACCATTTTTATCAACTTTTATAAAAAAAAAATCTGATTTTAATCAAAATCAAACACACCCTAAACTGTTCAGCATTTTAAAAAAACACTATTCAATATTATCTAGAATGTTTGTCTCTCGATTTTAGGTTTTAGCACCCCCAAAAGTCTATATGTACAAACGATTAGGCATGTATTTGGAACTTTTGATAGGGCAAATCAGAGTCACCCTAGCTAGACCAATTAGTATTCTACATCGGGACATCCATATCATACATTCTATTGAAATAGATTTCTAAAAAAATCAACTATAGTCTAGTTTTCGAATACTTGCTGCAACGATTGGTAGACATGCATATCTTGTTAATCGCATTCGCTTTAGAATACAAAATGCTCTTACTTGAAGTCATTGGGTTATGTCTAAAATCAGTTTTATCATGAATTGGATAATAACACATTCAAACTAGTATGTTCAGTTTGATTCAATCCATTTTTTTGATGACAAGAATATTTGATTCATTCAAGTTCTGACAACAATTAGACTGAATTGGAGTGAATCCATCCAGGCAACTTTTTGTTTACTCATTCCAAGCAAAGGACAAAAATCCAAGGAAATATTTATCGCAAACTTTGGGGACCATTTTTGTACCTAGATCGTTCCTTACACATTGAAGGCTAAAGTTGTACAGTACAGACACATGAATTTTTTTTTTTGACATTAAAAAAATTTGTGCAATGGGTGCCGGGAATTCTCTTGAAAGAGAAAGGTGCTTCCTGAAAACAGGTACAACTACAAGTGGTGCATACTTGTCGACAACTTTTGTGCTGAAGTGTCAAGTTGAGTCGCAGCTAGCACTAACTAACTCTCGTGTTTGTCTTGCATCAGTTGATTATTTGGGCATTTGCATTGCTTGGTTGGGCATATTATTGCTAGTGGATCTATTGGGCATATCATTTTAGATGCACATATGGAATATATATATATATATATATATATATATATATATATATATATATATATATATATATATATATATATATATATATATATATATATATATTAGTTTTATTCACGTGCGTTAGCGTCGTCTGTGAAAAAATGTAGGAATGTAGTGAGTAATTTGTAGTAGGATATTTAATTGAAATGAAAAAATTGGGGTATTTTTTATTCTGATACAAAAAATAATTTTTATTCTGATACAAAAAATTAGAGCTCACCCAATTTATATAAATACTCTATGAAATTAGATAACAAACATCTATAGTGAAAAAAAAGTTATTTATATTGATATATAACATTCACTTTGAAAAAACTAAATTATATTTTTTACTTTGAATTTTAAAGTAAGAAAAATAATACACTAAAGTTTTTATAGAAAATGTATAGAAATGAAAGTAAATTTATATTTATTTGAAATAATTCTAATCAATGAAATGTAAGAATTGTGGGACCTATGATGAATACATTGAAAAAAAATCTTGGATTGATTCCAATGAATATTTTACAAAAATCCAAAAATTCCTTTGTCATGTTACACTTTTGTAACTTTCACACCCGTGATTGAATGCATGTGACTCCTCCATGAAACCTTACTTCACCAAACTCCATCTCATTCTATTTAATTGAAGTTAGAATTACCATTTCAGAGACTTCAGAGAAGAAGAGAAACAAGAAGAGAAAGAAGAGAAAATTTTAGAGGTTTATAATAATACTATTCATTTTTCTAAATATATGTTTCTTTTTATTAAGTTAATTATTCTGGATGAATTTTAATATGAATTTGTTGTAAAATTTTTTATCTAATTGATATGTTATTTTTTTTTTTTTGTCTTTTTTTTGGCATATATAATAGATGGTTGGATTTTTTTTTTGTGCAAATATAGATGTTGAAAATCAAATATTTATGGAAACTGGGGATGAAATGGAGCAAGCAAACCAAGAAGATATCACTCAACAACCTATACAATCTGACTGAGGAAAAGTTAAAAATGTTGAAAATGTTGGTGATTATCAAAGTTGGTTCCCATATATATTATATCAAATGAATTACCAACAAATAATTGGTATACACAAGGTGCTACTAATTTCGATTATTTTGATGAAAAAAGCATTCCTCAAGGTTCTGAGTATGTTACTAATGAGCATTTGTTGAGCAACAATGTTATCTTGATGATCAATTTGGTAGGAATGATTATCTGCTTGCTAAAACAAGAGAGGAGTTATTGGAGCGGTTTGATAATTTAGAATCTAGTAGTATGGGTAATAAATATAATGAAATGCAGGGGCATATTGATACTAAATTTAATTCATTAAAAGTTGAACGAAATGCTCAGTTTGATAGTTTGCGTGATGATTTGCATAAACAGATGCAAAGATGTGTACGAATATTTAAGGGGAAGATGGTGGAGAAAATTGGTGGCGGCGATTGCGTAGAGCAGTCTGAAATAGAACGCACTTTAATTAACCCTGGGAAGCATAATGTAGGTTCTTCTTCTAAGAGTAGAGATATTCCTATATTATGTGATATCAATAAAGTTAGAGAGAGTGATTTTCGCAGTTGGGCGTGCTGCGCTAATGTTGGGTAAGTTATAATGTTTGATATGGTTATTTATCATATCTATTTGTGTTATTTAGTTAATGTATAATAATTTCTAATGTTATAATGTTATAGAAATGTTGTAGAAATACCATGGGAAGTCATCTCTAAATTAACGAAAAGAAGGTTACACGATATTAGTAAGCCTCAATTTGCATTGGAGCAATGGGTAAAGAATATTTGTATTTTATATTGGATGAATTTTATTGTATGTGAATTAATTGTGTCTATATTATATTGTTATATTTGTATATAGGATGTAGACTATGCAATGGATTTGATAAGAGCAATGACTCTTAAATATCCAAACATATTTTCAACAAGGTATGGAGTATTGGACTCTTCTTTTGGAGTAATTATTTGTTCTTATTTCGTCAAAGCGTTGGATCCTAAAGGGCATGCAGTACAAGCTGAAGTTGATCAACACATGTTAATGCAATCATATATATATGGCGCTCTTCCTATATATTATGGTCCAAAATGGGAGGAATGTGAGTATTTGTTGTGGCCACATCTGATGTATGATAAATACTGGGTACTCTTCCATGTTGATTTAAATGCTTGGAAGTTGACACTAATCGACAATTACCAGATGTTTTATACTGAAAATCAGAGGTATACCCATGCTCTTCCAAGCCTTAAGATTATTCTAGAAATTTCAAAAGTATGCGCCAGAGCTTGCTAAAAAGAATAAGTCATTTGAATATAAGAGAAAATCATCTAGTCAAATAGAGCAGCTTCAACGATATAGGTAATAAATTCAAATTAGTATAAATACATATTTTAAGTATACTTATTTAATTTGTATTGATATTTTATTTACTCACATTTGTTCCTTGCAGTGACAGTGGACTATTCGTGATTAAATATGTGGAGTGTCTTCTAATTTGGATTCCTTTAGATCTTTGTTGTAAAATGATAAAATTAATATTTATAGACGTAAACTCGTGTTAGATTTTTTTCACATTGATTTCTTTTTTTTTTTTCCAATTCGAAGTGAACAAAGTTAGATTTAAATATTTGTATTTATTTGTTTAATAAATTAATAGTGTATTATTATTTGAAATTAGTTGACCCAAAAAAAAAAAATAACACAAAATGTATGTTTATATTATTGTTGTTCTTAACAAGAGAAAAAAACAAAAAAAAAGGGCAACCAAATGGTTGTCGAGTTACTGGACAACCAAAAGGTTGCCGAGTTGTTAATTTGTACACGTAAAAATATTTTCATCCTCTAATAATTTTTTTAAACCAGCACATAAATAATATATTTATTTTTTGTGTCCACATTATTACAGTCATAAATAAAATTTAACAGAAAGAAAATAAATAAATAAATAATTGTTCTTGAAAAAAGTAAATGTATACATACAGCTCTTTGTTAGACAATAGTTTTTATATTTTTGTAAATTTTTTAATTTATTTGTTGACTACTGTACAAATATATATATAATTTTTTTTCTCTTATTTTTGAAATTTTGATTTGAACCCTCTGACGTAAATAATATATAATATTTTTTCTATTATAATAAATAAAATTTAACAAAAAGAAAACAGTAAATTTTTTTTATTATTAAAAGTTCACTCGACAGAAATTTAATTATTTTTGATTTATTTTTTTATTTTGTCTTTATTCTTTCCAATAAAGTATATCTAAAAAATGGCAAAAGACAAAAAAATAAATAAAAATAAAGTAGACAAAATCCATGAATCCCCCCCTCCGCCCTCCCCCCCAACTTCATTTTATCTACTTCATTTTTTCCGTATCCCTTCCTTATTCACTTCATCTTTTCCATCTCATCTCAATCTTCATCTCCATCTCAATTTCCATTATTACTCCATCCACACCTTTCTATTTCAATCTATTAAATCAGGTATGTTTATTTTCACCCTGTTATTTTAGGGATGATTTATTTTAAGATATATCAGTATTTTATTTTATTGTTATACATTTAGGCTGTAAATTTATGAAATATATTTTCATTTCAAACTGTTAAAAAAAATGCTATCAAGTTAGCCGAGTTACTCGATAACCATAGTTGCCGAGCAACTCGGCAACAAGCTGAGTTACTATAGCAACCAAGTTGGTTGCTGAGTAACTCTTTTACGTATGACATTTTCATAGTTTGTTTTAAATCCACACATAAATAATATATTTATTTTTAGTGTCCACATTATTTGTAATTATAGTGATAAATAAAACTTAACAGAAAGAAAATAAATTATGATTATTGTAATGGTTAAAATTGACTCTTTATTATTTTTTAATTACTTTTTGATAACTGTGAATATATTATGATTATTTATACTATCTATTATAAAAGCATGAAATATTTTTAAGAAGTTTTTTGTGCTTTTTTTGCAGATATGGATATACAATATGTTGTTGATGAGAATGTTAGATTTGTTGGAAAAATTATACAGATTACTAATTTCAGATATGTAGAAGTTGTTATTGGAAATTATAATGAGCAACAGTTGAATCAATTTAGAAATAGTTATTTTTCTTATTTGGAAGAATTGGACGGTAGGCGATTGCGATTTAGTGGTAAATTAGTCTATGAATTTCTTTTCAATGTAGTACATACAAATAAGGCAACTGAAGTTTGGTTCAAAGTAAATAATCAATTACTTAGATTTGGACTTCAAGAATATTGTTTGATAACAAGATTGTTAAGTCATAATAATTCTGATACTGTGTCTATATATAGTGCCGTGGGAAAACACAAACTTAGAAGGAGGTATTTTAATAATACCTCACATATATCTTTGAATGGATTAGAGGATACTTTTATGAATTGTCACCATCAAAATGATAAGTATAAGCTAGGATTAGCTTTACTTATTGAAGGATTTCTAAAGCCAATGGAGAGGAAAAAAATTAAATATACAAACATTATCATTGGTTGACAATTTAGAGGTTTGTTATGAGTATCAATGGGAAAGATATTCTTTTTTTATACTCCTTCGTTCTTTGCTAAAATCATAGGAGCTCCTTGCAGAAAGGGCGGTAGATGGTGATATTATGCCGTATACCATATATGGTTGTTCTCTTGTATTTCAGGTTAGTAATTGTATTTAATTTTTGTAGGATTGTATTATTTAATAAATATTAATTTTATTTATATTATTTACAGATATGGATATATGAGGCATGCCCTCAAATAGGTGAAAAATTTGGTGTCAAATTACAAAATAGGTTTCTACGTATTTGAATTGGAAAATACGTCAAAAAATAGAAAGAAGTGATGTTTTCAACTTTTTGAACTCTATTCAAGTTTGTTTTGTGAATATATACTGTCATTAATGTGTATAAGTGTAGTTTTGTATATTATTGTAATAATTGTTGTAATTTTAACAATATTTTTTTGCAGATTCATGTTGTACCAATACTTCTACTCACTGAAGAAGAATTAGAACAACCATATGTGTATACAATGATTTTAGTAGACGATACAGTAGATAGTCGTTTTGATCCCATTGTATACCAATTTGAACATGGGGAACAACATTTTGATGAAGTTGGAGAAGAAATGGATGAAGGAAATATACCACCTCCAGTAGTGCAACCAACTGAACCAGTTGTACAGTTAGAGTTGGATGGAAATTATGATCATAGATGGTCCCCTTATATATGTAACGAGAAACTGGCCTCCAAGAAATGTTGCTTATATGGATTACTACAATGAACAAAACATCCCTGATCCTCAAGGGCCTTCAAGTTTAGGTTATGAGTACTCTGATTATGTTACTAATGAAAACTTGAGTTTTCTATTTGCTGAACAAAAAGCTTATTTTGATAATCGATTGGATGAACAAAGATCTTACATTGATAGTACAAGAAATGAGTTATTATTGCGCTTTGATCAGTTACAACCAAACACTGATGTAAAAGAATTGCAGCAATACATAGATACAAAATTTGAATCATTTCAAGCTGAACATAGTAGTTATTTTGGTGGTTTGCGTGATGATTTCCAAAGTTCTCTTGTGCATATTCAGGGAATGTTTGACGCAATGAATGTTGATAAACCTAACTCCGGTGATCGTGGCCGGATGAAAGTTGATAAACCTGGTGGTAATGAAATGGAATGTGAGGCCACTCTAGATGATGGAGGTGGGACATCGTCTGATTCTAATTTCATTCTAATTTTGTGTGACATTGACAAAAAATAGAAAGTGATTTTTCTAGTTGGACCCGTCGTGCAAAAACTCGATAAGTTATAATATTGATAATGTTTGATATAATTATTTAACTTATCAATTTTTCTATATTTATCTAATTGTTTATAATGTTGTAGAGATGTCATACGATTGCATGGTGGTTATACCTTGTCTAAAGAAAAGCTTATAAATCTTGGCAATCCCAATTTTCTACTGCAGTATGAGGTAAAGATTAATTATATTTTTTAATGTTATTATGTATAGGAAGGAAATGTGCTTATTATATTTGTTGCATTGTGTGCCAATGATATGGATAATGTAATGATGTTGATAAGAGCAAGAAGTAGAAATTTTTAGGATATATTTTCAGATAAGTATGCAGTTTTGGACTCTGCTTTTGGATTGCTTATGCTACATGTTAGGGTAAAAACCTTGGAATCATGAGGCCATTTTGTATAACTTGCTGCTTCTGCTTCTTCTTCCCTTGATAACAGTGTGATGGGATATGTAAATGATTATATTCCTAAAAAATTTGGCAAAAAATAGAAGGATTGTAATTATTTAATGTGGCATCATTTGATTGACAACAAATATTGGGTCCTGTTCTATGTGGATTTCAGAAGTTGGAAGCTCACTCTAATTGATAATTATCAGAAATCAATCGATGATGCATCCATATATACCTCGGTTATTCTATTTATTAAAGTTCTTCCAGAGGTAATTCACAAGTATGTATCTTCTGAAAGGCCAGAACTTGGTAAAAAGAAAAATGAGCCTTTAGAATACTGGAGAAAACCAATAAATGATATACCTCAACTTCAAAGATATAGGTAATCAATTTAAATAATTTATTTGATTTTTAATGATATTTATGTATACTCACTATATTCTGATCACTATATTTTGAAAAATATTGTTTGCAGTGACAGTGGGATATTTGTAATCAAGTATGTGAAGTGTTTATTAGCTTGAATATCTTTGGATATTGTTAGAGTGGACAAAATACCTACTTATAGGTATAAACTCATGCTTGATTTTTTTCATAAAGAATTATTTTTCATTCCATATGAACAAAATGCTGAACAAAGTTAAATCAGATTTGTAGATTTGTAATTGATGATATAAAGTTGTTATAAAATGGTACAATGTTTACTAAGTGGTTTGATTTGATAATAGGAGTTTTGTTTAGTTAATTATTTAGCTGATTTGTATTGGTTTGTTTAGCTTAGATTGATGTTGAATGTGATTGATTATGAGTATGAACTTTTGCCTTAGATCAAATATCTTCAAAGCAAAGCAGTGTATCTTCAACTTGTAAAATTGTAAGGGTTTGGATTACAAGAACATTTAAATTCCAATATGTGACAAGCAACAAAAATCTAGTCTTTAGGATATCAAGTTTCAACGTGATTAGATCACATTTGGTAAATATTTTGATAAAATTGGATGAACAAGTTTGAGAAAGTTGAAAAAATAGTTGCAGATTATAAATTATAAATTAAGAGGGTGTGTTAAAAGTACTTATTATTTAATTTTTAATCTTCAAAGTATATTTAAAATTGTTGAAGACCACAATATCAAGGCTGTTAAGGTTTGGTAAAATGTGTAAAATAAATTCTCCAATGGAAGAAAAAAGTCTGATCCAAAGTGGAAAATGTTAATTTAATTATTTTAAATTTGTTGTAGTCTTCCTAGCATGTCTACAAATGTACAAAAAAATACGTTAAGCACGTTTGGCTCGTCCAGAGAGCTCCTATATCTCACCTTAATCCAAACAAATATAAACATACCACAAAAATATGACAAAGCAACTGCCAGCCCTCGTTTTTTTATTTTAATTTTTTTAGAGTCGTTTAAGAAATATAGGAAAAATAAACTCACCGGCATTGCTGCCGAATTACTCGGCAACCAAGACTGGTTGCCGAGTTTCTTGGCAACCACAAATGGTCTGGTTGCCGAGAAACTCGGCAACCCAGCCTAGTATTGGTTGTCGAGCAATTTGGCAACCATAATTGGTCCTTGACATAGTTGTCTTTTTAAGAGTTAATTGCTAGGATTTGAAAATGCACACACTTCCAAAATTTAAGAGTTAATTGCTGGGATTTGGTAATGAAGTTACTTCCAAAATAATGTGGGCAAAATAGTTTATCATGATCCTTTAAAATTTACTCATAGGCCAAAATATTAAAATTAGAGGAGAAATTGGTAGCTCCAATGACAAAGCTAAAGTTCAAAATATAATCAATCTTTAGTAACATGTTCTGGATAAGTACTTTGAAGAAGAGCTAAACAATTGCTAAAAACGTTTACATTTATCAACAACAGATTCTGGACAAAATTGCTGAAGCTTAATCCTTTTTTCTGTAGAAGTCATATTTAAAAGAAAAAGAACGGACGACATTTGTTGCAAAGGATTGTGAACCAATACTTGAAACAAAAAGATAACAAATGTTATATAATATAATTATAAAACCAAAAGACGTCTGAGAAGAATGTCAACAAAATAGATTCAAAATACATCTTAATTCAAAGCTGAACGTTCTTTTTTTACATTTGAACAATTAAGAAGGTTTTAAAATTCATTGATTTTTTTTGTCGCTCTGAATTCCAGACTTGTCAAATTTTTTCTTAGTAATCTGTGCATCATCTGAATCTGAATGGAACAAAGATCTTTTTGCTGTTGATTCCAAGAGACTAATAGGTTCGTTTATATCCTCAATCGGAGCTTTTCTTTTGTCTTTATCTCCTGCTATTTGTGATGGATTCACAATAAAAGGTATTTCAAATTTGCACTGAAGAGACGACTGATATGCTATAGCCTTCTCATAAAAGATCTCATCTTCATCCATTGATAAACGCATTGAATCAGCACTTGGTGTATATGTCTGTTAATATAAAATTTTATAAGTTGTCAAATAAATAAGTGTAAAACTTAAGTAAAAGAAAAATAAATACCAATGCTTGCTCCATCATATTTTCAGTACTTGATTGTAAGAAATATTCTGCTGGATTTCCAATAGCTGTAGCATTAATATATCCAGTAGTATCCATCAATTGCATGTACACCTTACCTCTATAAGTAAATGTCATAACTGTCATAATGAAATAAATTTGTGTTATGAAATATAAATAAAATATATCTAAATAAAATTTTAAAAATATTTAATTTGGTAACTAAATAGAGTGTGATTACCTTGGAATTGCTTTTGCGTCAACACATTTACAGAAAACACACTAGTATGTATCACCATAATTTTTACTTGAAATTTTGTTGCAATTGTTGCAACTCATATACCAGTACGTTTGATTCAGAACTTTAACAGATGCTCTCCCTTTTATCCAGAAAAATTGTTTCTGGCAATATATAAATTATTATATTGAGTATTGAACAATTCCATAAATTTAAACAATTAGTTTAAAGTATCAACCATTGCACCACAGTTTTGAGTCCTTGAATGCTCTTGATTTCTGTGAAGTCTTTCTCATCAGTTGGAACAGAGAGCTTGGAAGATAGCTTCGATGGTGTCAAATGATAAGTACATTTTGTGCACTTATTAGGACCTTTAAACTAAGCTTTTATTCCATCATTTTATTGAATTATTACTTAATTTTGTGTTTTAATCTTCATATTTCAGTTTTGGACCTGTTTAATAGCAATTGGAGAAGAATGGACGGAAAGAGCAACAACTTGGTGAAATCGACAAGTAAATAGAGTTTTTGAAGTGAATATTAAGAGCCAAACATTGGAGCATGAGCAAGAAGATAAAATCAATAAGTTTAAGGTGTTTTGGAGTGACAATGAAGAGTTGAATCAATAGATCAAACACCAGAAAGCTAAAGAACCGAATTGAGAAACTACCTACAGCAGCATGTGGGGAAATTTGAGTACAACTTTTGATATAGAAATCTTCAAAAGGAAAATGATATGCCATTGGAAATATAATTGAATTACGAGTTCAACACTTTTTACGAATCTCAATTTGGAGTTTCCTACAAGAAGTTATGGCTATTTGAAAAACAGCCGCTGCAGATGAAACAGCGTAAGCTGAGCGATCGCCCGGCACGTAATTTCATCAGCAGAGAGCATTTCAACTAACTTGGGCGATCGCCCGGGTTTGCACTGGGCGATCGCCCAGTGTAATTTTGATAGACGTGGATTTTTCTTTCCTTTTTGAGTTCAACTTCAATTAGGGAACCTTTTGGGACGCGATTTTAATGATTTTTTGAGATATTTTGAGGCACCATTAGGGTAATATAAATATGAGTTATTAACTCATATCAAAAGAGGGAATTTTGGGGAGCCGAATTTTGGAGAGCCGAATTTGGAGAGAAGAACGGGAGACAAATCAAGAACGAAGATCAAGATTCATCCTTTCAAGAGAAAAACGAAGATCAAGTTCAATATTCTATCTCCCAATTATTTTCTTCTTATCCGGGTGATGAACTCCATATTTTCATCTCTTCTTTATTTTCTTATTATTAGTATGCTATGCTAGTTTAATTAGCGCTAGGATCGTGATGAAGTTTGTATCATGAATCTTTAATTCTTCGAACCTAGTTTTTGATATTTAAGCATGTTTTTATTTTTGAATAATTAATTTTGATTTTTTTGCATCTACAATTATATACGTAGTAATTGTATGATTGTTGTGGTGTGTTTTACTATCGAAAGGTCGAAAGCATGCTAGACGCTATTTTAATTATCTCAAAGTCCGATAGGGGATAAAAATATACTGCTATGCTTTAGGTGATCTTTAATTATCCATAGAAATTTAATGCTTTCATTTGTATTCGCATTCGTCTTAGAAATATAGTCGCGTCATGCATATGAATAGGTTTAACTTTATTCGAGAGAAACTGTTGAACAATCTAGGGATATTAATCTTCATAACTGAATTAATTTGTCAAGACCAAGAATCGAGATAGAAGAAATAACAACTACAAGTGGATTCAGAATTCTAGTGCTTTTCTATTTTTAAAAAGTTAAATTAATCTTTAGTCAATCTTAATCTTTCATTTATTTGAGAAATAGTTGTTTAACTGTTTTTAGTTTACTCTTTCAATTAGTTATAAAATACAAAATCTTTCAAAGTTCTTTAGATTCGGTTAAGGTTAGTGTGATTAAATTGAAGTATCTAAATCCTCGTGGGAACGATACTTGGACTCATAATCCACTTTATTACTTGAGCGGTCCGTGCACTTGCGGAATTATTAAAGATAAAAAATCGCTATCAAGTTTGTCGTAGAGTCCGATAGGGGATAGAAATATACCGCTATGCTTTACGTGATCTCTAAGTATTCACAAATTCTAATGCATTCTTGTATGCTCGCATTCGTCATAGAAATATAGTCGGGTCGCATATAGGAATAGATTTAATTCTACTCGAAAGAGATTATTAAATTAAATTAGGAATATTGATCTTCATAAGTAAATCATGTTATCAAATTTAATGGTTCGGGTTAAAGATAATTGATATAAGTGGATTCGAGATCCTAGTACACTTTTCTTTTCTTTTCCAATTTTAAAGTAATTCTCATTTAGTTTAATTTCTTATTTGTTTGATTTATAATTAGTTAATTAATTTTAGTTCATGTTTTAATAAGTTTAAGAAACAAACATTCAAAAGTTCATTAGATTCGGTTAAGGTTAGTATAATTGAACTGAACTATCTAAATCTTCGTGGGAACGATACTTGGACTCAATATCCACTTTATTACTTGAGCGATTCGTGCACTTGCGGAATTATTAAAGACATAAAATCGCTATCATCAAACTTAAATAATATTTTTCACATACAATATCATCAATCATTTCAGAATTTGTGTGTCCCCTAATTGTCCAATAACAATAGATAAGTTTTAATTTCAATATAATAACTGAAATGTATAATAGATGAACAAATAATTAATATACATTTACCAAGATTTAAACTCTTCCACAATTTCAAATTCTCCGTCTATAAAGAAACAACTGTCTGCTTTTGTTGATAATGATAAACCTGAAGATCCAAATGCATATAGAAGATATTAATATATCTATTAGTCATGCAAAGATAAAAATGATAAGTTTATTGAAGATGATGGATTACCATTGAATGAGGTTACTTTGAGATGCTTTCCAATCAGAATAGGTTTTTTTTTTAGAATTTTGAGATATGTATTTGCATTCGTTATCCACAAATGCCTCCCACATGGTTAAGAGAATAGTGTCAAACCTATTATTTATACAGAGAATAGCGTGTCAAACCTATTATTTATATATTTTTGGTGTAATTAAAACAAATTCTACATGGTAGCAATAGTATATAAAAAGTAAAATAAAAAAAAGTGTATGCAGTGTAATAAATATAGACTATAGTCATACTTTTGGTTTATGAGTACCAAATCTTGTACTTGATATTCTTTCCCAAATCGTGTTTGAATAATCCTTCGAAGTTTGATATCAATTATCATTGCAGCAACGCCTGTAAAAAAGTATGTATATTAGCCTTAGCAGCTTTAGTGTAATATGTTCAAAAGTGTACTATTTACTTACTTATATCTATGTTAGAATCCATATACTTTGGGAAATCTTTGAAATCAGCAAAGCTATAAGTAGAAATTAACATATTGCTATTGTTTTCTTCGACTCGGCGTATTCTAGTTCTTCCTGAGATTGTCCATTGCACTTCTCCAAATTTTGCTTTGTACTTTGCACTTGTTACTTTAACCAGTGCATTTGTTATTAAATAAGTATTTTCTAATATCAATTCATCTTGAAAAGCTGTAATGTTTTGACCATACAAAGTTGCCTGAATTGTTGATCCCTATAAATAAAAGGAATTTCAGAAATTAATAACTTTCATAAATTTGTGATATAACAAGTGAAGTCTATGTATCTGTAAAATTTACCTCTGAGTCCATAAGAATCAAATTTTGATATTTTGTTGGACTTTTTTGAGCAATTCTGGGTGAAAATTTCTCAGCAACTACAACCTTAACTGTCCATCCAGCAGTTCCTGGAGAAACTTCACGAATGAATTGAAACTCATTACTCATGTTGTGAGATTGTGGGATACTCGCGAAAATTTTGTTATATTTGTAGAGAAGATCAAGACAATTAGGAGGACAAGTATTAAATTTAGCTGAGTGATGAGACAAAATTTTCATTTATGGTAGAGATATAAATAGATATATGTGTACAATACAGAAACGTGTGAAACGTAATTGTAAGTACCATACTTATAAGTACCATACTTACTTCACAAAGTTGTAGTACGACAATTTAGCAAGTTGGAGAAATCAAATACACGAAACTTGGTCCATATTCTTAAGAATCATACTCTATTAGCAGACTACTATTGTAGGAATCAAATATGCTATGATTCATTTTGTTAAGAACCATACATCAAATAGTGAAACTTGATTTATTTTCTTTAGATCCATACATAAAAAGTACTGTGTATTAGTAGAGACTGCTCAAGGCTGTTGTTGTATTGTAGAAATCAAATACTTTAGCTACACAATTTGAGTAAAAAGTTGGAAAAAGTGTAGATTTTATTCAATAAAATATTATAGAAAAATAAGTTCAGTAGTATCAATGATGTCATTATACATTACAATAGCCCAAAGAACAAAGATTCAATAAAAAAAATATTAGAATCCAAATATTCATGAAAATATAGAAAAATAGAAAATTGATATGCGTAATGAGGCTGATATGGCCTCTGTTCATTGTTTATTAGGATGCTATGGCTCTTCTTTCATTGTTTCGCTGGGCACAAAGACATAAGAAATAGGTTAAATGTTGGTTCAAGTTGGTTGTCGAGTTGGCTCAACAACCTACACAGTTGTCGAGCTACTCGACCGTGGCTAGGTTGTTGTAGCTTGGTTGTGTGGCTAATTTTCAATTGTCCCTATAGGAATTGGGTTCTTGGGTTTAAGCTTTCCCAGCCCTTTTCATCAATGTATTCTTTTGTTTCGTTTAGGTTTAACTGTATTATTAGTCTAATTAAATTAAATTATAATATGTATCAATTTTCATGAGTAAAAAAATAGATATTTGTGAATTTTATAAAATACAATTACAAAAATCTAAATGAAAAAAAAAATTCAAATAGAACTTGTTGGTTGCCAAGAAAGAATGGTTACTGAGTAGCTCGGCAACCATAACTGGTTGCTTAAAGCAACTCGACGATCAAGTTAAGCGGTTGTCGAGCTACTCGGCAACCTGTCAATGGCTAATTCGAGGCTGTTGAGCTAGCTTGGTTATTAGCCACGTGGCTAATAATTGTCGAAGTTGAATTGCACTCATATTGATTACTGTAGGCTCTTGGGGTCAAGCTTTTACAATCAATGGAGTCGTGTTTCGTTTACTACGAGAGATTAGGTTAAATTATAATTTTAGTTCTGATAAAAATAAATTATATTATTATAGAAAACTTTGTATCAATTTTCAATTTTCATTAATAAAAATATATAGATTTGTAAATTTTAGAAAATAAAATAAACAATTTAATTGAATACAATTTAGCAATCATGGCAGCTAGAGAAATCAAATAGAGAGTTAATGTGAACTCACATCA
Source organism: Forsythia suspensa (assembly GCA_023638005.1). Lineage (NCBI taxonomy): Eukaryota > Viridiplantae > Streptophyta > Magnoliopsida > Lamiales > Oleaceae > Forsythia > Forsythia suspensa. The sequence goes on from CM042666.1 coordinate 51,793,005, forward strand.
AAATTACCATACATATACATCAAAGTACTCACAATTAGGGCAACTGCAGTAATCAAATACTTTTAGGATAGCTGCAGTAATCAAATACTGAGTAACGTGTGAAACTTGATTTTTTTTTTAGATCCATACATAAAAAGTACTGTGTATTCATGGCTGATGTTGTTGTGTTGTAGAAATCAAATACTATGGCTTAGCTGACATTTTAGAAGTATGGCTTGATGATATCAAATACCTAATTTGAGTAAAAAGTTGAAAAAAGTGTAGATTTTATTCAAAAAAATATTATAGAAAAAGAAGTTCAATGATGTTATTGACACAATGATAATAATTATACATTACAATAGAAAAAAGATTCAATAAAAAATATTGGAATCAAAATATTCATGAAAATATACAAAAATAGAAAATTGATACGCTTAATGAGGCTGCTATGCTCTTCTATTCTGTTCATTGTTTATTAGGTTGCTATGGCTCTTCTATTCTGTTCACTGTTCCCTGGGCACTGTAAGACATAAGAAATAGGTTAAATGTTGGTTCAAGTTGGAGTTGGCTCGACAACCTTGTACTCGACCGTGGCTAGGTTGCCTTAGCTTGGTAGTGTGGCTAATTTTCAATTGCCCCTATAAGATTGGTTATTGGGTTTAAGCTTTTCCAACCCTTCTCATCAATGTACTCCTGTTTAGTTTCGTTTATGTTTAATTGTATTATTAGTCTAATTAAATTAAATTATAATTTGTATCATGAGTAAAAATATATATATTTGTGAATTTTATAAAATACAACTAAATAAATCTAAATAAAAAAAATAATTTCAAATAGAACTGGTTGGCTGCCGAGAAATACGGCAACTATTATTGGTTGTCGAGTACCTCGGCAACCAAGAATGGTTGCCAAGCAACTCAGCAACCAACAATGGTTGCCGAGGAGCTCGACAACCACAACTGGTTGCCAGTAACTCGACAACCAAGTTACACGACTGTCGAGCTACTCAGCAGCCTGTCGACAATCGTGGCTAATTCGAGGCTGTTGAGCTAGCTTGGTTATTAGCCACGTGGCTAATAATTCCCGAAGTTGAATTGCGCTCATATTGATTACTGTAGGTTCTTGGGGTGACTCGTGTTTCGTTTACTACGAGAGATTAGGATAAATTATAATTTTAGTTCTAATAAAAATAAATTATATTATTATAGAAAACTCTGTATCAATTTTCAATTTTCATTAATAAAAAAAAATATAGATTTGTAAATTTTAGAAAATAAAATAAACAATTTAATTGAATACAATTTAGCAATCATGGCAGCTAGAGAAATCATATAGAGTTAATGTGAACTCACTTCAAAATTACTATATTACCATACTACTGTTGGACACATCAAATAGGCTATGATATGATTCATTTTCTTAAGAACCATACATATACATCAAAGTACTGACAATTTAGGGCGATTCTGATAATCAAATACCTTTAAAATTACAGCACGGCGATAATCAAATTCTGAGTAACTTGTAAAAATTGATTTAAAAAGTACTGTGTATTAGTAGAGACTAATCATGGCTGTGAAATCAAATACTATGGCTTAGCTGCAGAGCACACGCAATTTAGAAGTATGGCTTGATGATATCAAATACCTAATTTGAGTAAAAAGTTGGAAAAAGTGTAGATTTTATTCAAAAAAATATTATAGAAAAAGAAGTTTATGATGTTATTGACATAATGATAATAATTATACATTACAATCTAACTCGACGAGGTTGTCATAGTTGTGTAGCTAATTTTCAATTGCCCCTATATTAACCAAGAATTGGGTTCTTGGATTTAAGCTTTCCCAGCCCTTCTCATACAATATGTTTAGTTTAGGTTTAATTGTATTAGTATCAATTTTCATTAGTAAAAAAAAAAATATATTTGTGAATTTTAGAAAATACAATTAATAAAATGTAAATGGGAAAAAAATTGAAACACAGCTGGTTGGCTGCCGAGGTACTCGGCAACCAAGAAAGGTTGCCAAGTAACTCGGCAACCACAACTGGTTGCTTACTTGGCAACCAGTTGTTCGTCCCAAAGCGGCGAAAAACAAATAGAATTTTCCATAAAAGCCAGCGAACGGGGGTAGTCCTGCATATGAGAACATAGTAATGGCATGGCAACCAGTCCTCACGTGGACTTCGAGTTTTTAAGAGATAATTGTTACTCTAAAGGGTATGTTGAGATGTGCTAATGCACACAAATTGTTGGAATAACAAGTAATACAATTATTTCCAAAATAATGTGGGTACAATATTTTATAGGCCAAAATATTAAAATTAGAGGAGAACTTGATAGTCCAATGAAAAGCTACATTTCCATGTATAATCAATCTTCAAGTAGTAATCTGAATATTGCACAAATATTAGACAAACTCTAAGATAATGGCACATATAATGATAGTTGTATGAAAGATATACAGAAAGATATAAATGAACACAGTGTGTCCTTAATTTATTGTCAAAGCAAGATGAAGAATCACAGGACTTGTGGGATGCTCAATGTCCAGATGATTTCAATATTGCTTCATGGATGAAGGACTTTGTTCTTGCCATCAAAAACCTGGATGGATGAAGATATATAAGATCATTTTATTAAACAAAATCAATCATTTCAATCTAATACATATTGGTTTCAATTAGGGCAGTTTATACCTTATTTATGAGTATGACCACTGTGGATTCTAATGAGGGATTTCACAGCGTGATCCAACAATTCATCTTCATGCATTTTGGACCGTTGTCGCTGGAGATTGCACTTAGTGCTAGGCTTCAGCCTGGAAAATGAACTAATCATTCCAAAGCCTGACGTGTATGTATTTTGGGATAGTTCCTAGGAAAAATGTATCCACATTCAAAATTGAGCCAATGATTGTTTTTATCAGCTCATTTTTATCTATTATTAATTCAAAGGAGAACATTGCTTGAGGAAAAAGGCATAAAGCATACATGCTTATCATAATCCATATCGTATATTATCAATTTCTATGCCTATATTTGAAAAGAACAAGTATAGAAACTGGAATACTATAAATATAAATATGCAATATAGTTCACAGGACCCTAAATTGTATGCATTGTTGATTTTTTTACATTATCTTTATCAAGCTATTACTATATCACCAGAACATTGATCTAAAGAATGTGATGAAAGAAAAAAATTAAATCCTCATGATTTAAATAGAATGCTTCATATTTCTAAATTTTGAGAATTAAATTAGAAAATAAAATACTTACACAAGTTTGAGAGTGGCAAGAATAGCAAGGATTGGAACATATAATTGAGATTTCAAAAATACATTGTTGTAAACAATAACAATGATAAGTACACTACAAATGCACCAAAGTTAAAATTTCTTTGTAGACAACATTTTTTGTACATCTTAAATGCAAATGTGAATTCTGAATTGGTTTTATCAACACTTTGATAGAACTAATTGTTTTTGCTGTAGACAATGCTACATATAATTGTCCATGTGAAAATACAGATTCTAGAAGATATAAATCAACAAAATCTAGAGTTTGTCCTTGAGCTTTATTTATTGTCATTGCAAAGTATGGACGATTAGGAAATTGTATTCTTTTAAAAGGAAATGAATTTTTATCACTTTGAAGAGTTATAAATAGAATTCTTGGTAAGAAAATATGTTTTTCTTATATTCTCCAATACAAATTTCAGCATGAATAACATTACGTTTAAATGATTGACAGATTAATCTCGTGCCATTACATAATCCTTCTGAAGGGTTAATATTTCTAAGTAATATAACAGGACAATTTATTTTTAACACAAGTTCATGTGGTGGAATACCATTTGGAGTTAAAGTATTTAAAAAATCTTCATGGATAGTTTGATCTATTTTTTCCAATATTTTATCATAACTATAATATGTACATGTTTCTCCTGGTATTTCTTTAAGTAAAATATTGTTTATTAAATCAACACATTCATTTTTAGGAGTTAAAATGACACTATTAATCATTCTATCTAAATTTGTAACATAATCTTTTAAATTTAGAAATACAATATTAATTAAATTTTTTAAAGACTTGTATTCTTCTTCAAATGGTATAGTTATTTCATTAAGAAGCTTAATCATGCCACATGTATGTTCAATCTCAATTCCATCACCAATATCAAGTAGCATTTGAGAGAATAATAGATCTAATTGTGCTCTCATATTTTGGACTAATTGAAATTTTCTAAAATGTGGTCATAAGTTAGAATAAACTAAACTTGCTAACATTATCTTTTCTTTGTTTCCTTTTTGAATAACTTGTAAAACTTGTCTAAAATCTCCACCTAGAACAACAACTTTTCCACCAAATGGTAAATCACTTTCATTAATATCTTTTAACATTATGTCCACTGCTTCAACAGTATAGCGATGCACCATTGGTGCCTCATCCCAAATAATTAAATTTGTCATTTGAAACAAATCTGCTAATGCATATTGTTTACTAACGGAACAGCTAATATCACTATTCATTTCTAAAGGAATTTTAAATCTTGAATGTGCGGTTAAGCGGTAACAAAGAAGTCATGACTCTCGAAGAAGCGATAGCTAATGCTATAAGATTTTTGGATCTAACTAATGTAAGTAAGGCCTTATATAAAAATGTTTTACCTGTACCACCTGGTCCATCTATAAAAAACATTCCAAGCTTCCTGTTTAATACATGTTCCAAAATTTCATCATAAGCTATTTGTTGTTCTTTATTTAACATATTTGTATACAACATATCACAAGCTCGATTCTGATTTTGTCATTTCTTCAGTAATGATATTAGCCAATCTTTCTTCTTCTTCCATAGTTATTTGAAAGGGTACAAGGGAATATTCATTTATATTTTTACCACTTTCTTCTAATATATGATTAATTTAATGTAGAGCTTTAATTTCAGCATATATAATAGATAAACCTTCATTGACATAATCCTCGTACATAAAGCTACGAAATTTAATCTACAATAATTTTGGATCATCAGGTCCACACAAAGTTAATATTGTAGCGAATAAACGTCTTAAAAAAGAAGGCATTTGATAAGCAATAGCTTCTTTTAAACACATCTCACAATAATTGTCACCATTTAGTAAACCATGTGCAACAGCTACTTCACGAAAAGATTGCATAGAAACACCATTTACTAATTTTAAACTTTCATAGGATGTTGGTCCCCCTAATATGATTGAGCAAAATTCGTAAATAATATCTTTTACCTTCAACTATATTAGCTGAAACTAATCTTCCAATTACATTTCCACGTTTTCTTTTTGTCCATACCTTACTTTGTGCATCCCACACAAAATATTGGAGAAATTCTCTATACAACAATGTTTTTGCTAACTCATTGCATGTATTCATTTTGAAAAATTTAGTTAGCATTGTTATTCTTCTCTAATTGTATCAATAATATTTGACAAATTTTCAGAATGTTTATACATCACTAAATGATTATTTTCAAGATGTAATTGTAACGATATAACTGATGGAGAAATTTCTGATAAAATAAATCCATATATTCTCCACATTGCTTCAGTTGGAGAAATCCACCTAGCAGATTGATATCTTTCAATTTCATCAACATCATTTGTATTATTATTTACACAAAAACTTACCCTATCTTGCCCTTTGTATACATATTTATATAAATATTTTACTACTTTTACAGTTGAACATATTTCTACATTGATATGATAATCATATTTCACACATAAATATAGATTATAAGGAACAACCCATATATTATCTAATAAACTACATCTAACAGTAACTATTTCATAAGTATTGCAACGTCTATAGTTTGGGTAACAATTTTCTCCAAGAAAAGTTTTTATAACAAATTCCTTTGGATATTTATTTTTACACTTTTCATTTTTATTCTATAAATATTGTTCGGATTTAGTATACCGCAAGGACCATGCATCATATGTTTAACTACAACAGAATGTAAATGAGAGTTTTCATTTTTATTAGGTATTTCACAGGAAACAATTTCATCAATTAAATCTACGTTATTAATTTTAAAACTTGGTTTCATAATTAATAAAAAATGTGCATGTGGAAGGCCTTCTATTACATAAATATAAGCAGCAACTTCTTCAAAAATATGTCTTTCTAATAGATCAATTTTTAATTCTTCCAATGTAGCTCTAAATATACGAGCAATTAAATCAGGTCTATTTTGACTAATATCATTATATTTTAACTTATTTTTTATTTCATCCCAATTAGGATTACAAGTTATTGTTAAAAATATATCTGGTTTACCAAATCTTTGAACCAAAGTCATTGCATCTATATATCTTTTTTTCATATCTCTGGGGCCACCAACAAAAGAAGAAGGTAAAATAATTTTTCGACCAATTTTATAACCTCTATTTTCACCATTTTCTACACTATCTACAATTCCTTGATACAATTCAGCACATATTTCATTTTGATTTTTCCTAAAATAATCTAATCTACTTGTTTCAATTTTAACATACATATCAACCACATATTGTTGAAAAAGTCTTCCAGCATGAAGTAAAACGCATTTATTAGTAGCTCTTACGTGTAACTTGTAACAATAATATTCCCGACAAGATATTTGCAATCTCTTTTTGGTCTTTTTCATAACTACAAAGAAATAAAGAAAGTTAATAAAATTTCAATAAAGGATAATAATAAAATAATTGATTATGTTTAGAATAATAACATGTATTCTCGTTTTCAATTAATTCATTTGCAGAATTTATAATATTTATATCTAACAAATTATCCACAACATTATAAGTATCAACAGGGTTTGGACTGCACTTTTGGATACCTTCATGCCATCCAGATTCACCATAAGAAAATAATAATGGATATTGAAGTGGATCATAACAACCAAAATAGTAATTTATTTTATGTAAAGTATCAGAATGACAATGTATTGATATATCTCTTGATCTAGTGGTACTATATGGATCTTCATCAACCCATATAGCAGCAACTTGTGATGCCGAAGGTGTATTGTACACTCTTTGATCAAACCCAACATCACATCTAATTTGTATTTTACACAATTCCAAAGAATTGACACTACTTAATGAGCGAATTTTTTTTTGAATATGGATTAATCTTTAATATATTTATTAATCTATTCAACATATATTCACAAAATTTATCTGATTTTTGTAACCTATGTTGTATTTCATTTTCAGTATCATAAAAGTATAATTGTAAAAATGAAGGATTGTCATCAATGGGTATAATTGGATTTATATAATGATAAACTTGTCCTTGAACTCTAAATGTATATATACCTTTGTATGATTTTCTCAAATTTCGATTATATTGTATCTCAAATGATGTAAATGCAAAATAATTATTATAATTGCGTGCATTAGTTTTAAAATGTAATGATTCATTGGAATTGGTAGTATATAGCTCATACAATTCATCAGGAACAAAATTTATTTTTAATTTCACTTTACTATCACAACAACAAAAACCTTTACTTTCTTTCTCAAATTTTGTAACTTGACAATGCCTACAAATTGTTGGTATTCTTAATATATGAGTTTTTGTGGAAATATTTTTTATATAAAAATCCTTACCATATTGATTGATATTAGAATTCTTATTTAATATATCATCATCAACTATATCATATTCATGAACAGCTATGTCACATTCATGAACAGCTACAACTATATCACATTCATCAACTACAAAAATGAAAATCCAATCCATTATATTACAATGTATATAGAAAAAAAAATTGATGATATAATATATAAATTTAATGAGTACTTGCCTGTTATACTTGAACTACCCTGCTGCAATCTATTTACTTTCTTCGATGGTTGAATTTTTCTACGATCGGCATACAATTCTCTTCTACGTTTATTGCGCAAATCTTTTTTTGCTTGTGTATCCATCTATCTACAACACCTACATAAAATAACATAAAGGAAAAATACTCATACAAACTAAAAATAAACAACAAAATAATAAATAAAACAAAAACAAAAAACAAAAGTTATCCAGGTCAACAAGAATGTACAATACCAAAATCATGCAGATTTGAATAAGCGACTACTAAGATTAAAGTTAAGTGTTTATATGAATTTCCTCTCCAATTTAAATAAATACTCTACATGCAAAATGTGACTTGGTATTGAATATAACTTGATAATTTAGCGAGTCTCTGCTAAAAAAATAGTTGCCTAGAAACTCTAGTCTGTAAATATTGTCGAGCAAGCCTGGTTGCTCGACCACCAACACGAAACGCTAACACCAAATTGGATGGCTCGAGTTTAGTTGTCGAGCTGGTTCAACAACCAATTGTGGCAGTTGAGTAGCTCGGCAACAGGTGGTTGCCAGCAGGCAACCAATCGTGGTTGCCGAGTAGCTCGACAACCACGCCTGTTGCCGAGCTACTCGGCAACCAGCGTGGTTGCCCAAACAGTACTTCGGCAACCATGCATGTGGTCGTCGAGCAACTCGAAGAACGGTTGCTCGGCAACCAACCAAGCGAGCTAGCTTGGGTGATAGCTTGCGACAAAGCATATTGTCGGAATATCAAGCAACCCCATACAAATATACCACAGAATGTACTATAGAATTCGGGATAAATGTAATCTTTGGACAAAGTATACATAAATATTTGATTTCAAATTTTCCAAAACTATAAACCAACTAACATATTTGTTGTTAAAGAAGAATGAAGTTTGCTTCAAAATGCTGTCATTGTTACAAATAATATACTCTTAAAGATGGATGGATGGAAAAACGACGAATAACATGGAAAAATTAAACAAGAATAAAATTTTGCTTCAAAATTTTGTTTCAAAATTTTGTTATTGTCATATAAATAATATACACTTACAATCTGAAAGTTTGAAATCGAAAGTATGGAAACACTAAGAAGACGCTTAATTCCAAGTTCCAAATGGAAACAGTGGCTCCAGAAATTTTGTTATTGTCATACAAATAATAATCACTTACAATCTGAAAGTCTGAATTCTAAGCTCCAATGGAAAGTATGGAAACACAAAGAAGACGGCTAAATTCCAACTTTCAAATGGAAACATTGGCTTCAGAAAAGGTAGCGAGGACTGAAGTAGGTAATAAAACAAATGATAGTTGTAAAATGACGTCGTGTTGGACAAAAAAATGAACAATAAAACATTTAAGTTTCTTATATATATATATATATTATGGCATTTTTCCCAACGCAAAAACCACCATACGCCATACGTGTCAAAAAATACTGTCCTACGTTGGAGAACCAAAAAGACTGGATATGTATGTATGTGGTAAACTTGGAAGCCAATCCATGTTTAAAATCGAACAAATTATTTTGCTAAGGTTTTGCTTAATTTTAATTAAAATGAGATCTTTTTATAAAATTTGATAAAATATATGGTTGAAAAGTTATAGATTAATATAAAATGTGTGGTTAAAATTAATTATTCACTTTAATTTCAACTTTTTAGAAAAATCAAAGTTGATTTCAAACACACTCTAAATCTTAGTTTTGGCGTGTCTTTTGTGACTTGATAAACACTATACATGTCATGAAAGTTGTCGTGCATTGGAAAACCAAAAAGAATGAGAGACTTGTTTGATCTTGCTTAAAAATTTACTTAAAAACTATGGTTAAAGTTAATAATTAATTTTAACCATATATTTTATAAAATCCACAATTTTTATCAAAATTTACTAAATAATTGATTTTTATCAAAACTTATAAAGGACTTTCAGGTCACTACTTAAACCCAATTTAGTGCTTGTTTTACTATGCTTGAATTATAATTTAAACTGATTAAATTAGTTAAATACATATCCACAAATTTTTTCATAGAATTCATAACTTATAAGTATTTAAAAAATATAAGTACTTAAAAAATAAAAAGGTGAAATCGTGCTTCTTCCCCACTTTTGTGTGTTTGTGTGTGTGTGTGTGTGTTTTTGGATAAACACATCAAAGTTCAGGCAGAAATTTTAAGTCTCCACCTCAACTCAAGTATCCCTAAATTCTTATTAATAGAAAATTGAAGTAAATGAGAGGGGGGACACGTACTTTAGAAAGAAGCAGATTTTAATGAGAGATTTAAACATGGAAGTACTACTTCCATTACAATCATGTAAGAAATAATTAAGCAAAATTCTATTAATAAGTAATAATCAATTAATATGCCCGGATTAATTTATGTAAAAATTGAAGAAACTTGGAAGAATAGAAAACAATGAAAGAAAGAAAGAAAATGCATAGTCGGGAGTTCTGTTTTCTTAGTTTTTTAGTATTAATGATGACCAATTAGCGTGTTTGATTATGTTTAAAAGTAGTTAATTTTTTTATTACTTATTTTGTCAACCATGATTTTTAAATTTACTTTTCTAGAAAAGTATGACCTGTTTTGACTGCGTTTTAGTTTTCAGATTTGAATTCATTTTCAATTATTTGTATTGAGAGTCTATTTTAAAATTGTTGAAAACACGTTTGATTTGTCATTCTGAAAAAATATTTATAAAAATAGAAAACTGAAAAACACATTCTCTTTAGAATTTTGAAAATTTGTTTTATATTATTATATTTAAGGGTTAATTTCACCAACGGTCACTGAAGTTACTTTCAAATTACAAAATAGTCACTGAAGTTCAAAAGTTTCAGTGGTAGTCACTGAAGTTAGAAATCCTTTCACTAATGGTCACTCCATTAAATTTCTAATTTAAAATGGTGACGTGGCATGATGATGTGGCATTTATTTATTGTATGGTAGTCTATGTACTTTATATAATACTCAATTTAGTCCCTATGTTTCAATTAAGTTCTTCAAAAATTGTATCTTAGGTCTTTAATCTTTTACATCTTTACACTATGGTCCTCAAATTTTCAATTATCTTTTAGTTAAGTCCTCCAAAAATTGCATCTTAGGTCCTTCAATTTTTTACATCTTTACACTTTGATCCCAAATTTTTAATTATATTTTAGTTAAGTCATCTAAAAAATTGCATATTCTGTCATTCAACTTTATACATCTTCAAACTTTAATCTCCCAAATTCTTGATTTTAGTGGTCAAAATAAGTGTAATTTTAAGTGTCAAAATAAGTGCACTTTCAATTAAATCATTAACTTTATACTCGAATTTTCACCTAAACGAACAAAATAATATTATAGAGTCTGACCACTAAAATTAAATCATTGACTTTGTTTGTTTAGGTGAAAATTCGAGTGTAAAGTCAAGAATTTAATTGAAAGTACACTTATTTTGATCACTAAAATTACACTTATTTTGGCCGCTAAAATATAGGATTTAGGAGACCAAAGCTTGAAGATGTATAAAGTTGAAGGACCTAAGATACAATTTTTAGAGGACTTAACTGAAAGATAATTGAAAATTTGGAGACCAAAGTGTAAAGATATAAAAACTTTAAGGACTTAAGATGCAATTTTTGGATGACTTAACTGAAAGATAATTGAAAATTTGGAGACCAAAGTGTAAAGATCTAAAAGATTAAGAACCTAAAATGCAATTTTTGAAGGACTTAATTGAATTATAGGGACTAAAGTGAATATTATATAAAGTACATGGACTACCATGCAATAAATAAATACCACATTATTATGCCACATCACTATTTTAAATTAGAAATTTAATGGAGTGACAATTAGTGAAAGGATTTCTAACTTCAGTGACCACTACTGAAATTTTTAAACTTCAATGACCATTTTGTAATTTGAAGATAACTTCAGTGACCGTTGGTAAAATTAACTCTTTTATTTAATGAATTTAATTATTTAGTAAAATAGAACAATATTTTTTTTACAAAAATAAAATACAAAAAATAAGAAATTAACAAAATAAGAAATAAAAAAATAAAAATTAATGACATTGATAGAGAATTTTAGTCTATTTTTATTTAAATTAATTTTTTACATTTTTTATTTAAATAACCAATAAGGGCTGAAATTAATTTTTTAGTATTTAGTATTTTAATTTTTATAGAATTTTAATTTTATAGAATTTTTTTTAATTTTTTTTTAATTTAGAATTTTATTTTTAGATTTTTTGTTTATATAAATTTTGTTTTTATTGTTTTGAGTGTTTTCCATCAAAATGTCAAAAATGTGTTTTGAATTTTGTGTTATAAATTTAACTTTGTTTTTGAAGTTACATAGTAAATAAGTTTTGGGTGTTTCTGAATCGAAAACAGTTTTGAAAAGCAAAGAAAAAAATGCACCATGATTTTTAAGAGTGTGACGAAACAAACATTGAAGGATTTTATAATCGTGGCTAAATCTAATGCTACACTAGAACTCCTATAAGAGATTAATTTTATCGCTAAAATTGCAACAAAAATATTCGGTAGCCAGTTGGAAAAAATTAATAATGAAGTCTAGAAAACCATAGGGAAAAATATATATTTCAATTATTCAATCACACAAAGAAATTCCTTGAGAATGAGGTTGCCATAGAGGCCTCAGTGCCTCACAATCCATTATTTGGAAAAGCAACAAAGCAAAATGAAGCAGTAGCAGGGATTATTAGGAAGAGGGATGAGCGTAACTTAAGACGCTGTATACAGTTTGAATTATGGTTAGAGCAAAAAGAAAAATTGCAGCAATGACAGAAAGAATAGCCCATGGATTTCTAAAATAGTTGTGCATTATATCTGCCCTCCATGCATTCCATGGCTTCTTGCAGTAGTCACTCACATTCTTATGCACCTCTTCTAAGCTGCTATTAGGATCGACCGTAACATCCTTTGATAGTGAATTGAATAAATTAGCAACAGCTTTGTCACTTCCAATCGCATTCTGGATTATCCCACACGAGTGCAGTAGGCTAACGTCTCTTGCACTGTCGATTATGTTGTCCATGAAAAATATGTATGAAGTCACCTCATTTCCAGCACCAACATGTAATCTCTCAAATGCCATTAGATTTAGACACGTTGATTCAGTTGTATCATCCACTACAATCAGTGGAAGTTTCAGAACCCCTCCATGGAACGATATATCTTTTAGGCTTCTTGTATTACTTTTCTTTATTCTGATTCCAGCCTCGTTAAGCTCTGTAGCAGAACGAATTATCTCGTCTCCACCTGGGTGGACTTCATTGCCACTTTTCTTTTTATTCTTTTTCTGTGGAGGCTCTTGCAAAAGGCTCTTCCGATACACATCTAACAAGTGTAGGCATTTCTCCATGTTTTTAACTTTACTTTCTTGAGAAAAGAACTCGAGAATGAGGTTAGTCACATACTTCTCTTCTCCCTGCATACAAAATTAAACATTCATTGGTTAGTAAAATAGAAGAAAATTAAAATGATTCAATCTAACAAGCAGGGAGAAAAGATGTTGACCCTTGTTTTTTCTTTCTCAACAGCAACTAGCTTCTCTAGAACCAGCAAGGGCAACTGATTTTCAAGCATCAACATGTCGCGTTTGAGGTATGGCACAATGTAAAGCCTTCCATGATTGCTGAAAATGGGATCATTGGGAGCATAGTCATCATGAGTCTGAGTGGTAGTGTGCAATATTTCCAAAATGAAACAACCATCAAGAATCATGAGCTTCAAAAATGCTCCAATATCTTGTTGCCACACGGGATGCAATTGATCATATGCTTCCTTCAAATCACTCACCACTTCAGCTAAAGCACCAACATAGTGCTCAATAGGTTTTCTCGATCTTTTGAGGAAGTGAAGAAGAGCTCGGTGCTTATGCTCCTCCATTGCCTTTAAATTCTCCTCACCGTAATGGTAAGGACCAAAAGACACTGTCTGAGGCTTATAGGCCTTTTTATTTAGATCAATAACGCTAGCAGGTACTCTGTAGATGGATCGCTTCTTCCAATGAACCACCTCAGTTGTAATATCAGCCATGCTCTCGAGTTCATTGTTTACTTCGATTATCCAATCTTTGCTTTCCATTCTTTTTTCTTTTCTAATTTCAATTGTCTCATTGTTATATATATATATATATATATATATATGGACAATGTTGCCTCTAAATTAAACATTCTATTAATTGTTCCTTGAAGGAAGGAAGCAAACTCATGTGTAGAAATGTACCTTGCTTAGCAGTAATTCTTGGAATCGAATGCTGTAAGTTCCTCAAAGTGAAGGCAACACTATTATAAGAAAATATTCTTCCTTGTGATCTGTAAAGTGTTATTCTTCCTTGTGATCTGTAAAGTGTTATTCTTCCTTGTGATCTGTAAAGTGTATCTTTGTTACCCCACTTCTGTTTTTTTATCCATGCTGTACACTACAAGCTGCATTTTCCTCTCTTTAGATTCTTCCATGTTAAACTTTTTTATGATTTCTGTCCCCCAAATTCCAATCCCTATTGATTTGAGTTTTGCCAACCTTGAATTTCACGTAACGATAAACTAGTATTTCCATACTGACAGAAAATACCTTAACTCTAGAGTCAACTAAAAGATCAGCTCTATAATTCCCATTGTCCCTATATCGTAATGGAGACGATCATCTAATGGACCACACTTAAAGAAAATTAGTCTAGTTCATATATCTAAAGCTGGGCGTATGCATGCTCTATTTACAACTACTGTCTTGTGAAATTATATTATAAATATTCGTAAACATATATAATTTGCAAGTTTGTGTTCTGAGATATTTCAAAATGGGTAGTCAAAAAAGGATATATTATCTAATTTCTTCATGCTGTAATGAGACGGGTGCAGCATGTAATAAAAAAAGATTTGTACTTATCAGGTTGATGTATCACACGACATTTGACTCATCTTTAATTAACTTTAGTACGAGTCTGACTAGCATAAATTTATTCATTACCCTTCAATGGAAAAGTATAGTTTTCACAAAAAATTAATTATTAATGTCAATCACAATAGAAAGTGTGAGAATGTGGGTCACTAAATCCACTTGGCCCAATTCTATTAGGTAATATAGTGTGTCTTGTGTGGACCGTTAGATGTAATAGATGGTTGAGATCATTTTAGGGTTTTATATAAGTACCATCATTGTCTTTCATTTAGGTCAGAACATAGAGAGAAGAAAAGTGAGGAGCCGTCTTTCATTCTGTTATCAAAAGTGAGATTGGACTGAGTGTTTAAAATTCTTGGTCATCTCCGGTGGGTTAGTTGGTGAACAATCCGATTGCCGTTCCCTTGGTTGCATTGCAATGTTCTTTGTGGCAAGAATCTGAGTCCACAAGTTTAACCAAGAACGAAGGAGCAACAAAGGCGTATTTTTCTTGTATTTTTCATGTTGAATCGAGATTGTAATAATTTGTAATTGTTTTCAATCTCAACAAATGGTATCAGAGTCTAGAACATTGATCTAGGGGTGTGAAAAATCAAGAAAAGTTGGTGGTTCGAAAAGTGGAACTGGATTCGCGAAGATTCAAAATTACCCGAGACTTCAAATCAAGATTCCGGCCAAACCACTCATCTTACGGAAATTCTGAGACCATATATGTGTTCACGGAGACGAGGCGAACAAAGCCCACCGGCGCGTGCGGCGCGTGGAGTCTCCGACGGTGGCGCGTGAGGCGCAGAAAAAATCGGTGGCGGTAGTCGCTTCTTCCGACTGCGTGCGGCGCGCGCGGCGATCCTTTCCGGCGTGGTTTGCGGCAGACGACTCCTCTGACTGTGGCGCACAACCTGGTGGTCGACATCGCGCTTGACTCGGCCATCAAACCGCGCAATAACCGGGCAGCTCGTGTAGCGCACATCCAGCCAGCTTTGCGACTCGCTTTTTACGGCGCGATTGTTTATTGACTATTTCTGACCTTCTGGTGGTATTACTTTGTTGGTGGAGCAACAGTGCAGCTTATTGGTTGTTCTAGCAGTGCCTTGGAACTCAAAGAAATTCATTTCGCCTCTCCTATAAATACTGGACAAATGAGATTTGTCACTAAGTTTGAATTTCTTGAACCCCTCATTTAATTTTATACTTTGTTAATTTTAATTGAGGTAAAACAAACTAGGTGGCTAGAGCCTATAACTCCTTAGTATAATTTGTTATTTTATTGTCTTGTGTGTTGATAATCTGTGTTTGCATGTCATCTTAGTTAGTAATTTGGAAAAAGGGTTGTGTTCTCGTGTTTGCATCTGTGAGTAAGTTTTTTATAAAACTTTTTCAAAATTCTCATTCATGGATGATTTTCCATCCATGGGTTCTAGGGTTGAATTATCACAATTCGATGGAAAGGGTGATTATTCAATTTGGAAACAAAAAATGAGAGCTATTCTGGTTCAACAAATGGTTTCTAAAGCCCTTGATGATCCAGAAAATTTTTCTGATGCATTAAAAGCTAAACCTGATCAAATTGAGGAGATGAATGAAATTGCATACAGTTCTATAATATTACACTTATCTGATAATATTGTTAGACAAGTTGATGATGCTAAGACTGCTAGAAAATTGTGGGAAGCTCTTGACAAGTTATTTTGACAAAAACTTTGCCAAATAAGATTTATTTGCTAGAAAAACTTTTCGTTTTAAAATGGACTCGGGAAGGATCTTGAATCCAATCTCGTTGATTTTAGCAAAATTGTCAAAAGTTTGGCCTACAATGATAAGAAATTTGACGATGAGGATCTAGCTGTTATACTTTTGAATTCTCTTCCTGATTCTTATAGAGATGTTAGGAATGCGATTAAGTATGTTAGAGATGTTTTGACTCAAGCTATTGTGATAGATGCTTTGAGATCAAAGGACTTAGAAGTCAAAAAGGAGTCTAGGGGAAGCACTAGGAAGGAGAGTTTGTTTATTAGAGGGAGAAATGAAATGAGATGAGAGAACAACTACCAGGGTAAGAAGGGAAGCAGAGGAAAATCTAAGGGTAGGTCTAAGTCTAGGGATAAAGGCAATAAGAAATGTTACCATTGTGGGAAGTTAGGACATTTCAAGAAAGATTGCTATGAGCTTAAGAGAAAATCAAGCAACAACGAAAATGAAGATCAAAATGTTGTCATTGCTGGGGATGCCCTAGATGGTTTACATGTTATGACCGTGTCTGATGGTGAGATTGACCATGAGTGGATATTATACTCATGTGCCACCTTTCATTTGTGTCCTGTGAGGTCTTGGTTTTATAACTATAGAGAAATTGAACCTAGGAAAGTATACATGGGGGACAACAATTCTCAAACAGTTGAAGGAATATGTGACATTGCTATTAGGATGCATGATGGCATTGTCCGACCACTTCTTAGTGTTAGGTATGTCCCAAACCTTAAGAGAAATCTAGTTTCCTTAGGTGTTCTTGAAGATGAGGGCTATATGTTCAAATCTGATTTTGGTACTTTAAAGATTCTTAAAGGTTCTCTAGTAGTTATGAAAGGTCCCAAGAGAAATGGATTGTATTACCTTCAAGGTGAAGCTTTACATGCCAAAGATTCAGGATTGGTTTCAATCAATAATGATAGATTAGATCTATGGTATAGGAGGATGGGACACATTGGGAATAAGGGGCTAAAATATCTTAGTGACCAGAATTTACTAGGTAAAGACATCATTGCACCTTTAAACTTTTGTGAGACGTGTGTTCTAGGAAAGTCACACGTAGTCGCCTTTTGAGATAGGTCAACACAAAGACTAAGAGACCATTAGATTACATTCATGCAGATTTGTGGGGTCCAAAAAAACACCCTACTCATGGTGGGAACAGGTTTTCCTATCCATTGTTGATGACTACTCTAGAAAAGTTTGGGTTTTCCCACTTAAGTCAAAATCAAACTTTTAGCAAGTTTAAGTCCCGGCATACCTTAGTCAAAAATCAAGTGGGAAAATGTGTAAAAACTCTTAGGATGTATAATGGTTTAGAGTTTTGCAACTTTGAATTTGATGAGTTTTGCAAAGAGAGATGTATCACGAGGCATAGGATCATGAGAAATACTCCCAACAAAATAGGGTGGTGAGAGGATGAATCGGACTTTAATGAATAAAGTCGATGTATGTTGATTAGTTCGGGGTTGGCCAAAGGTTTTTGGTCAAGAAGTCTTATGTCTCGCGGCTTATTTGATAAATAGGTCACCTTCTAGTTCTGTTAACTTCAAAACGCCCCAGAGTTGTGGTGCGGAAAATCTCCGGTTTGTTACACATTAGAGTGTTTGGATGTCTTTGCTTATGCACATCGGTTGAGGGTAAGTTAGACCCTGTGGGCTACTAAGTGTGTCATGTTAGGATACCCGAAGGGTGTCAAGGGGTATAGATTGTGGGTTTTAGGTGTTAAGGTTCAAAGTTGCAAAGAGAGAGGTATCACGAGGCATAGGGGCATGAGAAATACCCTCCAACAAAATGGGGTGGTCGAGAGGATGAATCGACTTTTTAATGAATAAAGTCGGATGTATGTTGATTAGTTCGGGGTTGGCCAAAGTTTTTAGGTGAAGCCTTTATGTCTCATGCGGTTTATTTGATAAATAGGTCACATTCTAGTTCATTAACTTCAAAACGCCCCAGAGTTGTGATCTAGAAAATCTCCGTTTTGTCACACATTAGAGTGTTTGGGTGTCTTGCTTATGCACATCGGGTTGAGGTAAGTTAGACCCTAGGGCTACTAAGTGTGTCATATTAGGATACCCGAGAGGTGTCAAGGGGTATAGATTGTGGGTTTTAGGTGTTAAGGGTATTAAGATAATTAACGGTTGAGATGTGAAGTTTAATGAGCTTGATATGCCTTGCCTAAAACTCGCACAATCGAGTTAAACAAAGTGGAGAAGAGAGAATCTTCTCTTGGGAAGAAGATTCAGATCGAGGTGAAGAGATTAGATGTTAATCTAGAGGTTAGAGAACCCGAACAAATTGATCCTCAAGTTGAGGCCCGAACAAGAAGAAGCCTTAGAACAACTTGAACTAGAAACTCCTCGAAACTATGATCCCCGACCAAGAACAACTTGAAGATACTAATTTGAGAGATTATCAATTAGTGAGAGATAGGGAGAGAAGATGTAAGACCAAATTTGAAGTACACTTCTTCAAATTTGATGGAGTTTGTCCTAGTTTCGGTGAAAGTTTTAGAGTCGATTGAACTTTGCTTTCTTATGAAGAAGCGGTTAACTGTAAAAATTCGAAAATTGGAAGAAGGCCATGAGAGAGAGATTCATTCCTTAGGCAAGAATGATACTTGGAAGTTGGTTGAGAGACCAAAGAATCAAAATGTAGTCAATTGTAAATAGATCTACAAGTTGAAGGAAGGAGTAGAACCAAATGACTCTTTAAGATACAAAGCTAGGTTGGTAGCTAAGGGATTTACTCAGAGAGAGGGGATTGATTATAATGAGGTTTTTCCCCCGGTGATTAAGTATAAGACTATCCGGTTAGTATTAGCCTTAGTTGTCCAATTCAATTGAGAATTAGAGCAACTAGATGTTAAGACTGCTTTTCTTCATGGAGAGTTAGATGAGGTCATTTACATGTCTCAACCTTAAGGCTTTGAGGTGAAAGGGAAGTTTGAGCTTGTGTGCTTGCTTAACAAGTCCTTATATGGTCTTAAGCAGAGTCCTAGGTAATGGTATAAACGTTTTGATGCTTATGTGCTTAAAATTGGTTTCAAAAGGAGTGAATTTGATGCATGCTTATATTATAATAATACTAAGATAGGCTGTGAGGTTTATTTGTTGTTATATGTTGATGACATGTTGCTTGCTAGTAGTAGTAAAGCTGATATCATAAAAATGAAAAACTTTTGAAATCTGAATTTGACATGAAAGACTTAGGATGTGCAAGAAAAATTCTTGGTATGGTTATTAAAAGGAATATGATGAAAATAGGTTGACTATTAATCAAGAGTCTTATTTAGAAAAGGTAATAACCAAATTTGGTATGAAATTTGCTAAGTCTCATCAATATATCATTAGTCGCACACATGATTTTATCATCCGCTCAATGCCCTAAAAGCTGAAGAAGAAAAGCAGAAATGAGTAGTGTCCCTATGCTAATGCCATTGGTTCTCAGAATGTATTCGATGATTACCACTAGACCCGACCTAGCTTATGCGCTTAGTCTTTTGAGTAGGTTTATGTCTAACCCGTAAACATCATTGGATTGCTTTTAAATGGCTGTTGAGATACCTAGCTGGGACAGTTAAAAGGGGGTTAGTGTTCAAAATGAGGAGTGATAAGCTTGAGCTTAAGGGTTATGTAGATTCTGACTTTGCAGGGGATAAAGATCAGAGAAAATCTACCACTTCTTACTTCTTCACGTTAGGTGATAATTGTATCACTTGAAAATCCTAGTTGCAACCTTTAGTTACACTCTCCAGCACTGAAGCTGAATATGTTGCATTAACTTAAGCCTTTAAAGAATGCATGTGGCTGGCCTTTTATGTGAATTGAATTTCTTGAATGAAAATGTCATGATCTTTACTGATAGTCAAAGTGCTTTAATGCTATGTAAAAATCCTGTGTATCATGAAAGATCTAAGCATATTGAGGTGAAATACCATTTCATTAGGAAGAAGTTAGCTTCGGTGAATTTAAACCGCTTAAAATTGCAACCGATGATAACCCCGCAGATGTTGGAACCAAAGTACTTGTCACCGGTAAGTTTAATAAGTGCATATCAATGTTGAATATTGATACGGGTTAACTTATGTGATGTGTACTTGCTGCAGTGGAGGATTGGTGAAGCGGTGTGCAAGAAATTTGGAGTGGGCGATGATGATGAAATAAGACCACAAAGGGATAGCACTTGTAGCCGTGGAACTTGGTAGTGGATTTGTGAACCAAGGTGAAGTTTGTGAGAATGTGGGTCACTAAATCCACTTGGCCCAATTCTATTAGGCAATATGGTGTGTCTTGTGTGGACCGTTAGATGTAATGAATGGTCGAGATCATTTTAGAGGTTTTATATAAGTACCATCATTGTCTTTCATCTAGGTCAGAACATAGAGAGAAGAAAAGTGAGGAGCCGTCTTTTATTCTGTTCTCAAAAGTGAGATTGGATTGAGTGTTTAAAATTCTTGGTCATCTCCGGTGGGTTAGTTGGTGAACAATCCGATTGCCGTTCCCTTGATTGCATTGCAATGTTCTTTGTGGCAAGAATCTGAGCCCACAAGTTTAACCAAGAACGAATGAGCAACAAAGGCGTATTTTTCTTGTATTTTTCATTTGTTGAGATTGAAAACAATTACAAAGTATTACAATCTCGATTCAACAGAAAGCATTCAAGATTTTTTAGATTTTAATTTTACATCAGTTCATATCTCACAAGTTGATTTTACTTCTAACAAAATATATACAAAATATTTATGGGTGGAGCGAACTTGGTGATGTAATATCCATTTTAGGAAGCCCCTGGCAGTGAAAGATAAAGGTGAGTATAAAGGTCATAACTCATCCATGATTTACCTCCACCCATCAATTTGAGGGCCGGGATGGGTGGTCAGGGACATAGTCCCGGTCTAGCCCACCGATCTGGTACCGGCATCAAAAAAAAAATATATATATATATATATATATATATATATATACAAAATAACATTTACAACTAACAAGTGTTAATCACAGTAGAAAACCTCATCATACACAGTCTGATTCCAAATAAAGCAGAAGCCATTGAACCTCTCCAGCCACCAACACTTCTAACAGTCGATCATTTCGTGTTTCTCAAAAGGAACACCTGATTTAAGTAGGAAAATTAAAAATAAAAAAATTCAAGATTTGGATATATATTAACAAACTGGACTAACCAGAAGTAAATTTAGATGCTTACCATCAGTCCTGAAATTTTCTCTTGAATCTTTTCATATATAATATTGTTGTCACATATATCCAATCTCCAATTTTGTTCCAGAATTTGAAATAGGAATGTCTCCATGAATGTTTAAGGAACAGAGTACCAACAACTGCCCAGAATCCAGTAACGAAACCAACTGTCATACAAATATAAAACTCTCGAGTTATAATCCCATCATCTTGTTCAACGTTGTTACCATTGCTACGATTAGTCACAGAAGGATCAGGACAGGACTTTGTCAAAGGAAGCCCACAGAGTTTGCTATTCCCAGCATACACTGAAGAATTAAAGCTTTGTAGTTGAGTGCCTAACGGAATCCTCCCTGTCAAATTATTGTATGATATGTCCAAAACGCTGAGAAAATGTAGACTTGCCAGGCTGTTCGGAATATTCCCAGAAAGTTGGTTTCTGGACAAGTCGAGCCATTCCAACATTTCCATTTCACCGATCTCTGAAATGATATTTCCTGTCAAATGGTTTATCGACAAGTTCAAAAAAACTAAACCTCTCAAATCAGAAAACTCTTGAGGAATGGTTCCAACCAAGTTATTGCTAGAGAGATCAATGCCTTTTAAAAGTCCAAGTTTTCCATATTGTGACTCTTGTCCTTTCCATTGAACCAAAATATCGTCGAAGTACCAATGGAGATTAAAAGCACATGGAAAGATTTGATCATCAGGAACCATAACTTCAGTGCTTTCAGTTGAACCATTCCTTTGAACCAAAGAAGTAAAATTGTTTAAACACCTAGGAATTTTCCCCGATATATTGTTCCTAGAAAGGTCCAAGATTTGAATATTTGTGAGATGGCAAATTGTTGGAGGTATGTTTCCATGAAATTTATTAAATCGAAGGCTAACAATTGTCAAGCTTGTTAAGTATGTTCCTATCCATGTTGGAATATTTCCTGTTAGCTCGTTTTCTCCCAAATCAATCATTCTCAACTTCGTACAATTCTTCAAAGAGGAAGGCAAGTCACCAATCAAACTATTGTTGCGCAAGTGCAACGTTTGAAGTTGATAAAGAGCTCCCAAAGTGAATGGAATTTTACCCCAGAACCTGTTATTTCCCAAATTGAGAACAAGCAAATCATTTATGTTCATCCAGCAGTCTGGAAGCTCTCCTGACAACTGGTTATCTGAGAGATCAAGGATTTTGATGTAGGAGGCACTGGAAATTCTGCATATGTGAGAAATGGATCCCGATAACATATTTTTGGAGAGCCGTACTTCTACTGAATGAAAAACAAATGACGGAATTGAGCCCGAAAAATTATTATGACTTAAATCTATGCTTCTACGAAGAGCAATTTTTGAGGACAAATCAGGCAATCTACCACCAATGCGGTTATGAGAGATATTGAATGTTATCATACGAGGCATATTCCATAACCACTGAGGAATAGTATCTGATATACTAGCAAAAGAAATATCAAGCTCAAGAAGAGAATTCTGAGTTTGAATCCATTTTGGAAAATGAGGCCCCATATTGCAATGACTGAGGTGTACAATTTCCAATTGGAAAGGAAGAAGTCTATCAGATGTCAAGTTGCAAGACAAATTATTGAAAGATAAATCCAGGTCTTTTAATTGGGTAAGGTTTGCGAAGTGGTCGTCGGTGATTGTACCTTCCAACAAATTTGAACCGAGATATAAACCTCGAAGATTCCAA
Source organism: Forsythia suspensa (assembly GCA_023638005.1). Lineage (NCBI taxonomy): Eukaryota > Viridiplantae > Streptophyta > Magnoliopsida > Lamiales > Oleaceae > Forsythia > Forsythia suspensa. The sequence continues at coordinate 51,816,408 of CM042666.1, forward strand.
AACACGCTTAAATTTGGCAATGATCCCTTAATTTGATTATTAGACAAGTATAAATGTACGAGACTTGAAGGTTGTCCAAGGCTTTGTGGTGGAAACTCTTTCACTTGATTGTTATTAAGTCTCAACTCCTTTAAGGATGAAAGTCTGGTGATGTCTGGCAAGGGACCGTAGAGTTGATTGTAAGATAAATCCAAATCTTCAAGCGACGTTATCTCAGATAAGTTTTGAAATAACTCGACAAGAGGTTGGTTTAAATGATTGTAGGACATATTTATTGACATGACATGATTAAAATTCCTCGTAAACTTTGGAATCCCGCCGTGGAACATATTCTCCTGCAAGCGGAGGTCCTGAAGAAACATCAATTCACCAAAGGCATCAGGAAGAGGACCATCTAATTGATTACGAGAGAGGACTATACTAATAGCACTTTTAGTAAAGTTGAACAACCATTGGAATGTGAAATTGGAAGTGAGATCATTTATAGATAGGTCGAGGCTATCAAGAGAGGGCAACGATGAATTAGCAAATATATCAAAGGCAGGCAGAGGCAGAGTACTAGAAAGTTGACAATTTGACAAGAACAAACTCTTCAATAAAGGGAGCTTTGTTATTTCATGCAGCCAATTGGTTTTATTAAGGTTAATAGAACTCAAATCAAGATAGGATAACAATGAAAGACGAGAAAGCCATTCAAGGTTTTCGATTCTCAGACCAATGTTACCACCAAGTTGAAGAGTCTGCAGGTTGGTAAGGTTACCAACTTCATAAGGAACGTCTCCAGTGAAGTTTGAGTCCCGAAGTTTCAATTGTCTTAAATTCTTGAAGGAACCGATGAATTTTGGTATGTGACTTCCTCCAAAATCATTGTCACTAAGGTCGAGATAATTCAAATGCTGCAATTCAAGCAATGCAGGACTAACATTACCTCTCATTTGCAGACCACTCAGATCGAGTTGGTTTACGCGATCAATTCTGTTGCTACAACCGACACCCTCCCATTCGCAGCATTCCTTTTTATCTACTTCAATTCCCCAGGAGGAGAGAGTTTCGAAGTCGGATGTAATAAGGCCTTGCTTAAACTTAAGAAGAGCTTGTCTCTCCCTCTCTATGCACCTAACTTGAGCAGTACCCAGAACTCCAGAAGTTGGATTCATGCACAGAGAAAATACAAATAGAAGCAAATTCAGTAGTTTGATGAATCTTTTAAGCTCCATCATTTTTTCTGATATCATGTTTGATCAAAGAAGATAGAAGTTTTTTTATTTCTCTAGGATCGAGCGTTATCATTTATATATATTTTCAAGAACAAGTGTAGTACCACTTTGGTAAACCAAAATAAGTAACTGGGATTGGTTGAACTCATATTTCCCACTCAAAATGGAGCAGACGCCACAATTTTCTCGCAGCGTGCGTATATCCCTCGACTCAAAATGGAGCAGAACTTGGATAGTCAACAAAAACAATTGATTTAAGAAGATGTAGTGCTAATCAAAGCAAATAAAACTTTAACATAGTGCTAGTATTAATGCAGAGAATTAGACATTTATAGATGCGTTCCGTTGAATTATATGGCTCTCTAGTCAAGCACTCAGGTCAAGCACTTTAGGTATATAGCGTGGATATATTAATGTTTATTTTGAAATCTTAGAATTAGAGACAGTTGACGTTGATTTTAACTATAAAAGTGTTACAAAGTATGTGTTTGATTTGTTGATAAAATTATTTATTTAGATAAAAGTTATTAGGATAATAGTTATTCAGATAAAAGGTTTATCATTATCTTATTTGATTCAACTAAGTATAAGAATGAAAAAAGTTACTGTTAAACAGTTATCTTTTCGTAAAAACTACAATTATACATTTATTCTTAATTAAACGAAAAAAAAATTAAAAATTAGAAGAGAAAAAAAAAATTATGAACTGGCAGAGAGCGGAGGTGGAGGTGGGGGTGGGGGCGGGGGGCGGTATAAGCGGCGGAGGGCGAATGGTGGCGATAGCGGCGGACAGTGAGTGGCAGTGATTATGGTATGATATGTATGTCCAAAAATAGATTTGTTTTATATTATAAATAGTATGTTCGTCTTTTTAAAAATTGAGTGAACTTTTATTCTGATAGAAAATTTTGTCCTCCTCCTTTGAGGATAAAATCTTATCCTCATTTTTTGCTTAAATTGTTATTTGAATAAAAAATGTAACCATACATCAATTCTGTCTAAACAGGATAAGACAAGTTTTATCCATTGACCCCATAGTCCACCCAAAAATTGTTGAATTGACACTTCAACAAATTTTTTATTTTTTGGGAATCGATAGTTACCTTGGTGAACTATCGAATTTTCGACAGTTTAATTGAACAATTCCAAAAAAAAGGAAAAAAATCTGGATATTTATCTAACAATAATTGAAATTTTGCCTTCTCTTTTAGTATAATCATGAAAAAGTAGTATAAAAATAAGATATATGTTGTGACAATGTGTTAATTCACATTATTTTGTGTGCAATTTCAAGAGCCACTTTAATAGTTTTTTCTTGAAGTTCCGTGAAATTTTAACCAAACAAAAAATGGTCATTTTTACAAAATAGTATATTTGACATTTTGCATCTAAAATTGTCATATTTGTAAATGTTAATTAAAATTTACCATATTTTAAATCCTCTTCTTATTTTTTACCACTTTTGCAAATTCTCCATATTTTTATCATATTTCCTTATCTCTCATTATATTTTAATTCCATGTAATTACAGGTAAATTCAGAGGTAAACCGATTATAAGTGGACGTGGATTTCATCCATAGTTAAATTTATGCTTTTATTTAATGCAAAAGCTTGTGAAATAAATGATTCTCCCTTCTTGTAGATAATTAAATAGTGCATATAAACAAAAATCAAAAACAACAAAATTTTCTTGAAACCCCCTCCAAATCCGAAGGGAAAAAAACCAAGGACTCTAGTCCACCCAATATCTTCACCACATGAACAATAATTGTAACGCACAACCCATTTATTGAATTCTGAATTATTTTGACGACTTGAGCAGAATGTCAGCTTCTTTGATCTTCAATTCGTGCCTTTCATATTGAATATATGGATTTTGTGATTGCTTCATCTTTTTTTTTTCATTTCGTGATTATTTATATTTTTCTGCACTAAAATACAAGTTCAACTAAAAATAATAAAATATCTCACCAACAAACAAGCTACTCGAACCTCAACACTCACTACTACTTAATTTACCTAATCAAATAAGTCAAGAATGTCTGTGTAGTTCAATTTCTAGAGTTGTCGCACTATCTATAATTCATAATTCCACTTCTTTTTCAATTTACTTGGTGGAAGACTAATTATGGGTTGGAAAATATGGAAAGTGGAATTATGGTAGGTCATTTTCGAATAATACAAATGTACTAACCAGCTGGCATTGAACTTTTTAAGATAATGCCAAAGTCCACGAAATACAGCCATTGACTTGGCCCTTGCTACCACTGTTAATTCTATATTGAATCAGTCATATTGTGTACTTTATTCATTAACAGTTGAATAAAACCCTGAAGAAATTTGAAAATTAACCAAAGTGGGCTCTACAATTAAGATTCCTACCTGATGGGGGTGTTTGTTTGTTTTAGTTTAAATTATAATTTAAATTGATTAAATTGATCAAATATACTTTTTATTCACATATTTTATAATATCTATTACTTACTATTTATTTATTATCTATACATTTTATAAAATTTATATTTTATAAAATCTTATAAAATAATCTGAAAACTACTAAATAAATATATAATAAGATTACTTATAATACCAAGTCTTCATTGACCTCCAATTCCCCGTAAAAACTCTTTTTTATTGCAGCAAGAAAGTCCAAATTATGTTGGCATTCACATTAATATATATATATATTTTTCGCCTTCGCAGTTGTATAAAAAAATAAATCACAGAAATCACGCTACCGTACCAAAAATGGCAATAAAACTTCAATCCATGTCTTTACTCCTCTCCCTCTTGTCCCTACTTTCAGTCCAAACCTGTCTTGGCGGAGGAATCGCCATCTACTGGGGCCAAAATGGCAACGAGGGCACCTTAGCCAAAACCTGCGACACGGGCAGATTTTCCTATGTAAACATTGCCTTTCTTAACAAATTTGGCAATGGACGGACCCTGAAATCAACCTCGCCAGCCACTGCAACCCGGCGGCAAATGGTTGCAAAGTCGTAAGCGACGGAATCCGCCGCTGCCAAAGCCTCGGCATTAAGGTGATGCTGTCCCTTGGCGGCGGCGTTGGAAGTTACTCTCTGGCCTCTAAAGAAGATGCAAATAATGTAGCGACTTATTTGTGGAACAATTTCTTGGGTGGATCCTCTGTTTCAAGGCCACTGGGGGATGCAGTACTGGACGGGATTGATTTCGATATAGAGCTAGGATCCACCCTTTACTGGGATGATCTTGCAAGATATTTGAGTTCATATGGTCGTAATGGCAGGAAGGTGTACTTAACAGGTGCACCCCAGTGTCCATTTCCAGACAGATTTTTAGGTGCTGCCCTTAATACAGGCCTTTTCGATTATGTTTGGGTTCAGTTTTATAACAATCCTCCCTGCCAGTATACTTCTGGAAATATAGATAATATCAAGAATTCTTGGACTCGTTGGACGACATCTGTTAATGCTGGGAGTATATTTTTGGGACTGCCGGCCGCCCCGCAAGCTGCCGGAAGCGGGTTCATTCCTCCACAAGTGCTGGTTGAGAAAATTCTTCCGGTGATTAAGAAATCACCCAAGTATGGTGGAGTGATGCTCTGGTCAAAGTATTATGATGATCAGTCTGGATATAGTGCTTCCATCAAGCAAAGTGTATGAAGTTTTGTGTTGTTTTTGTTATCTTAAAGACTGTTAAGCATAAGCAAGACAACTGGATATGATAAATGTGTCGAAATAAATTGTCAGAATATTGTGTCGAAATATATCGTCTTTAGTTTGACTTTTCTCATTTGTTCTCGATTAACTTAAAATTAATTATTTAAAACATAAATAGGATTAATTGATTAACAGAATATTCAAATAAATTAAATAATCTTATATAAACAAATATTTTAAATTTTTTTGCAACTATATCAAATATTGTCAATACTTGTCTATATTTCTTTATTCTGACGTATATCATCTTTTATACCTATACTTTAATGACCTAATATCATCTTTGTAAAGTTAATTAGGGTGGAAAATATAGTAAACATGCATATTTAAGTAGGAAAGTTAAGCGGTTTTATGCTCCTCTCCCCTCCCATGTATTTTTTTATGAATTATTTATATATAGTTGGGGAATTCGAACCCCCCCATCCTTTCTTGGTACCTGACAATCACACTGGGGATGTGATGGTATGTTGACCAAAAAAAAAAAAAAAAAAAGAAAGTTAAGCATCTCTAATACTTACAACTTTTGTCAAGCCGTAATTTCACAACTTTACGAGACCATACTAAGTACGTAAGATAGATAAGTCAGTAGAAAATGTAGCTACTCAATCATTATCAGCAACATCTTCTATGCTATTTTCTTTTACCTCTATCAATTTTGTTTTTCGTTCAAGAATTGACTTATGTCCATTTTTCTCATGATAATAACACTTGGACTTTCCCATGCACTTATCTCTGTTGTTTGATCCTTACATTTGACTCATTCCTCTCTTCTCAACTATCAAAACATGTAATTGTGAAGAGTATTCACGTGTCTTTCTTCTCATCTTTTTGTCTAAGATACTACTTTTAACCAAATATATTGAGATCATACCATTTGAGACTCTGATACACAATGACACAACGAGGATTTCCCACGAGTCCGGCAAATTTCCAAGGAGCCACAACCCTTGTATCTTATCTTCAAATTTGATACTCATTACAACCAAGTGCTCTTTAAAAAAAATTTAAAAGAAGAATGTGTTTGCTCTAATTAGTTATAACATGTTTTGCCAAGATGATGTGGAACGGGTCCGCTTAAATTTGAATACCAAAGATGTGTTAGAATATAATATATATGTTAGAATATAAAATATATATATTAGAATATTTGTTTACCTAATATAGATTAGGGTTTTCATCACTATAAAAACCCTATTGTAATTGTATTTTGATTATGCCGCTTTTGCTTAATACAATTGGTTTTCTTTTATTTCTTCACATGGTATCAAAGCCATGATTATAAATCGACAATAGATGGTGCAAGACTCTCTTCCTAAGAAGAGTCGGTCCCAAAACAACAATGCTACAGCCGGTCCCGCCAACTTTATAAAAAAGAATAACAAGATAGCAGACTCTCTTCCTATAGTAGAGTAAGTCCGGCAAATAAATAATAAGAAGAGGTCCGCCAACAAAGACGCTTCCTCTTCCGGCCAACAAAGACGCTTCCCGCTTCCCTCTTCCCTCTTCCGCCAACAAAGAAAGGGATCCGGATCGGTGTTGATTTTGTCGTAGGGTCCCAACCTCCATCTTTTAGTCTGCGATCATCTTCTTGGTCTCGGGGTTTATGTTCCTTCCAAATCGTGAACTGGACCAAGTTCGTGGAAGGTAACAACCGGACCATATCGTGGAAGGTAACAACCATTATTGATTTTGGGGTGAGATAGAAGGGGCCGAGGAATTGTTTGGTCGTTTGTTATTGGTTTTTCTTGCATAATAGAATTGTTTGGTCATTTCTCTTATTTGTAATAATGGCAACTGAAAGGGATGATTCTCTTCAATCTATTAGTGTACGATTAATTGGTCGAATTATTCATATTGAGTCTTGTGATGAAAAATTTTCTCAAGGGTAAAAAATTATGGGGTTATGTTATTGGAGCTATTATGATACCTAAGAGTACTAGTGATAATTATACTATTGATGTTGATGTTTGGGAGTCAAACAATACAAAATTCTTATTTGGATTCACAATTACATCGATCATTCCATTGGTGCACAATTGGCAAAATATGAAGCCGCTAAGGAAGTTCGGGATCATTTGCGTAAGTTATACACTAAGTCTAACTTTGCAAAACAATTTCGATTGGAGATTGATATACGAGCCTTACAAATGTAAAAAATTTGGGTATTCGGAATTTTATCTTTGCTATGACATCGATTTGGGATGAGTTGGCTCTTACAGAATCTGCAGGACTGAAAGCATGTGAGGATTATATTATTTATAGAGAGGAGCAACGATTGGTTCAGTTTTTTATGGCACTTCGTAATTCTTTTGAGGGCCTTAGAGGCTCTATCTTGCATCGTTCTCATCTTCCTTCTGTTGATTCAGTGGTTAGTGAACTTGTGGCTGAGGAAACACTTTTGAAATCCCTAACAGGTGAGGCATTCCTTCCTACTTCTAGTACTTCTGTTTTGCCTGTCCCTTCTCGACCATCTACACAGAATCAGAACAGAGGTTATGTGCGAGTTGCTAGTAATGAGTGTAGCTTTTGCAAAAAAAAAGGACATTGGAAGGCTCAATGTCTTAAAAGCTACAATATTTACAGAGTCAACAAAGAATCGCAACATCGATTTTATCGTCCCAATGCTAACACAAGAGTGTGACCATGACACCTTATGACTCACCTACTCTTGAGCACCTCCTCGAATCAAACTCACTACTCTAGCCGAGCGGTTTGAAGTTTCTTGCCACTCAACCTCATGCTATGTCGGCCTCTACTCATGCAAGTTTGTCGTCCCAAACCCTCGGTATTTCTTCCTCGTAGATCTTTGACTCAGTGCCTCTAAACACATGTCTTCCGACTCCATAATCGCTTGATTCCTTACGCCTTCTAATTCATCCGTGTCTATTATGACTCACGATGGCACTCCACTACCTTTGGTAGGGGTTGGTTCTCATAACACATCCAATTTATCACTCTCGATGTCTATTGTGTTCCAACTCTTTCTTTGAATCTTATATCTATTGGTCGGGTTATGTGACTCGGATACTTAGTTCAATTTTCTTCTCTTCGCTTGTCATGTGCGGGGATCCTCAATCTCGAAACCCATTGGGATAGGCCATAGAAAAGGAGGTTTATATGTTTTGGACAATCAGCAACCACCGCATGTCATGTGACCTCTAATGTTGATTTGTCGTCTTTTTCTTTGAATTCTTCTTCTTCTAGTTTCTATTTGTGGCATTCTCGCCTTGGACATGTTTCTGCTAGTCGTTTGAAATTTTTAGTTTCTAAAAGTCAATTGGGAGATTTGCGAACTCATGATATCTCTGATTGTAGTGGTTGCAAATTAGCTAAATTTTATGCTTTACCTTTTCCTCGAAGTATTTCTCGTTCTGTTGCACCATTTGATCTTGTTTATTCTGATGTGTGGGGACCTGCTCCTATTGCTACAAAAGGAGGGTCTAGATATTATGTCTCGTTTATTGATGATTATAGTCGTTATTGTTGGGTTTATCTTATGAAATGACGTTCTGATTTTCTTTCCATTTATCTTTCTTTTAGAGCACTTGTTAAAACTCAATATTCTGCTGTTATTAAATGCTTCAGATGTGACTTGGGTGGAGAGTATACCTCTACTGACTTTTCTACATTGCTTGCTTCTGATGGCACAATTCATCAATCCTCATGTACTGACACCCCACAACAAAATGGTATTGATGAACGTAAGCATAGACACATCATTGAAACTGCTCGTTCTCTACTTTTATCTACCAAAGTTCCTAGTGACTTTTGGGGAGAAGCAGTTTTAACTGCTGTCCACTTAATTAATAAAATTCCGTCCTCTTCCACTTCGGGTTTGTCACCTTCTGAAACACTATTTGGACATCCTCCTGATTATTCTCTTCTAAGAGTTTTTGGGTGCACATATTTTGTCCTTCGTCCTCAAGTAGAACGTAGTAAGTTGACTTCACGCTCGCTATTTGTGTCTTCTTAGGATATGGGAGGGACAAAAAGTTATCATTGTTTTGATCCTATTAATAAAAACTATATGTTTCCCGCCAAGTTTGTGTTTCTTAAGCATATTCCATTCTTTTCTATTTCTGATAATACTCATACCATGCCTAAGGCTGATCTCATTCATATTGATCCCTTTTCTGATAGTACCGATAGCTCACATTCCCTTACCCCACTTGTTGTTGATTCTTCTCCCACTACAGGTACGCATGCGCCGACTCATAATGATCCTTCTCCTTCTATGGCCACCCAAGCACCATCTGAGATTGTTGATCAACCTCATTCTCCTCGATATCCTCTACGTATTCGTAAGTCTACTCGATTACTGATTTTGCTTATTCTTGTTATTCGAATCTTTCTATTCACAAGCTTTGTTTCTTAACATCTATTCACAAGCCTTTTGGCAACAAAGCTATGGTGATGAACTCTCTGGTTTGGATTATGAAGAGACTTTTTCATTACCTCGTAAACATGCAAAGATGACTCAAAACCAAATCGATGGTTCGATTGAGCGCTACACTTATTGCGGGTTTAGTCGCTTGGTTTGGATTATGAAGAGACTTTTGCTCTCGTGGAGATCTCTCTCGGAATTGGATGTTAAAATGCATTCCTAAATGGAACCCTTCAGGAGGACGTCTATATGGTTCCTCCTCCTGGTGTTTCTCATCGTCCTGGATATGTCTGCAAACATAAGAAAGCACTTTATGGTCTCAAACAGGCACCTCGCGCTTGGTTTGAAAAATTTTCTACTATTGTTGCATCTCTTGGCTTTACATCCAGCCATCATGATTCTGCTTTGTTTTCTAGATGCACCTCCTCTGGTCGTATTTTACTCTTTTTATATGTTGATGACATGATTATCACTGGTGATGATGTTAATGGTATTGCTGCCTTAAAATCTGATTTGGCTCGTCGTTTTGAAATGAAGGATTTAGGTCATTTATCTTATTTTTTGGGGATCGAGGTTTCTTCTTCTCCTAGAGGTTATCTTCTCACTCAGTCTAAGTATGCAACCGATGTTATTGAGCGTGCTCGTCTCACTGATACTAAGACTGCTGATACTCCTCTTGAAACCAATGTTCGTTATTCACCTTCTGACGGTATCCCTTTACCTGATCCCAATCTGTATCGTACTATCGTTGGCAGTCTCGTCTATCTCACCATCACCCGTCCCGATATTGCTTATGCTGTTCATATTGTTAGTCAGTTTGTCTCTGCTCCGACTACCGTTCACTGGAGAGCTGTTGTTCGTATTCTGCGCTATCTTCGTGGTACTTGTTTTCAGAGTCTCTTATTTCCATCGACTTCTTCCTTGGAGCTCCGCGCTTACTCTGATGCTGATTGGGCTAGTAACCCAACTGATCGCAAGTCCACTACTGGTTTTTGTCTATTTTTGGGAGACTCACTTATCTCTTGGAAGAGTAAGAAGCAGAATGTGGTTTCTCGTTCTTCTACTGAAGCAGAGTATCGTGCTATGGCGTCTACCACTACTGAGATTGTGTGGTTGCGTTGGTTACTAGCGACATGGGTATTTCTCTTTCCTCTCCGACTCCTATGTATTGTGATAAAAAGAGTGCTATTTCGATTTCTCACAACTCTGTTCCATGAGCGCATCGTAAGCGTATTGAGATTGATTGTCACCGATTCGCCACCATCTTCACATGGCACTATTTCTTTACCTTTTGTTTCTTCATCGTTGCTTTTGTCGACTTTTCACAAAGTCACATCCCAGTTTTGTCGTTTTCGTTTCTTACTTGACAAACTCTCACGCTTATTGTTTGTAGCATCGTGAGTTTGAGGCGGATGTTAGAATATAATATATATGTAAGAATATAAAATATATATATTAGAATATTTGTTTACCTAATATAGATTAGGGTTTTCATCACTATAAAAACCCTATTGTAATTGTATTTTGATTATGCCGTTTTGCTTAATACAATTGGTTCTCTTTTTATTTCTTCACAAGATGAAGATGTTTTAATATCCTGAGGAAGCCAATGAATATTGGAATTCTACTTAGATTGAAATTATTGTAACGGCAGTCTCGATAATTCAAATATTGACAGGGGCTAATGTTACCTCTTAGTCTCGCAGGGCTGCCAAGATCCAACACGACAATGTGATCTATTTCATTATGACATTGGTTCCCCAAGAAGAGAGTCGGCCATATTCATCAACAAGCTCGTCTTGAACTTGAGAAGAGCTTCTCTCTCCCTATCTGAGCCCCGGATTCTAAAGTCTTTCACTCTAGATGAGTGTCCAAAAGCAGCTTTCAAGCTCACTAACAAATTTAGATGTAGAACAAACTTATCAGCAGAATCATTTTGATAACTAATTTGATATTAACTCATGCATCAATGGTAGAAAAAACAATTTGATTAAGCTAATCAAAAACCAATAATCAGATTGGTTTTTTTTAATTACATGAATGGTTTCAACATTAATAGATTAAGGAAGTGAAAGGCTTTAATAGAGAGAAAAAAGGAAAGAAAAAAAAAAGCAGTCCAACTGGAGATGGAAAAGGATTCAAAAATGAATTCAGATTGGATTGAACCTCTAATAAAGTTAACCGTTGTAACTCGAACAACTTTATTGCGTATTATTTAAAAATGATAAAATTAATGGATGAAAGAGGCAAGCTTTCATTCAATAGTCTTATAAAATGTAAATACAAATTAAGACTGGCTAGACACAATCAAAATACAAGCATAAGTTGTTGGATTTGGAACACAAAAGGGAACTTGTTTTATTATATAAACACTTGTACAATACTTTGGTTATGGAACACAACACACTCTTTTGTGATCTCACTCATCACTCATTACCTCTTTTCCACACTACACTCTTAGTATATTTATACTTGGTTACAATATATCTAGAAAGTTCTATAATGGAGGTTAGAAAATTCTAGTCCTAATAATGAAAGCACTCCCATTGTTCTATATCCTTCTTGATTTATATGGAACATTCTAGATCTTTCCTAATTTATATGGCACAAGGGAGAGTTCTAGATAAAGCAAAACAAAGAGAGAAATCTAGAACATTCAAATAGATTGGTGATAACCTTCAATTCTCCCATTTAGCACCAACTATTTGATTTAACTCTTTTCTTCTTATCATCTCAACATGTGTCCTTGTACTTATCTTTTGATGTATTGGGTCGCCTCCTTACCTTGTATACCCATTTACAGGATATGGGCTTTACTCTGTCAGGTATTGGCGTCAAGTCCCAAGTCTCATTTTGTTTTAGAGCCATCATCTCTTTTTCCATTACCTTTCTCCACTCCTTGTGTTGAATTGCCTATTCAAAGGTCTCTGGCTCTTTGGTACTTTCATATTCTTCTACCACTGCATTAGCATACTTGGGATTTGGCTTTCGTTGTCTAGTTGATTTTCTTAGTTGTGGTTAAGGACTCGTTGGTACCTCAACCTCTTCTTGTTGACTCGGTCTATTCTCTTCTGCTGTTGGTTGATGCACACCAGTTTGCCATGGACTTTGCGTTGTCCTCATAGGCTCTTCTCCATCGCTTGACTCCTGTGAATTTTCAATTTCCTCAGGGCCCTTTTGTACTTCTACGATTTTTTCTTGCAACTTATCTCCAATTTCTTTTGAATCTGGCAGTTCCACCCTCTGCGGTGTCCGCTTATACTCTGTTGTGTTTTGCAGTTTCTCCTTGTCGCCTGTCATGTGATTGGAACATCCTGAGTCGACAATCCAATCATTCTCATAATTCATTCGTCCAGGGACGACCACCACCAGTGCCGATTCTTCATCAAAGCTTGAACTACTTACCTCCTTATGAGTTTGCTCAGTTACTGTGAGTGACGCTTTTGCATCCCACTCTTCTTCACTAATATATTTTTCTTGTTCGTTGGAGGTTGCCATATTTCCTTCTGCTGGCTTTTTCCTAAATCGGCAATCTCTTGCGTAATGACCTCGTTTGCCACATACAAAGCAAGAGCCATTAGGTCGCCTATATCTATTGGACAACTGACCTCTCTCATCGCGATTTTCTTGAGCTCCCCTCGTTTGAGAACCTTCTATACGTTTTTCTTCTTTTGATTCTTTATTATTTTGTCGAGGGGATCGGCCTTTTCTTTTATAGCTAAACAATGCTTCATCTTCTTTCTTTAGTGAGACCCCTAGCATTTGCTTAGCCAACGCTTCTTGGTCGGCTAGCAAATTTTCTAGGTTGACCAATGAAGGTTGCTTTGGCCAACCTTGTATTGCGGCAATAAAGCCTCTAAATTCAGGTCTCAATCCATGTATGATTATTCTTCTCATCCTAGACTTTGAAATTTTACTTGGAGAATCTAACTCAGAGATTTCGCGACAGAGAGATTTTACCTTGTTGAAGTATTAATTTATCGTGAGTGATGGACTATAGCTCGTTCTCCAGAAGCTGCAACCTTAGATTATTTTTCTTTGAAAACAGAGCTGTAAATGTGTCCCATGCTTCCTTCGGCGTTTTTTTGTCCCTTATGTACTCCAATAATTCTTCATCAATTGTTGTCTTTATTGTAAACATGGCTTACCTGCTTTAATCTTCCACTTCTTCAGAGCCCCGGCATCCTCCGGCGGTGTCACTTCACTGCCGCCAACTACGTCCCACAAGTCTTGGCCTTGGAGATAAGACTCCATGCATGTCTGCCATGTGGTGTAGTTTTGGTTGTTGAGCTTCTTCACTCTGCCTATCACTTGTAGGTCGTCCATTGTGACTTGAATAACCTCCTTCTTACCAAGCAAGCTTTATTGAAGCTTCACAATCTTAATTTGTGCACGATCTACAGAAGCTCGAAAATAATCTACAATCGACTGCCTTGCTCTGGAAACACGTGGCCCTTAATCGACTTGCTCTGATACCACTAGTTGGATTTGGAACACAAAAGAGAACTTGTTTTATTACATAAACACTTGTACAATACTTTGGTTATGGAACACAACACACTCTTTTGTGATCTCACTCATCACTCATTACCTCTTTTCCACACTACACTCTTAGTATATTTATACTTGGTTACAATATATCTAGAAAGTTCTATAATGGAGGTTAGAAAATTCTAGTCCTAATAATGAAAGCACCCCCATTGTTCTATATCCTTCTTGATTTATATGGAACATTCTAGATCCTTCCTAATTTATATGGCACAAGGGAGAGTTCTAGATAAAGCAAAACAAAGAGAGAAATCTAGAACATTCAAATAGGTTGGTGATAACCTTCATAAGTTACATACTATAAATTTACAAAAATGCAAAATACTTACGTAGACGAGTTCTATTGTAAGCTATCTTTACATACAACCACCCCATTGCGTTACTCAACAACCCAAAAATGCGAACTTCCACGACTTTGTTGAGCAGTAAAGTCCCATATACTCCCCAAAATCCAACAATGAATCCAAGTGTCATAGCAATGTAAAATCCTCGAGTGATGAGTTTGTCCTCATGTTCTGTAGTTTCTATTCCATTTTTGTTTCCTTTGAACTTTGGATCTTGAGAGATTTCGTCTCCTGGACATTGTTTTGTAAGTGGAGGGCCACAAAGTCCTGAATTTCCCACGTATGCTGATGATTCAAAAGTTTGTAAATGAGCAATGAATGGAATTCTGCCCGACAGATTGTTATATGACAAATCCAACATTCCGAGCTGATCCAATTGGGAAAGGCTGACAGGAATACCACCAGAAAGATGGTTTCTTGATAAATCAAGAAAATCTAAGGACCTTAACTGTCCAATCTTCCGAGAAAGGGATCCACTTAGGTTGTTTCTTGAAAGATTCAACCCAACCAGAGTCACAAGACTTGTAATTTCAGTAGGAATTTCACCAACTAAAATATTGCTTGAAAGATCAATGAGTTTCACAAGTTTAAGACTCTTTATGTAGTCGTTCTCTTTTCCTTTCCATGTGACTTCTGCACCCTCAAAGTGATTGAATTGAATCTCAATATACGACTCAAACTCCACTTTCTGAACCATAGCGGTGAGATTGCTTAGGCAGTTGGGTATGGCACCAGAAATCTTGTTCAAAGAGATGTCTAGGACTTGTAAACAAGTTAAATCACACAAGTTCAGAGGAATTGTACCAAAGAACTGATTGGATCGAAGACTTAGAACGACCAACTCTGACAAACTATCTCTCACCCATGCAGGTATTTCACCAGACAACTTATTTTCAGAAAGATCAGCAAAACGTAAAGATGTACATTTCCTCAGTGATGCTGGGATTTCTCCACTAAAACTGTTATTTTGTAAATGTAAAGAAGAAATATTTTTTGGCAAAGGGATCTCTCCAGAGAAATTATTATGTGCCAAATTTAGAAATTTTAAGCTCGTCTGATTTACAAAACAATCTGAAAGTTGCCCTGACAAAAGATTATTGGAAAGATCAAGATAAGCCCAAGAACTAGCTTTACTACATAAATCGGTAATTGAGCCCCAAATTTTATTATTTGACAAGTCCAGTATTGAGCCGTTAAGCGGCAAACTTGGTAATAAACAATTAAAATGATTAAAGCTCAAATCTATGTAACTGATAGAGGAGAACTTTGAAGATAAATCAGGAAGGACACCATGAATGTTGTTATGTGATGCATTTAAACCGTATAATTTTGGAGTGAGATCCCAAAACCAATCAGGGAAGGGGTCTTGAATTTCAGTATTAGAGATTTCAAGAGAATATAATGTCTTCTGTGTTTGAAGCCATGTGGGGAAATGTGGCCCGAGTTTGCAATCGCTCAGCCCGAGATACAGGAGTTGAAAAGGAGGATTCCATCCAGAGCTCAAATTGAAAGTGTTGGAAAATCAGTTTTTGAAAATCAGTTTTTGGATTATTGAAGAATCCAATTTTCTTGGCATATTTAATTATAAGTTATTTATTGATATGAGCAAATTAGGATTCAATGATTATCTAGTAGTTGTTTGAAAATTGGAAACTTTAAAGCTATATTTATCACAATCTATTTATAAGTTTTAGTTATTCTAAAACTCTTGTTCCTTATCTCGTTAATAAGTGATTGAATAAATTGCATGTTTAAGTTTTCTAATTGAACTAGGTTTCTAAGTAGATAAGAGATTACAATATTATCTTTTATTTATCTACTTAAATGAAAATAAATATCTAGATTTGTTTTCATATTCTTGTGATTTATCTCACCTTATCTTGTATAAAGTTTATTTAAACTTAAAGACTTATTGTGTCTTATCCATATATAAGATAAATATTAAGTCATTAAGTTTAGACAAACTTCTTGTACTATAAATAAGACAGGTGGTATTCCAAGAAGCTTATGGACTTTGAAAGCAAAGATACTCAAGCATCAAAGAGCAAATCATTTATGAGTTGAGAGTTCAAAGAAATATTCAAAAGTCCTAGCCCGATCAAAATTCTATTTTTGAGAACGGTTCTGAGAAACTGAGCGTTAAAGAAATCCATTGTGAGAGAGAACGGCATTTCGGCGGCAAGATAAGGACTGGGTCCTTATTCCGATTTGTGGAATCAATCCGGGACACTCGTGGAATGGACCAAGATCAAGACCAAGTACTTGATCGCATTCTCGGACTAGTTGAAGAAAATATAAACAGTGGAAGTTTTATCATTATTCTTAACTAAGTTTTACTTTTGTAAATTGGTTGATAAAGTTTTAGATTAGGTCTAAAATTGTAATTTCCAAAAGTTGAGACGTGTGTAACCTGTTCTGAAATAGTGGATTTATTTACCCGTGGCATGGGAGCCCGTGGATGTTTTCCTTAGGGGTTTACCACGCTATATCTGGTGTTAATTAATGTTTTAATCGCCTTATATAATAACTGTCTCGAAACTGCCAAGACGTTCAGTGAAATGTTCTGACGTTCAACAAACTTTCATCAATATCAGAACATTAAAGTGAACGTTGTGTTATTGAAAAAAAATATTTACAGTCTTTCAGTAACAACCTATTCAACCCCCCTTCTAGGTTGATTGTTATCTAGATTTAAAACTAACAATTGGTATCAGAGCGGGTTCACTTCTAGAAAGTGAGATCCTATGAATCTAGGTATGGACATTGGTTCTTTTCGACCACCAATCTTGGATGGAACGAACTATAATTATTGGAAAATCCGTATGACTGTTTACATTCAAGCTTTAGATGAAAAATCATGGCATTCTATCATTAGAGGATATAGTCCTCCCACTATTATTGAAAATGATATTAAAATAGAAAAACCATGTGAACAATGGGTTATTACTGATTTCAATAATGCTAGTTGGAATAGCAAAGCCTTGAATGCTATATTTTGTTTTGTTGATGCTAATCAATTCAGACTAATATCTAATTGCAGGATAGCAAAGGAAGCTTGGGAGATCCTACAAATCGCATATGAAGGAACTTCCAAGGTGAAATCATGTAAACTACAAATGCTCACCACGTAATTTGAAAACCTACGCATGAAGAACAATGAAGTATTTAAAGATTTTTATGCTCGATCGTGTGACATATCAAATCAAGCACATTTCCTTGGAGAAAATATTCGGAATCAAAGTTGGTCAGAAAGGTCCTGCGGTCTTTACCAAATAGGTTTCACTCCAAGGTGACCGCAATTGAAGAAAGCAAGGACATAGACGAGATCAAAATTGAAGAGTTGGTTGGGTCATTAATGACTTATGAACTAAATCTCAATACAAGAAAGAAAGAAAAAGATACAGGCATAGCATCTCGGGTTGAGGAAGAAAAAGATGAATGTGATGAGAATGATTCAGACATTGATATTGCCCTAGTAACCAAACAGTTTGACAAATTCTTGAAACGGGCTCAAAATCTCAAATCAACTAAAAATCAGGGATCATTCAGAAATAAATATCCTAACCAAGATAGACAGAATCAGTCAAATCTTCCAAGGAGAACAGAAAATCGTATCCAGTGCCATACATGTGAAGGATATGGTCACATTGCCTCTGAATGTGCTAACAATAAAAAGAAAACTTTTGGTAAAAAGGCCATGAATGTAACTTGGAGCGAGGACGAAGAATCAACCGATGATCAATCAGGAGATGGGAAGTTTCTAATACTCAAGATATTTCATTTACAGCATGCTCTATTTCTGATTCTGAATTATCTGATCTTTTTCATGAACGCTCGACATAGAACCGAAAGTTGGGCCGATGACATTAGGGTCAACCTAAAGGCTTTGACTCATCGTGTCCACTAAAGAAAAAATATCTCCAATGATAAAATAACTCATTTCAAATATTGTTGGCTAATAAAAATAAACAATTGTGTGATTTGCGGAAGAATTGAAACAAAGTAAGGAAGCAAACAAACAATTGACCATTGGAGCTTTCCGATCGAACGAGGTCTTTGAGCTATGGAAGAACCACCAATATCGGACATGGTTTAGGATATACTCAAAGATAGAGAAGATAAGGAAGCAAAGAAAATCACGTTTGTCAAAGGAATAACGAAACATGTTTTGATGTTCCGTATAACGCTCGATGTCCACTAAATCTGTAATCAACGATCAGATGTTGAAAGAATCAGGAATTACAGAAACTGCTGACAAGGTAACCAAAGGTGAATCTAAAGGTAACATACACTCTTCTCCTGCTTGTCCAACATGTGGTAAGATAGACCAAAATCGTGTTAACCTCTCAAATTATTCACCTAAGTACTTAAAGCACAAGAAAACTATTTGTAGAACGAGCACGAACTTGAAAAACCTCTTACTAAATAAAAGAAGTCGGACTAAAATCCGACAAATATGGTTGAAGAAAACAGACTTGAACTGTCATGTTTTGAATAGGGTTACCATTAGGACAGACACATCTCAAAGACCATATGAAATTTGGAAAGGTAGAAAATCTAACCTTAAGTATTTTCACACTTTTGGTAGCAAATGTTATATCCTAAATGATCGTGAACAAATAGGAAAAATGGACCCTAAAAGTGATGAAGGGGTATTTTTGGGATATTCTGAAAATAGTCGGGCTTACCGGGTCTACAACATACGTACTCAAAACATAATTGAATCAGTTAATGTTGTAGTGGACGATACTAATAACTTTGCTGAGTATTCACAGGAACAAGTAACAAAAACAAAGATAGAAAAATCTGAGGCAGCAGACGAACATCAGAATGTTGGAGAAAACACTAATGGAAGTCGGAACATTCCTGGAGATGCTACCAAAACTGATGCAACAAAGCAGTCAGATCAAAATGATGTTACAACTGATATCACACACACTCTTGGAGAACAAAGCACCCAAGGAGATCCACCTACATGGATACAAAAAGCACACCCCACATCTAATGCCATTAGAAATTGGGATAATGGTATGGTGACTCAAAGGCGAGCTACAAATGAGATAAGTCGTGTATGTTATATTTCTCATGTTGAACCTAAAAATGTGAAAGAAGCTTTAGAAGATGAATCATGGGTATTAGCCATGCAAGATGAACTTAACCAATTTGAAAGAAATAAGGTTTGGAATTTAGTCCCTCGACCAAAAGATGCAAATGTAATAGGAACTAAGTGGGTTTATAAAAACAAATCTGACGAACATGGAACTATACTTAGGAACAAAGCCCGCTTAGTAGCCCAGGGATATAGTCAAATTGAAGGATTAGACTTTGAAGAAACATTTGCTCCTGTTGCTAGATTAGAGTCTATAAGACTTTTACTTGCTATTGCTTGCCAAATGAAATTTAAACTATTTCAAATGGATGTCAAAAGTGCGTTCTTAAATGGCTATCTCAATGAGGAAGTTTATGTTGAACAACCTAAAGGTTTTGTAGATCCCCATTTTTCAAACCATGTGTATAAACTTGAAAAAGCTCTTTATAGTTTAAAACAAGCTCCACGAGCTTGGTATGAACGCTCTAACTACCTATCTTATTGAAAAGGGGTACAAGAGAGGGGAGTTGATGTAACTCTTTTATCAAACACTTAAATGTTGGTATAATTGTTGCTCAAATCTCGTCGATGATATTATTTTTTGGCTCAACCTCGGAAAAACAATATATTGATCTCATAAACTTAATGAAAAGGAATTTGAGATGAGCATGGTAAGAGAACTAACATTTTTCTTTCTGCGCAGTTTAAGCAAATAGGCAATGATATTTTCATATCTCAATCAAAATATGCAAAAAATCTTATCAAAAAATTTGGTCTTGATAACTCCAAACCAATGAGAACACCTATGGCCACAAATCTAAAAATCACCAAAGATGAAAATGGTACGATGTTGATTCTAGTCTCTATCGCAAAGATGATTGGAAGCTTATTATATTTGACGCTAGTCGACTTCGATATTGCTTTTAGTGTAGGAGTTTGTGCTAGATATCAAGCAAAACCAAAAGAGTCACATGTGGTCATTGTAAAAGAATAATTCGATATGTTCATGCCAATCGTTGATTATGGTTTGCTTTACTCAAGTGATACTAACTCTCATTTAGTTGGTTTTAGTGATGCTTGTTGGGTGTGTAATATTGATGATAAGAAAAGTACCACGAGAGGATGCTTCTATCTCGAAAACAATCTCGTAGCTTGGCTTAGTAGAAAATGCAATTCCATCTCACTATCTACAACAAGGCGAATACATCGCAATGCAGCGGTTGTTGTACACAATTAATATGGATGAAGCAAATGTTGGAGGATTACGGTATCAAACAAAACTTTATCACTATGTTTTGCGATAATACTAGTGCCATAAGTTTATCAAAAATTCCTGTTCAACATTCAAGAACAAAACACATTGATATTAGGCATCATTTCATTAGAGATCTCGTAGAGAGTAAAATCATCACAATCGAACACATACAGACTGAAAATCAACTAGCTGACTTATTTACTAAAGCTCTGGATACTAATAGATTCGAAAATCTAAGAAAAGCTTTAGGGATATGTATCATTGTCTAAATGTGTTGTCCTTGTTTATATATATATATATATATATATAAAGGGAGTATTTTATATATATTTGCACATACTCATGAGTTAATTATGCAAGAAATACTGATTTTCCAATGTGTTATTGCCTCTATCATACAATTTGATGATATAATTTGAATCTCGTATATTCATCTCTTGTTTATGCACTTTATAGATGTCGAAATTGGGTTGATAATTTCCTGACAAATTATGTATTCTACCCTCTGATTTACTGACTAAATATGGATTGAAGACCTATGGTCAGTATCTATGTCTTTCGGCTCCATAATATTCTGTCCTGTTAAACAAGCTGGTATATTTGAAGGAGGGCTACCTTTCTCTGGATGATGAGAAGCCATCCTTGATAACATAAAATAAATCATGAGAAAAGGGTCACACTGCTTGAAAGTGTGAAAGTCACTTCTATATACTTAATCAAGCTATGGAAACACAAAATAAATGTGTAAATTCTTCAAATAAAAAAAAAAAAAAAAAAGCGAGTTGAAATAAAATATATATATATATATATATATATATATATATATATATATATATATTCACTTACGCAAATGTGTCAAATATTTTTTTAAAAAGGACAATTAAAGATGATGGTCGGTTTGAAACTCTAGTCTATAAAAGGTTATGTGATTTAGAGGTGGTGCCGATTTGTCTCGATATTATTGATCTTATTTTGATTATTTATTCACACACTACACTCTTTTTCATGATTAATATATGAGATTTTGAACTATATTAACAATTTTCTATGATCAGGACTGACCAGAAAGATGATTGGGATTTCTTCACAGTTGCTCATGATTTTTGCATTTATATTTTAAAAAAAAAAACATTTTTTTTATTTATTGCTTTATTTATTTATCTATTGTGCATTCAAATTGTTTTAGAATTAGAAGTTTTTTAAAAAAGGTGTCCATTCTTAAAAAGAGTCCTTACATGCTTTTCTCTATCAAACAGGGCCTTAAAACCTTCATCTTCCTCTTTATTTAAAACCCTAAACCCTAAATTTCTCTTGTGTCAATTCCTTGATTTCGTTTGATATAACTTGATTTTGCAAAAGTGTTTAGAAAATAATCAATGGCAAGGTCAAAAACCACCACTCACCACCCGAGATCGCCAGTAGCCGTCGTGGCGCCGCCTTCTCATCGTCCCGCATTGTTCCTCCTAAGGCCCACACCATCGCCGGCACCAGTGGTTTCAACTCCACCGTCTGCACCACCGGTATTGCCACCTTCACTTGCTCCATCTTCTTCGTCTCCTCAACCAACAGCCGCCCGCCCAGCAGCCTCCCTCCACCGCCGCCATTCCCACGCCAGTCACAAGTCAGGGGGAGCTTGATGAGGACACGGGTTCTGAAAATGGAACTGGGTCTCAATCTGGTAGTGAGTCTGAAGACCGCTCAGGGGAGTCTCCACGGACTGGGAATCTTGAAGAAGAACAACAGAAATCGGGCTCAGATTTTGCAGATGAAAATGTAGAAGAAGAAGAAGAGTCCTCGAATGAGGAAGATGATCACTTAAGTGCTGAAGAATCTGTCCCTGTCAGACTCTCCCGCGCACAGAAAGGAAAACAGAAAATTGATGAACGTTCGAACGTTGGTGATATTCCAACTGAACATCAGAATGTTGGGCACCCATCCTCCGATGTTCCAACTTCAAATGACTCATCCTCATTTGTTCGAACAAAGTTTGCTCCGTAAAGGTAACCACGTCTTCACCCTCTCGAATTACAAATTTGGAACTCTTGATGCACAGACTCAATTTCACAAATTTATTTCAAATCGGGATTTTGTGATGGAATTTAATGTCAAAGAGGATGTCCTTAGAAAAGCTGATCTTGTTGAATTAATTGAGCATTAGGGGATACAAAAATTGTTGGGTTGGACCGGGGAGACCTTGTGAAACATTGATCAAAGAATTCTTGGCTAATATTTCTCGACAGATTAAGCGGTAGGGTAATAATTTTAGGTGGTCGATTAATGTTGGGGTCGGCTAGTACCTTTAGTCCTTCCAATCTTCGTCGTTGGCTTGGATTATCACCCATATCTCGAAGGAATGGATGATGAATTTGAAGCGACCAACGATACTTTGGCCTTAGAACTCACCGGAAATCCTTGGCCTCACGGGTAAAATGACCGCCGCATTGCTTACATCTAAGTATAAGTTGCTTCACAAAATTGCCTTGCACAACATTGATCCAATTCAAATAGGTCGACATTGGGATGGATAAGGTTGAGTTATTGTACAAACCGGGCACCCTCACCCGCTAGATATTGCTTCAATTTTTTTGACAAAATTGTGTTCATGGCGACCCGTCAAGCACACTCGAGATGTTGCCCTTTCCTGGTTTACTTCATGCCTATCTCCAAAGCATCACAATGTTCCTATACTTCCGGGTGACACTTTCACTTCACAAATTCCGGTTCTTCGTCCTTCAAAGAAAGTCACTAAGAGACCGACGCCTCCCAAAGGCCAACCATTTCAAGATCATACCGCTTCTTGAAACTCGGTGAGGGACTTAACCTCTTTGGTCAATACACTATCTCGATAATTTTGAGCGTCCATCACAGATTCATAAGGGCCTTACTTGTGGCCTTGGGCGAGCGGATCGAACTCCTATACCGTAGGAATATCAAGATGTCGCCATGAATCCTCAAAACCACGATGTTGGCTCGATGGAACTCAACATCCCGACGCCGGTCCCGAGCATTCTCCACGTCTTCGACCTTGATGCCGGCATATCTCCACATCCGGATGCTACTCCTTTGCCTTCGTCCTCCAAGCGCAAGACGAGAACCCATCGGGTGGTTCAAAAAGAGGACCCATAAGAGCACTTCATAGAGTGTTTTGTGGTTGGGTATTTTCTCCTTAATTTAGTATTTTGCTTTCGGACACTTCGTTAATTTAGTTTTTCTCTCCCTTTCGTTTTTGCTTTGCCCCTCTTTCTTACAAAAAGGGGGAGTAGCTTAGTTGTTTGCTGCTTTTGCCGGTATTTAGAAATTGCTTTAAACTTTTGCTTAATTAGGAATTACTTTTGCTTGGTAATTAGGAATTGCTTTAAATTAAATTGCATGTTTAAATTTGCATATGGTCTTGAATCCAATTTGCCTACGTGCTCACCTCAAAAACAACTTGATATAAGTTTTGTAATTAAGAGATGCCAAAGGGGGAGATTGTTGGAAAATCAGTTTTTGAAAATCAGTTTTTGGATTATTGAAGAATCCAATTTTCTTGGCATATTTAATTATAAGTTATTTATTGATATGAGCAAATTAGGATTCAATGATTATCTAGTAGTTGTTTGAAAATTGGAAACTTTAAAGCTATATTTATCACAATCTATTTATAAGTTTTAGTTATTCTAAAACTCTTGTTCCTTATCTGTTAAT
This sequence comes from Forsythia suspensa, assembly GCA_023638005.1. Lineage (NCBI taxonomy): Eukaryota > Viridiplantae > Streptophyta > Magnoliopsida > Lamiales > Oleaceae > Forsythia > Forsythia suspensa. The sequence continues at coordinate 51,840,634 of CM042666.1, forward strand.
AAGTGATTGAATAAATTGCATGTTTAAGTTTTCTAATTGAACTAGGTTTCTAAGTAGATAAGAGATTACAATATTATCTTTTTATTTATCTACTTAAATGAAAATAAATATCTAGATTTGTTTTCATATTCTTGTGATTTATCTCACCTTATCTTGTATAAAGTTTATTTAAACTTAAAGACTTATTGTGTCTTATCCATATATAAGATAAATATTAAGTCATTAAGTTTAGACAAGCTTCTTGTACTATAAATAAGACAGGTGGTATTCCAAGAAGCTTATGGACTTTGAAAGCAAAGATACTCAAGCATCAAAGAGCAAATCATTTATGAGTTGAGAGTTCAAAGAAATATTCAAAAGTCCTAGCCCGATCAAAATTCTATTTTGAGAACTGTTCGAGAAACCGAGCGTTAAAGAAATCCATTGTGAGAGAAGACGGCATTTCGGCGGCAAGATAAGGACTGGGTCCTTATTTCGATTTGTGGAATCAATCCGGGGACACTTGTGGAATGGACCAAGATCAAGACCGAAGTACTTGACTGCATTCCTGGACTAGTTGAAGAAAATATAAAACAGGGAAGTTTTATCATTATTCTTAACTAAGTTTTACTTTTGTAAATTGTCGATAAAGTTTTAGATTAGGTCTAAAATTGTAATTTCCAAAAGTTGAGACGCGTAACCTGTAACTCGAAATAGTGGATTTATTTACCCGTGGCATGGGGGCCCGTGGATGTTTCCCTTAGGGGTTTACCACGCTATATCTGGTGTTAATTAATGTTTTAATCGCCTTATATAATAACTGTCTCGAAACTGCCAAGACGTTCAGTGAAATGTTCTGACGTTCAACAAACTTTTATCAATATCAGAACATTAAAGTGAACGTTGTGTTATTGAAAAAAAATATTTACAGTCTTTCAGTAACAACCTATTCAACCCCCCTTCTAGGTTGATTGTTATCTAGATTTAAAACTAACAGAAAGATATATTTAAGTTGGAATACAAGGACAAATAGTATAAACTGGAGAGACTAAAGAAATGGACTTCTGTGATTACACCTTCGAAACGATTTGAACCAAGATCCAAATACTCAAGTTTGGAGAGGCTTCCAATTCTTTCGGTTAGAGTCCCATTGAACAAATTGTTGCGAACATGTATGGCTTTCAATGAGGAAAGGGACAAAAGAACATATATTGTCCCGGTAAGTTGGTTATTGGATAAAGATAAAGTCATTAAACTACTCAGATTCCCAAAGGATGAAGGAATCCCACCTCCAAGCTGATTTTTATGTAGATGAAGATACCTAAGTGGCGCTATGTTCCCAATGGCATTAGGAATAGGACCTTGTAAATTGTTGTTGTCGATTTCAAGGTAACTGAGACTGCTGCTGAAGTTAAACAACCAAGGGAATACCGAAGAAGATGTGAGATTATTTCTTGCGAGAGAAAGGTAAGAAAGAAAATTAGAAGCATTGATCATGGATGGTAGGGGATCAACGACCTGAGGTAAGTGACAGAATTTCATGTCTAAAAGTTGGATACGAGTTAGTTTACTCATTGTTGGTAACCAATCGGTTGCAAATGTGAGGTTAACAGAACTCAGGTCAAGGTAGCTCAATAAAGGAAGTCGAGAAAGCCAATCAAGGTTTCTGCTTGTTAACATTGGATTATAGGAGACACTAAGAAATTGCAATTCAGAAAGGTTGCCAAGATGATGCGGAATTTGCCCTCTTAAATTAGATGAGGACAGATCAAGGTGTTGTAATCTGCCAAGGGAGCCAATGAAATTGGGAATTCGACTACCATTGAAGTCATTAATGCTGAGATCTAAATAATTCAAATGGCTTAGTTCAAGCAACCATGGGCTGATGTTACCTCTTAGAGGAGCAGTACTAGCATATATATAGTAGTAGTCTGATGGGCCATGAAGATCCAGCACAATAACATGATTAGTCTGGTTATGGCAAATGACACCTTTCCACGTGCAACAATCCTTTTTATCTTCATGGCTTCCCCAAGAGGAGAGGCGGCCATATTCATCAACAAGATCGTCTTTGAACTTGAGAAGAGCTTCTCTCTCCCTTTCTATGCACCTGATTCTACCATACTTGGCATGTGAATAGTGTCCATGAGCAGCTCTAAAGCTTAGTAACATTACAATAACTAACAAATGGATATGTTGAAATAACATTTCACCAATCATCATTTTGAGAAGCAGTGTGAACTCAATTAAATTTTCTTGTGCGATTTTTCAACATTTAAGCAACACTATTTATAAACTTTGTGCAGTATTATTCAGAAAATTCGTCCAATCAGCAATAATGCACCGGAAAAAATTTATGACGTGTTCTAAAGTTTTCCAAAAAAAAAAAAAAAAAGACTTGACTTCCTGTATAGTTCTTGTTTTTTCAAGAAAGACTTGACTTCCCTGTATAGTTCTTTTCTTTTTTTTTTTTCAAGAAAGATTCTGTGTGTTAATAAGCATACTGCTACATTTAACTTTCCGGCCATCTAAGTACAATGACTGGTCTGATAACTTGGCAACATGAAAATCAATATGTTAGACTAGTAAAATCGTCGAGTTTCAATCTTCATATTTCTTTCTTTACAGATTTAAGTGAATTCCGGCAAGAGGTTATGATCACTTGCTGGAAAATTCTTGCACGATTTAAGCAAGTATATGTTCATATTCAGCTTAAAATTTTAGATGAGATGATTCAACAGCACACAAAAGTTTTAGAGTCTCGTCTCTCAATAGAAAAATTGTACACGAGTCAAGTATTGAATGAAAAAATGAATCCGACTTGCATGTGAGGGGATCATTTGAAGACTAAATTCAAGTATATAAATGTGAACCCTTTCTAAAAATTTCGAATATGTAGAATCAACACTACGCAAAGCAATACGCCCCACAAAGAAAGTAAAGAACTATAAAGAAGAATATAGTATTTCCATATGTTAAGAAAAGACAAAAAGACTGGAGGAAAAGAAAGGAAATATGAGTAGAAAATAATAGATAAATCTTTTCAATCAATTTTCTTAAGGAACACAAGGTCTACCATACAAGACTTTGAGTTTGTTATTCTTGTTTTCTTTCAATTATTTCAGTTTTCAAATATCTTCTTTGCAGAAAATAAAAATAAAAAATCTTATCTACTTTGTGTGCTTCAAACCTTGTGAGTCTCCATATAAACCAGCTTTTCTTTATATTTGAATTAATATATGAATTATGTTAATCTATTGTTATTAGAATTTCATTGTGTTAATTATATATTCTAACAGTTCTAAACAGGATTAGTGTATTGAAACTTGCAGTTTCAGCATAACGTGTAATGTAATATCCGTGATCCTTGCACGAAAACTTTTAAAATACTAGCGTTTACGTTTCGAAAATGCTCAAAAACGTTTTCAAAACTCAAAAAAATAAATAAATAAAATTCCTATTTCTTTTTATTTCGACCAACATACTCGGAAACTTTGATTAGAAATTGATGATTGTTGATTTTCTCCTCCTCCAGAAACACGGCGGCGGCGACGGTGGTGGAGATCTCGCAAAAGGTGGCGGGGCTTTTTCCCCGTGGCCACTCCGGTGTGATAATCGGTATGTGATTAGAATACTTGTGCTAAATAAAGATATAGAATGTATTAGAGTTGTGTGTTGTCCTTTTACCGGGGGTTGGTCTCCTATTTATAGGAATGACTCAACGATGTAACCTTCAACGGTTATTAATTGTGGGTGCCTTTTCATCTTCCCTCTTTATGAGGAATTAATTAGGGACGTTTCACCTCTCTCAACTGCTGGTGTTTCATATTCCCAACGGACGATGGTAGCTTCCGTTTTATAGATCACCTGTCTAATTGGTTAGATGGCAGACAGGTTATGGTTGTCTGCTTGCTGGAGGCGGGCATATGAGAATAGCCAGGCGGGCGAACCGATAAGGCGGGCGGACCGACAAGGCGGGCAGGTGCTTCAGGCAGGCGTCCCAAGGGGAGCAGCAGTCATTTAGCAAAGTGTGTTTATATTTATCATCATAAGCCCCTCTACTTCCCATAGACTACTTTTCATAAACTGTTGTCAATGGGAAGTAGAAATATCTCATCGCACCGCTATTTTCTAACTTTTTCAGATAGAAGCTAATCGCTTTAATTTTTAAACATATGCTCATCGCTTTGTTTTTTGGACAGGGGCTCATCGCCCTAATTTTTAAACATAGGCTCATCGCCTTGATTTTTAAACATAGGCTCATCGCCAACATGTTTGGATAGGGGCTCGTCGCCTTGATTTTTGGACAGAGGCTCATCGCCCTAATTTTTAAACATATGCTCATCGCTTTGTTTTTTGGACAGGGGCTCATCGCCTAATTTTTTAAACATAGGCTCATCGCCTTGATTTTTAAACATAGGCTCATCGCCAACATGTTTGGATAGGGGCTCGTCGCCTTGATTTTTGGACAGAGGCTCATCGCCCTAATTTTTAAACATAGGCTTATCGCCTTGATTTTTAAACATAGGCTCATCGCCTTGTTTTCTGGACAGGGGCTCATCGCCCTAATTTTTAAACATAGGCTCATCGCCTTGATTTTTAAACATAGGCTCATCGCCAACATGTTTGGATAGGGGCTCATCGCCAACATTTTTGGACGAGCTCATCGCCTGCTTCTCCCGACATAGGCAATGAACTTGGCCTTGTTTACGCCTTATAAGCCCCTCTACTCTCCATAGACTACTTTTCATAAACCGCTTTGTCAATGGGGAGTAGAAATACGTGTCACCTCCAAAAAAAAAAAAAATTTTTTTTTTTTTTTTTTTTTTTTTAGTTTGGGGCGAGGTCACCTCACTGGGCGAGGTCGCCCACTGCAGTGACCTCTCAAAAAAAAAAAATTTTTTTTTTTTTTTTTTTTTTTATGAGAGGAGGTCACCTCTCACGGTCGAGGTCGCCCGCCCTTTGGGCGAGGTCGCCTCGCCCGCCTGTGACCTCTGACCTCTCTCATTTTTTTTTTTTTTTTTTTTTTTTTTTAAGATGAGAGGAGGTCACATTGTCTTATCTTGGGTGTGCTTGCCTCTATTATCTTGAGGTTTGAACTCACCTGGAATATTTCTTTTGTTAGACTCAGGCTCACTTCGATTTTTCATACCTTTTGTAATGAGATATGCTTCTTCAGCATCCACATACTTTTCTCCTCTCCTGAGTAACTCATGCATAGTACTTGGCGGGTTTTTGGAGAGTGACATCTTAAAATGACGATTTCGAGTTCCACTCATCATGGCAGTGACTACATTAGACATCTGTAGTTCTTTGATTCCTAAGCGCGCTCTATTGAACCCGGCGGTGAAATCTTCACCGTTCATCCTTGCCTGTGCCAATTGCATCGATCGATAGCGTTTTCTTAACACGTTTGTCTTGCGCAAAGTGTGTAGTAAATTTTTAGAAAACTCGTCAAATGTACGGATTGATTTTGGGGAAGGGTGGCCACCCGGGCCCTCGGCCTCCCGCCTAGCGTCGGTGGGAAAGCCCTACACATAATTGCATCGGGGTGGCTTGTAACCTCATCAAGTCAACAAAAGACTGAGGTGATCGACAGGGATCGGAGGACCCGTCGTATTTCTCCATCTTTGGTCATTTGAAGTCTCTTGGCAAGGGGCCGCCATTATTTCTAGGGAAAAGGGTCTTCTTCCAACACCATGGATTGTTGCCTATTACTTTTGTTGGACAAAGCCTCGGCTATTTTGCGATCCATCAATTCTTCTAATCTCTGCTTCCCAACTTAATATTGGTGTCTCAACCGGTAGAGGTGTGGGCATCCATGATGGTTGCCCCAAGATAGATTTGGGCGGATGTCGGTGAATAGAAGTGGGGTGCGGAAGGTGGAGCTAAAGAAATGGAGCTTCGCAATGAGCTGCTGTTGGCGATGTTTCTATTGCGAAATTTAGGAATATGGGGAGGAGCCCACAGCGGTAATGGCCCTATCGGTGGAGGGCTAAGACCACAGGCGAGCCCCGTAGTGAAGATCCTACCGCGGGAGGTTGGGACCACATGGTAGATGAGAAACCGCAGCTGCGTTCGATCTTGGAGCGGAGCCGTTAAGACCGTCACTTGAGCTTGTAGTGCCGCGAGTTGAGCGGCGAGACAAACTCTTGTTGTGGGTGATTAGTGGCGGCGTTGGACTCGGTGCCTACATCCCGACGGGCCGGTGGAGCGCTTATATTCCTAGCTCTTACGGTTCGAGCCATAGCTTCTTGTGCGCTTTCCATGCATTTCGCCGCCAATTGATGATTGTTGATTTTCTCCTCCTCCTCAGACACGGCGGCGGCGACAGTGGTGGAGATCTCGCAAAAGGTGGCGGGGCTTTTTCCCCGTGGCCACTCCGGTGTGATAATCGAGATGTGATTAGAATACTTGTGCTAAATAGCGATATAGAATGTATTAGAGTTGTGTGTTGTCCTTTTACACGGGGGTTGGTCTCCTATTTATAGGAATGACTCAACGATGTAACCTTCAACGGTTATTAATTGTGGGTGCCTTTTCATCTTCCCTCTTTATGAGGAATTAATTAGGGACGTTTCACCTCTCTCAACTGCCGGTGTTTTTCATATTCCCAACAGACGATGGTAGCTTCCGTTTTATAGATCACCGTCTAATTGGTTAGATGGCGGAGCGGTTATGGTTGTCTCGCTTCTTCGGAGGCGGGCATATGAGAATAGCCAAAGCGGGCGAACCGATAAGCAAGGGCGGACCGACAAAGGCGGGCGGGTGCTTGAGCAAAGGCGTCCCAAGGGAGCAAAGCGATCATTTAGCAAAAGTATGTTTATATTTATCATCGAAATATACTTCATTGTGGGTTTTGTTAGGGAGCTTCAACTAAAAGTTAACTTAATTGCAATACTACAAAATATTATGTAAATGAATAGAAATGGTAATAGCAATGTGAAATTCCATTTTTAAAAAGAACAAATTGAATAACTTTTAATGAAGCATTTCGTGTCCTAATATTTTAAAAAATAATCTAACTGTATTGCCATTTTGGCACGTAATATTTTGTTTGGACATGTATATATACATGCAACATCCATAGTAATCATGTCAGGTGCATGAGGGAAGAGATGTTTCAAAACGGAAAAACAATGGTTAGCACTTAGCATATAAATATAGTAGGTAGTAGCAGTAGTTAATGGTAGTCAGAAATTAAGCCTTATAATTGTGAATATCATGGGTTTACAAGGTAACAAGTTAGTAGCAAGCATGATCGTAGTTGTATTAGTAGCGATATCGTGCTGGCGCGTGTTTGGGGATGGGAACGGGGACGGGGCATTAATCGTGTACGGAAAGATTCAGCCTCAGCCTCAGCCTAATGCTCGCCAAACGTGCAATGCCTGGCGAGTTGTGGAAGTGAAGTATTGGCTTGCTGCATTGAGTGTTTCATGAAAGATGCAATACCCTGCTTTATAGATTGTGGCATAACTAACATTGGTTGCATGGGCGACTGCATCGGAAAAAAGCTCCCTCCCCCCATCGACAGCTGAAAAACCTGCTAATAACAATATTTGTCGATCGGGATCTTTAAAAGACTTTATAAAGCTTTCGCCTCATATACATAATTATATGTTTTAGATTGTTGTAACATTTTTCCTACTTTATATTGGAATACTTCAAGATCAAGTTGTATTAATATGGCTATTAAATAAGAGTAGTAATTCAAGAATGTTGGGCATCTTTAACAAATGATTTTCCATCAAGAGTTACTAATGTATTATTCAGCAGTAAAAATCCGAAAACGAACCCAAAGTGCGATACTAATGTAATATCCTAGAGTTATAAGATTGTCGTCGTCCTCTCGATCTTGAGAAAGATTGGCAGGAATCTCACCGGAAAGGTGGTTTCTTGATAAATCGAGAAAATTTAAAGACTTCAATTGTCCAATATTTGAAAGAATGTTTGTTGAAAGATTCAACCCAACCAGACTCACAAGATTTGTAATTTCACCTTGTAAATTATTGCTACAGAGATCAATAACTTTGACAAGATTAAGACATGTTCAAAAGTTGTCCTGACAGTAGCTTTTTTGTTTGTCGTAAATTCTGTGTGTGTCCTAAGCAACGTTCGGAAAAATGTGGTCCTAGTTTGCAATTCCCCCACCAATACATCTATCTTGACTGAATTGAAATTGAAAGAGATACCATTTGTGACGGAGGTCAATGTGAAAGAAATGTGTGTTTTTGACACGGCTTTTTTAAAGTTCAAAAGTTTTTTTTTGGAGAGCAAAAATATTTTTTATTATATGTTTGGTTAAAGTCAATAAGTGTTTATTGACAATGAGCTCAATTTTTTAGCGTTTTTTTAAAAAAAAAAATTAAATTTAACTTTTACGGAAAATTCATTCTACATTTAATGCAAATTTTAAATTAATATATTCAATTTTTCTTTCACATCAAAGGAAAAAATAAACTTTCTAAATCCTAATATTATTAATTAATTTTGAGAGGGTTTATAAAATATTTTAATAATAATTTTTGCCATTATTTATCATTTTATTTTGTTATTAGCATTACTTTATTTAACAAATATAGAAAGTTATAGCAAATGCCTGTTTGCAGATATTACTTTTTAAATATGGCAGGTTTTTATAACAACTTCAAAAAATGGTCATTGTGGACAAAAATACCCTTAAAGCATTACAAAATTTCCTGCATGTCTCATTCAAATATAGTCAAACGTAATTCAAAATCAGACTACAATTGCACACTTAAAAATTGAAAGTGAAGCTTTTCTACCGCCTCGCACCACTGCTAGCTACCACTCAACCCAACCCAATATTTTTAATAGATTAATTTGGGTTATAAAAGAACAAAAATTTAATAAGTTTTGTGCTATATTAATTTGAGTTGTTTTTAAATTTGAAAATATATTGAATATAATTGCTCAAAAATTGTTGGAAGGTATTGGGTTCATTGATTAATATTTGATTGAAGAAGAAGAAAGTGGAAACGAAATGAAAAAGCAAACGAAAAAGGTGGGTTGAGCTGCTGTCGAAAAACAAATTAACTGTTGAACAAACAATTTAGTAATTTTTTTTTTAATCAATAGTTCAAACTGTCATTTATCAATTCGACTGTCATTAAAAAAAAAAAAAAAAAATTAGTAAGTAGCTTCTCTTGAAAGCTGGAAAATAAAAGTTGTCATTTTTGCAAAATGGTATATATAGTTTTTTGTATCTAAAAGTTGTCGTTTTTGCAAATATTATTAAAAATTATTATTTTCAAAAATCACCTTTTGCATTTGTCTAGATTTATAAATTTTCTAACAAATATATGTCATATATTGGTGTATATATTAAAAAAATCACACATTATGTATATAGTTTAAACAAATAAATTGTACATAATATGATATATTTATTAAAATTACTGAGCCATGATAATTTATTTAAAACATTAATTTTAATAGATTTAATAGTATATTAAAATAAAATTATTTGTGAATGAGAAAATTGTGAAATATAGAAATAATTAATGTTTAATTAAATAAATATGTAGTTTATACAAAAATATTTTTATAGTTGTGATATTGAATAATCATTTAATATTAACAGCACTTTTCTAATTTATAGTCTAATAGTCAACAATTTTTTACTAAAAAGTTATATTAACAAAAGTTCTACTGGCAAAAGTTTTACTCGCAAAAGTTTTTCTCAAAACAATCGTGTCAAACGAATCCTTATAAGCATTGATCATTGGTGGTGAGGAAGGGTGTGTTGCTGGTAGCCAACCTGTTGCAAAGTATAGCACTTTGTGCGAACTTCTTCATCTACATGAATATCACCATAAGTGAATTCTTGATAAAATAAAGAAAATTTAAAGACTTCACTTGACCAATCTTTCGAGGAATGAATGAATCCACTTAAATTGTCTCTTTGAAAAGTTTAACTCAACTAGACTTATAAAACTTAAAGAGTTTTCATTTACCATACCTCTTCTCCTTTCCACATTATACTTGCACTCTCAAAGTGAATAGTAGATGTTGGAACGATTTAGATTTGACTTCTTGAATCATAGTGGTGAAATTGTTTAGGCAATGAAGGATCTTCCCAAATAAATTATTATGTGCTTTATTTGCAAAACAATCTGCCAATTTCTAGAATATTTTTGATTGGGATCGTCTTGTCAATTAATAAAACGAAAAAAAAAATTGAGATCATTTGCACTTGGTCAAGAAAAATAGAAAAAAAAAAATGAGAATGACCTACAAAAAGAATAGCATTAAAATAATAAAGTTACAAAAATATCTTAAAATTTTGATTTGGCCCATTTAGGTCTACTTGCAAAAATTCCCTCCCTTAACAACAAATCTGTCTAATTTGATCTTTGATTTTTTAAAGTAAAACTAAGTTGATTCTCAGTTTTTATTAGAGTTGTACATTTTGTCCCCAATGACAAAAAAAAATGTTCAAAAAGTCTCTTGGGATTATAGATAGGCATGACAAGCACCGTATTCTTAGTCGAGATCTTGTGTATATTATATTTTCCAATGTAATATCCTGAGTCTCAAAAGGCAACGTACCCACATCACTATACATGTAGTTGGCCATGTTACTTTGAACCCTTATGTACACTATAAAAAGGATGCGGGCCAATGTATGCATTGTATTCATTATACGACTTCATATTTACAAAGCATTATTATGTATATATGGCAATCAGAGATGATGTACTTATCTGTGATACCCCTTATGCTACTTTCTCACCAGATCTAACATGTACACTTGTTGTTTGGACACACACACCTAACTTGTATCTATACTAGCATAGACAATGATTTGGAGACTTTTGTGGGCACACGATTTAAGTTTTTATTTTCACCAAGGTGTATAACACTATTACGGATCGATTTCGAATGGATTGAGTATTGTGGGATTTTTTAATGAACACTTTTGAATGCAATTTTAAAGGAATTTGAGAAATTCTTCGGATAATTTGGGAATTTTTTAACAGAATTGTTATTATTGATGGAATTCTTGAAATAAAATAAGTAGACAATATTTTTCAAATTGAATGAGTAAAAGAAGTAAGGGGTGTAATTTCCTCTTTTAAAAATTAGTGAAAAAGAAACTTTGTAAACGGACCAAGGTGGCTCCAACAGTAGGGACTTATTGGGCTCAAAATAATTGGGCCACAACAATTGAGGAACAAAAACAGCACACTATAGACAACAACAAAAGCCAACCGGAATCTATTCGCATGCGTTTGTTGTCTAAATTTTCTAGATTTTTTTTTTTTTTTTTCGATTCTTCACATATATATACTATAATATAATGGAAAACTTGAAAAATACTGTGAATTACCGATCAATGGTTAAATCAATTGAAAATTATTGTGTATTGAAACTAATGGGTTTTATGGAAACTCCATTTCATAAATTTTTGGAACAGTTTCTTGTTTTTCAAATCTCATCACAAATTATCTTCTCAATTCAAATTCAAACATCAAAACCCCCAAAAACCATTATGAGATAATGGTAATTATTGGTTGTTTGGGCGCCAACCTAAAATTGATAGATATTTCTGGCAAGGGTTCTTGGTTACGAGATTTCTTACCACAAATTTCACAATACCAAACGAGAGATATCTCCATGAAAAAGTAATGTAGCCATATCCTTCATACGTGAACATTTTCACAACTTCAAAAAAATGAATGAGATGATTGAATTTGATTATTGTTGCATCTTTTCACATTAACAATATGGAGTTTCGGCACACAAAAAGTCCGCCGTATTATTTTCTGACATCGTATTTAAAAGTTTCGATTTCTTTTCCCCTTTTAGAATTGGAAAATTGCAACATAAAGTGTTTTGGGAGAAATAACATGATCCAACTCATAATCATCAAAAATTGGACTACAAGTAACTTACATATCTCGTTATGTCTAGTTCAAGTGTGATTATGATAATTGGATATCATTATTGTTAATCGACTACAATATTCACCTATTGAAAAATTCTGACTTATTTATATTGTGATCACATATAACGTGATCAAAATATTGGTGACTTGTTTATTTTGTGATCACATATCGTGTATTCAAAATATTGGTAAAAATGTCATGCATCACAAATACACATAACAAATTCCAAGTATACAACCTATAGTTGTTATAAAAATACATGACTTTAGAATTCAAAATTCATAGGTAACATTTTCGTCCATATTTCGTGATTGCAACACTCCAAATACTCGTTCAACATCTTTTCTTGCTGATTCTTGAGCTGTAGCAAATTGTTTATGTTTGTTATCTACTTGAGATGGAATTGTTTTCACAAATGTTGACCATGGTGGATATATACAATTAGCAAAGTAGTGTCCCATTGTGTAGTCATGACCATTGTAGAGTAGTTGGCCGGGGGAGAATGATCTTCAACAAGGTCTCTGAATAAAAAAGATCTATCTAAAACATTTATATCATTATGTGATTCTGGTAGCCCAAAAAATGTATGCCATATCCAAAGATCGTGAGAAGCTATAGCTTTAAAGATTATAGTCGGTTCATGACCATGCCCAACATACATACCTTTCCAAGCTACTGGACAAGTTCATACAGTCAATGCTCCCCAACATTCCAATAAACCCACGTTTTTCACCTTCTTTTAACAATCTGAAAACATATTCTTTGCTTGGTGATCTCAGGTATTTATCTGAAAGATTGAAACCACTATCGTAACAAATCATTTATAATTCTCAATCGTAATACTTTCACTGATTTGTATATATTCATTAATAAAATCTGCCGCAACTACATATGCAAGCATCCTAAAAGTAGTAGTGATTTTTTGGAGAGAAGATAAACCAAGAACGCGTCTTTGTTTTGGACAAAATACGGGTCATGAGTTTCTATGGTAGATATATGTTTACGACCTTGAATTAAGCTTTGACGTAGTACCCGTCTCTTATTGAACAACTTTCCATCTACAAAAGCTATTGTCATAACCAAATCATCATCACAATCAGAATCATCAAAAATCAATTTGATTAATCTACTTGAAAACATATTCGAAAAAGAAATGTTGGGGTATTTGGGTTCTCGGGCTAACCATTCATTCACCATAAACAGTAACACAAGTATTAGAAATATACGTAAATGTAAAAGATAACACAAGATATGAGCGTCCCGTATTAGGGGACAGACAGTTTAGCACGTTAGTGTTTACATATGCCTTTGAGGCTCTACAAAAGTAAATTCGGCATCTCTTTGCACTAATAGAAATCACAAACGTTCAAGAATCAAGGTTATAACTCCAAACCACTCATAATAGCCCTTATTTCTTTCTATTACAAACTCCTATAACAGATATCAAGAAAGGTCCTCTCACAACAGATAGAGAACGAATCATAGACAACAACACAGTAATCGCTTGAAGATTACTGTAGCAACAACCTTTCCACACACCAAAGGCGAACCAAAGGTTCACCAAAAGAAAGGAAGAAGAAAGTATAGAAGGGAATCGGAGAAGACAGAAAAATGAAAGCTGCGCACTCACAAACGTTGCCCTAAAAAATGACTAAAGGAGCCTATTTATCTGGCACACCAATGGCTGAGATCAAAGGCACAATATCAACAGATGACAAGCAACCAACGTCTCAGCATTAGACGCGCATTTACAGCAATAGGCATAATCGTGTTTCATCAATTCTGGGCCAATGACTTGGCACTTTCAGCTGGACCTTTTCTGGGTTTTTCTTCATTGTGGATTAATAAGAATTGGGCCATTCATCATTGTGGGCTCACAGCTTTTGGGTCACTATTGCAACAAGAACAAAGGAAGTTTTTTCCTAGACAAAAAACAAGATTTTTTTTTCTGGTTAACAATAAGGTTGAAATTGTGTGGAATTGACGTGAAAATGAAAGACCAGATTGTTGAATTTATGAAAAAATAATAATAATAAAATAATTGGGAGGAGAAAAAAAAAGGAGAGGAAAAATATTAAATATTTTTTAGAATAATTAAAACGAAAAATATGGAGATAAAGAGAATGTTAGAAACTTAGAATGTTTAAAAGAATTGCTTTTTAAATATATAATGAAAATATAAAAAGAGGGTCGTAGATTCTCTAACGTTATCACCGGCCATCACAAAGCGTGGACCTAAATAATTGAGACCGAATGGCTTGTGAGTGCAAGACTTGGCCCAATCAGTGCTGGAGGCAGTAACATCATAGAAAAGTTATCTCTGCTGAAACAAAATATATACATATAAAATACATATATATAATTCACACACTAAAGAGACGTGTTTCTTGCAAATCCAGGAAAAAAAACAGGTCCAGACAAACGTAACTAACTTATTTGGACGTCAATTGTGAATTAACTTAATCTTAAGCTAAGTTACACAATAAATTCTTCTAGCAATTTTATATTTCAGAGATGTTTCGAAGACTCTAAAAAACGTTTAAAAAATTCTAGAAGAGTTTCCTAATTTTTTTTTTTTTTATATATAAATTCTAAAACTTTTAGAAAATTTTATGGAAATTTTTTAGCAAAATATTTGAAAATTTAAATTAAGAATTGTACATCATTATTGACTTTTTGTAGGTTTCAACTAAAAATTAACTTAATTACTAGCTTCCACTACAAATTTATACAACTTCAATAAAATTAACTAGTGTGTTACAATCCCACTTTCCATTTTTTTTTAAAAAAAAAATTGTAAAATTTATTGTATTTAATGTTTTAATAAGTCCGAGTAAGAGGATTATGTCTATCTTTTTGCTAATTATTTGGCATTATTGTTGGCGGGTTAGTGTCTATTTTTTTTTTTTTTAGAAATTGGTAGTTTTGTTTAAAGAGTATAAAACAAGGGAAATCGAGAGAGAAAAATAATTATTTTGGTATTTTAAAGTTTGAGTTCTTCGAAAATTCAATCTTCTTCGAACGAGCCTGTTGTAAAAATTTATTAAATTGTTTAGATGTGCATCCGTATCAAAGTTATTATAGTTTGAACTATTAAATAGCTTTTTTTAAGATTAAATATTTAATTTATAGGAATAAATTATAGTTTGTGTCCAATATTTGTTGGAAATAAGTTTTAAAAATTGGTTTTGACCAATTTTGACAAAATATTAAGGTGGGACTCACAATTCGTTTTGAGCAGATAATAATTGAACATGTTCTACTCTGTGAGTAGATATTTATAGTATATTGTTCAAAATCATATCCAAATGATATTTTAAAATTTTGGACAAAATAAAATTGAGTAATGATATTTATAATGCTCATTATCGGTGAGTAATCATACTGGCGTTAATCAATTGGATGAATTATTCATAATTAATAACGTAAATATAATATTCAATTGGAGTAAATAATTCATCAAATTGAATAATATCATATAGGATGACTATCGATAGTGAGCGACTATAAATAATATTATTCAATAAGATTAGATTTTGAATAGACAATTTTTAATTTTGTCCCACATTGAAAAATGAATAAACTTATGACTTGTATGATGCCCATTATTTCACATTTGGGTTTGGACCCCACCACTAATCTTTGGAAGGGAGATGTTATTCAGTAGGTTTGGGCGTCGGATGGGTCGGTCCGGGTATTTCAATATCCCAAACCACCCGATTCTGATTCGAGTATTTCATAAATGGAACCATTCGGTTCTAAGTAATTATTGGAACCAAATTCAAAAAGGAACCCTCTGTTCGGGTTCGGTTCTACCCGTAGCATTTAAAAAAAAAATCTTTAGTTGACAATATATTTTTAAAAAAATTAAAAATTACAAACCCGTTAACATTAAAGTATGTTAGATAGTAAAACAATTTATGAAAGATATAAACATTAACTAAAAAAATAGAATCAAAATTGCAAACTCATAAATTAATGTTAGAAAAAAAAATTATCTCTCAAAATTGATGATTCGTTTCGGTTAAAGAAGAGTTACACCTTCGCCGTTTCACTGTGTGTTGAGCGTGAGAAAGAGATGAACGTAAGTGCAAGAAAGGCGATAATGTTGTATTGAGGATCTAAGTAAATAACAATTGAGAATTTGAGATTTGGGTAATTAGAATTGGGTCAATTGAGTTTGAGTTTAAAATGATGTGTTTTATACTTTTTGTTTGAATCTTGACAGTTGAACTCTTGCTTTTGATCTGCGTGGTATTGGATCGTAGGTCATTGGACTAGGGTGAAAAATTGTAAAAAATAAAAAAATTATAAAAAATGATATATTCGGTTCTAATCGAGTACCTACGGTTCTAGCTCAAGAACCAAGAACCGACCCGAACCCGATCCCGATCGGTTCTCGATTCTCGGTTCCGGTTCCTCATTTTAATTTTTTAGAATAGGACCGGAACCTCCGATTCGGATTCGGGTGGTTCGGTTCCAGTTAAAATGCTCACTCCTACTATTCAGTACGGTTGAAAAGCCTACACGCTGCAGTAGACCGACCAACTAGACTAAGTCATGGCCTCGCGAGCTAGGGTTTGAGGCGAGCTTATGTATTCTTTAGATGAAATAAAATAAATATTTAATTTGTTAATTAATTATGTTGAATATCCCAAATTAGGTTGTGACTCGTGTCATGTGTTTTCTCTTATAAAATGCATACATTCAAGATAGGCGTGACAATTTAGTATCGTCTGTTCAAGACAAAATCTGTTCATAATGAAACGTGTCTTTCTAGACTTGTCATTTCTTTTGAGTTGTCTTTTCGGATGCAATTTTTATTATTATAAATAGACCTTCATTTTTTTGCAGAATACACAACATTTTCATCTCTTTCATATTATGCCATGCATTTAAATATCATTATGCATGAGTTCCTGCAATCAGAAAAGAATACAAAACAAATTTTAGTTCGACGTTTTTTGTGATTTGAAGTACTATTATCACAAGAAAAAATCGATGTAGTTTGAGATACGATTGTCATTCGACTGTGGACACTATGCGGGACAAATCCGTCTTAAAGACAAAAGGTCAAACTCTTGTCTCGATATAATTTTATCATTTCATTTTTTCAAATAAGTACTCATTTTTTCAAATAAGTATTCATTTCTGTTCTAAAGCATGTAGTAATTTTCACAAAGTTTTATATCCTACTTTTTTTCAAAATATTTTCACAAATTTAGGTCTTATTTTTTTTTTTAATAACATTTATACATATCGTGTTGTGTCGTCACGGGTTGCGTTTTGTTGACAATAAGTTTGAACTAAAAAAAATAACTTAATTATAGATTTTGATATTTATATTACCAAAAATCAACAAAAATTCTTGTTCGAAGTAAAGTTAAACCTTATTTTTAAAACTAAATATTGCATTTAAGAATATAAATTATAATTTTTATACAACCTTTTTGACAATATTACAAATTTACGTAATGTGTTGCGTCCTCTTGCAAAGTTGCAACTTGCAAGTGCAGAGTAACGTAAGCAACATCAAATGTGATTTGCTGTCCGAAATCCTCCGGGGGTCATACACCTCACATTCATCTTCTCTGATTCCGACGCGTGTCATTGTACCACTGCCTATATTATCACCTCCATTGCTTATAATTCGGCCTTGCTAAGTCAATCAAACTACGGGAATGCCATCATAATTTTAAAATTATATATCTTACTTTTCGGTTTTTCTTTTTTCTTTTTGAATTTTAAACTCTCCCACTGGCTACGTGTGACTGCCTTCAAATAAAAATAAAATTTTTAATTTATTATCACTAACGTCACCAATGTTTGAATCTTTTATATCTTCAGTTTTCAATAAATTATTTCGATCTTAGCATTTAAAAAGTTTTTTTGACATCCTTATATATCTTTATTTAATACTATGAGAATTTGTGGGTCACTAAATCTACTTGGCACATGTCCATTGGACAAGTTAGTTTATTGAGTGTGAACCGTTAAATAAAATAGACAGGTGAGATCTTTCTAAGATTATATATATTCTAGTGTTCTTATTTTCTAGGTTAAAACTAGAGTGAAAAAAAAAAGGAGAGTCGTCTTTCATTCTGTTCTCAAAAGTGAGATTGATTTGAATGTTTAAAAGTCTTGGTCATCTTCGGTTGGTTAGTTGGTGAACATTCGATTTCGTTCCTTGGTTGTATTGCGTTGTTCTTTGTATCGAGAATCGGAATCCACAAGTTTAACAAAGAACAAAGGATCAACTAATTAGAGTTTTCTTATTTTTTAACATTCAAACGAGATTATTCAAACTTTGTAATTGTTTTCTTGTATTTTCAACATTCAAACGAGTTGTAATACTTTGTAATTGTTTTCAATCTCAACAAATGGTATCAGAGTCTAGAACATTGATCTAGGGGTGTGAAAAATCAAGAAAAGTTGGTGGGTCGAAAATTGAAACCGAATCTAAAAAGGATTCAAAGTACCCGATAGTTCAAACCAAGATTCCGGCCAAACCACTTATCGTCCGGAAATCTGAGACCAAATTTTGGGTTCACGGCGACGAGGCGAACAAAGCTCACTAGCGCGTGGAGTCTCTAGCGGTGGCGCGCGTGTAAAATTTGGTGGCAACCGATTCTTCCTGCGCGTGAGGGCGCGTGCGGGATCCTTTCCGAGCGTGGTTTGTGGCAGAAGACTCCCTGGCTGAGACGCACAACTTGGTGGTCCAGTGGTTGCGTGTGGACTTCGGCGGCGGCGCGTACAAAGACTTGAGGAGGCGCGTGAGCGCGCGTTCAGCATTTTTCGATGACTGTGTTCTGGAGCAGATTGTTTACTGGCCTATTTCTGACATTCTAGTAGTGTTACTTTGTCGGTGGAGCAACAATGCAGTAGATTGGTTGTTCTAAGACGGGTAGCGGTGCCTTGGAATGTGAAGAAATTTGTTTCGTCTCTCCTATAAATACGAACAACAGATTTGTCCGCTGAGTTTGAATTTCTTGAACCCCCTCTTAGTTAATTTTATATTACATCAATTTTAATTGAGGTAAAAAAAACTAAGTGGCTAGAGCCTACAACTCCTTAGTATAATTTGTTGCTTTTATTGTCTTGTATGTTGATAAACCTGTGTTTGCATGTCATCTTAGTTAGTAATTTGAAAAAAGGTTGTGTTACGTGGTTTGCATCGGTGTGAGTAAGTTTTTATTAAACTTTTTCAAATATTCTCATTCTTGGATGATTTTCCATCCATGGGTTCTAGAGTTGAATTATCACAATTCGATGGAAATGGTGATTATTCAATTTGAAAACAAAAAATGAGAGTTATTCTGGTTCAACAAAGAGTTTCTAAAGTCCTCGATCATCCATAAATTTTTTCGATGCATTAAAAGCTAAACTTTGATCAAATTGAGGAGATGAATAAAATTGCATACGCTTCTATAATATTGCACTTATCTGATAATATTGTTAGACAAGTTGATGATGCTAAGACTGCTAGAGAATTGTGGGTAGCTTTTAACAAGTTATTTTTGACAAAAATTTTGCCAAATAGGATTTATTTGCTAGAAAAACTTTTTAGTTTTAAAATGGACTTAGGAAAGGATCTTGAATCCAATCTGAGTGATTTTAGCAAAATTGTCAAAAGTTTAGCCCACAATGATAAGAAATTTGACGATGAGGATCTAGTTTGTTATACTTTTGAATTTTCTTCCCGATTCTTATAGAGATGTTAAGAATGCGATTAGGTATGCTAGAGATGTTTTGACTCGAAGCTATTATGATAGATGCTTTGAGATCAAAGGACTTAGAAGTCAAAAAGAGTCTAGGGAAGCACTAGGGAGGAGAGTTTGTTTATTCGAGGAGAAATGAAATGAGAGAAGAGAACAATTACTAGGGTAAGAAGGGCGAGAGAAAATCTAAGGGTAGGTCTAAGTCTAGGGATAAAGGCAATAAGAAATGTTACCATTGTGGGAAGTTAGGACATTTCAAGAAAGATTGCTATGAACTTAAGAGAAAAAATAAGCAACAGCACAATGAAGATCAAAATATTGCTACTGTTGGGGATGCCCTAGATGGTTTACATGTTATGACTGTGTCTGATGGTGAGATTGACCATGAGTGGATATTAGACTCAGGTGCTACCTTTCATTTGTATCCCGTGAGGTCTTGGTTTTATAACTATAGAGAAATTGAATCTAGGAAAGTATACATGGGGGACAACAATTCTCAAACAGTTGAAGGAATATGTGACATTGCTATTAGGATGCATGATGACATTGTCCGGCCACTTCTTAGTATTAGGTATGTCCCAAACCTTAAGAGAAATCTAGTTTCCTTAGGTGTTCTTGAAGATGAGGGCTGTATGTTCAAATCTGATTTTGGTACTTTAAAGATTCTTAAAAGTTCTCTAGTAGTTATGAAAGGTGCCAAGAGGAATAGGTTGTATTACCTTCAAGGTGAAGCTTTACATGCCAAAGATTCAAGATTGGTTTCAATCAATGATGATAGATCAGATCTATGGCATAGGAGGATGGGACATATTGGGAACATGGGGCTAAAATATCTTAGTGACCAAGATTTACTAGATAAAAACAATGTTGCATCTTTAAGCTTTTGCGAGGCGTGTGTTCTAGGAAAGTCACACAGAGTCGACTTTGAGATAGGTCAACACAAAGCATTAAGAGACCATTAGATTACATTAATACAGATTTGTGGAGTCCAAAAAACACCCTACTCATGGTGGGAACAAGTTTTTCCTATCTATTGTTGATGACTACTCTAGAAAGATTTGAGTTTTTCCATTTAAGTCAAAATCTGAAACTTTTAGCAAGTTTAAGTCCCAAAGGCATACCTTAGTCAAAAATCAAGTGGAAAAAGGTGTAAAAACTCTTAAAACAGACAATGGTTTAGATTTTTGCAACTTTGAATTTGATGAGTTTTGCAAAGAGAGGGGTATCACGTAACATAGGATTATGAGAAATACCTCCCAACAAAATGGGGTGGTTGAGAGGATGAATCGGACTTTAATAAATAAAGTCAGGTGTATGTTGATTAGTTCAGGGTTGTCCAAAGGTTTTTGGGCTGAAGCCTTATGTACTACATCTTATTTGATAAATATGTCACCTTCTAGTTCTATTAACTTTAAAACGCCCCAGGAGTTGTAGTTTGGAAAATCTCCAGATTTGTCACACATTAGAGTGTTTGGGTGTGCTGCTTATGCACATCAAGTTGAGGTTAAGTTAGACCATAGGGTTACTAAGTGTGTCATGTTAGGATATCCAGAGGGTGTCAAGGGGTATAGATAGTAGGTTTTAGATATTAAGGGTATTAAGATAATTAACAGTAGAGATGTGAAGTTTAATGAGCTTGATATACCTTGCCTAAAAACTCTAGACAATCAGGTTAAACAAAGTGAAGAAGGAGAATCTTCTACTGGGAAGAAGATTCAGACTGATGTGAAGATATTAGATGTTAATCTAGAGGTTAGAGAACCTGAACAAATTGATCCTCAAGTTGAGACTAAACAAGAAGAAGTCTTAGAACAACCTGAAATAGAAACTCCACAAATCATGATCTCCGACCAAGAACAACTTGAAGATACTAATTTAAGAGATTATCAATTAGTGAAAGATATGGAAAGAAGACAGGTAAGACCAAATTTGAAGTACACTTCTTCAAATTTGATAGAGTTTGTCCTAGTTTCAGGTGAAGCCTTAGAGTCAGTTGAACATGTTTCTTATGAAGAAGCGGTTAACTGTAAAAATTCTGAAAATTGGAAGAAGGCTATGAGATAGGAAATTCATTCCTTAGGCAAGAATGATACTTGGAAGTTGGTTGAGAGACCAAATATTCAAAAGGTAGTCTATTGTAAATGGATCTACAAGTTGAAGGAAGGAGTAGAACCAAATGATCATTTAAGATACAAAGCTATTGGTAGCTAAGGGATGTACTCAGAGAGAGAGGATTGATTATAATGAGGTTTTTTTTCCAGTGATTAAGTATAAGACTATCAGGTTAGTATTAGCCTTAGTTGTCCAATTCAATTGAAAATTAGAGCAACTAGATATTAAGACTGCTTTTCTTCATGGAGAGTTAAATGAGGTCATTTACATGTCACAACCTCAAGGCTTTGAGGTGAAAGGGAAGTTTGAGCTTGTGTGCTTGTTTAACATATCCTTGTATAGTCTTAAGTAAAGTCCTAGGAAATGGTATAAATGCTTTGATGCTTATGTGCTTAAAATTGGTTTCAAAAGGAGTGAATTTGATGCATGCTTATATTATAATAACACTTAGATAGGCTGTGAGGTTTATTTGTTGTTATATGTTGATGATATGTTGCTTGCTAGTAGTAGTAAAGCTGATATCATAAAAATGAAAAATCTTTTGAAATCTGAATTTGACATGAAAGACTTATGATGTGCAAGAAATATTATTGGTATGATTATTAAAAAGAATATGGCTGAAAATAGGTTGACTATTAATCAAGAGTCTTATTTGAAAAAGGTAATAACCAAATTTGGTATGAAATTTGCTAAGTCTGTCAATATACCATTAGCTGCACACATGATTTTATCATTTGCTCAATGCCCTAAAACTGAAGAAGAAAAACAAGAAATGAGTAGTGTCCCCTATGCTAATGCCATTGGTTTTGTAATATATTCGATGATTACCACTAAACCTGACCTAACTTATGCAGTTAGTTTCTTGAGTAGGTTTATGTCTAACCCAGGTAAACATCATTGGATTGCTCTTAAATAGCTGTTGAGATACCTAGTTGTGACAGTTAAAAGAGGGTTAGTGTTCGAAAGGAGGAGTGATAAGCTTGAACTTAAGGGTTATGTATATTCTGACTTTACAAGGAATAAAGATCAGAGGAAATCTACCACTTCTTACTTTTTCACGTTAGGTGATAATTGTATCACTTAGAAATCATAGTTGCAACCTTTAGTTACACTCTCCAACACTGAAACTGAATATGTTGCACTAACTGAAGCCTTTAAAGAATGCATGTGGTTGAAAGGTCTTTTATGTGAATTGAACTTCTTGAATGAAAATGTCGTGATCTTTACTGATAGTCTAAGTGCTTTAATGCTATGTAAAAATCCTGTGTATCATGAAAGATCTAAGCATATTGATGTGAAATACCATTTCATTAGGAAGAAGTTAGCTTCTGGTGAATTTAAACTGCTTAAAATTGCAACTATTGATAACCATGCAGATGTTGAAACCAAAGTACTTGCTACTGGTAAGTTTAATAAGTGCATATCAATGTTGAATATTGATACGGGTTAACTTATGTGATGGTACTTGCTACAGCATGGAGGAGGATTGGTGAAGCAGTCAACCGGGCCGGAGTGGACGATGATGATGAAATAAGACCACAAAAGGATAGCACTTGTAGCCAGGGAACTTGGTAATGGATTTGTGATCCAAGATGAAGTTTGTGAGAATATGTGGGTCACTAAATCCACTTGGCACATGTCCATTGGACAAGTTGGTTTATTAAGTGTGGACCGTTAGATAAAATAAACGGGTGAGATCTTTCTAGGATTATATATATTCTAGGTCTTCTTATTTTCTAGGTTAGAACTAGAGTGAAGAAAAGTTAGGAGCCGTCTTTCATTCTGTTCTCAAAAGTAAGATTGGACTGAGTGTTTAAAAGTCTTGGTCATCTCCGGTTGGTTAGTTGGTGAACATCCGATTGCCGTTCCCTTGGTTGCATTGCAGTGTTCTTTGTGTCAAGAATCTGAGCCCACAAGTTTAACCAAGAACAAATGAGCAACTAATTAGAGTTTTTCTTGTATTTTTCAACATTCAAACTAGATTGTAATACTTTGTAATTGTTTTCAATCTCAACAAATACCTGTTTGATAGAGTTTAAAATTAATTTTTTTTTTTAATTTTGATAAAAATTGATAAAATGTATAGTTGAAAAGTTGATAAAAATTGTAAGTCCTATACAATATGTAGTTGAAAATGAGTTTGAAAAAAAAATTAAAAAAAAAATTCTACCAAACATACTCTTAATGATACAAAATAATAAACAGTAAACACTTCACCATACACGCATCAAGTGCTTCTCTCATTTTCCCAACGTGTAGCCACTTGCATTATGTAGGGTTTTGATCTCCTACACACTTATAATACACACGGCCCACGCTGATGTGGCATCACATGATTGATAGTTCATAGTCCCACACTGACCATGAACTATCAATCATGTGATACCACCTCAACGTGTACATTATAAATGAGTATTATAAGTAGGTAGGAGATCAACACCTACATTATGCATCATATTACTCACTCTTATATAATTCTATCTCTCTTAGTATTTTTTTTTTCTAGCTTGATATTTAATTTTGTATTTTATTTTCGTTTTTTCATTCACTCTATCGTTTGAGATGCACAATTTAAGAGTAGGGGAAGGGACAAAATGGTTTCATTTCTAATTCTTTTTTTTTCTTCTAATCAAAAAATTGTTGATGCAAGTTGCAACACAGAATTTGTGAAGTACATCTATCCATTCTCACAAGTCATGAAGCAAGACAAGAGCAAAGAATTTGCACAAAAAAAAAAAAAAAAAATTGTCTATAAGTTATCTGTACATAACTTGCTTTAAATTAAGTCAAAATATTTTTAAAAATTTCGATTAAGTCATACTTTTCAACAATATTTTAAATTAATTTCAAAATCATCATTGTGATCCATATTTTCCATCGACGCCTTCTTCCACATCCACAAACCTCTTTCACATTCGGCGACATCCGACGGGAGTTTCTTCTACAACGCGGTGTGACTTTTTACTTCCCTGTAGTAAAATTTGGTGTTGCAGGCTTGTCATGATAATTTCCTGGTGGTTGTGGTTGTTTTATTTAAATCTCTTCATTTACTTATTGGAAACTGATGATCATAGCTTTCTGTAAAGGTGGTGACTTGATATTAGTATGATTCTCTTGTAGTTTAAACAATAATTTTGTTTCTCGTCCTTCGTCAAAGACTTGAATGATGTCTGATAATTATTGGTTTGGTTCATTATAATGTATAGGGCTGAAATTGCAGATTTTTTTTTTCCTCGTGGATTTATGTTTATTCTTTTTTATGCTTGTTGACTTAAATTTTGTTCTAAATCTTTATTTGAATGCTACTAATTATTTGGTAACAATAGATGTAGTAAATTAGAAGAGTTGTTGTGTGTCCACAACTTGTATAATAATTTTCACGTAAAAGGGCATTACCTGAAAAAACAAGAAAAAGAAGCAACAACAGTAGCGGCAGTGAAAGAAGATAGTGGAGTGGAATGAGGTCCATAAGTAGATTGTAAAGTAATGATAAGTGGAGTAGATCGATCGTGATTTGTTGATGTAAATAATTTAATTTGATGAATTTAAGTAGAGTGGCTATGATTTGTTTCTGTAAATAATAGTTTGAATTTATATAGGGATGGTGATGATATGTTTGATGAATTTATATAGAATAACCATGATTTGTTGCTGTAAATAACAGCTTGAATTTATGTAGGGATGATACTGTATTATATAAAATATCATAATAAAATAATATCATAGAAAATAATATCATTACCTTAGTTGTGGCCATGCTTGATATTGTATTATAGAAAACAGTTTGATACTGTATTATAGAATAGCAGCTTAATATTGTGTTAAGTTGGCCATTAAATTATTCTTTGTGTTGTTAGTCATGTGTGTTGTTTGATAATGTATTATAGAAAACAGTATCATAGAAAACAGTATCATTAACAGAAACGGACATAGAATTCACATACATACTCAGAATTTATATTATAATATATTTTTGAAATGGTCTCAACGATCTGGTTAACACCAATGGCTTTGCCATTGCTGACGATGGACTTTAGCCATTTAAAAAACTTAAAATGACAATCTTTAGTTTGTCATGTCTTAACAGTATCATACTAAAATAACATCTTAATAAAATAATATCATAGATAGATAAATATATTTTAATATACCAGTATTATATATAAAAGTATCTTAATAAAACAGTATCACATACACAAACTACAACCCAATAAAATAACAGTATTATAGATTGAAATAGTATCTATGACGACATTTTGAATGAAAACATTATCATAGATAAAACTAAGTACAAGATGTTTTAAAGATCGAAGTAATGATACTGTTATTAAAATGCTCAATTAGTAGTACAAGATTATTAATACTGTTTGCATTCAATAACAATATTATAGATTGAAACATTATCGTAATAAAACAGTATCAAAAATAAAAGCATGGCATAAGTATACTATAACATTTTATATAAATAAAACAATATCATAGATAAAACTAATTAAAGATGTTTTATTAATTGAAGTAATGATATTGTTCTTAAAATATTCAATTAATAGTACAAGATCATTTATACTATTTGCATTCAATAACAATATCATATGTTAAAATATTATCATAATAAAACAATATCAAAGATAAAATCATGATATAAGTATATCAATGCACATTATCTAAATAAAACATTATTATACATAAAACAATATCATATAAATTAATATTACTAAATTTTTTTTTTTTTTTTTTTTTTTTTTACAATTCACGAGGTTATGTTGGTCTTTTATTTTAAAAGTAAATTTTATCAATTAAGTTTTAACCATACGACTTTAGAAATATAAGACAACAACGTGGTTGGACCTGAATTTATCTAAAAAAGAAAGAAGAAAAATAAGAAACAATATATCGATTCCTGGATTGAAGCGGTAACATGTAATACTCACCATTATGTGGAAGCAATTGGTGATGTAATATCCATGGAGGAAGGCTCAAAGCTGTTATATAAAGGTAGCCAAGACGAACCCTAATAACAAGATATATCTGCGATTTACTTCCACCAATCAACATGATGGGATGGGTTGAATTTATCTAAAAATAAATAAAAAAAAAAAAAAAAAAAGCAAAATGGCAATCTTGTTATATTCCATAAGGTCAGCCCCATTTAACAAAAACCATTCGGTTCATTTATTTAAAACACAAAAGTGAAATTTATGTTCCAGCACATTCAATAATCCTCGTCTCCTATTTAAACCACATTAAGAAAAGGCAAGGCCAGATACCTAACATGTGGTGTACGTGAACCTACCAATCAGCACACACAATTATACATTGCTCCAATTCAAAGCCTTTAACCCCCTCTACATTATCACCCCCTTCGAACCACCGTCCATGGCGGCCGGAATATCAGTCACCGTCGCCGGTTGTTCTTCAAGAACCATTCATTTCAAGCACAGCCCATTTCTCGGCCCGAAGCCCACTAAACTATTCTCTCCATCCATTCAGAAATTTGATAAGATTCTGAGGTGTAAAAGGAAGAATAACTTGACGGTTTGTTTTGTGCTGGAGAATGAGAAATTGGATACTAGTAGAGAATTGGAGAGGAGCCCAACTGTAGAGGAGATTGAGAGAGAATTATCTGTGGCCCGATTGGCTGAGAAATTGGTTAAGAAGAAATCGGAGAGATTTACTTATCTAGTTGCCGCGGTTATGTCCAGTTTTGGGATTACTTTTATGGCTGTTATGGCTGTTTATTACAGGTTTTCTTGGCAAATGGAGGTAAAATTCTTTTCTTTCTTCTAAAAATCGTGGCTCCGTAGGGTGTACTATTCAGTACTAGACGCGGTTACACAGGCGTACCAAAAATACTATACGGATTCTTGTGTTTAGTTCTTTTTGTTTTTGTTTTTAATATTGTAATTGAATTTCTTGTTGTGTAGGGTGGAGAGGTGCCTTTTGCAGAAATGTTTGGTACATTTGCTCTATCTGTGGGGGCTGCTGTAAGTTCCTTCACTTCAAAATCATTCAATTTAGAATTGCAGAAATTATCTTGGGATGGGGCACTAATGAAATTTCTGGTGTAATTGAATTTCAGGTTGGTATGGAATTTTGGGCAAGATGGGCTCATAAAGCTCTATGGCACGCATCCTTGTGGCACATGCACGAGGTTTTTATTTATTTATTTGACCTTTAAAAAAGAAAAAAAAAAAGGAAAAGAGTCAATCAGAAGAGTGATTAGAGATTATTTTTGGTCTAATGAGTTTTAGCAATTTATTGTTATCTTTCTTCTTCAATTGAGGTAAAAAAGTCAAAAATGTTAATTTTCTTTATTTTTTATTGTAATGGCAGTCACACCATAAACCAAGAGAAGGCCCTTTCGAGCTCAACGACATTTTTGCCATAATCAATGCCGTTCCGGCCATAACCCTCCTCTCGTATGGGTTCTTCCACAAAGGCCTCGTCCCTGGCCTCTGCTTTGGAGCCGTAAGTTTTTCTTTACGTGACTGTAATGCATTGTTTCGATTTTTCCGAGTGCAAGTATTTAGAGTTTTGCAACAAAATATTTTGTTCCGTGAGAGTAATAATGTTTGGCTATAATTATATTATGCGCTGAAGGAGATCCTCTAGTGTTGGGCCGAGTACGACACAAATCTAATGGTGGGACTATGCTTGGACTGTGTCAAAATGCGTTCCCGGTCCATTTTAGACCTTTAATTTTGGTTGCCCAGTCATTAAATTAATTAGTGTTTATCAAACCCGGAACAAATGGTTCAACTGGGAATTGGTTCCAAAACTAGTTTGATTATAGGCCAAAAAAAACGATTCTGCACTAAAAAAGGCCAATTCATCCCAAACAACCCGGTTCTCAACCAAACGGGCTAGTTCATGCCAAAATTTCCATTTATATTACTAATTTTACTGTAGGTTCAACTCTAGTTTTTAATCTCGATTTTGACTTTTTATCTTTTTCGGGTGAATGTGGAAATAATAATTCTTTAATTTCTTGCAGGGTCTTGGAATTACAGTATTTGGCATGGCCTACATGTTTGTGCACGATGGTCTCGTTCACAAGAGATTCCCTGTGGGGCCCATTGCAAATGTACCATATTTTAGAAGAGTGGCTGCAGCTCATCAAGTATGATATTGTGGACTTGTACATTATAATTTATACATAATCACAATTAATTAGTATATAAGTGATATGATCAGCTTATTATTCTTAATTTTTTAATAACCGAATCTAACTGCCATGGTTTATTTGATTTTGATGTCTGCGATTTCAGCTTCATCACTCGGACAAGTTTAAAGGTGTCCCATATGGGTTGTTCCTAGGACCTAAGGTAGTCCAAAATCCCTCTACATCTGTGTGTATGCATGTATGTTTGTGCATTAAAATGTGTTTCATAATAAACTTGTTTTGTGTCAATTATGTTACCATCTATATTATTGATAAGAAGCGTGGTAAAATTTTTATATGTTTGACGATATTTGATTTTATCTTTAACTTTCTCTACAACTTTAAAATTCGACTGCTTGTTTGAATTAATTACAAATCAAATTGTCCGTTTGTGTTTTTTAGGTCACTAGAAGAGTATTCCAAACCCGTAAATTGTTATTATGGTTTTCATATTTAACCAACATAGTATTAATTAACATTGGTTTTTTTCCCCGTGATTTGTATAGTTTGTTTATGATAAAATGGTGAGAACATAATCCTTGTTTGTGTGGATGCAGGAACTTGAAGAAGTTGGAGGGATTGAAGAATTGGAAAAGGAAATCAGCAGAAGAATTAAAATATCCAAGAATTGATGATGTTTTGTGGAACATATTTTGAAATGAAATTGTTTTGATTTAATTAGTCTTCCTCGGACAGTGATAAGAAAATTATAGAGAATTAAATAATTATTAAATTATTGAAGGGGAAAAAAAAATTCTGCTAATTTTGTGTGTAAAGCCAAGAAGACAATGAACGTCAAAATGTTCAAAGTTGCATGTATCCTATGATTTTGTCGAACAAGTTGTCTATTAAGAGCGGGTATAATTGTGCCGGGTTGATGAGTAATTAGATCTTTTTATAGTTGTAAAGTTATTTAACATATATTGAATTTAACTTTGACTAAAATTATGAAAGAGTTAAAAATAGTTAAACGATCAATTTGTTTTCAAAATTAATTAATAACATAAATCAAATTATCATTGACTTCAATGTATCAAACATTATTGAAGTGCACTCCATCAAATTGCGCTATAATATCGCACGTTTTAATATCATACACTATATATATGACAAATAATGAATTATACGAGAAAGATGATGAATATTTTTGTCCATGTTATTTCGTATGGCCATTTTATATAACAGTTTGCACCAATTAATGTATAAAAGTATTAGTGTTGATGAACAAAATTTGGGTCTTATCCTACTTGGAATGTTTACTCGATTTTGATAGTTTAATAAAATCATGTGATCGATTAACTAAATAAAAGAAAATCTCAACAGATAAAATAAAATTTACATGTTTTTTTATGTATAAGTATTACTCTGCAAGTACTTAAATTCTTCGATAGTTAAATATTTAAGATTTCAATTCATTCTAAATGCACAATATATCCTATTCATTTCATATTATATTACAACTAACAAGCAAGTAAATTTACTATTTAATTGTATTTAATTGTTAAATTGACTTCGGTATGAAAAAATTGTACGACCAAATCTATCCCGTATTAAACCACACTATTATTACTAAACTCACAAGACACTACTACCACTTGAAAATTCTCATACATTTTAGTCTTTAGAGTGTCAACCGATTATCCACATCAATGCTCAACATTGCTTTTATTAGCTTTTTAGTTCAAAACAAACAAGTTGGTACAAAATTTTGTCCCAGAGAACCATCCAAAATGTCCTCGTGATACATCTCTTGAATGGTCGAACAAGTTGTTTGTTGGCACCTTGTTAGGGAGCATTAATAGCCTTTACTTTTCTAAAGAATGCGTCCAAAATTCAATTTCAATTTCCCATACAATTCGAACAAGCAATTCTCGTGCGCTAAACTCGTTCCAGCAATCGGTTATCGTATCAAAGTTGGCACTAATGTGTGCCAAACGCGTTGGGAACATGTGGGCGTTTTTGCCTGTTTCAATTCTGTTCGAATCTTTTTCTATTTTTTTTTAAAAATATATATTTAAAGTGTATTGTTGTGTAAAATTCATTTTTTAAGTTACTATCGAGAACTAATTTTAACTTGAACTGTACAAAATTGATTAGTTCATTCTGATTTTGATCTAATACGAGTGATTCTAGAAAGAACATTCGTGTATAACTTAAATTAAATAGATCTGGACAAGATTAAAGAATAGAAACTTGTATCGTCAACGCAATTATCAACCTGTCTCTAACATTATTGCACATTGTTCAATATATAAATTGTTTTATACATTAAATAATATTTTTCAAAATACACACACGTAGGACTGCACAAAAAAATCGTCAAACTGCAAATCGAATTGAATATGTGGATTTGAAATTGTTGGTTCGGGTCCACGTGGACCTGTCAATATTTTGATTTTAAATCAAATCGAATCGTTTGAAAATAATTTAATTTACATTTCAATATTTAAAAAATCGTTTAAATCGAATCAAATTGGTTTTAATTTTTTATATTTAAAAATCACGACTCCACACTTACCTTACCAAGTATCAACCCAGTACATTATCCAATTCTGCCGTCGACTCGCGACAGTGGTTGGTGACAAATGGTGGTTAGCCTGTGAGAGAAAGTAGTGGTGGGATACCTAAAATAATATTGAATTTTGCCATAAGATAACAAATCCAGGCTCCAACCACTTTATGGTGGCGTCTCCTCATAAAACCTATCAATTATTTGTATTCGTACACAGAGGCTACGTGTTAATTTTGTAGCAAACCCATTCCACATAGACAAACCTTTTTATAATTTATTTGTCAATTAATTGACCTAAGTATAAGTGGTTGATCCACTTCATTACTATGTCATGAATAGTAAAAATGTCCCACCTACGTGGGTTTACATATAATTACAACATCTAACTAGGTCAAAATGACGTATTTCTAATTTTTCATCAATGGTTGAAAACCTTGCATTTATGACCTCCGTATAAGAGGTAAATCCTCTTAATTTTTTTTTTTTTAAAGTTGTAGTGTGACATTAATAAAAATATGTTCTCTTTTTTAACTTTTTAGATTAAAGCAAAGTTCAGAAATAAAATATAACCTTTTAAAAATTCGACATGCGAGGACAACATGAAAATTTAACAGGGGTTTGAACAGTTTTCGTAGTTGATGATTGATTGTATAACTATAACAAAAGATTGAAGATTAATTCGATCTTTTTTAATGAGGACTCATGGTGCAATTTTTCAATCTATTATTGTTATTTTGTTAGATTTATTACTGTATCTTTTAGAAGACTGGTAATTAGATATAAATCAACTGCATTTGCCCATATTATTTACGTCTAGCTCTCTCATATACACATTGTAGTGAGGTTTCGTCATTTTGGTAAATAGAAATTTATTTTATTTTATGAACAATGTGTTCTAATTACCTAAATTGTTATTTGTCTAATTTGTCACTAGTCGATATTAAATGTATTCGATGACACAAGTCATGAAGAGACAATAACAATCTTCTAGTATTGTTTATAGATGAAAAAAAGATTAAAC
This sequence comes from Forsythia suspensa, assembly GCA_023638005.1. Lineage (NCBI taxonomy): Eukaryota > Viridiplantae > Streptophyta > Magnoliopsida > Lamiales > Oleaceae > Forsythia > Forsythia suspensa. The sequence goes on from CM042666.1 coordinate 51,873,050, forward strand.
ACAATTTATAGCAAATCCAAGCTCCAAACCACATTGTGGTGATGCCTACTCATAAATGATAAATCTATCAATTCTTATTTTTTTGTCCACGAGGCTACGTGTAAATTTTGTAGCAAATCCATTCCTTCATACCAACCTTTTTCTAATTTATTTATCAATTGACCTAATTAAGTGGTTAGTCCATTTTGTTTTATGTCATGAATAATGAAAATATCCCTCCTCATTGCATATCTATTATAATATCCAACAAGGTCAAAAGGACACATTTCCAATTTTCAACCAATTGTTGGAAACTTTACATCTATCCTTTTTGAAAGACTCAAATAACGTGTCAAAACAATATTAGTTTGCATTTGACATGATATTAAACAAATGTAACAATAATAATAAACTAAATTTTATTCTCAATAAATTTATAACCATGTTTGGACACAAATAATTCAATTGGGGCGACACAAGATAAACAAGTAAGTAAAAAATTTACTATTTATGTAACTTATTTTTGATTACACACTTTATGAGACTCAATACTTAATAATATATGATTTTATTTGCCAACTAAAACATTGGCAATAACTAATTTCTTAATAATTAACAAAGCATCTCAATTTTAGCCTATCTATTTCTGTTTAAATTTTATTTTATTAATATCACATCGATTTAGAGTCTTTTTGAACTTATTGAAAACAATATTTAAATAACTAAAACGTTCCCAATTTTTAAGCTTTTAAATAAGACAAGTTACAGTATTAGTGCCACACAAAAGACTTAGGTTACTCATATGTGAAAACTATCACTTGTCAAGTCTTGAATTATATCTAAGCATGTCGGTAATTTGACTTGTACATGAAAAAATAATATTTAATTACTAAATGTATCTTCTATTTAATAGTCTAATCACTCTTTAGTCTTTACATGTTCACACTTTTGACTATTAGTTATTATATATAAAATGATTAAACAAAAAAAAATTTGTTTACTAACTTGGAATTGACACCTTACTACCATGTTCATGTACTAAAATCACCTGCACTTGATTAAAAATCATCCTATTTTATCCAAATGGATTGATATTTGAATTTGATTAGAGCATGAACCAATGTATACATGCCAAGTCTTCAAATCATTTTCATATGGAAACCTGTTGACCGATTGGCCACTCATACAAAAATTTTGTTTGTGTCCCTAGCCACGTGTTAGTGAATGGCAATTTGGACCCAACTTTCACTTTTTTAAAGAATTTGAATTTCTAAAGTGTTTATTTCTCATTATCTTTTGATAATGGATTGATCCACTCCCACTTAAACACCTTTAATGCCTCCAATGCACGCTTCACCACAAAATTTTATGTTGGAATTTATTATTGATTATATTTATTTGCCCTAGACTTGATAGATAGTGTGTTGATATACACTTTTATATACAAGTCTATGGATATAAAATTGTGAAATGTTCATGACTTGTTCTAAATAAACATGAGAAATATATATAATAAATTTTTTGTATGTGAATCTTTATTTTTTATAGGAATGTCACGAATAGCGGAATAGAGTATGTGTGATTTGCTACTTGTGATATTCACTTACACGATACATTTATTGTGCATGACAATTAGATATCATGACTTGTTTGATAAGATAAATTATATAATAATATTAAAAAATAATAATAAGATAAACTCTTTTACGTTGTATTTTTTAACTCTATACTCATATATAGATATAGTTGAACAATGATAACAAATTTATGAGATTTATATTTCTTTTGACTTACCAAAATAGTACTTGTAGACCAAAAACAAAAGTTAAAAATTTGATACCTAACTTGATGGATTTTTTAGGCTTAATGAGCATTATTTTATAGAGGCCCGATCGGCCCATTGGCTTGATGTCGAGGATTTTTAGGCTTTTAATGAGCCTTATTTTATAAGTGTAGAATACTTATTTTATAAGTGTAGAATACTTATTTGATTAGACAATGTAAATGGACTTGTGATAATTCAGAAGTTCAAATGTCTTTAAAATTTGTTTGATAAAGTCAAAGATTTATATGAATCTTTAAATAAAAAGTTATACCAAATAAAATATAAGTTGGGGTGGATTACATCTTATCTTGATTTTTATGAGTATTCTGTATTCAATATGTTTTGATATTTTTAAATAATATAAAGTCATGTCATATTTATAGTTACTACTACGTAAAACGTGGGTTGCACGTGATTTAATAATAATATTATGAGATATATATTTATTCAAATATTTAAATAATTATAACTTAATTTAATATTGCATTAAAATATAAAAATCTGACATTAAAAAATACGGTGAAATATAATTTTGTTGTTTTATTCAAACAAAGTACTTTCTACAATCGTGTGGCCAGTATTGAATATCTATTTTTTAAGGTCTATAATATAGTCAAATAATGTCAATTAAATAACACAAACAAAAAGAATAAAAAATAGTGTACATAAATTCTTAAATATATAGAGTACTCAAACCCATTGAATTTTCTTACTTTATAAGATGACAAATGACTTATAACAAATCTTTGTAATTTAATATAGTTCTCCAACTGTGAAGATGTTTTAACCTAAAATATTACATGGAATTTGGACTCGTAGCACCTCAAGTTAGGTAGATTTATCAATCGGTATATAAAAGAAAACAAAATAACATTTACATTTAGAAATTACCAAAATTAAACATTCTCATTTGCACAATTCAGTGCCCATATGTCTTCACGTGAACTTATACAAATTGTAATGGAGAAATAAAGTAATATTACCAAAACTAAATATTATAGCGATTTAAGATTCTTATTCACGTTGGAGCATAAATAATTAAAAAAATTAGTTTAATCAAAATATATAACAATTCAATTCAAAAGCATAAAAAAGAATAATAGAAATAAGATATGTATCAATAGTGGATTGAAATCATTATTGAAGTTAGCCCACAAAGTTTTTTTTTCGCCTAGAAAATCAGAAAGCTACACAAGTCAATTAGATATGTAAACAATATACAAATATGTATGAACATGCACAATAATTAAAAAATACATCATAACATTTATAGTCCAACACAAATTATTATTATTTTGAAAAAAGAAAAGCATTGAGAAATGATTATTCATATTAACTAACAAAACCACAATCATAAATACAAATTTTCAAATGAAGTCTTTATGGACATCACAAACTACATAGTTACCTTCAAAATAAAAACAACCTTAAACTTCAAATTAGACCTTAAATAAGCTGAATAAATTGTTGGTGGAATGTCAATTACTATTAATCTTGTAATTGACCAAATCCGTTCTTACAATTCAAAGAAAATATTTTCAAAATTCAGTAATTAAATATAATAAATAGAGATTTAGTCTTTTCAACTTCTAAGAACTATGTGTAGTTATAAATATCAAATTAGGAGTTCAATTATAATATTAACTCAAAGACAATTTAAGAAATATAAAATATTAATGAGGACATATTTGTCCAAAAATATTTCTCCCTTTAAGCCATTTTAGATTAGTATAGATTAGACTTAATTTGACTATTTATCTATCATAATCAATATACTAAAAAGCTCGCGCAGGCGACGCCTAGTCATCATACGTGATATTATTTAATTAAATGAATTATTTACTTTAATTAAGTAATGTATTTATGGTCATTAATTATGAATAATTCATCTAATTGAGTAATGACACATATGACGACTACCTGGGATAGTGAACAACTGCAAATAAGATTACTCTTACTTTAATAGACACAATATTGTTAAATCACCAAATTAAAGAAACCATATTATATTATAACCATGCAATATGGTAATTTAGCTAAAAGACCCTTGATGCTTTAGCTACTAGCAATAATAGTTGAGATAAGACAATTCAATGAGAAGAAAATAACAATATTATAGAATTCTGCCCTTTTTTTTTAAGAAAAGAGCGTCTGACCAATGTGTCGAGTGTCTTCTTTCTTCACTGTTAGATATGAATGATTAACTGATATACGAAACTTCAAGTTTGATCATTTGGTTCCTCCAAAAAAGGAGTTGCTCTTATTACTCTCAGTACATATTGTTGGTCTCCGATCCGGCTCTGTCATGATACATATTAATTATCCGGGTTTGAGTACGAGATAGCCGACACATGGTGCATCCGCATGACTCTCGGTTCCTGAGACACTTTTCCCAATGACGGTCAAGGCCGCCACGGAGAAGAAATCGGTCGGACGTCGTCCAGACATCCGATTCGGCCTCTCATGTCCGAACTCATGTTCACGTCATCATAATGGCTTATCATGTCCCTATGTCAGACGTCCCTTCACATTAAATGCCCTCAAAAAGGGAATGTCTTGTAAGCATTAAATGCCTACCTTGGCATTTAATGCCTAGCCTAGATAGGATATTTAATACCTGTCCTAGCATTAAATGGAAATAATCATTGCATATTTTCCTATAAATAGGAGACATAAATGTCTTCCAGGTCGGACATTGGATGGACCGAAGAAAAATACTCTTAAAAAGATCATACAATCAGGTCTTCTGATATATACCTACATATCTGCCACTTACCACGGTCATAACCGACCTCAATACTTATCTTTAAGTTGGCTTGGAATTAATACAAATCGTTTTCCAACGTCAACACATATAATAATGAAAACATTTGCATCTTATATGCAAGATCTCATTTAACGTGATGAGAAAGTAATAATGACTTGTTTGGTAGGATGTACCTAAACGATATTAGAATAAAAATTTTAAAAATCTCTTTTCATCATATATCAAACATGAATTGAATTATATTTTGTTTAGAGAATTGATTGGATTCACTTTTTTTGTAATCCTCTTATCAAGTTAATTGGTTTCGCATAAATTTTGTTTACTAATAATGTTTTTCCTTTTCGTTTGAAAAATAAAATAAAATCAGTACAAAGTATTTCATCAATTTAAATAAAGAATTATACTATTTTGATGAGGCACATTGTCTACAGGCAAAATCTAAAACAATGGGCCCAGCCCATTATCCTTGAAATAATAGGCCCAGCCTACTCTCCTCTTAAGCAGCCTCACAGTTTCTTGCATCTAGTAGACTAAAGCGCCATTATGAGCCCAAAATTAATCCCTTCAAGACTTCAAGACTTCCGCCGCGAAATTACCGTAGACCTATTGTTTAAAGTTTTATGTTCCATATGATATTAGTTAGCAGAGTAATGCTGTGTATATGATCATTATTAGTGTAACAGTAAGGTCATTGTCATATTCTCTAATAAAATTAAGATGCATTTTTATTTAATCAATAACATGACAATGATCTCACTATCACATATACTGAAAATGATTCATAAATAACATTATTCATAATGACACGAGTTTGTGTTGTGTGTGGGCATCTTACAAGTTACACCTGTGTCATGAGTTTGACATCTACAAGCACATGCTCGATGAAAAGTAGTATATGGAATGAATAAAACACTTGAAAAGGGAAGAGATTGTAAAATTTTGCCTAAGTTCAAACAACTTATAACAAGCTTATATAGATCACCCAAATTCAAACTATTTTTAATTTGACCACTCAACTTATATATTGTTTCATGTTTAAAAATTAAAATAAAATTATATATGCATTTTTCTTTCAATTTGATTATTCCATTCGTAAATTTTACCAAAACTGGTAGAATTTGTGAGTTCACTAGCGAAATTTTGTGATCAGACAAACGGAATTGTTCAGCATTAATATACACATCATATGACACCATGAAAGGCTTACTATTTTAAAACAAAAAAATAATATGGTATTTATATATATTTAGACCCAAGACCCCCAAATCCAAAATTTTAGTATGCATTCAAAACCTGCAAGTTTTTTACAGAATTAATTGTAACTTAAAATAATAATAATAATAAAATAAAAAACAAACAAACAAACATGGCCCCCTTCGATTATGGGCCATATTTGTACAAATTGTTTAAGTTAATAAAATGATAAATTCAAGGGTAAATTCAATGCGGGTCACTATTGTTGTATTTATAGGCTCTAAAGTTATATGGTCAAAACTTAATGCAATTAAATTCACATTTTAGCACAAAAGACCAACATATTCCTAAAATTTTCAAAAAATCGTTAATTCAATGATACTGTTTTATTATGATACTGTTTTTTATTATACTGTTTTTGTATGATACTGTTTTATATATAATACTGTTTTGATATATTTATATCATGTTTTTATCTTTGACACTGTTTTATTATGATAATGTTTTCAACCTATGATATTGTTATTGAATGCAAACAGTATCAATGATCTTGTACTACTAATGGAGGAGCATTTTAAGAACAATATCATTAATTCAACCATTAAAATATCTTGTATTTAATTTTATATATGATACTGTTTTATCTATAATACTGTTTTATTTAGATAATGTGCTATATATGATACTATATCATTACTTCAAGTCTTCAACAATTAAAAACATCTTGTACTTAGTTTTATATATAATACTGTTTCAATTTATAATATTGTTATTGAATGTATATAGTATCAATGGACTTGTACTACTAATAGAGCATTTTAAAAACAATATAATTACTTCAAACAGTAAAACGTCTCTATGTAGTTATATATATGATACTGTTTTATCTAGATAAAGTGATATGGTATACTTATACCATACTTTTATCGTTGATATTGTTTTATTACGATAATGTTTTAAGCTATGATATTGTTATTTAATCTATGATAATGTTATTTTATTGGGTTGTAGTTTGTGATACTATTTTATTAAGATGCTTTCATGTATGATACTGATATATTAAGATATATTTATCTACGATACTGTTTTAGTATGTATAATACTGTTTAGACTAAAAAAAACTAAATATTGTCATTTTAAACTAAAGATACGACTTCAAACTGCTAAAATTCATTGTCAGTAGTGACAAACGACTGGCCTTGACTGGCTCGTCGAGACGATTTCGAAAACATGTTATAATAAAAATTCTGAACACGTATGCGAATTATATGTCATTTGTGTTATGATACTATTTTCTGTGGTATTGTTTTTTATAATACAGTATCAAACAACATATACAACTAACAACACAAAGAAATAATCTAATGACTAACGTGTCTGATTATCAAGCTACTATTTTATAATACAATATCAAACTGTTTTATATAATACAATATCAAGCTGCTATTTACAGCACCAAATCATTGCCACAACTAATATAGAGCTTGTTTGTTTTTACTTAAAATTTTACTAAAAAGCTAAAATCAAAGTCAACAATTAATGTTAACCACTCATTTTGTGTACCAACAACTTTTCAACTACACATTTCATCAACTTTTACAAAAAAATTGATTTTAATTAAAATCAAACACACCCATAATGATATTATTTTATATGATACTGTTTTCTATAATACAATATCATTCTTACAGAAATTCAAGCTACTATTTACATCAACAAATCATAGTAACTATATAAAAATTCATCAAACAAATTATCCCTATAGAAATTCAAGCTACTATTTATAGTAACAAATCATGGTCACTCTACTCCACTTATCATTACTTTACAATCTTATTCTTGCTCCACTTTTGTTGACCCACTGTTTTCTTATTCGTCTCATTGCTGCAGATAAAGATGAATTGCTACGTGGGTTTTCTTCTACTTCCTTCTGTTGAATTGTGCCACCATCTTCTTCAAAGTGTTCTGTATTTTCTTAATCTAAAAGAGCTTCGAATGAAGACATATTTGATTCAACCTCATTTTCAATCAATTGATTATCGTCTACCTCTAGTTCTTGTCCAGTTCTCATTGCTCTGTTTCGTACAAAAATTCTCCACTATTTTGTACATGTTCCACTTCTTCTTCTACATTTTGAGACACTTCTAATTTTGCTTCTGCATGGATCTCTTGTTCAATTGATACGCCAATATTTTGTTGAGAAATTTCATCATCCACTCCATCTGCAATTTTACATTCTTGTACGTGTAATTGTTCTTCAATATCTTCAATCTCTTTATCAATATTTTATCCACCTTCATCGGCATCTTCTTGTTAAGAAGCAGCATTTGCATCCTAGCTAAAGCGGTTAGCAAGAGCAGCCATTTTCATAGGATTAGATTTGCACCGCATCAACAAAAGAGCATTATTGGGCGGTATATAAATACTCACTTTTCCTGCTTTTTTTTTTTTTTTTTTTAATTTTATCATCTTTAATCTCAATATCCTCCAAAACACGCCTTCTTCAACTCCTCATTGACATCTCCTCTTTCAAATCCATCCTCATTTCTTCCTCATCTCCGCTGCCCACCATCAGCTCAATCTCCTTCGCCTCCCTCCCTCATCATTGTTAATCGGGAAAAGGATACAACAATCTAAAGTCTATTAAAAGAGTTGGTAGTGGCGGCGGCGGCGAGAGCAGTACCAAGGGCAATGTGTGTTGCAAATATAAATATTAGGGATAATTTTGAAATTAATATGAAAAATTGCTAAAAAGTATGACTTATTGACAACTTTGAAAATTGTTTTGACTTAATTTGAAACAAGTCACTTGCAAGCGACTTTTAGGAAATTTTCCCTAAATTAAAATACAAAAAATATCGTTAGAGTTCTAATATTTGTAATTAATAATCGAATAACTCAATTAAACAAAAGAATTGATAATCTAGTTTGTGACACAATGTTATTTTTCTTTTTGTTATAACCATGTAAATTTTTTAAATAGTGTAATTATTTAATAATAAAATTAATAATTTTCTTTAACATGTTAGTTAATTTATTATGAACTTAAATTTAAGTTATTTCATAATAGTTTTGTAAAATATACAAAATAATTTACGTATATTATCACTTTGGTCAATAAAGTCTTAATTCAAAAAAGAAAAGAAAAGAACTTTTTATATTTCTTTTCATTTTTATAGAAAATAAAAAATAAAGGTATGAGGCCTATTTGCACACTTTACAAAGTTAAGAATCCAACAATAATTTTTTCTACTTAATATTAAGGACATATTGGTATTTGTAAAAAAAGATCAATTGGACAACAAAACAAATAGATGTTTGGTTAATAAACGAACATTAGGGACTATTTTCGAGACAAAAGTTAAAGACCCTGAAATGGACAAAATCATGATCTTGTTGATGGAATTTGTGATCTAGCTATTAGGATAAGCTTTTGTTTGGTAGAGTATAAAAAGTTGCTAAAAAATTGATGTTAAAGTCAATAATTAATTTTAATAATATATTTAATAAAATTTAGTATTTTTATCAAATTTTCAATCACATATTTTATTAACTTTTATCAAAGTCTGCTAAAATTTTTATCAAAAACTTTATCAAACATGTCATAAGTTTAACATACAAATCATATATTAAAGGGTTAATTAAACTAATGGTCCCTATTCTTCCAGGTTTGTAACGATTGCATCCACATTCTTTTTTTTAGCAGATAACATCTCTATTCTTCTATTTATTCTCACATATGGTCTCAAATCACTATTTTTCACTATTCTGACAATTCTATAATAATTTTACCCATTGACTTAAATAAATTAAAATGATAGAAAAAAAAAATACAATGAAAGCATTGCAATTGGGCCATTAACCTTTTAAAAAATACAAATAAATCCTAAACAATTTTATTTTATTCAAATAAGTATTATTCCCCAAGTCAAAAAGAATTACCTTTTCTCACACACCCACCTACCTACACTTTTCACCGCACCCGCACTGCTCATGGTTCATCAAGAGCGATAAATCATTTGTAGGGATGGCAATGGGGTGGGTCCGGGCGGTCGGCCCGCGCCCCCGCCCGCCCGCCTTGAACTTTTGGCCGCCCGCCCGCCCATGACCCATGCGAGTCAGGCGGCGGGGGCGGCGGTCGCCGTTGACCCGCCAACCGCCCATGAACTTTTTTTTTTTTTTTTTTTTTTTTAAACTGAAAAATAATTAAAAAATATATATACAAGTAGGGGCAAGAAGAAGACTGGAAGAAGAAAATAACTCTCTTTTGTTTCCAGAAATTGAGCCATGAACTGAAACTAGGGTGTGGGGGTTGATTTTTGCAAGAATTCAGTTTTTTCCCCCTGCAATCTCTAGTTTAAGGATGCATTTGTGGGTGGGGTGGGGTGGGGGGTGGGGTGGGGTATAATGCAGCATATTTTGTAATCTTATGTTTTGTACATATTTGAAGGAAATCAATTAGACTTCTGCAGCATTTGGTACTGATTGGTTGGAGAAAGTTACATGAATTCCTTTTCATCACCATATTTTATAATTTTATTCATTGCAAAATATTTATTGGAAGACCTAAAGCAATTAAATTAGTAATTATTATGTGCCGTGTTAAGAGTTTAGTTTATTTTTAGTGAAAATCATAATTTCTACTATATTTTATGATTTTTCAAAAAAAAAAAAAAAAAAAAAAAAAATTTTAGGCGGGCGGCGGGGTGGAGGGTCGCCCGGACCCGCCCGGCAGATTTTTTCTGCCCCAAACCCGCCTATTGCTAGCCGCTTGGGCGGGCGGGCGGGCGGGGCGGGGCGGGCGGGCGGCAGGCGGGTCGGTCGGCGGGTTTTTTTGCCATCCCTAATCATTTGCTTGTGATTAATACATTGTGATTAATTCAATCTATATAATTTATATTTAATTGAAGCTTTAAATTTTAAAAACCTTGAAATCAGAAACTGGTAATTTCAAGATATAGCAAGGTGGACATTTTTGTGCTTTGACGTTTAAGGCTCGGCATTTAACACCCCAAACCCACCCCAAAACCATTTTCCACCACTTTTTACCCTACAAATTTCACAGGGAATTTTCAGTGTTAAGAAAATAAAAATACAAAAAGGCCAATTGGGTGTTGGGAACGCCGACGGGTTTCTGCTGGCTGCAACCACATTTGCAGCCACATCTGATGTATGAACCGTGAACAATGCTCCTTTGCCTACCACGGTGCACATTAGAAAGAATGAAAAAGAGGAGATTTTGAAGGATCAACAAATAAAGAAAACGACTGGAAACATTGAGAAAGAGGGAAATTTTATGATTCTTCTTAATTTATTTAAGTCAAAGGGTAAAATTGTTATAGAATTGTCAGAATAGTGAAAAATGGTAATTTGGAGACCATCTGTGAGAATAAATAGCAGAATGAGGATGATATCTACTAAAAAAAAAGAATGATAATGAAATCGTTACAAACCTGAAAGAATAAGAACCATTAGTAAAATTAACCCTATATTAAAACTCACTTTTCGTAAACTAAAGTTTGACATGACTTTTTAGTAGCTAAAAAGATCGGGTTGCCATTTTTTAAGCTCAAGATGATATTAAGAAATGAAGAAACTTTTGTTCAAAATTTCCACAATGGACAAGGATAGTTCTTTGATCAATTTGAGTCAAAATTTGCTACATATTTCAAAAGTTTCTACACAACCCCTGAATTACATCTCAAACATTTTTCTGCACCATTAAGCCCCCAATACTTTGTCCTTTAGACCGTGACGTCATCCTCGCTGACTAAACTGTTCTCACTGTCGCTGCCGACCATCCACAAACTTGTACTTACCCTCACCTACACCGTGGATTTAACGATCGAACAAATACACGGCTAGGATTCCTTTCACTTGGGCCCAAACCCGTCAATCAAAAATCACATCCGTGAATCTTTAAATTCCAAATGGCATCACTCCAAGGGTGAAGGAAGACGGTGGCGCGTGGCCCCCACACCCAACGAATACTGAAGAATTCCAGATCCAATCCGAATCTTGCCACGTGTCTTGGATTTCCAACTTTGCCCTTCATTCTCCCGGAACATTTCACCATAGGTCACCCAAGTTAAGGTTTTTTCCATGTTGGTCTAAAACTCCAATTTGATCACTCAATTAATATTTTTCTTCAAATTTAATCATTAATTTTATACTTTTGTTTCAAGTTAACCATTCCTTCTATATCCAATTCCAACATTGGCAGAACTCATGATTTGGTGACGAAATTCATGACTTATGGAACATGTTTACTGCACATGTAACTACGAAAGATTCGATTCTTCCAAACGAAACAATGTGAGATATAACAAAACAATTTTGTTAACCAAGTTACTAAAAACATAAGTTGGGTCACAGATTCTGTAATCCAGATTACAAATTTTGTTAATTTGGGTAAAGTTATAGGCGGAATGGTTAAATTCAAATAAAAATATAAGATAAGTGATCAAATAAAAAAAAATTAAAGTTATATGACTAATATGGACAAACTAGTAAGTGGAGTGACTTCTGTTGGAAATGTCCTCTCATTCTCTCTCTCTCTCACGCACGCAAACAGATAGAGAGTCAGACGCCTAGAGAAACAAGAACTGAGTGAATTTTCGCACATTAGAACACTCTTCACATCAAACCCATAATTTTTTTCTTTTGAAGGACCGCCTTCTCTCTTCTTGAATCTAACAGGTTTGCTTATTTTTACGTTTTCTTATATATGAATTTAATTTATTTCTTTTTGGTTGATTTTTTGTGATATGGGTTGCTAGTATTTTGATCTGTTGGTAAATATTACATAGAATTGGTGATATCTGCTGGGATTGTAGGTTTTAGCATCTGGATCAAGTGGATTTGTGTGTTACAAATTAGGGGTTTGTTGGGATTTGAATTATGAATTTAATTTGGTTTTGGTTTTGGTTTATATCTATAGGTTGTGTGACTGGATCTAAGCAAAATTTTGTGGATTTGATTTTTTTTTGATACGATAACTGTTCAATTTTTTGGATCTGAATTTTGGGGTTATCTTTAATATGCTAGGAAGCTTGTTTTGATTATACTGAATCTAACTGAAATTATCAGCTATTATACATCACTATTATTACTGAATCGACGACCTATGAACTCAATTAGTATGGATTTCTAATCAGAATTGAGGCTTCTTTTCAAGGAAAAACTTTATAAAGTTTGAGGTTTTGCACCGGTGGTTGGATAAGAAATCAAATTTCTCATTTATACATTTTAAATCCTTAAAAAGTTATAGAATTTAATGGAGAAATTTTAATTTCGGTTGTTATTGGGTAATAAGGTTTTAAAATTCTTTTCTAGTGTATTGTGATTCACTAGGGATAGTTTAAATTAGATCTTGATGAAGAGATTAAGAATATTTTGTTGGTGACGTGGCATTTCTGACCACGATTAATATGATTAATATGGAAATACGTATATTTTAGCCTGTGATTTACATTATTGATTTAGTGGGAATGAATGTTTGGCAATGCTATACTTTTATTTTTCAGGGTCTTAGCAGTTTGTGTATTGATGACAGGTAAGGTAAGGTGAATTGCATAGTATTGGACAATACTAAAGAAGAAAAAGAAGTTAAAATCTAGTTTAGTACGAATTATTACATTCGAATGCTGCGTGCCAAACTGCACTGAATGTCTTCATCTTTATTGCAGGAGGGAAGTCCATGGGAGTCGTTTGAACCATAAAGGGCAGACTGGTTGCTTTGTTAATTTTTATTAGCTTATTCTTTTTATTAGTGTCTTTGATATGGGTAGCAAGGGTGATGGGAAATTGGGAAGAATGGCAAGGAATAGATCAAGGAGTGCTTACCACTTTTCTCTTCTCCTCTCCCCTGTCATTTCTTTTTGGGAATGTATTGAGCGTAAAATGAGGTATTCCTTCAGACCCGAGTGGGTGTAGGTACAAGTGTCATAATTATAAACATTATATTAGTTTCCAAGTTGGGAATTTAGTTTATTAATAGAAATTAAATAAAAAGTTTTGCAAGAAAAAGGAATCATATAGGTAGACTGATAATGTATACGTCTTAGGGAAAAAGGATAGGAGTTAAATACGGAAATGGAGTGTGCAAAAGTACAGACTAGTATTAGAAGAGCTAAAAAGAAGCAGGTGAAGGATGAGCTAGATCGTATTAAACAGGCGGAGAAGAAAAAAAGGCGCTTGGAGAAGGCTCTGGCGACTTCTGCAGCCATCCGTTCTGAACTTGAGAAAAAGAAGCAGAAAAAAAAAGAAGAACAGCAGAGGCTTGATGAAGAAGGTGCTGCAATAGCTGAGGCAGTTGCACTGCATGTCCTACTTGGTGAAGACTCAGAGGATCCACGTCAGGTCATGCTGAAGACGGACGAGGGTTTTACCTCGTGGGATCGTGGCAGCAACTTTGATCTCATTACAGGGGGAAGGCGGGGCCTAGTTCCCGATCACGAATTGTCACAATATTCGCTTGAAGGGATAGGTTGGTTTTCTGATGCTCACAGATATGGGTACATGTGGAGTCACCAGGGGAATTCTGACTGGATCGTCTCATCTGATCCTAGGGGAAGAGATTTCCACGAGCAATATTTTGGAGAGGAAGGTTGGGATGCGGCGGGTTTATCTCCTGGTCTCCTTGCAGCGCGGGCTGTTTCATCACTTCAAATTGCTGATGATTCACAAATAGACACATACGTCTTTAACCGTATGTTAAATGGCTAAAATATAAACGGTTTACGTCTATCGTCTGATGAAGTTGTGGTGTTATGTTTTCTTCGCTGTATATATTTGAGTGAGCTCACTTTGAAGGATGTCATGCTTGTAATCTCACAAGACATTTTGTTCACAGTTTGATCTTTCAATTTCTTATCGGTTGTTTCTGATTGCTTGAAATTTCAGCTTTTACAATTTGGATATATCGATTCAGTGTTGTTTACTCGGTATATCAATATCTATTATTGACATGAGTATGCAATGCAACGGAAGTTTGCATACTCACCAACAGATTCTCTCCCCTCCTCTTGTAATAACTGTAATGTATTGCAATGTTTGGAAGGTTAACTCTTACTATACGATGGGGGGCAACTCACGATAGGTAGGGGAGTGGGCTACGCGAAGCTTTTGCCGTTCTGATGTTGGGAATTAAGCCCTAATCTCTTGTTACAGGAACAACAATAAGAAGAATAAAAATTAAGAACAAGTAAATCAAAGTTTTAGGCCGATGTATACATGTATTGCATACTCGATAGTAGGCTGATCTGCAGTTGTACAGTAAAACTACGGTATGGTTAGGCTCGATGCAGTGCAAAGGCAGTCAGCAGACCACTATATCTTTCTGGTTCTTTTATTGTACACAGTTTCTCTGTGTTGGTGCAAAGAACTTGGTATTTTTCTCCCTGTTTGACGTAAAGGCACAGACCCATACAGAATAATAAGCAAAGAGTGAAACAGAGTGACTCGATGGAAAATGAACCAATAACCCCGATAACATTAACGATGCCATGTAAATGAAGAAGGAAGAATTACTGTTAGATTGATATCCATTTCCAAAATGTAAACTTTTGCACTTGAACATTAGTGTACACATTCGGATACAGGAAACTAACATTTTACACCAATCCATGAGGATCACAACAAAATAACTTGCAAAAGGTTTTGTGTGCCCTGCCAGCTAGAAGAATGACGTCGTTTGTGATGATATGGTATCAGATTGCATATCGTGAACTCTGTGTTATTGGAGTTCCTGCTTCTTGTTGCTTGCGCTCCCTCATCAACTCTTCATCCCGATTTTCTAGTTCTGAACTAGTAGATGGTTTAGAACCAGAAGAAATAAGGTTTTTGAACCAAGTAGCTTGGAATCTGGGACTTCCTCTAGGGGAGTTAACAGGGGACCCCGGAGTTACAATTGAGTTGTTGGAAGCAACTCCAGCAAGGAATCGGTATGCTACTTTGCTAGCCGCTACAATTTCAGTTTTAGCTTGTCTCAACTGCAACAACACCCAAAATTAATCAGATACAAAATGTATACAAAACAGGTGGGATTCGGGGTAGGCTTCATTATGTAGAAATATGCGAATTCCTTTGCATGTTCACATTTACAACTCATGCTCCTTCATTTCTAAGGCTACAGAAAAAGAACTTCCACGGGTAGTTATATCAACTAAGATAAACTGGTATTGGTTTGTTGGTCTTCATTTCATTCCATTTAGGTCCATTTGGGTCCAGGACTTGGGAAATCATGTTGGCAGTAGCGGTGTTTTCGGACATGACAGTTCGTGAATGGTTGAAACAATGCAAGGGTGTCGTAAATTTATTGGAAGGAAAGAGAACTTACTCGATAAGCTGTGTTTCCTGCTATTTCCGCAGCAGTATCACCAGCATGTGCAAACCTGTTTACCCAACCTATTATGGAAAGTGTCAAGTACATAGTCTTGAAGGAAGAAAAGTTTGTAGCAAAAGAAAGAAAAACTTTCACCAGGTGACGGGAAAAGCAAAACAGCATCTAAGTCAAGATCATTCAAACTGGTAAAATGAAACACAATGTATGCATGTATGGACTCTAATGTGCAATTTCTTCCACATATGCATCAACTTGTCACTTTACAAGCATACACCAACAACTAATTTGCTCTATAACATTTGTCCCACTCCAATCGAATGATTACATTTGTGATTCATATATTGCAAGTGAAAAAGTATCGTTTTTTTCCCTTACATTTGGTAAAGTGACAGGAAATGCACATTTCTTTTATCTAGATGGACGGGAAAGACATATACACATTTATTCGGTGCATATACTAAGGATTCAACTTATATTTTGTTCAAAGCAAGTGGGTATATAAATCACTATTGGGCATCCAATGGCCTAAGAGTTATTGAAGCAAATACATTAAAAAATGTTCAAAGCTATTTGGGTCTTATTCACCTCTCCTGCTCTCCATATACTGAGGGTCGAGTACTGTACCTAATATCATTATTTACACATAGTTATAACTATGCACATTTGAGACCCTGCTGATGGTTGAGTACTGTACTCAATATTATAGTTATAACTATTTTTAATGCTACACAACACGAGTCTTAGTATTATCAAGACATACTTATATTTTGTGAGGAAAGACAAATCGACAAATCCCAACAAACAGGGGAATCAGGAAAACCCCAACCACCATGCCTAGTCTTGCCCCATGCATTGGATGGAAGAGAAAAGGAGAAAAAAGGGAAAATGGTTGGCTAAGATAAAAGCTAGTTACAATGAGAGTCATCCCCCTGATAGTGAGTGCTCCCTAGAAGTATATCTAAGTAACTCCCAAATGCTAGTGGAGAAAGGAATAGTTTGATGCAGTGAGAATCCCAGAAAGCTTTTATTGTGGGGACAATGACAGCAGAAAAGTCTACAACAGATGAGGCGATGATCCTTCAAAGGCTCAAGTTCTAATTTGGGATCTTTTGGAGGCTGCAAGCCCATCTGGGGGAATGCTTAATCACTTTATAGTTTAATTTCAAGTTCCAAGGGCATTTTAGGAATTCCCAAATTTAAGATAATTATGCAATTTGATATAGAAAGTACTACTATGACTTGCTATGTTTTCAAGTCATATTAAGAGCTATAAGTTCGTGTAATTAGTCTTATGTTTCTATAAATAAAGGCCTGGTCCTTGTTGGAGTAGGACATTTCTTGAGCTTCTAAATAGACACTAACCCTCACAAATTAAAGGAGATCAAGCAATTATGTTTAAAGGGTGTGATGCCTAGAGTATCTTGGGAAAATTTCCTAGATTTCAGTCACGTTGTTATTCTTCTCTAATTTCGAGTAAGTTTACTTGGTGCTGAGTCATTTAACCAACTTAGCTTTATTACCAACATCCTATTTATTAAAGTACAACTAATTTTCCCCAATAGAGACTGCACGAAACAGACCTTTGAACTTTGCTGTTTACAGCAGCGAATGGAAGCCCCACCAACTTCAGAAACCTTAAACTTCCTTTAATCATTCATGCAAGTTACTCATCTCTACCCCGGACCTCATACATCAAAATCACCGCGACACCATACTGTTAACTTAGGCAAAAACTGCATCATACAGAAGATCTTACGATACCCATTTGCATTGTAGTTTGATCAATCATATGTCATTTTATATCGCAACAGTTCGAATCATACAGAATTATACTCAGATGGAGGACCTCAACTTCTCTATCAGGTGATGAAAGATGAATACTTTGTGTGTTTGAACTGTTAAAACTTTAAATGCGATGAAGAAAAACTAACTTATCAAGCAAATTGAATTGCTGGGGAACAGTTAATATTTTTAACCCATCCTATAAGACTGATTAATTCATCCATTTTAAATTCTCAAAATTAATAACACCTGTTTTGTTTCCCATCAAACAACATCAACAAAATTTTGAAGTGTACAAGAGATCGTATTCTTCACCCATTGGTAGTCCTAGATGTGACTGTAAACTAAATACAAGTATAAAATAGAGTGGATTCTTCCAATCTCATGCAAGCTCATCCCCAAGAAAGGAAGAACAAATGTAAAGGGAGACATTCTCATGTCCCCAAGCAAGGTGAACTTTCGTTTATTTTACTTCCACGCAATTGTACATGAAGACGGCGTAAAAGTATAGTCTCACATCTTTTAGAAGCAGTAGCATTACACAGTTTACTTTAACTCTTCAACATTCTCAAGTAATTGGTATCTCTGTGTGTGTGCGCGTCAGTGAGTGAGAGACAGAGAAAATGAGTAGAGAGAGAGAAAAAGAAAGAATACCAGGAAGCTTTGGCACGCCAAGTCTTTCACAGAACTCGTCACAGAAATGATTGCAATTTTTCGATAACAAATCATACGAGTGTCCAGGCCATTCTCTACTAAGTTCCCTCAGAATCTGATTAACCTTGAAGATAGAAAAAGCTGTTGTTCCAAGTTTGATGCTTTCACGGTATGTATACATTGGATTCTTTCCAGCTGGGCAGCTAAAAACTCCAGTACCTTGTTCACAATACCCAAATGACCACTCATCATCTCCATAAACCTGTTGACAGAGTAAACAATTCAATTAAAGGGCATTGTAAAATTTAGCTGTTCCAAACCAGATTCAAAATAATTCTTTTTCTTTTTCAAAATAAATCACATACAAAGGAAGGAGGCCACATCTAAATCTTAAATAACTGCACTAAGGAGCTCACTTCAAAATCTTAAAAATAAGCTGCACTATGAATGATCAAGAAATGATTCCTGCCACATGCACATTTGACAAATCAAAAGAGCTGGTTTTGGATATAACTCAAATGGGAGTAAATTTCTATCCTCTTTAATTTATTGAGAAATAAGGAAATGATATAATAGAAAGAAAGAGTATGGAAAGTTATTGAACATCACAACTCTATATATTTAATTTGACAGACGCATAACTCATAATACAAGAACCAGTTTTCTACAAATTACATACCATACAAGCAAAAATATTGAAAATTTGTATTCCGCAAACACCCAATGGAACGCTTCCTTTCCCGTGCTCAAATAAATGGTAACACCATAGTTTTCGTCCTACTGATACAATCTTATTTGCACATGTGTCAAACAGTCATGACATGGAATATATTTGCTGCATGTAACTTTGACACAACAGTTACGAGCACACACAATGAAGTAAACGGATTATCCAACTGTTCATCTCAAGCATCAGAGAAAGCAGACAATCAAGCATATTTGAAATGCTTCCATATCTCCAACAGAAACACCCCTCCATCCACCCCACTCCCTCTCCTTTGGAGCCAGTTTAAACTTTCTTGGGTGAGTTGCATCGATGTGCTTGTAATACACCAACACTAGATCTAATTAACAGTATAACCCGACTAAACACGCAGATACAAAAATCCATTAAGTACAACTCGTATAAATGCATGGTACAAACGTGTTTGTATACATTACATAAATATAGAGAGAGAGAGAATGCAAAAACCTGAACGGCGCTGTGGAAGATGCCACCGAGGCCAATACCGTCTTTGAAGATCTTGTTGATCTGCACAATTGTATTGTTCGTCTTGTCCGAAGCACCATTCGTCACGTCATATACATGGAGGATCACCTCCATTATCCTCAATTTCCACACTGCGAAATCAAATCAAAACCCTAACCACTCCCTGTCCTCACGATTTTCAAACTAATATATTCAAAATTGAATGACTATACCACTGCAAATGCTACTGCTAAAAATCACAATTAGGGAATAAACACAATGATTATGAACACTGGTTGGAATGGGATTGGGGATTGTAATTATTTTGGTTTATGAATTTGCCTCGATTTGCTCAATTTTTCAGAATTGATTATTTCATTTTGTAATTATTCACTTTTGCCTGATGCATGTGAGTAGACGAACTTTGATTTGTATTATTTATTGCCGGGACTTTAATTTGAATAAAAGAGGATAAATGTGTTAGGATGATGCATCAACGTTAATTGTCGGTTTTATGAAAGCATGTTTGGTTGTTGAATTATTTATTTTCATATTTTAATGTTATTTATATCTTTAAGTGGTATTACTCAATTGATTGAATTATTTACTATAATTGAATAATGTATTTATAGTTATTAATTATGAATAATTTATTCAATTGTATAATAATATATAAGATAATTATCGGTAATGAGCGATTATGAATAATATTATTTAATATCTAATTTTCTGTACCAAATATGTCATTAAAATAAAGTTCATCACACTTTTACTTATTTAAGTTATGTATTTTGAAAGTATGAGTATTTTACTGTCAAATTAAATAATTTCTATTTTTAATTTAAGTAAACAAAATATAAACATGTTTGAAAACAAATAATTAATTAATTTAAATTTGACATACTTTTAATTTTAGCTAAATATAGTCTTAACTTGTTGGAATTCGAAAATACGATTTTTATTTTTTGTGTGAAGATTTTAAGAAAGAAAGCTATGTATTGTGAATGTGGGATTAATTGATAAGGTTGAACCTAATTTACAAATATTCTATAAAAGATAGAAGGATAAATAACATAATAAAATAATAAAATAATAAAAGAGAATTCACATAATCGATTTAAATTTATTTATCAAGTGATTATAAATATTTATAAACTAATTAAATATTATTTTTATTTATACATTTTATAAAATTCATAACTTTTACCTATTTTTTCTTTATATAAATTATAAAATTCATTGCTTATAAAAATAATAGATGGACTGTTTATTTTGTCCGTCAATAATTTCTATTTACCTTTTTGTGCCGATGCTCACCACTTTTCAAAAAATAAAAGGTCTCCTAGGTTAGTGGTGGCCATTATTTTGTTGAGTGGATTTGCTGTATATGCACGATGAGATGAGAAAATTATTGGTGCACCAGACAGCCAGCTAAGTCCACCTACAACAAGGGCCTCCAATAATATCGTCACACGTGTGAGCCACTCAAATTATTAGATATACATGAAATTCATTTATTTATATTTATATTTTTGTTAAGAACTTCATCAATGATTGTGATTATGTACGCCTATTTATAGACGATGGTCCTTGTACCTCTCAACTCGTATAAACGCTTTATAATAGTTTCATTCATAATATGAACACAAAATTTTAGATAACCATTTTCCTTGATAAGCCTGATTGGCATTTCTAGATTGTCTCCTTGTTGGAAGTTGGAACTACTATTTTAATAGTATGCACCAAGTAATTTCAAATATAATTTCTAATCTATCGAAAAATATAACAAAGTATTGAATTAAATGTAAAAGTACAATATTTGTTTGCTTTAATTCATAGGTCTGATTATCGCAATTCCAAAAAGTAGTCCAAAGACGAATCGTAAGTATATAACTGGCTCATAGAAGAATTAAACAGTTATACTTATTTCATACAAACTAGTAGAAATCTTTTGAAAATACAATTACGGAAATTCGGTATCTCCGATTATGCACCCTATACTATAATCTAAGAAATTTTGTTACTAGATATGTCTCATCTATGTTTTTTAAAATAATATCGGTCAAAAGTGAAAACAAATAAGAAAACTCGAAAAATTAAGAAAAAACTTTAACATTGGAAACTATTTTTTGTACTTCAATCTATCTACCTTCATTAGTTATCAATTGGGAGAAAACTCGGCTCGTTGTTATGTCTGAAGAAACGTCATCACTACCCCCCTCGACCTCAACACTGCTCGAGTGAACTCTGGGAACATTTTTAGGCAATGTACAACTAACAGAATTTACGTCGGTTTCTACTTGAGAGTCTATTTGAATTTCACTTTCTTGAAGTTGAAGCGCGTGTTCCAAATTCCACAAGACATCACCGATAGTAGGCCTATCGATGCCATAATCAGCCAAACATTTCTCAGCCGTTTCACCAAATTTCTTCAAGGAACTTGGTTTTATTTGTCCTCTGACACGAGGGTCTACAATTTGCTCAACCATACCTTTCTTTTGCCATTCCATAGCCCATTCGCCTAAATGCACCTGCTCCCGGTCAAGCAATGGATCGACTGCTGGTCGTGCACAAAGAACCTCAAAAAGAACAACCCCAAATGAATAAACATCGGATTTGTCTGTCAACTGCTGCCTACGAAAATACTCGGGATCAAGATAGCCGAAACTGCCTTTTACACCGGTACTTACATGAGTCTCGTCAAGACATGGGCCAGATTTTGAGAGGCCAAAATCAGCAACCTTAGCAACATAATTGTAATCGAGTAAGATGTTAGTCGATTTTATGTCACGATGGATAATCCCGTGTGCTGAACCTGTATGAAGATAGTGTAGACCTCTAGCTGCACCAATGCATATTTCTAGCCTTTGTTTCCAAGATAAAGGGGGTAATCTGGAACCATACAGATGGCTCCTCAAAGGACCTTTCTCCATGTACTCGTAAACAAGTATCATTTCGGATTGTTCTTCGCAGTAGCCCACAAGTGAAACAAGGTGATGATGGCGAATTCTCGACAAAACTGTTATTTCAGTTTGGAATTCGGGTAGTCCCTGCTTGTTACCAGGCACACGTCGTTTGACAGCAACTCGCATGTTCTCTTGGAGAATCCCTTTATAGACTATGCCAAAACCACCTGAGCCAATTATCAGACTCTTATCAAAATTATTTGTAGCCAATTGTATATCAGCAAACGGAATCTTCAAACCATAACCAAGGACTGCCCCTTCCAATAACGTGCCATGGGAACTGCCTCCGTATACACGAAGAGGAGTCCATCCTGTGCTTTCAACACGTCTTGGTTCGGGTTTTCTCCTTCTGCATTTAAGTACAAGCAATGTACTAAGAATTGCCAAACTTAACAGGAAAGATCCGCCTCCAACTGAACCAACCAAAATCCAAATTCTTTTCGTCTTAGACCTCTTTTCTGAACCCACAGGATTCACTATTTTCATAATCTCAACCCCATTTAAAATAGCATTCTTCCTTAAACTATTACTGAGGTCAGAAGGTCCAACGCTAATCCGAACAACATTTGAATTATCCAAGCTTTGTACAACAAAATCAACGAAAGTAGGCGATGCAAGCTCATGGAATGTTAACATAGACAAATCAAGATCTTTGAATGCCATTTTCCCGTTTATATATACATTGAAGTACAACGTCTGAAGTGCAATGCTAACAATGTCACAGAAATGCAAACGAACAAAGTGCAGAGAATCCTCGGATCTTACAGGAAAATCCCAAGTTATATTGAACATAAAATTCGATGGTCGATTATCTATATTCATCTGCTGTGCAGTCATGTATACATTGTCAGGTGCAATTTCTCTAGTGGCACCTCCCTGTTGATAATTAGGTGGATGAATGGTCGTAGCAATTTTTGCAGCAGATTTCAAAACAAGAAAATCTTCATCCGGAATCCAATTTCTCCAAAGGGTATCATTAAAAGGGGTTAATTTTGATCCTCCAACATTAATCCTATGAACAGTTTCTAAAATTTTCGACGAAATATTCTGCTTAAAGTCTTGAATTCCAGTAGGACTAATCAACGTCATCCCCTCATCAATAATGAAATCTTTTGGTGCTGAAAACACTTCAATTGCATTCACATAAGCAAAATTGGAATCACGAGTAGGCATGAACAGAATTTCAAGCTCTTCTTTATTAACCATCAAGATGAACTCTTTAAGCATAGTAAAATGAGCAGAAAAGTTGCTTAAAAGTGAATTTCCATCAACTGAAACTACAAAATTCGCATTCTTGAGATCATAATCAGGAGAACTGAATGGAGAGAAATGGAGACGTACTAAGTGGAATCCAACGTTCTTGATGTTAAATTTATAGCTTGAAACAGAAATGAAAACTCTAGCTGTACTGTAAAGTACAGAAGAATTCGACGATGGGATTGGATTCGTGAGAGAAATCGATTTACCTTTAGTTAGATAAGATGAGCCATTCTCTGATGAATCCCCGGTGAAGTGTCTGTTTTCGTCTACAAGATTGTTTATGCTTGACCCACAGTTGATAAGGTAGTTATCTTGGGGAATGAAAGCAGTTGAGAAATGGATGAGAAAGAAAGTAAGAGAAAGAAAGTGAAGAACTTTAGCAGCCATGGATGCAAATTTTGGTGGAATATTGAGAGGAACTCAAGAAAAACTTATAAGAAACTGATGTGAGTGGGAGACAGAAAAAGTACTGACATTTTTGTCAACAAGAATCAGAGAATTCTTCAAAAGAGACACAAGATATGAACTTTTATGGCACCCTTATACAGGACGGCTCGTTACCATTTATAGATGGCTTTCTGTTAATGGACTTAGCCAACACAGAAGGACTTAATTCGCATTGCATGTGCAGTGATAAACCGACAAAATTAAATTGAATTCTTGAAAAGGCATAAGATTGGGGAAAACAGAAAGAGAAGAGCCTCAGTAGTACCAATCCAAGATTTGAATAAGTGGGCTCATGAGTTCTATTGCAAGGTGCAGTTGGGAGTGAAATTCTGAAATGTGTTATTCAAGCAAAAATGCTTATGCAAGTACAGCAGGAAGTTTGGCTTGTGAAGCTTGCATGCCAAGATGGTTGTAAATAGGGGTGGACAAAATAACTCAACCGATTACATTAGATAATGGGTATTAGAATCTAGAACTGATTGTTTATGGTTCGGGTATCGATTCTAGACTCAAAACCGAAAAATCGAACCAAACTTATTGTTTTTTAATTCTTTTTGAAAATTTAGCCCATAAAAATAAAATATTTTATATCTATTTTTGTTATTTAGTATTAAGTTGGAACCATGTGATTAAAATTTGATATATTGTTGTTTTATGAATAGAATAATGTTTGAAAATTATGATTTTTAAGATTATTTTGTTGTTTCATACAATGAGAATAAAAATAGTGACAACTTTGAAAACTTTAATTATGGAACCGAATCGAATCGAAGTGGACTGAATAATTGGGTTTCTTAATTCAAGGTGGAACGAAGGTTCTATTTACAAGATATCCAATATTTTTCGATTTGATTCGGTTCTCTTCGAAAAAAGAGAACTAAATCAAACTATACTCCATCCTCCTCTAATCGTCAACCTTAAAGGGTTCACAAGATTCAATAGTATAATTGACAGAACATCTTGGTACTGTCCAAAGCTCTGCGGTCCGCTTTGATATAAATGAACATTGCCTAAGTTCTTCGATTCTCTTCTAATTCCTAAAACAGGGAATTCAAGTGCCAGATAGGATGGGTTATCGTATGTGATAGTTGAAATGACCTGTACTAGTACTCATTTGTTGGATCATTTTGCAATCCATGGAAAATGACAGTTTTATTCCTTTGCACCGAAAGAAAAGGCAGTGACAGTTTTATTCCATTGTACCATCCAATCGTTGGTTTATTTCTTATCTATGTTCACATTAAACTCAAAAACTTGGATCATCAACAAACAAGGCAACCTTTGTTAGACTAAAAAGTAAAAACTGAGACTTGGTTATGTTATTGACGTCAATTTCTGCTAATAGTCTTATTCATTTGCAAAACATAAATCCGGCAACTCTGAAGAAAAATTAAGAGCACATCTAAGTGTGCGTAAAAGTAAGTCAAAGTTATTTTCTACAAACTTAGTTTTTAAGCACAATCCTTTGGGAGTATTTATTTCGATTATTCATAAGTAGGTGAAGTTCCTTACGATAAAGTCCTGTTTTAATTGGACTGGACGTTTGATCATAAATTAATCTTATAATTAGATTAGCCGAGATTTACCTATAATATGAAAGCAAAATTATATCCTTGTGAGTCACAAATTATTAGAATAGGAACATTTTTTAAATGGTCTTCTCAGTGTACCAAGTGAAAAATATTCATGTTTTCTAATTTTTGTTATAACATTTTTGTTCTTTAGTAAAATGTCTTAAAAAACGTTATTGTAAAAAAACATTTTATTTTGGATAGTCAAATGATCAAATCAACTCAACCCAGTTAAAATTGATCCTCATTTTTGTCTTATTCAAATCTTGTAAATTGTTCTCTAAATGAACCCAACACAAGTTATCCAATGGCAAGTAAATAAGGGGTGGGTTGGATGAAAGTGAGGGGAGTTGCGACACTCTAAGGGGGGCTAGAAAATGTAGTGGGCTGGCGAATGGTGGTTGGTTCAGGAAGAAAGAAAATAGGGAAGAAGATAAGAAATGAGAAAAGAAGAACGAACAAAAGTATTCTAGGATTTTAAGAAATACAAAGTTAGTTTAAAAATTATATATGATTAATATGTTTTTCTCATCACGCGTCTTTAACTTGATGCTTTTGAAATAAATTCTTCTTATTAATAATTTGGTATTAAACAAAGTCAGTCTCTATAACACGATAATGGCTTGCGTATTAAACAAAATCAATCCATAACACGATAATTGCTTGCTTTTAATTTGATGACTATTAGCAATTTTAGTGAACTTTAGTGAAGGTGCTTGCAAGCATTATGATCCAACAATACTTTTTAATTTTTAATTTTTTGTTTTTGCTTTTACAATTATGTGACCAAAATTAATAATATTTTTGGTGGGTTGAGGGCCAAATTAATGAAATTTTGAAATTGTTGGTGGGTGTCAATTTCATACCACTATGAAATTGATAAAGAATGGAACATCGCATATGATCGATGTCAACTACATTCTTGATTTCAATGCTCTTAACATTAAAGTGAGGACACTAGTCTTCTTTTGTCAACACGAATAGTACAAAATCTTTGTGATATGATGCGCACAGAACTAATATAAATGTTAAAGGATATAATGATTTAATAAGTTTCATGTCATTAAGTCAGAATTCAACTTAAATACTTCGATACATTTTTACGACGAGACTGTTATAAGATTGAGTTTATCTTATTTTATTGTAAGTGATGTTATCCTAGCAATTATTTTATACGTGATTTTTTTATACACGGAGTGACTTGGAGAAAAATAATCAATTTTCGAGGAGAGAAGATTGGATAATAGGTAATTTTAAATTTGTAGAGATTTATTTGAAATATTCAAGAACTTGATTCATAATTGGTTCGTGACCATTGGATATCAAAGACGCTTTTGAGGTGATGCGTAGTTGTTACATGCTGGAGATAATAGGGTTCATCCTTTTTGTTTAATCTTCATATATATTCAAATTTCTCGAGAGGGGATTTATCAATGGAAAATGAAAGAAGGTCTTGGTTCAGTTACAACTATAATTTCATTTCTATAGTTGATGATAGTAGAGGTTTCTTTAAACTTCTCTATAAATTTATTATTAAGAATAAAGAAAAAATTGACCAACGAGATCGAACGAATGGCTATTGCATTACAAATGCAATGTTGTAAGCTAAGCGAGTTCGCTTTATTGCAACATCTCTGTCTTATTTCAAATTTTAAAAGTGTAAAAGTAGAATACTCAAAATTCAAGAGAATTCCTAATTGAAAATATAAATCATCATAAGCTATTAGGGTAAATTTCGCGAACATTATACGAACTTTACCTTTTATTTTAAAATTATGTATGAACTAATCTTGGAATGTAACATTTGCCATGTAGCGCGTCGTTTTACCACATGAACTACTAGTCCGTTAGTTTTAAGTGACGAATGTTAACTTTTTGTATGGATGAGAAACAATATTGTCAGTTCATTTATAATTTTGAAACAACGTTCAATTCATGTATGATTTTGAAGCATGAGTAAAATTCATGTACCATTCGCGTAATTAAGCATATTTTAATAATATCAACCGTTTGCCACATAGACATGTCATTTGCCATGTCGATTGACCTGTTAGTTTTGACGGGCGAATATTAACATTTGTATTAATGAAAATTAATTTTAAGAGTTTATTTATGATTTTGAAACAAAGTAAATTTAATGTATAGTTTTGAAACAAATGGTAAAATTAATGTGTCATTCACGTAATTAACTACATTTTAACTGCTTGCTAGGTAGGCACGCTATTTGTCATGTGAACTGGCCGTTAGTTTTTACATATTAACTTTTGTATGAATAGGAATCAATTTTATAAATTTTTGTATAATTTTGAAATAAAATTCAGTTAACATATAATTTTAAAACAAAGTGTAAAATTCATGCATAATTCGCGTAATTAATTGTGAGTCGGTATAAATTATTTTACATTTTACAATTAATATTTTATAAAATCTATAACTTGTAAACATTTAAAAAATAATTTCAAAGCGGGTAAACATGCACTATATTGGACCACCGCTGAAATGGAATTTGTTCTCGACTACAACGATAGCGTTTCTAGAGTTTGTAAACCACGAGACACATCAAACCTTGTACTTTTCTCTCTCTACTCTCAATCACTCGAGCATGATCGCATCGGGAATTCTCCACTCTATCTAATCGCAAGTAAACCTCTGATTCTGGTTTGCAATTTTTCCTGAAATTTGTGTACTGAAAGGCCCAAAACTCATCAGTAACGTCAAAGAAGATTAAGCATTCAATCAATCTAAGTAAAAATCATACAAGAAACTGTAAATAACACAAGATTTGTTTCGGCCTAAGTCCCAAATGTTCGGTGACCGGATCTAACACCTACATCATCTGTTGAGCTTACACAATGTGGATTATGCTCCAAACATCAATATAACAACCAACCGGCAACAACAAACTTCCAGTAAACCACCAAGGTTTAACTCTCAAAAAATCATCTAATCAACCCTCAGTTACTGTTCACGCAAGAACATCACAACCTTCCTTTGTTTGATTCGGCAACTAAGAATAAAGAACCATATGTTCTTTATCCATGACCAAGAATCATCAACAGATAAAAGAACAAAAGAAGGAAAAAATATAGATGACAAAAAAACTCGTTCCCGACCAGACCCACCCCGTCCCGATTACTAAATGGGGTGGGAAAGAGAATCGTTGTCCCCGTCCTGAATTCTCCAAACCAACCCAAATGTTTTTATTTTATTTTATTTTTATATTTTAAAATTTAAATTGTATGTAAAAAAATAAAAATACATATTAAAAATTAATTAATTAATTAAACGGGGCGATAAATGAGTATTTTTCTATACCCACCCCGCATTTCAAAAATACCCGACGAGGCAGGGATGGTAATGACCGCCCCGGTCCATTGCCATCCCTAGAAAAGAAGGAGATGATGATTTTCAGTGTTTTCGGAGCAAAAAAGGAGAGAATCTCCTTTTCCAAAAAAAACCCTAAAACGTCTAACTAGAAAAATTAAAGAAGCCTCATAGAAATGAAACGTATATCAGAAGCTAAAAGATCTCATCCCAGGGTTGAAAAGACTCCACGTGTCTTCATCTTGAGCTTTCCTTTTACTAACAGAAAACGTGATTTCAAGAAGCAACTTTATACAATACTGGTGGCACACACTCCACATTGCTACCAAGAATTGGCTATTTTTTATGCTTGAAACATGTTCTTCACTATTTCATTCCTCTGTACCTGCAAGATTTTTTAAAAATAAAATAAAAATTTTAATCAGATTTATTCTGATCAATTGAAAAAATCTTCAAACAATTCTTGAATTTATTTAAAGAAATTACTTTGGTTTCCATACCAGAATGATTGTACTGAGTAGTAATCTTTTCCAATTTCATAATACATTTTGAAATGATATCCCTTATAAAATGATATTTTTGCATCTATATGTTTTGATCTATCATAAAACATGGGATTTTTACTCAAGTGTATAGCACTTTGGTTATCAGAGAACACAATAGCATTTTCATCTACAAAACCAAATTCTTTTACTAAACCGCCAAGCCATATACCTTCTTTTATTGCATTAGCAGCTGCAATGTATTCAGTTTCAGTAGAAGAGAGAGCAATTACCTTTTGAAGTTGAGATTTCCAACTGATTACAGTACCACACAAGATAAAGAAATATGCAGATGTTGATCTTCTATTATCTTTATCTCCTGCAAAGTCAGAGTCTGTATAACCTTTAAGGGTTATACCTTCTTTGCATTTTCTGAAGATCAGACCTAAATTTGAAGTATAAATCTACTTAGAACACTAATGTCATAAGCAAGATCAGGTCTTGAACAAATCATCAGATACATCACAGATCCAATTACATTTGCACAAGGAACATTTTCCATTCTTTCATATTCTTCTTTAGAATTAGGACAGTAATCATAAGAAAGATTAAAAAGATTTGCAAGAGGTAAACTAACAGGCTTTGAATTAGACATAGCATATTTTTCAAGTATCTTTATCACATAAGATTGTTGATTCAGAATAAGCATGTCATTTTTTTTTATCTCTTTTAATTTGCATACCTAAGATTCTCTTTGCAGCACTTAAGTCTTTCATATCAAATTCAGAATTCAGTTTATCTTTTGTTCCTTTAATTTCATCTTTATTAAGACTGGAAAGCAACATATCATCTACATACAGAAGCAGATAAAAAGAATCGGCCCTTCCAGAACTTTTACAGTAAAGACAAGAATCAAATTTGCTCCTTTGGAAACCCAGATTTTGTACAAAAGAGTCAAATCTTATGTACCATTGTCTAGGGGCCTGTTTCAGACAATACAATGATTTCTATAGAAGACAAACTAAATCAGAGTTTCATTTCTTCTTAAAACCTAAAGGTTGACTCATACAAACGGTATCATCTAACTCACCATAAAGAAAGGCAATTTTAACATCTAACTGATCTAGTTCCTATCCAAATTGAGTTACTAAAGACAAGATAATTCTTATAGTAGTATGTTTTACCAAGGGTGAGAAGATTTCAAAATAGTCAACACCCTCTCTTTGAGTAAAACCCTTAGCTACTAGTCTGGCTTTAAACCTGACATTGTTTTTATTACCCTCACTTTATTTTATCTTGTATATCCATTTACAATCAACTACTTTTTGATTTTTAGGTTTTTCAACTAAAATCAAAGTATTGTTCTGCATTAAGGAAGACATTTATTCTTCCATTGCAATTTTTCAGTTTAAAAAATCTTTACATTTCATTGCCTCATCATAAGAGAGAGGTTCATTTTCAATCAATTCCTGATATGTGAGAAAAGAGACAAAATTATCATCAATGAATCTAGCAGGAGGCTGATGTGTCTTCTCTGTCTATTTCTTGTGAGTTGATACTCATCAATAGGTAGAGTTGCAGCATCAGTATTGTTTTCTGTACATTTTTCTTTATTTTGCAAAATAATTTCTTGATGATTCAAGTAATCTCTTTCTCTTATATCCTCTAAAATCTCCAAATTAGAAGACTCCACCTCAACCCTAATATTCATTTCTTTAGATTAGAGGTGGTTTCCTTTAAACAAGGCATTAAAGACTACATCTCTTCTAATTATTACTTTAAATCCATTCCTTTACCCAGAGTCTATATCCTTTTGTATTTTCTCCATATCCTAAGAGAACACATTTAAGAGACATAGGCTCAGGCTTGCCTATATTTTGATGAGCATAGGCAGGACATCCAAAGATTTTAAGATGAGGGTAGTCAATTGGTCTTTTGGACCAAACAGATTCTGGGACTTTAAAGTTTAAGGCACTGGAAGGACTTCTGTTACACAAATAAGCATCAATTATAACAGTTTTACCCCAAAACAGTTTAGGCAAACCAGAAGTTAGAAGCATGCATCTTACTTTATTTAGAAGATATCTATTCATTCTTTCAGCAACTCCATTTTGCTGAGGAGTGTAAGTCACAGTTCTATGTCTGATTATTTCATGTATATTACAAATTCATTAAACTCATAATTGCATAATTCAAGACTATTATTTGTTCTTAAAGTTTTAATTTTAAGATCAACTTGATTTTCAATTTGGATTTTCCAAGTTTTAAAAATAGAAAATGTTTCATCTTTAGTTTTTAATAAGAACACCCAAGTTATTCTTGAAAAATCATCTATGATTAACAAATAATATCTGAATTCAGATTGAGTACACACAGTAGTAGGGCCCCAAAAATCAGCTTGCAAATAATCAATTATTTTTTCAGACTTGTGAGTTCTCTTTGAAAAGGAAAGCTCTACCTATTTTCCCAATATATATGTTTCACAAGAAGTAATATCACACAGATCCAATTTTTCAAAGACTCATTGTTTCTGTAAAAATTTAAGTCATTTATTGCCTATATGACCAAGTTTTACATGCCATAGTTTTGAAAAAACCAACTTTTCATTTGAAGTAGCTACTTATAAACTGTGGATTGACTTTGTTTTTAGAAAATATAAATCATGTTCCTTCTTAGATTTGATGATTAAATCACCATCTTTGAAGATATTGATTTGTCCCTTTTCAATCATAATGTCAAACTTCAAATCATCAAGAACACCTAAGGATATTAGGTTTCTTTCAAGATCAGGAATAAATCTGGTTTTGTGAAGGATCAGATTGGTTCCATTTTCTAAAACAATGCTTATTGTGTCTATTCATTTTATATCACAGGTCATGTCATTTCCCATAACAATATGACCTCCATCAGACTTTTGATAATTTGTGAACCAATTTTTGTTAGGGCACATATGAAAGGTGCATTCTGAGTCAAGAATCCATTCCTGATTTAGATGTCTTTTAGTGTTGACAAGAACTACACAATTTTCAGATTCTTCATTATTATATGCTAAGACAGCAGTTCCTTTTTTTGTACCCTTTTCTTTTAGTTTATTTTGTCTATTAAAACAATCTTTAATAAAATGCTCCGTTTTTCCACAAAAATAACATTTCTTTGCTTTAGCATTATTTTTATTATTTTCTTTACCTTGACCTTTCCTTTTTTCCTCAGTCTGATCCTTTTTGAAGTGAAAATTAGATTTACCTGAATTTTTCTCTTTAACCACTAAGGTTTCTCCTCTTAAATTCTCTCTGGTTTCAGATTTTAACTCTAGATCTTTTTTTTAAGGGCACTAATTATAATCTCAGTGGTTAGAGTATCCATTCCATATTCTAAAGCATTTTTCAAATCTTTGTGCTTATCACTTATGGAGATTAACAGAACCACATCCAATTGATCTTGTAAAAGTTTTTCATCACAATTGGCGAGGTCTTGGGATAATTTTGTAAATCTATTTAAATTTTCATCCAAATCAAGGGAAGAGTCCATTTTGAAAGAAAAGAATTGTTTCAAAAGATAACATTTGTTTGGAATAGTTTTAAACACATAATGTATTTGAAGTTTAGTCCATAGTTCAGTAGCAGTACTTGTTTGTCCTATGGTTCTTACCACATTTTCAGATAAGTTTAAAAAGATAGTACTCCAGGCAATTTCTTCCAGTTCATATTTTTTAACTTCAGGCATATCATCAGGCTAAGAATCATTAAGAACTTTTGCACATTTTTGTTGCATCAAAATAGCTTTTAGTTTTTGACCCTACATATTAATATCCCCCTTTCTATCAAAAATATTGAGTTCAAATCTTGTTGAAGTCATTTTTAACAAAACTTCAAAAGAAAACAAATTATTCACAGTATGAATTACTTAAATTATTAGTAAACAATAAAACACACAAAGTAGTTTTACATAATTTAAAAATACATGCAGCATATTATATACACAGAACGCAAAGAAGCACACTATACAGATTTCAAAACTTTTGTCTCCAGCAGAAAAGAACTCCAAGAACACTTCCCGTACTGAATTTATCTCAGATTCTCAAGGTCTCGAATAGAGCCTTTGGACAAAGAATAGTCTCCAGGGGCATTTAGAGTGAACGGAGTAGTTTTAGGGAAACAAAAGAGAAAACCTACTTATTTAACAACAAAAGTTAAAAGAAAAGGTTAGATCTCACCATAAGGTTTCTTAATCTGTACAGAACGTTGAATATTTTCACAGATCCTCTTTCAAGAAAGCCAAATCCAGGATCTGATACCATTGAAAGGCCCAAAACTCATCAGTAACGTCAAAGAAGATTAAACATTCAACCAGTCTAAGTAAAAACCATACAAGAAACTGTAAATAACATAAGATTTGTTTCGACCTAAGTCCCAGAGATTCGGTGACCGGATCTAACTCCTACATCCTCTGTTGAGCATCCACAATGTGGAATATGATCTAAGCATCAATATAACAACCAACCGGCAACAAATGTACAATATTGTTGAGTATTACAAACTTCCAGTAAACCACCAAGGTTTAACTCTCAAGAAATCATCTAATCAACCTTCAGTTACTCTTCACGCAAGAACATCACAACTTTTCTTTGTTTGATTCGACAACTAAGAATAAAAACTATATGTTCTTTATCTATTACTAAAAATCATCAACGGATGAAAGAACAAAAGAAATAAAAGAAGGAGATGAAGATTTTCAGTGTTTTCGGAGCAAAAAGGAGAGAATCCCCTTTTCCAAAAAACCCTAAAACGTCTAACCATAAAAAGTGAAGAAGCCTAAGAGAAATGAAACGTCTATCAGAAGCCAAAAGATCTCATCCCAGGATTGAAAAAACCCACGTGTCTTCATCTTGAGCTTTCCTTTTACTAACAGAAAACGTGATTTCAAGATAACTTTATACAATTCTGGTGGCCACACACGTCTCTTCTCAACATGTACTTATAATTATTTATGCCCGCAATGTTTTCCATTGTTTTTGGAGGCTAGTGTATGCGTCTCAGAATCTCTATTAAATTGTATGGTTGTATTTTAGATAATCTTTTGCATGAAATTAATCGCGTTCCATCATTTTAAACCCTACCTTGTCCAGCGTCCAATCTAATGTATAAGAGAAATATTTTTCAGATAATGTTCTTTCCCTTTATTCAATTTGAAATATAGCTTTTATTGGGATATATTTGAAGACGGTTAATGCTATGGAGAAGTTAAACACAGTAAAAGTAGATTATTTCTAGCTAAGGATATTGTTTTGTGTGTAATTAAATAGCAATTAGATTCACGTCGAAATGTCCCCAAGTGTTGTGTGGGGAACTGTGAATTGTTCAGGTGGAACCTATGGGTTGGTGGAAATTATAGGGACTACAATTGCAAGGTGGACAGGATCTTAATGATATGTGAGCGTCTATATATAAAGAGGAAGGCTTAGAGCATCTCCAATAGTAGCTTCTATTTTGAATGTCTAGATGATGTGGCGATGAGGTGGAGGGGACAAAACCAATGTGGCATCATTTATTGTAGAAGGTTGTTCAAAAGGATGTCCATTTCTAGACGGCTTGCTAGACACCTTCTACAATAAATGTTGCTACATTGTGTCTATCTCTCTCTTCTATTTTTTTTTCTCTTTCCTCATTCTACAATATCTCTCCTTATTTCTTTTCTCTCTCTTGCCACATAGATTTTTTAGAAGGTGTCTAGCATTGGAGATGCTCTTATGGTCTTCCTTCATATTTATATAGTCGGCCATTTGTGTTGTAGTGCCCTGAAATGCTATATGGCCATGTTTATGCTTTTTTCAATGGACACAAACATATGCCTTTGAGAAGCGGCAGAGCCAAAGATATGATTTAGTAGAGGCATAATATTTTTATAAATAAATACAATTCATCTACTCGTCACGAATTTGACTATTTCTAACTCACGAGTTACTCAATTTTGCATAGTTACAATCTTAGATAAGTATCCATTGATTGTTGACACTAGTATATATAGTAAGCATGTTAATGATTTTTTTTTTTAAAAAAAAGAAAAGTAGTAGACAAGATTATTAAGAGATAAATTATAATTCTAATATAAATCTTTCAAAGAATATTACACCGTATTTTCAAGATTTTTACTCTCAGTACGTAGCTCTCAACTTGCTTTTCACTTCGTTAAGAATGAGGTTTGGTTGATCTAAAATAATTCCATTTTCTTTAAATAGATGTTGGTGATTGATTTTGGAGATCTTTTCACAAATAACCACAATAAATATAATATTTCTTAAAATACTCATACTTTTTTTATTATAAAAATATTATTTTCAATTTTTATAACACTTTTTGTTATATTTGTTATTTTGGTTACAATAAATGTGTTGCATTTGTTATTAACAAATATAACAAATGTACCAACAAGTGTTACAAAAATAAAAAACAATATTTTTAGAATAAAAAAAATAGATAGTATTTTTTAAATTATTTATATTTTGTAGTGTATGGTGAAATTATCACTTGATTTTTGTTCTACGGTTGACATTCTTTTTCTAGTTTATTATTTGTAGATGTTTACATTGCTTTTTCTAGGAATGCTATTTTTTCAACCTTTTATTGGAACATTTAGATACAAAATCCTATTGCATCTCTTTTATTTATTCTAGGAAAATTGGCTGAAAACGTCCCTAACGTATAGACCTAGTGCCCGAATCATCCTTACTTTTCAAATTTTGGCAATTACATCCCTCATCTATCCATGTAGTGCCCAAATCATCATTTTGGATGAAATCCATCCAAAATTCCGTTACACCTTTGGAATTTTGGCGCAAATGGTCCCTAACATTTGTTATTAGTGTGGAATTGGTTCCTAACGTTTATGTTTTAGCAAACAAGTCCCTAACCTATGTGTTTTAGTGTGAAATTCGTCCTTATGGAATGAAAAAGACAAATATACCCTTAGTTTTAATTAAAAGAAATTGTATGTAGATTCCTAATCATTAAAAAATGTGCAAATAAGTCCAATACTTTTGTTTTTTTTAAAAAAAATTAATGAGTATTTTTTTTGAATTAACACTTTAGTAATAAACATGTCAAATAAATTTATTATTTTTATTATTAAGTAATAAATATTTATTTAAAATTAAAACTTTTATTTTATTGTTATATAAAAAAAATAACTTTGTCACAAACTTGATGTTCAAATACTTTTATTTAATTCAATTATATGTTTATTAACTACAAATATTAGAAATCCAACTATATTCTTTATATTTTAATTTATCGTTTTATTTTCATTCAAAAATAAAACACACAATGTGTAAATTAATTTTTATTAGTATTTTTATGTTAAATAAAAATGTAATAAGATTAGTTCAATGTCATAAAATAATATACGTCATTTTGTTATTTATTTAACTTAGGTCATGTTCGGTAGAGATTTTTTTTCAAAAAAATCCATTTTTTTGTTTACAATTTTTGACTTTTCAACCCTTTTTACACTACAAAAACATTTGAAAAGTCAAAAAGTAACAAAAAAAAACCCATTTTTCTCAAAAAAAATCTCTACCAAACAAGCTCTTAATTTTTAAAGTAAAGAGGGAGAAAAAAATTTATAAGTAAAGAGGAAGAAAAATGATTTCTCACAATAATTTCTCTTTATTACTTAATAATAAAGATAATAATTTTATTTGACATTTTATTACTAAAATGTTAATTAAAAAAAAAAATTCATTAGTTTTCTTTAATTTTTTATAAAAAATAAAAAGTACTTGGACTTATTTGCACATTTTTAATGATTAGGAATCCACATACAATTTCTTTTAATTAAAACTAAGGGTATATTTATCTTTTCATCTCATAAGGACCAGGTTTAAGACTAAAACACATAGGTTAGGGACTTGTTTGCCAAAACATAAACGTTAGGAACCAATTCCATACTAAGAACAAAGGTTAGAGACCATTTGCGCCAAAATCCCAAACGTTTAACGGAATTTTGGATGGATTTCATCCAAAAGGATGATTTGGGTACTACATGGATAGATGATGGATGTAATTGCCAAAATTTGAAAGGTAGGGATGATTTGGGCACTGGATCTATATGTTATGGACGTTTTCGGCCAATTTCCCTTTATTCTACTCTATAGTTGACATTCTTCATGTTTCTAGAGTTTTTTGCAAACATTTTCAAAATTTTGCAAAATATGTAGGTTGGCCATCTACATTGCTAGATAATTTTAATATTTGACTACATTCTTTGTGTCCAGCCTTTAGCCCTTTTGCGTCTCGCACACCTATATTGTCTCACATGTGTTTGGCTCCTCACATGTAGCGTGTGTCCCTCGCATATTCCTAACGTATTTTTGAGTTCAAGTGTTAGTTGCATTATAATATTCTATTATGTCACGGCTGGAGACTTGAGTATAACATATAGCTACCATACTTATAAGTGTAAGTATTTATCAATATCTCGAATATTATACCAAATTTAAACATGTCGTGAGAAAAATAGTTAATAGAATATAATACTATAGAGTCGATTGTATTTGATAGTGCAATTGTTAACAATGAAATTATATATGTGAGATATCAATACGATAATTTTTTATTTTGAAAATGGGTTGTTCAATTTAGTGACCAAACAATTATTATCATAAAAAATGCATTATAACTATAATTTATCTTATCAAGATAATTTACATAACAATCATATTAATCACAATAAAATGAATTAGCATATACTAAAAAAAAATATTAGTAAATTCTTAACTTACATTATAGACATATTCAATTTGATGTTAATTAGTTATTATTCAATTTATTTATATCTTAATACCTATTCAAATTTACAACTTTTATTGTTATATATCTTCGACAATTACATTTCAAATTTAAATAATATGCAACGATCGATTTTTTTATGAAAATAACCTATAAATTAGAATTGGTTATTAACGATGAAATTGAACACTATTTTAAGATTAATGGTGAAATCAAATATATGTGCAAAATTAGTAGGCAAAACTAGAGTATTAACTAATTTAACTTCTATCAATTTAAATATTTTATTTCTCTAGTCCTTATATCAAAGACAAGTTGTCTATCTCTCGTATCAAAGCATGTTGTATTATTATCTATATTCTTCTCCTTTACAAATTCCACTTTCTAAAAACTCTCTCATGTTGTCTTTCCTTTATTCCATTATATCTCATATTTTCCTCCAAATGAATAATATGTTGAAATATTTTTGTGTTGAAATGGCCGATTTACTCATAATGTTTTTGTTAAAAAATATTTTTGAGAATTATATTATTATAACGTTCATATATTAATTTTCATCTCCATACGACTTGTTTCAAAAATTTTTTTTTTTAATTGTGATTTTTCATAATTATCAATATTTTATATTAATTTCGTATTCTATTCTTAATGTCTTAACAGCTTAGCATTGATCTATCCGTCTTTTGCAAGAGAGGTGACCAATATGATTAACCCGGGTTGAGTATTTAGGTTGAGTATTTTAGTATTTATGTAAACAATGAGCATTTTCCAGTTATATAAACAATGAGGTAACATATGTTGTTGATCATCAGTATTATAGAATAGCAATTTGATATTGTATTAAACAAAACAAGATCACAAATGTAAATGAGCATAGAATGTTGTATATATGAGCTTGAATGTCAGTAAATATGAGCTTGAATACTCTACTATCTTATGTAAATAGGAGCTTGAATGCTCCACCATCTAATTGTCAGAAATAGGAGATTGAATGTTCCATCATCTAATGTTTAGTCATGGTATTTTATTTGATACTATATTATACAAAACAAGATCACGTAAAAAAAAGATCACAATATAAATGGACATAGAATTATTGTAAATAGGAGCTTGAATGTTCCATCATCTAATATTTGAATGTCTTAGTTTTAATCCATGATAATCGCTTTTAAATGCCTTAGTTTTAATCTATGATATCGTTTAATTATTGCAAGGTTTAATAGATTGAAACTTTGTCATAATATTTCACTATCATTTGAAACATGTTTTAATCCATGATCTTGTTTTAATTCTCGCGATAATCTTGTTTAATTATGGCAATGTTTGAACCTGTGATATTGTTTGAATGTCTTAGTTTTAATCTATGATATCGCTTTTAATCCATGATACTCGCTTTTGTTTGGTAATTAGTATATTTTGATATTGTTTTAATCTATGATAGTGTTTTAACTCGTGATACTTTGCTTTGATTATGGCAATGTTTGAACCTCGTGATATTGTTTGAATGTCTTAGTTTTAATCTATGATATTGTTTTAATCCATGATATTGTTTTGTTTAGGTAATTCGTATATTTTGATACCGCTTTTAATCCATGATAATGCTTTTTATCCCGTGATACTTCTATGTGATCTTTGATATTGTTTAATTATGGCAAGGTTTGAATAAGTGATCTTGTTTGAATGTCTTAGTTTTAATCCATGATAATGTTTTGTTTAGGTAATATGCATTCATATAAATTGATATTTGTTTTAATCCATGTTTTAATCTATGATAATCTTTTTTTACATAATAAAGTATCAAACAAAACATATGACTAATTAAACAAAGATCAAAGATAAAAGCATGATATCATAGTCATGTGTGTTGTTTGATATCAGATTATGTAAAACAAGATCACAAAAAACAAAGATCACAATAGAAATGATCATAGAATTTGCACACGTGCTCGTAATTTTTATTATAATATGTTTTCGAATGGTCTCGACGAGACGGTCAAGACCAATATCTTTGCTAACGCCTATGATGGATTTTACCGTGCTTGAAGTAGTCTCTTTAGCTTAAAATGTCAATCTTTAATTTTTTTTTTCAAAACAAGATCACAAATTCTTTAAAACAGTATCACGGATAAATGTACATCCTTTTGCTACAAATTAAAACTCTTCCAAGGTATCTGAGTCCTTTAAAAAGCAAACACATACTTCAGAGCAATGCTAAAATGAAGAAAGAAGAACTGCCAATCAAAAACTATGTAGACATATGTATTAATCCTATGATACTGTTTGAATGTCTTAGTTTTAATCTATGATACTGTTTTATTTAGGTAATGTGCATTAGTATATTTTGATACTATGTTATTCTATGTGGAATGAGTTTTATTTATAATACCGTACTTTTATTCTTTGATACTATCTAATTATGCCAAGGTTTGAACATGTGATACTGTTTGAATGTCTTAGTTTTGTCTATGATACTATTTGAATGTATGATACTGTTTTGTTTAGGTAATGTGCATTAGTAATTTTTATAATCGCTTTTAATCCATGTTCTAATTCATTATATTGTTTTGCATAATACAATATCAAAGATAAAAGCATGGTATCATAGTCATGTGTGTTGTTTGATACTCAGATTATGCAAAATAGTATCACAAAAATAGTTTCACAATAGAAATGAACATAGAATTTGCACACGCGTTTCGTAATTTTTATTATAATATGTTTTCGGAATGGTCTCGACGAGACGGTCAAGACCAGCTTGTTTTGCCACTGCCTATGATGGATTTAACCCGCTTTGAAATCGCTTTCTTTAGCTTAAAATGACAATCTTTAATTTTTTTTTTTCAAAACAAGATCACAAATCCTCTAAAAACAAGATCACGGATAAATATATCTTTATTGAAGCCACCATTCATCTTTCTCTTGTTGAACATCCTTTGAACTTGATCCTTTTCATTAACACTCCCAGTTCTTGATTGATCGATCCTAGTTTTCATTATCACTACAAGAATCATAAATGTTTACTACAAGAATCATAGGTTTAACAATCTTTAATTTTTTTTTTTTCAAAACAATTATCACAAATCCTCTAAAACAAGATTACCGGATTAATGTACATCCTTTTCTTTTGCAAATTAAAGCTCTCCAAGATATCCGAGTTCCTTAAAAGCAAGCAAACACATACTTCGTGAGCAATGCCAAGATGAAGAAAGAATAACTGCTCACTATCATTAAAAACAGAGAAAAAAAATCAGCAAATTTCACTATCATTAGAAACAGTATCATATATTGAAACACATCTATTGAAACAGTATCAAGCATTTTACATGTTCCAACATAAAATCCAAACTCACAACAACTACATTATCAAAAACTAGTTGAATCAGTTTATCCAAACTCTATTTATTAACTGCATTGCATATGTTTCAATTGGAACAATATCTCAATATTTTCATGATTATTTTTAACCGAAAATTGTTACTTTATACAAAAATAAAAAATAAAAAATATGTTCGCCATTGAAATATCAACTTTCGAATTGTTTGTATGCGCATTCTGAGTTACGGTGAGAAGAATCAAACACAAGAAGAAGATGAAAATTGTTAAAAGTAAATGAAGGAATTTCTAAACAATTATTGAAATGATTTTGTTGGTATTTACGTGTTTAAATGATGCTTTTACAATTAGGGTATATTGGTCTTTTAGTAATAAAGTATGACTTTAGTTGAATTAAGATTATATCATATGATTTTTCACCCACTTTATTTTTCTCATAACCCGGATAAACACATTTATTATTTACTTGTTGATGGCTACAATTTATAGGCATATGTAATGTTTTCACCAAATAATCAGGTAGGCCAAATTGATTAAAGGGAAAAATTGGTGTGAATAATTAAAGTAATATTTTGAGGAATAATCAAATATTATAAAATTTGCATAATCAAATAATAAAAAAAAGATAATTTTAAGAAGATTTTGTTATGTAACAAATTTTGTATGTGACCTAATTTAATGGGTTTATAAGGTTACAATATGAAATATTTATAATTATGTTTTCTCTATCACCAAAATCATCTATGTAACCGACAATCTAAATTGTGTGAGTACTCACTGACAAGAAATTTAACGAATATACTCATATTACAAAACAACTTATTGTGCATGCATATTACATAGACCATATTGTGTCACATATTACTTACAATAAATTCATAGTATTGATAAATAGAGATCACATTAATAAAATTAATGGTATGAAAGTTTATTGAAATATTAAATTTAAAACAAAATCATAAAAAGATCATTTGTTATATTAGCAATCACGCAACAAATATGACAAAATATTAATATGAATCGCACTTAATTAAAATTGAGACATTCATTGTCACGCAGTAGAGGTGGGTCACACAAAATTTTTTGATGAAACATTATTATAAATTAGATATAAATGTCACACAATAAGAAATTGCAATAGTATTAGAGAAAAGATACCATCATAATTCAAAACTCACTCGCGAAAATGATTAGTTGAATTAATTAATTTCTTTAAATATCTTATTTTTCAAAATATTTATTAATCACCAAAATTTTCAAAACTAAAAACTAGTTGTAATTATCTCTTGATTAAAACCGGGTAGAAGCCCATATTAAAAGCCGGGAACAAGCGGCAAAGGGTTTATTCCTTGGTATTTACACTCAAAATTGGGAACGATTTACTCTGACGGAGAGGGAAAAAGGGTAGTGTTACAGACTTGCAGTGTTTTCTATCGGAGAAGTCATATTTTCATCACCAAACTTGGAAGGTAATATCAGATTTATTTGTGTAAAAACATGCTTTAAATTTATTAATTTCGCACTCGATTTGATTGTTATGAATGATTTGATTTCAACAAAACCTGCATCTAAGATTCTGTCCAGCCTTACTATTCTCTCTTCTTAGAATTTATTTTTTCCAAAATTGTTGTTTCTTGATGGTAATCTTCCTCGCGCAACAGCAATTTTCTCGACAATATCTCTCTTGAATTTTTGATTTGGTTTTTTATAGTTTTCTCCTTGCCTTTGAAACTGTAATAGATGAAATACCCAGGACTAAAATCCGATGGGGGCAACTGTCCCCACTAGACCCCAGGTGGCTCCGCCCCTGCCTTTGATTCATATGGTAGAGTCAAAGTGAACAATCTGTAGTGAAAATTACTTGTTATATTATTCTGCTTTTCTGATATGGTTGAAGAGCAATATTTGATTCTTGAGCACTATACCCTGTGCTTCTAGGAGAAACACATTCATTATCTTTATGATTTTGGTGAATTCAGGTGACAATAAACTTGCTTATTCCAGACTTGCAGATTGACGCTTCAATTCAAGCATTATCAGATACTGAGGCATAATCATGGTACTTCAGTTTTGTGGAAATCTTAAGTTCGCTTCCCCTTTTTCTTGCTATATGTATTCGATACATGCCAGTTTCGTTTAGCGCTCTGACAATACGTAGCATTCAACCTTTCTTTTGGTTTGCTGCATGCAAAAATATGGTTA
Source organism: Forsythia suspensa (assembly GCA_023638005.1). Classification (NCBI taxonomy): domain Eukaryota; kingdom Viridiplantae; phylum Streptophyta; class Magnoliopsida; order Lamiales; family Oleaceae; genus Forsythia; species Forsythia suspensa. The sequence continues at coordinate 51,917,153 of CM042666.1, forward strand.
ATCAGGTTGATTACTGGTCTTTCTTCCTGCTAAATTGTTATGACTTAGCTGTCAACTCCTGAATTGAAATATAAACATGACTTTCTTCAGAGTCTGATTTGATGACAATTTCTATGTATCGACCGACTGTCTGTCTGCCAGGGTATAGGAAATTTGTTTATACCTAGTTTGAAATCTTAACTTTCAAATATAGAATGTTTATGCAATGGCCTATTTCTATTGTGAGTTTAGCTGTTTGTTTCACAGTCTGTCCATTTTGTTCAACCTTACAGTGTATGCATTTGTGAACTTGTCCAATGTTCATTTGATATATTCTCCAATTAAAATTTTGACAGATGTTATGACAGAATTTTATAGAATTAAAAGCAGACAACCGATGTTATGACAGATTTTTGTAGAATTAAAAGCAGACAACCCAGGTTTTTCGCACGTTATTAGTCATGTGCAGTTTATTAGAGTTCCTAATTGGGTCTTTTACCCCTAATGGCAGGACCGCAACATTTTCAACGATGACAAGTGTGAAAGCAGGCTTTACATTGGTAACCTCGATCTGAGGATAACAGAGTAAGAGAACATCTTTTAATCAAGTTCTTTGTTGAACTAAAATCCAAGAGTGTAATTTCTTCCCTATAGATGCTTTCATTTAATAAATATTTTTGTACTCATGTAGGGCTGCACTTATAAAGATGTTTTCTCCATTTGGAAAGATCATATCAGAAGACTTTCTTTGGCATAATCGAGGCCCAAAGCGGGGAGAACCTCGTGGCTATGCTTTTATCCAGTTCAGCACCAAAGAGGTAAGTTGCTCATATTTTTAGGGAAATTTGCACCATTAGCCCCCAACTCATGGCCTGAGTAGCTCGAGTAGCAAGTTGGTCCTCAAACTTGCATCATGGTTGCACAATCAGTTCCAATGACTCAATCTGGCCAAATCTCTGCCAAACCGTCAAGTGGCTCTCATCTCAACATGCCTTCAAAATTCTACCCACCAGCCCAAGTTGGGAAACAAATCGTAGTTTCATATAAAATTTGACGAATTAGGTCCATGTGACAATTTAATGGAGATTTGGTTGGGATAGACTGTGCAATCATAATGAAATGTTGAGGATCAATTTGCTCCTTTTAATGGTTGAGGAGCCACGTGCTACTCGGGCAACAGAGACGAATGGTGCAATTTTCCCATCTGTTTGTCTTTATCTCATAGCAATTCCTGATTCCTGCATTTAAAGTGAGCATGCAGGAAGCTAAATTGGCCAAGGAGAAGATGCACGGGAGAATGGCGTGTGGCCGACCTCTGGTTGTTCGTCTTGCCAGTGAGAAGTACATGATTGAAGGAGCCACTAATTCTTCCAAGGTTGCTGGTGATGCAAGCAGAACGAGCCTTTCTGGTAGCAGTTCGGGGCAAATCAGTCGAAGTGCTAAAATAGCTGCAATAAAGAACAAATTAAAGGCCATGGAGGAAGAGAGCCATAACTCAAAAAAACAGAAGCAGGACGACATTTCTTGATCTAATAATCTGGAAAGCACTTCATCTGTGAAAAGATATCAGAGTAAAGAAATTGAAATAGCATCCTCGTGTAATTGTGCTTCCTGCATATATACTCCTTGAAGTCACAGGTAAATATCGACTTTGTGACTTTGTAGTTGTACCGGGAAAGCAGAAATTCTTGACATTATTTTGGTGCGTCATATTACTTAATTTCTAGTGAGCCTAATCATTTTAGAAATTTATGGCGCTCGTGATTTTATTAATGTCGCAGTATATGGTATATGATTTTGGATGCTGTGTATCATTCTAGGTATTGTTTTTGGAGAGGCTGTCCTGAAATTTATGTCGAGTCCATTTCACCTACTCCCCCTTCCAGGTAGGAGGTGGGGTGTGTGGGCTTGTGACTATGTAAAGTACCAGAATTATCCTGGTAAGATTGAATCAGAAAATTTAGGATACGCATTGTTATGTTCTTTTCTTTAACCATTTATTTATGAACATTTGACTTCTATTTTCACTCAATAATGCTGGAACTAAATGCGAATATTCAGTGCTATATTTTGATTGATCATTCTCAACTCACAGTTTCCAAGTGCCAAAATTTTGAAATCGTGAGGAAAAATATAATCCTTACCAAACATGGTAAGTGAATTAGACTGTATTAATAATAATAATAAAAATTAAAAATCTTATTTATTGCACTAATGTTGCCCTTCAAACATGCAGTAGAGGGGGCTGATGAATTGGATGAGAGGTTGCTGCTAGCCTTTTAAATAATCATAGTGAATTTTTATCTATATAAATTAAATTTGTTTCACCACATTTTCTATTTATCGACTCAAAAATGCAATTATTGAATTTTTGAGACCAGATTCAAATGAAACTATTAATCTAATATCGATTAAATATGAAATAAATAATCAACTCTTTTTAATTGAAAACTTAAATGAGCAATTAGATTTTAAGATTGTATTTTAAATTGAGTTATTATTTTGTTGGAGCATGTTAAATATAAATTTCACGTTGATTAAATATAAAATAAGAATTTGAATTACACTTCTTAATTATTTTAAAATAAAAACTCAAGATTTAATTCCATGCTCCCACTTGTTAAAAATATCCTGTCCCAAACACGAGTCTTGGGCCGAAGTGATGCAGCCCATCATAGTTAACCTTTTAAATGGAACCCGTATCATTGGTGGACTGGGCTATGGCGAACACGGATGGCCCAGCCCACATTACACCCAAATATCATTTGACATCAACTTATGATTACTCTTATCAATTGGAATCTTGTTTAATCTGGCCACGTGTTCCAATAGAATATTCCCATGACCACAACACCAGCTAGTTGATAAAAAAAACTTCTCCCCAACCTCGGCACCGTCGCCGGAGCATTACTGCAAAAGCTCGCCGTCAATGGCATCGCCGGCGTTTCCATTGCACCTTACCACTCTTTCATCTTCCTCTTTGTCACCATTAATCCAATGGCCAACTCTCTGTACCTTCTCAATTAGCTCAAATTTCATATACAAACAGCCACCATATTTTTCTCCCAAGATTTTTCACAAGAACCCTGATAGAAATTACCGTTTAATAGTCAAATCTCAATTGAATACTCCTTTGATTTCTCCTCATGACCATTGGGGTACATGGACTGCTCTATTGGCCACCGGCACTTTCGGCCTATGGTAATTTAAAATTTACTATTTCAATTTTACCCTGCTGTCAGTTCCCTCTTTTCTGGGCCTTGGTCTTGAATCTTTGATGCTTCTGTTTGAAGGAGTTTATTGCAGTTTTTATGTTAGAATAATATCCTGGAGATGGTCTCCAGGGAAAGTCCTAGTTTAGGGATATTTAATTGTATTTGAATTGTTCCAAGTTTCTGTTACCACTTGGCTTTATTTTCGCTAAGTGGGCTGCTTTCTCGTTGTTGTTAAGATAGTGTATTGAATTGCTATTTAAGCCATAGTTATTGTTAATAAAACTAACTCATTCAATCCAGCTTGTTGTGTTCTTGTTCTTAGTTTCATTTAAAATTGAAGTTCCCAACAATCTGGTATCAGAGCCCCCACTAGGTTTGACAAATCAAAGTAGTAGTCTTTGAAGTTCTTGCAGCAGCACAAAAGATGATTACAGAAGGAAGTTTTATACAGCCAGCCATTCCTCGCTTTGATGGTCACTATGACCATTGGAGCATGCTGATGGAAAATTTCCTACGATCTAAGGAATTTTGGGGGGCTGGTGGAGCCTGGCTATGTTGAGCCAGAAAGTAGTGGATTGGTGCAGGCGGATGCACAGCGAAAGAAGAATGATGAGATGAAGCTGAAGGACCTGAAAGTGAAGAACTATCTCTTCTAGGCGATCGATCGAACGACACCATCCTCAAGAAGGATATTGCCAAAGAAATATGGGATGCCATGAAGAAAAAGTACGAAGGAAATGCAAGGGTCAAGATGTCTTTCTTCAAGCTCTCCGCAGAGAATTTGAAACTCTTGAGATGAGGTCCGGTGAAGGAGTGACAGAGTACTTTTCTAGAGTCATGACAATGGCCAACAAGATGCGAATTTATGGAGAAGATATGCAGGATGTTAAAGTGGTGGAGAAAATTCTACGCTCTTTAACTGAGAAGTTCAACTATGTTGTATGTTCTATTGAGGAGTCAAAGGACATTGATGCTTTTACTATTGATGAGTTACAAAGCTCATTAATAGTGCATGAACAGAAGTTTCAGAGACGCAATGGTGAGGAGCAGGCCTTGAAAGTGACATATGAAGGATGAAGAGGTCGTGGTACCTACAGAAGAAGAGAAAGAGGGAGAGGTCGAGCAGACTTCAACAAGGCAACTGTGGAGTGTTACCGATGGCATAAACTTGGACATTTTCAGTATGAATGTCCTTCTAGGAACAATAAAGCAAATTATGCAGAGCTTGATGAGGAAGAAGAAATGCTTTTGATGTCTTATGTGGAGCTATATGAGGCCAGAAGAGAAGACGCATGGTTCATTGATTCAGGGTGTTCTAATCACATGTGTGGCAATCGAACTATGTTCAATGAACTCGATGAAAAATTTCGACATTCGGTAAAATTGGAGAACACTAAAATGAACGTGATGGGAAAGAGAAGTATGAAGCTACTGCTCAATGGAGTCAATCATGTTGTTGTTGAGGTATACTATATTCCGGAGTTGAGAAATAATCTATTGAGCATAGGGTAGTTGCAAGAAAGAGGCTTAGCTATTTTGATCAAGGGAGGGATGTGCAAGATATTTCATCCAGAGAAGGGTTTGATAATTCAAACCAACATGAGTGCCAATACGACGTTTATCTTGCTTCTTGAGTCTCAAGTACAATCTAATCAGTGCTTTCACACAAGAACTCAAAACTTGTCTCATCTTTGGCATTGGAGGTATGGGCATTTGAGTTACAAGGGTTTGACAACCTTGCTAAACAAGAACATGGTATGTGGACTTCCTCAACTCTCTGCCTCAAGTGTGACATGCACTGATTGCATCAACGGGAAGCAACACCGTGACCCTATTCCAAAGAAGAGTATTTGGAGAGAAACTCAGAAGTTGGAACTTATCCATGCGGATATTTGTGGTCCGATCACTCCTACATCTAATAGCAACAAGAGGTACATTTTGTTATTCATTGATGATTATAGTAGAAAAGCATGAGTGTATATATTGGTGGAGAAGTTAGAGGCTTTAAATTCTTTTAAATGCTTTAAGACTATGGTTGAGAAAGAAACAGGGCGGTTTGTTAAGTGTTGCGCACTGATAGAGGAGGAGAATTCAATTCAAATGAGTTCAATGATTTTTGCAAAAAAAAAGGATCAAGAGGCAGTTGACCACCGCTTATACTCTGCAACACAACGATGTAGCTGAAAGGAAGAATAGAACCATGATGAACATGGTTCGTTCTAAGATTTTTTGGCCGGAGGCGGTAAACTGGACTATTTATGTCCTAAATGGGTGTCCTACATTGGCAGTCAAGGATGTTACACCAGATGAGGCTTGGAGTGGAGTGAAACCTTCAGTTGAGCATTTTTGGGTCTTTAGTTGCATGGCATACGTCCATGTTCCAGAAGCAAGGAGGACTAAACTTGATAGTAGAAGTATTACTTGTGTGCTATTAGGAGTTAGTGAGAAATCAAAAGTTACAGGCTATTTGATCCTTTTGCTAAGAAAGTTGTTATGAGTAGAGATGTAATTTTTGAAGAAGAGAAGCAATGAGATTGGGATGTGAGTTATGAAAACAAATAGTAGTAGACTTAGAATGGGGTGATGGTGATGGTGATGGTGATGGTGATGGTGATGGTGATGGTGATGGTGATGATGAGAATGAAGAAGAGGTGAGTGAAAATGAGAATGGAGAAAATAATATAGAGAGGTAGGAGATACTCGTGATGAGGGAGTTAGAGAAGAGGAAGATGGTTCTAGTGAGGATGAAGAGAGAGTGAGGGAATTGAGGCAATCTCGTGAGAGGCAACCTCTTACGTGGATGGATGATTATGTTACTAGTGAAGGTCTATCTGAGGATGAAGTTCATATGGCACTAGTGGTGTCAACTGATCCATTGTATTTTGAGGAAGCTGTGAAGAGTACAAATTGGAGATTGGCCATGGACAATGAAATCAAATCCATCGAAAAGAACAAAACATGGACACTCACTGAGCTAGGGCCAAAAAATTAGAATAAAGTGGGTTTACAAAACCAAATACAATAAGCATGGAAAGATTGATAAGTACAAGGCTCGTTTGGTTGCTAAAGGGTACTTTTAGAAGCATGGAGTGGACTATACAAAAGTTTTTTGCACCAGTGGCAATGATAGATACATTAAGGATGATTATTGCTCTAGCTGTAGAGAAGGATTGGAAGATTTTTCAGCTGGATATCAAGTCGACTTTTCTTCATGGTGAACTGAGTGAAGATGTTTATATGGAGCAACCAAGAGGATATGAAAAAAAAACAGTGAGCATCTGGTTTACAAGTTACACAGCTTTGTATGGATTAAAACAAGCTCAACGAGTTTGGTTTAGTCGAATCAAAGCACATTTCATTGGTGAAGGGTTTCAGAGGTGTGATAGTGAGCAGACATTATTCACAAAGAGAAGCAGAAAAGGAAAAATTATCATTGTAAGTGTTTATGTTGATGATTTAATTTTTACTATTGATGATGAAGTTATGATGTCTAAATTTAAAAGTTCTATGTTAAGAGAGTTTGATATGTCTGACTTGGAGAAGATGAGGTTTTTTCTTGGGATCGAGGTGTTACAAAAATCTGATGGTATTTATATATGCCAAAGGAAATATGCATTGGAGGTTTTGAGAAGATTTGGTATGATGGAAAGTAATTTGATGGGCAGTCCAATAGTTCCAAGTTTCAAAATGAGCAGAGATGGAGATGGAGATGGAGATGGAGATGGAGATGGAGACTTTGTTGATGAGACGTACTACAAGCAGGTAATGGGGAGTTTAATGTATCTCACTGCCATGAAACCTGACATGATGTTTGTTACTTGTCTCATAAGTAGATATATGGTAAAACCAATGGAGATTCATCTACAGGCAACTAAAAAACTTCGATACTTAAAAGGGATTGTGAACTATAGAATTCATTATAAGAAAGAAGGAGATGGTGAGTTGTTGGCATTTACCGATAGCGACTATGTCGGAGATACGGAAGACATGAAGAGTACATTTGGGTACGTGTTTTTATTGAGTTCAGGCGCTGTTTCATTGTGTTCAAAAAAACAGCCTATTGTGACTTTATCAACCACAGAAGCTGAGTTTGTGGCAGCTGCAGTCTGTGCTTGTCAAGGAGTTTGGATGAAGAGAATTTTAAAGGAGCTGGGATATTCTGATGGAGCCTGTACTACTGGGATGTGTGACAACAGTTCAACCATCAAGCTGTTTAAAAATCTAGTTATGCATGGTCGCAGCAAGCATATTGATGTGAGGTTTCATTTCTTAAGAAATCTTACTAAGGAGGGTGTAATTGAATTAGTTCATTGTGGGAGTCGAGATCAGGTGGCGGACATAATGACCAAACCATTAAAGCATGAAGTTTTTCAGTAGCTTCGAAAGCTGCTGGAAGTATGTGAGATTTATGGTATAAACTAATTGCTTCACAGCATTTAGTTTAAGGGAGGGAATGAAGGAGCTTATTGCAGTTTTTATGTTAGAATAATATCCTGGTCTCCAGGGAAAGTCCTTGTCTTTAGGGATATTTAATTGTATTTGAATTGTTCCAAGTTTTTGTTACTACTTGGCTTTATTTTCGCTATGTGGGCTGCTTTCTCGTTGCTGTTAAGATAGTGTATTGAATGGCTATTTAAGCCAAAGTTATTGTTAATAAAATTAAGTTATTCAATCCAGCTTCTTGTGTTCTTGTTCTTAGTTTCATTTTAGATCAAAGTTCCCAACACTGTTTGCCTTATTAAGATCATTTTTTGTTTAACCACCGTGTCTAGAAGCTTGAGGTATTAGACAGGGCAGCCACTTATTTATTTAAGTTCAATCTTCCACGTGCCTTCACCCATGGGCCGGATCCATTTTCCATCAAAGTATGATTGGTGCAAAATTTTGTAATTTTGATAAATAGATGTGCGCGAGACCTTGAACCCAGATATTTGTTGGCTCTGGGTATGGATTGAACTATTTCATCTAAACACTTAAAGCTATTTGACTGATGACACATTTATGCATTTAAATTTCGTCTTCAACAGTATTTGTGTAATTGTTTTTCAGTTTTCATTGAACCCTGAGTAAAAGAAACTAGTTTATTGATGCGTGATTTATGGACTGAAGGTCAGAGAAAACTAAGATTGGGAGCACGGTGAGTGCTGCACTAGTGAGCATTTTAATTGGGCTCGTGGCTAGTAATCTGGGGATTATTCCATATGAAGCACCGGCATATTCGATAGTCTTTCAATATTTGCTGCCACTGACAGTACCGTTGTTATTATTTAGAGCAGATTTGAGGCAAGTGATACTGTCAACGGGGACTTTATTCCAGGCTTTCTTGTTAGGATCAGGTCAACTCTTTGCTTATATTTTGAATATTTGTTGTTGATATTGGTCAATTTCCATTTAATTCCAAATAAATTCTTTGCATGTATATCACGCATTAGTTCTGCAGCTTCTGCTTTCTCTTATGTATGCTTTAGAAGTCTATAGCCGGCGCCACCGTATCAAGGTTACTTATTGCGACCCCATCTTTTTTTATATATAGCTTGACCTGTGCCTAGGTGGGGGGCTTGGCGGACCCCTATGTGTTCATTAGATAAAGCATAATTACAACAACAATGGGGATATAGAGCCTGACCTCCAGGATCATAGCAGGAGATTAAGAATATTTAACGAAATAAATAAAATAGGAGAATTCGTCTATTACAAAAGCCGAACAAAAAGCGAAATGTTGAGACTCCATTTGTATGTTGTAATTTCTCAATATTACTTAGTCCATTTTCAAGGGCTAAGAAGTTTCGAATGTCCGGGAAATGAGATCTCTTTATCAACTTTTTCTAAAGGCCAAGGAGTAGCAACTCATAGTCCATCCAAAAAATATGTGACTAACATCTCAGTTCCTCTTGCGAACGTGAAAAGTTGCTTAAGTTGGATATCTTGGCACAGGACAGGGCTGGAAATAGAAGTGAATGAGATGTTTTGAAGATGAAAAAAATGCTGACATCCTGACTCACCAAAGATCACTATTTGCAAATTATTTTGGTTGAAACTGTAGCTACCCCGATTTTTAGAACTATTAATAATTAATGATTGTAGTATAATTCTTGAAACTAGCATTTGGATTTAACACAGTGACAAGGAAGCTGATATTTGATGTAACACTGTCTAACATTTCTAATAGTTAAATTTTTCCATGTTTCAAGGAAACTAATGTTTTATTAGAACCACATACGCAAAATCAGGCAATCCATAAGAAGCATAATTGTATTAAATTTCTATTGTCACATAAAATAGTTAACGTCTCAACATAACTTATGACAGTGTCTTTGTATATTGAAAATTTTATGGAATTTATTCGTAATTGCTTGGAAGGGTGTCTTTTCTGCTCATCTTTGGAAGATCCACTGCTGAATAGCATAACCACTACTGCCTTGATATCATCGAAAACACAATTTGTGAATAGTTCTTGAAATAAGCTAATGATCCTTTTATTCTACTTCATATTTCTAATCAAGTGGCATTATCACTTTACCACTGTTGAGTAAATTTTCTACATTTACCAATATGAAAGTATTGGTCCAAATTAGATTCAATTGCCAGCTGTCCCTAGCAGAAATATGATAGACTAACGATTGATAAGGAACTGGAGTCACATTTCTTATTGCCTCAGTCAAATCAATATGAAAGGGAGATCAATCAAAAAATAGGCCGTGAATTCGACCCAACTTTCTTTTGTTCTGTTCCAAGAATTCGAGCTATACTTTTCAATAGAGATTACAATCTGGATTAATACTTTGTTCTACACATGAATTTCTTCATCCAGATTCTATAAATCTAGCAGTTGCTGATACTTTTCCTTTGATATTGCAGTTGCAACAGTCGTTGGAACAACAGTTGCATTCCTGATGGTGCCAATGAGATCACTCGGTCAAGATAACTGGAAAATAGCTTCTGCTCTCATGGGTAGTTATATTGGTGGAGGCAAGTGGTTTAAAAATGCCACTATGATCTCTGACGCAGTCTTCTTAAATGACATATAGCCGCAGCTGTTTTTTCCTGTTAAACATCTCATGTCGGCATAATCCCAGGAAACCAGTAGGCTTATTGCTGCCTTTTGAAAGTCTCATTTTGGTGCTTAAATAGCTTTTTTCTCTTGTTCCGTTAGTGCATGTTTGGTACGCAATACTAGACAGAAAAGACTGGATAGTAGAATAAACAAGATTTAGCTTATATTTTTCTTTAATACTGTCCAATGCTATGCAATCCTCCCTACCAAATATGCCATTAATGCATATCTTCGTTTATGTCCAAGTTTTGTTTTTTGATGCTCATCACTTCAGCATTTGCTTGTTCATGGTTTATGCAGCTATCAATTATGTTGCAATCTCAGAGGCACTTAGTGTTTCTCCATCAGTTGTCGCTGCAGGCGTAGCTGCAGATAATGTCATTTGTGCTGTATATTTTGTTGTATTATTCGCATTAGCCTCCAAAATACCTTCAGAGGCTTCAACATCGACCAATGGTAAGTGTGAATTTCAATTTCCAGCATCACAAACTCAAGATTCCTATTATGATTTGGTCTATTGTGACTTGGACATTTTCTTATTTAAGAGTTTGAATATTATATTTTATTTTTATATAATGTAACAAATATTAATATTCCCATCCACCGCATAATTATATTTCTACTAAACAGATTGTGCATGTTTGGTACCCAATATTGGACAGCACTAGGCGCTATTAAATAAGAAAAAGAAGCTAAGATCATGTTCATAATAGTGTTCTGTCCCCGTCCAGTACTACTTAGGAAACATGTACCCCTGCCAGAGAATGACTTCTAATTTTATTTATTGTAGATGCTTCTACAGCTATGAAGTCTGAGGAAAACAAACTTTCTGTGTTAAAGATTGCTACTGCACTTTTTGTTTCATTTTCTATCTGCAAAGCTGCCACTTCTCTTACCAAATTGCTTGGAATTCAAGGAGGTGATCTTCCTGCAATTACAGCAATTGTTGTGGTTTTAGCAACTTCCCTTCCAAGTTACTTCTGCCACCTTGCACCTGCTGGCGAAGCATTTGCTGTTGTATTGATGCAGGTAACTCAAACATGGTATCTGAAATCCTCTGTGTGTCTGTGTTGCTAATCAATTCAACATAAAAAATTCCACTGGCATCAAGTTTCTAGTCACGAATATAGTCGAAAGATTTGGGGAAGGTGCCAATAATTGATTTCATAACCTTGTGAATCAGCAACCAACTGCTCAAGTACTATGCTGCTGCAAATTAGAAAATATATTTAACTAAGGCCTACGTTTTTGGTGGCAACGACACATTCTTCCTCAATGACAACGTCGAATTCTTGCAACGGTGGAAACTCCGTAGTTAGAATAACTGGAGGCTTCTTTTTCCGGAATCCTTGCTCCTCTATTTCTCCCATGATTAACATAGCCTTCCTGAAAGAACACGACTGCTCCTTCAAACAAACAAAGTTATTTAAGTTTTTTTTTTTTTTTCCCGGACTGTTTGGACCGCATGGATCTGTAGCACTGGGAAATGATTCCACTGTAAGGCTGGCTAATCGTACAAAGCACTGAAACAAGTATCTAGTCTTCGTTAGATTTCACCCCTATCCCTTCCTTGTCTTTGTAGCCCCGTCATCTTCCCCTTGAGGTTTCTTTGGAGATTTCTCTTCCCTAGCCAAAATACATCCAAATAATCTACCATGATATGTTTGTCAACTCCATCGTGAACAGAAATGTTAACTATACTAGAAAAATTGGGTCTTAAAAATGAAAAGAATGAAAATGAGAAAAGCAAGAGTTTTGAATGAAATTCCTACAGAAGTATCGAAGAGTCTAGCCTGGTTGGATATTTTATTGTTGACAAATTGTTCTTAAGATTTTCGTGATCACTCACATTTTGTATGTATTAAGCTTGTGATTCATACTATAAAGCTTTTTAGAATCAATGGTTTTATACCAGGGAGATCTACTATAGAAACCATTTACCTACTTTGAATGTAGAAGAAAACATACAGAAAAAAAGAAACATGATATATGCATGGGTTTTACTAACATAGAGAATGCTATGATATGGTGTCTATGATGAGTAATAGAAAAAGAAAATATAGATATATCAACTTTGTTTAGGATATGTATTACTAGAATTTCGTACTGCTACTAGGCTTGTATTACTAGAATTTCGTACTGCTATTAGGCTTGTATCAAGTTTCTACCCTGGATCCACATCTTTTCACTTTAGTTATGGATGACCTTGTAAGATGTTATTCACTAGGTTACAATTTACATACCATCTTTTCGAAAATTACAAATTACGTACTCATTTTTTTATAAACGGTAACAAGAAACATACTTGTTTGCATCTTTGTCCAAAAAATTTAAAGAATATGCCAATACGAAATGACTTGCTTGTAAAATTACAAACAACAAATATTATTCTGTTAAAACCATTTCTTATATTGGCCAATAATTCTATTGGATTCTCTGATTTAAATCTCCAATTGGTTTCGGAACAGGTATTTTTTGCTGTTGTTGGTGCCGGTGGGAGCATTTGGAATGTAATCCACACAGCACCAAGTATTTTCTTGTTTGCTTTCATCCAAGTAACAGTTCATCTCATCGTGATACTGGGATTGGGTAAATTGTTGCAATTCGACTCAAAAATATTACTATTGGCATCTAATGCCAATATTGGAGGTCCAACTACAGCATGTGGAATGGCCACAGCAAAAGGATGGGGCTCTTTGGTCGTTCCCGGCATTCTGGTAGGAATATTTGGAATATCAATAGCAACCTTTTTGGGCATTGGTTTTGGAACTTTAGTTCTTAAACACATTTGAATCGGTAAATGATGAGAATACTTTGATTATTATTAGATGACTTTCTCACTTGTCTAAATTTCTAATTTATTAATTCAACATATGCCGACTTATTATATTATTAGGTTCATGTATGTCACACATCAAGTGTTCACTAAGAGACGTAATGAAGTGTGTGTGTGTGTGTGTAAGTTTTCAAATATACATTATTGAGTAATGATAATGAATTGTGGTATTTCCACTCCTTAGACTTCTAATATAAAATTAGGATGTATTTACAATATTTAATTGAATATGATTAAATAATCGCAATTGTAAAAAATTTATTAATTCTCTTATTCGGTTTATACATGTTAAGGGTACTATTGATCAAATATTTCAATGCCAACAATTGTTTAACTTTCAACTCTAAGGCCCTGGGATTGATTTTGGAGTTCAACTTCTGATTCTCAAACAATCGAGAAGTTGATTCAAAAGTTTGGCAAATTTTTAAAAGTGATTATAAAATAATTTAACTTCCCTGGCAGCAGATTTTTGAGAAGCGTAGGCAGATTTTGAGTAAGAATGAAACGACAAATTTTCGATTCTCTTTTTAGCATTTTCATATATATATATTATTAAAATACCCTCTTTACCCCTAATTAATTAAACTGATTTCTTTAATACTCATTTGAGAAATCGAATTGATGCAAGTTGGATCATAAAAAATAATATAAATTTAATTAATTTTTGCACTATATGACTATACTTTTATTTTATAATTTTAATAAAATTTGAAATTTATTAAGTTTTTATTATTTTTATTTTAAAAGAATAATAAAGAATGCATTGTCTTGTTAAAAAAATATTTGACTAGGAAAAAAAATGAATTTAATCACTCATGATAATAATAATAATACAAAATAACATTATTTTAATAAAAATTTTTTTAGTAATTTAATACTGCTATAGCAATAAATCACTTTTGTTTACCAAACGCTCAAATGCTACTTTTGAAACATATAGCAATTTTGAAACAAAAATTTATCAAACACTTATCTGATTCTTCCCACAACTGATTCTTTTTGCAGCATAGCAAAAATTGATTCTATTAAAAGTACAGCAATATCAAACCAAGCCTAATTATGGGAACCAAATTTCAGACAGGTTGACTAATGAAAGGCTTAACACGAGGAATAATGGAGACTTTGGTGAATATGAACTCCCAAAAGGATTAAAAGTACTCCTAGTAAGCGACACACAAAACATCCTTATATTCAATGATGAATCGATTAATCTATTTGGTTGAAATAAGTGATAGAACCTTTTTTTAAGAATTTCTTTGTTTTTGCTAATAGCCTTTCAAATTTTTATATATTTTGTAAAAGAGGTAATATCTCTTCTTTAAGAATCGACAATAGGTGATGCTCCTTCTTATCTAGTTAAAATTCTCCCTCCTAATTGTACTTCCGTTATTTATCAATATAACAAGGCCGGGAATCCAAACCCTTCCATCGGGTCTAGTTTGTGATGTTCTCAAACTAGATACCATCTTGCAAAGACATATTGAAAGTAAAATTCTCAGATCGTTTAAATATGAAAAAAGATAATCTACACGATAAAAATTTCCTATTCTTAACAAATTGCTCTTTTAAAATAGAATCCAAAGAATAAATAATAAGTTGACATTTTATCATGCAATTTCAAAACTCAATAATACTAAATATATTATTATAGATACTCGGTAAAAAGTAATTGATTATTATAGATATCTCATCTCGTTCTTAAAATTATAAACATTCAAGAAGTTTTGTTCTGCACATTCACTGTTTTTTAAAGTTTATTTCAGAAAAAAAAAAAAATTACTTAAACTGTCCTTATAAAAAATAAAAATAAAAAAGGAAGGAGAAAAAGAAAAATCATCTTCCCACCACCATCTTTCATTTTTTTTCATTAATCTTTTAGATTTTATGTCCATTAATTTGCCAAATGAGAGTTTTATATATATATTTTTTTTTGGTATATAAAAATGGTAAGGTTTTTCAAATTTTCTGATCCTCCGCTATTTGCTTGCGTGTGCGCGCCCTACCAAGATGTCAATTTCTAGTCAGGTTTTTCATTTTCATTCTTTTCCTTCTCCTTTTCATTTTTTTTTTTTTTTTTTTTTTTATGTTTTGGCCCTTTTGACATGAAGAGCAAAAGGTCAAACAATATTTATTATAAACATTTTTTAGAAAAGTATTGTACTGCAAAACCCTAAAGTCAACTGTACTTGCACAGTACTGTGGCAGGGGTAGTACTATCTGAAATGCTAGATTTTTCTCCTTGGGGTAAAAATTTGCTAGATGTTGATGCTAAACTTGTATTGTATGCATAAGAGGAAACTTAAAGAATATGTATGTTTTAATGATAAAAAAAAGGCATCAAAATTTGCCACTTTTAGTGTCTTAAACCTAAGTATACGAGGCTCAGCGAAGTGACCATGCTGTCAAGATCCATTGTGGCTGTGGAAAGAAAAAGAATCATATATCAGCCCTTCCCAAGCGGGAAAGGCAACATAATAAACAACATGTGAGCTTTTGACTATCCTAATAAATTAATTGTATATTTGGTAAAAAAAATTTGTAGATTATATTAACAGTGGGTCCTTCAGAAATGTGTGGATAAAATTAGTAGATTCCACAAAAGAGTAATGCTTGTTGTACAGATAAAGGTTAACAGAATGGTTTACAGATGATTACGTGGCATTGACAATAGCCATAATTTGATTTTGGAAAGCATGCGGGTCCATAAGTTGTTTATTTGTACTCTTTCCCTCAAAATTATTTAGACAATGTTTGGTTAAGTTTTTTTAAAATTTTTTTCAAATTTATTTTCAACCACTTATTTTATAAGACCCATAAATTTTAACTATATATTTTATCAATTTTTATAAAAAAATTCTTAAAAAACTACTTTTAATTAATCTTCTATTTATTATTTGATTTCATTTACGTTACTATGATTATAATGGTTTACAAAGAAAATTCTGATGACTATATAGTTAAAGTTTTTGATATTACACTGATATGATTTGAACTAAGTTAAATATATTTTTATAAAGTTATTAATTTTATAATTTTTATTTATTTTCTTCAAGTGGATGAAATATTTTTTTAAAAAGTTGTCGTAGTATATGTTCAACTTTGTTAAAGTGATTTTGTCGATCTAATTAAGGCGATTATTGTACTGTAATATTGAGTAGAAAAATTATATAATTTTCTGTATTCTAGTACAACAAGCATTACTCTCCACAAAATATGTGGATAGACCACTTTATATAAGCTGGTTTTAGCCGCATGAAAAATGAATTTGCAGTACAAAACTCCTTGTACTTATGCATGAATCATGCTGTTTTTCCACTGCATATGGTGACGCATGAAAATATTTATAAATACATCAGAGAACAATAATAAGTACACGACAGCAAAGAAATCGAGTATACATGCATATTGTTTGTTTGACAGATCTGGGAATCCAGATTTCAGGACGAGGACTCCCTACGAGCACTGAATCCACAGCCACAGCTGAGAAGATGAAATTCAGGGTTTTATGGAAGATTACATTTTTCTTGATTTTTGTTGGATATCTGTTTTTTTGGGTTATGTTGCCCACAAAAACTTACAAAAATTCATGGACTCCTAAGTTAGGAAAACTCAAATCCACTTATTTTCGAGAGCAAGGTTTAGCTTCTTAATTTCATCGTTGTTGTGTTCATACTTGCTATGACATTGTTAATTTTTTATTGAAAATTTTCACAAGTAATCATGTAATTTGTACTGCTTTTACAGGGACAAATCTTCTTTTATTTAGTTTTCCAATAATGTTCATTGCTGCACTGGGCTGTGTTTATCTTCATTTTCAGAAGAAATCATCAAACTCTGAAAGGTTCGTTCTTAATTTCTTGGTAATTCTGCAAGTTAAGAATTTGTGTTAACCATCTACTCTAAAAGCTTACATTGTTTGTTTATATAGTTTGCAACATGCGCCCTAACTTACAGACGAGATCATTTTCTGATTAAAGGTACAATTTTCGTAAATTAATTGACAATAATTAAGTTGTTTTGCAGTTCAACGAGAAAGAGCCATTGTGTTTCAATGAAACGTCCGGCGATGGTGAGGGCTCCCCTGGGAATTGTGAATGGAGTTGAGCTAACATTTTCTGCCATGTTCATAGCACTTATGATTTGGTCACTTGCCAATTATTTGTATGTCAGTTTTGGCCACCTCCATATGCATACACCAGAAGAGAAAGTGTATGTACCAACAACTCGACTCTCCAAATTATATATTCTTGTTAAACTATAGCGGTGTTGTAAAAATTTAAACGTTTATGGCGTGTTTAGTAAATTAAAATGGACGATATTGGAAAGAATTAAAGAATAAAAAAAAGATAAACTACTATTCTTTGTTGTATGCAGCGTAGTCTAGTATTGCATACTAAACATGTTATATATAGACGTTATACTCTAGATTGGACAAATGAAAATTTTTATCTCTATTTCATGAGTCTAATCCTTAATAGTCTCTAACCTAGCAATGTTACATAGCAAACATTTTATACACTGGACTTATAAATAAATTTGGAAATGACAAACGATAGATTTTATCGCATGCCTATCTTCTTTAGTGCCCGTTTGACAGAGATTATAAACTGGTTTATTTGACCAATATTGGTTTATTTGACCAATATTGGTTTTTTTGAGTTGAAATTGTTGACTTTTCATGTTAAAAGTTGGTTGAAAAGTCAAAAATTAAGGTCGAAAAAAATCAAAATGGGTTTATAATCCCAATCAAACAAAGCCTTAATAGCCTTCTAACCCAATAATGTTTCATACCAAACTTGTTGTATACTAGACTAGATAAAACTAGACAGAAATGATATCACACGCGTTTCTCTTCTTAAAGACTTGCTAACGGAGAGCATTGTCTTTTCCCTTTGAGCTATATCTTGATTTTCCAATGGGTTTTGCAGGTGGCAAGCAAAATTTCGCAGTGTATCCCTGAGGCTTGGGTACATTGGAAACACATGCTGGGCATTTCTATTTTTCCCAGTTACACGTACATCCTCAATTTTGCCTCTTGTTGGGCTCACATCAGAGTCAAGCATCAAATATCATATCTGGCTTGGGCATCTTTCAATGGTTCTTTTTGCTGCACATAGCATAGGATTCATCATCTACTGGTGGGCAATGACTGATCAAATGTACCTGGTACATGCACAAAGTTCTCTGAAAATATTGTGCTTATCTTTGTTGTTTTTCTTTAACTGTGGGTTTATATGTGATAGGGTTTTGATGTGTTAGGTTAAAAGACAATGTAGTTTTATGCTATTAGTTCGTTGTTAGTGAATAAAATTATACGATAGACTCTAGATCCAGTTTGTCAAATCATCGGCACTCTTTTTGAACCAACAAGTCTTTGATTTGTGTATTCCTATTTCTTCACCCTTACATTGCATCACACACACACACACACACACACACACACACACACACACACACACACACACACACACACACACACACTATCCCTCTAAGAATATTAGAAGTAACTAATAACTGGTAATTGATGATGCAGATGCTTCAATGGAGCAGTACGTATTTACCGAACATAGCTGGAGTAATAGCATTTGTGGTTTCATTGGGGATCTGGGCAACAAGTTTCGATCGAATAAGGAGAAAATTTTTTGAAGTTTTTTTCTATGCTCACCATCTCTACATTCTCTATGTGTTCTTCTACATATTGCATGTGGGAGTTGCCTATTTCTGCATGATTCTTCCTGGGATTTTCCTCTTCCTTATTGATAGATACTTGAGATTCTTACAGTCAAGAAGGAGGGTTAGATTATTCTCAACACGACTTTTGCCTAATGGCACCGTGGAACTCACTTTCTCCAAGAATCCAGGTGAATTATTTTTATATAATAAAAGTAGTCCGATATTTGGGATTCTTTCCGGTGGTTTAAAGTTTTTGACGAAATGGTTCTACTTAGTATAATGCAAAGGCATGCATTCAAGTCTCGACTTCACCTCATCATGCAATTTTGCTCATGTAAGGCTTTTAGCTAGTGTTAGATAAATTTGGCATGCACAAGTTTTTCCCTTATTTAGCAATTTAAACTTTCAGATGAGATAAATCAACAATGCTTTTACTTTTTCTAATAAGTACTTGTTTTTCTCTATAGGATTGAGTTACAACCCTACAAGTATCTTGTATGTTCATGTACCAAGCATATGCAAGCTGCAGTGGCATCCATTTACAATAATTTCCAACAGTAATTTGGAGTTGGATAAGCTCAGTGTTGCAATAAAAAGTGAGGGAAGTTGGACTCAAAAGCTTTATAAACAACTTTCTTCTTCTTTGGATCATCTTCAAATCTCAACTGAAGGACCCTATGAACCTTCTTCATCTCATTTTCTAAGGTATGTATACATAATTTATGATCAGCTTCATGAAATTATACTTTTCTCACTACAGAAAATGGTTTAACACGTTATAGGAGCATGCAACTAAAGGTCTCGAGTTCAAACCTCACCACCAACACTGTTTAATAGATTTAACCTGCTCGTTGAAGATAAAACATAAATAATAAATTCATAATATCATTTTCACTAGGGTGTTGAGCACCCCTAAACCCCTAAATCGTATATGACCTCTCGAAAAGAGAAGTCAGTCGTGCTTACAAGTTCTTTTCTCTAATAATTTATGGTTTTAAACGAGGTAAGAACATGCTGACGAAGTTTAAACTTGCCGCAGTCGGGATTCTCTGGTGATGATCTGTGGAGGAAGTGGCATTACTCCTTTCATTTCCATAATCCGAGAAATCATCTTCAGAAGTACACAACCAAACTCTGAAGTGCCAAAAATTCTTCTTGTAGTTGCCTTCAAAAACACAGCTGATCTCACAATGCTAGACCTCTTGCTCCCCATATATGAAAATTCTTAGATATTTCCAAAGTACAATTACAAATAGAAGCCTACATTACAAGAGAAAATGATCAACAACCCATCGAAAAAGCCCATGAACTCATCCAAACTAAATTGTTCAAACCAAATCCATCAGATTCGCCGATTTCTTCAGCCCTTGGGAAAAACAGTTGGCTATGGCTCGGGGCTATAATCTCATCCTCCTTCCTCATGTTTTTACTCTTTCTGGGCATCGTCACTCGTTACCATATATATCCTGTCGAGAGAAGGGGGCAGAATTACCATTACAGTTTAAAGACTTTATGGGACATTTTTCTTGTAATGGCTTGTGTATTTATAGGCACTAGTGTCATTTTCCTCTTGCAAAAGAGAGAAAATTCTGTGGAAGAAAGGCAAATTCAGAACGTGGAAATGCCAACATCAACCTCATCTTCAGCTTCATGGTTATGTGCTACTGAGAGAGAACTTGAAAGCCTGCCTCATCAGTCCCTAGTGCAATGTACAAAGGTGCATTATGGTGCTAGACCTGATCTAAAGAGTAAGTGCCTTTTTGTGTTTCGGAAAAATATTAGGATGTGTTAGGTATGCAGTATTGGAATTTGGCCAGCACTGAATGGGCCTAAGTTGAGTACTAAGTAGGGCTAAAAGCATGGGTAGTCTCCCCAACTTATAGCATTGTCTAACTTCGGTCGCCAAACTTGTTAATTTTCATTCTAAATTAGTCACAAAACTTTAATTTTTGTTTCAATTTAAGCAGTCTAATTGCTTAATCAAAAGAAATCCTATGTACATTGGTTTTATCGTCCAATTGAAAAAGTTCAGTGATATTTTTAGAATACGAAAAAAGTTTGTTGACCAAAGGAAACTTTGGGTGGTTAACAATTCTTTTAACCCATATATAGTTATTGCCATTTAGTCGAGCATATCAAATATATCTATAATATTTAATTGGTTGAATTCTTGAAATATGTGTATGTGCCTAACTAACGCTAGATCTTTCTTGTTAAATTCAAAGGAATACTTTTTGACTGCAAAGAACCAGACGTTGGGGTTCTAGTTTGCGGCCCGAAAAGCATGCGCCATGAAGTAGCAAAAATATGTGCATCTGCATTGGCAGAAAACCTGCATTTTGATTCCATTAGCTTCAGTTGGTGATGCTTGTACTACTAAACAGTGGTCTTCCTATAAACATATGTTTTGAGTCTATTAAGGTTTCAATTTGTGATGCTTGTAATATTGAAACATTGTGCTTCTGTACATTTGTTCTTTTGTTACCACCTTTGATTATCCGAAGAGACTGGTTTGTGTCTGTAAAATATTGTTACTTGTTGGTCCCAAAAGATCCCAACCAGCACCACAAGCAAACAAGAAAGTAAAAGAAAACGATAACAACACGAGGATTTGTTTTGCCCTAAAAGGGCCCGGATGTTCAGTCAAAAGACCTACTCACCCGTTGAGCATCCACTGAAGGATAACGCTCAAGCACTAAGCATCAACCATAGAACAACGGCAAAGAACCAATGTTTACAGAAATACAGAACAACTCTCAATACTCAACCCTCATATGCCTAAACTAAAATACACCAAGTAATCAAATCTGTAACCCACAAGTTACTGTTCACCAGAACTCATCACAAACCAACCCTCCTAATTTCTTAATCACCCAGAAAGCTCTGTAAACCAACGGTTTACAGAGACAAAGAAACTCAAAAGAAGAGAAGAAGAAGATGAATCGCAGAACTCAGAGAGAGAGAGAGTATTCAGTATCTCAATGCCCAAACCACAGAATGCGTACAATATACACTTTCAACCCAATGTCAGTTGAGAAGCCTCCAGAAGATTGATCACAAGCGTCCAATTCTCCATGTGTCAGCATCTGAATGAATCACCAGATGAATTATAATCGTTAATTCATCAGACGCGACTTTTGGCATTTTGGACTTGGGCTTCATCAGAACAAATTATCAGTTGGGCTTGAAATGTTTATTGGGCCAAATGGGCAGCATTCCTAACATTCTCCACCTTGCTGTCTATTTGGTCATACCAGTGGTGCTTGAGGCTTCCGGCTTCATTTCACTTGCTCACGGTACAGAAGAAGAAAGAGTCTAGTTTAGCCACTGTCCATGTTCAACAAAGCTAAACAATTTTTGAATCTATTTAGGGGTAAAACTTTTGTTCCCATATCTGCTGGGTTAACCAGAGTTGAAATTTTATTCAACTTGATTATCTCTTTCTCAATTACATCCCTTATGAAATGAAATTTTACCTCAATGTGTTTTGTCCTGTCATGAAAGACAGGATTCTTACTTAAGTGAATGGCACTTTGACTGTCAGAGTAAAGAACAATATGATTATTGATAAATCCTAATTCACTAAGTAAGCCTTTTAACCAAATACCTTCCTTGATGGCATCTGTTGCAGCAATGTATTCGGCCTCTGTGGAAGAGAGGGCAACCACTTTCTGAAGTTGGGATTTCCAACTTATACAGCTTTCATTTATTGTAAAAATATAAGCAGAAGTGGACTTTCTGTTATCTCTGTCACCAGCAAAGTCAGAGTCTACAAAACCACATAAAGAAATTCCCTCCTTCTCCTTTTTAAATTCTAAGCCTAAGCTAGAATTTCCTTTTAAATATCGAAATAACCATTTCATTGCTTCTCGATGATATTCACCGGGATTACTCATAAACACCTTAAGGCACTTACACGCATGAGCAATATCGGTCTTGTACAAACCATTAAGTACATAATAGATCCTCTGACATTAGCATAAGGAACCATTTCCATCCTTTTTAATTCTTCTTGAAATTAGGTGATTGATCGGAGGAGAGTTTGAAATGATTAGATAAAGGTAAGGTAATGAGACTTAGCTTCATTCATTCTGAATCTTTCAAGCAGTTTTAAAATATAAGAGGATTGATTCGAAATAAAAATTTAAGCTTCTATTCCTATTGATTTCCATACCAAGGATTTTTCTAGCAGGGCCTAGATTTTTCATTTCAAATTCATTACTCAACTTCTGTTTTACAAGTTGAATCTCTTTCCTATCAAAACCAGCAAGAAGCATATCATCAACGTATAAAAGCAAATAAATGGAATCATAACCACCATTACCTTGATAATAAAAACAGGGATCATAACTATTTTTATTAAAACCAATGCTTTGTATATAGGAATCAAACCTCTTATACCATTGCCTAGGGGCTTGCTTTAAACCGTATAAAGACTTCTTAAGGAGGCAAACTAAGTCATCCTTCCTAGGTTTCTCAAACCCCTCAGGTTGAGACATGAAGATAGTTTCATCTAACTCCCCATGTAAAAAGCGGTTTTACATCCAAATGGTCAAATTCCCGTTATCTTGAACCACTAAGGCAAGCAGAATTCTAATAGAGGTGTATTTGACTACAGGAGAGAAGATCTCATTGTAATCAATACCTTCCCTTTGAGTGAAACCCTTTGCAACTAATCTAGCCTTATATCTAGGAGCCCCAAGATTAGAATCACCCTCTTTTAATTTGTATAGCCACTTACAGTCAACAATCTTTTGGAGCTTAGGTCTAGGCACTAAGGTCCAAGTGGAATTACTTTCTAAGGATTTCATTTCATCTTTCATTGCTGAAAGCCATTGTTTAGAATCCTTACAAGTCATGGCTTCCTTAAAAGAGGCAGGTTCACTATCAATTGAAGATTGAGCAGAGAGGATTAAGGCAAAGTCAGTGTCAGCCAATCTTGAAGGAAGTCTAATATTAGACCTTCTTTCCCTATCTCTAGCAAGTTGATAATCAGATAGGTCAGGAGAATCATTTTCTTCAACAACTTGAAGATCATCAACTGGATTCTCAGCTTCTGTTTCAACAGGATTATCAAACTGAGTTTCATTTTCAGCAAGCTCCACCTCAATCTGAGGAGGAGTTGAGAGACTTGTTTGAACAGAATTATCAACTTCACTTTCAGAATTTGACAATTTCAGACAGGGCATTATTGCTTCATTGAAGACAACATTTCTACTGACTATGACTTTAAAACCTCTAAGATCTCTCACCCATAATCTATAACCTTTTGTCCCAATCCCATAGCCTAAGAAAACACATTTCAGGGCCTTAGGTTCAAGTTTTCCACCATCTTGATGTGCATAAGCAGCACATCCAAAGG
The DNA here is from genome assembly GCA_023638005.1 of Forsythia suspensa. Taxonomy (NCBI): domain Eukaryota; kingdom Viridiplantae; phylum Streptophyta; class Magnoliopsida; order Lamiales; family Oleaceae; genus Forsythia; species Forsythia suspensa. Next base: position 51,941,272 of record CM042666.1, read on the forward strand.
TTTTAAGGAAGGAATAATCAGGAGTGTGACCTTTCCAGACAGATTCTGGAGACTTATCTTCCAGAGCACTAGAGGACTCGGTTATGAGATAAGAAGGCATGTCATTCTGACCTCCCTCAAAACAACTTAGGAAGACCTGAACTATGAAGCATGTACCTAACCTTATTCGGATAGTTCTATTCATTCTCTCAGCAATGCCATTTTGCTGAGGAGTATAGGTGGAAGTTCTATGTCTAAGAATTCCAAAGGCTTTACTGAAGAGTCAAACTCAAAAATTACGTAATTCCAAACCATTATCGTTCTTAAAACCTTTATTTTCTTATTAGTTTGATTTTCTATTAGAGTTTTCCAATCTTTAAAGATTTGAAAAGTCTCGAACTTGGATTTTAGAAGAAAAGTCCATACCTTTCTTGAAAAATCATCAACAATCGTAAAATAGAACACGAATCCATGAAGATGATTAATTGGGGCAGGCCCCCAAAGATCAGCATGCAAGTATTCAAGTATTGAAGTTGACCTGTGTGTTCCAGTTTTAAAAGGTAATCTGTTTTGTTTACCAATTACACATTGTTCACAAAAGGATAATTTTTCAATCTTGTCCTTACCAAATACCCCTTCATTCTTTAAAGATTTCAGGCCTTTATCACTGATATGACCAAGTCTTTTGTGCCATAAATCAGACTTGTCATTATCAGTGGTAATGGCTGTAAGGCTATTTCCCACTAAGGGTGTAGCCTTCAAAGTATAAAGACCATTTTCCTTTGGGGTATTTAGGATTTCAAGATTTCCTTTAAAAACTTTTATTTTTCCATTTGATAAAACAATGTTGTACTTTTGGTCATCTAAAATTCCTAAAGAAATCGGGGTTCTTTTGAAGATCGAGGCACATATCTCGATTTTTCCAAAATCAAAAGGTTGTTGTTTTCCAATTTTAAAACATTTTACCAATTCCTTTTATTTTGCAATGAGACATCATTTCCCATAGTTACCTACCCTCCATTTACTTCAAGGAATTGAGAGAACCAATTTTGACAGGGACACATGTGGAAGGAACAACCGTAGTCGAATCGATCTTGGTAATCGGTCGAAAGGGAGGACACAAACACTGACCATCAGCAACTGCAGCTTCATTATAAGCCACTACAGCTGCACCCTCAACCTCACCTTTTTCCTTTAACTCAGCTATCTTTTATAACAGTCTTTTATGAAATGGCCAGTTTTTCCACAGAAATAGCATTTTGTCCCTTTAGCATTAGACTTAGCCTTAGTCTTTGTCTTACCCTTTTCAGAATGGCCCTTCTTATTGTTATCGTGAGACTTACTATTGGTATTAGGTCTAAACTGGTTTTTACCTTTAACCATTAGACTCTCTCCTATTACCTGTTCTTTATGATCACTCATAAACTCTAATTCCTTATTTCTCAGGCAATTGAAGATAATATCAACAGTAAGGTTCTCTCTACCATATTCTAAGGCATTTTTAATGTCTTTGTATTTCTCACTTAAAAATTTAAGAGGGCAACCACTTTCGATCTTGAGATAAGATTTCACTACTGATTGGCTAGGTCTTTTACAATCTTACTAAATCTGTCAAGATTAACATCAAGACTCAGGGATTGGTCAAACTTAAAGCCATAATACTATTTTAAAAGATAGCACTTATTTGGCAGGGTCCTAGACATATAAAGGGACTCAAGCTTAGTCCAAAGGGCAACTGCAGTAGTAGTATCACCTACTTGTCTAGGACAACGTCGATAGATGGAGAAAGATGGAACTCCATGCTATCTCATCCATCTCCTGTTTCTTGATATCATCAAGATCCTCAGGCCAAGGCTCATCTATGGCCTTAGCACACCTTTGCTGTAATAATACAGCTTTCATTTTCTGGCGCCAGAGACTAAAGTCTCCAGTGCCAGACCAGACTTCTACCTCAAACTTATTTGGAGACATCTTAATCACAAAAACTTTCTCAAACAAATTTTTTTTTTGGAAAAACAAGTATTGATTTGTTAAAGAGCAAAGTACAACTATATCACTTATATAACCACTTTTTCAGAAAAAAGAGTGAACACAAATCAAGAAACATCCAACGTACAATAACTCTGATACATGCAACAGTTTTAGTTAGAATAAAGAAAAGTTAACTACAAAACTTTAATAGTTCATCAGAACACTAAGCCTTGCCAGAATGAGCCTCAGATTCTAAGATCCTTGCAGGAGATCTTAGACAAAGGATATTTTAAGCGGTTTCTATGTTTCTGAACTATCAAGATAACTGCTTATTCTAAGGGAGTAAGACAGAGTTTAGGGATGTTACCAGAGTTTCTCAAAATAAATGAGAGAAAGTAGAAAAAGTAACCAAGAAACCCTTCCAGAGGAGAAGATTTACTTTTGAGTGTGTTTACACCAAGTGAACAAGGAATCCAGAACCCGGAGGTGTCTTGGCTTAAGATTTTCACCAAGAGAATCAAAGATTTTCGATTTTCACCAAGAACGCTTTTAGATCTACCAAGGATCTTGAAGGTTTATATCCAAAAAGGGATTCCAGCTCTGATACCACTGTTGGTCCCAAAAGATCCCAACCAGCACCACAAGCAAACAAGAAAGTAAAAGAAAACGATAACAACACGAGGATTTGTTTTGCCTAAAAAGGGCCGGATGTTCGGTCAAAAGACCTACTCACCCGTTGAGCATCCATCAAGGATAACGCTCAAGCACTAAGCATTAACCATAGAACAACGGCAAAGAACCAATGTTTACGTATCTGAGAACAACTCTCAATACTCAACCCTCATATGCCTAAACTAAAATACACCAAGTAATCAAATCAGAACCCACAAGTTATTGTTCACGAAACTCATCACAAACCAACCCTTCTAATTTCTTAATCACTAGAAGCTCGTAAACCAACGGTTTACGAGAGACAAAAAACTCAAAAGAAGAGAAAAGAAGATGAATCGCGAGAACTCGGAGAGAGAGAGTATTCAATATCTCAATGCCCAAACCACGAGAATCGTACAATATACACTTTCAACCCAATGTCGGTTGAGAAGCCTCCGAAAGATTAATCACAAGCGTCCAATCCTCCATGTGTCGAAGATCTCGAATGAATCACCAGATGAATTATAATCGTTAATTCATCAGACACGAATTTTGGCATTTTGGACTTGGGCTTCATCAGAACAAATTATCAGTTGGGCTTGAAATGTTTATTGGGCCAAATGGGCAGCATTCCTAACATTACTAATTGTAAATGTTTGTTTGGTGGAGTTTATTGTTCCATAGAGCTAAGGTCCAAAATATGGAAGAAAGTAATTTTTTAGGAAATTTTGAAAAAAAGCTGGTAAGATATGTGATTGAAAAGTAGATAGAAGTTGTGAGTGTGATTGAAAATGGAGTTTGAAAAAAAATAGTTTAAAAGAAACTCTTCCAAACATGCTCTAAATATTAATGCTTGTAAAAAATAGTTTAAAAGAAACTCTTCCAAACATGCTCTAAATATTAATGCTTGTTCATTTTGTTGAAGGGACAGAAATGAAGTTGAATTTTAGACTAGGCTGAAATTTAGAGAAATTTAGAAAAAGTTAATAGGAGGATTACCGTGGATTTAATAAAAACACATAAGAAACTTATTGATATTGTGCTCAACAAGACGTAAGACATAAAACTCTTCTATGAATAATTGAATTCAAATCTATTTTCTCTGCAAGATCTCTACAATCAACGAGAATTCATCCTCCATCTTGTTACCAATTGTTGTCTTGACAAATTTCATTGTTGCAAAATGTTTGCTTAGTAGTTGCTCTAGAAACAGGCAATATTATTAACACAACACATATCAATATAGTCATCATAATGTAATTTGACCTTCTTCTTGCAACCAATTTCCGACATAATTTAGGATGTGTAGATATTTGCCAAAACTGAGGATCACAAACTTCATCAAACCAATTCTATGTTAAATGATTGAAAAGAATTTCTAGGATCTAAATTTGCACTAAGAGTAAGGAGTTCCACTAATATCTAATTAAATCTGGTATGTCTATATTGCAGAATTGATAATATCAAGTGGTAATGATGCTCAACTGCAACTTGCTAATGTTGCCAATTGTTGTAAAGTACCAATATGATTAGCCACTTTGCCAACCTTGTGTTCACCACTAACCAACATATACTCATCTTCTCGTGTTTGGATATTTTGCAACTCATGTATGCTCATAGAAAAACTAACAAGAGTATCAACATTTTCTAACATATGCTCACTTTTTTTTCCCTATATTCTTTATCTTTCTTTCTTTTCTCTTTGTTTCATCATGCAAGATAGAGAAGTGTTATACCATCAGGGTAATGATCCATGAATCTGCTAGTTCTTTTTATGAGGCACAAACAAAAGAATTTATCCTAAAAGTGGAAGAACAACTGAAACTAGGCAAAATCCTCACAAGAGTTTATGTACAAAGAATGGACAAACCCTTATGGGTTGTATTTGAAAACATGTTTTTATGTCAGCAACAGAAGCCCAAGCTTATGGCACTACAACAAAGAGGGTCTATAGCGGCGACATATATTGCGATGACAAAAAGTCGCCTCTATTGATTCTACATAGTAGCGACGACCAAGAAATGTCGTCGCAATACAAACAAAACTTATAGCGACGACATATGTCGTCGCTACAAAACCTATCTCGTCACTGTTACGTAGAGACTATAACGACGTCTTTCCGTTTCGTCGCCACTCAGATTCGTAAAGGGCGGAAACTAATGGCGGTATTTTGATGCATAAATAGCGACAACAAATGTCGTCGCAATTGAAATGCGGATGATGATCTAAGTCACGTGAATCATGAATTTTCTCGTAAAGTGTGATGGGGTCTATAGCGACGACATATGTCGTCGCTATATACCAACATCATTTTAGGCGGGAAATTTGGCGCCCAATTGTTATATATAGCGACGACATATGTGTCGTTGCTATACCTATGTTGATTAAATTTTGCGGTAGCGTGACTAATTATTTTCCTCGAAAAATGGGAATGCTCCTTTAGCGACGACATTTATCTATAGCGACGACAATATAATGTCGCTATATACTCTTCTTTATCTTCTTCTCATGTCCGCATTTACATATTGCATACTACACACAATTAAAATAAATTCTTCTCCATCACCGTTTCTTCATAATCATCTCCAATTATTATCGATCTCAGATTTTGTAAGAATATAGTATTTTACAAGTATGGATATTGATAAAAGTTGGACAACAATTAGAAATCGCACAAAAGTCTGCAGATTTTGAACGGTTTGCAAGTATTTATAAACATGGCGAGGCCATACGTTAACGACAGAGGAAGAATTAAATGTCCGAGCAAAAAATGTTTAAACGGTCTCACACATCCATTGGAAATTGTCGAGGCTCACATATTTCGTAATGGTTTTGCGAGAGTTATGTCACCGGATATATCATGGCGAGATCGATGTTCGTACTGCGAATGTGTATAGACGAGAATGAGCGAGATGGTGTGGAAGATGAGATGATGGATGTAATAGACGGCGTAGTTGGTGATGAGCATGTAGGTACAAGCACCGATGGTTACTATGACGAACTGTTTTCTGTGCTCTCCATTCGAATCTATGCAGGAGTTTCATCATTTACATCCCTAAATTTTTAGTCAAGTTGATACATATTAAAGTTATAAACAAATGGACAAACAAGTGCATCGATGATCTTTTGAAATTGTTTGAAGTTAGCATTCCCAAATATGAATTTGGTTGACTCTCACTCTGAAGCTAAGAAGGCGATGACGAAGCTTGGTTTGGGTTACAAATCCATTCATGCTCGCAAGAACGATCGTGCAGATTTGCTTTTGGGGTGAACATGCCGATAGACAAACTTGCCCGATTTGCCGGAAAGTCATTGGGTGCACACTTCTAGGAAAGTGAACGGGAAGAATGTTCCGCATAAGGTGTTGCGATATTTTCCCTTGGTCCCCGGACTAAAACGTATGTTCACGACGAAGGATACTTTGCAACACTTATGAGGTGGCATAGTAGAGGAAGGTCTAGGGGCGATGATGAAATGCGACATCCCGTTGATGGAAAGGCATGGCGGGATTTTGACATGAAACGTCCAATGTTCGCAAGTGAGATCGGGAATGTCGTTTAGGTTTGGCCGCATGACGCGGATTCAATCCATTCGGTGACATGAGTCTCAATCAGACATGATGTGTGGCGATGGTTGTAACATTTACAACTTGCCACCCTGGTTATGCATGAAGCCCGAATACCTCATGCTTACTCGGCTGATACACGGTCCTAAAGCATCGGGTAAGGACATTGATGTATTTTTACGACCATTAGTGGATGAGTTGAAGGAATTGTGGGCCGATGGGATTGACACGGAGACGGTGGAACCAACGAAAGTCGGTATTCAGATCATGCGTGCGACTTTGTTGTGGATCATTAACGATTTCCCAGCCGAGTAGTTTGTCCGGTTGGAGTGGTTAGGGGTACAAGGCATGTCCGACGACAACGAGGATACTCATTCAAATCAAGTGTGATAGGTAAGACGGCTTATGTGGGTCATCGTCGGTTCTCGCCATCCGGCATCATTTTCGAGCAATTTAGACTTGATGAGAGGACGATAGGCGACCACCTCCGCGTCGGTTAACACCTCTGAGACATTTTAGCACGCTTAAGTCGTGTCGATATAGAAGTCCGAGAAAGCACCCAAATTACGGTGGCGCTACAATTCGGAGAGAAGTGATGGCGAGCTCAATTGGAGAAAAATAGCATTTTCTATGAGTTGCCGTATTGGACTTCTCTGAGCTCAAACATAACATCGATGTCATGCACGCGAGAAAGTATGTTTGTGATAGCTTGCTTTCGGCACAATTATGAACGATCCATTCAAATCAAAAGACACGATCAATGCGAGTAGCGATCTAATGCAATTATGGATCAAAAGAGTTGCACTTGTATCGAGCGGAATAAGTAGATGAAGCTCGCCGCATGTTACACCATGTCGTCTTCAAATCGTAAGAAATTTTGTCAATTTATCCGATCGGTTGAGTTTCCGGATGGCTTCGCTTCTAATCTTGGAAAAATATTGCTCCAAATGACAAATAGTATTATCGGGTTGAAGTCACATGATTGCCATATTATCATGCAACGGTTATTACCGGTCGGATGTCGGGCGTTCTTGAATAAAACAATTTCCACGGTCATTATTGAATCGCGTACGCGTTCTTGAAAAGTTTTGTGCAAGAACACTAAAGGTTAGCGACATGATAGCATCCCACGATCACCTTGTACTCATTCTTTGTAAGTTGGAAAGGATATTTCCGCCACCTTCTTCGACATCATGATTCACCTCGTAATGCATTTACCGAAGAGGCAATCCTTGGAGGTCCGGCACATGAGATGGATGTATCCATTCGAGCGATACACAAGAAATTGAAGGGCTACGTCGAAATCGAGCTCGGCCCGGGATCAATAGTTGAAGGGTATGTTGTGGACGAGGCATTGATCTTTTGTTCGAGGTACTTCCGGACATAGGGGACAAGGTTCGATTGACGAGACGAAGCAAGGATGCTCTTGTTCCACGACATACGCTTTTCTTTTTTCAATCGCAGTGTCACCCACTTGGAAAGCAGTCACCAACGACGTTTTCTACTCAAGTTCGAAATCACGCAATTTTTTACATCCCGAACAAGCTGTTATGAAGTTGAGCCATTCTTGCGATGAAGAAGGCGTTAATTCTTGATTATTATTTTTTATCTCGAATTAACTTTATCATTTGAAACGAACTAGTGAACGTTGATCTTCAATACTTTGTTCAGGGAACATAGGCATGAACTAATGAACAGTGGCTGTCCAAACATCGAACTAGTGCACAGAAGAGACTTTCACGGTTGGTTCTACAGAAAGGTAAACGAACATCGATTGAATAAAATTGCAAGTTTTCAACATAATTGCTTTCAATAATCGAGAATAATTCTTGTCATGCAATTATATGCAATGCGCCAAAGCCACAACCATCACGTTTCTCATGAGTTATTTGCGTTGGCCAATGGATGTTACCAGCAGGTTATGTCATACACGGCTTGTGTTGTCAAAGGAGTTCGGTTCGTGATATATGATCGTGATATTCGAAGAAAAACTCAAAATAGTGGTGTGTCCGTCCGTGGACCGGGGTGAGATTTACTACGGGCATTGCAAGATATCTTGGAGCTACAATATGGACCGAAACTTTCGGTCTATACATTACGATGCAAGTGGTTTAGGTGTGATGGGAGATGGATGGTAATCGAGAATAACGTTACCGGCATTGACATCGATCAGCAGGCGTTCAAGGATGATCGGTTCATACTTGCTAGCCAAGCACAACAAGTGTTCTACATTGAAGATCCATCTCGTGGTCCAAACCGGCGAGTAGTACAAATTGTCCATCACGAGAGCACGTGGGACACGGTGGGAGCTAACATCACGAGATTGACCCGCTCCACAATAACTACTCTTCCGGTTTATCTATAGTCGTTGATCTTGGCAACATAGAGCATGTATCCTTGCACCGCGATGATGATGAAGGCGATGAGATCGATGCATCGGTTATCGTGAGAGCCTCGTCGAATCTGCGGGAGAAACTTTGTTTATAAACGGCGATGATGTTGAAGACGATACAAATGCGTAATACGAGGATGAAGAAACATCAAGTGAAATCAATGAGGGGCGTCGATGACGATGATGTCGATCAATCGTATCATGATAGTGAATCAGATTGAAATGTTATTGTGCGTCACTAAATTTGCAATGAAATTACTTTAAAAAAACGCATGTTCAAATTGTTGTTACTGTTTTCGGCTTGAATGTTTGTCATTCATTCATCGGTTCATTGGTATTGGTCAAAACGCGAGTTTGGATGGAGTTTCAACATTTGTGTACATAATGTAGAACAAAAAAGTTCTACAATTGTACAAAAACATGATTTCATTTTCCCATTATATCTTCAATCGTAAAACTTGAAGGACTTAAGTTGCAAATAAAATTGAAGAAAATTGAAATAAAAGAAAAATTAAGAGGACCCAAATGAAAAATGTTTAAAGTTGAATGACCCAAATAAATATGAAAACATAAAAATTAAATATTCAATATTAAATACTAAAAATTATTATTCATAATATTAAATCTCAATAAATATGAAATATTAAAAATTAAAAATTAAAAATTCAATATTAAATACTAATAATTTATAATTGATATTATTAAATATCAATAAATATGAAAACATACAAATTAAATATTAAATATTAAATACTAAAAATTATTATTGAAAATATTAAATCTCAATAAATATTAAAAATTAAAAATTCAATATTAAATACTAATAATTTTTATTGATATTAATAAATCTCAATAAATATGAAAAAATAAATATTAAATATTAAATATTAAATACTAAAAATTATTATTGATAATATTAAATCTCAATAAATATTAAATATTAAAAATTAAAAATTAAAAATTCAATATTAAATACTAATAATTTTTATTGATATTATTAAATCTCAATAAATATTAAATATTAAAAATAATTGATAATATTAAATATTAAAATTTTTTCATAATATTAAAAAGTCGAAAATTAATAATTATAAAAATTATGTCAATTAAAAATCTCCTTCAAATGAGAAAGCAACATTTAATTTTCCGTATTGTATTGTCAATAGCGACGACATTTGTCGTCGCTATTGTCCTGAAAATTAGGCGCCACCTTTAAGGTGCGTGTTCAAAACAACTGGAAAAATGTCGTCGCTATTAGTGATTAATAGCGACGACATATGTCGTCGCTATAGAGTCAGACCTTTTAATTCACGCGTAGCCTTCTTCTTTTTCATTTTGGCTTTGCTTGTTCTTTTTCCAGCGCCTTCGCGCCGTCGTCGTCTGCCATCTGCCATCTGTCCATTGTGATCTGAGGTGTGCACTCCAATACAAAACCCGTAAGTTTTCATCATTGTTCTTCTTCATCAGCCCATAGATTTTTTTCTTTTACATGTTCAGCCCTTTACATCCAGTTAAGGGTATACCACTCCGTCTCTGTTATTTAGGACTAATGTAGCAGTGCCCATTGGTTTATTTGACATTTATAATTATGATGTTGGTTGATTACACAGAAACTTTGAATCTATCTTTTGCATTCCTGTGCATTTTCTTACAACGAGTTATATCTAGTTTTTGGCGCACTGCAGAAATTCTATCCCTTGATTGCATCATCATCATGTACTTTGATAGTTCAAAATGGCAAGGATCACTGTTGGTTCCATATAATTTTATACACGACTTCTTTAGTTCCTATCAATTTCAAGGACTGTACTTTGGCCAATGTTGTTATTATGATATTGTGGAGAATTCGCACTCAGAAAACGTTTCATCTCCTCAATCCTTTGAATTTTTCTTTTTATGTTGCACTTCCTTTGAATTTGATTTTGCACTCCGAATGAAACCGAAATGCACGGTGGAATGTTGTATATTTGGGAATAATTTTGCAAATTGATTTTTGTGTATGATTTTTTTAATTATGTTGTGAATGATTTTTTGCAATAATGTTGGGGTGAGTTTGAACAGTTCTTGTTGTTTGATGAAATGCTAGGGAATGTTGTTTGGGGGAGAAAATTATTTTATGAATGATTTTGCATGTTTGATGAAATCGGTAATTTAGGGAAGTTAGGGATCAATGATGGACTCATTTGTAATAAACTAAGTTTAGGGACTTCTTCATTTGTAACATAATTGTTAGGGATCAATTTCACAAAAACTCAAAATTTAGGGATTCGTTTGTAATAAACTAAGTTTAGGAGCCAATTCATCATTAAAATGAAAGTTAGGGATCAATTTTATAAAAAATCAAAATTTAGGGACTCGTGTGTAATAAACTAATTGTAGGGGGCCAATTCATCACTAAAATAAATGTTAGGGATAGTTAAATCGTTAAATTGTTAAATTTGCATTACGGGTTTCAATTAGTATGGAAAATAAGTCTACGGACTTATTTGCAATAAAATAAGTTTAGGGACCAAAGTGAAATAAAATATAATACATTCAAATTTTCCCATAAATTTAAAATTTAGGGAGTTATTTGCAATAAAATAAGATTAGGGACCAATTTGAAATAAAATATAATAACTTCAAAATTTTTCCTATAAATTTAAAGTTTAGGGACTTCTTTGCAATAAAATAAGTTTAGGGACCAAATTGAAATAAAATATAATACATTCAAATTTTCCTATAAATTTAAAGTTTAGGGACTTATTTGCAATAAAATAAGTTTAGGGACCAAATTGAAATAAAATATAATACATTCAAATTTTCCTATAAATTTAAAGTTTAGGGACTTCTTAGCAATAAAAAATAAGTTTAGGGACCAAATTGAAATAAAATATAATACATTCAAATTTTCCTATAAATTTAAAGTTTAGGGACTTATTTGCAATAAAATAAGATTAGGGACCAATTTGAAATAAAATATAATAACTTCAAAAAATTTCCATAAATTCAAAGTTTAGGGACTTCTTTGCAATAAAATAAGTTTAGGGATCAAATTGAAATAAAATATAATACATTCAAATTTTCCTATAAATTTAAAGTTTAGGGACTTATTTGCAATAAAATAAGATTAGGGACCAATTTGAAATAAAATATAATAACTTCAAAATTTTTCCTATAAATTTAAAGTTTAGGGACTTCTTTGCAATAAAATAAGTTTATGGACCAAATTGAAATAAAATATAATACATTCAAATTTTCCTATAAATTTAAAGTTTAGGGATTTATTTGCAATAAAATAAGTTTAGGGACCAAATTGAAATAAAATATAATACATTCAAATTTTCCTATAAATTTAAAGTTTAGGGACTTCTTAGCAATAAAATAAGTTTAGGGACCAAATTGAAATAAAATATAATACATTCAAATTTTCCTATAAATTTAAAGTTTAGGGACTTATTTGCAATAAAATAAGATTAGGGACCAATTTGAAATAAAATATAATAACTTCAAAATTTTCCTTAAATTCAAAGTTTAGGGACTTCTTTGCAATAAAATAAGTTTAGGGACCAAATTGAAATAAAATATAATACATTCAAATTTTCCTATAAATTTAAAGTTTAGGGACTTATTTACAATAAAATAAGATTAGGGACCAATTTGAAATAAAATATAATAACTTCAAAATTTTTCCATAAATTCAAAGTTTATGGACTTCTTTCCAATAAAATAAGTTTATGGACGAATTGGAAATAAAATATAATACATTCAAATTTTCACATACATTTAAAGTTAGTATGGCTGACGTGATATTCACAATTATGTCATATGTTAGTATGGCTGACGTAATGTCGCACGGAGGTGATGGTGCAGGAGATCCTCCATAGCAGCCATCTCACCGGCTCCCTTCGGCATGCAAGTCTGGTAAGACTTTTCGTTCAAATTGTAATTATTTATTATTTTATACATATCGTTGAAAATCGTATGATCAATACATTTTACATTTTCTTCATTTTCGACCCCCACCAAAGCGACGGGGTATCTCTCGAGCATCAACCTTGAGATGGTTTGGCGGTGCGAATGAGAAGATGCCACTTCCTATCGCGTTCGGCACAATGCAGCCGATCGGGAATAACGCCAGTATTTCACGCGCTTGGTTGGGAACCAAGTGAGATTCATCATGCCCCCTGCTACCCTTCATGGACGGAGGTCCCGGAGGAGCAATGGCACGCAGTTCATGTAGCATTATTGAGGTATGAACTTAAATTAGTTTTGTTATTAGTACACTTAATAAATACTTGTTTCTGATTTCTCTGATGAACGTATTCTTTTTCACTCTTGTAGAGCTACTTCGACTGCAGGGCGATCGGTCGCCCGACGAGTACCAAAGTGGCCGATCGTTATCGCGATTACAAACTAAAGGCGCATAATCACTTAAAAGCGCATGGACCGAGCCGACCATACGGCGAGATGTCTGTCACGAGGACCCAGCAGTGTGTATTGACTTCTTCACCATCCCTACTTTCGTGGTAAGTATTATTTATATATTGTTTACGATATTTTATATACTCTTTAACTAATACATTTTTTGCTAATCAATTATATGTTATACCTTGAACCGGTCCTCAAAAAATAAAGCCAATCGGGGTAAGGCTAAATACCCGAAAGCGTGCGAGGGTCGAAGAGCTTCTACTGCCACGCGTTACGATCGTGTACAACATATAAATTTTCAATATCATTATAAATATCTTCACTACATTACGTAAAAATGTATACTAAATTTCACGTTTAAATTGTTGTAGCGGGACCCCGAGACCCGTAAGTGGCGGAGATTATTGATTCGTTCAGACGTTTCACACCTTCCGGATGGCATTGGGTCAACCCATGGCGGCTGGTGACTATGTGAGAATTTTTAAATTATGTGAATATAATTTTATCTGACATGCATGATATTATTATTTATTATTATTTTTTCACTAAACAGGATAAACTTGTTGAGTTGAGAGAGACTCAACAGACACAAGTCGCCTCCAATAGCGCGTCATTAGACGAGCGTGCTATTGCAAATGAGGTTCTCGGAGAACGACGAGGTCACGTCCGTGGGGTTGGTCGGGTTCCGAAGGGCACCTCTCCTCGCTAGATTCGGCTCGCGCATCGTTTGCCCCACAAGGAACTTCCCATCAGTCCTCTGCAGACCTCCAGAATAATGATGTTCGGTTTGCCATGTACGAGGAGCAGCTACGCCAAATGCAGCGTGAAATTGAGCTTCTAAAAAGTAAAATACCAGCTGCGCCTGCGGATGAGGAGGACGGGGACGGGGACGACGGTTTAGAGGGTCTGTAGATTTTTTGAATTTTTTATATATTATTTATATTATGTGGAAACAAAAAAAAATTCAAAACGTTTATAGCGGCGACAATGTCGTCGCTATAGTTACTTGCATAATTTGTATTAGCGACGACAAAGTCGTCGCTGTAATGGATGCACGTATGGCGACGAGACAATGGTCTCTATTATTTTGTCTATAGCGACGATTTTTGTGACGACTATGTCGTCCCTATAAGTCCGTTTTCGAGATATGGTCACGACTCTATTGCGACGATATTGTCGTCGCTATAAATACAAATTTATATAGAGACGACGTATAGTCGTCACTATAACTCTAGAGACACTAACTTGTTGTGGCGACATATTGCGACGACTTTGTCGTCTCTAAAACCTTAAAGATACGACTTATGGATATTCAAATGACGACAAATGTCGCCGCTATTGCCCTCATTTCTGGTAGTGTGGAATTGTTGATCTTGTATCGCTTGAATGAAAAAAGTTGGATTTTGTGCAAATCCATAATTTGAGATTTATCTAAGAGTTTAATATTTTATTAAATAGAAATAATTCATAATCATCCGGTTAGGATCAATCTAAATCAGCCCATTATGTATATGATTTAACATGCCAACTATTAAACAACTTATTAGAATTACAAGACAGGGATACTAATAAACCTAAGACATAAAAAGAATTACTTTAATTAATTAAGGTTAAAATTGGTATTTTAATAATAGATAAGTGAAAAGTAAAAGACTATAATTTTGTTACTTCTTAAAATTTCTGTCACATGTTACAATCAAATGCTTAAAACAATTTCTGATTGTTTGACAGTTAGAAGTTGGACTCTAAATTAATCTCAAACAGACCCTAAGCCATCAAGACACAATTTTGCCTAGCTAAACGATAAAAATAATGTACTAACAGATTTTTTATGCCACATCAATATTGCGGTTAATTCAACATAGAAAGGTGGATGGAGTACCTAAACTTTAATGAAAAAACGAAAGTTGATTGACTAATTTGAAAAAGATAAAAAAAAAAAAAAAAAAAATCTAGCGAACAAAGTGAAACGATGCTAATGCTTGGATGATTAACAATGATTTTAACCCACAAATATATAAAACAGGTCTAATGTCCAATTTGGTAAATTCCCAAAAGACATATAACTAAGCAATGGTTGATATTTCTTACTAACAATCTAAGGAATACTTGTCGATACTAAGAATATTGAAGGATAATTATATTCTCACTACACGTTTTAATTGTTGCACTATATTTTAATTATATTTAAAGTTCTCAATTTTTGCTCATTACAACATTTATGTCCCCAATTTTTTTAGTTGCATTCTTATTCTCAATATTCTATTAATAGCACACATTGTCTCTCATAACAGTTTCTGTTCAAAAATTTTGTTGAGAGACGTAAAACAACTTATTTATCCATCATATTTTAAAAAATACAATAAATAAAGTACGTAAATATTTTTTTTTTCTCATTTCAAAGCACACAAACAAAATATTTTGATAGAAACTATCATTAAGGTTGAGATATGATAATTAATAAAAAGTTGAAGATAAGAATTCGATGAAATTTTTTTAAGGATATAAGTGCTACGATAAACAAAGACTTAGAACTTTAAATACAGTTAAAATGTGGTGCAATAATGTTTATAGTGCAAATATAACCATCCATATTTGGAGTTCTAGTTTGGGTCCAAAAAGTATGCGCCATGAAATTGCTAAAACATGTGAATTTACATCGGCAGAAAATCTTCATTTTGAGTTCATTACAGCATCTCCAATGCAACCGTAAATTACACTAAAATATGTGTCACATCACTCTAAATTGCTTACATGGTAAATAAAAAAAAGTAAAGGATGCATTTACTTTTTATAATTAATAACCATCAAAATATATGCTAAACTTCTTTTATTTAATTTTATATAATTTATCTCTATAGGAATGTGTGTTAATCATTTTTTATTTATTTTTTAATAATTTATCAATCACTCTCTCTTTCACATGTAAACCACAAATTTTTCAATCCACAACCCAATTGGAAATGCTCTTCTCTCCGTCTTTATTTTATTTGCCACATGTTCAACAATCTACATTGTTGCATTAAAGATGCTCTTAGAGCATCTCCAATGTTGTCTTCTATTTTGAATGTCCAACTGCTGTGACAATGAGGTAAATGGACAAAACTCATGTAACATTATTAAAAAAAAGGTTGTCCAACAAGTTGTCCAATTTTAGAGCATTTCCAATGTTAGATACTTTTAAAAAAATATATGTGGCGAGAGAGAAAATAGAGATGAGGAGAGAGAGAGAAAGTGAAAAATAGATGAGAGATATAGACATAATATAAGAAAAAATGAGTGGAAGAATGTCTAGAATGCTGTCTAAAAATAGACAGCCTGTTGACAGTAAATACTGTCACATGAATTGTCTCATCTATCTCATCATCACATTAACTGAAAATTCAAAATGGAAGGTAGCATTGGAGATGCTCTTAGACAACCCGCTAGACAGTTTTCACCTATTTTTATTATTATTTTGTGTTCATCTCTCTTATCTATTTTTTCCTTTTCATTCCTCTCTCTCTCTCTCTCTCTCTCTCTCTCTCTCTCTCTCTCTCTCTCTTGAATTTTCTCTCTTTAGCCACATAAATTTTTTAAAAAAGATATGCCCTTAGATCCAATTGTGATGCTTGTGATACTAAACAATGGACTTCCTGTAAACCCGTGTTTGAGTCTGTTAAGGTTGCAATTGGTGATGCTTATCCTAACTATATTATAAGAGCCAATGTGTAAGGTACTATTCATAAGAATTGGTCATCAAATATGACGTCGTCTTCTGGCTACCAGTTTTTTATTTTTTCTAAACTATAATATAATAGACGTGGGAGGAGCACTATTAATTATTTTGGTACTCAAATGACGAATATGACGTCGTTTTGTAGTTTTTTTCTCACCCGCTTGTACGTTTTCTTTTCCTCCTAACACCCAATACAATTGTTGCACGTCTTAGGCTACTGTTTATCGTTCTTTTTTTTTTTTTTTTTTTCGAAAGCCTGACACTCCCTTGATCTCCTCTCACACAAACTATAGAAAGGAAAAATGGAGGCACCGTCTTCTCTGCTCAACTTGAATATGAAGTCAATTATTATGTTAATTGCTTTTTTTTTTAACTCTCTCACTATTCTTTGTCCACCAACCATTAATGAACAAAGTTCTACACATGAGCATATGATCATATCTGAACACATTTTTCAATGGTTATTTTGCGTTGTTAAGGTCGGATATGTGATTTGTTTTTTAAAACTTTTTATTCTCCTTTTTTTTACTTATTATTTGTTCACTCTCCACCAACCATGGATCAACTTCTAGAGACGTGCATATTTGATTACATTCTTCATCACTTATATTGGGTTGTGAAGATTCCTAATTTTTCTTCTTTTTTACTTATTATTTGTTCACTCTATTATTAGTGTGGTTAATTGATTCAATTGAAGGGCTGCGAATTGGTTATGGAAAAAAGGCTATTTTCACCCAATTTTAATTTTTTTTTCCAGAAAAATGTTGTTGCCAAATGAAACACAATTGTCCTCTATTTTTGATATTTTTTTTAGATTTTAACAACTGAAAATGTTGGCACATAGTGCTTACCTTTTGTTTTGATTTGTAAATGTGAGATTTTTGTATTTTTTTTTTCTATTGGCAATTAAAAACCTAAATTAGTATCGTTGATGAACCTTGAATTTTAGGTTTTTTGAAAACTAAGAGTATAACAATCTAAATGATTGTCTAAAAGAGCCTACAAGTGTTTTTTGAGCTTAGTCGAGCGCACTAGCATTTTATTTCTCTTAAATTGACATAAACTTCTTCTTGCATAATTTTTATTTTAGCAATATAATACTCTTTCTAATATGGATTCTGAAATTTCTTGTTAGATATGAGTTATCAAATCTATATTCTTATTTATTCTATGCCTTGTAGTTGGCAGCATTTAGTAAAAGGAATAGAGAAGTAAGAGGAATCAAATGGAGCCACTCCAAGTATTCTGATGCCATCATTACACAAGTATATTATGAGTAATTGATAAATAACAAATTATTAGTGTATATTGTAGTATGATGATGGGTCCATTTCTATCTACATGGAATTTCTTTAGGACAAGTTCGCTATTTTTTATATAGAAATTGAACTCTACCAACTACCCACATGTCTGCTGTTATAAAATTGTGAATTTACTTACTTGAAATGACATATCTTTGCTTTATTTTTAATGACTTTTGATTATTTTTACTTCTTTGTTATACCAAATGCCTGATGTCTGATTTTTAGATGTTGGTTTTAGAATGGAGATTGATTTTTATTTCTACTAAATATGATTTTTTATTTTTTATTTTTTTGATAGTGTAGGTGCTTCTTTTAAGTATAGTGTGTTGTTTTAAAACATTTTCAGGGTTACCGTAATGAATTCTTGAATTTTAGTTGACATATTTGTCTTCACAATCACAAATTGCTCCAAGCCCATCAATCAATTGTACAAAAACTCTTATTGGGAGGTTCCAATTTGGATTCTTTTTCGAAATTATCACTTAACTAATATTTCTCTCATGGGCGCTTTTATTCGTCTTCATCGTTAATTATTTATATTTTTCTTTTTGCGGGAATATCAAATGATATAATATATATATATATATATATATAAAAATGAATTACCACAGTGTAAGCTAGGTAAATGAAATTGTGATTTGCAGCTTAAGTGTGTTGGATTTGGAAAATTTTGGATAAATGCAAATTCTAAACTTTCTTTAATCTAATCAATTGTAAAAATGAAATGGAGATGAATGCAATAATAGTTTTGATAAAGTGACTTGAAGCAATGCAATTCAAAGTTTCAATAGTCTCGGTATTTCTTCCGTTCTTCGTCATTATCTAGACGTCCATTTTAGAATGAGGTGTTGATATAGCATTACATGAGATGTTAATACACACACAAAACATATTGCCTATACTATACATAAACCTCTAGAATTGAATAGTCACATATACATATATTTATTTCTCATTTGTTTTCATATATAACAAGAGATAATTGATGGCCATGTGAGTTTTTGAAGTGATACAATGGAGCATAAGTTTAGAGGAGTACAAATTTATTGAGAATTAAATCTTTAGGAGTAGCTTTATAGGAACTATTTTTTTCCAAGTTAAAAACTGATTTCTTGAAATTTTCCTTTACACTTTGTTTTGATGGGACTATTTTTAATCTCTCTATTTTGTTATTTGTTCTCTTTTATGGCTCTCCATTTTTCAATTAATTAGCAGATATTGCTTTTGTTCTTTTTTCCCCTTCTTAACTTATTAAGATGAGATATATGTGATCTGACATTTTTAATAATTGACCATTTGCTCTTTTTTTTTTTTTTTTGCTTTCATTGTTTTTGTCAAATTTTACTTGGTCGGGTATGCATGCATTCATTTTTTTAAGGCCATTCTATCTTTTTTTTTTATTAATCTCTTTCTAAACAAATGAATTGATTATAATTGAGTCTTGTATTATATTTATCAAGAATTCCCTGATAAGATCTCATCATTTTCTCGCTAAATTGATAAAGGCATGTGTATCTCCTAATGGTAGCTGATTTAGCAATTCACTTGAAAATTATATTATGGGCTTGCATCCGGTTCTATCCCGAGAGCATTGGAACATGTCAATAAGATAACTATTTAAGAATTTTGTAGACATCACTAAGGATTATTGGTTTAGGTTGAGATCACGACTCATTAGTAAGACAAAGTTGATGCACATAAAGTGATTGGCTTTCGGCTAGTATCATAATAATGAATCTCGACTATCCAAGCAAAGTATTTACTTTTGTATTGTCTGTCCACTAAAGTTGTTCAAGCATTTTGGATTACTTTCAAATTTATTGTTTTTTTTTTTTTTTACTTTAATAATATTCTTAAATATTCCTTGCAACAACCCCTCTTGATGGAAAATAATGGAAAATAAAGTATTCTCTCCTTTCATTAAAGGCATGGACATTGGGTATTCATAATGTTACAGAGCATTCTTGCTTCTTCACATTATAATTCTTCTCCTCACTTTTTATCTGAATTTTATGTTGTTGGTTACTATTAACCGTGGACTCTGCAGTTTTTCTGGATATAAAAATTGGAGAGGTTCAATTTATGCCTCTTTACTTCCGTATCTTTTAAGAGCTTATAAGGTCCTCTATACGCAAGGCACCATGTTGCTTGATTAATTTGGAAAGAGAATGATTTTATAGAACACAAATTGTAGTTAAATGTATTGTTAGAACATTGGACAATAACTTAAACATGTAATTCTGCATATAAAGCGGAAGAAAATTTTCACAAATTTTGTTTCAACTACACTAAGAATTTTGTTAAGTTTGATTAAAAAGTTGAACCACTTCTTTTATGTAAAATTAGTTCAAAAATGTAACTCGATCGACTAGGCGACGAAGAGCCTTAAAAAGACTCACTTTTTGTTCTATTTTTCTTATGTACTCCTAAGTACCATCTTATTCTAGAACACATTCATTTATGAAGCTGTCTATTAACTGCAATCTTAAGCACCCTTATTGTCGCAAAATATCAGATACCATCTTGCCTTAGATATGTATAGTTTCGTCAGACAATAACCCTAGCATATGACTCTTATATTGTATCTTATTGTGTGAAAATTTACAATTCATTATTTCATGC
This sequence comes from Forsythia suspensa, assembly GCA_023638005.1. Classification (NCBI taxonomy): domain Eukaryota; kingdom Viridiplantae; phylum Streptophyta; class Magnoliopsida; order Lamiales; family Oleaceae; genus Forsythia; species Forsythia suspensa. The sequence goes on from CM042666.1 coordinate 51,961,884, forward strand.
AAAAATTATTTAATTAATACAAATTTATTCTCCACATAATTTTCTCTATAACACATACAATAATAAAATAAAATCTCTGATTTAAAAGTAGTTTTCATATTTGAAATGCAATCAGTTGACGAGATTGTTTTGTAAATTTTGGAAATTCTTCAAACACGGTATTTCTTGCTAAAGGATCTTCAAATACAAAGAAAATTCGACATTGAGGGTTAAGATATTTGTTCATTGAAGTACCACAATCAGGACGACTCAAGTTCTACTTCATCTTATCCTTTATTCTAGGTTAAATTAGGAATTAAGACTCCAACCACACAAAAAAGATCATATTTTTTTTCTTATCAAATATCTACCTATTCTAATAATTCCAAAATAATTGTAGACTTTGCAACTTTTTCTAATGACCTAATTTGTCTAACACACACATGCACACATACTATTTACCAAAGGTTACCCCCCACAAATGTTCTATGTCATAACATATTTTTGCTTATTAATTTGTAGTACGTGTCGGTACATTTGCAAGAACTCGTTAGTCGAGATCTACATAATGTTCAAATCTATAATTCATCAGACCAAATATGATCCATCAATGTAAACACAAGACCAAATGACATTTTACGCTCTTTCACAACAAGATGGGGTTGATTATGTAGCAACAAAAAATATCAAGATTGACGACACATGAATCTTTGAATTGATCGATACGGATGTCCTAACATTTAAGGTGCACAAGTTATGTTAGACATGGCAATGAGCCGAGCCAAGCCGGCTCGGCCCGTAAAACACGAGCTCAGCTCGTCTCTAGAAGAGGGGCTCGGTTCGGCCCACAGGCTCGTGGGCCGAACGAGCCGAGCCGACTCAATTTTATTTTATTTTTGTTTAAAATTTAAAAATAATTCATTCTCTTTATTTTGTTAAAGAAAAAAATGTAAATATTTTAAAATGAATCATTTAACTTTATCTTTATGTTAAAGATTAAATATTTATCTTTATGTTAAAATTTTTATTGAATCCTCATCTTGATTATGTTTTTAAAATCCTTATCTTTGACTCTTATGTTTTTGTTTTTTTTTTTGTTTTGAATTTGAAAATAAAAAGAAATTTAAAAATAAAAAGAAATTAGAAATAAAAATTATTTATGTAAAAATTAAAGATTTAAAATCCACCACTATTTTTTATGTTTTACATTTTTAAAATTTGAAAATAAAAAAGAAATACCATATCGAAAATTCTTTATGTTAAAAATGTAAGATTTAAAATCCTCCTCTTTTTTTTTCGGGCTTGGGACCGACTACTTTAAAAGTAGGCGGAGTTAAAATTGTACACTAACAAAATGTTACGTGTACAATTTTTATTAAAATAAGAAAAATTCTTCAAATACGGAAATATTAATGTAAAATAATACTTACTATAAATATGATTAATCCATATTCAAATCTTCAAGTTATTCGGACATTATTCTGTCCACTTTATCTTGAATTTGAAGTTCGGCATCATCTCAATCCTTTAGACACAGTAAACTTTCTAAAATATCAACTTTGAGTCTTGACCTGATATTAGATAAAACCCCGCCACTTATACTAAATGCAGCCTCCGATGCTACAGTTGAGACCGGAGGTGTTAGTAGATCACATGCCATTTTGGAAAAAATTGAGTAACTACGTTGATGTTGTCTCTACCATTTAAGTATATCAAAGTTTTTTGTCTCCTCGTCATCTAACATACTAAGCACATCATGCGCAAAATACCTACCTAACACTACAGGTGTATCATTGGAATGGAGAATTGAAGAACTAGAAGAAGAACCAACTAATTGTTGACCATGAGTGGCCCTATGTGTACTGGCGTAACTCCATAAGTCAATGTCATCAGTTGATGGTGAAGTATATGTTGGATTAGAGGGTCGTACAACGCTTGTATCGGCCTTTTCAGCATAGATCTCATACATAGAACATAAAGTTTGTTCTAAATTAGCACACGTGACTAGATTTCCATAAATTAATTTATCTGAAATTGTCATTATTGTGACTTTTGTACCCTCTAAGTTAAGTCGAGGATACATGATACATGCTAATGGAAATAACATAGGCAATTGTTCCCAATATTTCCTAAATTTAGCTTCCATAACATGTATAATACTAGTAAAAAGAGAAAAATTCTTATACCTATTAAAATTGTTAGCAATATAATAAAAATGATTTAAAACAAGTGGAGTAGTTGGATAATAAACATCAGAACATGCATTTGTTACGTCGTAAAAAACTTTTAAAATTTTTCTAAAATGACCACATATTTTCCAATCATGTAATTCTAAATCATATTCTGTGCCGTGTGAATGTCAATCATTATAATAGACAGTAATACAATCTTCATAACCTTTACACAATTCAAGCATAAGATATGTTGAATTCCACCTATTAGCAACATCGGTTGCAAAATATTTAGATTACGACCCATTTTCTCGTATATAGAGCAACAAAAAACTTGTTTTCTTGATGGTAAACCGAAATATAATTAATAGCATATCTAATTTTTCCAATTGAGGTTGTATAAATTTTAATCCATCTTGTACAATTAAATTAAATACATGACACACACAACGAATATGAAAAAAATACCATCAAATTGTGGATTACAAAGTTGCATTAATTTTTCAATTACTATATTATTTGGGCCTGTATTATCAAATGTAAAACTACAAGCCTTAGAATCACATTTAAATTCATGTAACACACCTAATAAAACTTGATAAATATTATTTCTATTATGAGGATAGTCTATTTGTTTAAATGCTATCACTTTTTTATGCATTAACCAACTATTATCAATCTATTGTGTAGTTGCAATTATGTATTCTTTTTTGTTACAACATGTCCATAAGTCTGATGTAAAAGATATAACACCGTTGTAATTATTAATATCATTAATAATAGCTTCTTTCTTAGTATTATATCTAACAATAGTATCTTTACGAAGTGTATTTCTAGAAATACTAACGTACATTGGTTGTAGATATTTTTGGATGAATGGTGTCCAATGAGGATTGTCCACCAAGCATAGTGGAAACCCGACATTTGCTATCAATTCTGGTAGTCCTTCGTGTCACATAAGTTCTTATGAGTATATCCAGTTGTTGAGAGCGGGACTACTGGACCTAGCTCTTGGAGATCCAAACTGGAGTTGTGCCTTTTTTGTATCCAAACCTCCATGTTTGTATTGACACTTTTTGAAGTGTCTATTTAGATAGGTCGTGCATATCCCCTTGTGCCAAGTAAACTTCTCATGACAAGTTGTTTACACCGTGCTTTGAACTCGTGGACTCGCTCACTAGTTTACCAACAAGACTAACCGAAAATCTTGCCAACGTATAGCCTTTTTGTTTTGTAGTTTTTCGTTTAGTGCTAGAATCAATGGTAGTTTGTGTATCGGCGTCGCCATGAACGTCTTCCAAATCAATTGGATCAGTGCTACCACCAAATTGATCAATAATATCATTTAAAATTGGAATGTCATTAAGACTACTGAAATCATCATCACTTCAGTTGTATGCCATTTGTAATAATAGAATAAAGAAAATAGGAGAGATGAAGATGTAGTAGAACTAGAATGTAGAAACTAGAAAATAGAAATGTAGAGAATCAGTAGAAGTAGAAAATTATATAGAGTAATATCTAGATAATAAGATACTAGATATAAATTAGAACACTAATATTGAGAGAATGTAATTTGAGAATTGTTAATTGATTGAGTATATAATTAAATGAGAGATAAGAGATTGAAGTGTGAAAAAATAGGTTTTGAAAATGAGTATTTATAGGAAATAATTGAAAGTAAAAAAAAAACACAGAAAAAAAATGGCCGTTTGCCAGCGGTCACGATTTCGTGACCGTTGGGACGAGCCATGAGCCGAATCGGCTCGTGGCTCGTCCCTTGGCTCGTGGGGCTTGGCGGCTTGTGTCACGTGCCCAAAACGAGTGGGCTCGTGGGGGCCTCTGTTTTTGACCGAGCCGAGCGAGCTCAACCCTTTTTTTTTTCTCAAGCTCAGCCCTAGCTCGTGCTCGTGGCTCGACAAGCCCGAACCTAAGCTGGGCCGAGCTTTTATGAGCCGAGTCGACGAACTTTTTTGACCACCCCTAAATTATGTTATTCAAAAAGAACAATGATTCAGACATAAATCATCTCATTCTAATTTCAATTCGGTTGTATTGTTAACTACAACTATATACTACTTTCATCCTGATCATGATAGTAATAATTTTCACTAAATGTATTTACTATTAATCAAACAACCACGATCGTATTTTGATATTATTTAATGCAACAATATTACCATGTTTCACCTTATTCAGCTTTTATGAAATATTAGATATCATATCTTAGCAATTAAATCTCACAATCATAACAATCCATTTCCATCAATAGATTAGTAATTCTTTCATATATTGCACCACATAATTCATATGAATTTAAATACTCATTCTACATTGTCAACTTCAAAATTATAACCCTACCACGTGCAACAGAGGGCTGTTTACTAGTAAAACTAAAAAATGGTATTTACGTTTATTAGTTGGACCAAGTCAATTTGGCATTTCAGCTTTTGGCAGGAACTCGGGTGAACTGCATTATTTTAAGAACGCAACGTAAACAACTGCAAAATAAATCTTATTTCCACTGATGCATCTATTGCAAGATTTAAAAGCTACTAAATCCTGTTAGCAGACATATTTCTTCCTCAAAGGCAGTAATGGCAATGGAGATACCAAATACGCACCTGAGAGCGAAGCGAACAAAAAGAACATGGCCTGAGCATAACATTTATAGAGGGGCCCCGAAAAGAAAATAAAGCAATGCAACAATTGGAAAATTTAAAATTAAAAAACTAATTTGCTAGAAAAGAAAAAAGAAAGAAACAAGTTCAACTGGTATAGATTTCTATCTACTAACCACCAACCAACCACAAGAGGGAAAGAGTACATGAACGCAAGCCAAGCCAAGCCACGTCATTTTTTTCTTTGGCGATGCTCGTCGTAATCTATCTACCAAGAGAGAAGGCAGTAATTCGTCCTATCAGTCATATATTAAAGGATCTCTTACCGTCCCTAGCACTCCGGGGCACATCCCTTCGGTCAGTACCTCGAACGTCATCTTCATTATTGGAGTTGTTGCTTGCATCAAAATTAGTGGCCACATCGTGCGGAAACCGCCTGATTGAACCATCATCATCTGAAAGCCTCACTCGATGTATCCTATCTTCATATCCGGCCTCAAACTTACATCCCCTGTCACCATTGGCCATGAAAGAATATCTTCCAGGACGCATCGTGGGTCTAAAAGAATCATCCGACTTCATTCGTCCAGAAGAACCATTTGTATCAAACCTTTCATTCCTCCTGAACATTCTGACCGGGGATCGCCTGTGCCTTAGACGGTTGTCCAAAAAATTTCGATCACCAACCCATCGGCAATTGCGCTGTGGTGAGAAGCAGCCACCTCTTGGTGGGGACATGTAACCTTCTCCATAATCAGAAGCAAAACTGGGTTTTGAATAAGGCAGCCTCATTCTTTCTGTTCTAGTGTTGGACCTGAAATCTGGAGATCTGCTGTGGCGTCTAGAACCCAGGTTTCTTTCCCTGTGCAAGTTCCATGGACGGGGAGAACGTGATCTAGATCTTGAACAAGATTTCCTGTGGGCCAAGGATATATGAGAACCTCTACCAGGATTCGGAGAGAAGCTATTCTCCCTCCTCGATAAATAATGAAGCATGCGAGGAGCATCATCAGGAACAGGCTCATGGAAATCCTCCCTAATATCTCTACAGACACGTCGTGAATAATTTCCAGAATTTCCCCTGCTCCTATTATTGCCGGTGCCTCGGGCTAGAGGCATTTTCCTATGAATACCGAAATAATCATCCCTATCAACTGGTGATCTCCTCCTAACGGAGGGCCTATATGAACCTCTCGAGGAATAATTTGCAGATTGCCTCTGATCATGGGCGTCCAATCCACCAAACTTATTTGTTGAGTCATTAATTGCAGTTCTTGGCCTAGTATGACCGTGGCCCTCTGGCCCGTGATATCTAGAAGTATAATGGTTTCTTGATCCCCAGTATGTCCATTGACTATCACCTCCATCTCTTTCGCGTGCATGACCAGCTGGCCTGTACCTAACAGGATATTTTTCAGGACTGACGTCTCTTTCAGGCCGAGAATATGGACCGCCAAGACGACGCAATCTAAAATATAGGAGAAAATAAACACTTATCAGTTAAAGCAATGTTGAAACAAAAACCAGAAAGAAAAAGACATGGGAATCAGCCCCCTCCTCCCAGTAGGAAGGGAGAAAACAGCCAAAAGGGCAGTTGAGGTAGTAATTGGGCAGGGGAAACAAAACAAAAGGATGACCAATCAAGAAAATATGTTTGAAAGTCAACCTGCATTGCTGCACAAAAACATCCTTTCCTTCGGTTGCAACCAAAGATGAAGGTCCTTCAATGCGAGACTGCAGCTTCCCCCGAGAGATCCTTGACCCAAATTGGTCCATGCACGACCCTTTACCATCAACTGCATCTGTTAGATCTACCATGCGTCTTCTTCTCTCACTATCATCGTCCTCCTCGACAACCATATCTATGGACTGATCAAAGGTGGTACCAGATCCTGCATTCGATTCGATCTTTCCACCCATCACCTTCTCAGTGTCGTTATTGGTGAAATGTCTTCTCAAGCAATGTTTCACCGACCCACCCTTGTTCAAATCAGTTTCTGGAAATCTTTTCGTCAATAGAAATTTCTTTTTTGCACCTAGGGAACCCTCAGAACCACCGTCAACTATATCCGACCCTGGGTAATCTGCAGCATCAGAACCATCGCCATTTCTACCATCAGAGTCGTAGTCAACACATTCATTCTCACCATTTTCAACTTCATTGTCTTCCCATGAATACAAAACTGACCCTCTCAATTCCCCATCCTCATACGGAGAATCATAGCCTGCCTGAAATTTAGTCACCTCATCTCCATCAACCATGTGCCCATGATTATCCTGAGAAACATTAGAATCATGACAGTCATCAAGAACACCAATTTTCACATCAAGAGCATAGGGATCAATATTTTGTCCTCCACCACTATCACATTTACACAAGTCTTGCAAAATAGATCTTGTTTGACCTTCATTAGAAACAGAATCGTCTTCATGCTTGGCAACAATATCCTCGGATTTAATGTGACCCTGAGAATCAGATATTATAGAACTGGCAACAGAAACTCTTTCATCTCGACCCTTCCCTTCAGCAATTGCAACACCATCGGTAATGAAGGTCACCAAGGCAGGGAAGTTTCCGCAGTTAGATGACGGATGAGAAAAATCCACCTCGGTCAATTTACAACCAGAATTGTCAATATCTGGTCTTTTACACATAATGGAGCTCATTGACTCCCTCAGAGAAATCCTAATATCAGGCAGTTCAGATGTTTTTTGAGAATCTTCAGTGTCATTTACAGATGTAGATAATTCTAAAACTTGTACCTCATGTGAACTCAAATTTTGAACCACAGTCTGAATTGTTCCAGAGGATGTAGATTTGCCAAGTTCCATATTGCTGCAACAATATTCACCCTTCAAGATAGAAACACTGCCAGAAGTTCTGTTCATTTTTTCCTCCGATTCAGAAAATCTTGAGGAGCAAGGTAACTCAGTGAGAGCAGAATTATCTTTGACAACAACTTGAATAGAAGTGTCTACATCAGAATTTTGGCTGATAACTTGAGCAGAATTGCTCTTATCATCGTCTATCTGGGTCGATTCACAACAAGTTCCCATATCAGCATAAAAATTTACTGGTTCCAGGAAGCATCTCTCGGGTATTGGAGAAAATCTTGAGGAGCAAGGTAACTCAGTGAGAGCAGAATTATCTTTGACAACAACATGAATAGAAGTGTCTACATCAGAATTTTGGCTGATAACTTGAGCAGAATTGCTCTTATCATCGTCTATCTGGGTCGATTCACAACAAGTTCCCATATCAGCATAAAAATTTACTGGTTCCAGGAAGCATCTCTCGGGTATTGGAGAACATTTTTTCTCAATGGAGGTTCTATCAGAATCTGAAAGTTTTTCCAAGTTATTTTCTTCTTTTTTCAGACTGGAAAACTCAACTCCTGTGCCTTTTATATCACAATCTTTATGATCCCCACAACATTCTCCGTCAAGCTTCCCCCCGAGAATACCAACGTCATTGATATCTTTTGAGGTATTTCCTACATCTGAATCATCAACCGGTTCATCCCAAGCATCCATCACAGTGTTTAGATCCCAGTGCAGTCTGTCCACTTTCGAAGAAGCAGATCTCTGCACTGCTCCATCTATCACACTTTCAAGTGTACTCTGAGAAGCAGCAGCATTAACTGGAAGAAGTGTGCACCGAAAACTATCTGCGTGATCTGACTCTTTACTGAGAGGATTTCCCGACTCTGCGCATGTGAACCCTACTTTTAATTCAGTGGGACAAGTACATGCAACAGAACATTCAGGGATTGAAGAATCTTCTACAAGATCCTCCTTATCAGCATTACCAACATCATCATCCATGCTGTTAATACAAGCAGCCGCTGCTAGAAGTTCAATTCCAGAGAAGTCCTCTGAGCTACATAATAGTGCCTCTGCTCCCTCAGGAAAAATTCCATGATCAACCCCCTTACCAACCTTAACCATTGCTGATCCATCAAAATCCCTCGATAGTTGGTTGGAATATGAATTCAATGACCCATGACCCGGGGAATGATGTTGATCTGAAAGTGGCTCAAAATCTTCAGAGATTGGAGAGGAAGTACGAGTCTGAGGAGATGAAGAATCATGACTGCGCATAGAAACGGCCCGAGGATTTGGTGATGGAGATCGAAGCAAATGTCTCCTTTTTTTGATTGGTACGTGCTCTTCTTTACCAGAGGATCTTTGTCCAAGACCAGCTTCACCAAACTGCAAAATTATCAATTGAATGTAAAAAGTGAACATGAGATTAAATGCTCAGTGACCAAAACAATCAATTGAACGGAAACTATACCTTCTCGGAATCAGAACCAGAAAAATTGCCAACCCTTTTTGGACTCCTATTGCCAACTTTTGCAACACCATTCAAGCTTCTAGCTACTGGCTTCTTGGAGCGTCTTCCTTTGGTCACAGTCTTCCAATTAAACTCAGGATTGGTGGAATTCATAACTTCAGGACCCACAGTTTCAAGCATGCTTTCAGATACAGGCTCTATCCCATTAACCAAGAATCTGCCACCACAAGCCTTGCAGGATGCCTCTGCAAGCTGGTTCCTTTTGCTATTTAACCCCAGTTTATAACCCACACTCCCGAGCAAGTACACAAGCGAGTCTTCGAGAAATGAAGACAACACACAGTCAGGAAAAAAAAATGATTGCTCATAACTATGATTTGATTCACATGGTAAAATACCTAATAATTTAACATAACCAATGACCATAAGGCACTCAAAACCATATTTTGATCTGAAGCCTGCTTTCTGAGATGTGGGTTTCCTTTTGTTATGTCTTAACAACCATACTTATAAAGTTGATGCTAATCCATTTATGCTTGTTAGAGATGGTACCACATTAATGAACGTTCCACTTGATGTTAATGATTGTACATATTACATAGCTCAGTGTCTAGTTAAATGAAGAATTTTCAATTAAGTGAAAGAAATCAACAACCACAGTGTCAAACTGTGAGCAGTTGATAAATGTAAAAGGATTTCTCAAGCAGCATACTAAAAAGGATAAAAGGGTTCCAAGTTTTCAAGTGGCACACACGACCATTAGTACTAATCCTTTATATTGCTCTCGTCCTCAAATTGAAAAAAAAAAAAAAAAATCCTTATTTCACGAGCAACCTGTACTCGTCTAATCAGGTCATGATAATAGTGTTGATTTATGCAATATACCATGCCCCACTAACTCTAGGGGGAAAAAATGTATGATCAAAGTTGCACCATTGCATGCATACCACAGTCCACAGAACACAGGCTAAATGTATTCAAGATTTAAAACAAAATGCTTCAACAAACTCACCATAGGTTGAAAGGCACATTGGTCACTCAATAGCAAAAAACTTCTCCACTTGCATCAACTCTTCACGTGTCAAATCATAAGACACCTGTAAAAGTGTAGAACCCTATGAAAAACGAATTCAATAAAAATAAAGTGCATCAGACAGTAAATCAAGTTTCATAATTGTCTTCAAGTTGACAGTTGTCGCTGTAAGTGCTAGCACATGCCTCCACAGACAATTACCTTGAGGCACATAGCGCTAAGGAGTTTGACCAGCAAAACTCGAGCATATACAGATTGACTTTTGGATACCGATATTCAGACTCGGGGCTTCTTTCACTCAATTGAATAATAACAGAGTAATGTTCAACAAAGAGCAACAAATATTTAAAATTTACTGTTTCCGTTAAGGATGGAAAAAATAAACACTTCTCAAATGTATCAGTTTTATTCACATAATGATGAGTGATTGCTGCACACAGAGTGTTCTCATCCTTTGCTTCATATAATGCCAAGAAGTGCAAAAAAAGCACTGGAGAAAGATCAGAACAAGTCACTTCAAAATTAGGCCAACGGATGGCAGACATTAATTCCAAGCACCAGAAAGAACTTTGAGAGATGGGAATGGTAAATGCAGCAATGCTGTCTGCCATAATTGATTATACCAACCCTTACGATGGTTAGGGCGAAATGGGAAAAATAATCAGGCAAATTTAACTAAAGTCCCCATTCTCCACAGATAGCCAATGCCTTACTGTTGCCTGTTGCCTAAACATAGGTAAGAAGCACATGAAATGAGAGATCTAATTCAAGAATCAATCAGACATGATCTACAAGTAAATAGTTCATATTAAATTTCGCACGCTGGAAAACCTCCACAGCGACTGCCGACCAGAGCACCTATTTTTTCCCCAGATCCCTTCTCTTGGCGCATCCAAGGATGACGCCCCAACAGAGCATCTTCCTTATGACAATTATCTCACTGTTTTGAAATTAGATGGGTGTGTAGATCAACCAGATCTTGATCTGCCGCAGAATTCCATGCAATTGAATATACTTTCCTCCAGTAAAATATGAAGCAGCCATCAATTTATTCTCGAGAGAAACGGTAGAAAATGCAAAAACCAAATCGTTGAAAGGTCAAAAATATGCATCTAAATACCAAATCAAACTTTAATCAATCCTTGCCCTAAAAACTTCCTCCTGGTTCGGATCTTGATTTCACATATCAGCAATTCCAATCATGGGAACCAAGAAACCCTAGGCGTGTCTTCTTAAACCACAGATCTGAACACAAAAATCCGTCGGCCGACAAAATGAACACAAAGGTAGATTTTCCTCTCTGACAACTGATGATGTCAACACAAAAACAACCAACATACAAGAAATACGCGTAGATTTATCAAAAAACTTAGCGTTTCATATACCTGTCAATTGTACAAATCAAAAATATTCTCCTCGCAATGGCACAGGTCGCCTCCAGTCCTCCGATGTTCAAATCCAGCAAAAATTTCTGGCACAAAATTTTCTACAGAAAACTCTGTCCGATCATCAGTACAAAGATTTCTCTTTCTTCTTCGATTACTATTTATTATTATCCACAAGCGAACGAAGAGAATAGCAAAAGAATAATGCACCGAGCCAACCCGCCGAAGCTAAAAATGGATCGACAATCGATAGAACAAACGGTGAATGATGACCGTTAGATCTACTATTCAATTCATCAAAAAACGAATCTTCGCCGTTGATTGTTCTGGAAATTTACCCTTTGTTCTTCCTCGGAATCTTTCTGGGGTTTGGCTGAGAGAAGGATGAGAGATCAGGAGAAGGGGATTTCGCCACGTATTTATGCTTGACCATGTGACGAAAATACCCTCGTGATTTTTACTTATGTTTCAATAATACCCTTTCATGCCCTAGCCCTACTCGGAAACGACTTCGTTTCGCAGGTAAATACGGTCAACACTCTGTCTCTCTTATTAGCGGCGGCGATGACTTTTTGCCTTCACCAATTAGATCCTACAATTCCTTTTTTTTTAACTTTTTTCGAAAATTTATTAATGTAATAAATATTAGTATACCGCTTCTTTTGCAGTGGAATTTGACTGTATATTCTATTATAATAATATATTTAGGCGGTAAACAGATTTTAGAGAGAAACGGTGAAACGAGATGGTCAATTGAGGAGATGGATTGAGGAGATGAGCAAATTTTGGAGATGGTCCATTAAGTAATGTGATTGAATTGCAAATTTTGGAGAAAATGAAATTGAAAATGTAATAACACACGGACGTGCTTTTTTCTTCTAGTAGCAGAGAAAATTCTCTACAATCGTAATTAAAAATCGTCTCAATTTAACAATTATTTTTAAATTGTTCGCTTTTTATTAAAAAGAGAAATCAATTTAATGATGATTTTAGGATTGTTAGCTTACTTGTTTTAATTGTGACGAAAAAAATTTAGACAGTTAAAAACTTAAAATTGTATTATAATTTGAAAAAACATGTGAATTGATAATGATTGGATTATATAAAAATTTAGTAGGTATTATAGGTAGATAATCTTCACTTAAATTGGATGATTGAATGATTTAATTATTGGGGAGATCTTTGTGGGTAAGAGAGAGTTTAAATTGATATTTAATTGCTGCTAAATCCAAGCAAAGAAATGAATTTATTAATTATAAACAAATAAAATATAATTCTCAAAAAAATAAAGTAAAAAATTAATTATGCATAGTTCAAGATAATGGTCTTAATATATAAAAATTTTTACTTGTTACAATTGAAAAGTTAAAGGAAGTACGAATAATATACATAATAATTTCTTATATTGTAGATAAATGCAAATCACTAATTTTCAAATTTTACTACTGAGCAAGTAAAAGTATTAAACATGGGACCAACAATAGAGTAAATAATATAAAATACAATACAAAAATAATCAAATAGTTGTTATGCTAGTGATCGACTTGTTTTCAACGTGGCAAGACATGCAACATTGATATGTGGCACAAATGCACGACTATGACTTAGAGAGGTTAATGTTATGCAAGCTACATGCACAAAATCCACATGGGATAAGAGCCGCATGGAATGGAAATGTGTGAAACAACGTGACATAATCAAGTAAAAAAAATTCAGATTTACCAATCACCATTTTTTGTCTTCTTTAAGTTGTCTAAGTGGTAGATGTTTAATGTTTAATGTCCAATTAGGCACGTGGTGAATAACACGACTTTCAAGGGAGATCCACTGTTATACAAAGTACTACGAGAACTTAAAGATTATTCTCAATATAAAGTACAAGGATGCAAATGTTCTATTGACATGTAGAATTTACTCGCATGTCCCATACACAACAATATTTTCCAAAGAGGTTCAAACAAGCATGTGACATCCATCAACCATCAACAATGAGCACTAAAGAAGAAATTTCAGAGACAAACCATTCACTACACCTGCAATTAGTAGAAAGCAACAGGGGTGCAAACTTTAGAACCTCATATCCTTTGTACAATAAAAAACTAGATAAAAACAGAAGTTAGGTTTACAATTTTTCTTCAATCAAAATTTTGTCCATTTATTCCACATATGAAGTCCTATGTGACTTGAGCGGCGAAATTCATGTAACCGTTACCATTCTCTTTATTCGAACGACGAGCAATCTAACGTTTTATTTGGAGTTTGGATACACTTGACTTGGCTCTCTTCTATTGACAATTAGATCAACAACAACATTTTTAATGTAGTCAAACCTTCAAAATATCTATACTTTCTCGATAAAAAAAAAATTGAAATACTTACGTAATTTCCTTTATGAAGACAATATATTTAGCACATGTTTGAAAATGGTTAAACTGATCAAATATACTTTTTATCCACACATTTCATATGACCCACCACTTACAACTCATTTTTTTATCAACACATTCACTAACAACTTATAATATAAGTACTTAAAAAATATTTTCAACACTACCAAACACTTAATTTAATTTTAATTTTTAATAAATATAGCGTCAACTAGAAAATATTTAATATCAAGACTATATATATGTCTACAATTAAAATTTTACAAATATTTTTAATCTTAGTAATCCACTATAGAACTAGTGGGAGGGCCTGGCCTATCTATAAGACAAAATCTTCAAACGACATCAGACTCACTAAAGTATTGACTTTTTGCTCCAATTCACGTGCATTCGTCTAGGTTCATTAAGCAGTTGGCAATAATTTGACATTTAAATTAATATAATAATATTTCAAAAGTTTCACTAACGAGTAAAACGATATATAAATTTGCGTTTAATTGCAAGTATTGAATTTAGGTGAAAAGAAAATGAATTTTAGAGAATTGAATTGTCAAAAAATTATTAATTGAAAATATCAATTTAGAGGACAAATTTTACCTGAAAAATAAAACATCCCCCCAAAAAAACGTTTTCTTTATTTTCAAGGAAAATATGGCTATCTATGTAGAAATGAGAAAACGTTTTACTTGGAAAAAAAAAATGACAATCAATCAAACGTGTAATTGAAAAATAGGTGGAAAAACTTTTTCCATAGAAAATTTTGACTATCAAACATATCAGTTGAAAATATGTGAAAAAAAATATTTTTTCATGAAAAATAGGTTGCAATCAAATGCACCCTAAGAGTCAATAAATCAAACTTTCAAAATGAATTTGATTTGGGGTATATACTATTGAGTATTGTCTTAGTAAATTTTTAGCAAGGAGCATCAATTTGATTTTGCTTATTTTCAAAATAAGTTAGTTGTGATTTTAGAATGAGAAAATTATACTAACAATCTCCATTCTTTCAATTTTGTAATAATATCATTCTCATTCATTTTTATTTGTAGATATCATCCTCATTATTTTAGTAATTCGCACAAATAATCCTCAAATGGTATTTTAGATACATAAATTAAAATAACAAAAAAAAAAAAAAAAAACATAATGAAAAAATTGTAATTGGTATCTCTAACTTTTTTAAAAGTGCAAAATAGACTCTTTACATTATATAATTTAAAACAATTAAAATAAGAAGAAAAAATATCATCCCCACTCCGACCAAAACCAGGGGGATTTTTCCTCCCCCCTCCGATTTCGGGCTCAAATTCATTGAAGTTTGGGTCCGAATCCGAGAGGGTGCAGAAATCTCCCCCAGTTTTGTGCGAAACCAAATTTGCGCAAATTTGATTTCTCTTATTATTGTTGTTGAAAAATTCTCCATCCAACAATTTGATAGCACTGAAAATTTGCTCAAACAATGTGTTCTATTTGCTTCATGTGGTGACAATCTTCTTTGACGAGTTGTTACCTATTTTGCTTAAGCTTTACGAGAAAGGAGAAGGATTGATTTAGAGCGTAAATTAGTGGATTTCGAATAATCCCTAGTGATGTTTCAATCTGTCATTCTTTCATGTTAACAAAACTTCCCCTTACTCAAATCAGTCAATTTACTATAATGCAAGCTATTATGGACAGTGTGGCATTAGCAAGAAAAATTCATTTGGTTGATTTTTGAATCTGAAGTGGATCTCATTGGATAATTCAAATGCAGGGTCTTGCTAGTTGAAAAGATTGTCCGGTCGAGCTGTTGAAAATTATTGTTGTTGAAATGTTGAAAAATGGTCTCGAAACAATAGGTAAAATGCTATCATCTTTTGCAGCCGAAATTTGGGTCCGAAATCGTTGGGAGAAATAACCCGGTTTTGGTCACAGGTGGGGGTAGGAGAATAAGATGATTTTTTAAAAAAAATTGTTTTAGATAATATAATGTAAATAGTCTCTTTTAAACTTTTAAAAAAAATTAGGGACCTCAATAACAGTTTTTTCATTATGTTTTCTTTTTTCTATTATTTAATATATGTAAGGTAGGGGAAAATTTGTCCAAAAGGCCATTTTGGAAACCATCTATGCGAATTAATATAATGACGGATATGATATCTGCGAATAAAATTGAATGGATGGTGATTAGGAATGGCAAAAAAAAATCCGTCCCGCCTCCCCGACATTACTAAGCAGGCGGGCGGGATCATGGTCCCCGCCCGCATTCTCCCGAACTCGCCTTTTAATGTTTTTTTTTTATTTATTTTTATGTTTTAAAATTTAAATTGTATGTAAAAACATAAAAAAATAATATAATTCATTGATTAAACAAGGCGATAAATGGATTTTTCTATACCCGCATCCGCACCCGATCCCCGCCCCGCTTTCCAAAAATCCCTGACGAGGCGGTATGAGAAAATCGCCCGCCTCGCCCCGTTGCCATTCTTAATGGTGATATTATCACAAAACTGAAAGAATATAAATTGTAATAGTAATTTATCTTTTTAAAATTTACTTATTAGTTAAAGTTTCACTTTTACAAGTCGTCATAAATTGAAAAAGGGTAACATCGGTTTTTAAATTATTATCAGAGCAGCACGTTGCTCTCTAAACTTTAAAAAAAAACGATCAACAATATTTTATTATAATTGTACAATTAATTGTCAATATTTTCATTAAACTGTCATGTGAACATTTTAAAAATATTTCTCACTTCAAATTTCAAGACACTGGCCCTAGTTATGAAACAAAACCCAAGTTTTGGACATGTGAAGGTTGTGTGACAACTTAACTAAGACTTAAAATAAATTTGATTTTATGTGTATTATAACCACACAAGTTGCTACTTGAACAATAAGTTTAGAACCAATGATATAATTTTCCTTTTTAAATTTGAGTATTTGGAAAATTTTCAAACATATGTTATTATATAACCCTATAGTGTGTGGTTAAAAATATATATAATTATAATTTTTGAGTATTTGGAAAATTTTCAAACATATGTTATTATATAACCCTATAGTTGTGGTTAAAATTATAATTTCTTGTGTTACATGTTTGTGGTTGTTTAAATTATAATTTCAGTTGATCAAACATACTTTTTATTCATACATTTCATAGAATCCACAACTTACAATTCATTTATTATCAACACATTTAACAACAACTTATAATTTCAGTACTTAAAAAATAATTACAACACTATCAAACATTCACTCAGTAGAATCAGAACAAGCTCGGTCTATTGTAAAAAAGAATTCAATTTCAAAGTCTCAAGTCTCGTGAAGATCGAAACTTATTTTATTTTAACTTTATTATTAGTACGTGTCTAGTACATACTAGTGCTCCGCAAAAATAGAGTCAATTCCGACTGATTCAACATTTTTTGAAGCTAGTTGAAATCCAAATTTATTAGAATAGATAAAGATTGATCAATAGATAAAATTTGAATTTAGATGAGAAAATAGAAATAAGAACATGTAGATAAGATGATATGTACATGGTGGAGCAGCAGACTGGGGATGTGCGGCCCTCATTACAAGATAGAATTTTTTATTTTTTTCGTTTTATTATAAATAAGGTATAATGGCCTCGCTTTAAATGTTACATGACAAAATGGGGTTCTCATTAATGGAAATATCACTGTAGCAATGTGGATAGATATGCAATTATTTGCATAATCTATTCTAATGCAATATCCAATCACACATTGTTTAAAAAAAATAATAATAATTACTTCTCACGCGCGCACTGCACTTTTTCAATGAAAATACAAAGTATCTAGTTAGGGATGGCAAAAATATCTATTTTGCTCCAAACTCGATGGATACCGGATTCGAATGGAGCGAAAAATTATTGATCTATAGATCAGCGGGACGAATCGGATCATGTTCGTCCCAATCCGATCGACCCCATTTGATAAATAAAGATAGAAAAAAGTAATAAAGTAGTAAAGTTTGTTTCAATGTTTATTTAATTTTTTAAATGACAATTGACAAAAAAAAAAATGCACGAATTAGTCTGTGAATCAAAGCAGTGATCCACTCCGCACGGGATTCGATCCGACCTCGTTACCATCACTAGCAAATTACGTAACAAAAATAAATTATCTTCTCATCTATTACTAGGCGTAAATACAAAAATTAAAAGTTTTGTAACAAATGATTTGATCCAATCAACATGCATGATCTATAAAGAAAGGTTAGCTATTGCTAGTAATTGTTAGAAAAATAAATTTAGATTGAATGATAAAATATTAGACACATATTAGTTATTCTCGTTTAAATAATAAACACTTTATTTAATACATTAATAAGTTTTACGAAACAATGCAAATACGCGACAATAAAATTGGACTCATTTAAAAGTTAAAGTTACAACTAAGTTCCTACCATCCACAATTATATTTATTTCGTCTTGGTTTGATCGAGAATTTAAAAATAAACTATATTAAAAAAAAAAACCAATAATTCGTCTTTTCAAACCAAAAGGTAAAGGCCAAAAATAGAAAAAAATTTGTGCACTATACAAAGCCAACACAAATGCAAAGGGTACTTTAAGCAAAATTCGTATTTTTTAGCAATATATATATATACACACACACACTATGATGCTTTGCTAATATAAATATGAAGTGCTTTAAGGAAAGTGTAAGAATAAAGCAAAGCGTGTCCAACTTTTGAAGAATTTCTTTGGCGTTGCTTTAGTTCCACGGAGAGAACTCCAATTGATACCTCATCTCACAAAGAAAAAAATACCATGTGGGCCCTATCTTGTCTATGATCAATTTTTCTTCTTCCAAACTCAACACGTTTTTATGATAGTTCATTTTTGTACAATTCAATTTGATATACTAAACATGAATCTCATATTCACGTTGAGTTACATGACTTCCTTTTTGTCATTTTTCATTTTTTTTTTTCATCTTTTAAATTGTGTTTATCAAACTTTTTTGGTATATGTTAAACTAATGATAGCTTTATTTAAAGAGTGTATTGATAAATTGATCGTTAATTATGTTTAAGTTAGTTTAATTTGACGTAGCAAATATGTCACTTGTGTCTTCTATGAGTTCTGTCTTGTCTTTTGTCAATTTTTCTTCTTTTCTTATTTCAAATTATATATATATATATATATATATATATATATATATATATATATATATATTGAGTTTAGTCCAATTTAATATATCAAACATGTTACACGTAACCATGTTGAGTCTCATTTGTGTCATTTTTAACATCTTTTTTCTTCTTCTTTTAAATTGTATTTATAGAACTAGTTTGATATGTTAATAAAGGTAAGTTTGTACTTTTGATTTTCAATCTTTATAGTTTATTACTAATATACTCTCAACCAATTTTTATAGCACCAGGCATCCCAACCTTTGATTTAAAGGTAATTATATTACCACAATATTATTTGTTAAGTACACTACATTTTAATTGCAATAAAATTCTTCAACTATTGGTCACTTTTGCATTTATCACTCTAACTTTAATTAGCAAATTTTTATCACCAATCTATTAATTTGCATGTTTTATATTTGTCTTTGATGATGATTTTTGTCCAAAAAATTAATTGGGAGGGAGTAAATTTTTTTTTGCCTCTAATATTTTTACATAATTAAAATAAATAACAAATACGTAAGTTTGACAAAATATTTTTCTCTCATTTCAATGCACATTAGCAGAATATTTAGACAAAAATCTTCATCAGAGATAAGATGTGAAAACTAAATGAAAGTTAATGAAAAAAATTAGAGACAGAAGTGTGTAAATATCAAATGTGTGTAAATATCAAATGTTGGGAGACCTTTATTACAATTAAAACATTGTATGAATAATAAAAAGTGTGGTGTGAGTATAATTACCCTTGATTTAATTACAAATCACATGCGCATTCAGTTTTTGACGGATTTGTCCTCATCTTTAAATATAAAAAAAAGCTAAAAACAACAAAAATAAGTGCTTGTTTGATTCCTATTAAAATAGTTTTTTTGTTTTCTATTTTTTGATTTTTGGAGAAAAATGACTAAAATGTCATTTTACTTTCCAAAGTAGCCGCAATATTTGACTTATTTTTCTCCAAAAGTCAAAAAATGGGAAACAAAAAAACCTATTTTAATGAGAATCAAACAAGCACTAAAAGAAAATTGCAAATGAAATTCCATAACTTTTAAAAAGTACTTAGCTTCTTCTACTTCTACCCACTTCAACTCATTAGCAACTTCTTCATCTACCCACTTCAACTCATCCCACCATAGCTACAATCCTCCACGCCACCACCACCGCCTCCGCCTCCGCCTCCATTATCAAATGACAGAAACAAGGGGACCATTAATGGTAGCCCCTCAAGAGAGAGTTTGCCCAAATAGTTGATTATCCAACAAATCAACTACACTCAACCTCCATGAACTAATTAACCCACTGGGTATCGGACCCCAAAACGAATTATACGACAAATTAAGCAAACAAAGAGACAATAGAAATCTTACCTAATCGAGAATGCACCTGGAGAAACTACATCCCTAAAGTTCCAAAGTTTGTAAAAACTTAAATTTTTCAAGTTCCGATGGAATATGGCCAGAGAACGAGTTGTGGGATTGTGATAAAACTCGAAGATTAGTCAGGTTACCAATAGAAAGTGGCATAAACCATGAGAGCTCTTCCAGTGAAGTTGAGGGACACGACATTGGCAGAAAGCGGATCATAGGAAATGATGTACTAGTGGGCAGCGGTGGTAGCACAATGATCAGTATCGGCGTTCCAGTTGAAGATTATTAGGATCTTGAAATATTGAAGCTTTAAAATCCAGAAGCCACATTACATATTCTTTTGATTGATTTGAAGAAGATGAATAAGGGAAAAAGCAAAGGAAATGGAGAATAATGGGAGAAAAACAACCATGAAAAAGGTCTCGCCATCTGGGATTAAATAGGCGAAATCTCATTGGTTTCGTGCGGCGGATGGTGATGTTACGATTGCATTTGGTGGTTGTGATTTGGTTATGGGGTGGGATAGATTTTTGGGGAAGATGAATATTTTCTCCTTTTGGTGGGATAGGTATTTGGTAGCATGGAGGTGGTTGGATAAGGTGAAGTCGGTGGAGGAATGAAGTTACTTTGTATTTTTTTTAAATTATACGACTTCATTTACAATTTTTTTTTAAATTTTTTGTTGGCTTTTTTTTTTTTTTTTTTATTTAAAGATGGGGGCAAATCCGTCAAAATCTTTTAATAAGGACGTGAATTGCAATTAAATGAAAGGTTGAGAATATTTTGTGCTATAAAAATTAGTTAATTGTAGATTAGTAACAAACCATAAATGTTGAGAACCAAAAATACAAATTTCCTGTTAATAAATGGTAACATTAACAATAGAGTAT
Organism: Forsythia suspensa; assembly: GCA_023638005.1. Taxonomy (NCBI): domain Eukaryota; kingdom Viridiplantae; phylum Streptophyta; class Magnoliopsida; order Lamiales; family Oleaceae; genus Forsythia; species Forsythia suspensa. The sequence goes on from CM042666.1 coordinate 51,983,167, forward strand.
ATGACAAAATATGGTTAATTACATCCAAGTTAGTCCAATTCGACGTAATAAATATGTCATTTGTAACGAGTTACATCCAAGGGCGGAATTAGGGGGCAGCTCTTGGCTCAAGTCCAGGGCTGCCCAAAAATTTGGCCCATTTCAATTAAAATAAATAGAAAAGCCCAAATCCAAATGTACTTGTACATTTTTTTTATGCTTTTTTTTTTTAATGTAGTCATTGAATTTCGCACGCTTCAATCATATATATAACACTATTAAAGAGTTTAAATATTTTGTGTATCGACTACATAGCTTAGTTTTAGATAAAATAAATATAAATTATATTATAAAACAATTTTTGTATATTGACTACATAATAATTTTTGTTAAGATGACCTTGTTAATAAAATAAATATAGATTCTATTATAGAAGAATTCGCAATTGTAAAAAATCGTCGGACACAACTTTCTTTAACTAGTTTTATATCTTGAATATTTTTGTGTAATGACTTCTTGTAAGCTTTTTAAAGATTATGATTTATAAAAAAATATTAGATTATCATAAAAATAGACTAAATAATTGTGGTTTGAAAAAAAAAAAATGTCGAGAGTGCTGCCCCCGGGCAATTCCCTCCTCTTCCAACCCAGTCTTAAGTCGTATCCTGGCTCCGCCCTTGGTCACATTTTATCCTCTCATCAATTTTTAATCTTTCACTTCTTTCTGTCACATTGGGCTTTCAAAACATGTTTGGAATGTTAGTGTAGACATAACAATCAAATAAAGAAGAGAAAATTGCGCCCCCTACTCTCAGTTTTTAAAATAATTCAACTTCTACTTTTTATGTTTTTTTATTCCAAGAATACTGGATGAGGTGTAATTAAATTATTATTTTATTAAAACAATATATCAAAATAAAATCTCTTCATCTCCAAAATAACTCTCAACAGAATCTCAATCCCTAATCATCTGGCTACAACCCAGCGACCAAATCGAACCAAGATCTTTAATTTTATAGGGTTCTTGTACTATCATCCATTATTCATGTATATTCAAAAACATCATATACAGTTTTTACTTCTCATTGTCTGTTACCTATTTCGCAAACCCTAGCCACGATTTTTCATTTTATAAGCATATGCAATCATTGATTCACTGTAATTGAAGGCAAAATCCAACTCATGAATACTCCAACTAGAAGATTAACTTGGTCTCTCACGAAAATGGAATCGCCGGAGCAGGGGAAGAAGACGAATTTACAACCCAAACAAAACTTCATATGTCTGGACACGTCCACTCCAATCAATGTTACTAACTCTGATCAAAATAGGTACTATATTTACATAAATGTGGGAGAAGTTATCATTGAGTGTTAATAAATATATATCAATATAACAGAAGTCTGTATAGTTTCATCTTTTGTGTGTTACATTGCCTGATGTTACAAAAACACTAGTTAATGTTGGATTGTGAGTTTGATGTTACAAAATATGTGATAATGTTACACTTCATAAATGCCTTCCTAGTTTGATGTTACAAAAATACGTGATAATGTTACAATTCATACATGGCTTGCGAGTTTGATGTTACAAAACTATGCTTGCGAGTTTGATGTTACAAAAATTTGTGATAATGTTATATGTGATAAATGTTACAAAAATGCAAGAGAGAAAAATAGGAGAGAGACGTTCACGTTTGAGAAAATGAAATAGAGAAAAACAGGAGAGAGAAAGAGTGGATTCATGAGAGAGAAAATCATAATCAGTTACATATAAATCTTAATTAAAATGGTAAATGAGATAATTAAGGATTCTGTTACATTATTTAATCAATTAAATAATTAATTACAAATTAGATAAAATCCAGTACTTTTAGAATAAAAAACATGATACAGTTTTTTTATAAATAATAAAATAAAATGGCTTAGTTGTAAAAATTTCCCAATAAAGAAGTATATAACCAATTTTGTTAGTACTTAAAATATTGTATCCAAGTTCAATTGTACGACTGAAATGAAAGGGGAAAAGTCGATTTTCTTTTGTTAATCAAATATTTGGTTAAAGTGATAAATGAATTTTTAACATTATTTATTTACTTCTCTTATTTAAGTCGAGTAAGAACCAAAACTTAAACAAGCTAATTTAATTTATATAAGAAAGTTACACAAATAACCTAAAAAAAAAAAATTATTTTCTAAAATAATGTACAACCTTTTTTAAACAAAAATATTGTTTTACATGTTTTTTTTTAATCGCTCTTTCAATGTTTTGCAACTAAAGAGGTACACTTTTTGTGACACTATTTATTACACTAGTGTAACACACTTTTCGTACACTTTTTTTTTTATGCATGTGTAATTCAGTGTGTTACACGTTACGCTACATCTATCGCCGCTGCCGCCACCTTCATCACAATCACTTGGCCCAAGCCCGCATCTCACCACTCTCAAACCCATCTCACCACCATAACCAAATTCTGTATAACTGAATTTTTCGTTTCCACTACCACTACTATCATTCACGTTGACCATTGCTATCACTGCCTTATTCCGCCGCCGCCGCCGCCATAGCCAAAAGCAAATTGTTGGAAGCGAGAAGTCTTGGGATGGAAGACCAAAGAAGAAGTGTTTGAGAGGAGTACCAAAATTTACATGTCTGGATTTGAATGAAATCGATTTTACATCAAATCTTAATTCACGACGAAATATCCATCTCCTCCAAACCAGAGCCTCCACTTTCCACGTTATAAGAAATATTATATTTAAAAATAAAAATAATGATCATTATATTTAGAATTATGAAAACAATCAGGGTATGGGGCGTAACTTTTTCTACTTATATTAAGGGTGGCTATATTAACAATACAATTTCTTTTAAGTGCACTACATTTTAATTGTACTTAAAGTCTTCAATTTTATTTATTGTAGCACTTATATTCTTAACTTTTTTTTTTGTCGAAATCTTATCTCTAACTTTCATTAATAAGCACATCTCATCATTAATGATGATATATATCAAGATATTCTGTTTACGTGGTATGAAATGAAAAAAAAAAAATTTGTCCCTTGACTCATGAAATGGCCTATACAAGAACAAAATAAATGAATAATCTTATTTTTATATTGTTTAGGGTTTTTCATAATTACCAGAATATCTAAGCACTGCCAACCTCTTAGCCCATTTCTTCCAACTTAGGAAGTTCAGAATATCTAAAGGGATTCTTCGGATTGGGCTAACCCTATCATCCAATAATGAAACCGGAGGTCCGCGTTCTGCGTACGATTTTTTTTTTTTTTTTTTACAACATAGTTTAAAATGGGAAATTTTCACAACTAAGCCAACTTATGTTATTATTTATAAAAAAACTGTAACATGTTTTTTATTCTAAAAATACTGGGTTTCATCTAATTTTTAATTAATTATTTAATTAATTAAATATTGTAATGTAATCCTAATTATCTCATTTACTATTTTGATTAAGATTTTATATATAACTAATTAAGATATTCTCTCTTATCAATCTAATCTCTCTCTTGTTTCTTTCTCTTTCATCATTTACAATCCTAATCATTTCAACATCTCTCCAACATTACAATAAACTGCAACTCGTCTCAACCAACTGCAAAGCATCTTCTTCATACAAATCGTGTTCAATGATAACATTCCCATATTTATAACTGAAACAGATTTTTATAACATCATTTGCAATGATTGATAATAGAGAGAACAAAACATATTTTTGTAATATTGTTTGCAATGAGATTAATAACGAGACAACGAAAATGATTTTTGTAGCGTCGTCTGCAGCAGTTTAATAACAGAGACAATGCAAACCGATTTTGTAACAACGTTTGCAACACGTTAATAACGAGACAACGAAAATGAGTTTTGTAACATCTTACGCAATGCATTAGTAATGAGAGACAATGCAAATTGATTTTGTAACAATGTTTGCAACAGATTAGGAAACGAGGACAATGCAAATTGATTTTGTAACAACTTTTGCAATAGATTAGTAAGCACTATTAACCAGCGACTTCCTTCAATATGTGCATTCATGTGCGGTTCCTTTGTCCGGCGACTTCCTTCAATATGCGCATCCAAATGACTTTTCTTCACATAGTCAAGCGACTCCTTCTTTGCCGCCGACCGAGTCATTCTACAAGTAGGCATATATCCATGTTGGGTATCTTTGTCCAGCGACTAAATTTCTACAAATTGGGGGGTTAGGCTTTCATATAGTGATGGAACCCTAGAGATTAGAGAGATAAGATTATACTGTTGGCGGCAATGTCAGCGATATGAATGTGCTAAAGAGGGATAGAGAAGATGAATGTGTTAAAGAGGGATAGAGAAGATGAATATAATATTTTCTCTCTCCCATGGTTTTTTCTTTCTCTCTCTCCGCGAAATTAATGGGGATGTTTATTGTGTTTCCTTTTGTAAATATTATATTATATAAATATATATATATATATATATATATATATATATATATATAGAATAATATATAAATAATACCCATTATTTTTAGAATAAAAACATTAAAAAAGTAAATTTAACAATATATTGTATATATCTAGTAATGGATGTAATTTTCTCTAGTTTAAATGAGAGCTCCAAAGTCCATGTTCCACATACAACTTCTCAGAGTAAGTAAGAGTCCGAAGGCCCATGTTCCATGCACCGTTTCTTGATTCGGTGTAAATAAGAGTCCTTAATCCTTATTTTCCTCATGAGGATTAGAAACACAAGTACAAAAAAAATATTTATACACAAACTTTGTTACAACTCTAGTAACTATGAATTGTTATCTTTCTGTTTTCAATAAAACGTTGTACAACTTTAAATGTTACACTAATGAACAACGTTCAAATAAAATAAAATAGGATCTTTAGATTACAATCAAAATTGCAATTTTAACAAGTTACGAAGAATTCACTCGTCTCGCCTCTCAATGGGTTTATTTCATATGACCTATGCCCATTGGGCCAAATCATTCAACAATAAAAACTTGTTCAATTTAATAGACACACTATAAACAATAGGTGCTGTTGGAACATGTTTAGTTGTTTCTTAAATTTACGAAGTCGATCATTTTTTAAACATGTTTTTTCAAAAATCTTTTTTACACAAATAAAATTTACTTCCTAAAAAGTAAGTAAAAACGTAAATGAGATGGAGACATGCGATGGGAAATTGACCTTTTTCTCAAACTGTTGTTTTTATTTTCATCCCCCCCCTCCTCACCTAAGTAGTACCTTTTTTAGTCTTGACGTGGGAGACATGCGGTGAGCTGCTATTGATCTTGATGCTTTAGAACTCATGCATCTTTATATCCTATTAAATTTCATTCTTATGAAGAATCTTGAGCAACACTATCAAGAAAAAATTTGATTTAATTAGACATTAGTTACAACAGATGTATCAATATTTTTCTTTTTTATAGTAACTAAGTTCTAAAAAACTCGCCTAAGCCTCCACACCTAGTCACCTTTTACGCTTTCTACAACACTGGATAGTATCCACAATATTTCAAGTTTGTAGCACCTTAGTCTATTTCCATCCATGATGCAAGGTGAATTAAAACAGACAGTGTTAGTAGTTTTAGAAGACTATTGAGACATGATACTCCATGCAATTCTCAAATTTAACATAAAACCAGTATTTACCAGCAACAACGAGATCTCGACCCAAACATAAGCCTAAAAGTATACAATAGTTTTGGACAATTAGCCTACCAAATGGAAAAAAACTAATTCCATCTGGGTGCAAAATAGCATCACAAGAGATTATCACCGGATAATCATTGAGCAAGTACTAAATGTTATCACCAGCAAGGAGCCCTTCAAGGATTCAGCAGTTTTGGAGTCTCAGTCAACGAGAAATCAAAAAAATTATCGTCCTTCCAGTTCGTAAATGGTAGTTTTGGCGATTTAGGAGATGATCCCCAAGAAGGTGAAGAGTAGCCAGGAGAAAATTGATCTTCAAATAGCAGCAGCTCCGGCATCTCCTCCATTTCCAAGTGCTTCGCAGGACTCTGCGGCTGAAATATGGATGATTAGTCCACTTTTGTTTAAGTGCTGTATCCCGATGTTCAACTCAAAGAAAAAGCCACATACTCCAGAAATAATAGGTAGAAAAATGAGAAAAGAAAGTTTCCGTCACAAGCAGAACCCTATATTTCTTCTAGAGATTCTCTTTAGTGTTCGAGAGCAACTAGAAAGAGATTAGATAGCCAAAAAGAATTTGATTCATATGCGGTATCCAGAAATTTTTGCAACTCAATTATAGATTATGGAATCATCAAACAATGGATAGATATCCAGCAACAAGAAAGACAAGGATTGAAATGTACCTTTGGCTTAGATGACGACCCAAGTCCTCTTGGAGGTGATGGCCACAAGTGAATATCTGAATTAAGAAAATGGAAATTAATTAGCTAGAGAGAGAGATATAGCCAAGAAATAGAGTTAAAAATGTGTTATCACTCATTACCATTATTGAGTCCAACTGACTTCAGAAAATCATCTATATTCACGGCCTTTCTCTGGACTTTGATGCATTCCTGATGATTGTGCAGGAATCTCTCTTCCTTAATAGCAAAGGGAACATTTTCTTCAGCAATGGGATTCAACTTCTGACCCTTCTTAGGAACCTGCTGTGAAGATGGCTTCACCGAGTTCGTAAGATCACCGAGTGCTTTCCTACCACTAACTTTTCCTTTATCTGGAGCCCCTGGAAAATTCACTTTCTCCCGAACAACAGACTTAGTTTGCGAAGCACTGACATCTTTCCCAATAGAAACAACATTTACGGAATTATCTTTCTTCGTTTGAAGCACGGTAGGGTTTCTTGAGTTTGATATGTCGTTAAGAGCTTTTCTGCCGCCAAGCCCTCCTTTCTTGGTGGCACCCGTCTTTCCCCCGACAATAGCGCCTACACAAGAAATCAATACGTTAGTCAAATCCTATCCTGGAAATACCAAAAGACAATTTTAATCCCAAAGACCAGTGCATATATATGATTAGCAATTACCGTTATGGAGGATATGAATCGGCTGCCCAGCTGGGGTTGCCATGGGTGGTTGTTCCATTATAAATCAGTAGAATGATCTGCACCCCCACACAGTTCTAAACATTTGTAATTAAATATGTAAAAGAAACTAAAACACTAAACATGGTTCTCGTCCAAGATATACCAGTAAATTCTAGATTTCTTGTTAAAGTCATTCTCGCTAATTATCTGGCCTTATTTTCCATAGTCACTCACGGGAAAGGTCAAAGATCTTAAAGTTTGAAGAGAAGTACAAGAGGTGTGATGCAGGAATTGATAATTGTGGCCATTTTATTTTATTTTTTCGACTTTTCAGGCATTTCAAATGTTTATTATTGAACACACAGTTGGCACATATATATAATGTGGAAACTAGAGAAGAAAGTGGACAGAGAGGACTTGAGGCAGTGCAGGCGGATTGAACATAAATTTACCACTTCCATTGACAAGTCGACATTTATCAAGGTAAAACCACACAATACCGACACTAAGAGACGAAAGCTAGGGGAGCGAATGGGAAATAATCCTAGCCTTAAATGATCGATACTAGGTGCAGTGGGTATTGACCTGCGTAGTGCAGTAGCTAACGTGTTAAGTTATCCCGTCTAGACATTGAAGGGACACACTATTCAGGAGAATCACCACCAGACCATGTATCACAGCATACAAAATCAGAAGAAGAGCCCTGATAGCATCCTCCTAATCACTACCTTGTACAAGACAAACCAATCAGAACAGGGAATGCCAGGCATAAACTAAAGGTATCCCCCAATATGCCACATATCATATTCTAGAAGTCCTCCTCCGGCACCCTGTGATGTGCTCACAGGCACAGTGCAATCAAATACAATGGATTTTACCCTTTTGCCTTTTCTTTTCCTGGTTTTTCTTTCATAACATCTAAAATCATCGAATCATGATGATATCGTGGGAAAACTAAGTATTAACACAAAGTATAAGTGCTCTTAAATAGTCGTAAAACGAAAAATTTTGGTTGCATTGGTTTTGGTTTACCTCATGGCTATTCAGCTTCATTTTTCCGTCACTACAAAACGTACAGTATATAAATCTAACCATAGTGCAGTATAGATGACTCGATTTCAGCAGTAATCCTCAACAATGCCACCAAAATAACTCGCTAATTCTCTGACCTTATTTTTCGCATCCATTCATGGGAAATATCAAGGATCTCAAAGTTTGAAGAGAAGTACAGGAGGTGTAATGCAGGACTCGATGCATTGCACACAATTCTGAACATTAGTAATTAAACAGGTAAAAGAAACTAAAAAAACTAAAAATGGTTCTTCCCCGAGACATACCAGTACCAAGTTACTAATTCTAGATTTCTAGTTAAAGTCTAGATTTCTAGTTAAAGTCATTGACGCTGATTATCTGACCTTATTTTTCATAGTCATTCATGGGAAAAATCAAGGAGGTGTAATGCAGGACTTGATGCTTGTAACTTTTCCTAATTTTTTCAGCGTTATGTTACTTAAGGAAACAGTATGGAAACATTCAGGCATTCAAATGTTTGTTAATTTGAACAACCTAAAAGATACTGAGTCTCGATTGGAGAATATGTAAATATAATCTTGAAATCTAAGAAGAAGATGGATGTGAGGTTCTCTGGTGGTGTGGTCGATTGAACATAAATTCGTCATTTCCATTGACAGGTCAATATTTAAAAGGGTAAAACCCCATCTCTTCTTAAGCAAGGCATTGTGCTTGGCCAACGCTAACGCTAACGCTGAGAGATAACTAGGGCAGTGAATGGGAATAAATGTAACTAAACATTTCGGTTCCAAAAGTAGACAGAACCTTTCTTCAGGGTACTTGTACCGGTTTACCTCGTGCCTATGCAGCTTCGTATTTCTGTCACTACAAAATGTACAGTATATAAATGTAACTATAATGCAATACAGATGACTAAATTTCAGCCCAACTAATCCTCAACAATGTCATCTAAATAACTCTCCCTACCATTATATAATTTTCTTTTTCCCTGACCGCTATTAAAACCTCTGGAAATGAACCATAAAAAGCGGCTTGAAAATTGGCATACAGCTTCATTTGTTGGTACAATAAAGTAAAAAGTAACTTCGAAAAAAAAGTTTTGGCAAAATAAGTAACTTAAAAGTAAGTTTGATTACTTTTAAGCACAAACAAACATGCTCAAATGTCTACACAAAGAGCGATTAAAAACTCTTCAGTTTGACAAAGAACTCAATCTTTAACATCCCTAAACATTTTCCTTTTCATTATCTAAAATTTCCATTACCTTTCTTGATTAATCATAACATATAATATAACGGAAAAAATCATAAGAAAACTCAATCAATTTCATAAACTCAGGATTAAAAAACTCATTAAACATACAAAAGCTACAAAGAATCAATCGCTATTCTTGAAGGTTACAACTTGCTGGGTGCCCTAAAAAAAATTGGGTTCCAATGAAAACAAAAATACAAAATAAATCAGGTATCAAATTAGGGTTCTAATTTAATAAAATTCCATCAAAAACCTTGAAACAAATAATTAACTAGGTAATTTGAAGAAAACCTGGTTCAAGAGAAAACTCACGGAATTATCTTTGATGTTACTTTCTTCGCCTTTTCTACAGAATTTCTATACACTTTCTCTTTATTTGCTCAAAATATCTTGATTATTTCTTGGAGAATCCGTCTTCTTTGGTAGCGATTTCTTGAAAAATATTCAACGGCTCTTCAAATCGTATATATCGAGGAAGTGACAAAATAACGGTCATTTTTTTGGCTTCTCAGAATAGTGCTCCGTTCTTAGCGAATTTACTAGAATGACATTCGAATTTCTTTTTCTCTCTCTCTCTCTTTTATTTAATTTGGTTAATAATTAGTTTTCAAGTAGAACCACCCCCCCCCCCCCCCAACCAAAAAAAAACCCTTAATTATTTTTCGTTTTATTTACGTTTCAATAAAGCAAACTTCCTAGTTCTTATATTTAATAAACCAAAAAAAATTGTTAATTGCAGAAATTTAAGCATACTTTGGTGGTATTATGATAGCTTAGAAAGAATATGAAATTTCACATGGACAATATAAAATCTAGTTTTGGCCAACAACGAATCGGAGCGAGGTGAGGCAGGATGAGGTGAGGTGGGCGACCATTCTCGTCCCCACCCCATTAGGGCATTTCTATCTTCATATCTCGTCTGCTCCCAAATTTTAAAAGCAAAGCGGGCGGGCGGGCGGGCGGGCGGCTTCATGCCCCATTAATCGATTTTTTTTTTACTCTTGATTGTGATTTTTTATTAAATTTTTTTACTTAGTAAGAATTTATTTTAATAATATTTTTACTAAACAAAATGAAAAAAAAAATAAAAATCAAGGGATTATGATGTAGTTATTATAATTTTTATGGATTAATTTTTCCATCCCAATACTCTGGGTTCAACTCCTTTTAGTCTCATTTCAGCAAAATAGTTTTTTAAATTTTTAGAATTTTAAAAATAATAATAATAATCAGGGCGGGTCTGCCCTGTACCTCGGGACAATTTTTCCGGTCCCGTTCCTGTCCCAAATAATCAATTGTTCGGTTCGGTTCGGTTCGGTTCGGATCGGGTCGGGGGCGTCGGTCATTTTACCATCTCTAGACTGAGGCAATTGTTTCCAGCTCAAAATTGAAGAGGGTCCACTTTATATTGTAATTGGTTGTTTAATTTATTTTGAACAATATGTATTATTGAAGTTGGTCTAAAAATATTGTGTAAATATGGCCTAAAATCGAAAGGAGCCCATGTTTTTTTTGTTTATTTTTAATTTTAAGTTAATAATTAATTTCGTAAAAGATTTGTAAGTTTTGAATGCATACTATAATTTGGGGAGCCCAGGAGGGTTAATTTATGGAATTCGTCTCAAGCGATTGGCCCTGGGTATAATTTAGTTGAAGTTCAGATGATAACAAGATTTAATTCTAAAGCTACGAACAATTATAGTGAAAATTACATCCACAACTTACACTTTTTAAAATAATTTTATTATTACAAACATAATCTTTTTATTTTAAAAATAGTGTCCATAATTTATTTTTTTAATAAATAAAATAAAAGCAAAATACATATTTTTACACAATCGTTTATACATAACTATCCATAAAAATTGCACACAATAGGAAAAGAACCCCTAAATTACGGGCGAAATATTTGATATCCAAATTTACCGGCATCTTCTATTTTCAAATTCTTCCCCAGCAATTTCAACCATTCTGTTACACCGAAAACGCTAATCACTTAAACCATCTTCTTACTTCACTGTAATCTTCATCATTTTGGAGTGGGTTGAAGAATTTAACAATGAACAATTTAAATTGAACCCCAAGTAGTTCGAACCATTCAAAATATGTGACTTTTGCAATTAATTTTTGTATTTATATAATTTGAAGAAATAAAAACTATATGTTATATTTCCTCCTGTATTTAGTTTACTCATAAGGGTTTTGTAATATTGGTACATTTTTTGTAACATGAACTGTTGATACGATATTTGTAACATTGGTGTTAATACGAATGTTCTTGATTGAGTTGTTATTTACGAATGTTCTTGATTGAGTTGTTATTATCATTTAACATGAAGCAAATGAGCATGGAAATGAGTAATACTCGTTGTAATAATAGTTTGTAATTGTCCCAATCTAATTTGTACAATGAATTGTTACAAATGTTGCAATTGAATTATCATGAGTTTTACTTGTGGATTGTTACAATTGTTTTTTATACAAATTATATATATTTGACAGTTATGTCAATTAATTGTTACAATTGTTTTTTACACAAATGATATATATTTGACAGTTATGCCAAATTAAGTATTGCATTTAATTTGTTACACGAAGTATTTCTACGACGGTTGATATTGAAGTTACATGTTATTAGTTGACTTGTTAACATCATGTAACATGTAATGATGCGTATGAGGATGTATACGGGTAATATCCTTTGAAATAATGTTCTGATTTTGCCCCCCAAGCCATTTGTACCACATATTGTTATTAATGTCACATTTTATTATATCATGAGTTTTATGTGTGAAAGTTGGTGCAATCTGTTACATCTATGATCATATCTTGTTTTGAAGAGGAATTTTTTTTTTTTTTGCAACATATTAATTAAGAATCAATCAGCTGTATTTTTTGCCAACGGATTACAATTAAATATTCCGTAATATATTGATTACAATCAGCTGCAGAATTTAAAGAACTAGTTACTCTATTTCAAGTAATTAGATATTAACATTAATAAATAAAATAATTATTACAAAACAGTATTTTAAAAAATATGTAACATAAATAAATTTTTATAATTATTTTCAAAAAATAGCTTATTTATGTAAAAATCCCACAATTATATCTCTGTTCTCTTTGAATTGAGTTGTATATTAATAACTTAGACAAATGAACTCGATTAATGTTGGTAAATTGACATTCTATTATGACTACATGTGTATATTTAATGTAATATAAATAAATAAATATTCGTAAGCTAAAAGATTATTTGAATGGTAGTTAAAATCAAAATGAAGTAAACTCAGTTTACAAATTGTGTGGAACTTATAATTGGATTGAGAGGTAAAAGTAGAGCCGGCTTAAAGTATTAGGCGACTTAGGAGCTGGACTTAGAGAAAGCCTCTAATTCTTTAAAATTATTTTTAATATGTAATTTATTTTTTATTAAAAAATCAAAAAATAAAATCCAACCAATCTACAACAACATAGCCCAATAAAACTCCAAATCGTTAGATGAAAATATTTTAGAAAAGTATTGTTTGTATCTCGAAAATATTTTAAAACATGGTGAGCTTTCAGATATAGATAGTTTAGATTTATTTTCAAAATTAAAAGTGTCGAGAAAAATTTTTCAAAAGAAAAATAACAGTTCAATGTAAATTCTTCATTACATAAAAAGAGTTGATTATTTTCCAAATGTATATATTGTTTATAGAATTTTGTTAACAATTCCAGTTTTAGTTGCTTTAGCGGAAATGAGTTTTTCAAAATTAAAATTGATAAAGTCATATTTGAAATCAACTACTTTGCAAGAAAGATTGAACGGAATAGCTCTCTTGTCCATTGAACATGATTTCTTAGATAAACTTGAATATAATGATCTAATAATTAATTTTGCATAGATCTTTGTTTTTATTTTCAACTGCAAAAAATTAGAGAGCTTTCTCTGACCTATCCAATTTGCATCGACATCTCTCGTGTTTCAATGAAAAAACTAGTTTTATTTTTATTGTCTTTTATTTCTTCTTTATATTTTAGTTGGTTGTTTAATTTATTTTGAACAATATGTATTATGTTTCAAAAATTGTATGTTTTATAGTATCAAACTTTTAATGTTATTAAGAGTTTATCTTAAACTTTTATTAGTTTTCTCTTTATCAATGAAACGATATTTTGATGAATAAGAGGATTTTTTTATTTTCTTTTTTAAAAAAAAAAATCTTCAAACGGCTATCTAAAAAAATTTCATCTAAGGTCTCCAAATACCTTGAGTCGGCTCTGAGTAAGAGTCTTGATTCGTTCTTGTCAAAATATTTTATTTTTATATTTTGTATTAGTGATCATGAACTCCCGGTAAATTGCATTGGCAAATATAACAAACATTTCGTATAATAATAGCACTTTCAATTATGTGCATCTTGTACTTCTTTTACGAAAATAAGACATCAAAAGAATGTTGAATATTTGGGCAATAATGTAGTTGGTTTGTCGGAACCAGAATTTACAAGATCCCAAGACATATTTGCAAGAGGATTTTTAAAGAGCTTATCAACCAAAGTATAAATTTCAAGAAGATTAAATGCTATTGAGCCGTTGAAGAAGTTTAAAGGATGTGAAATATTAAATATATGTATTTTTTAAAATAAAATAACAATTTACAATGTCAGGATACTCTTTAAATTAATAATATCAGGATACTCAATGGTGGATCCAATATTCCAATTTCTCTTCGTGAACAACGCAAACCACATTCACTAATTTTAGCCCCAAAATAAATTACTTTTTCTCATTCATGTTTTCTACGTTTCTTCATGTCTTATTCTTTATGCATTGCTGAATTTGGCAGATATATCCAACTATTTGTGTGATTGAGCGAGGTTTGGTCTAATTATCGTTTGGTAAAATGAATTAGACAATATTAAGTTAAAATTGTGTCTGTTGTTTTGTCCAAAACAATTAAATAATACGTATTAAACATACTTCACACTCAAGATTACACATATGTATTTTCAAACCTATTAATTTGGGATTCGGATCCATGAAAGTAATAAGCATTTAACATGGTAACCTAATGGAATTGTCCGAGGGTGGTTTTGAACCGGCCTGTTAGACCGCATATGAATGAATGATTGTATAAACTGTTCGTTCAAGACATGTTTAAGCACTTAATTAATTTGTCATTTTATTAATTTATCTTTTGTTGACTTCAAAATCTTGTGAACTTTGCCGTCAACATATTCCAACCATCTCCCACTCCACTTGTGTGTTACTAACATAACATACAAGGAGAATGTATGTTAGTCATAGGGGGTGGTGCAACAGCAGTATGATATAGCTTAGCTTGCCTTATCAAGAACTGTCACTACAATTTGGAGAGCCTACGGGAAGATCTAGCTAAGCTTACGTTACCTCATCGAGAACCATCAATATAGTTTGGAGTGTGTAAGGGAAGATTCAACCTAGGTGTGTATGCGTGGGCATACCGCTCGGGATTTGTAAAGAACGCACAATTTCATATCTATTATTTTTGGTTCTATTTCGACGTGTGTTTCATATAAAGTCTTACATTAAAGAAGCGTAAGTATTATTCATTATATTGTACTACTCCCGTCTAATAGTAATGTATCCCAAACACGCACCAAATATTATAGCAGAAAATTGTTAGGTACATCTGCATACAATTCGGCTCTTTTCAATGTGTTTATTTATTGTCTTTTATCCATTTCCAGAATCTGATGACACCTTTTGAATCTTCTTGTCCCGTGAGATGGCCTATATATATCAATGAATGTATATAGTCTTGTTCTTATATCCGTTTAGGTTCTTTTCATAACCTTTTGTGCCTAATTATCAGATTATGATCTGACTAGTGCCAACCTTTTAGGCAAACGGGCTCTTGAGTCGAAGTCAACTTAACTATTATGTATGTAAATCCTATTAAATTTCATTCATATGACGAATTTTGAGCAGCCCCATCAAGAGAGATTTTGATTTTAGTTAAGACAACTATGACATTTGAACTAATTATGAAAATAACTCAATTCTTTTTAAATTGTAGCACTTTAGTCCATAGTCGGCCGTTTCTATCCATAATCATGTTAAACAGAGAATGATAATAGAGATGGATCCAAACTCAACAACATAAAATCTATATTTACTTGCAACAACGAAATATTTAAGTCTCGACCCAAACACAAGCATAAACGTCTACATCAGTTTTGGACAATTTGTCAACCAAATGGAAAACAACTAATTCCATCCGGGTGGTGCAGAATAACATCACAAGAGATTATCACCGGATAATCATAGAGCAAGTACTAAAGATTATTTACCAGCAACTAGTCATCTTTAAATTGCAGAATCCCTTCAAGGACTCAACACGAAATCAGAAAAACTATCGTCCATCCAGTTCGTAAATGGTAGTTTCGGTGATTTAGGAGATCCCCAAGAAGGTGAAGAGTAGCAACTAGAAATTGGATCTTCAAACAGCAGATCCGCAATCTCCTCCATTTCCAAGTGCTTCACAGGACTCTTCTGCTTAAATATCCACAATTAGTTCATATCGGGGTTTAACTGCTGTATCCAATGTTTCAACTCAAAGAAAAAGCCACACACTCCAGAAATAATAGGTAGAAAAACGAGAAAAGAAAGTTGTCGCAAAAAGCATAAGAATTCCATATTTCTTCTAGAGAATCTCCTAATTGTTCAAGAGCAACTAGAATTCATGAATTCACCTATCTAGAAATTTTTGTAACTCAATTATAGATGATGGAATCATAAAAAAGATTTGGACTTTTACGTAAGAGGGTCGGAAAACACAGATAAGATGTGTACGAATGAGATATCCAACAACAAGAAGAAAGAAAATGATTGATTCCTACCTTTAGCTTAGACGACGGTACAAGTGCCCTTGGAGATGATGGCCACATAGGAATATCTGAATTCAGAAAATGTAACACATCCATGGCCTTTCTCTGCGCTTTAATGCACTCCTGATGATTGTGCAAGAATCCCTCCTCCTCAATAGAAACGGGAAATTTTTCTCCAGCAACGGGATTCAACTTTTGACCCTTCTTTGGAAGGGCATGCGAGGATGGCTTCACAGAGTTCGTTAGGTCAGTGAGTGCTTTCCTACCACCTGCTTTCCCCCCAACGACAGACTTAGTTTTCGAAGCACTGAGATCTTTTCCAGTAGAAACAACATTTATGGAATTATCTTTCTTGCTTCGAAGCAAGGCACCATTTCTCGAGTTTGATATATCATTAAGAGCTTTTCTTCCACCAAGCCCTCCCTTGTTAACCGCCTTGGTGATACCAGTCTTTCTCCTGAGAGTAGCACCTAAACAAGAAAGAAAGCAATATGTTATCCAATGCCTAACCAAGACATACCACCATAAGACGATTTTAATCCCAAAGATAGAATTACAATTAGCAATCACCATTAGAGACAGGGATTGTTTTAATGAGTGACTGTGAAATACCAGTAAACAATATATAAACAAGAAAGAAAGCAATATTGAGATTCTGATCTTGAATAAGGTGACTAGCTGGGGTTGCCATGAGAGTGCTTGTTCAATAAAAATCAGTAGAATGATCTGCAGCCCAAAGTTCAGAAAATTAGAGACAAAACATGTAAATGAACCTAAAAAATTTAACATGATTCGTCGAGATATACCAGTAAACAATATATATAACTATTAAGTAATTCTAGATTTCTTGTAGAAGTCATTGATGCTAATTATCTTACCTTATTTTTCACAGTCACTCATTAAAACAATCCCTGTTCTTTTCAACTTTCTGGTACACTTAAAGGAACAGTATTGAAACATTCAGGCATTCAAATGTTTGTTATTAAACGCACTCAAAGCTACCGAGTCTCAATTGGAGCATACATAAATAAAATGTTGGAATCAAAGAAAAAAATAGGCGTGAGGTTTCCAGGCAGTGTGGGCTGATTTGTCCATAAATTCGTCACTTCGATTGACTCGACGATAATTAACAAGGTAAAAACCCATATCTTCTAAAACAAAGCACTTTGATAGGCCGACACTGGCATCGAGAAATTAAAGCTAGAGTGAATGAGATTTATATAACCCGGTATTCCTAGACGTAAACGGTGGATACTAGGTGCTAAATGTATGAATCAATGCAGCAATGTTGAAGCTAATACGAAGTATACTGTTCGGACATCGCAGGGTTCACTATAAAATAAAATTACCACTAGACCATCACAGCATACAAAATCAGAAAACTAGTGATAGCATCCTACTAATTACCTTGTAGAAGACGGTTAAACCAACTAGAACAGGAAATCCCAGAGATAAACTAACAACCTAAACATTCAAAGGATTTTTTTCTTTCACCTAACTGATTTTCTTTCCTGGTCGTGATTCCATACCATCTAAAATAATTAGATCACAACGGTATCACTGGATACAACACACAGAGTATTCGCACAAGTTATCAATTCTCTCAAATAATCACACTGCAAATATTCCGGTTGGCGACATAGACTGAATATTTTTTTCAGGAAACTTGGTCCAGTTTACCTTATCACGATACAGCTTCACTTTCCATCACTTCAAATTGTACTGTGGAATAATGCGATATAGATGGCTATATCTCAGCCAAACTAAATCCTCAACATTGCTACCAAAATAACTCTCCCCATCAGTATATCATTTTCTTTCTTCCTGCCAGCTTTATTTTTTTTACTTCATACCCAAGGGAATCAATAAACCAGAAAAGGTGGTTTTCTTTCTTAAAAGTTACCTATTTTGACAAGAAGGTATGAGTTAGTTATTCAATGTTATAACTTCAACACAAAGATTGATAAACTAACTCCTCAGTTCTCTGATATAGGAAATTTACAACAGAACACAATCAATTTTATAAACATTTTCCTTTTCATTATCTAAATTGCCAGTTACCTTTCTTGAATACTCATCATATCATACAACATAACAAAAGAAAAATCACAATAATAATAAATCAACTTTGTAACCTCGGAATTTAAAAACCCATAAACACTAAAAAAAATGCAGAAAATCGATCGGTCTTCTCGAATGCCTAAATTGTAAACACAATTTAATATTTAATATATAAAATATAATAATAAATGGAAGGAAGAAAATGAAATCAGGGTTTTACAGAAACGAATTCCAACATAAAACCCGATGAATATAAATAATGAAAGGTGGAATTTTTTGGTATAATTATCTACTTTTCAACAGAAAGTTCGAAAGTTCTTACTATTCTTCAACAGAAAGTTCTTACTATTTCAAGAAAACAGGGTCTAAGAGGAAAACTTACGGAATTATCTTTGATCTGTGCGATCTTTTTTTGCCTTTCTACAAAATTTCTGTATTCTTTCTCTTTATTTGCTCGAAAATCTCTCGATTATTTCCTGGAAAATCCCTCTTCTTTGGTGGCGATTTCTTGAAAATTTTCAACGGGCAATTTGAGTTGAAATGGCTCTTTGTTGAACCAACGTTGAACCAACGGTCATATTATGCCTTCTCATGAGAGGCTCCGTTCCTAGCGAATTTACAAGAATGACACTCCAATTTCTTTTCATTCCCCCCACCCCCAACCCCCCAAATTATTTTTATATTTATTTACATTTCGTAGAATAAAGTTATTTAATAAACATTTTTTTGTTATTGCTTTCAAGTTTAATTAAAAGGCTATTTTAAAAATATCTAGATGACAGTGAAAAGAATGTGGATTTCACATAAGACAATAAGGTATATAGTAAAGCTTATCCAATGTAATGACGTAGATTGTTGTAAATGTGGCAAATAAAATAAAGATGGAGAGAATAACATCTTTAATGAAGTTGTAGATTAAAAATTGTGGTTCACGTGTACAATAAATATTAGTAGATAAATTTAAAAAATTTAATAAATAATTATTAGTACATATTTCGATAGAGATTTAAATTATAAAAAAAATAATTAAAAAAAACTTAGCACAAAATTGTGGTCAACGTTCACATGTATAAGAGATATTGGTAAATAATTTTATAAAATTAAATAAAGAATTATTAACATACATTTCGATGAAGATAAATTATAATAAAAAAAATTAGCACAAATTTCAATAGACATTAAATAAATAGAGAATGTCTAATACACCGTCCAATTGTGGGCAGTGTGTAGACATTCTCTACTCTCTTTTTTGTAATGTAAATAATTTAGAATGACGTGACACACAATCTTCAATTGTATTGAAAATAGTCTTAGTAAATCAAGTTTGTTAATAAAAATAGACACATACTAAACATTTGTATCTTAATTTTTTATGACAATAGCACATTAAATTATAAGCCGCACACTATTATATACTTTTATATGTCGTAACGGTTAGAGAACAAATTGTTAATAATGCAAAATGAGAATCCTATTTATAGTAATTGAAAATGTGTCTGAAAAAATGTCTAACCATAATGCTATAAACAACATAAAGAATAGGATGGTTATATACTTTTATTACTTTGTTTTATTTTGTTTCACGTTTATTTTTTTTTAATTATAATAAATTTATAATTGTCTTTTCACCAAAATACAAAGACTTTCAACAAACGAATAAATAATTTTGAACTTTCCATCATTTACATATACAACAAAAATAAACGATGAAGAATCAAAATATCTTGATTTTCATTAAATCAAAAAAAAAAAAAAAAAAAAAAGTATCTCAATTTAATGAAGAAAAACCGCCATTAAAATATAGTAAATATTGCATCCATCCATTTATTTCGTTTTAAAATGTCAATTAATATCCAGCCTTTCTCCCTCCAACACTCGTTAGATTTATTTACTTTGCTCTTCAATTTTTGCCTAATATGTATGTTGCCAACTTTCTGAATTAATGATTTACAAGATTTATTTTTTTTACAAATAAATAAATAAATTTTGTAAATCATTAATTATGATACCTATATGGCTATATCCCTTGCCCATTTCAAGACTTCCAAAATTCCACTTGACAAAGGCTATTACTTTTTTCCATCATTGCTCATCTATAATTTGTTCATGTGCATTTAATCATGTCCCCCCATTGATGATTTCTTTGGTTAAGTATTAAAAGTTACTTAACATTTTTAATATCATCTATGTTTAAGTGTTTATAGAAGTTTTTTTTTCACGTTTATTTATTTATTTTTTAAAAAATAATATTATTCATAATTGTTCACTAGTTATAGTGAGCATATGTGATTTACTCATTTGAAATAATTATTCATAGTTCCTGATTATAACTAACATTACTCAATTGGAATAATATTATCACGTAAGCTCACTCAACAACTATGAATAATTACTTCAATTGAGTAATGTCACGTAAACTTTTACTACTAATAGTGAACGACTATAAATAACATTACTCTTTGAAAAAATTACTTTTATTTATTTTTAAGCTTGGTCATATGTATTCTTGTCTTTATTTAATTGGCGCTAACTAGTATAATCATGAGTTCGTTATGCATATTGGATAAATGTCTTTAAAAGATGAATTTGACATGACGCATCGAATATGTCAATAATTGGTAGAATTTTATTATGTAGTTTACATATATTTCCTTAATTTGTATATTATAAATATACAGATTTTTAAAAAAAATAATGACACGTCTAATATGTCAATAATTGATAGAATTTAATTATTTAGTATATATATTAGAAATTTTATTATATGCCCTATCTATTATCATGCTAGAAGATGGCCCCTCATTGCACTCTTGAGTAGTCTTGTCAATTACAGCAAAAGCAAACTAACAGAATGTTTGGTTAGGTATAAAAGTAATTTTAAGTAATTTTTTTGTTCTCATTATGTTGATATAAATGTAAAACTAACAAAATGTTTGGTTGGGTATAAAAGTAATTTTAGGTAATTTTTTGTTCTCATTATGTTTGGATTATTTTAAAAAAATATTGTTTTGTAGCTTATTTATCTACTTATTATTGAACTTGTTCATAGTAAACTTTTTATACTTAAGATGATTCAGTCACGGTTTTATTTAATTATTGCAATTATCCCATATAGTTCTTACATTGTAGTTTTATACTTTGAAATCAATTTCTCGAGGAATCTAAAATAACGGTTTGCACATGTGATGACATGTTAAATAACGATCTATCCATTTTTCAATATAGTTATGATTATTTTGTATGTGGAAAAAAAACGAATCTTAATAAACTTTTGTAATTTGAATAGAAGCGTTAATTTACTTTAGAGGTATTGTTATAAATGTTGGAACTTCATAAACATTAAAAAGTGAAAGAAAAATATTAAACACGATTTATGTGGCTTAAATTAAGAAAGGAAGAAGAATCATGTAAATTTCTAATTTAGAAAGAAAACAATTATGATTTAATGTAATATCATTATTAGGTCCAAAATGTCCAATGGGGCCAAGTCTGGTGTAAAGAAACCCCTTTAGGTCATGGGTGCATTCTTGAGACCCAACCAACCACTAATTCATATTGGTCTGTTAGCACCACTTCGAATTAACCACATGTTTCATATACAGTACCAAATAATACTATATAAATTCATAAATAAATTTTAACTTATTTTACATCTACACTATCCAATCCAATCTATCGTACAAGCTTTAATGTCATATTTGATGACAAGAAGTTTGTTGCACGCACACACTATTAGATAGTTTTAGACAAAACGACACACGGATTTAAATTATTTTTGGTAACACGGCTACCAAACAAATCCTAACATCATGCTCGATAACAAAAAGTTTGATGTACGGTATTAAATATTACTAGACAAAATATTAATCTTCAACATTGTTTATTTCAGTCTATCAAAAAATCTTAATAAGATATTTGATAAAGTGAATTAATTAACATTTGGTAGTACTTGGATAAAAAAAGAAACTTGTTGATTACTGTATTGCCTAATCATATAACCAGTTATAACGGAAACCTTTTGTCGATATCTTCGACAAATAACGAAAGAATTTACATTTTACAAAATAAAATAACGTGTCCATAACTAACCAATGCCAAGAACACACGAATTCCCACCCAACTAGAACTAACCTGAAACCAGACCAACCATAATGAACCAAAATATAATCTAACCAGTTGAGCCCCCACTCACCCCCCTTAACCCCTAACTCTACCCCACCCCCCATATTGACTTTGGTAATTGTTTTGTGAGATAAATTAAAAAACGCAAAATTATATTAAAGAATGAAAATTAAAATTAAAATTTTGTTGATTATGAGCTAATATGGTATAGCAATACGTGCAGTTAAGGTGGAAGCAAAACAATCGATACAAGTCAGCAAATGCCAAATACTTTTGATTATTACTCATACCCATTTTCCCAATTAAAACGTTAATGAAAACACTAATACAACAATAATAATAGTTAATTAAAAAATTAAGTACTTCTTTGAAAAGTCAAGAGATTAACGCCAAGCAGATGCGACGGTGAGTGTTCGTCCCATCCAACCAAAGCAGATGCCGCCACAAAGTTCATTCACGGTGAAGCCCGGATTGCCACGTGTCCCAGAATTGAGTTTGGATCGAAGTGAGTCCGCAACGAGTTGACTCACGGGTCTCGATTGGAACCCGGCCATGCTCAGTCGGGCCCGCCACTTGCCGAACACCTCGCATCTGTCAACACGATCTCTGCCTTCGCACGCAACCGAGTTGCTCATCTTTCGACCCAATCCTTCCTCGATTCTGACTCGGCCCGAGTTCTCCCTCGAAACCGTCGCGTCCAGCGAGTCGAACAATGCACCGTAGTACTCACATGCCTCTTTAACACGCGCCACCAGTGGGGCGGTATTGGCGTTCATTTCCTGCTCCACCACCGTCACCACATTCGGGGACAATCCTTTAACGCGGCGGAGCAGCTCGTCACGCAAATTCTCCGTCGTCACACTCTCGTCCGGCAACTTGTACAATTTAAACGCAAAATTCACAGCCAAAGCCTCATCAGAATCCAAGGCAAGTTTCTCCCTTGTCAACTCACAAATATTTGAATTCATTATGCAGAAACTGAAGCAAACACCAATTTTACTGGCTAATACTTTCAGTCTATCTCCAACTAACTTCAGTTTCTCTTCGCCGCCGCTGATAAAATCCGTGAAGGTGGTGACCTTCAGAACTGCCGGTTTTTTTCCGCCATTTTTGGCTGCTAGAGCATGGAGTAAATGCTCGTACTGACCACCTTGCCCAATATCAAAATCCACAACATGAAGCTTGTTAAAAATCTCATCTGAAGTAGCTTCAAGGATGGCAAGATTTGCTGCCATGAATCCGAGCTTAAAACACGGCGAAACATCGAACAACATTTGTGCCGTGGCTATATGTTCCTTACTGTACAGCTCCGACACCGACGGCGGATGATCGGAGGGATTCACGCGTGACTTCAAAGCAGAGGTTAAATAGGCGGCAAGCCTCTGTTCAGAAGTGCCCGTTGCGTTGGCCACTTGACGGAGGCGCGTGAGAATTTCCAATGCAATTTCTGTCTTCCCGTCAGAGATAGCAACTGCCGCGTCGATCATGGACTGTTTCGGGCAAGGCAGAGGCGGAGAAGCTGAAGTGGAGGCACATGACGAGGAGGAAGAAGAAGTCGGAGAAGGCGAAATGGGCTTCTGGGTCGGGTTTATCAGATTCTGGATCGTGTCCGACCACTCGCTGTTGGTCACCACAGACACTGCTTCACCTTCATCTTCATCGCACAAGAGTTGTTTCTCCAGCTCCTGTAACCGATGATTCATCATCTTCTTTTCCGACTCTTGGGTCGAAAAGTAATCCTGACCGGAAACAATACCCGTATTTATACCTGATCCCGCTCCGTTCTGAACTAGATTCGGAAAGGAAGTACCCATAGGAACATTATTCATATTTTGTGGTCTGAGTTGCTGAAGAATTGGAACCCCATACCGCGGGTTTCTGTTTATTGCAGAAATCGAGGCAACTTCCGTTGAAATGGAAGAAACTGGAGATAAATCTACAAGAGATAAAGGAGATACCGGAGATGCATGCTGATAATTGGGTCTGGGCTTCACGTTCCGCATATTAAACCCCAACCCGTTTTGATTCTGTAACTGCTGCTGTTGAACAAGGTTTTGCTGTTGAAAATCTGCTAGAGATCGTTTTCCGATCAAATCCAGTCGCCGGGAAGGCATGATCTGAGAAGCCGGGTCGGACATAATTCCGGCGAGAGGGGACCTGTAAGAAACTTGCTGTTGTGGGTTAAGGTTGTTCTTGGTGGTCCTCCCGCCGCCGGCGAAGAAGTCGGAACCTCCGCCGGAGAACCCAGAAGACATTTTTACGTCGGAAAAATTGAATATTTCACTTACAACTTGTATACTTTCACCTAAAATATGTATGATTCTTCGAAAAATTCAGCATTTAGAACCGAAAAAGATTTTAGAGAGAGAAAGAGAGATGGAAGGAGAAGGGGGCCAGGTGGATGAAGAGATTTTCAATTTTAAGCTATTGGATTGAAATTCTTGTCATTATAAGAAAGGGCTGTAAGCTGTTGTTTAGTTTTAGAGAGAGAGAGACTAAATGAGAGTATATATATTCATTCACATACATATACATATAGAGAGAGATAGAGAGAGGCGGGGTTGAGTGGTGTGGGGGGATAAGGGGGTGGGGGCAAAGATATGAATTTTCCAACTGGCTATGAAATCCACCGGTTTTGTGGTTTTTGTGTGTGTTTTATTAATTGGAAATTGTTTCTTTTACGACAATGCTGTACGTGTGTCTCCATTTCTGACCGCGTGATGAGTTGAATCTTGGTCTTTTCAAAAGTTCAAGGTTAAATTGACGGTAGGATTTGAGTGATTTTTTGACCATGGGGACACGATATTCACGCGCGGTGCCATCACGTGAATTCACACACAACACTTGCATTTAGAAGAATCTTGTAATGATGTAAAGGTGGCTAAAGTGTTGCAACTGACCAAGTTCTCAACTAATGATGCCCACATATCAAATTCTATATTTTCCAATCATAGGACCAAATTTTTTTTAATTATTTTTATTAAAATATAAAATTATTTACATACATATATATAAGTTGGTTGTCAAAAGGTAAGAAAGTTAACTAATGAAAGTTTCCTGTCGTGGCTGAATGTGCGGTTTTGGGACAAAAATTCATTTATCATCGGCTAGTTGTTGATTAGATATCACGTTACAAGTAATACAAGATTATAGTGAAAAAAAAAGTAAAATTTGGCAGTTGTTCAAATAATATTATGATATTATTCTATTTATTTGTCAATGTACTTGTAATTACTGTAATATGTCTTTTATATTCCAATTAATCGAGTACATCATATCCACGTGTATGTTGTTTTTCAAATATAAACGACAAAATTTAAAATGGAAACGCTTGAAAATTAATTCCCATATTGAACTCATAGATTAATGCAATGAAATAGATATCACATTTATATAAATTTGTCCCACTACAAATTGTAAGTTTATCATGAAAAAAAGAGTAAAATTTGTCACTTGTTTAGATAAAAGTCATGAAATTATTACATTTACAAGTAAAGATACTCGTGACTTGTGAGTAGTGTGATGTGCTCATTCTCATGAGCTTACATCTACAATGAATTTCAAAAATATTAGAATTTAGAATATCTTTAATGCAATCGTAGATTGTACTAAAAAATGTGACATGCATCATCCCAAGCTACTTACATAGCAGAGAAAAAAGTGAATAATGTCTAACACACTGTCCTAATATGGACGGTGTGAGGTGTGCTAGATATTTTCCATTTTTTTTAATAATTTATCTTTTTTGGAATATGGTTAATCATCATTTATTTAATTTTTTATAATTTATCTATCACTCTCTCTTATACATTTGTGGAACACAATTTATTTAATCCACATCTCCATTAGAAACGTACTTCTCTCGGTCTCTATTTTATTTGCCACATGTACAATCATCCACATCGTTACATTGGAGATTCTCCTAGTGTTGCATTCACTAGGAAATTAGGTGCTAGTTTTGGAGTTCTAATTCAATTAATCTTATTGAACAATTATTTTGTACTGTATTACAAATTTTTTGTGGAAATAAATTTAACTAGAAGACGTTGAATGTTTCAATTTTATTGATAATTAGAAATATGCAACATGCACAGCCTTACAATAGGGTATCATAAGATTTATTCATAATTCTACTTTCAAAATAGGGTTTCTTTGAAAGAGAAAAAAAAAATCTAGAATTGTAAACTATATCTTTATAATATGGGGTGGGTATAAGAAAAAAACATTACTTAATTTTGTTGAAATTAGAAGAATAAAAAAAAAACTTTATTGTCAAAAAATCTAAGAAAATATCATAATTTAGCCGAGCAGAAACAAGAATGTCGTCCTAATAACTGTAATAAAATTCACAGTGCCCCGTCCTAAACAAATAAGAGGTGAGGGCGATAAATCACACATAAATTGTTGAGTAACATGACAAAAGTAACAATAGAATTCATATTCATTGTTCAAAAAAAAATCTAACTATACATTCAATAGAGACTTTTTAGTTTTATAATTGAATATAAAATTCATATCAATATTTATATAAACTCATTATACACCTAAATGACTTAACCTAATTGAATGGAACGTATTTAGTTCTTGTATAATAATTTTTTTACAGAAATTAAATTTTAACCAGTTCAATCTAATTCTCAACACAGTCTTGATTATGTTTTTTTCATTATCGACGTGTTTAATACGGTGATATGTATATAATTAATTGTGCACGGTATATGTCTATATACACATGCATGCCGGTATATACCAGTATAGAACAAAATATGGTATATAGTATTTGTCAAAAGGGTCATAGAATAGGGGGGAGAGGGGGGAAGAATCAGCGCGTGAGTTGCAACTGCTTCCATAATTATTGGACTTGACTATAAAATTTTCGAAGGTATAATTCAGTTCAAATTTTAAACAGCATTTCGATCTCATTATCATAGACTCTGACTCTCTCACAAAATCCCCATTGATGGATTAAATAGTATTAAATATTAATAAATAACAAATAAATTAAGAAATTATTAATTGTGCTTTTCATTTTGATCTAATACTCTATATATGTATTGTTCAATAATCACGCTTCATTCGAGTAGACAATATTGTACATAAATTGTTGTTTACATGTAAACAAATAAGAACATGTGCATGTTTGGTAGGACAAATTAAGTGTCGATTTAATTTTGTTAAAAATTAGATTTTTTGTAAATTTTGATTAAAACTGTTGAAATGTATGGTTGAAAAGTTAATAAAAATTGTGAATCTCGTCAAATATGTGGTTAAAATTAATTATTAACTTTAATTTCAACTTTTAACAAAATTTTAAATAAAATCAAACAAAGTCCTTAATCTTATTACATTCATCTCAAAAAAATAGAAATACTTTTTGTATTTGTCTCAAATTATATGCTCTTTTATTTGTTGCTAGAATAGTTAATTTCTTAGTTTTCTAATATATTCCTATTTAATTTAATGTACTTTGTTATCAACAAATATAAAATATTATTATTTAATGTAAGAGTATATTAAAAAAATTGTAAGTGAAATTTATAATTTTAACTATATTATTTATATTTTTTCAATATTTGTAAAAATAAAAATAAATTTATCGTGTGGGACGAAGAGAATATTACAATGTGACCATAATGCTTCTATGGAGTCCACCGCATACAGAAACATCAACTCTTTATACATAGACGAATAAGAGAGCAAACTTTCATACTTATAAACTCATTGCAGTGTAACTGTTCCAACTCGGTCACCAATTTGTTCGACTCTGCATCCGTTCTCCTGTTGACTTTGGGTGAGATTGACTGCCACGAGTCAGTGGTCTGACCGGTACGTGTCCAGATTAGAGAAAATTTGGAAACTAAAAGGTCGCTATGCTGGCAATGCCCTGAACCATTAAAATATTTACATATTGAAGCGAAATATTGTATTTGCTTTTAGATTAATTAAGGCTAATTTTGTATTCAATTGTTAGAATTTCCTCTAATAGTGATGGGATTGATTTCAAATACATGGGTTAATTTTAAGAATATAAATTTCTAATCAATTTATTAGTTTCTTCCAATGTTATTTAGTACTAATTCGTCTAAAAATTTATCTCAACTTTTAATGATGTACTGGACAAAAAAATTCACCTCCTCACAATCCACTTATCATGGAGTATTAATCAAGTGAAGTTGTTCGAATTGAATTGAGTCAATTTTGGTCCAATTTTAATGGGGTTGGGTTGTCCCGATCCTAGACTACCTAATCCTTTTTCACATTGCAGAATCACAAGGACCAACTACCTCAATTGTGTGGTTGCTCGGATATGGCCACATATATTCCGATTTGAATGCTCCCTTCACCAATTGGATTTATGTAATCATCTCATTATTTTTTTTATCTTTTTTTTTTTTTGACAAACACAGTCCGATAGTTCGGAATTCCTAGAAGAGTATTGAATTGGAATTTTAGTTAATAGGAGCACAATAAATGTTAATCTAAATAGTGGGAGAATTCAAATTTATTTAAATGAACAACGTATATTGGTGTTTAAAATAGGTCAAATTTTAATTATACATGTGATAGGAAGAATTATTAAGAAATTTCTGGCCTGAGTTGAATTGTACAGTAAATACTAATTAAATATCTCACTATAATAACATTTCTATGATTGGGAATCTTTTTAAGTAATTGAGTTGAATTCAAGCCATTTTATACGTGTCAAAACTTAACACATTAATGTCAGATTTTTAGTTTATCTGCAAATTTTTGAGCCTATTTCATAATTGATTTTTTTTTTTTTTTTTTTGGAGAAGCCATTATCTTTTGTATATATCGCTTTATTTGTATGTTTCGATTGCTTGGAAAAATTGCAATATCCAGAACTATTGAAGGAGTTCGACTGCTAGAGCCTAGAAGTAGGGAGGCGTAACTTATTTTGTACTTCAATTTTATTTGTAGTTCCATGAGAACTCTGATATAATTTCAATGGAAAGTATATATCTAAGTTGTCTATAGTAGATGACACCCTCATGTTTACTAGGTTTAGAGCATTTTCAATGCAATCATGAATTATTAAAAAAAAAATATTTGTCACATAAAAAATTTTTCTACAATATAAATTATCAATGACTCTGTCAAGCAAATGTAGTAGACAACAAAAAAAAAACAATGTCTAATGCCTTTTCAAATTTAGAAGTTCCGTTAAACATGTTGAGTGTATGTTAGATAAAGTTTTTTTAAATTATAAATAATGGATGATATGGAATGTGTAGATAAAAATTAGGTAAAAATTATGGATCCTACAAAATATATGAATAAAAATGATGATTGTCCAGCTTATAAGTGCTTGTGCTTACTAACAAACACGCTCTGAGCAAAATTCAATTTTCATATGTAGATTTAAATTTTTATGCATATGTAAATGTAATTTTATTTTTATTTTAATAAAATAAAATATACATAGATAGTAATTCATAGAATGCATATGTGACCAAATTTGAAATTGAATGTTTATTTCTAAGTCTCTTAGAAAATGTGAGTTATTTCTAAGTCAATTTTTACGTGTGTACACAAATGTTATGCAACTAGGTGTTGTACTATATTTTGTTTGTAGTTTGCTCGAGTGTTCTTTTATATGACATTAAACATCTTCTTAGAACATCTCCAAGAGACATTATTTATAAAGATTATCTTTTACATTTTAGAAAGTAAAATTTTTTAAATGCTCTAACAGTCTCTTTAATTTTAACACTTCATTTTACTTCTTCCAATAAGTATTTATTATTTTCTTTTATTTTATTTTGACATGCTTCTCTCTTAATTATATTATATAATTTTTTTCTATTTTATTTTGTATATATAATTTGAGAAATTTACAATTTTCATCCCTAATATTTGTCAAATGTAACAAATCTATCATTAACATTTTTAGCATAAACCACCTCCAACCTTTCAATTATGTAGTGAAACTCGTAATTTCCTCTATTTTAGTCATTAAATGACGGAATTTGTTCTCCTCTTTAAATAAACTAAAATAAAATAAAGCAATAAAACAACAAAAAATAAGAAAAATTACGAAGGAAGACCATTAACTTTTCAAAAAAAAAAAAAATCACTTCAACAGTTAAATACAAATTAACACGCACCAAAAAAAAATCTTCATCTTCCTCATCCTCCCCCCAAACCCCAACCTGTCCCACTACATTTTTGTCCACTGCCACCGCCACCATTACGTGCCAATCTTCCACTGCTGATCTCCACAAAACCCTAAACACCCACCCAGTAATTATGGATCATTGTGTCTCTAAAAATATCTAAGATTACATAATAACTCTCCTTGTTTGAACAATTTTTTGCTCATTCATAATATCTCTTGATATGGATGTAAAATGTGTACACAAAAGATGTGACATTTGACAAGGCAGTATACCTTGTTGTATGAGTAATTTGATGCAATATGTTTTGCTTCATTGTCTGTGGCAATTATATACATATATCTATACATATGTTGTGCTCTATCTACAAAGATATTTGTAGAAGGTTGAGCGATCATCGTAGATGATAATGATAGAATCATCAGAAAAGTATCTTCCATGACAAGATATTCTTTTCAGATGGTGTTCGCGGTTTTGGTGGAGCTCGGTTGTAGGAGATGGGCAGGTGATGGCGGTGACGAACAGAAATGTGGTGGTGATGGTTGGTTTTTGGGTTTGGGTTTGGGTTTGGAGGAAGAGGAAAAAGATGAAGAAATCTAAATTCATTTTGTGTGTGTGTGTGTGTGTGTGTGTAGCTTAATCAGACTCTTACTTTGACTGATGTGCGAGATGTTATTTTCAGTATTGATCCAGACAATGTTGCGGGAGCTAGATGGGTTTTCATCTCACTTTTTTCAGGTATGTTGGGACATAGTATCAGAGGATGTGTTTCAGACAGTCTTGGACTTCTTTCTTGGAAAACACATACCTAGAGATTTTGCAACTACTTCGATTGTCTTGCTTCTAAAGCGGGACAATGCTTGTAGGTTGTCAGAGTTTCGTCCTATCAGCTTATGTACAGTGTTTAGTAAGTTGATTGTGAAGATGATGAATTTGCGACTGAGTACTTTACTACCTCAGATCATCTCAGCACCTCAGAGCGAATTCATCTCGGGACAGCTCATTGAAGATAATGTTCTCCTTGCATTGATACGAAAGTGCGATGGGGTAATGTTATCCCCAAGCTTGATATGGCTAAGGCATATGACCGCATGGATTGGGGCTTCTTGATAACTATATTTTATAGGGTTTGGGTTCGATACTCTTTGGATTGATCGGATATGGAGATGTATTTCAAAGTGTCGATTCTCGGACCTACTTAATGGCAAGCCATGTGGTTTTTTCTCATAATCTCGGGGGTTCAGACAAAGTGATCACATATCTCTATCACTGTTTATTGTTGCTGCAGATTATTTTTCACGACTACTCACTCAGCAATATCAGCATATTCTTTCGATGGCAAACATATATGGGAGTGATGCTCTTATCTCTCATTTGTCCTTTGCAGATGATATGATTATTTTCATCAATGGCTATAAACAATCTATCTGACAAGTTTTACATTGTATTGAACACTATGAGGGGGCTTCTAGACAGATGATGAAAAGAGATAAAAGCGGAATTATCTTACCTAGAAGATTTTCTACTAGTCAGATACACAGGCTGAAGCATCTAACAAGATTTCGTCATCAGCAGCAGTCCTTCACTTATCTTGGTGTTATTTTATTTAAAGGTGCCAGGAAGATCTTCTTGTATAATGACTTGGTCCAGAAAGTCTGGAGTAGGATTTTTGGCTGGGCATCAAGACTCCTATCATTTGGAGGACGAATTACTTTGATACGATCAGTGCTATCATCCATACCTCTCTATCTCCTTCAGATTAAAGCCTCATAAAGCTATCTTGAAGAAGTTAGAGGGCATATTTACTAGGTTTCTTTGGGACTTCAGAGACCATGTACACATATTACATTGGAGAAGATGGAATGATCTTTGTATTCCTACTGATGATGGTGAACTGGGTTCTATGAGACTACAATATCTTGTTGATACATTTTCCATAAAGCTCTGGTGGTTATTTAGATCTCAACGATCATTATGGGCTCATTTTTTACTGAGTAAGTATAGTTAGGATTGGCGTGGGCAGATATTTTTTAGCATAACTGCTGGATGGGCGAGTCTACATTACCTAATCAGCACCCACACTTGCCACATTATTCTATCCAAGTTAGAAACTTATTTGATGATATTTCAGCTAGTACCATATATTATTGTTGAGCAGATAGAGAACATCTCTATCACTGTTGAGGTGCACGATCAGATTATGTGGAATGATACTTTAGATGGTAGATTTGTTATCAAGTCTGCATGGCAGCTAGTTCGCATGGGAAAATACTATTCAGGCTGTATACAACATGATTTAGAGTTCTATTATCTCGACGATTGTCTCTTTCTTCTGCTGGAGACTATGGCATGGTCTTATCCCAGTTGATGTTGTGATTCGAGGCGACTTGGAAGTCATATAGCTTCTCATTGTCAATGTTGCTCGACTATTGAGACTATTTAGTATTTATTTATTGAAGTTGTATTGCTGACTAGGTTTGGCGCCATTTTCCTGACATTTTTCATATAACCCTTTCGACCGATTGAGGGCTTTTAGTATTCCTTTCATTCTTGGTGTTTCTCGGATCAGTTTGTCAGGCATGGTCATATTCACTTGATCATTCCTTGATTCTCTGGTTTATTTAGACTGCGAGGAATGATGCGAAGTACCAAGACATCTCTATGGAGCCAAGACGGATCATCTGGAAAGTATACCATACTATCTCCATACTACATATAAACCATTTATTTCGGGTTATTCATTGGCGAGATGATATGGATATTGTTCCTTTTTTGTATCTCTTTTACTACTACATCCATTCCTACCTCTGTTTGGTTTATTGGCGTACTCCACCAGTGGAATCTTACAAGATCAATACTCATGAATGCGTCAAATATGGATTTGTGAGTAGAGAGGAAAATTATTGGAGATTCATCGGTCAGTGTGTTCCCGCCTTCTTCTCTTTAAATGGCAAGTGCCCTTATTATAGAAGTCGAGCTCAAGGCTACTCTTGACGGTATCATTCTTGCTCAGAGGATTGTTATATCAGATTTATGGATTCAATCCGACTCTACTTTGGTCATTCACTATATCACCAGAGGTGGAGGACCATGGTTTATTCATGCCACTCTTCGCCACATCAGATATCTCCTTGCATTTGACTGTGATACTATTTCTCATATTTATAGTGAAGACAACCAGGTGGCTGAATTACTTACTTCATAGAGTTGGGATCGTTGTTGCTATTTCGAGTACAACGTATAGGACTTACTGCAATGTTACTGCAGCTTAGTTCAGATTGATAGACACGAAATTTCTACACTTATGGGTCTATAGAATTCTTTATGACTATTTGTTTAGGAAGTAGTACATCATTATTTATTGCTTTATTATTTATTCATTTGTTTGTTTGCTTTAACTTTTATGATTAGATGTCAGGTTTTATGCCTCTTCCATGTATTTTTTATGAATTATTTATATATAGTTGAGATATTTGAATCCCTCCCCACCATTTTTTGGTGGAGGCCTGACAACCACACTAGGGATGTGTTTGTGTGTTGGAAAAAAAATGAGATTTATTTTTTATTTTTGGAAAAGTTATAGGTCTCACTTTGCAATTTTATCTTATTACCTTTTTTTTTTTTGTTTATTTAAAGATGATGGTAAATCCGTTATTTAATGACAAAATGGTGGGGATGACATGTTTTGCTAAATATTGAAAGACCGGAGATGAATAATGCTAAAAAAAAAATTTAGTAGTAGATTTGTTACATTTGACAAATTTTTGAGACGAAAGTACAAATTTCTCTTATAATTTATATCTATACATTTTATTATATTGTTTAAAATAGTACAATGTTAGGTGCGAACTTTTATATTTTATTATTTACTACTCAGTGTACTAAACTTAAACCATCTTTTATTTTCTCGATTTACATCACTTATTTTGAACTACAAAGAAGATGTAAAATTAATTAAACATTTATAGCATTTTCATGAGACTCTTTATTTATAAAAAATATCTTTTGTATATCTGAGAGCATTTATAAATTTAGAGGGTACATTTTTTTAAGCACTCAAACAACCTCTCTAGAACATCTCTAAGAGGCTCTTTAAACGTAAAATGCTCTCTATAATTAAATGTATTAAAGAATTTCAATTTTCAATACATCATATAATGATTGAATAAAATAGTGTATACAAAATAAAATAGAGAAAAATCATATATTAATTAGGAGGGAAACATGTTAAAAAAAAATAAATGAAAAAATAATAAATATTTATTGAGAGAAGTAAAATAAATTGTTAAAGATAAAGAAATTGTTGGAGCACTCAAAAATTTTACTCTCTAAGAAGCTCTTTAAACACAATATGCTCTTTATTTTAAAAGATTAACCTTTGAAATCATATTCAAATAGACTCTCCAAATTAATCCATATATTGATTGAACTAAATAATATATGCAAAATAAAATAGAGAATGAAATAAAATTATTTAATAATTAGGAGGAAACATGTCAAACCAAAAGCTGAAAATAATAATAAATACTTATTGAAATAAGTAAAATGAAGTGTTAAATATAAAAAGAATTACGGTAGTACTTCTAATTTTGTATTCCCCAAATTCATAGACGTTCTCTGCCAAAGATGATATTTATAAATAAATAGTCTCTTGAAAATACTCTCTAAAATGTCGAATTTGCTCTTTATGAATAGAGTCTCTTGGAGATGTTCTTATCTTTAACAATTTATTTTACTTATCTTAATAAGTATTTATTTATTATTTACTTTTTAAACATGCTTCCCTCATAATGTTTTTCTTCAATTTTCTCTATTTTATTTTGTATACACTATTTAATTCAATCATTATATAGATCATTGAAAATTGGAAAACTTTCAATACATTTTATTATAGAAAGACTCATTCTCTATTTGAAAAAGTTATTCATTCCATCCTATTTATATAAAATTTTTCTTTTATTTATATCATGTCCCAAATATATTATAACTACTTTTTTTGAATTGTTGAAGGTGTGTTTAATTTTTTCATTTCCTAATATACCCATATTAAATATATTTTATTATCAACACAAATAAATTTGTACTCTTTCAAATGTAGTGGAAATTAATAGTACTTAAATAAGAATATACTAAGAAAATTCTTTGCAAAATTTTCTTTTTCAATAACATTAATTAAAATATTTTAATATGTGTGAAATATGAAATCAACTTATATAAATGAGACGGGAAAAGTAATTTAGAAAGTTTCTTAGAACATAATTTTAGGGCCGGATTCTTTAAAATAAAAATATTTTATATTTAAAGAGCCTATTAAAAATGCCATTATGAAAATAGAAAATATAAATGAAGTGTTAAAGAAGGTGGACGCTTTGAATTCATTCTAACACAACACGATGTGGTTTCGGCCATAAAAATGCAACTGTCTTTCTAGTTTTTGTCTCCTCAATAAATATTTGACTGAACTGCAAAAGGTTTCCCAACTTTAATCACCACCCATATCGAGACACCATCACTTTTTTTTACTTTATCAGTGTCCTATTATTTTATTGTTTTTCCTTCCGTGGTCTTGGGTACGTCTATTTTGTTTGAGTTTTTATGAAAATTAGACTGAACTCGTTGATTATATGTGAAAGCACTATTTTAAAAAGTTCATCTAAACTACTTTCACACATGCATACGCCCACGCCTCACATTTTGCCTCTGCTTAGTTTTTGTTTTCCCTCGCCTAGGCTTCGCATATGTTCGAAAAAATCTGAAACTCGACCGTAACACTTAATCATTCTTTATGTTTTTTAAAATATTGTGTGAAAGTATAAAATTGGATTTAGAGGTTAAAATTAGAATATTTTAAGTACATATAATTCAATTTGATTTCAATAAGAATCAAATTGAAACTATTTATTGATTTTGACATTTAATTTGAAATGTTTTAATATTCTATGTATATCGAGTTTTGTCATTCTTTACTCTAATTAATCTTCTGTATGTGTAAGTCGATAAAAAAGAATAAGAAAAACAGAGAGACGGAAATAAAGTTAATGCATTGCTTTATTTATATAACAAAGATAAAGTCAAAGAAAATCTTTTCTTTTTCACGTCTTTAGTCTTTCTTTATCAATACTTCAACGTTGTTATCTTTTATTAAAAATAGACTTTTTCATTTAAAACTAGTCTTCTCGTTCTATCATTGCGCAAGAAATACTCAATGTTGTTCTCTAATCAATTTGGTCCCCTACAATCGCTTTTCGTTATTACTAAAACAAATTCTAGTTTATCTTCTCATTTTATCATTAAGTAAAATAAATGCTTAAAATTTGTTCACTAATTAATTTGGTCCCCTACAACCTCTTTTATTTAATACGATATTAACTGATTCTTTCATCTACATCTAATAATTCGTAATTAATGTTTAATGAAAGCAACATAAAGCAATTAATTCCTGAAAGATAAATAAAAATGAACAAAGGGGACTAAGTTTGATTATGATGTTGTGCAATGTGCAAAAGAAAAGGGGTGGATCTACAAATATCAAAAAGAGGGATTTTTGTAATTTTTTAGGAAATTAATGTTAAAAGTTTAAACAATTTAGATTTATTTAGTGCACTAACCCGACAATTAATAGACACAATTAAGAATGAAATATAGTTGTCATTAGTCATTTGATAAATAATATACAACATTCATGTTTCTAGTTTTGAAAAATTCTTTTATGTTCGTAGTCAACTCCATTTGTTAGACCAATTTTCATTGTGTGACTTCCTTATTATAATCATTCTTGACCCGAAACCCTTCAAATTTTATGACCATCGAGTGGATTACCTTTTCTTTTTGGATAAAGTTAAAAAAAGAATAGAATTGTGTAATTAAAAGGAGACCTTTGAACTTTTCAAAAATAAAGAGGAGGCTTTTATTTTGACAAAAATAGTATTAACACGTCCAATGAAGTCTAATACAACGTATTAAACACACTTTTTTTAAATATATTTGATATGCACAATTAAACACATCTTTTCTTTAATCGTGTCATATTAAATCAGCCCAAATCACTCGTATTTTCGTAACTTATAATAAATAACAGTATCTTGTACTAAAATTTATATCGACAAAATTAGTATTATCATGTTCAATGAAGTCTAATACAATGTACTAAACACTCTCTTTTATAATATATTTGATATATATAATTAGACACATTTTTTCTCTAATCGTGTCATATCTTAATCAATCCAAGTCACTCCTATTTTTGTAACTTATAGGAAATAACAGTATCTTGCATATACTAAAATTTATCTCGACAAAATTACACGAACTTGTTGTGAAAAATGTAGAAAATTCCAAACAACCTTGTTGCTTACTTTTCCCAGAATGGAATCCAAACTTCTCAAATCCACACCTATAAATAATAGAGAAAAGGAACCACTTAAATCCCTTGCCTAACTAAGTGATTTCACACCATACATTCATTGTAATTTCCACTAAAAGTCATTTTAAAACTCCATATTTACCTAATCCTTCCTATTTTGTAATTACAAATTCTCCTGTCTTAATCCAATTAGCTGTGATTTGCATCCACATTGCTTTTCACCCTACCTAAATTGTAACTAACCACTCATGATTCAAGGTTAATCTTGTTAATTAATTTTATTAAACATTGTAAATTATGAAGTTAATAATACACGGCAATGAGATCTTTTTTTTTTTTTTAATTTGGGATAATTGTACATTCGGTCCCTAACCTTTCAAAATCATTGAGAATATACCCATGACTTAAAAAAATAGCACCACACATCCCCAACGTATGAAGAAATAGGCATCGTATGTCCCTCTTAACAATTTCCATCCATTTTCTCCGTTAAACCTCAGAATTGGACTCCACGTGCTTTCTCTTTTCAAAAAACGTGACTACACATATTCACCGTTGCTATTGTTATCCGTTCCAACCATACCAAACTCAAACAAGCCATAATTTGAAGACCTCCACAACTCACCACTGAGTTCGGATGAGTCAGAGTCCACTCGACCCAACCCGGCCTTCCCTTCACTCAAAGCTCCCGCGGGAGACGACGCTGACGGAGGAAGCCCAAGCTCGTCATTAGAAGCCTCCATCAAATACCCCAGATTCGGCTGAGACTCTTTAGAAGCCGACTTCAAATCCACCACGTCCATATTGGAAGAAGGCGAACCCATAATTTACTCCTCGAAACTCTTCATGAAAGAGTCAAGATCCTGATTCGTTGTGCAAAACTCCGATTCATCACCCAAACTATCCAATAAATCTTCCCTCAGCCTCTTAACCTCCGACAAGTCAATCAATGAGTCAGGCTCCTCTGACACATCTCATCCTCTCCTTTTAATCTTCATTTCTTCCATCAGAATATACTTATAACACGAAATTCAGACTATATTCACAAACAAATAGTAGAGGAATTTTGAAGACTGGCCAGCATCAAAAGTAAAACATGGGCACCTTTGGATATCCTGAAGCTGATTTTTGACTTTCACCTTTTGCAAACCTCCTTCCATCAAACACTGGAGATGTAAACTGCGAACATATGTCTAGTGAAAATAGACCATAAATGGTGAAAATGACACCTTCTTTGGTAAAGGCTTTAAAGAAAACATGATGGAGCTTCAACAGAACTAGTATCAACAATCTGAAGGGCTAACAGAATCACGTGAGGATCTTTCTTTGTAAAAACTCCAGCCAAAAAGCTGTTATGAAATACACAAACAATTGCAAGCTTTTAGATAAACAAATTCAAAGCATGAATTGAAAATTTTCAGTTGCGAAAATGTGGTGGAGGAATAAAAAAATAGCAATGAGAGTGATAAATTGAAAAATTCAGAGAATAATTTCTCCAACCGCTTAATTTGGAGAGAGAAAGCACGTGAATTCCAATTTTGAGGTTTAACGAAAAAAAATGGATGGAAACTGTTAAGAGGGATCTACGATGCCTATTTATTCAAACGTTGGGGATGTGTAGTGCTATTTTTTTAGGTTATGAACATATCTCCAACATTTTTTAAATATTGGAGACCTATTATGCAATTATCCATTTTTTTTTTTTTTTTTGAATTGTCCTAGAAGTTGGCGTGTAAAGCAAAACAAAGAAAAATTCAAATCCGCGTACATCAAATGAAATAAGTAAACTTTAAAGTTGAAGATAAAATCTAATATTTAAATATATAATCTCTCTTACCATGAAATTTTTACATGTTTTAATATTAAATATTATCATTATCTATTTACGAAATTGGTGAATGTATGAAAAATTATATATTACATAATACACATTATCATGATTTTTTTTTTGACACATTTTGTGTCAAATTTTTTCCAAATCGACACTAGTCCAAAATGTCATTTGATAAAGACTCGAAAAAAAATTATATTGAAATATAATCAATTTTTAATTCTCTAAAACTAATTACATTCTTATATTCTACTTAACTTAGATGCTGTTTTTCACTTATAAGTAAATAATGAAGTTTAGAAATATACTTCAAATAAACTTAAAAAATGACATAATCCTATGGGAGAGATAAAAAAGAAAAAAGAAAAAGAGGAATTTTTCGGATAAAATAATAAATATGACACATGTGGCTTGAGAAAAATTAAGAGACAAAGTTAAAATGAAATATGACATAAATGATCACTCAATATCATTTAAGTGGTGATAAGCGTCGGTGGTGGAGTCAGACATTTTAAGTTGGAGGGTTCTTATGAGATGGGATGGGGGAATGCCCTCACGGGGGTTCTGCTCCCGATTTTTTTTTTCTCAAGCCACAATTAATGAGTGCATTTTTATAAGTCATAATCTTTAAAAAAACTTACAAGAAGTTATTACACTTAAATATTCAATTTAAAACTAGTCAAATTCTTCTTATTCACATTGTCTTCTATAAAATTATTCTCTAAAATAGGAATATCCGGTTCACAAATAAAATAAAATATTAATCAAGCTCAAAAGAAAAAAGAAAAAAATCGAACAACAAAAATTGTTTCCCAACTCAGCAATAAAAATTGTAAGAATCAAATGAGTAACAACGAGACCCAAAAATTTTTTTGGAGTGATAATGTTGTGAATCCTAACAATGATTTCAAAATCAGTGGAGAGATGTTGAGTGATCAAGAAGATTTGGGATCAGCAAATTCAAACCAAAAGTTAGTTCAACAAGATGAGAATATCTTGCATGAACTAACAACACAATCAGATTAGTTTGACATTAAAAAATATGCATCAGATCAAATTCAAGTCCAGGTGCATTGATTGAATCAGTTAAGCATAAGAGTTTTTATAGAAATAAAAAAAAAAAAATTTGTTAGTTTATTAGCTAGCTTGATAGGTTTGTTATTTTGTTGGTTATCTTGATGTGGTTGTTAAATTTTTTTGTTTAAATAGGAATCAATGTGTAGTGAGAATTCAGGCCAACAATCATTATTCAATAAAAGAAATACATTTTTTTTATGGCTAGAGTTCTCTGAGTGATCAGTTCTCTGATTTTTTCATTTTTTACCTCTGTTTTGACTGTCACGTGTTTAGAATTGGGAAACTTCGAACAAATTTTTAGCACCACCTGGTCTAAAAATACAATCCGGACTTGATCTAGACTATTTTTTTTATTTTTCAAATTTGTGGAACCATGCCTATCAGGCAGTCCCTCCAATATTGCTAGCTAGCTAGTCTAATCTTGTGACCTCTTAGTTGCAAAAATACATCGAAAATACTATAACACATAGGTCGGATTTAGGTGGTCGTTTTAATTTTTTAGCATACCCAGTTTGATGGTTTATAATTCTTAAAATAGGATAGAAGCTTATTTATAGTTTTAAAAGGATATGTTTGTCATTTAAAAATTAGATGTTTTTTAATTTATTTAAGTAAAATCTCGTAAGATAAGATTATCTAGTGAAAAACAGTGTTTAAAATAAGCAAATTTTAATTAAACGTGTACTATAGAAACAAATTATTAAATATGTGGCTCTTGACTATTTAATAAATACATTTATATAGTTGGTAATCTTTTAATGTAATTGGGTTGATTTCAAGCCAGTTTCTCTGTTTCAAAACCTAACATAAATTGCTTTCATTAATTTGTTTTAATGGTCAAATTTTCATTTTATCTTAAATTTTTTGAAGGCATTTCGTATTACATAGAGCGGATTGCTTCGAATAGAAAAATGGTCGGAGAAGTTGTTACCTTTCATATATCTGTCTTCTATTGTTTTTTTTCCGAAACCTTCCGACTATTTAATAAAATTGTAACATCATTATTTTTGAGAGAGTTCAACTATTGAGATTAGGGAGAAAACGTTATATTCTCTACTTAAGTTATAATTATAGCTTCATGAGAATTTCCGCAAAATTTCAGTGAGAAGTGTAAAATACGTTACTTAAAATAGATGACACACAAATATTCATTTTCTAGTATGAAAAAAATGAGAGAAGATATATTGTCCGAATCTAGTGTCCGATTGCCAACACAGAGGGGGGTTGTGGGCCGAACAAAAAGGAAGCATGTATATGTGTCCGACTGCCGACACGTGGCAGTCGTGCACAAGATATGTTTTCCGTCTTTTCTCATGAAAAAATATGACTTCTAAATAAGATAAGTTTTCGTGTTGTAAAATATTTTATTGGTGATTTGTGACCTACTTGAGGAACGGTACTGTGATGTGTTTTTATTTCTTGGATTTACCTCATTTATTTCCAACAATAAAGATAAATATTAATGTGGATGCTATGAATTCATTCTAACATTGCAAAATGTGGTTTCGGGAATTAAAATTCAACGGTCTGTCTATGTCTCCTCAATGAATATTTGACAGAATAGTAAGTGCAAAAGGTTCCCAACTTTAATCACCACCCATATTGCGACACCATCACTTCTTTTTAACTTTTTCAGTGTCCTTTGATTTTATTGTTTCTCTTTTAGTGGTGGATAGGTCTATTTTGTCAAGTTTTTGCGAGAATCAGACTCAACTCGTTAGAGATAATATCGGATATTTAGAGGACAAAATTAGAATATTTATAAGTATGTGAATAAAGGATGAACACGATCTAATTTTATTTGACTCTAATAAAAATCAAAGTTAATCGAGTATTAATGAGAATTGTATTCAATCAAATAGTTTCATATGCATTGATAGAGATTATATAACTTAATATAATAGTTAATTTAATTTTAAAATCAAATTAAATTTTGGTTTTATAACTAAGACTCGAGAATGTGACTAGAACCATTGACTTTTAGTTGTAAGATAAAATTCAATTAAATTTAACTAGAATCGAATCAAATTGAATATGTCGATTAGGTTGGATTTCGGAATTCAACTAAAATTTGAAAATGAAAAAATAAAATAAAATTAGAAAACAGATTAGTGAGAAGGTGGGTATTAGGTTTGTGACCTACTTAAACTGTCATTGTCTTGCTAATCATCTACTAGACGTCAAGAACAAGTATTCGGTGCAAATCGAGTATATGAACTTACTCACCTTTAATTATTTGATTCCACTAATTTTAAATTTTTGTGTTTCTATTGAAAGTGGTCTTTAATTTAAATTTAAACTATCTTAATTTTCAATACGCATCAAGTTTTCGTCATTCTTTAGAGTAGTTATATTTCTTGAAGTGAAGAACTACTCTTCATTTTTGACGTTTATTCCTTCTTTATCAATACTTAGATGTTTAGCTTTCATTTAATACAAACGTTTTTATTTAAAACTCATCTTCTGGTTTTGTCATTGAGGAGAAAAGCTAGATATTATTCTCTAATTAATTTGGTCCCCAACAATCCTTATCTTCATTACTAAAACAAATTCTAATTTATCTTCTTTTTTTATTATCAAGTAATAGAAAAGCTTAAAATCTGTTCATTAATGAATTTGGTCCCCTACAACCTCTTTTATTTATTACGATTAAACTGATTCTTTAATCTATTTCTAATAACTCGTAATTAATTTTATAAGAAAGCAACAAAAAACAATTATTATATCATAAAAAGAAAGCACATACAAATAAAAATGATCAAATGGGACTAAGTTTGATTATGATGTTATGCAGTGTGAAAAAAAAAAAAAGAGATGATGCTAAGAATATTAAAAAAGAGACCACGATGTAGGAACTTTTGCTATATTAGAGAATGTTAACGTTTATAATTTACACAATTTATTTATATTTATTAAGTTAAATTAAAAGGAAAATATAATTGGAGATTTAGGACATCAATTCCCTTTATGTATTATTTGATATGCAGAATTAAATAAGATAATTCACAAATTTAATTATGCACACTTTTTTCTGCAACACTATCATATTCTAATTAACTTATAACAATAATTGTTACCCATGTTCTCGTAACTTACAGTAAAATAAAGGTGTTTCGTAATTTATTTTGTGTCTAATCAGTCTAAAGTATTAACATGACAATAAAAATCAATCGAGTTCTCATAACTTATAATAAAATAACATTATTTCGTAATTAAATTTTACCTCAACAAAATTACACGTGCTCAATTTTTTTTTTTTTTTTTAAAAAAAAGGTACAATATTCCAAACAACCTAACAACCTTGTTCCTTACTTTCCCATAATGGAATCCAAACCTCTAATATCCACACCTATCAATAATAGAGCAAATGAACCTATAAAATCTCTTTACCTAACTAAAGTCATTTCAGACCATACATTTTCTTTTATAATTTCCACTAAAGGCCATTTTAAAACTCCATATTTACCTAATACTTCCAATGTTGTAATAACAAATACTCCTGTCTTACTTCAAATAAGATGTGATTTGCACCCACGTTGCTTTTCACTCTACCTAATTGTAACTAATCAATCTTCATCAAAGGTTAATCTTGTCAATTAATTTAATTAAACACGATTTATTATGTTAAGTACTAAATTATGAAAGCAATAATGTGGTATTGAGGCTCTTGAACTTTAACTGATTTTGTTTTAAATGACAGTTCTATGACAAAAAACATCAATAAATATAGAGAGTTGTGTTGTGGCAATGGTCAAATATTTGTCAAGAACTAAGCGATAGAGTTATAGAGATAAACCCAGATCTTGATAACCATTGTTACTAAACTTTGCGAGAATATTCAAAGGTCGACTTTAGATTCTTAAGTAGGTGGGCAAGGAAGAACACATGATAATGTCAACCACTACATAAGTTACTAGTGATTGAAGAAAGCGCTATAAATTATTACATGAATTTTCTTGTTTTCTTTATCTACTTGGAGTCACCTTTTTATATAGTATACGTTTCTTCAATTGTACGTCTTTCTTACAATTTCTTCAAATGTATGCCATGAATATAATAGCTTTAAATTAATAG
This sequence comes from Forsythia suspensa, assembly GCA_023638005.1. Lineage (NCBI taxonomy): Eukaryota > Viridiplantae > Streptophyta > Magnoliopsida > Lamiales > Oleaceae > Forsythia > Forsythia suspensa. Next base: position 52,027,993 of record CM042666.1, read on the forward strand.
GTATATATTTATTGCATTTTACGATGTTTGAGATTTTATCAGAGTAATTTGATTGAAAAAATGTGGGTCTAAAAATTACTCTCGTAACAGAAATTAGTTAAATTAAATGTACTACCGTCGTTTTAAATAAGGGGTTTTAAAATCTTAAATTCAAGAAATTGATTAGTCATATGGTTCAACATTAAATTTGAAAAAAGTCAACTTTAGTCCTTTGTTGTTCATTAAGAGGAGCTTCACGCGCACCTTAAACGCGTGGGTACGCGCTAAAAGCCAATAAACTCCATTTTTGCGTTAATTATAATATTTGTTAATTTCTTTTGGGTCAGAGTGTTGACTTGTAAAAGATGCTACCTGACTTTTCAACCTACGATGTGGATTCAATTTCTTTTACGTGTGTTTGATTGATAGAATTGTCAGCTGAAAATATGACTGAATTTTAAATTTGATTTTTCATTTAAGAAATAAAACATTTCATTACGGTCGAAATTTGAATAAGAACAAAATAGACACTTTTAGTACCAATGGAAAATAATCAGATTGAATTTCGTCAAAAACAAATTAAGGCGCGTTTGATCTTTATTGATCAAATATATTTTTTATCTATACATTTCATATTACTCACAATTTACTATCTATGCATTTTCTAGAACTTACAATTTATAAGCACTTAAAAACACGATCAATAAAGAACCTAGGGTCAAACCACTAATAAAAAGATTAAACAGATAAATAAAAATAAAACTTTGACATAAATCAGTCGATTTTGAGGTGAACTAGTCGGTTTTTGTTGTTATTCCAAAAAACCAAATTGGATGATTTTAACATATTCTAATTTCTGAGTTTTGGTCTATATTTTAATCGATTCTCCATTTTTTCAATTGAACTCATTGATGTGGTCTAGTTTTGGTAATTCTAAAAATATGTTTTTTTGTTTTATTTTAAATTATAATTAATATTGATCAAAACATAATTTTTTTCCATATATTTTTTTAGAATTCATAATTTTACTATCTACACATTCTATATGACTTAAAATTTATAAATACTTAAAAATAATTTTAGCACTACCAAACAATGCAAGTATAACAACTTTGGTCCACCCTAATTCAAACTTATTTGTTAATGAATTAAATATTACCTGCTAATTATAATAAAATTATAATCTTTTTTTATACCTTAAAACCTGGAAATGTCTCGCCTTTATATTTCCCATTGCACTTTTCGTTAATGATTTTGTTTGTTGTACATTTTCACTTACACTTGCTTATATAGTAAAAAAAATAAAAAAAATAATATTTTGATCAAATTTTTCAACCATAAATCCTACTGCCACATAAACAAGTGTAAGTAGGGGTGTAAGTGAGAATGTACAAATAGCAAAATCCTTTCGTTAATAGGTAGCACACCTGACCCTGACGCTTTGTAATTAAATTTTTTATTTTTGCTTATCAACTTTTTCATTCAATCCATTGCGTGGAATTATGCCAAACATGTTTAAATTCACTAAATATTTTGGAACAATTATAATTAACTGCATGAAGCCATAAAAAAATACTTATGTAATCGAACTCAAAATTTAATTTAGATAAAACAAGGTGGTACAAAACTCGTAACAATAAGTAAATGAGTTTAGAACAGCATCAAATATTTTGCCCGTGTTTAGAATGTCACAGCCGTGTTTAGAATGAGAAACACAAAAAATTTATTTTTGTTACGTGGATTAAACATCTAATTCCATGCTAGTAAAAATAATATAAAATAACAAATCAATTAAAGAATTAGAGTGATTCATCAACAAAATATGAATACTACATCTACTTGTCACTGCACTTAGGAGTGGGCGTGGGTCGGGTTGGGTTGATTCGACCCAACCCAACATGAACCGATTTAAAATCGATTTGGAGAAAGTCAAACCGGAAGAAAAAAAAAATCCGAAAAATGGTCCCGAAACCAACCCGTCAATTCGGGTCTTCGGTTTCGGCCCTGTTAAAGAACAAAAAATAATAATAATAATAAATTTTAAACCGACCCAACTGGGCCGAAAAACCGACGAGTTCAGGTCGGTTAGTCGATTTTTCGATTTTTTTGCCCAATCCTAACTGCACTACAAATTTTAATATAAAAAAATATTATATTTTGTAAGGGACTCGTGTTTCTCAAATTTCTCTCAACAACAAAAAAGTTCATCATAATATAGTAACATATTTTGAATAGGGCAGAAATATTATAATGACATAATACGCAAGTGAATTATCCACCACATTCTTATAAGAATTGAAGAAAAATGTAAACAATATAATTATGTTACACAAGTCTCTAAAAATGAATTGAAACCGTTCGATTGTGATTCCAAAACCAATAAACAAATTATCTATTTTTATGTTATTGTTTTTTAGTTTTTAAATAAATATAATTTTTTTTACTCTCAATTAAAAATAATTTTTGTTACTACCTCGACCCACGTACAAACCACGTCGGACTTAGGAGCCACATAACACACATGAGCAACGTTATCACGACAATCTTGACCTTTATTGAACCACAAGCGTGCTTCGACAACATCTCTTCGGAGAATGCAAAGCAAACACTATCGTTTGCAAGGAAGGGTTCACTAGAGTGGTGCTTACTATGTGGCAAACCTTCTGGCTAGTGAAGAAAAGGTGAACAAGAGCCTCGCCATCCCCCATAATCAAGGTGAATGACGAATCTACTACCATGCATGAAGAAATCTTTTAACTTCCTACACAACTAAAGGAAGGCTAGCGAAGTATAAATCACGTGTTGTCTTGTTTCTTGTTATAAATAAGAGAACAACAGAATATTATTTCTGTTACGTGGTAAAAGACCGTCTACGACGTAGGTCAAAAATGTTAAAAAGTGCAAAATAGGATCAAACAAGCATCGATTGTTGATAACAACCTCACTAATACTGGAGCAACACATGTCTAAATTAAAAGTTCCAAAATAACATTGGCCTTAGTTTTCCTATAAATACTTTATGTACTGTGAAGAAAAAAGATATGAAATTAAGTCCTAGCTAACTCTCTGTCCATTTTGTTTCCCATTCAAATTTGTTCTTATTTTTTGCCAATCGATTTAATGTTGGAGTGCAAATTGCTGTCAAAACACCCATGATTATTGTCTTTGCAAGCTAACATTACTTAAGTGTGCATGCGTTATGATATGTTAACGACTCAGTCTCACTAGGATGTTTTGGTCAACAATTTTTATTTTCCAAAACTAATATAACTTATTTTTAAACCTCACAACTTGAAGAAATCACCTGATGTCGACCAAAAATGCATAAATTGAGTCATGTTGAGCTTAACACAGCCTAATTTTGAGACGGCCAATTTGACCAAGTGTCGTCCGACTTATGTCTTTCAAATTATTTTGATTAAAATAAAGAGTACCGCTATCTATGATTATCAGTGATCATTACCAACTTTTGTGATACTGAATCTCTTAATTTATTGTCTTAATACAATTGTGATGCATTTTAATGTATTAAACAATAAATTAGGAGTATCATTGTTAGGAGAAAAGATTTGGACCCCGTCAGAAAGTTTCCAAGTGAAAAAATAATAATTTGAAACAACCCCACCCTCTCAAGCCATAAAAAAGCCACCCCTCCATTTAATTTTACACCCCCACCCAATTTATTTTCTTTTTTATAACCTATAACAATTTTTCATCATCAGATGTATATTTTTCTCTCCTCATCAGAATACATATTTTTCTTGAAATTTGGCCAACACAATCGCGTTATTTACTTTACCCAAATTTGGCCAACATCAAATATTTCCAATCACTTTTGTTCTCTACATTTATTTTACTGAATTTGTGTTCCACTTGTTGTTTTTCATATTCTTCAAAGGTTAGTAATAAATTATTAATTTATTTTTTATTTTCGATTATTTGTACAAATTTATTTTTTGTAATTTGTAAGTTAGTTGTAATATAGTTAATAGTTTTTTATATTTTTTTATTTACACATATAATTGATGTGGCACCAATGACCACTATAGAATAACTTGTCATACGTTACAAAATAGGTAAGTTAATGTTATATATTTCTTTACTTATTGTTTTATTAGTGTTTGGTCCATTTGTTTTATAATAGATAATAATTTGATTGTGAGTTTGGACAACACAAATCAACCACAATACTTGCAAAATTCGTCAGATCAACAATATCATGCGCTGGACCCACAGTACGCATATCATGCGTCGGACTCACAGTACGCACAGTACCCATATTATGTGCCAAACCCACAATACTCTTATCATGCTCCGGATTTATTACTCAAATATAAACTAATTAATTAGTCTCACTGTAATCTTAATAATAAAATTAACGTTAACTATATTATTTATTATATGATATAAATAATATATAATTTAATAAAAATTAATATATATTATATATTTTTTAAAAAAATATAATGAATATAATAATAAAAAATTTATTTTTAATTTAATAAATTTAATTATATTAATAATGTGGATATAAATTTGTTGGTAAATAAATAGGTTAAAGTATAAATAGGTTGAAGAAGGGGGTTTAAAGTATAAATAAATGAGGGGTTGGAGGATAAATAGGTTGAAGAAGGGGGTTTAAAGTATAAATGAGGTAATGGGGGATTGGGGGTCATTACATTTGTTTGCATAGGAAGGGTGGGTTTTTGCGCGTGGGGTGGGGGTGCCAGACGAGGAAACTTTCTGGACCCCGTGATCTTTTCTCTCGTTGTTAGTGCAACCTCTCCTAAATCCTATTATTCTAAAATAAAAGTTTGTTACAAAGCAAGGAGATTAAGGTCGTATTAACCGGCAGCAGCCGGTGACCAGTAATGCAGTTTGTCAAATAGAAGAATATTTTGCGGCGGCCGAAGGGACCCACTGGCACGGGCACCTTACATTTTGCATTTTTCATAACGTGTGTGTATATAATATGCGCCGTAAGTAGAGGATTTTCATCATGATTGTTTCAGCCGTAGATCCCAGCAATAGATTTGCCCAGTCAGTGTACGTGTCAAGTTATGATTTGATATCTTAAATTTAGGCTTTACTGCGCTCAGACAGCAGATGACATGTTGGGAGTACATAATTTTTGGGGTCAATAGCATGGGGCCCAAACTTTTGAACCTTGTGACAATAGGATCTCAAACTTTTTATTTTTAACCTCCAAATCTTTAATCTTTAAAAATGCACGAGCAAAGTCCATATATTAAAAAAATCATTAATTTGACCATTAAATTGTCAAAATTTACTTAAAATGATCAATTTACCTATTTCAAATTAAAACAAAAAGAATAGGAACAAAAAATTTACAACCAACCCCATCCAAAATTTCTTCTTCTCCGACCACCACCCACCATCGGAGCTCCGGCACTATGTTAAAGGTCCAACCGTGGCTCCCTACGACCAATAATCAAACGGCCTAACTCGTAGAAAATCAGCGCCGTCGCCCACCTTCACCTTAGCCTATAAATCGGGTTCTACCCAAATAGTCTACAGGGAGTCCAGTAAACTTGTCTTCTCGCTCGATCCGAAATCACCGCTTGGTAGAGTACTTGGTTTATATCAATATTGCTAGCAATGGCGGTCTCATTTTTCGCACTTGCAATTTACTTTTTGTTCAAGTTGGACTCGATTACACATCTACTCTTATATTTTTTCATATATATATATATATATATATATATATATATATATATATATAGAGAGAGAGAGAGAGAGAGAGAGAGAGAGATTAATGCGTATATATAGATGGTGGTTGTGGGTGATAGTCGGAGATGAATAAGTTTTATGATGGGAGATGGTGGTGGTGGGTGGTGGTCGGAGAAGAATAAGTTTTAGGATAAGTGGTTGGTTAGAGAATAAGAAGTGGAGGAATAGGATTGGTTGTAATTTTTGATTTTTTTTTTCTATTTTTTTTTTGTTTTAATTTGAAAAGGGTAAATTGGCCATTTTAAGTAAATTTTGACCATTTAACAATCAAACTAACGATTTTTTTTAACAAAAGGACTTTGTTCGCTCGTTTTTTAATGGTTAAGGACCCGGTGATTAGAAATGAAAGGTTCGAGACCCCATCGTCACAAGATTCAAAAGTTCGGAATCCCCGTGCTATTTACCCTAATTTTCGGGCAATGCAATTTGAATTGTAATATGAAGTAAATTGAATATATTACATATTTCGATTTAAAAAAAAAAAAAAAATTCTATTTTCAATATAGGAGTTGTTTAAGAAATTTTTTTAACAAATTTTGATTAAAAAAAATTCATGAAATATATGGTTAAAAAGTTGATAAAAACTATAAATTTTATGAACAGATGTGATTAAAATTAATTGTTGATTTTGACTTCAATCTTTTAACAATTTTCTAAACTTTACCAAATTCAATTTTATGAAACATGAAATTTAGGAGGATATATTTAATCTAGACTTTTAAAGACTTTGATTGGTATTTTTTAAGCGCTTGACTTTTGATGGATTTCATTAATTTTTATTGACTTTTATAGATTTGAATAGACTTTCACAGAGACTGTTATGGAATAGATTTTATGGACTTTTTATAGTTTTTTTTTTCAATTAAAAATTTTGAATATAAACATTTAATATTCCATAGATAAAAAAATTGTTGTGTGAGAAAAAGTCTATTAATAATTTATTTAATTGTATTAATATTATTAAATACATAGAAATTAATGTTCTATTTAATTGTTGTAAGTAAATTATGCCAAAAGTTAATGACATAAATTATTAGCCCACTCTAATTTTTCTTTTAGGTAAAACTATGAGCTTTCAAATAACTTGTGGATAAATTCAAAAAAATATGGCATGTGACTTTTTTTAAAAATATTTTCCAATTTTTTTTTATCCAGTACATAATCTCACTTCTTATATTTAATATTCTATAGGTAATATATCATTATTAGTCACCATAATTACATAAATAAATAATCAAAGTATCAATTTACGAAGAAAAAAATACATCCATTTTCAACGAGATAAATCTAAAAAAAAACGACTAAAAATAAAAAATACAATAATAAAAATTTAATTTTTAATCTGATGAAATTCATTAATAAACTACAATCAATAATTATATAATAATTTAATTATAAATTTATCTTGTTTTTAATGAAAAATAGAAAAACATAAAGAAGAAAGAGAAAAAAATGGTTATGAGAATATTGAAGAAAAAAATCACATTGAAGAGCGAAACTATTAATCTTCTTTTTATTAAAAAAAAAAAGTAGGTAATTAATCGTGTGTCTAAGATTCATAGAAGGAAAAAGAAGAAAATTGGAAAATTGTTAAGAGAATATTGAAAAGAGGAAAAAAAAAATTACATTGACTAGAGATAGAAATATTAATATTTTTCATAAAAAATATTGATAATTAATCATGATTATATGGTTTGTAGAAAAAGAAAGAAGAAATAGAGTAAAAATAGTTAAGAGAATATTGAAGGGAGAGCAAAAATAACATTGAAGAAATAGATAAATATTAATATTGACTCTACAATTTGATAGCAGCAAAAATAAAAGAGAAATATTGTATGAAAAAAATCAAGGAATGAAAGAATATTTTTTTCCAAAATCTTTCAAAGTCTCGAGAATCAATGTGAGAGAAATTGTAGTATCATTTATTTATACCTTGTGCTTTAAAGTTAATACATAGAAAATTCTCTATAAAGACATTAAAAGTCGTTGAAACATTTTGAATACATCTTAATTTCGTAAGATTAAGGAAAGAAGTTTCATTAGAACAATTGTTACTATTTCCTCTTACATTTTTGTGTCTTATTTAAAATTTTGATATAACTCAAATCACCTCAACTTATTTTTAGCTCAACTGATGTTCTATGGAAATAAGAAACTGGACAATTGTCTAGCTCTATCAAATTCATCGTACAAAAATATAATGTATAATTTAATTTTTAAACAAACATTTAAAATTAATTAATTAATTATTAACAATCATCTAACTGTTAATTATTAGCATTTCCCTTTTTTATTCTGTTTCAACATTTATAATTTGTTCCCATGAAGAATAAAATAAAATATACGATAATTATTTTGGTTTGATGCATGTTACTTTCTTGTTTACTAGTTTTGTAAATGGGACAAAAAAAATTGGCCTAATAATTAAAGTTTCCAGGTTCAAATTTTATTTTATAGAAAATAATCGAAATAAGGGAAATGTTTTTGTCTTATTGTGTGACCTATTCAACAATATTTTAAAAAAAAAAAAAATTATCGAAAAATGGTGGGTGAATTACCAAGCACAGTCCAAAATAAATTGGAGGAATGTTAAATAGTATCGAATAATATTTAGAAAAAATTGAAATTTTGTTTATTATATTATTTAATTCTACTTAATACTCAGTACTGCATTTGCACTTAAAATATAAGACAGCTAATTATGTCGGGAATGACCCTTGAAAAGCCTATCTCAAGCATAACAAGACACTTAGGTCAAGAGGGCCATGGCTATTGTCATAAATTATTGGATTTTAGCTAACTTTAAGAGATATTTATGAACAAGTGATGTGCATAATTAAGAGCATTTGCATTGCACATTGTTTATTAACTTTTTAAACGTCTTATATAAGCGTATATGAACGAGGATTATAAAAAACCATCTCCAATGCGTCGCTGACGAAAATTCCAACTAGTTGATTTGACACATCAAAAATAAACTCCGTCTCAAAAGTCCGCCTAAATTTAGACTGACTTCTGCACAAACGAAATATTCAATAATTTTAGTCAATCTCGATTATTTTATTAAAAAAAAAAAACTCGAGACAAAGAAAATATAAATTAAAAAACTTTCAATTTAAAAAAAAAATTAATGCCACATAAGAGTTAATATTAATTTTAGGCGTAATCCATTGGAGGCAATTTATAATTTATTGTCTATTCATAGGCGTAATAATGCCATAAAAACCCGCTTATTTTACATGCCACATAAACTATAATAGGCGGAATGTTAGAGATGCTCTAGAAATCTCCAATGACTTTGTCTATTACTTTTTAGACGTCTTATATAAGCGTATATAGGCGGAGTTATAAAAACCATCTTCAATGCATCTTGACGAAGACTTCGTCTAGGTGATTTGGTACACCAAAAATAGACTCCATCTAAAAGTTCATCTAAATTTAGACGAACTTTTAAACGGAGATGACTTCAAAGAAATTTAAATCAATCTCAGCATTTTATTAAAAAAAAAAGCAAGACAAAAAAATATAAATTGAAGACCGCTTAATTTTAAAAATTTTAATACCACATAAGCGGTAATATTAATTTTAGGCGAATCCATTTGTAGACAAATTTATAATTTGACCGTCTATTCATAGGCATAGTACTGCACATGATTGAAAGTTCATCTCTTTTACTTGCAACATAAATTACAATAGATGCGAGTCCATTGGACATCTTCTAAGTTGTTTATGGGATTATTAAACACCATTGGAATGAAGTAATCAATGTGGAATAATTAATTGACTGACTGGCAAGTAAGAATAAGCTTCCAAAATGCCCATCTTAAAAATGCTATAGGTGTCTTACAAAATAATTGAGGAAAAATTCTTGCAGTGAAATTTTGACTAATTCATAGAGTATTTAAGTACTATAAACACTTCAAAACTAGTCGCAATGCACCAACAATGCACATGCACAACTCGTGCACTTGTAGACCCATGGCACAACTAGCATTCACGCACGGAAATCTCTTATTTCCCTTCTTTACACAATATAAATTGCAACTACTAGAATGAAATCGATTTCAATAACTAGTTTTGATATATAAGGTGTTTAGTAAAGGGTTCATAAAAGTTTTAGCACATTTGCTATTTAGAGGAAGAAAATTTGAAAATCGTTCTTTCGATTCTCTCGATTGAGGTTCTCGTTATGTTAACATTTTTGCAAAAACACCTCAAATCTTAGAAAATCTATTGATCAGTTAAACCTCAAGTTAACAACGCACAAATTGCTCCAAAAAAAAAAAAAAAAAAAAAAACCTCACAAGTTGGACTTATGGATCATGTTGGGTTGTTTCACCAACAGATGGGCTTATGTGTAATCTAAATCACTTGGGCCAGAAAATAATTATAAGTCGGGCATTAATCCCACGGCCCATGATCCATTGAACTTCAGAAATCTAGTTCAAATACCACCTTGAATTCAAGACTCAAACAAAATCATAAGTTCTCGGAACCAGAAGAAATAATGCGACTTCGATCAAAACTTTATGATAGAATGTATTGGTTGCTTGAGAAGAATTTAACAACTGAAATAAGGTTTCGAGTAGTAAAAGCTCTATTAATCGAGTTCGTTTGTTAAATTTGTTCTCAATATGCTAAATATGCCACTTGAACTAAGAACACGTTGAAATAGATAAAAGATTTCTAATTTTACACATAAGGATGTATATTTAGAAAGAAAAATATTTTCATAAAAATAATAAGTTATACAATAATGCATAAATTATATCTATGTGTAGAATTGGTTGTTAATATTATTCAGGATTTTATAAAATTACAGAACTCAGTTTATTCTAAGATTCTGAATTTAAGATGTTTGAGTCCATTCTTTATATTGTTTTGGTGTTGCATTTTCATAATATCATGATTTTTTTTTTTTAATTTGATTGTTCTAATGAAAATTTGGACCTAAAATGAAATCGAAGATAAAATTGCTGCCCTAAAATCTATCTAAAACTATAAATTTAGTCATGAGCGCATTAACAAATGGATATTGTGATAGAAAACTCGTCTCCTCTTAAGAGTCATTGATTATTTAATTTAGGGTAAATTGTAGCTAATCCCAACTTTTAACTTCATTTGTCTTGTATCTTGGTATTAAATTTTGGCATCCAATTATCTCAACATTTTATATAATTAGCAAACAATGCCCTTATGTAAGGGCTTTGGCTACTAATTATATAACTTCAATCTTTTAACAATTTTCTAAACTTTACCAAATTCAATTTTATGAAACATGAAATTTAGGAGGATATATTTAATCTAGACTTTTAAAGACTTTGATTGATATTTTTAAGTCACCGACTTTAAATGGATTTCATTAATTTTATTGACCTTTATAGATTTGAATAGACTCTCACAGACTCTTATGAAATTTTATAGACTTTGTTTTTAATTAAAAATCTTGAATATAAACATTTAATATTCCACAGATAAAAAAATTGTTGTGTGAGAAAAGTCTATTAGTAATTTATTTAATTGTATTAATATTATTAAATACATAAAAATTAATGTTCTATTTAATTGTTGTAAGTAAATTACGCCAAAAGTTAATGACATAAATTATTAGCTCACTCTAATTTTTCTTTTAAGTAAAACTATGAGCTTTCAAATGACTTGTGGATAAATTCAAAAAAATATGGCATGCGACTTTTTTTAAAAATATTTTTCAATTTTTTTTATCCAAAGACATAATCTCACTTCTTATATTTAATATTCTATATGTAAATTATCATTATTAGTCACCATAATTACATAAATAAATAATCAAAGTATCAATTTACGAAGAAAAAAATACATCCATTTTCAACGAGATAAATCTAAAAAAAACGAATAAAAATAAAAAATACAATAATGAAAATTTAATTTTTAATCGATGAAATTCATTAATAAACTACAATCAATAATTATATAATAATTTAATTATAAATTTATCTTGTTTTTAATGAAAAATAGAAAAACATAAAGAAGAAAGAGAAAAAAAATGGTTATGAGAATATTGAAGAAAAAAATCACATTGAAGAGCGAAACTATTAATCTTCTTTTTTATTAAATAAAAAAAAAGTTGGTAATTAATCGTGTGTCTAAGATTCATAGAAAGAAAAAGAAGAAAATTGGAAAATTGTTAAGAGAACATTGAAAAGAGGAAAAAAAAATTACATTGACTAGAGATAGAAATATCAATATTTTTTCATAAAAAATATTGATAATTAATCATGATTATATGGTTTGTAGAAAAGAAAGAAGAAATAGAGTAAAAATGGTTAAGAGAATATTGAAGAAAGAACAAAAATAACATTGAAGAAATAGATAAATATTAATATTGACTCTACAATTTGATATCAAGCAAAAATAAAAGAGAAATATTGTATGAAAAAATCAAGGAATGAAAGAATATTTTTTCCAAAGTCTTTCAAAGTCCCGAGAATGAATGTGAGAGAAATCAGTAGTATCGTTTATTTATACTTTGTCTTTAAAGTTAATACATTGAAAATTCTCTATAAAGACATTAAAAGTCGTTGAAACATTTTGAATACATCTTAATTTCGTAAGATTAAGGAAAGAAGTTTCATTAGAACAATTGTTACTATTTCCTCTTACATTTTGTGTGTCTTATTTAAAATTTTGATATAACTCAAATCACCTCAACTTATTTTTAGCTCAACTGATGTTCTATGCAAATATGAAACTGGACAATTGTCTAGCTCTATCAAATTCATCGTACAAAATATAATGTATAATTTAATTTTTAAACAAACATTTAAAATTAATTAATTAATTATTAACAATCATCTAACTCTTAATTATTAGCATTTCCTTTTTTATTCTGTTTCAACATTTATAATTTGTTCCATGAAGAATAAAATAAAATATACGATAATTATTTTGGTTTGATGCATGTTACTTTCTTGTTTACTAGTTTTGTAAATGGGACCAAAAAAGTTGGCCTAATAATTAAAGTTTCCAGATTCAAATTTTATTTTATAGAAAATAATCGAAAAATGGGAAATGTTTTTGTCTTATTGTGTGACCTATTCAACAATATTTTTTTTAAAAAAAAAAATTATCGAAAAATGGTGGGTGAATTACCAAGCACAGTCCAAAATAAATTGGAGGAATGTTAAATAGTATCGAATAATATTTAGAAAAAATTGAAATTTTGTTTATTATATTATTTAATTCTACTTAATACTAGTACTGCATTTGCACTTAAAATATAAGACAGCTAATTATGTCGGGAATGACCCTTGAAAAGCCTATCTCAAGCATAACAAGACACTTAGGTCAAGAGGGCCATGGCTATTGTCATAAATTATTGGATTTTAGCTAACTTTAAGAGATATTTATGAACAAGTGATGTGCATAATTAAGAGCATTTGCATTGCACATTGTCTATTGCTTTTTAAACGTGCTACATAAGCATATATGGACAGGGTTATAAAAAACCATCTCCAATGCATGCTAACGAAAATTCCGACTAGTTGATTTGACACATCAAAAATAAACTCCATCTGAAGTCCGCCTAAATTTAAACGACTTCTGTATTTAAAATACCAAAGAATTTTAGTCAATCTCAAGATTTTATTAAAAAAAAAAAACTCGTGACAAGGAAAATATAAATTGAAAAACTTCCAATTTTAAAAAAAAAATTAATGCCACATAAGTGGTATTATTAATTTTAGACGGAATCCATCGGAGACAATTTATAATTTGATTGCTCATTCAATAGACGTAGTGCTATATAAATTGAAGTCCGCTACATGGCACATAAACTATAATAGACGGAATGCATTGGAGATGCTCTTCCAATACTCTTAGTCTATTACTTTTGAGACGCTGATATATAAGCGTATATGTATCGGAGTTATAAAAACTATCTTCAATGATGTCGACGAAGACTCCGTCTGGTTGATTTGTATAGCACCAAAAATAGATTACATCTAAAAGTCCGCCTAAATTTAGACGAACTTCTAAGCGGAGCGACTCAAAGAATTTAAATCAATCTCGGATTTTATTAAAAAAAAAAAGCAAGACAAAAAAATATAAATTGAAGACCTGCCAATTTTAAAAAAATTTAATCTTAGCATAAGCAGTAATATTAATTTTAGACAGAATTCATTTGAGATAAATTTATAATTTGACCGTCTATTCAATAGACATAGTGTCACATGGATTGAAAGTTCGTCTATTTTACCTGTAACATAAATTACAATAGACGGAGTCCACTAAAGATGCTCTAAGTTGTTTATGGGATCATTAAACATCATTGGAATGAAGTAATCAATGTGGTATAATTAATTGACTGACTGGCAAGTAAGAATAAGCTTCCAAAATGCCCATCTTAAAAATGCTATAGGTGTCTTACAAAAAAAGTGAGGAAAAATTCTTGCAGTGAAATTTTGACTAATTCATAGAGTATTTAAGCACTATAAACACTTCAAAACTAGTAGCAATGCACCAACAATGCATATGCACAACTCGTGCACTTGTAGACCCATGGCACAACTAGCATTCACGTACGGAAATCTCTTATTTCCCTTCTTTACACAATATAAATTGCAACTACTAGAATGAAATCGATTTCAAGAACTAGTTTTGATATATAAGGTGTCTAGTAAAGGGTTCATAAAAGTTTTAGCATATTTGCTATTTAGAGGAAGAAAATTTGAAAATCGTTCTTTTGATTCTCTCGATTGAGGTTCTCGTTATGTTAACATTTTTGCCAAAACACCTCAAATCTTAGAAAATCTATTGATCAGTTAAACCCCAAGTTAACAACGCACAAATTGCTCCAAAAAAAAAAAAAAAAAAAACCCTCACAAGTTGGACTTATGGATCATGTTGGGTTGTTTCGCCAACAGATGGGCTTATGTGTAATCTAAATCACTTGGGCCAGAAAATAATTATAAGTCGGGCATTAAGCCCACGGCCCATGATCCATTGAACTTCAGAAATCTAGTTCAAATACCACCTTGTATTCAAGACTCAAACAAAATCATAAGTTCTCGGAACCAGAAGAAATAATGCGACTTCGATCAAAACTTTATGATAGAATGTATTGGTTGCTTGAGAAGAATTTAACAACTGAAATAAGGTTTCGAGTAGTAAAAGTTCTATTAATCGAGTTTGTTTGTTGACTTTGTTCTCAATATGCTAAATATGCCACTTGAACTAAGAACACGTCGAAATAGATAAAAGATTTTTAATTTTACACATAAGGACGTATATTTAGAAAGAAAAATATTTTCATAAAAAATAATAAGTTATACAATAATGCATAAATTATATCTATGTGTAGAATTGGTTGTTAATATTATTCAGGATTTTATAAAATTACAGAACTCAGTTTATTCTAAGATTCTGAATTTAAGATGTTTGAGTCCATTCTTTATATTGTTTTGGTGTTGCATTTTCATAATATCATGATTTTTTTTTTTATTTGATTGTTCTAATGAAAAATTTGGACCTAAAATGAAATCGAAGATAAAATTGCTGCCCTAAAATCTATCTAAAACTATAAATTTAGTCATGAACGCATTAACAAATGGATATTGTGATAGAAAACTCGTATCCTCTTAAAAGTCATTGATTATTTAATTTAGGGTAAATTGTAGCTAGTCTCAACCTTTAACTTTATTTGCAGATCAGTATCTCAGATTAAATCTTGGCATCTATCATCTCAACATTTTATATAATTAGCAGACAATGCCCTTATGTAAGGGCTTTGGCTGCTAATTATATAAGGGCACAAGGGTATTGACTGTTAATTATATAAAATGTTGAGGTGATAGATGTCAAGAATTAAATACTGAGGATACAAGTGTAAATAAAGTTAAAAGTTGAGTGCAGTAGCTACAATTTACCCTTTAATTTATGCATACTTGCAAGGAAAGGATGGATCCTTTAAAAATGATTAGTTTTGTGTAAGTGTGTTGCACGTTTTATGTATACCAAAAAATAATATATATTCCATGCATTTTATATATTCAAGTTGAAAAAATATGTGCAGCTAATTTTTATTTTTATTTTATTATTGACAATTGAAGGAAAAGAATTATGATTTTGAGTTTTGACGAGCGGATACACGACTCTTTTGTGCTGGAGTCTTTTTTTTTTTTTTTTTGATAGTATATGAAAAAAAATTATATAGAATTTTTATTTTTTCCTATATTAATTCAATTTAAATTTTTTTTAGCTCCCGTTGAATCTTCTCCTAATTTAGATGACAAAATATATTTGCGTATTGAGCACTCCAACAAACTATATATTTAGTTGTTGTTTGGTGGAGTTTAAAATTAAGTTTTTAAGAGATTTTGAAAATAGTAAAACATGTGATTGAAAAGTTAATAAAAATTGTGAGTTATACGGAATAAAACATTTTTCTTTCTTTATTTTTTTCTTCAAAAAATACAAGTAATAAAATTTGATACTTTACTAAATAGTAAATATCTTTTTTTTTGTGTCAAACAACGTAAACTAATCAAAAGGCCATTGATGATTCAAAGATATTTTTGAATATAAACCTAAAGGGATTTAGCAAAAATGGTCCATAACATTTGTCTTGGGTGTGGAAATAGTCTTTAACGTTTATTTTTTTAGCATAAACGTCCTTAACCTATGTGTTTTGGTGTGCAATTGGTCCTTATTTGACTAAAAACCAAATATACCATTAGTTTTAATTAAAAAAATTATAATTGAATTTTTGACTTTTGCAGAAGGTGCAAATGAGTTTGGTATATTTATTAAATAATATTTAATTTAACATATTAAATATATCATAGTCGTGTCAATTAAATTATTCATAAGAGAAAAATATAAAATTATTTTGCTCTAAGTATATGAAATGGTTTTGTGATGTGAAAAACTTAAACAAAAATTATGGAATGATTTATGGAACAAACAATCTCAAACTTAAAAACCTTTTTTTTATTTTTTGACGTAATTATGGAATGATTTATGTTCATTCCCTGCAACAAAGTTTAAATATTAAAACGTTTTAGAATTTATTTACATATGAGTCTCCAAAAATTGTCGATTAAATTTTATGAAACAATTGACATTCTATTATCATAATATTATTTTATTGTAAACCTTCAATTAAAACTAGATGCTAAAAGCTCAAATTGTGTTGTGTTAGTTTACAGAAACATGTCATTTTTGGATACGAAATGAGAATTTCTAATGATTTGTGTTAAGATCATGTTTTAACTATTTTATCTGAAAATCAATTGGTGCATAGTTAGGATAGATTATACCATTTATGATGTTCAACCTCCATCCTCTAGTATAAACAAATAGTATTAGAAATTAATATATAAAATTTATATAATGATAACATTACTAATAACTTACCATTTCATGAGCATGTCTTTGCAAAAGATTTTGATCCATAAGCGATTACGCACTCTATTAGCACGATTTTTTTGTTTACTTTAGATCTTTTACGCAAACAAATATAAAATTAGAAACCAATGTATCAACTTTTTCCGAGATGATAGCACATTTTATATTCCACTAGCTTCTATAAGTAAATTAAAAGTCAAGAGATTACACATGACATAAATTAACAAATAGGATTCCTAGTGATATCAAAATATATCTTAGGATATTTCCAACTCTTTGTAAAGTAAAAAGAAGCAGCGTGTTTAGACAACAAAACAACCATGTCTAATCATGTCTAATTCTGCAATATACTATTTAAGGCACGAAGAACATGGACATCTAGTCTTTCCATTTGAGTGATCCAACTCATAAACTTAAGAGCGACATTATTGCTCTTTAACACTTGTTAGTAGATAACTTAAAAGATTTGCGTGATAGCTTTCTAACAATTAATGTTTGAGATTGTTTATTCATTCAACTTTGTTACTGATTGATTGTGGTATTCATACAATTTTAATTTGATTTGAATCTTTTTTTATTGCACGAATTAATATTCTTAACAAAAGTTAAGGGTACGTTTGATTTTTCATTAAAATCAGATTTTTTTTAAAAAAGGTTGGTGAAATATATGGTTGAAAAGTTGTAAAAAATTGTGGCCCTATTAAATGTTTAGTTAAAATTAATTGTCGACTTTGACTTCAATTTTTTAACAAAATTTTAATTGAAATCGAACAAATCTTGAGAAATTGTTGAAAAGAAAATATTAGAGTGAAAGTTTCAACCATATGTTTTTCAAACAAATAAATATACTACATAACTTTTTTCAAATTTCTTCGTTGTCCACATTTACGTTTTTTTTATATTGTAGATATAGACTATGTATGTGCATCAATGATAAGTTTTCAATAAAAAAGCAATTTTTTTCCCTTTAAAAAGTAATTATATAAATATAATAGATTTTTGACTTTTTAGAGTTGGGCGACTAATTCAATAAACTTAAAAACATTTTCTATATATAATTTATAATTATGGCACTTGTATTCTATCCATCTTAACGTATTCTTTTGTTGTATAATTGGTAGGAAAAATTGTGTAGCATTGAACAATATTAAAAAAAAAATAAATTTTTTATTATATTGTCATATCATGTCCCGTCATATTTGCTATTACTTATCAAATACGTATTTAGTTCATACTTGTTTCACTTCTCCATTTCTAACAAGTATCACTTTTAAAGAAATCGAGATAAATATGTCTTTTATGTAGAGTGAGAATTAGAACCAAAAATCTAAAATATCTTCTTTATACTATTCTACTTGAATTTGGAAGTTTCTATTTTTATTTTTTTGAGTAAAAACATTCTTTTTATTCAATGACACTACATCATATCATCTAATAAATGAATTTATATTTATCTGTTTATTTATTTTCAACTTTTAAAATTTCATAAATGAATAACACAAACATTTGAATTTATGATATTTGCTTATTTTAATATTATGTTAAACTAAAACATTTAAAATATTATTTATTTTTATTTAATCTTAAAGAACCACAATATCTAGACTCATAATTGAAGTGGTATCGTGTGAACACATACAGAACATTTGTATTGTAGTGTCTTAATTTTGCTCAATTGAGAATTAAGAAGCATTGAGTGGTGGGATATGTTGGAAAATAAGTGGAATGAAAATATAAAACTCTTCATTTTTTGAGACTTTCTAACTTTTCAACTTATTTTATGTGTTGTTAATGAGTAGTTAGTGGTGGGTTAATGAATATGACTCATAACTTACTTGTTAATGGTGGAATTGGAAGGTCATCGAGAGCTTATAGAAACAAGTCCAAATTTTCTCATTCTTCGCACAACAATTCAGCATTTTCTTTCTTCGGTTCTTTAGCATTCGATTTTCCTCTTTGACATTCGAATTTCCTTGTGGTGATATTGTTCGGACGAGTAGGCTCGGTTCATTTGACATGTAGCCAGTTCTTCCGTTGATTCTAAAAAACAATATTCATAACTTACGGTAGGGGACGAGTCTGTTTTAACTACTTTAAGGCAATTGTACTTGTACATGCCTCGGTTTGCATACTTCTTCAAATTTAAATTCTGAATTTATACTGTTTACTTATTTTCTGTCTACATTCTATAGTTATATTACTTTTGTTTCCTGTTCACTTATATTATATTGAAGTTTATCAGTTTGAAATTGATGTATGGCTAACAAACTTAAAACATATTATACTAAACGGATTTTATATGAAAAATTGTGAAACAAATTTAATAAGCAGAATTCAGTGATTTTTTTTTTGTCATTCATATCAGTGATTTCAGTGATGAAAACAGTGAAATATTTAATCGGCAGATTATTAGTTACATTTACTAGGCAGATTTCAGTGGAATTGTTATTTTAATTGGCCATATCTTTCCTTTTCCAGCAGTATAAAATGGGTCATTTAATTGATGTTTCTCAATTCATGTTTCTGCCTGATTGCTCCAATTTTAATACACTGAATTCAAGTTTTTAGTCCCTTTACAGATTTCTGTGAAAGAGTTAATAAATGTTTGATTCCCAGATTTAATAACTGTTAACAAATGTCTTATTACATCTTTTTAATTTTTTTCCTAAGTAATCAATCTCATTTTATGTTTCCAGCCCAGTTTTTTTTTTTAACCTGTTAACTCTTTAATTAATGATGTATATTTGCAATATTTGGTTTATTCTGAATGACGCCGTAAACGTTTGTCTTCCCTATTATATTTACTAACTGAATATTTGGCTTTTTGCTTAGGAAACTTTTTATTTTAACATGCTTATTTAGCTTACAAGGTGCGTGTCTTTTAAAATAAAAGCATTATCAATTACCTGTTACTACAAGTTTGACTAAACTAGAAATCAGATTTTTGTACTGTTTAATTTTATTTAAAAGAGGAATTGAAATTTTCTTCTTGTTTTAGAAAATGGCAACTGATCCAATTCTGAAGTTGTGGGCATAGAGTAGCTACTGAAAACCAGATAGTGGTACAAGTGCTAAGTTTTGCTATGACCCAAACTGTGACTCGAACCATTACCCCGACTGTGAATGTTCCGGTTAATCATAGAAAGAAACCGAAAAAATTCAATGGGTTGAATTTCAAAAGGTGGCAGCAAAAAATACTGTTTTATCTAACCATCTTAAATCTTGCGAGATTTTTGATTGAGGATGCTCCAAAACTCAATGAGGGTGAGGGAGATATTTAAATTGTCAGCGCCGTTGAAGCTTGGAAGCATTCTGATTTCCTGTGCCGTAACTATGTCATGAATGGTTAGGCGGATTCACTACACAATGTGTATAGTTCAATGAAAACGACAAAGGAATTGTGGGAATCTCTAGACCCGCAAATATAAAACTGAGGATACGGGGGCTAAGAAATTCATTGTTGGCCGCTTCCTCGATTATAAAATGGTAGACTCAAAACCCGTGATCAGTCAAGTACAAAAATTGCAAGTGATCTTGCATGAGATTCACGCCGAGGGAATGAGTTTGAATGAAACTTTCTAAGTGGCAGCTATTATTGAAAAGCTACCTTCGGCTTGGAAAGATTTTAAAAATTATCTCAAACACAAGAGAAAGGAGATGAACATTGAAGAATTAATTGTTAGACTTCGCATCGAAGAAGACAATAAGGGTTCTGAAAAAAGATGTTCAATTCTGCTGTGGCCAAAGCAAATGTTGTGGAGTATAGTCAAAGCTCTAAGACAAATAAGAGCAAGTTTGGGCTATTTGAGAAAGGGACGAAAATGGGTCCAAAAAGGGGAGTTTCCAAAAAGAAATTTCCAGGAAAATGCTACAATTGTGACAAAATAAGTCATAAATCTTCGGAGTGCAGATTGCCAAGAAGAAACAATAAAAAAGAAGCAAATGTTGTTTGATGACATCACATATGATGTGTCTGAAATGAACATCGCTGCTGTTATTTCTGAAGTGAATCTGGTAGGATCAAATCCAAGAAAATGGTGGATTGACACCGGTGCTATCCGACATGTCTGCTCGGATAAAGAGATGTTCAGTTCTTTTAAAGCAACTGAGAATAGAGAAAAGCTGTTTATGGAAAATTCAGCTACATCTGAAATAAAAGGGCCAAGGCAGAGTAATTTTGAAGATGACGTATGGGAAAAAGCTGACTCTGAACAATATGTTTTTTGTGCCAGAATTCGCAAGAACCTGGTGTCTGGGTCACTGCTGAACAAGTATGGTTTTCGTATGGTGTTTGAGTCAGATAAAGTTATTTTTTCTAAGAGTAGAATGTTTGTTGGAAAATGTTATGTGTCTGATGGGCTTTTTAAGCTCAATGTAATGATGATTAAGCTAAAAATTAATAAAGTGAATAATTCTAATGCTTACTTGCTTGAGTCTTCCAATTTGTGACATAGTAGACCAGGACATGTTAATTATGATACTTTGCGTAGATTAATTAACTTGAATTACATACCTGCATTCCATATTGATTCTAAATACAAATGTGAAACGTGTGTTGAGGCAAAATTGACAAGGTCATTATTTCAAACTATTGAAAGAAAAACTGAACCACTTGATCTAATTCACACCGGCGTTGTAATTTAAAATCTGTACAAACAAGGGGTGGCAACAAGTACTTCTTTACTTTTGTTGATGATAGCACAAAATATTGTTATGTGTATCTACTTAAAAGTAAGGATGAAACTATAGAGAAATTTGTTCTTTATAAGAATGAAGTTGAGAATCAACTCAACAAGAAAATTAAGGTGTTGAGAAGTGACCGAGGTAATGAATATGAATCACCATTTGCTGAATTATGTGCA
This sequence comes from Forsythia suspensa, assembly GCA_023638005.1. Lineage (NCBI taxonomy): Eukaryota > Viridiplantae > Streptophyta > Magnoliopsida > Lamiales > Oleaceae > Forsythia > Forsythia suspensa. The sequence continues at coordinate 52,049,970 of CM042666.1, forward strand.
CAAAGTGAAATCACACGAATATGTTTTAAGGAAATTGTATTTGTACAGGCCTCAGTTTGCAGTCTTCTTCAAATTTGTATTCTGAAATTATAATGTTTATTTGTTTCCTATCTACATTCTGTAATTGTATTACTTTTGTTTCCTATTCACTTATATTTTATTGAAGTTTATCAATTTAAAATTGATGTATGGCTAACAGGATATTGGTCACTTAAATTTTGTTTGGCATCTTGCTGTTTGTTCATTATTAGCTTCAAACATCATTTTTGTCCGACTTTTAGTAACATTCGCAATTTTCATATATTATTATCCTTAATATTTTGTATAATTTACGATTTATAATCTATAAATTTTTTTTTCACACAGGCACTCAGTGAACACTTGAAAGATTTAAGACATGTTTAGTGCTAAATACTAAAATAAAAGTGCACAGTACAGAAAATAATTTAATTTATTTCTTTTTTAATGTTGTTTAATTTTATGAACATGTCTCTAGAGATGTGCATGCCACCAATGTGCCCCACAAGAGATTTAAAAAGTCTCACCACATGCAAAGCACGTCTGGTCCAGGGGCGGATTTAGGGCTGGGCCTCACTGGGCCCAGGCCCAGCCCTATTCTCCACCCCATGTGATAATTAGTTAAAAAAAAAAATTTTTTTGCCTTGGCCCAGTGCTATTAAATGAAAGGCCCAGCCACACGGCCCACACCCAAGACCCAATTTGAAGACCAATCAATTAGTCCAGATCCCAATTTTCAAATCAGCATTCACCGGCCTGTTGATTACAGATTACATTCAGCATTTCAGCCCATTTTCCATCATTCACGTTCAGCGCAACCAAGGAAGTCGACAGAGAGGCGAGAGCTGAATCCATCAAAGCTGCTGGCTGCACCGACGCCTGCTGCCTGCACCACCGCGACTGACGATTACATTCAGGCAGGGGCGGAGCCAGTAGGCCTTGTCGAATCTCAATTCCGCGACTGCCGAGCCGAGCCCTAATTTCCCAAATCGAAGCTTCTATTTGAAATCATCACTTCTTGGTCCATTCCAAAGTAAGTTTAATCCAACTTGGAATTTTGCTTATGGTTTTGAATAGATTATAGATAGAAATGCTAAGCGGCCGCCGCTACTAGGCTTCTAGCTCTGTTACTGTTGCTCGTTGCAATTTAATTTTGGGAATGTCGTTTAAATCATATAATTTTAGTGCTAATCATGAAAATTTTCATTTGCCGAGGCCCGATATCCGATAACGCCACCGAAATTTATACTGGTTATAATTTATCTGTTGAAATATCGGAATGATTATTTATTCTTCTTTGAATGATGATGATGTTGTTGAAAATTCGATTGATTATTTATTGTTTGGCGCAACATTGATATTGAAATTTCGGATTGATATATTTATTCCTACTTTGAATTGCCGATGATGTTGAAATTTTGGATTGATTATTTTTTCTCGCCGGGTCAGCGATGTTGTTGTCGAACCCCATATAATTTCCCTCCTCCTACCCACCCCTATGCCATCTCCCCTCCCCCCTCAGTCCAGTCTGTAATGATGGACAAATGTGATGTCTCGCTTTTGCATTTGTTATTTTTTGCTTATTTAAATATGAGTGGAGATAGTCCTTTTTATGCCCTCCTGTCAAATTTTGTGGCAAAAAATCGACATAAGAGACTATGTGTACTAATTAATAGAATATTAAATATATAAATGTAATAAAAAGAAATTAAAAATACAAATACAACACTGAACAAATGTTAGAAACATTTAATACAATTAAAAAGTACTTTAACAAATAAATATTGTGGTATCTATATAACCCCATTTTATGTATTATTATTTTTTATATATTGTACATTTGGGCCCAAATTTGAGTGTGGCTTGTTTGGTAGTGCTAAAATTATTTTTTAAGTATTTATAAGTTTGAGTCTTATGAGATGTGTGAATAATAAGTAGATAGTAAATTGTAGATCCTATAAAATATGTAGATAAAAAAAATTGACCAATTTAACCAGCTTAAATTTATTTTTTGTTAGTCACTCAACTTCGAGCATATTTGTTAGTGCTTATAATTAATAATAAATTGGTTAAAAATTATTTTTATCCATATATTTGTAGGATTTATAATTTTTATTTATTTATTTTATATCTATATATTTTGCAAGACATACTGTTTATAATTTTAAAAAAACTTTTATGTTTTAAATTTGACCATTTCGTTCCTAACAATTATTATATATAAATGGAACTCGTCACATGACCGACAGAATATTATGAGAGCATTTTTAATGCTAAGCATATTCTAAAAAATCTATGTGGCAAAAGAGAGAAAAGAAATGAGGAAAAAGAGAGTGGAAGGAGAAAATATATGGAAAAAATAGATGAGAGATATATATACAGTTTAATAAAAAAAATGTGGAAGGTCGTCTAACAGAATGTCTAAAACTGTACGACATTCTACAGTAAATACTGCTATATAAGTTTTGTCTCTTCCACCTCATTGTCATATCAACTGTACATTCAAATTAGAAGACAGTGTTGGAGATGCTCTCAACATGGCTGACAAAAAGGATTCAATGTACAAGTTATTTAATTTGCCGACTTGGATTCCAAATATCTTAAAACAAAAGATGTGGAATTTAGCAATAGTTTTTAGAATAATGCAATTTATCATCAATCTACGTGATAATTTTATTGATATTATTAGATCTATCATTTAATAACAATATAGTTATGACGTAGACCAGTGATAATAACTATAACTAATTCTGATAAATATCATTATTTTGATTTTTAAGCACTTTAAAAATTACATCGGCAAAAATATAAGTTTTACGAAATCTGTAATTTTAGTAAAAGTTATAAAACAAGTGTGAAATAAAATAAAATTATAAACTAAGCTCTCAAATTTTAACAAATTAAAATTGAATAACATACGCATTAATTAGGTGACTTCTACCAATAATTTTCCATTTTCAAAACAAGAAATTCATGGACAAAGATATATGGTATATATCAAGATTCTAAAAAGCGTAAGTTATTGCAAGAATGTCAAATCTCAAATTTTACGAACTTAAACATATATAGTCAAAGTTAGACGCAATAGGGCAGTTGTTCTATTTTTAATATTATTTTAATTATTATTAGTCCATTAATAATTATTTTAGTTATATAAAGACTATTAATAATTAATCTTTGATTTAATTAGTTTATTTAGCTTTAGAAACAATAAAAAATTTGAAAAACAAAAAAATAAATAGAAAGATGTGCCCGTTTGTCGCTTAAGTCTACATTAGACAGTTAAAATAAGGTTGACCGCCCTTTTCTATGCCTTCTTCATATGCTCCTCACTTCTTACGCCTCGTTCCATCCTTTAGGTCACTGTTATACATTAAGGGTTCGTTTGGTACAGTTGTTGTGAGTAGAACTTTTAGCAATAGAGCTTTTGTTAAAAAGTTGTTGACTGTTTGGAGATAAATAAAAAAAGTACTGTGAATATTAAATTGAGTGTTTGGTTATATAACTATAAAAGTATTTTTGTATAAATTTTATATTTATTTGATTAAACAATAATAAATTATTATATAATAACTATTAAAATTAATATATTAATTTAATTATAATAACACGATTATTTTATTTTTTAACTAAACAATAATTAATTATTGCATAACTCATATTATTATTTTAAAAGAAATCATATATTTTTATATCCTATAATAACTATTAAAATTAATATATTAATTTAATTATAATAACATGATAATTTTAGTATATTTGATTAAACAATAATTAATTATTTAAATCAAATATATTATGTATAATTTGTATTATATTATTTAACATGCCAAATTTTTTTTTTCACTTTATATAAGTATATGAATTGATAATTTGATATAAGTAATTAATGTAGTAAATAAATTAATATCTTTTTTTAATATATTAATAGTAATTTTGTTAAATTTTAAGTTCATTAAATGTTAATTACAATTTTACGTAAAAGCTCAATTAGAGCTTTTTGGAGAAGCTCAAAATTTGAGCTTCTTTAAAACAACTTTTAAAGCTGTTTTTAATAAAAAGTACTTATTGACTTTAATCAAACAACAATAAAAATAACTAAAATGACTTTTCTATACTACATCTAAAAGGCTCTTAAAAGGAGAAACATTTTTGGACTATTATACCCTTACAATTTTTTTAAAATTTCATATTCACCATTAGTATTCGTTAATGTATAATTATTTTTCAATATTTTATTTATTGCTCTTTTATTGTTCATCATTATTATACATTAAATTTTCAATAATTTACTAAATGTACAATTAAAAATTTTAAATTAAAATTTTTAAATATTTAATCTATTAAATTAATTTTTTTTTTTACATTACGTAGATGAAAAGAATGAGAAATCAGTTTTTTAAAAAAATGAATGTGAAAAATTGTAACTTTGTTTATTATTGAATTAAAATTCAAATAATGGTTACCAAAACTAAAATGAAGATAAAAAGATTATTTTTAATATATTAGATTACAATGATTACAAATATATTTGGTTCAGTTTTTTTTTTAAATTCTTTTTTTCTCAAATTCATTATCAACCACATATTTTGTAGGACCTAAAACTTTTATCAACTTTTCAACAACACATTTTACCAATTTTTTTAAAGATCTTTAAACCTCACCAAACATATATTATATTTTAGAACTAACCTGTAAATTTTTTTTCATTTTTAATTTAATTTAATTTAATTAATATATATAGAACGTTATTCTCATCTTACTTCTGTCTGTCAACAATATTCTTACAACAATTGACACTTCTTTAATTTTTGTTTCTTACTCGTATTTACAACGTTTCATTTACGTCGTCAAATCAAACACGTTTAATAAAAAGATAACATACACAAATAATATTGTTCACAATGAACTATTACTCCAACAAATGTACAATATTATATAGACAATCATTACGTTTTATCTCAATAAAATTAGTAATTATTAATTTTATTTTTCATAAAATGTTTGGAGATCATTAATTCCATAAGATTTTATATCAAGTGTTCGTCAATCATCAAAATTTACATCACCAAAAGGTTTTCACTGGGTTCAAGTTATTGTTGGTATATATTATCACTATATAAAACTCACCTCTTATAGTAATTGCACTTATATGAAAGTAATTATCTTTTAATATTTATTTATTACTCTTTTATTGTTTATTATTATCGTACATTAAATTTTAACAAATTATTAAATGTACAATTATATTTTGTAAACATTTATATTAAATTAAATATAAAAGTGAAAAGATTATCTCCTTTTCTTTTTTTTTTTTTTGCATTTCGTAGATGAAAGAAATGAGAAATTGATTTTAAAAAAATGAATGGAAAAATTGTAACTTTTTTTATTACCGCATTAAAATTCAAATCGTGGTTGTCAAAACTAAAATGGAGATGAAAATTTTATTTTTAATACATTGGATTACAGTGATTATAGTTCACAACTAACATTTGAAAAAAAACATGTTTAATTTAATTTAATTTAATTAATAATTATATATAGAGAGAGAAAATAGACATAGAACGTTGACAATTCTTTAATTTTTGATTCCTTACTTAGATTTATGTTGTTTTTCGTTTACATCGTCAAATTAGACGTGCTTAATAAAAAGAGAATATACACAAAGAATATTGTTTACAATGAATCACTACTCTAACAAATGTACAATATTATATAGACAATCATTACTACTATTATATAGTCAATCATGGTTCAAGTTACCATTCGTATTACCACCATTAAAAACTCATATTTGATTGCAATTATACTTGTATGGATATAAATAAAATATCAGGATCGAACAATACAATACAACATCTTATCAACAATCATATTTTTTTATCTTTATTGCAATTGCTACTTTAACATTTTAATTATTAATAATTACAAAATTACAAAATTAAAAAAATTAAAAATTGATAATATAATTACAAAAGCACGTGCAACGCACGCGTGTCTAACTAGTACTCTTTAAGAAGTGCTTTTAGACTTCAAAAAAACCTTTCCAAACACACTATAAACCATACCTGCACTTAAAGACAAATTTTTACGCAATGCAACTTTTGTTAGAAAGGTTGTAAACAAAAGAGTAAATAGCATAAAGGTCCCGACAATGTCGGTCCTAAGATTTAGGGAGGTTTAGACGAAAATTTAAATGGGCCTTTAATAAATTAAAATATTTAAAATGTAAATTTTTGACAAACTTACAAGAAAAAAGTACATTTTTCTTCTTCTTCACTGAATGAAAAAATGGTTGAAATTTGTGTTAAGTTGTGAAGCCTAATTTGTTGCGCTACGCAGAGCTGAGCGCGGATCGAGATTTTATATTCGTAATTAAGTTGTCCTAGTATTTCATTATAATTATGAAATTTTCATTGGGTTGTTATATAAATGACTAATCTCTTATGTTCTTTATTTTTCGCCATTTTATTTATTGCTCTAATCCTAACAATTTAAAAATCGTTTTGAATCAAAATAAAATTTTCTATGTATACAGATTTAAAGGAAATATTGCACAATCTACAATTTAAAGACTAGATTAAGGTAGATAATGAATGTTAGATTTGTACTTGTTTTCTATTTAGGCTTCACATGTAAGTAGGCTGATTAAAAAAAAAGGACCAAAATTTTTGGGCCCTAAATGGTTGGGGGGCCGGCCGGCCCTGGGTCCAAACTTTTAATCCATGTGACAATAGAGTTTCAAACACTTGATGTCTAAGAACCAGAATCTTAAATTTTTCAAATATCTGTACCTAAAATCTTTTTGTATCGGAAAATATTAATTTGACTGTTAAATTATTAATTTTTTTTATTGAAATAACAGTTATACCCTTATTTTAATTTAGGATAAATAGTACAGAAAGTCCTTAATTTTTTAAATTTGTAACAATAATATCCTTGAATTTTTTATTTCTAGCACTCGAGATTTCAAACTTACCAAACGTCTGTCCTGAAGTCCTTTTATGATGAAAAACGTCAGTTTGACTATTAAAAGATCAAAATTTAATTAGTGTACCCATATTTAATTTTGAATTAAATAAGAATAACATGAAAATGAAGAAACAAAAGCAAAAAAAAACAAAAAAACAAAAAGGAAATAGCCGTCTTTCCCAATTTCAAACCACTTACCACAACTACAACGGCAGTTATATGTCTATGTCCTGATAATTGATTTATATTTTTAAATTGCTAAATAAAATTATTGGGTTGAAGGGGTGTGATGATTTTTTCTTTTTCTTTTTAATAGTTAAACTACGTTTTCCGTTACAAAAAGATATCAAATGTAGACTTTTGAATGATTTGGAATGCCAAGGTACTAAAATTCAAATATTTAGGATCTCATTGTCACAAAGTTTAAAAGTTAATGACTCCTAATGCTATTTACCCTAATTAAAAATAATGGCTGAATTGACATTTCAATAAAAGTTTAACCATTTTGATAATCCAAGAGCAACTAATCAAGAGGGGGTGAATTGATTTTTACAAATTTTTTCGAAAAACAATATCAAAATAAGAAACTTAAGATATGTAGATAAATAAAGCAAACAATACAAGCACAATGTAAGTAAATAAAAGAGTAGAGAGAGTGCAAACAATATTTTTAAAGAAGTTCGATACAACAAATGATTTACGTCCTCTATTACCAAGCTCTCCTTCATGAGCACGGTCTTTCTAATATTTCGATTGACTTATGGTGCAACCAAAACCTTTACAACATTTTAGGTGACTTACAAACAATTAGCACCGATCCTTATACAATATTGAGCTTTACGGGACCTCAATATGATCAAAAGATATGAAGATGTTGATTTAAGATAGTATTTATCTCTTAATAAATTATAGATACAAGTTAAGTACCAAGAGAGACTAACACTTCAATAATTAACAATAAATAAAAAATTCAAGTGTTAGAAATAAACTTTGATGAACATGATTATTCAAAAGTTTGAATTGATCAATCAAATTTTTTCAATGAATAATTTAGATAATGTAGATGTAATGAAAGTTTGAATAACTTTTCTCAAGTTGATTCTATCTTTTTATGCTCTTATGAAAAATGTGTAGGCTGACAATAAATGAAGGGCAATTTATATAGAGCAATTTTCAGAATTTTATGTCCATACAGATGATCAATCAGTCGACTACAATATTTTGGATGACCAAAAATAGCCATTGGAATAGTAAAAGTCAAAACGGTCATAATTTTTAGAAATCAACGTTCAATTGGTCGACCTATAAGTTGAGTCAGTCGACTGGTTTAAGGTTTCGGTCGACCGAATTACTTTTCAATTGACCGAATCCTGTTTCTTAATAAAAATGTCAAAAAAAATTTATGCAGGTGATATTAACAGAAGTTTTGGTTTATAAAAATATTTTTGCGCTTTTATCATGTTGCTAAAGATCAAAGAGTTTGTACCTTTACATTTAATCTAAAAAACTAATATTCGATCTTGAAATTTGATTCTTGAACCCTTGTATTTTATGATTGACTTTGATCTTGATTTCTTTGAGAGTCTGATTTGTAATATAGTCTTGATCTTGATCTTTTGACGATGATTGATTTGAACAATTTGAAGATTACTTGAAACCAAATCGTTAGTAAACAAGATTAACTTGTTTGTTATGATTGAAACATTAAGGTCAAAGTTAACCATATGTCAATACATTTAATCGTCAAGTTGACTATTTCGTCACAAATGATATTAAATACAGACATTTGAAAAGTTTGAGATTTGGGTGGTAAAAATCGACCATATCGTCATAAGGTTCAAAAGTTCAAAGACCTCCAATGCTATTTACCATAAACAATATGCATTCCTTTGGGGTCAAAATTAAGAATGAATCGAATTAGTTAAAATAACGTTAGAATTATTTGATTCACCATCAGAATCAAGTGGTTATGTTACACCACTATTTATTGATATTTTGTTCTTGAGAGTTTTGAGCCGACTCAAAGCTATAATATATATACTAGTTTGACCACAGATTACCTCACCTACTCACTCTCATTTCACTCTACATGTACCTAAGACCGGTGTTCCTAAATGTGAAAAAGTGCAAGACCTAGGCGTGAGCTGTGTAGAAAAAGCTTCTCATTGGGGAATGGTGGAAAAAACGTACAACTATATTTTAGCCCGCCCAATGCAACAAAAGGTGAGCCTAGGTGACAAAAGTCGCATTGCTATTTTTATTTTATTTTATGTCCATTTATTTTTTTTTTTTTTATATTTATTTATAGGAAAAATGTCTTCTTACGTCCATACTTGTAAAACATGAAGTTTAACTTTGTTGCTTTGCTACCCTTGCACCTTTTAGAATATTGCTCAAGACTATCTCAATCTCATGATATGACAAAATAAACTCTTGAATTATTTCTCATTTTTTACTTGGTTCTATACTCTAATTTGATCATCGGAGCGAAAATATTCATCTTCGTCTCGGGGGTGGCTGAACTCACTAATCAGTTTTTGTATTTGTAGAAAAATAAGGATTTATGTTGATCAACAAATTTGACAAGATTTTGAGGTAATCTCATATCTATTTATTTGTATTTTTGATTGCAATTCAACTCCCTTTTAATTCTTTCCTCTCCTCTCCTCTCCGACTCTTTACGGTTTTTGAATAGACGTTGGAGTTGATTTTTCAAATATTGGTAAAAATGGCTGAGGATTTTATAGTGGGGTTAATTTCATCAATGGTCACTAGAGATTTCAAATTAATCATTAAAATATATATTTTTATTTTATTAATCACTGAAGTTCATAACTGTTTCAGGGAAAAAAAAAACTAGCTTTTGCTCCATGGGACTAAAATATTGAGCGATACAAAGATGAATATGCACTATAAATCTCAAAATAAAGTGCTTTAAAGATGTTGATCACTTGATTGGGTGCCACTTTATACAATTGTCTATTGTATGAATTTTTTATCTGTATAATGCACATCCATCGTGTGTTGGTTCACTGCAACGAAGACGTGTCAAATTATGTTATTTATTTATTTTTTTTTTTCCAATCGTGTGATATTTATTAAACTTTAGTATGACTAATTTGACTAATTATGACTAATTTGACTAATATAGTAAAAAATATACTTTAATATGACTAATTTGAAATTTCTGACAAATTTTAACGACTAGTGTTTGAGAGGATTTTGTAAAGATCAAAAGCAATTCTTGGAAAGTAAAAACGGTTTTGGTTAAAATAATAAATATTTAGGGAGTGTATTTGACTTTTAAAAATTTAAAAATTTATTAGTATTCAAACGTTTTTGTGTATTCAATAAAGACTTTTTAAAAAATTTATCAGTATTCAAAAGTTTTTGTGTATTCAATAAAGAGTCTTTAAAAGTTATAGGGTATTTAATTAATTTTTTTAAGAGTTTATATAAGTCATGAATATTCAAATTGAGAAAGAATTTTAAGAATTCTTTACTTACTAGACTTTTAGAGACTTGTAGAGATTTTTTGGTAGAAAGTATGAATAGTAAATTTTTTTTAAAAAAATCTTTCGTCTACTAAGAGATTTGTGAAGACTTTAGAACCCCAAAATAAAGAATGTCAATTTTTTTTTTCTCTAAATTTTCTCGTATCTCTTTCGTCTACTTTTGAGGTATTGGGAATATTTGATATTTTTTTATTGAATATTATTAAAATGTTATTAATTTTTTTTGAAATTTATGTTTAAATATGACTTAATTTTTTTTATATATTTTTTAATACATATTTTTATTGACACTAGAACTATGATATATTACTTTGAATAGTTAAAATTTAAAAGTTCTTGTTGAGAAAATAACTTATTAATTTGTTTTAGATAAGATCAAATCTTGAACTTTTCCAAAAAAAAAACTTTACATTCAGCTTACACGAAAAATTAATATATATATTTATTGAAACTTTTTATTTAATGAAATTATCTTTATGAATTTACTAAAATAAAAAATATATCCAAGTTATCCTACATATCAATATATCGATAAAATACTTCATTAACTTGTATCATTTAAAGATATTTTTGAAATGTTTTTCTGTTTATTTTTATTATCATTTATTATTTTAAGTATGAAATGTCATTTGTGTGTTGATGTATTAAAATATACTATAGTCTTATAGAATAAATAATAAGATATGCACTAAAATAATAAATAATAATACAATGCTAATTTAATTTAAATGAATTTTAATAGATTTTAAAAGACGAAAATAACTAATTTTTAATATTTAATATTTATTTAAATAAAAAAAAAGTACTTTTTGTAACTATATTACTAAATAATTAATTTAATATTGACAATATTATTTAAATTTAAAATCATTTAATTAAACAGTCAACAATTATTTACTAAAAACTCTTTAAAAATATTTTAATAACAAATTTTCAAGTGTCGACAGACTTTATCAACGGTGACTTTTGAAATTTTGATGAATCGTGGCACATCATTAGCTGCGCAGAATCGATGGAGACACGTTCAGCTTTGGCAAAAGTTTCTCCACCGTCGATCTTACCAAACCGTAGAATCATGGCCTACCTATATTTATATGCAATTTGACAATTAATTACTCGCACATGGCACATTGATGCTGGGATAAATCTTTATTATTATATTTATATATTTCTTAGGTATAATGAACACATTATACTTATTATTTGAGCTTTCTATAAAATAAAAAAAAAAGTATATACTTTTTCCTTATTAGTGACATTATATTACTAATTTATCACGATATATTGAGCAAATCTTTAGAACTCCAAATTTCAATATCACATGCTAAACATATTCTCATGGATAAAAAAAGAAAAAGAAATTCCTTTGGATGAATTGGGGACAATAGTATCATTCTTGAAACACGAGTGTCTAAATGGAAAAACATGCGCTTGGCAAAGTTAATCATGATCGTAGTAAATTTTTTAGTTACGAGAATAAAGATCTTAAACATTCAGGTATTACTATATATTCAAATTTTTCCCCCACAAATTCATCTCTCCAAATTTTGCTGATCGCTTCAATCAATCTTCCTGATTCGATTACCTCCCTCAACCGATTATCTCCAAAATCTGCTCACCTCCTCAATTCATCTCCTTCAATCGATTCCTCTACCGATCATCTTCAAAATCTGTTCACCGCATCAATTTATCATCATAATAAAGCATACGATCGGATCCTACTGTAAAAAAACGGTATACTAATTATTTCTTAATTTTAACAAAAAATACTTAGTTTGTAAGTAAATCTTAATTCACTATCACAAGTGATTTATTTGTTCCTAGTTTGTTTAATAAAAAAACTTTTTAAAGTTGATCACACATTATTGATTATACCAACCACGAATGGGGGTTGCATCCTCCGGGTTGGTTCAACTTACCCGATCTTTTCTCACTCCTTGCACGAGCTTCGGAGGACTTATTAAACTACCTACATGCACAGATATATATATAGAGAGAGAAACACGCACAGTGTGAGTGTGTGTGAAAGACTCACTCTGTCATTAGTCTTGCATTCTTTTACCTACTTCTATATCTTATTCTTTATTAAATGGAGGCGCCGCTGCTCGACCGGAACAACTCCGGCGAGCTTCAGTTGATCGGAGACGACGGAGACTACCGGCCTGTTAAAGGGCTCAAGGCATGTTGGAAGATTTTCTGTATAGAGACAATCAATCTGTGGAGAATTGGAGGTCCCATAGCCTTTCAAATTCTTTGCCAGTTTGGAACCAATTCTGTCACCACCATGTTTGTTGGCCATCTTGGAGATATTGAGCTATCTGCATTTTCTATTGCTCTCTCAGTCATTTCCACCTTCTCTTTCGGATTCATGGTTAGTATAACCAACGGTATTGGACGAGTCTCGACAATATCTCTATACTATGTGTTTACTCTTTTTTCATAACCCTTTTCTAATAACTCTTTGTTTGGGAAATTACGAGTTTTTCCAAGAATATTGAAGTCTATACCTTTATTATTATAATTTAGGTCACAAAGTTCTTAACTTATTGATGGCGGCGGCTGGGGAAACTGTAGGTTGGGACTTGAGAGGGTAGATTGGAATTCTTGGATTTTTATTTTCGGTAAAATATATTGAATTTGTGGTTTGAAATTCATGAAGCGCATTACATCAGGCATTCATTTATTTCGTGTCATCATAAGGCTGTCAAGGGTTTAATGTGGACATCGCGTCGTAACTATCTTGTTTTATGCAGTGTTTTGAAATGTGGCTTCTTCTATGAGTATGGAGTCATATTGCCAGTTTTTACTACTTTTGTGGAAGAAGCCATCCAAAAATCCACAGCCAAGCTCAAGCATGTCCTATGAACCCTTTGATATGAGCATGTTTGGCCAAGTTAATGTTTAATTTGAGATAACTTACTTTTTTAAAATAACTCTTTTCTTATTGTGCTTTCTTGTTTACTTGTAACCTTTTAAGCATTTTAATTGAGTTGTCAAATTTGCTAAATATAATTTTTATCCACACATTTTGTATGCACAAACATGCTAAGAGGTTAGGGATCCAAAATCTGCTTCTAGTCCCGCAACAGGAGATGTAAAAGTCGAACTTGAAAATACAAAAATGTTTAGGAGAAATTTTTTCACGGTGGCCAGATCAGCTGAGCACGGGCCTCATTTTTTTGACTGTTCTGTCCGGCCATTTTACAACTCTAGCTACAAGTGGTGCCTCGCGATCGTGGAGCACCACCAACAACAATTTTTTTTAGTTTTATTTGGTTATTGAATAATTATTTTGTTTAAAAGTTTAAGTAGTTAGAAATAAAAAATTATTTATTTATTTGCACTTTCCTTCACTTATAGACCAAATTCATTTTTGTCCTCAAGGTCGTGTCAATTTTCTTTAAATAGACAGAGGTGAAAACTTGAATGTACGGCCCCTGTTTGCTATAGTAACACATCACATGATCGCGTTTAAGTTATTAAAGAGTCGTCGAATTTATTGAGAAGTACCAGGGCAGTTTTTGCAAGTGAAGTGAGCAACAAGTGAGATATAGAATAAAGACTAGAAGGGAGTGTACTGGTGACAAAAAGGGCATAATTTCTAGTATTTAAGACCTTTAGTTCCTAGTTTTCTCTTATTTTTTTTAAAATACATTGCCTAATCATTTGACCAGGAAATGAACTAGGCTATAGTTTGGCTAACTGTCTTTTTCTTTTAAGACACATTGGGTACGCAATACTAGACATCACTACACAAGACAATGGACAAGAATGCTGGCCAGTATTGTTTAGTCGAGCATACCAAATATACCTATATTGGAGTCTGACATTAGTTTGCAACGTGTGTAGCTTGGCATGGGAAGTGCCCTTGAGACACTATGTGGGCAGGCATTTGGTGCACGACAAGTTCATATGCTTGGTATTTACATGCAACGCTCCATGATAATTCTATTTGCCACTTGCTGTATCCTTTTGCCGCTCTACATATTCGCAACCCCAATCCTCAAGATTGTAGGACAAAGGGATGACATTGCGACTCCAGCCGGAGTGTACACACTTCTGATTGTCCCTCAATTGTTCTCGCTTGCTGTCACATTCCCAACTCAGAAGTTTCTTCAAGCTCAGAGCAAAGTTTCTGTGCTTGCATGGATCGGGTTTCTTGCACTAGTCCTGCAAGTTTTCATATGTTGGCTTTTTGTTTATGTATTTAAATGGGGCGCATCCGGTGCAGCCATTGCATTTGATCTTACGAGTTGGTGCACTGCAATTGCGCAGTTGGTTTATGTCGTTGGTTGGTGTAAGGACGGTTGGAAGGGGTTGTCATGGTCTGCATTTAGGGAGATATGGGCATTTGTTAGGCTCTCTCTTGCATCTGCTGTTATGCTTTGCCTTGAGATCTGGTATATGATGAGCATTATTATCCTCACCGGACATCTTAACAATGCGGTAACTGCAGTCGGCGCCCTTTCAATTTGGTGAGTCTTAATGGCTTGTGTTAAACTCTCGACCAAATGCTTAAGTTGTTAGGGAACACATTTATTTACATAAATTTGGTTTTCAAAATGCCCCTCTCATACAGTCTAGATTTGTTTTTTCATCAAAGGCCACTTGAACCCTGGACCTTCAGCTGTTCTGATAATATGTTGAACTCCTTCATCTAAATGCTTAAATGGACACATTTATTTATATAATTTTAGTCTTGAATAGCTTCTGCACAGCCTCTATTTCTCAATGCTTTAGGAATTGGGATTATAAGATTTCATTAGCATTCATCCAGCATTTTGAATGCTATTATTGTTCAATTTAGCATTCTGATTGTGCATAGGGATGTTTCATCGACGCTAATGCATTGCATGTCTGGTCGAGGAAGGCACGCGTCTAGTTGTCAGCTTGCTAAGTGATCGAAACTCTATGAATGGTTAAATGAAGCAGAATACTAAATGAATAGATCAGCCTAATTATGCAAACTTGAGCTCGTCATGAGCAACAATCATTTTAGATCAGGTTATGAGCACGTGTTTTACTATTTTTGACATTCTCTATCAGTCTTTCAAGATGTTTCACAAATTTGTGATGGTTTATCTTTCAGCATGAACGTCAATGGGTGGGAAGCCATGATTTTCATTGGAATCAATGCTGCTATAAGGTAAAAGGACCACATCCTATTGACAATTTATATTTTCTTCTCAGTCTAAATACTGGTGTCGAATTTTGAGATCACAGATAGAGAGGTGTATGTAGAAAATGCCTTTATTCCTAAAGGTGAAACAACAACAAATTAAGCCTTATTCTTGATAAATTGGAGATTTATTGCTGTAGACAAATGTTTATATTCTTGATTCTGTCAGTTTTTTATTCCTGTTTTTCCTGTTGCATTTCCTCTGATATTGTCTATCCATCATCCGAACGTTCTGACAGCCTAATCTTTCATATTTCAGTGTACGAGTCTCGAACGAGCTTGGCTTAGGACATGCACGAGCAACCAAATATTCCGTCTATGTCACAGTTTTTCAGTCACTCTTGATTGGGATTCTTTGCATGATTATTATACTGGTTGCCAAAAATCACTTTAGCATTATTTTTACTAGCAGCAAAGATATGCAACGAGCCGTTGCCCACCTTTCGGGCCTTCTTGGAATAACGATGGTTCTGAATAGTGTCCAGCCAGTGATATCAGGTATTCGACTGAATTTCGATATGTTTACACACTGTCTGTTATGCACGGCCATTTACTTCCCGACCTTAATTTCATCGGAGCCATTTCACAGGTGTTGCTGTCGGAGGTGGATGGCAAGCCCTGGTTGCTTACATCAACTTGGCTTGTTATTACCTTTTCGGTCTCCCTCTCGGATACATTCTTGGTTACGTTGCTAATCTGGGAGTGATGGTAAATGACCTGAACTTGAAATTCAGCCTGTGATAAATTCTATATTCCTCATCCGTTGAAC
Organism: Forsythia suspensa; assembly: GCA_023638005.1. NCBI lineage: Eukaryota > Viridiplantae > Streptophyta > Magnoliopsida > Lamiales > Oleaceae > Forsythia > Forsythia suspensa. The sequence goes on from CM042666.1 coordinate 52,066,423, forward strand.
ATGACAGAGCAAATACTAGTATAGCAATGAACATCGGGATTATACTAGGAAATATGTTTTGAAGAATTTCGATACTAGTTCCACGAATAATACGATTCAAATCCAATGAAAGCTTTTCAAATCAGACTATGATTCGCAATCAAAGCTTTAAAATCGTATCATTTTTCTTGAAATACTCCTCTGGTTGATAAATGCTTTTAGTTAAATTGCCTTTGTATGCTTTAATATTACTCAAAGTCGAATTATTTTAATTTTCATATGCTTATAATTTACTACTGCAGGGACTTTGGGGTGGCATGATAGCTGGAACAGCTTTGCAGACATTGCTACTCTTGTTTGTTCTTTACAGAACTAACTGGAACAAGGAGGTTGTTCTTAATCCTTAACCATCTTTAATTCAGCCTGTACTGCATCTTTAGCACGGAATTGAACCAGGTTGGATAGAATTGAATTTTGTTCTAAAAAGTTGTCTAGTCGGCGCCTTGAAGCTCAACCTTCACGCCTAACCACGTTTTACGCTTTTTAGAACACTGGTATTTAATAAGAAAAAGAAGTCAAATTCTTTTTTCTTATACTATCTAATCATGTTCGGTATTGTGCCACCAAACATGCAAATGAATTTAAAGCCTTCTGTTACAGTTTTATCTGTTTTAGGAGAGATCAATGCTTCAATGCATCAAAATATGCACATCATTGCTCTCCTTACCCTAAAACTTCATTAGTTTCCGTTTCTTGATTTCATTTGTGATTGCCAAAATCATTTTTACAAAATTTAGTCTCCTGTCCGAATAATATTGGGGAACTATATTTGCAGGTGGAGCAGACGACAGAGCGCATGCGAAAATGGGGAGGACAGGACATTGAAACTGAGAAATTGGCCACCGACCAGCTTTCACTCCAAAATGGAAGACCTTAGTGCATATTTGGTATTGAGTGTTAGACTGTATTGAAGAGCACATGAACACCGTCCATTTTTTATAATCTACTCACCAAACATGCAATGAGAGAAAGGGAACTTGATATTCAGCTTATTTTTGTTGGATTTGGAACACAAAATGAATTTGTTTTATTATATAAACACTTACACAATTTGGACACACCACTATTATTTTACAACACTTCACTTTGGTTGATCTGACTCATTACTCATTACCCATTTCCTATTTATACTTGGTTACAATATTTCTAGAAAGTTCTACTATTGGAGGTTAATAACAAACTAGAAAATTCTAGTCCTAATCATGAAAGCACTTCATTATTCTAGATCCTTCTTGATCTATATGGGACAAGGGAAAATTCTAGATAATGTATTTCATAAGGAAGAATCTAGAACATTCAAATAAGTTGGTGATAATCTTCAATTCTTCCCTTTAGCACCAACTATTTGATTTAACTCTTTTCTTCTCATCATCCAACCTGTGTCTTTGTACTTCTCTATTGACGCATCTGGTCTCCTCCTTTTCTTGTATACCCATTTGTAGGATATAGTATTTACTCTGTCAGGTGTTGGCGTCAAGTCCCAAGTCTCATTTTGTTTTAGAGCCACCATTTCTTCTTCCATTGCCTTTCTCCACTCCTTGTGTTGGACTGCATCTTCAAAGGTCTTCGGCTCTTTGGTACTTTTATCTTCTTCTACCACTGCATTAGCATACTTGGGATTTGGCTCTCGTTGTCTAGTTGATTTTCTTAGTTGTGGTTGAGGACTCGTTGGTACCTCAACCTCTTCTTGTTGACTCGGCCTATTCTCTTCTGCTGTTGGTTGATGCACACCCGGTTTGCCATGGACTTTGCGTTGTCCTCATAGGCTCTTCTCCGTCGCTTGACTCCTGTGAATATTTAATTTCCTCATGGCTCGTTGTACTTCCACAATTTCTTCTTGCAACTTATCTCCAATTTCTTTTGAATCTAGCAGATCCACCCTCTGCGGTGTCCACTTATACTCTGTTGTGTTTTGCAGCTTCTCCTTGTCGCTTGTCATGTGATTGGAACATCCTGAGTCAACAATCCAATCATTTTCATAATTCATTCGTCCGTGGACGACCACCACCAATCTTAGATTCTTCCCGAAGTCTTGAACGCTCACCTCCTCATAAGTTTGTTCGATTAGTGCGAGCGACGCTTGAGATCCCACTCTTCTTCACTATTATATTTTTCTTGCTCGTTGGAGGTTGCCATATTTCATTCTCATCGGCTTTTTCCTAAATCGGCAATCTCGGCGTAATGACCTCGTTTGCCACATACAAAGCAAGAGCCATTAGGTCGCCTATATCTATTGGACAACTAACCTCTCTCGTCGCGATTTTCTTGAGCTCTCCTCGTTTGAAAACCTTCAATGCGTTTTTCTTCTTTATTATTTTGTCGAGTGGATCGACATTTTCTCTTATAACTAAACAATGCATCATCTTCTTTCTTCAATGAGACCCCTAGCATTTGCTTAGTCAACGCCTCTTGGTTGGCTAGCAAATTTTCTAGATTGACCAATGAAGGTTGCTCTGGCCAACCTTGTATTGCAACAATAAAACCTCTAAATTCGGTCTCAATCCATGTATGATTATTCTTCTCATCCTAGACTCAAATTTTACTTGAAGAATTTAATTGAGATTTCATGACAGAGAGATTTTACCTTGTTGAGATATTGTTTTATCGTCATCTCCTCCCGAGTGATAGAGCAGTAGCTCGTTTTCCGAGCTCGCAACCTTAGATCATTTTTCTTTGAAAATAGTCTTTAAATATGTCCCATGCTTCCTTTGGCGTAAACTTGTCCCTTATGTACTCCAATAATTCCTCATCAATTGTTGTCTTTATCACAAACATGGCCTTACACCGCTTTAATCTTCCATTTCTTGAGCCCCTAAGATCCTCCGACGGTGTCACTTCACCGCCACCAACTACGTCCCACAAGTCTTGGCCTTGGAGATAAGACTCCATACATGTTTTTGCCATGTGGTGTAGTTTTCGTTGTTGAGCTTCTTCATTCCGCCTATCATTTGTAGGTCGTCCATCGTGACTTGAATAACCTCCTCGTTACCAAGCAAGCTTTATTGAAGCTTCACAATCTCAATTTGTGCACGATCTTCAGAAGCTCGAAAATAATCTCCACACGCCCCGCTTGCTTTCTCCGGAAACACGTGGCCCTTAATCGACTTGCTCTAATACCACTTGTTTGGATTTGGAACACAAAATGAACTTGTTTTATTATATAAACACTTACACAATTTGGACACACCACTATTATTTTACAACACCTCACTTTGGTTGATTTGACTCATCACTCATTACCCATTTCCTATTTATACTTGGTTACAATATTTCTAGAAAGTTCTACTATTGGAGGTTAACAACAAACTAGAAAATTCTAGTCCTAATCATGAAAGCACTTCATTATTCTAGATCCTTCTTGATCTATATGGGACAAGGGAAAATTCTAGATAATGTATTTCATAAGGAAGAATCTAGAAACATTCAAATAAGTTGGTGATAATCTTCAATTTTCACTGTACCAATTCACTTTTTTCCTACTTATCCTTGTTTAAGATTTAATCTGGTAATGTGGTTTATCTGTTCAATCGGCAATCTTGAGCTTTATTAATGCATCCCTCTTCCCCTACCTCGAAGAAAACGCTACAGTTTGAAATCCCTGTTTATAGCATTGGTTAATCTTCGCCTTGATTTAACAGTTTGTAGTGCATCACGGAACCATGGAATTCAAATTTGGTTCATCAAATTTCTCCCCGATTTGATTCCCGCAGTAGATGTGGAATCAACTAGTTCTATTTAAAACCAATTCAGTCTGTGCTCGAATGGAACCGAACTGGATCTGAACCGTGTCCAACCCTTAGCCACATGTCAAAATTACGTTCATTGTACCATCATATCAAACATACCATAACTGAAGAAAACTTGTAGTATTCTTAGTTTAATATTATACCAGCATCTCTTTCGGTTCTTCGGTCATCCGGAGGTGTATATTCCCATATTGGGATTTTCCTTTTTCGTTTACTAATAGTAACGGGCTCTACTAACTGACTTTACTTTTTTCACTTTTGAACGTACCCACCTTATGTAATTTTCAATTATAGCAAAAATTTGTACTACATTTGCTCAAACCTATATTATTTTTTCTCAACAGAATTTCGTATCTGAATAATTGAATTTGCAAGAGAGAAGCAAATGGTGTCATTCTCTTATCAAAGTCAAACCAATAGCTGTTACAATAATAGTAGAGGGAACTCCAAATTTGAGATGACTCCAGAATGATAAATTGTAGCCGTATTGAGCCCGACGAGCCTGTTCACACACTATTAAGTTGGCAGCCGACCCCAAGAGAGAGAGATTTCCTGCAACCGTGCTCACCCAAGCGAGGAGGAGCCACGCTTTCTTCTCACTAGCAGGAGATATTGCCGCTGCAGAAGCTGCCACTCGTGCTCCAAGCAGTAGAACTGAAAGTCAAAGCAAAACACATTTGTTCACTTGGCTATACAAGTTGTGGTGTCAATCGGGCCAAACCAGGGTTACAAGCATGGGCCAGGCTCGGACCATTACATTTCTCTATGGCCCATATCTGCCATCCTGCCGGGCCGGGCCGATATGGGCCGATCCTCTGGGCCTTGTGATTTTTTTTAAATTTATTTATTTGACCTGTGTGGACCTGTAAGCCATAACGCAAAGCCTAGCCCAGCCGGCCTTCAAAGGTGCGCAGGCCTCTCTTTGACACCACTATATACAGGGACAATATATTGCTTTTATGAGTTTCCTAGTATCATATTTCATTAATATTGAACAGCAGTATGTTGTGACACGAAACATTTTAGTATTTTAACAGTGACTTGTATGATATATAAACAGATTTAATAGGAGTTGTATGTAATTACAAGATATATTTTGGGATGGAAACTTGAACAAATAAAACATCAGTTTCATTTAATAATCAGGGAAAGGAAGCTTCTAAATACAAAAATTTTGTTATATTAATTTACCCCCGAGTAGCCACTGGATAACATATATTCCAACTTAGCAATACGCTTGGTCCCATGTCACTTGTATCGTCTAAACATGTAATCTATAAGTTTGAGTGTTCGACAAAAAATTGCATAAGCAAATTCAAGCTGCAGTCTCCTTTTCCTTCCGTTATTCGGTCAGGTGACAACAAATTATTGTGTCGTGTTAAAAATCAGAAAGTAGGGTACATTCAACATACCTGTAGGTACATTTGATGCCAAATTTGAGAGGACAATTATGACAGCAGCTAAAACTGCCATTCCCCCAATGTGATCTATCTTTGAATAAGGCTCCATGAAATCCCACAGAGTGCTCGGAATTCCAGTTTTGTTGAAGCCATCAACTGTAATAAACATTCCGCAAAAGAATATCAAGAGTGAATAGGATACCTGGATGATTTAGAAAAAAATAAAAAAAAAGCATCAACCACCTTTCTTTAATGATGACTAATCTCATTAATAAACTTCTAATGAATGTTTGGCATGCAGTATTTAAGATTGTACTGGACTTTCTTTTTTAATAGACAATTATTTAACTTTTTTTCTTATTTAATATTGTCCAGTACTCTTTAATCCAACTTACCAAAAATATTTATTAAACCAGTGTCACCTTTTCTAAACACGGACGGGCGTCTTTAAAATCAAGAACAACCAGGGCAAGTGCAGCTGTAATTGCAGTCCAGGACATATTTAGACCAAGCAGCAAAGACACTAGCATTCCAATTGTAACAAGATAAACACACGTCTTCCATAAAATTCTTTTCGACTTTTTCGCCGATGCTGAGTCGTGTTCGATGCTGTTCAAAGATGGAATCCCTATTGATGACATAAATCTGTCATTTGCTATTTCTTTTGAAGAATTTGAATGCCTAACAGACTCAGATTGCAAACTTGGGACCTTGTGGATTTCACTTTCAGTTGGATTTCGACTTTCCCCTAGTGTGTCAACATGATTCATATAACTATTTACATTAGGAGAGGAATGGATATTATCACTCTCAATTGAAGTCCCTCGGTTTCTAAGTGTCTCGCCATGATTTGTATAGTCATTGGCATTAGGAGAGCTGTAAATATTCAGAGATTGCAGTCCAGAATTCCATTCTTGAGAATTTGAAGATGTGAGGTGAGACAATGTTGCCGGAGAAAACCGATGCGAGGTTACGTCTTCTTCAGCAACCACTTCCATAGTGGCATCTTCTTCATCCTTATGAACAGATAACAACTTCAATACATGCACAGAAGGACCAAAGCATTGACAAAACTCCCACAAGCATTGCTGGGAAAATGCCAAATAAAAACTCCCAAAAGAAATCTTACTCTGAACAGCTATAACTAAGTTTTGTGGATTGCCAATAGGGGTTGCCGATGACCCGATATTTGCACTCGAGGCAAGGGCTAATAGGAACGGGTGAGGAGGGAGATTCTGTTGCCGAGCAATTTTGAGTACGAACTCGGTCAAAACAACACAAGAAGTGTCATTAGTGAAAAAGGCGCTGAAATGGCAGAAATCAAGCAGATTCGACAAAGTAAGTCCTTTGCTCCCTTGCTTTTCCACGAGCAATTTACCCAAGTACATGAACATATCCGCTTTTCAAGATAGACACTGACTACCATTGTCCCAAGAGAAGACCAAGGATTGGAAGGATCATATCAAACATACTATAACTGAAGAAAACTTGTAGTATTCTTAATTTAATATTATACCAGCATCTCTTTCGGTTCTTCGGTCATCTGAGGTGTATATTCCCATATTGGGATTTTCCTTTTTCGTTTACTAACATAGAACGGACTCTACTAACTGACTTCACTTTTTTCACTTTTGAGCATACCACCTTACGTAATTTTCAATTATAGCAAAAATTTGTACTACATTTGCTCAAACCTATATTATTTTTCTCAACAGAATTTCGTATCTGAATAATTGAATTTGCAAGAGAGAAGCACATGGTGTCATTCTCTTATCAAAGTCAAACCAATAGCTGTTACAATAATAGTAGAGGGAACTCCAAATTTGAGATGACTCCAGAATGATAAATTGTAGCCGTATTGAGCCCGACGAGCCTGTTCACACACTATTAAGTTGGCAGCCGAACCCAAGAGAGAGAGATTTCCTGCAACCGTGCTCACCCAAGCGAGGAGGAGCCACGCTTTCTTCTCACTAGCAGGAGATATTGCCGCTGCAGAAGCTGCCACTCGTGCTCCAAGCAGTAGAACTGAAAGTCAAAAGCAAAACACAATTGTTCACTTGGCTATACAAGTTGTGGTGTCAATCGGGCCAAACCGGGGTTACAAGCATGGGCCAGGCTCGGACCATTACATTTCTCTATGGCCCATATCTGCCATCCTGCCGGGCCGGGCCGATATGGGCCGATCCTATGGGCCTTATGATTTTTTTTAAATTTATTTATTTGACCTGTGTGGACCTGTAAGCCATAACGCAAAGCCTAGCCCAGCCGGCCTTCAAAGGTGCGCAGGCCTCACTTTGACACCACTATATACAGGGACAATATATTGCTTTTATGAGTTTCCTAGTATCATATTTCATTAATATTGAACAGCAGTATGTTGTGACACGAAACATTTAGTATTTTAACAGTGGCTTGTATGATATATAAACAGATTTAATAGGAGTTGTATGTAATTACAAGATATATTTTGAGATGGAAACTTGAACAAATAAAACATCAGTTTCATTTAATAATCAGGAAAGGAAGCTTCTAAATACAAAAATTTCATTATATTAATTTACCCCCAGTAGCCACTGGATAACATATATTCCAACTGAGCAATACGCTTGGTCCCATGTCACTTGTATCGTCTAAACATGTAATCTATAAGTTTGAGTGTTCGACAAAAATTGCATAAGCAAATTCAAGCTGCAGTCTCCTTTTCCTTCCGTTATTCGGTCAGGTGACAACAAATTATTGTGTCGTGTTAAAAATCAGAAAGTAGGGTACATTCAACATACCTGTAGGTACATTTGATGCCAAATTTGAGAGGACAATTATGACAGCAGCTAAAACTGCCATTCCCCAATGTGATCTATCTTGAATAAGGCTCCATGAAATCCCACAGTGCTCGAATTCCAGTTTTGTTGAAGCCATCGACTGTAATAAACATTCCATAAAGAATATCAAGAGTGAATAGGATACCTGGATGGTTTAGAAAAAAATAAAAAAATAGCATCAACCACCTTTTCTTTAATGATGACTAATCTCATTAATAAACTTCTAATGAATGTTTGGCATGCAGTATTTAAGATTGTACTGGACTTTCTTTTTAATAGACAATTATTTAACTTTTTCTTTATTTAATATTGTCCAAGTACTCTTTAATCCAACTTACCAAAATATTTATTAAACCAGTGTCACCTTTTCTAAACACGGACGGGCGTCTTTAAAATCAAGAACAACCAGGGCAAGTGCAGCTGTAATTGCAGTCCAGGACATATTTAGACCAAGCAGCAAAGACACTAGCATTCCAATTGTAACAAGATAAACACACGTCTTCCATAAAATTCTTTTTCGACTTTTTTCGCGATGCTGAGTCGTGTTCGATGCTGTTCAAAGATGGAATCCCTATTGATGACATAAATCTGTCATTTGCTATTTCTTTTGAAGAATTTGAATGCCTAACAGACTCAGATTGCAAACTTGGGACCTTGTGGATTTCACTTTCAGTTGGTTTCGACTTTCCCTAGTGTGTCAACATGATTCGTATAACTATTTACATTAGGAGAGGAATGGATATTATCACTCTCAATTGAAGTCCCTCGGTTTCTAAGTGTCTCGCCATGATTTGTATAGTCATTGGCATTAGGAGAGCTGTAAATATTCAAAGATTGCAGTCCAGAATTCCATTCTTGAGAATTTGAAGATGTGAGGTGAGACAATGTTGCCGGAGAAAACCGATGCGAGGTTACGTCTTCTTCAGCAACCACTTCCATAGTGGCATCTTCTTCATCCTTATGAACAGATAACAACTTCCAATACATGCACAGAAGGACCAAAGCATTGACAAAAACTCCCACAAGCATTGCTGGGAAAATGCCAAATAAAAAACTCCCAAAAGAAATCTTACTCTGAACAGCTATAACTAAGTTTTGTGGATTGCCAATAGGGGTTGCCGATGACCCGATATTTGCACTCGAGGCAAGGGCTAATAGGAACGGGTGAGGAGGGAGATTCTGTTGCCGAGCAATTTTGAGTACGAACTCGGTCAAAACAACACAAGAAGTGTCATTAGTGAAAAAGGCGCTGGAAATGGCAGAAATCAAGCAGATTCGACAAAGTAAGTCCTTTGCTCCCTTGCTTTTCCATGAGAGCAATTTACCCAAGTACATGAACATATCCGCTTTTTCAAGATAGACACTGACTACCATTGTCCCGAAGAGAAGACCAAGGATTGGAAGGTCGATAGCTGCATATGCTTGATCCGGTGTTATGACTCGGAAAATGACCATGAGCATCGCCCCAAGGAGAGACCCAGCAGTCCTCCCAATGGGCATGAATGGGACAGCTGGGAAAACTGCCAAAACCCAGAATATAGCAAAGGCAATTGAACCAAGAACTACTTTTACAGTAGGAGCCATAGCCATGTTTACACTGTTTAATGAAATCCCAAGCCTTTTACTCCTGCAAGATCTCTTAGAAACCGGACCACATTTGTACTCGGCAGCAGATTCTCACTCACAAAGCAATTCTCTGAAATAGGGAACTGGTTATATAGCAGAACTGATGAGGATTAAGCTTCACAGTCTCTACACATTCAATAAAATTATCAACAATCAACAGAAGAATTTAGTCCTATTCCCTTCTTACTAGAGCAAGAGAAACAATTGTAAAGTGTGATACATTCAGACTTGACTTAAAGGCATGCTTCCAGAATGCAGCATACATCGGAGATGCGACTTCTGAGTCCTTGACAGCCGTTGGATCAGCCCATATAATAGGGGATCCATCTCTCAGACTAGGGCATCATTTTGTTGTTCTGCGCAGTTGTCCAAAGAGAGAGAGATAGATAGATCTTCATCCTTCTTTTTTAATTTTTCCACAAGTGAAAATAGTGTGTAAGGAATGTTTCTATTAAAGGTGATGAACAATTCAATTGTGCGTTGTTTTGAGGGTTGAAGTGAGTCTGTTGGTAGATAAGGTTCATCAGAGGAGATTCTTGCATTGTTGGCTTGGTTTGAACATTAAATGTTGTGTAATCATTCTTCTTGAGGTTTTCTAGTGCAGAGGGGCGGTAATCCACTTTAGTGGAGCCACAAAGGCAGATTAAGCTTCGGTAAAAAAAGTTGAAGCTGATGAACTAGCCTACACAGTACACATCTATAATATTACTCTTGTCTGATTCTGTACTTAGGAAAGTGGGAAAGTTAGAGTCTGCTAAAGCTTTGTGGGATAAACTGGAAAGGTTGTACATGGTAAAATCCTTACATAATAAGATGTTTCTCTTAGAACAGTTGTTTTGCTTTTAAATAGATCCCACAAGGGAACTAGATGAAAATCTAGATGTCTTCAATAAAATAGTGCAAGACATTGAAAATACAGGAGACAAAGTTCCACAAGATTATAGAGCAAATACTCCTTAATTCTATGCCTGAATTAGCTTGGGAGTATGATAGATACACATCGACTCCAGAAATATGGATAAATTCCCTTGAAAGTAGAGAATTAGAACTTAAATCAGCCAGAAATGATAACAAAGGGGCTGAAGGACTAATTGTAAGAGGTAGGAGTACAACAAGAGATGATCACTATGAAAAGAACAATAAAAAGGACAAGCATAAGAAAAAATGTCATGGCTGTGGTAAAATAGGCCATTTCATCAAAGACTATTATAAGAAGAAATGTAAGCAAAAGGAGGGTAATTATGGTGAGATAAATGTGCCTCATCAAGCGAATATCCATACGAATGGATATTAGATTCTGGGGTGTACATTTCATATGGCACCCAAAAAGGATTGGTTTGACCTTTTAGAAGAAAAAGACACGGGACAAGTCTTATTGGACAATAGTATTTCCTGCAAGGTAGCAGGAATAGGCAAAATCACCTTAAAAGTTAGAAACTGGAATAATATGTAATCTGGAATAAGTTAGATATATCCCATATCTTAACTAGAAATCTAATTTCCATTGCATCATTAGCTAGATTGGGCTACTCTGGGAAGTTTGAAGGTGCATATTTGAAAATATTCAAAGGTTCATTAATGCAAATGAAATGACTTATTAAAAATGGACTTCATGTCATAAGTACATAACCAATCTTAGGTACTAGAGCTGCTGCTTTTAGATCCTTAGTGGATAATACAAGTCTTTGGCATAGAAGATTAGGCCATATAAGCCTAAAAGGGCTGCAGATTCTCAAGTCACAGAGAATCTTTGCAGAAGAACAGATTAACCCCTTTTTATGACTACCGTGTCTTGGGCAAAACAACATAGGTTGCATTTTTCCACTGCGACACATAAATCCAAGGCCATATTATAATACTTAGACTCAAAAGATTTATGGGGACCTGCTAGTAAATCAACCCATATGGGTTATAGATACTTTATGTCAATCATAGATGACTACTCTAGGATGGTTTGGGTATTTCTCTTAAAATAAAAGTTAGATGCTTTTAGTAAATTTCAAAACTAGAAAGCTTTAATGGAGAACCAAACTGGAAATAAAATTGAAGTGCTAAGAACTAAAATGGGTTAGAATGCTGTAACACATAATTTGTTCAACTTTGAAAAAAAAAAAAAAAAAAATTCTAAGACATAAGACAGTGGCACATACCCCAACAAAATGGGGTGGCAGAAAGGATGAATTGAACACTCCTAGAAAGGGTAAGAAGTGTGCTAACTAGCTCAGGTCTTTCACAATTGTTTTGGGGTGAAACTATCTTGACTACATGTCAACTGCTTAATAGGTCACCTTCAACAACTTTAGGCAGTAAAACTCCAATTGAAATGTGGTCTGGTTGCAAGGCTGACTATCATTTACTTAAGGTGTTTGGATGTGAATCTGCACATCAAAACATTGGAAAACTTGAACCTAGATTACAAAAATGCATCTTTTTGGGATAAACAGATGGTGTAAACTACACGAGGCGGATCTAGGGTTGAAGTTCACTAGGCGAGACGTTGACTGGTCAACGGTCAAATATTGACCGTTGACCAGTCAACTTTCGATATTGATTAGAAATATAAAGATCGTACCACACATTTGATTCGCTTCCAACACTAGCATAAGAAAAATTTAAAATAAAGTCAAATTTATGGCAAAAAAAAAAAAGAGCAAAAGTTCAAATAAGCGATAAAATTTACGTAAGAAATAATTTAAAATAAGACAATAACGATAATTCAAAATGCGATAAATTTTTATAGTTGTTCTTTACGATTTTTCATATGTTGAAAAGTTTAAAATAAAACTAAATCTATGGCAAATAAAAAAAAAAAAAAAAGAGCAAAAGAATTGATAAATACTTTTATATTCTTCAATTTTGACCACCCACTTTCAAATTATGCAATTATCATATTAAAGAGAAATACTAAATTCTTACTTGAAGATTTATTCATGCAATTACCTTATTTTTAATTTCTCAAAATTAAGAACCATAAATGTAATTTTGAATTTAAAATACTCCTCTCTCTCTCTCTCTCTCTCTCTCTCTCTCGCTTTACACACACACACACACCCACGCCACCCACGCCGCCACCTTCCTTCCTTCCTTCCATCCTTCCAATAAGCTTTATATACATATATACATACACACATGGTGAGACGTTTACAAAAGAAAAAAAATTGATGAAATCCAGTGGGTCCGCCCCTAAACCAACACCATTTTTTCTCGAAATTCTAGCACCGAATTGGCGGTCTCGCCATGCTGGTAGATCCGCCCCACAGAGTGTAAAGGGATATAACGTCATTATAAGTAGAGGTGTCAATCTTCATGAAGATGATATGCCTCGCTTAAAAGAATCGAGATAACCGAAAGTAAAATAGATGATACTCTATAGCATGTGGAGTTTGGTGTGCCCACATGTGAGAGAAATGTTGAAACACATGACCGGTGGAGCATTTGCAACACCGAGAAGGTCTAGAGCACGAACCAACTCAAACTAATACTAAAACTCCTCAAAATGAAGAAGAAACTAACCATTGCCTTTGGCAAATTACCAACCAACTAAGGAAGAGAGAGGAACAAATTAGGCCACCAAGTAGACTTGGTTATTCGTAGTATGTATCTCGCAACTTTATTATCACTTCATAAAGCTTCAGCTTAATGAACCTAAGTTATATGAAGAAGCGATAGAAAGTAAACATTCGGATAAATGGTTGATGGCAATGAAGAGGAAATGACCTCTTTACATAAGAATAAAACTTGGGAATTCCTTCCCAGTCAAGATCAATTTGTTGTAGGATGTAAGTGGTTGTTCAAGCTAAAACAAGGAAGTATTTCAAACGAACAACCTATGTTTAATAAAGCTAAAGTTAGTGGCTAGGAAATTTACTTAGAGATGGGGATTGATTATAATGAAATTTTCTCCTAGTTGTAAAGTATACTAATAGCTCATTTAGGATAGAATTAGAACAATTAGATGTTAAGACAACATTCCTGTGTCGCGACATTGAAGAGATTATTTTATGGAACAACATGCGGATTTATGTATAAAAATAAGACAAATATAGTATGTATGTTGAAAAAATCATTTTAGGTTAAAATATGCCTAGAAATGGTACAAGAAGTTTAAGTTTAACTAATTTGTTTTTAACTCACGATTCAAAAGAAGTGATTTTGATCACCGAAAAATCAAATTTGAAAATACCACCTTCATACTTAATTATATATGTTGATGATATGTCATTAAATAGTCCCAGCTTATAATGAGGTTAATTAATTTTGTGGGATCTCATGATGTACACTTATGGTGTGTACCATAACTGAATAGCTCACCCAATAAGTACCTTTTGACTAGTACATGTCCAATCTTGATTGGAACATTGGGAAGCACTAAAATGGTTCATCGGATATCTAAAAGAAACAAATGACTTGGTTTAACTTTTAGAAAAACTAACGAAGTAATTAGGCTCAAAGGATATGTAGAAGCATACTTTGCAAGTAATAGAGATAAGAGAACATCAACTACTTGTTATGTATTCACTTTGTGTGAATTGGAAATCAAAATTGCAGTCTATAGTTGCACTATCAACAACACAATCTGAATATGTTGCTGCCACCAAGGCAGTTAAAGAAGCTATGTGGCTTCACGGCTCGTTAAAGGAGATTAATTTCTTGAATCAACCTGCTATTCTGTATTCAGATTCTTAGAGGGCAATCCATCTTTTGTAAAGAAGCCAATATATCACGGAAGAACAAAGCATATAGCTATAAAATTGCACTTTATATGTGATATTGTTGCAAATAATGTTGTACAATTAAATAAGATTCCTTTTGAATACAATCCTGCCGAACCAAAGTGCTGCCTTTGAATAAGTTTACTAAATGTTTGAATGTATTAAACATTGACAAAGGGTAATCTTTGAGTGCAGGAAACAGGTACCAAGAGGCAATGATGTTATAAGTGATTACAACTTCTGCTAAAGATACATCAGTTCTGGAATGCATCTAGGGTGGAGAATGTAAAGTGTGATACATTCTGACTTGACTAAGGCGTGCGACCTACATTGGAGATGGGACTTTTAACTTCCAAATCCTTGACAGCCGTTGGATCATCAAGAATCATCTGGGCCATTGATCAGCCCATATAAAAGGGTATCCATCTTGCATCATTTTGTTGTTCTGTGCAGTCTTCCACACAGAGAGAGAGAGAGAGAGATCTCCATCCTTCTTCTTTATCTAAACTTTTTATTTTCTAATTTTTCTAAGTTAAAATAGTGTGAAAGGAAGGTTTCTATTAAAGGTGATGAACAGTAACTTGTTCATTTGTGCGTGGTTTTGAGGGTTGAAGTGAGTCTGTTGGTAGATAAGGTTCATCAGAGGAGATTCTTGTATTGATGGCGTGGTATGTACCATTAAAAATTGTGTGTAATCATTCTTCTTGAGGTTTTCTAGTGCAGAGGGGCAGTAATCCACTAGTGGAGCCTCAAAAGGAAGATTAAGCTTCAACTGAACTGTCTGCCTATCCGCAAAACATATTTTGGCGTTCATGTGTTGATCTTTAATTTTCTGCTACATATTTCATATTATTTACCTATCAACAATGAACAAAATGGAAAATCAAAAACAGCCAAGCTACACAGATTTATATTATGTCTACATGCTGTTGCTCGTAACAGAGAAGAAGAAGAGCACAGGATTTTTCTCATGCCCCACACGAGACAAAACCGCCTTAAAAAATTCTTCATATTGCAGGATTATTACATCAGTCCGTGGTCGAGATCATAAATATACATAATCTTTAAGCTCCACGCAGTCCAACATCAACATCCCAGAAAAATTTGTATGCAGTTTGCACAAAACATTGACTAGCAATTCCAAAGGCTGTAGAGTATATAACATACTTTGAGGAGATTATTCTTGTGTTTTCTGGGCTGCAGTATGGATACTTACCTACTTTTAAATAACATTAATTAAACAAACATTCAAGAACCCATACACCATTCTTCATTTTCAGCGACAAATTATTTTTATAGTTGTTCTTTACGATTTTTCATATGTTGAAAAGTTTAAAATAAAACTAAATCTATGGCAAATAAAAAAAAAAAAAAAAAAAGAGCAAAAGAATTGATAAATACTTTTTATATTCTTCAATTTTGACCACCCACTTTTCAAATTATGCAATTATCATATTAAAGAGAAATACTAAATTCTTACTTGAAGATTTATTCATGTAATTACCTTATTTTTTAATTTCTCAAAATGAAGAACCATAAATGTAATTTTGAATTTAAAATACTCCTCTCTCTCTCTCTCTCTCTCTCTCTCTCTCTCACACACACACACACACACACACCCACGTGACCCACCTGCC
Organism: Forsythia suspensa; assembly: GCA_023638005.1. Taxonomy (NCBI): domain Eukaryota; kingdom Viridiplantae; phylum Streptophyta; class Magnoliopsida; order Lamiales; family Oleaceae; genus Forsythia; species Forsythia suspensa. The sequence continues at coordinate 52,082,402 of CM042666.1, forward strand.
ACCTTCCTTCCTTCCTTCCTTCCTTCCAATAAGCTTTATATACATATATACATACACACATGCAGACATTGCCACAAAAGAAAAAAAAATTTGATGAAATCCAGTGGATCCGTCCCTAAACCAACACCATTTTTTCTCGAAATTCTAGCACGGGTGGACGCGGGTTTCGCCATGTGGTAGATCCGCCCCTGAGTGTAAAGGGATATAACGTCATTATAAGTAGAGGTGTCATCTTCAATGAAGATGATATGCCCTGCTTAAAAGAATCTGAGATAACTGAAAGTAAAATAGATGATACTCTATAGCATGTGGAGTTTGGTGTGCCCCACACTGCTGAGAGAAATGTTGAAACACATGACCAGGTGGAGCATTTGCAACACCAAGAAGGTCTAGAGCCTGAACCAACTCAAACTAATACTAAAACTCCTCAAAATGAAGAAGAAACTAACCATTGCCTTTGGCAAATTACCAACCAACTAAGGAAGAGAGAGGAAACAAATTAGGCCACCAAGTAGACTTGGTTATTCAGAGTATGTATCTGCAACTTTATTATCACTTCATAAAGCTTCAGTTAATGAACCTAAGTTATATGAAGAAGCAATAGAAAGTAAACATTCAGATAAATGGTTGATGGCAATGAAAGAGGAAATGACCTCTTTACATAAGAATAAAACTTGGGAATTCCTTCCCAAGTCTGAAGATCAATTTGTTGTAGGATGTAAGTGGTTGTTCAAGCTAAAACAAGGAAGTATTTCAAACGAACAACCTATGTTTAATAAAGCTAGGTTAGTGGCTAGGGAATTTACTTAGAGATAGGGGATTGATTATAATGAAATTTTCTCCCTAGTTGTAAAGTATACTAATAGCTCATTTAGGATAGGAATTAGAACAATTAGATGTTAAGACAACATTCCTGTATCGTGACATTGAAGAGATTATTTTTATGGAACAACATGCGGGATTTATGTATAAAAATAAGACAAATATAGTATGAATGTTGAAAAAATCATTTTAGGTTAAAATATGCCCTAGAAATGGTACAAGAAGTTTAAGTTTAACTAATTTGTTTTAACCTTACGATTCAAAAGAAGTGATTTTGATCACTGAAAAATCAAATTTGAAAACACCACCTGCATACTTAATTATATATGTTGATGATATGCTGTTAAATAGTCCAGTTATAATGAGGTTAATTAATTTTGTGGGATCTGTGATGTACACTATGGTGTGTACCATAACTGAATAGCTCACCCAATAAGTACCTTGACTAGGTACATGTCCAATCTTGGATTGGAACATTGGGAAGCACTAAAATGGTTCATCGGATATCTAAAAGAAACAAATGACTTGGTTTAACTTTTAGAAAAACTAACGAAGTAATTAGGCTCAAAGGATATGTAGAAGCATACTTTGCAAGTAATAGAGATAAGAGAACATCAACTACTTGTTATGTATTCACTTTGTGTGAATTGGAAATCAAAATTGCAGTCTATAGTTGCACTATCAACAACACAATCTGAATATGTTGCTGCCACCAAGGCAGTTAAAGAAGCTATGTGGCTTCACGGCTCGTTAAAGGAGATTAATTTCTTGAATCAACCTGCTATTCTGTATTCAGATTCTTAGAGGGCAATCCATCTTTTGTAAGAAGCCAATATATCACGGAAGAACAAAGCATATAGCTATAAAATTGCACTTTATATGTGATATTGTTGCAAATAATGTTGTACAATTAAATAAGATTCCTTTTGAATACAATCCTGCCGAACCAAAGTGCTGCCTTTGAATAAGTTTACTAAATGTTTGAATGTATTAAACATTGACAAAGGGTAATCTTTGAGTGCAGGAAACAGGTACCAAGAGGCAATGATGTTATAAGTGATTACAACTTCTGCTAAAGATACATCAGTTCTGGAATGCATCTAAGGTGGAGAATGTAAAGTGTGATACATTCTGACTTGACTAAGGCGTCACGACCTACATTGGAGATGGGACTTTTAACTTCCAAGTCCTTGACAGCCGTTGGATCATCAAGAATCATCTGGGCCATTGATCAGCCCATATAAAGGGTATCCATCTTGCATCATTTTGTTGTTCTGTGCAGTCTTCCACACAGAGAGAGAGAGAGAGATCTCCATCCTTCTTCTTTATCTAAACTTTTTATTTTCTAATTTTCTAAGTTAAAATAGTGTGAAAGGAAGGTTTCTATTAAAGGTGATGAACAGTAACTTGTTCATTTGTGCGTGGTTTTGAGGGTTGAAGTGAGTCTGTTGGTAGATAAGGTTCATCAGAGGAGATTCTTGTATTGATGGCGTGGTATGTACCATTAAAAATTGTGTAATCATTCTTCTTGAGGTTTTCTAGTGCAGAGGGGCAGTAATCCACTAGTGGAGCCTCAAAGGCAGATTAAGCTTCAACTGAACTGTCTGCCTATCCGGCAAAACATATTTTGGCGTTCATGTGTTGATCTTTAATTTTCTGCTACATATTTCATATTATTTACCTATCAACAATGAACAAAATGGAAAATCAAAAACAAGCCAAGCTACACAGATTTATATTATGTCTACATGCTGTTGCTCGTAACAGAGAAGAAGAAGAGCACAGGATTTTTCTCATGCCCCACACGAGACAAAACCGCCTTAAAAAATTCTTCATATTGCAGGATTATTACATCAGTCCGTGGTCGAGATCATAAATATACATAATCTTTAAGCTCCACGCAGTCCAACATCAACATCCCAGAAAAAATTTGTATGCAGTTTGCACAAAACATTGACTAGCAATTCCAAAGGCTGTAGAGAGTATATAACATACTTTGAGGAGATTATTCTTGTGTTTTCTGGGCTGCAGTATGGATACTTACCTACTTTTAAATAACATTAATTAAACAAACATTCAAGAACCCATACACCATTCTTCATTTTCAGCGACAAATTACCATATCCACAGAGACAATACATAATCATAAATGTCTTCTAATCGAAATACATAAAAATACCAACACGATATTGATATAAGAGCATCAAAATTCAAGAATTGCGACCACAAATTCAGTTTTATGCATAGTTAAATACAACCCAGAAAAATTCATAAATGGATAACTCACCTGAATCTGGGAAAAGCTACTTTTCACTGTGAAAAAGTTAGATTCAAAAGGGCCTTTTGCTTTTTATCTGCAGAAGGCACTTCCCATTTGTTCAGAACTGCTGCTTACTGATTGTGTTATTTTTGTCTATTAGATGAAAAGATTTTGCAACTTTGGATAAAGAACATAATAATATTAATTTATTTAAAACGAGATTACGTTGATTGAGTATGCATCTGGGACAAGCTTTTCAGGACACGTCACGGCACACCGCACACATGATTAATATTTCAGTAATTAGTAGTATACCACTTTATCGATCCAACCATTCGCTCTATTATGATGATAAATTGAGACGGTAAATAGATTTTGCAGATGACTGATGGAGGAAGATGATCAATTGACGGAGATGAATTGAGAAGGTGAGCAGATTTTAGAAATGATCGATTGAGGATCACCAAATTTTGGAGGAGATGATTTTGTGCGAGAAGAAATTGAAGTAGTGACATATAGATGTTCAAGTATTTTTTTCTTCTTATAGCAGATAAAATTTCCTACGGTGTTGATTAATTTTTAATATTGTCCTAGATGAGATATGACCGCTTTGGCTAAAAGGCCTTATCAAATAAGCGGAAAAGAATCTAATCTAGTATATCGTTTTCTTGTGATGAGATTCGATCTTAAGTTCTATTATGATGATGGATTGAGGCGATGAACAGATTTTAGAGATGATCGGTGAAGGGAGATGGATTGAGAAGGTGAGCAGATTTTGGAGATGATCGGTTTAGAGAGATGATAGAATCAAGAAGATGAATTGAAATATTTAACAAATTTTAGAGGAGATGATTTTGTGAGATGGAAAATTGAAGACGTAGTGACATACGGACATTTAAATACTTTTTTCTTCTCGTAACAGAGAAAACTGTCGTGATTATACAATTTAAGTTAAAAATACCTCTTTTACAAAGAAAAACTTAAATATATAGTCCGTTAACAGATATTATCAAATAAACTCAAATTTACAAAGAAATAAAGTAAAAATTATAATTCATACTCAAATATATATATATATATATATATATATAAAAAAATTCACAATTTATACTATAAATTAAAAGAAGAAAAAATAATGGAAGAATTTAAATGGGTTAGATTTCTAATTTTGAAATCAAATTTCTTACATATATGAGTTAGATTCTAACTTTTGAAATTATGTTTTCTAACTTTTGAAATTTTCTTTTTTTGTAGTAATATAGATGAATTTGAAATAGTTTAAAATGTAATAAACGGGATAGAAAATGAAGGGATATATTTGATAATTTATTTGTAAAAATAGGTCAACGGCCATTTAGATAAATTTATCGAATCACTCGACCATTTAACACTATTCTCAGTCGAGATCTTATGGCCAGAAGTTGACAATTAGAGGAAGTGAAGAAAAGAAATATTATTTTGATATAAGTAGTTTTCATTTGGGTAATCATGTTTGATTAGTTTAATACATATTCTTGTCTTATGTTAAACAATGTTTATCGTCTAGTTTAACTTAATATTGCTCATAGATTCATTAGGGTCTCAATCTTTACAGAAAAATAATATTTTGTTCGTATCTTTTGACTTTTGAATCTCCAACTTTTCACCGTAACATGGATCTCTAGTGAATGAAAAAAAGACCAACATAGCATTATTTTAAATGAAATGAAAAGTGGAAAATAAAAATAAAATCGAAACCTCCACACCACTAGCATACTCTCAAGTTGGCCAGTACCCCTTCCATATCGTACTCTTCTCTAGAGTTCACAACTCACATCTCTTTCTATATATGCGTTTACGTGTAGAGATCAGTCCACAACCCACCACAGCTAACTCTACCCATCATCACCCACCACCATGCTTAAGTGATGCCCGTGAATATGTCAATAAGCCTCACAGTTGTGTAGGATTGTATCACTATGAGATTGGATAGACAAAGTTGGTATTTCAAGCCGAAAAGCTACAAGACACATACACATACTAAAAGAGTTATACACACAGGCACACAATGAGCGGGGGTTGGGTATTGTGGATGAGGTTGGGATCTGGGGTGGGAGTAGTGATTGGCGGTGGTGGGTTGGGGGCAATGCGGTGGTTGAGGGAAGGGAGCTTTCTATTTTTTATTTTCTTTTTCTTTTTCTTTTTCTTTTTCTTTTTCTCTTTTGGTGTTTCTTTTCTTGTTCTTTTTATTTTACTTTAAATGAAACAAAAGTTTTCAATAAAATCAACCGATTGTGTCTACCGCGACTCAAGTGATACAAATGTAGAAAACTGGAATTTCATATTCTACAACTGACCGGTGTTGAGGGCCTAAATGTTCGTTTCACAAAAATTAAGGACCCTATATATATATTCCCTAATTACTGCATCCAATACTGTCTTTGTTGCAGTTTGTGTTGATTTAGGTTTGGATGTGCACTTAGTAGTGATAGATACCTAACATTGAGGTTGGATTTGGACAAGAACCTCTACTTTTTATTAGAAAATAAAATAACAATAATAAGTTTATTAGGAAGACTAAAAATTCAACTTTCAACTAACAGAATACGATATACTTAAAAGAGAGTCCAGAGACCAAACCATTAATTAACATATCTAGACAAGTTGCCTTCTTTGGAAGTTAATGAATTGTTGTTAACTCCCAGTGGACGGTGATAATACAATTAAATAAGCTAATTAGCGCTCATCAGTTATGACTTTTTGTATGAAATAAGGTATGTAATTGTCAGCGATTTTTAACTTTAATAATTTTGTAAGTGCACGAATTATTCAAGTAATAAAATGGATATTGAGTCAAAATATTGTTCCCACGAAGATTTAGATAATTCAGTTGAATTATACTAACCTTAACCGAATCTAATGAACTTTGAAAAATTGGAGATTTTGTGATTAAAAGCTAATTAAAATAGTAAATTAAAAAGAACAATTAAATAATTATGGCTCAATTAATTGAAAGATTAAGCTGGTGAAATATTGATTTAACTTTAAAAAAGAAAAAGTACTAAAATTCTGAATCCACTTATAGTTGTTAATTCCTCTATCTTGATTCTTGATTTTGACAAATTACATCAGTTATGAAGATCAATATCCCTAGATTGTTCAACAGTTTCTCTCGAATAAAGTTAAACCTATTCATATGTATGACTCAACTATATTTTTATAACGAATGCGAATACAAATAAATGTATTAAATCTCTATGGATAATTAAATATCACCTAAAGCATAACAGTATATTTCTATCCTCTATCGGACTTTAAGATAATTAAAATAGCGTCTAGCATGCTTTCGATCTTTCGATAGTAAAACAAACTACAACAATCATACAATTACTACGTATATAATTGTAGATGCAATTAAATCAAAATTAATTATTCAAAACTATATTGAAATATATCGTCAAAAACCAAGTCTCAAGATGAAAAAATTTAAACGACAAGCTTCATCGTAATCATAGCACTAAGTAAACTAGCCTAGCATACTAATAATAAGAAAATAAAAGAGAGATAAAAATATGGAGTTCATCACCCGGATAGGAATAACTTGAAAGAGACGATTTTGATCTTGACCTTGATCTTCGTTTCTTGCAATAATCTCGTTTTTCTCCCCAAATTCGACTCCCCAAAATTCCACACACGGTATGAGTTAATAACTCATATTTATAGTTACCTAATTGTGCCCTAAAAGATCCCACAAAATCATTAAAATATTGGCCCAAAAGTTTCCTAATCACTTCAGAACTCAAAAAGGAAACAAAATTTTCGCAGGCAAAAATTACATTGGGTAATCGCCAAGTGCATTCCCGGGTGATCCAGTTGATTTGTTCTCTGCTTCTGAATTCAGGTGCTGGGCGGTTGCCCAGCTATAAGTTAGGCATCGCCCAACCTAATTTCTGTGAATCTGCGGCTTTTGTCCTTCAACTTTGAATTTTGATCTTCTTGGTTCTCAAAACTTTTCATAACCTCCAATTTAGTCTTTCAAATTTCAATTGAGTATAAGTTGATCCTCATATTTTCAAAATATCTTCCAATACATTGCTCTGTTCGTCCCTTATTCTCCAATTGCTATTAAACAGGTCTAAAACTGAAATATGAAGATTAAAATACCAAATTAAGTATAAATTCAATAAAATGACGAGATAAAAGCTTAGTTTAAAGACCCGAATAAGTGTACAAAATGCACTTATCAAACACCCCCAAACTAAACTTTTGTTCATCCTCAAACAAAAATAAAAATAAATTACAAATTTAAACTAAGCTAAAAGAATAATCATATGTATAGTTAATGTTAAATTTCTTACCATATGCCTCAAGTTCAAAAATAAAGCAACACTTTTGAAATATATTAAACAACACAACAATTAAATTTTTACTTATCCAATGCTAAACCTTTTGTGAGTGTGTGAATAGCTAATTATTGAATTTACACCTGTATTATACCACGACCAATATTGTGTTGTTGATATTTTCACAATCCTGAACTCTTTGTAATCATTTATTTCTTACTCCTCTCGTAAATTACACACTTTTAATACTTTTCTTTCCAATCCCGAAGTGTTCTAGCAAATTTGATTCCTATTGATCAACACAATGTTTTTTTTTTTTCAAATAAAGTGAAATAAATTAGAACATTGTATTCTTAGAATTATGATGATGAGTGATTTCTAAATTCTCATCTTCAGTCTCTTAGGTTCTAACCTAGCAATCCTTACCGAGCACTTTAACTCGCTTTTATTTTATTTAACCAATATAAACGATCTTACATCCTGTGCAATACTTTTCTCTAACTAGTTTTCTATGTGACTATTGTAGCGAGCTTTGGGCCGATGACTCCCAAGTCAGATGACTATAGGGCACCAAGTTTTAAAATACCCTAACAGACTTAATTGCTCGAGTCCCACAAGCTATAAGAGAAGCAAAAATGTAATTTTTTTTTGTGACTCATGTAACGAGCTTTGGGCCGATGACTCCCAAATCAGATGACTTTAAAGCACCAGATTTCAAAATATCCTAACAGGCTTAATTACTCGAGTCAAATATTTTATTTTTTTATTTTTTAGTTTTTTTTTATTTTTGCAGTGAGTAGTGCTCGATTTAGATTCATTGACTATAACCTATTTAACCAAAGATGAGAGCCAGAAAATCCAAACCATCAAAATTCTACAAAAACATGTACTAACTTTAACACTCCCAAACTGTTCTCAAACAGTTTGATTACTAGTCTAAGAATTTAAGAATGAAGTTTTTCACAATAATACTAAGTCAATAATATCAACACAAACACTCAAATCATGTTTCTATATCAGTGATAAGTCAATAGTGGCTATGCGCTTCAAATATAATCTAACATGGATAAGTATTCAGGTAAAAACACGAATTAAAGTGTTGTCTAATATTTTAACTAAAAACGTACTTAAATTTAAACAAATATCATCATTGGCGGTAAGATATATTCAACAATAACTATAAAAAAAAAGATATATTTTTTTTAAAAAATCGAAATAATAAGAATTTTTTTTAAAAACTAAATAGAAAAAAATGAATTTTTGCAGTTACTTGGACCCGAAAAATAAGCAAATTTAAAATAATTAAGTATCCTGATACTTAACCCACCCTCAAATTAAAACATTACATTGTCCCCTATGTAATAATAAAATAAAACAGATAAAGGAAGAAAAAGTTCAGTTACTCTCCGGAGATAGATGTGGAGAAGATGGATCTGGCTGGCTGAAGGTCCGGTTGAAGTGGACTCAGATGTAGTGCTGCGACTATTGGTCAAAGGATTATGGCATATATATTATCCAAACAGCTTGCAAAGTGGGACATCCTGCAATTGATATGGGAGGCTTAATAAGTGTACTAAATAATAAATAAAATAAAAACTAATGAATTATTTAAACTAACTAAAACTACTACACGTAAAGCAAGTAAATAAAATAGTTAAAAAATGGGTTGCCTCCTATTAAGCGCTTATTTATAGTCATTAGCTTGACTTATTGTCTAGTTATTTTATGGCGCTTTGAATAGTACTTTGGAGGACCTGAATTGCTTATATTTATTGACTTTGCACAATTTTTTGTTTATCCTCACAAATTTGAATTTATGTTCCTCATAAGAATATGATTGTAGTTTAGCACCTTGTTTGAATACAACTACGAAAACTTCAACTTCCTCATCGACCTTAATAACAAAATCAATTGTTGAAGAAATAGGAGAGTTTGAGAATTGCTTGTCTAACTTGTGCTTTGGTATTCTCTGAGAAAATGGGATTGGAGGCTCATATGGTTTGATAAGAATGGTTGCCTTCACATGTGGTGTACCTGAACTCCCTTTAATATCTGTTGTTTGCTCAGTCTGTTTCACATGTTCCTCATCAGTGGACGGTACCTTTTCTTTATTTGCAACTGACCTCTTTACATGAATTTCTGGTAATTGAACCTCAATTCTAGTAGTAATAGTCGTAACATTTTTTTGGGATTCACCTCTATATTGCTTGGCAACGTATCTGGCACTCTGCCTGATATAACAACTGTCATCTGACCCATCAGTATTTCCAAATTTTTTATTGAAGCGCATTAATTTTGAAAATTGATCTCTGTCCGTCTCATGAACTGATCAGTTTTTTCTATGTACTGATCAGTTTTCTCGATAAATTTATTGAGAATGTCTTATAGTGAAGTCTTTTTTTTTTGGATACTGAAACTGAGGACCTCGTGGTATGATATTATTGTAATTATCATTCTAAGAGAAATGTGGATAATTTGCAATGAATTCTTCAACAAGCTTGTTGTCCTCATCAATCTCAAAAGTAGTCTTATATCTCGCTATATTGGCATGCTACATTGCAAGAAAATCTCCAAAAAGCATGTTGTCATCATCAATGCTAGATTGGCTATGGATGATTTGTGGAGTCATAAAGTCTCTAACTAGCATATTGTCTTCATTGATCTCCTGGTACTCCATCTTGTGTTGGGGTCTGAAAAAAAAAATTGAAACTGAAGTAAACTAAAAATAATAATAAATAAATTAAATAAATAAAGTTTGAATTAGTGTTCAAATAACTGAAAAGAACTAAAACTAAATCTTCGGCAACAGCGCCAAAAATTTATCAGCGATTTTATGTGTTTAATAATTCCGCAAGTATACGGATCGCTCAAGTAATAAAATAGATTTTGAGTCCAAATATCGAACCCAAAGATATTTAGATAATTCGGTTCAATTATAGTAACCTTAACCGAATCTAATGAACTTTGAAAAATTGAAGATTTTGTGATTAAAAACTAATTAAAATAATAAACTAAAAAGAATAATTAAATAATTATGGCTCAATTAATTGAAAGATTAAGCTGGTGAAAGATTGATTTAACTTTAAAAAAGAAAAAGTACTAGAATTCCAAATCCACTTATAATTGTTAATTCATCTATCTTGATTCTTGGTTTTGACAAATTACTTCATTTATGAAGTTCAATATCCCTAGATTGTTCAATAGTTTCTCTCAAATAAAGTTAAACCTATTCATATGTATGACTCGATTATATTTCTATGACGAATGCGAATACAAACAGACGAAGTTTTTTTTTTCTTTCTAAAATATATAGGGTAATATATAAATGCATTAGGGCCTCCTTGGGAGTTTCACGGTACCGGTTAAGAGGATTTTTTAAAGTATCAATTTTTAGCGTTTATGAGTGGAGTGACTTTGGGTGGTTTTTAGTAGCGACTTTTGAAACGGTCCAACCCATGATTGAGAATTTATTATCTAGTGGTTAAAAATTTTTAAAAAAGAATCAAATTACATCTATGCCCATATATTAAAAAAATTAATTTTGAAAATGTTATATATCTACCTATTATTGAAAATATAAAATTAAATTTATGTTGTTGCATTTTTTTTTTTATGTGTGCATGTGTTTTATTTTTACAAATATTAAGTTTAGGAAAGTTTGAAAATAAATGTTTGAGAGAGGATAAAATTGGAAGAAATTTTGAAGAACGGCAAAAAACCACCGATTTTGAGAGTTGAGAGATACACTCTAAATTACACTACGTCGTTTTTAGACGGTTTTTAAACTGCCCAAAAATAGTGCTCTAAAAAACTAACAAGCACCAGTTTATTCAACCCTTCATAAATAGTACCATCTAAAACGGGTGGAAAAAAAACTCCCTAACATGCCCTTAGGGTTTTTGATGCCACAAAATAATTGTAAGGCCAGAAATGAAAGACCCGATTTCAATTATTGGACTCCAAAATCACTCATCTTATTGCTGAACAGAGTCCATAATTCATGCATGTATGAGCTGGTATCTGGATACATATGCATATAATTCAGGATTTAAATTGCAACATCTTTCCCCCACCAAAATTGATATGGGTCTTGTTTTATTCTCCTTTTCAACACCTTTTTAACATTAATAAAAATTAAGCTCATAGTGCGTGTTTATTATGCATTAATGATCAAGATTGAATAGTGTAATTTTATTTTTATTTTTTAATATCGTTGAATATTATCCATTATTTGTTACCAAAGATAAGACCTAACCATGCTATAAACAATGACAGATTGGTGAGGCTGTACTGATTGCAACAGCACATTGGTGAACAATGGAAGCCTGTCTGTGGACCAATCCTCTAATAATTGATAGAAAATTTGGTTACATAGCACTCCATTAATTTATTTTTGAAAAGTTTTACACAAATAATACTTAATGGAGGAAAAAAGTAACAGTTTTACAATGTTGTGGATCTTATCGATTAGAAGACTTGTCGTCCACATATACGCAAAAACAAGTTTTCCCTTTTCTTCGTTTCTTCTTTTATATCATCTGACATATAATGCAAGTCATCATTTGATGTTGAAAAATAAAAAGTTCTTGAACAAAAGCTGCAAGAAGCAAAAGAGAACGGCAACCAAGAACACGAGATCAATCTAAAAAATTAAGGAAACAAAAGTTTATTTGTGTATATTTTCCTTTTCTTTTCTTTTACCGAACAGTTTTATTTATTTTTAAACGTAGAAACATAGTTCAACAATGATTTTATGACAACAAATATTTGAATTGCAAAGCTCTACCTACCTTATGCCTTATGAGTAACGTTGTTAAAGTGGAATAGCTGTTCAGGTCCGAGGCCACCCAGCTCACTTGAATTTTTTTTTTTTTTAGAAAATCGAAAATTTTTAAATATGGTTGGACCCAATGGCCAGTTAGACTGTTTCAGCCCTGTGTACCGAGCTCAGGAAAGCCTGCACAAGGCTACTTTATGGCCAGCTTGCAGGCTTTGCCTGTCTAACGGGGCAGCCTAACGGAGCTTGCACAAAGCCCCCTCAAAGGTAGGCCAACCCGTTTGATACCTCTAACTTTGAATTTGGTCAAATTAATCAGATAAGTCTAAACTAACTTTTCCACTATTAATTAGGTGTTTTCAGTCTTACATTTATTTAGTGCATGATTGATGGAGTTTAAAAGTAGTTTTTAGGAGATTTTGATAAATGTTAATGAAATGTATTGTTGAAAAGTTGATAAAAGTTGTGGATCCTACAAAATATGTGATTGAAAATGAGTTTGGAAACAAAAGAGTTTAAAAAAAATTCTACCAAATATGCTCTTAATTCTTCCAAAAGAATGCTTTCTCGGTCAATCCCCTGGGGCACATTCTACATCATATATAGCCAGATAATCCAATGAAATATGAAAATGTATTGGTTTGGGGACATTAGACGTTCCACCAAAACTCTCATTTGTTGAAGTGGAGCATAGTACGCTTTAGGCGCTGAGCGAGAAATGTCTCTTCTTTCATTCCGAGTGTTAAGATTTGACTTGATATTGTCCTAATTATAATAGAAATTAAAATTTATTTGTCAGATCCCACATATAGAATGGGATCTGTTTTTGGTTTTCTACTTGCAATGGGTTTGTTTAGAATCCCACATTGAAATAGAAACTAAAATCACATTCTTTTGTCTTCTTACATAAAAGACTCCCTTAATGTTTTATTTATCCCAATTTGTGAGATAGTTATGGGCTATCTTGGGAGGTGAGACTTGGAGATCCTTTGTAGTCTCATCCGATACGTACTAAGTGACTTTTTCTTATTATGTAGATTCTTGGATTCTGGTGAGCGAGATATAATTGTAATAATTTTTCATACAGAGGAATGTTTTTGTCTTTGACAACAAGTAGTTTTTCTCCGGTTTTGGAGTTTTTTACATAAATCTTTGCATTGGTTTTCTCTATCTATTTATATTTTTGTCTCCTAATATTTTTTTGAAAAAGAATTCTGTAGAAAAATCGAGAAATTTGTTTCAATTCTCAAGTCAAGTCGTTCAGAGTGTTGAAGCACAAAAAAATATGTCAGATGTCAAATACGATGTGAAGAAGTTTGATGGAGAATCAATTTAGGCTTGTGACAAGAACAAGTCAATAATGTTTTGATTTAGTCTGGGTTGCACAAGGATTTGGAACAAAAGACTAATCTCTGTTTTTCAGTAGATGTGGACAATCTGGGCACCTCAAGAAAAAATGTCCAAAAGGAAGCACATGATTAGCTAATTTCTCAACGTCAGTAAATGGTGATGTTGATTGCGTTGCTAATAGTGCGTCTCTTTTCCCTATGAGATAAGTAAACTCTGTGAAAAGAATATATTTATCTTTATGGCATGTGGCATTGATTTGCATTGATGGAGGGTGTGTGGTGGAATTTATGTCAATGGTTAATAAACTCTTGAGAAAGCCAAACATGGGAGTTACACTATAAATTTCAGCAAGTATAGTCAACATGAGAGGATGAAATTCCTAGAATTTGTTGATTCTAAGTGTGTATATTCATTATGGTGAAGTATGTTAATTCTCTATGTTGAGAATTGTGGTTGCAAAAGAAAAGGTTCGCCAAAACATTTCCATGTGATGCAACCAAATGAGTTGAAGAGGCGGACTTTGGTGGAGGTACATTATTCAATTTGGAGGAGACATGGAAGAATTCCAATTTGAAGGTCTTAGACAATCTAAAGTCAAGGTGGTGATCGTTAGGATTTAACTTAGTATTGTCCTAATTAAAATACAAATTGGAATTTATTTGTCTATCCCACGTAAAATATGATTTGTTTTTAGTTTTACAATTGTTTAAAATCCCACATTGGAAAAGAATCTAAAAGCCCGTCCTTTTGTCTTTCTACATAAAATACTCTTCCCTTAATATTTTATCCATCTCAATTTTTGAGATAGTTATGGACTATTTTCAGGGTAAGACTTGGGGATTCTTTCTAGTCTCGTATGGTACGTAGCAAGTGAGTTTTTTTTTTAGTATTTTGGTTCTTGGAACTTCTTGCGGGTTAGGTAAGCTAGAGATTCTATATGATTGTAATAATTTTTCATATAGTGAAATATCTCTGCCTTTGACAGTCTATAGTTTTTCTCCGTTTTTGAAGTTTTCCACGCAATTGTTTGTGTTATTTTTCTCCATTGGTTTATATTTTTGTCTCTTTAATATTTCTCTTAGCAAAGATCACGTGGGCAAATCGAGGAATTGGTCTTAACTCCCAACCGAAAACTTAATGGTTTTGGGACATTAGAGGTTCTACCGAAAAATCTCATTTGTTGAAGCGGAGCGTAGTGCGCTTTAGACGTTGAGCAAGAAATGTCTCTTTCTTTCATTTTGGGTAGCCTAAAAGTATTTGACCATTCACTTGACATTTTTCCACAACTCTTGACCCCTGTTTTAGAGCCTCAAGATTGAAATGAGTGAATAATTCATTAAAATTAGAGTCAAAATACAAAATCATTTCTACTTAGATCATAAAACAATCAAAATCGTCATGATTCGCTCTCAATAAAGAAGAACTCAAGGTGATCTCACCCCTCACACATAAAACTGGCATACTAAAATCATTCAAGTAGTAGGATATTAGGGCTATCAATTATATCAAATATTAGGTCGATCCGCATAAAGTCAAGGGGATAAGTGTGTAGTATGATTGGGTTTCACACACTTCAACAGCAAATGATTGAGTCGTGAAAATGAGCCATTTGATCACAAGAAGATAGACATGAATAACAAAAAGAAGAACAGCCATATTTTCATATTCTACTACAGGCCATGGCATTTGGAATCATTTATATGAAGTAGATAGCATAGCATTATATTGAACGTGTGGTAATCTTCGGTGGTAGCAGAGAAATTAAAAAAGAACTAAAATCTAGTTTTATCAATACAATTGAGCACAAATGAACTCACATCTTTATGCGACTATATTTAACCGTATTGGCTAAAGAAAGTATTAAAGGGAAAATCTCAAACAACATTCTCGAAAAGAATCACTGAGAATTATTTCCCCACACCAAGGAATTCAGAAGTACCTGTTCAATTTTTTGAGTCGAAGGGTGGATCCATTTGGACACAATTGACCACAGGCTTGCAAAATCTTTAAGCCTGGAACTGCATCCTCAGTTTGCACCAGATAGAGTCCCAAGTTCTGCAAATTGAATTTTTAATCTTTATATGGAGTTGAAAAAAAGAGCTTGTCTACTGTTGGCATCAGCTGACCCCGGGTTGCAGCATCGGGAAAAAGGTCCAGTTGTTTTGACTTAATTCCTTCCTGGCATCTTTGTCGTTCGTCCACCACTCACAGTTGATAGTTGACTTGTCTAAGACTTCTCCCTTTGTGTTGTCAAAATTGAAATCTTTGCTAGAACCTAGTGAGATCGTACGATGCTTCTGATCGCATTTATCTCCCTCCCCCTGTGAAGCCATCCCAGAAACTTCATTTACAGTTTCCCTGGCAGAATATTCACTGGAAACATCTCTGTTCTTTAACATTAAATCTCTCCAGGTAGTGCCTTCAGCTGCCATATCCCATAGAGTTTCTGATGCAATTTCAAGTGATGCAACCGACTCCTTTACCACACAAGTTGGAATATCTTCACCAGTCAGTTCAAAGGAGACTCTGTGATCAACTACAACTTCCTCATTCTGAGATCCACTATCTGAATTGGCAAGAGATGCAACTTCAGAAATTTGGCTCTCGAGAAGGTAACTGTCACTAGAGGGTGGTTCTCCGCCATTAGGCGTCAAAGTTCCGGAGCCTAATCTCGAAATCCCACCATTTGGTGTCAAAGTTCCGGATCCTAGCCTTGAACCCCAACCACTTGGTGTCAACGATCCAGAACCCAATCTCGAACCCCACTTATGATTGGAGAAGTGTTCGTAGCCGAGAAATTTGGGGGCTTCCCCAATGCGGAACTCAATAACTGGGCATTTATCAGGAAACGGTGAAGAGGTACCCGAAGTAGAAAAGGCAGAGCCTGGTGATTTACTATGACCACTAGGGCTTCCGGGATATTGATAAGGCTTGAACTCGTACTGGGATAATGAGAATTTCAAATTTGTACAACTGTTTCTCCGGTTCCGTGTCAATGATGATGTCAAAAGCTGAGCAAACGGCACTTCTGGTGAAGAAGGTGTTGTCATTTGAACTGGTTCTGGAGGGGGAGTGAAAGAAGCAGTTGATGGTTCCGTGGTGAAAGTAGAAAATACGGGAGGAGAAACTAATTGAGTCTCGTGAGCGTAGGGTCCAACAGTAAAAATCGATGCAGTCCCACCCGGAGAGTACGCATTAATGGAAAGGGATGTGAGGGAAAGTAAACCGGATGGTGATTGGGTTGCGGAGGGAGGATCCGATTGCAGAAAATACGTAGGAGACGAGGGAGGGGCTATGAAGGGCAACAATATGGTGGCGGAATGGTTAAGATTTTCAGCAACGGGGGCAACAGCCACAGGTGCGGATGGTTCAGGAAAAAGGACGGCATGACCAATTCGTTTGCTGTGTTTGTGAGAGCCAAAACACCAGTATAGACTCCAGCAGCTTCCCCATCTTCTCTTCTGTAGCGAATGAAAAGAAAAGTAACTAATCTTTAGTTGCATTAATCCAAAGAGGATAACCGTGACAAGCATTGTCTATAACTTCAAATGGCTCTAAAAAAATCAACATGGTAACAAGCAAATGAAGATCTCCACTCACTGAATTGATTTAAGATGTTAAATCATAGTACGAAAAGCCAAAAATTATTGCTGCATATCTCAACATTATACTCCAAGTTAAAAACTTTCACCTGCAAACATTAGTACACATTCTAACTCACCCTTGCTCATTCATGATTATAAACAAGCCCAACTCCCTCTTTTTCCGCACTACATTAGAAATATAGAAGTACATTTATGTGCTTTTGGGGTTAGTTTCTAGAAGAGCCTGTGATATTTGCAAAAAGCCTAAATCCATCATAACATGATGTGCTAGGAATTGCATGTGAACCACTCTACCATTTGACAATTTGTGTTTCCGGCCTCACCCTTCGATGCTGCATATTTAGGCTATAGACAATTGATCATTTGGAATGAGCGGAGACCGTGTTGTTTACCAGCATCCTATTTGTTCTAAAATACATTAGAAGCCATATGCGTGGGAAAGATTTTGCATACAGTATGCATAGAGAAGTCTTTTGGGATCCCTGGTGCTCTTCTTCCATACTGTACCACTGATTTCGAAGCATTTACCACAACAGATGAAGAAAAGTAACTTCGCCATGGTGGTCATTTTTCTGTCTTGTCTGTTGAGGACAAACATTAAATAAAATTCATATCTTCTACTCCAATAAATCAACAACATTGTGTTGTCCTTAAATCACCCATTGCTCCCAAAAGTTCGTGAACAAGGATAATTTTATTAAGGCCCGTCGTTGTCAAAACCATGGTAAAGCATCAAGTCTATGTTTGTACTCAATATTGGATACAACTCACCAGCATAATAAACAAGAATTTAGCAGTCTTTTTCTTTCTCAATACCTCAAGTGATGTCCAATGCACTCTATCAAACGTGCAATAAAAGTTGAAACTAGAAAAATGGTCATTGACGACGGAAATTGTACTAGTGAATTACCCCGATTTCTATATATGATATTTTCTGATATCTTGCAAGAAAAATTTTACGAACTTGGTTTCGAAACAGTGTTTTCCCCAACTGTGGAAGGGAAATCTACATTTCTGATTTTTCTACTGAAACTAGACAGATAAACCAATTTATATAGTGCAAAATGCTTTCTATAAGAGGAATCACAAACATGGAAAAATCATTGGATTTCAAAAGCCATTCTTTTAACCCTTACTTCATTATTAACTTTGATTTCCAAATTAAAATTAATTTACCCAAAATAATCTCTCTCTCTTTTTTAATATCTTTCAATTATTGCATAATAAGCTATTTGTCCAGACCTAACATATCCAATCAATAATTCTATCTTTTAGCTGCAGGATAATAAATTAATAATTCATAAAAAATAAAGCTTTTTATTCTTTCCCCCTTTTTCTTTTCGTTTTTTCATCGAATTCAATCGTCCCATAGCACATCAATATGACTATCTCATCATATCTGAATTTTATGTGTTCCAAGAAAATAATCAATTTAATGCCTATAAATCAAGAAAATTTACAATACCCAGTATTTCGCATCCAAGAAACTGTGTAAACAAGGCAACCATGTACACCAAAACACAATACATATATAAAATGCATACATGAAAATAAACCCGACTGCTCGTTTGAGGTTTAGACAGATAAATTGCTTGTTTGAGCTTGTGGGACTTCCATACCATATCCATTTTCATATCTAAGCAACGTGAGATTTTATATATGTATGTATGTACCTGTTCTGTAGATGGTTGGACTCTGGATTCAGCAGAAACTATGGCAGTTGCTGCAGCATTTACAGTCTCCACGCTGTTACGGACACTGCTCATGGTGGACTCTACTGTGCAAAAATGTAAAAACTTTTATCTTTCTCCGGCGATGTGATCCCCGGAGGTATGGCATCAAGATTGATATATTTTCCGTCGGCCTCCGTTGGAAGTCAGTGAAGGAAGCTACGAAGATCACATGAGATTTTCAAGAGGCTTTATACATACACACAAAGAAACCAAGAAACGGAGCCTTAATTTATAAATGAAACACATTAAAATATTTAATCAGAATTTTCTCCCAAAAATAAAAAAAAAATCGCAATCTTTTATTCTTCCTCACAAGCGAAATTTTTTTTAAACGATCTTCTCTTTAACTCCCTTAATTCTAAAATCATAATCACAGCATTTCAAATTGTCATCCTCACCCATCAAGACTTTATCAGAAAAATGAGTTTAAATTTCAGTGACTCATTCTCATATATCATACGGTTGAATTCTACCACGGGAAAGCAATATACTAATTTATTTATTTGCCATATTGAAAGTTTCTCCTTACAACAAGAAATGGTTAGTCTCGTCTCATCTCGTGTTGATCTTTTATTAGAAAGAGAATTGAGTGTGAGCTATATTAAATTTTATTTTGAAATATAGACTCGTTAAATTTGTATATATTAAAGAGTTTTGACAACAAGATATGGTCAATTCTATAACTCTATATGATCACGCTTAAAGAACGATCGATTAAGAATCAAAAGAAATTTTAATCTTGTAGTTGTGTTGAACCATTGGTAGTTACATAAATGAAAAGTAAGCGTTTTCGAATCAATAAGTATAGCTATTCTCCCATATCAATTTTTTTACTTAAATTATTGTTGAATTATATTTAAATTAATTCAAATAAATATTATATCAATAATCAATAATTTCCATAACAAATTTATTTGCTGATTTTAGGATCCAAAATAGTCAATTTAAAATCTCAATCTCATATCATATCACGAGTTAGATTAAATTAAAAATAAGAAAAAATCATCATAAGATGTGTGATTTACTCACTTGGTCGAGTGCTTAGCTACGTAACATTAATTCTTTTAAAAATAGTTTCTCTCTCTAGCCCATCTTTTGCAATTATGTAAGATAATGCTGCTGTCAAAATAATTATAAAAAATAAAAAACCATGAACTTTGTTAAATAAGACTATAAGAGTGGCTGTATAGTTATAAAAGATGATATAAGAGACATGGCTGGTATAAATAATTATGGTGTGATCGATGTGGTGATGATGGCGTGTGTTAAGTGGAAGATTATAATTATTACCCACTATATGTGTTATATCATTACTCATATAACTATTACGATTTTTGTTTGTTATACCACACTTTTAAACATTTTTTTACAGACATGGCCATTAATTAACATGATTAAATAACCACACTTGTAAGTTTTACATTTTTTTACATAAAAATATATATTTGTTTGTTTCATTATAACCAAAGTTAATTCGGACCAAGAATTACAGCAGTTGTCATAGTCAATTGGATGAGAATGGGTTGGGAATTTGAGCTGGTGGGGTTGGCGTGGGGTTGGGGGAGCCTAATTTTTGGGAGGAAGAATGAGAATAGATGAGGAGAGAGAAGATTAAGACAAATGAAGAGTAATATTAAGAAGGATTTATGATGGCGTAGCGGAAAGTCGGAAAATATGTGTTGCCCTAGTCGAGCACTGTGTGGTGTAGTGTATAAATTTTAATTAGTGTGAATATAATCATGTAATGTAATAAGTAAAAATTGCATGGACAATACGATTATTCGTTAATAAAAAATTTAGAAGAAAATGTAAGTAAATTTTGACAAAACTTCCCTCCACTTGGTGTGGAATTACCAAGGCACCATCTGTTTTTTCTTTTTTTTTTCCTTTTTTCGTTAGTATGCGGGGCGTGGTAGAACAAGCAACTATTAATAGCAAACTTGCCGCCAAGTGGATGAGGGTGCGCACTAAAGTTGCATACATTTTATGATCGTCTGCACCGCCTCTAAAATTTATTCGGGTCACACAACATTCATGTCGTGAATTCTACTTTTCAATTATTTATTTATTAAACAAAATTTTAAAACAAAATTTAGAATGTATGTTTGATGCACATAGTAACATATCTTATCAAATATGACAATAATATTTAATTATACTTAAAATTTAATTCAAATTTATCTTTAAATAATCTATTTTTTCATATATATAATTTTCAAAACACTAATTTTTAAGCACAACTAGTGACTTTTGTTTCGTCAAATTAAAAAGTCACTTTTAAGTATTTTTTTTACAATTTTATCATGTCTGTCTAAGCTTATAAGGAAATTAAACTTGCATCTTTTGTAGTATATAAAGACTTATAGTCCAAAATACAAGATTTTACACTGAAAAAAAAAAATTTCAATAATTTCTCTAATATATTTTATAAAAGAGTAACTTATAAAGTTGATGAAACATATTTCTAATTACTTGTCTTTAATCTCTATCAAACGGGTTGTTAGTCTTTATCACACATCCACACATATATATATTGCGAGTAGTGAGGGTGGCTGTCAATCACTAGCACTTTTGTGTTTGATACTTTGATATTATCTGTTAACTCTATCTTGTATGTATTATGGAGAGCCACTTGTTTTTTTTGATGGATTTTCATGTCTTATATGTAGGCTGGTAGCCCTCGTGTGATAGATAATGACATTCTTCTAAATTCTTCTCTTTAATTTTAACTACTTTTGCACGAGTGGTTCCCTCTATACATTATCCTTTCCCACTTTGACAATGATGTCATAACAAACACCTCCTCCTCCATCTCTCTCCCTCTCTATGTATAAAGCCCTAACTTAAATATATAGAATGAGAATGCTTGGTGAATATACAATTTTTTTATAATTTAGAGTGTGTTTGATGGAAAATGGTGGAAAAGAAAAAAAAAAAAATCATGTAAAAAATAAAAATAAAACCATCAAAATAGTAAGAAAATATTTTCCACCAAAATAGTCAAATTCACGCTTCAGTTATTGTCTGCAAAAATATTTTCCTTTTCTACTCAGATCAATAATCAAAGAGGAAAATATTTTCTCTAATGCGACATTATTTTCTTCATGTGATATTTTTCATTGAAAATTACAAGAATCAAACTAGATTCTTAGAGTTGATTTAAATTTAAACTTAGAACATATGTCAATTTTGATACCATGTTAAATCTCATCTACAAAAGTTTATCTTGTTAAAATTGTGAATTTTTATTTTTATTTTTATTTGATTGATTTGTGAATGTTGATTGGAAACACTAAACATGTGTTTTAGAATTTTGAATATATTTATTTAGCTTTTGTTTGGTAGAGATTAAAAAGTTGTTAAAAAATTAATGTTAAAGTCAACAATTAATTTTAATCACACATTTTATGCGATTCATAATTTTTATCAACTTTTCAACTATACATTTATCAACTTTTAACAAAATCTGCTAATTTTTTTTATCAAAATGTTTGTCAAATAGACCCTTAATCTTATTTAATTTAACGGTATCAAATATATCCATTATGTAAATTGAATACGTTGAAGAAACATATACAAAACATTACCTCTATTCTTTGTTCATGTCTGGTCCTACATAATTCGACGTTCTAAATTTTATCTTTATCCAATTATAAATCAATGAGACCATGACAAAAATGTCACTCTATTAAAAGTTTATGGACTTGGGTGAAAGACATCGCTTTTAGGGTTCAAACCCTTTTTAAAACTTTCTACATCTGTTAATAATTATTGCCTTTAATATGAGCTTTTCACATAAGTTTCCAAAGATAATTGACATTTTACTCCTTTTTCAGGTCAATAATTAGAAAGCCAAAAGGTGGGAAGAAATTATAATATCCTTAAAATAAAGGTGGTCTTTTTGCAAATTTAAAAATGTCTTGGTGGGTCCCAACCAAGACATGCCACTGCTCGATATTTAACAAATTGACCATCTTATGGGGTGGATTAGTATGGTTGTGGCCCTACAAGTCTAAAGGTGAACCGGCATACCACATGTTCAAGTTGGTGGGAGTTGATGTGTAATTAATATAAAATTTAAAACAATTTTATATTTTGAAGTGATTTCCACATATGCGTTTAGGTTTAGGTGGGTTAATATTTTCTTACTCGTAATTAAGAAAAAAGTTAATTAGTTTAATAGTAAAATCGTAATTACTTTTAAAATAAGGAACTTTGATCCAAAAAATTATTTATTTTAAAATTCACTTATAAAAATTAATTTTTATGCTTGTAGGGTTGTTACTTTTTGACACCTAATGAAATTGTTTGAGAAAATTTGGAAAGAAAATGAAACAATAAAAAGATAAAAGCTCGCAAGGAAATATGAGAGAGAGAGAGAGAATGAGAGTTTTTTAAAATACTTTTATCACTTGTTCAGTAAAATGGGGTGTCAATTCATGTCTATGATACGACATCATCTACTTAGAAACACTAAATCATTTTAAGTGTTTGAAATTTATTTTTAACAGATATACGAAAGTTGATTTTGTTAAAATTTGAATCGTTACTTAAAGTTGTATAGGATATGAAATTTTGACTTTATAATAAGCCACAACGTTGTTTATTTCACTTTGGGACAGTGATCAATTCTAACTTAGTGAAGCAATTGTTTTGTAATTCCACTTTTATTTAGTGGGAAATAGGAATAAAGAAAAAGAGTTTAAATTAAAGACTATAGCAAAGTCTTGATTTGTCTTTGAGCATCATATTTATTTTTTAAACAACGAAAAGTATAGTTGAGCGATGTATACAAGAAAAAATTTATAGTAATTTCTCATTTGTTTATGTAAATAAAGAGAGTTCTAATAAGTTAGTTAATGAGATAAAACATCGTCTCACATTTTCTAATAGGTTGATAATCAATTCTTAAAATAAAGAGTAGATAGCATATTTTGTAAGAAGATTAGATTGAGCACTTCTTTAAATTTCTTGTAAATACTACAATTGTAAATTTTCATGATAATTACTTTTTTAGTTATTTTTATTTTGAAAAATAAGACCAATGTGAATTAACTCAAAATACCATCTCATCATCTCATCGGTTACATTTCGTCCCCCACCAATCAATTTTTAAATTAACTCCAATTAACCTTATCAATTAAAAACGACAATACACAAAATTCTCCATGAAAATCCCAAATCCCATCCACACAGCTGCAGGAAATTAAAAAAATAATAATCCTAAACTTAGCATTAAAACTGAAAGTTTATTGATTTTCTATTGTTTTATGTTTCTCACATATTTCAATGCTTTCGTGTAACTAGTTATGAATTGTGACACATAGTTCCTTGTTATTAATTGCAAGTTTTATTTCATTCTACCATGATTCTTTTTTAATAATTAATAACGTTTTTTCTTTTTATTAATATTTCCTTAGAGCAGTAAAATTCATTAACATTTTCTAATGACTTAAAACCCGTTTAATTAATGAAAATCAGTATTTAGCTCAATTTCCACTTTTCCAAATGTTATGTACCGATCCTAGTTGGCAACCCACGAGGGATCCTAGTTGGCAACCCACAGGCACTCACTCACGCCCACGTAAGCATAGTAGAAACAAGTACGCGTGCACCTTATCCGAGGCGGTTTGAACCGAGGAGGCCGGCCGCCGGCGCGCTTCCCGATCATGTGACTTAGTTGCTTGCGCTGCGGAAGCCTCCTCGCAACTCAACCTCGACAAGAGTGATGGGACACCGCCAGGCGGGCATTATGATCATCATAAATTTTTATGGTGAAAGTGATCGCCCATTAATGCTAATGACGCGACACCAAGGATGTGACTTAAGAACCCTGGATGAGACCACGTGTTCATCTAGGAGAATCGTTCCCATAGGATTTGCCTATAAATACCAAACTCATTTCACAAAAGAAGGATGTTGAAAATATTACTCAAAGATATACATAACAAGTCCTTTATTCTAACTATTCTCAAAGTGTCTCAAATGCCCGAGATTCTCATTGAGTCTCGAGCCCCTCAGTCGTCACCTTTGTCTTATAGGTCCTCGACCTTTTATTCTTCTCTGTTCGGACCAAGGTATATCTACGTGGTTGAACAAACCACGCGGCAACTTTGATAGGGAGGAAAATCCACGTAGGCAGGTGGCGTGGGGATCCCGTCGGCGTACCACTTTTGAGGTCAGCAGATTGGCGCGCCGTCTGTGGGAAACGTGACAAAAGCTTTTTTTCTTGAGCAAAGAAATCTCCCTCAACAAGGATCGGACAACCCACAATATGAGTGGAAGCAACGAAGAGGAGAACCCAAGAAGATCCAGTGCCCGCTGATGCACGAGGGGTCGTGGTTAGAGAAGCCCCCGAAGAAGGCGAGGAAGGAGGCCTTCCAAAACCTCGAACGAGAAATGAGAATGGCGCGCACATGAGGCACCGGCACAAGACCACGCTCAAATGCAAGGATACATCCAAATGATGCATGCGGGTGAAACCGTCCCACAAGAGTACGACCCGCATAATCCCGAGGAAGATCGGAAGTGGATAGCGGGCACCCCATGACCAAAGAAGTCGGGGAGAGGCCTCCCATGCCGTAACCAACGAGGGTGGGGACAAGGCGCATCAGATCGTAAAGAAGGCCCACCACAATGTCCGCCATGTTTTGAAAGACTAAAGAGCAGGGGGAGCGTAGGTGGCCGCAAGAAAACTCGCAAAGGAGGGAACTGCCCAAAGTCCCCTAGAAATAGGCGGGAAAGAAGGGCGAGGAAGCCGAGGCTAGGGAGAGTCGGATTACCAACCATACGCACTACACCCAACCGCAGCAACCTCAAATAGAACTATGGGAAGTGACGACAAGAACCCCAATGCTCATACTGCTACCTCCGGTTAACACCGGAGGAGAATTTCCGAGGCCTACAAGATCATTCGAGGTAGATGACGATGACGAGAATCTTCCTTTCTCACCGGATCGTGAACGCTGGCCCATCCCCCACGAGTTTCACAGACTAAGATCACCCTGACGCTTTCCTTGTGATCTCCGCCAAGAAACCAAGATGTCCCGGTTAGCAGCGTGATATAAGACGGAGTTTGAACCAAGCGAGACATCGTAACATTACCTCTCGAGGCCATGAGACCTAACTCACTTAAGCGTATACCGCCTGCTCAAGAGAAACCCGTATCACTGCTCGACGGAGGCGTCGATAAATTGATCGGATCACGCCGAGGAGTTCCTCGATATCTCACAACATGAGCACCCCTCGAAAAGAAAAGGAAACGATCGTAGATATAAAAGCCGCCGTAGTCAATCACTTCCGCTCTCACTCACCGGGTTATTCCATAAAATCGACACATCCGGGCCCGGCCTGGTCGCCCATTACCTCGCCCAATTACTCAAATTTTCATGATAATTACTTTTTAGTTATTTTTATTTTGAAAAATAAGACCAATGTGAGTTAACTCAAAATACCATCTCATCGTCTCATCGGTTACATTTCGTCCCCCCACCAATCAATTTTTAAATTAACTCTAATTAACCTTATCAATTAAAAACAACAATACACAAAATTCTCCATGAAAATCCCAAATCCCATCCACACAGCTTCAGGAAATTAAAAAAATAATAATCCTAAACTTAGCATTAAAACTGAAAGTTTATTGATTTTCTATCGTTTTATGTTTCTCACATATTTCGGTGCTTTCGTGTAACTAATTGTGAATTGTGACACATAGTTCCTTGTTACTAATTGCAAGTTTTATTTCATTCTACCATGATTCTTTTTAATAATTAATAACGTTTTTCTTTTATTAATATTTCCTTAGAGCAGTAAAATTCATTAACATTTTCTAATGACTTAAAACCCGTTTAATTAATGAAAATCAGTATTTAGCTCAATTTCCACTTTTCCAAATAATGTATATATGCAGTATTTTCCAAAACGTCACAAGAAAATCGGGTAAATACCATTTACCCCCTATTCTTATTTCCATGAAACTTGGGCCTGGTCCAATTTCAGGATCTGCGAAGGTTGAAAGTCAATAAACCCAAAGACAGACTTTTTAAAGTGCTGCAAAATAGAGTCGACGTATTTGAACGTAGTCACGAATTTTTAAACCTCGAGTAGGTCTGACGGTTTGCTGCGTAATCTAGTATGGTAGTGTCAATTAAATCGGGTCTGATTTTTTAAAATACTACTTTTTAAAGTTTAAACACTCTTCTCTTACTCTCATTCTTATATAACTAATCATTATGAATATTACAACTAGTCTCGACAAACTCATACAAGCCTGCATTTATTAACGGTGGAAATAAATAAGAGTTGAAGAGTAGCACACGCCTTTTGATGACTTCTATTCACTTTATTTTGTCCAAATGAAATACATCAAGTACATCTCGCAATATCTATTATTTTCTATTTTTGCATCAATTATCAAACATTATCTACACTATCAATGATTTATAGTGAAATAATGAAAGTAATAAACTCACTAACGACAGCTGATTACGATGGCTAAAGACTCTAAAGATTGAAGACATGATTTCTAATCTCCGCATACTTGATTAGATAGATTAAGAATCTCCATATTAGGTTTAGAAATAACGAACGATTGTATAACTATTTTTATAATGAGAATAAACTATAAGTTTGGCTTATATCATTCTCTCTCATGCAAATATCGAGAGAGAATAATCTTCTGTTCTCTTGCTTGCTTCATGGTTTTGAACCTCTAAGTCTAGGTAGTGTTCAATGGTAAAAATAAAAAAGAAAAAACGAAAAAGCACATCTTTGAGCCAATTTTAAAAAAAGTGGTGCTAGGTGAGAAAAATAGACAAGAACTACAAAGCCCATTTTAGTTCACCACTCAAGTCCATCAAATTATTGGTTTCAAATATAACACACAGTTTTTTTTTTTTTAAGAAATGTAAGAATAAGTATTACAAAAGTAAAAATATTATTTTTAGAATAAAAAAAGTTAGATAATATTTTCTAAATTATTTTATATTTTGTGGTGTATAGTAAAACTATCTCAAAAATTATGCCGACACTCTCTATTTTCTTTTATTTTCAAATTACTGTTTATATATATTTTATTCTAAAATATTATCCACATCACTAAAATTCAAATTCTTAATACAAACCTTAGAAATAATACCACACCCATATTTCCATCGACCACCACCACCTCCAACTAGAGATGGCAAAATATCCGATCCGCTCCGAACCCGATGGATACCCGATTCGAATGGGCGAAAAATACTGATCCGCGGATCGTGGACGGATCGAACAGATATCTGTGATTCCCGCGGATCTCGGGCGGATCGGATCGAGTGCCCGATCCGCCCCAATTTAAAAAAGATTAAAATATTGAATTTATATTTTGTTTTATATGTGATTTGATAATTAAAATATTTTTGAATGAAAAATTTATTACTTTTGACATATTGTGGACCTTGCACAAGGTTTAGTGAAGATGATGATGTTGTTTAAACTCTTGTAGTATAGTAGTAAAGCTTTGTTTCATATTTTAAATTTCTTTGAATGCCAAAAAATATAGACCAAGATACTTGATCGTGTTCGATCCATATCCCGATCCGCCTGAAATTACAGACGCGGACGGACGTGATCTCCTATAATTATCACAAGTAGATTGGATCAAACATCCGCCTGACCCACCCTGCTGTCATTACCACTTCCAACAACTCTCATTCCTCACCCCAAAACCACCAAGACCACCACCATGCATCACCGCCGCCATCGAATTACTGATTATGCATTGTCATCTCAAATCGGAAACACTACCACCCAAATCTATAATTTGATACCCGACCACAACCACTACCACCTAATCAAACGCCACTACAAATCCGCTCATCACTTTCAAATTATCATCAATAACCGGAAAATGCTGGAAGAATGGATGTAAAGGCGTTCATGGCCGGCCGAAGGCGTTGAGATGCGGTGGTACAACCCTCCTCGGTACACAAGCTCGCTCGTTACGCTCCGGTAGTATGAGCTCGATATCCCAGAAAATTCGATCTTCGCTCCCTCAGTGCATGCCAAGTCCCCTCCACCATTATTGAAGGAACATCCATGGTACATCCCACCTAATTGGGTCGGCCATATAGGGGTCCGTCCCTCCACCACCCTCGGCGTGTGGTATGTCCATTGCCTCCCGAGTAAAGCCGAAAACACCTGCGAGGGCAACACACCAGCCATGGAGGGAGACACGGTGGGGACCCTCGTCCCAACGCGCCCGATGAGCCTCATCTTCAACGAACCTCACGATACATTGCTAAAATAAAACAAATTCAATAAGCAAAGGGCTTGAAATATAAGGTTTACCTAAAACCTAAACCTTCACCGAATGGAGCGGAAACCGACGGCGGAAGTGTTCACGAAATCTTAGATTGCAATCTCTCCAATTATCTCAAAATAACGCAAGGAAAATTGTCCAAGACTTCACGTATATATATAGCGCGGAGACGATCCTGCACCATTGGATCGGTCCATTTTGATTCATCCCCACCGTCCGTACCCTTCTGGACCATCTCCGCCGCAAGTTCAAAGGACACGGCATCTATTTGAATGAGCGGTCACGATGCACGCGTAACAATCACGCAGCGTGATTTCTTGTAACTAACGAAGCCACCAAAAATCAAATACCATCATTACCCGCGGTAGTCTTTTCACCATGCCCGATGGAGACGCTGCCAAGAATTGTCAATCAAGTCAAGACATAAATTGAACCATTAATTATTTATTGACAAGCCTCTCCCATCAAGGGACTCGGTGTCCAAATAGCCTCTCCCAACATGGGACTCGGCCCTCTTCTGACTCGACCATCTTGGGGCTCATTTGTCGAAATAGCCACTCCCACATGGGACTCGGCTATCGAAAGAGCCTCTCCGACATGGGACTCGGCTCTCTTCCGCCCTCTCCCATCTGGGGACTCGGCTTGTCTAAATAGCCTCCCAACATGGGACTCGGCCTCTTGACTCGGCCATCTTGGGGCTCGATGTCAAATAGCCACTCCCGCATGGGACTCGACTATCCAAAGAGCCTCTCCCGGGCATGGGACTCGGCTCTCTTCCAGCCTCTCCCATTCAGGGACTCGGCTTGTCCAAAGAGCCTCTCCCGACATGGGACTCGGCTCTCTTCCAGCCTCTCCCATCCAGGGACTCGGCTTGTCCAAATAGCCTCTCCCAACATGGGACTCGGCCCTCTTACAGCCTCGGCCATCTTGGGGCTCGGCTGTCCAAATAGCCACTCCCCACATGGGACTCGGCTATCCAAAGAGCCTCTCCCGACATGGGACTCGGCTCTCTTCCAGCCTCTCCCATCCAGGGACTCGTCTATCCAAATAGCCTCTCCCGACATGGGACTCGGCTCTCTTCTGCCTCCCCTCTACCCACATGGGAGCCAGCTCTCTTTCAGCCTCCCCACCCCGGGAAACATATCTACGCCACAATATCAAGCGACAGTGATTCCAAGGCTCACCATCCACATTAATGAGCATTCCGAGCATTGTGGGACTATCCCACTCAACTTTCAAACAAGATCAACATACGTTAACGTACATTCCAAGTCCAACATCCCACATAAATGATGATTCGAACTTGGGGACTATTGTTATGTCTGATCCTAGTTGGCAACCGAGAGATCCTAGTTAGCAACCCACAAGGGCACTCACGCGCCCGGCGTAAGCATAGTCGAAACAAGCACGCGTGCACCTTATCCGGGCGGTTTGAACCGAGGAGGCCGGGTGCCGAGGCGCTTCCCGATTGCGCCGACCACAGTTGCGCGCCAAGGAAGCCTCCACCGCAACTCGACCTTGACAAGAGTGATGGGACAACTGCCAGGCGGCTTGTCATGATCATAGCCCTTTAGTTTGCGGGTGAAAGTGATCGCCCATTAATGCTAATGACGTGACACCAAGGATGTGACTTAAGAACCCCTCGGATGAGACCACGTGTCGCACATCTAGGAGAATCGTTCCCATAGGATTTGCCTATAAATACCAAACTCATTTCACAAAAGAAGGATGTTGAAAATATTACTCTGAAGATATACATAACAAGTCCTTTATTCTAACTATTCTCAAAGTGTCTCAAATGCTTGGGAATCATTGATCACGAGGCCCTCAGTCATTCGCATTTGTCTTATAGGGTCCTTGACCTTTTATTCTTCTCTGTTCGGACCAAGGTATATCTACGTGGTTGAACAAACCACGTGGCGCGGCTTGATAGGGAGGAAAAAATCACGTAGGCGGTGGTAGCGTGGGGATCCTGATGGCGACCCACTTTTGGAGGTCAACACCAAATAATGTATATATGCAGTATTTTCCAAAACGTCACAAGAAAATCGGGTAAATACCATTTACCCCCCCTATTCTTATTTCCATGAAACTTGGGCGGGGTCCAATTTCAAGATCTGCGAAGGGTTGGAAAAGTTAATAAACCCCAAAGACAGACTTTTTAAAAGTGCTGCAAAAATAGAGTCGATTTATTTGAACGAGTCACCAATTTTTAAACTCGATAGGTTTGACTGTTTGTTTAGCATTCTAGTATGGTAGTGTCAACTAAATCGGTCTGATTTTTAAAATACTATTTTTAAAGTTTAAACACTCTTCCTCTTATTCTATTCTTATATAACTAATCATTAAGAAATATTATAGAACTAGTCTGACAAACTCATACAAGCTCTGTACGATTAATGGTGGAAATAAATAAGATTTGAAGAGTAGCACACGTCTTTTTGATGACTTCTATTCACTTTATTTTGTCCAAATGAAATACACTGCTACATCTGCAATATCTAATACTTTCTATTTTGCATCAATTATCAAACATTATCTACAATATCACACGTATTTATAGTGAAAATAAATGCCGTAGCTAATAAACTCACTAACGATAGTTGATTACAGTGGCTAAAGACTCTAAAGATTGAAGACATGATTTCTAATATCTACAGACTTCGATTAGATAGATTAAGAATCTCCATATTAGGCTTATAAATAACGAACAATTGTACTACTATTTTTATAATGAGAATACACTTTAAGTTTGGCTTATATCATTCTCTCTCATGCAAATATCAAGAGAGAATAATCTTCCGTTCTCTTGCTTGCTTCATGGTTTTGAACCTCTAAGTATAGGTGATGTTCGATGGTAAAAATAAAAAATAAAAAACGAAAAAGCACATCTTTGAGCCACTTTTAAAAAAAGTGGTGCTAGGTGAGAAAAATACACAAGAACCACAAAGCCCATTTTAGTTCACTACTTAAGTCCATCAAATTATTGGTTTCAATTATAACACACTATTTTTTTTATAAGAAATGAAACAATAAGTATTACAAAAGTAAAAACAGTATTTTTAGAATAAAAAAAATTAGATAATATTTTTTAAATTATTTTATATTTTGTAGTGTATAGTAAAACTATCTCAAAAATTATACCGACACTCTCTATTTTCTTTTATTTTCAATTTACTATTTATATATATTTTATTCTAAAAATATTATCCACATCACTAAAATTCAAATTCTTAATACAAACCTTAGAAATAATACCACACCCATATTTCCATCGACCACCACCACCTCCAACAACTCCTCCTTCCTCACCCCAAAACCACCACCATGCATCACCGCTGCCATCGACCACCACTATGCATCGTCATCTCAAATCTGAAAACACTACCACCCAAATCTATAATTTGATATTCCCGACCCACAACCACTACCACCCAATCTGAAACGCCACTACAACCACCACCACTTTTAGACGACGTGGAATAATCTGGAAAATGCGCCTTTTTTTCTCTAAGTTTGATTTCTCAAAAAATGAATGCTATGGAGTCGGACGTGCAATATCTTCATTTTGATTGTGGTATTTATGCAATTTGTGCGAGGAACATGTGGCGGTGGTGATAAGAGGCTCAATTCTGAGTGTGGTAATGGTTGGTGTGTTAAGACAGACGGAGACGACAATGATAGTTATACCAGTAATTTTTGCATAAGGAACATGTGGATTTATGAGATTGATTTTGTTTTTAGTGGGTGTGGGAATTGGCCTCTAGAGATGATAATGGTGGTCATAATGCTCGATTTTGAGTATGGCGATGTGTTGGAAGATGAAGGGTGATGCCCGACATGCACCGGAATGACGTTTGTATTGGTGGCAGGGACGAAGTTAGGATTTTTTGAAAGGAAACTACTATTTGAAAAAAAAAATTGGACTGCTACTAAAAAATATTGCACTACAAAATTTGATTTTTCCGAACAATCCGGTCCCGCTTCTACCTCCACCCCTAGTTGGCGGTGGTGGTAATGGCGATAGTTGAGGTGGAAATAAGCGACAGAATATACGTAATACAATTTATCATACATGTTATACATTTTTTAAAATACGTATATCACAAGTGTTACACAAATATAAAACTTAGTGTTATACAAAATGAAATAGTGATGTAAAAAAAAAAAAAAAAAAAAGTAAAACAGTATTTTGATATAGAAAAAATTTGAAAGTAATTTAAGAAATAGTTTTTTTAGGTTATTTGTGTAACTATTCGTTCAAAAGATACGCTGAACATTTTGGGCCGAAGCCCACTAGCTCCCGCCTCCAATCTCTCCAGTTTTTAATTACTTATAGGAAATATTGCACCATCGGTCCTCAACGTATCATATTAATATCAAAGTAGTCCCCTACCTATAAAAACGACTAAGTTTACCCATTTCAGTTTATTGCACAATTATTTAGATTTTCATTAAAATTGTCACTTATCCTAATAAAAATATATATTTCTTCAAATTATCTTGTATAGATATGGAGGACAAAATACCTCGTATTGTCCCATCCCATCAAAGAATTGGGGTGATGACTTATTTCTATGTTTTTAAATTTAAATAATAAAAAACAATATTAAAAAATAAAAAAACTAAATAGATGAGATATTTTATCCTGCTTTGAACTCACCCACCTTGCAAAAATCGTCGATAGGGCAGGGTACGAAGAGAGCTGTTCTGACTTTATTCGTTACTATTCTTATAAAACAAGAAATGCGACCATATTTAAATGTATTTAGATAGTTTTTAAGTTGATGACCAACTTACTATTTATATAAGTTGGGAACTAATGGTGTAATTTTCCCTCAACATCTGGCGCTGACTTCATTAATGCTAAAATTCTTACAACATCATGAACGTTTTTCATGTTGGATTAACCAAATCATATCCGCACA
The DNA here is from genome assembly GCA_023638005.1 of Forsythia suspensa. Classification (NCBI taxonomy): domain Eukaryota; kingdom Viridiplantae; phylum Streptophyta; class Magnoliopsida; order Lamiales; family Oleaceae; genus Forsythia; species Forsythia suspensa. The sequence continues at coordinate 52,116,499 of CM042666.1, forward strand.
TATTATATGACTGAAAGAAGATCCAAAATCAAGCTCAATTTGAGTCAGTGAATTCCCAAATGATCAGTTGTAGCAGCATCATGGCTTCTGCAATTTTTACTCCCAATTCATCTTTGTCTTCTTCGTCGTCTAAGCCCTCTCTTTGTGCTTTCTCAAATTCAGCAATTTTAATCCCCAAAAATGTGAATTTTCAATATTTGAAATGCATTCCTCATCTGGGTCTCAGTCCTTTTTCTCCTTGGAACGGTCTTAAGAATCTGGGTATCTCAATCTCACAACATTTTGTGAAAATAGGTACTGTTTTAGTCCTTTTGTGGGCTTGTGCTATTAACAGTACAAAAATTGTATGCAAATATGTGCGTAAATTTGTTATTGCTATATCTAAATTGCAATCGAAATGGGTATCTTTAAGCTCTTTTGGTCAAAATTTATTGCTCTAAGTGTTTTTGAGTCTTTGAAGTAATGGGTTTCTGCAGAGAGAAAGGGCAAATGTAAAGGCAAGGGAGTATATGCATCTCTATTTGGAGTTGGGGCTCCTGAGGCTCTGGTCATCGGGGTGGTGGCTTTGTTAGTATTCGGGCCGAAGGGTCTTGCTGAGGTTAGTTTTAATTCTTCCTTTTTTGGGGGGGGGTGGGGGTTCAGAATTGTAGACGTCTCTTTATCTCATATTTGCTGCTCATTTGTAGATAATTTTTTGCATCATAATTTCTTTTTCACGTTTATATCTATTTGCGCTAGTGATGCTAATGACATGCTCTCAAGTTGAGTGAGTAAAGAAGGATGTCAATGACATTTGATGGCTTGTTTTGCCGAATGCACTTGATTTGACAATGCTTATCCAGCTTTATTGCTGTTGCAACATTGTTTAGACTTTTTTCTTCTTTCTTATAAATAAAGAAATGATTGAATGCTCTTTTAGTTCTCACTTAAGTTGTGTTAGATTATGATAATTAGAGTTCATAACCATGAGAGTTCTTGAGCCCTTAGGCAAAGCTTCATTTAATTACTTCCAGCTAAGTTACCTACTTATTTTCTGGAGCTTAATGCAGTACAAGGATCATTTACTCTTGCGAGGAATAGAGATTCTTGGGCAACAAAGTAGCTACTTTCAAGTATAAACGTTTGCCTCAACCATAGTGACTTTGTCATAATTTATCTACTTTCACAGTAGACGGCAGCAAGTATATATAGGCAGAAGATTGATAATATTGCTTGAAAACTACTTAATGATTTGGAGATGCTTAATGGGCTACTGATCAATGTGAGGTCCTAACATGACACAGAAGAGAGTGTTGATTTGGTCACTCTGCCAGTTTATAATCTTACTGAAATAGGGTGGATGGAATTCTGCCTGTGTGAAAATGCTTCTATGGTCAGTTTGATCAAACTTAAAATCAAGTTAAAATCAAAGAACGAAGTATTTAAAACATTAAGCCGGTTAACTATTAGTTTCATGCTTGCACTATCAATATCTGGCCGTCTAGAACCGCTAAAACTGGAATATTAAGTTTCTTGAGTTCGGTTGTATCCTAGTATACCAGAGCATAGAATGGAAGTGAGAGTAGTCACTTCTAAAAGAGTTCCATCATCAGACTTCATCTTAGTGATCATAAAATCGAAAAATTTTTTTTTGTCTTGTTCTATAATTTGAAATCCATGCCTCGAATGTGAGAGAGAGAGAAAGAGACTTTGCCACCCCGTCAGCCTGAACGGGAGCTATTCTTTCCTACCTTTTCTATCTAATAAGCTTTTATCCTCCTGGAGGGCCTTCTATGTCGTAGGCTGCTTCCAACTGTTGTTGATAAGCATTAAAGCCCATGAGATTGCAGGATAAATGAATTGACTTTGTTCAAACCTCTCTCTCAATTTTGAACTAGTGAGGTCTACCCGAATTTACTCTGATCCACCACTTTGCTGATCGGATAGTGATTTGAGGATATTATCTGTGAGATCAGTGATTCAGTATTGTAGGTCCTATCCGAATTTGAAATATTATTTTCTCAAGCACGTACTGCAGTATGAGAGGAGAATTTTATCCTTAATAATAACGACGATATAACAACACATGTATACACTGCAAGTCAAAAATACTAAGAATTGGTCATGTGTCCATTTAAATTCTTTCGTCTATTATAGTTAAGCTTCCTGGTAATAGGACTAATTACTTTGACTACATTTTTACCCAGATCATATTATTGTTCTCATCCTATACAACACTTTCTCAGGTCTTACCATTAATTGAAAGGGATAAATTACTTTTTCCATCCCTGTGGATTTAGCTAGTGAAACATAGTCTCATGGTTTCAGAAACACGCATCTACTCCCTTATGTTTATGGACTAAACTGCAAATTTTAATATTTTTATCCAACATAATGGCACAGCTGAAAAGACCTAATTTATCAATAGTTACCAGTGTCACCAAAAGATTCCCTTTTCAACCTTTTTACCCCATCCCCCTTCTAGTTGGTCTATATCCACCATTTGATGACACACCAACCAACCACCATCTTGAAGACACACAGTGACCCCAATCCAGTATCAGCTCCTGAGCACCAAACATTAACACATTCAACCAACATTGTTTGCCCCTGAAGTTGTATGCTTCACTTCCAGTTGTTATTAAAAACCTGCAAAAATTTCTCCTTTCACTCTAACTTCTTCCTTTCCCAGTTGAGAAATTCAGCAGGGCAGCATATGGTGGTTGGGGGTGGGGATGGGTGCTGGATTTTGGGCTGCAATAGAGCTGGGTTCTCTTGGGTGGATTTTGGCCAGAGAAACATAATGCAAGGCCAAGGTGAGGGTTGGGGTGGATGCCAACAAAGCCTTCGGTACTTGGGTTGTCTGTCCTAGGGCTCATGCGTGCAAGGAGTGTGGGAGGCAGGGCAGAGAAAGAGGAAGACTGTTGTTTGTTTTTCTATCCAATTCATGTTTTATTATTTTTATTTCTGTTGTTTCTTTATATTTTATTTCCTCTTTTCTCTGTGGGAGTAGTCATTTCTTATTTCCTATTTATTTTGGACCACTTTTCTTTTTTCTCTTTATTTTGAGTTGACCAAAAATTTGTTTCAGTATAAATTGGCTTCTTTTTAAGTATTGCAAGGACATCATAATAACATAGTTTGAGCAACTAAAAGGAAAATGGCTTGCAACTAGGTGTCTGAATAAACACCCTCTGTGAATCACACACTGTCATGTTGTGGAAGTGGATAGAAATACTGACAGTAGCATTCTAGTCGGATTTATGCATTTGAAACTACGAGGACTTTCTAACTGAGAAACCACGGGTATTCGAGAAAAGGCCAGGTTTTGTTTATTTCAAGTGCTTGTTTGGTGGAGTTTAAAAGTAGTTTTTTAGGAGATTTTGAAACAGTTAGTGAAATATGTGGTTGATAAAAGTTGTGGGTCCCATAAAATATGTGGTTGAAAATGAGTTTGAGAAAAAAGAGTTTAAATAAAACTATGCATATAATATATGCTATATTTTGTTCTAACTTATTCGCCATTGGTGTTAATTGCAGACCAAGAAAAAAATTCTATGACCCAAAAGGAAACTGTGAGATTGTGAGTTGGGGTTAATTAGAACCCATTAGGAAAAATTTCTAGTCCTTACAGTGGTTTGAATCCTTATCTCAGGTGATAGATAATTCATTTCCTCTCACTGCTGTTAAGGTAAAGACAATAGGGTAAAACCACAGGGTATTCAAGAAAATGCATGAAAAAGCCAGGTTCTGTTTATTTTATATTTTGTTCCAGCTTTATCAGTGGCATTAATAGTAGACCTAGAAAAATAATACTAAGAAGACCCTAAAGGAAGCTATGAGATTGAAAGTTGGGTTAAATAAATCCCAGGATGAAAAATTTCTAGTTCTTACTGTCCCTTTGATATGTCTGAGTGATTTGAATCCTTATCTCAGGCAATAGATAATTCATTTCCTTTGACAGTTATGTCAAGGGAAGGGCAATAGGGAGATGTGGATTACCTGTTTTTTCACCCTCATAGTGTTAATGATTTTAGCTCATTTGTAGCTGTTTTAGTATTTATTGCAATTCTTACTCCAATCTTGTCCAAAATTGCATCTGGAAAATGCATCAGGCCCAGTTGTCTCCCCTTCCTGTCTCTCTTCCCTTCCTACGAAACAAGAGAGAAGCTTATTTCCCCCATCCTATAGACCTTCTTGTCCTTTTATCATTGCATTAAACCTTCCTACCTAATGGAGTTCAATTTCCTGATACTATCCTGATATTGTTTTTACTTTTTATATCACATTAAATGTAAAATGGTGTTAGGAGAATCTTCTATTAGCCTTCTTGCAATAATATATGATGGTGTTTGTCAATTAGTTGCACAAAGTTGATTAGGCTTTTTGACACTTGTGGTTTCAGGTTCAGCTTATCACTTTGATTTGTTGAAATGACACCACATTTACAAACTTAGGTGGCTGGTATGTGTAGAGAGATTGACAAAGTGGCTAAGTGTATGTTTGGTAGTACTGAAATTATTTTTTAAGTGCTTATAAGATGTGGGTCTTATGGAATGTGTGGATAAAAAGTGAGATGTAAGTTGTCGATCCTATGAAATGTGTGAATGAAAAGTATGTTTGACCAATTTGACGAGCTGAAATTATAATTTAAGCATCTCCAAACAAGATATAAAAAGAGAGGCCATTTGGTGTTATAGAAGATTGAATCAGCTGTGGAATGTGATGCCATTTGTTGGGTGCCCCGGGAAGCCATAAGAATGAATTGTGCTTCTTGAAACCAACTTTAACCAAGGCCAAAGCTCTTTGGATTTGAAGTCCGTGCATGTTTGGCTAAGCAAAAAAGAAAAAAAAAAAAGAAGCAAAAGCAACTTTTTTTTCACAAATGTGTTTAGACGACTTACTCTTTTTCTAATTTTTTTTTTTTTAAAAAGTTATTTATCTTGAAAGTAACGCTTACCTCCTCGAAAAATAAGTAACGTATTTCTAACTTTGAGCAATAGATAAAATTATTTATTTTAAAACTTGCTTAATACTTATAAGTAAACTTTCTTAGCTTTCCCAAACATGTTCTTACTGATCCCAATTTGTTTCTCCTTGAATATGGCACTACACATTGTAACTTCCTTTTGTTCACTTCTTTTGTTTACCGATTTACATAACCAGAAACATGGGTAGGAGTTAATTCCTGTTTGCATTACAGTAGCTATCTAAGCGCGGTTATGTCTAATCAATTTTGTTGTGTTACATGATTATTGCTGCGCATATGATGAACCCATTTCCCCTGGCCAAAGGAAGAAAAGAAAAAAAGAAAATGAAGAAAAAGAAAAATCAATTGTCCCAAAGCAATGCAATTTAACTCACACCTCTCCTGATATTTTCATTGTGACAGGTTGCTCGTAACCTGGGGAAAACTTTACGGGCATTCCAACCTACAATTAGAGAACTTCAGGTAGCTGTTTGCGACTTCTTAAGTTCCAATGCATAGGCTGTTCCTGTGATTTCTGCAATGAGTTTAAATATGTTAAGCACACCTGAATTTTCTTTTATAGGAAGTTTCAAGAGAATTTAAAAGCACGCTTGAACGAGAAATTGGTCTTGATGAAACTGAAAATCCAGTGAAAAAGAGTTCTTCATCAAATGCTAAACCCGAAGACTCAGAATTGAACGTCGACCCCAGTGAGTATATTTCTTGAAACAATTTTGGTTTTCTTCCTGATCAACTTTAGAAAGTGATTTACAGCTACTTAATTTGCTCATCCATAGCCTTTAATTAATTCATCATCCAGTGATTTTTGTTGAATATCGTGATTTTACAGAGTATGAAGCAAACATTTTTAAACATAGTTTACTCAGAAAAAACACAAACATTACCCAGTGATAGTTTTGGAAGATCTATAGATGTATTGAAATTTTGGAAATTTGAGTTCCCTGTTCATATAATTTTGAGTTCCCTGATTCTTATACTCCAGATATATGAAGTATAAAACTGGTGTCTACCTTATTATGGAGAAAAATGTGGGCAATTATTGCTTGTTTGGTAAAGTGGACACAGTATTAGACAGTACTAAAGATGAAAACAATGTTAAAATCTTGTCCATTATACTATTCATTGAATCTTGTCAAGTATTGCGTACAACAATGCACTTATTGTTTTGTTTGGTAACTTAAAGCTCTCAGACATAGTTTGACAAAGTGAGTTTTGTGCTAGTATTTTACAAATGTTTTCAAGTGTGGTGGTTCAAATTAGTGTTTGTTTGGTATAGTTTAAAAATAGTTTTTTAGGAGATTTTGAAAAAAGTTTGTAAAGTTGATAAAAGTTGTGGGTGCTATGAAATATGTGGTTGAAAATGAGGGTGGAAAAAAAAAAAAGGTTTAAAAAAATTAGACCGAACATGCTTTTAGCAACTTCCTTTTGCATTTAAATCCACATTCAAATTCTTTGCCCCGGTGCTGCATGTGGGTTGAGGGAGGGGAAGGGAAGAGAAAGGAACAGGGAGTTTATGAACTTTTATGTCTGGATAAATGAAGAAAGGATCTTGATGAATTTCATTATGTTCTTTCTGAAATATCAGATGGTTCTCCACCTCAAACCGAGGATCCCTTAGCAGCACAACTGAGAAATACTCTTGCTCAGCTGCAGAAAGAGCAATCTCAGACTGAGTCTCAAGGTCGGTAAATATATCGCTTATAATGTTTTCTCTCTCTCCCTCTCTCTCTCTCTCTCTCTCTTGTTCACTTTGGTACAACTTGTTTCAGATACTGCACAAGAAGTTGCTTCAGAAATACCTCCCACTGACAACCCCGAAAATAATGCTGTTGAAGAAGCTGCATCAGCAGTGGATACCCCACCAAAGGCCGAAAATAATGATCAAGAAGTTACATCAGCCGTGTCTTCCCCAGCAAAGCCCGAAAGCAATGAACTTCAAGAAGTTGTTTCAACGGCTGTTCGTCCTTCAAAGCCCGAAAACGAGACATGATGCTCGTAAGAAAATTTCCTGAACAAAAGAGTAAACCTAGTACTCGTCCATTTCATTTTATCTAGTATTCTGTGATAGTCCTTCGGATGCCAGTCTGGAACGAGTTCCATTTTGTCCTTTAAAAACCAATGCTAGAGATGAAGAGTAAATTACTTGGGCCAACGATCATTTTACTAGTTTTCCTTGAATGGATTAAATATAGCTCATTATTATGGTATAATTCGTGAGGAGGACTGGAAGCACTCGCAGTATTTGGTAGAAGAAGTTACTTTTTTAGTTTTGTCTAGTATTGCTAATCAAACATGTATTTACCGTTCAGCATTGCGTATAATTGCATGCCATGATCGTGTTGTTTTCTTGGGTACAAATAGTTGAAGACATTTTACCATCTTTCTTTGTTCCTTTCATTTCTTAAGCTGCAGTGGCAGATTTTTACTCTTTGGTTGTTGATGGGTGCAAAATGATGGATTTTTTATTCTTTTGATGATTTTTTTGCTCTGTATAAATTTTCATTCCACCCCCCCCCCCCCCCTCTAGAGAGTCCCGTTCTATTGCCCATGGTGGGCAATAGATAGAATGCCCACCGGACACTTGTCCAGTGGGCATTGGAGATGATGAAAAAGTGTTTTTTTCATCCTCCAATGCCCACTGGACAAGTGTCCGATGGGCATTCTATCTATTGCCCACCATGGGCACAGATCACTCCCCCTCCTCTAGAATGCTCTTAATTTAATTGAAAATAGCCAGAGAGAGAGAGAGAGAGAGAACTGAAAAAAAAAATGATTTAAATTGTGATAAATTTATAAAATAAAATAGAATTAGGTGCGTGAAGTCGAGAAATAAAATAATGTTAAATTATTAACTGAGTTCTGTCAAAATTACTTGCTTTGAGTCGATAATTAGTTAAAACTTAAAATAACATACTTGATAACTAATTGTTATTTTATATATTTTTGGACAATTTCTCAATTTCAAGTAAACATTCTTGATGAATCTATATGAATTTTCTTTCTTTTTTTTAATATTTTATCACACATTACTAACTATTAATCAATAAATAATAATTGTCTCGATTTCAATTATCAACATTAAACCTCGTTCGAAATGATATGTTGTAATGTTATATCTTCACGTTTAGAAATTGTATCAATTCATCTTACAATATTATTAAAACTCTTTATGGTCGTGCCCAAGTTAAGAACTTGTAAAATAGTAGTAAACTCGTTATGTTAGTGCTACAATTAAAAAATTCTTAAAAAGTAGTAAATGGTACTTGTACTAAAATTAAAACTTCTAAAATAGTATGAAAATGGTTATGTTTGTGCTAATTGTATCATTTTCCCACATGGTAATCGAACAGTATCCCAATCAAACGCATCTTAAATGAGCTGAGTCTATCTAAGGAAAAAGTAAACCACCAGCCCAAATTCTAAACCCCTCAAACCCCCTCTCTCCTCTCTCTACAGTTGGTGCTCTCTACAATGCTTTCTCGCTTCATCTCCAAATCTTCACACTTCCAACGTTTTCGAACCCTAATTTATTCACAAACCCACCTGTTAAATCCGAAACCCATATCCCAAAATCCCTCCTTTCCGATTCTTACCTTCCATTTATCCTCCAAAACCCCCCATTTTTCATTTTTCTCCACAAAAAGCGACGGTAATGGAAACTTTGGTGACGATTCAGCAACCTCAACATCAGATTTATGGAAGCTAAACTCAGAAATTGACCAAGATATTGACTCGGTGTTTTCTGTAGAGTCTGGAACTCTAGAGGGCATCCATGATCAAAATGCTGAGGAAATGAAAAATGGTGATGATGGGATAGATGGTAGAGTTAAATGGGTAGAAGAAAAGGGTAGAAATGATGGGGAGAGTGATATATTTAGAGGGGTGGAAGAAATGAGTGGTGGCGGGGGCGAGGTCGGGGCCACCACGGAGGAGAACGAGCCGTGGAGTTTCGCGGCCGAGGGAAATGGTGGTGAAGAGGAAGATGTGTTTGGTGTTGGAGGGGAGAAAGTAGAAATGGGGTTGAATAGTTTAGAAGGTGTCAGAGAGGCGAGTGTAGGAAGTGATAAGAGCGCTGAAGAGAAGCTGCTCGAAGTAGAAGAGAAGGCTCTCACTACTGTACTCAAAGGCAAGATTATTTTCCTTTTTAATTTGTTACCTGAACAATTGTATATTATGCATTCCAATATTTTATGTGACTTACTGATAATTCAGTTTGATGGCATTGCCTGTTAAGTTTGGTTTAACTGCACAATTAGGTTCCTTTTGGAGTTTATATGCATGTATTAATATTTTTTTAAGTTCAGGGAATTTTGTCAATGAGATAAGCGAGAGGGATGTATTTGAGTTTCTGGTTTGATGATGGTTTCTTTATTATTTATAATGACTTTACTATGCTGATGCTGTATGTATGAATGACTTGTAGGCTTATTCTTGTATACGATAATCCTGGTTGCTTATTGAGAATTAACAGTATGCTTTGGCAAGTAGGATTCAAGACTAGTCGTGACTAGGAAATAGAAATGTACATATCTTGAATGTGGAGAATTTTCACATCTGAAGACCTTTTCTCTAACGTCTGATGGGTATTGCTGTTGTGTTTAAAACCAATACCCTGCCCGAAGCTTTTGTAAGTTGGTTCATGCCCACTAGTTCTTTCCATAGTAGTCGTATTAATATACCAAGCAATTGTACTATTTTATTGTTTTCATTGAGTCACAAATGAAAATCATAACCTGGATCAAAATTATAAATAACTCAAAGGTCAAGCGCCAAAGTTGCTTTGGATTATAAATGTTACTTAGGGTCGTGTTCACCATCTTGATTTTCCAGCTGAATTGCCATTTTCATCTGGCCAGTATATGTACCATTTGGCTCGATGGTTTAGCTTCTCATCCTTTTAATTAAACTCTCAAATTAAAATTAAGGGTTTGCAATTACCACATTTTTTAGTCTGGCGCATCATCTCTCTTCGGGATCCACTCAGCTTATTTTGCTCAAGCTTTTGAAGATGGGAATCGTTGTCTAGGTCCTGGAAATACAATATCTGGATACGTGCATTACTAAAGCTTCATCAGAAGTTTCTTTTATAATTCTACCCTTTTTATTCCCTTCTCATTTGCAGTTTTGATGCAGAATGTTTCTTCGTAAAGCTCCATGATTAGTTTCTTTTATAATTCTACTCCTTAGGCATCCTATGATTGTGGCCTTTACACAAGTCAAGGTTCTTTCTGTGTTGGACCTAGTTTTTTTTTTTTTTCCTTCTTGTGTGTGCTCGGGTTGGGTTGGGGGGAGGGGGGATTCAATTGAACAGCTATGCAATAGTACTAGGCAATTCTACCTATTTTCTTATACAGGTCATCAACATACAATACTATTTGAAGATCATATTAATCATCATACCATTTCTGGCAGGTCCAAATCGTGCATTTGGGGATCTTATAGCAGCATCTGGAATCACAGATGCAATGTTAGATAATTTGATTGCTTTGAAAGACTTTGAAGGCATTCAAGGACTGCCCCCTCTAAGGGATATTGAAGATCTGCGTTATGAAAAGAACACCAAAAAATCCAGTAGAGCTGAAATAGAGCGCCAGAAACAGGAGGAAGTAGCCAATTCACGGGTCAGACAAGTTGACGATAAGGGAAGGGCTTATGGAACAGGAAGGAGAAAATGCAGCATAGCCCGTGTCTGGATTCAGCCTGGTGAGGGTAAATTTGTAGTAAATGACAAAGAGTTTGACGTGTATTTCCCAATGCTTGATCATCGTGCTGCTCTTCTTCGGCCTTTCTCTGAAACCAAAACTTTGGGTATTTGGGACGTCAATTGTACTGTTAAAGGAGGTGGTGTAACAGGTGAGCATTGATTGTATCTTCACATCTTTGATTGCTCCATTGCATGCTTCTTCAGTTGGACTGTTGAATTATAGTATTTTCCATGTAGTCTGGGATTAGATTGGATCTAGGCTAGACCATGAGAAAATAAATACAAGTGGGGTCTGTGTGCTTGCCGAAATGTCTCCCTCTGTTAACAGGGGTGGGGTGTGGGTGGGGGTGGGGGTGGGGGTGGGGGGGGGCACCACTAAGGGGCTTATATAGCCCCACCGTGTGTTAAAACCTTGGCTGATCTAGTAGCGATCCAATCTAATTCTGACATGCAAGCCTGATTCAAAAAATTATCATACCATCCTTTAAGTTATGGAGCTCCACTGTGGACTCAACGGACACTTATAATCCAAGCTCCAATGGCCAAAACCTAGACTCAGTTACTCTTAATCTACTAGCTTTAATTCATTAGTTTTGGCATGTTCACTAAAGATTGAAAACTGCAGTCTTGAATTGTAAGCTAATCAGAAAGCTCAAGAACCCAATTTAGTTGGCAATTCATTCATTTATGTTTCCAGTTATTTATCTTGATTGTATGCTTCTTGTACTGTACGTCATGTGGTAACATAAATCTGCATTCAACAGGTCAAGTCGGTGCAGTCCGTTTGGGCATCAGTAGGGCATTGCAAAACTGGGAACCAGGCTTGCGTCCTCCTCTCAGAGACGGTATGACTTGTTGGAACATACTTATTTTTCTCAATTTTTTGTAAGCCGATGGAACACTTTTCTTTCCTAGATCAGGTTTTGTAGGAAATGCATGCATTATTAATCTTTTCAGATTTCACCATCACCCTTCAATAGTGCACAAAACAAGTTCCTGTGCATAGCATTTTAATCTTGTTCTCATGCATGATATTTTGACACTTCTTGTCCGGTATATCATTTTCTTTGCAGCTGGTTTCCTCATGAGGGATCCAAGAGTCGTGGAAAGGAAAAAGCCCGGTAAAGCCAAAGCAAGAAAGAGCTTCCAATGGGTCAAGCGTTAATCGAGGGTCATGCATTCTTATTCTGATGCTCTCAGCCATCTTCAGACACAACTGTTTTGCTTCCTCGCAATAAGTAGTTGATATCTCTTCAGGTTATCTGGCGTCAATCGTGTAACACAACATGTAGCCAAAAAGTTGCTCCACCTGCAGCATGGCATGAATTTTTTTTTTTGACCTCGGTATATGATCATATCAGTTTCTTCTTCGTCGTCATCTCTCTCTCTCTCTCTCTCTCTCTCTCTCTCTCTCTCTCTCAGATTATTACAATTTTCACTGACATATCGACTTCCCTTCTCCTCGGGTTACACGCTGAGCTGGGAGTCAGATTGAATCTGTTCTGCACTATTCTCGGTTTCCTTAGCATTTATAGTCGCGTCTTTGTGCACATTTATATATATCTTTGTGGAGATAGACGAGTGATTTGTATTGGAATAAATATCTGGAAAACTAGTGTTAGGATCTTTATATCAATCCTTAATTGGCTGTGCTGCTTGTCTCTTTGCACGCTATTAAACAACACGGTAGATGAGATTTTAATATATATATTTCTTGTTTAATGTTGTATTGTCCATCGAACTGAACAGTCATTATGCAAGGTCTTTATTATGTGAGTGGTTTCTGAAATTGGTCTGTGCATTAAAGATTAAATAATAATCATAAATAAAGTTTAAGAGTCCGTTTTGTACTGCTGTTAGAGTAGAGTTTTAAAAAATTATTGACTGTTTGATTGTAAATTTAAAAAGTGTGTGAAGATTAAATTGAGTGTTTTAGCTGTAAAATTATAAAAGTATTTTTGTATAAATTGTATATTTATTTGACTAAATAGTAATTAATATTATATTTTTTATATGATTTGTTTTTATAAATAATAATTTTTCATATTTTATGATAAGTTGATAACTACTGAAATTGATATTTTAATTAAATTATGATAATACAATTAGTTTAGTATGTATTTAAATCAAACAAATTATGTATAATTTGTATTATATTATTTAACATATCAATATTTATTTTTCACTTTATATTAATATATGAGGTGACAATTTGATATAATAATTAACGTGAAAAATAAATTGGCATCTTTTTTATGTATTAATAGTGATTTTGTTAATTTTTAAGTCTCATTAAATATTAATTGTAACTTTCCATAAAAGTTCATTTATAGATTTTTGAGAAGTTTAAAATTTGGATTTCTTTATTTAAAATTGTTTGTTAGTGAAAAGATGTGTATTGAATTTAGCTAAACAATATAAATATAATCAAAAGTATTTTTGGGAAATGTTTTTAGACTTCAAAAAAAGTCATTTTAAATACAACTAAGATTAACTGCCGCCCGAAATTTATATTTATATTTTTTCCATAATGCTTGTAAACGCATTCTACAAAAATGTAAAAGCTATGTTGATTTATATCATTTAATTGGTATTGGAAAGAAAGATATTATGATTTATGAACTTGTTTTATATCAAATTTCTTTATAAATTGTCTATCGAAACTTATTCTTATTATTCAAAGTTTATTTTATAATTGAAGATGAAGGTGTTGAGATATTTTTTCAAAATTTGATAGTCATATAGGTCGAATAAAATTAAACAAGTTTTTAAATCTTGGATATTTTGGTAGTTAAAATTTAGAAGACATCTAGGTCGACTAAAATTGAACAAGTTTTCAAATCTTGGACACTTTGGTAGATCAAACTTGGAAGATATTTAGGTCGACTAAAATTGAACAAGTATCCAAATCTTAGACACATTAGTAGTCGAAACTTGGAAGATATCTAGGTCGACTAAAATTGAACAATTTTTCAAATCTTGGACTCCTTGACAATTTTAAACTTGGAAGAAAATTAGGTATATACGTTAACTATAAACTGACATTATTTATTCTCTTTTGTAGATGTGACTTGAAAGTTTTTTAAAGAAAAATTGTAAGCCTATCATCATCCCAGTTGTTTTTCTTATTCTCTTTGTGGGTTGTACAAATAATAGAAATTAGTGAGTGTGGTAAAATTTATGATATTATTTTGCTTAAGATACTTGGATAATTTGAGTGAGTGAAATCTATATAATTGAAATAATTTTTTATATAGTATAAGCTTTGACAATCCATAAATATTTTTCTATTTTTTATATTTTTTTATATTTCGTTATTTTTTTCTGAACAAAAATTTTATGGGCAATAAATGAATTGTTCTTAATTTTCAATAAAAGGCTCTTTATTTAAGGATTTGTACGATAGTTTCAACTGCTAATCTTTCTTGTGAGATGAAATATGCTAATCTACTTATTTACTAATAATCAAGTTCAAACATAGGAAGCTCAATTCAATTTTTTTTTTTTTTTTTTTTTTTCATTTTTAATGGCCATGCAGAACATTTGCATTAATGAATATTGCTACGATATGTGGGGAAAAAAAAGATAAAAGATAACGAGAAATAATAATATACTTAATTTTCTGACACTCGACTAGACACAACAACTAATGCTAATGCGTGTACCAACTTGTTTTTAGCATAAAAACAAAGTGATCCAATGCACAATTAAGATCCCACACTAACAAATAAATATAGAAAGAACTTTTGCATTAGGGACATAAACGAAAATTAGATTTAAGGCATTGGACGGCCGTAAAGAATCACCCTCAGCAACTTGTGTCACGAGTCCATTTGCTTTAGCAAACACTAAAGCTTCCTGCAACGAAAGAGCCTCCACATTCTCCACCGAAAGGCACCCTGCCATCTATTTAATTTTAAAGAGCACCACTACCATCACACTCCGTACTGTCGTACAAAAACTAAAGCTTCCTCCAACGAAAGAACCTCCGCATTTTCTATCAAAAGGCACCCTGCCCTCTATTTAAAGAGCGTCACTACCACCACACCCGTACTATCTTGCATGACAACCCCGACTCCACAACTTCGAAGAATATCTGGGCACTTTGAATTGCAGTATCAATGCATCGCACAAATTTTAACCAATTGTTGTGAAAAGTACAAAAATCTATTGATTAAGAAAAAAAATATAAAAACATTGTAATGAGTAAGTTATTTGTTTTAATAGTAAAATAAAATTTAATGATGTACATTAAAAAATTTTAATATTTTTTATCTAAAATTAAGAAAAGTTTGTGTTTTAACAAAATATGCTAACAAAATATTTGGGATTCTTTAAATAATATGTTAAACAACACAATAAAATTGTCTATTCATATAAAATATAAGAGAATACATAAAAACTAGGAACAATTTTTAACATCAAAATATAGGGGTGTAGAAGAATAATTTTCTAATACTCATGGGTGAAATGTTTAATAACTTAAATATAGGGTTATGTATGAAAATCATTCTACTCTATCACTTCATAAACCCTAGAATCATTTTCCTTTATAAATATCGTCCCCCGTCACCCGCCTCTCACTCTAACTCTCATAAACCCTAATCTTCACAAACACAAACTCTCAGTCAGTAGCCATGGTTGCAAGAACTCCGACCAGAGGTATGTACAAAATCTTATGTTCTCTATGAGAAAAAATATTGTTGTAATTCAATTTTTTTAATTAATTTTACCTTTGCAGGGCGTGGCGGCGGTGGGGGTTTCAGGGGAGGCAGGGGAGATGGAGGAGGAAGAGGAGGAAGAGGAGGCAGGGGCGGTTTTGGTGGAAGGGGCGGCGATAGTGCAATGAAGAGAGGTGGCGGTAGAAGTGGAGGAAGAGGCGGAAGGGGAGGAGGAAGAGGCGGAAGAGGAGGGATGAAGGGAGGGACTAAGGTTGTAGTGGAGCCGCATCGTCATGAAGGTGTATTTATTGCAAAGGGAAAAGAGGATGCGCTTTGCACCAAGAATATGGTTCCTGGTGAAGCTGTTTACAACGAAAAGCGAATCTCTGTTCAGGTTTGAATTTGAGTATAAGACTGGTTATTGGTTATTATTCTTCGTCTTAGATTTTCGAGTTTTATGATATTATATGATGTATTTTGATCAGTTTGATTACTAAAGTTGTGATTTTAATTGAATATTTGAGTAGGAAAATATGTTATAATGGGTTCTTGATTTTTTGGAAGCATATTGTTATTGGTAAATGTCTGAAAAATCATTTTTTTGGCTTATGAGTGTGTAAGCATGTTAATACCAATGGTTATTCCCCCATCAAATTGTTGAAAGTCCTTGTTTCTCGAGCATGTTTGGCTAAACTTAAGTTTTATTATACATAAGTTAATAAGCAAATAAATAAGTTTGAAATATATACAATTTTTACTGGTCAAGGTTATTACTTGTTTTATTTAAAAGTAAGAAAAAGGTAAACATATTTGTAAATAATTTACTCTTTTTAATCGTAACCAAACGTGCTCCTCGTGTTGAATGAGATGGCCTCATGTATTTGGTTTTGGCTTATTATTTAGTTAAATGCAGCCCGCTGTCCACTTGCCTGTTCAAAGATTATTTTCCATGGGTTTGGCTGTTTTTGTTTTTCATTGTTCATTCATGTATTTTATCATATTGGTCAGAACGAAGATGGAACAAAGGTCGAATACAGAGTATGGAATCCTTTCCGCTCCAAATTGGCAGCTGCCATTCTTGGTGGAGTAGATGACATTTGGATTGTGAGTTTGCTATTCTATTTCAATATTAAGTTATATTTGTTGCCTTGATAAGATGCATGTTTTGGACACTAATGTTGATGCATTTTATATATTCAATAATCTTATTTACATAATTCATTTTCTATTCTGTTTATTGTTTAAGAAACCTGGTGCTCGTGTCCTTTATCTCGGAGCTGCTTCAGGAACAACTGTTTCTCACGTATCTGATCTGGTTGGACCAGTAAGTAGTTGTCCTTGTGTGGTGGACTACATCATTTCTTCATATATTTCATGGATTGTTGCTTATCAAATCAGTTTGTAATTCCCTTGTTGGCAGAATGGAGTGGTGTATGCCGTGGAATTTTCTCACAGAAGTGGTAGGGACTTGGTGAACATGGCGAAAAAGCGGACTAATGTTATTCCCATCATTGAAGATGCAAGACATCCAGCAAAGTACAGAATGCTTGTCGGCATGGTGGACGTGATATTTTCTGATGTTGCTCAGCCTGATCAGGTTTGCTTTCTGTGTAGCTTATTGGATATTTGCTTTTGAAAGGAAATACGGGGAAATTTTTCTTGTTAAAAGTATTTCAGATTGAGCTTCTTGATCCTTATTTTTTTGTTTGTGTGCACCAATTTGGAGCTTATCCTTCGTATGGCCATATATGACCAAGGCTATTATTACAACTTGAGATATTGGGGGGTGAGGGGTGAGGGAGTAATGATCTCGTTATTCTTGGATGAGCTTGTGGAATGTGTTCTTAAGTTGTTTTCTTCTCCTTTGCAGGCAAGAATTTTAGCACTGAATGCATCATATTTCTTGAAAGCCGGAGGCCATTTTGTGATATCAATTAAGGTTCGTGTTATTGATTGCTAGTCTGCATATAGCTTATAGTATAAGGATATGATTATGAGCATCTTCAGTTGCAATTGCCTTGTTTCTCTAACTTTTCATTGATGTTCACAATGAATTCTTAGTGAAAAACTTAAGTGCCTTTTCCATAAATTAAGAGTAATGAATTTTATATAATATTTCTCACACTGCATCCCTGCCCAGATCGGTAGCATTGGATTGTGGATAACCTTTCCAAGATCGAGTATATGATTAATTATTTGACATGGTTCTGGCTGGTCAAGCCATTAAACGTGCAAATATTTCCATTAGTCGGGGATAGATTTATGGGGTTTATTCATACCTGAAGCTGTTCTAGGCTATTTATCTGAATTTCACTGCAGTCTTTGACATAATAAAGGAAGATATTGTGTGGAACTTTCTTAACTATTACTTACCCATCTGTTTAGGCAAACTGCATAGATTCTACAGTTCCAGCAGAGGCTGTATTTGCCCAGGAAGTGAAGAAGTTGCAAGCAGACCAGTTCAAACCCAGCGAGCAGGTTACTCTCGAGCCTTTTGAGCGAGACCATGCTTGTGTTGTTGGGGCGTACCGAGTTCCGAAGAAACAAAAGGCTGCTGCCTAGAAATTATAGCCTCTATCCTCTCTTTTTCAACCCCTGTAGGACTTGGATTGTATTTTTAAAATCTCTCTGCCTTATTTAATGGTTATTTTAAATATGTAAACATTATGTGTGGACGAAGGCAAATTTTGTTACATAAACTTGCTAGTAGCTTTCTATTTAGATCTACAATGGATGTTTCTCAGTTTTCATGTTTCAACTTTCTCTTCATGAATGAATTCTAGTTTTACATAAATTTTAACAAATTATTTCTTTAAAGAATTGAACTTCTATAAAACATTTCAAATGATAAAATAATTTTAACAAAATTCTAAAAATTTATTTCATCAAAGAACTGAACTTCTATTAAACCCTTCATACTAATAATGTTTTGGTCAAATGTTTTTCCTAAATTTTATTGTCACATAAGCAAGAGTAAGTGTAAGTGAGGATGTACAAGTAGTATTATACATGTGGTCAATCTACGCTAAGAAATTGTACAAAAAAGTGATTAGCTAACAAAGAATCAATTTGTTTGTTAATGATAATGTAATATAGTTTATTTAATATTATTTTAACGTAATTAAAACTATAAATTTATTACAATTGTTTCAAAAAATATTGTTAATATAAGATACTCTGATTTATAGACTATTTAAAGCATTTTACAATTTTTTTCCTCTTAATAATAATAGCCTTTAAAATGGTAAAAGAAGAAAATGAGTCTCTTTGTAATTTTTAAAATTAATGAAAAAATCTTTTTATTTATCAAATGTTAAATATATTCACACTACATTTTTGTATAAGAGCACCATATTTAAAATGCATAAGATGTTCATAATCTTTACTCGTTATTATACTTATGTTCCTAATTTTTCTGGTTTTATTCTTTCTATCTTTTGGCTAGAAAATAAGCACAAACACAACATTTTTAAAATTTTGTTCAAAAGAAAAACAAATGAAAAATGCCTGGGGTGGGGAGCGGGAGCCTGCCCTTTGATTCAAAAGGGCCGGTCAGGGCCTTGGGTCGAAGGGGCTGCATGATCCTTTCACACCCTTAAATAGGTTTATGTAGTTTTATCCTTTTCAAAGAAGAGTCCTTAATCATTAATCACCCATGTAGTGCTATATTTGAAAATCAATAAAGTCAGCCCAATCGAATCTCTAACCAGCAACTAGCAACTGCCACCCCCAAAATGCCCCCACCCACTACAAACCTAATCATCAATTCATCACACGGATTTAAAAAATAAATGTAAAACAACTTCACAGACCACTCCTCTTCTCTCGTTTCTTTAGAAACCCTAATTCTCTATTTTATTTATTTCTCTTTTTGTTTTGATTATCAACTGAAAGCTTCCTTCAATATTCAGTTCTTCCTCAGGTACTTAATAAATCATATGGGTAATTATAGCACATTAATTATACTTGTGGTACATTTTATTCATTATTTGTTTTTGTAAATTAAAGATTGAATTTTTAGGAAAGTAGTGATTGATGTCCGTGTTAAATTCTGTGTTGTAACCTTTGTAATATTTTAATTTTGGAGTTAGATTATGAGTATTGTGGGTATGTATTTTGCTGCAATAATCTGAATTCTTATTTATTTAAGTTGGTCTTTTACACTCATCAGTTTTTGTATTTTTTGGATTCTTTTAGCTTACACTGTTTATGGTCACTAGCAAGAGAAATTGTAAAAATTGAAGTTGACGGTGTCACAGTGTATAGTTTTAGTTCATTTCATCTTTTGGGAGTTGAGTATATTGCTGCCAAGAAATGGGTTTTTCTTTAACCGGTGCAGTGAGATATATCCTGATGAGGCCAACACTATTTTGCCAATTATTTTCAGAAATGGTTATCTTTTCTGTGTTATGTTCAGTTCAAGATGCACCTGTCGTTCTCGTTTTGGGATGCCTTATTTTTCAAATTTGGACATGAAAGACCTTTTTTTAAAGTCCCTGATTAGTCTTGTGTGTTAAGCTACGTAGGTTAGACTAGTTGAGCCTTTTCATGATTCAATATTTGTTAAGGAGCAAGTACTAGGATTTGATAAATATATCAATTACGCTCCTTTGCCAGTGTTCTGTAGATATATGGTTGCAGATAATTGAGGTTCGATGATAAATTTGTAGCCTCAAATTTGTGGTTGTTGATGTAGACTGTAGAGATCATTTTCTAAATGGAAACACTGTATATAGCGAAATAGAAAGATTCACAGGTCATCATTTCAATATTGAGAAAAATTCTTTCACAAATAAATCGACATTTTCAAATAGTTTGAGGTACATCTTCCCATAAATGAAAAGATCAATAACCCCATGAAAAAAAAGGTAGGGATTTAGGATTGTATTTTGAGTGGAACAAATTTTTTCCCTTTTTCTCTTTTTTCATCTTTTCTTCCATTTTTCTCATGGTAATACTTTATTACTTGATTCATCTCATTCCATAACATAGTTGTCACTTATTCTGATTTCTGATCCAATAACACATGCATGGATGCAAATGCACTCTTATTCGGGAAATAAATTGTTTATATAACAGTGTCACTTCTCTATTTCACTTCCCAGATTTGCTTCTCTAGCCTAGGACTTTCTGTTTGTTCAGTCCATTGTGAATCTTTTGGCACAAGAGTTTTATACTTCATTAAATGTTTTGAACAGGTTGGATTTTATTGATCGCTCAGGCATATCATCTCACTAATGTCCCACGGTTTAACTGGGGCAGAATCATCTCACTAATGTCCCATGGTATAACTGTGGCAGAACATCAAGCTCTGAAGAAGGATTCATCTTGAGAAGTGCACGTGCCCTTTTTATTGCAATTTGGATCTGTGCCCTTAGCAAAGACTTTATGGTCACTTTACGAAGTTCGTTTTCAAGAGAAGAGAAGTCGTCATTTCTATTTGTTGCTTCCTCACTTTTGACTCCAAGATGCACATATAGAATATTTGACCCTGTGGTCACCTAATGTCAGAAGGTCCCATGGCAGTTGTCAAACCACAGGTTTGTTGAAGGATTATTTGACTCCAGTCCTGCTTACACGGAATTTAATACAGAAATATATCTTAATGGCACAAGTGTGAAGGTCACACTTTTTCAGTCTTGAGTAGTTTCATACTTGCATCCCATGTTTCTTTCAATGCCTGTTCTTCTTGTTCTAATTCTTTCCCGATGAAACATTTCATTCTCATTTTTACTTTCTCTATTTGATATTTTTATTGAGGTTATAAATTGAATGTACTTAAACAGCAGTGATTTCACCAATCCTACTTTATATTTCTATTCGAAATATTTATTGTAGAATATCACCAAGTTGAAGTGCTATTCTCCTTTCTGGGAATGTTTCTTGTTTAGCATGAATATAGGGGGCGTGTTTGTTCTGTGATTTTCAGTTTCAATGACACAATTACTTATCCAAATATAATAAATCAGAATGAATGGCACTATAACCATCACATATTTTTGTTGTTATCAAATGATAAATTTTGCTTGCAAATGTTATGAATAAGATAGACAGTGAGATTTATTTTGAGGTCATTCCAGTGTGATTACTTAAAGATCTTGCTTGTAAAGCCACCCGAGTGTAAAATAGCCAAAATTGAATCAAATTATGTGAGGTTCTGCATTTGTGATGCAAGCTTTGGAGTTTTAGATCTTTAGTACATATCCTGCACTAAAGTTGCCATAATATTTGCTTGTGAAGTATCATAGTTGATTCATGTTTTGTTTATGGTTTCCTCTATATAGATGAAATCATTTATCTGGCTTCAATCTACTGATGGTTCGATCCAACAAGTGGAGGAAGATGTCGCAATGTTTTGTCCTATGATATGTCAGGAAGTACTGCAAACAGGCATGGGATCCTCCAAAAATTATGCTATATCCCTTCCTCAACGAGTTAATGCTGCCATGTTGGGTTTAATACTTGACTATTGTCGATTTCACCAAGTACCAGGTCGATCCAATAAGGTCTGAAACCTTCTCATTTTTAGGTGAATATGAACACACCACCTCATCCCCCCATCCCGTGGTCAACCCATGGAGGGGATCTTTTCACTGTCTTTGTATTGTTTTCTAAGTTCTGCACTGTTTTTAACAAAATTTAGATATTTTGGACTTGGGTTGGTGCTCTCTCTGTGCGCAACCAAGCAGGGTCAACTGATTTACGCCATTTAGTCATGTAGTACAGTAATCGATATGTTTTATATGCATATTATTGAAGCATGTTTTTCTTCAATATAAAGGTTCCTGTTTAGTGAAGAATTGAGTTTGAATCTTCTGCATATCTAGGAGAGGAAAACTTTTGATGAGAAGTTTGTCCGGTTAGATACAAAGAAACTATGCGAGTTGACGTCTGCTGCCGATAGCCTCCAACTGAGGCCTTTGGTTGATCTGACGAGTCGTGCACTTGCCCGGATGATTGAAGGAAAAACTCCTGAGGAAATACGTGAAACCTTTCATTTACCAGATGATCTGACAGAGGTACCTGTTGCTAGAAGATGAATTTTTTGTATAGCCCTCACCCTCTTTCTGTATCCGATACTGGTATGATTTTTATATTTCAGGAGGAGAAGTTGGAGCCCTTGAGAAATATAACTGATGATCCACGTATCAGGCTTTTGAATCGATTATATGCAAGAAAAAGGAAAGAATTAAAAGAGAGACAGAATCTAAAGGTGCTTGAAGATCTGTTCTTGTTTCTAGCCTTTGCTATTGGATTATAGTAGGTGCAATACGAGGCTCTTGCATTGCAACTTAACATTTAGAATTGCCGAAATCAATTTAACTACTGACAAAATAGTAACATGTTTTTTAACTATAATGTGAATTTTTGTGCTAATGGAAACTGCATTTCCATACCTCTTAGAATATTGAGGTTGAAGAAGAGCAACACGTGGACGAACGCTCCGTTGATGATCTTTTGTCATTTATAAATGGCGGAATTGGAGGTATTGCAAATTTACAATCCATTCTGTTTGATGAAGACTTGCTTTTTCATGTCACGCAATCGACATTTTTTACTTTCTTATGGTGACAATCTCCTTGATGAAACTCATAAGTCATCGGAGAATTGCTGTCTCAGCTAGTCAGTTGAAGTCTTAAGTCCTTAAAATTGGCTTTAATTTGCTGTCTTTATTTGCTATTGAACTTTATATATTGCTGTAAAATATGGTTTAATTTATGTTTTGGCTCCAGTATTTGCAGTATTAATTTTTTTGCTGGTCTGTAAGTTGCACTCGGGCACGCATGCACATTCTTTTAGTTATCTTAAGGTAAACTGTTATAAGTATTTCTTGGATAAGCTTATTGTCCATGAGCTGTCTGCCTGAAACTTTGAAGTTCTAGACAAGGTTTATTTTTCGAAAATGTTCATGTTGAAAACTTTTTCTCTGTTATTGTTGCTTCAAAACTTCTCTGCTATGTGTTCTGCAGATTCAAAAGGGGCTAGAGCTAGTAAGAACAAAAGGAAAAACAGGAGGAGGAAAGAACAGCCTGGAAATTCTTCTTTAAACAATGAAAATGGAGATCATAAGGTTGGCTCCCTTCCGTGCCCTCTTTTTGTTTCCTAATGATTTAGTTATTGCAATTGTTTTCTGGAAAGAAAACCATATAATCCTTTGATTCCATGGATCTCTCTTGATACTTTAGGGATCAAATAATTTCTCTTCTGGCTGCATCAATAGTGACAGTAACAATGTTGCATCGCCGAGTAAAACTTCAATGTCTAAAGACATGGCATCTGTTATATTTTCACCCAAGCTCGGCTTCAACGAGGGTGATATAGATGATGAGTTAGATCCTGCAATGAAAGAACAACTTGACAGGTGTGATGGTTGTGACATATTTATCTTCAAGTTCCATGATGCTTGTCCTTCGTGGATTTGATATCAAATTTTATATTATTGTGCACAACTGCATTTCTTTTATTTTTCTGCATTGTTTAAAGTGGTGACAACTTATTTGGTCATACAATAAATAAACTGTCATTTTTAATCGTGATTGAAAAGAAGAATTATCCCCCTTATCAAGTCATTATGCCCCTTATGCCCTAGGTGACACACGTGCTACAATGGCTGGGACAAAGGGTCACGATCCCGCGAAGGTGAGCTAACCCCCAAAACCCATCCTCAGTTTGGATTGCAGGCTGCAACTCGCCTGCATGAAGCCGGAATCGCTAGTAATTGCCGGTCAGCCGTACGGCGGTGATCGTCTTTCTTTGAAGAAGAGGCGAAATAGAGTCAACTTGAATTTGGGACCGCTATTCGAAATCTTAGCGAAACACTCCACCACCGGGGATTCCCAAGGGGACTTTTCGGCTTCTCGTTGGATTTTTTTTTTGTCCGCCATCGCTGGACTATGGAAAAAGAAAAACTCCTTCGATCTGGTATTTTTAGGGTGCTTAGCCCTAAAAAATGGAGCCCCCCATATTAGCAGAAAATATAATAAAGGAGGGAATGCCGAACTAGTTGGGGGTGTGGGTGACCATTGAAGATTCAAGCGAGTGACACATGAAAGATATTGAATACATACAGATGCATCAGAAATGCTATGTGGTACAGAATGTTGAATTAGTTTGAAAGTTAGGAACATCATTATCGTAAAATGTGTCTGAAATGGGTCTGTTAAGATCAATGATTATAGAACAAGAAGAGGTAGAACGAGATGCGTATAGATTCGTGGTTTGGTTAAGGCAGTACCAATTGGACATATATTCTGGGAGAACTGATATTTTTGTGCAATTCAAAGAAGGCCGTTAGATAAATTAGTCAGGAAAAGTGATGGGACTAGAACCTAGAAGTAGATGCCGATGTAGGATCCCATTGAATGAGGTATTAAAAAGGATATGGTCCTTTGCAATATATTTAAGAAATGAAACCTGATAGAGACGAACAGAAGAAAAGGATCCATCAAAGTGATCCCAAATAAGTTTGGTTAAGGCCTTATTCTGAGTTAAGGGAAGTGAATTGAATAATTTCAAGATTTTGAAATCTGGATTTTGGTTAAGCAGAACTACATGTTTCTAACTGTCCTTTTGTTTTCCCTACCTACAGGGAGGTCGAGGATTTTGCACGG
The DNA here is from genome assembly GCA_023638005.1 of Forsythia suspensa. NCBI lineage: Eukaryota > Viridiplantae > Streptophyta > Magnoliopsida > Lamiales > Oleaceae > Forsythia > Forsythia suspensa. The sequence goes on from CM042666.1 coordinate 52,141,444, forward strand.
AGATTGAATTCTGTGTGGCCTGAAAGAATGCAGGAGCTGTTATCATTTGGACAAGAAAGAAGACTTGTACCAGTAACTATCAATGGAAGTGGATCTTTCAAGAGATGTACAGGTAAGCTACATTTATTCAGCTAATCGATTCTGCTGTATGATGGTCCCATAACTAAAACTTTGCTTACCATTTCACCCGTGAAGAGAGAGTTTTTTCTGACCAATATCCACCGTTCATGAGGGAAAGAAAGAAAATTAAATCAAGAGGTGTAAGTATTACCCTGATGGCATGTTTGTCTAAGCTTAAAAAGTTTACTTGTAATTAAGTTTAAGAATGAATAATATTTTTTATTGATAAAATTTGGAAATAAGTTTGCTTATTTTGACAGTAAGCTAAGAGTTACTTTTAAAATAAGTAACTTTTTTTACTTTTAAAGGAAAAAAACTAACTTATCCAAATATGTTTGGATACAAAAATTGACTTATCTATAAGCTTATTTGCGAAACAAGACTACTCTTTTAACAATTATGGCTTATATAAGATTTTTCTGAGCAGGTTTGGACAGGAGATGATGGTGATGAGCATCAGTTGTCTTGTTTCTCTTTCAGTTTAAGATGATTTCGATGAATGTCGGGATTGATATTGTTGCTGTTATGATACAAGATTGTGGTAACATTTTCGTGTCAAATACATGTAAAAATTTTGTATCACAATCTGGATTCAAGTGCCACCTTGTTTGTTGGGAATCTAGGTGAAACATTAGAGAAATGAAGAGGATGAGAAAAAAAAATACATGTATTATCTGTAACGTAATGCAATTTGGATGGCCACTGGATATGAAGCATTTTGTTCTCGTCTTCTGTTTTGTTCCGATCTGAGTTTAAAAACGATGCGATTTGTAATGGATCTACGTTTCCTGTGAAGATATTATTGCCCGAAGATCAGAGGATTTTTTATGCCCATGTAAAGAAAGAGCTTCATATGTCTTATTGGCAGCTTGATTCACATTCTGATTGGATGCTGATTACGGAAATTTTGATGTTTTCCACAGTTTTTGCTTCCAAGTCCTAAGTGAAAACCCTGAATTTATTGGATGTTGAATTTTCTCTTGCCAAATGTGTGAAAACCTTGAAATTATGCCAGATTTAATCAAGAAAACCAAAATAAAAGAATAATGTTATTCATATTCAGATTACTGTGACATTGATTGATATGTGATTTTAAATGTAGAGTTTTGAGTTTTATTCAAAACTATTGTTGTACCCGTGCAATGCATAGGAGGTGTAACCACAAAAAATAATTTTGATAGTTATCTATGGAAATTAATTAGTTATAATAAAATCAAACACCAAAACTTAATTAGTATTAACTCCATGCATATGTTGACTAAAATGAAGATAAGATAATTTAATTAATTAATTAATTAAGTGTTTAAAATATAGATAATTAAATTTAAAATGCATTGAAAAATTAATTTTTGCAATGGTAACAAAATTTTGAAAATATGAATGTTGACTTATTTTTCTTTCACTTGCATTGATTATCTTTTATAATAATCTTAAAAATGCAATATCTTAAATGTGATCTCTTAAATTTTAATTAGTATTGAAAAATTTATGTATATTTTGACCAAAATGAAGATAAGATTAATTAATTACTTAAATTAAATTATTTAAGTATTCAAAATATGGATAATTAAATTAAAATGCATTGAAAAAATAATTTTTGCAATAATAACAAAACTTTAAAAATATAGATTTGGGCTTATTTTTCTTTCAATGTACATTGATTGCTTTCCATAATAATCTTAAAAATAATCTTGAAAATGCGATCCCTTAAATCTTAATTAGTATTAGAAAATTCATGTATTTTTTTTTTACCAAAACAAAGAGAAGATTAATTAATTAAATTAATTAAATATTTAAAATATAGATAATTAAATTAAAACGCATTGGATAATTAATTTTTGTAATGATAATAAAACTAAATTAGTTTTTGCAATGATAACTAAATTAGATTGTAGATGGGGGACTCCAGTTGAAAAAATAAAAAAAATCAGGCGGTTATTAAATATAGTATTAGGAATGAACATTTAAGGCTTATTTGCAAAAATGGTCCCTGACTTTTGTACTTACGCGGGTTGAGGACCTATCTTTTTATTTTTGGCGGTTTAACCCTATTTCAAATGTTTTGGCGACAATGGTCCTTTTCAACAATTTCCATCCAAATCTGGTGAAATTTGTGGTGGAAGTTTTTATTTATAAAAGGCTTATTTGCACAAATGGTCCCTGACTTTTGTAAAGAAAATTTGCAACAAAAAGTCCAATATTTTTAGAAAGTGTTGAAAAGTCCCATAACCTTGATCCTAACACATATGACCCTAAATTTTTTTGACAATTTTACCCTTAATACAAATAAGTCCCAAATCTTTTTATTTTTTTTTCTGATTTACACTTAAAATAATAAAAATGTGTCATCAAATTTCAAAACTTTTAATTTTGTTCACCAAATGATATTTAAAATGTGTTTGATTAAAATTAGATTTTTAGTAAAAGTGATTGAAAAATTGTGGGACCATAAAATGTGTGGTTAAAATTAATTGTTGACTTTGACTTTAGCTTTTTAACAAAATCAAAATTGAAAACAAACAGCCTTAGAGTCTCCAGATTATTTGTCCAGGTGGTATATTAATTAACAAAAAAATTATATACATGATCAAAATTTGACCAATTTAAAATTTTAATTTATTTTCATATCAATTACTAGAGGTGGCAAAATGGGTCAGATAGGATAGCACAGTCTCTAAATTTGGTCGGTCCATAAAAGTTGATTCATAAAATTAGGTCAATTTAGTCCAAGACAACTAGCCAATCGATGGCTCGATAATTTTTTTGCCTGTCTCACACACACTTTCAAACACCCCACCGCGCACCACATTTCACGGGAGGGAGGGATGGGTGGGGTGTTTGAAGTGTGGGTAGGGACTTGGGCAAAAAAATTATCGAACCAAATTTCGGTGACTAGTTGTATCGGGACTAAATCGACCTAATTTTTATTTAATCAATTTTTATTAGACCAAATTACCAGGCCGGAGATCGGCTATCCAATCGGCCCATTTTACCACCTCTAGTAATTGATATGAAAATAAATTAAAATTTTAAATTGGTCAAATTTTGATCATAAGTATAATTTTTTGTTAATTAATGCACCAATTTGACAAAAATCTGTAGAGACTCTAAGAGCCCATTTGTTTTCAATTTTGATTTTGTTAAAAGTTAAAGTCAAAGTCAACAATTAATTTTAACCACGCATTTATGGTCCCACAATTTTTCAATCACTTTTACTAAAATATCGATTTTAATCAAACACATTTTAAATATCATTTTGTTGAACAAAATTAAAAGCTTGGAACAATGACACACTTTTATTATTTTAAGTGTAAATCAGAAAAAAAAGATTTAGGACTTATTTGTATTTTTAAAAAGGTTTGTGAGTTATTTTAATTTATTTAAGTTAAGGGTAAAATTGTCAAAAAGTTTAGGGGTCATATGTGTTAGGATTAGAAAGTTATGGACTTTTCAACACTTTCTAAAATATTAGGACTTTTTGTCGCAAATTTTCTTTACAAAAGTCGTGGACCTTTTGTGCAAATAAGCCTTTATATAAATAAAAACTTCCACCGTCAAATTTCACTAGATTTGGATGGAAATTGTTGAAAAGGACCATTGTCGCTAAAAACATTTGAAATAGGGTTAAACTCACAAAAATAAAAGATAGGTCCTCAACCCGTATAAGATATACAAAAGTCGAGGACCATTTGTGCAAATAAGCCAACATTTAATGGCTATAAAAAAAAAATTATTTCTGGCGAAAAAAAATAGAAATTCTAAATAAGAATGTACATTTGGGTGGGAAAATAGATTTTGACGGCACTTCTGTTTATATATATATATATATTAAATATTAATTAATGTCACATAATTACCACATAGACTGAGTAGCTGAGTATTAATAGTATTACTCATGCATTTTACAACCTAGATTACCATTTTGGTACATTACAAGTTTACAACAAACCACCGAAATTTTGATGAATTAGCCTCAACCGTTGGGAGTTCAGTGTCAATCTCTTCTTTTCGAAGAATCGTGCACCCATGGGCATACAGCTTGGCAGGCCTTCCCTTTCCACCGGAGCTTCATGGGCGTCACCCCGTTCCCTAATTAGATGTTTGGATGTGAGCTATACTCTCACGAGGAGCCAAACGGGCGTATGACATTGCCTTGCCTTTCAACTAATTGACCTCCTGAACGCCCAACGACGACGAACTCTAAATAAGTGGGCAAAGCTTCGACGAGAAGACAGAGAAGTGAAGCTACATTAACAAATGTTACAAGTCAATCGAAGGAGCTAATGATTAAGCCCAAAAAACAATTCAGACCTTTTTTGGGGATAGGCAGGATATCTTGATTTGGGAAAACTAGTTAAAAAGAGGAATGCTCTTCCATATGTGGTTATTGCTTTGGAATTTTCTAATTTATCGCTACTAACTAGAAGAAGTTCCTGGACTAAGAAGAGCTCCCCTGCCGGCTGCCAAGCCTTTGAAGGAAATCAACATAGAGCATGACATGCTTTAAAAAAAAAAAAGAACCTTTAAGCACCCCAAACAAGACAAAAGCTTCAAATTTCAGTCCATATTCTGTTTCCACCTTCGAAATTTCACTCAACAATGTTGAAAATCCACCTCGAATTGTAAAAAACGAGCACAAGAACAAGAATAGGTAACGAAAAGTTGCCCCAGAACGCAAGTCCTTCCTCGAAAACTTGGTAGGCTAAAAGAAAAACATGAGGTGCTGCACTGCTGCTGCCTTTATGCCCTCCTTCTCTCCTAAAATACGTGCGAAATGTATACTATGGGAAGAAATACTCTGATTGTCAACGAGAATTCACATTATTTTGTTACTTTCTGCTTATACTGGGCTGTGAATGCAGTTTTTAATACTAAATACATGTAGTATTGAGAAGGTTACAAAGCAAAATCGTCTATGCTTACCATGCCACTAGCAGAGAGTATCTTAGAATGAAGAAACCTCGGTCGAGTTTGAGGATTTTGTGTGCTTTTAAGGTTATTGTCTTATTGATGTCTGGCTCTTGAATTTGTTCTTCAGGAAGACCTATGTCAAATGATGGATCAATCCCACCTGACATTTTTCTCTCTGTGTGGTAGATTTATTATTTTGTGAAATTATGAAACTTTTAGCAGATCAAGGTTAGAGAGAGAGTTTTGTGGGTAGTTTGTGAGATGCGGAGGTTAAGGTGAAAGTAGTTAAACACAGAAATCACTGAGGACTTCATTGTTGAGTATCTTTTCATCCTCGCGCTGCTTCATGTTAATCGAGTTTAGTGCATGTTTAACTAAGCTTAAGAATTTATTCTTAAGTAAATTTCTTCATAAGTAAATAAGCAAGTTATAAAGTAAATAATTTTCTACTTATCAAAGATAAAATAAGCATTTTACTTGTCATGAAGAATACTATTACTTTGCTGTCAAAAAAACCTTTTTACTTTATTTTTGCTACCCCTAGTTAAAACATATTCAGGAACCCCCGCTAGGACGTTCCTAATTATCATTTTTCTTCAGACTTCTGAATTAAGGATCATAGTGTCTGGAGAATAGGGGACATCCTCTACCCTTATTTGTTTTGCAAATGCACTTGTCACTATAAAGGCATGTCAAAAACTTAAATTTATTACAACTTTAATCAAGAAAGCAAAATAAAACATACATCTTACATCCTAGATATATCAAACCTTTGATCATTTAAGTAGAGATTACAACAAACCAGAAAACAAAATGAACAAAATCAAACCCTCAAAATTCAGTCCTTAATCTTCTTGTTAGAGTAGTAAATCTTGAAAGCCTTTGGGAGAAAAACAGGCAACAAGAATCCAAACAGATTGAAACACCAAAAGGCCATATTTGCAATGGCAAGTGCTCTCCCAATGTACAATCTCCTACTGCTGCCACCATATTCTGCTTCCACCTTATAAATTTCACTCCTCAACCATTCAACAATGGTGAAAATCCTTCTTGAATTGTAAAATACGGGGACGAAAACACGAATAGGTAACGAAAAGTTACCCGTAAAGGAAAGCCCTTCCATGAAAACTTGACTAGATAAAAGAAAAACATGGGGTGCTGCTGCCTTGATCCCCTCCTTGTCTCCTTCAAATATACCCTCAAAAATGTATGCTATGGGCAGAAATAATCCAATCACGGCGGCGAAAAACACGTAAATACTAAGGATTTTGTTAGTTTCTCCGAATACTGGGGGATCGGCATGGGGGGATGTGGTCGGAAATGCAGTTTTTGATATGAAATACATGTAGATAATTGAGAAGATTACAAAAGCAAAGTCCTCAATGCTTACCATGCCACTTGCAGAGAGTACGATGATTACTGCAAGTGCATTTAACTGCCGGAAAGTGAAGAAACCTCGGCGAGTTTGAGGATTTTGTGTGGGCTTCAAGGCTGTCGTCTTGTTGATGTCTGGTTCTTGAATTTGTTCTTTTGGGAGACCTATGTCGATTGATGGACCAACCCCGCCTGACATTTTTGTGTATTCTAAACAGTGTGTGTGCGTTTCTTGAATCAATTGTTGTTTGCAAGTATGAAACTATTCGCAGATCAAGAATGGTTTTCTTTATCTGTGGTGAGGAAAATTGGGAGCACTTTAGAGAGAGGAGGAGGCTTTTCAGGGTGAAGTTAGGGGGGGAGAGATAGAGAGAGAGAGAGAGAGAGAGAGAGAGACATTTGTGGGTGGTTTGCGAGATGAGGAAGTTAAGGTGAAGTCATTGTACAAGTGGCACACGTTGAGGACTTCATGCTTACCATTCCAAATATGTTTTCATCATGTGTTTGTTTGTTTATAAATATTTATAAACTAGTAAAATGTTGGAAAATTCTATATGAATCAAAATTTGGACCAAAAGTTGGACAACCATGATAAAATATCAAAAATGTCCTTTAAAAAGACACAATTTAAATTTTAAAATGTATCTTTTCAAAGAACACTAGAAATATTTTACTTATAGTTGTTCAAGTGTTGATTCATGTAGCATTACTCTAAAAGGTAATGATCTAATCGCTCTACGCGGGCAAAATAAAGGTGTCCACATCTTGATGTGGCGGCACGTGACACTGACGACACCTTATTTTGCCCACATGGGGACATTAAATCACCCCCCTACTCTAAAATGTTATATTTATCTACTACGGGCTTTATCTCCCGCCTCTCGGGGCGAGATTTTTATTGCCCATCGGCGTGGACAACTCCACGTCAGCTGGAGATCCACGCCAGCAGTGGATTAAAAAACACAAACCCCCCATTTCCCTTCAGCCCAACCCTGTTCTCTTCACCCATACGAGCCCCCTTTCCCTTCATCCCGTGTTCCATCTTCTCCGAGGTCCCAATCGGACCGGGTCCGCGATTAAATCTCTTCCGGCTTGCCCATTTCTTGTCTGACCATTGAACATTCTTCCTCCGGCTTTATTAAGCGTGAATCTAACTAATTCGCGCCGCTCGTTCGTGCCCTAGTTCGCGTCTTCGCAGCGCCCATTTTCGCACTGTTGCTTGCTGCCATTTTCTGGTTTTCCTCGCTGCCATTCAGCTGGTTTTCCTCGCTGCCATTCATCTGGTGTTGCTCGCTGCCATTTTCGCACTATTGCTCGCTGCCATTTTCGAGTTTTGCTCGCTGCCATTCTCAATTTGTGCGCATTTAAAGGTAATGAGACTACAAATTTGAATATGGCAAAATTATGATAAATGAGATGCTGGTTTCAAAAATTATTACCATTTACCTGAGACTACGTGATGTTCTAATAAATGAAATGGTTTGGGCAATCTCGTATAATTATTTATTTCATTTGTTTGTAGGATGGAGGCTGAAAGTGCAGACAATGTATTCGTTCCACAAGTTTCCATATGCCGAATTCCGAAGGTTGGCCAAGAATTCGAATCACATGAGGAAGCATATAATTTCTACAATCAATATGCGCGAGAGGCTGGATTTAGTGCACGAATAGCCAATAGTAAAAAGAAGAAGGAAACAAATGAAATTTATTGGAAACTGTTTGTATGCTATAAAGAAGGAAAACCGGACGAGACGTACCAAAACAAAAAGAAAGATTCTAGGCCACGTGTCGGGGAGAGAAATCGCGGACAAACACGAGTTGGTTGCAATTCAAGATTATCTATTGTGAAACAACAAACGGAGAATTTATGGGTTGTAAACAAGTTTGTAGAGGAACATAACCATCCACTCACTACGCCAAGCAGAGTACATTTGCTAAGATCGCATCGGAATGTATCGGCCACTAAGAAGATACTTACACAACATTTTTCAGAAGCTAACGTTCCTACATGTCAGCAGCTGCGAATGATGGAGATAGATTCTGGAGGTCCGTCATCAGTTGGGTGTATAGAGAGAGACATAAGAAACCATGAAAGGAATATTCGTGAAGAGCTTAGGGGCCATGATGCGGAGACGATTGAGTATTTTACGTTTGAAAAAGAAAAAAGTCCAAATTTTTTCTGACTACAAGATTGACTCGGACGGTAAATTTGTTCGATGTTTTTGGGCTGATTCCGCGTCACGTAGATCTTATGCTTGTTTCGGTGATGCCGTGGTGTTTGATACTACCTACAACACCAACAAATACTCGATGATTTTTGCACCCTTTGTTGGAGTAAACCACCATGGACAAACGACTCTATTTGCATGTGGATTAATGAGCGACGAGTCTACCGAGTCATTTGTGTGGTTGTTGACCAAATTCTTGGAAGCCATGCCAAATCCAGCGCCCCAAATCATGATTACTGATCAGGATGCGGCGATTGCAAAAGCTATATCAATGGTCATGCCTATGACATTCCACCGTTTTTGTATATGGTACATTTTGAACAAGTTTTCTGAGAAAATGAATGTCATGGTGTATAATGAGCAGTATCAAATGTTGGTCAATATCATTAAAAATTCGGAGTCACCAGACGAATTCGAGAGCCGTTGGTCTGTCATAATGGAATCTACCAATTTAAGCTCCAATGAATGGTTGTGCGGGATGTATGATCTACGCAGTCGATGGGTCCCAGCATATGTGAAACATATTTTCAGTGCAGGTATGTCAAGTAGTCAAAGGTCAGAGAGTGGTCACTCCTTCTTCAAGAGATACGTGAATCGCAAGAATTTACTAATGGATTTTATTATCCGTTTCAATATGGCATTGCGCCATCAACGGCACGAGGAGCTTGTTGCTAACCACATTGACATAACCGAACAACCAAGACTAACATCCAAATTTCAAATGGAGCATCAGATGGTTCAAATATATACGAAGAAGATATTTTTGTTGTTCCAAACGGAGGTTGATCAAAGTAATTACTACATATGCTCGAAGAAATCAGGGTCCGTTGATGCAAAGGTGTATACGGTAGAGAGATGTGAACAAGGAAAATATTTTGATCGTCATCGACACTTACTTATTATACGAGATAGTGATCTCATTCATTGCGGTTGTCGACGTTCGAATTTGAGGTTATCCTTGCCGCCACATGATTAGTTACTTGAAGAAAAACAAGTCTTTGCTTCTACCGCACAAATATATCTTACCTAGATGGTGTAAGAATGCGAAAAAGAAAGTGGTATTCTCCGATGAAGGGAGTTCGAGTACGTCGTTGATTGCACGGCATGGGATGTTGGCCCACAAGACATAGTTGATGGTTGACGATGCGGCGTTGACAGATACTCGCACCACTTTGGTAATGGAAGAGATCGAAAAATTGCATATCCGTGTGAAAGAGCTAGATGATGGAGGGAGTGTTGCAATGAGCAGAAGCAGGAGCAAAAGTCAAGAAGAAAGTCAGACAATATATGATCCAAGTATAGTTCGAGCTAAAGGTTGCGGTAAAAGACTAAAGTCCTCAAAGGAGAAATCACTATCAAAGACCAACCGACAATGTTCTGCATGTGGACAAAATGGACACGACAAAAGAACATGTCCTACATTGAGTTATAGGTAATGTAAAATATGTAAATGTTGCATTTATTGTTACATATGTTGTAGTTAATTCACGATTAATTCAGTTTTATTTTGTTATATTTCACGATTAATTCAGTTTTATTTTGTTCTATTTTTTAGGTCGAATTTGGATATGTATCAGCGAGAAGTCACTGACTATGCCTACACGTAGGATGAGGAAAGAAACGATACTGCATTTGTATCTAATGCTAGTAGTCAATGTGATGTGGCGAATTGGTTTTGTGAAATTGTATTAAATTTCATGGCATTCATTTTCATTTACTATTGTCATGTGTTCGGGAGACAATGAATGCCTAATTTTCACTTTGGTTGTTTGTAATGCGGTATGTTTATTAATCACGATGATGGTACTTCACTATTGGCATCAATTTTTTCCTCGAATTCCTGTTTGATCATCTATTGGAGTTGCTTGTGTTATTATGATGTTGAACACATTCATAGGCAGGTTATACGGTGTTTGATTAGCTTCCCATATTGAGGAATGTTTTGTGATTAGTGTGTGTATCACTTTCGGGCCTGTTATTTGTAAATTACATTGCCTTTTTTGTACTCATTTGGTTTGCAATAGGAAATGCTTAATATTCAAAAAGTTAAGTTCCCAACAAAATGTTGCATTCAGGTATCCAAGTTCATCTACATAGTTTGATTACAAAATGAATTTGGCAAATAAAATACATATTAAAACGATACAAACATATGTTGAAACATCCCAGCAACTTGTTCTCAAATTCATAGCGAGCCTAATGGACTTGATTTCATCTTCAACCTTGTCTAGCCTCTCCGATAACTTCATGGTATGATCATTCAAGTCATTCGACGATCTAACATGCATTTCGTGTACTTCATGGCCACCAAATTCGGTTCAACTTCATCGACCCAAGTAAACTCTCCACACAAGACACCATCCTACGATTTCATCATATAAACAAAGTGAATCATCAAAATACTTTACGAAAAAGAAGATTAAATAAAATGGCACGCATCATATATTATGACATCTCCAATACCTCAAGAGAGGATTACGGGCCGTGTGCGATGTGTGTATCTTCATATATGCACCGCATCTACATCTAAGACGGGCTTATGCATCATTGACACTCGAGGAAGACATTGGGTACCTATGATGTTTTTCGGATTTCAAACAAAAATATTAAAAACATCCATTATCCATTTAAGATATCAAAATATGATTGTTCATATTATACAAGATACTAATAAGAGGCTCAGATATCCTTTCAACCGGTAAAGACACAATCGTCCCCGCCATGGCTGCAAGTCACCGGTTGCATTTCAAAATAGAGGTTGGAATAACTTCTATTTTAATGCCATCCGGGATGCCAAGCCAAGATACGCTTCGAATTGTGTCCTACTCCAAAATCATTAACTCATTTAACGACCATTGTAAACATCATCACAGCCTCAAAATAATGCAACCATTCAACCAGCACAACATAAACCCAATCAGTCCCCATCTTCAACATATACTACCAGTATGTCAAACAAAAGGGCAACAACATCATCGGGTTAGGGGAAACATCATCACAGCATCAAAATAATGCCACCATTCAACCAGCACAACATAAACCCAATCAGTCCCCAGTCCCCATCTTCAACATATACTACCAGTATGTCAAACAAAGGGGCAACAACATCATCGGGTTAGGAGAAATATCATCACAGCATCAAAATAATGCCACCATTCAACCAGCACAACATAAACCCAATCAGTCCCCATCTTCAACATAGACTACCAGTATGTCAAACAAAGGGGCAACAACATCATCGGGTAAGGGTAATGGATAACAACCATCGGACACGAATCCATCTCCCACTTTCCCTCATTAATATCAAAAATCAAAGCAATTTTCAGGCAGGTTAGGTACATACCGAATGGGCAAGTTAGGCAAAATACAGTGTTACCAGATGAATGGCAGCGAGCAACACCAGATGAATGGCAGCGAGCAACAGTGCGAAAATGGGCGCTGCAAAGACGCGAACTAGGGCACGAACGAGCGACGCGAATTAGTTAGATTCACGCTTAATCAAACCGGAGGAAGAATGTTCAGTGGTCGGAAGAGATTTAATCGCGCACTAGGGTCCGATTGGGAAATCGGAGAAGATGGAGCACGGGCGCGAACTAGGGCACGAACGAGCGGCGCGAATTAGTTAGATTCACGCTTAATAAAGCCGGAGGAAGAATGTTCAGTGGTCGGACAGTAAAATGGGCACGCCGGAAGAGATTTAATCGCGGACCAGGGTCCGATTGGGACCTCGGAGAAGATGGAGCACGGGATGAAGGGAAAGGGGGCTCGTATGGGTGAAGAGAACGGGTGAATTGAAGAAGGAAATGGGGGTTTGTGTTTTTAATCCACTGGCCGGCGTGGAGGAGTTGTCCACGCCAAAGATGGGTTGAAAATCTCCTGCCCCCAAGGGGCAGGAGATCAGGCCCGTTATCTACTAATACTTTCTTCTTATAACAACTGCAAAAAAAGGGGGGCAAACAAACACGTGGCAAACAGTCAAGTCAAGATTTTACAGAAAAATTGAAAAAAAAAAATTTATTGTGTGGGCTATTGTATTTCTTTCACGGGAAACCACATCCTACGTCAACAAACAATAAAACAATTTCACTAAAAATTACCGCATCCCGATTCCCGAACTAGGTGGAAGCCGGTCTTGAGGCATTGGATTGGACCACTTGGAGACAGTCGGTCTATACAGCATTGATACGGAAGCCGAGTTCCTTCGCTAAAATCAATCCCTCACATACTGCAATGCCCTCCACTATCTCAACTGGAAAAAAACCTGCCATGATCTTGAATTGTGCAGCAATAACTACGCCAACTCTAATCACAATCCCAGCACTAATAAATAAAGCCCTTCCTTCCTTCGCCGTGGTCTTAAAAAGTATTTTTAAAATTGATAATCTTTTATTAATTAATAGTCAATATAACTGGGAAAATGTGAAATTTTTAAACTCGTTTAAAATAAGAAGTTACTTGAAAACGTTTTTATTGTATATTATAATATTTTGTTGAGATATATGTTTATGTATTATCCGTATAATCTTTGATTATATCCCACAACCTCTCGAGTTTGATATTTTGACTCGAGCATTTCTCGATAAATATAAACTATATTTTGTACAAAATTTTCAAAATAACCCTTCGGTAATTGAACTAAGTGGTGATATTTTTTATTCTCTCGCTAACTCAATCTGCAGAAGCAAAAAATTACATAACATGCAGGTTATATAATTGTTCTGGAAAACAGAGATTTGGCAAGGGAGAAAAACACCAAAAGTGAAAAATCATCATATTTAAAGCCAAAGATAAATGATTATTATACTAAATGGTGATAGTTTATGACAGCAGAAAATATCATCAATTATGTAATAATTAGGACCTAGATTGAATCATGTATTCATATATAACCTGGCAAAAAGTCAGCATGACAAAAACCAAAATGGAGATCTGCAGTAGCAGTACAAGACCAATTTATTACAGGGATACATAGAAATTAGAAAAGAAAACCCCCCATCCAAAATGCTCAAGCAACTCAAGGGTGGACAATATAATCTACTTTCCCCTCCAGAAAAAAAGAAAAAGAATCTACTTCGTCGAAAAAATCCCCTTCAATTTTCGAACAGAAGTGCACTCGTAAAACTGGAACCTCTGTAATGGCAATGCGTTGAACTGCACAAACTGGGTACAACGAACCAACTACTCTCCTCTAACCTAGCCAATGGCTTTTTGTTTTGGAATGTATTTTACCTTCAACCTCTTGTCTGGCTTTGTTCTAACCTTAACTTGAACATGTCCGCTGGTTGACGAAACGGGCCGGTTCTCGGCATTGCCGAGAACGCTGCGTTCGTTGCTATCTGGTCCCAGAGCCTTCATTGAACAGTCATCTTGGACATCAGGGCAGCTGGGAGATTCGAGCTCTGGGGAAAGAACCAATCTCACATGATCTGCTGAGATAGCTTCCTTCCATCCTGCATCAATTAAAACCAACCAAACTCATATTTAACAGATCGGGCGAATAATTGAAGTTTATCAACTGTACGGGATGAATGGAGCATATTTGGCTAAGCTTAAGAAAAAGTTAAGGTTACTTAAAATTAACTTCATGTTTTCAAACTCATTTGGATTTGTTATTTTTTCATTACTTTTAAGTTAAAAGAGTTACTTATTGTCAAAATAAATTACTCATTTTTTACTCATTTTCAATTTTAACCAATCAGAATTCTTTTTTAAAACTTAAGGAAACTATTTAAGCTTAGCCAAGATGGCTGTAAAAGTTGGAGACCAAAGGACGGTTTATAAACATACTCTGCGCAAGAAACTCTTTTGCAGCAATGCTGGAGAAAAATGAAGCTCCTGGCTGAGTATCTGAGAGCACATGGCAGTGCTTCCCACTATTACCACAATCATTGTCCTCCATGGAACATGATTGTACACATCTTTCACCGGATACAGTTCGATCATAAACCTTTTCCAACAAAAGCCCGTCTTCAGAATCTTTGTTGCCTCTTTCGACTGGCAATGGTCCCCTAGTTCCATGCTGACTTACAGGCTTCCAAAGCTTGGCAGCCATTCGGTTCATGCCAAACTGAACATCGGATTTAATTGGCTTTTCAGAAATACTGTTCTTAAGCATGGCATCAGTTGCTTTATCCAGATGAGCATCCTGTTTCTGAGTGATAGAATTTCTCAGTGTGACGGAAATAGAACCGATCATCACCTCACAACTATTCTCTTCTGTTTGGTTACCAGACTCACTCTGCACTCTGCGTCTCCAGCTCTCCCCTTCGTTTTCTGCTTTACATTTCTTGGTCCAAATTTTGCTTCCGTTAAGTGGATTCCCCCGGTCTCTGGAAGGACCAAGCTTTTGTGTAGGTTCAGGTTTCGATGATTGAAGATTTTGACCAACATGAATGCCGTTTTGGCCACCCCTTTGAGAATTTGGCACCTGCCAGCGATTGGTCGCTAAATGCCGATGGCCATTTGCTGCCATCATCTGGGTTTCAATTGTCCGGAAATTTCCCTGGTCAATATGTTCACCGCTGAAATCAATCTGAGCTTCAATATCTTCATCTATCTCTTTGCTAGGAAACTGAATGGGTTCAGGGCAAGAGGCAATGATTGCCGGCAACTCTGGAGAATTTGGACTGAAATCAGATGGAGATGGAGGGCCAGATGCTTCGGCTGAAAGTGGCTGCTCTAGTGCATCAATAGTTATATTCAGCTCCGCCTTGCACTCGTTCAATTGCTCCCGCGCCCTTTGTTCCTTCTGACGAAGCTTTTTCTGTTTTTTCCTCTCCAAAAGTTCAGCTTGCCTAATAAAAGACAGCATTAGTAGGAGGAACTTCTAGAATTAAGCAGGAAAATATAGTATAACTTTGAATTGACAGCAAGATGCACGCATGAATGAATACTGTATTTTTCATAAACAAAGACATCGCCGCACTAAAAGATGTCACTCCAAAGAAATTTGGTTCAGATTATAGCAAAAGAGTTTTAAGACACCGTCACAAAAAATTATGGAAGTACTATAGTGATTTAACAATTTAGGTTAAACAGAAAGGTTTTTGCCTGGATGAGAAAGAGCAAATAGTGGTAGCTAATGACGATGTTTGCGATGCCTATATCAAAGTATACCACTTAATCTTGAATGTAGCATTTATTTGTTTATTGTTCAAGGAGGCTTACGTGACCATATGTAGGCACATCCACATGCTCAATCATACAGAACCAAAAACTTTCCGTACTACAACAATTTGCGATAGATAATTGGGGGCATAATCAGCGAAGAAACTTGGAATCCAGATTACTTAAAAGGTGCATGATATTTTAGTTAATAAATACATTTAATCTCTTAGAGGGCTAAAATTTTTTGCGCAAATTTTTTTGCGGCACATTTTTTAATTACTAAATATATTTAATTTTTATGAGGAACAAAATATTTTACCACACTTTAGTCAAATCAATTGTTTCTGAAGTGGTTGGACCCTTCCATCAATTTGTTATTTATATTAATTATAGCTTGCTAATTAAGTTATAGATAATCTTTTTATTGGTTAAATTTGGAAATAAGTTACTTATTTCTAGAGTAAAAGTTCCATTAAGCGTTTATTATATACCGCAATATCGCTGTGGAATTTCATATATCGACAAATAGCATTGTACCTTTTCTGTGCAGCTTCTTCCTCCGCCACAAGCAGTTTCTGACATCTTAAAGCCTCTGCATCTTTGTCAGCAACCCATGCTTTCACCTGATCACAAAAGCATAATGACTTAAAAGGGCGCATTTTGTAAAGTCACCAGAAGGACATAATGACTTAAAGGGGCGCATTTTGTAAAGTCACCAGAAGGACAAGTGGAGAGATGAGAGGTCAGTGAAAAAAAAGAAAGCATATTTATATGTTCCTTGTACTGCTTCACATCCAACTGCATAAAAGCAGTAAAAACAACAACAAACTAAACCTTAGTCCCAATAGATATAGGGGTTGGCTATCATATGCAAGTTCAGAGCGCATTTTGTAAAGTCACCAGAAGGACAAGTGGAGAGATGAGAGGTCAGTGAAAAAAAAGAAAGCATATTTATATGTTCCTTGTACTGCTTCACATCCAACTGCATAAAAGCAGTAAAAACAACAACAAACTAAACCTTAGTCCCAATAGATATAGGGGTTGGCTATCATATGCAAGTTCAGAGTTGTGTGTACACATAAGATACAAAGGCTGGCAGCTCAAACTAAATAAATAAACCACCAAATAAAGAGAGGCAAATGTGATGAAAGAATACCAGCTGATATTCAAAAAGGAAGCTAGTGCACGCAACTAAGTTCCTCAACTCAAGGCCATTTTTTGCAGCTTCCCCCTCAAAGACATACTTTTGCACGGACTCGGCTGTGCCAGCACATAAGAATGTCCTCTCACTAGCATCATCAAGGATACTAAACAGTTCATGCGAGGATATTGGTAGCCTGGAAGGTTTTGCTTGGATAATATCCTGGAGACAAGCAAGGATTCTCATTATAAAAGATGATAATATTCAACTATTTTGTATGAAGGGACACAATTATTGGCAATGCCTCCCTTACCAATAATGTAGAGCCAGCCTTCACATAAACCTGTGGAAGAGTCCAAATCCCTGGTTTGCGGAGGGATGATGCCAAAGCCCTAATGACTGATGACCCAGGAAGTTCCTGAAGAGAAGAATACATTTCAAACCAATAATTCAAGAGTTTTTCCTTCTCTCTCTCTCTCTCTCTCTAATTTTTGGGTGGGGGAGGGCGGATTCACGTTTTATACCCCCATTGAGTTCGGAGGCCCACAACAAAAATCCTTATAAAGTTGGAGAGGAACTTTGAACTTCCCTTAGGTGTACACAAGGTGTAATAATCAAGAATAAAAGTTATCAAGTAATTTCAACTACAGATCATTTTATACAGGTTTATATGTATATAAACACACACCAATATTGAAGAAGATACTCACTCACCCCTTCTGACATATCTTTGGACTAAAAACAAGTCTACCACTTTTACAAATAATCACAGGAATTCAGAGTCTCAACAATCAAATCCAAGAAAATCAGGATTAAAACATAGTTTTAGTAGAAAGTTGAAAACATATAAAATCTGAAGGATTTTCTTGAAGGATTTAGAACATTCTGTCGAGTCCATGTGTGTATGAGAATAAGGGTCTGCTTGGCACAGCCGTTGCAAGTAGAACTTTTTCAAAAAGACTTTGTTACAAAAATTTTATTGACTATTCGGTTGTCAATAAAAAAGTGTTGTGAATGACATCATAACTAGAAAAGTGCATTTAATTTATGAATTGTACATGCTACATAATTATTTGATTAAGCATTATTTATTTATTATATATCTCACATTGTTTTTTATAAATAATATTAATTTCAAAACATATAAATCTATAAAAATAAATATTTTAATTAACTCATGGCACAATTATTTTAATATACATCGTATTATTTAAAATTTATTTTTTTTAAATGCATTAGCATATGTCACATTAATTAACATATGAAATATCATAAAAACATATGAAATACCTTAGTTCTTGTGCCATCTTAATGTGTAAGGTTTAATTTGGATGTATTTTATATTTTATTAAAATCTTAAGGATAAAATTGTAAATATAAAAGTTTTAGTTCAGCTTCTTGTAGAAGTGTGCTTATTTGGAGAAGCTCCAAATTTAAACTTCTTTAAGGGTCCATTTGGCACGGTTGTTGTGAATAGAGCTTTGTATAGCTTTTTCCAAAAGAGCTTACTTCAATTGTTTGGTTGTCAATCCAAAACGTACTGAGAATATTAAATTAATTTTTTGACAGCATAACTACAAAAGTGCTTTTATTTCATTACTTGTGTACTACATATTTATTTGACTAAACTTTAATAATTTATTCATAAAATAATATTTATTTCCATCCTATAAAATTTATTAAAATTAATTTTATTTAAATTAACATGGCATAATTAATTTAGTGCATATCATATTATTTATTATATTATATATTTTAACACATCATACTTAAAATGGTAAATAATAATAAAAATTAAGATAAAAACATGTTATAAACGTTTCAAAAGAATATTTAAATCATACAAATTAATGTAATATTTCATCAATATATTGATATGTAGGATAATTTGGATATATTTGGTATTGTTAGTAAATTAATAAGGATGATCTTGTAAATTTAAAAATTTCAATAAATACAGATTTTAATTTCCCATATAAGCGGAATATAGAACTTTATGAAGAAGTTCAAAATTTGAGCTTATCTAAAATAGCTTTAAAAAGTTGTTTTCTTAGACAAAAAGCACTTTTGGACTTTAAACAAACATCAATTTATTTAACCAAAAACAACTTTTATTTTCCAAGAAGTGCTTTTGAGCCTCGCAAAAGCCCTCCCAAACACAATCTAAAAAAGCTTTAAAAAGTTGTTTTTGGACAATAAACACTTCTTT
The DNA here is from genome assembly GCA_023638005.1 of Forsythia suspensa. Classification (NCBI taxonomy): domain Eukaryota; kingdom Viridiplantae; phylum Streptophyta; class Magnoliopsida; order Lamiales; family Oleaceae; genus Forsythia; species Forsythia suspensa. Next base: position 52,160,534 of record CM042666.1, read on the forward strand.
AACAACAACCAAACATCTGTATTTTTAAGCAAAAGTGCTTTTGACCTCCAAGTAGAGCTTTTGGGCTCCCAAAAAGCCCTCCCAAACACGCTTGAGTGCAAGTAATTTCAATTATAGATCATTTTATCACGGACCAACATTTGAGGAAGACAAGCTCTCCCCATTCGACACATCTTTGGAACAAAAACAGGTCATCACTTTTACAAATAACTACAGGAATTCAACCTTAAAAAAAAAAAAAAAAAAAACTAAAGGGAATTCAGAGTAGCAACAATCAAATTTAAGAAAATAAGCTCTAAATAGAAAGAAGCAAGGATAAAACATAGTTCCACTAGAGAGTAGAAGATCAAAATTTTAGGAAATTTTATCAGCATCCATGTGCATATGAATAAATGGGGGGAAGTATCTTTGTTCATTGAAAATCTTACAGATATGAAAAAGCAACACCATTCCTAAACAACTATGTTCTCATCTAAAGCTTGACAGAGCACTAATGCTCTAAAGATAATACTAAAATAGAATTATATGGATGACGTCAAAATAGTTTATTGTGAAATATAAGGCTAAAGCAAGAATTTGTAGAAAAATTATTTAGAGTGGGTTGCGTGGCCAACACTAGTCCTCTGGCTATGTATTTTCCTATCTTCATTAGAAATAGTAATTGTTATAACTGTCTTGCTAAAATTTACTATCTTAAAAAACTATTAGGGATACACGTAACTTTCTTGAATTGTCAAATTAAATTGACACGCGTACCTGCATGGACACGTGTGTGCACACATAAGCAGACAGAGTATAGAGAACAGAGTACTACCTTTACTGACACATCCTTTAAGGCAACAATCTCCTTAGCCTGTTCCAATGAGAGCTGTAGATAAAAAGACACAAAGCATTCAGCAAACAGTGAAGTAAACAGGGAAAACTAAAATAGGAAGGTCATTAGTTACCTTGTCCCAAAATGCAGCCAATAAATCCCTATTTTTGTGAGATTCCTGCACAATGCAAATATAGCATAAAAAAATTGGAGAACATAGAACCAGAAGGAAAACATTCAATCTTTATCATAGCTCCCAAATGAAAATAAATATATCAACAAGCGTCTGATCAAAGTAACTAATTCAGAAATGAAACTGCAAATTGCACAAATGTTTTCGATTAAAGGAATGAAGTTGTATGTAGCTTAAGACAACCTTATCAACATTTAAAGAGCGACGGTGCACTCGAATGTGTCTCCTGTAGTTAATTGGAGAAAAAAATTCTCGGGAACACTTCTCACACTTCTGCATCTGCACTTTCAGAGGAGTCAGCAAGGGCCAACCTGGGAGATCTGCACAAAAAGGAAAGGCAAGTAATAAATATTCCAGATCGAGCACAAGTTGGTAACAAGTAACTCCGTGTCTCCACAAAATTTTTGCATTTACTACATTCTTTAATCCACCCACAACACAACACAACACACAGGTCCATCACATCTCGAATGGCAACTGAACCCTAAACTCCCACAGACTTGAGATGCATACAAAAAGAATTTATAGCTACCACGCTGTGCATTTAACTTTAGAACTCTAGAAAACATTCTGCCTGTACCTGGCTGATCTAAGGCATGAAGTAACTGGATCCACTGCACTGGACTCTCCCCTGGCCTTGAAAAAGAGAGAAAAGGCTCCTTTCCAGTAGTAGTTTGCCTGATGAAAGTATCAAGGGAATCATTTCCCTCTTCTGATTTCATTGCATTGAGAGTTCCAGTTGTGTTGAGTTTTGCAACAGGCATCTATAATTCAACTACAACTGTCTCGTACAATGACACTGCATTCAAATATTTAATCAAAGTTAAAATAAATAAAATCATGTGTCAGCTACATATATCAAGATATACACTCTATAGACAGAAAAATTAAATATGCCCACCTGCACCCAAATCATTCAAAAAGAAGAAACAGATATTACAACTTTCACTAAGTTAGACAAATTTCTTTCATCAGATAATGCAGCAATGTAAAGGGATTCATTGCAGCAATCACAATATGCACCAGATATGTTGGTCAGGCAGATAGAAACTCCATTTCATAAAATGGAGTGATGAAGTCAAATTTAACAAAGGTCTCCAAGGATTTGGTTAGTATATTTATCGTGAATCAATACTGCTTAAAAATAAATTATTAGGAAGTAAACAATGCAATGAATACATATGTTAGCACGATTAGTAACTGTCTTGAGCACCTCAAATTTGATATTTTCTGAAAATTACAAATCATTTTCCAATAGAAATAAAAAACTTGATTATCATAATTAGTTGATTGTCCTCTTTTCAAGGAGTGTCGATGTGTTTGGTGACAAACCCATTATAATTTACACACTTTATCATAGATCACTACAGCAGCGCACTAAACTAGGCTTGCAGATACTCCAACCAATGATCACAAAACTATAACTGTCAATTGTGAAATCTCGCCGAAGTTTATCAAAGTTGAGGGAGTAATTGAATTACACCCAGAATGTCTTGAAAAAAAAAATAGCCAAATATTGCTCCAGAAATGTCATCAATGACCAACAGCTGATATAATGCAGAAGCTCGCCATAATTCCACCTACATGTCGCAAACAAAATTTGGAAAACTTGTAAGCAGTAAGCACGTTCTAAGATAAGAACCTTCAGCACAAGGGTGGAAAACATTAACTTTTCCGGCACGCTAGAAATACAAATAACAAAATTGTTAGCGTGTGAGATAGAGCAGGCCCTCTCCAAATCCAAATTCCCTATTTCAACAAACTAAAATCTGTTGTCTACCTCCGTATTGCATATGTCACTGGATGTTATGCATTTACATAGATGCACAAGAGAGTCATTTACTATCATGTCACACGCCATACATAGCACAGAATCAGAACACAACAAAACAAAATTAATTTAGAAAACAATTAGGATACCAAATGAATCGATATTGTGATTAATACAAAACAAAGCACTTAAAACTTAATACAATCAATGCCCAACCTAACACTTGATTCTACTTCAAACCTAACAAAAGCAGATCCAGTGCATGCATGTGTATGTGTCACTGGAATCAAATTTACCGACAAACACACCATTCAACAGCACAGCAACAGTAGAAGATTCTTTTGTCAAAGAAATTGTACCTCTATGCCTAAACAATAAAAAATTGATAAACCTAATAAATTCTGATAAATACGATCAAAGAAATAAGTTAAATACAAATAGAAGCAAAAAACTAGTACAGTGATGTCAGATCAAAGCAAAACCAACATAAGGGAACAACTAATTAAAAAGTAAATAAAAAAAACCGAATTAGCCAAGGAAAATAAATTTTCAAATAACAATGAAAGGATCTTGTGCTAGGGTTAAAGGTCACGTGATCTGTGATCATCACGTGACCTACTGCGCATAGAGTAAAAGTTGACGTACCTGAGTAAAATGATGATTAGAGCAATCGCCGGAGATCGGAGTGAACAAAAGTCGCCGGAAAGTCGGCGCCGATAAAGACAGATATAAAAATATGTATCTATGTGTGTGTATATATGGAGAGAGAGAGAGAGAGCGGCGAAATTTAGAGAGAAGAATGAAGCTGGGAGCTTGACGAGATGGAGAGGGGAAATTTATATACAAAGGCAGGCGGCAGTGAACCCTTTATTGCAGCATCAGCGTGTGTTAAAAAAATTATTTATTTATATTTATAAATATTAGTATACCGTTTCTTTATTTGCGGTGGAATCCGACCGTAGATGATTTTAATGGATTGAAGAATTGAGAAAAATGAGAGAGAGAGAGAGAGAGAGTTTTGTTTGAGGGGAGTTTGATTTTGATAAATATGGAGAAGAATATGGAGAAATTGAGAAATTGAGAAAGATTTGTGTTTGAGAGGATGATGATGTAGTGACGGATAAAGAAGTACTATTTTTGTGCTTGTAGCGGAGTAAATCTCCCTACGATCGGTGACTAAAATACCGCTTTTGCGGTGGAATCCGACCATACGCTCTATTATGATAGTGGATTGAGGCGGTAAACAAATTTTGGAGATGATCGATTGAAAAGAATGAATTGATAAAATGAACAGATTTTATGGATGGTCCATTGAAGAAAATGATTGAACAATAAATTTTGAAATAGATGAAATTGAAGACGTAGTGGTAGTATGATAACGTGTTTTTTTCTTTCCGTAGAGAAAACTCTCTATAAATTTTAGGAAAATTTGCACAAATGGCCCTAACCTATAGCCTCCCTGCAATATGGGTCCCTGTTCTTTTTCTTGGCACTAACGTCCAGAACCTATTTTTGATGCACAAATGGTCATTTTTCACGAGTTCGGTCCATTTGACCATCAAAAAGTCAAACTTTTTTTAAAAAAAAAATATTACAACATCCTTACTTTTAGTTAAATAACAATAAAATAAATAGAATAGAAGACAATAAGAAAAATAAATAACTCCAACCGATCCCCAAATGGAATCCCTAACACTCAATACCATCAACTTCTCTCCAAATCCACCTCCGAATACGCAGATCTTTTACCTTTTCTGGTTATCTTTGCTGAAAAATATGGCAACAATAGCCCAGGTTCAATACTGTTTGCTTATCGGCTACTATCTCCATTTCACCATCACTCGACATTTTACCAATATCACCCCACTAGATTTTCCAATCATATTTCCCTCCAACACTCATTCCTTTTACTCATTACCATGTGCTAAAACTAAATATTTAAACCCCAATACGATAACCAAAGTTTATATTCCATGTGCTGGTGGAAGTGGTGATATTAGTTTTGGATAAGGTGACGCTAATGGTAGGTATATATGGCAGTGGAAGTTGGGGTCATGGTGGAGACTGATGAATCCATGTCTTCGTATGGTAATTTTGGACCATTTGGGGATTTTGTGAATAGGTGGATGTCAAGGGTTGTTGTAGATCCACAATTCTCTTTTAAGATTGTTATGGAGGTGTTGGTTGGTGTTAGCTCTTGTGTTCTTGGTGACATGTCATTACATCTCAATTTTGGTCTCAATGAACTTGATTTCGTGTTTTCGACCCTTCTCGTCATTCTCAATGTCCAACCTTTTAGTTGTGCCAGTGATTATTTCAATGGGTGAACTCAGATCAAAGTTAAGTCTATAAAAATTTCCAAACCCACAAGAAAAATCATCATTTCTTCCCCCTTGTGAAAAATGATCAATTGCACACCAAAATAATAGGTTGTGGGTGTCAGTGACAAGAAAAAGAGAATAGGGACATAAATTGCATGTAGGCCATAGGTGAGGGACTATTTGTGCAAAAATCCCTAATTTTTATTATTATTTGAGGGAATATTGACCACGCGCATGGTAAAGGAGCGTGAAAAGTACGGATTCGATTTTGGCGTTTTCAATTTTTAATGGGAAAATTGGCGCAAATGATCCATAACCTTTATTTTTAACGTAGAAACCCATAACCTATGTGTTTTTGCACAATTAATCTTTATTTAATAAAAAAAAGACAAAAACATCCTTAGTTATAATTTTAAAAAATTACAATTGGATTTGTAACATTTGTAAAATGTACAAATATGTCTGATTCATTTATTAAATAATATTTAGTTTAACATATTAAATATACAATTTAGCATATTAAATATATCACTATAGACTTGTCAATTAAATTTTTCATAAAAAGAAAAATGTAAAATTATTGCGCTTTAGATATATATAATTACTATTGATGTGAAAATTTTGAAAAAAAATTAAGTTAAATAAATAATAAAACGACCTATATAGTTTTATAACATTGAACCAATCTTATTATGTTTTTTAACATAAAAATACTAACAAAAATTAGTCTACACATTATGTGTTCTTTATTTTTGAACGATAAATTAAAAACACAATTTGAACTCTAATATTTGTAGTTAATAAACGAATAGCACAATTAAATAAAAATATTTGAGCATCAAATTTGTGATAAAGCTTTTTTTATATTGTAACGATAAAATCAAAGTTTAAATTTTAAATAATATGATTACTTAATAATAATAAAATTATTTTAATTAACACGTTTGTTAATAATTATGAGTTTAAATTTTAGTTATTTTGTAATAGTTCGTAAAATATACAAAATAATTTAGTATAATATCAATTTGTTAGTTTCTTTAATTTTTTATAAAAAAAATAAAAGTATCGGACTCATTTGCATTTTTTACAAAGGTTATGAATTTAATTAAAAAATTTTAATTAAAAACAAAGGCAGATTTGTCTTTTATATCAAATAAGGACCGATTGCGCACTAAAATATATAGGTTGGAGATGAATAACAAAAAGATCACATTTTTTATTTTTATTTTGGAGTGTTAGGATGTTTTATATACTTATTTTAAAGGTTAGGAGAAAGCTGCAATTAACTTAATATTTTTAATAGAGAAAAATGTATATATAATTAAAACTTTATTTATTATAAATAATTCAAAACACATATTTGTTAAATTAAAAAGTCGAATCTAGAAATAAATCTAGAAATAAAATTACGGTCAAGAGGGACTATTGTGACTATAAATGTTTGGTTTTCTATCCAATGAAGTTATTTACTAATTTCTTGTAAGAATTATATGTGAGAAAATAGGAATCTGTGAAAAGTCATTTTGGGTGACTTTGTCATAAACTTAGATTTAGAAGTATTTTTGTTTTTGTTAAGGTTTCTAGATTGTTCTTTTATTACTAAGCCGCCCACAAACATTGCCAAAATTGCAATTACATTCCACATATTCTCAATTTCTCCAAAAAAAAAAAAAAAAAAATGCATATTATTATTGAAAAATGTAAAATTCAACTACAAAATGCCCACAAAAAACTTTACTCAAGGTCTCTGGCTATTTGGATGCAAGAATCTGGAAGTTTGAATTTTAATTTTAATTTTTTTCAAATAGTTTTATATTGTTTCAATTTTAATTGTTACGATATATTTGAATTTTGTTTTCTAAATTGAAGTAGTTTGAAATTCATTGCATTTTAGTCCAATTTTGTATTTATTTAAAAATTGTGGATAACATGCAACTAAGTTGGAAGAATTGTCAAATGGCGAAAGAATTAACATCAAATTATGGCTAAGTGTTCCAAAATTTAATTAAATTTCTAAAAATGAAAAAGAAGAATTCACCCAGAAACTTCTCGTCCAATGGACAATATTCAAATTTTCTTAATATAAAAAATATTTATTTTATTTATGTAAAAGACACGCAAGTCAAATCCGCAACATACTGCCATGGTTTTTAGTTTTGACGCGCTTAAGCACATAGTTAAAATTAAAAAAAATTAGCTCATTTTTAATTATATTTTTATAGGATCTATGATTTTTATTTACTTTTTAACTACACATTTTATCAACTTTTATCAAAATCTCTCAAAACATTACTTTTAAACTCTACTAAACAAGCACTAATTTTTTTGCAATTTGAATCTACAAAATTATATTGGCATGATAAATGAGTTATTTCAAATAAAGAGAATTTGGTGAAAATGGTCATTAATCTTTGTCCTAGTACATAAATTGATCCCAATATTTATTTTTTATTTTAAAAATACTTTTTTTTTTAATGAAGAAATAGTGTAATTAGGTTGCTAATCTTTGCAAAAAGTATATGAATATATGTTTTTTTTATAAAATAAATTAAGGTTGTGTTTGATTGCAAGTTTTTGGGTGGCAAGAAAATAAAATGACCAATATACCATTAATTTTAATGAAGAAGTAGTGGAATTAGATTGCTAATCTTTGCAAAAAGTGTATATGAATCGTATACTTTTATTTTTTATAAAATAAATTAAAAGAAACTAACTAGTTTTTTTAAAATTAAAATTTTATTGATCAAATTGATAATATACTATTTTTTTTTTTTTTTTAATATTTTTGATCAAATTGAACTATTATAAAATAAAATGTTAGTTCAAAATTATTAACAAATGTGTTAAATAAAATTATTAGTTTTATTATTAAGTAATTTTATTATTTAAAATTTAAACTTGATACTCAAATATTTTTATTTCATTAAGTTATTCGTTTATTAAATTCAAATATTAGAAGAGGTTGCCTTCTGCTATCCATCTCGTCACATACATATGCATGTGGGCGCCAGCATAGCTCTTTCAAATTTTTATTCAAGTTTTTTACATCACATATCAATTGTCTATACTTAAAGCAAAATAATTTTACATTTTTATCTCATGAAAAATTTAATTAACATGACTATAATGATATATTTAGTATTCTAAATTAAATATTATTTAATAAATATACCGGACTCATTTAGGAATCCAACTACACTTTTTTCTAATTAAAATTAAGGACATATTATTATTTTTCATCAAATAATGATCAATTGTGCACCAAAACACATAAGTTAAAGATGCACGTGTTAAAAATAAACATTATGAACTATTTTAGTTTTGATAACAAAGATTAAAGAACATTTGCGCCAAATTTTCTCAAATAAACGTTAAATTCTTACATACATGTGCAATGATTTTCAAGAGAAATTAGATAGGGTATTCTAAAAACATGTTTTGCTTTTCACCAAATAAGATTATGTTTTTCATCTAATAAGATTATTTTATATCATATTTGACAGTTTTGAAATTATTTATTAAGTGTTTATAAGTTGTATGTTTTATTATTGTGTAGATAATAAGTTGTAGGTCATACGAAATATGTAGATAAAAAATATATTTGACCAGTTTAAATTATAATATAAACATAATCAAACAATGGCTTATGTGAAAATGCAAATGTATGTTTGTTATAATGAATTGGAAGAAACTCAACAATTTAAAAAGATATATATATAAAATAAATTATTTCAATCATGTTGGATTTATTGTACAAATCACATCATAATTTCATAAACATAACAATGAATTAGTCAAACAAATTTGTGTGGAATATGAATACGTTTTTATTAACAAAAACATTGGCAAATTAATCTAAACAATATTGAAAAGGTGAATAAATTGGAAAACTCGAAGAAATCGCCGTGAAGTAACTAATTTAATAACGTTAATTTAATATTGATATTTATAGATGTCAGATTACATGTTTCCTTCATTCATCATTTCATTGTCAAATAAAAAAAAAAAAAAAAAAAAAAAAAAAAAAGAGGTTAACAGTTAATAAAACACTGTGTTCATTATGGGCCGAGGCCCAATTTAATTTTTTGGCTTGGTCAGAATCTAAAGGTGTTATTGAGAGTAACATTTTTTTATCATAGTGTAATAAATATTGATACAATTTATTTCTATAAATAACACATCATTAATAAAAATAAGTTAATATATTATTGCAATCGTATGCTTCGCGTTTTCATATTCTAAAAACGTCATAAAATACATTGTTATCAATATTGTCCAACGATTTGAATATTTGTATATGAATTAAGATGGAAAAATAAGTTCACAAGGTAGAGAATAACACATTAAAGCCACAATAAATTATATCAAAATTTTTAATTCTAAAAATGAAAAGAGTGGTAAAGAAATATGAAAGAGATGAAGAAATATAAAAGAGAATATGTGTGGAGAAATAATTCTCTATATTGATTCAATTGAATGAATGATTGAATAATGAATATTACAAGAAAGACAATGTATATATACTAGTAGGAAAAGAAATCATCTAAATATATAAATATTACATATATGATATCTTTCTATAAATACAATTCTACCAACAATGTGAATATAAAATATGGTAAGTAAATATATATTAATACTCCCCTCAAGTTGGAGCATGTATGTCAAAAGTGCCCAACTTGCGAGTGAAACTATGAAATGCCTCCTTGCCCAAAGTTTTTTAGTAAATAAATCGCAATCGATTGTTGCTTGAAACATAGGCAATCTTGATCTCTCCTTAATGATTCGTTCACGAACAATATGACAATCTATTTCAATGTGCTTTGTCCTCTCATAATATCTTTGGATTAGCCGCAATATGTATTGTTTGCTTGATTGTCACAATATAAAGTTCTTTGCTTGTGGTGATCCACACATAAGTCACAACCAATCGCCTCAACCACGTAAGCTCACAAGTAATGGAAGCCATTGCCCTATATTCTCGTCAAGATTTGGATACGATCGTTTGCTTCTTGCTTCTTGCTTCTCTATGATATAAGTGCCTTTCCCAAGAATAAACAATATCCCGTGAATCGACCGTCGTGTAGTAATATCTCCATCCTAATCGCATCACAAAATTCTACTAGCTGCAATTTTCCATTTGATGAGAAATATAATCCTCGCCACGGTGCTCTTTTCAAGTATCGGACAATCGATAAACCAGATCAAGATGGGGTTGTCTAGGTGCTCGCATTTAATCGATCGAGTGTATTGACCGAATATGAGATTTCCTGGTCTAGTAATGGTGAGATAAATGAGCTTCCCTACCAACCGTCGATAATATGTGGGATCTTTTAACAATTTTCCATCTGTCGAATTAAATTTTGATGACTGTTCCATGAGAAATGCTGCAAGTTTTGCTCTAAGTAATCCGGCCTCTTGAAGAATGACAAGAGTATACTTCGAGATCCCTAAGCTCGAGCGAGCAATTTCTACTCCAAGAAAGTATTTTAGTGTGCCAAGGTCCTTCAACTTGAATTGAGATGCAAGAAACCTTTTCGTGGAAGAAATCGCTTTTTATCGTTTCTGTGACAATCATATCATCCACATATAATAGAACAATTGTAAATGAATCACCACCGACCTTGGTAAAGAGTCAATAATCTGCATGTATTGTTTGAACCCAAACCGAATAACAATGATAGATACAAATTTTGAAACCAAGAACGAGATGCATGTTTCAATCTATATAGAGATTTATGAAGTCGACATACAATCGGTGTCTCCCCACATCGATGAAATCCAGGTGGAAGAGTCATATAGACTTCTTCATCAAGGGCACCATGAAGAAATGCATTGTGTACATCCATCCGATGAAGCGTCCAGTCGCGAATAGAGACGACAATGAGTAAGCATCTCGATCGTTGTTAACTTTGCAAGCTGGAGCAAAAGTTTTATTATAATCAATCCTTCTCGTTGTGTAAACCCCTTTGCCACCAGCCGGGCTTTGTAACGTTCAACAATACTGTCAGAATTAAATTTGACTTAAACACCAACTTACAACCAATAGGATGAGAACCTGAAGGAAGTGGGACAAGAGACCAAGTGTTGTTTTCTTCCAAGGTACGGATTTCATCATTCATAGCAGCTACCCACTTGGGATCCCCGACATCTTGCCTCAAATGTTCTTTGGCTCAACAATATGAGAAATATTGTATGTAAGGGCACGATGAAACGTAAGAAAGATTGCTATATGACACATACCTTGATATAGGATGTCGAGTCTTTGGATTTGACCGGAAGAGACCCGGTTTGAGTAAGCGAGCATGATTGATATAGTAATCTTTCGTGAATTGGGGTTTGAATTGATCTTGTGGATCGTCGAATTTGGTCATTGGGTATGACAGGAGGTTGGTTGGGTATGTCGCCGTGAAGGTGGGGAAAACTGCTCAACCGGTCGACTAGAATGTGGAGACGATCGACCATCTGAGCTCTCTGTAGAAACGGATGATGGAACCGGTCGACCTCTAGGTCGATCGTTTGAACATTGTGCGGGACCTGCAGGTAAAGAATCTGTTTCTGCTATATGTTGGTCATCAGGGTAAGGTAAATGTGGCATTTCAACATCTAGAGGCATAGATTGTGGTAATGAAATGGAGTTGGTGTCGTCATTTGGCTGGGAGGCATATGGAAATATGGTTTCATGGAACACAACATCCCGGGACACCACTAGTCTTCTATCGGTGAGGTCATATAAAAGGTATCCTTTTTGCCCCAATGAGTAACCAAGAAATACACATCGTCTGGCCCGTGTGTCAAATTTATGGCTGGGTTTGAGGTTGGTGGCAAAACATAGGCAACCATAGACACGCAAATGAGAATAAGAAGGTAATTTCTTATGCAATCTCTCGTATGGTATTTTGTGTGAAAGTAATGGAGAAGGTATCCGTTTGATAAGATAACAAGCCGTTTTGATATGTTCCCCCCAAAATTTTAATGGAAGGTTAGCTTGAAATCGAATGGCACGGGCTACATTAAGGAGGTGGCGGTGTTTTCTCTCTACAACTCCATTTTGTTGTGGGGTATAGGGACATGACCTATGAAAATCGGTACCATGTTGATCTAAAAAGGCTTGCAAGGATAAAAACTCTTGGCCATTATCAGATCTTATGGTTTTTATGGGCATGTTGTGTTGTGTTTTAACTCAAGCAAAGAAATTTTTAATTATGCCTTGAGTTTCAGATTTGTGACGCATAAGGTGTACCCAAGTATAGCGGGAGAAATCATCAACGATTGTAAGGAAATATCTAGCACCGAATAAAAAATAAATTTTATGAGGGCCCCAGATATCACAATGAATTAAATCAAATAGTTTATTACTAGAAATTTGGCTAACTTTAAAGGGCAATCTAGATTGTTTTGCCAAATGACATATATCACAAATATCGTGAGAATCAAAACTAATATCTAAGACATTTTGTGCTAGGAATTGAAGAGGTGAGGCTGAAGGGTGTCCAAGACGTCTATGCCACAGATTGGTAGAACGAGTGGCAGTATGATGTATTTGCGGTCTTTGTGAAAGATAATATAGGCCGTTACTCTGCCTTCCCAAGCCAATCGTCTTCTTCGTAGTCAAATCCTGCATGACACAAAAATCAGAGAAAAAAATGTCACAGAGCAACCTAACTTTCTAGTAAGTTTACTGATAGATAACAGATTAACTTTGAAGTTGGGAACATAAAGCACATCATCAACAGTCATATTATTCCCTAAGTTCACAACACCAATAGATTTAATAATTGCATGACCCCCATCCAGTAATTGAACAGTTTTGTGCTTTGGCATGGATTTATTTTCAACGATCCTATCCTTTGTCACATAGTCAGTGGCCCCGCTATCAATAATCCATGAATTACTCAAAGAGGTAGTAGAGGAATTGATACCTGATGTATTAATATGAGACTTATCATTACCCGTCTTGCCTTTTAGAAGTGCCACGATCTGCTCGTATTCCTTGGTTGTGAGGGTTTTTCCTTCCTTTAGGTCAGGTGTAGAAGCGGCGGCAGTGTTTGTGAAGCGTTTGTTTTGTGGCTTCACGTCCTTCCCATGAAACCCATGCCACCTGGAGGAAAGCCATGGATAAAATAGCGTGTATCGCAATATGGCGGTCCATCCCACAGTGGGCGCACTTTTTACATCCAGTTTAAAATCGAAACGGTCGGCCGGTAGATGAACCGGTCGACCGATTGGGCCGATTGTCACTTTTCCTGGTTTGATTTCTCCCAATTGATTGAGTGTTGCCCTTCACGATCATTTGCAACTTCAACTTGTCTTTCATGTTGCATTAAAATAGCGTGTACCTTTCTGGTATCTGGAAAGGGGCTCATCATGAGTATGTTTCCACGAACTGTAGAATAAGAATCATTCAACCCTATTAGGAATTGCATGGCCTTCTCCTTCTCATCCCTTGCAACTAGTGCCTTAAGATTCCCACAAATGCATCCAATTGGGTTGTGATAAGAACCCAATTCATCCCATAGTCCTTTTAATTTGGTGTAATAAGCTGACACCGATTGATTTCCTTGTCGATGCTCAGCAATTTGTTGACGAATCGATATATTCGCGTCGTTACCTTGAGAAAATCGATCTCGTAGGTCGCTCCATACTTCTATGGAAGATTCGGAGTATATGATACTTTCAACAATATCCGGATATCTTGAATTAAGTATCCATGATAGTACCATGTGATTACTCCGTTCTCAAATAGAATACTTCTCATCTTACCGCTCGGCACTTTGATCTTTCCATCAATGAAACCAATTTTATTCTTGGCGATGAGGGCAATTCTCATAGCCATACTCCATTGTCCATAATTGTTTCTATCAAGTGGTTTAGAAACAAGGATTCAAAGGGATGATCGGATTGTTTGTAGAGCCATGGGATCCAATTGGGCAATCGTCGCTTCTATGATTTTTGTATCAGACATCGTTGCTCGAGAATAATCGCTCACGATACCATGAAGAAATATGAAAGAGTTGAAGAAATATAAAAAAGAATATGTGTGGAGAAATAATTCTCTATATTGATTCAATTGAATGAATGATTGAATAATGAATATTACAAGAGTACAATGTATATATACTAGTATGAAAAGAAATCGCCTAAATATATAAATATTACATATATGATATCTTTCTATAAATACAATTCTACCAACAAAGTGAATATAAAATATGGTAAGTAAATATATGTTAATAAGTGGTAAAACAAGCTAAACCAATTAATTATATAACATCCATGAAATCACAAATAAAGTCCAAACAAATCAAAAAAATAAATCAGCACCGAACATAGAATTTTAAAAATGAATAAAAAGAAATGACATAATTCAGTACATAATAAACTTTGAAATAATCAGAATCATTGGTAGAAAAAAATACAAAATACTATCAAATTTTTCTGTAAATGAAATATAAATGAAGATATTCTAAATCAGTCAATCGGTACAAATTAAAGATCTTTAAGCACTTTAAACCTTCGATTTTTTCATTACAATTGTATAATTTAGATAAAAACTAAATTGATAATACTAATGCTTATTAAACTAATTTTCTCCAATTTTCTCACCATTTTCGTAAAAATTCAGTACATTCGATTGCACAATTGTAGTATTAGCTATCATATCTCTCCAACCAACACCCACACCCACACCCACACCCACACCCACACCCACACCCACCAAAAGAAATTAAAAATTTCAACAAACAATTTTAAAAAGAATTGAACAAAAATATTTCACAGCAACTTAAACAACTTAAACAGTATAAAGATTAAAGACAAGTGAAATACCTCTTAATTCAACAAATAATTGAACTAATTTTATCCTAAACCAAAAATTAATTTTAAAATGTGCAAAAAGATAGAAACAAATAGGCATAGGATTAGACTTTCATTTAAAATCGATTCAATTGTCACTTTATCTCAAATATTGTGATTGAAATTGGAAATAGAAAGAATTCGACAGACTAATCAACAAATTTGAAAGATGAAAAAAGATATTATAGAAGATCAGAGCGAAATGAATAATCAACATGACACATAATGAAGTCTATGTTTGGATTGAATTTTTTAAATAAGAGATCGACCCATTTTCATAAAATGGTCAATTTTCATAGATTGACCAATTTTTATTAAGAGATTCTCAATGTAAATCTATTTTCATTTTTATTGAGCCTAAGGTAATAACACATTAGAAAAAAGGTAAAAGAAATTGATTTTTCATATCTTCTTGTGAAAATATGTGGGGTCAATTGACCCCATGTGGGTCCACCCCTAGTTATAATATCTTTTTGAAACGCGTGAATATTATTGTTGTGTTGTTAAAAAAAAAAAATGATTAATACAAGATAAAACTTCTCAATACAAATAATTACATTATTTGTTATCAATTCATCATTTCTAATACATGGTACGGTTGATTGTCTTCACTCTTCATGACTTCAATTGGCTTATTCACGATTTCAATTGGTGGTTCACGTTGAGATACTTTACTCTTTAGATGTTAGTTTCAAGATTTCAAAAGATAAATGTAATAATAATGAGTTAAATGGGTCCAAAACTTCAATCAGATAAATGGATTTAGGTAAATGGTCCAATAACAAAATTAAAAAATAAATTAGTACCTAAGTCCACATTAGTTATTAGCCCATTAAATGTCCAAGAAATAGACAAAAAAAGATTGGATTTTTTTTTCTTCTTTTATAAAACGTGTTGGAGTTGACCACCTTTTCACGCGCATTACTCATATGCAGTGCCTTTTGAAATCGTCCTCGTCACTGACCACGAGACAATTGTTTGTCACGTTGAGCACTAGAGCAAAATTGTGTAAAAGACTCGTTGGACTCGAATACTTTAAGTTCGTATTTAAATTTTATTCTGCATAATTAATATATATTTTAGTAAATGTTCCTGGTATTCTAAGAAGAACACGTGCATTATATTGCTTGTTTAATATTCATTGAATTATGTAATAATATTAAAGTTGTAAATAGTATTACAAATTTGCCTTTTGGGTTTTGTGTGGTTGAATCTAATACGAAATAAAGTGTGATTATAAATCTGATTTAATTTTCTATTTATCTACCAGAAGAAAAAAAAAAAGAGTTTCTTAATATTTATATTGTCTTAAAATAAATTCATGCTTATTTGAGAAAACCCATTTATTAAAACAAGTTTCATTTGCACAAGTCAACTAGGAATGCCAGGCAAATTTAGGTGTTATTTGATGTTTAGGCCCCAGTTTCATGCCCTTAAACGTGCACATCCAGCTGACTAGCCATGTTTAAATTAGGGTTTTGATTCTTTGACATTGAAACAATCATAGATGAAGCTTTGTGGCCAAGCATACTCCAGCTGACTATGGCCTGGTAGTCAAATGTTCTATGTTGTCACAGCTGTGTATTCATAAATGACTTTAATATTGTATATATTGCACACATTATTTACGAGTGTACTAGCTCGTGTTTGAGTCTAATCTGACATGAAAAATTGAATTAGAAACTTCTATCTTGGTGAAATGAGGGACGCTAATTTGAAAATTGCACAGTTAAATGTGATAGTTATTCTATGTGCTAGAGTCTCATTTGGCTTAAAATTTTATTATTTTTTAATATATGAAAAAGTAAATTTTTTATATAGAATTTTTTTTCCCATATATTAACTCGTTTTATTTTTTTTTTTTAAAATTCTCGTCTGAAATCACTTCTAGACATGAGAATGGATGAATATCTCATTTACATATTATGATGGAGTAACATGCATTCAATATAAATCACCAATTGCAATTACAGAAATTCAACCTTAACAAGTTGTCATTGACAAAGTAAAGCTTAAAAACCTGAGCCACCAAATCTAATGAAATGATGAATAATAATATTCCAATTCTTCAACAGTCAGCAAATTCTTAATTATAAAAAGAAATAAAAATGAAGTTTCCAACAAACTTTGAGTACTCCCTTTTCACTTTCACACTTTATTCAACTTCTTTATTTTCAAATCCCAATCTGTTATACTCAAGGATTTGAACATAAACATAATCAACTAACATTTACACACCAAGACCTCACAGTAATAAAGAAGAAAATAAATTAATATCTTATTCATTGTATTGTTCAATATTGAGAACTAAACGTGCACAAGGATAAAATTATTATACTTTAGTCCCTGCAAAATGTTTTACTGTGAATCCAACTTTCTCAAACTTCCCTTTCTCACTACTTTCTCTAAATCTCAAATAATCCAAACAAATAAAGGGCTTATACATCCTCGAGTCTCCTTCATCAATGACTTCTTCTGGTGCGAAAATCACCTTGTCGTCTTCAAAACACCAGAAGAAAGCAATGGAAAATCGACTAGCATGTCGTCGTAGAACTACTCTGTGCTCAGACGACCTAAACTTCCCATTGCTCCATGCTTGCATTAAGTCACCAATGTTAACAACAAGCGCGTTTTCACGTGGATTAATGTCCATCCATTTACCTTCCTTCGTCTTCACTTGGAGGCCACCATTTTCATCTTGATAAACTAGGGTTATGCAACTCATGTCAGTATGCATTCCTAGCCCTTCAACTTCTTGTTCTTGTATGCATTCGGGTGGGGAGTAATTGTTTAGTCTTAGATAGCCATGGCAATTCTTGAACTCAGATAAGAATTTCATCTGTAAATTAGGCCTCAAACACATAAGAATAATCTCCAGGATTGATTTTGATAAGTGTAGCATTCTGCTTCCATACTCTTTTAGTATTTCACTGACGAAAAAACAAGAGGGAAGAAAGGGAACACAATAAACAAACATGAGAAGTTAGGTATAAACACGAAAAGTTTTGGGTTTATGCATTGCAGTGAAAATTATCTATTATCGGATAGTTTTTCAGTATTGATTAGCGAACCATCTTATCTAAAAGTTTAAGCTATTATAATGGGGAAGAATTTATTAATTTCCTATTTTAGCATCAACACGCTCCATTACATAAAGGTCGAATTCTCGTTAAAGGTCTAGCATGTTAAATATTTAATATATATAATATGTATCATCTCTACTAGAATACATAAACATACTATCACCCTTATAGTAATTTTGGAGAAAATGCAAGTTTCTATCTCAGTCTATACACTGTTATACTCTCAAATGCTATTTCTAATGATATTAGATAAAATATTAGTTCATGAATTCTCAATCCATCAAAAAAGAACAGTTACTATTTATTTATTTTTATCTGTAATTCTCACCTGAAATCGTCGTTAGACTGGTTGAGGATGACTTTTGAAGAACTCTGTGCAGAAGCAAAGAAATCGGGTCCACATACGCGTAAACTCTCGAAGAAAGGCGAGGCAATAAACTGTGGAGTATAAGTTTTTATGGCTGATGAAGGGCCTGCTTTAAGTTTAACCTCCGGAGGAAGACTGAAAATATGGCTTGAAAGCAAGTAGATGTTTTTGTAAAAATCTTTTGAAATTCCATGGTTGGTTATGTGAAAGAAACCCCACTCTCTACAGGCTAGAGAGAGAGATGACAGAGAGGATGGTGTCAAGGGCTGTGAAATATCAAAAACAGGAAGATCTAAAGGAGATTCAGACATTATGTGAAGAAATTAAGGTAGTTTGTTCAGGTGGAGCCTTAAATAGAAACCAAAATAAGGAATATTCATAGAGAAACAGACAAATTCTCTGGATGAAAAGGACAAAATAGATGTGAAAACCAGTAATCCAGCAATGTTGAGACTAATCATAGGTCAAGAAAATGTGGAAAGCCGTCGTCTGAAAGCATAAATGGTTAGAGAGGAGATAAATATACTTGTTTTAAGTTTTGACTTTGCACTCCCCTTTTAGTGTAGACAAAATTCAGTTTTCACCAGAGGACCGAGACATGGGATTTTCATATATAAATGGACAGTGACAATTGCCTGTTTTGATATAATATTGAACCCCCAGCTCATCCAGAAACTTGAACTGACGTATTTATATATTTATTTAAATTTTATCTTCAACAGGAAAGGGGCTACTGCAAAAATAATCTGGGAAACAACCTTCAAACGACATATATACACAAGACCTGATTTGCATGCCCACACATAGAAGGTTTGACATTGCAGTTGGGCTTTCATAGATTTTTTTCATCTAAAAACTGCGAACACGCCCCCTCACCTGCACAACAAATTCATTTTTCACCAAAAAACTAACACAAATAATCTTCATAAATGAGTAGTAGTCTAAACTTAGAACAACTAATATTATGTTAAACTCATCTAACATTTTAAACTATTAGAGAAGATACGGTTTATTTATTTAAAATTTGTTAAAGGAGCTGCTGCATAAATTATTTGGAAAATACAGCCTTTAAATGCATGCATAAGACACGATTTGCATGCCAATAAATTCATTGTCTAAGACAACTCAATAATATAATGGTTTGACATTGTAGTTTGGCATTCACAGAATATTTTATCTAAAGTAGAGGAACTCAGTATAATGAACAGATGGGCAGCAGCAGGCAGGAATAATGCTTTGTTAAATCTATTATACCTAGTTCTTTGTGTTTAGATTCTTCGGTTAGAATTTTTTTCTTTCCCCGGAGGTGGGATCTTCTAATTCTTCCTATTTGACGCGAAATGTCTAGTTATGATCAGGTTGAAGAGAGCTCTAACAGGTGGCAAAATACGGACATGACTTGTGTACTTGGGACTAAATATTTATGCAAACAGATGAAGTTTATATATATATCTATAGGCTCTTGTCTTTGTAGAGTATTGGTGCCTTCCATTGGGAGTTTGCAGTGGGGTGGGGGTGGGCATGCTATCTTTTCTTAAACTTAGAACTCCAAGTTATTCCTGTGAAGAGGACAGATTTCCCCCCAAATAATAATGGCATTTTTGAACGTTGGATTGAATTGATGAATTGAACAGGAAGAGAGTATGAAAGTGAACCTATTTTTGGCATGGATAGTGATGTGGAGATATATGAGAGTCCTATCCGATGAAAGAGCGGAATTGAATTCCGTGATTAACAATCAAGAAAATCCCGATTTTTTTTTTTTTTTTTTCCAAATTTTTCATAGTCCAAAGTTGAAATTCCATGCTTATATGATGGAGGACGACAAGAACAGAAAAGAAAATTAAGAAAATGGCAGAAAATTGACTTTTTAAAAGTTTTGAAAATAAAACATTGATTTCGCATTATAATAAATCGGCGATATAAAAGATCAATCCTTAAGAAATTGTGGAAAAGGCTAGTCCATAGGCTTAAAACTTCGGAGTCACATTTGTACCTCCAATATTTTCAGGACAAAGCACTTGGTTCCATATTCGGGGGATAGTTCCTTGAATGAAGACGAAGCTAAGGATTCGAGGGCTAATTTTTTCTCCTAAGCAGAAATGCTGCAATCACGATTCTGTTCATGCACTCGTGGATAAATTTATTTTGAACTTGTTCAGTAGAAGATTTAACAAAAATAGATTTTTTTTTTTTTAATGACATTTTTTACTTTTCAAAAGTTTTGAAGATAAAATAACAAAATTATCCTTAATCAACACAATTTCACTTCAAAGTATTAAAAACAACTTTTTCATTTCACCTTCAAAACTTTTAAAAAGTAAAAAATGTCATGCATATTTTTTTTTTTTGCCAAAACCTGCTCTTCCTTTATAATAGTTTAAACTTTTAAATGCTTTTAACTGAAGTGCTTCAACCTTGTATTAAAGCAAATAAAGATCTTGATTTCAAGGTTCATGCCACCCGTTTATAAAATTGTGTGTGCCTCTAATACACATGAAGGGATGAGTTCATGACAAAATTTAAATAAATAAATTTGTCTACTCTCTAATAACTTAAGTGTATATTTATTAGAGTTTAAAAGTAATTTTTTAAGAGATTTTGAAAAAAAATGGTAAAATATGTGATTGAAAGTTGATAAAGTTGTGAATACCATAAAATATGTAGTTAAAAATAAGTTTGAAAAAAAAAAACATAAAAAAAATAGTTCATAAAAACTCAACCAAACATGCTCTAAACTTTTAAACGATAAAAAAGGCAAGGAAAAAAAAAATCAGCTACTCCAACTTGCTGTACTGCAGAGCACTTATTTAGTTTCTTCGACATTTTCTTTTAAAATTTTCAAATGTTTCAAAGCCAATTCATAATCGCTGTCTTCTTCTTCAAGTCATTTGCTGATATAATATCCAGAATACATGACCATGAAAGAATATAGAACTATCGAATAAAAGAATGGTGCAGGGATGCATTTTATAGGCATGTGTTGGATAAGTTACCACATCAATCGGCTGCGAGTGGCTTTTTCAGAGAAATGTGACCAGACTCGTCCTTCTCAAAAAGACGCTCAATCAGTTCATCCCAGTTATCCTGAGTCTTGCTTTTCGTCGATGATCCTGTAGAAGAACCTATTGATGAATTTTCAGGATCTTTCTTTTCGTCGAAGGTTCCATATTGAGAAGGTGAAAAGGCGTGAGGAACAGCCAGTGTAACAGCCCTTTGCAAAGCTGAGTTATACTCCTCACTGTGCTCTCTGGCTAAAGTTTCCTGCCGCTCCATCCTCTGTTTTGGTGGAATCTCCATGCTATGATCTTTCTGGAGCATCAACTGCATCACGGACATGAGGGCATTTCAAATTTCCGGTGCAAAGCATTTCTGAATGACATGCAGTTTCACGTTTTGAGGTTCTTGTATGCTGGAGGAAAATACACAATACACACACACACACACACGTGACGAGAAACTAAGGGGTTGGCTTCATGAATCCTTCTGCAATATTCTGCTCTGTTAGTGCTCCACTAGTAAGAGACACCCCAACAAAATATGTGTCCGTGTGTCTACATATGACAACTTCTGTTGTGTATTACATCTGCAGTACCGTAATTTTAAATGGTAATCGTTACAAGAAAACTAGTGGGGCTAGAGCCACAGTAATGATATCCTTTGCCCCAGGGTTCATGCCGTGGCTTGAGTCACAGGTATGCATTTTAAGGGAATCACTAATTCAAAGAAAATCTGACTTCTTTTAACTGGTTTTGAGTAAAATTATAAGAAAAGAATTTGTAATAGCTCTATTATCACATAGATCAATACAAATTTGAAGATGAAATATAGTTATTTGGGTTCAGAGATAGTTCTGGGCAGAATGACTTCATTGAAGTAAAATATGTGCCATTTTAAGTTGAAAAGGCTAAAATCTTTAATTTGCCAACGAGAAATCTATGCTCTGACTCATTAAATCTATATATGCAAACATTTCCACAAACATGCTGGAAACAAAATTCGACATATAAAAATCAAGCTTTACTAACAAAATAACAAATATATAGACAGTAACTTTACTTGGAATTACTCAAAAATTTGTCTTTAACCTTTACAACAATGGAAAGACAAACTTACTTCGAGAGCCCTTCGTGCTTCTTTCTCTATCCAAATAATGGCATGATCAGAAGTGGCATTGCAAGACAATACTATATGTTCAAATCTGCCATCAACAGGCACTGCTGTCTTCACAACTGGTGGAAATCTTCCGCATCTGTGTTTAAAAGAGTGGATATACATTTTTCAGAGTGATTAACGGTTGATATAATACATTGGATGAAAAAATGTCTGCAAGTCTAACAGCGAGTTCAAAGGAATTATAGAATTTGATTAGGGTTCTTGATGTAAGGAACACAGACTGTTGTATATATTTCAGAATCTGAAGAACTTGTACAATTACATTTGGTAGGGAGGAACTAAAGACAAGAAAAAACATGCCATAAGTCTCCATATCATGTTGTTGTTTCGAGATTAATCTGCGTTACCAACAATTTACTTTCATATAACCCAATTATTTTATATAAACATTACTCATCATTCTCAAAATGCATTTAAGTTACTTGGTGTACCTGAACTTATCATTCTCAAAGCGCATTTAAGTTACTTAGTGTACCTGAACGGTTTACGCTCAACAATGTGATAGAGGCGACCTGGAGCATATAGCCTCCTTGGATCTTTGAGCATCTTCTCTTCCGATATGCATGTATCTCTCATGCATCTTAAACATAATATGCATGGCAAACTGTTCAAAAAGTAAATACATAAAGAATGAGGCTCAATAGTTGCAGTAAAAGGAGCTAAAGATTGAAGTAGGACCTGACAAAACTTTACCAGAAAAGCCACTTGAAGATGTCTTCCAAAGGGGTTGCTGTACGAGGCAAAAAGTCATCCTGTCAGTAAAAATGCAGCCTGTTAAAATTGAGGATTATATATCCATACCATATGTCAAATGTATCCTTACATCTGGAAGCAACAATGAATTGGATACATAAAGTCATTATATTAAATGACAATAGAGAACTGAAGTAAAAAATTTACAAATGATATCTAAAATTTTTCACATATATTATCCACTTAATTAGTTATATAAAGATAATTTGTTTAAACACAGTGACCATATAAACCACATGAAAATTGATCATACTGGCTAAACTATTTATTTATCTTTAGTTAAGGGGAAAAAACCCACTTGTGCCTGATATTCACTCATAACTGTCAAATTAATGGCACATGCTGCAGAGGAGCAATATCAACTTGCTAGCTTATGTATAAGGGTGATTAAAGCTTGAATTTTCTATCCCGCTTGCATGTTAAGAAGCTTCTTGATTGAACTAGCTAGAAAGGATTTTGCTCTAGTAATGTTGTTCCTGAGAAAAATCCGATTGGGAGGTCCTTGAGTCAAACAGGACATCTACACATAAAAATTTGAAAATCACCTCATTAAACATGTTAGTCATCTAACTTCCGTAACTAAAATGCATTGAGAAACTAGATAGACCACCTGTGCATTGAAGCAGAAAAATCAAGAGGACGTCTCAACACGAAAAGCCCTTTGTAAGATTCAACAGTTACCAAAATGA
Source organism: Forsythia suspensa (assembly GCA_023638005.1). Lineage (NCBI taxonomy): Eukaryota > Viridiplantae > Streptophyta > Magnoliopsida > Lamiales > Oleaceae > Forsythia > Forsythia suspensa. The sequence continues at coordinate 52,184,556 of CM042666.1, forward strand.
TGTTGTTACAACTTTACATAAAGGAATATAAGTTTATACTATTGATCCCAATTCTTCCAGATGATACAAAAAGAAAAGAATGCAAGAAATACATAGGAGCTTGCCTGAAGAACAACAGAGTTGATGACATCAGCATATCTCACAGCCAAATTGAGTGACATGCATCTGGCAGGTGCAATAGCATAACACCTGATCCTCTTCCTATTGATATTAGCCAATTTTTCACGATTCTGCAGAACCACCATTGTCAATAGTGCAGCCACGCCCGACCCTAGGGAATGCCCTGTAAAAGTCACGGTATAATTTGGATATTTCTCCACCAGTTCCTTCAAAGCATCACATTCTGCATTCAACACACACCCAGCTGCTTTTAACAGCCCATTGTGGACATAACCCCCGTCTAATTTCCTTTTCCCCAGCTTATTATCCAGTAAAACTGCATAATCACTCTCCTTGGCCAAATTAAGGCCCCTAATAGCAAGAACGATGTCAGCATGGTTATGATCAACGTACAATAAGTATGGGGGTGCTCTCCCATTTGTATCCGTGTAACTTCTTTTCATGATTATCCAATCGGGATTGATTCCGTATCCTTCAGGAGGCTCCCAAAGGGGGTTTCTAAGATCATCCTCGTAGACAGCCAGTATGTATCGGCAGAGCCTAGGAACAGGTTCGAATTCTTCAGGGGTGGCGAGGCCCCACGTCTCACTATCACGACCTGCACTGTGTAGACACCTTTTCCATGCCCATCGAGCACAAGCCAAACAGTATACACACTCAAGGATGGGGAGGCCACAGATAATTGACATCAGCTTCTAATGTCTAGTGATGCTTTTTAACGACGATGGAAGGCTTTAACAGATTTATCTTTTTATCAAATCACACGAAGATCGAGTATTTATTAATGCTGAAAAGAAATAAATGAATTACAGGCAGGGACATATTACTGACCTTCAGAAATGTAAAAAGTAAAATAGGAAAACTCGACGAGTGTAGAAGACTCGGAGCTAAGGATTGAAGAACCTTGGCTATATTGCATTTGCCCTCTATCATGCTTGAGTTGTGAAATCAAACAGGAGAATAAAGGCAGGAATTTTCAGATGTGATTGGAGTATAATGCCACTAATGGAATTGGCTATTATATATCATTTATATAACTAATTACTTACAATACAAAAATGGGTTTTCTGTTAATGTGGCAAAATTTAACCGAATTAGATACTACATTCAATGCTTCAAATTTGAAAAGAAGACCATAGTAAAAGAGCTTAAACATATATCATATATACAGTGTTCGCTAAATCAACCTTATTCCAACCAAAAAAACGACTAATTTTGTGTAGATTTGAAGAACAAAACAAGCAGCCAATAAATAATAACATACAAATAGAAAAACAATTACTAATGGGTATGAAGTTTATGGGAAATTGAATTGAACAAACAATGGTCAACTATTGATAGAGCAAGAAAAAGAACTCAAGTACCGTATTGATCGAAGAAAATGAGAATCCCAAGCATCAAAACTGCTGAAGAATTTATGGGTTGAAATCTTGATTTCAGCAGCTTTTTTGCTTGTTTTGAGGCATCAAACAAGATAAAAAGAGACTGATTGAAACGAGTTCAGTACCGTGCTAACAATGGGTGTGTGTATTAAGCTTTACGAGTTCTGCAAGAAACTCAACTCGCTCAAGTCAACTGGAACTCAGTCACTCAGCTAACGCAGGATTGTACTAGAGAAAAATAAAATATCAATTACAACTGGCTTACCAGACAATCGCAGGGGGATTGGGGTTTTGCTATTATATTTGAAAATTAATAAACAAATAATAGGCAGTGATGACAAAATATCTAGTCCCACGAAGAATCTTGAACATTAAATATATTTTTTGTGACTGTAACCAAAGTTTTCACCACTATGCGGAGAAATAAAAATAAAAATATACACACTTTTTCAAATTAACAATTTATCATTTCAAATCTCTTCTATTCTCTTTTGCACATTTCATCTGTTGAAAATCGAAAATCTACATTCTATAAATCATCACTGCACGGATTCCACAACGGGTAAATAGTATATACTAGTATATACTATATTTTTAAAAATAAAAATTAATAAATAAATAGATAAGAAATGAGAATATTTTAATCCTTTCCACGCTTCATGGAAATCACTTGCGGGGTAGGCAGCGGGAAGACCACCTCGTTGCCATCTTTATGCGATCTACCCGTGGACCTAAAGCGTGTCAAATAAGGATCTAAATGATAAAATGTGAAAAGATTGAGGATCTCAATTGTCTATAACTAAGGGCACCTTGAGAGTTTTTCTTTCACCGCTTTGGCCGTTTTGGATGAATCTGCATTTATGAGGGGTTGGAACAACCCGTCTTTGATAGTTTTTTGGCCTTGGATTTTTGGGTGGTTTAAAAACCACCCAAAAACGGTGTGTAATTTTGGGTGTTCTTCCCAACCTCTCAAATCGACGGTTTTTTGCTCTTCTTCAAAATTTGTTCCAACTTTACTCTTCCTAAACAATTAAAATCTACAAAAAATAAAAACATTTCTTCAACTCCTCTCTCCACCAACAGACCAAATGTTTCTTCTTCCAAATTCGGCTGCTACAGTGAAAATCAAATTGACCAATTTTAAAAAGGTAATCTTCCTTTGTAAAATATATGTGTGTATCTGTGTTGTGTGTATATGGAAATATATGAGTGCATCTATATATTTGCTCCATATTTTTGTGTTTATATATGTTAGTGCATATATGTGCTCCATATTTTTGTGTGTATATATGTGCTCCATATATTTGTTTGTGTGTATATGTTCGTATATATGTGCTCCATATTTTTGTGCGGTCATGAATTAAAGATGAAAAAATTTGGAAAGTTGGTTCATGATCACAATTAATTTTATTAACTTGGTTCAATAATATAAATTTAATAATATAATTTTGATTATGAGAAAAAATTAAGATAGGAAAAAAAATGGAAAAAAAAATTACACAATACCATATTATTACACAGATCTTTTTTGCTTTCATTATATGGACATATATGTAATTTCATTATTTTAAAAAACTTTCAGAACAGTTGGATAATAAACTTTCAGCGTAGGTTGGACAGCTTTAAAACCGCTACTAAAAAGCCACTCAAAAAGAGACCGCTCATAAACGCCCAAAACTAGTACTTTAAAAAAGCGCGATAACTCTACTCCAAAACTCCCAAGCGAGCCATCTTTATGCGATCTACTCGTGGACCTAAAGCGTGTCAAATAAGGATCTAAATGATAAAATGTGAAAAGATTGAAGACTTCAATTGTCTATAACTAAAGGTTTGGGAATTTTACCAAATATTTAAGATAAATAGCACTAGGGTCCCGAACCTTTTGACTTTGTGATGATGAAGTCTCATATCTTTTGACGAGTGTAGAAGACTCGAGCTAAGGATTGAAGAACCTTGGCTATATTGCATTTGCCCTCTATCATGCTTGAGTTGTGAAATCAAACAGGAGAATAAAGGCAGGAATTTTCAGATGTGATTGGAGTATAATGCCAGTATGCCACTAATGGAATTGGCTATTATATATCATTTATATAACTAATTACTTACAATACAAAAATGGGTTTTCTGTTAATGTGGCAAAATTTAACCGAATTAGATACTACATTCAATGCTTCAAATTTGAAAAGAAGACCATAGTAAAAGAGCTTAAACATATATCATATATACAGTGTTCGCTAAATCAACCTTATTCCAACCAAAAAAACGACTAATTTTGTGTAGATTTGAAGAACAAAACAAGCAGCCAATAAATAATAACATACAAATAGAAAAACAATTACTAATGGGTATGAAGTTTATGGGAAATTGAATTGAACAAACAATGGTCAACTATTGATAGAGCAAGAAAAAGAACTCAAGTACCGTATTGATCGAAGAAAATGAGAATCCCAAGCATCAAAACTGCTGAAGAATTTATGGGTTGAAATCTTGATTTCAGCAGCTTTTTTGCTTGTTTTGAGGCATCAAACAAGATAAAAAGAGACTGATTGAAACGAGTTCAGTACCGTGCTAACAATGGGTGTGTGTATTAAGCTTTACGAGTTCTGCAAGAAACTCAACTCGCTCAAGTCAACTGGAACTCAGTCACTCAGCTAACGCAGGATTGTACTAGAGAAAATAAAATATCAATTACAACTGGCTTACCAGACAATCGCAGGGGGGATTGGGGTTTTGCTATTATATTTGAAAATTAATAAACAAATAATAGGCAGTGATGACAAAATATCTAGTCCCACGAAGAATCTTGAACATTAAATATATTTTTTTGTGACTGTAACCAAAGTTTTCACCACTATGCGGAGAAATAAAAAATAAAAAATATACACACTTTTTCAAATTAACAATTTATCATTTCAAATCTCTTCTATTCTCTTTTGCACATTTCATCTGTTGAAAATCGAAAATCTACATTCTATAAATCATCACTGCACGGATTCCACAACGGGTAAATAGTATATACTATATTTTTAAAAATAAAAATAAATAAATAAATAGATAAGAAATGAGAATATTTTAATCCTTTCCACGCTTCATGGAAATCACTTGCAGGGTAGGCAACGGGAAAGACCACCTCGTTGCCATCTTTATGCAGTCTACCCGTGGACCTAAAGCGTGTCAAATAAGGATCTAAATGATAAAATGTGAAAAGATTGAGGATCTCAATTGTCTATAACTAAGGGCCCATGCTTGAGAGTTTTTCTTTCACCCGCCAATTGGGTTTTGATGAATGCTTATTTATGAGGGGTTGGGACAACCCGTGTTTGATATTTTTGGAAGACTTGGATTTTGTGTGGTTTAAAAACCACCCAAAAACGGTGTGTAATTTTGGGTGTTCTTCCCAACCTCTCAAATCGATTTATTTTTTGCTCTTCTTCAAAATTTGTTCCAACTTTACTCTTCCTAAACAATTAAAATCTACAAAAATAAAAACATTTCTTCAACTCCTCTCTCCACCAATGCACCAAATGTTTCTTCTTCCAAATTCTAACAAGCATGGTGAAAATCAAATTGACCAGCTTTTAAAAGGTAATCTTCCTTTGTGAAATATATGTGTGTATCTGTTGTGTGTATATGGAAATATATGTGTGCATCTATATATTTGCTCCATATTTTTGTGTTTATATATGTTAGTGCATATATGTGCTCCATATTTTTGTGTGTGTATATATGTGCTCCATATATTTGTTTGTGTGTATATGTTCGTATATATGTGCTCCATATTTTTGTGCGGTCATGAATTAAAGATGAAAAAATTTGGAAAGTTGGTTCATGATCACAATTAATTTTATTAACTTGGTTTAATAATATAAATTTAATAATATAATTTTGATTATGAGAAAAAAATTAAGATAGGAAAAAAATGGAAAAAAAAAATTACACAATACCATATTATTACACGGATCTTTTTGCTTTCATATATATGGACATATATGTAATTTCATTATTTTAAAAACTTTCAAACAGTTGGATAATAAACTTTCAAGATAGGTTGGACAGCTTAAAACCGCTACTAAAACCACTCAAAAAAGCAGATCCGCCATAAACGCCCAAAACTAGCCTTAGATTTAAAAAAGCGATAACCGCTATCTAAAACTCCCAAGCGTGCCATCTTTATGCGAGTCTACTCGTGGACCTAAAGCGTGTCAAATAAGGATCTAAATGATAAAATGTGAAAAGATTGAAGACCTCAATTGTCTATAACTAAAGGTTTGGGAATTTTACCAAATATTTAAGATAAATAGCACTAGGGTCCTGAACCTTTTGACTTTGTGATGATGAAGTCTCATATCTTTTTTCTAGCATCCTGAGTCTCTAACCTTTAAAAATTGTGTAAGCATAGTCCATCTATTAGGAAAACTGTCTGTTTTACCGTCAAATAGTCAAAATTTACTTGAAATTATCAATCTATCAATTTTTGAATTAAAATAAGAAAATAGAAAAAAATAAAGAGAGAAAAAGATAAAGAAACACAGAGGAAAAATGAAAAATAAAATAAAATTTACAACCATGCCCCTTGCCGGCTCCGCCTCCACCACCACTTTATCAAAAATCCCACATCGTCTCCACTAAACTAATTGATGGTAAGATTTTGATGAAATAGCCACTGCAATTGAAATGCACATTTTCATGGCCACAAAATTTGCATTTTTCATCACATCCTTGTACTGAATTTCATTCTCTCAAAAGTTGATTTCCCCCCTTTATTATCCCCTAAAGTTTCTCTATCGGAAATTTTCTCCATTATTCCATAAAATATCTCCATGATGATCCTTCATCACCCATTTACATTTCTCTTTGTATGGAGTATCATCTAATTCTACTCTGTACACTACCACAAGGGTGAATTTTGAAATGGCGCGTCAAAAGCTTGGAGTCGCGTAAGAGCCTAACTTATATCAAATAAGTTTTAAAGCCTCTTTTTAAGTATAATAGACTAAAATACCCTTACTTTATAATATCGCCATCGATCATCTACAACGAGACCATCTGCTAATGTGTCGGTTATCAGACCATCGGTTAACGAGACCATCCGCTAATGTGTCGGTTAACATATGGTCCGTTAACCCACCATTAACAGACCCTCAAGTGCGTTAACGGACCATGGTCCATGCATTATCAGTATTAGGGCTGAGTTAAAAATCGCCTTATGCGGACCCAAGTCTCGCAACGTAAGTCTGTTATCAGACATTGGGTCCGTTAAGGCCAATTTTGGCCTTAACAGAGCCTTGGGGCACGCTATGCGGACCCATGGTGCTCATATCAGGTGTGTTAATGCACTTATAGTCTGTTAACGCAGATTTCTGATTTTTTCAATTAATCCATCCAAATCAACTCAGATTTGCAAGAATTTAAAGTAAAAATCATGATCCATACTCAGGTTTATACATTTTTTCATGATTTATACTACAAAATCCACAATTTTTACCGTGAATTAAAAGAAAAAGATGGAAAATGATGAAACTTCTTACATAAATGAAATGTGTTGGATTTTAACATTGAAATGGGTTTGGATTCTAACCTCGAAATCTTCTTCTTCTTCACGTAGACAAATGAATTTGAAATGGGTTGGATTATAACCATTTCAAATGAATTTGAAATCGTTTGAAATGGTTATAAGCGGGGAAGAAGAGTAGAAGACAAGGATATATTTGGTAATTTACACACCAAAATTGGTCAACGGCCATTTTGGAAAATTGGTCGGGTCACCCGGCCATTCACCACTATTCCCACCTACCACAATCGCTGTCACTGTAACAAAATGGGCCAGCCTTTGGTTTCGCACACTTAGATTCTCTCACGTGCCTACGACTACTCACATATAGCGTTTGTCCCCTCGTATATTTCTAATGTATTTTTGAATACAAGTCCTAGCTGCATTATAATATTTAATAATATCACGACTGAAGTGTAACATATAGCTACCATATTTATAAGTCCAAGTATTTATCAATATCTCGAATATTATACTAAATTTAAACATGTCGTGAGAAAAATAGTGAATAGAATATAATATTATAGAGTCGATTGTATTTGAAAGCGCAATTGTTAACAGTGAAATATATATATGAGATATCAATACGATAATTTTTTATTTTGAAAATAAGTTGTTCAATTTAGTGACCAAACAATTATTATTATAGAAAATACATTATAACTATAAATTATCTAATCAAGCTAATTTGCATAACAATCATATTAATCATAACAAAATGAACTAACATATATTACAAAAAAAAATATTAGGTAAATTCTTAATTTACATTATAGACATATTTAATTTGATGTTAATTAGTTATTATTCAATTTATTTATATCTTAATGTCTATGCAAATTTACAACTTTTATTGTTATATATATTCGACAATTAAATATCAAATTTAAATAGCTAAATATTCAACGATCAATTTTTTTTAATGAAAATAACTTATAAATTAGAATTGGAGATTAACAATGAAATTGAACACTATTTTGATATTAGTCGTGTTTGATTGGAAGCATGAAAATGGGTGGAAAGAAAATGTTTTCAGGAAATGATTTACCAAGAAAATATTTTCCGCGAATCAGAATGTAGTAAGCGTTTGATTGGATGAAAATTCATCCTAGAAAATGTTGTAATTTTCCAACTTTTGGTGTTTGATTGTCTTTATTTTCCATGGAAAATGTATTATTTTTCAACTTTTGTTATTTGATAAAGAACTATTTTCTAGGAAATTATCACATTTTCCATGACTAAAATATTGGAGAGAAAAATTGAAAGTTTACTATTGACAATTGTTAAATTATAATTTACCATTTTTATGCATATTTCCACCATACATTTTATATAATCTAATACAAATTTTGAAAAAATTATATTGTACATTGAATTACCACAAGCATATGAGTTTGTTAAAAAGTAACTAAAAGTGAGTTAAATAGTAGATTCTCATGAGGCCTCGACGATTTACACTTACGTAAACTAAAATAAAATGTCCTATATTTTGAATAAACACAATGGACTAACTTAGCTAACTACATTAAATTTACTTTTAATGATTTAGAGCAACTTAAATTTGCTTAAAAATTAAAAATTTTGCCGAAAAATTATTTTGCCAACTTAAAAATTAATAATTTTGCCAACTTAAAATTAATAATTTTGCTTAAAACTATAAATTTTAAGCAAATTTAATAATTTGCTTAAAATTAATAATTAATAATTTTGCTCTAAATCATTAATAAATTTAAATTGATTTGGAGCAACTTAATATTTGGTTTCTTGCTTTGGAAATGATTTGGCCAAGAAAATTAATTCTCCTCCCTAGCCAAGCAAATGTTTTCCCACTTTTCATGGAAAACACCTCACGTGCAAGGAAAATGGAAAAAATTTTCAATGGAAAATTTTACCAATCAAACAACAAAAAGATGAAAAATGGGTGGAAAATATGGATTTTCCATGGCAAATTTTGCCAATCAAACGCACCCTTAATGATGAAATTAAATATCTGTGCACAATTGGTAAGCAAAACTAAAGTATCAACTAACTTAACTTATACCAATCTAAATATTTTATCTATCTAGTCCTTATATCAAAGACAAATTGTCTATCTATTGTATCAAAGCATGTTGTATTTGTATCCTATCTTCTATATTATTTTCTTTTACAAATTCCAATTTTTAAAATCTCTCTCACGTAGTCTCGTCTCTATTCCATTATATATCTCATATGTTAGTCTCCCCCCTCTACCCAAATGAATAACGTATTGAAATATTTTGTGTTGACTATTATTATAATAATCGATTTACTCATAATATTTTTGTTAAAAAACATTTTGAAGAATTATATTATTATAACATTGTATGTGCACTATATTAATATTGAATCATAACGGGATAAACATACAATTATTATTTACTTGTTGATGTCTACAGTCTATAGGCATAGGTAATGTTTTTGCACTATAGACCAAATAATTAAGTAGGCAAAATTGATTAAAGTAACATTTTGAGGAATAACAACATATTGTAAAATTTGGATAATCAGATCCTTAAAAAAAAGATAATTTTAAGAAGATCATGTTATTTAACCGATTTTATGTGGCCTAATTTAATGGGCCTATAATGCAACAATATGATATATTTATAATTATATTTTTTCTTTTACCAAAATGTTCTATGTGACCGACGATCTAAATTGTACGAGTATTCACAGCAAAAAGTTTAAAAAGAATATATTCACATTAAAAAAAAAAAAAAAATCATTGAACTCATTACATAAGCCACGTCATGCCACAAATTACTTACTTGATCGGGTGATGAAAATTTATTGAAATATTAAAATCATAAACAAAATCATAAAAAATTACTTGAAATATTAAAATTATAAACAAAATCATAAATAATTACTTGTTATATTAGTAACAATTGACAATATACTAATACGGATTGCAGGTAATTAAAATTGAGGCATTCATAATCACGCAAGAGAGGTTACATAACACTGATATGGGTTACACAAAATTTTTCGACGAAACATCATTATAAATTAGATATAGAGTCACCTAATAAGAAAATAGAAAAGTCGCATGCCATACAATAAAAATTATAATAGTATTAGAGAAAAAAGTGACAATCATAATTTGAAAGCTACACATGAATACAGTTATTAGTTGAATTAATTAATTTATTTAAATATCTTATTTTTAAAATATATTTATTAATCACCAGATTTTTCAAAACAAAAGATTAAGTTTAATTATTGGTAAATTCAAGGCCGGTCACTGTTTTGACACTTATAGACTTTAAAGTTATATGCTCAAAACTTAATTCAATTAAAGTCACATTTTAGAGTTAAAAGACCAACTTACCCTTAATTATAAAAAATGCTAATTGTGATACTGTTTTGTTGTGATACTGTTTTTTTGTGATATTGTTTTTTTGTGATACTATTAAACTTATGATTTTGTACTATTAATGAAACATTTTAAGAACAATATTATTCTCTTATTTATTCTATATTGATTAATTCGTCTACCATTAAACACCCTATATGTTTATATTTATCTATCCAATGAGAATTTATGTCCTAATTGAATCTCAAACATGTTTATAGTCTCGATAGATCTCTCTAACGAGTTAAAATTTCAACAATATCTAATCCATGGTTTACCTTGAGATTCATGAATCAGCTTAAAACTTTGAAGTTTTCGATATAACCATGTTGGAGTTTTCGATATGACAATGTTTTCTGCATAAAATACATTCAAACACCAGTTTTGTGGTGACTATTCAAAAGATTTTGGTGATATGAGTAGTCAAGTACAAGTTTATGATTCTTGTAGTGAACCTTGTTTAGGATTTGATCAATTAAGAACTAGGAGTGTCAATGAAAAATAATCAAGTTCAAAGGATGTTCAACAAGAGAAAGATGAAGGGTGACTTCAATAAAGATATATTTATCTGTGATACTGTTTTAGAGGATTTGTGATACTGTTTTGACAAGAAAAATTAAAGATTACCATTTTAAGCTAAAGAGACGACTTCAAACGGGTAAAATCTATCATACGTAGTAGCAAAGCTACTGGTCTTGACCGTCTCGTCGAGACCATTCCGAAAACATATTATAATAAAAATTATGAGCACGTATGCGAATTCTATATTCATTTCTATTGTGATACTGTTTTGCATAATACAGTATCAAACAATACATATGACTATGATACCATGCTTTTATCTTTGATACTGTTTAATTAGTCATGTGTGTTGTTTGATACTGTATTATGCAAAACAGTATCATAAATTAAAACATGGATTAAAACAGTATCAAAATTAATAATGCCCATTACCTAAATAAAACAGTATCATGGATTAAAACAGTATCATAGATGAAACTAAGACATTCAAATAGTATCACAGATTCAAACCTTGCCATAATTAAACATTATCAAAGATAAAAGCACGGTATCATAAATAAAACTCATTCCACATAGATTCAAATAGTATCATGGAATAAAACAGTATCATGGATTAAAACAGTATCAAAATATACTAATGCATATTACCTAAATAAAACAGTATCATGGATTAAAACAGTATTAAAATATACTGAAGCATATTATCTAAACAAAACAGTATCAAACAACATACATGACTAATAATGTTTTCCGTGATACTGTTTTCTAACACTCAGGTTTTCTGTGATATTGTTTTCTATAATACAGTATCAAACAACACACATGACTAACAATGTTTTATGTGATATTATTTTTCTATAAAAAGTATCAAACATCATGCTCTATTTTAATGTGCCTTCAATGTTTCGTCTGCCTTCTCAAAATCACCATCACAGGTGACTATAGCTCTTTCAACCTCTTGCTTGGAAGCTTTGTACCTAATTTCCATGTCTGCAATACGAGCAAGCTCTTCTGATATGTCAATTTTCAAATTATCCCCACTGTCAAGATTATTTTCCCTCTGCTTGTCTTCTTCACCTCCTTCAAATAGCCATGCAACTGATTCCTCTACTCTGCCTTCATTCCGAATAAGAGCCATTGTTGCCCGTTCTTGAGAGAAACCCATAGCCACAAGTTGTTGTGCAAGTGCTTCTAGCTCCCTCGACATGAGATAGCTATTATATCGCTTGTGTAGTTCTTGAGCTCGTCTCTCTTTCTGTCGTTGATGTTTTCTCTCCTTCTTTTGGTGGATTTTTTCTCGTTTGTCATTGTCTCTTATGCATGTTTGGTATGTTGATTGGCGGCGGCGGGCGGCGGCAGTAGCAGTGCGAAGATGTCGCTGGAGGTGGAGGTAATTTGTGATGGTCACTAGAGGTGGAGGCAGTACGGAGGTCGCTGGAGTTGTGCAAGGAGGTGATTTTAGAATTAATTTAAAATATTGATAAAAATATGATTTAATCACAATTTAAAAAAATATTTTGATATAATTTAAAACACGTCATGTGCAAGGGATTTATAAAAAATTTTCCCTTTAATTATCTTTTGATTAAAGCCCCGTAGAAGCCCATATTAAAAGCCAATCTTCTAGGGAATAAAGCCGTAAAGGGTTTATTCTCAAAATTGGGTGAAGGTCCTGAAGGAGAGGGAAAAAGGGTTGTGTTCCAAACGTTTTCTATAGGAGAAGTCATCTTTTCATCACCACCAAACTTGGAAGGTAATATCAGATTTATTTGCATAAAAACATGATTTAAATTTATTGATTTCGCACTCGATTTTATTGTTATGAATGATTTAATTTCAACAAAACCTGCATCTAAGATTCTGTCCAGCCTTCCTATTCTCTCTTCTTCACCTTATAATTTATTTTTTCCAAAATTGTTGTTTCTTGATGGTAATCTTTCTCGCGCAACAGCAATTTTCTCGACAATGTCTCTCTTGAAATCTTGATTTGGTTGTTTATGGTTTTCTCCTTGCCTTTGGAACTGTAATAGATGAAATACCCAGGACCAAAATCCAGTGGGGGGTAACTGCCCCCCTAGACCCCAGGTGGCTCCGCCACTGTATGCTGTCTTAGAAAATATTATTTATGTCATTGGCAAAATTCTAATTACATGTTAATTGTTTTGTTGGAAAGGTTAAACCCACAATTGAGCCCACAATTTTGGTTTATTTTTTTATTCACATTTTCTTTAAGTTTTTCAAAAGTTTCATTAAAGCTTCCGAAGCATGTCTTAGAGTTTTCTCAGAGTTTCGATTTTTGATACATGGAGATGCTAGCCTTTTTGAAGTTTCTTTCTGTGCATCACATATGAGAAGTATAAAAGAGGACTGATGCATATGGCGTTTGTGTCACTGTTGGAGAGCAGGTAATGGCTCCAAAGCAGCCAAGCACTGGCTTATTTGTGGGTTTGAACAAGGGCCACATTGTGACTAGCAAGGAACTAGCTCCGCGTCCATCCAATAGGAAAGGGGTGAGTGTTTTCTATGATTTGTTGCCAGTTTAATTTGATAGCTTTATGACTTTTTGCCTGTTAAATTTGATTAAATTTTATGTGGTTTAGTTGTTTATACTGTTTTCTGAACACATCAATCTCTTTCCTCTTGGTACATAATTTGAAGTACTCAAATAGCTTTTGTTTGCCAATTAATTAGAATAAATGAACTAGCACGGTGAATAGAAAGAGTACACGCAAATTGAATTTTAAACCTGGAAATATAGTTAGTTGAACTTGGCTTTTTATTGATATCTATTTCCCCTCAAAGGTTTTCATTGCTAGATTTATTAATCGACAATCTTGGACAACTATGTAATGTAATTACTAATTCGTTAGTCAAGCAAAAGGTCCTTTCCTTAGAAGTCAGAAAAAACCTGCTATAAAAAAGAGCAAATAAAGGGTTAGACCATTTTTCTTTTCTTACCATTACAGTGGGTTGATTTGACCTTTTTGAACTCTGTTTGTAACTCAGTAGAGTATTTTCTGATAAGTAAAATGGCAACTCTCATACATCTGTATGTAAAATTTGGTAATTGTACTTCTGTTTTTCCCCTCTTTTGTGGATTTCTCACTATGTTGATTGCCTCAGAAAACGAGCAAGAGAGTACACTTTGTGAGGAGTCTTATAAGGGAGGTTGCTGGATTTGCACCATATGAGAAGAGAATTACTGAGCTTCTTAAAGTTGGAAAGGACAAGCGAGCTTTGAAGGTAGCTAAGAGAAAGTTGGGCACTCACAAGAGGGCAAAGAAGAAGAGAGAGGAGATGTCAAGTGTTCTCAGGAAGATGAGGTAATTTTGTTAAATGACATCGTTTCCCTTTTCCCATCATAGGAAAATAATCATGCCAGTGCCATATTTACATTCTCCATTCCATTGAAATTTTAATCTCTAATAATTTTATAAATTTTTACCTGAAGTAGGTCGAATTTCTCATTTTTCTCTATATACTTGTATTCCAGTCGCCAATGCAATTAGTAGAAAACATTTGATGGTTTCATTAGCCACTTGCTTATGTTATTTTGGGAATTGATGCAGGGCTGCTGGAGGTGGTCATGAAAAGAAGAAGTGAATTCTGTTTCTTATGATCTTTTGTTTTGAGACTCAATCTTACATTTGATTGTAAGTGGATGGTTAGTTAATACCTTTTCATTTAGTCCTGCAATCTATTTTGTTGCTCTGTTAGATATGAAAATTATGTTCTGAACTTTGGATTTTTTGGTGATGACATAAATTTTGAATTGCATTAATGTAGTCACCATATTACTAATGAGACCGAGTTTTTGGTTCCGAACCAATCCTATGAAGTGAAATCATGGCCGAAGTATTGTTCCAATTACTTTTATTCTGAAAAAGCTTATCTGCTGTGTGTAAATGACAAGGATGACTTGCGATACGCAAGTGTCCAATTGTGGTGCAGTTCTAAGTGTGGGTTTAAGGATGTTAGCTCATATTCTCCAAGTAGTATTGAGACTAGACAAAATAACAAATGATATTTTAGCAAGAGGTTATATGATATGATATAAATAATTGAAGCCATGGAAGAAGAGACCAAGTCTTTTCAAATCTCAATAAATCGATGGAGACGTGCAATTTATTTATGTGCTTTCATCTAACAATTTAAAAGTGAAATTTTGTTGTGCAAAAGAGACCATTTTGCTCTTTTTTAGCGGGAAAGATGAGAAAGGGAATTGAGGGGGAGTAGTGGGATTGTCCTCCTTTGTATTTTTGTCTGTCTTCTTTTTCGTGGGAAAGATGAGTATTTAGTGCAGAATTTCAAATGTTTTGCGAATTTAAACACGAATAAAAGAGAAATTTTGACTATCTAAAAATATTTAAGATCTACCATCTAATAATATTAGAATTGTGTGGTAATTTGGTCATTTATTCATCTGACTATGATAAATTCTATTGTTATTTTTCTCTTTCTTCAATAGAAGATTAGGGTCAATTTTATTGTAGAGCCATATTTAATGCACAAAAGGTAATGTCCTATCTTTTATTTTCTCAGTATTCTTAACTTTCTTTCTTCTCTTTTCGTTTCATCACGCGACACAAATAACTGTTATATTATCAACGTAATGATCTATTTGGATAGTCGCAATAAATTCGACTTGCCCAATTTCTTACTTAAATATTTATGTAATTCAATAAACAAAATAGAAATTTCATCATTTTTATCATTTATCAATTTCCAATCAACAACGGGCGAATCTATGACATACACGAACACATACTTCGCATGCAATGCATTTATCAAATTCAAAGTAGATTTGTCCTCAAACTATATTTCAAATTGAAGTACGGTATTTCAATTAAATATATTTTTCTTGTATTCTTGCTCTAAATCAACATTTTGTCTATCTAGTTATGCTAATTAGAAACCAATTAAAATCTAAATCAAAGTCAATAATTAATTTTAATAACACATTTTATGTAATCTCAAATTTTTATCAAATTTTCAACTACACGTTTCATTAATTTTTATCAAAATCTATTAAAAATTTGACAAACACTAATTCTTTTCCATTTTTATGTTTATTTTATGTATTTTATCTATAAGGATATAATAGTCTTTTCATTAAAAAGACTTTATAATCGACAAATGGACCGAATCTTTCAAGAACGACCAAGGATGCTACAAAATGATGGGTTGAGAACAAGATTGCTCATAAGAAAATATCAGAGACAAAGTTGGGACTCAACCAATAGGCTCAATGGTGCAATTTTTGCCCGAAGACCTATAAATTTGAGTCGCTATTCACAACAAACCAAACATTCACTTAACATCACAGTTTTAGCACACGTTTGCCATTGTTTAATTATAATTTTAACTAGTCAAACTGATTAAAAATACTTTTTATCACACATTTCATAGGACTTACAACTTACAACTTAATTTTTAACCACACATTCACCTACAACTTATAATATAAGCATTTAAAAATAATTTCAGCACTACCAAACATATGTTAGTGTTTGTTTGATTATGTTTTAAATACTTATAAGTAGTAGATCCTACAGAATGTGTGAATAATAAGTCGTAAGTCTAACGAAATGTGTGAATAAAAATTAAAAAAATATGTTTCACCAATTTTTTTTTAAAAAAAAACTTTGTCAAACATGATTTATAATAATTTTCAAAATCCTGAATATCTCGTTGACCCATGGTCGATTCTACTATAAGGCGAGTGAGGCAATTGCCTCATGCCCAAAATTATTAATTTTTTAATAGTTAGACCAAGTCAGCTCAGAAAAAAAAGGGAGAAATTGTCAATAAGTCATCCATATGTGACTTATTTTAAATTAGGTTCAGACACTTTTCAAAATTATAAATAAGTCATATTAATTCATCTAATGACGTAATTAGCCCTGTAATCCTTTTAAACTAGATTTAAACCAAATTCATCCATGGCGTCGATGTCTCTCCTGTCGCCAGATTTAATAATTTCTTGAAGGGTCATTTCCTCTGATTTCTTGACGGCGTTCCACTAGGGAGCCTCGTACTTGGCAATCACGCCCTAGGCTATCTAATTAGAGGGAACCCAAGTGGGTACATACTTGTCCTTCCACTCTATCAAGTACTCCACGCCGCTGCCATTTTGGAGTGCCATGCTTCTGATGATCTTATTTACTTTTTCGTAGCTTTCCTCTTCATCGTAGTCGTCGAATACTTTTGCTAACTAATGGCTTTCGAGAATGGCGGATAGTGATAATTCGTGGTGCTGCTAGGAGTACTGGTTTGGAACATTTGGGGATAGTTTAAGGCGAGAGAGATATGGAAGAATTTCCATTGGAATTTCGAAGTGAAATTGGGTTTCTTTACTCGGTTGATTAAGAAAATTTGGTGTTGCTTATAGGGTTTCATAGGTTCACCGATGGAAATTTTCATAGATTGGAGTATCTTGGCTTGTGGTGTATAAGTGAATTTGGCTCCAAATAGTGGCAGAGACGGTGGCAGAGTTGGTAGTTGTGGTGTATAAGTGTATTGTTTGTGATGAGATAAGCATATAAACGAATGTTTAGGAAATATATTGGTTGTGGCAATGATTTATTGCTGTAAATTAGAGCTTGAATTTCTGTATGGATGAAAAAGTTTGATGTGGGCATGCTCTGACGAAAGTTGGCCATTAGATTATTCCTTGCATTGTTTAGTCATGTGTGTTGTTTGATACTGTATTATAGAAAACAATATCATACTAATACAATATCAAACAAAAGAGTATCATAATAGAATTTGACATAGAATTCGCATATGTGCTCATAATTTTTATTATAATATATTTTCGAATCATCTCGACGAGCTGTCAAGACCAGTGGCATTGCTCACTGTATACATTGAATTTTAGCCGTTTGAAATCGTCTCTTTAGCTTAAAATAATAATATTTAATATTTCTTGTCTAAACAGTATCATAGATAAATATATCTTAATATATTAGTATCATAAATAAATGTATCTTAATATATCAGTATCATGCATGAAAGTATCTTAATAAAACAGTATCACAAACTACAACACAATAAAATAACATTATCATAGATTAAATAACAATATCACATGTTGAAATATTATCGTGATAAAACAGTATAAAAAATAAAAGCATAGTGTAAGTATTCTATATTACTTTATCTAAATAAAACAGTATCATAAATAAAACTAAGTACAAAATATTTTAACGGTTAAAATAATAATACTATTCTTAAAATGCTCCATTAGTAGTACAAGATCATTGATACTGTTTGCATTCAATAACAATGTCATATATATAACTAAGTATAAGATGTTATTAATGGTTGAAGTAATAATACAGTATCATATATAACACTTTATTTAGATAAAACAGTATCATAGATATAACTAAGTAGAGATATTTTTCTGCTTGAAGTAATGATATTGTTCTTAAAATATTCCATTAGTAGTACAAGACCATTGATAGTGTATGCATTCAATAACAATATCATATATTGAAACAGTAACATATGTTGAAACATTATAACAATAAAACAGTATCAAAGACAAAAGCAAAATTAAAACAATATCATATATAAAATTAAGTATAAGATGTTTTTAATGGTTGAAGTAATGATATAATATCATATATAACACTTTATCTAGATAAAACGGTATCATAAATATAACTAAGTAGAGATGTTTTACTGTTAGAAGTAATGATACTGTTTGTATTCAATAATAATATCATAAGTTGAAACATTATTAAAGATAAAAGTATGGTATAAATATACCAATGTACATTATCTAGATAAAACAGTATAATAGATAACAGTATAATAGAAAACAGTATCATAATAAAATAGTATCATAATAAACAGTATCATTGAATTAACGCTATTTTTGTAATTGTAGGGAATGGTATGTTGGTTCTTTAGTGCTAAAATGTGACTTTAATTGAATTAAGTTTTGATCATATGACTTTAGAGTCCATAAGTGCCTAAATAGTAAATAGGGACCGATCTTGAATTTACCAAAAAAAAAAAAATTAATTAATTTTTTCATTGTGCCAACTATGGCCGGCCTAGAACCATACCTCCTACTTTTGATTCTCATCCCAAATTTCCAATATACTCAAATTTCATTCCACAGTCTTTGTAACTCTTCCGTCGCTTCACTCATTTCGCAATTCACAAATTAGCTCTAAATGTAGAATTTTAAAGCCAATTGTTGCAAAAGAAAGAATGTCCATTATTTTGTTCTTAATACTAAATATTTAGCTAATCTTGAGGTATTTTTAAAATATACTTTAAACCCATTTGATTCTTGTTCCAACTTTTTATATTATTTCTATTCGAAAAATCAGAGTGGGTTGTTTTGTTTATTGTCGTATCTGAATTCAGTGTTTTGAATATCATTCTTGTTATGTGGTTTGAAAAGTTTGGAATTTAAATTCTATTCTTTTTTACCATATTTTTATGAGCGTGTTTTTGTTCTTCTATAAATAATAAGTGGTTCTTTAGAATTTGATTATTTTCGATTTTATGTTAGATAATTGATTTATAATAGTTATAGAATTAGTTTTGTTTTGTACCAGGTGTCAAGATTTAGATTGAAGATATTGTTCATTGTAATTGAGACGACAAAAATATTTAAAAATTTGTTAAATAAGTACTTTTTCTTTTTGTTCTTTTCTTGTATCTGTATTTTGATAGCTTGGGTAGTTTGAGTTTCGTATTTTTTTTAAAATTCTGTCATAATCTAATATATAGACAATTAATATGAATAGAGCAACAACATTGATTTAAAATTACAATGATAGTAATCTTACATATAAGAACTATTTTAAAATTTCCATTTGATATATACCAACGAATTATTATAAATACAAGACCTATAGCACTTTAAATAAGAATGTTGACTTTAACTGTAAAATGGTTGAAATGCTTTATTACTATTTTTTTAGGCTAATCAATGAACAATAGTCATACATATACCATACATGAGTCTAGAACATTTGAGTCATATTATTTTTTTAGCACTTTGAATTACTATTTTTTTTTCTTTTGGAACATTTTCGACCTTGTAATTAATTTGATTATAATATAAATATTTTGTATAATACATTTTATTTATCATTTTATTATTGATTTTTAAGTTAACAATTAGTTCCGCAAAATTTTTAAGGATTTTGAATGCATATTATGATTTGGAGCTCACATAAAACTCAATTTATGAAATTCGGCCCACAAAATTACAAGACCAACCATGTAAACCCAATGTGGACAGTGGATGTAAAAACTTCTCACAACCGAAACCCTAGTCATTCTCTTGTCCCGCCTCATACGGTCACATCTGGGGTTAAAAATCTAGAGTCCCGTTCATCGAGAAAAATTGCCCACCGCTGACGTGGCAAGCTCCACATCATCGGTCATTTTGAAACACAAAATGGACAGGCATCGCCTCCCGGCTTTGCTTCTTTTCATCTGGCATCGCCCTCGTCGAAAAATCACCGTTAACCACCAACCTTCTCCATTCTATCATCAACCACCAGAATCTACCAAGGTACAAAACTAAAAAAAAAAAAAAAAAATCTACCGAAAAAAACCACCGGATTTGCGTGACCGTCCGCCGCGCAGTTCCGGTGGATCTACGCCGTCGGTCTGCACGATTTTAGGATCTTCGCAACGATGATCTGCGCAACCCGGTGCACAGATCCATCGAGATCTGCGTGTCACTCTGCAGATCCGGACGAGATCTACGCTGCCAGCAACCCCATTTATTTTTTTATTTTATTTTTGTTTCTTCTTTGTCGGTTCGATCGTCAATTCTACTTCACAGAAATGGACCGTGGAATGGAGTAGCTTGAGTTCTTTGGCAGCTTTTTCTTCTTTACATCTTCTTCTTCAAAGCTTGGGTTCCTTGGCACGCCTTCTTCCTCTCTAAAAATGGGAATAACAAATTTGCCTGTCCATTTTGTGTTTCAAAATGGCCGTTGATGGTCAGCTCCGCTGACGTGGCAGACATGGAGCTTGCCACGTCAGCGGTGGGTAAATTTTCTCCTGCCCGGGAACGGGACTCTAAAAATCTATTTGCACTCAACTTATGAGTATGTCCTTTTTTGATCATTCTTCTTCTTCTTCTTTTTTATTGCAATATTAGCATTAAACTTTCATTTACCTTGTTAGTCATTCCGTTTCTGCAGCATTTTAAAATTTTTCTGTTTTCATATAAAAAATTTTAATATATTTTTAATATATACATAAGACATATATTGCCCTTCAATATTTTTGCCCCTCTTACATGAAATTTTGGCTTCTTTACCACGTCAATACCTACTAATAGAATGTGCACATGCAATGTAACTAATGACGTAATAAAATGAAAGTTTAGTGTCCAAAAATATTTTCTGTTGAATGGTTTAAGCTCAAGTTTGGTAGTATTGACATTATTTTTTAAATGTTTATATTATAAATTGTAGATGAATGTGAATAAAAATTATGTTTGACGCTGAAATTATAAATTAAAACACTACCAAACATATACTAAATCAAATATCAGTATTTGGCATTGGTCAAATTACATCTGTGATGAGATCACACAACCGTCGAAGAAAATGAGTTTTATGAGAGAGAATATTAGAAGGGCAAAACATTCATTTCAACTCAATTCTAATTATTGGATCTTGAACATGGGTAAAACATTAGCTCAGTACATCATATGATCTAATTATAGCTTTAATATAACTTTTATGATTTTATATTATTTGAGAGTGCAGTCTCAAGTCTTTAGTGGAGTGGGCGGATATTAATAATTAGATCGGGTAATTCAGGATCGACTGAACAACGTCTAATTATTGTAGCTTCAATGCTATAGGTCTGATCGGTCAATTTGGTAACTCCTTAAAAATTACATCTATGATGAGATCACACAAGACAGTTGAAGAAAATAAGTTTAATGAGAGAGAAGATTAGAAGTGCAAAACAGTCATTTCAACTCGATTCTAATTATTGGATCTTGAACATGGGTAAAACATTAGCTCGGTAGATTTAATATAACTTTTATATTATTTGAGAGTGCAGTCTTGCGTCTTTAGTGGAGCGAGTGGATATTAATAATTAGATCGGGTAGTCCAGAGTCGACTAAACAGTGTCTAATTATTGTAGCTTCAATGCTATAGGTCTGATCGGGTCAATTTGGTAACTCCTTAAAAATTTAGGGACTTAATTGTAATTAATTTGAATTAATGTCCAAGGACTACGCTTGCAATTAATTGGAAATCGGTCTTAATTCCTTGCCAAGAAAATCTGAATCATAAGTTTTTCAATTGGGTGCCAACAAGCCGTGCGTAATTTCTTTTTTTGGAGAAAAATAAACCAAAAATTGGTTTATAAAGCTAGTTATAAGAAGGCTCGAAAATTCGAAGTATCAACTATTGTCTTATAAATTTTAGGCAGAAAGTATGCTTCATAGGTTTTTATTTTAAATTCTTACGTGAATATTATTTATTAAAGTATCGTGTAATTGAATAAATGATTCGATTTCTAAGATTACAAACAAAGATTTGAAGTAATGCAAAGAGAGATGAAATCTTTATATAAATATGAGCAAACGAATCTATGCAAGGAGATGTTAAGTCTCTGTAAGAGAACTACTAAATGTGATATATATTTCATTTTCATTTTTATTTTCTTGTATAAATGTTGTTCAATATTTCATCCAAATAATCTTAAATTATTACGACGGTCAATTCATCACATTTCATCTATCTCGAGTGAAGTAAAGTTTCAAAGACAACGTAATGTGTATATAGATATGCACCCACAAAATCAGAACACAATCAACTAAATAAAGTCTATATTTTTCTATATATGAATGAACATAGTATTTATGTTGTCCGACTTGAGCAACACATATTTTTCGTGTGATTGAACACACCTCATGATACCTGCAAATTAGACAAATAAAGTGTTGACAAATAAGAGTGAAATCTGTTCATGTTACAAACCATACATTAAGTCCAAATGAAAATGGTCCAACCTCTGACAAAAATTTATATTTTTTGGTGCAAATCACGATCATTGAAATGAATGACAATTGTCCAATAAAAAAAAAAAAAATGAGGGACCCAAATTTTGAGGCTGATTGCGACATGTTTAATGTAACACGTTACATAAAAACCTTGCAATAATTGATTCATTGCATAACTTGTGCCATGCATGTATATATGTCTACATATGATGTCCGTGTGTGTCTGCATTGATCCTACATTTTATCTTCTTTTTTCCCGGTTCAATTGATGGACCATGTATATATGTGTGTATCCATGTGTGTCTACGTTTGAAACAAATCTACATTTTTTTGTCATTTTTGTTTGTTCAAATGCATGGGCTACAAAAATTTGGAATTGGGATAATGCTCAATGTGTTGATAATTCGAGATACAAGACTGCACTGCATTTAAATATTTACGTTTTTATTTAAATCATGCTTTTTTAATTTTAGTAATGTGAAAACCAGTATTTCAAAGAGTTAATTCTAATCTTTTTGTTGTTTTCGCTCACAATAATTGTTAAAAAAAGAAAATAACTTAAGAACAGTATTTGAGTAGAAGTGTAAAACACTAAAAATAAGTCGAGTTGTCAAGGTCCAACTCAACACTAATCCACTATTACTTCAAATCTTTTATTTTCCTAAATATCGAGGAATTAATTGATTCCATTTTAGAGTTGTACATTAGTGTGGGTACTTGATTATGACCTCACCGTGTCCATATTACGTAAGTGATGATCTAAAAACAAAAGGAATTACGTCAGACGTCTGATAAACAAACAAGAAATTAAACACTAGTTACGTAAGCGATGATCCAAAAAACATTGAATAAAAACCAAAGGAATTACATATGGGTCTGAAACATCATAAATGTGACCTTTTCACTCTTTCGTACATTATATGCCTAGTTCCCACCTCTTAGGTGTTGTGAATTAGATACTTTAAATCTAAATCATTGAGAATAAAATATTACAAAATAAAATAAACACACACAAATACTCAAATTTTATAGAGTCTCGTTTCAATGTGAGACTAGATCCTTTTCCGCCGTTGCAGTAATTCACTATAATGAAAGAATTGTTTACAAGATAAATCGAAACTCTCAACTTCTCTCTACCTTTGTTTGAAGATCATAAACCCTAATATTAAACTCCACAATTTAACACTAAGATTGAAGAATCGATTATTTCATTTCTTTGGAGAACACGTTATACAAATTTTTTTAAAAATTAATTTTAATTTTTAAGTAATTTTTCATCTTTATATATAATTTGTGTAGTATTTTTTTTCTTACTTAGAGGTTAAAAGAAAGTAATTTATTTATTTTTAATTTTCACTGATAAAAAAAGTTATTGATTTCACAAATTAATTATTTTTAACTTTTACCAATAAAAAAAGTAGTTGATTTTGAACACCAACTTCCCCATCCAATTGGCTTAGTGTTCGGAAAGTGTTCACTTCACCGCTTTTTCCGCTTACTTGTTTCTTAAAAGTAAACGTTCTAATATTAGCCAAACATTGACAAAGATTTAAATTGAAAAACTCAAAACAATTGCTTATGTTTTATTATTTCTTGCATGGTCGGTTGGTTCATTATTAAATTGGGGAAGTAAATATGGTACCGCTTACCACGCGTAAGTCAAGATATTACTATTGGATATATTGAAAATAAACTTGAATTTTATTAAAAAAAATTCTTTTTATTTTTAATACTGAAAAAGCACAAGAACAACCAACCGACCATTATTAAGGTGAGAAAGTAAATATGGTATTTATTTTAATTATGTTGGACCCATCAAGTTCATTCTCGTATATAGATGAAAAATTTATTCTATATATGGCTCTTGGTTGTACCAAAGTACAATCTCTCTTTGCTCAAGTCAAATTGAACTAGGTCGAAAAAATTATTGTAAATCAACTAGCAAAACCATTTTACTTAAAAGACATATTAGGTAGACTGCATTACACTAATATATACAAATTATTTTTATTTAATATGGTGTTTGGTGAAAATTATATTCGGATTAAATTAATCTCGATAGCTAATTTTTTTTTCGGTCACACCAAATTAAAACAATTTCACTATTGAGATGGGTTTAAATCGAATTATATATTTTTCACACCTATTTGTCTAGTCTAGTTTGAGTGGTTTTGAGAAAACAATCCACCCCTACTACTACTTAGGGGTGGCAATGGACCAAACCGAGTTGGTTCTGTCCATTATCACTCAGGCTTAGCTCGAGCCAAGGGACAGACCGAGCTCGGCTCGTCTTCCACATGCGAGCCCATGGGTCAAATCGAGCCCGACTCGTCAATTTTTTTTAAGTGCTATATTTTTTCTGATAATTTATATAGAAAAAAAACTGATTAAAAAAAAATAGGAGGACTAAAACTATCACTTTTGTGATTGTTGTGGCCCACAAGCCACAAGCCGACTTGTGAAATCAAAAGTCCTAATTAGCTCGACCCAACATCCCAAACAACACAAATAAAAAATGCGCAATAAGAACTTCCCCATGTCCAGCGCCCCACTCTTTTGGTCATTTTTCTTATTGTGACGACTTGATATATCATTATTATCTTTGAAAAAATTAGTAAAGACGAATTATCAAAGGATAAAAAGTTAAGGAAAATGTGTTTTTCACCAGGAAGACTTGGATTATTTTAAGACGGCCATTGAGTTTTTACCTACTTTATGCAATCAATATTGACTATTAATTTCAGTTGAATCTTGTTATTTCTTATTATAGTAATATTTTTTCCGTATATAAGGGAAGAAAGCTTCACTAATCCTTTTAATTTATTCAGAAATCATTCCGACCATATAGATGCTACTTAGTGGATGGGGCTATAATTTGATTAATGGGGTTGATTCTCATAATCAATTAGACCTAATTAATATTATAATTGAGAACTCTAGCAAACTATGAATGGTAGGAGTAATTATACTGAAAAAATTTAATTTGAATCTTGAAATTCATTGATAAAAACTTAAAGAAAATATTTTTATTAAAAAATGAGAATAAATAATTTCTAAACATAATTTTTGTTATTAATGGAATCAGTCTGACTTTCCAATAAATAATTTTTAAACATTAAAAAGTCAAAATTGCATCATAATCACGATCGCCATAAAGATGGACCAAAAAGGAGAATCCACGGGGATTCATAATTAATCACATTTTTTGGTCAAGCCCATAACCAAATTGTGATGACACTCGATACAAATTATGTTTCTCGTGTCCAAAATTAATTTTTATGTTAAATAAAATGAGGTGCATGCATGGATCATGGATGGTCAAACATGTTTACTTTAACCAATGTTACAAGAATTAGGATTCAATCGTCTGGTTTGATTAGAAGAGTCAAGAATTCTTTCAAAATCTGATCTAGCCCTACGTTAAAAGTTGATAATGTACAAATTAATAAAAGAAGCTTAAAACCACTTGAATCATTTTGAAAAACGTGTTCAATTTGATCCCATTTGACTCTTAGAACTTCAAAATTTATCTTTTCCAGATCAATGTCTTATCTCGATTTTCAAAACATAGGTATCAATTTATCTTAGATAGTATCTCAGAGTTTAAATCAATTTTTGAATTATGTTAATTTATGTAGTAAACATGGAAATTAAATCGAGAGTATCCTTTTTTTACCCAGAGTAGACTTAAACATTACGTGAGCAGTCTCCTAATTAAGGTCCTAGATTAGAAAGCCCCCAAAATTTTTAAAATTTCTTATATTTGCCTTTTAAAAAAATAATCTAGTAATTTTTCCAAAAACGATAAAAACAAAAGAAAGAAAAATCTGAAAACAAAACCCAAACCCATCTTCAATATTTTTTTCGCCTACTTGGAATTGGAATTGGTTACACATGGAGTGATATAGCACCCACATGGGCACCAATTATGATGTAGACTGTCCACTTGACATCATCACATAGGTCATTTAAAAAAAAAAAATTGTCAACAATTTTTTAAAAAGTGATTTATGTGGCGATGCCATGTGGACAATTATAGTGCCCACTGTGAGTGCTATATCACTCCAGATTGGTAAAATGAAATCAATGAACTCAAACGTACCACAATGCTATTTTTTGTGTCAGTGCATGCTAGGCAGTGCTAAAATTATATTTTAAATAATTATAAATTTTGGATCTTATGGAATGTACATATAGATAATAAGTAAAATGTAAATTGTGAGTCCTATAAAATATTTGGATAAAAATTATGTTTAATCAATTTGACCAACTTAAAGTATTATTTAAATTTAGCCAAACAAGTTATAAAGTGCATCTCAGAATACTCATTGCTGTGGTAATTTGTTAACTTGACTTTTGTGGTCTTGTATTTTGCTTTAATGGTATGATCAGTAGATCAATGAGTTAACGCTCATAAAATCAAGAAAGAAAAACGTTAAGATATTAAAAAAAAAAAAAAGATAATGATTTGTGAAGTTGGATAATCTATTCGGTTAATTATTTGTAAATTTGTCCAAGTTATTAAGCTGATAGATTTAGGTTACACATTTCTTACAAGCAATATCCAAAAAAGCGTAAAACGTTGTTAAGCGTAGAGACTAAGTTTCAAGTTTTTCAGGTCTAGGCAAGACTTAGGCGAGGACGAAGCGAGCGAGCGTGAAAAATAATTTTCTTATTTTAAATATTAAAAAAATTAATAAAAAAAAAAGCGCGCGCCTATGACTTAAACGAGGCGGGGAGGTCACGCCTCGCGTCTAGGCACCACCTAAACGCTCTTTTTAGAACATTGCTTACAAGTTATTGATTAAATAGATACTATATAAAGCATTTAATTGCATTTCTGCATTTTTTTCACATTACTTATAATAAAAGGAAGGTCAATTTGTACTGAAAATTTTCTATAATGAATTAAATTGTTTTGTACTAGAATTTGAATCTTAGTATTCAACTGATTCGATTATTTTCCAAAACTTTGTTTTTCTACACGTCAATATTCAATTGATTTGATTATCACGGAAGAAAAGAGTCAAGGAGAGAAATCTTAGTGAAGAAGACTCTGATGAGTTCTTTAACACTTCAATAATATTAATTCTTTGTTTTGTATTTTTTTCCCCTTTGTAGATTGTCGTGTTAAATATTTCAGATATTGTATTATAGTAAGAAAAATGTTCATTGTTCATAGAGTTGATGAAATTATAGTATATTTCAGTGGCAATTAATATCATTTATTCAGTTAATTTCTTTTTTTTTTTTATTACTTTTAAAAAATGCCCACTTCAAAATTTTCGCCTATAGCTCTGAAATTGGTTGAGCCACCTCTCAGTTTTACTTTGATTATATTGTAGAGCCTAATTTAATATTGTATGTCAAAGGTACACACGGAGCGAAACAATAAAAAGTTGACAAGATTTGTAAAAGCTATCAATTAAAAAATTTAATTGATTGAAAAGTAGCAAGTATTTCTAAATTAATTTTGAGAATGTTTGATTTTGATTAAAATTAGATTTTTTTTTGTAAATGTTGATAAAAGTTGATGAAATTTGTAGTTGAAATATTGTGGATCCCATAAAGAGTGTAGTTAAAATTAATTGTTGATTTTGATTTTAAGTTTTTATCAAAATTATAATTGAAATCAAATAAGGCCTCAGCAACACGTGGAAATTAAAGTGATTTTATGGCACTAATGGAAAAGGTTGATCCTAGGGTTGGCGTAAGAGAGATAATACACTGGTTTATCATTTGATTGAAAATGATGTGACCAATATGGGATTGGATATGAAAAAGTGTGGTGCTAATAAAGAAGTTGTTCTATTAACTGTATTGGAGCCGGTGTTTGCAAGTGATGCCAGAGCAGATGCACCACCTTCCTACATGAGGACTAAGGAATATGTCGAGGATGCCTTTGGATACATTCATGGAGATAATGAGAAAGTTATGAACTATTTGACGGATAAATTTACTCAATGTCTTATTCTCCTTCAAACAGCAACTTCGAAAGTGACAAGGAGTTAAAATAGACACTATATGGTGCGTATGGTGACTAAGAGTACAATTAAAACGTATGCAGTGTAGTTTTTGTTGACCTCCAAAAATGGCTGCCAACAGGATCCCCACGCTCCATCTGCCTACGTGTACTTTTCTCTTTATCAAGACTGCCACGTGGTTTGTTCAACCACGTAGATATGCCTTAGTCTGAGCGGGAGAAGGATAAAAGATCAAGGACCCTTTTTTAGGCAAAGGTGATAGCTTGAGGGTCTCTAACTAACGATTTCCCGTGCGGTCATATATAACACTCAAATTAATAGTTAAATTGAGGACTTGATACATGTGTGGTGATAGTAATATTTTCAACATCTCTTTTTGTGAAATGAGTTTGGTATTTATAGGCCAATTCTATGAGAACGATCTCCTTGATGTGCGACACGTGGCTCAATCGGGGGGTTCTTAAGTCACATCTTTGGTGTCACGTCATTAAGATTAATGGAAAAGTCATTTTCACCGCAAACTAAGCATGTATGATCACGACCACCAGTACGTTTGCGCATCGTCCCATCAATCTTTTCAAGGTTGAGTTGCAGGGAGGCTTCCTGGACACGTAACTTGGGTCGGCTAATTAGGCTGTTCCGACCCATGGGCCTTGGTAACATGCTTCAACCGCCTCGGAGAAGGGTTCGATGAGAGCGTATTTGTTTCGACTATGCTTACGTGGCGCGTGGGTGGGACTATCTTGCCCCCATGGGCTGCCAGGTAGGACCGGCACATAACAGTTCTTTTAACTTTTCATTGCTCTTTGTGTTTCTTGACTAAGTAAGTTACTTTTTTTTGTATTATGTCTTACTTTTGTCATTAATAAAACACGTCTGTAGTTGATGTAAGTAAAAAAAACATTTTTTATTATATATGTGAGGTGGCTTTCTCTACGGCCAATTGTGTGGGGGCTAGCTGGCTAGATAATGTGTACTCATTTATAGTGAAAATAGTGAGGTTTGACAATTCACAAAGAAGAGAACAAATGTCAAATAAACAAATAATGAAAAGTGAAAACAAAATCTATAACATTCTAAATGTTCAAACTAGGTTGCTTTTTATTCAATGTTTGACATTCTTGTTATCCTTTATTTGCTCGGATTCATCTATAAATACCCGTTTCCCATTCCTTGTAATCATAAATAAAAACCCTAATTCATCTCATTCGAGGGTAGAGAGAGAGAGAGAGAGAGAGAGAGAGAGAGAGAGAGAGATGGAATCAGTCCAACTTTTCCAAGCTTTTTGTTTTGCAATGACTGTCTTTCTTTTGTTTTTGATGTGTGGAATCTCATATTGTTGGTGGGTTTTGCCTAATTTGGCATATAGAAAGCTTAAAGAAAATGGATTTTCAGGGCCAAAACCTAGTTTTCCTTTTGGAAATTTAAACGAGATGAAGAAGAAGAAGAATAGAGTTGTATCTTCCTTGTCAACTTTAAGCATATCCCATGATATCCACTCAGTTGTATTCCCTTACTTTGCCAGGTGGCAGAAATTGCATGGTAAGCCAAAATTCTTCAAAAAATGTAAAATCTTGTGTGTTTCATATAAGCAGAGATAGTTGCATGTATATGCATGTGTGCGTGTGTATAGCCGGTTTAATTAGTCGTTTAAAGAGCGACTTCTACCCAAAGTGCTTGTAACTTCGATATTAGAGGAAGCACCTCTTTTTGGACGTTACCGTGAAAACAGGGCTACTTCCTACATAAGACTGTTTTTTCTAGTCGACGAACTTGAAAATTGGATTGCCGTGATGCTGGTTCTACTGAATTTTAGGCCATATACATGCATAATATAGCTGAATATATAAATGCATATATAGTTAATTATCTGCACTGTAGATTGTAGTGTTTAAAGGTGATTAAAAATTTATGGGAATTACAATATGTGATGTTTTAGAGTTTTTCAAAGAAATAAAAATAAATGCATTATTGTGGTTGCAGGGAAAGTATTTGTATATTGGCTGGGGACAGAAGCATTTATTAACATTGCAGACCCAGAATTTCTCAAGAAAATGTCTGCAGATATAAAAGGTAAAAATTGGGGAAAACCAAATGTTTTCAAGAATGATAGAGAAGCAATGTTTGGCAGTGGCCTTGTAATGGTGGAAGGCGATGATTGGGTACGCCACAGACATGTCATAACTCCCGCATTTTCTCCACCCAACTTGAAGGTGATCAATTCTAATTTATTTTAATTACTTGATGGAAAAAAACTGTTTTTATACATTATTTTTTATTCAGTGTCATTTTCATATATAATTAGTTCCATTTTTGTCTAGTAATATTTTAGATGAATTCTCATCATTAAACAATTTCATCAAAAACATTAATCGTTTAAATTTATGTCTTCAATATGCACTCATGTGCAAGCCAAATTCACTTTTTACATCAAAATTAAAGGTTTGTGCATAATTTTTATAAATAGAGGATGACAAGATTTAAATGTCGACCACTGTGTATCATATGACTCGATCGTTGGCCTTGACGCATTAGACCACTATATATCATGCATGTATTTTCAGTCTCAATTCTTGAATCTTTTGCTATTGTCTACCTATAGGACCCCTTCCAGCACGAAAGAACTCCTCACTCATTGGCAGGACTAATGGGAGCCTAGCTAGCTAGAGCTTAGATGCATATACTAGATGAATAATTTCATTTAAATACTTCAATTTTTTATTTTATTTTTGTGTGCTAGTGAGAGAGGTAGTAATCCTTGAATCCTTAACCTATGAAAATAACAATCTTTCACCAACTGGGAGAATTGGTTTTAAACACTTTCATTGTTATAAAGAGAGGGGGTTAAATTTTGTCTTACCTTTAATAATATAATATAAGATAGATTTATTTCAATTATAATTACTAATTAATAGTATATATTCTTTTGAAAACTTGGTTCATAGGCTATGGCTGGCTTGATGGTGGAATCGGCAACAAATATGTTAGACCGGTGGAGTGCTCTCATCAACTCCGGCAAGCCAGAAATTGATTTCGAGAAAGAAATCATCAACACTGCCGGAGAAATTATAGCGAAAACTGGTTTCGGAATAAGCTACGAAAGTGGACAGGAAGTGTTTGAAAAATTAAGAGAATTGCAAATAATTCTTTTCAAATCCAACAAATATGAAGGGGTGCCCTTTAGCAAGTTCATGAACCCAAAACAAACCCTAAAAGCAAGAAAACTCGGAAACGAGATTGACAGCCTCCTCGTATCAATAATCACTGATCGACTCGAGTCCAGCAAAGGGCATCCTCAAAACGACCTGCTCAGCCTATTGCTAGCCAAGAACGATGTCGTGGGCCGTCCTGGGACGACGTTGACGACACGGGAACATGTTGATGAGTGCAAAACATTTTTCTTTGGGGGGCACGAGACTACTGCATTGGCACTCACTTGGACATTGCTTTTATTGGCTATGAATCCTGAATGGCAAATTCAGCTTAGAGAGGAGATCAGAGAAGTTATTGGAGATGAAGAGATTGATGCCACAATGGTTGCTGGATTAAAGAAGGTAATTTCATTTTGATTACTACATTGTTAGTTTGAGATTCTTTGAATGTGAAAATTCTCGTATCCCGTCCCTACAAATCACGACAGTTCTCATTAATTATCCAGACTGAATATCTGAGTCAACACGTTAGACAACTGATCACCAGCACATGAATATTCCTCCGCCGCGGGAAGGATGTGGATGTGTTGTTGTCGGTGAAACAAAAACTTCCGTGTAATGGGATTCCGGAAGACAAATGCACCACCTGTATGGCGGCGGCGCTTTGGCTGTCTGGTGAAAATTGACCACCATCATGTTATGAAAAACCTGTGTATCGGACACAATGGACCTACCAAAAGTCACCGACCAAGTTGAAAGACCTGTGTATGAGTGTATCGGACACAATGGACTTACCATAAGTGATTATTCTATTAATTCGTGAATAGGATAATTTGGTACTAAGGCTGTGTTTTTGATTGCTAATGTTAAAAATGGTGGAAAAGGAAAAAGATTTTTCATGTAAGATGAAAAAAAAAAATCCACCAAACCCATAGGAAAATGTTTTTCATGATAGTGGCCAAATTCATGCTTAAAATGGTTATACTTTAGAATTCATTTTTCTTTTCCATCTCCAATCAAACAGTCAAAGTAAGAAAATATTTTCTTCTGATGTGACATTATTTTCTTCGAATGTGATATTTTCCATGAAAAATATATGATTGAAACACACCCTAAGAGTATATTTAGTCCACGAGCCTCTTACGTGGAGTTTTATTATGAGTAGAAACGACCCTTGAATTAAAAATTTCTAACTTTTTTAATTTATTATTTATATTAAAATAAGATGTTTTGAAAAAATTGATAAAATGTATGGTTGAAAAGTTATAAAAAATTGTGGGTCCATGAAATATGTGGTTAAAATTAATTGTTTGACTTTGATTTTAATTTTTTAACAAAATTTTAATTGAAAACAAACGAACCCAAAACTCTATGTATATAACATCATTTCATATAAATAAAAAGATTCTATACCATAATTAGACAATTCACAATTAGTAATCATAAAATTTAACCAGGTTTGTGAAAAAAATCTCCCTCTAGTACTATTGTATTGTATAGAGCCAACGAATTAGATTTTACATGTCCCTACTTCTCTCGATCAGAATGCTCCAACCAAATACCAGTTGTATCATATCGGTAAATAATGTGTAGGACCATTGTTTAGACCATACGACTATGTTTTTTTTTGCATGTGTGTATTGTCTTTATTCGTAGTTTTTCTAAAATATCAAGTTATCTTCATAACAATTCTCAAAATCTAATTTTCTTTGTTAAATGCAGATGGGATGGGTGATGAATGAAGTACTAAGATTGTATCCTCCAGCACCTAATGTTCAAAGGCAGGCAAGACATGACATTAAAGTGGACAATAATTATATAATCCCAAGCAACACAAACATATGGATTGACGTTGTATCCATGCATCATGACCAAGACTTTTGGGGTGAAAATGTGAATGAATTCAAACCAGAAAGGTTTAAGGATGATCCCTTGTATGGAGGCTGCAAACACAAGATGGGGTTTTTGCCATTTGGTTTTGGAGGAAGAATGTGCGTGGCTAGGAATTTAGCCACCATGGAGTATAAGATTGTGTTAACCCTAATACTCACTAGGTTTTCCTTCTCTCTTTCTCCGCTTTATTGTCATTCTCCCTCGATCTTGCTCTCACTGCGGCCTGCTCGAGGTTTGCCTCTCATTTTCGAACCTCTATAAATTTATAGGGTTTTGATTTTGATCTTATGTATTCTCAGTTTGATTGGAGGTCAAGTTGCGTGTCCCTTAGTTTTATGTTTTTAATTCATTTTACTTTTTTGAGTATGAGCAAATTAAACTCTTTATGTATTTTGTCCGTCATAGTAAAAGATATGGAATAATTTTCATAGAAATGTGGTATTGAAGAGGTACAAATTTTTGTTGTTAATTTCTGTGTTACATTTTTTACATACATACTTTTAATTAATAAAATGGGACTCTTCATTGCAACATTTTATTTACAATTTTCAACAGTATACAATTGTCCAATAGTTTGCTCAAGACATTTTAAATAAAAACATTATTTTATTTTTAACATTTTAAGTTATTAGATGAAGTTACTTAGATGAAGTGATCTAAAGAGTTGAAGTCTCGCCACCTCTCACTTGTCAACTGTCACCATTTATTTATAAAAATTGTGCAAATTTCATATCTTTTATAAAAAAAAAAAAAAAAAAATCGAAATGCATGTAACAAGCGTGTCAAATAAAATTTAAATAAATAAATTCTTGTCATCTCTAACCACTTGAATTTTAAAGTGCACTGAATTTTTCAGCTAAAATTTATCTTAATTAAAGCTGGACAAACTTTGCATATTAAGAAAATATACAAAATTAACTTAACTTTTATTTATATATAAAATAAAATTGTATCCCACGATCCAATATGGGGCCGCAGTAGAAACAATTTAATATGTATTAATTTGTTGAAAAAATTTGAAAAAGCATGACAAGGCAATCTGCAGGTTTAATTAATTATTTTTTTTTGCTAATCCAATTCTGTTTATATATTTGTTATTGGCAAAGAAATTACTTTTGGATATTAAAAAACTTGAGCACATTCATCACAAAATATAACCCCTCGAGGAGTAAAAATGTGACTTTTTAAAAGACTGTAAAAAGTCCACGTTTAGATATTTAAGGCTGGTCGGACGAGGCCATGCATGGCATCTATGGAGAGGTTCAGTAAGGTCCCATTTTTTCGACTGACTTAAAAAAGTGAGACTTGATATGGCTGTGTAGCGAGCGGACATTTTGAGTTGAGAGTTCTTAAATTAAGATGTAAAAAAAATTAAAACAATATAATAGTGATGTAATTTTTTTAATTTTTTTATACAAGCGTATCTCATTTGCTACTAGTCTGGTGGTCTAGCAACCGGCGAGAGTGCAATGGCACTGTGGGTCATTGTGGTCCGGTGGAATCGCTAACCTAGTGCAATGATTTTTGCAAAAAGCAATAGAAGATATTGTGGTAAAATTTAAGGATTGAGTTTTAAAATTTGGGAGAAATTAATATAGGGTAATTTGTTGAGTGATTTGGGAGAGATTTAGGTATTGGAATATCGTAACCTAACTGCTAATTTATTTAGTGTAAAAAAGAAAAAGTTTTCGATTTCGATTGGGTTGATTGGAATTGAGAAATTGACTAATCATTTGTAATATGTGGAAATTACATCCACTACTTATCAATCTAAAAATAATTCCAACTTTATCAACTTAACAAATTTATTTTAAAAATCACTGCCATAATTAATATTAAAATCAAATCTGGACCTCGACCTGTTAATCCCATGAATTATGATGCATTTTGACCTAGATTTGTTGCTTGAGTCCTTGATTGTTTTTCGATTGTTTTTCCAGTAAGTCCTTCATCTTTATAATATCTCTACTTTAGTCTATGTACTTCCTTTTTCATTTCAATTTCGTCCTCTTTTATTTGGAACTCAAGTCCTTTAACTTTTGAATTTCTGTAAGTTGATCTTCGTATTTATACTTTTATGTCAATTTAATCATTTCTAGTATCACTATTTCATACATATGTTACAAATGATATTGTTTATCAATGTTTGATACAAATGTTACAAATACTACAAATGATATTTTGTATAATTGAATATGTTATTGATTATATAATATTATTTTAAACAGCACATGTTACATGAATTGATATTTTATATCATTGATGTTACATATGTTACAAATTATAAAATCATGAGTTTTATTTGTTAAATTTGACATTGTGTTACATATCTATATCATACTGATGTTACACAGTATCAATAGGTTTTTAGAGTCCAATGTGTATATTAATACGAACGTGTTGAAGTTTAGAGTTGGTTTTGCAGTTGTAACAGTTTTGTTTAATATCGTGATCTGATACAAATATTACAAATGATATTGTATATCACTATCTGATATAGATGTTACAAATGATATTTTATATTATTGAATATGTTACAGATTATATTATACTATTTTACACAGCATATGTTACACGAATTGATATTATGTATCACTGATGTTTTACATCTCAATTTGTAACACAGATTGTTACAAATGTTATAATTGAAAAGAACATAAGTTTTGTTTATGTTTGTTACAGATATTACTGATACAAATGATCTATATTTAACAGTTATAACAATAAAAGATTTTGTGTGTGTGTGTTTGTATATATATATATTCCAATCAATTTTGATTTTTAAAAATTCTGTTACTATAATTAACAATAAAAAATTCTATAATATATAAATTTTCATCAAATCTGGTAATTAATTATTTAATTACTATATGTAATAATAATATAATAAATTAAAATAATAGTTTTAAAAAAACAATATTTTTAGAATAAATGAAGTAAAAATAGCTTTTTGGAATTATTCTAGAAAAGTGACGTATCTATAAAAAAATCCCTTGTAATTTTATGTTATTAATTTTATTCAGCCAATAGTTTCAATTGCTTTCCATTAAATTGATATTGGGCCAAAATTATCTGCTATTAAATAACATGCTATTAAATTAAAATAATTCTCTAGAAAGTTGGGGGGTCCGGGTCCCCATCAGGACCCCAGACCCCCACATTTGCCCCGGCTATGTTGTGCTATGTCGCACTAAACCCAAACTTTATAGTTAAGTTTATTTTTACATCTCTTGGCATGGTAAATAAATTAAGGGTAAAATAACATATTTGGTTTCCAACTTTTTAAAAACGTAAGAGATATACTTCTAACTTTCAAAAATATCACCGACGTTTGAAGAAATAGGTATGGTAGGTCCCTGATAACAGAATTTGTCCGTTTTAACTGTTAAAGTCAAATAAAAAGATAAAAGTATCCTCCCCTTTAAATAAACAAAAAGGCAAAAGAAAAAAGAAAATGATGAATAACAAATAACCATCTTCTTCATTATTCCCCAACCACCAAAATCCCTCTCCTTCTTCATTCTTTATATCAAATTCTACTTCATTACTTTGCAAAAATTTCGTACAAAATTTTCATCAATCAACTTATTTCACAAAAACAAGAGAAACATACTTCAAATCAGAACAAAAAATGAAAAAAGAAACTTCCATAAAAAAAAAAAAAAACCCACATTTTAGGAGATAATGAAATTAGGTGAACTAAATGGGAACGAGAGGCAAATAATTTGGGCTTGGTTTCTTTGTGAAAATAGAAAGTGAACTGATGATTGAATGATGGAGAATGCTTGAGAAATGGCTACTTTTTTTTTTTTTTTTTTTTTTTTTTTGGTGAAATTAGGTTGCTTTTGGTAGTTGAGAAAGATGGAAAAAGAGTGCTTATTTGTTATTCTTAATTTTTGGGGGGTATAATTGGTTATATTTTTATTCTTCGTTTTCTTTATTCTTTTGCCTTTTTGTATTCTGGGGAGGGGAGGGGAGGGGAGGGGTGGTCTTTTTATTTGACCTTAATAGTTTAAATAGACGGATTTTGTTATGAGGACCTGCCGTGCTTATTACATCAAACATTTGGGATGTCCAGTGTTATTTTTAAATGTTATGATATATTCTTTATATTTTTAAAAGATTGAAGATCAAATATGCTATTTTTTCTAAATTAAGATACAAAATTTAATGGGAAAATAGAGGATTGAGGACATCTTTGTCTCCGAATGGGTTAACCTTCTGAAAGAATGGGTGAATCTTTCATAGGAATTTCAAGAGCTGCTAAGGGGAATTCGGTTGGATCGAACGAAAAGTAGAAGTAAGAATTTCACATTGGGATTTATATTGATATGATTTATTAAAGTTATATTCAATCTTTTTTATTATTCATAGGAATTTCAAAAGATTTGATATTAAGACTGTCTCTAATTTTTCATCGTATTTTATCATTAACTTTTATTTAGTTTTCACATCTTGTCTCCGATAAATTTTTTTTTGTCTAAATATTAGGCTAATGTATATTGAAATGAGGGAAAAATATTTTTTCAAACTTACGTATTTGTTATTTATTTTAATTATGTAAAAATATTAGAGGAAAAAAAATTTCGCCCTCCCAATTAACTTTTTGGACAAAAATCATCATCAAAAACAAATATAAAACATGTAAATTAATAGGATAAAAATTTGCTATATTGATATGATTTGGATTTTAAATTAGAATGAAATATTGTTGTGGTAATATAATACTTATTAAATGTAAAATACTAAATGGAAATAACTAGCTGACTAATTAGAACAAATAAAAATTGATAAATGAAAAATTCACATAAATTAATTTAGTAAGTAGTGGAGTGATTTAAATTATTGAAGATTTAAGGTTTTACAAATTTTCATTAAATCGATCTATTATATTTTCATCTTAATAATTCAAACTATAATATTTTAATAATTACTTTTTTATTTCACCAAATGCTTTAATATTTATTTATAAAAGCATATTGTCATAATAATCTCTAATAACAATTAAGATGGAGAAAGCATATTTAAATTTAAATTTTGCATATTTATAGGGGATTTTGGCGCAAATGGTCCTTAAAGTTTATTTTTTGATACAAAAATCTCTAACATATATATTTTAGTGCATAATTAACCATTGTTTGATGGAAAAAAAAAACTAATATACCCTTAATTTTAATAAGAAAAAAATGTAGTTGGGTTGCTAACATTTCCAATACTTTTATTTTTTATAAAAATTAAAGAAAACTAACGAATTTTTTTCATTAACACTTTATTAACCAAATTGATAATATACTAAATTGTTTTGTATATTTTACGAAATATAATAAAATAACTAAAATTTAAACTCATAATTATTAATTAACAAGTCAAATAAAATTATTCTTTTTATTATTAAATAATTACATTATTTAGAATTTAAACTTTTATTTTATCGTTATAACATAAAAAACAATAATTTGTCACAAATTTGATGCTCAAATATTTTTTTTTAATTGATCTATATGTTTATTAACTACATCAAATTATATTCTTCATATTTTTATTTATCGTTTTATTATCGTTCAACAATAAAAAAGCATAATGTATAAATTAATTTTTATTAGTATTTTTATGTTAAATAAAATATAATAAGATTGGTTCAATATCATAAAATTATATACGTCATTTTGTTATTTATTTAACTTACAAGGGTGTCCTCAACTCAGATTTTAATAGATTTTTTAATATTTATAAATTTTTATAGATTTCATGGAATTTAATAGAATTTGATAGATTTCACAAGATTTCAATAGATTTCAATATTATATATTTTAATAGATTCTCATGGATTTCATTGGATTTGTATTATTTTTATTAAAAAATATATTTGTAACTCATCAATTGTTAAAAGCAACTTGTTAAGCGTATCTTTAGAAAAAACTTCAAAATTTAACCATAACATTTCAAGTCTTTTTTCTTCTTCTTTTGAAACCAAATTATATTTTGACGAGAAATCCGCTCTAAAATTAATGTTTGACAAATCAATTCTCCATAAAAATTCACAATTTTTTAATAAAAAAACTAGACTAGTAGCCCAAAAAAATAGACAACTAATTCATTATATATTGATAAATATAATTTAAATTTTAAATATTAAAAATGAGTAACAAGACGTTTTTACTTTTAACAGAATTATAATTATAGAAGTTAATGGAGTTCAAACGTACAATGTATTTGTAAATTTTTTATTTTTATTATTATTATTATTTTTACGTTAACCACTCATTGTACACAAATAGAATATGATTTATTAAGAAAATGCTAAGAAATGGTATAATGTGATTACTCAAAAAAGAAAAATTCTAATATTGTGATTAGAAAATAAAATTCAATTGTATATTAAAAGAAACTCCATAATATTGTTATTAGAAAATAAAATTGATAACATTATCGTATATTAAAAGAAACTCCTAACTTTGTCAATTTAAATAAAAAATTCATAAAGTTCAAAATATAGACATTGTTTGGGAAAAAAAAAATGGAGTAAGGACGTGAAGATTACAAATTGGTACAAAAGAGTTTCCACTAAAATATTATACAAAAGGTGAGAGGTGAGAGGTGAGAGGTGAGAGGTGAGGAAGAGTGAGAAAAAAAGAGAAATCAATTGATGCAAAAGGGTTTCAAAGAAAATATGGGATGATAATGGAGGAGGTTAGCCCATATTTGCGAAAAAATTTGGGGTGCCCAGACCCGCCCCACGACCTACCAATTCATGAGTATCTTCAACTCATATTTTAATAGATTTTTTAATATTTATAAATTCTTATAAATTGCATGGAATTTAATAGAATTTCACCGATTTCAATATATTTCTATATTACATATTTTAATAGTTTTCATGGATTTCATTGGATATGTGGTATTTTTATTAAAAATTATATTTTTATCTCATCAATTGTTGAAAGCAACTTGTCAAACGTAACTTTTAAAAAAACTTTAAAGTTTAACCATCACATTTCAAATCTATTTTTTTTTTATTCTTTTCAAACCAAATTATGTTTTGACGAGAAGGTCGCTTTAAAATTAATGTTGACAAGTCAACACTCCAAAAAAGCTCACAATTTTCTTTCTTTAAAAACTAGACTAACAGTTGAACAAAATTGACAAGTAATTCATTATATATTCAAACATATAATTTACATTTAAAATATTTAAAATGAGTAACAAGACATTTTTACTTTTAACAAAATTCTAAATTATAGAAGTTAATGGAGTTCGAACGTACAAAGTATTTGTGATTTTTTTTTATTTCTTTTTTTACGTTAACTAGCACAAACGGAATATGATTTTTTAAGAAAATTCTAAGAAATGGTATAATGTATGACTATATTTTTTAATATTTATAAATTCTTATAAATTGCATAGAATTTAATAGAATTTGACAAATTTCGATAGATTTCTATATTATAGATTTTAATAGATTTTCATGGATTTCTTTGGATATGTGGTATTTTTATTAAAAATTATATTTTTATCTCATCAATTGTTAAAAGCAACTTGTCAACTCATGTAACTTTTGAAAAAATTTAAAATTTAACAATACCATTTCAAGTATTTTTTTTTTCTTTTCAAGCCAAATTATGTTTTGACGAGAAGGTCGCTCAAAAATTAATGTTGACAAATCAACTTTCCAAAAAAGCTCACAATTTTCTTTCTTTAAAAGCTAGACTAATAGTCGAAAAAAATTGACAACTAATTCATTATATATTCAAACATATAATTTACATTTTAAATATTAAAAATAAGTAACAAGACATTTTTACTTTTAATAAAATTCTAAATTATAGAAGTTAATGGAGTTCGAAGTTCTAACGTTCAATGTATTTGTGATTTTTTTTTTTTTTTACGTTAACCACTCATTGTGCACAAACAGAATATGATTTTTTAGGAAAATGCTAAAAAAATGGTATAATGTCTGACTAGATTATTCAAAAAGAAAAAATCTAATTTTGTGTTTAGAAAATAAAATCCACAATATTATCGTATATTAAAAAAAACTATTAACTTTGTCATTTTGATTTTTTTTTCCACTATTGTGCACAAACAGATTGATTTTTAAGAAAATGCTAAAAATAAAGAATATTCATAACATTATTTTGTGTTTAGATAAAATTAATATTAGAAATTCTATAACTTTGTCATTTTAAATAAAAAAATTCCATAAATCGTTATTAAATATTTGACATATGGACATTTGGAGAAAAAAAAATAATAAAGCGTGAAGAATTACAAATGGGTACAAAAGATTTCAATAAAATCTTATATGAAAGGTGAGAGGTTTGAGAGAAAGAGAAAAAAAAGAGAAATTAATTGATACAAAAGGGTTTAAGCAAAATCTAAGAACAGGCCGGCCTTGCCCTGCAAAAAACTTGGGGCGCCTAGCCCTGCCTCGCAATGCACCAATTTGTAGGGGCTGGCCCCACTACCCCGATTAATAATTTTAAAAATGTGAAAACAAACAATAAAAAAAAATTGTTATATATTTGTTGCAAATAAAACAAGAATAATTAAAGATTGAAGTTGTGGTGTAGTGGTTAAGATTTAGAATTTAACAACTTCAACTCAAGTTCGAATCTTATTCACCTCGTTCTTAGCAAACATTGTTATTTGTAACTCTAATTTATGATTTTTCAAAAAAAAAAAAAAAATTTGAGAGAGCGGACGGGGTTGCATCTATTACCAGAATAATTGGGGTAGGTCTAGGGCAACGGATCAAATTGTCATCTCTGACAAAATCATACATGAAAGGTGGTAGGTTTTGAGAGAGACAAGCCAATTGAAAATTTGAGGTTTGGATTTAGAATTATTAAAATTTTTAGTAGTTATAATTATAGTTCGAGATCTATTGAAATATGTTAAAATCCATCAATTAATAAAATATTTAGAATTTCACTAGTTATTGTCTTATTGGAGACCTATATTTTTACAGAATCTATTTAAATTCGAGTTGATTACACTTAAATTTATATGCATTTTTTTAAAATCCATTTAAATCTAAGTTGAGGATATCTTATTAATTACATATATTTAAAGTACAATAATTTTATTTTTTTCTCTTATAAAAATTTTAATTTATACAACTATAATGATATATTTAGTATGAAAAATTAAATATTCTTTAATAAATGTACCATACCTATTTGTACATTTTGTAAAAGTTAGGAATCCAAATACAATTTTCTCTATTAAAACTAAAGACATATTTGTCCTTTTCATCAAATAAATAGCACCAAAACATATAGATTAGCAATTTATGTACAAAAAATAAAAATTAGGGATCCTTTTCGCACTAAGGATAAATATTATGGACCATTTGCTCAAATTCCCTATTTATAGTCATGTTCTTTTGGATTCAAATTCAAATTTTGGTTTTTTTTTTTTTTCTTTTTCCTATTATAATTTATTGGGATTTTAACACGTTAATTTTTTATAACGGTCACTGAAGTTACCTTTAAATCACAAAATGGTTATTAAAGTTCAAAAGTTTTAGTGATGGTCACTGAAGTTAGAAATCATTTCACTAATAGTCACTTAATTAAATTTCTAATTTAAAATGGTGACGTGGCATGATGATGTGGCATTTATTTATTACATGGTAGTATATGTACTTTATATATATTCACTTTAGTTTATATATTTCAATTAAGTTCTTCAAAAATTGCATCTTAGGTCCTTAATTGTTTACATCTTTACACTTTGGTACTCAAATTTAAAATTATTTTTCAGTTAAGTCCTCCAAAAATTTCATCTTAGGTCCTTCAATTTTTTACATCTTTACACTTTGATCTCAAAATTTTTAATTATCTTTCAGTTAAGTCCTCTAAAAATTACATCTTAGGTCCTTCAACTTTATACATCTTCAAATTTTGGTCCCCCTAAATTCTTGATTTTAGTGGCCAAAATAAGTACAATTTTAGTAGTCAAAATAAGTGTACTTTCAATTAAATCATTGACTTTATACTTAAATTTTTACCCAAACAAACAAAATAATATAATTAAATAATAAACTATTTAGTTGTCAAAATAAGTTAGATTTCGCACTTATCACTTAGGGTTAATTTCACAAACGGTCACTAAAGTTTGAGCAAAATTCCAAAACGGCCACTAAAGTTCAGAATTTACTCTAATGGTCACTAATGTTTTGGGCACTTTACTATATTGGTCACCATCTTAACGCCATTAACCCCGGTAGCTGACGTGGCACTGTTTAATACTAATGTGGCATTTACACCGTCAATTGATTCACCACGTGGATAAGTTGCTCAAACAAGCTAGATTTGAGCAATACCAAACACGCCTTACTGTGTATTTCTTACCTCAATTTGCACAAACTCCAAAGTCCAAACATGCTTGAATCCAATTCAACCATTGGCCATTGTATATTTTCCCAAAATCACTTCTATTTGTTAACCGTTGATAAAACCCTCTCCCGAAATCCATCTTTCTTTCATTGAAATACTTTAATTTCATGTAAATGATTTCATAGAAGTGATGTTGAAGGTAAGAAAGTAGAAGAACCCTAACACCTGAATCCAAAAAAATGTCTGA
This sequence comes from Forsythia suspensa, assembly GCA_023638005.1. Classification (NCBI taxonomy): domain Eukaryota; kingdom Viridiplantae; phylum Streptophyta; class Magnoliopsida; order Lamiales; family Oleaceae; genus Forsythia; species Forsythia suspensa. The sequence goes on from CM042666.1 coordinate 52,229,136, forward strand.
ATATGAAGGTAAGCTCTATTTTTTTGGCGCAATAAATTTTTCTTGTCTGGGACCACTTTATTTGTATATATATTGTGATGCATAATGATGTTGTATCCAATAATTCTACTTCAATCAATTGTTATAGTTCTTTATTTTTTGCTTTAACTGGGACCACCAAATAAGTGACTTTTTTTATGAGAGTCTTACATTTATCGCTTTAATCGTCAGTGGACCAATTTTTTTACTTTTATTTTGGTTGTGGGTTGATACTATTATATTGTGGACCAATTTTTTGTTGTTTATTTGTTTTTTGTTTGGATGGTTGTTAAGCTCTTATTATATTGCAGAACATGGTCAGAACAGTGACACCACAGACGATGAAACGTATTTCAATGATTCAGACTATAGTTTGGTTGAAGACGACGATCTTATGTTCAAACAAAATGTGACAAGTAACATCGAACTGGACGTGAGGAAAGAGAGCATTGTGCTAAGTGAAATCAATTATTCAAATAGTTTGGAAAATCCACCATCGGATGAGCTACGAAGCGTGCATTCGAATAGTGAAGAAGAAGTCCAGTATCCAGAATTTAATGCTAAGAAAGAGATGATGGATTCTGAGCTTGAAGTGGAAAAGAAGTTTCGTTCAAAGGAGGAATTCAAGTCAGCAGCTAAAAATTTTTAGCATAAATAATAGGTTTGAAGTGAGGTTTCTTGTCAATGATACAAATAGAGTCAAAGCAATATGCAAAGAAAATAAATGTCTGTGGAGGGTCTGGGCATTAGTGATGGCGGAAGAATCGACGTGGCAGATTAAATCATATGAGTGGAACTACACTTGTAGTCGTTCTTGGAAAAATAGAAGTGTGTCTTCCACCTGGCTAAAAAGATATATAGAGAATTTTAAAATTGCACCTAAGTGGGATGTTAATTTATTTAAGGCTTCATTTTTGAAGGATTACGGTGTTGAAATCAGTAACACTATAGCTTGGAGAGCGAGGAGACATGCTCAAAGTAGTGCTTCGAGGATCGTTAGTTGAGGAATTTAGGTTACTCGGGTCTTATGCAGCAGAGGTTAGGAGAAACAAACCCGGGGAGTACTATTATACTATCCCTAGATGAAAATGTGTTTAAGGGTATTTACGTTTGCTTTGATGCTTGTAAAAGAGGGTTATTGGCGGTGTGTCGACCGGTCATTTGTATGAACATATGTTTTTTTAGGGATAGTTTTGGTGGTCAGTTGCTATCAATTGTAGGCATCGATGGTAATGATTGCATATTCCCTATCGCATATGCAATTGTTGAAAGTAAAAATAATGCAGCTTGGTCTTGGTTTCTGAAACTTGTAGGTGAGGATTTGATGATTGAAAATTCTTTTGAATTGACATTTATGTCCGATAGACAAAAAGGATTAGAGAACATTATTAATAATTTATTTCCTTTGGCTGAACATCGGTTTTGTGTACGTCACATGTATGCCAATTTCTTCAGGACAGAGTTTAAATTCCTGAAACTAAGGGATTATCTGTGGTGAGCAGGTCTACCTATTTGGTTGAATACAAATATTGGATGAAAAAAATTGAGAAGGAAAATAAAGAAGCGTGGATATGGTTAATGAAAAAACCAGCTGAGTAGTGGTCAAAATCTCACTTTCAAACAATCTCTAAGTGCGACATTATATTAAACAATCTATGTGAGAGTTTCAACAATTTTATTAGGGAGGCGAGGGGGAAGGATATTTTGGCTCTTCTGCAATCTCTTCAAAATAAACTTATGGAGTGGATGTACAAGAGAAGATTGGGCATGGAAAGGTTTGATGGTGAAATATGTCCTAAAATTCTAAAAAAGTTCGAACGCAATAGAGAGGAATCGTACTCTTTGAGGGCATTGTATAAATGAGAGATGCAGTGTCAGGTTTCTGGTCCGTATTTCAATAGTCAGTTTGTGGTTGATCTACGAACTAGGTCATGTGCATGCAGAAAATGGGATTTAATCGGGTTGCCTTGTCCACATGCGCTTTCTAGCATTTGGGATTGGGATAAGGATCCATTGGATTTCGTACACGAATGCTTCAAAGTTTCGACATACGCGAGAGCTTACCAATATTCTATCTACCCAATCAATGGAGCCAAAATGTGGCCTCCTACTGGAGTTCAACCAGTTCAACCTCTAGGTTGGATAACCAAAAAAAGGGAAGAAAGAGTGAAGTACGCCAAAAAGGTATCGATGAAGGTTCATTGGCCCGAGACAAAAAGAAAAAGATGGATAAAAAAGGCAACATTCAACAAAAACAAAAATGTAGCCTATGTGGACAAAAAGGACACAATAAAAGATATCACTCCAAGTTGCCATCACGAAATCAATGTTTTGTGAATGAGGTACTGAATTATTCCAAATTGCACTTGTGTTGAATTACAAAATATAGCCTAACATGTTTTTTGTTGAATAGGGGCCTACGGGTGAGGAACCTGTATTTTCGGATGGAACAATTCCGACATCTCAAGCGTCAATTGCAGGAGTTGTAAACCAGGTAGGTTAAGGAAGGTGAAATTTTTATTTTTTTGTTTCACTCTTTTTTTTTCCTTCTAAAGAACTACATTGTTAATAGGTATCAAGTAACATTGGTGAACCCTCTAGTGTGGAGATTGGTCGGCCTTGTGGAGCACCATTATTTTACTCACAACCTACAACTGCGTCGGGTGGTTTAAATGTCCAAGAACCAGAGTTTTACTCACAACATGGGTCATCAACTGCACCAAACTTGCCAAGGTCGAAAGCTAAACCAATGAGAAAAGCTTATACCCCTCAACGCCGGTTCATAGCGAGGAACAATTCAATTTCAACTACACCATATATAGTACATGGACGAATCTGATGGATAGCAGGCCAAGATGATACGTTTGATCCATAAAACATTGGTTTGTACTCGTTTGTATATTTTGTCATGAACTACACTTGTATGAGAGAAGTCCTTTTGTGGGCATTGCTGAATTTCTTAAACTAGGATCGTTTTGTACTACATTTTGTTGGGCGCGATTTAGTGCTGAGTAAGAAAAATCAAGAAGTGCTTGAACCTTTTGTACTAAATTTTGGGGGGCTTAAGAAGTACATTTTGTGGGGCTTTATTTTGTATATAACCTGCTATGACAAATTATTGTTGAATTGGATGATGATGTTAGATTATTGCTTTGAATTAATGGTGTTAAAGCTGATGATGTTGCTTAGTTAAGGTTTCTGGTATTGTGTAGTATAGTAAAGATGCTCATTCAATTCAGTTAAGGCTGCTAGTATTAATAATTTAAGCTGACCATCAATTTGAGCTGTAAAATGTGGTTTGTTTACTTAAGGCTGCTGTAAAATGTGGACAATTTGAGCTGATCGTCAATTTCAGAAGTTCTTGTTTTGTAGGAGGTATCTATTGTTATTAGATTGCTTTTGGTCAACAAACCTTTACAATCCAGAAAAATACTATATCTATTCATACTCTTACTGTGTTTGATTCATTGCCATGGAAAAGAAAAGATTTTCCATGTAAGGTGGAAAAAAATTCCACCAAATAGGTAAGAAAATATTTTCCAAGAAAGTAGGAAATATATGCTTTAAATGCTTGTACCTAAAAATCTTTTCTTTTCCATATGTAATCAAACAACAAAGGTAGAAAATAAAATTTTGAATTTGACAACATTTTCCATTAACATTTTCCATAGAAAATGTGCAATCAAACACACCACTTTTCTTCTTTCTGGTCGATGTCTTTGGATATATACGTCGTCTAAAATCTTCAAATTGTAGAAAATTTGTGTTCCATTAACCAATGCACTGGGCGAACGTCCGGTACACTTCTGGGCGTTCGCCCAGTACAGAGATTTTGCCTTAGTTGCAGGCAAATGAGGGTGGGCGAACGCCTAGCCATAAATAGGGCGTTCGCCCAGAAGGATAAATGAGCCTAGCGAACGCCCACCCAACTTTAAGGTCAAGCGTTCGCTCGCCTCGATTCTCGGCAACCGAGGCGAAAACATGTCTACTAGGCGAAACCCGGTTTGTATTGGCGTCACTTTACAAAACGCCAGCCAGCTTGTTTGAGCAACTTATTCACGTGGCGAATCAATTGACGGTATAAATGCCACATTAGCATTAAACAGTGCCACGTCAACTACTGGGGTTAATGGTTTTAAGATGATGACCAATATAGTAAGCGCCAAAAACATTAGTGACATTAGAGTAAATTCTGAACTTTTGTGACCGTTTTAGAATTTCGCTCAAACTTTAGTGACCGTTTGTGAAATTAACCCACTTTACACTTGAATTATCACCTAAACGAACAAAATAATATAATTAAATAATAAACTATTTAGTTCTCAAAATAAGTGTAAAATTCGAACTTATCACATAGAGTTGACCACTAAAAGTAGACATTTTAGTGACCAGATCCTATAATATTATTTTGTTCGTTTAGATAAAAATTCGAGTGTAAAGTCAAAGATTTAATTGAAAGTGCACTTGTTTTGACCACTAAAATTAAGGATTTGGGGGACCAAAGTTTGAAGATGTATAAAGTTGAAAGACCTAAGATGTAATTTTTAGAGGACTTAATCGAAAGATAATTGAAAATTTGGAGACCAAAGTGTAAAGATGCAAAAAGTTGGTGGACTTAAGATTCAATTTTTGAAGGATTTAACTGAAAGATAATTAAAAATTTAGAGACCAAAGTGTAAAGATGTAAAAGATTAAGGACTTAAGATGTAATTTTTAAAGGACTTAATTAAAATATAAAGACTAAAGTGAATATTATATAAAGTACATAAACTACTATGCAATAAATCAATACTACGTCACCATACCACATCACTATTTTAAATTAAAAATTTAATAGAGTGATTATTAGTAAAAGAATTTCTAACTTCAGTGACTACTACTGAAACTTTTAAACTTCAATAATCATTTTGTAATTTGAAAATAACTTTAGTGACCGTTTGTGAAATTAACCCAACAAAACATGATACATGTATAACTATTTAATTCATATTCAAATTTAGGTTAATCTCAAACATTAATTATTAGTATATTCTATTGCCAATTATGTTTAATTTCAAGCTTCTTAATTAAAGTATAATATCAATTACAATTTAAAGAATATTTATTTTAAGAAAATAGTTGATGATAGAAATAATTACAGTTGCTATATGTTATATATGTTATAATGACAGTTGTTATATATTGTTTGTCAATAGTGGCACGTCCTGACTAGCCCGTCCCGATGGTCTCATAACTCACCTCAACTATCGTTAGATTAGTCAGACAGGCGATCCAAATACTGACAATCACCAACGGCAATTGGAAAAATGTAACATCTCTCATTAACTCTTAATAATAAGGAAGATGAAGGGACACATGCTATTGAGGCCATTAAAAATCATAACTGCAGCGACACCCATATAAATAGGGACCAACCCCCAAGTAAAACTCTCATATACTCGTATTGAAAATGAATCAGTCACCTTAAACATACAAGTTGAGAAAATTATGTTTTACTTTTATGTAACAATAATTCAAATTGTTGAAATAATTAAAAAATATTTGCACACATAAGAACTTTAATTTTTAAGTTGTTAATCTAATTAAAATATAGTAATTTATTACTTAGTCATTACTTGACGTTCTATTCTGCTTATAAGTAGACTTTATTAATCTGTAACAACTTATAAGGGTAATTTAATCAAATCACATCGTTCTAAAACTCTATTACTTAATAATTATAAGTGAAAACAAATAAAAATAGTATTACTTCAAAGCAGAATTTATCTTCAAAATCTAATATGTTTGGCCCCGACACAGATTAAAATTAAAGATTTTAATTAAGAATCCAAATCCTGAGGTTTAAACCATTTCTCTTGAATTGATTGTTCATATTTTGAGTTAATTATCAATTTATGACTTAAACTTATTTTGTTTCCATGCGCCATCCCAGCATTTTAAATTAATTATTTATTAAAGGAAATATTATTTGTGCGAATCAAATCCTTAATCCACGCTAAGGTATTAAAAAATGAATATTACACATGCAGCATAACTATTATTTTATATAGTTATTTCTATAATTAATTATAATTTTCGCACCATATATACCTATAAAACGCATACAATCAACTGTTACCTTCGAAACTCATATATTAATTTTTATCTTTACAATGGAGATGCTGTGTGTATTACTCTTCACCATTGCATGCATCCTCAGCACCAACTCATGTAAGATATACATGTCTCCTTTCATTTTGTATCGTGTTTGATATATTGAACTGAAAGATACTAAATATAATTCGAGAACGAAAAAAAAAAGTTAAAACCATGTCGATTGTTGTGTACAGTGTTATTTAATAAGGTGCACTAAATATTTATATTTTGTTCTAACTTGTTATATTTGTTTTGATGAAGGTGCACGTGCAATTGGTGTGAACTATGGGTTTCTAGGGGACAATCTCCCGACACCGGCTAACGTTGTTGCTCTACTGAAATCAGGAAACATTCACAAAATCCGGATTTTCAACCCGAACCCGGATGTTTTGACAGCATTAGGGGGTTCGGGTATAGAAGTCATACTCGGGGTTCGGAACGAAAACCTTGAAGAACTTGCCTCCGATGCAACGGCAGCCGCCCGATGGGTCAACATCAACGTTACACCATATAAATCATCAGTAAAGTTCACATACATATCAGCAGGCAATGAAGTGATTCCAGGACCACTAGCAGGAAATGTACTAGGTGCAATGCAAAACCTAGACGCTGCCCTAAATGCGGCGAACAGTCCCATACCAGTTAGTACTGTAGTTCCAATGCAAGTACTGGGCACATCATTTCCTCCATCAAACGGTAAATTTTCAGATGAAACTGCAGCTACAATGCAAGGAATTGCAGGGTTTTTAACAGCAAAAAAAGCCCCTCTTTTACTCAATGCATATCCTTTCTTTGCACGTACCGGAGATCCCACTAACGTACCGTTGGACTATGCACTTTTCGTCGGAAATTCTGCCGGAATAAATGACTGTTCACTCCATTACACGAACCTTTTAGATGCAATGGTCGACTCGGTCTATTCTGCATTGGAGAAGGTTGGTGGGTCCACTGTAGATATTGTCGTGTCGGAAACCGGTTGGCCGAGCGCCGGAAATACCGACGCCACAGTGGATAATGCAAAAACTTATGCAAACAATTTGGTATCTCATGTTGCATCTGGACAAGGAACGCCTAAGAGACCTGGAAAAGCATTGGAGACTTACATTTTTGCTATGTTCAATGAAAATCTTAAGCCTGCTGGTGTTGAGAGGAATTTCGGTTTATATTATCCCGATATGACTGAAGTTTACCACGTCAATTTTCCGGCATCGTAAGCGGCTTAGCATAGACGAGGAAGAAGAAAAGACTCGAAATGGAGTCCCATAGAGTAGTCAATAATATTGTGAATGTATTCAAGGAATTTGATGTAGATCTGTTTAATTAATGAATTTTGATATACATTAATCATATTAATCTTACTGTTCAAATTAAGTCAACACATTAATGAATTATGACTATTCCAAACTTTGTCAAAATCGGGTCAACAATTTTCAATAAATCCGTTTGGGTTGGACTGATTTTGACCGATTTGCAACTAATCCGAGTTATATGGGTTTTGACCATTTCGTTTACAACTTTAAAGTTTCATTGCCTCACCTCATAGTATCCAGTCTCGTGGAGATAGAGATGTACATTGGGTCGGACAAGCTTGGTACAGCTAAACCCAAATCACTACTTTAACTATCTCTTATAGGAAAATCACCGGGTTGTGTTGGGCCGAGGTTCTACTGCCTTGATAGGCTAACACCTAACTGGGGCTTTTGAGGTTTTTTATTTTTATTTTTGAAAACGAGTTTTTTTTTTTATTTATGATAATTTTACCATGTACTTGATTTTATAATAAAATTTTATAATTATTTTTCAATTTTTAATTTTTAAATTCTAAATATAATAAATGTAATACATTTTTTTTTTTGGTAAGAAATGTAACAAATTTAACAAATGTTACAAAAGTAAAAATAATATTTTTAGAATAAAAAAAGTGAAACAATACTTTATATATTTTTTTAATTTTTTAGTACATGGAGAAACTATTCCAAATCTGACTAAACATGATATAAGGAATTTTGAAGATAAAATCATTAATTATATGAGCAAAATAAGAAGCACACTGGACTAGGACCTATCAATTCTAGTTTGATCCAGCCGGTTCTATTATACTATAAAAATTAATTGTAAAGTGTAAATTATTATTGTATAAATTTTCGTATTTTATGTTTCCTTTCTGTTCAGACAATAAAATTGTTAATTGTTTTGAATGAATTCATGTTAATTCATTCAAATTCTTATAAACTATGGTCTAATAGAGAGATTAGGAGTGGGCATTTTAACCGAAATCAAACTGAAACTGGAGGTTTCGGTCCGGTTTCAAAAAATTAAAGTGAGGAACCAGAACCGAAAATTGAGAACCGATCGAGTTCGAGTCAGTTCTTGGTTCTTGAATTAGAACCTGTGAGTATCCGATTGGAATCGAATATATCATTTTTTATAATTTTTTTATTTTTTACAATTTGTCAACATAACCCAATGATCCACAATCCAACACCACGATACCAAATACAAGAGTCCAACTGTCCAAGATCCAAACAAAAATTACAAAACCCATTACTCTTAAACTCAAACTCAATTGACTCAATTCTAAATACCCAAATCTCAAATTCTAATCGTTATTTGCTTAGATTCTCAATACAAACATTATCGTCTCTCTTGCACTTTCGTTCATCTCTCTCGCGCTCAACACACAGTGAAACAGTGAAGGCATAACTTCTTTTTAACCGAAACGAATCTTCAATTTTGAGAAGTAATTTTTCTTTTTCTAACCTTAATTTATGAGTTTGCAATTTTGATGTCTATTCTTCTAGTTAATATTTATATCTTTCATAAATTGTTTTACTATCTAACATATTTTAATGTTAAAGGTTTTGTAATTTTTAATTTTTTTTAAAACATGTTGTCAACTAAAGATTTATTTATTTTTTAAATGTTACGGGTAGAATCGAACTTGAACCGACAGTTCTAATTCGAGTTTGGTTTCAATAATTACTTGGAACCGAATGATTCTATTTATGAAATACCCGAATTGTAACATGTCGTTCCGGGCATTAAAATACCCAGACCGACCCACGCGACACCCAAGCCTAAGAAAAATTATAAAATACCGAGAGTCCAACAAGAACCGTTTGATTTTTTATTTACAATCTAGAACCAAAATAATTTTAACTAAAAATGAACTAAACTGGCTATTTTAGTCTAGTTCAAATGTTTCTAAATAAAAATATATACCCCTAGTATTTAAAATTTGTAAAATTGGCCTAGGCAAATTGGACAATCGCCCACTTGAGATATTTAGAAGCATAACCAATTTGATTATGGTGTTTTTTCAAACATTGTGTCTTTTCTTGATAGTTTAAACAATATTTCGTGATATATTGATAGAAATCTATAAATAATATATTAATAGAAATCTATAAATAAATCATAGATTTCTAATAATAACACAAGAAAATCATCAAATCAAAAGTATTAACCACACATTCTCCCAATATTCAGATTTTATAAAAAGCTATTTTGTTTTCTTTTTCGGATTTCACTTGTGCTTGTATAATTCGATTAGAGACTTGTAAATTCGCCAAAGCTATTTGTTTAAAGATCTTTTAGCATCTTATTCACCGAGAGGACGCAAATAACGTTTTTAGGATAGCGTTCTACGCGATACAAGTTCGGATGTTCATTGTTTAATTTTCAAATTTTTCTTCTAAAAGTACGTGGCGTGTTCAAGTCATATGGAAGAATTTTCCAACACTCGGGCTGTCCATTGGCACGTTTGAGTATGATGCTCTTAGTGTCATTTTTAGCCTGAACTCAAATGATGTATTTGCTCCCAATGCCAGTTATATATGATATAGTAGTGCTTCTTAAGAATTTAGAGTGTGGTACGTTCCGCTTTACGAATAAAGCATCCACACATTAGGTTGTGTCGAACTGGGTAGACTATATTACATTATTCATCTCGTCAGCTGTTCGTGACGTTTCATTTTAATAAAAGTTAACCTTTTACTGTCAAACTATCATTCTCGGTAGGTTGAAAAATCAATTTTTTTTTTTGATCGTAGAAAAATCAAATATTTGATCAGGGGAAAGGTGTGTCAATCCCTTTTTCTTTTCTGTTCCTGAATTCAAGGGAGAGAGACGAACAAATATCCGCAATGGAAAGTATAAGAAAAGAGACTAAGAGACGAGGGAGGGGAGTGGAAATAGGGAGAGAGAAAGGAGGGCGAAATCAATAGAAAGATTACTTAATTAATTAAATTATAATCTCGATTTGGAAAAGTGTAAACATAATCACAAAGCGAGGTGGAAAGAATGTGCCAGCCTTGTATTCAGAAATCATGGAAGAGCATTAGAGCATCATCAAGATTCATCAAGGAAGATTCCAGAATAATCCTTACTTTTCTCAAGCGTTTGTATCTTTGTTCCAGTTCCCCTACGAGCTTTTCTGTAGGCAACTGAAGAATCTGGAACAGGTCAAGTGAAAATGTTAGCAAATTGGAAAACTCATGCCAAGATGAAAAATTGAATTTCGCACTGTTGATAACTGGAGTTTTTCTCAGGGCATCTCTTCTCATTTCAGCATTGTGTTCCTTTCAAAATTGTGGATCACGTATGGTTAAGCTTAAAAAGTTTATTTGTAAATAAAAAAGTTGGGTAAAAAACCTCTTATTGATCAAGATTGCATATAAGTAGTTAAGAGTTACTTTCGAAATAAGTAACGTATTTTACTTAAAGTAAGATAAACACAACTTCTTCAAAGATGTTGAGAAAAAAGTTACTTAAAAGCAAAAACTTAGCCAAACATGCTTTCTCAAAAAGTAAGAAAGCTACTGGAGAAAACTGGTTAAGATAGCCAATTTCAGCATTTCCGACACAGGTTTACCATGTTTTAGGATTATGTAACCAATTCCGAATTACCTAGGTATTAGTGTGCTCTGGAATGTGTTCATTCATCATTAAGAACTCCCGAGAAAATATTACAGTCAGAGAATATAACAAGATGTACTTGCAAGAAAAGAACATAATAAGAGCTGTTAACATACCTCTTTTTCCTGATCTTGCTCATAGGTGATACGCAGTCTCAAGTTTAATGCAGCGTGGTGCATTTCATCAAGAACACGAACCCAAAGAGACTCCTTATTTACTTCCCACAACAAAAATAGTGTCTGTTTAGGTCCATTTACTGAGACTTTCTGCATTGAGAATATCAACATTGTAAGTTTAACCTCAAAGTTTCATCCATTTACTAAATGAATTAAGAAAACCGCGATCTGCAACTCTACCTGCAAACAGAACAAGTAATCTAAATTCAAATGTAAAAGAGCACAAGAGCATCAACTACTAAAAAAACTGCGGTTGAGATCTTTCAAAGGTTTTAAATGAATAAATTTTCTAGTATTCAGTTCTTATTTCATATTGATTCACAGTCATTACCACAGTTGTTCAGCGTAAAAAAAATATAATAAAATGCAATTGTTTTACAATCAACATGGTTTGAATGACACAAGGAAAATGCTTCCTATCACAAAAGAATTGGAGGATTCTGCAAAAGAGTACACTCGAGTGTATAGATAAATAGTATTGCATAGTGGTTTTGGCATTTTAATTCTTCAATATACCGTTTTTCAGTTTCTTTTATCATTTTCTCAATGAAGAATGTGAAAATCTGTTATATAATTTTATTTGAAAGTCTTTCATACCAAAAACAATTGCAGATGAATTGGCTGCAACAAGCTGCCACAGACTTCAGGTTCAATTGCCATAACTATGAGTCTGATAATGAAAGAAGATATTCACATGCGTTGTAATTTAATATGTGGCAGCTGCAACTGCCACATGCCTAACTATCATTGGTCTAAAGAGGAGTCAAGTAATTAGATTCAAATAAATAAGTTTGTCCTCAAATTCTTCCCAGATATGTGAAACATAAGGGCAACTAGTTCCCAACTAACAACCGTGCTTTGAAAACCAGACTGGACTGGCAGTTCAACCGGGAAAACCAAGAACCAGTTGACAACCGGTCCAATTAGTGCTTAAAACCGTTATAACTAAAAACGGGGAAAAAAACCGACCAGCCAGCCAGTCTAAGTGTCTAACTGTGAACCGACTAACCTGGGACCGGATTTGCCAGTTGGTTTTTCTGCCAAAACTAAAGAAATTTCTTTCAAGGCTTGGATCCTAAAAGGTTCAGTAAGGCATGCATTTCTCATTCTTGGACCACCATTTTATAGTTGTTCCTTCAGCCTTTTCCTTTACCGCCAGCCGATGTGAGATCAAAAGGAATAGAATACCCTTCTTTTTAAATATGCAAAAGAAACAACAAATAAAAAAATGCAACAAAATATTTGCCCTCATTTCAAAGAATGCTAACAAAGACATAAAACATTATCAAAGACTAGATGTGCTAATTAATGGAAGATTGAGGATAAAAATATGACCAAAAAAAAGGGTAGGGACATGAGCACGACAATAAGCCGAGACTGGAAACCTTTAGTGCAATTAAAAAGTGGCGCAACAAAAGAAGCATGTGATATCAATATAATTACCCTTATTTGTTTGAGATTTTTAGTTTTGTAAAGCAGGTTTTCAAAATTGATTTATTAATTTGAAAGGTTCAATATTTAAGAAGGTTTAAGTGCTATAAAGAAAAGGGATAAAATTGCATTGGATTATTTTGGTTAATGTAATGAGTTACAATAATAAATATAGTTATTTCAAGAAATGTAAAAGAAAAAGACAGACCTAAAGCCCAAAATAAATTATTGATTTCTTGAATATGATTCCAATTTACTCTATTTTAAATTTTATTTTAATAATGCACTATAATGCTATAAAAATATTTAAGCGATTCATCTATTAATGCTTTTGTATATACTTGTTGCCTAATGTTCTATTGATAGTAGAAGTGGACATAATGAAAATTAAATGCAGCTAAGTTTAATGAGTGCTTATGACCATATAGAATTAATTTTGAAATTAGCATATTTTTGTCAATTTTTTGTGGTATATTTATTAATTTATTTTTGATAACCAGCTCAACCCGGTTAGACCTTTTGACCATTTACCCTTTACCTTTTCTGGGTTAATGGCTGTGCCTACTAGTACCATCAGTTACTCAGAATGTTTGTTCATTTGACTATAAATACACTACCTTCGACTAGACTAGAAACACCTTTAACCCAACTAATAAGGAATATCTCCTTAGCAGTGATACACGTTATATATATAGAATGTGCATATATGTTGTGCATGTAAGGTAATCCTAGATGTGAATATATGCAGGTTTTGTCTATGAAAAGGGATAAAAGACGGAACAGACTGAAATGAATGAGAGTCATATAACACCATGCATTGTAGTGACCAAACTACATATGGTTGATGCTCTCGTGCCTATATGTAAAATTAGGAAGTGGAGATGAGCAAAGTATCACGGAAGATTTGCTGAGATATCTTAATAATTTTCTTTTTACAATGCACCTATCATTTTCTGTCGTGAGTATTCAAAATTTATCTGTCATGCTTAACCACATAATAAAACACTGGATTTATCCTATGACAATAAGATTTGGTGCTTACTTCCAACATAATCTCATGGACCAGCACCTAAACAAATACACACAGTGTCTACTTTCCAGAAACATTAGAAAAGAGATAGAAGTTACCTCCATGTGCAAGTAGCCATCCTTCCAAAGCTTGTATAGAATCTTCAATGTATCTTTCTTCTCAACGAACGTGGTATCTGAAATCTATAGAAATTATACAATACATCATATAATACACATTTTCTGTCAAGTAAATTGATACGTTTATTTATGAGCATATTCTCTTTCAGACGAAGGGCAATACTAACAAAAGTTGCTGGAATATTGCAAATGATGAAAGACGGAGTTTTCAATCCCAACCATGAAAATTTAAAAGATAAGAAAAAAATAAATAAATAAATAAACCTATGATCTATTACACTACAAAACTATGCACCTAAAATGGAAATAATAAGAGAATTATGGACAAAATAAAAGCCTAACCCCAAACATTGAAAGTGGCCAAAATGCAGACAGAACTTTCCTTATTCAAGGAAGTAGCATTACAGAAACATGCTATAGTCGCATGCTATTACTTAATGTGAGACAGCATTTTCCAGATGTTCACATAGTGGCTGAAGAAAAACTTCAACTGGAACCATTATGCTAGATCATGCATTACTAGATGCAGATTCATTCTCTACAGACATTTCAGAATTTTGTATGAAGATGGAAACACTTGCATGTTATAGATGTCTATTCTAACAAGTATTTTATTCTTTGAATTAGTATTGTATAGCTGAAAGTAATTTTGATGAGAGATTTGTTCCATGTCGGAGACTTAAAAACAAATTCTAAGTGCTGTTATTTGCAGTCATTCTTTGGCAGAAAAGCATTAAGACAACTAATCCAAATTCTCATTCAGAGCCATTTGCATGTTCCTCGGATAACAGAAGACCTTTTGCCCATAATAACAACTTGAAATGCATTATGGAACTGTCTTTGAAATAGCATCATTCCAAAGTGTGTGGGAGATCTTCTCTGGGACATCCAATAAAACTGGAAGTGATACTTAACTAGCTTTCAGCTTGATTCGGTATAAATGCTTTCTGAGATGAAGAAAAATAATTTATCAATGTCAAAGATGTGAGGATGACTACGGGAAAAAGAGAAGTGATTTGAAATGTCTCCAAAGTTGGTGCACGTGCAAAAATTATCCTACTACAGTTATCCAGCTTTGGGAAAAAAATAAAATTCAAAACAAATGCCGATCAGCAAAATCAGTTCAATAATAGTGACCGTACATTGTTGTAGATAAAATACTTCTTAAGGCCTGTTAATACACTAAAGGAAAATATTCAGAACCAATAATATTTGCAATACCTTATCAGTCTCAAGAAGACGGCCAGACTTTGAAAGTAACCTGAAAATCCTATAGGCTTCCCTTCCATATCTTTTCAATACAACAGATTCCACCTGCAATCACACAATTAACACCAGATACTTCAAACATAACCTTCTGAACAAACACCAAAGAAGAATGGACGGAAACAACGGACCTCTTCATTTTGAGCCAGTTCAATAATGTTCTTTAAATCTGTAGAGAAACAAAAGCATCAAACATGAGAAAGAAAAAGTGTGCATTAATCTCAGTAAAATTTAAAACATTTCACGGACACAATTTAGCTCTCTACTATAAAGTATATGTACCAATACTATATGTTTCATCTATCCCAGTTGTGGGGATTTGACAACCAAGCTGGACAAGAGAAGCTCTGACACGTTCTAAATCCATGCCAAGACCACCATCCTTCTTTATCACCTCATCATATATATCATTTATTGACACGGAAGCTGAAATTTTTGCTTTATAAGTTAGATGAGAAAGTGGTAAGTACACTGCAGATAAAAAATAAAATATGGAGAAAATTCAGAGGACAGGGCACTATCCCACGTGATAATTCCACATTATATCCTCCTAGTGCATGACATACACAGATGTAAAAAAGGAAGTCAAAATCATCAGTGCCTAATGGAGAACCATGGTGGTGGTGGTGGGCAAAGAATAAACTGTAACATCAGGCTCACTAGCACTCTATGTGATATTGGCATATTGCATGCTACAAAGAAGCATGTCAAAAGCATATGTAAACCCACATGGTTGAACAAAACAGAAAAAGAATACCATTCTCAGGAGGATAAACTCAGGAGGATAAAAAGTTGAATAACAAACAATTTTTATTTTAATATTTTAACACAAAATTTTCTACAAAATTCACAGGGAGGGGAGAAGTGGAATAGGCAAAAATGAAACAAGGAAAAAGAAAAGAAGATTTAGGATATCATTTTTTGAAGAAAAGTCATTTTTTTCTTCAGATGGGTCTATTCTAGTGGACCTTCAGAACATTTATTTGTCCCAGAAGAGGCCCATTAATTTATTTTTATTTTTTTTGACAAAATCGAATTTCAAATAAAAATATAGCTTGAGTTCAATTTGCAATTAAATAACAACTTTTTGAAACCAGTTAAGCTCAAACAAGAAAACAAGATACAAGCTGAACCCAACTGCAACGTCAGTTAATCACCATTTTTCTTTTCTCAGCCTCATCAGTTTATTGTTATGATTGCAATTAACTATATGTTCACTGAATTTATTCATTTTTGTGTTCAGATTACCTATTTAATCCTTTACCAGTGTAAAGATAATCAACTGATAACATGATAACTTCGTCTGGTTGCTTTCATGAAAACATGAAGGGGCATGAAGATTCAAATAACTTATCAGCATCAATCATAAGCTAATTGTTACTCTACTATAAACACTTGGATCTCTATCTACTAACTAAACATAACCTTCAAAATTGTTTATCAACTTAACTATATCCCACATTAAACCAATGGGACAATATTTGTAATTATTTAGACATTCATTACCCCATACATATGATATATCCGTATTTCCTTATTACATTCTGTTATTTCTAATCACTGATCAAACTTTGAACAATATGATCGTGAAGTTTCGAGTAAACACCTTACAGAAAATAAATAGAACTTCAAAAAATCTAGAATCAAGTAGTTTCATGGAAATAAGGAAGTTATTACCTGATTTATCAGTTTTTAGTCTAGTCTCTGAACTTCTAGTCAACTCCAGAATTGCACTTAGAACAATGCCAGCCTGATCACTGAGTCGTATTCTAACATATTCTATGCAAGCCTACAGCACATATGTAATTAATTAAAACTTCAAGAAAACTGTGTTCTCTATCCACAGGCAATGTTCCAAAAACTATTGACAGCAACGACCTTATGCCTCAGCCGGCGCACGAATTCTTCAAAATTTACGCGCCAGAGAATTTCTTTCTTTTTACCAGAAGATGACAATTCTGCGTCTGAGAAATCTTGCTTCCACTATTTCACCCAGAGAAAATAGTAAATTAACAATGATTTTGAAAAGGAAACTTTAATAAAAAAAAATACACCAACCTTCTCCTCAAGTGTTGCAATATTGTGACTTTCCATACCCTTCTCCTCAGAGGCACCACTCAAGGTGTCAATTTCCATTAAGAATCTTATCGACTCCATTGGTGCAGCTGTTGCCAAGGCCCGCTGTTCTATGGTCTTTGGGGCTTCAGCGATCTGTTATTATGCCCAGAGTGCGATTAGAATTAAATTATGCTAACTAGTCAGTGAAAATAATTAGATAGAATAAAGAAATCAAGAAGCCAAAAAAAACAGAGGGAAAAGAAATAAGCTGACTGATATCCAGTTGCAACTCTGGCCCCTACCCCTACTACCCAGCCCATCCCATCCCACCCCACCCCATGGTTCTCAACTTCTGTTCTCAAGTACCACCAGAGATGGGAGTTAATATATAATGAAATAAAGTCATCTTTTTCCCCAGATATCATGGTTCTCAATGAAAGCATCTAGATATGTAGCTACTGAAAAACTATGCTTCATCCTTCGTGAAATTGCTCCATAATCACTAAGAAAAGCATACAAACATATCTGAACTCCCAACATGCTCATACATGAAGTATTGGTGCAAGAATTTCACAGGCTAGCAAGACCAATTAAACCCCACAAGTCTAAGGAAGTCCATCTCCTTACAGTTAGAAACAAAGGATGGGTGAAAAATAAAAGAAAATGCAATAACAATTGCAGATTGACAGTGCATATATATATTTTACTAGGCAACAAATTTCTTCTTTAGTACAGAAACCATATTAAACACACAGTATCATATGCTCGTTCCAAAAGCAACTACCTTAGCTGATTTGGTACCCCGCTTCTTTGCTGGAGTTTCTTCTTCAGGTGGAGCAAGAAATGGCTCAGGGGCGGGACAGCGTTCAACAAAACGGGCATTCAGAAGTCTACTGAAGCTTTCTCGCACAGCATGTACATCAGAAGTATCTGTGCAAATAATTAGAATCTTTACTGTGTTAAAGTTGTTTACTGCATATCAAAGTGGTCCAATTCCCCTGACCCCCACATAAGCCCACCCTTCGAAGAAAAACATGGCAAACAGATGAGGCAGTTCCGAGATGAACATGAGAGGAGAACAAAAAATAAAAAATTTAACTACGGAAATCATGTCATTAGGATCAAGAATGTGTTACAGTACAGAAGATGAGGCAGTTTCAAGATGCAAAAAGGAATCTTTTCTTTTATTTCTTTTGGGAGGGGGGGAGGGGGGGCAAGAGGAGAACACAGATGGTAAAGAAACTATTTTGGCTGAAAATATGTTTTTTTACGGGGTCAAAGCTAAATAATCTGCACTGCAACAAACCATAAATTCCATCTCAGTCACCTTATCACATCAATTAAGAACTTTGCACTAAAAACAATACAAGCATTTACATTTATTTCAAATTGAAAATGCCAAAGCAGACAAGAAGTTCTATGGATGTCACAAAGACCAGAAGAAAGGACTTGATTACTCTTTAGCCAGAATATAGCTTTAGTTAATGCCGAAGGAGAAAAAAAGAAAAATCAAATTGTTGAATTGAAAGACTGACTATTACTTTAGGCATTAACAAAAGAAAACTGTATAGTTAATAAGCCAATTGTTTTGTAGAAAGAAAGTAAGGCAGCATCTTGCACTATGAAATTAGGACTCAAAACTGCGATTTGTGAAAAATCTATTCAAAATTGAATTGAATATATAATAACTAGTTCTTCAACTTAGTATCCAGATAATCATAAACAGTTCACAATATAGAAGTCAAAAGGGTCAAAAGGCTTAAATTTACATTGTCCAAACTCCAAAGCATAAATAAAAAATAATTTGTCAAAAACCTCTGAGCCCAAAACCAAAAAGTGAACATTAATATGCTAAAGAAGCACATAAGAAGTATAATAACAGAAGTAACTTGACCTGGTGTCTGCATATTCCTATCAATAATTTGATTAAGCGAAAGCCTTCCGTGTTGAAGCAACCCCTCAAAAATCCCTAGGCACTACATGTACCAACACATACTTCATCAAGAATAACTCCAATAACAATATTTCTGATAAATATATCAAAAAACAATTTCAACTTCAAGTATCACAAACATAATTAAGTAACCAAACACTAACGACAAAACCTCACATCTTTCCCGAGCTCTTCCGAAACAATTTGCATGAACTTTGGGAACCTCATTTTGTGAATCGTATTGTCAAATAGCACCATGTACTGCGTCACAATTTTCGGCGCCTCCCCAAATGCAACTAAAGTTCAAATCACAAAAATTTCAAAATAACAAAGAGAACAAACATAAATTTCCAACCAATCAAATTCTGAGGCCAATGACACACCTTCTTGCTGAATGGAGAAGGCTTGGACGCAATTTTGGTGGATCAAAACACGTAAACAGTTGATGACATTTTCTCTGCTGAGCTCTGTGAATCGAATTATTTGCGCGAGAGTTAGGGTTCCTCTGCTAAGCAAACACTCACATACTTTCTGCAACACAACAAAAACTGAAGTAAATAAATATACAGAGAGAGTGGTGAATTTATTAGTATTGGAGATAGCATAAAGTGATTATTACAGAGCAGAAGTCGCCATAGGAAGAGGAAATCAAGTAGGCGGCGAGTTTGATTCCGTACTGCGACACCATGGCTGCCTGTGGAGAGAGGGAGAGAGAGAGTAATAGGATTGGAAAGAAACTGTACGACGTCATACAAGAAATATTAAACTAGTATATACCACTTAATCGGGGTGGGATCCGACCGTAGGTTATGATTCAAATTCAATGGCAACTCAATATCACCGAGCTGCAAAATAAAAATTAATAATGATTAATAATAGCACATTTATATTACCAAATGAAATGAAAGTAAAATCATTATATACTATGAATCCAAAAGCTTTAGTTCCACTAGGTTCATTTTTTACTCTCATTTGCAGAAAGCTGGACTAGGAGTCAAAAGAAGGAAAATTTCTCTAATTCTAATTTCAAATCCTTAATAAGAGATTTTTATGCAACTAGAATAATGCTGAACCGAACATTTTGTGACATCTCCAACAACTTTCAGGTGGAAATATAAACTAAAGCTTTAAGTTTGTTGTCTTAGCAGCTAGAGTTACTGGGAAAGTTTAGACTTCATCTAACAGTTCGTTGTCTAAAAACAATTAAAACAGCCTTCTTGAAAAATTTAATAATGAGCCTTCATACAATTGGTATAAGACCAAGCATTCATCTTAGTGATTGTCCCATTTTTCAGATGCAATTGTGGAATACAACCTATATATTAAAAATAAGCCAATAAAATCCATTTCTAAACCCATTACTCAAAGCAATATACTTGGTTCAAAAAAAAAAGTCTACTGTTAGAACACATATACTTGTTATTTTGAGAGGATTTAGAAAGAATGGAACTGGTCATCTAGTTCATACTAATTCATTCTGAATTAATAATTCGGGAAATCAATATAAACCCATAATGGACATGTTGAAGTCGACCATCAAAGATCAGTAAGAAGATACCGATACTTTCTCTACCTGGAAAAAAGAGAGAAAGAAACACCTATGTTGCTAGAAAATTGGTTAATTAACTTTTCAAGGCCAAAGTCTTTTATCATTCAGAACCAACAGTGGCATTGCTAGCTCAACATATGACTAATATTTATTATCATTCAGAAACAACAGTGGCATTGCTATAGTTTAGAGCGTAAAACCAAATTTAATCATCATAGAGTACCAAAAGCCAATTGCTTGAGTAATTAGGAGCATAAATTTTTCAACAAATCAGTAACTGGCACCAAATCTGGACTATGACTAAGGTGTCAAACAACACATGACGAAAGCATACTAAATATTCTTCCTATCACAACATGTTTCCCACTTATTTATGACTTGGAAATCATTTCCAATTTCAGCATAAACACTGCTGATACATATTGCAGATTTGCTTGAGACTAATGTCAGTATGCTACACAGAAAATGTGTTGGATTGTGTGTTTGCTTTTAGTGTTCTATTTTGTTCTGTTTATTATTACTATTGGAGTTGGAGACTAATACACAACAAAATACTCATGACAGGACAACTATTTACATGCTACTTGAATGATTGCAATCAAATATACAAGGTTCTAAATCTATTCCAACATTTTCTTATCAACAACACAAGAATGCATATCAAAATTGTTCAATACTTACAGATTAAAGACTTGTACGTGTACACGAATGTGCAGAAACTCTCATGACCTAAATTCTATTTTATTTGCACATTTTCTAAGCAACTACAAATCAAAGTGAACATAAGAGTTCCCAAAAAATGGAAAAATAAAAAAAGAAAAAGAAAATACCTGGCACAAACCTCGGCCGCTGCAGTGATGCCCCGTGAATCATAGGACTAAAATTCGAAGCATTATAGTAGTAATTCAAAATCACAGCCTTTACAAACCTATAGATAAAAAACAGAATTTGGATCAGTCCTGTTTACATTCTTATTTTGATCAGATTTTGAGAAAAAAAAAATCAAATTAAAACCTGATGGAAATTGAGCCTCCACTACCAAAAATATAACAAATTTGAGACCTGAAAATGGATGATTATTGTCTAGAGAGAGAAGAACATAGAAAAAATTGAAGGGACAAATAAATTTTCGTAGCCCAAAGATCGTGGATCGTTGCGCACAGATGCTGATTTTGGATGAGGATTTTGGATTTCCACAACATGGATATAGCATTTCAGACGTAGAATTTGGATTTTCGGTTTGTGATTTTTTTATTGTGATTGCCAACGATAGTTGAGTTGAGAATTGAATTGGAATTTGTTGGGAAAATGGGTTCTTTATTTTGGTTCTAAAGACAGACGTATATGACAAAATTGTGGGAGTGGGAGATCTCCCTACAGTCAATTGACTAGTATATACCACTTACCTACGGTGAATCCGGCCCGTAAAATTACGATTCAAATTCAATTGCAACTCAATATCACCAATCAATCAGAACTATCAAATAAAAAATAAAAATGATTAATAATTGAACATTTATATTACCAAATAAAATAAAATCAAGATCATCATGTACCATTAATCCAAAAGTAAAATGTTAAAAGAGTCATTAATATTGCAATCATCAACTTGACACCATCAAACCTATTTAAAACAAATATTAAACTTTCAATATTGAGTTTTTAACGTAATATCACAAAAATAGATATCATTACTGAAAGCCTAAATTGCGTAAAGTCATTTTGTCTCCATAAGGCAAAGTACAAGCTTCAATGCACTTTGACACATCAACCTCAACATAAACCAATAATATACTTCATAAAAAATATAAAAAAATGTTCTTACAATAAACCATAAACCATCTAAAAAATTCGTAATAAAATACTTCTAACAAATTAAAAGTCTTATTTGCAACTAGAAACAAAATGGATTGTCAAAGTGGCTAAATAATAAATTAAAAAATAATCAGCAACGTCATTAATCCACAATTTAACTGAAATTTTGAAATAAATTAATCATTTTTAATATTGATAGTACCGTTCAATCCATCTTACCAAACATACGAGAGGGTATAGGAATTTCAATGAATATCAATGTAAACCCTCGGACATTAACACAACAACTACAAATAGTACATTTTTCTTTTCACTTTTTCTTGACATACATGTGAAATGTTTGAATCGATTACATAATCCTACGACCCTCACATGGTCTAATCAAATTAATAGTTCTATTTGATGCAGATGTTATCCTGATTGATTGGTGATGTTGAGTTGCGATTGAATTTGAATCGTAATCCTACGATCGGATTCTACCGCGGGTAAGCGGTATATACTAGTAGTAACTCAATATCACTAATAAATGCTACAAAATAAAAATTAAAAATGATTACTAATAGGACATTTATATTACTAAATAAAATAAAATCAAGATGACCATATACCATGAATTCAAAAATAAAATGTTAAAAGAGTCATTAATATTACAATCATCAACTTAACACCATCAAACCTATTGAAAACAAATATTAAACCATCAATATTAAACTCTATTCATCAAAAATGAACCCAAGAAAGTGAAAATCATTACCAAATATAGATTAAAAAAAAAAAAAAAAAAAAAGATGCCATAGTTACACAAGTCAAAACCTATTTCATAAAATATTATTTATTACATGCAATATTGTAATTGGTGCATTGGGGTGAAACACGCCTAATGATCGGACAAATTATCCATATTCAATCACTACAATTGTGTTTGTAATCAAACAAATCAAATATCTAGATAAAGATTGAAGATTCTCAAGTAATGTTAGCATTCAAATTTTACATAAATTGAGTGGAGATATTAACAAAGAGATGCATTAATTAGAAAAAGCAATGTGCACGAATTAGGATTCGAAATAAACTACCCTGTATACATACAAATTTTTCTTGTTTATGTTCCTAAAGAGTGTTATCTGGAACTCTTTTGTCAACCTAACTATGTGAAATAGAGGGCCTAATCTTAAATGAGGTAATCATCAATTTCATCAAGAAAAGAATGGCAATTCAAGATGCCACAAGCTTAACTAACTGACAAAAAGTTCATTTCCCAATATGTCTTCATCATCATTGACATGGTGGGAAAATATATAAATAAATAACATGAGATTGCAAACTTGATACACAGCAAACATTAGATAGTCTCAAAAACCCCTCAATCAGTAACGAAAGTTGAAAACCATTTATGTAACTTCTAATTATATCAAAATATTTAACAAAGTGTTTCCCCCTGCCCCTAGTCTATGAATTGAATTGCATAATCTGTTTCATTTATCATTCAAAAGAAATATATTAACTTCAAATATCAGACATCAAGTAATCTAAAACACATAATTTTCAAATGTAATTGATGTCAGATATTTGAATGTAAAACTATAATGATATTGCTCCTAATCTAATTCTCAAATTTTCAATCTTACTTATGCTAGTATACTGCAACATAAAGCAAAGCATATATTCTCAAAAAAGTTAGTAAAATAAAAATCACTTTTCTCCATCTTTGGAATGACAGAAATATTACCTGACTATGACTATATGCACCAGTTGCTCTTCTAGGAATTTGATCGAGGATCTTAAATGTTCTTTCTAATGAATCGGCACTACAAAATTAGTCAAGAAAAAGACAAAATAAGGAACTATCACTAACTAAATATTTAACCATCTTTTTACAATAGCAAAAAATTTTAAAATCAGTAAAAGCAAAACTACATTAAATCTCAGCACTCAAAAAGTGAAGTTCATGAAAATCCTACGTATTATTAATGCAGCTCTCTCTTTTCAGTCAAGATATAGTTGATATTTAAATTAATAGAATATGTTATTTATATAAAGGGTAACATTACAAGTAAAGATCTGAAAATCAGGAAGCGCTTAAACTGCAAAAACTTGAAAATAAAAGCCTTCCTTAAATCCTTGTTTTTCGACTTGATTTTTCAAATTTGTTAGTTCTCTATTTTTTGTTCAAGAACATTATTTTCATGGTAGCCAATACCTATAATCTCCCAAATTCATTGCCACATTTTTAATTGGAATTTGAAATTTGTAACTACTGATGACCTATCATTAAAAATTACATGCTGAAACTTCAAAATAAAAATAAAAACGAAGATGAACCATTCAAGACTGAGGACTCATAATCTTCTGAAAATATCGCAACCAACTTTTGCTTATTCTTGGAAACCCAATCTAATGTCAGATAAGCAAACATAGAAATATAGAGTTAAAAGATGCAATTGCACTTTAGTCCCTAGCAATTTCCTGAGTGATGTTGATATCCAAAAATTAAGACTTCTATACAAATGAATCCATTAAAACAGAGACAACCTGACCTTTCACCCATGTTTGCTAAACAAGCTGACAAAAACCTTTGCAAAGAAACTCCCAACTGGTGGCATGTCCACCATGTAATTGAATAATCCAAACTAACCAACAAACTAAATTTTCTATTTTGGTCGCAAAATGTACTTTGGTTCCATCTTTTATCCTCCCACTTCATCACCCGACTCCCAATGTTTTTCTTATTTTCGGGTAGCATATTCAAATTAAAAGTATAACCGTGTATCAAGAAACAAAATTAGAAAACTACAGGTAACAGAAATTGGAAAAAATAAACCTTACCGTGCATAATTAACGCCGCATATAATTTCAAAATTTACAGTTTTTTCAAATCCATATTTCTTAGTTGTATTTAGAGGACAGCATAAATTTATCTGTTAGAACAATAGTTAAAATTTAAAAAAAAAAACAAAAGAGATCAAAATAATTATCAAGGAATTACCTGTGGAAATGGGTTGAATCGTTGTCCGCACCCAAGGTAATCACAACCGTAGGGAGGAAACTGGCCCAAATCTGAGATAATAATGCTTTTATGCCTTTACTTTAACAAATCTGAGATAAAGATTGGCCGATGCATTGGAGATTTGAGAGGAGATGAGCGCTGTGGAGAGCAGATATAACGCAGATTTGAGGGGATATGAGGGATTAGGGAGGATAGATGGGTTGAGAAATTTTTTATTGAAGACAGCGTAAATGAGGATTTTGGGTGAGCGGAGGTGGAAAACCTCCTCGGTTGATAAATAAAATAAAATAAATAACAAACTTTGTATGTCAATTAGGGTCTATAGCTCAGTGGTAGAGCATTTGACTGCAGATCAAGAGGTCACCGGTTCGAACCCGGTTGGGCCCTTTTTCTTCTATTTTGGGACAGTTTATTTTTAGGGTAAATAGTACCCGATGCCCAAAATCTTTTAACTTTGTGACGATAGAATCTTGAATTTTTTATTTCCATCATCCAGGTCCCTAACCTATGAAACACTAGCGCCCAAGATTTTTTTTTTTTTTAACTAATTGTAAATGACCATTTTACTCTTAAATTAAATGAAAAAAAAAAAAGTAAAAAAAATTGCAACTAAACATCAACCAACAAAAAGAAAAATACAACTTAAAAAAAAAAAAATTGTAACTAAACATCAACCAATAAAAAAAAAAAAAAAAAATTACAACTAACTCCCAATCCAACCTACCTTCTTCTCCAAATCGCCGCCGTCCGTCAGCTCCATCGAAAAATTGCAACAAACCCCCCAATCCAACCTCATATTTACCTTATTTCTTCACTCTCAAATCCTTCAATATCTATGCATTCTACTTTGAAACTCTCCCTTCGAAGTCGTCCTTGTTCGCTACCAATCAATCCCAACTCCCATTAACCACCGCTCTACCCCCTTCTAGTGCATAACCTAAAAAAGCTAGGCATAGACAACTACTCTCGCTAGGAAACTACCCTTCTTTAAGAAAGGCTAGCAAACTTCTCACCAGTGAGCATAGATAGGGCGAAACGACATTCTTGTGACTTCGAAGGGCTTTCTACAAGGATTCCTGGGATATCGGGGATAAGGAGAGGTGAGGCTTTATAGTCATCCATCTTCATAGCCCATCTTCAATTTTGATCTTGGAAGCTTTTTAAGAAAAATTCAGAGGAAAAAGAAAAATATATATATGAAGGGAATTAAAGGAAAACTACTGAAAAAATTGAAGACTTTCAAGGTAATTGGGTACTTGAAGCCTGAAAAAATTATTCAGGTAAATGCATTGGATAGAAATCTCTACACTTCACCCCCGAAATCAAATTTCCCGGCTAGTCCCGCCCTCCTCCAAATCCAAGAACAGCTCAAGAAATGCGTTGAAATCAATGTTCCAGTTGAAGAACCATAGACCATTGATGTATCAGAGCTAATGAAGGACCTTGAAGATCAAGAAATGGAGTTTGATGATGAAATGAATGATAAAGAAAATGTTAGGCATGAAAATCCGGAGCTTGTTCATTCATCTAATGAATTTGGAGGGGAAGGAAAGAAAGCATATTCCTTTGTTGGAGATTAATGTATCATGTTTCAGGCAGGCGGATTTGACATTCCTCGTGCAGACGAATGATCCAAGAATTGAAAACAATTTGTATCCATTTGTGTTTCTGAATGTGGATGGAAATTTGTTTATTTTCGCGAATAATAGAGCTATATTGTTCGATTACATGAAGTGGGTGGTAGTGAGAACTTACCCTGCCATGCCTGGCGGCGATCCCAGGAGTTACACTAGTACAGGTTCTGCAATTTTGCTTCCATTGAAGAATGTGCACGAAGGAGCTATTGGTGCTGAAGTGTTGGTGTGTGGTGGTGTGCCCAAGGGAGCATATATTAATGCCAAAAATGGACAGACAACGGCGATTTGAAGAAGAAGTTGAGGTTGGATAAGGGGTTAGTTGCAATTTATCTTTTTTGTTGGTTGGAATTTAGTTGCAATTTTTGTTTTTACCTTTTGTTTTTGTTTTTCTATTATTTTTTATTATTTAATTTAAGGGTAAAATGATCTATTTAACAATTTTTTACTATTTAACGGTTAAACTGAAAGTTTCTGTCAAAAAATGATTCGAGCACTAAAGTTTCATATGTTAGGGATCTGAGTACTATAAATTAAAGGTTCGAGACTCCATCGTCATAAAGATTAAAAGGTTTGGAACTCCAATATTATTTACCCTTATTTTTATTTAGAGGTAATTGTGGCTCGATTTATACCCGTTATGATGACATAGTCATCAACAAAACTGACTACCTACTTGGACCCGTGCAAGAAAGGGGACAAGGAGAAATTGCATCAATTGTCCCCAACCTATACACCTATTGGCACATTTAGCTCTAGCTTTTGTTTTTTCACATTAACCTGCTCAACTTTTTTAAATAGATTTTTGTTAAATAGCCATGGATTGGCACGTGAACGAAAAGGAACCCCAATTGTATCCCACAAACTTCATTCATGCTAACTTTTTGTCATTTTTAACTTATTACAAGTAAATTTGGTAAAGAATCAGAATTGAATTTTAATTTGAGATTGACTAAGAAACAATTGTTGGTATGGGATATCAAGGATTTTGTTCTAATGCCCCCGGTGGGCAATAATATACCCCACTCTTGATCGGCGAGTAGAGATTATCTTTACGCTCCTGGGGACGATGAGATCGGGACTGAGAATATCAATACTCAATTTTTTGTTTATCTCTCATTGCCTCTTCTTTTTTAGAAATCATGAATTTTAAGACTTCAATCAGGGGCGGAGTCAGAAATTTACTTAGGGACAAAAATTTTAAAAAGTCAATGTGCATATAAAATTTGATTAATTACATTCACAGTCTCTATTCTTACAACTTTATAACAATATCATCCATATTCAATTTTATTAACAAATATCGTCATCATATACAAAGCTGAAAAAATAAGAACTGTGAATGTAATTAATCATATAAAACAAATAATTATAATAAATTATTACCAATTGAAATAGTGTTGACGATCTTTCATATCATAAAATTCATATATAATATAATCTACATCCAAAGCCCCGCATTCATGTAAAACTCCAAATAAGAACATTGATTCAAAATAGTTTTACAAACGAAATTTCCTAGTTAGCTGTGCTTGGGTAATAATTACAAAAACTTATTTTCAAAATTCATTTATCGATAATAAATTTTATTGATAAATAAGTAAGAAAATAAAAAATAAATACTATGGATAGAAAAGTCATGGAAAGCAAAATAACAATTGAAAATAATAATTTTAAAATTAACAATGGTATTTTTTATTGGAGAAAATTTAAAAATTATCATAATAAAAATAGAATATTTGTTAATAAGTAAAGTAATAAAAAAAATTAAATTTTACTTTCATAAAATCGTGTCAACAATAAATTTAATTTATATAAACAAATTTCGTCAATAAATAAAATAATAAAATTTTCAAATTTTCAAAAAATTCATCGAAAATAAGTAACAATTAAAAATCAACTTATTTGTCTATAATATGATGAATAAATAAATAAAAACAAAAAATCCTAAGTTGGCAACAGAATAATTAAAAAAATTAAAGACTTCTAAATCAAAGATCAGTAGCCTAAGTAGTGTGAGTGATGTAGACGATATCACTGACATCGTTGTTGTCGGTGATCAGTGGTCGCTTACTACGATAATTTTGTCTAAATCATCAATTGAAGTGATCGCCAACATTCTTGACTACGATAATTTTGTCTAAATTAATCAATTGACTGTCGAGTACCATTGGTAATTCCGTCAACAATCATTTGTTTCATTTAGTTTTTAATTTTTTATATTTATTCTTCAAAAGATCCCTCAAAGATTTGCTCAAGGCACACAAATTGTTTTAACGGTATCTACTTTTGCAATCGTAATCCAAGGTATATTTAGAATATGTTTGCTAGTGTTTATAATTTGGTCAAAAATCATTTTCATTCACACATTTTGTAAGATCTAAAATTTTTACTCATTTTTTATCTACACTTTTCATAAGATTTACTACTTATAATTTACAAAAAAAAAATTACCAAAAAATCTCTTAATTAACCAAGAAATAGAAAAACATAGTCAGCACCTTAGAAACTTCAAAAGTTAATCAAGTTCTACTCCATTATTGACATAGATTGTACGTGCACCATACGAGAACATCGAGTTGTCATCATTTTGTTATGTTACACATTCTTTTGCATCGATTTTAATCGAACAACTGGTTGGTCTTCCTTTTGACTCCAAAAACACATCCATGATAACTGTTGAAATGTTATTCTTGTCCTCTACGAAACTCAAGCTTTTTCACCCCAATTTTCATCAATTCAAATTCAACCATGTAATAACCCATAGTACTATCCGTAGCACTTATATCTATTTTCGTTTTCTCATCCAACATCGAGATGTTCTTTGAGTCAATAGTAGGAGAAGTTTCAGTAATTGAATCACCAGCATCCTTAGCATCCTAAACTTAAACAACATCAACATGAATTTCCTCAATCTAGCTTTTCGGAGAAAAAATTCAATGACTTAGCTAGATCAAGAAATGAATCATTGTCCACAACACCATGAGAGTCATCATTTGAACCTCTACTAGTACTAGAGTGCCCAAAGGCATCGCATCATAAGGTATTGAAAATGGAATGAGGATCTATATATCTCTGTATATATTCATGTAGGTTAAAAGAAATAATTTCACTTCACAATTTTATCCCACTAGTAAAGACAAATAAAATGAGAGTTTAACTCATTCGTGCAACTAACGAACCTTTTCAATGGAATCTGTCCAAAAGGACCAATTGCGCACCTAAATAGATAGGTTAGGGACTACTCCACAAAAAATGAAAAGTTATGGACCATTTGCGCACTATAGACATACGTTAAGGACCATTTGTACCAATTTCTCTAATATTTAATTCATAATATGGGAATTATAGTCCTTTTAAAGAAAATATGATTTTTTAATACTTTGACCGTTAATTTCAATGACTTATTGAGAGTCACATACTCAAATAAACTAATCACATGTTTTTTCTAGAGTTTAAAATAAATTCTATTTTTTCTCATACTCATTTTTAATTACATATTTTATATGATTCACAATTTTCATTAATTTTTTAAATATACATTTCATTGTTTTTTTTTTAATCAAAATTCTATAAAAACTATTTTTAAACTCCACTAAACAGGCACCGAGATTTGGGAGCTAGAATCATGCGACCTAAAAGTTGGAGTTATAATCTTCATTTTCTACAAATTATTTGAAATTAGATCACAATAAATTGTTGGCCTTGTAATTCTTTGACCTAATTTTTTTTCCCCTCTTGAGAATTAAATAGTTACAACCATTTGTTTAAAGTTGGAGAACCAACTTTGCAATTTGGGATCCAAACAAAAAAATTTTGATATAAACACATGCGCGCGCGCAGAGAGAGAGAGAGAGAACATGAGGTACTAGATTGAGTAGGGTGAACTTAATTTAGATTTTTAAAGATTTTGATTGATATTTTTTAATGATTGACTTGAATGAATTTTATTAATTTTTATTGACTTTTATAGATTTTAATAGATTCTTAAAAAAAATTATGTATTTTTATAGATTTCATTTTTAAGGATTTTCCTATACTTTCACAAACTTTTATATACTTTATTTTTTCAATTAAAAACTTTGAATATAAAAATTTAATTTCCAACAGTTAAAAAAAATTGTTGTAGGAGAAAAGTTTAAGATTAACTTATTTAATTGTATTAATATTATTAAATTCATAAAAAGTAATATTCTATTTAATTACTGCAAGTAAACTACGTCAAAAGTTAATGACATAAATTATTAACTTGTTCTATTTTTTCTTTTGTATAAAACTATAAACTTTCAAATAACTTGTGGATAAATTCAAAAAATCATGGCATGCGACTCTTTTAAAATAAAAATTATCTAGTTCATAATCTCTATTTTTATATTTAATAATCTATATGTAACATATCATTATTAGTCACAACAATTGCATAAATAAATAACCAAAGTACTAATTTACGGAGAAAAAAATACAACCATATTCATTAAGATAAATAAAAAAACAAGAATGAAAATAAAAATAAAAAATACAGTAATAAGAAATTAAATTTTAATATGATGAAATTCATTAT
Source organism: Forsythia suspensa (assembly GCA_023638005.1). NCBI lineage: Eukaryota > Viridiplantae > Streptophyta > Magnoliopsida > Lamiales > Oleaceae > Forsythia > Forsythia suspensa. The sequence goes on from CM042666.1 coordinate 52,260,785, forward strand.
AATAAACTACAATCAACAATTATATAAGAATTTAATTATAAATTTATATTGTTTTTAATGAAAAATGGAAAAACATTGTAAAAAAAAGAAAAAAAAAATATAGTTATGGGAATATTGAAGAAAAAAATTACATTCTCTAAACCTTCATAGAAGGAAAAAGAAGAAAATGAGAAAATGGTAAGGAAAATATTGAAAAGAAAAAAAATTCAAATTGACTATAGATGAAATATTAATATTTTTTTTATAAAAAATATTGATAATTAATTATGGTTATAGTGTTCGTAGAAGAAAGAGAAAAAAATAGTTAATAGAATATATTGAAGAGGAAAAAAATTACATTGAAGAAAGAGAAGATTATTAGTCTTGAAGGAAAAAAAAACGAGAAATGTTGCATAAAGAAAAAAAATCAAGGAATGAAAAAAAAATTCCCCCAAAGTTTTTTAAAATCTTAGGGGTGAATGTGAGAGAAATTGTGATATCTTTTATTTATACATTATACTTTAAAGTTAGTACATATTAAATTCTATATAAAGTCATTAAAAATCATTAACATTTTGAATACATCGAAATTTCGTAGGATTTTAAGAAGTCTGAATTGAATACATCCTGACTTTTAAACTCATAAAAAGTCTTATCAAGTCTTAATTGAATACACCCCAAGTGTTTTTTTTTTTTTTTATTAAAATATGGGTCAAAGTCAATAATTAATTTTAAACACATATTTTATAAGATCTACATCTTTATCAACTTTTCAACTATATATTTCATCAATTTTATCAAAATCTACTAAAAATCTAATTTTTAACAAAACCAAATACGCACTAAAATTAGATGAGAAATTGATTTCTTAGGCTTCGCATATGTTTGGTAGTCTTTGAAATTATAATTTAAGTGCTTATATTATAAGTTGTAGGTGAATATGTGGATAAAAATGAGTTGTAAGTTGTGGACCTATGAAATGTGTGGATAAGAATTATGTTTGACCGGCTGAAATTATAATTTAAGCAATGACAAACATAAACTTTGGTTTCTGCTATTTGGTTCTTCAAGTTTTGTCTTAGAATGTTATGTTACATCTAAATCTCTATTCTCTTTTATTGTTGTTACTAGTTTTTCACCCGTGCAATGCACGAATTTGTGTTCTACGATAATCATATTAATAGAAAAAAAATATAAAAGTGAATTGGTTATAATCATATCAACAGGGCTGATCTACTCTCCATAGTGGAAAGTAGATATAAAGGCCACCGAACACGTGTCCGGTGGCCTTTATATCTACTCCCCACCATAGGGAGTAGATCATTTCCAATTAGATCAAATGCAAAAACATCATATAAATAACAATAAATTACATAATGTTATTTCAATAAAAATTTAAAATTCAACATAACTAATTCAAAGTCGTTGTTGAGATCGAATTATTATAATAGCAATTTATACTAAAAAAACTTACTTTAACCATTTCGTCTTTCAAATCATTTGCATTTTAACAAATCAACTGTATACACTCACGATCCCATATCAACAACGAAGCACTGCCAGTCCCGTCAATAACTCTCACCTGAATCTTAAACCTAACAATAATAATTTTAAAATAAATTTACCATCAATTATTGATAACTTATATAAAGGATGAATAATAATAAAGGGTCTAGTTAAATGATAAAATATTGTTTTACCTAGGATTTCCAGCTATGTCAAAACGGTCTCACTTTTCACAGTAAAATCTTGTACCTACATCATTGACTTTTTTCGGACACTTCTTATACGATAGATACCACCAATCTTGATCACTTTCGATAGCTATAATAGTAGCAAAAATCTAACATCTGCCCATCTAACACACACAAAAAAAGTGTACGACAAATTCTTCAACTAACTAAATCAATCACATAATAACATGATTTTCATGAGGATAAAATATTTACCACTAAATAGTCAAATACTTGCTCAATAGTCTTCACCTCACTTGTCTCACTTGCAATGTTGTCATAAATGAAATAAATAGAAGCGGAAAATATCTGACTTATTCTTTGAGATATACATTTTTTTAGCCTTACACTGAATTTATAAAGAATCATTAGAAAAATATATGAAAAATATTATTGAAAATGGTGAAATATTTGAAAAATTATTATTAGTATGTATTACATATTTTGACTTCACCTGCAATTCATTACACTATATATTAACTAACTACTTCAAAATAATCAACTATTACATAAAACAAATAACACCTCAAACTAATCTCTGAATTTTTTTTGCACGACACATTTGAAATAACATAATTATTGGTTTCGGATTATCAAATTCCAAAATATTATTAACTTCATCAGCATAATCACCCCCACAAGTGCAAGACAATCGACTTTTCCTGTTCAAAGTATGCATATAAAAAAATTGAACTGTTACATTTTATTAAATATACACTAATAAAGGGTTAATTACACTAATGGTCCACATTCTTTCAAGTTTGTAACGATTTCATCTCCATTCTTTTTTTTTAGCAAATATCATCTTCATTCTTCTATTTATACTCACAAATGGTCCTCAAATCACTATTTTTCACTATTCTAACAATTCTTAGACAATTTTACCCCTTGACTTAAATAAATTAAAATGATGAGAAATAAAAATATAATGAAAATATTGCAATTGGACGTTTGACCTTTTCAAAATTACAAATAAATCTTAAACTATTTTATTTTATTCAAATAAGTGCTCTTTCCCATCTAAAAAGAATCACCCCACCCCGACTCAACCCCCTCCCAAATAATCTATTTGTATTCAATTTTTTTTTGGTAAAAACAAAATAAAGGAAAAAAAAAACATCTAGCCTCCCCAATCCCTCTCCCGCCACCACACTAGCGCCACGCATACACACGCAGAGAAATTGATATGATATCAATGGAGATGATTAATCTGAGTTCATCCAACGGGAGCTTCAACAGAAAAAAAAATGGAGCGAGAAGGGTTACAAAGACAGATTATCCACTAAAAACACTGAAAAATCAATTAGGTTTGGACCAGGAAGCAAAGAAAAGCATTCATGGCGGATTAAAATAACCCGAAAGCTGCCTTTGAAACTCAGCTCGCCATTGAAATTGTGGTGCAAGTTGAAGAATTCATACATGGACATGATGCTTAAGCTGGCAAGAAACACAGGCTCTGAAGTTAATCTTTTGGGATAAAAAAGAATCCCCAAATCTCGTCAAATTCAAACGGATTATTCAATAATTGAATTTGAGAACAGATTGGTCTTTGAGATTTACTTAAACTATGGTGGCTTCTTATGAACCTGGTTTTAACGATAGAATGATAAGCATTAATGCAAATTTATTTATGTGGGGTGGGGTGGGGTGGGGTGATTCTTTTTTAGTAGAGAAAGAACGCTTTTTTGAATAAAATAAAATAGTTTAGGATTTATTTGTACTTTTGAAAAGGTTAATGATCCAATTGTAATATTTTCATTGTATTTTTATTTTTCATCATTTTAATTTATTTAAGTCAATGTGCAAAATTGTCCAATAATTGTTAGAATAGTGAAAAATAATGATTTGGGGACTATCTGTGAGTATAAATAGAAGAATGAGGATCATATCTGCTAAAAAAAGAATAAGGATGAAATCGTTACAAACCTGAAAGAATGGGGACCATTAGTGTAATTAACCCCACTAATAAATTACATTTTAATTTCACACATAATAAATATTATAATTAGTTTGAAAAGTCGTATTCCAAATACTCGAGCACAAAGTCAATCAATTTGGTAGTTCTTCCAGACATGTCTTTAGACTGAGCGTTGTCCTTGACCAAAACCTCACCAATTATATCTGAACAAAAATTTTAACAAAAGAAAAAGTAGAAAACATGAACAACAATAATTGTACGTTATCAATTATTCGATAAAAAAATATGAACACGAAATATTATTCAATTGTTACCAAACGACTCAGTTTCATCAACGTCTGGTGCTGACAATAATTCACCGAAAGGCCTGAATACATAAATTTTCGATGGAAAACTATCATCCTCAACTTCTATAACTTGCATATTCGACATGAAATTGAGCTTATACTTGTGGGTTGTGGCCTTGAACTTCATATTGTTTTACCCAATTACAAAATTTCTCATCACATATAGCAGTCCATCGCGGATCAATGACTTAAATGTCTCAACCAAATTGCGTTTCACACATGTATGAATTCTTTCACCCTAATAAAGATTTTAAAAGCATTTTGTGTAAGAAGTTGTAATTACTATTCCACAATGAAAGTGTTTTTACAATAAATTTATATGCTAATTAGTAGACAGGATAAAAACACAAAAAAGAAAAAAAAAAAAAAAGAATGTCTACCAATGTAAAATACAAAGAGACAACATATTTTAAACTTCTTTCTGATTTTAAAAATTGCAGTAAGAATTATTCTACAAAAGAATTATTCAAGATCTTGATAGATTTTTATATTTCTAGTATACTATTAATATTTTTTTGACTCTTTTTTCGGTTGATCTGGCGAATAAATTGATGGATAATTAGATCTAACGTTTCGACATTCTGACTGACGGATAATTTACAAATTTCTTTTTTGTCTCGATTTATAAATATATAGTCGAATTTGAACAAATATTTTTTCTATGCTTGAACAAGAAATACACTTTAAAATCTAAATGATGATGCAAACGTAATAAGGTACGAGTTTTTGTCATTTTTCTGGTTCTACATAGTTTTTCTATGTAGACAGGATAAAAACACAAAAAAAAAAAATGTCTAACAATGTAAAACACAAAGTGACAATAAATTTTAAACTTTTTTCTGATTTTAAAAGTCACACTAATATTGAGCGTACAAGATAAATGTATTAAAACACACACACACTCTCTCGATCTCCGCCTCTCCTCTCGAGATCGACCTTTGTTAAACAATTCGATGTCCTATTTTACATATACTGCATGAATCGAGCAAGTGAATAATGATGCAAATTGTCCTATTTGTACAACTAATGTATGAATCGAGCTCAATTTTATTATTATTATTATTATTTTTTTTTTTTTGCGAAAAATCTTGAGGTTTTGTATTTGTTGTTATATTCAATTCTTTATTTATATCATAATAAAACTTTCCCATTCAAATAACATGATGTCCTATTTGCAATCTTAATAGAATATTAATCACTTGAAATAATACACACAGTATTAAAAGAGCTTAAAAAATATGACAAAATATTTCTCTATCAAAACAATCCATCTCAAGATTATATCTCAAGATTATTGTCTTTCATTGTTTCCATAATTGGGTATTTCTCAAATGCGCACAATCCGAACTTTCACGGTCTATTGTGTTTTCGTTGGATTGATTTATTCGACCAAATTAAAAATCGGCATCATTCCTTTAGATGAGGTTACTGCCAACGTAAATGAAAAAAAAAAAAATTAGAAGCAAAAATTTTAAATTCCTTTTATACACAATTTCTAAACACAAATGGAGATTTATATGAACAAAAACATACATGCTAACAAACAAATCATGTATTTTGTTGTAGTTTTTTAATATTAAACTTATTGATATATATATATATATATATATATATATATATATATATATATACACAAAGCACGATTTCTAATCATGCCACAGGCAAAAAAAGTGTAGAAACTATTTACTGTTTCAAACGTGAACTAATGCATGTTGGAAATCATCATGATGCATTGGGAATATGAATTGTCATTTTATGGTGCATGACTTTTTGTTAGGTTGAATGCATAATTTTCTTACTTTAGTGTTAATCAAAAAACGAATAGTCACATTCATATATAAAAAAATTTAATTAAGTCTTTAATTTAAACATATTACTAATACAAATCACTAATATCTTAAATTTTAATTAAGAATTTAATTTAATCATATTGCTAATACTAATCACTAATATCTTTTATATGAGATCAATATCACTATTATTAATATTTAGATAACAATTTCCTATCATATTAATATTATATGTGCATTCTATACAATAATAAATTGTCAAGCAATGCGTGCATTCAATAATATACGTAATAATAATGTACGTGCATTCAATACGTGAATAATAATATACGTGCATTCCTAGTACAAATGTTTTGGAGGGAAAAAACTTGCAAATGTTTTGGTGGCTATCCTTCTTTAGTATATTATAATAAGATAAGATAAGATAAGATAGGATTCAATCTTTTTTTTTTTTTGTTAGATGATGTTTATTTGTGGTATACCAATATTGTATTTTACTATTTTTGATGTAGTGTGTTGAATTACTTCTTGATTTTGAGCATAAATTTTGATGTAATGAGTTGGGTTACCTCTGGATATTGTCGGTTTATTGCATCAAAATTATTATTATCTTAAAATGTTTTACAACATTAAAGAATAATTTTGATATTATCTAGCTTGATTTATTATTTCTATTTATATTCCATGTGAGTTGAGAATTCCTATTATAATTGCATGGTAAAAAAGAAAAAATTATATTGTCAATTTAGTATTATTATTGGTACATTGTTGCACATTGCATACTTTTTCCTAACACCTCAATGATTCAACTAAACTGATCCAAAGACTCTTTAAGTAAAAATCAATAGATCGTCACTTATTTCATCAATAGGTAAACAGTAAACTAAAAATAAAAATAGAAATAAAAGTTTATTTTTTATTCTAATTCTTTGAAATTGTATTCATTGTATTTCAAATGGACTTAAATTAACAAACAAAAATAAAAGCCTCCCAAGTAGGTCAGGTGCTTATGACTTATGAGCCATGTCCAACATTACTAGGTCGCGCCAGGCCGATTCACTATTGAGCAAAACTGCAAAAGGCTAGTTAGGCTGTGCCTAAGTTTCAAATCCTTTCCGGTTCTCATTAAGATGTATATTTGGAAAAATTGCATTGTTGGTCTTCAATTTGTTATCTCAAGTTGGCCTCAATCTTTAAAAAAGAACTAATGAGTCCCTAACTTTTCATATAAGTTTCACAACAAGTCCCTAATGATGGAAATTGTATCTCGTCAAATTTTCGTGTGACCCATATAAACATATGTTTCACGTCAAATTTATGGACACCAATCAATCCACGTTGAAGTAAAATATATTTCATAAAGTTAGACATGTGATACACTCGTGACAATTTAAAAACTCAAATAATGTTTATTATTGAAAATTGATTGTGCCACTATAATAAATAATTAAGAACTACTTGCTCTTAAGTGGTTAATATCAATTTGAAAACAATAAACTGAAGTCCCATTACATTTTCCCGATATATTTCCACGGTGGCCATTTCCATGGTTGGCACATAATGAGAGCACGATGTCCTCATTCTAATAATGGATAAAAAGTAGAGGCCAGAAGGTACCAGAACTTTCATGAAAGTTAGACAAAAGATAGTCAAATCCTTGGCCACTTTCCAAGCCTTTTGTACTACTTTCATACCAAAGAGAAAACATGAAAACCCCATATGCACCGTATCATGGATTCAAATAAACGTGAATGCATCGTGTGTAGATCATGTGTAGGACACAAATTTGCCTTTGGAATTCTTGCACCTTAGTACTTCACTTGACTTTTCATGCATGCAAAAATCAACATGTTAATAATACCCCAATGTACCATATAATTAACTATTGTATAACATCTAGTTTGTGAGCGTAGTAGTATAAGTGTATGTTTGGTAGTGCTTTATATTATAAGTTGTTAATAAATGTATAAATAAGAAATATGTTGTAAGTTGTGAGTCCTATAAAATGTGTGGATAAAAGTTATGTTTAACCAATTTGACCAACTAAAATTATAATTTAAGCATCACCAAACATGTGCTAATTAGAAGCGTAAAAAAATGTCAGATTATGGTTGCCTTGCTCCTATAGCCAAGTCATGCCGTGTGGGTTTTTATTTATTTATTTTGTTGTGTCAGTTAATCAATATTTCCAAACTGCCGTTTTAATAAGTTTTGTTGCATCTCTTTTTGGCGCTACCTCTACTTATTGATGCATATTTTGATTTCTAATATTATTCTCGGTACACCCATTCTTATTTATGTTCCATTCATTCTATGAACGTTAATAAACAAAATCTAAAGTAAGATCTGGGCTCGGCAGCCCTACCATGTAAACCCAAACCGAGCACCAGACAAATAGTTTTCGAATATACAAGACGAAAAGGCAGGCCATATTGATTCGACATGACCCTATTTATTAAGATTAAAACAATAAATAAATGACACAAAATAAAAAACACAATAATTTATACAGTTTTGTTTTAATGTAAAACTACGTCTTATTTTCTATCGTTGCAGAATTTTCACTATAATGAATGATTCTTGTTTACAAGATATTAATCATATATATAACAACTTAACGAAGGTTCTTAGCAATAATAAAATTGTAAGGCAACCCAATGAAGATTCTCTTATTATAATAAAATTCTAGGTAACCTAATTACAAATTAAAGGAAAAATCTCAAAAACAAATTAGGCTCCACAACTTAACAATATGTACAAGTGCTTGTTTGTCCCAATTTAAATTATAATTTAAGTTGATCAAATTAATTAAACACAATTGTTATCCACATATTTTGTAGGACCCATAACTTACTACACATTTATTATGCACACATTTTATAAAATTTATAATTTATAAATACTTAAAAAACAATTTTTGCACCATTAAACATGTGCTAAATCTGAAAGGAACATGATGGCCCTGTCCACCACCTACTATCAAATAATTCAACAATTCAGCATAGTTTTATGCACACAAGATAGACAAAGTCAAAAGTAGGAAAGTTTAATTTTCACCCTTTATCCGGCATCATGTTGCAGCATTTTATATTCTCCATTCACAGTGGGATTGCAGTGGAATTGTCAATTATCTTTCCCATTTTTCTTCTATGCAATTTTTCAATCTTGAATGTATTTTACTATTTTTTTTTATTTTCAAACAAACTGAAAATTAATACTTTTTTTATTACTTTTTAAAAATTTGTTCAAAGTCATGTGACTCATGTTTAATACTATTTACCAAATATGCTTTAGGTACATATTTGATATACAGTGTTGGACACGATGTTATCGAAATTCACTTATAAAATGTGTTGGTATCATGCTGGAAAATAGAGATAGCAGACAGCATATGTGCATATCACATCAAACATGAAGGAAAAAAAGGTGTCATATTCTTTGATGGAGAAAATATTAATATTATTCTCATCACCATAGCTGTTAGATTGCAACTCTTTCCTGCCCTTAAGAAGTCATTAAACATTCCCATATTTTGCACACCAGTACTATATCTGAACGTGCAATTTAAAAGTAAGTAAAATTAATTTTGAAATAATATTTCATTTTCACACTTTCGATAAGTTACTCTTTTTTTTTTCATATGTATACAAAAAAAATTAATTTGACAGTTGTTAAATATAAAATTGGAATGAATACATGTTTTAAGTCATGAATAAATATGGGTTTAAGTCTCATTATCATTTAATTATGAAAATTGTGCACGTCTTTGATTGTTGGACTCTACGTGTCTAGTAGTTTATATTTTTAGATAAAATAATTCAACAATGTTAAATTTTACATATCTTGCTGCAAATTAAGTAATTTATTTATTTTCAACTTCAACCAACAAAAAGTTATTTCCTTAAAACTTACTTATATACTTATAAAATAATTAATTAATTTAAATTCATCCAAACATGGACACGATTAGACAGGTTGAATGAATTGTCATCTGACTGCCACGAACTTTAGAAAGACAGTTTTTAACATTAATACCACACAAACACGCATGCAGATACATTATTTGAGATTGATTGAAGCCAATCACAAATATCTAATCATGCACAATGAAATATAGAAATAGAAAATAAAAGAGACAATAATTAACACCTGGAAAACGCAAGTCAAAACAAGGGTTTTCATATATGAGCATCACTAACAGTATATTTAGTACACAATACAACACAAGATTCACAGCATATAAGAAATTTAGTTTTTTACTTTTTTATTTTTATAATAGCATCTAGTTCGACCAGATCCAGGTCATGATTAAAAAAGAAAGGAAAAATTATAAGATTCTAGGAACAGGACATACAAAAAATTAGTATTCTTTCTGTCTCCACAAAGATAGGCTTATTTTTTTTTTCCCACACAGATTAACATCAATCTCATTTAATATAATTAAAATTATAAATTTTTCACACGCTATTCTCATTATACCCCTATTTAATATTAGTCATTCATGAATCTAATAAATTTAAATGCTCATTAAATTACAATTGGAATGCAAATGAAATTGAATTTCATTACATTGAAACAATAATGAAATTAATTGTTGACTTTGTTATTGGGGGATGAATGTTTTCTAGGCAAGGTGGAATTCATTGAATGCGTAAATGTGTGAAAAATTTATGTAATTTCTCGTTATAATTGGAATATGTTAAGTTTATTTGGGTTGATAACTATGTAAATTAATTAACGGTATATTAGTAAAAAGAAAAATTAAATACACCATCTATAAAGTAAGTGACCTATAATTTGGGACGAATAAATAAAAAAACGAGTCTATCTTTGTGGGATGGATGGAGTAAATCAGTTGGAAGAAGCACCTTCCAGTAAGATAAAATTAATCACCGAATGTAAAGAGGTTTTTATTACTACTCACACAAAAAAATAGAATCTACGTATGTCTTCGTAAAAATGTAACAATCCTCTTAAATCACCTCTCCTCAACCCTGTCTTCTCATCTCTTTTGCAAAATTCAACTGTTGAATTTGAATCGTAACTCTATGATCAGATCCCACTGTAGATAAGCGGTAACACTAGTAATAAGTCAAAATAATACATAGAATATAAGATGGACCTACTAAAAAGAGCAGCTCAAACTCAAAGTCCTAACTAACTTAATTTGGTGCACAATTCGGGTGGGGAGGGAGAGAATATAAACAAGCAAACAAGGGGCAAATACAGTAACACAACATTCTATCCTCCCAATATATGGCTATAGAGACATTACGGCAGTGCTTGCACACTGAAAAAAAAAAAAAACGTGGCATCAGCAAACAAAATTTTCATCTATCCCGTCGCTAAAATCCATCACAGATGGGAAACTTTCTGCAGTTAATTTTCATTCTTGGTGCAGATGGAGGATTCCAAAGGGATCGCATTGATCTGATAATACAAACAAGGCCTGATCAAACTTGTTTTGTTTTTGTTTTTTTGGATCATGTGATCACTTAGGAATTTTCCATCAATATATTGCACTAAATTCATCTGAGAGCACATGTTTATAGTTTCAGGTAAGTTCATTTTTACTTATCAAATACATATCTATTTCTTTTCTTCCTATAAGGCGGCATAAGACTATAGTTTTAAGATATATTTCTTTTATATATTGATAGATCAATTATTTATGGGTTGTCCTTGTTTTTTCTTGGTTACTTTTGGTTAAAGAAGTTAGATAAATTTCTGCTGGTTAATTTATTAATTTCGGTATAAATAAATATTATAGAGTTTGAAGTTTTTTAATTTTTGGATCCAACTATGGTATTCTTTGTAATCAAAGAATTTGTTGATTAAATCAATTTTCAATATTTGCTTAAAATCTACGAGATCTTGATTCTTGTTCAATTAACAAGCGTTGATCGGTTGATTCTTGATATTCCATTAGAAGGATAGAGCTTCCACTTGTGTTCCTCTATGTTCGCACTTCTTGCCATGTGATCATTTAGTTTTTTATTTTAACATTTTTTATGGGATTAAGTATGGGAAAAACATTAGTCTATAAGTACTAAACTATATTTGATATTGTTGCTTTTGATCATTAGATCCATTTCTCTATAAGTACTTAATTAACTATATTTGATTTATGGAGGTTGTGGCAATCTGATCTTTAATTTATCTACTTCATTCTTTGTTATATTTTTCTCTCTTTACTCTATTCCTCCTCATGTTTATTAACTTATTTCTCATTCTATAGTATTAGAATTATTAGGTTGTATTAGACAATATGAAACGTGTTTAATAGAAAAAAGTTAAATTTTTATTTGTTATTTACCAAACATGTAATAATTAACAATCAATAAGCTAGATTTGAACTTTTTTAAACACTTATTTACTTATAAGTAAATTTTTCAAGCTTAGCCAAACATGCTCTAATTTCTCCAATCCAATATGCCAAATATGTCATAATTTTTTAAGAAACTCCATTTTGGCATAATCTTTCATTACATACTAACTCTCACGGATTTAAGCACAACCAAACACATATACTAACATCATGTCATTGAGCAATTTTTTGGCACTACCTCCCCTAAATTATTGTTGTTGCAGTAGAATTTAACCACCAAGTTCAAGATGTATTGGTGTTATTTCTCGTTACTTGGAATGTCAGAATTTCGACCATAACAAATTAAAGAAAGGCATGAAAAAGAAATCTCAATTCTTGACTCGAGGGGATGCTTACTTAGAAGACGAGAAAATTGAATGTAAAAATTATAGGAAGATGATGTTATCTTCACTGGAATATTTTGGAATATTTGTTTCTTAGGGTTGAGAGATTATTGAATATAGTTGTACTAAAGATATAAAATATAAATAAATTTATTTATTTCATCTAGAATTTTATGAAATAATACATAAAATCCAATATGGGAATAAAAGTTGGTTTTATAGATATCATAGCTACTTTAAAGAATATTCTAGATTTTTGAGCTTCGGGAAATCTTTATTTTGTGTTGTGCTAATATATTTGTTTCTTATTTTGCTCTTATATGTAATTATATTGATCAAGTGATGCAAATATTGGCTCTCTATGATATTTTTTACTTCATTACTTTATGATGGAGGAGATCTTTTCTTTTTCTTTCCATTATTTGCGTCTACAAAATTCAAGTGCTACAAGTTCGAAATGTTGTTAAATGTAAATAGATAAAAGTTAGGGGTCCGAATCTAAATAGGCAAGTACACATTAATTACCTAAATTTTGGGACTTTCCATCTAAATTTTAACCAACTGCTTGTTGAACGTCCAAGGACCTTCATAATAGACCCTCCAGCGAGATATGGTGCATCAATGATGGAAAATAAATAGTGAGAGATGCGGGTGGTAGGTGGTGGTGAAGGTGAAAGGTAACAACGAAATGGAAGTGTAAAGGGGTGGTGGTTTTGACTAAATTGGTATTATGAGCGTGTTCGGTGTCCATATTTTGCTAAAAAATGAATTTTTTAAAAACCACTTTGTATTGACTTTTCAAAACAAATATGATTGAAATGACCAAATTATCCTTTATCAAAATTGTTACATATTTCAAATGAAGGACACTTTAATCATTTCAGCCACATTTGCTTTGAAAAGTCAACAAAAGTGGCTGAAAAAAACTTATTTTTTTGCAAGAAATGGGCAATCAAAAAAGCCTATATTTTAAGAAGAAAAAGAAAATTTATTAATGAATAATTATAAAAATTTATTTTGAGAGTACTAATATATTTTTATTTTTATTTTTTGTTTAAATTTATAAGTTGGTTTGTACACATGCTCGATTTTGAGTCAAAGCAGGTGAAGCAAATGTCTCGAGCTTAAAATAGAGATCTATGTTTTAAATTTTAACAAAAATACTCCATGAAGCCCAGCCCAGCAGGCACAGGCAGCAACCCATTTTATCTATTACTCTGGTTCACGAAATCTTGGCCCGTTTCTATATCTCCCATTTCATGAAGAACTGAAGTAGCAAGATTCAAGAAGGCAGCGGCACAGGCACAGCAGGCAGGGCCCGTCACTCTCTCCGCCTTCGATGATCAATGGTCATAACTCACGACTCAATCTCCTCTATTCTTGAATCTCGGTCTTGAAACTTGTAAAATGGTGCATCGTGATTTGTCATACTATATTGTAACTATATCCAAAGCCGATTCTACGGTATGGCGCGAACCAAACATTTTGAATTGGAAGACCCTAAATTAACATGCAAAAAATTTGAAACAACATAATAATGATGAAATATTTTTTTTACAAATGGTACTTACTATTTACTAGTTCTCATACTTTATTTTATTTATACAATATACTATACACAAACAAACATATGAACAAATTCACTCACACTATTGTTTGACCTGATTTCGCATCAATATGCTAGTTTTTCTTCTAAATATATAACTTAGACTACTAATGTGCAATGTCTAAAATAAGACTACAAAAAAAAAAAACAAATATCAAACTCTTATTGTTGACGTTGACGTTGCCTTCTACGACATTATCCTTAAATATAGGAATATCCTAATACACAAGTGAAATTAAATATCACTCAAGCTTAAAAGAAAAAAAAAAAAATCAATTGAACACGATATGCATTCACAAACAAAGTGCCTTTATTAATTTTTATTTATCAAAAAAAGACTTATTTTTAATATTCCATTTACCTTAAAGAATTTACCAATTGAGTGACGAACATGAAATTTGTCCCACATGTATGTCGTCTTGATTTTTTCGGTGGTCTAGCAATTGAAGATTTTATGGCAAAATTTAGTGATTAAATTTAAATATTTGGAGGAAATTAATATAGGTGATTGTTGAGTGATTTGAGAGAAATTTGTAGATATTGGAATGTCGTAATCTAACTCCTGCTTTAATTAATGTAGAAAACGGTGAGGAGAAATGTGATATTCAGATTTCAAATGGGTGAACGTGCACTGAAAGTGAGGAATGAGCTAATCATTTGTAATTTTGTATTATTAATTTTATTAAAGTAATGAGTATTATTAATTTTATTAGGCTAATGAGTTATGGGTTCAATTGCTTTACATTAAATTAATATTGGGTTAATGGATCTAATTGTCATCCATTAAATTAATATTAAATTAAAGTTAAATTACATATAAAAAAATTCTCAAGAAGTTGGGGTTCAGGTCACTCTGGACCTCCCTAGCTCCGCCAGTGCCAGCGAAGTGTTAGATTTAGCCTCAATCTTGGAAGCCCGGGCAGCAGCCCATGAAATGCAGCTGGATTTGTCAATAATAGTGTCCATTTAGGTAAGTGGCAGGGCCGGCCCCACTGCCTAGGGCCCCCCACTATTTAGGGCCCAAAATTTTTGATCCATTTTTTTGTTTTTTTATATAAAAATCAGCGACTTACGTACGTATGAATGAGCTTAAATAGAAAACAAGTTCAAATCTAACTTATATTAACTACTTTAATCTAATCTTTAAATTGTAGACCGTGCAATTTTTCCTTTAAACCTTATTTTAGAAATCTTTATATTGAATCAAAATGATTTTTCAAGGCAACCTAATGAAGGTTCTCTAATTATAATGAAACTCTAAGGCAATTCAATAAATATTTCCTAGTTATAATGAAATAATACGATAATCTAATTACAAAGGTTGATTCGCACTCAGCTCTGCGTAGCGCAACAAATTAAGCTCCACAACTTAACACAAATTCTAACCATTTTTTCATTCAGTAAAGTAGAAGAAAAATGTACTATTTTTTGACTTGTAAATCTGTTTATATGTATACGCACACACCCTTACATATGTTGCGTGTATGTTTTTTTATTATATATTTTCTATTTTCTTTGATATTTTCAATTGTTTTTAATTCGAAGAACTTTATTTGTTTTTGTTAAGTAAAAATGATTTGATCATATTCTGTGTTGTAACAGTTTTTGAGCATTGTGTAAAATATGTTCGTGAATGTACGAAATTTTAATTGTCTGTCAAAAATTTACATTTTAAAACATCTCAATTTATTAAGGGCTCTATTTAAATTTTCGCCTAAGGTCTCATAAATCTCAAGGTCGACCCTGGTAAATGGTCAAATAGATTGATAAAAAAAAGTTAATCAAAATCAATATAAACAAGTTCAAAACCATATTAATTACGCTCAAATCTAACAATTAAAAACACACCATGAATACATATTTAAAGCTCTCAAACCTCGTAACCCTAATCCCTGACATCGCATCTTCTTCAATTCTTCTAGTCAAATCTAAAATTAAAATTAATGACGACTTCAATTCTATCTCGCTTTGTTCTTCAATTTTGTCAAAAATCGAACTCTGCGTCTCTATTTCTTAAGTAGTACAATAAATTTATTTCTTTTCATTGTTTTTATTTTTCATATTCTAATTTTTCTAGAGTGTAAATTTTTAGATTTCGATGTTAATTTCATATCATATTACAATTTCTTTCTCCAATTGGCATTGGAAGTTCATTTGTTCAGAAATTTATCAACACACTCTACTTTGAAAGCTACTACAATTTTCTATATAAATTTGAGATTTTAAAGTTATTTTCCATAGAACATGATTTGCTATGATTTTTAATTATTAGCAATTTTTTGTTCTAATTTGATACTTGTTTTGCAGTGATATTAATTATTGAAAATGATCACATATTGTTATATCATATATTTTTTTTGTCTTGGATATGAATTAAAGTTCTATATCATATATTTTTTTTTGTCTTGGATATAAATTAAAGTTTTACTTTAGAAACTGACATGCTTAGACATTTTTTAATTTAAAAGTTACACACGGTGTAATTTGACTTTTTTTAATAGAACATTTTTGTTTAAGCTTACAATGAGCTTATAAATTTTTTTTAACTGATATTTAGATATCACTCCCTACTTTTTTTGCATTGGATATTAATTAAGGTTGTGCATTTGAAAATGATATTTTGTGTCATTTTTTAATTAAAATGTCACAATATAGTTGTTTCACTTTGATAATAATGTGTCTATGTTTGTGTTGTTTTTTCACATATGGATAAATCAATATCTTCATCTATTAAGGTAGCAAATGAAAAAAGACAACCATAAAATGACCAAAATCGTTGTCCCAATAGAATGCACATAAAACAAACTTGGGGGGGGGGGGGGTATTTTCAGATAAAATTAAATTCAAAGAAACAAGTACTAACAATACAATATAATGTAAAGAAAAACTTGTCTTAGATGATGATTTTCGACAATAATTCTCTCACATTCTATTTGGATCTCAAGTCAAAGGAGAAAGTGATCTTTTTTTTTAATAATTAAAAGGTCATATTCTATTTTGTAATAAAATATCTTTAGCTAAATTTACAATGTGTTAATAAAAAACGTCATAAACTAATATTCGTGTATTACTTTATTTTTTTGTCGTGTTAGATAAGAATTAAAGTTTTGCATTAGAAAGTAACATACTTTGTTACGTTTTAATTAACAAGTCACACACTATTATATTGAGTTTTTCTAATAGAGCATCTATGCCTAATGTTACAATGTGATTAGAAGAACTTCTAAAACTAATATTTAGTCATTAGTTTTCCTTTTGTTGAGTTAGATGTGATTTAAGGTTATATATATATTAGAAACTACAAAGTGATATGATGTGTCACTTTTTAGTTAAAAAGTTATACTGTGTGTAATTTGGCTATTTTTTAATAGTACATTCACTTTGTTTGTCACAATCGTCGAGCCCGATCAACTTGACTCTTTTTCATAAACATTTGGCTCTTCGTATGTAACGTCGTTTGAATGAAGACACCCGAACCAGGGGGAAGGCCGCCACTCCTCAATATTAGTCAGGCGAAATTTGGATACCCGAGTTATTAAAAAAAGTACTTATATATTGTGGATCCCACAAAATGTGTGGATAATAAGTTGAGAATTATATGAAATATGCTGATAAAAAATATGTTTGACAAGTTTAAATTATAATTTAAACTTAACCAAACAAGGGTTAAATTTACAACGTGCTTATAAGAATCTTTTAAACTAACTAGTAGACACGCGTGCGTTGCACGTGCTTTTGTAATCATATTATTAATTTTTTATTTTTTAATTGTTAATAATTAAAATATTAAAGTAGTAGTTGCAATAAATATAAAAATATATGGTTGTTGATAACATAATATTTTGTATTGTTCAATGTTGATATTTTATTTACATTCATAGAAGTACAATTGCAATCAAAGATGAGTTTTATATAGTAGTAATACGAATAGTAACTTGAATTCAATGAAAAACTTTTGGTGATTTGAGTTTTGATGATTGACGAACCACTGATATCAAATCGTATGGAATTAATGATGTACTATTTATGGATCTTCAGGGTTGTGTTTTACCAATAATAATAATAATAATAATAATAATAATTAATTTTATTGGAGAGAATGTAATGATTGACTATATAATATTGTACATTTGTTGGAGTAGTACTCCTTGTAAAGAATATTTTGTGTATGTTATCTTTTTATTTAGCGCGTCTGATTTGATGATGTAAATGATAACAATATAAATGTAAGTAAGAAACAAAAATTAAAAAACAATTCTCTCTCTCTCTCTCTCTCTTATATAATTATTAATTAAATTAAAAAATTAAAAAAAATTAAATTGAAAATTAAAAAAAATTAAATTGAGAAGTAAAATGAGAAGAACGTTCTATATATATTAATTAAATTAAATTAAATTAAATTAAATTAAATTAAAAAAAATTCACACGTTAGTTCTAAACTATAGTATATGTTTGGTGGGGGTTTAAAGATTTTGAAAAAAATTGGTAAAGTGTGTTGTTGAAAAGATGATAAAAGTTGTAGGTCTCACAAAATATGTAGTTGAAAATGAATTTGAGAAAAAAAGAATTTAAAAAAAAAGAACTGAATCAAACATTCTCGTAATCACTGTAATATAATGTATTGAAAATAATATTTTTATCTCCATTTCAGTTTTGAAAACTATTATTTGAATTTTAATGCGGTGATAAACAAAGTTACAATTTTTCTCATTCATTTCTTTTTTTGATTGAAATTAACTTCTCATTCCTTTTATCTACTTAGTGCAAAAATAAAAAATAAAAAATTGAGATCATCTTTTCACCTTCATATTTAATTTAATAGATTAAATGTTTAAAAATTTTATTTGTATATTTAGTAAATTGTTGAAAATTTAATGTACAATAAGAATAAACAATAAAAGAGTAATAAATAAAATATTAAAAAATAATTATACATTAATGAATACTAAGGTGAATATGGAATTTTAAAAAGTTTGTAAGGGTATAATGGTCAAAAAATGTTTCTCCATTTAAGCTCCTTTTAGATTAGTACTAGCTGGAAACACGTGCGTTGCACGTGAATTTGCAATAATTTTGTGCCGTATTTTTTCCGACTTTGATGCTTAAAAGTTGCCTTACAGTTATTACAATACCTATAACATCTGGAAAAAAAAAATTGAAAGCATTATGAATAGGAAAAATTTAGTCATAATGTACCAATGTATTACATGAAAAGAATTAGCACCTATCATCAGAGTGACATTCTTTGAATCTTGATTAGCTTTTCCAAAAAAAAAAAAAAAAAACTATATAGTCCGTTTTTTATACAATCGTTGGATTCACAAACATCGGTTAATAACGACAACGATATTTCAATCTCAGCATGCACATTGAGATAGCTACTATTAATTGGTTTAATTAATCCATTTTCAATAAAGTATGTTTTGTCCTTTTCTATAGTCTTCTCCAGTCGGAAAATAGTTTCGTTATACAATAACGTTTGTACTTTAGTTTTATGCAAAAAACAAAAAAATTAAAGTATAATGAAATAATTTATAATTTGAAATTAACACGGACTATTAATTTAAATTTATATGTCAACACAACAAACAAACAAACGATAGATATGTCAATAATAATACTAACCTCTTCATCCATCAAAATGAGCTTCATAATAGTTAGTGGTCCACTACGATTTTCATATGTTTCAACATTTCATTTTCTCATCACTCGCACTTTTATAGTCTATTCCTTTTGATATAATTCAAGATTTTTTTTAAAAATATGAGATTTTTCTTCTACCGACATGATACCTACAAATAAGATAAATACAAATAAATAGAAGTTTTTTCAACTCAATCCCTTGCAAAAGAGGTTTTATAAATCAAGAATAGATGCAAAACCCGACAATATCACCAAAATCGATTAATAAAAAAAAAAACTCAATGAAATACTGTGATATGGAATATGCGCTTAATAAGGACATGTCTTCAAATTCATGTAGCCAATTATAATATACAAACTCATTTCATAATAGAAAACCAGTTTTATTAAATTATACAAAGTCATTTCACCAATTTTTCTTAAAATCGATTAAAAAAATAGATTGGACGACATACGACGTCCACCTTTAATCATTTATAGTCGTTGGGGTTTACGTTGGAATTCGTAAAACCCCGATTTCATTTCTTCTATTCACTGTTTTATTATTTTTTATATATTAAACATTAAATTGTGTTTAGAATTTGGGCATTCGAGAAGACCAATCAATTTTCTGCATTATTTTTTAGATGTTTATGGCTTTTTGAATTCCGAGGTAATAAAGTTGGTTTATTATTATTGTGCTTTTCATATTGTTATATTGTATGATATGATGAGTATTCAAGAAAGGAACTGGGAAATTAGATAATGAAAAGGAAAATGTTTTTAACATTGATTGAGTTATATTATAAATTTCCTATATCAGAGAATTGAGGAGTTATTTATCAATATTTGTGTTGACACGCATAAACAAAATTTAAACCTCACAATCCGTGTCAACAAGTGTAATGAGAAAACTTTCCATGTTCTTTACAATGAAAATAAAAATTGACCGGATACACATGCCCATTGATTTGAGAAATCATTAGTTAAGTCTTTATAAAGCAAAAGATCACAAAAAATATTTCTACTAAAGTGTGTCAACAATTTATTGGGAGTTTATTGAATATCACACTTGGAGATTTAGAGCATACCAAATGGTTTTCCTCAAGAATCTCAACACAAATAATGTTTTAATTTACTAATAAAAACATATTTGAACATTGTCTCATACTCTACACAATTACATTGTTAATCAACACTATAGTTATAAATTGTATGCAAAATAAAGAAAAAATAGATCTCAATTACAATAGTTTTATGTTTGTATAAAAATATTATTTCTGTAAATAGAGATACGAACTTCCACACATACATACAACGAAGAGAAGAAAGAACCTAAATCAAGGTTATTGAAACGACATCGGATATTCACCGGTGGTGGAGTTCTTGATACTTCCAGATATGGTAGATGAGATTTGAATATTTTGTCAAACTCAGATATAGTGTTATATATAGTTTAATAATAGGAAATTGGCCAAAAACGTCCCTAACGTATGGATTCGGTGCGCAAATCACCCTTATCTTTTAAATTTTGGCAATTACATCCCTTACCTATCTATGTAGTGCCCAAATCATCCTTTTGAACGGAATCCATCCAATATTCCGTTAAACCTTTGAAATTTTGGCGAAAATGGTCCCTAACATTTGTTCTTAGTGTGGAATTGGTTCCTAACATTTATGTTTTGGCAAACAAGTCCCTAACCTATGTATTTTAGTACGAAATTGGTCCTTATAGGATGAAAAAGACAAATATACCCTTAGTTTTAATTAAAAGAAATTGTATGTGGATTCCTAATCATTACAAAATGTGCAAATAAGTCCAATACTTTTATTTTTTTATAAAAAAATTAAATAAAACTAATGATTTTTTTTTTAATTAGCACTTTAGTAATAAACATGTCAAATAAATTTATTATATTTATTATTAAGTAATAAAGAGAAATCATTGCGAGAAATCATTTTTCTCCCTCTTTACTTATAAATTTTTTTCTTCCTCTTTACTTTAAAAATTAAGTTAAATAAATAACAAAATGACGTATAAAATTTTATGACATTGAACTAATCTTATTACATTTTTATTTAACATAAAAATACTAATAAAAATTAATTTACACATTATGTGTTTTATTTTTGAATGAAAATAAAACGACAAATTAAAATATAAAGAATATAGTTGGATTTCTAATATTTGTAGTTAATAAACATATAACTCAATTAAATAAAAGTATTTGAACACAAAGTTTTTTTTTTATATAACAATAAAATAAAAGTTTTAATTTTAAATAATATATTTATTACTTCATAATAAAAATAATAATTTTATTTGACATTTTTATTACTAAAGTGTTAATTAAAAAAAGTTCATTACTTTTCTTTAATTTTTTTATAAAAAATAAAAGTATTGGACTTATTTGCACATTTTGTAATGATTAGGAATCCACATACAATTTTTTTTAATTAAAACTAAGGGTATATTTGTCTTTTGCATCCCATAAGGATCAATTTCGCACTAAAACACATAAGTTAGGAACTTGTTTGTCAAAACATAAATGTTAGGAACCAATTCCACACTAAGAACAAAGGTTAGGAACCATTTGCGCCAAAATTCCAAAGGTTTAACGGAATATTGGATAGATTCCGTTCAAAATGATGATTGCGGCACTACATTGATAGGTAAGGGATCTAATTGTCAAAATTTGAAAGTTAAGGATGATTTGTGCACCGGATCCATACGTTAGAGACGTTTTTGGCCAATTTTCCTTTAATAATAATGGAAGGTGAAATGTTTTTGGATTTTTGAATATGAGATGAAAAATTATTATAAAATAATTGTACATAAATGAGATTGTGTTATGTAGTTTATTAATTGTGGTATAGGAAAGGTTTTTGGATTTTTGAATATGAGATGGTAAAATATTATAAGATTATTGTATATTAGTGAGATTGTGTTATGAATACGTATTTAGGAATTACATAATCATCATATGAACATTTGTATTCTGAAGTAAAAAAAAAATGAAGATAAGTTGTCCAAATGATCCAAACAACATATTATTTTGTTCAATAATGGTTGGAAATGAAAGGTTTTTAGATTTATTAATTTAATATGGGAGGTTAAAAAGTCCAAAGATGTAATATATGAAAGTAAAATAGTTCTATTTTTATGATCCTAAATACATATTTAGGAATTACATAATCATCATATATATGATCCTTTGTGTGTCTTCCTCAGTCGCGTACTTGAAAGAGTTAGAGTAACACAAATTCTCCTTGTTCTAACTCGTTCTTTCACAATAAATATACGTTTAATTGTTTACAAAATGACATAAAACATCATTCGAGCTTAAATCCTTTTGTTATCAAGATCACCACAATAATTAACATTTTTACATCGAACAAATATTCTAAATCAAGAAAAAAAGATATAGAAATCAAAATTTAAAATCAATATTACCATCATATATATTCTTAAAATTAGTGAATCATTCATGGAAAATGAACACATCTATTATTACCACATTATTATCAAACTAATTATCAAAGATTAAAAATCGTCGTTGCGAGGAAAAAAATATTCATGGCATAACAAAAAACAAAGACGAATAACAAAGGAAGAAATTATGAATCAATAATAAGAAAGTCGAAATGCAAAGCCAAATTCATCTTATTTTGTTATGTTGATAAAGAAATTTGCTTAAATTCTCGTGCATAATAAGATTGACTCTTTGATTGTTTACAATTAAATATAATAATTTCAATATATTAAAAATTCTATTAGTATATTTTTATTTATTTTCATTAATTACAATATATATATAATGGAATTTAAAGAGACAAATCACTTTTAATGATCAAAATGCAATATTTATATAGTATTAAATAGTTTAAATTAAAGCCAAAATAAATTATATTAATTGAAATATGATTTTAGGAATTATAAGTTATTTGAGGGGCAATATCGTCCATAAATATTTATCTCATATTTGGAACAGAGGAAGAAAGTATGAATCAATAATAAGAAAGTCGAAATGCAAAGTCAAATTCATCTTGTTTTGTTATGTTGATGAATGAATTTGCTTAAGTTCAAAAGATAATAAGATTGACTCTTTGATTGTTTACAATTAAAAATAATAATTTCAATATATTAAAAATTTTAGTAGTATATTTTTATTTATTTTCATTAATTACAATATATTATGGAATTTAAAGAGACAAATCACTTTTAATGATCAAAATACAATATTTATATTGTATTAAATAGTTTAAATTAAAGCTAAAATAAATTATATTAATTAAAAGATGATTTTAAGAATGATAAGTTATTTGAGGGGCAATATCGTCTAAAAATGTTTCTCCCTTTAAGAGACTTTTAGAATTAGTATAGATTTATAACTAATATTTTTATTTCTTGTTATGTTAAATGTTAATTAAGGTTCTATATTATAAAATGAGAAAATGATATCTTGTGTCACTTTTTAATCAAAAAATCAATAAAATTCATTTACTAAAAAATCACATACTATGTCACTTCTTCAATTAAACATGCCGTATTTTTTTTATTTTTTAATAAATTTTTCGTACTTGACCTAATTTCCCCTAAAAACAGGTAAGGAAATTTTCATTTCCACTAAAACCAAATTTCATAATTCTTACAACATTTGCACCACTCACTATTCGGCCTCTCTTACACTTGACAAAAACCAAAATAAAAAATAAAATAAAATAAACAATAACAACATCTTATTTAATTTTTTGTGCAGTTGCATCGAACACCGAAAATGTTGCCTACACTAGATATAAAATCGTTGAAGCTAACTAGTGTAGTTGTTTAACTACAATTATATATGATTAAAATCAAAATACATGTGATTACGTCTAAATCTTATTGAATATAGCATATCAATATACTCCAATAATATACTATAAAATCCATATAAATGGTTAAAGACCATCAATGTTTCTTGGATTTGAAACATGTATTTTGTGTAGAGTTATATCATACAGAATACATTCTTCTTCTTCTTTTTTTCATTTTTCTCACATTGTCCCAACAAATTTATAAAAGCAACTAAGACTAGATTAATTTGATGTGAAATTACAAAAAAAAAAAATGCTTTTATTAAAATTAAAATAGATTCTAACACATGAAAAACTCTGTGACAGATAGCAAACAATTCATGTGCACAAATCATATCAATACAGAAGTCAGAAGATGAACAGTCAAATCCAATCGATCGAATACACTTTATACCTCTACACTTAACTCATCATGAAGTGTAATATTTTTTAAATAATATGATCTCAATAATACCGAAATATATTATAAAAGAAAAATTCACTATTAGACTGAAATATCCACAATGAAGAAAAGCCCATGTTATGGAAACTTGGGAGTGAAAAATATTGAGGCTTCCAATAATAAGTTAGAGAAGTGTAAAGATGAATTGAGTTGTCCAAGACTCGTTAGTTATGTTTACTCATCCTCTATTTTGTTTTAACCATTTGATTAAAAATTATGAAGTAACTTAAATATCTTTACTTCGTTAGCAAGTTAACACATTTCGTTAACACATACAAATTAATTTGTGACTCATAACTAGAGATATAAAGATAGATTAGATGTTGAGTTTGACTCTCCATATTGATAATTCTATTCAAGCATTTTTAAAATAATTTATTCGACTCGATGGCTCTACTAGATTGATTTGTCTTTCAACTCAACCCACTAACACATGAATCTTCGTCTTGTTTTGGCCTACAGTTTAAAAACTAGTTTTTCAAACAAAATAGTAAAATATGTCATGCTAGTTATGAAGATAAAATTTTGGTCAAATAAACTATTTGTATTGTAAAAATTAGTTTTTAAACTAAACCAAACAAGCAAGAATATAGTCAAGTTGTGCCAAACTGATGTATGAATTCTCTCCATAAGTGAATAAGCCCAAGGTCCATTCTCTTGGCAACTCAACAAGACAACAACGGCCAAGTAGGGAGAGAAACAAAACGCGTACCATCATAATTCATGCATTTGGAAAAACTTAAATATTTCCACAGCCTCGCCGTGAGTAGCGGAGTTTTTGACCGGTGATTGAGTTTTCTTGTCAAATCTCCACCGTCAGTCTAACAATAAACGTTTAAACGCTGGTCATTGTGGGGTCCCAATCCCATCAATTACTTCGCCTAACTGCAAGAAAATGGGAAGTGGAATTTTCATACAGTATAATTTATTGGTTCTTTCTGTTCATATTAGTCTATAAATAGGCTCTTTATTGCAATAGGCCTAAGCACTTAAATTCATATTAACTACTCTCCCCATTTATCATCACCATGGCTTCATATCAAGGTTTGAAGAGTTTGGGGATTTTTGTTCTTGCTCTAGCCTTTTGCATGCAAGCCACACAAGGTAATTAGTGATTTTCTAGTTTCAAGAATTACGACATGTACACATTTACTTATTAGTCTTAGTAGATGCATGTCGTATATCACTACGTCAAAAATGACATTTATTTTTTTACGAATAAAAAATTATATGTTGAGAAACTTCATATTGTATAACATTTGTATAATGACATAAAGATTTGCAATTAGTATTGCCTCGTCTTAATCTTTTGTGATGCTTTCTGCCTTGAATACACTAGTTTATTTTGAGTTGTGGGTTGTAGAACTCGACATTTAAAGCTCGAGCTTCACATCACTTTAGCTCAACTCTTTGTAGCTCGTTGTACTGACTACTCCTAGCTAATCAACACTTTGACTCATGTGCTCGAAGATTGGTCATGATATGGTCAACTCACTCATTTCAGTAGTGATCATCATGGCGTCACTTTGATGGGCCTAAGGAGCCAAACATTTTGAAGGTGTAACCGTAAAAGATACAATAACTATTTGAAAATAAAAGAAGGACATTTGTAAAATAATCAACGCGTTTCTAGTATAAAATGAGAACTTGCATCATTGGTCCCTAAGTTATTGTTCGAGCTTTCATTATAATTACAGACTCAGTCCAATGCCAAAACCGATCAAATCTTTTTTAAATTCTTGACCTTTAACGATAATTTTCTCAACGTACACCATCACGATTTTTGCATTGTGTATTATTCTTTCTAGCCGATTGATTGATTGATGATAATTCATAATTGTATTGGATTTGTTCTTTTTTGATAAATAATATTACAGGAAAAATATCTTGCCAAGATTTGAAAAAAGAGTCTTGTGCCTTCGCAATATCATCTTCCAGCAAGCGCTGCGTGCTGGAGAAGCACGTGCGCAGAACGGGCGATGAAATATATTCATGCAGGACATCAGAAATTGAGGCGGAAAAACTCAAGGACTGGATTGAAACTGATGAGTGCATTAAGGCCTGTGGCCTCGATAGGAATGTGCTAGGAATTTCATCAGACTCTCTTTTGGACTCTCATTTTACCCAAAAGCTCTGCTCAACACAATGCTATGGTGGCTGCCCCAACATTGTTGATCTCTACTTCAATCTTGCTGCTGGGGAAGGTAAAGTACAACCAATACCAAGATTTATTTCCACCAGCTCGTCAATAGTTGATTGACCACCGTCTTCTAATTTTGGAGAGCTTACTGAACTTTTATTAATTCACGATATTTGGGATATTTTTTCAACAAGCTGCCTTCTTGAGTTTCTACCATGCGAATGCTTGCTCGATAACCCAAGTCCAAAACTGCTAGTTTTGTATTAGAATTCTCCATCATGATGCAAGAGCCATTTTTGTTCTAGGGTTAACATGTTTTCAAATGGTTTTTTCTCACCAAAATTAAGTACCACTAACCAGACTGGCGTACTAGATAAATGAAATACAAACATCAACACTTTGTGACATTCAAGCGATTTAACGGGGATAGGTGTGAAATAGACTTCTCCAGTCAACTATTTGAGACTGTATATCATGCGGGTTGTGTCAATTGAGGCAATCAAGTAGAGACTAGAGGTAATTAAGTCAACCATTTATTAAGGTTCTACTTGACATTTTCGCTATAGAAACATATTTTTTTTGACAAAAAAATATTTTAAACAATTAATGCATCTTTTCATATTTATTTTTCTTTTGTGAAAATAATTAATATTTCTAACATTCTTAACCTTTATGAATTATTTGGTAGGTGTATATCTTCCCAAATTATGTGAAGCGAAAGCAGGAAATGCACGTCGAGAAATGACTGAAATGAAGAGCTCTGGATATGTAGCACCTGGTCCTGATTCAAGTGTCAAGACCGTAACCTTCACGGTTGCCCCAGCAATGGCTCCTTACTGATAATTTCCCAGAATACACATATAGGATTTTACAAATATTATTATGTATGATTGTATTCCACCAAAGAAGTAAAGAAATACTAGTGAGTTTCACTTTTCACACTACTAGAAAAACACAACCACCAATACCCAGTGTGTGTTGTAGAATATTATATGTAGGACATAGTTTACCATGTGGCTCAATGAATAAGGTGACGATCAATTGTCAGAAGATGGCTACATAATCGAAAATTAGCCATGTAGTAATGATTTATAAAAGAGATATATAAGTATGATTTGAGTGATAATCAAATGCCTATGAGTTCTTTTTCTCTCGTATTGTGATATTTTATATTTAAGAACTAAGAATCGAGAACATGGTAAATTACATGTTTCGCTAAGCTTAAGAAGTTCATTTATAAAATAAATAATTTTGTTGTTACTTATTTTTGAATGTTACAACTATATGTTACTGTAAAAATAAGTGATTTTTATTATTTATAAATAAGAATAAAATAATATATCTAAACATTTTGTAAATAAAATTTATTTAAAATTAACTTTAAATTACTTTTGTTTGCAACAATAAGGGTGCATGACAACCTCATATGAAATCAGGATACATGCTAAATCATTTATTTCAAAATTAATGTAGCGATTCAAAGAGTTGTTTAAAATAATATATATACACATGTACAAAAATTGTCAAAAATAACTTTCATGCTATATAATATGATTTATATTTCATTTTGATCAAAATCAGATGTTTAAATTTTTTTTTATTTTTTTAATCTTTGGATACATTATTCTTAAAATATAATTTGTAATTTATAGTTTAATATCATCATATTGTTTTAGCATGAGATTTTAGTGAGAAATTAAATTTGTTATATAATTGTTTGTCCGACATATAGTGAACCATATACATATATTCACCATAAATGTTAAAACTAAAAAATTAATATGATAAGATGAATAGATAAGGGTGAAGAGTTAGATCTAATTAAATTTGAAGCGAGCAATAATTACATGTACTATTATCGATCACGAGAATATTCTGCAAGTGTGTAGTACGTTGTAGTGGGGCTAGGGAACCAAACTTCTAGCAAAATCTCTTTCTTAGAATAATTTTGTAGATAAATTATATGTCTTCGAATAAAATAAATTTCTAATAACAATAAACGGAATAAGGACCAACGGTGAAGTCACAAATTAAAATATTGATGATTAAAAGTGTTGATCTTGGTGACTTAAAAAAAAAAAAAAAAAAGTTGAATAGGCCAATCATTTTTTGGACTAGCAAAGTGAGTGTGATCTTACAAACGAGGTCATTAAATAAAGTATCATTTGAATACACCCAATCCCTTTTATCCCTATGTTAATCATTCAATTTAAGATTTATGAGAAATTACGCACGCAATATCTATTCTATATATACTTCAAAGAGTGATTCGACTCTGTTTAATGTTTCATAATATATGAAAGTCAATCTTGAATTTCCGTACTACTTAAGTTACAATAGACATTTTGACAAAAATATCTGAAAATTGTTATATGTTATGCATGTGATCATAAATTTCAATTATAAGTTAGTTGTGCACTTGTCCTCATGTTCTCGTCAAATGAGGATGAATACCGCTCCCCTCCGTTAAAAAGAAAGTGATGAAAAATAAGTTAGACATTCTGAAGTTAACACGTTTTTGCTTGTGTGATGTACTTTCATTATGAGTTTGGGCTCAAGAACTTAGTCTCTTCAACACGAGTTGTGTGAGCTTGGTAATATTTTTTAATATTAATTATTTACTTATAATTAAACTTAATTAGAAATAATTTTTAAAGCTTAACCTAACATGAGATAAATTAAGCATGGAGACGAGGTGTCCAAATTTTATTAGAGTTTTTAAGTTGACATTGTAATCATGGCCGGTTCTGATATTTTCGGACCAGATGTGAAGTCTAAAAATTAGTCCCCCAAAGCAAAGTTCGATAAGTCATGGATGGCTGGGTTTCAATATTATTATTTTTTTAAAAAAGGGCTCCTTCGATTTTGGGCCATTACCTAATAATAGTCATGGTCCTCATACAATACGTCTTGCTTTACTTTGCTTTACTGAGCTTCAAACTTTTGCACAAATATAATTTTTTGGGCAACTTCAGTAATTACAAATATATATTTTTTTGTTTTTTGTTTTTATTTAAAAATGAGCTCCCTTCAATTTTGAGTCCGATGTGATTATATCACTCGTCTCGATCCAAAACCGACCTGTTTGTATTTAGCCAGGGTCATATCTATGTCATATGAAGAAAAAAAAATGTATTTCGTCTTTGCTTTCTGGTTGAATTTGGACCAGAAAACAGTTTGGAGTCCACTGGCTCGCCTACTTGCACAATGTAGCCAACTTTACTTGACCATCGATCCGAGGACTGTTTCCTTGATCAAGCCACATTCTGCCACGTTTTAATAGGTCAAGATTGCGTCAATTCCACAAACCTAACACAATCGAATTGAACCGACACAATGATATTAATTAAAATAATGTTGTGTAACCACAGTTTAAATGACAATGAAAATTTACCGTGAAATAGTGATTAGCTATATTTTTCTTATTGAAAACACTGAAAACAGGTACTAAGCACATATCACTACTCTATTGCTTAGGGTCGATTATAGAGCACGTTTCGTTAATTTTAAATGCAAGTCAAAAATAAATTTAAATAAATAAGTTCGATGATTTGCGTGTTGTGTCCAATATCGAGGCCAAACATTATATTCTTAGCCCTTGTCTATTGGTTATGCTTAAATTAGAATTCTAGATAGCAAACATATTTTTTATCTACATATTTCGTATGATTCATAATTTATAATTCACTTATTATCTACATAAATATTTCATAAAACCCACAACTTATAAATAGTTAAAAATCAACATTGCAAAGTCAATGGCTTCGGTACATGTTATCATCGAAACGATTTCCAAATGCACAAATAATCATAATGCCGAGTTTTGGACTTAGGAATGATCAAGTGGCTTTTGTATCGACTACTTATGAATGCACGTCCGTGGAAAGCGTGTTTTATAGGTTTATAAGCACATTAAACATCTTCCGATTATAAGTTGGTTTTAGTCAAGAAGTGTTAGTTCTAAATTTGATCCGACCTTTGTTTTTATGTTATGCAGTATTCGCACCCAAAATGCCCAAAGTTTGTTTGTCTTAGTAGTAAATAGCATCTTTGTTGGCGGTCTAGTTCGATATTGCATTCTACATAAAGTGAAGCATGTTATTTATATATTTTTTTATGTTTAAAAACAATGATATTAGTTTATCTCCACAAATATCAGGGGAAAAGATTTCACCAATTGAAGTGGACATTTTTGTCTCATCATGACATTGCTCAAGTTGTTGCATTTGAAGTCCCTGATGAAAAATATGGTGAAGAGGTAATAAAACCAATTCTGTCACCATCTTTCCTTGTTATTGTTCATATAATTTTGTCTATACCTTGCTGACTTCGATTGGAGGATAGAAATTTTTGCTCATCTGATGTAGTGTGTGTTGGAACATCACAAACAATTAACTCAATAAAGACATATTTGTACTTTTTGCAAATGTTAAGAATCTAATTGCAATTTTTTCTAATTAAAACTAATAAGCGCATATTTGTCTTTTTTATTAAATAAGGATCAATCGTCAAGACTAAAAATCAAAACACATATGTTAATAACTTATGTGCCAAAAAATAAAGGTTAGGAACATTTGCGGCAATTTTCCTTTTCCATGAGACCTTTAACGTAACTATAGTTGTTTCCAACATTTCTACAAGTTATAATTGAGATTTAATGAGATGTACGTTTGTTGTTGTTGATTCTAGCAATAAAATTCAATAGCCTTTTTCTGATTCTTCTCACACTGGCTTTTCTATCAGGTTATCTGTAGAAATGCCTCAATAAAAAATTATATACCGTATTTTTCCACTAATTAAATTATCAACCGTATTTTTCGATTTTAATAAATTTTCCATACTCGACCTAATTTCCATTAAACAAAAAAGTAAAACAGTAAGAAAATTTTCCTTTCCACTAAAAACAAATTTCATAATTCTTAAAACATTTATATTAGTATTCTTGTCTTACTTAAATTTTCTGTAATTGAACTGAAAAAAGTAAACGTCGCCTATACTAAATATACAACCGTTGATGTTAGTGTAGTTGTCGAGCTACAATTAGATACAATTAAAGCAGAAATGCATGTGATTCCGACTCGTCTAATTGAATTTAGCATATCAATATACTCCACTAGGTACACTATAAAACCCATAAATGGTTAAAGACCATCAGTGTTTCTTGGTTTTGAAACGTGTGTTTTGTGTAGAGTTGTATCATATAGAATATCTTTTTCTTCTCTTTTTCACTTCTCAAATTATCCCAACAAATTTATAAAAGCAACTGGACTAGATTTGAACTGAATTTCCAAAAACAAAAACAAAAATGTTTTTATTGAAATTAAAATTAAATTTTAACACATGAAAAACTTTGAGGGTTAGCTAACAATTAATCCATTAGTATTCGAACTGATTCAATCACTTTATATTTTTCTACATTAACTCATCATGAGGTGTAATATTTTTCAAACAATGTGATCTCAATAATATCGAAATCCATTAAAAGAAAAATTCAATACTAGACTGAATTATCCACACTGAAGAAAAGCCCACATTATGGAAACTTAGGAGTGAAAATATCGAGGCTTCTGATAATAAGTAAGTTAGAGAGGTCTAATGTTGGATTGAGTTAGATTTTATTTTGTTTTAATCACTGGATTAAAAATTATGAAGTGACTTAAATATATAAATTAATTTGTGATCGATAGATAACTAGAGAGGGGTAAATTCAACCATTGGCTACCAAACTTTAACTCGATTACTATTTAACCACTTAACTTCGAAAGGTATCTCAATGTCCACTCTTCTTTCTATTATCTTACTCATCAACCACCCAATGTCTAACAAAGTTTAATTATTAATAGAACGTCATACGTGGCAAGTGAAAATATGACATTACGTATTCACATCATTCATTCTGACCCAGTCATTAAAAACGCATGCCAAACACTCCCTCAAATCATTCATCTGAAACACGACTTCAATTGAGCCCTTCATCCGAGAAAACCATTTCCTTCCTTCAATATGGATGATTTAAAATGAATGATTTAAGAGAGTGTTTCACATGCATTTTTAATGATTGGGTCAAAATTAATGATGTCAACACTTGCCTGTCATATTTTCACTGCGCATGTAGGATGTTCTATTAATAATTAAACATTGTTAGATATTAAGTAGTTGATGGGTAAAATAATAGAAAGAAGAGTGGACATCAAGATACTTTTCGTAGTAATCGAGTTAAAGTTTAATAGTCATTGGTTGAATTTACCCTAACTAGAGACGTAAAGATAGATCAAACTGTTCACCTCATGCTCCACATGTCCTAGTTGAAAATGATGACTGTGTTTTGGACCTCATGCTCTACATGTCCTATCACTTTCAAGCATTTTTGAAGATTATCTTTTAAAAAATTAATTGAAGAATCAAAATAATTTATTGGACTGATCAATGACCCTACTCGATGTGTCCTACACCTCAACCATCAACACACGAATTGAACAAGCCCGAGGTCCATTCTCTGGGCAACTAAACAAGACAACAACAGTCAAGTGGGGAGTGAAACAAAACACTCACAATCATAATTCATGCATTTGGAAGTTTTTGACCGGTGATTGAGTTTTCTTGTCAAATATCCACCGTCAATATGGGGTACCAATCCCATCATCACTTCCCCTAATTGCAAGAAAATGGGAAGTGGAATTTTCATACAGTATAATTTAGGGATAATTGCATGAAAGGTGCTCAACTTTTTAAAATCGTTAAAAATATGTCCCTAACCTAAAAAAATAGCACCACACAACTCCAACGTATGAAAAACTTGACATGGTAAGTCTTTTATGACAAAATTGTCATTTTCTTTAAATTAAAAAAAAAAACAAAAAACAAGAAAAAAGAAAAATATGATTGAAAATTAACCAAATGTACCATAAAAAATAAAAAGTAAGAAATATACCTCAAATAGATAAAAAGTAAGAAATAAGTCATCTTCTTCAAAAACCAAAAAATTCCTCGGAAATCACACACCCTATTTCTTACACCATTTCTCTCTACAACTCTCTCCAATAATGGTCCCTTCCACATCTAAAATGACATATTTCCACCACCACCTCCACCGACGCTAGTCCACTAAACCTCATCCACGAGGCACAGTAGTAGATGTTACAGGAATAGTAGTTGCACCACCACCGTCACCACTATCAGTACCACTAGTAGAACTAGCACCAACTGTCATCGTCACTGTAGAGATACCATTGCTGACAGAGGCGGAGGTGAACCTTTTTCGCCATTTCTTCTCATAGGGTATTCATCTAGCCTTGGTCTGGATTTCTTTTACTTCTCTAATATATAACCTCACGACTTTAGCCCCAAAAGGGTTACCCTCTGGCCGACCGTCGTTCTTTTTCATAAAGTTGTCCGGAGATGGTCAATTAGGACATCAAGATTGCCCTGCCTATTTCAAAGGGCACGCGCGGGGAATGGGGGCTGGGTTGGGTCAAAAATACTGGCACCTATTACGTGTACCTTAGTTTTTCCGAACTGGTCAGTACTTCAAGAATTTGATCACGTGAGCTCTGCTTCTGACTAAGCGTCGGTGGAGGTCATGGTTTCTCTAAGTATTGTAGGAACATGTTCCGGCCTCGACGACATCTCGTGACTTATAGCGACTCGGTGTTGCCTTCGTTGACTGCCACCACCGTCCACCCCCACCCTCGATTGTGCCTTCTCTAGTTGATGATGGAGTCACCTCCTTCCACGATAGGGTTGTTTGCTCCTACTCCAGCTTCTTCAATTCATCGGTAAAGTTTAGTCAATTTGGTCACGACAATTTTTAGTTGACCTCAAAATTCGATCGAAACTAACTCGTTAAAATGCTCGACTATTGCCAAAGTACATAGTATAACTCTACTTTCCCTTTCTCTATCTCTCACAATGGTTGGGTTTAGAATCTTCCCTTACACTGAACTTGCTTGTAATTATTGGTTTAATTGGCCAATATTCTGGGTCAAGAGCCTTTTGCGGATGCAATATGTGTTGTGTGTGAGAGAGAATTTGATGGGATTTTCGATTTTTTGAGATGATGACCTCTTTCTTACTTTTTAATTTTTTGGGGTATTTCTTACATTTTATTTTTTGAAGTACATTTGGTTAGTTTTCAATTATGTTTTTCTTTTTTCTTGTTTTTTGTTTTTTGTTTTGTTTATTTAAAAGGAAGGGAAATTTTGTCATAAATGACCTACCATGCCAAATTTTTCATACGTTGGAGATGTGTGGTGCTATTTTTTTAGGTTATGGACATATCTCTAACGATTTTGAAAGGTTGGAGAACCTTTCATACAATTATTCCTATAATTTATTGTGTCTTTCTACTTAATAAATAATACTATTTATAGTCGTTCACTACTAGTAATGTCACGTAGCGCGTCATTACTCAATTGGATGAATTATTTACTTTAATTGAATAATATATTTATACTCATTAATTATGAATAATTCATTCAATTGAATAATCGCCATAGAATAACTACCGATAGTAGAGGTATGAATAGCATTATTTATTCAAATTAGTCTACAAATAGGCTCTTTATTGCAATAGGCCTAACCACTTAAATTCATATTAATTACTCTCCTCATTTATCGCCACCATGGCTTCATATCAAGGTTTGAAGAGTTTGGGGATTTTTGTTCTTGCTCTAGCCTTTTGCATGCAAGCCACACAAGGTCAGTGACTTTCTTGTTTCAAGAATTACAACACACATTTACTTTTTTAGGAGTAACATAAGATACAATAACTATTTGGAAAAAGAAGAAGAAGGACATTTGTATAATAATCAAAGGGCTTTTAGTATGAAATAATAAATTGCATCATTGGTTCCTAATTTATTGCTCAAGTAACAAATCGATCCCTCGAGCTTTCATTATAATTACACTATGAGTCCAATATCAAAACCGTTCAAATCTTTTTTAAATCATCGACCTTTAATGTTGATTTTTCTCAACATACGCCATCGCGATTTTTGCATTGTGTATTATTCTTTCTAGCCGATTGATTGATTGATGATAATTCATAATTGTATTGGATTTGTTCTTTTTTGATAAATGATAGTACAGGAAAAATATCTTGCGAAAATATGATAAAAGAGTCATGTGCCTTCGCAATATCATCTTCCAGCAAGCGCTGCGTGCTAGAGAAGCACGTGCGCAGAACGGGCGATGAAATATATTCATGCAGGACATCAGAAATTGAGGCCGAAAAACTCAGGGACTGGATTGAAACTGATGAGTGCATTAAGGCCTGTGGCCTCGATAGGAATATGCTGGGAATTTCATCAGACTCTCTTTTGGACTCTCATTTTACCCAAAAGCTCTGCTCAACACAATGCTATGGTGGCTGCCCCAACATTGTTGATCTCTACTTCAATCTTGCTGCTGGGGAAGGTAATGTACAAGCAATACCAAGAGTACAAACTCGTTATTAATTATCATAGATTGACATGCGGAACAAGTTGATACGATCTGTTTTACCGCCCCATATGTCCCTTGCCGCCTTGCGTGGCAATATGGAGACCAAAAAATAAAAAGTAGGGGTTTTCTTGCTTTTAGCACAGTAGGTCATTAGTGGTAGATTCGCTCGATAGGCTATTAATTTAGTGGTAGACTGCTTCTCGCTTTAAGCAAAAGTGATCAACAAAGAGCGTACGCCTTGGTTCTTCACTTGTGCAAGATTTATTTCCACCAACCGTTGATTGACCACCGCCTTCTAATTTTGGGGAGCACACTACATAACTTCCATTAGTTCAAGAGATTTAGGATATTTTTCCAACTGGCTGTCTTCTTGAATTTCTACCATGCGTACGCTTATAACTTGATAACCCAAAGTCGTAAAGCCATTTTTGTTCTAGGTTAACATGTGTTCAAATGGTTTTTTCTCTCCAAAATTAAGTGCCACCAACCAGGCGTAGTAGATGAATCAAATAAAATCATCAATTGACATATGGTGATGGTTGGATTAGAATAAAACAAAAATCTTGAGAGAGACTAAACTAGTGGGATAAAATGAAAATAATTTTTAATAAAAATTCTTAAAGATGTTTTCAAATTTAATGACTCGAAATTATAATTTTAATTAATTTAATGGTCTAAGATTTTTCACTCTTCATTTTTGACCTTTTGATCACACTTTGTGACAATTCAAGCGATTTTACGGGCCGGGATAGGTAAGAAATAGATTTTCCGAATCAACTATTTGACATTGAGAAGAAAAACAAAAACTACAAAACAAAAATGACGGATATATAATGCCTAATGTGTTGCGTCAATTGAGGCAGTCAAGTAGAGGGTATAGAGGTGGATGAGTCAACCATTTATTGAGGGTCTACTTGACATTTTTGCTTTAGAAAGATGTCGTTTTGACAAAAAAATATTTTAAACAATTAATGCATCTTTTCATATTTTTTTCTTTTGTGAAAATAATTATTATTTCTAACATTCTTAACCTTTATGAATTATTTGGTAGGTGTATATCTTCCCAAATTATGTGACGCAAATAGAGGAAATGCACATCGAGAAATGACTGAAATGAAGAGGTCTGGATATGTAACACTTGATCCCGAATCAGGTGTCAAGAACGTCATAACCAACCCTATTTCCCCAGCAAGCTCTCCTAACCACGTCATGACCTACCCTATTCCCCCAGCAGACTCTCCTTACCTAGCAATGGCTCCTAACTGATACACTTAGTATTGGAAATGGTTTAATCTAAATAAAATGGGTCAACTTTATGCTCTAATTTGAGTGGACTCATACTCCAAAATTAGTAGGATCAAGCTTATTCACGTTCTACTTCGTGACGTGATTAATGTGATATATTTATTTATCAGAGTCTATTTAAAATTGAATGAAATATTTGATTTCAAAGTTATCTACTTGAATCTTTAAATAAGTGAAGAATTTGATTTAATTGAAAATTGTTGAACTATCCCATATAGGAAAGTTTGGATACTTTTGTTTGGTTTATATGGTGGAAGTTTGGCAATTAGGTTTGTGCTCTAAAAGGTACCACTATTCTTTTTGGAAGGAGGAGATCTATATCTTATTGGGTTCGATCTTATGCTCATGGCCAAGACCGCTAACGATCGGCTAGCTTGGCACAGTCACAGGTTAGTGCGGGTGGGTCCTTGTCTTATATATATATTTTTGGACAAAATTTATTTAAATTTTGGGCCAAATTTGCAGTTAATCAAATTCTTGGGTATTTAGTAGTTAAACTCATTGGCTTGTGTCTTGAGTTCGAACATATATGTCTGTTTGTTTGGGCTGTCTAAACAGTCAACACTATTGTGAAAAGATTTGTAGTGTTTGAATAATCACAAATATATTAATAAATAGCCTGCACTATTGCCAGAAAGTCCGCAGGACGACAACACATGATTTTACAAATATTATTATGTGTGATTGTATTCCACCAAACAAGAAATGAAATACTAGTGAGTTTCACTTTTCACACTGATAGTCAAATATACATAATAATATCATATAATTATTATTTTAATTAAAAACAGAACATGATTACAAATAAACAACAGCTGCAGAATAAGAAATAATAATTTAAGAGAACACAAGATAAAGCAAACTGAGGCAATGTCCTTAAAACAGATTCGCTTCGTCCCTCACCATAGGTGCTTGAGGTAACCGAGCTTCTGTCTTCCATGATACAACAGTGGAAGAAGTAGCAAGTTTAGTACAAAATTTTTACTTGGGCAAACTGACTGTTGGTCTGAATAAAATCATCAAGTGCTGAAAACAGAGGAAAAGAATGACTGCAGAGTAAACTGAAATTTCTTGGACTCAAGAATGTAACAGAATCAAATTCTTGTGTCTGATTATGGAAAATCGAACCCTATTATATAGCTCCAAAAAGACCTTTCATTTTCTCATTAAACATGCCAGTTTCAGAATTAAAGACCCCCTCCTAATGGGCCAATTTTGGTCGCACTCACACACGAGTTTTATGGTCCGATGTGTAAATCAGTACGTGATTTGCACCCTCCTCAAGCGGGCACGCGCAAGAAAAAGCCTATATGCCACACAATATTACACATTTGTAAATTGTGGACATTTAAATACTAGTCAACCTTTCATTATTTTTTCAATGTGAGATAATCCACTTATTTCTACTTCAACTATTTTTCCAACTATACTTTGAGTTTCAATTTCTCATTCACCAGAGCATCAATTTTGTCAAGTAAATGTATGATTTCGATGTTCTAGCAGAGAAGAACATGAATCTACTTTTATCTTCTCCAATAAAAGAACAGATCTCACACAAAATTGTGCCCAAACATAACATAACATCACTAATTTTCCAACACACTACTAGAAAAACACAACAACAAATATCCAATGTGTTGTAGAATATTATATGTAGGACATAGTTCACCATGAGGCTCAATGAATAAGGTGATGTTCAATAGTCAGAAGATATATAATGGAAAATTAACCAAGTAGTAAACATATAAGTATGATTTGAATAAATTTGAGTGATAATCAAATGCAGATGAGTTCTTCTTCTCTTGTATTGAAATATTTTATTAAAGTTTGACATAGGTATGTCTCTGATTTTCTTGAACTCGAGAATCAAATTATTTTTTATAGTATGAACTTTACCAACTCTTGTCATATAAGTCTGGTAATATTTTTTAATATTAGTTATTTATTTGTAGGCAATGTTCAAAAAATCAAACCGGCTATTGACCCGAAAAAATGCAACGGGTTAAGAGTCAAAAGATCGAACTAGGTCGAATTAGTTTCAAATTTCAATTAAAAATTAAAATTAACCCAAAAATCTTACAAAATTTCTAAAATAAGATATTTGTAAATAAACCAACATTTATAGACAAGATCACTCACAAAATTTGGTTTCAAATAAACTTTTCATAATGTCACTTCTAATATTAGTATAAATACACGTTCAAACTTTAAACTTTATTCACATTATCAGCTTCAAAACCTGCTGGTTGGGTGAAAAACAGCAATATATCCAAAGATTTTGCTATTGGAAAAAAGTAAGATAATAACCAACACAATTGACTATATTGAAAGAAAATAATAGAAGCACTGCTACTCCCATTGAAAGAAACATGAAGCAGATAAAGAAGCGTTGAAAAATCTAACCCATAACACATTAACTCATAAAATTGATGACATAGATAACACATTAACACATAAAAATTAAAAACCAGCAACAAAAGCTTTCTAATTTTTTATTTACACATTTTTGCGACTAGATCTAATTACATAGTAAGTTATTTGTCGAAAAATTGAAATTAATCGAATTTGTAACTTAGCTAATGAAATTTATGTATGTTTGATGAACGCTGAAATTATTTTTTAAGTGTTTATAATGAAATTATTTCCTGATGTTGATTTGCACAAGCAAGCCATGAATATAGCATAAAATCCCACACTTAGGCACGTGTGGTGTTTGAAAAGAAAGAAAATAACTTTTCAAGACACAGCTAGTTTTGCAATGCAAAGTCATTGCACTCTTTTTAAAAACTGGCACTGTGATAGTGTGTACTTTTCTTTTGGGGGCTTATGGTTTTGCAATTGCCTTTATGCAAGACAGCTAACACGTTAAGCCTTGATAAAAATTGCATGCAATTATCATTGATATATAGTTACAAATTTCATCAGTCTAACATGTTAAGACTACATAAATTGTGTTGTTATCCTCGAAAAGGATTGAACATCGATGAGGCTGAGGTATCGAGGTTTTGCAAAGAAAAATCTTGCAGCATTCAAGGTTCCGAAGAGATTTTTCATCACTGACTCCCTTCCGAAAACTGCTACTGGGCCCTTCCCATTTGTATCCGAGCACTTCCTTGCACAAATTTCTACAGCCAAAGTCCCAAAATTTGGAGGGTAAACAAGCACTGCTCTAAAATGATACATTGGATTGCATTGGCTGGAGAGGTAAATAAGAGCTAAAGTTTTCCACTCGGCTAATCAGATAGACTTAAGATTCCGGCACTGTGGATAAACTGGCAAGAATACTAGGGCTGTCATTTTTATAGGTAGGCAACATGTTTTCACCTCCTGGTTTTTATAACAACAATGAGGTGAATAGTGTATAGTGTTTACTGTATACACCTCAGTGTTGATATGAGACCATGCGAGCCGATTTGGCTTCATCTGAAAAAATTAACTTATCTATATTATACGAAGATTCTAAAAAGCACCAAATGTGACTGATCAAACCTCAAGCCTTACAATCTTAAGTATAATAAAATATTTTTTTCTTTTTAATAATTTTATAATTATTCTAAGGCTTTTAAATGAATAAAATAATACATACCTTGAAAAAAATATTACTTTCTAATTTTTAATCTGTTAACACTTCTTTTTTTTCATTAGATAATTTAAACTCAAAAAAAAAAAATGGACAATAATATAAATAAAATGAAAAGGCACGCACCTTAAACGGTCAAAATAGAACAGTCATTTTTCGGGCCTTTCCCACAAGTGGGGCTTTTTTTCACGCGTAGATTTTGCGTTTTCTTGTATTTTAGAGCACTAATGTATACACGGGGAAAATTAACCTACTAGATTTCATTACATTAAAAAAAAGTAACATGTAGTTTATATGGTAAACGAAACATAGCAAATTGGAGATAAAGCAGCATACCCAAAAGCAGAGTAATTCCATTATACACTAACTATTCAAAAGTGAAAAACAAACCATTTTATAAAAAAAAACCCAAGATCCAATCCAAGCGAAAACTTTAGGCCTCCTCTTCAACATCCTCTTCATCTTCATAATCGTAGCCTTCCTCATCTGCTGTTGCTTCTTGATATTGCTGGTACTCAGAAACTAAGTCGTTCATGTTGCTCTCTGCCTCGGTAAACTCCATCTCGTCCATCCCTCACCAGTATACCAATGCAAGAAAGCCTTTCATGGAACATAGCTGTGAACTGCTCACTCACCCTGCGGAACATCTCTTGGATTGAAGTTGAATTTCCAATGAAAGTAGAGGCCATCTTCAGACCAGTAGGAGGAATATCACAAACGGTAGACTTCACGTTGTTCGGGATCCATTCGACAAAGTAAGACGAGTTCTTGTTTTGTACATTAATCATTTGCTCATCAACCTCCTTGGTACTCATCTTACCGCGGAACATGGCTGAGGCAGTCAAATAACGGCCATGGCGAGGATCAGCTGCACACATCATGTTCTTTGAGTCCCACATTTGTTGGGTGAGTTCAG
Organism: Forsythia suspensa; assembly: GCA_023638005.1. Classification (NCBI taxonomy): domain Eukaryota; kingdom Viridiplantae; phylum Streptophyta; class Magnoliopsida; order Lamiales; family Oleaceae; genus Forsythia; species Forsythia suspensa. The sequence continues at coordinate 52,303,172 of CM042666.1, forward strand.
GAACCGTAAGGGCTCGGTATTGCTGGGACCCACGAGATGTGAGTGGAGCAAACCCAACCATAAAGAAGTGAAGCCGAGGGAATGGAATTAGGTTAACGGCAAGCTTGCGAAGATCAGAGTTGAGTTGACCCGGGAAGCGAAGGCAGCAAGTTACACCACTCATGGTAGCAGAAATCAGATGGTTTAGGTCTCCAACTGGTCAAGAAAAAGCATCATGTTCATGAAAAGAAATCAATTTCTGTTGAATGTTTATCAACGACCACACACATGCACATGCCTCGTGTGACAGATTTCGAAGAATCTCAAAATTATTTCAAGAAGACACTTGACCTCCTGAAAACTTCAAATAGGAAATATGATTACGATAATTCAAATATAAATTAATTTACAGCACCCAGAAATCCGAATCTGTTCAAATAAAAATATGCATTACATGTCTACAGTTGGATGGTCCAACAAATCAGTATAAAATAGCTTAATGATGTTCCAAGAAACATTAGCCAGAGGTAAAATATAAGAAAATAAGCTTGGGAATCTATTATTCTTAGACACAGAAAAACAAAACACATTCCTTGTCACAGTTCTAGTGGATACAAAGTTTAACAAAACTTAAAAATGCTGTGAAAAGTTGAACAAAAACCAGAGCTCCAACAAGTAGCATGCAGAAGTATTGTTATGGGTAATTTTAGTAAAAAGCAACAAACCATAACTTACAGCTTGGAGTTGTGAGTTTAAGGGTTCGGAAGCAAATGTCATAGAGTGCTTCGTTGTCTAAAACCATACACTCGTCAGCATTCTCAACAAGCTGATGGACAGATAGAGTAGCATTGTAGGGCTCAACAACAGTGTCCGACACCTTAGGGGATGGGAAAACAGAAAACGTAAGCATCATGCGATCTGGGTACTCTTCCCGGATCTTAGAAATGAGAAGAGTTCCCATTCCTGATCCCGTTCCTCCTCCCAACGAGTGGCACACTTGAAAACCTGAAAATTTTCAAATAAATACATTTTCCCAATTTAATCAAACATGAGAATCATAAACACGAGGCTAAGCAATTCCCCAAATGGTTGGGGTGGAAGTATTTAAGATAAAATATCAGGTAATTATTTATTAAACTGACTGTACTCTATAGTGTGTAAAGGCTATGCCACATGTGAAAACTCTTATAGCTAGATATCAACAAATCCTTATCCAAAACAACTACATGAGCAAAGACTGATTGAATTGGTGCCTCAAAATTAGAATTAGAAATAATTTTATGTTCAGACTTGAATTGGTTTCTCAAAGATTCTATCTCAAGGCTCAAAATCTTGCTGGTGTACAGTAATTCCAATTACTTGCATGAAAAATATACATCTGCAATTGAAATTATTAGTAACAAAAATTATAATAATTACGAAAATGAAAAAAAATTAAGACACCAAATAATATCTAAATATATACAGATGTAAGAATATCATATATTTATATGAAAATGCGTAAGTACTAGATCTACTGGTAATCATACTCAAATGCCATTTCAAATATCCAAGCTAACACAAACCAATGAAAGTGAAATAGTGAAAATACTAAGATTTATAGGTCCTGAATATGGCGAATTCGCAAATGTGGATACCAAATACAAATTGCACCAGACCACTAAATTCACAGCACATGCGTTAAATTCACACTCTTAATTTCAAAGAACACAAAATTGCAAGATCTAGCCAACTCTCCATAGAACGCTCCAAATTCTATATACTAATGCAAGAACATAATACTCCGAAAAATAAAAATCAATTTCGATACTACTTGCAAAAATCAAGGTAAGGTAATGATCAATATATTTTTTAATAAAACACAGAAATTAATCCTCAAAATCACCAAATCTACTGAAAAGGACACTCAAGACCACTTCAGAAAACTACTTATACATAGATGTATATTCAAGTTTCACATACCAAACTAATTTAAAATTATTTACTACTGCATGACACAAACTATCTTCAAATATCCGAAATGTTGGGAAAAAATCGAGAAAATAATTATAGAATAGTGTTAGTAAGCATATACCTTGTAGGCAATCACAATTTTCAGCCTCTTTTCTCACAACATCTAGAACCGAATCAATGAGCTCTGCTCCCTCAGTGTAATGCCCTTCGCCCAGTTGTTTCCGGCGCCAGACTGCCCGAAAACAAAGTTATCCGGCCGGAAGATCTGCCCATACGGCCCCGATCTGACGCTGTCCATCGTTCCAGGCTCGAGGTCCATGAGGACGGCGCGTGGGACGAACCTGCCGCAACTAGCTTCATTGTAGTACACGTTCACGCGCTCGAGTTGCAAATCATTGTCACCGCTGTACCTTCCGGTGGAATCGATCCCGTGCTCTGCGCACACGACCTCCCAGAACTTGGCGCCTATCTGGTTGCCGCATTGGCCTCCTGTATATGCAAGATCTCACGCATTGTGGAGTTAAACGTTAGGAGATGCTGATAAAAATAGTAATATGTAAGTATAGGTAGAGGGAGAATTTACTAGCGAGAGAAATTGAGGGTTTGAATTTGTTGGTGTGGGATGAAAATGGAAAGGGGTTTAAATAGTAGAATTGATTTTTGTGAAATTTTCCGAATTTTGAATTTTGGATCATTGTCAAATATTTTAAAATAAAGAAAAACTGAAAATTTATGCTTACCCGATATAATGGCGAGTGAGAATAACGCGCCGAGTCACGTGGAAAAATTGACTGCACAACACAGTTGGAGAAAGGGCGCACGTGAATGGGTGGCGGGTCATGTGAGTCACTGAGTTATAGATCTGACAGTGCTAAAAAGTGAAAAACTGGAAAGAAAAAAAAAGTAAAAAAAAAAAAAGTGGGTGTGTGTATGCACAAATTAATCTGAAAGAGGAATGGTCTACTTTCATGTTGGAAAGTATCATGGTGAAGAAGTAGATATAAAGACTATCGGATACGTAGAGAGTAGATTATTCCTCTAATCTAAAAATTAAGTGTTTTTTTTTTTTTGTTGGTGTTGGCTGCGTTGAAGTGTGATTTTATAGAAAAAAATAAAAACAACTTATATTAATAACGTTTTTTGTTATTATGTGTACTCGTTAATCCAAGTATATATGCAGTATTACTCAATAAATGTTTATTTAAAATTTGATATTTTAGCTAAAAAGAGGGTATATTGTAGCAGAAGTGCTATTCACTCTAAGGTGGTGGGGGTGGAGTGGGGATGACCCCATAAGGATAAGGTTTTGCACAAAATTCATTGATTTTGGCAGAAAAAAGAAGCAAAGGAGAGTGATCATTGAACCAACCTTGGGAATAAAGCAAGGAATACAAACCGGAAACCTTCAATCGCTGATGTCATGTGTAGATAGTTATATATATATATTTGGGAAATTGACACAAATGATTTTTAAAGTTGAGAGTTGATCTCCTCCTCACTATGGAAAAGAGATATAACTTCTACTAAGAAATTGTCCACTTTTTATTGGACAATAAAAATTTGATTCACATTTAATATCAACCACTAGTCCAATAAAAAAGTTGACATCTCGTTAGTGAGAGTTATAACTCCTTTCTACTATGGGGATGAGATCATCTCCCTCTTAACGTATGTTAATAGTGTGCAAATAGTCTTTAACTTTTTATTTTTGATGGATTGGTCCATAACCTATCTATTTAGGTGCACAATTGGTCCTTTTTGGACAAATTCCGTTAAAAATATTCGATAGTTGCGCGAGTGAATTAAACTCTCATTTTATTTTTTATTGATGGGAGTAAAATTGTCAAGTAAAATTTCTCACATAATAGAGATCGTCACATTTAAATTTTTTATAAGTTTGGCTTGTCACAAAGATTTTATATGCGTTTTATGGATGTAGTAATTGTCTATTTGTATAGTTCACTTGATAGTGACGTATACTTGAAAATCTCTGAAGGATTTAAAGTGTCATAAGCAAATGATTCATTCACCAGAACTATATTCTCAATTAAATTACAAATATCATTATATAGATTAGATTAAAACAATCCGGACGAATGTGGTATAATCACCTTAATGAATATTTATTAAAAGAAAGTTATAAAAAGACGATGTATACCATTGTGTTTTCATAAAGAAAACATATGTTGGATTATAATTGTAGCAGTTTATGTTGATAATTTAAATCTTATAAGAACTCGTGAAGAGCTCAATAAAACTGAAGATTGTTTGAAAAATGAATTTGAGATGAAATATTTGGAAAAATTCAAATTCTGTCTTTGATTGCAAATTGAACATTTTCAAAAATGATTGTCTGTTCATCAATCTTCATATACAGAAAAAGTATTGAAGCGTTTTTATATAGACAAAGCATATTCATTGACATCGCATATGGTCGATCAATCACTTGAAATAAAAAAAGATATATTTCGCTCACTTGAAGATAGAGGAAAAACTCTTAGATTTGAAATACCATACTTTAAGTGCAATTGATTCATTAACATATCTTGCAAATTGCACTAGACTGGGACATAGTTTTTTCTGTAAATCTCCTTGCAAGATATAGCTATGCACCCACTAAAAGACATTGAAATAGTTTAAAACACATTCTTCGTCACTTAAAATGTACTATTGACACGTGATTATTTTATTCACAAAAACTAGGATCTTCTTTAGTTGGTTACATAGACGCATGTTATCTCTTCGATCTACAGAAAGTTAAATCACATACAGGATATGTGTTTACACGTGGAGGAACAATTATATCATTGAGATTTGTGAAGCAAACTTTGATAACAACATCTTCAAATCATTTTGAAATTATTACAATCCATGAAGCAAGTCGAGATTGTGCATGGTTGAGGAACATGACCCATCATATCCAAGCATCATGCGGATTAACTTCAACAAAAAATAGTCCAACAATATTGTATGAAAATAATACAACTTGTATTGTACAACTCAAAAGAGGTTACACCAAAAGAAACAGGACAAAGCATATTAATCTCCAAAATTCTTCTATACATATGAGTTTCAGAAGAATTGTGACATCGATGTTCAACAAATTCGTTCAAGTGACAATTTAACTAACTTATTAACCACATTCAAGAAATTGGTGCATGAGATTAGAATGCGTCGACTCAAATATTTTCAGTGATTAATATCAGTGGGAGTAGCTCTACTTTTTTTTTCCTTTGTCCAAGTTTTGTCCCACTTGATTTTCTGACAATACTTTAATCATGCAGCATTTTCTTAATACTACAAATTTTAAACAATTAACAATACTCTTTTTTTCTTTTATTTGATATTTTGTCCTACTGAATATTTGTCAAACCAAGTTTTTAACGAAATAGTTATTGTACTAATGGCCATCAAAGAGGAGAGGTGGGGGTGTGGTAAAATATGAAAAACAATATTGATAACTATATTTAAATATTTCTTATCTAATTTATAAGTGTTTGAAACTCTATATATATATATGGGTATATTATTATAATGAAATACACAATTTGTCTCCAATTTATAACAAAAAGGGTAAATATTTTTGTTTCTTTTCTTTTGTCATATTTGTTCAAATGGTTGACACACGCAACCCATCAAACTTCGGACGACTAAACTTGAAGCATGAATAAGAAAATAAAAGAAATGTAATACAAATTTATGGTTAAATTTTTCTTTAACACACCTAAGCTTAATTTGTGCATGTAATGTGCCCATAATTAGGAAGAAAAAGTCTGTAAAATTTCCATAATCAAATGAAAATACAGGACCATTGTTAATTATGATAAATTATAGGATAATCCAGTGTAAATTACAGCAAAAATCTCATTTTCAATGCTTTCAAACAAAAATGGAAAAAGAATACAAAGCTAGATTATATAAAATTAGAGAAGGCTGAAGAATGAGAAATAAATAGGATATTCATGTTTGGCTTTGCTTCTTTCAATAAAAGAAGCGGCTTTTCTATGTTTTTTTTTTTGCCAAAATTGACTAAAAAATTGGTCTTTTTTTGTCAGTAAGACTCTTCTCAGTTCTCACTATCAAAAGAAGCAAGTTTCTAACTACTTTCGTGGCTTTTGTGGCTTTTCAGCTAAAACAGACATGCTAGCTAGAGTGCACGCGCTTTTACGATATCAATGCTCATTTCACTGGGATCAGTTGCTTGCAATTCAACTTGAATTCCATCCAATTCTCTCTTAAATTTGTCCTTTGAGCTTGCATACACCATTTTCATCCTCACTTTAGAGATGTCTGGTGACCTGAAATTTCATTTCTCCACTGTCATTAGGTCAAGAAAAAAACATCATTATTTGATGCACAGTATTAGATAATACTAGACAGTATAATAAACAAATTTAACTTATTTTTCTTCCATAATACTATTCAACAATATCCAGTCCTTCGTGCTTAGCATGCCAAAAGGGTACTCCCAAGTCTGCCAAAATTCACGTGCACGTGTTTATTTACATGCATTGATATCTCTATCGTGCTATATAGACACCGATTCAATGTTATTCAAGATTTGATAAGATTAAAAAAAGAAAGATATGTAAAATGTTTATACGTTGTTCTATCTCTTTTAAATTTCTGGACATACCTTAAATAAATTATAATTTATTAAGCATGCCCAAAGCGTAAAGCGTTCCATGAATTGGATAGGATAACGAACAAATATTTTATTTGCTTTTTTTCTTTAATTTTATTTAGTATAAATTCTCAAATATGTCGTGAGTTTATATTAAACTAGATTATAATTAATAAGATTAAACAAAGAGATATTTAATATTGCTTTATGTTGTTATTACGTTGACTCTAAATACCAAATATATCTTCACAAGTCCATCTTAACTCACAAAACATGATTGAATGTACATTAGACTAGACACGATAACAATTAAACAACTCACGTGCTTCTCTTTTATAATTATATATAGTCTAGTTCAGTCTAACAAATCAAATATGTCCTCCTTGCACGTGTCTTACAAAACTAAACAATATTAAAGAAAATAGCAATATGAGGTGCTTTCTCATTTTCATGTCCAAATTAATGTAAAAGTTAACCTACCAAACATTTCCACAAGCGTGTGTGAAACTCGACTAGACAACCAAAACAAACACCTCGTGTACCTCTATAATTAGTCAGGCTCAACCCCATTTAATCTAACGTACTATACATACCATCATCCTATTTTGACTCACAAAATAAAACACACAAGACAAATGCAATTGATATATATATATATAAGTACCATACCAAGCAACGAAGAAAATCTTGCTTTTCTGGCAATTCTCGTTAGTAGTGAAGTCGAAATCATAGACAGCATAACGACATTCATTTACAGGGAGAGAGGCAGTGAAATCATCGTAACTGTCTTGAGGATTGCCAAGTTTCTCCACAACAACTTCTTGATTCTCAATCTTGAATACTATGTAACGGTAGATTCTTTTTACTTTTAATTCCAAGAATTTCAGCTTGCACTCATCCAGGACTGCCATTCCAGATGCAGAATTTGCCTGCCAAATAAATAGAAAACAAGAAAGGGAGAAAAAAGAAAAAGAAAAAAATATCTATTTGTAATTTATGTCGAATAAAAGATTTAAACGAATATATGCCACTCATTTCTAAAAATATAATGTTTTAGACAGAATGACGAATATGGTAAATTCTTTTCATCTATTTATAAAAAATATTGCACGTGTCAAATATTTAATTAAAAAATAAATTATCTCATAAGGGGCTACATACTCATTTCACAAGATATGCACTAAGTTTAAAATGTTAGAAATTTGACAAAATTGATTTGTTTTGAATTATATATTCAACATACATGTTTGCTTTGCTCGCACATGTTAATTCACGTAAAATTTTGATAAATAGATGAGGACAATACTTAAAATTAGAAGATATGTTTTATCTAATATTATGATCGACTACTTTATATAAAAGTTTGATGTGTTAAAAAGCAAAAAAGAAAAAAAAAACTATTATTTGCTGCAAATTATATCAATTATTTTTTTATAAATAAATGGACACGCGCCATAAAAATAGGACATGTGATACAAATTATTAAACCAAAAAGTCTTGTATATAATGACTTAACTTTGGCAATCATTCTAAAATGTTAGAAACTATAATTTTGAATAGATTTTCATGGGAATATGTACGATCCCACAAAAAAAAAAAAATTTAATCTTGCACAAAATTGTATGCATGACAAATACGACATGCACGTACAATTCATTATGATCTAAGAATACAACAAATTTTTATATTACAAACACAATATACATTTCATCATCATCATAAAAAAATATTTTATATCACAATCAACGAATGCGAAAAGTAGAACAAGCAAAGAGAGAGTAAAACAAGGGTACCATGTTGTCTTCCAATGAAGAGTAGAAAGAGCTTCAAAAGAATGAGGAAAGTAAAGGAAAGGAGAAAGAGAGATTGCATAACGAGGAGAATGGTTCCAAGAGAGAGGAGAAGTTAGGCTGTTTTAAAATAAGAGAAAATTATGGAGAATAAGAGAATTTTGAGGGAGAAAATAAAGGGTTCAGAATTGTCTCTACCCTTTTTGCTTCATATAATTTGATTTAGTAGTAATTTGCAAAAAGGGGAAGCAAAATTCACATAATTTGATTTTAATCCATAATCATAAAGATTGAAAGGATCCATAAAATACAACTTTGATTCAAATTTCTATCGACTCAACTCTTTAGGAAGAATTGTCAATTCATTTGACGCTTTAGATAACAGGTATTAGGAGCATAAATTCAAACATTGTGGAACTACGAAAATAAAAAAAAATTGTAATTTTTTACTTTCTTCAATTAAATTAACCATATTAATCCAAAAATATCTTTACTTTAAATTATCACAAAAAAATACTTTTTTCACAAAATAGGGGAACTTCCAAAGTAACAATTTGGAATAACATTTATTGTATAACTTTGAGCCGAAGTGATAATTATTTTCTTTACCTTTTTTTCCCCATGAATATCTATTACAATAAAAAAGAATGACAAGGTTTCGATAAGCTAATTAATTGTATATTGAATTGGCCAAAGATTATTCTTACTAGTTTTTTCTTCTTCTTTTTATTTTTTTAATTGCATTTCATAGATACTAATTAAACCTAGATTATGCATAAAATAGTAAAACTTCGGGTTTGCTTGGCAGTTTTGGAGTACCGGTTATGAGAATTTTTTAAAGTACCGATTTTGAGCATTTATGAAGGAGCGGCTTTGGGTGGCTTTAGTAGCGGTTTTTAAAACGCTCCAACCCATGCTTGAAAGTTTATTACCTAGCGGTTCTAAAAGTTTTATAAAAAAAATCAATTTACATAAGTGCCTATATATAAAATGTAAGGATAACACTTTCTATATGAATAATGATAGTTGCCATCCTTATAGAGAATAAATAAGTGCTAGTTCGAAAAGAACTAGTTTAAGTCCATTCTGTCAATAAACTTTAATTTTAAAAATTTTATATATCCACCTATTATTGAAAATATAAAACTAAGTTTATCTTCTTGCATATGTTTTTTATTTTTTTTTTAATTTGTGCATATATTCTTTTATTTTTAAAAATATTAAGTTTAGGATAGTTCTAAAAATAATTGTTTGAAAGTGGATAAAATTGGAAGAAATTTTGAAAAACGACAAAAAACCACCGATTTGGAGGTTGTGAGATAGACTCAAAATTACACTACACTGGTTTTGGGCAGTTTAAAAATCACCCACAATCGGTGCTCCAAAAAACTAACAAAGACCGATTTTTCCAACATTTCATAAACGGTACCTATAAAAAATCGGTCAAAACTGATGAAAAAAAAAACTCCCAAGAAAGCCTTTAGAGTATGTTTTTGAGTGCTTATAAGTCCATCAAACATCTTTTTTCCACATATTTTGTAAGACCCACAAATTTTATTCACGTTTTATCTACATATTCATATATAGGACAAACTGCTTTATAATTTACAAAAATCTTTACCAAATATAGAGACATAAACTACATAATCAACCATGGACTCACCAGCCAGCCTCAGCCCAACCAGGGAAGTAGACAACTCTGGCCTAATATTGGGTCATATGGGCTTGGGCCACCCCATATATTATGGGAAATTTTCACTAATAAGCTATATTATCTTAATATATATATAAAAACTATTTCATATATTTTATTGTAGAAATACTGGATGATGTATCAATTTTTCCTTTTTTATTAATTTAATAGATTTAATTAGTGTAACAGATTCCATAACTATCTCCATTTACCATATTGATTAGGATTCATTATTTAACTAAATATCATATTCTCTCTTCTAATCTATGCAACCTCTCTCTTACTATATACCTCAATTAACACTCAATATTGCAGCAGATTATCACCCAATATTGTAACAGATTAACACCCAAGATAATGTCACTATAGATTTTGTAAAATCCATTGCAACAGTTTTTGTAACATCCATTGCAACAGATTTTTTAACGATTTCATAATATTCATTGCAACAAATTTTTTAACATCTCTACAGATTTTATAATGTTTATTACAACATATTATCACTCAATATTGCAACAGATAAAGATAACATCACTACACTAATTATGGAACATCCCTTGCAACAAATTTTGTAACATTTTCACAACATATTAATAACATTTGGTAACATCAAGCAAGCAAAGATATTTGTAACATTCAATGCAATTAAACATCAAATGCAACAGAATGAAAATAACATCAAATGTATTGGAATGAAATTGAGGCTTCTTCCCACTGTCAGGCGAGTCCTTCTTTGCCGCCGACCGAGTCATTCTGCGAGTAGGAGTATCCATGTTGGGTATCCTTGACCAGCGCCTAAAATATCTACAATTAGGGGATTAGGGTTTCACATAATGATGAAACCCTATAGATTGTAGAGATAAGATTAGGGCCGATAAGCGGCAATGTCGGCGATGTGGGTGTGTTGAAGATGGTTTTGGAAGATGAAAATGGATTTATCTCACCAACCAGCTCTCTCTCTCTCTCTCTCTCTGCGAAATATATGGGATGCATATTGTGTTTTCCTTTTTTAAATATTATATTCTATAAATATAAATAATAATATATAAATGTTACACAGTAATTTCAGAATAAAAACACAAGAAAAGTAAGTTTGAAATTATATTGTATTTACACAGTAATGGATGACTGGATGTAATTTCTTCTAATTATTATTAAGGGCAAAGTTGACAAGAAATTCTACTTTTTTGTAAAAAGTTGAAAAATACTCTTTTTTTATTATTCAAAAAATACCTTATTTTCTTGGTTTAATTTTAAAAATACCTCATTTAATTAAAAACAATATTTTATAATGTGGAATGATGATGTGGCATTTATTTATTGTATAGTAGTCTATGTACTTTATATAATATTCACTTTAGTCCTTATATTTTTTAATTATATTTTAATTAAGTCATCCAAAAATTACATCTTAGGTCCTTAATCTTTTACATCTTTACACTTTAGTCCCTAAATTTTTAATTATATTTCAGTTAAGTCCTCCAAAAATTGCATATTAGGTCCTTCAACTTTTTATATCTTTACACTTTGGTCCCCAAATTTTTAATTATCTTTCAATTAAGTCCTCTAAAATTTGCATCTTAGGTCCTTCAACTTTATACATATTCAAAGTTTGGTCCTCCAAATCCTTGATTTTATGGCCAAAATAAGTGTAATTTTAGTGGTCAAAATAAGTGCACTTTCAATTAAATCTTTGACTTTACACTCGAATTTTCATCTAAACGAACAAAATAAATATTTATATACTATTTTAAATTATGGTACACATATGTTACTTTAATTTAAATCAAATTAACACGTGTTACCACCACTTACTATCATATTTGTATCATATTTGTATACTATTTTAAATATAATAATAACTATAATCATATTTTACAATTATTTTCTTTGATAATTGTTTAAAAATACAGTATTTTCATAAAATCAATATTTTTATTTTTTAATTTGAAAAACAATATTTTTACACGAGTAACATATGTGTTATTTCATCATTTTCATTGAATTAATACTTTATAATTTACTCATTTTATTATTTTTAAAAATATGTTATTTTCATTTAAAATTAATATTTTAATTTTTAATTGAAAAAATAATATTTTTACATAGGTAACATATATGTTACTATATATGTTACTTCTTCATATTTCATTAGAATCAATATTTTACCATTTCTCTAATTTTATTAATATTTTAAAAATATATTATTTTCATTTAAAATCAATTTTCAATTTTTTTTTAAAAAAATATTTTTATACTAGTAACATATATGTTACTATGTGTTACTTGCTCATTTGCAATAAAATCAATATTTTATAATTATTTAAAAATTTAGTCATATTTCTTTAAAATTAAAATTTCAATTTTTTTTAAAACAACATTTTACACGGGTAACATATATGTTACTTCCTCATTTTTCATTAAAATCAATATTTTACCATTTCTCTATTTTTATAAATTTTTAAAAATACATTATTTTTATTTAAAATCAATATTTCAAATTTTCATTTTAAAAAATATTTTTATACTAGTAACATATATATTACTATGTGTTACTTGCTCATTTGCAATAAAATCAATAGTTTATAATTATTTAAAAATACATTATTTTTCTTTAAAATTAATATTTCAATTTTTTTTTTTAAAACAAATTTTTTTACACGAGGAACATATATGTTACTATATGTTACTTCTTTATTTTTCATTAAAATCAATATTTTATCATTTCTCTATTTTTATAAATTTTTTAAAAATACATTCTTTACATTTAAAATCAATATTTCAATTTTTTATTTAAAACAATATTTTTATATTAGTAACATATATGTTACTTGAAATTTTTTTTCCTCCACCTAAATAAAAATTATTTTGCCCATGGACACCAAAATTTGACTTTAATATCAAACACATTTTGTTCCTCCAAATATTCAGTGGGCTAAATAAATCTCCCTATTGAGTGGAGAAGATCAAATTGTTATGTCACTATGTGTTAGTTGCTCATTTGCAATAAAATCAATACTTTGTATTTATTTTAAAAACACTTTATAATTGCTATCTTATAATTTATCTCCTTTTAAATATTTTTCAAAACTACATTAGTTTGGTCTAAAATCAAATATTTCAAAATTTTATTTTTCAAAAAATAATTCTTTTACGCGGGTAACATATATGTTACTGAATTTGTTACCCTATGTTACTTCCTCAATTTCATTAAAATCAATTTGACACGGGTAACACATATGTTACCACATGTGTTACCCTATATTACTTCCTCATTTTCACTACAATTGCTATTTTATAATTTATCTCTTTATAAATGTTTTTAAAAAATACATTAGTTTGGTCTAAAATCAAATATTTCCAATTTTTATTTTTAAAAATAATAATTTTACGTAGGTAACATATATGTTACCGTATTTGTTAACATATGTTACTTCCTCAATTTCATTAAAATCAATTTGACACGGGTAACACATATGTTACCACATGTGTTACCCTATGTTACTTCTTCATTTTCAATACAATTGTTATTTTATGATTTATCTCCTTGTAAATGTTTTTTAAAAACTACATTATTTTGGTCTAAAATCAAATATTTCTAAATTTTAATTTTGAAAACAAAACTTTTACGTGGTAACATATATGTTACCGTATTTCTTAACCTATGCTACTTCCTCAATTTCATTAAAATCAATTTGACAAGGGTAACACATGTGTTACCACATAGGTTACTTCATCGTTTCAATACAATTGCTATTTTATGATTTATCTCCTTATAAATATTTTTTAAAAACTACATTTATTTGGTTTAAAATCAAATATTTCTAAATTTTTATTATTGAAAACCATACTTTTACGTGAGTAACATACATATTCTTCAGTTTGTTAACATATGTTACTTCCTCAATTTCATTAAAATCAATTTGACACGGGTTACCCTATGTTACTTCCTTATTTTCAATACAATTGTAATTTTATGATTTATCTCCTTGTAAATATCTTTAAAAAATACATTAATTTGTTAAAAATAAAATATTTTCAAATTTTATTTTATAGAACGATTTTTTTTATGCGAAGTGTAACATATATGTTACCGTATTTGTTAACCTATATTACTTCCTCAATTTCATCAAAATTAATTTGACATGGATAACACATATGTTACCACATGTGTTATCCTATGTCACTTCCTCATTTTCAATACAATGTTATTTTATGATTTATCTCGTAAATATTTTTAAAAACTACATTAGCTTAGTCTAAAATCAAATATTTTCAAATTTTAATTTTGAAAACAATACTTTTACGTGGGTAACATATATGTTACAATATTTGTTAACCTATGTTACTTTTTCAATTTCATTAAAATCAATTTGACACGGGTAACATATATGTTACCACATGTGTTACCCAATGTTACTTCCTCATTTTCACTACAATTGCTATTTCATAATTTATTTCCTTGTAAATGTTTTTAAAAAATACATTAGTTTCGTCCAAAATCAAATATTTCCAATTTTTATTTTTAAAAACAATATTTTACGTGGGTAACATAAATGTTACCGTATTTGTTAACCTATGTTACTCCCTCAATTTCATTAAAATCAATTTAACACGGGTAACACATATGTTACCACATATGTTACCCTATGTTACATCCTCATTTTCAATACAATTGCTATTTTATGATTTATCTCTTTGTAAATATTTTTAAAAATACATTAGTATCGTCCAAAATCAAATATTTCCAATTTTTATTTTTAAAACAATACTTTTATGTGGGTAACATATATGCTACCATATTTGTTAACCCATATTCTTCCTCTCGGCCATTAAAATCAATTTGACACGGACAAAGACATTACCCTATGTTATTTCCTCAATTTCTATACAATTACTATTTTATCGTTTATATTCTTGTAAATGTTTTTAAAAATACATTAATTTCATCTAAAATCAAATATTTCTAATTTTCATTTTGAAAACAATATTTTTACGCGGTAACATATATGTTACCGTATTTGTTAACTTATGTTATTTCCTCAATTTCATAAAAATCAATTTTTAGCAAATTATATCCTTCTATAATTTTCTCTAAATATGAATTATTATAAATAAAATAATATATTTAATTTATTTACTTTTAATATCAACAATTTGACATGGGTAACACATATGTTACCCTATGTTACTTCTTCATTTTCTATAAAATTACTATTGTATAATTTAGATTCTTGTAAATGTATTTAAAAATACATTAATTTCGTCTACAATCAAATATTTCCAATTTTTATTTTTGAAAACAATACTTTTACGCTGGGGAACATATATATTACCATATTTGTTAACCTATGTTACTTACTCAATTTCATTAAAATCAATTTTTAGCAAATTATATCCTTCTATAATTTTTTGAATTACTTAATTATGTTAAATAAAAATAATATATTTAATTTTTTCATTTTTAATATCAACAATTTGACATGGGTAACACATATATATGTTACCCTATGTTACTTCCTCATTTTCAATACAATTACTATTTTATGATTTATCTCATTGTAAATGTTTTTTAAAAAATACATTAGTTTGGTCAAAAATCAAATTATATTCTATATTACTTCCTCAATTTCATTAAAATTAATTTGACATGAGTAACACATATGTTATCACATGTGTTACCTTATGTTACTTCCTCATTTTCAATACAAATGCTATTTTATGATTTATCTCATTGTAAATATTTTTTAAAAAATACATTAGTTTGGTAAAATCAAATATTTCTAATTTTTATTTTTTAAAACAATATTTTTACGCTGGTAACATATATATTATCGTATTTGTTATTATATGTTACTTCCTCAATTTCATTAAAATTAATTTAACACGGGTAACACATATGTTACCACATCTAAGATGCATTTTTTGGAGGATTTAACTGAAAGATAATTGAAAATTTGGGGATCAAAGTGTAAGGATGTAAAAAGTTGAAAAACCTATGATGCAATTTTTGGATGACTTAACTAAAAGATAATTAAAAATTTGGGGACCAAAGTGTAAAGATGTAAAAGATTAAGGACCTAATATACAATTTTTGAAGGACTTAATTGAAATATAATTAAAAATATAAGGACTAAAGTGAATATTATATAAAGTACATAGACTACTATGCAATAAATAAATATTTTTAAAAGGTTTATATAATAGAGAAGAAATGTATTTTTCATAAATATTATTTAGACGTTGATAAGAATAAAAAATTGAAAATAATTGAAAATTTGGGGATCAAAGTGTAAGGATGTAAAAAATTGAAGAACCTAAGATGTAATTTTTGGAGGACTTAACTGAGAGATATTTGAAAATTTCGGGATCAAAGTGTAAAGATGTAAAAAGTTGAAGGACCTTAGATGTAATTTTTGGAGGACTGAACTGAAAGATAATTGAAAATTTAGGGACCAAAGTGTAAAGATGTAAAAGATGAAGGACCTAAGATGTAATTTTTGAAGGACCTAATTTTAATATAATTGAAAATATAAAGACTAAAATAAATATTATATAAAGTACATACACTACTATGCAATAAATAAATATTTTTAAAAGAGTTTATATAATAGAGAATAAATGTATTTTTCATAAATATTATTTAGCCGTGGGTAAGAATAAAAAATTGAAAATTATTGAAAATTTTGGGGATCAAAGTGTAAGGATGTAAAAAATTGAAGGACCTAAGATGCAATTTTTGGAGGACTTAACTGAAAGATAATTGAAAATTTGAGGACTAAACTGTAAATATTTAAAAAGTTGAAGGACCTAAGATGCAATTTTTGGAGGACTTAATTGCAAGATAATTGAAAATTTGGGGACCAAAGTGTAAAGATATAAAAGATTAAGGACTTAAGCTGCAATTTTTGAAAGACTTAATTGAAATATAATTAAAAATAGAAGGACTAAAGTGAATATTATATAAAGTATGTACACTACTATGCAATAAATAAATATTTTTAAAAGAATTTATATAATAGAGAAGAATGTATTTTTCATAAATATTATTTAGATGTGGGTAAGAATAAAAAATTTAAAAAAGAGGGTATATATCAACTTTTTATAAAAAAAAAAGTATATGAGCTAATTATCTCTATTATTAATATCTTCGGCCCAGTCGAAGCCCAGTTGAGCCCCAATGCTTTAATTGGATTTCTAGATTTCTGGGCAAACCATGTCCGTGCCGGGAACTTGCTGATACTGAGTTCAGCACCTCCTGGATCGTGTTAGAATTTGCCGAGCTGCTTGTTGACTTTTGTATTCTAAGCCGCTCTCAAATTTCGTTGTCCCTACATACACACGCAACACGTTAACGTAAATTTCTATTAACTCGTATAAATATGTACGAGAATACCGTATAATGCACGAGTTTGCAAATCACAGGATACTTCTTTGATTGAAAGGCACAATTACGTAACATGGCCTAATCCAGCTAATGCCAAACAAGATATGACCAAACATACCTATTTTTATCCAATTACTTGTATGAATTGCATGCAACAATTTCATTACGTTACCCCAGTTGTCTGCCTAAATCCTAATGCCAGCGACGTATCTTTGTTTTTCCTAGGATGTTTTGTAGGAGAAAAAAAAAAAAAAAAAGGGTTTTGCTTCGGGGTGAAAATAAAGTCACTACCCCCACCCCACCCCCAACTGGGTGACTCATATATATGAGGTTTTTGTTTTAAAACTTCAATGCCCTATCATCCCTTTTGCCTCAATAACTCTGTATAGGATCAACTTTCAAGATGTCTGTAAGTTACTCTCTCCAGACTTGAGTCTATCGGGATTACGTCTTAAAAAGCCATAGAGCTTGTTAAGAGTATTTTTAATTATTTTTATTATATTTACAAGACGTGCAATTTTATCCTTTAACATATGGACGTTTGCAGATGATGGAGGTGAGTGTTCCGAACTTGGATTGTGAAGGATGTGCCTCAAAGCTTAGAAAAGCTCTATTTGAGCTCAAAGGTGAGTTTTGCGCTATGTTTATGAAACAGATTTGGGTTGAATCGAATAATTATTATAAATGGAAGCTATATTTTTCAAGTATTCTAAATAAAGAGGAATGATTTACTTCTCATGGTGGAGAGTAAATATAAAGGCGTATTATGATGCATGCAATCTCATTATAGATATATTACAAATATGTTAAGAACTCAAGATTTCTATGGTGCCGTATTTTTCACATTTTACACTAAAGGCGTCTTAGTGCAATTAATATAAATTCTCTTCTTTTAGCTATTTCTAACCCTATAATTTTTTTAATGTCATTTGTAAATGTAATTGTAACATATAAATGGTGTTATTCTCTTTGTAATTGTACCTTGTAAATAATAAATGGAGTCATTGTTTTTCTAATTTAATTTATAGCTAAAAGAGTTCACTACACCAAACTAACTTTTTCACGATGAGCAAAAATGACAAATACTTAAAAGTTCTTCAAATTAACGTGGATTTTTTAAGTAATTCATGATGGCAAAATTTTGATATTTTCTAGTATGGCTAGGTATATGCCATCGATCGTGAAGAATAATAGAAAAAAATATAAAAATCTAGCCATTGTGAAAAACGTTTTCAAAAAAATAAAAATAAAGTATAATTAAGCTCATGTTTGGCAAAACTTTGATAAGATGAAATCAACTTTCAATTATAACACATTTTATGGGATCCCACAAATTATATTAACTTTTGAACTACACATTATATCAATTATTATCAAAAACTTTGTCAAACAAACTCTAAAGAACCATAATGTTTTGCTCAGTTTTTGACAAATGTGTCTTGTTTATAATTACTTGATAGTTTCTAAGATGGACGAAATCATGAACATTTTGCTAACATTAATCCAGGAGTGAAGGAGGTAGATATTGACCTGGAAATACAGAAAATTACAGTGAGAGGCTATGGTTTAGAGGAAAAGAAGGTGTTCAAGGCAATTAAAAGTGCAGGAAAAACAGCAGAGCCATGGCCATATGACCCATATCCAGGATACTCATATTTTCATTCCTTTTACCAGTATTATGACACTTCCTTCTTCCAAACTCCTGATGATGTGGCTTCTCTATTCAGTGATGATAATCCACATGCATGCACCACCATGTGATCATCCTTTGGTAAAGTGGATTTGACCGTTGTTACCGTACTAAAAAAGAAAAAAAAAAGTTTAAATTCTTGTCGATTGTATTATTTATTATCTAAGATAATACATTAAACATGTAATGAAGCATGTACACTGGATCAAATTAACGAAGTAAGATAATATATTAAACATGTACTGAAGCATGTACAATGGATCAAATTAACTAGTATATAAGGATATACGCGTAAGTTTCAATTTTTTTTTTTTTTTTTTGTGGGTTTATTGTCGTTGTTATTTGTATATTTTATGAAGGGGTGCAAAAGTTGGAGAGGACAAGGTTGAATGGTCGATAGTTGGTGACGATAAGTTCTTTAGTTATTTTTTCTATTTAATGTTAATTAAACTTAAGAGTATAATTGAATAAACAACGACTTGACTATTTTATCTTACAAAAGTCGAGTACGTGCACCTCGCTAACCGAAATAATGGAAAATAGGTTGATAGGCATTGGGGAGTAACTGTGCGACTGGTTAACATATTGGAGATGAAACTGTTAAAAGAAATATATGTTTGGTAAAAATATTATAGATTATAAATTATAAAACTTAAATATGTAGATAAAAATAATATTTGATCAGTTATATAAATTTTAAAAAATAGCCAAACATATACGAAAATAAATGGTAACACTAGAATTTTTGGAATAAATATTTGTCATGCATCTTTGTTTCTTTTCGTTTAAATATAGAAATAAAAGATAAAAAGAAAACATAAAGAAAGACCAAAGATAGATCGCACATGGGCAATTAAAGTGCCTCACACGTGGGTAACGGCGGGTCATTTTTTATAACAAATTATATTTCCACTGGCCACAAATCATCGCCGCCGTGGACCGCTAAGTAATCCCCAATTCCGCCGCCGCCACCCAAGTTTTCCTCATAAACTTCTGAATTTTTGGATTAATTTGTATCATTTGGTGGTTACGATCCGAAGCTCGCAAGGTACAAGCTCACTGCTGCTCATCAGTCCTCTACGTATGATTCTGTGATCTCTCTATTTCTGAATCTTTTACGCTGGCTAATTAATTATCTTCTTCTCTTTTCTTGTTTGTGATGTTAAGATAATAATCTGATTATTCGGTGGAAAAAGAATTTGTCTAACTAAATGGTCGTATATTCAAACAACGGTACCTCCAGGTGGAAAAGTCTTTGAATATTCATTTTGGACATTGTATTCACTATTCAGGCTAGTTAAGAAAAATGGATTTTATTGATGCAAGCAAAAGGATTTCGCTTTAGTTAGATTTTGATTCTATTGGATCTTGGTGAATTGAACAGAAGAAATACTAGTACCGAAAAAAGGAAGTTAGCTTAAGAAAATTTATGAAGACGTTGATTTAGGAAATAGTAGATCCATGATGATTACGGTTTTTGTAGTTCCTGGTCACACTTTCGTGGTGAAAAAACATCTTTTTTTTTAATCTTCTGTGGAAGAATTTTGGAGTCTTGGCTAAGTGTATATTTGGTAAAGATTTTTATAGATTAAAATCAGAGTCCTAACGGGATGTAAGGATAAAATGGATAAAAGTTGTGCATCCTACAAAATGTGTAGATAAAAATAATGTTTAACTAGCTTATAAGTGTTTATAACCACCGACAAACATACACTTACAGATCTGCTTTTCTCATGCTAGGATAGTCGTGACTACCATTTTTTCTGGTTCATTGTTGTTTCTTTTGGGTAAGCTTGGGGAGAGAAGTTTCCAACTTCCAGGCCCCCTTTTCCACATTTGCAAAAGATTAGAAGAAGAATGGTGTTATTTCCTTAGGTCTACGTCTACCAGTAATGACAGGTCTACTAAATTGTGCCTAATATAGTCGATTATTTTTGTTCTAAAGTTTGTTGAACTGAAAATTATCTTTTTCCTCAGCATAATACTAAATGAATCTCAATTTCTTTCCCTCAACCATCTAATCCTTAAACACACATTTGTTTTCGGAATGAAGAGTTCGAGAGGACAAGGTTTCACATATAAATAATTTTAATGAATTTTGCCTTTTTTTCCCTTATAGTTTATTTCTTATCAAATGAACATTAGTCGTTACAAAAGTCTTGGTTCCTGTGTATAATCCTTCCTATACTTGCTTACCGGATTATCACTTTCTGTATCTGTGTACTGGAACTCGCAGAGTTAAGCTCTTCAGCTGATGCTTATATCTATAGAAGAAAACTCTCTCCCATGTACTTTCGTAAATTATCATGGAGACACATCTTAGGGATTTAAACTTAATAATTTTGTCAGAGAAGATGACCAAATTTAGCTGTTTCATGTTTACGTAACTTCACCCGATTTGAGAAATGACAATTTGTAGATACAAGGGGAAACCAGTAGATGATTACTGTTTGTCGACTCCTTCAATCTACTTCGCTTGTTGGGGCTAAAACTTTTAACTTTATGCATTTATTTCTGTGTTATTGCTTTATATCAGATATGATATTTAAGGTATTACAAACCAATTGGACTTATTTCTTACTTCTTTTTATGGTTTTCAATTGGACTCCCCAAGTGACTGCACATTTTTGTAAATGAATTTCCAGATTATAGGATTTAATTTGTTGTTTACGCAATCTATCTAGGGGAAAAAATATTTATGAATATGATATCATACCTCTACCCATTCACATAGGTGGGAGTTATTTGAGTGGTTAGTAGTATTTATGTTTGAATACTACGTTATTGCAGACGTAAGAATTTTAGTCCAGCAGGGAGCGCCCACTTAGTGTTGATTCATTCAATGTTAGTGGCTTGGTGAGAGAAAAAAATTAACATTGTGTTGCTATTGTCAATTTTTATCAATTGCATGCTTTTCTGCATGAAACTTTGCGTGAGTCTATATGATTTGATATTTACGGTATTGTCTTGTAACATTCTCTATGACAACTGCATATGATTATGTGAAAATTTAATTTTTTCACGTCAGTACCCACCTAAATTGGCAAAAATGTTAGTTGTACATCATATTTGCGCAATTAACTTAAGCAGTATAATAGTACTGTTGACCTTATACATAATATTTTATAACTCAGTTCTTTTTTAGTTTAAATTATTTGTTGAACCAACTTCTTTTAGGTGGATAATTTTAAGAATTCTGTTACCTTGATTTAGTACCTAGAATCTTCTAAGTATTAGGTGTTTGAGAATTTTACCATTCGATAGTACCCATTAACTCCATGATTGTGCATGCGAAATTTCAAGTCAATCAGAGAAAGTTGGACCTCATCAATGAAGTACTCCAGAATATCCTTTTTACAACCATACTTCCATGACACTATTTAGCTGGAGTAGCACGCATGACCTATGCATTAACATTAGACAATTTAGTACAGGGGATTTGAAGAATATTTATCCAATTAAAAGTTATGAGATGGTGAAAGTATCACGAATGTTATATCTTTATTTTAACTAAATTTTCCCCTTACTAACTTTTAGTGCAATGTAGGGATGTGGTGCGCTTCTCTTCCATCCAATCATGTTAATTGATCATGTCTCATAATTTTTATGATAAAAGGAATGAGGGAAGCTCCAATAGAATAATATTGGAACAGAAAAATACTTCGAATATGAACCTGTTACCATGCATGTCAGGAATTCTTGACGGTATCGAGCTGGAACAACCTGTTCTTCTTGAATATCCTGATTCAACGCCAAAGAATTTCCTGCCGCTAAATCATTAACGAATATATTTCATTTATTTTTTTCTATTGTCTTTAGTTAAAATATTTTGTTTGTAATTTTCTTATTGACATGAAGGTTCTTGATCTAGGATGGCCTTTGTTACCACTGCTGAAGTTTGTGATGCAAATCCACAGCTTTTCGTGAGTGGTGAGCTCCGTGCACTCCAGCCAATTTTCCAGATATATGGAAGGCGCCCAGTCTTTTCTGGACCAGTCGTTACTCTGAAAGTATTTGAAGACAACGTCTTGGTTCGTGAATTTCTCGAGGAGAAAGGTAATGGAAGAGTTCTGGTTGTTGATGGGGGTGGTAGTTTGAGGTGCGCAATATTGGGTGGCAATCCTGTGGTGCAAGCTCAGAACAATGGATGGGCGGGTATAGTAGTCAACGGCTGTATAAGGGATGTAGACGAAATAAATGGTTGTGATATTGGAGTGAGAGCTCTGGCTTCACATCCAGTGAAAGCTAACAAGAAGGGGTTTGGAGAAAAGCACGTTCCGGTTACTATAGCTGGCACTAGAATATGCGATGGAGAATGGCTTTATGCAGATACCGATGGTATTCTGATTTCCAAAACCGAGTTGTCTGTTTAAGAACACATGGATTCTGGGTTTGCATATTTTTGCAGTGATCTGCTTTAAGAACACCTATATGCTTTGATTGCTGCCTTTTATAATTTTAGTACTCGCAACTAGCATCGATATTATTTTGAGACATGTTCTATTTTATATATAATCTGGAACCACGAAGTATGTAATGTATTTGTGTGCTTTGAATTGGATGTTTACTGGTTTGGTTTTCGCATGTTTTATTCTCTTTCTGGTTCTCTCTAGCTAATTCTTTATTGATTTCTGTATTTCTTTTAATTTGAATAAAAAATAAATAAATAAATAAATAAGAGAACTCAGTCATTGAAGTGTTTAGGTCCATGAACATGATCTGATCTCAAGGACTTGTTAAAAGAGGCCAAATATATTGAGAAGGCATATGGGAGTTTTTATGTCCATAAACATGATCTAACGCGAATCTTGGCTTCAGGTATATTTATTCTTTTATTTTATTTTTTTTTCTCTTCGTCTTCCAAACAAATATTATAAGTTTTAAAATATTAACTAATTAAATAATATTTCTTTTAATTATTTCTTTTCTGATAAATATGCTTTTGGTTTTTTCTAACTAATTTGGTCATTTTGCTTAATTTTCCTCTTGTATAGATCAAGCTGATGAGAGCATCTTTTGCTAAAGCTTAAAAGTTTAATTTTAAGTGAAATTACTTATAAGTTAATTTAAAATACAAAGCATTATTCGGTGAAATAGTTAATAATAAGTTATAGGGATTATTTTTGAAAAATATAATTTTTTAAAGTTAGAAAGAGGATAAATTATTTATTTTTAAAGTAAAAAAGTTACTTTATATTAAATTTACTTTCGTTGGAGTCAGTCAAACGTTTTCGCGTAAAAAAAAAAAAAAAAAAAAAAAAGCCGAAAAAGGTACAAACACCAGAGTTCGTCTCTTATTTCATGTATCTTCTGTTGTCCTTCCAATTAAAAAATGACACCTAACATCACAAAATACTGTTAACAAAAAGAAAAATGAGAAGAAAAAAATTGAAAAGTGAGTTCCTCTCCCGTCCTTCGTATTTATCTCAAGTCTCACCTCCTTCATCACTCTTACACACATTGGATATCACCCCCTTTCTCACGAATTTTACTTACCGTTAATATAAAGCAACCTTATAATACTTATAATTAAGAAAATACTAACTTATAATTAGGTTAGAAAACTGCCAGACTTAAATGCGCCGTTAGCAACAGTGCGGATCAAGCCCTGCCCAAACAAAAAATAAAAAACACAGAAAGAGAAACTACGTTTTTATTCTAATTTCGTCCAGCCAATTTGTGAATTGTGAAGTGTGAATTGTGAATTGTGAATTGTGAAGTGAAGGCACGTTGTTAGCCGTCATTTTTTATCATTCTTAGTCAACTAAACCGTTTTGGTCAAATAAACTAGTTTATAATTTCTCCCAAACGGGACACTATTGTTACGCAGCTATATATTTCTCATCTGCAGTTGCTTTCCATTTTCTTCTTTATTCTATGTGGGTTGGGTTTTGAGGAAATTCATTATGTATGGACATGAATTAGAAATGTAATGTTACTTTTGTATAAAGGCTAAAGGAGTATACATGAGGTGGTATATCTTTGGATGTATAGGGTATACGGTATACGGTATAACAAATAATGGTTGAATAGCAAGAAAAAAATTGAGGACCAAAGTACCAAGACTTCACAGATTAGAAGCTGCGATTGCAATTTTACTTTTACTTTAACAGTTTAACTTGACTAGTGGTGTGGATTACATAATGTCTTTCTAGTTTATTATGAAGAAATAAAACAAAAATGACGATTTTGTTTGATTTTAAATTATGATTTCTTTATTTTTTATTTTTACCAATTCGGTTCAACATAAATAGGTGGTAGATTATAAATTGAATTTATAGTTTGTTGACAAGAAATAAAACAAAGTCACGGTATGAAGACCAATTAATAGTGACGAGTGATTAAATCTAATGAAAATGAGGTGGAAGAATAATACTTGCTAGTTGCTACATCACGTGATATAAAGCAGTATAAATTCTAGATGCCAACACAGTCACGGTATGAAGACCAAATACCAATGGGGTTCAAATTAGGGATACTGAGAGCACCTTCCATGCTAGAGCATTTTCAATACAATAATATCTAATATGTATATGTGGTAAAAGACATTGACATCATATAAAAAAAACTTTTCCAATACAACAATAATGTGGCAAATTATTATTAGCTTTTTAGAAAAAAGAACGAGATGTAAATGTATTGATTGGATAGAGATTATTAAATTAATAATGGACATCGTCAAGAACAATGTCTGGGAAATTGTACATTGTCTTGAGACACTTTCTAACATTAATTGTGCCACATAATCACTTTTGACCATTTGTCAAAAAAAGTAGTAAACGTTATGGAGCAGCATTCTTACATTCTCAAATAACTCTCTCTCCCCATTTCTTTTCTCTCTCTTACCACATGATGACATTTTCTAAAAAGTCTTCGTGGTAAGAGAGAGAAGAAATGAGGAGACATAGAGCGGAATGAGGAAAGAGAAAGAAAAAGAAAAATAGACACAATGTGACATCATTTATTGTAAAAGGTATCTACCAAGTCGTCTAAAATTGGATATCCTATTGAACAACATTCTACAATAAATGATACCACATTAGTTTTGTCCATTCCACATCATCGCCACATCAACTGAACATTCAAAATAGAAGTCACTATTGGAGATGCTCTGATAATTAGCAATAGTCCATAATGCTCATTAGATTTATATATTTAGTATTTATATAAGGAGATCGTTTTTTCATACCAACGTATTTGACAAAATAATTTAATAAATAATCACAGTTCTTAATTTCAATTAATCTAACGGTTTAAATGTATTAGCACCTTTAAAATTCTTATATTCACATCCAAACACATCTCAATAAAAATTTTAATACATCTACACTGTTAGATTGATTGAAATTAAGAGACGTGATTATTTGTTAAATTTCTTTTGTCAAATACATTGATAAGTTAGTTAATAGATTATTTAGATGTCAAATTGTAATTTGGAGATTGGTGTAATTTGAAAATTAAAATTGTGGAGTGTCACCCATGTCTAATTTTTTATCAGAAATTTTAGTTGTTTTCATATTTTTATTTATTTTTTGTTTGGTTTGATTTTAAATTGCAATAAAATCGTTTGGTTGATGGGCACAATCAACTATTTATAAAGTTCGGTTCCAATTTAATTTGGCAGTTACAGCCCTAGACAAAAGTTCACCAAAATTATAAAATTGAGGAGTTAATTATACACGTTACATGGTAATTATAAAATGAATAGCATATCAACATCCAAGGAGACGTGAATAATGAAAAACGAAAAAAAATTAATGTACCCAAAAAATAAATTAAATAAATAATTTATATATTTTATGATTAATTAAATAAATAACTTAATATTTTATGAGATTTTAAGGAACTAGGTGACCACACTACCAAGGTGATGTGAAAGGACATAACGAGCAAAACTCAATTCCTACAATTGCTTTTAATGTTCTTTGAAGCATTGATGATAATAAATATATGGAGAAAGATTTATTTAGGAGTGGTAAAAAGTTCGTCGACTCGTCAATTCGATTTGTAAAAGCTCGGTCCAGTTTGGGCTTGGACTCGTTGAGCCACGAGCACGAGCTAGGACCGAGCTCAGGAAAAAAAAAAAGGCCGAGCTTAGCGGTAGCCTGGCTTTGTTGGCTCGCCCAACAAGCCGACTCGAGCCCACTCGTTTGGGCTCATGGGCTGGTTCCCAAGAGCCGACTCAGTGGGCTCGTGCCTCACGAGCCAAGGGGATTTGAGCCACGAGCCGGTTCGACTGCGTGGCTCGTCCCAACGGTCACGAAATCGTGATCGTTGATGATCATCCAACGATCACATTTGTGATCGCTGGCAAACGGCCATTTTTTTTTTTTTTTTGTTTTTATTTTATTTTTTTACTTTCAATATTTTCCTATAAATACCCATTTTCTAAACTTATTTTTTCACACTTCAATCTCTTATCTCTCATTCAATTATATACTCAATCCATTAACAATTCTCAACTTACATTCTCTCAATATTAGTGTTCTAATTTATATCTAATATCTTATTATATATTACTCTATATAATTTTCTACTTCTACTAATTCTCTACATTTCTATTTTCTAGTTTCTACATTCTAGTTCTACTACATCTTCATCTTCTCCTATTTTCTTTATTATATTATTCCAAATGGCATACAACCGGTGATGATAATTTCAATGGTCTTAATGACATTCCAATTCCGAGATGATATTATTGATCAGTTTGGTGGTAGCACCGATCCAATTGATTTGGAAGACGTTCATGACGACGCCGATACACAAACTACCATTGGCTCTAGCACTAAACGAAAAGCCACCAAACAAAAGGCTATATCTTTGGCGGATTTTCGGTTGGTGCCAACTGGTAAACTAGTAAATGGAGTCCCTAAGTTCAAAGCACAAAGTTAAAACACCATGTTATGAGAAGTTTGCTTGGTACAAGGGGATAGGCACGACCCGTCTAAAATGACACTTCAAAAAGTGTCAATACAAATATGGATGTTTGGATACAAATCGTGCACAACTCCGCTTGATCTCTGGGAGCCGGGTCCAGAGAGTCGCGCTCTCAACAACTGGATATACTCACAAGAACTCATGCGACACGAAGGACTGCAGGAATTGATAACAAATGTCAGGTTTCCACTATGCTTGGTGGACAATCCTCATTTGACGTCATTCGTTCAAAAATATCTACAACCAAGGTATGTTAGTATTTTTAGAAATATACTTCGTAAAGATACTATTGTTAGATATAATACTAAGAAAGAAGCTATTATTAATGATATTAATAATTACAACGGTGTTGTATCTTTTACATCAGATTTATGGACATGTTGTAACCAAAAAGGATACATGGTTGCAACTGTACATTATATTGATAATAGTTGGTTAATGCATAAAAAGTTATATCATTTAAACAAATAAACTATCCTCATAATGGAAATAATATTTATCAAGCTTTATTAGGTGTGTTACATGAATTTAAATGTGATTCTAAGGCTCGTAGTTTTACATTTGATAATGCAGCCCAAATAATATAGTAATTGAAAAATTAATGCAACACTGTGAATCCACAATTTGATGGTATTTTATTTCATATTTGTTGTGTGTGTCTTATGTTTAATTTAATTGTACAAGATGGATTAAAATTTATACAACCTCAATTGGAAAAAATTAGATATGCTATTAATTATATTTCGGTTTCACCATAAAAAAAAAAACAAGTTTTTGTCTCTATGTATAGAAAATGGGCATAATCAAAATATTTTGCAACCGATG
This sequence comes from Forsythia suspensa, assembly GCA_023638005.1. Taxonomy (NCBI): domain Eukaryota; kingdom Viridiplantae; phylum Streptophyta; class Magnoliopsida; order Lamiales; family Oleaceae; genus Forsythia; species Forsythia suspensa. The sequence goes on from CM042666.1 coordinate 52,332,050, forward strand.
TTGCTAATATGTGGAATTCAACATATCTTATGCTTGAATTGTGTGAAGGTTATGAAGATTGCATTCTCGCTCATTATAATGGCCGACACTCACACGGCTCATAATATGATTTAGAATTACATGATTGGAAAATATGTGGTCATGTTAAAAAAAAATTTAAAAGTTTTTTACGACGCAACAAATGCATGTTCTAGTGTTTATTACCCAACTACTCCACTTGTTTTAAATCATTTCTATTATATTGCTAACAATTTTAATATGTATAAGAATTTTACTCTTTTTACTAGTATTATACAAGTTATGGAAGCTAAATTTAGGAAATATTGGAAACAATTGCCTATGTTATTTCTATTAGCATGTATCATGGATTTTCAACTTAACTTAGAGGGTACAAAAATCACAATAATGACAATTTCAGATAAATTAACTTATGAAAATTCAGTCACGTGTGCTAATTTAGAACAAACTCTATGTTCTATGTATGAGGTCTATGCTGAAAAGGTCAGTACAAACGTTGTACGACACCCCTAATCCAATATATACTTCGTCATCAATCGATGACATTGACTTATGAAGTTACGCCAAGACACATAGGACCACTCAAGGTCAACAATTAGTTGGTTCTTCTTCTAGTTCTTCAATTCTCCGCTCTAATGATACACCAGAGAGTTAAGTATGTATTTTATGCGTGACGTGCTTAGTATGTTAGATGACGAGGAGAGAAAAACTTTGATATACTTAAATGGTGGAGACAACATCAACGTAGTTACCCAATTTTTTTCAAAATGGCACGTGATCTACTAACACCTCCGGCCTCAACCGTAGCATCGGAGACCGATTTAGTATAAGTGATGTGGTTTTATCGATATCGTGTTTAAAACTCAAAGTCGACATTTTAGAAAGTTTACTGTGTTTAAAGGATTGGGATGATGCCGAACTTCAAATTCAAGATAAAGTAGACAAAATAATGTCCGAAGAATTTGAAGATTTGAATATGGATTAATCATATTCGTAGTAAGTATTATTTTGCATTAATATTTATGTATTTGAAGAATTTTTCTTATTTTAATAAAAAATTGTACACGTAACATCTTGTTCGTGTACAATTTTAACTCCGTCTACTTTTAAACTAGTCGGTCTCAAGCTCGAAAAAAAATGAGGAGGGTTTTAAATCTTACGCTTTTAACATAAAGAATTTTCGATATGGTATTTCTTTTTTATTTTCAAATTTTCAAAATGTAAAACACAAAAAATAGAGGTGGATTTTAAATATTTAATTTTTAACATAAATGATTTTTTATTTCTAATTTCTTTTTATTTTAATTTTTTTATTTTCAAATTCAAAATAAAAAAACAATAACATAAGAGTCAAAGATGAGGATTTAAAAAAAAAAAAATCAAGATGAGGATTCAATAAAAATGTTAACATAAAGATAAATATTTAATATTTAATATAAAGATAAAGATAAAAGATTCATTTTAAATATTTACATTTTTTTTCTTTAACAAAACAAAGAAAATGACTTATTTTCAAATTTTAAACCAAAAAAAAAAATTGAGGGCCGAGCCGGCTGACTGCTCGCCCATGAGCCCGTGGGCCAAACTGAGCCCCTTTTCTGGAGACGAGCCGAGCTCGTGTTTTACGTGTTGAGCCAGCTCGGCTCGGCCGGCCCGCCCATTGCCATGTCTAGATTTACTAGTTTATAATCACAAAAATGTGTTTTGAATAATCATATTAATTGTTCGAAGTCGAATAATTTTAATCAAAATTTTATAAAATTCACGATTATAAGCTACCGTTGAATGTTCTAAACGTATTTTTAATTTGATTTCATTATGTATTAATCACCATCAAAACAATTTTATGAAACTATATATACCAATTTGAGTCACGAAAACACAATTTGAACAAATATATCAGCCGTTCAATGTCGGATAACCCTCTTCTACTTTATTAGATATAACTATCAAATTAATATTTAAACTTTTTCGTTTCACGAAGAATTTTATAAATCAAAATTAGGAAATTCGATGTAGCAATAATTCGACCGAAATAATATAAAATGAATTCGGATAACTCTCTCCTATTTTATTATATACTAGAATGTAAAACATGTGTTGAACGTAATTTAATAATGATGTTGTGAGATATATGTTTATTCAAATATTTAAATAATTATAACTTAATTTAATTCTGCATTAAAATATAAAAATTTGACATTAGAAAATACAAATGAAATATAATATTTGTTGTTGATTCAAACAAAGTCTTTATACAATTGTGTTGTCGTGATTGAACATCTATTTTTTAAGCGCCTATAATATACCAAATAATGTCAATTAAATAACACAAACAAAAATAATAAAAAATAGTGTACATAAGTTCTTAAATATATCGAAAGACTTAAACCCATTGAATTTTCTTGCTTATGATGACAAATAACTTATAACAAATCTTTATAATTTAATATAGTTATCTAACTAAAATATCACATGCAACTTAGGTTTACAGCACCTCAAGTTAGGTAGATTTATCAATCAGTATATATATAAAAAAATAATATTTACATTAGAAATTGGCAAAATTAAACATTCTCATTTGTACAATTTAGTGTCCAGATGTCTTCACGTGAACTTACCCAAATTATAATGGAGAAATAAAGTAATATTACCAAAACTAAATATTCTAGTGATTAAAGCGTCTTATTCACGTTGGAGCATAAATAGTAAAGAAAAATTAATTTAAGCAAAATAGATAACAATTTAAGTCAAAAGCATAAAAAAGAATAATATAAATAAGATACGTATCAATAGTGTATTGAAATCATTATTGAAGTTAGCCTACAAAGTTTTTTTCGTCTAGAAAATCTGAAGTCGCAAGTCAATTAGATATGTAAATAATATACAAATACGCATGAGCATGCATAATAATTAAAAAATACATCGTAACATTTATAGTCCAACGCAAATTATTATTATTTTGAAAAAAGAAGAACTTTAAGAGATGATTATTCACATTAACTAACAAAAACCACAATCATAAATACAAATATTCAAATGAACTCTTTATGGACATCACAAACTACATAATTATCTTCAAATAAAACAACTTTAAAATTCAAATTAGACCTTAAATAAACTAAATAAATTGTTTATGGAATGTCAATTATTATTAATCTTGTAACTGGCCAAATCCGTTCTCACAAATCAAAGAAAATATTTTCAAAATCTAATAATTAAATATAATAAATGGATATTTAGCATTTCCAACTTCTAAGAACTATACGTGGTTATAAATGTTAAATTAGGAGTTCAATTATAATATTAACTCAAGGACAATTTAGAAAATATAAAATATTAATAAGGATATATTTGTCCAAAAATATTTTTCTTTTTAAGTCTTTTTTAGATTAGTATATATATATATATATATAAATTTTTTTTTTTTATTTCTCGTTGAAAGCTCATATTTACAAGGTTTTGGACCCCTTAACGTTATCATATATGTGTGTTTGAAGCGTGACCACGTGACATGCTCTCAATTGCCAATTGCATGCCTAATAGTCCTTTAAGTGGGCCCTTTTGGTCTTCTTTGTCAACAAAGCATTGTAATCCAGTTTAAGTTATTTTGTGGTTGCGATAACAAGTTGTCAATGCCCAATATAACAACTCATATTTGATTGCATTTTTTGGGTTTTTCTTAGTGATTATTGTATACACAAAGGATTTAATTAGGATCTTCTTACCTTAGACAACAAATTGTTAACGTTTATTTTCAGTAAATTTAGAAAATAATTGTAATATAGTTCATAATTTATTGTCTCTTTAGTAAATTGATTTTCAACGTTGCATTAAAGTTGCACGATCACTCTCTAAAGACTAAAAGCATTCAAATCTTTGATAGATCGTCATGTGATTCTCTTAAAAATATGCCTCCACTTCAAAAATTTTAGGACTAACTCAAGTCGAAAAACAAAATCTAGCTTTATTAAAAGTTGGACAAGTGAAGATTACGTGATGATTTAAAGAAGACTTGAAAGGTTTTCTTCGACTCAACTTGCTAATTGAACAATAGATAAAATATTTATAGCACAAATATCTCTTCAAATTATATTAACTTATATGAATTTTTATTGATCATTCCATTCGATTTATTGTTAGTCTATCCAAAATTTTCTATCACAACTCTACATATAATTCTAGAGGCAATAATGAAAATATATATGAGGTCGACATATGATTTTATTAAATTTAATATTATATGGAAAATTCAACTAAGTTGAAGATCATGAAGATTTAGATTTTAGCCCATAGGGGATGCCCCATGTGGGTGGTTGTTATTCATTGCCTTCAGCTAATGAGTACATATCTAGACTATGGTGACTCTAGACTTTATTAACTATATTGAAGGCACATAGAGTGAAATTAATATGATACCAACTTCTTTTGGAATATTACAACGGTACACGACATGGCCGACCCACGTGGGTTTTAATTTTTTGGACGGAGTAACTCGATCTCTATATGATTCTACATAAATTGGATACGATCTATTTTATACATATGATGAGTTGACGCTAATAAAACAATTATATATTAATATAAATATCTTATAGACAAGAATGTATTATAAGTTTTTTCAATTTTTTAAATATTTTATTCACGGATTGATTTTATGATATATTTTTAGCTACATTTTTATGATGACCATTTGATAAATTGGGTTGAATGATACACTAAATATTATTAATTAAAATATTAATTATTATATTATAAAATGAGGGCATGTATCCTTGCAACACGTTGGATACTAGACCGAATAGTACCCAAAAAAAAAAATTATATCCGTTATAATATGCAATATTTTGGTGGCACCCAAAGTTATTATTTAATTATATTTGTTCCTCCTGTATTATAAATTGCGGGCTTATGTACCAACTCACAACGGGCCAACATATTATCTTGTACAGATTATCCAGCTAAGCGTTGTTCAATTTCAAGGTGACAGTTACCATCCTTCAACTATTTATCTTCCACCCCACTCACCCCCACCATCCTTCCATTCTTCACACACACACACAAACACACGCAGTTTCTATTATCTTCTACTTTTCATACACGTCATTTTTCTCTTCAGATCTTTTGCATCAGTATAATATTTATATTTTCGGAAGTAATTAAGAAAAGATATAGCTAAATTTTGTGAAGTGATGGCGGAGGAGGAAGCCAAGAAAGTGGAGCCTGAGGCGTGTTCAGAGCCTCCACCAGCTCCAGTGGCTCCGGCGGCCGATCCTCCGAAGGATGTGGCCGAGGAGAAATCCTTAATTCCGCCGCCCCTTCCTCCCTATGAAGAGAAACCTGATGATTCTAAAGCTCTTGCCATTGTTGAAAGTAATATACTAACCCATGTGTGTGTGTGTGTGCATAATTTATGTGTATGTGGTTGTTTTAGATAATTTTGAGATCTATATATTCGTTTATTGAGTTGTGATAACATTTTAAAAGGTCAATATGATTCAGAGGAGTTGTTCAAGATTGTTTCGGGTAATATGTTCCACGAGACTCGTTTGATAACTATTGGATTCAACTTCTCGTTTGGGTTTTAATTGGGTTTTAAATGGATTGAATTAGTCCTTTTGAGTTTTTGGTCATTGATGCTATATTGAGTCTAGGACTCACATCTTAAAAGGCCATCTAATTATTTTTAGATGTTTTCAATTGCTTATCTTGGTTTTGAAGTCTAGAATTTTTCTAAGCAAATTCACCATTTTCAATTTGTCTTTTCCCAATTTTATTTTTACTAGATTCGTTTTTATTTTAACATGGCTTTATGCTAAATCAAATTTTCTAAAGGAATTCCACCTTTTTCATTTGTCTGTCCCCAAAAGGCACACACATCAAAGGGAAATAATTAAAGAAAAGGCTGCCCAAGGAAAAGAGAGAGCCAAAATTTTCTCCCCCTCTTTCTCTGTATCTATCGGTGTCTGAGCTTAATAATGAATTTCCTATTTGATTTTCTATAGCTTTTACTGTATATTTGTTATATGTTGGTTGAGCCACGTGGTCTAAAATCTTAGGCTGATAAAAGAGGGGACACGGAGAATGTTTGGCTAAGGTTAAAATGTTTGTTTTTTATAAGTAAATTTACTTATTTATATTAAGTTTGTTTAAAGTAAATAATTTTTTATTAATGAAAATCGCAAGGCAAGGAAAAAAAGGTAACTTTTTTTTACTTAAAAGTACGAAAAATGACAAGTTATTTAAACATGTTTGGAGATGAGAAAGTAACTTTATTATTAATTTTTCATCTAGCAAACATGCTATATTCGTGTGTCTAATTCAACTTTCACATGTCCTGAATTCATATTCTATGAAAGGCGTAAGACGTGCACAATTTTCATAAATGGGTCATAGTGAAACTCGAATATAAGATTTGTTGTGGTATAATGTTGAACCATCTCATTTGAATCTCTTGGTATGTGGTATAAACTTCAGTTAATTAGCAATTAATTTAGTACCATTTGTTTTTTTCTAATTGTTGGAGCCTTTTTTTTTTTTAATGGCATAAGAACCAGAACCTGCTGAGGAGAAAAAACCTGAGGGCTCTATCAATAGAGGTAACCAATATTGCAATTTATTATTTTATTTTCGAGAAATTTCATAACTAAATGATTAGAAAAATACTTAACTTTATCCGTATATATATGATCTTCAGATGCAGTGCTTGCACGTGTAGCGACTGAGAAGAGGTTGTCGTTAATCAAAGCATGGGAAGAAAGTGAGAAATCAAAAGCTGAAAACAAGTATGTTCTTTAATTCTAGATCGTGTATTGTTCTTTCTTGTATCCATGAAATTTGCTAGCAGTTTTTTGAATTTTCGCAACAGAAATGTTAATTAAATATACTTGTGATCTATGTTGTATAATTATGTTTTGCATTGAAGGAAAGAGGAGTAAGAAATAGTTTGGTAAAATAGCAAGCAGAACAAATTCATTTCAGTTTCATTCCTTAGACTCGGTGCCTACTATTCCCCAAGTGAAGGGATAGATTAAGAAGCACAATGCCCAAATTTATTAGCCGACCCCAAAAATTATTGAGAATTAGGCTTAGTTTTTTGTTGTATAATGTTAAGATTGAAATCTGTTTAATACCTTTGCTTCTTGCTAGATGAGCATATAATGGCTACAAAATCTATGTATGCATGCCACAAGAGTGTGTTTGGTTTGCAGTTTATTAAATGTACACTGCAATTATTTACAGAGCTCAGAAAAAGATATCCACCATTGGGGCTTGGGAGAACAGCAAGAAAGCAGGTCTAGAGGCTGAGCTTAAAAAGATTGAGGTAAGAAGTCATCCCCCTTTGCATTTTCTTCTGCTTTGAATTCTAATGATGAAAAAACATTATTCTGAATTTTTTTTTTTGTAAAGCAAATGATGGATATTATTTTGGAATTGTTAGAAATTGACTGCTCCAAATAGTAAAATGTTGTTTTGATGGCTTTGTGTTAACCCTCATCGAAAGATGATTCGTTAGCCATCTACTTTGTTCTCGTGTTTATTGAAAGCTTTGTATTTTCCCTAATCGATTGAGTATTATTATTTAGTCGAGCCTTGCTTCTATACGTAGGAACTCCCTTCATAGTTTGGTTTTATTCTAGTTTGTGAGATGGATTACTTTTTGGTGAGACTTGGGGATTCTTTGTAGTCTCACTTAGAATCCGTACTTTTGTGGGGATTTAAGTTTTGAGTACTTTGTACTCTTTTAGCATTACCACTTAGTATGTATTTTGTGAGAGGTCCGATTTTGAGTAGTTTGTATTCTTTTATTTTTGGATATCTATGATTCTCCTTGTCTTTGCCCTTAGATGTAGATCAAGTGCTGGTCTCCTTTTCATACTTTGCCTAAAACCCAATTTGGAGCTTCCACACAACAAATGTTTGTCATTTGTTGTTGGAAAGTGAATAATGATGTAAAGACAAGTTGAATTTTTCTATCAAGTTCATTTTGATTCTCAATTACCTTTTGTTTATAAATATTTGTAGAGCCGGCTCAAGCATATAGGCAAGTTAGGCGGTTGCCTAAGGCCCCCAGTTTATGGAAGACCCCAAATTTTTTATAATTTACATATTCTTTTGCCTTTTAATAATTAATATTTAAAAAAAAAAATCTATCCACAACATACAGCAATCAGAAGTCTCTTCATCTTCCTTATTTTTTCTCCCTTTTTCCTCATCTTGAAAACTCAACAAACGTTTGGAGGTGACTTGGTTACAATGAAATCAATAAAATTCAGTCATATTCTCGGTTAAATATGCAATCAAAGAAGAAACAATTTCTTTCCAAGCAAAGAATTTAAAAATCGAAACATATTTTTTTTATATTCTTCTTATAACACAATAAACAATTTCAATCATTTATTTTGATATCTTTATATAATTTGTGAGTGACGACCCTGACATAATTGTATCTATTTCAAGGTGTTAATATTTGTTAGTTTTTTTAAAATTCTGATCAGATTATGCTTTTTTGTATGCGGTATGATTGTGATTTTGATATGTAGTTGGATAAATGAATATAAATTGATTGAATATTTTAGTTTTTTATGAAAGAATTGGTTTAATTGACAATAATCTTATAATCGATTGCAAATTGTTAATAGGAGTTATTTTCATTTGTCGACGATTCATCTTTAAGGCATTTGTTATAACTGGGTTTAAAAACTTGTAGCTTCTTGACTGCAAAAAATACAACCCTTAACACTGAGTTTTCACCATAATCTTGACTCATTATATTGCCACCATATTCTTGAATCATCACTCTATTTCAATTTTATTTTGGTTATGATCCGTTGATCAAGATACCGTTCAATGAGTAAAGTTTTTTTAAATTTTCTTTAATTGACCTCTTGTCAAACTAGTTATTCGGATTGGCATGTGAAGGATAGGTTAATTCCAGCAGCTTCATGCATTCATATCTCCCGAGTGCCAAAATTATCTGGAATACCACAACGCTAATTTTTGTGTGTTAGTGTGTGTGATGCATGCCTAAGAGTGCATTTGATTGAAAGAAGAATAATTGTTGTGTAAAGTCGGATAATCTCTTTGGTTGATTATTTGTGAAAAATTTCGGATAATGCCTAAGATTAGTATCATTTATTCCGTTAACTTTTTTTTTCCCCCGAAATGGTCCCTTAAATTTTTTTGCCTAAGGCCCAAATCAGTTGAGCCGCCTCTATATAATTGCTTGTGTATTGTAATGTGTGTGCTAGTGTGTATGCGTTTGTATGCATGCGATCAAGAATAATTCCAATGACCTATAATAAACTTTGGCTTTGAACTTGTAACATGCAATGGCATTTTAGGAGGATCTCGAGAAAAAGAAAGCAGGATACGTGGAGAAAATGAAAAACAAGGTTGCTCTCATTCACAAAGCAGCGGAAGAAAAGAGAGCGATTATTGAAGCCAAACGTGGGGAAGATCTTCTCAAGGCAGAGGAAATGGCAGCAAAATATTGTGCCACTGGATCTGCTCCGAAGAAACTCCTTGGATGTTTTTGAAGCTGAAATTATCTGGTACTATATTTTAATTTTGTGTTGCATTTGTAAATTATTGGATTTGGTGATTTATTTATTGCTTAAATGTATTGTGTGTAGAATTGATTAGTGTTCATTATAATTTGCGAAACGGTGGTGTATTTGTTTGTTGATATACCTTCTCGAGCCATAGAATTACTGTTTGTGATAAACAAGTTTGTGCAGGATATGCAATTTTTCCTTCTTTTCATTGTTCGGCTACCATGTTAAAAAAGTTTATTTTTAACTCTCGAAGCATTTCGTCGATTACTACACCCTTCCTCATCTCTGGGTACCTAAGTATTCACCGCATTAGGGACGGAAACAAATTATTTATATTGTATGTGCAATTAACTTTTAGGGATTTACTTCTGCTGCCTAAAACCAAAAAGGCCAAACTATTTAAAAGGGTCTTTTTTTTTTGTGGGTTTTGTGACTCATTAGTTTTTTTATTTTTTATTTTGTCAAGAAACAAGAAATAGAAGAGTAAGAGAATTCTACTTAGTGGAATTAAATATTGAAGGAAGAGAAACTTACCCAAAAGAGCCAAAAATTGTAGACGTGATCTGTGCACATGCATATCGAAGCAAAATTTAAGCAAAGTCATAGAATAAAATAAAAACAAAAGCTTCTAGTTTTATGTAGAGAGAGATTGAGAGTAGTAGATGTTGTAGTTATTAGTTTCAAGGCCTGAAGTAGATTGAATCCAATACCATCCAATATAGGCGGGTAGAGTTCATCTCATTTGATAATAAAAATGTTTGCCGCTAATAATAAGATAAGACAAATTACTAGTAGGTAGTTTTTTGTTGGAGATGATTAATGAGTTTGCCAAACTACATTAATTTTTGATATCTTTCTCCTACTCGATTTTTATTGTCATTGTGATTGTTGCACATGTTTTAGCGATTTTTCCTCAAAATTTTCAAAGATCAAGATGTTAATAAGGTTACATTTTAAATTTTTAATCAAAAATATCTCTTGCTTATTGAATCAGAAAATGTCATGTATAGTATCAATAATAAATGCCAACTTGACTAGGGAGACAATGGATCGAGACGAGCTGACTTGGTCAATGGCCACCCAGGTAGTTGGACGAATGGGGCTCAATCCTTTGGTCAACAAGCTTGGACCAGCTCATTGACCAAGAGGTCAGGCATTGCTCAGTTAAGAAATTTTATATAAGATGAGAGATATAAACAAAATTCTAATAACAATAAATCAAGATAATAATAAAGTGAGAATCGATGTAAACAAATATGATTTATAAGGAGTGGAAATTACACTTACTATTTACCATTATGATAATATTTATACTTTTATAAACTTCACTTTTTATTTTAAAAATACTGTTTTTATATTATTATATTGATAAATAAAATAATAATTTAAAATCAAAATAAAATATAATTTATACACAGCCATTCTTATGTCTGTCCTTGAAATTCGCACAGTAAAGGAAAACTACTCCTAAATTAGGCAAAAATTTGTTATTTCCAAATACACCAAAATCCTCTATTTTTTTATATTTAAATGTTTTTTATTGAATTGTTACCCGTAAATATAGATTATGTTACACAATTTGTTATTCTGTAACACTAACTGCTAAAGATGTCACACTTATTATTGATTAATTGCATGTAACACATACTATTGATACACTATTTTTATAACACTAATACGATGTTTTGATTGAACACTCTATTTTTTATATTTAAATGTTATTGATTAAATTATTACATAATAATACAAATTATGTTACATAATTTGTTATTATGTAACACATGTTACACAATTGGTTATTATGTAACACTGACTGCTAAAGATATTACAACTTATTATTGGTTAATTGATGTTTAATATGATATTTTGTAATATTGATTTTTAATATGATGTTTTGATTCTTAATGCAGATTATGTTACTTCAAATTGATATTTTGTATCATTGATTGATACAGATGATACAATTGAGTATATCATGAGTCTTTTTGTGTGAAAACTGGTATTATGTGTTACATCTCAATTTGTAACACAGATTGTTACAAATGTTGAAATTGAAGGGATCATGAGTTATGTTTGTGATTGTTACAGCTATTTTTAATACAATTTGACAGTTATAATATATATAAACAAAATAAAAACTAATAACAACAAAATAAAATAAAATTGTAAATATTTTATTTTTACTGGACAATATTTTTTTTAATTTTTTCTAAATATGTTTTTTATTTTGGAATTTTTTTTTTTTTTTTTTTGGATTTTTGTCGCGTTATTCGACAAACTTTTTTTTTTAAAATAAGATTAATGTTTAATATCATTTTGTCGAGTTACTCAACAAAGTCCAATTTGACAATTTTTTAACTTTTTTTGTCGAGTTACTCAACAAAGGGAAAAGAAAAAAAAAATTTAACTTTTTGAGTTTTTTTGTTGAAAAAAAATTAAATTTTTTTGATCGAGTAACTCGACAAAAGTTTAAAAAAAAAAAAAAAAAAATCCTTTTTGTGCTTTGTCGAGTTAATCGACCAAGCCCAATTTTTTCATTTTTCCATTCTTTTTTTTTTTTTTTTTTGTTTTGTTTTGTTGTGTTTTTCCATTTTTTTTTTCCTCCCGACAAAGCCCAATTTGAAATTGGAAAGGGTTTTTTTTTTTTTTTTTTTTTTGTAATTTGCGCTTTTGGTCCCAATTTTTTAAATATTTAACTAATTTACCCATAAATTTTATTTTTATGCCATTGGCCATCCCACCATTTAAATTTTGTTGAAAGTTCAATTTGACCATTTTTTTTTCTTTTTGTGGGGGTTTTTTTTTCGAGTTAAGAAATTTTTTTCCTTTCTTTTTTTGAGTTTTTGTCAAGTTATTCGACAAATTTTTTTTTTTTTATAATAAAATTAATGTCTTTGGTTTGTCAAGTTATTCAACAATAATTTATTAAAAAATAATTTGGTCGAGTTACTCGACATCAATTTTTGACACTGTTTTTTTAAATTAGATTAATCCTTTTGGCCGCAATTTTTTCATTTTTGTCGAGTTTTTTTTAAAAAAAATTCTCCTTTTTTTGGGCTTTGTCGAGTAAATTTGAATTTGTCAATTTTTCTTTCTTTTTTTTTTTTTAATTTGAGCTTTTAGTTCCAACTTTTTAAATTTGTAACTAATTCACCCACAATTTTTATTTTTTTACTATTGACCATCCCCAACATTTAAATTTTGTTGAAAGCCCAATTTGACTATTTTTTTTTTTTTTTGTGGGATTTTGTCCTAAATTGTACAATATTCATTTATTTGTCCTAAATTCTACAATGTTATAATTGCTACACGTGCAACGCACGAACTTAAAACTAGTATATATATATACTTTGATTCTATGAGTACTACTTGAGAAATCGTCCCTACGTAAATTCATAATTATAGATTCGGTCTTTTCCATATAAAAAGAGAATCTTGTGTATTGAGGGGTGTGGCTAGGGGTGGGCGTGGGTCGGGTTGGGTCGGTTTTGGGCCCAACCCGATCCGAACCGATTTAAAATCAGTTTGGAGAAATCCAAACCGGAAAAAAAAAAAAAAAAAAAATTGAAAATGGGCCCGAAACCGACCCGAACCGACTTGGGTCGGTTCGGGTTTTCGGTTTCGGTCGGGTTCAAGAACCCAAAAAAAAAAAAAAAAAAAATCGAGTCGGTTCGGTTCGGTTAGTCGGTTTTTTTGCCCACCCCCGTGTGGCTTGTGTAAGAGCATAAAATGGGTTGTTTCGAACTTCAAAATCATGATATCTGAAGCTCAGTTTTAGGCCGGGTTTCAGGGAAATGTTTCTTGGTCTTGACATGATGACTTCTAGCTGCCATTTCAACATTTGTGTGTTCATACAATTGCAAACAAAAAAACAACGCATTTCCAATATGAATTTGCATTGCAGCATTCTTACAAGCAGAATGGACACGTGCTTAAGATATTAAATACGGGACATTTATTTATTTAAATTATACATCACAGATTCACAGTTGATATTGTATTCACCAGGAAAAGATTGAGTTGGGGAGGGGGGTTCATATATACATTACATCACAGTTCATGTTGAATTCACCAGGAAAATTTTCAGCAAATACACTTTCAGATTCCTGATTCTCAAACTTGAACTGTTCTTGAAAAATATAATCATCACAACTGTTTAATTTTGGCTGCATTTCACCGGCATACGTCCCTTCATTGAGCAGCAAATCATGCATGAAACCATCTTGAGAATTTGAATCATTGTTCTGTGGGATGCCTGAATCCCAGCCAGGAAACTGATCAAATGTGAGCCACTCAGCAAATAGAATTCTTGGTAAATTGCTGTTCTGTGCAGAAGAATGATCTGAATCCACCAATGATCCTTCCACGTGTTCAAATGATTCGAAACTCGACTTCAGGGACGAAAATGAAGATTCTGTGTTTTGCATTTGTACATTCAGGCATTCAGCTTTACCTTGGCTTTCAGTTTCACCCATTTTTGCCACCTTTTTCTTTAGATAAGAATGCCAGTAGTTTTTTATTTCATTATCAGTTCTTCCTGGCAGTTTATGTGCTATCTGAGACCACCTGCACAAAAATAGTGTTATTTTATGGTTGTTCCATATACGTCTTCACTAAAAGTTATGTCATAGAAAAATAAGTTTATAGCAATTATGAGTAAATGAGTAACTTGTTTCTTACTTATTGCCTAACGTTCGATGGAGATCGAGGACAATCTCCACCTCTTCTTCGCTAAACATTCCTCGTTTTAATCCCGGTCTTAAATAGTTTATCCACCTCAACCGACAGCTCTTGCCATTCCTTTGTAAACCTGAAACAAATCAAAGTAAATAAATTTTTTTTTTGTTCGTAGAAACAGTAAAGTATGTGTCATTTTTATAAAAAATTAAAAAAAAAACACTTTTACTTCAATGTAAGAAAAATAAGTAAATTATATAAGTAATTTTTTTTATTTTTCAGACCAAGTCAAAGATGCTCTAGTGTATATATAAAGAATTACATGGTCATCATAAATATGTCTCCTTAGAGCATGTCAGATTTTAACAAAAGATTCTCTGTAGTCATTGACTTCTACAGGTCATCCTACCAGTTCCAAAATATTTATTCCTAGTACGTGATAAAAATAATTTTTTGTACAATCTAATTATGACCTTTTTGTATTAATTTCATTATAAGCTATTTGTTTATATTAAACCAATGACTAATCAAAGTCATTAACATAAACAATCATATGACGTGTTCATTCTTCAAAGATCACGTCATGGATGGAGTGGTCTTTGCTAACTATTTTACTCACAAACTGTTTGAGTTGACCTTACATACAGTAAAATAACTGGTAATTCAAATCGATTCTCTAAATTAATCAAATAAGACATTGATCTACAACATTTACATCTTCAACAAATCTGTCATGTGCAAAATCAAATCATAAAGGCAGGGTACTATAAATTCTCATGAACTTACCATTTCGAATATATATAAAAACTCACCAGCATTGATTGGAACAGAGCTCCAGCAGCCATGACCATGCTTGAGTATGTAGTTTCTAAGCTTCTCGTCTTCACCTGGTGACCATAATCCCTTTTTCTGCTTCTTCTTTCCCTTATCTAATGCCTTACTATACCCCATTAATCTCAAAGAGTATTTTACGAAAAAAAATTGAATCGATACAACCAACGGATGAGTTTTATGGGTGATGAGGATTGTGTGTTTCTGTGCAAAGAGAGGGAGTGGGGGTGGAAAGGGATGAAGAATAGAAACTTGATGTGAGGATAGCAAACCCTTGTATGCAGGAATTTAAAGGAGGGATTAGTTGAAAATGTTTTTTGTTTAAGAAATAAAAAATGTACCTTTTAAGGTTTTAATATTGCCAATATTCATTTGACCTGTGGATTTGAGGCTAGGTATCCCTTGTAGGGAATGTTTAGTTGAGGAATCCTTGATGATACCGACAATTTTTAAAAGTAGAAAATAAAGAAGAGTTAATAAATTTAGACAAATATAAAGAGTAATTTTTAATAATATTTTTAAAAATGGCAATTTTTAGATAAAAAAAAACCATATTATCCTTTTACAAAAATGACAATTTCTTTTGTGGCTTCCACAGTTGAATTGATAAATGACAGCTTCAACTATATATTGATAAAATCAAAAAAATATTTAGTAAAATGTCGAGTCGACAATTTTTTTTCCTCGACAGTTTAAGCTGTCGAACAGCAGTAACTCAACCCACAATTTTTGTTTGCTTTTTTCTTTCTATTTCTACATTTTTTTTCTTTAATCAGACATTAATTTATGAACTCAATCTTTTTCAACAATTTTTGAACAATTATATTCAACATATTTTTATATCCAAAAACAACTCAAACTAATTTAACACAACACCTATTGAATTTTTGTTCTTTTATAACCTAAATTAATCTATCAAAAATCTTGAATTAGGTTGAGTGGTAGCTAGCGGTGGAGAAGCTTTACTTCTAATTTTTAACTATGCAATTGTAGAACTGATTTTGAATTACGTTTGACTGTATTTGAATGAAATATGTAGAGAATTTTTGTAATGCTTGAAGAATATTTTTGTTTTAAATTGTTATAAAAATCTACCACATTTGAAAACTATCAATGCAAACAAACATTTGTTATAATTTCCTTTAAAATAAAAGGAAAATTGACACAAATAATCACTAACGTTTGCCCTCAGTGCGAAAATGTCAAATCGCTGTTAAGTGAACACGCGCGCCACGCGTGATGAATTTCTGAAGGGCAAAATTGTCCAGCGTGACTCAAATATCACTAAACTAAAGGAAAAAATATTTTATTATAGTAAACAACCACTTCTATTTACCTCATGTGCACAAAAAAATCCCCTACCATCTTTATCTTTCACTTTTTCTACGGAGTCCAACTTCTGCCATTGTGGATTACCCACAGAAATTAAGACTTCATGGACAAATATAAATTCAGGAAGAAGATTTATTACATGTCGAAGGAAACGAGTAAGAATGTTAATTTGATTTTTATTTTATTTTTTGTCTGACATTCCTATTTTTCCCTTTTTAAACTGGTGATGTGTTTGATTATTTCAGGAGGTAGGGGGCTGTGATTATTTTATTTGGTACGATCCACAAATATGTGAGAGATCAAAGCAAATCATTCCCGGTTTGTTGAGAAATGTCAGTGGCTTGGAGCAAGACATCAAAACTTTTGTGGATCGAATCAAGAATTTGGATATATAAATACAGACTTTAGAGATGCAAAAACAAAATTGGGAGATGCAGAAACAGAATTTGGAGATTCAGATTAAGAATTCGGAGCTGACAATGAAGAATTTGAGCTCAAAAAAAGGGTTTTGGACTCGGTAGATTTGGGGATTTGTATGTGGCCTTTAATTTTTCCTTAATTTTGCTTTCTCCTTTAGTTTAGTGATATTTGAGTCATGCTGGACAGTTTTGCCCTTCAAAAATTCATCACGTGTGGCACGCGTGTTCACTTAACAGCGATTTTAACGTTTTCTGTCTAAAAAGGACCCTTGATGCGTACGTTTGAAAAGGTAGGGACTCCGGCTGCTAATAAACAAAGGTTCAGGACCCTATCGTCATAACATTCAAAAGTTCGAGACCCATAATTCTATTTACCCTTCTAATTAATCACCATCGCTGGAGATTTTGTGATGGTGATGAATTCTTAAAATTGTGAAGCCCTCCATGGTAACACAGGCGTGCAAGTGGCAAAGATGATGTATACATTCATAGTGTGTGGGTGGACTAAAGACGCCATCGTTTAAGGGGGTGCAATGATGATCGTGTGGGATATAAGTCTATGATTATTAAGATTTGGGGTTCATCGTAAAAAGTTAGTCTTATTAATGAGTAGTCTAAACACTTATATGTTGTTTATATCGTTCATCTTTAATTGATGTACGATGTATGTTACCTTTAACAAGTCCTACGAGATGGTGGTTTGAATATACCAATCTTGAAATCTGAATATTTTTGTTTGAATTTTAGACGAACTGAATTGCTCATTTGATTTTATTGGACTTTGATATCATATTAAAAATTGTGATTCCATCTTAAAGGTCAACCTTCTTAAAAGGTATACTCCAAGTCCTTATATATTAATTATAGTTTCGATATTTAATCAAAGTATGATTTATCCACTAACATGTCTCCACCAAATTATGGCTCGTTTGAGCAGTAGAATTCGAATGCATCTTTTGAATTGTATACAAATCGAATTACTTATTTGAGCTTAATTAGCCCCGATATCATGTTAAGACTTGAAGTTTTACATTAAAATATCAACCTTATTGAGAGGGGTAGCACAAATTCATATATGTCGTTTATTTCTTTCATCTTTAATCAATGTGAGTATATTATACCCTCAATAGTGATGACATAGTACTTTGTTCGAGCGGAGTTTTCAAATATTTGCAAACAAAAGTTCGACATTGGCCGCACATGACTATGTCTGAAATTTATAAAAAGAGTGAGCTATTTCACTTTATAGATTAACTTTTCTCGAAGGAAGAAAATAGGTGCTGATTCAATACAAATGCCTAAGTCAGTTGTTGTACAAAGTTAAAACGATGACTTATGTTGAGGAAATTACCCTTTGTGTTTGGTTGTGAATAAATGTTATTTTTCTAGACTTGCTTGCCATAAACTTAAGTGACTAATTAGAAAAAGTAACTTTGGAAATTATTTGATAAGTAATTTAAAAGTAAATTTAATTAACAAAAAACAAACATGTCTGAAGTCCTCGTGGAATCTTTAAGAACAGAATATGTGGTCCTTGGTTGATTACGTCTTTTACTTGTTGAATTGGACAAGATCCAATTATTTGTTGTCAATTGTTGTTGGAATTAAGACAGTCCAATAAGAATTAAACTTATTATACTGCCACAACAAATTTGCATTTCACGACCATTGACGAATTATAAAATAAATAATAAGATTTTAATTAAATAATGTTCTATTACTAAAATCGTTTATTGTAAAATAAATATATACTTACAAACATAAATACATCTATTTCAACATATAATAAGAAACCATGTTCTTCTTTTTTTTAAGTCTTTATTACTGGTGTTAGATAAACATATAATAATGTTAATTATCACATTTAAATTTTTAATCTGTTAGAGTAAAAAAAATAAAAATAAATTATATTTGTCTTCTTTACAGTTACATCTATTTCATTTAAAAAATTAAACTGTCAAAATAAAAATATTTATATTAATTTAAATTTCATTATCATTATTGGCAATGAATAATATTGTCATTACGCGTGGTGCTCCCTAAACCTTCAATTCCAAATAAAAATATATTCTTAAGTCAACCTTTTTCCCATTGGTCAATTAAGATTAAAGAAAACCATATAAAAGGTTTGCGTGTGTGTGAGAGAGAATATATCTATTTATAATCTTTAAATTTTATTTTTGTCTAAACTCAAAGAACGTGTCTCTTGTACGAATTATTATATAAAATTGAACAGTATTAAATTAAAAAATATTAAAATTTTATTCATAATATTATTCAATAATGCTTATTAAATATGTACTTTATACATAACTTGTGCCAATAGTGAAATATATATATTGAGGTGCATGAATTGACTTTCATTTTTAAAAGAAATATTGAACCAAAAGGATCGAAAAAGAAATATTTTTATGTATATAAATGGTATAAACAAATAAGTGAACAGATGTCAATGGTTTTACTTTCTTTTTCTTTTTAATGTTTTTATCATATATTTTTGTATAAATATATCATATAAATACGAAAATCTTAATACAGATAAACAATAAAGATAATTTGTTTATTTAGTTAGTTTGAGTACAGTATACTGAGTTTGACAATAGTAAATAAGTTCCAGTTTAAATTAAGCAAATTTTAGCAAAATCAAAAGTAAATATACAATTAACCGAAAGTAATTTGGTCGCAAAGAGTTGGAAAATAATTATATAATTAAAAGGTATTCACATTTTAACTTAAAATCAAAATTCAATAAGGCAATTGTAGTAAACGTGTATCTAATATAATATAAAGATAAAATTAAATGGAAAATGTTTTTTTTTTTAAATGTCGTTGTTACTGTACAAATAAAATATTTATTTTGAGAGGCAATAAGGAGATATTTATAATTTTCAAATAAAATAATTTTGAGAGAGCTAAATAGGTTAACAAATAAGATTATTAGGAAAAATTACTTAATAATTAAAATGTTACTCTAAAATATTTGACACTTCAATTAGTTAATATACCAGAGGCTTTTCTCTATATTTTATTTATGACTTATATTGTAGAATAATTAAATTAAATTTTAAGTATCTAAATCTAAGTGTACAATTAATTAAATAAAAGAATAATAAGAATAAAAAAGAACTAACACCGACAATTACTATTCATCATTTTCAAAATGTCAAAATCCCTTTTAATAAGCTTATGATTCTCTACTTATCAAGATATATAATTAAAACTTGAAATCGATTATAAATATTGAATATAGCTAATCGTAATTCTAACGTCAACAAGGAATAATTATTGTAATATATATTTATATTATATAGTCTACTTTGAACTATTTTTTGAGTTCTAAACTCAAATTTAGTTAGGGTAAAAAATTTGACTGATCTCCAAATTTTACATGTTATGTGAATAATTTTTCTAAACTTGAAAATAGACTTCGTTAGTCTTTTAACTAAATATTGTGAAGCCTCCGCCGTTACAACTAACGAAAATGATGAGTTGACATATAAAATTGCTTTATGTGGTCGTTAATTTTGTCAATTCAACATCTCAAAAACATGGTTGGTCCCTAAATAATACCTTTTGCACACAAAAAGTCCCTAAACCTTAACAACCTACATGTGTAGTCCTTCAATATGAAACTCGTTAGTCTCTTCGTATGTCTCTGTTATTCCAATTAACGAATATGATAAATTGACGAAATTAATTATGTGGTGTGTCGTCCATATCTTGATTAAAAAAAATAATGGGTAGAATTTTTCCAACTAAGCAAATTACATACGAGGGTAGTAAAAGTGTTTCGTAAGGCGTAGAAAGCGGCGGATGGTACTCACGGATGCACCTTTTTTTTTTTTTTTTTTTTTAAAATTAATTTTTTTTTTTGTCTTTTCCATTTCTTGTCTAATTTTTATTTTTGTTTTTTGGTCAAAGTGGATGATGTGTCCACTCATTATTTCAATAGTTTGAAAAAAAAAACATTGGATCATATCGAATTTAAACAATCTCGTTTTTTTTTAACATGGATCGAGAAATTAAAAAGAATGTTTATTGCAATTGATGAAAATAGTAATCCTACTAAAGCACAAAAATAGAAAAAAAATTACAAGTTGTCATAAGATGGATATCTAAATTTACTATTGTACTTGTTATTATTTATTTTTTATAAAAAAAATATTTCATAATAATTATAATTAAGAAATAATTATTAACTAATTAAATTAAAAAATATTGGTATAGAAAAAAATATTTATATATCTAAGTGAACATATGAAGGGACTAACGGAGTTCACATTGTTAAAATTTAGGATTTTTTTTGCGCACAAAGTGTATTGTTCAAGACCAATCATATATTTTTTAGATGCTGAGTTAGCATAATTAACAACTACATAAGCAATTTCATCTGTCAACTCATCATTTTCATTAATTAGAACAAAAGAGGCATGTGGAGGGACTAACGATGTTCATGATGTTTAGTTGAAGAACTAACGAAGTCTATTTGAAAGTTTAGAATAACTGTTTAGAAACGTTATTCACACAACAAATAAAATTCGAGAACCATCCAAAATTTTACCCAATTTAAATATTTCAATACTGGTAAATACATATAATATGTCCATGAAAACAGGAATATCGTGCCATCAATCATATTTTACTTTTTCTAAGAAATCCATAGTGCTAATATTGAAATTTCTTAGTCACATAATATTTTTTAAAATATTAAATAGATCTATGCAAAATACAATTTTGTGTCCTCCATTTATATTTTCTAGGAAAATAGATGAATTAATACTTTTGATTAATTTCTTGCTAGATCAAGTTTTCACATCTATAATATGCTCATCTTAT
Organism: Forsythia suspensa; assembly: GCA_023638005.1. Classification (NCBI taxonomy): domain Eukaryota; kingdom Viridiplantae; phylum Streptophyta; class Magnoliopsida; order Lamiales; family Oleaceae; genus Forsythia; species Forsythia suspensa. The sequence continues at coordinate 52,353,720 of CM042666.1, forward strand.
ATGAAAATTTTAGATGATAAAGTTTATTTATGACTTTGCAGGCTCTCTAATTTAGTATCTTTTCTTAACCAAAAAGTCAATCATGAATTTCAATTTTAGTTGACTTTATTTTGTATTTATTAAATTTCAAAATGAATAAATAAATTATAATAGTCAAAGTCACCACAGTCCAACAAAAATTATTTCATGCCTCACCACTAACAAGTTGTCTTTTCTTTTTTTCTTTTTTTGGAAACCCTAATTGATTATTTAATCATTGTCTATTAATCTCCAATAAATTGAAGCCAACTAATATGTGTACTGAGAATCAGGAGAAATACTTATTTGGTCTATATAATAACCAGTTAAAATAATCATGTATTGATTAACAAAATTAAATTTAACTTATTCTTTATTCAAATGGATAATCAAAAAATAATTCGAACTTAGTCGTATTCACGGTATCTCGTATGATAATTTTGCTCTATATAATGTTCAAGGTTAATAATATTTGTCTTCTTGGATAAAACATATTTTTGTTACTATGGAGCAACATTTCAATATCATAGGAACCGATTATCACCAAATTTCACTAGTGGCAATTGAGTCGGGCCGTCGTGAGTCTCGCGGTTTGGCGTAATTTGACTCACGAACTACCCGTCCCGGGTTGTATTTTTGACAGACCACGGGATGAGTTGAGCTTCCATTTTAACTTGGCGAACTACCAAACCCATTCATGAGCTTCACAAGTCGGCTTGTAGGCTCATGTCGGCCTGATTACCTATTTTAAATAAGCTTGAGTAGGCCTTTTTATTGCAAAATTGTAAGTGAGGAGGATTGTAAAGTTGTAAATGTAAATTGTAATAATGTATTGTAAATTAATTTATTTTCCAAATGTATGTTTGTTTCAAATGGATATTTCAAATGGATATTCAAAATATTTAATGATTTAATATTTCGAAAAAAAATCTAATGCAAAAATATATTAAGAAAAAAATAAGTAATCAATTTCTCTTTTTCTTTTTTTAAAAGAAAGGCTCATGAGCTCATTTCGACTCGTGATAAGACAAGCCATGAGCTGAGCCGAGCCCAACTTTTAGAGAGCGAGCTAGGCTCGGGCTTGGGCTCGGGCTCCTTTAACCAGCGTCCCGAGCTGAGCCTAATAGATGGGCTCGCGAGTCAATTAGGTCCGACTCATTGCCACCTCTACCAAATTTGGACACATACATTGAATTATAATTTTTACACAAAAAGAAAGAGAATTATTTGTAAAAAAAATAGAAATAAATGAGAATTTAATTTTTTAATAATACTTATAGAATGCTCAGTGCTCTATATATAGCCTTTGGACGTGACAATGTTCTATATATAGCCTTTGGAAGTGCCCGTTCATCTAAACATCAGTACATTCACAAAAGTAGTGAACTTTTTGAAGAAAAATCATGAATACAACTCTTGAAAAAAAAAATATATGATAGATACATTTTCAAAAATCTTCTAAATTAAAAGGCAAATGTATAAATTTGAATTTCATAAATTTATATTTCTTTCATGAATGAAATAATTTTTTCATTCAAACTTAAACTTATTTCACAAATCTCTTAAAAAGATATACATGCACATTCAAAAGAACATCATTAAGTTATTAGTTGAATGCTAAATTACTTTTCTTGTTGACGACCAAGACATCTTAAAAAGCTCTCAATGCATATTACAGATGAGCATTGGGCAGGATCGCAGAATATGATCACAAGCTTTTAACCTTTTTTTTTTTTTTTTAACAAAATCGCAAAATATGATCACAATATTTTAAATTGTTTTCTTTAATATTGTCCATAAAGAGATTAAAACTAGTAATATACAAAATCAGAACAATGGTCATCTTCATCCTGTTTGTGAGACAGGCTTTAGGTAAAGCATGGCAATATAGAATATTCATAATTTAATTATTTATTAACTAGAAGATAATTAGTAATTAGCATTATGTAATAATCAATATAATTAATAGTAATTAAACAACATAATCATCAATATAATGTTAGGTGTAATTAATTTCATCATAAACTTCATTTGTATGATGATATCAACTTTGCCCTCTTAATTAGAAGCATTGAAAGTTCTTGTAATTTTAAAGATTACTTTAGGGACGACATCCATTCATATTATCTACTTAGAAATATAAGTTTTTAAAGAGTGAATAAATAAATAAAATTAATTTAAATTTTGTTTCTATACGTACTCTTTCATATATGCATGTACATAAATCATTGTTTTTTCACGTGTAAAATTTTATGTATATTGGAACATGTTTGGAAAACCCAATGTGAGGGCCGAGGAGCATGTTTGCTTAAGTTTAATATGACTAAATTTTCCAACAAAAAAACAAAAAAAGACAACAAAAACCGATTTATCAATACCTCTTAGACCCTATGTCAAGTTATTATAGTTTAGGTTTGATTTAGTATTGCTCTACTTTTAAGAGAGTCAATTTTTGCAATGTTGTAGAAAGAATCAGAAGTGGAAAGAATCAGATAAATGTTTGATAAACACTTGTTTCAAAATTGTTGTATTTTTAAAATCAGTATTTTAACGTTTGGTAAACAAAAATGATTTATTTCGCGATTGTATAAAATTACTAAAATGAACATTGATTATAATAATATTCTTTTGTATTATTATTAACACGAGTATTATTGTAAATTTTATTTTTACTTTTATAACAATATATAATATTATCAAATATTTTTTAAAGACGATGATGCATCCACCATGGTTATTTTAAAATAAAAATAATAATCTAATAAACCTAGGACACAAAATAAATTAATTAAATTAAATAAGGTTAAAATTGATATTATGATTATGTATAATTGAAGAAGTTAAAAGTATAATCTGATAAACTATAATTTTGTTGCTTCTCAAAATCTGATATCAAATGTTACAAATTCTTCTATAGTCACTTTTTTTATTAAAAAATTACCAAACATTTAAAATAAGTTCTTATTATTAATTAAAAGTTGTGCTCTAAAATCAATTTGAAAATACACCCCGAGTCAATGAATTTGTTGCGAAGCTTCTCGTGCATGCTCCAAATTGACTCGAAAGAAGATCGAATTGGGTAAGTGAATTTCACTACCTTTTCTTTTTACCTTTATATTATAAAGAATAACTTAACTTGAAAAATTGTATAAATTCTACAACTATGTTAAAAGAAAAGGAAAAAAAAAAATCATAACTAAAGTGACATGTTGAAAGTTGTTTTAACTTATAACCATATTCACAATCACAAGTGCCAAGAATGCTTTCTGGTTCGAAACAAAGAAAGTATTTGCATTCACGACTGGGAATTTTGAAAAGTGACAAAAGTAAGTTGTGGATGAAAATATGATAATTTTTTATAAAAATTTACAAAATTTAGATGCAAAATATTAAATATATTCTTTTGTTAAAATTTTACGGTACTTGAGGCTCATAAAATAGCTCTCAGGAGGAGCTATTAAATTGAATTTTACAACACACACAATATAATACAATTACACACAAATGATTAAACTATAATAGCAGGCGAAAATTCAATTATTGCAAGACTAAATAAATCAAAAGTTGCCCAAAGCAAATGTTGAACTAACAGCTTCCCCAAGAAGAACTGTCGAATCAACAATTCCAAAAGAAATTTTTGATAATTATCTTGGTAAACTGTTGAATTTTCAAAAATTTCCACAAAAAAAAAAAATCTCTTTTTAGAAGAATTATCTCAAAGTTGGCTAGTAGTTTCGCCGAGTTTTGTTACTAGCAATTGGGTTACCAGTTTGTTTTTGCAATGTGTCCTAGAAATTACATCGTGAAATAATATTTCACAGACTTGTCATTTCACCTATTTTTACGATGGAGAACAAGGGTTCTATGAGGAGATAAATAGATTTCGAATGAGTGGCGGATATTAGAACGGCAGTACAATTGTGCAACAGGCGTTGGTGGGGCGTTGTTCAAGATTTGTTGTTTCTTTAGAATATGGTGGCGATGGTGTTAAGAAGACTAGGAGAGAGAATGTAATTTTTTAGAAATGTTAGTGTCGATTTGTAATTCTAAAAATTTTGAAAATAGGTTTAGGATATATGATTGGATTTTAATTAAGGGTAATTATATACATACCACACTTCTTATTTTTACACCATATTTTAAAAGCACTTAATGTTCTCAATATTTTTTCATTTTAGTACTCACGTCCCAAACCTTTCTTTGTTGTGTTCTTATTTTCAATTTTTCATTAATCAACATTCTCTGTCTCTAGTAATGATTTCTGTCCAAAAAGTCTATTTGAGATGACATAAAATAATTTATTTGTCCATCATATTTAAAAATAAATAAATACAAAAATGCGACAAAATATTTTTTATTCTATTAAAGATAAAAATGCGTTAATTAATGGAAGTTGAAAATATGAATTAGACGAGAAAAATCTTAAGAGACATAAATATTATAATGAATAAAGATTGAAAAATTTAAGTGAAACTAAAATGTAATGTAAAAAATAAAAATTGTAGTGCAAATATAACACTATTTTAATTAGTTATTTGAGGTATTTTCATGGCGCTAAAAATAAAATGGCAATTTAATCAAATATTTTTAAAAATTTATTATATTTTAAAATGCGTAGAGAAAAATGGACATTTTTACAGTTTCCTCTTCCTGCCAAATCATATTTTCCTTCGTCCGACTGCGGTACCTTACCTATTATACAGACGAAACTGAAAGACTGTTATGGTGAATAGTTTACACTCTGCATTGCTGCATTAGCTACGCATGCCTTCCTCCCTGGCGCTTCAAGTCTCAAACCTTTTGAACCAATGCACATTCAAACAGTTGCAGCTGCTTAATGCCTTAATTATCAAAACATCCCTAGACCGAATCCCTGAAATCCGTTTAAAATTCCTCCGGCGGAGCACTGAATTTGGCGGGATGGAGTATTCAAATCTCATCTTTAAACTAATGGGTGGTTTTTGTAACACTGAAGTCACCCTCTGGAATGCCATGATAAGGGGCTATGCGTATAATGGACCCTTCAGGAAGTGCATATCAATGTTTGATGAAATGACTCTTAGAAATCTTAAACCAAATAATTTCACATACCCTTATGTTTTGAACTCTTGTTCCCAATTGGGTTTGTTTAGTAAAGGCCAAAGAGTGCATTGTCAGATAATAAAGTCCGGATTTGAGAGTGCTTTTTCAGTTGGGAGTGAACTTTTTGATTTTTATGTAAAGAAGATAGATTCTTTACAGATGGGTTTGGGGAAAAGTGGAAGTTTAGATGATGCTAGGAAGATTTTTGATGGTATGTGTGAAAAGACGATAGGGTTGTAGAACAGAATGATTGGTAAGTATGTGAGTATTGGGGATCTGACTATGGTGAGGGAGTTGTTTGATAAAATGCCTGAAAGAGATGTGATTTCGTGGAATACCATGATTTCTGGCTATGTTAAAGCAGGTGAAGTTGCAAATGCTAGAGATTTGTTTGAGCAAATGCCGGAGAAGAATGTGGTGTCATGGACTACTATCGTTGGAGCGTACGCTGATGTAGGGGACCTCAAAACCGCGAGGATATTTTTCGAGAAAATGCCAGAGAGAAATGTGGTTTCATGGAACTGTATGATGTCGGGTTACACCCAGAAAGGAGAATTTCAGGAGGCGCTCAATCTGTTTCTCCAAATGCAGTTAGAAGGTCTCGAGCCGGATTCTTTCTCCTATGTTTCAGCTTTATCAGCTTGTTCTAACTTAAGTGATCTTCAATATGGGAAATGGGTACACTATCTGATAAGAGTTGGTCTAATCTTGGTGTTATAGTAGGGACAGCCCTTGTAGAAATGTATGCAAGATGTAGGAACATCTGTTGGAAATTGGTTTAAAGAATTCAAGAAATTGACTAAGTGACTTCGTGTCAATTTGGCCAAAATATACAAACCCGACTCAATCCGTTTAGACAAAATAATTTGCCACTTCGCCGCTTCGGGAAAACGGAGATCGACCTGCCCGGTTAGGTCGCAGGGGTCGAGGGGGCAGCGCCCCTCGTGGGGGCTTGGGGGCAACGCCCTCGGAAAGAGAATTCAGATTCTCTGCATGTGTTTAAGGATATTTTTGACATCTTAAAACCAATATCGAATAAATGAGAAATTACGGAAAAAATGACAATTTGGGTCAAGTTTTGACCATGCGATCGCATGGGTATTTTACCCTGCGATCGCAACTAACTGAATTTTTAAGCAGAACGCTTTTGGGTCCTTCCATGCGATCGCAGGAAACAAAGCCTTGCGATCGCATGGTTAAACTGGATTAAGTTCTGTTTTTCAAAAATGCACCATGCAATCGCAACATGGTAAAACCATGCGATCGCATAGGTTTTCGCGCGAACAGACATGTCCATTTGAAGTGTTACATTATTTGGCTCCACACCATTTCGTGTTCAAGTGTTCATCAATGTTAAATAGGACCTTTTGGACGTCCATTGACATACAGAAAATACAGAATTGATATGCTAAACCAATCCACTCATATTCTCATATCTTGAACTGAATTTCATTGCATTTGTTGCATGATTTCTGGTTTTTCCTTTTCATTTTCATCTTTGGAGTACAAAAACCAATTTTGGTTCGCTGTACTTGTGTTTTGATTCAAACACAAGTAAGGAGTCGTTGTATCTTGGGAGTTGATTGTTATAACCGTAAGCACCGTTGCGGGACAAATTCGACTTAAGGACAAAGTTTTCAACACTTGCCTCGACTTTCAATTCATCCCTTTTTGGTGTTATTGCTTTGGAGTCACTTTTCACGTAAATCCGCCAACAACATCAATAGAGCATTTACAAATTTTATAAAGATTGGGAATAAGGATGTCTTTTGCCATAATGTTATGATAAAGTCTCTGGCTATCCATGGGAGAGCAAAAGATGCAATCAGAATTTTTCATCTAATGCAGAAAAGAGGACAGAATCCGAATGACTTCACATTCTCTTGCGTGCTGTTTGCTTGCAGTCACGGAGGATTAGTGGAAGAGGGGCGCAAGATTTTCCATTGCATGGGACTACATTTTAAGCTCAATCCGAAGATTGAACATTATTGCGTCATGATTGATCTGCTATCCCGAAATGATTGTCTAGAAGAAGGGTTGTCATTGATAAACGAGGTGCCAGTTGAGCCACACACTGCTACATGGGGAGCTCTGTTAGGTGGATGCAGCAGGAAAAGAGGCAATCTAGAATTGGCAGAGAGTATTCTAATGAAGGTGGTTGAGTTGAAACCAAAAGAACCTGGAGTTCATGTGCTTTTATCTAATATACATGTCTGGATGGGTTAGTGGTTGGAGGCATTCCGAGCTAGAGAAGTGATGAAAGAGAATGGGATATGGAAGAGAACGGGAAGCAGTATCATTCAATGATATTCAAGGATACCAGGGGAAGAAATCACTTCTTGAAGAGTGCATCTCTGTTGGCAAGTTCCTAGGAGGTTTCGTTGTGTCAAACGGGCTGGACACACCGACCACACGGACCTTACCAAGTTAGCAAAAATTTTGGCAGGCCCTGACACGCCACATTGGGCTGATTGGGCTGAGTGGGCAACATAAACAACACTGACGAATTTATACCTCTATGCAGGTTGTTGCTCGAAAAGAGGAAAAGAACCCAACTTCCATTAACCATTTTTAAAGAAGATGAGGATGCTATCATTGATGTACAGTTATAGTAAAATGGATAAGATAAGATTTGGAAGTAGGGTAATTAATACAAAACATTCTTATTTTTCGAAGTGATTGTGTAAATCATCATTACCTATTAAATTTTGGCATTTTCATCTTCAAAACCATCTTTGCTTGGGCAAAACATCATTTTCGTCCATTGTCATCCAAAAAATTCTGTTAAGTGGCCTCCTCAACATGACTCGTATCACTTTGAAATGGTACTTTTGTCTACACATCTATTTTCCATTTCTTATTGTTCAAATGGAGAGAAATAAATCGACACACACGAACGGTAAAATTTTTCCATTTTCTTCTCTATTTCGCCAACGAAATCCATCACTTCGGTCGTGCATTGTCAAAATTGTCCTTAGACGTCTGTTGGTGAGTTCAAAAGTGGTGAGTTCGAAAGTGCTTTGTTTGCTTCGTTTCATTTGCAATTTGTGATTTGTGGCGTTGTTATTTGAGTGGTAGAAGAGTTTTTCAAATTATTCATTTCGGTTGTTTTTTTTTTTCATCTTATAAATATCATATCAAATCTTCTTCTCCAAAATAAAATAATATCTCCAATATTCTAAATTAAAAGAACAATGACTTAAATGGTGAGACATTTTAAGTAAATATAAAGAAGTAATTGACATATATATGTCGGATAAAATATAAATTTGTAGTTATTTTAAATCTTTTAATAAATCTTGTAATAAATCAACACAATGATTCGTGTAACCAACCCCAAACACATTGGAAGGAAAACAAAGTTTGTTGTCATCTATTTATTTGGTATGTTATATTAGACATAACTTCTTTTACTAAATGTTGTCCCATCAAACAAGTGGTGACAAATAAGCGACGCAGTTTTAATTTGCAATGGAATGTTTAAAGATTCTAACATAATTACACTTGTGCTTTTAGCAAATTAATTCTAATCCATACATCTCTTAGAATCAGTTATAACATATCACAATGAAACGATACTAATAGTCTAGACAAAATTATAAATAGTAGACAAACAATTAACAACAAAATAACAACAAACCAAATAAACCAATCTAAACTTGGACCTAACAATTAATGATAACCAGTAGAATATTACACCTGCTAGCTTAAAGTTGTTGCTGAATGAAAATTAAAATTGTCATGTGCTTACTCTGAGTTACAACGTCTGGCTACAACACATTTGCAGGGACAACATTAATAAGACTAGTAACAATCCAATCATGTCCCCATGCGGTATGTTTGGTGCGCAATACTAGATAAGATGGACAATACAACGAAGAAAATTTGAACTTTTTTTTCCTTCCTTAATATAATATGGTTCCGTACTATTGAATTCAACTTACCGAACATGTCAAGAGAACCCTCAACAATTCTTACATTGAATACCCCACAGCAATCTAGACATCAAATCACATTTGTGTCAAGCAAAATGCTCAACAGTGTTTCCATGGCCATGCCATAAGAGCAGCTAAACAAGTTTTCAAAACAAGAAAAGACTACATCGTAGTGTAAGATTATCAAAAAAGTCATGTTTCATAAACCAAGCCGAACCCAGGATCATCAAAGAAAATCCAAAATCAAACACGGTTTAAAGAAATAAAACCAGTAATTCGGAGTTGTCTATTCTAGGAAGAGAGACCATGGTATGGTGTTGGATTTGTTCAGTTGACTGTAAAAATTGGGTCCTTCACAGTCACCTATTTGAATTCTCCGGGCGCATTCTATCTTCATATGAGTTTCTAGGAATTCCATGAAAATCTATGACTGGATCATGTTGAACTGGAAACGGGATAGCTGCTGCGGAATGGTGGATATAACAGGTCCGTATCTCTGATATAGAAAACAAGGAGCATTTAAAAATCATGTGATTACCATATAAAGATGATCTTCACCAGGAATGCTAACAGAAAGGGTGAAAACAAATGCTGTGTTCCTGCCATAATTTTAGTGGAGACAGGACGAGGAGAACAAATCAAGCAAATTAAATATAAACCAGTGAGCTGAGGCAAGAATCTCTTTCACACCTGAACATTGTCATATAGTTCAAACAACGGAACAGCAAGAAGTTTCAAGTTCTTCGGAACAGCGAAGTACTCTTTCTCTGACAGGTGAACAATGAAAAGCTTTTTGCACTCCTAACATCATGAATAACAAGTGGTGAGCATTGGCCAAATGAGAACACAAGGCCAAAATGCATATATACTATGATAGGATGTTTGCTGGTGATATTACCTTGGGTTTTGTTATATGCGGAGGGCAGTAAGGGTACATTATGGTCTCGAAATTCGGTCTCCACCATGTTGCCACACATTCACCTATCTGCAATAAATGTTGCATCACAGAATGAGAAAGGAGAATCAAGTAAATATAGAAATAAATATCTCAAGAAAAGGCCAAGAATCGAGAGATGTCAAAGATCCTGATGCAGCTGTACAGTAAATAAGATAACTTCATATAATATTCAGCCTTAGATTCTCAGATGTGACATATAGAGTAAATAAGGCGAATTAATACGACATTCATCCTTCCTTCCTCAGACATACATATCCAACCAAAACACTTGGTGGGCTATGGAAATATCAATAGGAGATAACATTTAGTTCTGCATACTTTACATTGCAATTATATGAATAAAGCAGGTTGAACTATTCTGTCCTTTTCAAAATCTATTCCTGACTATTTCTACCACACAATTAGGTCTGAGACGATTATTCCATAAAGAATTACCTGCCAATCTGGCTCAAGACCAGGTGAATTTGCAGCGAGTTTGCTAGAAAGTTTCCTTTTCAAGCCATCAATTTCTGCAAAAGGATGTAAAAGAATTTGAAGATAAATACAAGCAAAACCGAAATAAACTCAAAAAAGTCCATGGCCAGAAGCCGAGTTGTCTCTTTTGTTGTTCTTTTTGGTATATAAGCAAGAAGAAAATGTATACTAACAATAAACTTTTGTAAGAGGAAGTCAAACATTGTACCGTTCTCTCCCGGCTTGAGTCGGCCACCTGGGAGTTTACAGAAAGTATTTCCAATTTGCAGAAGAAGAATATGGGGATGGTTATGCTCTTGTACCTGTAGGAGGGAACCACGTTTTTCAATTAGCTATGTGGCCAAATTACTACTTACTACACGCTAAGTTAATATCATGATGAAAGAGCCAGAAAAAATATAACAAGGTAGAAATACTCTGTGCAAGTTAAAATGTTAGAAAAAGGGATACAATTCAGCAGTAAATAGCCTATTCAGAGATCTTATATATAAGGTAAACAATAATGCCACGCGAAAGAATTCTGCTATTAATTATAACTAAAAGACCCATAATCTTCTATCAATGTTTCATATGCAACTTCTTCTACTGTACTACTATATATTATGTTCTTTTGCTAAGTTCTAGGCTTGATAAGTATCGAGTGTAAACAATTCTTGAACAAGATTTAATCACACAATGGACGTGGTTGCATCAAGAAGGCTCGTATTCCAAATTGTTCTGAACAACATGAAAAACCAACTAAATTTGGTGGCTACGTGAATCCTTATTCGACAACAACAAACTAAGTCTTATTATCAATAAATTTCGAGTTGGCTACGTGAATCCTTATTTGACATTTCTTCTATTCATTGCTAGATCTAGTGGGACATCCGACAACTAGATCATCTACAACTACAATAGACTATGATAATTTTGATGTATCCGTCTCTCTCCTAAGTTACTCAACCAAAATCATCTCATTCTTATGAACGTTGCCTCTTTAAGTCGACACAAAACATGACCAACCAGCTAAGTCATCATTCCTTTAATTTATCCTTAATCAGCACCACATCCACTTGTTGGCACATATACTCATTTCTTAACTTATCCATTTTAATTTAGTTGCACATCCATCTTAGCATCCTCAATTCCGCTACATTCATCTTATGGGCATCTTAACCTTTGACAATCCAAAACTCAAACCTTAAAGCATCGTGGGTCTAATCACTTTTTTGTAGAACTTGCCTTTTGACCTTAATAAAATCTTCCTATCACATAGAATTCTTGTAGCACTTCTCCACTTTATCCACAATTAGTAAACATAGGAAGACGTTAACGTTGTTGTATCTTCTCATGTTTTGTGCATTACATTACTAAATACAAGCGAGAAACTCAAAAGCTAACATACCCAAGACACTCCTATTTTTGACACAAACACACACCTTGCATTACATTACTTTAAATGTAACAAGCTACAGAAAATTGAAGAGTTAATCAATCTTACAACATTGTTATGAAGACATTTGGAACTCTAGCATTTCCTAAATGCATTTCTATCATTTTTCTATCACGGCACTTCAATAATTTCATCCATGTCAAGTAGTCCAAATAAAATTTACCTTCATATTAAAAAACCCCTCCATTTCTAGTGTAAACTTCCCCCAGTTAGAGCATGTTTGACTAAGCTTAAAAATAAGTAGAAGTTATCTTTAAGTAACTTTTTATTTCCAAACATGTTAGATAAGTGAATTTTTATTACTTTTTCTTATTTTAAAAGTAATTCTTACCATGTCAGAAGAAGTAAATTACTTATTTTTAATTTTGATAAATGAAAAATTACTCTTCACTTGCAAGTAAACTTTTTAAGCTTGAAACACTCTTAGCAGAAGCAAAACAGTTACAATCAATCAAAGAATCAGAAAATCAAAACGAGATAGCTCAATAATTGAGTACATAACCAATTCCTTTCAATTATTTCATCAAAATATATACATACACATTTACGTAGGGGGAGACGGAGAAATCAGTACATACCAACAAAATTCCTTCGACGCTAGTCCTCATCCCCTCCTTCATGTAACTGAAACTCAAAACACAAACAAAACACGTCACAAAAATCCAAAACAAAACACATTTCCAAAGGTCAGGCATGAACCCTACATACAATCCATCAATGATCTATCTAGGGTTTCAAAAAATTAAAAATTAAAAATTAACAAAAACGCACTTGACTTTCATGCGGGCAAGGCGATCAGCGACGGAGGTGTCTTTCTCCATCTTGGGCTCTTTTGCACCGAAAGTGTAGCTTGACAGTGGATACGTATTTACCACTGCCGACGATACCATTTTAGCTTCTCTGCAATTTTGCGAGTGGCAAAGCGGGAAAAGAGGAAATAAAGAGGAGGCGTTAAGCAATTACAAACGGGGCTCACATGTACTTTCACACCGTGGCTCGACAAAATAATTTAAAAAATGCTAAATATATTTACTGGTAATTATATTCGCACTTTTTGTTAACCACACCACGTTTTAATTATAATGAAGGTCTTCAGCTATTGCTCAATTTTACATTTATATTCCCAACTTTTTTTTATCACATTCTTATTATCAACTTATTAATTTTTACATCTTATATTTATCTTTGATGATAGTTTCTATCTAAAACGTTAATTAAGAGAGCGTAAAAGATTTTTTTACATCTCGTATTTTTTAATAAGTAAAATAAATAACAAATAAAAAAATTGAAAAAATATATACCCCTCATTTTAATACACATTACCAGAATATTTAGATAAAAATTATCATCAAAGACAAGATGTAAAAATTAATTGAAAGTTAATAATAAAAATGCGACGAATAAAAGTTGAGGACATAAGTGTCAAATTGTCAAAAGTTGGGAGACATTTATTGTAATTAAAATGTGGTGTAGATAATAGAAATGGTAGTGTGAATATAATTACCCTATATTCACACCACAATTTTAATTTTTTTAAATGCACTATATTTAAATTGTATAAAAGATCCATAATTTTTACTTATTATTATATTTATGTTTCTAATATTTTTGTATCTCATTCTTCTCATCAACTTTCCATTAATTAGTATATATTATCTTTGATAACGGTTTGTCTAAAAATCCATTAAAAAAGAACAAAAAAACTTATTTTTCCCTCGTATTTTTAAATAAGCAAACAAATAAACTAATATACCGCTTTTTTTTTCTTGTGGAATCCGATCGCAGAGGATTTAAATGGATTGAGGAATTGAGAGAGAGAGAGAGAGAGAGAGAGAGAGGGGGGAGAGAGTTTTGTTTGAGGGGAGTTTAATTTTGATAAATATGGAGAAGAATATGGAGGAATTGAGGAATTGAAAGAAAGATATGGGTTTTGGTTTGAGAGGACGAAGACGTAGTGACAGGTAAAGAAGTACTTTTTTTGTGCTTGTAACGGAGTAAACCTCTCTAACGATCGGTGATAAATACAAAATTTCAATTAAATATTTGTCACTCATTTTAAAACACAATAATAGAATTTTTAAAGAAAAGTCGTTAGTAGGAACAAAATATGTTAAATATAAGAATCCGATTAAAAAAAAGTCAAAGACATAAATGTGACAATAAATAAAAGTTAAGAACTTTCATACAATTAAAATGTAGTACATTTATAACAAAATGTGGTGTGAATATAACCACCTTTTTAAAAATAGATGGTATATTCACACTACAGTTTCTTGTAGCTAGCTAAATTTATCTGTTCTCATAGGCTTTGCCTATGCTCTAAAAGTTTGAACATCGACCTCCACACTTAGTTGCGCTTTACGTTTTTTAGAACATTGTTAAATTCACATTACAAATTTTTTTTTGGCACCATAATTTAATTACAATGAATATCTTCAACTTTTGTTCATTATTGTACTTAAAGATTTTTTGTGTCACGTTATTATCTACAATTTTTTATTAAAAAAAGTTTGCTCTTGATGATGGTTTCGTCCAAAAATCCGTTAAGAGGTAATAAAAAAACTCATTTGCCCCACATATTTTTAAATAAACAAAAAAAAATTAACAAATACAAATTTTCCATAAACTATTGCACGCTAACATAATATTTAGATAAAAAAAAAAATGTGTTAATTAATTGAAGGTTGAGGATAAAAATGAGATAGAAAAAAAAATTAAGACATAATGAGACAATGGAAAAAAGTTAGGAACCTTTATTACAATTAAAATGTAGTGTAACAAAGAAAAACCGCAGTGCATTGTGAATATGTTACTCTTTTTTATAAGTACACTACATTTTAACTGCACTTAAAGTCCCAACTTTTATTCTTTATAGCAATTATGTAACTTTTTTTCATCAAATTGTTATCTTCAACTTTCATTAATTAGCACATCTCATCCTTAAATATAATTTACGTTAAAATATTTTGTTTGTGTACTTTGAAATTAGAGATGGCAACAGAGACATGACAATATATATATATATATATATATATATATATATAATATATTTGTAGTAAATAAAACAAAAAAAAAATACATTAAATATTGGAATTATTATGGATGGCAAAAAAAACCGGGTCCCGTCCCGTCGTGCCGAATAGTAGGGACGGGTTTGGGACAGAATTTTCTGCCCCGCCATGGGTCCGGGGCAGCCCCGACCCACCCCTACAATTTTTATTTATTTTTTTTTTGAAAAATCATAAAATATAATAGAAATTATAATTTTCACTACAAATAGACTAAAGAAGATTCGAACCCGTGTTGAAACTTGTAAACTACCAATCTTAACCACTAAACCATAACCTCAATCTTATATTTTTTTTTTTTTGTTTTGTTTGGTATAAAAATATATATAAAAAAATATTTTTTTTAAATTATTTTTTCAGTTTTAAAAAAAAAAAGATATTTAACTGGGGAGTTGGCGGGTCGAATGGCCGCCCCGCACCGGACCCGCCTCATTGCCATCCCTAGGAGTTATGGTGCAATAGTTGAGATTTATAACTTATAACTCCAACTCTGGTTCAATTCTTCTTTAGTCGTAATTTGCATTCTATTTTATGATTTTTAAAAAAAAAAATTGATGGGGCGGGTAACGTGGCGGTTCACGAGCTCCGCAGGGCAAAAAATTATGCAATGGACCCGCGCCTATTACCCGAATAAGTAGGGCGGTTCGGAGTGGCGAATTTTTTTGCCATCTTTAATTGAAATAAAAAAAAAAAATTTTATCGCACTTTTATATTTATTTATTTATTATACTAGTATATCACCCATGCGATGCACGACACTTGTTTTTTATAATAGTGATTTTATAATATTTGAAAAGTATATTGTTTATTTATTACATTCAAATAAAAAAAATTATCATATAAATAACATTTGATTACACATTGATATTGAAAAAAAAAAAAAAACATAACTAATTCAGATTTTCAAACGTCTTTTTAAAAACTACGTCTGTGGTCGAATTGGTTGACTCTATATCCTTATCACAAATCAACATTTTCATTTCCGTACTATTTGTAACTCTAAACAATGCTACATAAAATTGTCCATGACTAAAAATTGATTTTTTCAGATATAATCCCACTGTCATTTGATTTAATTATATTTTTTGCTGACTTTGCGTATATAATAATAATAATATAAAATATAATATAAATACTTTAAAATTATTTAATATATAATATAATAATATAATATTAAAACTTATTAAGTAATTTTTTATTATAATTTGAAAAATAATTTTCGAGTATTCATAGATAAGTTTTTTTAATAATCAATATTAATATTATTAGATTGATTGATTTTTTAGTTACAATAACAATTTAAATCTTATCATTTGTTTAAATCAAATGAATGTGTTTTTTTATCTCTATTTAACAGTCGGATTGTGTATTTATATATATTTTGTAAATTACAATTAATTTTAACTGTTTCTTAATTAACGTGAAAAAAACAAATAAACATAATTTAAGGGAAGACTTGATTATCATTTTCTAATTTTTATGAAGTGCTTCCGGCTTAATTTTTGGTGCGGCTCATTAAATTACCAACTGATTTTTATATTATAATTTGAAAATTGATTTTTCTAAATTGTACAAATGTTGATTACGTTAATTTTCTATCATATTAATAATATACGTACATTCAATACAAAAATAAATTTCCAGACATCTTTTCATTTCGTTTTTTAGAGGTTTAATAAGTTTATTTAATGTAAATTGTTGTATTTATAATATTTTCATAATTTAATTTGTAAATTGTTATATTTAATGTTAATATTTTTTTCATTCCATTATCCAATTTTACCATTGGAATATTATTACTGTTAGCAACCTGAAAAAACGTAGTGTAACTTTCTAGAATAGTTGTAATTAATAATGATTGAAACTTCAGGCACATTAATTAACTAAATTAAACAATAATATATTAATACATGTTTTAAAAATACATTGGAAGTTTAAACTCAAAAACATTGAATTACGCATTTTTAATATTTTGACTTATATATATTTATTATTTATTACATTATCTTACGAATTGAGACAAGTTTCGGAGGTAAAAAGCGTTGCAAATGTTTTAACGACTATCCTTTTTTTATATATATTAAGATTAAGATTAAAATATGATGGGCAAATAAGTCGTTTTACATCTTCCTAATAGATTTTTTTGACACAAAACTGTTACTAGACACAATATGTGGTAATTAATAAAAAGTTGAGAATAAGAATCCGATAAAAAAAGTTGAGAGCATGAATGTTACAATGAATAAAAATCGAAAACGTTAAGTACAATTAAAATGTGGTGCACCAAATAAAAAATGTAATGTAAATCATCATCACAATTTCTTTTGAGTATTCCACATTTTAATTGTAAAATAGGTTGTCATGCATATGGCAAAACCAGTATAACCCGAATTTTGGGTTGGGCTCGTCTTGGTCTAAGAAAAATCGGGCCTATATGGCCAGACCCGTCTAGCTAGTTGAGTTGTCTCCCCCTCTCCCCTTTCCCCTTTTTTCCCTCCTTAATACTAATCGATCATTTTGTGAATAGCCATAATACACCATCCAAATAATATCAATCCAAAATGGCCTAAGCCCATGTCTCCAATTTAAATTGTCTTTTTTTGAAACATTAGTCTAAGAATCCCAAGCTCCAACATAAAATTGTTTAGATTTAATTAAAATTTAGTTTAATTCATGTTTCAATCCAAATTATGTTGGTACGACAAGTAAATTATTTATTTTAAATTTACTTATAAGTAAATTTTTTAATTTAAGCCAAACATACTTATATCTCAAAGCAATAAGACTAACATGCTTTTACTATTTATATATATATTTTTAAAAAGTGTCAAGAAAAATAGTTTACAATTAACCAAAAAAATATTATTATTTTAAAAGAAAATTGATGTTTATCTATTGACTAATACATTAGAGTCCCAATTCTATATATTAATCTTTTTAAAAATTTCAAAATATATATTTTCTAAGTATATCTAAGATTGTATTTGATGCAATGTAATAGATTGTATAAAAAAAATTATTTAAAAAAAGAAAAAGAAAAAAAATAAGACCGGGTTGGCCAGATGGACTGGACTCGTCCGGTCCAGTTTCATGTGTGGCCCTATTTTGGTGGGTCGGGTGGCCTGACCCAGTTCGTTTGCCAGCTTTACACATATATTTCTAACTTTTTTCATCATGTTTTTATCAATATTTTATTAATTAGTATACATTGTTTCTGATAACAATTTTCGTCAAAAAGTTTCATTAAAAGAAATAAAAAGACTTATTTTCCCGTCATATTTTTAAATAAACAAAAAAATTACGACTAAATATTTGTCCATCGTTTTAAACAACACTAATAGAATTTTCGGACGAAAACCTTCATTTGAGACATGATGTACTGATTAATAAAATGTTAAAGATAAGCTATGATGAAACATATTAGCGATAAATATGTGATTACGAATAAAGATTATTGACTTTTAATACAATTAAAATGTGATACATTTATAAAATAATGTGGTGTTAATATAACCATTCTTTAAAAAATCGTGACATTAATAAAATAAAATAGTTTCGTTTAAAAAAAGGATTATCTTTAGTGCAATGTGATAGAGAAAAAATAAATATTATCTATAATTTTGTCTAAATTCAGAAATTCAATTAGACATGTTGATTGAGAAAATTTTAAATTCTAAATATAGATTTTAATATGGGGCATTTATATGACTCAAATAGTCAATATTGGTTTTTGATGCAGCACGTAAGGAAAAACAATTATTAATTGTTGATAACGAAAATAAAGCATAGTAGATGGGTTGCATTAAAGGTTCGGCATCATTATCTTAATAAAAAATGACTCACCGATATGTTAACATAAAAATATAAATGATAACAATCATCGTTAATGCGTTTGAGACTAATTTTAAATTTAATTGTCCATTAATTAAACATTAGTGCTACATATATTGAAAGTCTTTCAACTTTCATATCATCTAGATAGCATTCAATAAGCATTGGAGATAGTTGCAAAACTAGATATTTTGAGTTGGACGTCCCCAAATTAACATGAAAAATAATTTGAAACAATGAAATAATAATAGATTTTTTTTATACCTTATTACCAACGTTTCTTACGAGTTCATATATTTTATTTTATTCTATACAATATGCGATATACAAACATATAAACAAACTCATTCGCACCATTGTTTGACCTTGGTTCCGCATCAATAAGTGGGTTTTGTTTTAAACATATGACTTAGACTACTAACGTGCAATGTCTAAAATAGGCCCGCAAAAGAAACAAATATCAAATTCTTATTGTTTACGTTGCTTTCTACAAAATTATCCTACCTAGTATACAAATTAAATTAAATATAATTCAAACTCAAAAAAAAAAAAAAAAAAAAAAAATGAACACAATATGCATTCACAAGCAAATGCATTTACTAATTTTTTTTTTAATATAAAAAAAGACTTGTTTTGAGTATTCCATCTACCTTAAATAATTTGTCACTTGAGTGACGATCATGAAATTTGTCACGTGCTTTAGATTCTTGATTTTTTCGGTAGTCTAACAATTGAAGATTTTATGGTAAAATTTAGAGAATGGGTTTAAAAATTTGGGAGAAATTAATATAGGGTGATTTTGGGAGATTTGTAGATATTGGAATGTCATAATCTAAATTCTGCTTTTATTTAATGTAGAAAACAATGAGGAGAAATGTGAGATTCAGATTTCAGATTGGTGGACGTGCTCGAAATGATGAATGGATCAAGTTTTGTATTATTAATTTTATTAGGCCCAATTGCCTTCTATTAAATTGATATTGAACCAAAATTGTCTACTATTAAATTGAATGTTAATAAATTTTTTATAAAAAATCTCCAAAAAGTTTGGGGTCCGGGCCCTCCCTGGGACCTCCCACCTCCTCCCCTGATTGGAGATGATTTAAACTTCATTATTATTTTTTCGAGTAGAACTTTAATTATTTTAGTTTTAACTTTTAAGTGAAATTTATTTTCAAATATATGAAAATTAATTTTTGGAGAAAACCAGGGTTGGGTTCTCCAACCTTTTAGGTGCCTTGGTGGTATAGTTTTGAATCACCAGCATTCAAAAGTTCTTGATTTCAACCTATTTAAATCTATAATTATGGGTTGTGACATGAAGGAGAAGTGTAGATATAAAAATTGTCGAGAACTTTTGCATGATTTAAAGATGGACGTTAAGTAATTTGACAGTCTTATCCTCCAACTTCTAATTACATGAAAGTTGCATGCGATTTTAAGGCCAACATTTATAGTATCTATTGCGTTGGATCCAAATTCACAAGTTTTACATAGTTTGGGGACTCAAAATTTCACTTTTGAAAGTTGAATACCTAAAATCGCACTAATTAAAAAATTAAAAGCCAATCTTAATTTTTCTTAATTTTACTTATAAAAAAAATTTATTTTAACAAGACGTTTAAGAGTTACATTAAAGATAAATAGCTTACTTATTTATATTCTTAATTAATAAAAGTTATAACTTTACTTAATAATTACTTCACTAGTTCACTTATATCAAAACTTTTATTAATTTACTTATCTAGAACTTGGGTATCTAGACCGAAATATTTTTTTATAATGGTTATTTTGAAAAGTGCATTATCTTATTTTAAAAGGCTCACACCAAGTGCTTAATCAATTTGGTCGAGCTAATGTCACGTGTGTGTATATATATATCGTTTTCGTACACTTAGGGTGTGTTCGATTGATTACATGGAAAAGAAAGATTTTCCATGTAAGTAGTGAAAAAAACCTATTTTTTTGGCAAAAAATATTTTCCAACTTTTCCTTCTTAATCACGCTTTTTAACCGATTGTCATTTAAAATCATTTTCATTTTCCATGTGCAATCAAGGCAACTATATGTTGCCGAAATCGAACATTTGCCCGACTCTCACAGGGTGGGGGCCCATACAAGGGGCCCACCCCCTGAGCCTCGGCGATCTTGTTCAGCCATTTCGCATCGAGTCCTCGTGCAATCAAATAGCCAAAGATGGAAAATATTTTTTACTAATGTGACAAGATTTTCAATGAATTAGACATTTTTCATAGAAAATCTTCAATCAAACACACCCTTACAAAAACTCAATTAGACTTTAAAAATTCATCATTAACTTCGTTCTCCTCAAAATCATTTCAATTGTCACAGAGTGTTTGCAAAAAATTAAGAGTAAAAGATGAAAAAAATATATATATAAAATAAAATCTACCTTCAAATCAAAAGCGTATATTTTGGTTTTGAAAAATTCGCTTCGATCCTTGGCATAAAATTATCTCAAATTCAAATTAGTTCATAGCATATACACAGACATAATGGGAAGTCATACACAGACAAATTAGTCAAGTTTTATCCAAACATTTATTTTTGTTGATTTTGTGAGCGATTATTAGAGAATACAACTAAATATTATTTGAGGGTTAATTTCACCAACGGTCACTGGAGTTATCTTCAAATTACAAAATGATCAATGAAGTTCAAAAATTTCAGTAGTGGTCACTGAAGTTAAAAATTCTTTCACTAATGGTCACTCCATTAAATTTCTAATATAAAATGGTGATGTAACGTGATGATGTGGTATTTATTTATTGCATAGTAGTTCATATACTTTATATAATATTCACTTCAATCCCTATATTTCAATTAGGTCCTTCAAAAATTACATCTTAGGTCTTTAATCTTTTACATCTTTACACTTTGGTCTCCAAATATTTTATTATCTTTTAGTTAAGTCTTTTAAAAATTGCATCTTAGGTCTTTCAACTTTATACATCTCCAAACTTTAGTCCCTCCAAATCCTTGATTTTAGTGACCAAAATAAGTGTAATTTTAGTGGTCAAAATAAGTGCACTTTCAATTAAATCATTGACTTTACACTTGGATTTTCACCTAAACGAACAAAATAATATTATAGGGCCTGACCACTAAAATGTCTACTTTTAGTAGTAAACTCTAAGTGATAAGTGCAAATTTTATACTTATTTTGACTACTAAATAATTTATTGTTTAATTATATTATTTTGTTAATTTAAGTGAAAATTCGAGTGTAAAGTTCAATGATTTATGTTGACGTCTGAACCTGCACCAGTCCACGTGCCAACAGATCTCCAATCACTTCCTGCCATTTCGTATGTTACTGCACACACTAGGACGACCGTTAGTCACCAAGATCTCCGGGAGAAAAAGGGTCCGACGATCGTTGGCGCTCCGACGATCAAGTCAATTGCCGGTATATGGGAGATATACGGGGGCGGGAACAAAAAAGGGGTGTGGGAGAGACAAGCAGGCAGAGATTTGAGCAGAGTTTAGAGTGGGACTCTTAAACATAAAAAAAAGTGCGTCATGAAAATTGCGTACTAAAGAATGCGTACTCAGAAGTGCGTCATGAAAATTGCGTACTAAAGAATGCGTACTCAGAAGTGCGTACCTTGGAATAAACCTGAATCTGATATTTATAGGGGGAGAATCCTAATTAATTCAGGGAAGCAATCAATTAGAATTCTATTGGGATTCTCTTTCCTTATCAGATAAGGTAGGTTCCAATCTCGCCGTGATCTTCCGATATTGCATCCCAATCTCTCTCAATCTCTAAGATTGTGTTGCTGATTTTATTAGATTGGGATATAGTTTCCTTTTGACAATCAAATACAATCTTCCCTGAGATATCCTTTTAGCTGTGCGGACCATAATAAATACGAAGTCCGGCGAGGCTCTCTGGATCGACCATAAATGTCGAGGCCCTTCATGGGCCTCGCAATACTCTGAGTCAGGAATGCTAAGATGTTCAATGGGCCTTCGTCGGGTCTCTGAAACCTTTATGAATCTGGAAGGCCCTCGCTGGGCCTATAAGGCCTTAGCGAGGCCTGAATTAGGCATAGATGAGACCTTTATTGGGCATTTGCTGGCGTTGAGGTTTTACCAAAATCGGGTGGTAACAGTAGTCCCCCAAGTCCAAGCCTATTATTTATATCAGGCGTAGGACTTTAAGAAGAAGCATTAAATGAGGACGAAGGCCTTTAGAAAGCGAACCTCCAATGGAATCCGTGAAATCACATCTCCAGTCATATTTCTTCATAGGAGGCATTTTGAACCCTGCGGAGAGTTCTCTAGCCTTCAACTATTTGGAGAATGGGAGATCATCGTCGTCATCAAGGTCGCACAACCGCTCGGTCTTTCATCCGCATGATCCTGAGTCCCTTCTCTTCTCTCGGTGGTCATCGCTGGGCTCGCTCGCCCGGCTACTCAACGATTGAGGTCGAGCCACGCGGGCGACCCGAGACTCCAACTCGTCGAATATGTTTGGCGGAGGCGACCGGCTTCCCCACTCCCGGCGCACGAGGTTTCTCTTGGTCCCGGATTTTCCCCATTGAGGATTGGCGAATCATCTTGAGACCGACGACTTTCGATAGGGCCGGGACCTCGAAGGGCTTCACCGGGCACGGCTACACTCGGGTCCATGTTGAAGAGATTGATTATCCAGCAGTTCAGCGCCACCTCCATCCGGGTCGTTGTCCAACTTGGGCGTCTCTATCGTTGTCTTCTTCTCTAGCGGTGGGTTGCATTCGAAAGTCTTGACCGCTTTTACATCGCAAAGTCGATATGATGGTACTTTACTTCTTCTTCCACGGAGTTTTCTATTGCCATGCTCTTTCGGGTAGAAAACACGTTTTTACCACAAGTTGTTGGTCGTGTAAGGTTTTTCGATTCCCACGACGGCGCCAATCTGCTGACGTCTGAACTCACACGATCCACGGGCCAACAGATCTCCGATCACTTCCTGCCCCACTCGTATGTTACCCGCACACTAGGGCGACCATTAGGCACCAAGATCTCGGGAGAAAAGGGTCCGGCGATCGTTGGCGCCCGACGATCAAGTCAACTACCGGTATATAGAGAGATACACTGGGCGGGGAACAAAAAGAGGTGTGGAAGAGACAAGCGGTGAGATTTGAGCGAGTTTAAAGTGGGACTCTTAAACATAAAAAAAAAGTGCGTCATGAAAATTGCGTACTAAAGAATGCGTGCTTTCGAAGTGCGTCATGAAAATTGCGTACTAAAGAATGCGTGCTTTCGAAGTGCGTGCTTGGAATAAACCCGAATCGATATTTATAGGGGAGAATCCTAATTGATTCGGGGAAGCAATCAATTAGAATTCTATTGGGATTCTCTTTCCTTATCGAGATAAGGTAGGTTCCAATCTCGCCGTGATCTTCCGAGATTGCATCCCAATCTCTCTCAATCTCTAAGATTGTGTTCTTTGATTTTATTAGATTGGGATATAGTTTCCTTTTGACAATCAAATACAATCTTCCCGAGATATCCTTTTAGTCATGCGGACCATAATAAATATGAAGCCCGTGAGGCTCTCTCTCGGATCGGCCATAAATGTCGAGGCCCTTCATGGGCCTCGCAATACTCTCGAGTCGGGAATGCTAAGATGTTCGATGGGCCTTGGGTCTCTCTGAAACCTTTATGAATCTGGAAGGCCCTCATTTGCGGGCCTATAAGGCCTTAGCGAGGCCCTGAATTAGCCTAGATGAGACCTTTATTGGGCATTTCTTTGGTGTTGAGGCTTTACCAAAATCGGGTGGTAACAATTTAATTGAAAGTACACTTATTTTGACCACTAAAATTACACTTATTTTGGCCACTAAAATCAAAGATTTTGGGAACCAAAATTTGAAGATGTATAAAGTTGAATGACCTAAGATACAAATTTTTAGAGGATTTAACTGAAAGTTAAATTGCAAATTTTAGAGACCAAAGTGTAAAAATGTAAAAAGTTGAAGGACCTAAGATGCAATTTTTAGAAGACTTAATTGAAAGATAATTAAAAATTTGAAGACCAAAGTGTAAAGATGTAAATGTAAGGACCTAAGATGTAATTTTTAAAGGATTTAATTGAAATATAGGGACTAAAGTGAATATTATATAAAGTACATAGACTACTATGCAATAAATAAATGCTACATCACCATTTTATAAATTTAATGGAGTGGCCATTAGTGAAAGGATTTCTAACTTCAGTGACAACTACTTAAACTTTTGAACTTTAGTGACCATTTTGTAATTTTAAGATTTAAGATAACTTCAGTAACCGTTGGTGAAATTAATCCATTATTTGACAATATTAAATAAGATAAATAAGTTAATATTTTATTTATTGTATTATTTAGTCCTATTTATTATTGTGTAATAAATATGTACTCATTGTATAATTGAAAATAAAATTTTATTTATTGCTATCGTTGATAATTAGTAAGACTGAGTAGCATGTTATTCGTATTTTGATACTATTTAATTTTATCAAAGAAAATGGAAGACAAAAAAATATTAGACCATCAACTTGTGGAGATGTCGTGTTCTATCGCAATAAGATTGTCTAATCAATTAAATATATGGACGTCAACTTTTGGGTTTTTCTATTCAATTCTCCAACACTTAATTACATATTTATAATGTCAGACAATGTGATTGAAAATGAAGTTAGGTTTGATTTTTCTCTTTTCTAAAGAATGGAGGCAAACATTCCAGAATGAGCTGGCTGATTGAGGTCATTTTGGGGAATAATTGGCAATCTTTTCTAGTAATTTCTCTAGGAGGGTACTATATGGTTGGGTCATTAGGTATTGATTATTATCCTTTGGATTCTTTAGATAGACAAAGATACCTTTTTGGGGTATGAAATAATATTAAGGGATTTTTTATATTGATAATAAAATAACTCCATAAAATGAAGATAATAAAAAGAGAAAATTAGGATAAAATTGAGTATTGAAAATATTTGTTAGCTATTAAATGAATCGATTATTTAACATTAAAGTAATTAAAAGTTATGTAGTTAAGTCTTGTCGTTATCCATTTATTTCTATGCGTTATAATTTTTTATGAAAAATTATATATTCAGCTTACATGTAAAAAATTATTAAAAAATAAATATGTAAATAAATAAGTTATTTTTCTGTTTAAACTAAGACTTGGTTTGATATTGTTGTGCTTTTAAAATAATCAATTTTTGCTGTACTACAAAAAGAATTTGTTGTGGAAAGAATCAGATAAGTATTTGGTAAACTATTGTTTCATAATTGTTGTATGTTTCAAAATTAGTATATATGTGTTTGGTAAACAAAACCGATTTATTGTTATTACTGTATAAAATTACTAAAATAGACATTGATTTTAATAATGTTATTTTGTATTATTATTATCATGAGTAGTATTGCAAAATTTAGTTTACTTCTATAACAATATGTAATATTATCAAATAATTTTTCAAAACAATGCATTTACCATAATTATTTTAAAATAAAAATAATATACATCTATTCAATCTCAAAATTTATAAAAAAAAATTAAAAATAAAAGCATAGTAATATCGTACAAAAATAATTTAAATTATTTGTAGAGATGCATTATAATTAGAATACTAATAAATTTGTGAGATAAAATGATATATCTTTAATTAATTAAGGTCAAAATTGGTATTCTAATAATTTATAGGTAGAAAAGCTAAAAGCATAATTTAAAAAAGTACCAT
This sequence comes from Forsythia suspensa, assembly GCA_023638005.1. Lineage (NCBI taxonomy): Eukaryota > Viridiplantae > Streptophyta > Magnoliopsida > Lamiales > Oleaceae > Forsythia > Forsythia suspensa. The sequence goes on from CM042666.1 coordinate 52,380,259, forward strand.
TTTGATGCTTTTCAAAATTTGCTACCAAATCATACAGATTGTTTAATAATTACTTTTTAAAAATTTATCAAACGCCTAAAACAACTTTTGATTGTTTGACAATGAGAATTTGTGCTCCAAAATCAATCTCAAATGGGCCCTTAGAACCTTCTTTATCGTTGTAACTCTCCAAAAAAGATATCTTTGTTTGTATTTATGATTTTTCATTAACAAATAGGTAAATGTTTAATTATATATTTTTTACTTTGAATATCTTCTATGTAGATCAAATGCTTAATTTAACCTTCTTAAAACATTGAGATTCACCGTTCATGAAATTATATGCTTCACCCATATTCTAACATACATCCTAATCTCCTTCACTGCCCTTCTATTTTGTCCATGCATCTTCCAACCCTCTGGCTACTCATGAGCTCGAGAGATACTTGGGAATCACAAGCAGCTCCCATGTAATAAGGGAATGCAGGGCAGGGAGGAGTATAGAGAAGGGTTGATGGGAAAGCTAAAGTACGAGTTGAAGAAGAAGCTAAAGTTTGTTGTAAATGAGTCGAGTGTGTTTTTAACATATCAATTAAAAGAGGTTATTCTAGTGAAAATTAGTAGTGGGTGTTATTTTTCGTTTTCACTCCAACATGATTCTTATTAACTTTTGCAACATATGTGGATAATGAGTAATTAGTATATTTCGTCTATATCGTTTGTTCTTACTATACAAAACGTTCTTATGTTTGGATTTTGGTATTAGAGCTTCCAAATAAACGTTTATTTGTCGAAAAGGTCCCTACCATCTACATCCGTTAACATTTGTTGTTAAAATTAACAAAATAGTTAATTTACGCAAATAAATCTAAACGACAATGATGATTAGTGCAAAAAAACAATGAACGATATGGACATTTTGTGCACACAAACGTATATAATTTGTGTGAAATTTTATAGTTGATGGAAGAAGAATACTCAAAATTTGGTTTTAAATGTTTGTGTGTAAAACGTTTATATTGTTCACTATTTTTTGCGCAAATCATCAATTTCGTTTAAATTTATTTGTGCAAATTATTTTTAAAAAAAAAATTAACGGCAAATGTTAATGAATATGGATGGCAGAGACATCTTCTACAAAAAAATAATAATATTTATTTAGGGGTTTAGATGTCAAAATTCAAATAATATAGACATTTTGCACAATGAGGACAAAGAATAATGACGAAATATGATAATTATACTGTAGATAAAAATTGTGCATGTTATAAAATATGTGAATAAAATAATCCTTAACCAATTTATAACTTTAAAAAAAAAAAAAAAACTCACCCAATCACTCCTATCTAGCTACTGCCAAAGTTGAACCCACTCTTGTCAGACATGCAGGATTGCAGGCTACCAGGTACGGAGAAGTTCATATTTCATTATTTCCTATATAATGGGTGGGACCCTGGGGTTCGTGGGACTACAAATAAAAAAGAAAAGGAACAAGGATAAGTATATTTTTTCCATTTTAAAGTGTATATGACTATATACGATTTTGTTCTAATTTCTATGGAAACTTTACACTTATTTAATTAGTGTAGAATAAGTGTTTCGATAGACATTATAACAATGTCCACTATGTATTTAAATTAAAGCGCCTTTAACTATATATCATTAAATAGTTCATTCATACTTATATTGTAATTATTATTTAAAGGATATACTAACTATAAATAAGATAAAAAAAAAAAAAATTCATGTAATAATAGAACGAGTTTATAATAATATAGGGGTTAAAAGAAAAAAATTTATAATAAATATAAAAGATTTGATGCAAAACTTGATTATTTCAATTATATCAAACCAAAATTAGATGGGTAAATTTTATTCTTCTCGAATTCAAGAGGGGGCTACCAAATTTAAACATTCGGTTACTTTTATATCAGGAAAATACCCAATAATCACTATCTAAAAAAAAAAAAAAAAAAACTCTAACAAGGGATCGTGCACATTTCAAATTCGGAGCAAGAATTGCATTCTATATTATGTTTAGCAGTATTTGAAAGTTATTTTTCTATAATTTAAATTAAGAGTTGGTTTTTAAAAAATAAATTTTATTAATAAAATAAGTAACATTAAATAATATATTTAACAAAATAAATAACTTAAAATTAATTTTAATTTACAAAGCACAACACGAATATCTTATGTACAGTTTGCCGGTATATCAATTTATATCATAGAATGCACATCTTTGGTCCACTTAGGATAAATTGGACTTGCAACATAAATCAATTTATAAAATATTCCCGTCCTCTCTTCGTCCTACAGAAATATATTTACTTTTTTTATTCACCTGTTTCAAATTATAGTTTGCTTTCCTTGTTGAAAGTAAAGTTAATTTACTAGTTTCTTAATATGCTCATATTCAATATGCCTTGTTATCAACAAATATAAACTATCATTATTTAATATAGAATTATATTAAGAAAAATATAATTAAAAATTATGATTCTAATTATACTAATTATATTCTTTATGTGCAAAAATATAAGTAAATTTATTTGTACGAAATGGAGAAAATCTCATCTTAATATATATAAAAGAAAGATAGTAATTAGTAAAAAGTCAACACATTTTCTTGCCTAAAACGTCTCACACATAATAATAATAATAATAATAATAATAATAATAATAATAATAATAATATCATAATAATTAATAATTAATAATCAGATTTAATATGCAGTCCGGATGAGATTTTCAATGATTCATTTGTTAAATAATTGTTCAACTTTAGTTAATTAATTATCAGTATTCCAATACAGTGTAAATAGTACAACCGATTCAATTTTACAATGTTTTGAATTTTCTATGATACTGAGTAAAAATGAATAAATTATGAATTGATATTTTCAATTAAAAAATACACATCTTCTGAAACGAGATAAATTCACTTTAATTATTAGTAATAACAAACTTGAATGCTACATTTTTTAATCAATATAAGATTTAGAGCATGTAAATATTACTAATTGTCTACAAATAGAAAAATAATAAATTTACAGAATATCATTAACGCAATTTGCATTTTTATAATTTAGAAAATCAATTTTCAAATTATAATATAAAAATTAGTGAGTTATTTAATAAGCCGTGCCAAAAATTAAGTCGAAAGCACTTCTTAAAAATTAGAAAATTATAATCAAGCATTCCTTTAAATTCCGTTTTTTCTTTCCACGTTAACTAAGAAATAGTTAATATAATTGCAATTTACAAAATATATATAAATATACAATCTGACCGTTAAATAGAGATAGAAAAACACATTCATTTGATTTAAACAAATGACAAGAATTAAATTGTTATTGTGACTTAAATATCAATCTATCTAATAATATTTGTATCGATTATTAAAAAAAAAAGAAGTAATTTATGCATTCCTGAAAATTATTATATTATATATTAAATAATATTAAAGTATTTATATTATATTTTATAATAATAATAATATTATTATTATTTATATTTAAGCAGAGTCAGCAAAAAAATTAATTAAATCAAATGATAAAATTTTAAAATTTTATAATATTAAAATTTAATTAATTAATTATCCAACTTCAAATAATTAATAATCGGTATTTCAATATAAATAATCAATATTTCAATAAAATTTAATTAGAATGAACTTTCCAATGTTTCAATTTCCTATGATACTCGGTTAAAATGAATAATATTAAGAATTAACATTTTAAAAAAATGCATATCTTTCAGAACAATGTAAATTCATTTTAAAACACAAAAAAAAATGAGGTTATGTGTTCCAATGTCTTAATTTATACAAGAATTTAAGTAAGTTGTGTTTTCAAAAAAATGAAACATCAATGCACGATAACTATTGACAACAATGCATTAGTTTTTCAAAAATTGACTATTTTCCCCACAAATTTTTTATACTTCATATAGTGGGTTTAAATAGGTTACAGTTTAAAAAAACATCAATACACAAAACATATAATTGTGTTTTATTATCAAAGCTTCTGATTTATTGATTAAAAATAATAAGTCGATTAAACTAATAAACTAGATATGATAATTTCAAAATTAAATTCATACGATTAAATACCGCATCAGATTCTAGTTCTTCAAAAGGGTTCTGGACAAATGATAGGCTGAGAACGTTAAATAATCAACGTTAGATTTTATTAATGTTTTATTACATAGGTTTAAAACGTTAAATAATTCGATTCCAGCTCCTCAAAGCTTTACTACGTAATTATTATTATTATTATTGCTTTGTCTTTTAAATTAATTATAGTTGTCAATTTGTTTCAATTTACAGATTTAGAATTAAGTGATGATAAAATAAAAAATTATACACTCGCAGAGATTGAAAAAATATCGCGAAGTAGTGGAAATAATATTCGAGACTTTCAAACAATGCCCTTTCCTGAGATCGTAGATGTTTCAATTCGCAGTAATAAACTTATAAATGATGAATTGCGTTATGATAGAAACGCTCTGGTTGAAGAATGATTTTTTTTTTCTAATTTCACAATTCACAATTGAGCAAAAGAACACTTATGAAACAATAATACTGTCTGGATGAGTTTTCCATTGATTCATTTGTTAAGTAATTGTCCAACTTCAATTAATTAATTATCAGTATTTCAATACAGTGTAAATAGTATAACCGGTTCAGCTGCCCAATGTTTTGAATTTTATATGATACTCGATAAAAATTAATAAAATTATGAATTGACATTTCTAATTAAAAAATACGCATCTTTCAGAACAAGATTAATTTATTTCAATTATTAGTAATAACAAATTTGAATGCTACATTAATTAATCAATATAAGATTTAAATATTATTAATTGTCTACAAATAGAAAAATAATAAATTTGCATAATATCATTAACGTAATCTGTATCTTTACAATTTAGAAAATCAATTTTTAAATTACAATATATTTGCTCTAAAAATTAATTAATTATCTCATAATTTATGAATATCAATAAGAGTCATGGTCAATCTTTCTCATGAGTGAGATTATATCTGAAGAAATCAGTTTTTAGTCATGGACAACTATATGTTGCATTGTATAGAGTTACAAATCGTACGTGATTGAAGATGTTGATTTGTGATAGAGATTGAGTGCCAACCAATTTAACCATAAACGTGGTTTTCAAAGAATCGTTTGAAAATTTGAATTAACTATGTTGTTTTTTTTTCAATATCAACGAGTAATAAAATATTATTTGTACGATACTTTTTTATTTGAATGTAATAAAGAAACAATATACTTTTAAAATATTTTAAAATCACTATCATAAAAAATAAGTATTGTACATCGCACAAGTGATATACTAGTATGTTATATTAGAAGAGAGTAAATATGACAATTTATAAATTTTATCACATTTCTCCATTCATTAATTCTGTCGAACTCAAGATCAGTCAAAGCACTACCTAAGAAACACATTTATGTGCCATTTTCTCCGGGGAGAAAATTAATGTTCATTGAGAAACGTGGGTGCATAAAGAAACACAAGTGCATGTCTACTGAAGAAAACAAACCAAAAAGAAAGTAATGGAATTGCAAAATACAAATTAATTTATGAAGATTCGTTAGTCTTTATACTCATTTCAACATTGCATCACCTTTTTTTTGCATTCAAATACTTGTAGAATCCCACCCGAACCCCCTGCAGCCACCAGTGTGCAGCGGTCGTCTCCAGTTTGCCGCCAGCTAACGCCGCTAACAAAACCTCGGTCACACCCCTGTCCACCGCCGCCTACGGCTGCAGCCGCTGGCTCAAATCCCTGAACCCATATGGGCTCACCCCATCTTTTGTCATATACAAAAACTTGATTATTTTCTGAGCCACAGCATAATAATCCACCACCCCTCCAAACTGATAAACCCACAAATCTTCTGCTGTTTATGTGCCCTTTGTACGTTCGGATGATTTGCTGATTTTCTGAATTCCACATCTTCAAGCAGCCATCAATGGCGGATGTTATAATCGTCTGTAAATCAAGAAATTTAATGTATGTAACTGCCTTTTGGTGCCCATCAAATACAAAAATTGGGTCAGCCATTCTTCTTATATCATAGCCGTATACTTTGCTGTCGGCGCAACCCACCGCCACCAATGCGCCGCCAAACGGATTGAATTCTACACAACAAACTGAGCTGGGCGCGGTGGCATTCGGTTGCACCGCCGCCAAACACTTCCCTCCGTCGCCGCAACGTGGGTCCCACATCTGCATGGTGCCATCGTCCGACCCGGAAGCTCCCACAATCGGATCCCAATGCGAATAGTCTATGCTCCATACCCGTCTGCCGCCATGCTCATCACGCTCAAAAACAGGAACTCTTCTCTCAAGATCATATTCCATCACAACCCCATCGTAATCACCCGACCCAAGGACCCGCCCACCCGACCTAGGCTTCCACCGCAGGCTGCTGAGCTTCGCTGGAGTACATATATAATAATCACACGCAGTAGCATGATCCAGTAATGTTACACCATGAATTTTTGAAATCCCTTCATATGGAAAAAGGGATTTCACACTGTAAATTCGAATCTTTCTTGCTATTCCACCAGTGGCTAAAAAACTATCACTGGGATCAAATTCTATAACACCAAGAGTATCAGAAACAGTTCCTCCATTAATGGCTGAAGAAGAAACAACTGTGCAAAGATTGAATTCCCACTCACATCTGGCTCTTTCTTCCTCCTGTTTTTTTTCTTCTTTTCCTAATTCTTGTCTTGTTTCTGGGATTTCTTTGTTGGGTTCTTGTAGAAAATGGGATGAAAAGTTTTTCATTTCCCATTCATATGGAATTGATGCGACTGTTGGGTAGTGGTGGTGGAGAAAGTCGTTGATGGTTTTTTGGCTTTCCAAGCAATGAAAGGCTCCTATGGAACCCAACTTGGGTATCCATATGTATCAAGTTGATAAATATGTTGCTTATTCTTTTATCCCATATATTCTCCTTTTTTTTCTTCTTCTTAAATTAGAATGTTTTCCATGCTTGCCCCTCACATTTGCATCTACAACAATAATCCCCACATTGATATAAACACACACTTCTTTACGTGTGTGAGCGTGCACGTTTATGTTTGTGTGTGTTAAACTCGCTAATAATTAAATATATATAAAAATTTCTCTTCCAAAATCATATAATTTTCTTTTTCTTTTTGACTCGTACGCGACAATAACTTGTAGAGTGATTGAGTAATGCAATGTAGAAATATTGGTGTAGCACCAACTCATTATCAAATAGGTTGTAAACTTGATAAGAAAATTAGAGCAGGTATCAGTACAAGCCCTAGTATAAAACTGGGTAAACCTAAATGATATAAAGTATTATCAGTTGCTAAAATTGGAAAGTGATCCGGGCCCACCATCCTATAAATTGAAAATATGAATTGAAAGAATTAGAGACAATCTCCACTTGAATGTAATATAATTTAAATCAATGAGCCATCTTTCAATGTTTAAAATTTTGAACGGGGTAGTTTAAGGCGATATCAAATGACAACATTCAAGAATTTAAATCTCATCGCATCTTATTTGATTATATAATTTTTTTACGTCAAACGTTATATTAAAAAAATGAACAAATTAAACATTTCTCTAATAATTTAAGTTTTAAAATTAAACGATTTAATAGTATCAAATAAGACAAATATTTTTAATGCAAATATCACTGCTATTCATTTATAAATATTACGCATCTCGGACTTTTGAGAAAAAAAAAATTAAGATTTAAGATTTATTGCTTTTCAAAAAAATTCCTTGCAAGACGATGAATTTCTCATCTAATTTCTAATAACTTATTTTTTAGACGAGATAGTTCGAAGAGTCCAATAACATGGTACGGCAAAACTAATTGCAAATTTCTCTAAAGTGGGTTTTTGGGTATTTTACATGACCTATAAACTAAGGAAATAATAATGCATGGGAAATATGTAAGGCCTATTTATTGATTGTATTGTTATATAAGTGGATGAGGGACAAGAGAAATGGTGGTTGTTTGTGTACCTCAATTCTAAGCCCAAATGCTGTGGACACAGGCTGTTTGCAGCCACTGTCTTACGTGGTCTAAGCCAAACCTTTTGTCCCCTCAAAACATTGTCTCTCAATTTTCTTATGTACAAGTCGATCAAAAGTACCTACACTAATCAACCATAAATGCGAGTCCAACTTTTTTAATACGGTGTTGGGTGTATCACAAGCCATCAATAATCTTTTGTATTTTTCAATATGGTGATGGGATATATATGTGTGTAGACTTAAATAGTTATTGTTTACTGTTTACAAGATTTTAATAATATAAATTAGAGAAGTAATAAATCGATTAAAATTAACACGATTTGATATTGTTGAAAGTTATTTATTTCAATTGATGTAATTATTATTTCAAATTGGGGGTTCGATAAGTTTCGTAGGCTTAATATCTTGTTTACAAGAGTTATACAATCTCAACTGTACGAACTGGAGAAGGCAAAAGGTTAAAGATTAATAGCTTCAATTGGAGTTGAATTGAGGTCGAATTAGATATTAAAAATAATTACATTTACAATTTTCTTTTATTGCACCGCTTCTAAATTGCACTTAAGTAATCAATATTTATTTATTGTCGTATTTATACCTTCACCTTTTTGTTTTGCATTCTTATCCTTAATTTTTCATTAATTAGTGCATCTAGTCCTATTAAAATATTATGTTAGCGTGCTTTGAAATAATGGGCAAATATTATGTCGCACTACTGTATTTGTTGTTTTTTATTATTTAAAAATATGAAGGGCAAATAAGTATTTTTACGCCTTCTTAACTAACTTTTTGGTATTAGGAACAAGATGTACTGATGAATGAAAAGTTAATAATAAAAATATGACAAAAAAAGTTAAGAATATAAGTGCGATAATGAACAAATATTGAAAACTTTTACTACAATTAAAAGTGGTGAAACCAAATAAAACTATGAAAACAATATGAAAACACTGTATATATATCTAAAATAAAAAAACGAAATCTCAATGTTCTAATATATCAATGATACTCTAATATGATATACATCATAACGAATTTGTTTTGGGTGCAAATGTCACGGGTCCAAAATCCTATAATCCCTACCTACTACCGCTCATTTGAGTAGTAACCGAGAATCAAATGAGATTATTTTAGTTGAAAAATATTGAGACAATGCAAGTAATCAAGGGTTAGTAATTCGCAATCACAAAATATCAGTTCAGCTATTCTTGATTGAACTAGTGGGTTCAGTCTATTTATTTTAATTTTGAATACATATATATACCACAAAATTGTTGGAAATTGGTTTAAAATATCGAGAAATTGACGGAGTGTCAACTTGACTAAAATATACAAACCCGACCCAATCCGCTTAGGCAAATTAGTTTGCCACTTGACGCTCGAAAGCGGGGATCGACCGCCTTGGTCGGTCAATGGGGTCGAGGGGCACTACGTGAAGTGCCCCAGAAAAAAATTCAGATATCTGCATGTTTAAAGCAGTATATTTGGCGTCTCGAAACCAATATCGAATGAATGAGAAATTACGGAAAAGGACATTTTGGGTCAAAATTTTGACCATGCGATCGCACGTATGTACACCGCGATCGCAATCGCCTAAATTTTAAGCGAACGCTTTTGAGTCATTTCATGCGATCGCAGAGGCAAAGCCTTGCGATCACATGGTTAAATCTGGATGAAGTTCTCGCTTTATTTTTGTACCTTGCGATCGCATCTTGGTTAAACCATGCGATCGCGATGCGGTTCTTGCGTGAATGTATACGCCCTTTTGAAGTGTTGCACGATTTGGTTCATTCCTTTTCGCTTTTCAATCGAATCTCCAACGTTAAAAGGGCGTGTGGACGTCTATTTTGAAGAGGATTGATACAAAACGATTTGCAAACATTAAGCACTCATATATTTCATCATCTTTAACCAAAATTATTGCATTTTAGTTGCATAAATTCGGTTTTCATTCCATTTCATCTATTGGAGTACAAAACCAATTTTGGTTCATTGTACTTAAGTTTTTGAAGTCTTCAAAAAACTCAGCTGAACCGTTTGTATCTTAGTAGTCAATTGCCAAAGACCGAAAGCACTTTCATGCGGGAAATATCGACTTCTAGAGACAAAAGAGTTCAACTCTTACCCTGTTTAATTTTCCATCAAGTTCATTCAGTTTGATTGATTACTTTGGAATCACTTTTCACATAAATCCGCCAACAAAAATATAATTAACCCCTAACAAGTTCAACTATTATTGATTGAACTAGTGGGTTCACTCTGTTTATTTTAATTTTGAATAAATAGTATTTAATCATTTCCCTTCAAAACACCAATTTTAATAGATGCAATAATAAATTACGAAGAGCGGCTAAAATGAATTTCTAGAAAAAATGTTTATTTTTCAAATATGGTGGTTGGATGTCTGATCGCTAGACTTGATAAATCTCTTGTTTACGAGAATTATGCAATCTTAACAATACAATTTAAAAAAAAAATTAAATAAGTTAAAATTGTTGCAAAGAATTTAATTTAATTATATGTTTTTATAGAAACGAGAATACATTTCACAAATATAAGACCTTGATTTGTTATTTTCACAAAGTAACTGAGATAAACACAGCAAAAAATAATATAGTATTGTGTAACTTTTCAGTTCATAAATTATAAAAAGTGAATTCTCAATATTGAAGCTTTACAACATTTAGTGCAGATTGACAACCGTCTAATTTAGTTGGATTAAATACGAATCCTTCATTCACGTGTCTCAACCTCCTTTTAATTGCTACATAATAATTATACGATCAAATTATTAAAATACAATATACCAAGCTTAAAAAATATTGTACATTTTCAAGTAGTTATGAATGTCCCCACGTATTGTTGACGTTTGGAAATACTTTATGATTTTTTTATACTTCATGGTTTAATGTATGGTTTAAGTTAACATAAAATTATAAGCAAGTATGTGGCTTCTTGTTTGCCAACGTGTGTCTCTATCATATACTATATGATTTCAAAACATTATAGATAAGATATATAATGGGACCACAGATTAAATTGTCTGCTGTCATGGTATGTCTTAAAGACACCAACCTATTTTCTTGTGACAGAATTTAATATTGATAATATATTTGATAAATATTTTTATAGATTAGAAATAGTAGTTCTTATGAAATGTATAGATAAAATTGTAGATCATACGAAATGTGTGAATAACAATAATATTTTAACTAATTTATAAATACTTATAAATACTAAGGGTGTGTTTGATTGGTAGCATGGATAAAGAGTGGAAAATGAAAATATTTTCCATGGAAGTGAAAATAAATTCCACTATCTGCGCAAAGCGAAAAATTTTTAGAAAGAAGGCAAAATTCACGCTTTAAATCTTGTCACTCAGAAAATGTATTTGCTTTTCTACGCCAATCAAACAACAAAGTGGAAAAATAAAAGTGTTGGATTTGACAAGATTTTTTTCATAGAGTGACATTTTCCATGGAAAATGTTTGAATCAAACACACCCTAACAAACATATTTTGAATCCCTACATTCTACCCACCCAAATATACAAAAAAATGTAGTTGTATGTACTTTGAGGGACCAGCTTCAATGGAGTTTAGATACACGATATCCATGCACCAATAGTTGTTGTGGTGTGGGTAGGTGTAGGCACAGATCGATTGAAACAATTTTGCAAATAATTAGTTTGAACTAGTAAAAAATTTATTTTTTAAAAGAAAAATAAAGATTTTTCTGAAAATGAGAATTATATTGATTGGGTTAAGAGTTTTAAAAAGAACATTGCCGGACCATTTCAGTTAAGTATTTTTTTTCTCTAAAGTGAAAAATAGTACAGGAGGTACTCAACCTTATCACAAAAGAGCATTTGCATCCATAACCGTAACCGTAACCAACTTTTTGTGACATTTGAGTCCTTTGGTCTTCTGTTTTTTAAGCAATTGAATCTCTAGAGACGGATTTTATTCAACAAATCAGTTGAGTGGTGGGGGATACAGCTGGAAAACGCCACACTTGAAACTGGCCCAGACTGACTTAGCCCAGTTTGTGTGGGCTAATAATATACTGGCCCAGCCCATCTTCGTGTTGATATGAACGTTTTTTGAATTTTCAATTTGATAGTGGGATTAATTAAATTGTTCATTGGGGAAATTTTGGAACTGTTTGGCATTCCACCACCATGATAATGTTCATGTTTTATCAAGTTTAGTTTTAAGTGCTGGTTTGATGGTTTATAATGTGTATGCTAAATTGGTTTTATATAATCCCATTCATTTTTATTTTTTTTGCCTTCTCAATGGTTTGCCTTGTTTACCAGAACTCCCCGATTATGCAACTTCAATATCTCAAATCTCGTCTTTTATAACATTTGAACATGAAATTTATGCGAGGAATGCCATACGCTTCAGACAATTAAGTGCCCACATGCTTGGCTTAACAATAATCACATAAACGTGCATAACAAACACTTATGACTTACTTAAGCCAACGGGCCAACCCGACAGAAGTTTTGATAATTGAAGTACATAAAATAATAAAATAATAAAACAATAATCATTTTTTGTCATTTTTTTTAATTATTAGCAACTACAATCGACCAAGAATATATGAAGACGTCGAAGACAAAATGAATGATTAGTGTCAAGGAAAAAATATAATAATAATAATTTGTGAGTCAGCCTGGTCTAAGCTCGATTGGCCCGTCAGGCTAGTCGGACCGGGCCAACCCAAAAATTCGAGTTATACGGGCCAACCCGTCAAGTTGGACTTGGGCTTGTTTTGCCACCTCTAGTGGGGGATGGTGAGAATTAGAAGCTACTCGAGTGGACTGGATGTGGGAGAAATAATTGAAACTATAGACTATGATTTATTTTCTAAATTTTCAGTTTTAGAAATATTATTATTTTTCTTTTAAAATAATTATGTGAAAATAGTGTCTTATATGAATATTTAATAATATTTAGTGTTGTTGTCAAAATAACATTTATTTAACGTATCATTATTGATGATAATATACAAGGATATTATTATAATGAATGAATGTCCATTTTAATAATTAATTATATACAAGTACAGCAATAAAGTGTTTTTTATTTAGAGTAATTATATTCACATTACAGTTTTTATTATTTACACTAAATTTTAATTGCAATAGAGGTCTTTTAATTTTTGATGTTGACACTTATGTGTCTAAATTTTTTTGTCTCATTTTTATCATTAATTTTCACATCTTGTCTTTGATGATAATTTTTGTCCAAATATTTTGTTAATATGCAAGCAGTAGTCGTCTTAAGACGTAAGGTAGTGCTTAGGGTTGGAGTTCTAAGCTAAGCAATCCCCCGCAGTTCCCGTATACCTTTATTCTCCGTATGACAAGCGCCGTCTATGACTAGTATGCTTGATTGTGCTTATCCCTCTTTCTTTCCTTGGTAGGGTGGTTCTAGTTCCCGGGTTCTGATATGGCGGCTGTAGGCTCTCGATGCATTGAAATGGGGAGAAAATAATTTGTCAAACTTTTGTATTTGTTATTTATTTTGCTTATTTAAAAATAGAAAAAATTGCATATTTGGTCCTGAATCTTTCAAAAACGTTGGAGATATACCCATAACATTTAAAAATAGCATCGGACATCTCCAACATTTGAAGAAATATGCATTGTAGGTCTTTTATGACGAAATTGCTTTTTCTTTATATAAACAAAAAAACAAAATAGAACAAAAAAGAAAAGAAGAATAGAAAAATAATCAAATGTACTCTAAAAAATTAAAATTAACAAAGTAGTCATTTTCTTCCACCCAACCCACTACCCAAATCAGGAGCCTAGTCTGAACAAGTTCCCCTAGGTTACATTGCAGAGCATTGTACATATACAACAAACATAATTTACTATTTTTTATATTCCTCGCGTGATCTAAAGACTTTCTTTCGGTATTGATCAAAAAATCACCATCTTTCTTCAATTCTTCGACTAAATTTGACTCCATTTTTTCATCCTATTTTAAGTAACCCATAAACGACGTCGTTGAAGCATTATCCGGTGTCGTGGAGATGACGAGAGCATATCGGTTTAGGGGATGTAAAGTGATGTCTTTATGCGGGATAAAGTTACCCGATCTAACAAGAAAAAAAGAAATCTGCACATAATTTTTCTTCAGTTATAGAACATTTTGGTTGGATGAATAATAAATACCGGCAGGTGATACGAAGAAATGATTGGCACCGAGAGTGCGATTCCAGTAAGGATGGTTGATTATGAGGTCCCTGATGAGACATGCAAGAGAGTGCGTTGAGGTATTGGGAGAAACGGGTACGAAGAAGATGTAGGGCTTCATTGGGGTCTTGAGTGATAAATGGCCTTTTGAGGAGGGAAGTGTAGAAGAGAGATGAAGCTGGGTTTTGGAAAGTGAATAGTTTATATGGGTAGTAGATAAAAATCATGAAGTTAGAGTGAGCATGGTTTGGTAGTTTTGGAAAAGGATGGTGGATGAGAGGTATGGTGAAGCGGGCTGGTGGTGGAAAAGGGCGGAATGAAAGGATGAGAAGAAAGAGGTGTAGAAGAGGAAAACAGGGACAATGGTGATGGCCATTGGTGTGAGGCCGCAAAGGCTGTGGTTTTGTTTTTGTTGCAATAAGAAAATGACTTATTTGTTACTTTTTATTTTTTTGGGATACATTGATTATTTTTCAATCATTTTTTTTTTTTTATTTAAAAGGAATGGCAATTTCGTCACAAAATAACCTACCATGCATATTTATTTAAATGTTGGGATATCTGATGCTATTTTTAAACATGGTAAATAGTACTAGGGGTCCCTAACCTTTGAACGTTGTAACGATCGGGTCCCCAACCTTTGTTCACTAACAGTCAGAGTCCCTAACCTTTCAAACGTACGTACCAGATGTCCTTTTTTGACGAAAAATATCAAAAATTCTGTTAGCTCACCACGCGCTCAATTTTTGAAAGGCAAAAATAGAGTAAATAGCACTAGGAGTCCCTAACCTTTGAACGTTGTAACGATCGGGTCCTTTACCTTTGTTCATTAGCAATCGGAATCCCTAACCTTTCAAACGTACGTACTAGAGGTCCTTTTTTGACGAAAAATGTCAAAAATTCTGTTAACTCACCACGCGCTCAATTTTTGAAGGGCAAAAATGTCTTAACACTATTCAAATATTATTATTTTTTCACGGTCCATTTCTTTCAAGAGTTCCAGCAGATTCATCACTGGCAACAACAGCCGCCGGAGTGGCACTGTCGTCAAGCCTTGTTTGGAAATGAAGGGATTCAGATTTGGCAGCCAATTTATTGTAAAATTCTTCACAATTTGCCGCACACGACCGTTAGAGCTTCTCCGCCTCCAACCACCACCCACCACCAGGAAAAAACAAACAAAAGTGGCGCGCGGTGGCTCCGCTGACAGTCGCCATGCCCAAAACCAGAAATGCATTTATTCAAGCTGGCAGACTGATATTTTATTTAGTTCCTAACATTTGAATAGTTTAAATATATTTTTGCCCTTCAAAAATTGAGCACGTGGTGAGTTAACAGAATTTTTGACGTTTTCGTCAAAAAAGGACATCTGGTACGTACGTTTGAAAGGTTAGGGACTACGAATGCTAGTGAACAAAGGTTAGAGACCCGATCGTTACAATGTTCAAAGGTTAGCGACCCCTAGTGCTATTTACCCCATTTTTGCTCTTCAAAATTTGAGCGTGCAGTGAGTTAACGTAATTTTTTGACGTTTTCACGTCGAAAAAGGACATCCGCACGTGACGTTTGAAATGTTAGGGATTCCGGCTGCTGAACAAAGGTTAGGGACCCTATCGTTACAACGTTCAAAGGTTAGGGACCCCTAGTGCTATTTACTCTTTTAAATATTAAGAGTATATCCCTTACATTTTTTAACGGTTGGGGACCAAATATGTAATTTTTTCTTAAAAATATGAGAGGCAAAACAATTTTTTTACATCATCCTAATAAGCCTTTTTTGACAGAAACTATCATCAAATACAAAGATAAGATGTGTAAATTAATAGGTCGATGATAAAAATGTGATAAAAAATAGTTGGTAACATATATAAAAAAATAATCAATAATTGGAGATTTTTATTGTAATTAAAATGTGGTGTGGTTAACAAAAAAAATGTAATGTGAATATAATTACCTTTTTATTTAATAAACGCTGAATTGCTGATTTTGAAACAGATAAGTTACATTGAAAATACAAGCTTTGATTATCGCAAATACTGAAATTACACATATCATAAACTAAAACAAGAATATCCATATGAGGAACACCCCAAATACAAATGACCAAATCCTAACACGACTCCACTTGTATTTTTCATTACTGGTTTCCACATTCTCAATTCCTGCTAACAATACTTTGTTCTCTACTTTGTAGACCTTGAATTTCTAACTGTTGCTTGTTAATTTATTTTTCAATTGTCTGCACATGAGTTTTTAATTCTTTTATTTGTCTTTCATATCTTCGCTTTGAATTCAGCAACCCTGGAATAACTTGTTTTGCCCGATCACAAATTGGTGGGTCAAACCCGCAAAACAACCATATCGATTTTCCTAGGGAACAGAAATTAAAGTGTCAAAGGTTTCATTATTACTGTCAACAAGATCTTATTTATTAATGAACTCACCTCACAAATATAGAATCTCATAGCTGGGTTCGCATCAGTCCATGAAGTTTTTAGATCCATGTAATTTCCATAACAACATACCCTCCCTGCCATGTTTGCAGTAGAACATGAGAGAGGGAGAGGATAAGAGAGAGCTAATTACAGTGAAGACAAGCACATGTAAAAAAAAAAGTAATAAATAAGAATTAGGAGGAAAAATGAAGAGAAGTTTGCAGGGGAGTTACTTTTTTACCCCAGCCATTTTCAGTCGCGTTTTTTGAGAAATAATAGCGCGTGCAGTCTAATTTTTAGTTTTAACGGTAAAATATGACGGAAAGTGTGAAGAGAGACCTACGATGCCTATTTCTTCATACATTGGGGACATTTGGTGCTATTATTTTATATTAGAGGCATATTCCAACGATTTTAAAACATTGAGGACCTTTGATGCAATTATCTCTTTAATCAACTCACCCAGAAACAGAACAGTACACAGAAAGGCGCGAAAGCCGTACTAACCCTTATATATACATTGAAACCACCAAACAAATCACCACCGTCACATCCGCTGCCTCCGCCTCCGCCGCCATGGGAAAGCAGAAACAAGAAGTGATTTCCCGCTTCTTTGCACCCAAACCTAAAACTTCCGCCACCCCCCCCCACCCCTTCAAACAACACCTCCTCCCCCTCCCCACCAACACCTCCGCCCAAAATCACCACCACAGTCACTTTCTCACCGGCAAAACGCCTCAGAAAATCCCAACTCAGTTCTCCTCACAATAAACTTGCTAAACTAACTCACCCCCAGAATAACAACTCTCCCACCCCACCCCCACCACCCATTAGAACCCCTGAATTTCCCCCCCACACTGATGACCCCATTTTACCCCTAGCCGACCCCACCCTTCACCAGAAGTTCCTCAATAAACTTCTAGAACCTACCCAAGATGTTTTAGAACCTTGGAAAGATAATAGTAATACCAAATTTTCGAATCCTAAGTACACGCCACTTGAACAACAAGTTGTTGAACTTAAGGCCAAGTATCCTGATGTACTTTTGATGGTCGAGGTTGGATATAGATATAGGTTTTTCGGAAAGGATGCTGAAAATGCTGCTAGAGTATTGGGTATCTATGCCCATATGGATCATAACTTTTTGACTGCAAGTATTCCCACTTTTAGACTACATGTTCATGTGAGAAGGCTTGTAAGTGCAGGGTACAAAGTTGGTGTTGTGAAACAAACTGAGACTGCAGCGATTAAGGCCCATGGGAATAATAAGTTGGGCCCATTTTGTCGTGGATTGTCGGCTTTGTACACAAAGGCTACATTGGAGGCTGCAGAGGATTTGGGAGGTGGGGGGGAGGGTTGCAGTACATGTAATAATTATTTGGTTTGTGTCATGGAGAAGGTCGTGGAGAAGGTGATTGGGAACGTGGGGAGTGGGGTTGATGTGAGGATTGGGATTGTCGGGGTTGAAATTTCGACTGGGGATGTTGTTTATGGGGAATTTGATGATAATTTTATGAGGGCTGGATTAGAGGCTATGATTATAAATTTATCACCTGCTGAATTGCTTATTGGGAAGCAACTGTCTAAGCAAACTGAGAAGGTAATTTTACTTGGTTCATAGACTGTCATTTGGAAGTGAAATAGAAAATGTAAATATGCCGAGTTATTCGATCACTTTTTTTTGTTGTGTTAGGAAACAACATTAAAAGTAGTTGAGTGTAGTTTCTATTTGGAGAAATACAGCATCGGATATTTGTTAACCAAGCTTGATTGTTTCTTGTAGTTGTACTGTTGATTGATGATAAAAGGCTATATGAGTTAAGCTTGTTGCTTTGGAAATTGTGTGCAAGTGCACTAGTTAGAAGCAGGCCAAGATCTAACTTTTTTGCCAACCTCAGTGTAGAGAAATTCACTCACTACCATGTATTGAATAATTCATTAAAGATGAATATATACAAACATAGAAATCTTTTCTAGAAAGTTGTCTAATTCCTATATTCAATAATGTAATAGGGCAGAATGAATACATATCATATTTTTAAACATAGAACTAAATAATTAAGTTTATACATTTCTACAATAAAATATAATCATATCAATTAGATTCTTCAACACTATCCCTTAAGCTGGTTGGTAAAGATCTGTCATTCTTAGCTTGTCTAGCATATTTTTGAATGTAGGATTAGAGTCCTTTCGTGAGGATGTCAGCAAGTTGGCTATCAGTTGTGACATAAGGAGTACAAATCAGTCCACTGTCGAGTTTCTCTTTTATGAAATGTCTGTCTACCTCAACGTGTTTTGTTTGATCATGTTGCACTGGATTGTGTGCAATACTGATTGCGGATTTATTGTCATAATATAACCGTATATGTCCTTCCCACTTCACTTTTAGATCTTCTAGGATGATCTTAAGCCATAAGAGCTCACAAATCTCCAATGTCGTTGATCTGAATTCAGATTCCTCACTTGACCTTGATACCACACTTTTAGAGTTTCATTTTTTCTATAAAGAACTCCTTTGCCTGGAGTTGCTTTCAGAGTATTTGAGTACTATATGGGCTGATTGGAGATGAGAGTTCTTCGGATTGTACATAAACTAGCTTATCATGCTTATTGCAAAAGCTATGTTTGGCCGTGTATGTGAGAGATAGATAAGTTTACTAATCAATCTCTAATATTTGCCCTTGTTTATTCCTTCTTCTTTTTCATTAATGTCAAGTTTTTGTCCTGGTTCAATTGGAGTGTCACATAGCTTGTAGTCCATCACGCTGGTCTCTTTCAATAGATTGAGGATAGATTTTTGTTGTGAAATGAAGATCCCTTTTTTTGACTGAGCTACCTCTGTGCCGAGAAAATATTTTAGCTTACCGAACTTTTTAATCTCAAATTCTGCAGCTAGTTTATTCTTTAGGGATTCTTTTTCCAATAGATCATTACCTATCACAATTATATCATCTACGTAAACTATAAGTACTAACTTCCCTGCAGCTGAGTATTTTATGAAAAGGGTATGATCTCGATGACTTTGTTTATATCCCATTCCTCGCATGACTAACCTGCCAAACCATGCTCTTGGTGACTGTTTTAAGCTGTAGAAGGCCTTATGGCGCACTTGATTTTTGGAAAGATAGTCATTAAACCCAGGTAGATAATCGATGTACACTTCCTCCTCTAAGTCACCATGTAAAATATTGCTGCATAGACCATCCAAAATTAGCCGCCAAAGAAATCAAACTTTGAATAGTATTCATTTTAGCAATCGGGGTAAATGTGTCTTGATAATCCACTCCATAAGTTTGAGTGTACCCCTTCGCCATTAGTCTAGCTTTATGTCTTTTTGAACTTCCATCTGTCTTATATTTTAGTGCAAACACCCATTTACACTCTACAGTTTTTTTTTTCTATAGGCAATTCAACTACCTCACACATCTTGTTCATTTCTAGAGCATTCATCTCTTCTCTCATATCATCCACCCAATTTTTATTTCCTAGTGCCTTATGAAGGGTTTGTGGAATTTGAGTGGTGCTGATATTAGGAAAACTCTATGTGAAGAGGAAATTTTTTTGAAGGATGTGTAGTGAGTTATAGGGTACATGATGTTTTTAGTATACTTTCTTACACATTTTCTAATGGCTATAGACTACTCAATATCAATAATTTTATGAGAAAAAGGTAAAGAAGAAAAAGTCCCGGACTCATGGATTTGCAGAGGCACACAGTTGGGATGTAATCTCCTTGTATAGACCTGTAATCGATGAGCAGTAGTAGTTTCAGGCTGGTTCATTTGAGGAACTCAAGGATTGGTCCCAATGTTGGATCATAATGAGAATTTGGACTTGGGCTGGCTGCCGGATCAACTGGTTTAGCTGTTGGTTTATCTTTCAACATGTTAAATTCTTCATACTAATCTTCCATTGGACTGCTCTCTTCATGAAGATAAGTTGGATTAAAACAAGACTGTTTTTCATTGAATGTGACATTTTTTGATAAAAAAAAATTCCTAGAGGCAGGATGATAGCATTTCTATCTATAAAGATGCATTTTAGGAGTAGGTCTGTTTCACAATTATTACCTTGCTTGGTTGTTGAGAGTTTTGTCTTAATTTCATAGATTAGTGCAACATCTTAAACTTTAGAGTAGGTCTATCTCACGGCTTCCAGATTTCCTTTGCTGTAGTCAAGAACATATAGGTCCACTCACCTCCGACATCATCGAGTTCCAAAGCCATGACATGATCATGGAGTCTTCTTCATCCAATAGTGTAAACTTGGGATCTTCAGGACTTGGGGGCACGTCTAGGAGGTGGTTAATCCTCCCTTTTACTTTTAGAAAAGTCTTCACAATTTGAGACAACCTTAAGTAAGTATTTTCGTTCCAACGATATAAGACTTGTAGATTTTGGAGTTCTCCCGTTCCTTGATTTTTTTGATTTTCAGAATTAATAGTAGCTGTTTCTTTTGTGGTGGTTTTAGACATGATGAAGACAAATAGGATCTGAAAATTTTGAAGAATGATTGAGAGTGTTGAGGTCGTGAGCAGATCGAAAACAAGAACTTTATTTTAGGAACCCTAACCTTGCTCTGATACCATGTAGAGAAATTCCTTCACTACCATGTATTGAATAATTCAGTAAAAATGAATATATACAAACATAGAAATCTATTCTACGGAAGTTGTCTAATTTCTATATTCATTGTTGTAATAGGGCAGAATAAATACAGGTCATATTTCTAAACATATAACCAAATAATTAAGTTTATGCAGCTTTACAATAAAATCTAATCATATCGTTTAGATTCTCCAACACTCAATTAACTAGAGTGACACTGGCGCAGTTTAAGCCCCAGATTTACCTTACAAGGAAATGTAAATTGGTAAATGCCGTTAGAGTATTCTAGTTGTGACATATTTTGCACCACAATTGTAGAATGTGGATCTTCATGGTGGTTAGTTAAACCTTAGTAATTTCTCTTCTTTTCCCCTGGGACAACCTGGCTTTTTTTTTTCCTAGCTAAATTGGAGAATACTATCATTGATTGATTAGTTAAATTGAGTTTTGACTCATGCTGGTATAATTTGCTTGAGGTGGTGAAGACTTCACGTTAATGAATCAATATGTAATTTGATAGTAAAATTCAAGACTTCACATATATGGCACGTGGAAGAAAAGATTTCATTATTCTCAGATGCGCACTGCAATTACCATATCTCTTGTTTTCACGATGAAATGGGGAACATTAGTTGTAGGACATGTATATATTCAAGGTTTTTCACTTCAGAACATTTTTCATCGTGAAACATTATTTGTAGGTCATGTATATATTCAAGGTTTTTTCACTTCAGAACATTTTTTCACATCAAACAGCTTCTGGCTTAGGATTGCTCAACTATTTGGGGGTTTTTCGGATTTTTGAAGTTTCCTCTTAGGAGGTTTCTATTTCTATGTCGAGGCTTGATTGAGTCAGTTGCATCTACGAGCTTCACCATAAACCCCTTGATGGTGCCACATGCACTTGCCAAACCTCAGGGGGGTTTGATTTTAACAAGGTTAAGAAGCAATGCAGATTCTACTTCATTTAGGCCTTTAGAGGCACAATTGCCTTAACCTAATTTTTGAATCCATTTTCCTTGAAATATGCTTGAACTGCCTTGTTCTATCATTGTGAGTTTATATGGAAATAAATTGTGCTGTCCCTTTTGTGATTTTGACAAAAAAATTATTATTTTTGTGAGAAACAATGCTTGTATTTAGCTTTGTATTCTTAAAATTTTATTCCACTTCTTTGTGATCTATAAATAAATGAATGTGGGTACTCATCACATAATTGGAAAATGTGGGTGTATATAAACTTGCTAGATAACTGTTCGAACCTAACATAAATTTGATGTCATGCAGCCACTCAAATGAAATTTCATTTGACACATATTGTCCCAGACCATTTTCTTTCTTACTATAATTTTATTCACATAGCTGGACGCTGGTATAGTGAAACTTTTTCTCCTTTTCTAGTTACTATTAGCATATGCTGGGCCTGCCACAAATGTTAGAGTTGAGCATGCTTCACAAGATTGCTTCAGAGATGGTGGTGCCTTAGCAGAAGTAATGTCTCTATACGAGGACATGAATAAAAATAACTCAGCAAATGGTTATCAATTGGAAGCTACAGAGGAGAACACACAAGCCAATAATTGCTCGGCAATTGAGGTGTGATTACTCTTCATAGTTTCTGTTAGCAGACTAAATGACACTAAAATTGGAATCTTCTCTGTTTGGATCCCATCAATAATCCCGTCACATGCCTAGATCGCTCATCAAATCTTGTTTTGTGGTCTATAAAATGCCTAATATAACTTCTTCTTCCCATTTCTTTTACATTTATTCTTTTGAAGGGAATTATGGCCATGCCTGATTTGGCAATTCAAGCATTAGCCTTAACCATTCGCCATCTAAAACAATTTGGTTTTGAAAGAATTCTGTGCCTGGGAGCTTCATTCCGGTCTCTCTCAAGCAACGTGGAGATGACTCTCTCAGCCAATGCATTACAGCAATTAGAGGTGAGTGACATATTTAGTATCTGTGGAGCACATAATGTAAACTCTTCTATGGATACTGAATGATAAGTTTATTTCATTTGTCTTTCGGCTCCTTCATGCAGGTTCTGAAGAGTAACTCTGATGGTTCGGAGTCGGGCACCTTATTTCAGTGTATGAATAATACTCTGACCACATTTGGTTCAAGGCTTTTGAGACATTGGGTATGAAGCCTTGTAGGTCCTGTTTTATGTTCACGATTTCATTTCGCCTCTCTGCTATATTTGTCTATCTATTGACATATTAATAGTTGAATTTCGTTCTACGATGATACAGGTAACTCATCCTTTATGTGATAGAAATATGATATATGCCCGTTTAGATGCTGTTTCAGAAATTATCGAGTCCATGGGATCTGGGAAAGCTTCTCAGAATTTCGACCTTTATGAGGAAGACTCTGACATCATTATTGTGCAGCCTGATATTCATCATATTTTATCTTCTGTTTTGATCACATTAGGGCGGTCACCTGACATTCAGCGTGGGATTGCAAGAATTTTCCATCAAACTGCTACAGCTTCTGAGGTAATAAATGGTTGCATTGATTTCAGTGATGTCTCTCCATGGATTCACCTAGATAAGATGCAACAGGAGCTGCATATATAATAGCTTGGAACACACTTGTAAATAATCCAAGGAGCATGACCGGCACAGGAACCTCTGAAGTTACTGAAGAAACAAGAAAAGAATTATTAATTCATCTACTAAGATATTACCGAAAAGGCAAAAACTACTGTTCAGCATCCTAACATCTGACTGTACCTAAATCTACACGTGTGCATTTCTGTGGTTGCTTGCGTTTATATGTACAAGTTCCAATACAGACACCTTGTATGCTAATGCTCTATGCCGATGAAAAAAATACAAATATAATTATTCTCTTATAAGGAAAAACTAAGAAGGTATTGTAGTTCTGAACTGAAATAAGTTTGGAAGGATGGGAGGATGTAACCATTATTCTCTTTTAAAAAGTAAACATGTTAAATTCAGCAACTTGAGTTTTACTTTTTTAAGTTTTCATGTTGTCTCATCTTGTCTCCCCTTTTTTTTTTTGATTTAGAATTTAGAATTCTTTCTTTAATACATTTTGACTCTAGCTATCATGGTATAAAAATTTATTTCGGAACATTTTGCTAATGAATTCCTTACACATTTACACTTATTAAATCACGTAAATATTTTTCTCCTATTTTCAAGTTAAATTATGCTAAGCATTTTCTACAAGACAACAATTATTTTCTCTTTTTGTTTAGATATTGAAAATTGAATATAACAATAGTTTAAAATTGCATTTAAGAATTTATTTTTTTAAAACCACATAAAGATAATCTAATAAAGAATTAATAAAATTATATCTTTTGATGTTATTCAATTTAAAACTTGGATTTGTAGTGGTGTCTCATATACTAAGCAGGTACCTACGCACTAAATTCGACAATGAATCTTCTTTCACTATGTTTTCCACACCATTTATTCGGCATCCAGTATAATTTTTTTTATCTGCTGTTTCAATAATACATTTGCTGAAATTATTGCATTTGAAAATATGTATGGAGAAAATTTTGTTAGGCGCTCTGCCCAATTCCCTTTCATCAATCGTGTACTTGGTGAAACTTTACATGGATAGAAGCTATAACATATGCACAAATGTCCACACAAAGATTTTAGCGTGGAGTAAATAATGCTTAGATATATAGGATTCCTAGATCACCCATTTATTAGCTACATCAACAAGATGTAACTAGTCATGATGTGGTGAAATTCAAATAGTCAATCACAGTGGTTATGGATATAATAGGTGAAGTAAAGTCACTCATAAAATAAAAATTAAACTAAAAGAGTGACAGATGAAACTTAGCTCAATGGTAATGACTGGCACTGAGGACAATGAAGTCTTAGGTTGAAATCTTACTGTTATGCTGTTTATTTAATTACTACTACTAAAAGAGAGATGAACGTTCAGAATTTTGAAATGAATGCTCATAACTTCAAAGGGAAGGCCATTAATGTTAATCAGAAGGGGAAGATTTTGAGTCCCGCTCGGATCAGCGCTCCCAAGGTAAAGAGTCTGTTCATGGTATAAGTCCTTTCCTCTCCACTAAGAAGACCGACGTTCCTAAAACGATTGGAACTAGTGTATCCTCGCCGAAGGAAAAGAAGATTAAGTTAGTTGTTTGTCCACCATTCTTATAGTTCTTAAATTTCTCTTTATGGTTATCTACTTGTCCTTTGTCATGATTAGACTAAGAGATTACATAATTGAGTAGAAAATAATTTTTATATGGCACTAATATTGTACCATGCATGTAATTATGATTTCATCATTTCATCAGTTATTGCATAGTTGTAATTTGTATTTGTATGTTGCCTTTCCAACTTCGGCTGTGTATCTAGTGACTGGGATTTAAGGTCGACACACAATCATAAAAGAGATTGACATAAGTAGAAATTTTTTTTATGTGATGGAAAGATTTTTAGAATTGTAAATTCATTCGACTCTAAAACTTGCAATCAGATCTTGGGGGAAATATTAAGAATCAACTTCAAAAAACTGTAGTTCGTCTTGGACCAGAACTAGACTGAGATTATATAAATTGAATTCGGGAATTTTTGGAACCAAAAGCTCCAATCTACCAGGATCCTTAGCCACTTTCGTATATATTATAGATACATCTGCTGAATTTCTTCCTAAGCATGCTCCAACGATGTGACCTTACTAGTTCATCTCCTTCCACCCTCCACACCTTCCATGCCGTTGCTTAAGTACTATTAGTTGATATGCATTTTCATTTTGCATCAAGAATTTGTCTCGTTGTTGAAAGTGATGGGTGTCTTGATCGCTGAAGTGCTCGATATGTTTGATGAGCTTTATATTCATTAAGCTTTGGTGTTCGTCGACCTGGTCGTAGTTCCCTGTTTATTTTTTGGCTCCTTTGTTAATATCTCCACACAGCAGTTTAAGTTCATTGTCATGATAATAATAGGGCAGCCTACAATGCATATTTTTAGTAAAACCTTTAGCTGTAATGTTCTTCAGGTTTCCGTTACATATATAGCTGAAGTTGTCTTTCACAGTATCAGTTAGAATATCATGGTACAAGTAACAGGAACTTTAATTTGCCAAGTTGTCAACATCTTGAATATTTTCGGCAATTTTGTTTGTCATCAACTCAGTTCTTTGAAGGTATGTGATAAAAGTTTCCTGTCTTATCAATGGACAGTTTATTGCCGTTGTTCAAGCCATCTTAGCTGCTGGAAAACGACTCCAGCAACTTCAGATTGAAGAAGTGGACAAAAACAAAAATACACAAATGAGAACTGTGCGCTCTGGGTTGTTGAGGAAGCTGATATCGACTGCTTCATCTTCCAGTGTTATCAGTACTGCAGCAAATTTTTTGTCTTCTCTAAACAATGAAGCTGCCGGTCGACGGGATCTTGAAAATCTATTTATCATTTCTGATGGAAAATTCCCAGAGGTTCAAATGAAGAGTTCGTCTGTTTCACCTAATTTTGCGTTATGTTGCAACTCATCTTCAGTTATCATATCTAATTCTTCTTGATAATGTGCATATCTATAGGTTTCTGCAGCAAGGACCAAAGTCCAGTTGGCAAATGAGAAATTAGATCAACTGATTGGTCTGTATCGCAAACACCTGAGAATGCACAATCTAGAGTTTTTGAACGTCTCTGGCGTTACACATTTGATAGAGGTAATTCAGTTAAAATCGAATTTTGGATGAAATTCTTTTCACTAATATTTCTTCAATTGATGCTTCATATCATTGAACTTTAATTAATATCACGTTCCTTTTGTGATCAGTAGTCTCTAAATACATTTGCAGAGTCGCACTGGTGTGCCTTTGAAATAGTGATAGTTTGTTTTCTTGGTATGTTCATCTGATGTTGCTAGCTTTATACCCCTAATAGATATTATTGCTACTGCAGTTGCCTTTAGATGTGAAGGTGCCTTCAAACTGGATGAAGGTAAATAGTACCAAAAAAACAATACGCTACCATCCCCCTGAAGTATCGAACGCTTTAGATCAGTTGTTACTGGCAAATGAGGAGCTCTCTGTTGTCTGCCGAGCTGCTTGGGATAGTTTTCTAAAGTCATTTATTGGACACTACTCCGAATTCCAAGCTGCCGTTCAAGCATTAGCTGCCTTGGATTGCCTATATGCACTTGCCATGCTTTCAAGGGATAAGGTTTATAGTTGAGTGATTGTGGAATTCTTATTCTTCATCTCACAACATCTGATGTGAATAATCCTTCCTACTTAATTTTTGCAGAATTATGTGCGCCCAGTTTTTGTGAGTGATGAAGAGCCTGTTCAGATACTCATCACTTCTGGTCGTCATCCTGTATGTAATATAGATTATTGTTTGTTATATATTGAACTGAGTTTACAACAATGAGCAGTCATCAATTTATATTTTAAAATACGTGCAAGAATATTTCCCTATGAAAAATTGGATAATATCATTCTGGGGTGTAATCTGTTTTAAACGTAAAAGGATTGTTGTTGACTAGATTTAATTTACATGAGCATGGGAAATTTCTTTCCATTTATACATCTCTCTTGTATGTCGTGCATGTGTTGGGGATGGGGGTTGATGGGAGGAGGAAGTTTAAGCAAGAGATTTTGTGGTTTTGTATCATCTCACTGTTATTGGGTTTTGTTTGAATAAATATCTCGTTGCTGTATTTTTACCAACACAATCCAGACATTACTTCATATACCGAAAATTCTGTCCAGGTCATGGAGAATATATTACAAGAAAATTTTGTACCTAACGATTCAAATTTGCATGCGGAAGGACAGTATTGTCAGATTGTTACTGGACCAAACATGGGTGGAAAGAGTTGCTATATTCGCCAAGTTGCACTTATAGCAATCATGGCTCAGGTAACGTCTTCATGGCTTGCATCTATTTAGCAGTAATTGCACCACGAACCCATCTATCTTAACTTCTTTTCTAGCTTACACAATCTTTAGTAATACGGAACCTGAGGCAAGTGGTTGAGTTTACTAGACTCGGAACCTGAGGCAAGTTTTGACTGAGTCTTACAATCAAAACTTGGTCTGCAAACACACAGATATTCAAATACATTTACATAATTTGATATTGTAATTTGTCACTTATGTCTGTGGATACTAGTTTAACTGAAATAGTTTGGAAGCTTATCACTTGAAATCAACTAATGGGGCCCAAAACATCTCATGGAGCAAAACATGTTATCACCCCCGGTGTCTATTTGGTTCCGTTTAGTTCTACTGATCCGAGTTGATATGACCAAGTCGGACTCAAGTTCTTAAAAACTGTTCTAACTGAACCTACTCCTGATGGTTCAGTGTTAGTGTATAAGTTGTTAGCTAATGTTCTTGTGCCCCGACTGTCTGTCCATGTGCATGCTAGCCTGTGTGTTTTGTGCATGCTCCCTTTCCCCACCACTTTTCTGCATCCCATGTACCCTGCAATCACCACCATCATTATTTTTCCCATCACTTGCGAGTAAAATGACGATTTAATTTTTCTGGAACTCTTTAGACACTTCTCCAATGTTATCTTTCCATTTGCAGCAATTTTAACATTTTCCCACGGAAACGGTGGTCCTTTATGATTTATTGCGCATTCACAGTCACCAGTGAACTGAAAATCTTCTTATTATATGTCAAGCTGTCTCTAAGGTCCTGAGCAATTGATTGTATCCTAGCCCAATTTTGTTTTTCAAGACCAATGATCACGGCAGATGCTTATCTGCAAAATCCTTCACAATACGTTGCAATGCTTAATATGCATGTGGCGAGCTTTCTTGGTGGTTCATTGGTTAGTACGGTTATTTGGAGGTTATGGGTAGCTTGTTTTGTTGGTCCAGAGGGGAGTAAGTGGGTGGTCAGCAAGGGCCACGCACTCTCTCTCTCTCTCTCTCTAATGTTCACAATTATTCTTGAACGTTTTCACGGCTGTTACATGTGATTCGACCAGAGCAAATAATTTGAACATTTAGCACTGAAAGAAAATGGGAAATTAATTTACATAATACGAGTATAAAATTTGCATGTACAAATGGAACAAGCATATCCAAAATTCATGCCTTCCCTTGCCAATCTCCAAAGAGTAGATACCTGGTTCTGCCACTGCACTGTCCATGAGCGTTGAGTACAAACATGCGGGTTGGATTGGCATTAAAATCAAATGGAAGACAGGCTATTTAGATTGTCTCTCTCATAATACTACTGCCACTGTTTGCCTCGCACTTAATTGTCGAGGAGATCACGTGGTCCCTACTGCGCTGGAAGGTCCTGGGGTGGGGAGTTACAAAGGATTCTTGGATATGAGCCACCTAATTGTGTTTAAGTCTCTGTTGCACTTCTTCTAATGTTAATTGCATGTAGTTGTGATATATTTGAATATCATGGTTTTGTCAGTTTTTTTCTGACTAGCACTTTGAAGGGTTGAAATTTTATTTCTGATTTAATTGTTTCTTTATTCAGAACAAAACTATCACCCTGGCTGAGCTTCATCATAATATGCTTCTGATGTATAGGTTGGTTCTTTTGTACCAGCATCATCAGCAAAACTGCATGTGATGGATGCGATTTACACTCGAATGGGAGCTTCTGATTGTATTCAACAGGGAAAGAGCACTTTCTTAGAAGAGCTGAGTGAAGTGTCTCACATTCTTCAGCATTGCACGTCCCGTTCGTTGGTTATAATTGATGAGCTCGGGAGAGGCACAAGTACACACGATGGGATAGCAATTGCTTATGCCACGTTGCATTATCTTCTAGAGCATAAAAGATGCCTGGCCCTCTTTGTCACGCATTACCCTAAAATAGTTGAAATCGAGAACGAATTTCCAGGCTCTGTCGGAGCTTACCATGTTTCATATCTGACATCACATCACAAGCCAGATATTGACTTGATTTCTAGTCAGAAAATGGACACCACGGACTATAATGATGTCACCTACCTTTACAAACTCATACCAGGTGTTGCAGAGAGAAGTTTTGGATTTAAGGTTGCTCAGCTTGCACAGGTTAGCTTGCCCTCTCTTCTCAAGGAACATATTCATGAAAATCACTTTATAGCAGACGGGTTGAGTAAACTTTGATAGTTAAATTTGGTGTTGTTATGGAAACAATTGCTTAACCGGCCAAAAATATTCCAATCTTGATAATTGATATATAATTGATACTGTTGATATTGTCTTTTCCAAGTAAAGCTAGGATATCTTGGGATCTTGCATCTTTGTTCTGACTGTAAAGATGGGGTAAAACCCATTATTGGTCACTCCACTTTCAGCAAAGTTTTCACCAAACTGTTTTTTGTTCCAACTTTTTCACTCAACTCTCCTTTCTGTTTCAGTTACACCAAGAAATCAGCTTCCATTAGTAAACTTAACCAATTGTCCGATGTGGCAGGCGGAATATACGTCGTGGCAATCCGCCACATAGGACAATCCAATAGTTTTACTGTTGGAAGTTGATTTGGTGATGTAAGTGAAACACAAAGGAAAGTTGAGTGGTCAAGTTGAAAT
This sequence comes from Forsythia suspensa, assembly GCA_023638005.1. Lineage (NCBI taxonomy): Eukaryota > Viridiplantae > Streptophyta > Magnoliopsida > Lamiales > Oleaceae > Forsythia > Forsythia suspensa. Next base: position 52,411,078 of record CM042666.1, read on the forward strand.
AAAAAAAGTTTGTCACCATAAGGAAACTTCATTGAGAGTTGAATGACAACAGTTTTTTTTTAGCAATAAAGATTCACCTGGCTTTGGTTTTCACATCTTACTCATGCTAATGTTTATTGCAGCTACCTGCCTCGTGTATTAAACGAGCCATTGCTATGGCTGCAAGGTTGGAAGTGGAAGTATGCAACAGAAAGAAATACAAGTTGCTACAGAACTGTTCGAGGGAAACACTGCCCTGTAATAAAGCCGGCAAGGCAGAGAAGGTGGTCTCTATATTTTCTGATAGCATGGAGGCTGATAGAATCGAAAACTTAGAGAAACTTGAAAATGCTTACAAGGATTTATTCTCGAGACTAAATTTGGCCCTCCTTGAAGATGTTGGAAAGAGTTTCCACATTTTGAAGCACGCCCAAAACCTTGCCCATGAGTTGATGAAAACAGGTAAAGAAGTATTCATCTAGTCTTTCTTGCACTCTATTCAAACGAACACTTTGATTGTTTAGTGAAGTAAATTTCATCAAATTCGAAGGGTACGAAAACAACCGTGATAAGCACATCTCCCATGACTTCCGATTAGTTCGTTTCAGTAGGACCAAACCTTTTGAAATGGATGATGCTATTTTTTTTTTTTTAAAATCATTCATGTTTTCATCTGATTATTTTGAACTCGGTCCATTTTCCATTTCTAGATTAATGCAGGTTCTGAAAGGGAAATGGCAGGCACGCACGGAACCATCAATCCATTGAATTTATGTCTGTAACCACACCTTTACTTGTATATATAATTTGTGTGCGAAGGAAATTGGTCGGATAAATTTCCATCATGTTGTAGGCTTATAAACTTTTGAGATGTGAGATGTCCCAAATCGTTATTCCAATTTCCTTCAATATATCTGTTAGCCTTGTTTTCGTTCTTGTTTTTCTCTTTTCTGTTCCTTCAGTTTTGGATGTGGAGGAATCAGAGGAAGATTTGCAACAGTATACAGTAAGTGGAAATGCAATGATGATTTGAAATTTGTTGATATTTGCAAATGAGAGAGAATGAATGTCATACATGGATATCGAGTTTGTGGCTTGTTCATATTACCAGATGTTAATATGATATCGAAATTGAACTCTAAGATCTAATCTTCTTTTGTACCTCAATGACACTACTGATTTACCAGTGGTCGGCTCTTGACAGTTCATATTAGATGAAAAAATTGTACTATTACAATATTATCTTCATTCTTTAGTACCTTCATATTTTGCAATTAACCATCAACTGTAGACTGTAGTACAGTTCAAAAGCCTGTAAAGCTCAAGCTCTACACCACTTTAAATAACTAACACATAACCAACTCTCATGATTTCTAATCCAGGTGAACAGAGTTCGTATTGCTGCTGATACAGAAATGAAAACATCCAAGAAATACAGAAATCCAGAATCAATACAAAAGCCAAGATAATTTTTAGGATAAAAGCAAGCTGTTATCAACAACTTATTAGTTATTACAAATCAATATTCCTTGTTCCTGAAATTTTTGCACCAGAGCTGAGAAGGGATTGAGCGAACAGGAAGATGTGGTTGTTGCAGCAAAAACGAGTTTTGTTAATAAATGAATAAATCGCGACAGAAGATAAGTACCATTACAATATTATTTTCATCCTTAAGAGGAAAACATAAAAATAATCTGCTACTATTACAATATTATGATCATCCTCAAGTCAGGAATAAACTCATTTAGATAGACAAAGGTTAATTAGTAATTTGGAATATTGGTGGAGATTCTTCATTCTTTGATCCAGTATATGATGCACGTGAACTAGAAATTCACGTTAAAAGATTAATGTTCTTTTTTGACACATATTTCAACAATATCGTCATTGAATTTCTCAACTATTTAAACCCTTTTCATGAATAGTTTATGCATTTTATCCATCAAATCTTTTCGCTTCATGGTTTATCTTTCTTCCCAATGCATTAATAGAAAACTGATCGCCAATAATAAATATATATTCAACGTGCATTAATAAGTGATTTTTTGCTTTGCTCTGATTCTTACTAGATCAATGTTGCTTTCTTGTCATGAAATCATAGTTTATACTTTATAAGAGATTTATCGACCAACTAAAATAGATAGTAAATACGTATTTCTTTCACTCATATTGTTGAGCCCTGCAAAACACAAAGATAAATGTCAGAATATATTTTCTATAAAATGTATTATCTTATGGACTGTTATACGTTGTACATTCAAGAGAAATTTTAAGACAAAGATTTTGGTCTCAAATCAATACTCATTATGTGACAAAAAATATTGTATACATATATGTTCTCGTCTAATAAAAAATTTATATGCAATATAACTATTTTTTTATATTGACCACAAAGATAAATTTTTACAATATTTATAAAAAAAAAAAATTAAAAATAATGTGCAGCGCAATTTGACTATGATTTTTTTTCCAAACAAAACTAAAGATGCCCAAATGGGTTGATTAGAGTCACCCTAATTTAACCCATTCAAATCCAAAAAATATTTGGCCAAATTGTAATGCAGTTAAGCAAATGGGATTTGTTAATTAGTCAATTTAGTAGAGTTGATTATAAGTGAGAAAAATAAATCAAATTATTATAATCCATCATAATTGAATATTTAAATATAAATCGCACTGCATTGAACAAAATTAAAAATAATTAAATCATGCAAGTCAACATCAATTATTTTGTAGAATAATTTATTATCATCTGCATATATTCTGCCCATAAATGTTTACTTTATGTTATTGAAATTTCAACTTTCTAAATTTCTTATGTTGCTTATGCTTATTTTGTTCCAACAAATTGTACAATTAGTCTCCAATTTATTTATTTTTGTTCTTTGGATGGTTCAACTTTCCATAATAGTTGAACAATCCAAATAACAGAAATAATCTAAATCTCTATTAAATCGTCACATGGGTCTTCTACGTCTAATTTTATGAAGTTAGGTTTTGTTTTCGAATTTTGACTTTTGTCAAAAAAATCGAAGTGGTCATGTTTCTATGAAAGCACGCGACAATTTAACAACAGTATAGACAGTTTCTTGTATATGAAACTAATGAGGTAATGAACAATAAAATGAAAGATTAAGAACTAATTTGCTATTTAGACAATAAGTTAGAGACTAATAGTGTAATTTTGTTGATTCATTCAATGATTTTGTTTTCTTTGGTCAACTAAAGGAAGCTCCCTAAATCTATTATGAATCAAAGTTGTAAATGTCAAATTTCTTCATTATAATTAACTTTTTTCTAGAGTTGCTTAATTTGACCGTTATCTCTTTTTTGACTCTAACATTGTTGAGATTGAGATTTCTCTGTTATTTATTCTACAGCATTTATGAAGAAATAAATACTTATTTTGATTAAGAAAGAAATACTTATTTTCATTAGTTTATTACAAAATTTTCATTAGTTTATAACAAAAAATAGTTATGTTTATTCTTTTATCTTTCTATTTATTTTTTTGATTTGATTAAAAACAAGGATAAAGTCAAATTTTTTTTTTTTTTAAAAAAAAAAAGAAAATTCAAACTTTTTAACTGTCCATAGACAAAAAGTGTCTGCTGGCAACTCAAGTACTATAAAAATAAAGGTCGAAGTGTGACTACCTAATAACATGCGTACTCCCTTTTTTTTTATTGCGATGTTGACACCTTTGAAGAATTGTGCTCGTACCCATAAAATAGTGAGCTTGAGTCCTTCAATTGACTGCATGTAAGTGTCTGACATTGTTTAAAATAAGTGTCAAGTGAATCACATAAAATTAGTTATATATGTATTTATATTTTTTATTAATTTTAAGAGTTTTATTAGAGATTTTTTTTTTCTTGGTCAGTTTAAAGGATACAAAAGTTAGAAAAAAAGGGGGGCACAAAAACTTAAAAATATGATATGGACATTCTTTTTCTAATTTTTTTGGCATTTTTTCCCCTTCTAAATTTGGTATATTAATGAAAGAAAAAAATTGATGGGTTTTTTAATTTTTCAAATTAATGGATTTCTCAGGTATGATCCTTTGTCATTTTTGAAACCCATATCTCAAGCTCACAATACAAATGAGGTATCGTGAATAAGTCAATCCATAATGGACAGCATCCTTAGGAATGTCTCTTATTTGATGGAAAGTAATTGGGTGAAGAAAAAAAATTGTATAGATTGTTGATCAATTCCCTGCATATGAAAGAAGCTTTGGCTTTCTATTTTCTTTCGAGAATTAAAATTCAACATGTTGTGATTATCTTGAGATTGTTCTAAATCATGGAATTTTTTGTGATCTTGACGGCCAAGATTTGTTTCGAGATTTACAAATTTGCACAATCCTCTACCAAAAGAAAAAAAAAAAAAAACGACTCTTGACATTTTGTTTAGTTAGTGATTTTAATTTGCTTCTAGAAATGTAAGAATAATTAATTTTGAATGACTTGCTTAATTTCAAGGTCAATACATGGTATGGTATTGTTTGTGTTTTCTTTCAAGATTTGCTCATGTGTAATGCTCGAAGATGTTAGTGGCTTAGATACTGCTTTTTGAAGAATATGTGAATTTTTTTTAAAGTTTTGAAAGTTCTTTCAAGCATCAATTTAGTGTTTTACTTGTAATTTTTCTTTCAAAATAAATAAAAATAAATAAACATTTGTTACATAATATCTTTATATTTAGCGAATTAATATAATAACTTTATTAATTTTATAGTTAAATGAAAGAGGATCGCTATTTTATATAACACTAAAAATCTCAGAACCGATTTGCTAAAGTCGTAGTGCTCACACTTTTAAATTGGTGTATTGGTGATTTTGTCTACCAGCTTGTAGGTGTATGTTTAGTAGTGTTGAAATTATTTTTTAAGTGTTTATAAGTTATGAGTCTTATAAAATGTATGGTAATAACTAATAAGTGAAAAAATATTTTTGATTAATTTAATTAATTTAAATTATAATGTGAGCTTGGCCAAGCAAACTATTATTATATATACACTATATATCCACTTCTATCTAGTGACTAGTGATGACAACGGGGTGGATTCAGATCGGATCGGCCTAATCCGTATCCGCTCTGCATTAATTACAAGAGATCCAAATTCGTGATTGATCCGTCATTGACTGTATCAGATCGGAGCGGATCGGCACAGATTAGAGCATTGATATGCATACTGATCCCTTTTTTTTTCAATTATCATTCAAAACTTTGAAAATATATTGAAAGGTGCTTTCAATCGTCAACCATAGATGAATGATGTACATATTCTTCTAGCCAACTAAGGATTTATTTCTTACTACAAGCAGTTTTCTTCTTGGCAGAATGGCAGCTGCTTTTTTCTTCGATTTTTTGAATCCCATTCCACTCTCCTTTTAGCAAAATGAACATAAAGTCACAATCTTATTTAAGATAAGGAATAAAATTGTGGCTCGAATACATAATTCTCAATATCATAAGCCAACAATAATTCATCAAATAGGCTAATTCACCTTAGAAAAAATTGCTTGACAAGATCTATTCTATCACAAACTACAATAATGTGCATTCCCTAACCATCTTAGAAACTAAGCCAGTAACATTTAGGAAGAAAAAAAATAGCAGAAAAGTACAGTTTTCTTCAACAATAGCTTTTTCTTCTGCTTGCTTCTGATTCAACATTTTCTTCAGTTTTCTACAACAAAGAGACACTTGAAATTCCAGCAGATCTAAAAACACAAGAAACGACACTCAATAAGACAAAGAATAATATAGTAAACCCAACCCACCCCCGGATTCATAGCAAAAAACCCACACAATTTTTTTTTTCCTACTTTCACTTTCTAAAATACCTTGTTTCGATCAGTCTCTTTCCCAAACCCAGATCTCATATGATAAAATGAAAGACCCTTGACTGGAACCAATATGAAATCAAAGAAAGAAATGGATATACATATATGCGGCCGGCGAAGCGAGAGATAATGAATAGTGTGTTCTAGGTGGGCGGCTATTTTTGTGGAATGAATAGTGAGTGAGGGGCAGCGATGAAGCAGCGAAATAGGGGTAGTTGGCGAAGCAGCGGCGGCCGGCGAGTAAATGGAAATCTTCAATTTGGTTTCTAAGTGAGACGGGAAGAGAATAACATTAGGTTTAGGTATAAGAATTATGAAATTTGAATTTGTAATTTCAGCCCCTGCCTCAAATTTTTGATCTTGTTACAATTTAATCCTCTTTTTTTTTATACGGGATGGGTCGAATTGGGGCAACCACGATTCGATCCGCCGCGGATCTCGGCGGATCACTACTATCTGCCCCGATTTGCAGATCAGGTATTTTTCGCTCCACTTGAATCGGGTATCCATCGGGTTCAAGATAGATCGAATATTTTTGCCATCCTTACCCATGACACTCCCTCATATCATCAATCAGCCTCCATTTTTTGGCCCACTATATCGAAATAGTCCATTTCCATTATCTAAAAATAATAAATAACACATGAATATAACATTTAGTGAATAAAATGTGGTGCGTGCGCACTTGCTTATAACATGGATTTTTATCTTATTATACATGGACCCTACTTAAGCACAAATGTACACCTAACGTTCAACATGACACGGACAATATAAATTGGACAAATGTCTGAATATCGATGATAACTCTGTCGATTCTAGAAAATTATATCATTCTATCGCTCGTCTCAGAATTATAGACTACTCGCAATACAAACCCTAAACCCTTAAGGTTAGACATGATGGTGTACCATGTAAGACTAGTAAATCATTTGCAAATCAGCAATTTTGAATATCTATTGCAGTTTAATGTATTGGAATTCTTTGTGTCATGTGGATAATTCTGTCAAAGAGATGAAATGTAGTCCACCCAGTGAAAGATGGATAATTTGCATGAATGTTCAGTGATCAATAAGATACGTTTTAAATTTTAGTTATTAAATAGTACTATGGGACTATAATTTCAATGACCCATATAATTAACATTTTTTTAGCAAAAATAGTCTCTACCGTTTTGCACCTCTGCAGATTTAGGACCTATTGTTTGAATTTTAACAATCACATCCCGATATGAATTTTTCATTTGCTGAATAAGTCCTTTATGTCCATAACCTCACATTTGACTTTTAAGTGGCAGTGTGTCATGCACACACTTTATTTCAGAAGGGCATTTTCTAATGGTCACTAAAAAAAATAGCATTATCCTCTCTCGTGTCAATAACCCACCCCACCTGCACATTATTCTCCCTTTCCTCTCCAGTCAACTGTGGTTGTGGATCACATGATGAAGGTTCATCATGTGCTCCATAGCTATGGCTGACTGAGAGAAAAGAGAAAATAATGTGCTAAGTAGGGTGGATCATTGAAGATGGAGAAGACTATTTTTTAGTGATCAAACAAAATTAACCGTCTAAAATAAGGCATGTCTAGGACACACGGCCATTTAATGGCCAATTGTGCCGGCTTTGGACAGGAATGATTGATTCTGTAAATGAAAGGTTTATATAAGGACGTGAATGTCAAAATTCAAATGATAAGTCCTAAATGGTTGTGATGCAGCACAATAGGGATCATTTTTGTAAGAAAACCTATATTAACCCATATGTATAATCTTGCACATGACTTTTTTAACAAGTATCACCACATTTTTTATTTATTGCACTATATTTTAATTACATTTAAAAATGCTAATCTTTATTTATTATAGCAATCATTTCCTCAACATTTTTTTTATTATATTCTTATATTTAATTTTCTATTAATGAGCATATTGTCTCTAATAATATTTTATATCCCAAAATTCTGTTGAGAGTGAATAAAACGACTTATTTGTCTATTATATTTATAAAAAAAATAATAAATACAAAAATGCAAGAATTTTTTTTCCTCATTTCAAAACACGCAAACAGAATATTTTGGCAAAAGTTATTATTGATGATGAGATGTGTTAATTAATAAAAGTTGAAAATAAAAATTCGTCGAAAATAAATTAGAGACAATATTAAAAACTTTAAATATAATTAAAATATAATATGATAAATAAAAATTGTAATGCAAATATAACATTTAAAAAAAAAATAAAAATAGAAGAGTAGTTTTGAATTCAAGAATGGCAAAAAGCCAAAAAGTAGTCCAAAAAGGTGACCCGATCCCAGGACTTTTGATTAGATACAATATATAAAGCACCGATCAATCAAGAACACATATACTCTACTACTCTTCTCCTCCCTGTTATTCTCACTCAATCAAGGATCTTTTCCTCTCTACAATTCTCAAATCCCCTAAAAGCTAAAACCATGGCCCTGCAATTATGGGAGACCCTCAAAGAATCAATAACAGTATACACAGGTCTCTCTCCGTCTACTTTCTTTACAGTTCTTGCTTTGGGGCTTGCCCTTTACTACATGGTCTCAAGTCTATTCGGGTCATCCGATGATGGTCTTGGGTCCTACCAAGAAAAGTCCAGAGGGCCCGAAGAGCAGGTGCAGCCTCTGCCTCCTCCAGTTCAGGTTGGGGAAATCACTGATGAGGAATTGAAACAGTATGATGGGTCTGATAAGAGTAAGCCTTTGCTGATGGCTATCAAGGGTCAGATCTATGATGTTTCACAGAGCAGGTACATGTTCTTTATGTTTGTGTCTTGTAGTGGATTTTTTCATTTTTTTTTTAAATGTGGGATGTGATGAAATTATAGTATAATTTGGCCTTTTTGTGTTGAGGGTCTAGTTTTGATTGTGATTTTGATATTGTTAGGTTCTTGGAACATGAAGTTTGGGGTATTTTTGTTACCTTTGGTAAATTGTTTGATGTTATGTTGATAAAATTCTGGAATTTAGGATTAGTGATTAGTTAGTTGTGGTATGTGACATTAGTTATAGAGAAGAAATTTATACGTCTTCAACAGTTCTCCACAACCACCTCGACTAAAGCCTAAACTTTTGGTGGATGGTCAGACTTGTATATTTAAATTCTCTCTTCAATATGGATCAACATGTTTTTTTGGTGCACAAAGAGACATCTTTGTGTGGTCCTATAGTAGGTTGAATCACCTCGTTTAGAAGCTTAAATTATCAGGGAATGGACAAATTTGTATATCTAAATTTTGTCTTCAATAAAAGGAACCTATATAGTTTTTCATGTACAAAGAGGGGGATTTTTTGTAGATTGCTTTTCCATTTCTGAGGGCTATTGATTCTCTCTTTTCATTTTTCTTTATTACTTATTTGATTTTAGTTTTCGTATGTTTACTTTCTGCCTTCTTCTTCCTTCATAAAGCATTTGTTTTTCTTGGATTCTTGAGATTCAGTTTGTTTAAGTGTTTGAGTAGACGTTGTCACATTAACTTGATTTTTTGGTAATGATTTGCCAATTAAATGATGCCAGCGTATGATGTTTCATTATCGATGAGTTGCTTGTTATTCTTCACCTAAAAGTCAACATGCAACATCGGAATTTGCTTGTTTTTATGGAATTATATTGGTTTCCTATAACATAAGTTCTGATGTGTTACAAATTACAATAATATCGCAACAATACACAACAAAACTGTTCACCTTTTCGTTTTATCTTATATAAAGGTGCACACAAATATCAAGAGATGAGTACAAAGTATAAACTGAATCACAGTCTGATTTGAGGATGTTAGATATCCCACATGTTTTTACATTTATGAGTTAGGCCCATGAACTTTATCACTTATTCATTACCGATTCATCGTCCATAGCAATTGGGGAAGTCATGGCTACTATGGGATTAGCACTATAATTTACTGTTTTCCTGATTGCAACCGCACATCTTGATGAAATTAGCTGTTCTTCCCAATTCTAGCTTGAATATCCCAAACACGAATTTAGAGAACTCGCAAGAAATTAGTAGTTGGATTTTTCACTCGATGGCGAGAGTTGTAAATTTTACATGTTTTCAGGTTCAAACAACTAAATGCCAAAACTTAAGGTCATTTGTTGTATTACAGGATGTTTTATGGACCGGGTGGGCCTTATGCCTTGTTTGCTGGAAAAGATGCTAGTCGAGCTCTTGCAAAGATGTCCTTTGAAGAAAAAGATCTTAATGGCGATCTTACTGGCCTAGGTACATTTGAGCTTGAGGCCTTGCAAGATTGGGAGTACAAGTTCATGAGCAAATACATCAAGGTTGGAACTGTCAAGTCGAGCATACCTGTTAGTGATGGAGCAACTGACGGTCAAACAGCAGAGGCTGCTGAAATCGATTCTGCTAAGCCAGCAGAAGATGGTCCATCAGAAAGTGCTGCCCCGGAAACTGTGGAAACCGTGGAAACCGTGTCTAATGCTGCCGGGGACCAGAAAGAGTGATTGTGGTCAAGAAGTGAAGAATTTGGAACTCGGCCAGCCATTTTTCGTGTAATGTTTGGCTGCCTGCATTTATAGATGTTCATCTGTAGAGTAGGATACACTTCATATAATTGAACTTATTGAAAATCCAGTTTCTGTATTAAATAATAATGCTTTTTTTTTTAAAGCAAGTAATAATGCAGTTAAATCTGTATCTATATCCTAATTTGTAGTGTTTTTTGGCTTATTATTGACTTATTCTGTATAAATCATAGCGGGTGGACTGGTCCGGGTTGCAATACAAGACCGCATTGCATTAGACCCGGTTAAAGCCCAATGGAACTAAGGAGAAACCTGACCGGTTCACCCAAACTGGTTCACCATAAAGAATAATGATTTAATGTTCCCGGTGGACATTGTTAACAATAATTGCATGAGTGTAAAGTGAAATTTTACACTCATGCAATTATTGCATGACACATGCCCCGGTGGGCACCGGGGGCATTAGAACGGGACTCTCACAATGAAACCCACTTTAAGCAAAATTCAATTGATTATTTTTCTGGGGATTCAAACCTGGTTCCGGGTGGTAGGTTGTACTGAATGCCATAATGGCAATTGGCAAAACAAGCTGTTGTATTTTGTTGTAAGATGAAATATATATATTATGATCCTTTAACAAAATTATTAATACAAATAGAAAAGAATATAAGTTATTTTTTATTATAAACTTGTTACAAAAATAAAAGAACTCAAGAAACAATTCCAGGATTACCTTTGAAAATTATTGTTTTTTAAGAATGAAAATAGATTTAACGTAATGTAATCAAATTAACAAAAAAAATTATCTAAATTTCGAATTCAACAATAAACTATCAATTGAACTTGTTATATGTTAGTTTGTCCGAATCGACTCTTATAACTATAGTTTAAACACACATGTAAATAAAACTTCAACAAAGTAGAGATTACCTTTCACTTCACTTTAGAATTATATACTAATTCTTGTTTATTTTGCAATTAGAAACACGTAAAAAAAACAATAACACTGAAGTTGTTTAACATAAATGATATGTTATAATTAATTAATTTATACTCCCTCTATAATATGTTTATTTTCTTTATTCATTTGTCTCAAATTATAATTCACTTTCTTATTAATAGTATAATTAATTTTTTAATTTTTTTAATATACCCTTATTCAATGTGTCTTTTTACAACAAATATAAACTACTATTATTTAATGTGTCCGAGCATAGCGAGGGCCAAAGCTTCAGAAAAGGCCTCAGGACTCGGCAAAAATAATAGCTCAAGTCTAAAACCTAAGGCCTAGGGTGACACTCCAACGAACGCAGACAATTCGACCCCTTTGGGTCGCTTAAGGCCCATGATCAGATTTAGATCCTCAATTTGAGGAATCCAAAGCGAATGCCACAGTGCAGGCTGAAACTAGTTACCTCGGGCGTCTCCAATTTTGGGGCTTATTTTGAATGTCTGATGATGTGGCGATGAGGTGGAGAACAAAACCAATGTGGGATCATTTATTGTAGAAGGTTGTTCAAAAGGATGTCCATTTTAGAAGAACCATGAGACCTTCTACATGATAAATGTTCTACATCGTTGTGTCTATCTCTCTTTTTTTTTTTTCTTTTTCCTCATTCTACAATATCTCTCCTCATTTCTTTTTTCTCTCTCACACATGCACTTTTTAGAAAGATGTCTAGCGATCGGAGATCTTTCTCGACATTTGATGAGCCCCACAAGATGACGAGATTCGAGAGAAAACTCGTAAGTTAATAGACATACGACGGTCGAGACATTCTGCCACGATTAACTAGTGGCATGCACCACTTATCAAGGAAGATGTCGAGCATCATTTCACCAAGGAAAGGTGAGTGACCAGGTAGGACAAGACAGGAAAAGAAGAAGCTGGCGCCTCATAACAATTGCTATTATAAGCAAGTGTGCAAGCCTCGAGTGGAAGTGACCTCAATCAACGACCCATTTCGGGTAAATGACAATAACGGGTTGGTCGCCCGTCCGTCCATTGTCAGCACACGAGCAGGTTAAAGCCCACTCAGGAGGTTGAAATATCTAACACCTGGAAGTCTATAAATACACGTCACTAAATCCTTAAGCCATGTACGTGAAATATAAAATCCTAACCAAAACTGTGTCAATTTGTCTATTCACACCCAACTTCTATCATTTGACTTGATCGTTGAAGTGCACACACCCAGTGAAATTACCTTGTTTGGATGTTCCTTGAGAGCTCCCGAGACTTTCTCCAAGGTTCTACCTCTCCCATCTTCCATTATGTGTTTATGTCTCTCTCAAAGATTAGGGACTTTGATATGTCTCGAGCGAAGAGTCCATCTTCCCCATGTATAAATTAAGTGAGGCTTGGTGTTCCATTTGTTCACTGAGCGGACACTTCGAAACAAATCAAGCGAACATAAGCCTTTAAGCCCTACACGTATCCCTCCGTTTCTTTTCATTTAATGATATTGGGTAAAATTTAAGAAACTTACCCTATGACAAACACAGACACTCCCTTCAATTTAAAAAATTACAAAAACATATCTGAAATTTATTTTGAAAAACATATTCCCCTTCTACAAAAGCTATGAAGATGCCTCACTTCCTTAAACAAGGAAAACACAAATTTCAACCGCGTTTAGTTGCATATCACGTGTCTCTCTTTCTCGATCATATCCACTCCTATTCAGTTCAATGCATGGCAAACATGCTATATTGCTATAAGAGTTACCCATCCAATGTGTTTTATCGCCTTAATCAAGATATATCTAACATTAGAATCATTCAGCACAAAACTCATGGACAAACGTCACATATTTTCTTCATGGTAATTAAGAATCGAAGTGAATTTCCAGGAAAATTTATACAATGTTATAGAAAGGAAACTGCAACTTGTCATTAAATACCTATTGAATCGATATATGTCCAACAACACATCATATAGGAACCAAATGAATCCTGATTTACAAACAAGATTAACAAGAAATGAATACTTCTAAACAGCACTAGATCCTGCACGAACTCTCAACATTTCAGTTCTCTTGCTTCTCTCCATAGCATCGACTAGCCAGTTTACACTTTCTTTAATCCCCAGCCTGCAGACAAATTTCGATTTCTAATATTTTCAAGCTTCACTCATTACGTGAAGACTAAACATAAGGGTCTACGGCATAAACGAATTCCAGATTGTTTTGAGGTTCAAAGTATTTCTACATCAGTATTAATAGGTCATTAAATACTATACTCAATACTTAGGGTGTGTTTGATTGCAAACAAGAAATTTGGGTGGAAAGAAAATGAATTCCATGGAATTGAATTGCTAAGAAATTATTAATTGAAAAATAAGACAAATTTTCCATAGAAAATAAAACCTCCTCCTCCCCTAAGAAAATATTTTCCTTCAAAACAAGGAAAATGTGGCCAAAACAAAAAAAATGAGAAAATGTTTTACATAGAAAAAAAAGATTGCAATCAAATACACCCTGAAAAATAGGTGGGAAAATGCTTTTTCCATAGAAAATCTTGTGCAATCAAACATATCAGTTGGAAAATAGGTGGAAAAAAAACTTTTTTTCATGGAAAATCTTGTGCAATCAAACACAACCTTAGATTCAAAAAGTTTTTACTTACCCATCAATTGCTGAAACAGCTTGAAATGCATAAAGTCTCTCGTCCAATTTTTTGAGGTCAAGATACCGAGAAAGTTCTTCTACGGATACAGCTTCTGCAAGATCCTGAAAAGAAATGGATAGTTTATTATATAGTGGAGCAAGGTCTTTTACTTGTACACTTACAATCTGGTAGCTAGAATGCAAATATGTTGATAATATTCAAGTTTCTTCCGTTTTCTGCTTTGCAAAGTGGTGCCCATAAACAGGAGGTGGATCTTTATAGCTAATGAGCAGCAATTATCGAATGGCACGTGCTACAGATAGAGACATGAACACGAGACAAGGATATGCCGACACATAATTTCTCAAGAAAGTACAAAGTAGACACGTCTATGAAAATACTACATTTATATATGTTATATTTTCATTTTAATACTTTTTTATATTTCAACAAAAAAAAAATACTCTTTTCAGTTTTGACTTTAATTTTTAAGATAAAACCTTTTGAATACGAGGAGTGACTATCAAAATCACTAGTAGAACTGTATCAAAAACTGCATATAGTAGATATACAAAAGAAAAGCTTCAATAGGACAGTCCTATATATGCTTATGTGGTACGCCCGCCTGCTCGGATGATGATAAATGGTCATTTGTGTTATTTAATTTTTATTCTAATTCTCTTTCTTACTTTTATCAAACCACGTACTCAAATGATGACAGGTGTCTTTTGGTGGTGGGGGGTGGGGGGTTTGAATTTCATTTTTACTTGGTATATAGATCTAGACTCCAGACTTGGATTTCATTGTCAACAAAAGCTTCGGTGGGACTAACTATTTTGCTTTGCGATTTACTTTCTTAAGGAAAATCGTCATCTTAAAATTCTTGAGATTTAGTTCATTTCAATTTTTCTTTGAAATCTTCTTATAAATCCTAAAAACACACAGAGTACTGCAAATTCCATAAATTATTATTATAAATATCGTCCATAGTCCATACATGTAAAAACCCTTTCATTATAAATATCGTCCATACATGTAAAAACCCTTTCATTACAGGCTTTTTTGAACTTAGCCAAAATTACCTGTTCATTTCATTATGGTTGGGTTTTGAATTTAAAATTTTGTTTTAATCAAGTCTATGTATCAAAATCTATTCGTTTGACAGTTAAAAAAAATAATTTATGTATTACTTGATGGTTTGTGTCCAAATCAAACTTATTTAGGTCGTGTCAACAATCATGTCATTTTTTCATTCAGCAAACTAGTAGAGAACAACGTCTAGGACAAAAGGGCGTGATCTCTTGATGGCGAACTAACCTTAAAACTCGTTGTCAAATGACGACACGTGTTTAAAATGGAAATCAAGTTATTTTATGTATGACTTTAGATCACTAAAGGGATTTTATTTAAGCCATGGATGCTATTAAACCATTATCTCATGTGGTCTTGTGAAACCAAAGAGTTTACATTGAATTTCTTTCAACAGCATTAGTCCTTCTGCTTTTTAATTTTGGGGAAGTACAAGATAAGCATTTGATTTCTAGGGAATGAAACGCAAGTTTGGAAGGAAACTAAAAAAACATCAACATCAAGTTTGTCATAGATTTTAAAAAAAAAATCCAAGTTTTTGGGTTAAAATAAGGACTAAAAAATAAATCGGATAAAAAGTAAGAGAGAGAGAGAGAGAGTAAAAATAAAATCCAACCTAAATTACACCTTTGTCATTTGAGTTGGTGGCTTGGAAAAAGTAAGAGAGAGAAACAAGGTAAATAAATATGACCACGAGTCGTCATTTGAGGGGTGAGCTTTGACCGTCCTATGAAGCTTTTCTCAGATATAAACATATTAAACATGAAATTCCTACAATATTTTTCTTGCATTATGTTGATTATTTATACAAATTCTTCTATAATATTAAAAAATTTCCTACTTTTATATTCTAAAACTAATGAAACAGGGCTCGTCTTGTTGAAGACATGTACCTCACTGTAAAAAATTAAAAGAACATAAAATTGTAGGACACACCATGTTCCGTGGCAGACACGTGTTGTGAAAATGGCCATGGTTGAAATTTAAAAATAAAAATAAAAACAGGACATACTATGTGGTGTATCAAACACGTGTCCTGGAGTTTCCAAGGAATGTTCATGCTTCATAGAATGACACAAGTCGATTGATAACACAACAAATTAATAAGCCAGATGCAAGAAATCTATCACAATCAATATTGGGTCATAGAATCTACCATATCACACAATGCTTTAGGGTTGCATTGGACAAACGCAAAATGGGAAAAGCATGGTTGATTTTCATCAATAAGGAATAGCTTTTGGTTAACGCTAACTTAGTGGGTGACAGAAGGAATAGCTTACCTGCTTGTTTGCTAATATCAAAAGTGGGGCTCCTTGCAAATCCTCATGCTGAAGGACCTTCTCTGGAAACCATAATGAATTAGGTCAGTGAACACAATTAAGAAAACATACTAAAAAGACCACAATGGTAACATGAATTATTATGAGTTGCATGCAACATACATTCTCCCTAGCAATGCTTACCGAGTGCAGATTTTGAATCTTCAAAACGGGATGGGCTAGCTGCATCAACTACATAAATCACGGCGTGTGCCTCTTCATAATATTTCTCCCAAATTGAGCGAAGTCCAGGCTGATGAAACATAAGAATTTTCCATCAGTGGTAGAATTCTCAGGATGAAGTAAACATAATTAAAGAGGAAGTGCTAAGAAGCTTGTGTATGAAATAACAGCTGAATTCAGCATTTGAAATCTAGTCAAAAGTAATACTTAAGAAAATTAAATCTAGTCGTCACTCGTCCAAACTGAAACATCAAGAAAGAAGAAAACCAGAAAAAGTCTCATCAATTTGAAGGTAAATTAAAAGCAGAGTATTCACTTAAAAGATAATACTTGGTCATGGAAAATCTAAAAAATAACAAGATAAGAGTGCATTTCAAACCTGACCTCCCAGGTCCCAGAATACAAGTTTTGTGTTTGACAATTCAACTCGACCAATGTTGAGTCCCACGGTTGGAACAATTCGATCGGGAGGAAGCCCTTCCAAGTTACAATATTGTGACTTCAATTTCTCCAGTACTGTCTGCACATTTATATTCAAAATGAGTTCAAAACAATTACAGATTAGAGTTGACTACCAATATGTAGAGTTGATATACTTTTATAAAAGACAAGACAGCGTCTCTGTCAACAAGTCACCGGGGTGGGGGGTTGGACATCATAATTTCATAAATTATTCTATATTCAAGTATCAACTCATCCATCAAATTATGTAGCTGAGAATAGAATTCAGAAGAAATTAAGAAATGAAGAAATCTTGTGTTCACAGAAAAGGAACAATAGTGGAACATATTACCGTTTTTCCAGCCTTGTCAATTCCAAGAATGAGAACATGAAACTCCGTCTTGCTGAAAACGTACTTCCACAATCCATAAAACAGAGAAAACATCTCTCTCTTGGTTTGTTTACTCTGTTATATATATTCTATGCAACCCTTGGAGCCTAAATGAGGAATTCAATATCTTGTAATCATAATAAGCTGCAGTAGTAAAACATAATTAGCTAGTGTTTCAAGAAAAACAGATATGTAATAAAAAATAATGAACCAATGACTAAACTTTAAACAACTTATACAATTTACTGTCCATTTTTTTCTAACCTTAATAAAACAAGGCAAGAATTCAATGATGTAATTTCGCTATTCTACCTCATTTTAGGCTAACCTTTCCTTTTACTAATATGACTATCAAACAAGTATCTACACCCAAAAAAATAAATAATTCATAGGAGAGTATTATACTTTTAAAAAGTTGAAAATTTTCTAAATAAGAGACATATGAACACGGAACAAGTTATAGTTCGATGATGATGATGATAAAGTTTACAAATCGAGAATGCCCATATTTGACTTATATAATTTTCTGGATGTAAGCAAGAAAATACCACATTGATGTCTTAATCATACCCAATTATATAATTTCGCCAAATAATTCTACTAAGAACAAAATTCGACGAAAATTCTACTGGTTGGACAAAAATAAATAAAACAATCTTACAAGCGATTGATTTTGAAACCAAAGATACCATACCATGTAAAATCATTTATAAAAAAAAACCCATGATTTCTAAAGGTTGTAGACCCAAAAACCTAAACCAAAAGCAAGAAATTATAACAGAATCTGGACACTGAAATCAAGAAACAAGAAAACGCGTGCATGAAAATATACGATCAAGATCTCCAGATCATAACATCAATACGAATCAACCACAATTTAAAAAAGCGAAAACATCGAAATTCAAACAATCCCAGTTGATTTCATCATATGAGCATAAAAATGAAAGTTTGGAATAAGAAATAACGACGAAGAGTGGAAAATTAATACAATTCACACTGTTTGCCATAATTCATAAAATAAAATAAAATAACTAAAATTGAGAAATTCATAAAAAAAAAAAAAAAAAAAAAATCCATACTTTGTCCTTTGAAGTATTGAGAAGGGAGTGAATAGTTGGAGGCGTCTGGAGTATTTTTCTACTCTTTTGGAGCTCCCCAAAGCCAAATGTCAAGATTCTGTCTTTGCGTCTTGCAGATGCAATTTGCCTTCACAATTGGCGTGTAAACGCGGAACGGGCCGTCGAGGTTCCTATCTTGGCCCGACCCAGGCAGCTTGAGTATGTACACTTCAAACTAGTGGTGTCGATCCGGTTCAGGCTCGGGTCGGCCCGCCTCCGATGAGCCCCCAGAATGTGGCGCGATTCGAAAAAAAAGTCACTTCGCGGTCGGCCCAACCCAGGAAATTTTTCAAAAGTCCGCCCACCAATTGGCCCATACCGGTCGAGCCCATATGGGCATGATTCGATCCCGGTTCGGCCAGTATGAATAAAAAATTAATTTTTTTGAAATTACTAAAAAATTTAATTCTTATTGTAATTCAAAAAAAAATGTTTACATTTATAACAAAAAATGTGTTAAATTACTAAATAAAAATAAATAACAATGATAAATTCATATTTGTTAATTTTTAATTATATATTTAAAGACTAAAACGCGAAATCGTCTGTCATACATCTTTTCACTTTTAAACGGCTCTCTGCTGTATTTGTTTTTTATTTTTTTTAAATATCATTTCAAATATGAAAGTTTGAATTTTCTCGCCCATTTTTTTAAAAAAAATCAAAGCGGTTCTGGTAGGCCTACCACGGTTGACCTCTTGACCCGATGAACCAGCATGGGTTGGCCTTCTCGGCCGTGAATAACTGTCCGGTTCACGGCGGGCCCGCGGTTCCGGGTCGAGGCGGGTGGGCCGATCTTGGGTTCGGTCGGCCGTCCCGCCTTGACACCTCTACTTCAAACATTTGGTACTGCTTAGCATGTTTGGTGGTGTTTAAATTATAATTTTATCTGATCAAAAATTTTTTTATCTATATATTTTATATGATCTACGATTTACAATCTACATTTTATCTACACATTCATTCACAACTTATAATATAAGCACTTAAAAAATAATTTTATCACTACTAAATATAATATTTTAAGTGCTTATATTATAAGTTGTAGATGAATATGTGGATAAAAATAAGTTGTAAGTTGTGGATCTTATGAAATGTGTGAATAAAAATAAGTTGTAAGTTGTAGATCCTATGAAATGTGTAGATAAAAAGTATGTTTAACCAGTTTGACTAGCTGAAATTATAATTTAAGCAGTGACAAACATGTGTCGCTTCTTTTGCAGTGGAATCTGACTGTATGTTCTATTATGATAATGGATTATGGCATTGAACAGATTTTTGATATTATCGGTGGAGGAAGATGATCGATTGAGGAGGATTGATTGAAAAGATGAACAGATTTTAGAGATGATCTGTTGAATAAGATGATTGAACATGAAATTATGGAAGAGATGAAATTGAAGATGAAGTAACAGTGTGACATACGAACGTGCTTTTTTCTTTCCCCAACGGGGAAAACTTAATATGGTCGTGATTAAAAATTATATTTGTACTAGTATACTGCTTGTCTTGTCAGTGGAATCCAACCGTAGAAAAATAAATGGAGATTGATAGAAATTAGTGAGTTATCGGTGGTGAATAATAAGGAGAAACAAAGTTGAGAAGGAAATATTTGAAGAAGTGAAGAGATAGAGAATTGGGATGAGATATTTGATGAAATTGAGAAAAAAAAAATTTAAATGGTAAGGACAAACGTATATCACTTTTTTGTATGAGTTGAGGGTGAAAACTTATGTTACAGTTATTGATTATTAATATTTAAATGGCATTGTTTAATTAGAGCATCTTGATACGTTTTATGAATTACTATTTAGGTGACATTCAAGTTGAAATACATACTATTTGCATTATATTGACGTCTAATAGTTAGAAAATCAAATCCAAACTTAGCCTTGAATGAATTCTATCTACAACTCAATCAAGGCGATGGTGAGGGGGCATGGGGATCCAAATCCTCAAACTTTCTGTTTTTTTTTTTTTTTTTTTTTTAAATTAGCATGCAATTTAATAGTATACTTTTTGTTCCAATATTAATTTAACAGAAGACAATTAGGCTTATTGGCCAATATTAATTTAATGGAAGGCAATTGCATCAATTACATTGCACGTCCACCCATTTGCATCTTACATTTCTCTTCATCGTTTTCTACACTAAATAAAGCAGAAGTTAGATTACGACATTTCAATATCTACAAATCTCTCTCACATCTCTAAACAAATCATTCTATATAATTTACCCCCAACTTTTTAAACACAATCCCTAAAAATTATCATAAAATCTTCAATTGCCAGCCTACCAAAAAAATCAAGACAATGTACAAGACTCTGAAGTATTGGACAAATTTCATGCACGTCAAATTCTTCAAGGTAAAGGAAATTATGAAAACAAGTTATTTTTTTGATAAATAAAAATTAATTAAGGTACTTTGCTTGTGAATGCATATTGTGTTCAATTGATTTTTTTCATTTTTCATATCGTGTTCAATTGATTTTTTGTAGAATGCAACATGGACAATAAAAGTTTGATATTTGTTTCTTTTGTGGGTTTATTTCAAACATTGCACATTAGTAGTTTCAGTCATACGTTTAGAAGAAAATCTATATATTGATGCGAAATCAATGTCAAACAATGGTGCGAGTGAATTTGTTTATATGTTTGTGTATAATATAGTTTATTAAATATGAGAACTCATAAAAAATGCTTTTAATAAAATATTTAAAAAAAAATGATCACTATTATGTTGTTTCAACTTTTGTTTCATGTTAATTTGTAGACACCCAACTCAAAATGTCTAGCTCCTCTACTAAACTTAACCATCTTGTCTAGATGTCTTTTATTTTTTCTTAAAATAAAAACAAAATCATATCTAAATGTGTATAGAAAATATAAACTTTGTTGCATTGTGGATGAGCGAATCATATCTAAAAGAAATATGAGAGAATCAACAGTGAATTTTTTAATAGGGCCTTAAGTTAGATGTCAAAGAGTTCTCAAAAGTAGGTCTGGATGTCGGGTAGGTCGATACGGGTATTTCAATACTCTGAACCACCCGTTACAGTTCGAGTATTTCGTAAATGGAACCATTCGATTTCATGTAATTATTAGAACCAAATTCGAATTGAAACCGTCGGTTCGAGTTTGGTTCCACCCATAATATTTTTTTTCAAAATCGTGAATTGACAATATGTTTTGAAAAAAATTAAAAATTACAAACTTATTAATAAAACTATGTTAGATATGAAAATAATTTATGAAAGATATAAATATTAATTGGATGAATAGACACCAAAATTGCAAACTCGTAAATTGGGGTTAGAAAAAGGAAAATTACATTTCAAAATTGATGATTCGTTTCGGTTAAAGAGGAGTCTCGCATTCGTCGTTTCACCGTGTGTTGAGCGAGAAAGAGACTGCGAGACAGACGACAATATTTGTATTGAGTATATTAGCAAATAGTAATTGAAAATTTGAGATTTGGGTAATTGGAATTATGTCAATTGAGTTTGAGTTTGAGTTTGAGTTTAAGAGTGATGAGTTTTGTACTTTTAGTTTGGGTCTTGGACAGTTGGACTCTTGTCTTTGGTACCGTGGTTGGGTAATTGGGTTAGGGTTAATAAATTATAATTTTTTTTTAATATAAAAAATGACAAATTAGGTTCCAACCTATGGTTTTAGTTCAAGAACTAAGAACCGACCCAAACCTGATCGATTTTCGATTTTCAGTTCCAATTCCTAATTTTATTTTTTTGGAACTGAATTGGAACCTCCGATTTTGGTTTGAAAGGTTCGTTTCTGGTTAAAATGCCCACCCCTACTCAAAAGTTTAAATTAAAAATAATTAAAAAAAAAAAAAAACATATAGACATTGATTCAAACTTGAGTTGCTATTGTGTTAAATAATCCAGATGATGTTAAAAAATTGAAATAAAACCCTGTTCAACTTAAAACAACTTATTAGTTTTTTTTTTTTTTTTTGGTTGCTTAAAACGAATTTATAATTTAGGCTTTTATTCCTTGCGTGGGAGAAGTCTCCAAGACCCGCCTCTTAACTAGGCTAATTATATCAAACTGTGAAATATAATGGCTTATTTGTACAAATGGTCCCTGGCTTTTGCACTTACTGTAGGTTGATGACCTATCTTTTTATTTTTGACAGTTTAGCCCCTATTTCAAATGTTTTTGGCAGCAATGGTCCTTTTCATCAATTTCCATCTAAATGACCGTGAAATTTGACGGTGGAATTTTTTTTTATTTAAAAAGGGCTTATTTGCACAAATGGTCCTTGATTTTTGTAAAGAAAAATTTGCAGCAGAAGTCCATAATCTTTCAGAAAGTGTTGAAAAGTCTCATAACCTTCTAATCTTAACACATATGTCCCCAAACCTTTTTGACAATTTTACCCCTAACTTAAATAAATTAAAAATAACTCATAAACCTTTTTAAAATACAAATAAGTCCTAAATCTTTTTATTTTTTTTTACAGATTTACATTTAAAATAATAAAAAGTGTGTCATCAAGTCCCAAAACTTTTAATTTTGATCACTAAAATAACATTTAAAATGTGTTTAATTAAAATCACATTTTTTTAATAAAAATTGTTGAAATGTGTGGTTGAAAAGTTGTGGGACCATAAAATGTGTGATTAAAATTAATTGTTGACTTTGACTTTAGCTTCTTAGCAAAATCAAAATTGAAAACAAACGCAGATTTCTTGTAGTCTCTACAGATTTTGTCCAGGTATGCATTAATTAACAAAAAAATTATACTCATAATCAAAATTCGATCAATTTAAAATTTTAATTTATTTTCATATTAATTAAAAAAGGTAGTGGTGGGGTGGGGTGGGGTGGGGTGGGGTGGGGTGGGGGGGGTGGGTGATTTTGTTTTGTTTTCTTTTTACAAAATTATAAGTAATATTTTGAAAAATAAGTTAAAAATGTAAGTTGAAATTTGGTCCATTGGCCTTATATTTAAAATCGACTGGGTTGGCCCGAAAAAATACCAACCCATGTAAAATTGGGTCAGGGTTAGCCCAGTCTAATCTTTTATGTGGTCTGTCTAATTTCGGATTGTGTCAGTCCATCTAGCCCATTTGCCAGCTCTACCAATTACTAAATAATAATTAAAAAAAAAGTTCTTCATAATCTTCAGCCCACCACCACCTTTTTTTTAATTGGTATGAAAAATAATTTTAAATTTTAAATTGGTCAAATTTTGATCATGGGTATAATTTTTTGTTAATTAATGGACCACCTGAAAAAATCAGAGAGGCTAAAGAGCTTCGTTTGTTTTCAATTTTGATTTTGCTAAAATGCTAAAGTCAAGGTCAACAATTAATTTTAACCACACATTTTATGATCCCACAACCACACATTTCAACAACTTTTACTAAAAAATCTGATTTAATCAAACACATTATAAATGTCATTTTGGTTAACACAATTAAAAGTTTTGAGACTTAATGACACACTTTTTATTATTTTAAGTGTATATCTGTAAAAAAAATAAAAATATTTAGGACTTATTTGTATTTTTGAAAAGGTTTATGAGTTATTTTTAATTTATTTAAGTTAGGGGTAAAATTGTCAAAAAAGTTTGGGGTCATATGTGTTAGGATTAGAAGGTTATGGGACTTTTCAACACTTTCTGAAAGATTATGTACTTTTACTGCAAATTTTTCTTTACAAAAGTCAAGGACTATTTGTGCAAAAACCCTTTTTAAATAAAAAAATTTCCACCGTCAAATTTCACGGTTATTTGGATGGAAATTGATGAAAAGGACCATTACCGCAAAAAATATTTGAAATAGGGGCTAAATTGCCAAAAATGAAACGATAGGTCATCAACCTGCAGTAAGCACAAAAGTCAAGGACCATTTGTACAAATAAGCCGAAATATAATTATGGGACTTTACATAAATAGTAATCAATAATTATTTATTTTACAATACTTCCTCTTTGATAACTATTTACACAATAAATGTCTCGTTAGAATTTTTTTTGACAAAAAATTAGTAGGACAAAAATATAAAACGATTAAAAAAAATACAGTTAATTGTTTAAATTTTAGAATACTAACAAAATATTGTCTCGTTAAAACATTGCAAGTAAACTCGTGAGACAAAATCTGGACAAAGAAAAAAGAATATAATTACTCTCTCTGATGTTAATCATTGAAAATATTTGAATCGACACATTCCTATTTCATGCGGCAATTTCTTAAATGTGGAAGTAGGCAATGCTTTTGTATATTGAGTTCCAATGAGAATTACAAATCGATCAAAATACATATTTTCAAAAAAGTATTTCTGATAATATATATTATTTAACAGTAGACATAAAGTTATAAAAAAATTCATTACTTTTAAAAGCTTTTGCTAAATTTAAAAGCCTAAGTGTGGCAAATAGTTTGATATAAAACGTGTTTGTTTTAATTTAAATTTTATTGATGAATATTAATGATAACAATAGAATAGCTCGTCGAGGATTCTCAGAGGTAAAAAGGCTTAAAATAATCTTATTTTTTCTGTCCGTTTGTTTATTTATTTTATTCTAAAATATTAAAATAAAATAAAAATAAGAATGATCCACACCGATCCCAATAATTTCTATTGTAGAGAGTAACCCTTAAAATTGTGTTTCAAGAGTTTTTCTAAATTAACTTTTTAAAATATACTCCATATGTAAATACATTCAAAAAATTTCAATTTTCAATACTTGCAAATGTAACATCATTTATAAGCGCATTTTAATGAAAATACTAAATATCTTATTTAAAAGTTCATATTTATTAAAATTTTCAAATAACTATTGAATAGCTTCATAAGTTTTATCAATTAAAAACTTTTAAATTAATATCTTTTAAAGTAAGAATGAAGCTTGAAGAGAAAAATTTCCAATAACTTGCATTTGGGGCCAGACGGGCCAGCCTGAGTAAAGTGCAGGCTTCCAGGCTCGGTACAGCCCGTACCTAGTCACGACCCGGCCCAACTTTACCTTTTGATTATAAAACAACTGAAATCCATCATTTCTTCTTCAGGTTAGGTACGAGTTTATTTCTCTCCCCTTTTAATTTCATTCTTTTATTGTTCATGGTATTTGTTCTCATTTTAATTTCTTTTATCTGGTACACAAATTATGGTTCTTGATATCATTTTTGTATTGATTATTGATGTTATAGTCATCACACCGTAAATCTTATTTTTAATGTTATTTTTATTCTGTTTGGATTAATGCTTAACTATTTGTTGGTAAAATTAATTGCAAAATGAAAATTAAATTGAATGATTTTCCACATTTTTTTTTTGATCTTTGGGATTTTCCCAAATGCATGATCACGCAAGCAATTTTATCATAACAATTGAAATATAATAAAGTATAATCCTTCTTTAAATCACCGTTTAAGAAAAGTTATTTTTTTAGTTGAAAATTTTGATTAAACAGTTTGAACAATGGTGAAATGAGAATGGCATCATCTAATGTAACAAGAAAATTTATTTTGTTGTTTCCGTTTTTGTCAGATGACCTGACGGTTCCTTAGTGTTTCGGGAATCCAGAAGATAATCGATTGCAGAATGAAGAAGTAATACCTTCAACACACTTTCTGTATTGTGATTGTGTTACATTGCATTGAAGACTAATTATACTGATCCATTATTGGCTGTAGCTCTTGCATATCATAGGCATTCTCCTTTTCATTTTATTTTACATACAATCATACATCCATTATGTCTTGAACATTATGTGTACCTTCGGTTGAGAGGATGATGCTATATTCTTTAAAATATATATTTGTTAGGATATGTGTCCAGTTGCAATCTCTACTACCTAGATTGGGGATAAATCTGCTATAGCCATTCAATTAGTTCTGTACCAGATATGTTGCTCTAGATACTTCACAATTCTGCATTTGCTTTGCAATAGTAACACATCTTCCACCAACGTAGCTATTTCTGGTTTTCTGCATATTGCTACTTGCTTGATGATATGAATTTCCCAATTTGCAATAATGTTAAAGAAAATTTGTGTTGAAGACTACTTCTACTTATCAATGATTTTCTGTAGCCTTGCATATCACAGAGACACAGACATTATCCTTTTGGACCTTTTCATTTTTGTGACATATAGCCGTCGAGTCTTGATCTCCGTAGGTACTTAGGTTGAGAGGATGATGGTATCTTGTTTGAAATGTATATTTTGTTAGGATATGTATCCCTTGGCAATCACTATTACCAAGATTCAGATAGATTTGCAATAACCATCCAATTAGATTTGTTGCCCTAGATAGTTAATTATTAGAACAAGACTGGACAGTTCCATATGTTACAATTCTGCATTTGCTTATGATGCAATAAATGTAACACATCTTGCACCAACATAGCTTTTACTAGTCTTCTGCATGTTAATACTTGCTCACTGATATGAAAATTTCCAATGTTGACTAAGATTATACTGACCCAAGCATTGTTGTTGGGGTGGCAGGGCACGGGTTAGATGGAATGAAGCTAATCTCGAGGAGATTGAAGCAAATAAACCTGTACGGCAGAAAATAACTGAACCAAAGACACCATATCACCCCCACATGATTGACAGTGATGGTAAGTTTAATGATTTTTTTTTTTTTTTGACATCACCATATATCTTTGTGATAGTTTTTACATACAATGATCTCCATAAGAATATGTAGAACCCTCAATCTCTCCTTACTCGTCAAGATTTTCCCCATGTTTCATAATCGTCTGACCATATAAAAATGTGATGATGGGATTTAATTGTTTCAAAGCTTTTCAATAGTAAGTCAAGTCTATGAAATGCTTATTTACTCGCAAGGCTAAAACCTATGATGCATAGATACTCCTACTGGGGTGATGTATTCGTGTCTGACACTCCATAACATGGGTCTGACAATCCATGTGTCGTGTCCTATTTTTTTTTTTTAAAATTTTTTAAATTTCTGACGGTAGAGGGATACTTCAGAGACATTCATCGGTAAGTGTTCGACATGACATGTGCCGTGTCCTATATTAAAATGTATAAAATAATGATATAATTTATAAATTTTAAATTTTAAAGAATTTAAATTGACGTGTTTTTATTTTACATTTCGCCATCTAGTGTCGTGTCGCATGTTGTGCAACTTAGGCTAAAACCATGGGGTGCGTGGTTAGCTAGTGGCATAATTTATGAGGGATTGCATTTGAGGAAAATCCTTTCATTTTGGTATGGACAAAGCAAATATTTAAAACTATTGTAGGAACTTACAAATTTTTTTGGAAATTGATTAGTTCAAAGCATTGAAGCTTAGTATGTGATTATTTGGAACACCTTGTAAATTGCAACCCTATGAAAGGAGAACCATGGAACTAATTGTGATTTATGTTAAAACACAATCGAGAATAAGTCATATAGAGGATAAGTTGAAAGCAACTTAAGTTATCTATGATGTATTTAAGAACTCTCTGCAACTTCGGAGAATCTTTATTATGTTCATGAAGTAAGATGCTTTCTTCTGCACCTAAGATCAAGAGTGATGAAGTCGTGAAACTGTTCCGGGGAAGGCCTCAACATTTGCAAATCTAATGCATTTCAAGGTGTTACAATTGGAAGGTCATGGAGCATTTTCTGCTTTGAGTCCCGATCAACTTTATGCTTGCAAGTACTTTTGAACTTAATAAAACACATAAAAGAGCCTATGAACTTGTATATGCTTATGAAAGGATATGAATTCGCGGCAGAGCCATCTGCTTTTGTTGTTTGGCCTATATTTTGCTAAGGAATATGAGCCCTTGGCATTTGGAGGCAAAAGAGAGTGGATCATTTTTTCTTGAGGAGTCTCAATATGTTCAATTTTTGCCTATGAGCCCAACGGAGTCATTGAAGAACCTATGAGCATATTAATGTGTTATCATGGTTCTTAAGACTTCTGCTGTTCCAATTTAGAATTGAGAATTTTAATTTAAGTTTCAATAAATTAAAGGTAGTTTTATGGTATTTTGATGATGGAATTATATAAATAGATGTTTATTTTGTAAAATGGTCCATGTTGTAGTCAGATTGCACATTAGACTGCTGACAACTGAGCTATTGTGTAGTTTTAAGTGATACCAAGGGTAAGTAACTTGCATTTCTGTAGCTTAGATCTATTTTTACTTCTATTCACAGAACCAATAACATATATAATAGTTTTCCATCCAAAAATCAAAGTTGGTGTTTGAGGCTATGATGTGAATTCGATTTATCTTGGAGAGAAGTCCTCTGTAGCTATGAGTTTTGCAATCTCTCTATTGCAATCCTTTGACTTTTAGCTGGTTTTGTTGGTTCTCAAAGTATCATTATCTCCTAGAAGAGGCAGTTTCGAGGATGGCCATGGTGATGCACCGGATGCAGAAGCTATATGTTCAGCGTTGAATGATGTAGCTTCCTCTAGCAACAATAGCTCGGGTCCTTCGGGCTGGACATCGTCTGAAGATGAGGTAGACACCATGGATCAGGATGATGAAGGTTTATCTCTTCTTCTTTTTCATTTGTACTAGATAGGTTTCCATCTGTCATTTGAAATTCAACTATGAGAACATAATGTTTTGCTTTCACTGATGATGAATGTAAAAGGTAACTCATGAGAATATACTGCAGAGTTGTATAATCTACTATTGAACTAAAAGGTATATAAAGGGAGGTCCTCAACATATTGTCCTCATAGCAAGTTAGTCCTCAACCTTTAAAAATGAGCAAGTTGGTCCTCAACCTCGTATTATAGTTGCTCAATAATCAGTTCCCAATAATTGAATCCGTCCAAATATCTGTCACGAAGCGTGAACACGTCCAACTTGATGAAGCTAGGTTTTTTTTTTTTTTTTATAACTTGAGCTGTCATGAGAAATTTGAAGTGCGGCGTGTTTCTATCTCGCTCACGTGACGATTTAACAAATATTTGGACAATTCACTTTAGAAACTGAATTTGCAACTACAATAATGGTTGAGAACCACTTTGCTCATTTTTAAAGGTTCAGGACCCTAATATTGCTATTCGAGCAATAGGTTGGGGATCAATGATATGCATTTTTCCCTTATATATATGAAAACTGAGTAGCAGTTTGTACAATGTGTTGAGTCCCTGAAAACGCCTCTTTGTATTACAGTTCTATCAGATTCCGATTCTGAGAGGTGCCGGAACTTCAAGGAGCATAGGAGAGCCCATTATGATGAATTTCGGAAAGTTAAAGAACTTCGTAGAAATGGCTCCTTTCTCAACGACGAGTCCAAAGGGGAGGTCAAGGACAGTGAAAAGGAGGACAGAAGTTGTGATACATCTTCGTTGTTAACTGCTGGAGTCAAAGACATGAAGATTGTGGAATCCTCGACGAGCCAATGGATTTTAGGATCCCTTAGAAACAACATTAACTGTCTCTTTGTCATTTTCATTGCAGTTTTGTTGTCGTATGCATATTCTATATTCAGTTTTGCAACAGGTAAATAGGCATTTGGATGTGTTGTAGAATTTGCTACAATACTTGTGTTGTCGGTGTTTGCTTGATATTTGCGCCTGCACTTCCGGTTTGGCTCATATATGAAGACTATTTTGGGTCTTGAAGGATAAGGACAAGTGATGTTCATGGCCTGCTTGATGTTTCATTTCGCAAGCACAACTAATACTCCCACCCCATGTCTCAATACGTGGTCGTCCTGCCACTTGTCCCTCTGCATCCAGCACACTCTTCCCATCTCAACCTTGTGCTCGCGTTCCACATTGTCTTCTCACTTTCCTCATCCTACTCCTGCGTTCTCTTCTGTCTCACTCTAGTGCGCTCCCTTTAATAATCTATATTCAATAAAAATCTGTATAAGTACAAGTATATATATTTAACAAATCTATTACTAACTATGGAAATAATTTATTACTTCTTCCGTCCCACAAAGATAGGTTCGTTTTTCTTATTTATCTGTTTCAAATTATAGGTCACTTACTTTATAGATAGTGTATCAAAAAAAAAAATTCTTAATATATCTTTATCTAATTTACATTGTTATCAACTCAAATAAACTTAGAGCATCTCCAATAGACTCTCTATTTATAAAGAGTATATTTGACATTTTAGAGAACATCTATAAGTTTAGAGAGTAAAATTTTTTAAGTGCTCCAACAATCTCTTTATTTTTAACACTTTATTTTACTTTTTCCAATAAGTATTTATTATTTTTTCATTTGTTTTCTTTTAACATGCCTCTCTCCTAATTATTATATGATTTTAATCTATTTTTTCTATTTTATTTTGTATACACTATTTAATTCAATTATTATATAGAGTATTGAAAAATGAAATTGTTTGAATGCATTTAATTATAGAGAGTGGGTTTGGCTCTCAACATTTGGAGAGTCAAACCCACTCTCTATTTTAAAAAGTTAACTTAGAGAGTCCATTGAAGCATAATTTTAAAGTTTGACTATTTAAAATAAAGAGAATCTTATATTTAAAGAGCCCATTGGAGATGCTCTTAACATATTCCAATTATAATGAGAAATTACATAAATTTATTTACACATTTACTCAATAGGCATTCAATGAATTCCATCTTACCTAGAAAACACAAATCCCCCAATAACAAAGTCAACAATTGATTTCATTATTGTTTCAATATAATGCAATTCAATTTAATTTGCATTCCAATTGTAACTTAATTAGCATTTAAATTTATTAGATTCATGAATGACTAATATTAAATGGGGGTATAATAGAAAAAGTGTGTGAAAAATTTATAATTTCAATTACATTAAATGAGATTTCTTAATCTGCGTGAAAAAAAATAAGTATATCTTTGTGGGACGTAGAGGGTACAATATATTTGAATATATTATAATGTCTTTGATGTTATATTGATGTTATAATATATTTTTAACACTCTCCCTCAAGTTGATGGGTAAAAAATACAAAAGAAAATAATATCACGATCTTTTCATATATTCAACATCTCCTTTCAAACTTAATATAGTATTGTAGAAACCAAATTGAGTTTGAAACTTAAATACATCCAAGCAAATCATCCTCTTCCAAGAGTCAAATGATACTTGAGAAATGCATTTACAATGCATGTCGAACAAACCAAACAAAGAATTAGAAGCTGATACGAAAGAAAAATCATCATCCACCAATCTAACCGAAATCATCACCAAAACTTGTGGGGGCATATCCCATCAGTAGAAAGAACAATGTCAAAATCAAATTCTCAAGCAAGTTTTCACAGCTAAATTTGTTGATAATAGACCATGTTAACAATAACACTCCGTAGATCCATAGGTTGCACCAACAGTCCTTCCAAATATGAAGGTAAAAAAATAATGATCTAACAAGAACTCAGGCACATACGGAGGCAAAAACAATGTAATAGAAATAAAAGTGGTGTAAGAGAAGCAACAACCTATTTCTAGTCAAATTACTAAAAAAAAAAAGAAAAAAGAAGAATTGATTTGTATAAAAATTAGAGGGATGCAAGAGGTTGAAAAAAGAAATAAAGACATCCACTACCAGACGACAAAAATAGTGGCAATAAGTATGCAAGGACAACCACAAGAAAAAAAAAAGCATACAAAAAAAAAAATATATGACGGACGAGAATATCTAATCCAAACAAAAGAACTTGGCTGGACAAGGGACATAGGGCCACTCGCCGGAGAACGAAGCTTGCAAGTTTAATCTATGATACTATATAAAATTGGAAGAATGAATAATTTTTATTTAATAAATATTATTATTATTATTATTTTAACAATGTACAAGTATATATAGCTAACAAATCTACTAGTATTAAGTAGGAAATCAATTTATTGCAATGAATATATTAGAGTGGCGATCTAATGCCCACCATGTGGGTAAGATGAAGTGCCCACATCGCATGTGGGAGCATGTGGGCACTTGATGATAAAGTATACTTTATCATCAAGTGCCCACGTGCTGCTTCTTTCTTCACATCGCATGTGGGCACCTTATAATGCCCACCATGTGGGCATTAGATCGCCACTTTACATTCTATTTATCTTTTATTGAGACATTCAATAAAATATGTTTATAATGTCAAAAATAATATTATTAAATATTAATGATGTTGATAAAATTATAAATAAGAGTAGAAGCTTTTCTCGATTTGTGGGATCAATAATTAATTACTATTCACCTAAGACATTCATCAATGGACGACAAATAATGAAGGAAGAGGAGATCAAGCCCTTTTTAAGTAGATGAATGTTGTCAAAATGTGACTACTCGCTATCGAGGACGAATAGTCGCATCAACATTAGATCGAGAAGTATACTCACTGATCAAACATACTTTATTCCGTTCAATACTACACTAATTATTTGCGTCTGATGTGAAGGAAACCCTAGGGACACTGACATTTGACCAAATATGAAGGAGGCCACATTTGATGAGAAAGGTTAGAACATTTTTTATTTACTCCATAGCTCTTTTCTTCTTTTATTATATACATATTTCATTTACGCGATAGCTCTTTCCTTCTTTTATATACATATTTCATCTACAAATAACGATTAACTTATTCTCACATCATAGAGGGACCCGAGATGATGTTCCCAGTTCTTTCTGTGTAGGTAGTACTGCTCGATAAAAAAATTTAACGCGAAGGTATAAGTTGACCAGCATCATTTGGCACCATCAGTGGGAAACCACCTAAACGAATAGCCATGTCCAGAAATAGAAGGCTTCGATCAGGACGGCAACATTGTTGGGAATTGAGACAAATTTCTTTATTGCCCACAAGATACTTGTTCAGAAAAAGATAACGAAACATAAAAATATAAAAGATAGAAAACAATATATGGACTGTCAAAGCTTTCACTATATGAAAAATTGTTACAATTATATACATTTCATTCACCAAATCCCCAAGTATCTCAAGAAAATAATATCCTAAGCTTTACCGCACCCACTAATTTCTACTATTTGTACCATCCACAAAGAGAACAAGAAAAACAACTAGAATGCTAGGCTTACAATTTTTTTTTCAAAAAACTCTCAGGTCACCCTTACAAAAGAGAATAAACCACGTCAATTTATAGTTAATGTATGACTTAATTTTCTTACAAGTTTAAACTGTTAAGGAGTCCAAGATTTAGAAACTTGTTCAATTTTAGTTGACCTAGATGTCTTCCAAGTTTCGACTACCAAAATTCCAAGATTATGAAACTTGTAATTTTAGTCGACATAGATGTCTTCCCTTTCAACAATTGTTGCATCATTTGATTTTGGCAAGTTTTGAGAAAACATTCCAACTATTGAGAATTGAGACCAATTCCTTTATTGCCCATAAAATCATTGTTCAAAAAAAAATAACGAAACAGAAAAATATAAAAAATAGAGAGAGATTTACGGACTGTCAAATGTTTCACTATATAAAAAATTGTTACAATAATATATATTTAACCCATTCAAATTCTCAAGTATCTCAAGAAAAATAATATCTTAAACTTTACCGCACTCATCAATTTCTACTCTTTGTACAATTTACAAAAGAAATAAGAAAAACAACTAGGATGCTAGACTTACAATTTTTTCTTTCAAAACCCTCAAGCCATATCTACAAAAGAGAATAAAACACGTCAATTTATAATTAACGAATAACCTAATTTTCTTACAATTTTAACTGCCAAGGAGTTCAAGATTTGAAAACTTGTTTAATTTTAGTTGACATAGATATCATTCAAGTTTTGACTACCAAGGTGTCCAAGATTAGGAAACTTGTAATTTTAGTCGACCTAGAAGTCTTCTCTTTCAACAATTGGTGCATCTTTTAATTTTGGCAAGTTTTGAAAAAATATTCCAACAATCTCCAACTTGACGAAAAACGAGTCAAAACTCAATCATCTTTTCTGCAACTCTTCATCTCGATACTTAAAAAAATTGGTAAACTTTGACAATTCCAATTCTTAAAACAGAGAATTAACATACTCCACTATATAAGTATAATCACTTAGAATTAACAAATTCTAAGAATTTCATCAGCTCATGTCGAATAAAATTGCTGAAATATTATGGTGCAATTTCCTTGCTTAGACTTACTTGGAAGTTCATCAGCCATCGACACTAATTCCACCACACATCTTATATTAATATCAAGCCAATGCCCATGTGCAAATGTGAATCCGCTAATAGTAACACATCCTCTATCATGGCAACTAGCGCATGCTACAAGGATGTAAATATTTATTCAAGCGACATCATCTTCTCTCATAAAGAGAGACATATTGTCCGTATATGATGTCGAACAGTTAGCTAAGTCTGCTCCACCTTTTGGACAATTTTATTCATGTGACCAAGTTGTCCACAATTCCAAAAAAAATACTTTCCTTTTCGTGGAGTTATTCTTATTCCATTTTTCAGCAACAAGTAATGAGTTTTCAGATGAAATATTACTTCCACCACTCAACCTTCATTTTTCAGAAATTAATTTACTTGTAACTTCTTCAAAACTCACAGTTTCTTTTCCATATATCAAAATTAGGTTGATGTGTTCATGGGAAGATGGAAGAGACCAGATGAGTCTTAACGCTTTATCCTCATCATTAAGTTTAACTCCAATAACCTCTAGTTCAGAAACGATCCCATTGAGAACACTCAGGTGGTCTGAAATTTTTGTACCTGCATTCATTCGCAAAGAATGAAACTGTTCTTTCAAGTACAACCGATTTGAAAGACTCTTTGTTTGATACAATTGTTCAAGTTTTTTTCAAAATTTCTTTGCAGCAGATATTCCATGAATATTTGCAAGGATATTTTTGGCTAAACATAGACGTATCGTATTTGCAGCTTTCAAATTCAAATCTTCCCAAATCTCATTGCTCATACTGGATTTTTCTGTATCTTTGTCAGAAACAGGGGTTAGTTTCCCTTTCAAAATCTTGTGCAGTCCAGATTGAATCAAAACATCATTGACTTGTACTTGCCACAGCTAAAATTGATTCTTCTGTCAAATTTCTCCACATCATATTTGATAGACATATCTTCTCTGTGCGCCAACACTCTGAAACGACCTGATGCTTTAATACCACTGTTAGAAATTGAGACCAATTCCTTTATTGCCCACAAGATCCTTGTTCAGATAAAAATAACGAAACAAAAAAATATAAAAGATAAAGAAGGATTTACGAACTGTCAAAGCTTTCACTATATGAAAAGATGTTACAATCATATAGATTTCACCCATCTAAATCTCCAAGTATCTCAAAAAAATAATATCCTAAACTTTATCACACCCACCAATTTCTACTCTTTGTACAACTCACAAAGAAAATAAGAAAAACAACGAAGATGCTAGGCTTATAATTTTTTCTCTCAAAAACCCTCAAACCACATTTACAAAATAGAATAAAACACGTCAATTTATAGTTAACGAATGACCTGATTTTCTTACAAGTTTAAACTGCCAAGGAGTCAAATATTTGGAAACTTGTTCAATTTTAGTTGACCTAGATATCTTTCAAGTTTCGACTACCAAAGTGTCCAAGATTAGAAAACTTGTAATTTTAGTCAATCTAGAAGTCCTCCCTTTCAACAATTTGTGCATCTTTTGATTTTGGCAAGTTTTAAGAAAATATCCCAACAATTAACATGACCTTTGAACCAAAATACGGGGGGAACAACAACACTTGCCTTTGTCACTCAATATCAATTCAACGCCTTATAGAACCAAGTTATTACTCTAGTCGGATTACTAAAAATGCAACTGCAAGGAATCAACTGATGGCTCTACCTCCAGCAAATTAGCTTGCAAAGGCTCTTCTAATCACCTTTTCACCAATTATCATAGGACCTGCAATCGACCATCAGTTGGAGGAACTACTCAATTGGAAGCCTGATGAGCCAATGTCGAGACATAGTGGCCACATTCGCCCAAATGTGCAAATATCCATTCACGCTTGGGATCATGGCCACTCTTCTCTTAGACAGGTTCAAAGACCCGCAAGTTGAGAAATACGATGGGACCACTAACTTGATCGACCACCTGAGGGCTTTTCAAAATTTGATGAGATTGCACGAAATGCCGAATGTAATTGCATGCCGAGCTTTTTTCCCCACCTCGAGGAAGGAGGCCCGTGATTGGTCTGATACCTTGCTCTTACGATATATAACCTCATTTTCAGATTTCACAATTAAGTTTGTATTGGCATTTGCAAGCAGTTCTCGACAAAAGAAGACTACAATCGGTCTCGTGTAGGTGACCCAGAACAAGGATGAGTCTCTCAAGGATTATATACACGATTTAGATTTAATAAAGCCTCGTTGGGAGTAAAGAATTTGCAGATGACATCCGTTGTATCATATCTAATAAATGGTTTGTTAAACCATGGTTTCAAAACATCGCTATTAGATTTCATGCCAGATCTCTTCAAGACAGCGGAGAAGTATTTTGAGTAATGAGTGAAATTTATGAGAAGGGAAAGGAAAATTTAATTGTTGTGGGCCGAGACTTAAATAATTCACTCATTTGCATAATTTTATATGGATTAGAGTCATGATTGGAAATAGCTATTCACACACACACACACACACGAGTAGAGCATGGGATAAGTATCAAAATCTTTTGTGTGGGAGAATTTAGATGGTTTTCTCAAATTAAATACTTAGACCTAAACTTGAGGTGAATGAGGTGAAAAATCCGACAATGTTGTACAATCTTTTCTTTGTGTGTTTTTAGTCTTTATTTAGTATTGTTTTTACACAGGACAACAAAAGTTTAAGTTTGAGAGTGTTTGATAAGTGTAATTTATACATTTATCTTGATCCCTTAACAAAGAGTTTTTGTATTGTGTCGAGTGTTCTAAAATCGATATCTATTGGGTTTTGGTTTGTTTTAATTTTGTAGGACGAAACTCGACTTGGAATACATTGATGATTGAAACTAAAGAGTGAATTATGGAGCTAAAATGATGATATTGGAGCAAAAGAGTCAAGCATAGGAGGTTGGACTCAACACGGAAGATGAAAAGACGAAAAATACACTAAAGAGAATTCTTTGTTGCAGAAATATAATTCTCGCATGAGTGGGAGTAATATTTGCTTGAGCGAGGAGAGTATAGACAATAGAAGATTATGTCCAGTAGCCACGCTTGAGCGAGGCATGTACTCGCTCAAGTGATAAAAGTAAAATTGGCTCACTTCTAGAATTTGGTAACTTATCCAGTAGGCCGTTTTGGTTAAAAGGCCGTGTCAAACAAGACGAATTGGAAAAGTGCCTAACTTATACCGTTTAAATTGAAAATATATTTTTTACATAAAAAAGACTTAAATGCCCTCATTAATAAGGTCTGTTAACAGATAGTATTATGTTAATAGACCAAATTTGAACAGACTATGGTCTGTTAAGGCAAGTTTACACATTTTAAACTGTTTTTTCAATTAATCCACTTTAAATGAATTCAGATTTATAAAAATTTAAAGTAAAAAATCACAATTCATATTCAAATGTATACATATTTTCATGATTTATACTATAAAATCAACAATTTCTACCGTGAATTAAAAAATGAAGATAAAAACAGATGAATTTCTACCTTGAAATGAGATTTCTTACATAGATGAAATGTGTTGGATTCTAACCTTGAAATGTGTTAAATTCTAACTTGAAAATTTTCTATTTTTCAGCTAACACGGACATATGAATTCGAAATCGTTTAAAATGTTATAAGTGGAGAAAAAAAATGCATGGATGTATTTAATAATTTACTTATAAAATAGATCAACAGCCATTTAAAAATATTTATCGAATCACCTAGTCATTTAGCAATATTCCCACTTATCCAGCATTTGGTAACACACTTTAGCCTACCGTGCGGGTATTAGCAACTGTTCAGCTGCTATTGTTCTCCTCTAAAGATGTTCGCTACTAAAAACATCACTCTATTTCATGTCTGTCTGTCCGACTCTAAAATTAAAAATATAAAATATAAAAAGGTCAATTTTTACCACAAATTATGTGAGGATGCCATTTTCAAATATTCGCCTAAAGAAATGGATAAGGCATCCGAGAGGCAATTATTGGCACGAAAAGAATAGAATTTACACAGAGTCTAGCTTCAATGGCTGAAGAACCCAACACTTCAATGTCAGCTCTAGCCTCCCAAATATGCAATCAAATAAGCTCCGTTTTCACCGCACCCACCTCAAAACCACCGGCCATGATCGTTTTGGTGGAAGAAATAGCCGCCGCCGCCAGCCGTAATGGCAAGGTCTTCGTCTACGGCGTAGGCCGAGAAGGCCTAATGCTTAAGGCCTTATCCATGAGACTCTTCCACTTAGGCCTCGCAACTCACTGCATATTCGACATGACCACTCCCCCAATTTCCTCACCCGATCTCCTCATCGCCTCCGCCGGGCCCGGTGGTTTCTCCACCGTCGATGCTATCTGCGGGGTGGCCAAATCCAACGGTGCTCGTGTGCTGTTGCTGACTTCTCAGCCCGAATCCGGATCGTCTGTGAAGTATGCAAGCGTGGTGGCCCACATACCAGCTCAAACAATGGCGGATGATCAGGAACATGATCGAGTGGGGGAAAGTGAATCCAGATCGTTGCTTCCAATGGGGAGTCTATATGAAGGTGCCATGTTTGTGTTATTCGAGATGGTGGTTTTCAAATTGGGTGAGATTTTGGGTCAGAGCCCTGATGCAGTTCGAGCTCGCCATACCAATCTAGAGTAGTGTTTGTGCAGAAATTGGGATAATTTGTGAACTCAGCTTAAACATAGTAGTATACATTTTCGCCAGTTTAAGGCGAAATAATGGGAGATATGTGTATGTTGCGTAAATTAAATGAAACGTTTGTTTACAAAAATAATGTGAATTCAAAATAAGTTACAAAGGAAAGAGCACTACGAAATATTGAATCGCCATGTACTCGTAGTCACTAGTGATGAATTAACAAAATGTTTGGTATTGTTTAAAAACAGCATTTTAGACTTTTTTTTATAAGTTATGCTAGAAAACGGCTTTTAAACTCAGACTATACATACTAGAATGACAGAAAAAAGAAGAAGAGAACATATAGCAAATTCCATGGGCTTTGACGGAAGTTTTGGAATGGGCCTGTTCGAGGTCAAAATGTTTTTCTTTTTTATGTTTATTGTTAAAAGTTTCTTATTGTCCAAATAAAATAATAGTAATAGTAGGATAATCATCATTTTACAAGCCTGTTTGGTGTAGATGAAAATTAGATTTTTAAGAAGCTTGATAAAAATTGATAAAGGTTGTTAATCTCATATAATTTGTTGTTAAAAATGTGTTTGAAAAAATTATAAGTTTTAAAAAATGAGAGCTAAACATAGCGATAGTGTCGTTTTAAAAGTGACACATGCAATTTTAAGATAATTTGGATGAAACTTGCCGAACTTGCAACATAGACTGCAATTTTTTCCTAAAAAAACATGGCAAAAAGGCTAAACAGAGCATAGTACATGGATCTCTACTTAATTTTGAAGCCTCGCAAACATTTTTTTGTCAAATGTTAATTTTCACTTGATGAAAATCGTCAATTATTATGTTTAACTATCATTGACAGATGAAAATTCCTCAAAAATAGTAGAAAATACAAAATACAAGAATGAATACAAACAATCTTCCCTTTCTTCTAAAAATTTCAATTTAAACCAAAACGATTTTTAATTTTAATTTTTTTCGTTTCAACAAATGAAGTATTGTCTTTTTAGAGTTTGTTTGATAGAACTCAAAAATTTATTAAAAAACTAAAGTTTAAGTCAACAATTAAATTTAACTACATATTTTTTATCAATTTTTCAACTACACATTTCATTAATTTTTTTAATCATAACTTCTAATTACGTAACATTTTAATAGAAAAGAAGTTAGAACTTCTAGACACGGATTTACCAAAAATTGAATAAAAAAAATATTTATTTAATTATATAATTAGTGGGATCTGATTGTAAGCTCTATTATAATGATGGATTGAGGCGGTGAACTGATTTTGAAAATTATCGGTAAAGGGGGATAAATTGAAAAGGCGAGCATATTTTGGAGATGATAGTTTGAAAGAGATAGATAATTAAATTAGAGAGATGGATTGGAGTAATTAGTAAAATTTAGGGGTGGAGATTGAAAGGGCCTAGTCACACACTTTTTTCTTCTCGTATAGAAGAAAGTAGAAAGTCGTGACATGAATCAGCATCTGAATGGAGTTGGAAGATTTGTTCCAAGCCCAGACACAAGAAGCAAGTACATGCAAGCAGAGGATTCGAATTCTCTCTCAAACCTAAACGGAAAACGTCATTGCTTTGAATTCATCTTCAGTTTCTCCTCATTAAACACACAATTCTCTCATCAAATCTAGGAAAATTGCACTAATTTCTATAAAATGCTTTCTTCAGCAAATAATCTAATCATACACACAGTATTTGCACTTTCCCTTACTCTGCTTCTTTCTTTCCTCAAGATCCCTGCCCTATTTCTCTATGGCCTCCACACTTACATCCACCCAGATGATGTAAATCCCAACAACAATACATCCTCAAAAGGCATCAGAGCAGCCATTAGAAGGCCAGGTGCACTTGATTCTGAACAACCCAGAAAGAAATCCAAAGAAAGATTTGAGTTTGATGAGAATAAAGCTCAGATCTTTAGGTTGAAACTCAATGAAAGTCAATTACAATCAAGAATATATTTTAGAGAGTTTTATAGTGCTTTCAATTTTACATTTATAGCCATTTTATCATTGTTGCTTCATAAATTATTGTGGGTGGATAGGGATTCTGGGATTGTGAAAAATGGGACTGTAATCCCTGTTTTATTGGGTATTGTGGGTGTTTGTAGAGATCTGTTTTTGATTGTTAGGGTAAGTTTGGAAAGGTCTGCGTCAAAGAGATTGGACAGGCAATTGAGTTTCATATTGGGGCTTTTGGGTTTTCTTTTGGGATTAGTTGTTGTTTTTGAGGTTGTTCCTAGGTGGGTTCTTGATTTTGGATTTGAATCATTGGATGGGTTTGGGAAGTTTTCTGTTGCTGTTTTCATGGGCTGCCTTGTGGGTTTTCTTTATATACCAGCATTGAGGAATGCTCGTGCATTTTGGCTTGGAACTGATCAGATTCGATGTAATTTGTCTATAATTGCGTGTGGATGGATTACAAGAATGCTACTTTATGCTAACTTCTTATCGGTTGTGTTCACTTCATTGCTTTGGATTAGCCCGTTTGCAGAAATATTTGTTTACAAGACAATTGATGAAAGAAAAGGGTCATTTTTAGCCGTCAAGAGTGGGACAGCCACAGAATTGGCTGGGAATGTTGGCATGTCAAGAATGATTTTCGAGAAATTTAGGCTTTGGTGCTTGTTGATTACAGGTCTTTTGCAAATCTTGACTGTCCGCCCCAACGCGCAAATGTTCTTGAATGAAGCTGTTTTGTGTTGGTACCAGAGGTTGCACGCGAGCAAGGTTCCTGACTTGGACTATAGCCGAGCAAAGGTTTTTCTACACAACCATTACTTAAGTCTAGTAGTTTTGCAGTTCTTTCTGCCTGCTGGAATGTTACTCCTTCTCCTTGGCTTATCTCAAATTGACGATAACTTGCTGACTGATCTCCGACGGGTATCTAATTTATTGTCTTGCTCTGGTTTGATTAAAGAAATTGCGGTGTTTATGGCTTGGTGGATTATATTTGTTTGGGCTGTATTTACATCGGTAATCCTTACTCTTTATCGACGTGGGATTCTGTACGTTTCTTGATGATATAGTCATTTTTCTCACTTTACACAGCCACTATTGAGGATTGTAATAGGTTTTTTGAGAAGTGAGTGTATTCTGTAACAGTATCCTCCTCGTTTTGCATTGAGGGGTGCAATTTGGGGCTATATAAACATGCTTCTAGAGCCTTTAATACTTGATTTTCTTTGTTTTGTTTACTCTTTACTTGGCTATGTATTTTTACACAAGATAAAATTTTGGATATTTTCCCCCCCAAATCTCGTCTTAGAATTCAGATCTTATGCTTTCATTCAATTTACATATGTATTGACAGTGTGGCATTGTTTACACCGGGTGATCTGTGAGATTTGAACCAACAACATTGATGTCTTGGTGCCTAATAATTCATCAATGAATTTGTCATTAATGGATAATTGGCCAAATTGATTTTTGTGCGCACTACAGATCTACGAGTCTCATGTATCTTTATGAACTATCCAAATGCTGTTCTTGATCTCGATTTGCACCTTCATTAGATTAGATAAGAATGTCTTGCACCAATACTAAGTCATTGTTACATGTAATAATTGTGTATGCTAAATTCAATTCATTCAGTGAAGTAGATCTTTGATTGATTTGAGCCTGTAAAGATGTACTGGTGATGCAAAGCTAGAGGTGTTTAGAGTTGAGGATGTTATCTGGTAACTATATTAGACGAGCATCAATCGGTTGGAGTTAGATATCATTGCACTAATTTTTTTTCCTCTTTTGATACTTCTGTTTCCCTGGATACATATTCATAATTCATCTGTGGTAACTATGCATACATATTGTGATTTTGTGCTTCATAGATATGGTTTTCTTTGGAAATTATGATTTGAATAAGCTTTGGGACTCATCTTTGGTGTGGTGTGTGGACTCTTGTGACATATACAAAGTTTGAAGTCCTTTTTGACATGCACGGTATGTTGGACTCAACTGCATTGAAGAGGATTAAATAAGATGAAAGAGTTAAAATTGTGTCCACTGTGTAATACAGTGTTGTTCAATATTGTATACCAAATATGCTCTTTTGGTATTGGATACATAACTGATTGATCTTCAATTGTTGATTTCTAAAATGCACTAAGACGAGGTAATCAAGCTTCGGAGGATAACTGTTTTCTTTTTCTTTTTCTTTTTCTTTCTCTGTTCTCATTCCCCCTTCCACTTGAAATTGTAAATGTTGAAGTTCTCTAGATTATCTTTCGAATTGAGATTTGAGTTATTTTAACTTATTAGAGTTTCTTATTTGGTTTCTTACGTAAAAAGTAAATCTTATGATCTCGACCTTCTGTCCGGTTATAGCATCTCTAATGCATTCTATGGATTGCTATCTAGGTAGTACAAATATTGGAAGGCTTCCGATATACGTGACATTAATGTCCAATGAATAGATATTCAAGTTCGAATTTAGTCTCCTGATTTTATGGATTGCTATCTATGTATATTTTATTTTATTAAATTAAAATACAAATTACATTTAAATATGCATAGAAAATCTAAATATAAATATGAAATCTAAATTTTGTCGAGTCAGCATGTCAATGGAACTTCTGAATTTAGATGGAGTTCTAAACATTGTTTATTTGTTTTTTACCACGTCAACTTGATATAGTCATTAACAGCTTGCATTGGAGACACTGTCTATTTTACTCATATGTAGCAACGAAAATATAGCAATCTCTTAGCTGGGCTGTTCTTTGGGAGAATATCGTTAATTTTTTTCTCATTTGATGGCTAACTTTCTTGATACTGAATTACTGATGATGAACTTGTAGGCCTATTTTGATTTACCTCTGTTTTTTAACAGATATACACTGCACCCTCCAGTGCTAGGATTCGGAATTTAGTCGTGATTAGTTAGATTGGGATGAATTTGAACTACGACATTATCTTCAATTGGGAGTGTAAATGGGTCGTGCTAAATCGACATTTCCCTTGCGCCACCCGCCATCCTAGCCTTCCCTGCATCTTCTTTCCTAGCCACTTTAGTTATTTTTAATATGTGGGTCATGGTATGTTTAGTAATATAAATAAAAAATATTTTTTAATTATAAATATGAGGCATGAATATTGCTTAAGTTTAAATATTAAAGTGTGTCATGAGTTAAAAATAAATTTCACGCAGTAAAGTAGCATAGTTATTGAAAATCAAAAACTATCCAAATATTCATTTTAAAAAGCTTCGGAATTGCAAACCATTAGATAAATATAATCAAATCTAGAGTAATCATCAATAAAAAGTGATGAAGTACTCATAATTTCTTTGAACTTGTGTGCTAATGGGCCCACAAATGTCGAAGTGTACTAATTCCAAGAC
Organism: Forsythia suspensa; assembly: GCA_023638005.1. NCBI lineage: Eukaryota > Viridiplantae > Streptophyta > Magnoliopsida > Lamiales > Oleaceae > Forsythia > Forsythia suspensa. The sequence goes on from CM042666.1 coordinate 52,455,632, forward strand.
TTCTTTGATTTTATGTCCTTTATAAGAAAAAAATCTCTTAGACATTTTACTGTTTAAACAAGATTCGCAAATTGGGAATGGCTTTACGGGAATTGATCTACTTTCCGTGGTGGGGAGCTCTTATAACCACCACTGGACACATGTTCAGTGGGGGTTGGCCAATAAAAAAGTGCTTGACAAAAAAATCAAGCACTTGTCCAACCCTCCCCCCTCTCCCCTCCAACTCCAACTCTAACTCTAACTATCACTCATAACTCCAATTCACTATTGCATCAATTTATTCATGAGTCGGATGTTTTTCGCAACAGTAAATTTAAGATCGTAAACAAAATTGTGAATGGACAATGGATCATGAAAACTGCAATGGGAAATTATTCTACATGCATATTAAGTAAAATTCTGAATAATTATTACCACAAAGGACCTAATTATCTTAAAATATATGTTGATATTGGTAGCTCAACAATTGCCACTGCAATTTTTGCGCCTGTCTTTGGGTGCGTTACAGTGGTGAGACATGGGTTTATTGGTGGAGGCACAGTCGGAAGAGGAATTGCCAGAGAAATTATTCGGTGCTATCAAATTTGTCAAATGGAGATCACTTCTACAACATTTGTTGATAATTCCATGCCATCAAAAAATGTTTTGCCCTACGAAGATGAAAATGAAAATGAAGATGAATTATGAGTTTTATTGTGAATTTTATCATCGGTAAGTTTATGATTTTTCTCAATGATGATGAAAAGGTGAGTAAAATGGAAAACTTCTGAACATTTTACATATCTGTGATTTTCTACACCTTATATTGAAGACACAAGCACCCTAATAGATATCTAATCTCTAAAATTAAAGAATCTTTAGAAAACTAACATCACGACACAGACAGTTGAGTATCTATATTTTTTAGAGGTTGAAGAAGTCTGACTTTTGAGGTACTCCATTGTTTTTCCTAAATTTATAAGCAAATTAACAATTTTTGTAATATTTTAAATTTTAATCAAAGTGATCCGAATTACTGATGGAAGGTTGGATAGATAAAATAAAGAAATAACTATTAAACTTTTATTATTTAAAAATTTTAACAAAAAAATAAATTCACGATATTATTACAAAATCACATGCAAAGCACGTGTTTTTAACTAGTATAGATAAACAATTCCAATGGCTTTTGCAAACACCCTGCTCCCGTGCAAATCTCTAAGGGCTAAGAGTGTACTCCATCAGCGAGTTGTGTGATTACTTGAAACCTTCCAAAGAATTACAAACATGGTTAAAACATCTCCAATGCACTTCGTTTATTATTTTTTAGACGTATTGTATAAGTATAGATAAACGAAATTATAAAAAAATCATCTCCAATATATGCTGACGAGGACTTCGTCTAACTGATATGGCACACCAAAAAAAGACTCTGTCTAAATTTAGACGGAGTAACTCAGCAAATTTAAATTCATCTCAGTATTTTATTAAAAAAAAAGTCAAACGAGGGAAATAAAAATTGAAGACCTGTCAATTTAAAAAAATAATAATACCACATAAGCGGTAATATTTGTTTTAGACAAAACCCATTGGAAATGAATTTATAATTTGACTTTCTATTCAATAGATGTAGTGTCACATATGTTGTAGACTTTTTTGTACAAATGGTCCCTATATTTTGTACTTAGTGCAGGTTAAGGACCCGTTGTTTCATTTTTGGCAGATTAGTCCCTATTTCAAACGTTTTTAGCGGTAATGGTCGTTTTCATCCAATTCCGTCATTTTTTAACGGTAGTTCATCGCGTGCATTACAAACACTTCATTTCTTGAGGGTATTTTTGCAATTCCACTTTGATTTGAATGGTTGCTGACCTCTCTCTCTCTCTCTCTCTCTCTATATATATATATATATATATATATATATATATATAGTGGTGGAAGACTTGTTTTGCCAGAAAAAAAGACAAAGGAGAAGAAAAAGAAGAAGGTCATGATTCAAGATCCTGCCGAAGATGAGAATATTGATAATATGGTTGAGAAAACTGAGAGCCTAAATAAATTCAGTTCAGTTGATGAAGAAGAAGATATGAAGACCCTTTGTGAATGTTGATAATCTTGACATCAATTGAAGAAGAAGAAGAAGATATGAAGAACCTTTTTGTTTTGGCATCTCCTTTTTTAGTTTCTTCATTGTCAATGGAACATACACATTTTGTATTTACTATTGTCTTGTTTTAATTTTTTGGGTTTTGTGATTGCTCGGGTGTTGTAAGTGTCTCCATTTGGTGTAATTTGTATATATGAAGCAATTGCAGTCTGTTCGTTGTCATTGTGAAAAATTTTGTTGATTATGATGTGTTGCTCATTTCAACCAAGTTATTTTGTTTTGTGTCAATATGGGGACCAATCTTGCTAAAAAGTGTAATACTATAGGGACCAAATGTGCTAAACAAATCCAATTATTATGACATCCATGTCACATGATGTATAAGATAAGGACCAATCATGCTAAACATTCCAACAGATAGGGACCAAACGTGCCAAAAATCAAAAACTATTTTTTCCATTTGGAGATCTTGCACCATACAGTGAACTGCAAAATACAACGCCAACACCAGAAGCTTTTTCCTACAATCTACATAGTTCACTATCCAATTCTACAGTTAAAATAAGACAATAGTAAATACAAAATGTGTTGTTCCATTGACAATGAAGAAACCAAGAAGAGAGATGCCAAAACAAAAAAGTTCCTCATATCTTTTTCTTTTTTTTCTTGGACATGTATATGTATATATCTTCTTCTTCTTCTTTTTAAGCAAAACAAGTCTCCAACAATTACATACATATGCATACATATGTATGTACACATATAATAATAATAATAATAATAATAATATATATATATATATATATATATATATATATATATATATATATAGAGAGAGAGAGAGAGAGAGAGAGAGAGAGAGAGGCCAGCAACTATTCAAATCAAAGTGAAATGAAGTGGAATGATAGAAATGCCCTCAAGAAATGAAGTATTTGTAATGCACGCGATGAACTACTATTAAAACATGACGAAATTGGATGGAAAAGACCATTGTCGCCAAAAATATTTGAAATAAGAGCTAAACTGCCAAAAAAGAAACGATAGGTCCTCAACCTGCAGTAAGTACAAAAGATAAGGACCATTTGTGCAAAAAATCCTAGATTGTAAGTCTATCTATTTTACCAATAACTTAGACTACAATAAACAGAGTGCATTGAAGATGCTCTTAGTTTTAGACAGAACCCATTGAAAATGAATCTTTAATTTGACCGTCTATTCAATAGACGTAGTGCCACATAGAATAGAAGTTCGACGATTTTACCTGTCACGTAGATATTAATAGACGGAGTACATTAGAAATACTCTTATCTTTTGTGTAATTGTAAGATCTATTTTAATAGCAACTATTGAAAACTATTGTATTAGTCTTAAAATATGTACATCGACTATCTTAATCACATAAAAAAAATAATCATTTTTACAATATATATATATATATATATATTCTATCTGTTCCACAAAGATATGCTTGTTTATTTTTTCACACAGATTAAGAAATCTCATTTAATGTAATTAAAATTATAAAATTTTCACATTTTTTCTGTTATGTCCCAATTTAATATTAGTCATTCATGAATCTAATAAATTTAAATGCTCATTAAGTTACAATTGAAATGCAAATGAAATTGAATTGTATGAAACAATAATGAAATCAATTGTTGACTTTGTTATTGGGGGATGTGTGTTTTTAGGCAATGTGGAATTTATTGACTGCCTACTTGAGTAAATGTGTGAATAAATTTATGTAATTTTTCATTATATTTAGAATATGTTAAGTTTATTTGAGTTGATAACAATGTAAATTAAATAAGGATATATTAGAGAAAATTTTTTTTAACACACTTTTTATAAGTAAGTGGCTTATAATTTGAGACAGATAAATAAGGAAAAAATGATCAATTTTACAAATGTGTTTAATATTTTGTGAGACGGATGGAGTATTTAACATTTTGTATGTAAAAATGATCAATTTTACAATGTGTTTAAAAAATAGAAACAATTCCGATTCACCCCTCAAAATTTGTTTTTTTTTTTTGGTTCACATTTCCAAATTCTCCTTAAATAATTTATCCATGGTGCTCATATTTGACTGATAAGTACCTCTCTAATGGCAAAAATGGATTGACCAACCCACCTCTTAAATATCCTGCATCTAGAAAGGTATTATTTGATAGAGATAGACTTTCAGGCAGAATTTGGACTAGACTTTGGTTAGGCAATGGTAAACTGATTCACTTCTGGGATGATGTTTGACCACGCCACTCTCCTAAAAGATACACGCCATAATTTATATCAAATCACAAGTATTCCTTTCGATCAAAAAAAAAAGAAAAAGGAATAGTGTATTCCTAGATTTTCCGCTGCGGCATTAATTGGTAATAAATAAATATTGCCTTAATTTCCACACACTACTATTCTCTGCGCCAGAATTCAATGAGCTGTTACATTGTTAGCCTCTCACAATCTGACACGTGTGCGAACCCCACATCGAAACTTCTCGTTCCTTCCCTTTCAGTTTCCTTTTCTCCCGATTTTCACTCTTTATTCCCCTTTCTCTCTCTCCCCCCTATATTCTCTCTCTAGAGTCTTGCACCTAAAATAAATTTTCATCGGAACGTTCTAGATGTGACAGGGAATCCAAATTTATCTTTCTCGATTAGATTCGCATCAGATTTTTCGATTTAGGTATTGTTTCGTTAGTTGATTAGTCTAAACTATGTTTTTAATACGATTTTATTTAGATTTTTTGTTTAGTTGTTGAATTTGATATGATTTTGGATAATTTAGGGAGTAGGAGCTATGGCTCCGCCACCGGTGAATCGGAACGGAGGAGAATCGACGGCCGGCGATATGCCGAGATCTGTTCCGACGCCGTTTTTGACCAAAACTTACCAGCTAGTGAATGATTATACCATTGATAATATCATCTCGTGGAATGAAGATGGATCTGCTTTTATCGTATGGAATCCTACGGAGTTTGCGAGAGATTTGCTCCCAAAGTATTTTAAACACAACAACTTTTCGAGCTTCGTTCGTCAACTCAACACTTACGTAAAGCTTAACCGCCTAAAAATTTTCAACAAACAGTCCAATTTATGAATTGTATGTTTTTATTGATTGATTGTTTTTTGGCAGGGATTTCGAAAGGTCGTACCTGATCGATGGGAATTCTCGAACGAATGTTTTCGGAGGGACGATAGAAAGCTTCTGTGCGATATTCAACGTCGGAAAATAGCGCCACCGTCATCAACCTCTGCGGCGCCACCGTCACCCTCGACGGCGGCAGAGCTGATACCGTCTACGCCTCAGCCGCGAGCGGCATCCCTGACAGATTCTGGTGAAGAGCAAGTTCTTTCATCGTCAAATTCTCCCCAAGTTGTTGGCGAAACGAGAGGTAGCGCGACGGACCTGATTAGAGAAAATGATAGGCTAAGGAAGGAGAACATCCAGCTCAACAAAGAGCTTGGCAAAATGAAGAGTCTGTGCAACAATGTTTATGTTCTGATGTCGAATTACGCTACGAATTGCAGTAGCAATGAAAATGGCGATCATAATAACAGAGTTCAATTTACGGAGCCGCTGGATCTACTGCCAATGAGAAGATTTTGCGAACAGTTGCAAGGCGTCGCCGCCGCGAACGTCGGCGAAGAGAATAGTACTATTAGATTAGAAGCGGAAGAAATGAGCGCGAGATTGTTCGGGGTGCGTATTGGTGTTAAGCGCGGGAGGGAAAGCGAAGGTGGTTCAGCGGAGCATGAGATGGAATTGCAGCTGCAGCAGCCAGGATTGGGGGTGAAATCGGAGCCGTTGGATAGACATAATAGCGTTGATGATCAGGAGATCTTGTGGATGAAACGATTTGATTCGTGAAATCAAAAGGCGTTTAATTGATAAGGATCAGATAGACGGCGGGTGATTACTTTAGTGAGTAAAAATTAATTAAACAGGGTACAAGGGTCTGTACGAGGTGAGTCACGTGCTTAATGGGTAACGTGAGTCGACAATCTGTATGAGGAGTGCGCTTATTTCAGATTTTCATGAAAGTTAAAACGTAAACTACATGGAAAGTAATTAACATTAATATGTGTTTTAAGTTCTGTCATAGAGAGTATCAATTTACAAGTTATGGTTACAGAATTTGCACAGTGGCTTTTTGTTAATGTTGGAATCTTGTTGGTATATCCATGTCAATTTCAGGTGGCACGGAAATGGTGTATATAATTATATGTTAGTCTTCTAATTTTTTCTTATTCCATTACATGAATATGCGGAAAATTTCGGTTAGTAGTTACGATCATTATAGACAAATGACAACTAATATTATTCACGGTTAAGTAAAGTTTTGGCATTTTGTATTTTTAGTATATTAAAGAGTAGAAAAGTATATAAAAAAGAGATATATGTTTGGTACAAAATATATATTTTCAATACGTGTAGAATTGAGAAATGACAAATTTATGCCAGATATTGGTTTAGGAGTTAAATGGCATAGGAAATGCGTGCATCTTGTCTAAAGAAACTTGTTCCATGAGAATTGTCTTTATGAGAATTTGGTTAAGATTGTTTTATAGTAATTGTTAAAGTATTTGTTGTCATATATAAAAATTAAACTTATCGATCACTAGACATGCTATTTCACACGAAATGGGGTCAATAACTAAGCGACTCCAAGAACAATAGGGCATTTGTTTGTGTAGATACATCTTGACATGGGGTAAAGTTATAGTTGTGATGTCATGAGATGGTTCTCTTTGGCGTGGTCTAATTGTTGGGATTTAAATTTTGTGTAGTCGGTTGTCTATGAACCGACATTATTTGGATAGTGTCTCTTGACGAGGGTTGACCTCGAGCTTTGTAATTAATTAATTTTTTTTTTTAACTTGAATAGAATTGAATGACATTAAAGATTAGTGACAAAAATATACTTGTTAACATAATTTTAAAAGATATTTCATCTTTTCTCTACAGCTTGATTCTTTTTTGATAATAAGTCAATAACTTCAAACTTTAATTCATTCTTGAGCTATCCAACAAATATTATTTGTTTTTTGTAACATATAAAATTTTGAAAATTGAATGTGGATACTTGAACACGACATGTGTCTTATATGAAATATATTAAAAAATTTATAAATTGTTTATTTAGCTTAACTTATTATGGTGAAAATTTTATTTTTTCATATTTTAATTTCAATGCTCGCCAAATATATAAACCATCGCTTTCAAAAATTATATGAATCATCAACCTAATCGATAGTTTCGACAACCATATGAGATATATGTATGAACTTTGGGAACTTAATGTTAATTAAATGACGAAATTTTTAGTTAACTTTGAAAGATAACTTTAGGTGAGTTCCATGCACGATTAAAGAGATACTAAGTTAATTATTAATCCTTATCATGTGGAGATTAATGTTAGATAATTAACTAGCTAAAATTGTATTTGAGTAAATTAGAACAAGTCTTCGAAATACTATTGTTGAGCTTTTAATGTGTGTTAATAAATGGTGAGAATGTAGAGAGAAAAGAAAGAAAACGTTGGCCACTTCCCTCAGATGAAATTTAATGCGGCCCCCATTTGATTCGAATATTCAAAATCAATTATTTAAAATAGATTTCTTCTCCTTTCTCAAGAATAATATAATTAATATTCAATTCGCCTATAATAATTCGTTAAAAAAGTTTCCATTATCAAGAAGGCAAAATTTATCTTTAAAAAAATTGTTACGTGCATTTTTGCATTTTTAATATATCGATATTTTGGTCATTTACTTTAGATCTCCTTCAATTTTTGCATTTGTATTGTATCATCATTTTGGTTATTTTTCAACAATGTAAACTTCTCTGCAGAGTTTAATCGATGGATTGATAAGACTTAACAATAAATTTTAATTTCGTTTTATTCTTTAATATAATTCAGAATTGTCACCTACAATCTAGCAAACTAGCCATTGATGACTCTTTACAAGATATTCTTGACATGAATCAGAGAAGCAAAAGGGAAAATTATATAATGAATAATACATCTTTAATAAACCAAGAATAGTCAAGAAAAAATGCCAGATCTCATGAAATTCCACTATAATCTATCATTTTCCTAGCCTACAAATTTTTACAAGCTCTATATCTTAAGCAACCTTAAAAAATTATAAAATATGTAATAATCCCAAACCTGATTGTCACTGGAGGAAAAAGAAAAAGCAGCAGCAAACGGAAGTGAAATATTCCAACTTCTATAATCAGAGGCCTGAAACATGAAACCATCGAATATTCGGCTTGAGTTCAAATTCCCGAGCATGTGAATATAAGAATATGAACATTCCCTAAGCCATTCGCGCGCTTATTTCAGCATTACACTGATGCTCCCTGCTGCAGCTTCTTCTACCCCAAAACATACTCGAACATGTAGTTTTCTCCAGTCTCATTCCGTCAAGTTTTTCCTGTACATTTGATGTAGACTGTGAACGACGAGGGGACGCTTCTTGAGTTTCACTTTCTCTGGAATCAAAATTTGGACAAGGTCCATCGTTGCAGGTGCATAACGGGATTGTTACAGAAGGAAACGGGCTACAAGTCACGGGGCAGAAAATATCTGAAGAAACAGAATCAGAGCGAGTCTTCCGTACATCAGGAGAACAAACAGGGTTGGATCTGTCTTGTTCTCGATGGTGAAGCATACATGGCGTGCACAGGCTAAGTGATAGTGGTAAGTTAATTTCCTTCGCTGAAGAACCAGGCAATTTCACAAATGTGACAATTCCATGTCGGCAAAGAGGACAAGGAATCGAACCAGGTGGAACTAACGATTTGGAAGGGATATTACTTGTTGAACAAATGTAGAGTGCACATCTTACACAGAGTTCGTGCCCGCAACCTGAAAAATTACATCATAAATTTTGAGTAAATTAACAGCAGGAATCAAATTTTCTTCCCTGTTACCACACAAATATGGACATTTAACACTTTCTGTCTTATTAAATAAAGACACACATGTAAATACGTGTCCACATTCATGTCTCTCTCAATCTTGTCCAAAGAAGAATATTAAATCTCCATTGGTTTTCCCTCCAATATGTCCACAAGGCCAGGGCATTGATCTTTGCATAAAAGGCAGACTGAGTTAAACAAACATACACACATGCAGAGCAGAGCAAACAACATCTACTCAAGGCCGTGGAAGATGAATAAACAAAGTTCAATTTTTTTTATAACATGTAAAAGTCATGGACATACAACATTTTCTCTCTAATTACACAATTATGCATACGTAAATTTATGTATCCACAATCACATATCTCTCTAAGTCTGGTACCAAAAAGAATATTAAATCTCCACTGGTTTTCCTTCCAATATGTCTAGAAGGTTTCAGCATTGGTCTTGCATAAAGACGGACTGGACTAAACACACACACACACACACACACACAGAGAGGCAGAGCAAAATAACTCAATTCAACGGCGTGGAGGATGAGTATAAAAAGTACAAATTTTTTTATAAAACATAAAATGATGTTTGTTGCCCTGTGAGAGCAGAAGAAGTAAAAACTCTGAAGTTGGGAGGCAACTAAAGCTGAAACTGAGGTTGGCCTCAGTCTCGATACTGTACGTATGTTTTCCAAGTTTTTTTAACAAAAAAATTAAGAAATTCTTTTTAGAAATCTCCAATCATGGCTTCTTCTTCTTTTTTTTTTTTTTTTTTTGGCTCTATTCAGAAAGGAAAACCGTAATTATAACAAGTCCAGTTGAAGGAGGAAGACTTCATATTAAGAGCAACATAGAATCAAAGCAACTCTCACCGGAAGAAATTAAAACTGGGAAAAAGAATTAAAAAAAAAAAAGAGAGAGACTTCTCATCTCCAATAAGGAATGGTAGGTTACAAAGTCTAAGGAAGAACAGCACCATCATCAACAAAATAATAATAATAATGCACAAGAAGGCATTTTGGTCCCATCGTCCACTAGAATGCCATAAAATGACATCATCAAAAATATGAAACAGAAATTGTATTGGAAGGGAGAGAAACAGCAGACCTTCAGCAGCTACTGTGCATGCTCTCTCCAGGCAAACAGCACAAATCTCAGCTTCATCACAAGTGGTTTTTGAGGAGTGCAACCCATACTCTCTGCAGAAAGCAACCCGAGAAGAAAATATAACCACCAACATTCTCATCATAAAACTCACTTAATATGCACATGTAAGAACTAGTAGAATGAAATGAATTCAGAACCTAAGAAGCACAAACGCTCCTACTGGAGAAAGACCTTAACAAAACATAGCTATTCTTCGCACCGAGGGTGGCATATCTGCCGTACGTATCTTGTCATGTCGGATACCAACACTCCATGACATGACCTAACAAGCTACATGACGTGTCCTATTTTTTGTATATATTTTAAATTCTAGCACTTGAGAATATTTTAGAGACATTCCTCGGGCAAGTGTTCGACATGACATATGCCGTCTCCAGTATTAAAAGTATAAAAATAAAAATATAATATATATATTCAAAATTTTAAAGAATTTAAATCGATGTGTCCCCAACGTGTTCGTGTCCTACTTTTTAGAAAAATCACGTGTCGCCGTGTCCGTGTTTGTGCTTCTTAGTTCAGAACAAAAAGAATAAGGGCAGCATTGATAGATCAGAAAAATGAACACAAATCATCACCGAAAAAAAAAAAAAAAGAATCATATTTACTCAAAAAATTAAAAAGCTAAAGATATCTGCCACTCTACAGCAGTATTAGCGATCAAAACAGACACCAGTTTGATCGGTAATATTTAATTTTCTGGCATTGCATCAGGAATTTACCTTGCTATATTAAGCACACTCATGAGTGGCAACGACAAATAGTTGGAAGGTGGAAACATCGGGATTGTCAAGTCAGAATTAGGCGACAGCAGTGGCTCAAGCCAATGACGCCCACACATCCTTGCAATATCAAGAGGAAGCCATCTGAAACATACACAAGTCCATGAAATGTTGTAGTAAAAGGTGTAATAATGAATGTCAAACAATCAATGGTTTAGAACTGGAAAAATATATCTACTGTTCATGTGTGTGTGTGTGCGTGTGTGTGTGTAAGTGTGTGTCTTTAGAGCATTACCCATTGCAGTTTAAGGCCAAACGACTGGCGCCTCTTGCAAGAAGAATCTGCAGAAGTAGAGAAACAATATTTAAAACATATGTCAATTGTGAATATCAAGGAAGTTATTTGTTGGTGCAATGTAAATGTTTGAATGTTAATGATAAAGAACTTATCATGACCTGGCAACACTTTAAATTTCCCCCACAAGCAGCATAGTGCAAAGGAGTGCTTCCGGATCCTGCAAAAATATGATCCCAGAACAGCTCAAGTGATAAACATGAAGTTATTATCAGAAGACTAAGGAAACAACATACCTATCAAATCCATTGATGTTCCATAATGGAATGTCACAGTTGATATATCTGCATGAAGATCGAGTAGGAGCTGTACACAGTCAAAATATCCATTCAATGCAGCCATATGAAGAGCAGTAATACCTCCATCAGCAGCCTTACTTACAAACTTGGAGAGAGCACTGCAACAGGGCAAAGAAAATATAATAAAAATGGGTCAAAGGTTGAAGTTTCTAGTCAATTTCAGTTACATAACTCTTTACTCTTGGAATATGTGGAGCCCAGTTATATTGTTCCCTTATAAACAGAGGGTGGGGGAAGGCATTTTTCGATAATGTGAGAAAAATACAGATGTGTGAGATCTCACATTGTAAAATTTCTTCTCAATTATAGTAAAAAATCCTGTGAGTGGACGGAGTACTATAAATCTGTAAGTTCTTAGTTTTTTATTTCTTTTCTGTTAATTATTGCTCTCAGGGTTAGGTATTACAGCTTCTTCTTTAAGAGATTATCGAACAAAAGTTTCAGCTATAACGCTGTCCAAAAAAATTTAGAAAAGGTCGATCATGTTACAAGAATTGGGTGCATATCAATTTTATTTTATTAAATGAGTTCTATTATCATTGTGAATGAACTCGTGCAAAGCCAGAATAAAGATCTAAAGTCCAGAAAATCATCAAAATCTTCCCAGATGGCATTCATCCTTTCCATATTACTTTTTTAATCTTAAGATCTTCCAAACGTGATTGAAACTGCCTCAAATTACACCATCTCAACCAAGGTGAAAGCTATTGAAAGTAATAGAAACAGAAAAGTAACACAACTCATTCATCCCCATTTCTGATTTCCATCCCTACGTGCATTTAGCATAAATTTAACTTGCAAGTAAGAAGACCAAAAGAGCACGAAGAAACCACAAACCTCTGTTCATTCTTGCTTTTGGTATTCGAACTGTCACCATTTGTTCGAGCATTTACAGATTCAAATGGAGCACTTGGAACAAAATCAGCAACTGCTAATCTTATGCATCTCACGTGTCCATTCACGGCCGCAAAATGGAGAGCGGTTCGTCCGCTGAGATAATCTGCTCTTGTAACCTGAAAGGAGGCCCAGAGAAAATAACTAAAAGATCAAAGAGTAAATAATCAATTTGATCAGCAAGAGAACTTTTTAAATTCATATCCGAGCTTATGACCCATTACTTCAGAGATCACTGTAAAGAACAACTATTAAGTACTCAATTTTCGCTAGATTAAGCTAAATCAAAGAAAAGAACAGAAATGAAAATACAATTTTTTTTTTCTAGAGGAACAACTCACATTGCATCTAAAGAGAAGAAGAGTTTGAACGACTTCCCAGTGGCCATATCGGCATGCTTGCATCAATGCTGTCTGCAGAAAAAATATTAAAAAATAAATAAAAATTTAACTCGAATAGACCAGAGATTCATCAATTGGTCTGATATCCAAGAAAAAAAATCCAGCTATACTTTCTCATAATTAACCTAATCACAGGATCAAAATTACGGCTGAACTGATCTCCCATAAAATGATTAATAGAAAATCGGGAATCGGAGTACCAAATTCCAATATCTCATCATATGTGAAAACCCCACTTGATTTCCCACAACATAATTCAGCATAATTCCCCAAACGAAAACAAAAAAAAATTAAAATCCCTGAATCAAAAAAGCCAAAATCTTGTACCTGCCCACAGTAATTTCTTGAATTCACATCAGCTCCATTCTCCAGCAACAGCGCCACAATCTGAAACCCAAACTTCCAAAAATAAAATCCCACAACCATAAAGTTCCTCAAATACATACACACAACTATACAAGAATAAAGATAAAATTGAAAAATAAATTGTTGGGCTTATCAAGAAATGACCAAGATATTTATAAAAAAAAAAATGGATTGAACCTCATTGTGGCCTTTAGCAGCAGCAAAGTGAAGGGGAGAGTTTAATCCACCAAAAGTTGAGTATTTTGCAAGGCATGGATTGCAATCCAACAGCATCCTTGCTTCTACAAAATCTCCATCTCTAGCTGCTGATACCAACCTCTCCCCTGAAGCTGAGCACCCAAAAGAATTCCCCATTCTTGACTCTTGGTTCTTGATTTTTCCTCCAGAAAATGCCTAGCTTTTGTTTCTATCTCTGAATCTTTAAATAGATTGTGTATGTACGTGTATATCTAACACAGGAGTATCAGAATTCAGGGGTTACAATTAGATTAAACAAAGAGAAATTAGGTCAACTGTCATTAAACATATTGTTAAAAAGCAAGAAGAGGGTGGAAAAATGATGACCAACAATGAGAAATTTAGAAAGAGGAAATTCCTTGGACTATATGAAGTGCAAGATTTTCAAGGAAAAAACGGAAATTACATATATGGAGTTTTGTGTTCCTGATTTTAAGGACCATGGGCCCATGTTAGGAAGAAAGTCTTCAAATGATCAAATCCTATTTTCTATTTACATAAAAAAATAAAAAAATAATAAAAAAAAAAGGACCATGGGCCCATGTTAGGAAGAAAGTCTTCAAATGATCAAATCCTATTTTCTATTTACATAAAAAAAAAAAATTTAATGATTGTGTTCGATTCATTTTTAAATTTATGGAAATATGTGAAACAATTAAATTTTAATAAATTACTATACATTACGTTAGCATGCGGAACACACCCATAAATTAAAAAGAAATGATGAATCTACTTTAAAAAAGTATTTCTGAAAGCAAATTTGTGAATATCAATGGAAAATCTAGGTTTTTACTTTTTTTTTTTTAATACCAAGAACTATTTAAAATAACATAAAACAAAACTATTTGATTTTATTGGATTTTTGTAGTATTATTGTATTCTATGTTTAACATGTTAAACTAAATGAAGCAACAACAACAAAAATAGTTTAAAATTTTGTTCTTTGTCTTTCTCTTAACTAGGGGTTTTCGACCCAACCCGACTCAAACCGAAACCAAACAAAAAAAAAAAAATTTGGCCCAAAATCAACTCAGGTCGGTTTGAGTTTTCGGTTTTGGGCCAAGTATAACTAAAAATCGAGTCGGTTTTAGGTTGAGTTTTCCCGACCCAAAAACCGCCCAAACCAACCCGGGTCGGATCGATTTAGCGGTTATTTTGTCCAACCCTACTCTTAACACATTAATTACAATTTATTTTTTAATGAGCCACTTGTTAATTAGGTTTTGAAATGGGATGTTGCATTTGATGTATTTTTTCTCATTTTCTTATTTGAATTCATGGGGAATTTATCATAATTAAGTTTTATGGAGAATAAATATAATTTTTAAGGTAGTTTCATTGTAAAGAGGCCAAAATATATGAAAATGTATGTTAAAAGGCTATATTTTTTAAGAAAGACCAGTGGAGTGCAGGTGCAAAATCACGTATTTTATTTTAATTAAGTATTTAATAGTGTAGTCATTATTTGTGAGTTTCTTAAATATTTTCTTAGTCATGAAAGGTTGAGTAAAATATGTATTAAAATTTGTTGGAGAAAATACGTATTTTTTAAAGAGAGAACGGTATAGTTTCGATTGATTTTTAGTATGAACGTTCTTTACTTTTAGATGTGATGAATGATATGTAGCTTCTGACAAAATTGATTGTTGTAATTTCTAGAATTGATACTTCAATTATTATCTGCAAAAAAATTATTTTGCTGCTTTCAAATTAAAACTTGTTCCATATTTTTCCTCATGATTTGACTTTGTAAAAAATTTCAATTTATCAATTTAATTTTATTTATTCTAATCAAACATTCAAAAAAGTTTAGATCACACGAGTGTCATAAGATATGCAAAAGATTACTTACGAACTTGCAGTAATAAGTAGTAAAAATACTTATTATAGATTAGCACAAGTTGTTAATTAGTGATTTCTCATTAGGTAGATTTTTGAAGTAATTAATAAGGAATAAATTCAGGGAAAAGTGTTGATGAATTATTGTTTTATATTTATTTCCTCAATTTAAAAATTAAAAATCAACAAAATTATTCAAAAATCTCAAAAAGAGTTGATAAAAATAAGTACATTAATGAGATTTTACTTGTTTTCGTAATAGTAAAGTAAAAAGCACATCAATATATATACATGTATAAGTGTAATGATTTAAACGTAACTTCATGATACTAAATTACGTAAAAAAAAAAAAACTCTCAATAGCTTAAATCAACAAAAATAATTCAAAAAGTAAATGAATGTTCATTCTAGAATTTAAATAATTTATGCTTATAATTTTTCAACACAACAATTAGCAATGAAAACATGCATTTGTCATTCTTAATAGTGTGTTTGCAAATTTCAATATCTAATGAGTGGTATTCACTATATTCTTTTGCAGTAGCCAACAAGAAAGTAGGAAAATTGTTTTTACTATAATCAAGAACCTAGGTAAAAATAAAAATAAAAACAACAACAAATTAGTGTAAAACGACACATATTTAGAAACGATATTTTGTACATTGATAAGTGTTAAATTTAATATTACTATTGTTCCCGCCCCCAAAAAAAAAAAAAAAAAACTTACACTGCCAATTCTGTTGTAGGAATTAGGAGAGATAAAACATAGAAAAGAAAATGAACAATGGTGGACGTTCATAAGAACAATGCTACACCAAAAAAAGGGAAAAAAAATTATTGTCAATTTTAGGAAATTAAAAAAAAAAAAAAAAAAACAGTGGTGAAGATCTCTTTTTTAATATATTAAAATACTGAATATTAGAACTATTTAAGAATTTAAAATGAGAATTGAAAATCAACACTTAAACAAGCAAAAATGTTCAAATAAGTATAAAAAATTAACAAAAATAGGATTTAAACAACTACTTGTAATGGTCAATTCACAAACTTTAGAAATAATAAGAGCAAATAACAACCTTAAAACTGTTGTGATCAGTGGTGCAAAAAGTTAAGCAGATAGATCTGTACAAACAGCTTTTATAAAACAAAATTTGGATGGATACTCAAAATAATCAACATATCTATAAATTTTAGGGCGATTTTTCAAAAGACATAACTGAAATTGAAAGAAATGCGAAAAATACAAACTAAGAAATACAAGTGAAATAATGAAATGTTGAAAAGAAAATTGTGCTAAAAAAAATCTATGATTGAGAAGAAAATGGTGTCAATTTCAAAAAATTAGGAAAATGTGAGGAAAAAAAAAAGTAAATGAGTAGTGGTGGGCATTCATAAAAATAGCGCCACACTAAAAAAAGAAAAAAAAAATAGTGTCAATTTCAAGAAATCAAAATAAACTTAAAAATACAAAAAAAAAAAAAAAAAAAAAAAAAGAATAGTGGTGGCACGCATTCATAAAAATAGTGTCAAACTAAGTCCCTCTTTTAATATATAGGGATAGGGATATGTTGCCTTTTAATTGTCATTTACATATTTACACTTGAAATTTTAAGATTTTTATGTTAATTTATAGAATGTATATACTAATTTTTTTTATATAAATTGTCAAGTACAAAATATAAAATTTATTACAGACTATCAGCTAGTCACTGTTTTAATTGACGACTAATAAGTGAGACTATAAAAAGTTGACGTTATATTTATATTATATTTTGCAATTTTATTACTAATTATACTAGTTAAATTTCTTTTTGTTAGCTTATAAAGTATGTTTGTTTATATTTATAAATTTGTACCAACCATTGTCACGCTACCTAGGCTACTCTACCAGCATGGGATGAGTGAGGCAACATCATAGGAAAATGTTTATTAACTTTGTCGCATGTAATGTATATTAATAAAAGTTTCAAAAAAAGGTAGAAAAGGAAAATAAATATATCTCGTATACCAAAAAAATGTGTACACAATGCTAAAAGTATTATGAATAAAATTTTAGTTTTTCTATTTTATTATTGTCCAATAATAGGCAATCATGCATAGTGCATGGTGTTGTATATGAAAGAGCACATCAAACTCTTTACGGTTAACTTTCAGACTTTCTTAGTATTGACTCTCAATGTAATAAGTTGAATATTTGCAAGTGTGCTTCTAATGTTAGTCCCGACTCGCTAATCTGTTGTATATTTCCTAACTCCGAGTTCGTTGAGGCATCTCCAATGACAAAAGAGTGCTCATGATCTATCTAAAGCACTAAGAGTTGCTAGACTGTCCTCACAAGACGAGTCCCGTGTTAGTTATTTTTTACGAGTTTTTATAAAAGATTATGGTTCAATACATTCATTTTGTTTGTGACACACTTTTTTATGACTATACATAAGTTCGAGACATACTCAACTAGGTCTGAACATCAGGTGGGTCAAACCAGACATTTCAATATCCGAAATCACTCGTTACAATTCGGGTATTTCGTAAATGGAACCATTCGGTTTCACGTAATTATTGGAACCATACCTGAACTGAAACCGTCGATTCCAGTTCGGATTCAGTTCTACCCATAATATTTATTTTTTTTTAAATCATTAGTTGACAACATGTTTTGAATAAAATTAAAAATTGCAAACTTGTTAACATTAAAATATGTTAGATATTAAAACAATTTATGAAAGATATAAATATTAACTAGAAGAATAGACACAAAAATTACAATCTTATAAATTAAATTTAGAAAAAGAAAAATTACCTCTCAAAATTGATGATTCGTTTCGGTTACAGAGAAGTTTCGCCTTCGCCGTCTCACTGTATATTGAGCGAGCGAGAGAGAGAGAGAGAGAGAGAGAGACGAGCGAAAATGCGAGACAGAAGACAATGTTTGTATTGAGCATCTGAGCAATATTTGGGTAATTAGAATTGAGTCAATTGAGTTTGAGTTTAAGAGTGATAGGTTTTGTACTTTTTATTTAGATATTGGACAGTTAGAGTATTGTCTTAGTTACCGTGGTGTTGGATTGTGGGCCATTGAGTTAGGGTAAATAAATTGTAAAAAATAAAAAATTTATAAAAAATGATAAATTCTGTTGGAATCGGGTCAAGAACCAAGAACCGACCGGAACCTGGCCGGTTTTCGGTTCAAGTTCTTAATTTTACTTTTTTGAAACTGAACTGGAATCAGTTCGATTTCAGTTCGAGAGGTTCGATTCCGATTAAATGTCCACTCTTATACTCAACTCACATTCTTATATAATTGTCTCATGATGTTGAGTATAATTATTACACATCCACATATTGCTTGAATTTTTAATTTAATGTATCGAAAATATCCAACGCGTTTTAAATATTGGAATTGAGACTTGTGCATTTTACATTTTGTCAAAAGTATACGTAGCTTCACACACAAAGTTGGCCATACGTAGACATTATTTAATCTCATATTCTACGTAAAGAATGAGGTTCCAATGGTCCAACATTCGACTGATCACTGTCTGAATCAATGAATGAAGGCTTTGGAGTAAAGAAATATCATGAGACTGAAAAACCAAGCCCGCCCAAATAAGTGGGAGCTGTCTCAGTCCATTTTTTTCAAAGATCTTGATCTTCTATCTATTTTTATTGTTCACTTATAATGCTCATGTTAAAATGATATTTCATGATTATAATTCATAGTCTCACACTCATTATTTCTATCAATCGTGTTATGCCACTTCAGCGTGGACATTATAAATAGACCGCATAAGTGGGTATGGTTCATAAAATTGTTGAAACACCGACTACTATGAAAGTGATAACGAGTTAAAAAATATCTCACATGACGTATGATGATAATGAGCATGACAAGAGTACTCGAAATTTAAAGTCGAATTTTATTTTTTTTCTTTAACTCTTGAGTCGGTTAGAATCGTTAAGTTTATTTTTTCAAATTATATTTCATTGTCAGGAGGTCAATTCTTATTACCACAAAAATTCTTTAATTGCACTTTAAATTTAAAGATGGATTGAAATGAAAAAAAAATCGAGTTGTGGAAGTGGAACCAATTATTAATTCGATTAGAGCATCTCTAATAAGCTTTTTAAACATATAATGCTATTTAATTTTAAGAGTCAAACTCTTAAACTTCTGCTCCAATAGACTCTCTAATTTAACATTTTAATTTAGAGAGTGGATTTGACTCTCTAAATTTGGAGAGCCAAACTCACTCTCTATTATTAAATATATTGAAATAATTTTAAATTTTAATACTTGATATATTGACTTTAATTAAATAATATATACAAATTAGGATATGAAAAAAATAGAAGCGGTGAAAAGATATTAAATGTTTCTTGGAATAAATAAAATGAAGAGTATGGATAAAGAGATTGTTGGAATGTTTAAAAAAAACTGTTCTTTAAATTTATAGATGCTCTTTAAAATGCTAAATATACTCTTTAAATATAGCTTTAAGTTATTGTAGATGCTCTTAGAACATCCCCAACAAACTCTTTAAACATAGACTATTCTTTAATTTAAAGAGTCAACACTTAAAATTATGTTCTAATAGACTCTCTAATTTAATATTTTAATTTAGAGAGTGAGTTTAACTCTCCAAATGTGGAGAACCAAACTCACTATCTATTATTAAATGCATTGAAATAAGTTTAATTTTCAATACTTGATATGTTGGTTTCAATTAAATAATATATACAAATTGGGAAGAAAATATATGATAAAAAGAGAAGAGGGGAAAATATATTAAATGCTTCTTGAAAAAAGTAAAATAAAGAGTATATAAATAAATAGGCTGTTGGAATATTTAAAAAAAATTGCTCTTTAAATTAAATTTAATAATGCTCTTTAAAATACTAAAGATATTCTTTAAATATACATAAACTGGTGTAAATACTCTTAATAGGTGTTTTGAAAACCAATACATAATACTGAAAAAATTGAATGCGTCCACATTTTCCTATCTATGAGCCTTAATTATTCAACTGGAGCCTTCTTGTAGTTGTGTCTGAATGTTTGCCTTCATTTTGTTTCCACAAAATTGGAAGTCTTGACTCTTGAAACAAAATAGCTCATAATTTGACAAAACAATTTACATTTTGTAAGTGTAATTATGGCGTCGCCCGGGTTCGAACCGGAGACCTTCAGTGTGTTAGACTGACGTGATAACCAACTACACCACGACACCTGATAATGAGATTGTGTTTATTAATTATTAAGGTATTGATATTACAGGTCCAATCTTGAAATGAAATTAGCCCAAACTGGCCATGGGCCCTGGATTTCAGTATTAGTTCTGAACACAAAAAACAGAATGTAACGATGACGAAAAATCATGGATAAAATTTTATTTTTCTACGTAAAGATAGCATTTTTACTTAATGAAACGCACATTGAAGTATACCCTTATTAAAAAAAGGTCAACTCACCCTCTACTAGATTTTTCTATTTGATCGGTTGAGTTTATGTCAATCATGAGTGTGAGCGTGTTTAGATCTTTTGTTGTTCTACACTTCTATTCGTCTCTTTTCATAATTTTTTTTTTCAAAATTTAAAAATCATATCAATGTGTCAAGTTTTATAAGTACTAAATTCAATACACAAAGATTAATTCGTCTTCTCCCACAATTCATTAGAGCCAACTGCATATGTTGCATCAATATTTTCTCGAAAAGATGCAATTTTTCATTTTCTCTCACTATTTGGTAATTCTTAGGTAATTTTCTTAAATGTCATTCACGAGTACTTCATAGTAAAGGTTTTTCCATAAACACTATAAGATTACAGATTAATTATTACGTGGTACAATTTTCATGTCAATACCCTTGGTAAATACAAGGGTTGAAAATACACTTAAGTCACCCAATCAATAGCATTGTTTTATTTTTGTCATTAAACTTCTTCTGGTTACAAATTAATTACAAAACTTTCATTTTTACTTCAATTTAAGGCGTTTAGGCATTCCGCCTACCTATGTTTGCTGAATGAACGAAAATGAATGAAAATGTTGATGTGACATGAAAAATTATTATTATTATATTTTTATCATCCGCCTTTTCAAAATAAAAGTTATTATTACAATATTTTTGTCATCCACTTTTACAAAATACGTTAAAATTTTTATTTTTGGAGAAAATTGGAGCCACAGTCTTCAAGGAGTCTTAGTATTTTTATTCTCAATCTTTTTTTCTAAGCACAAGTATCTCCAATGTTTTGTTTATTGACAGTCAACGTCCTTACTAATCGAATTCTTTCAAAATAGGCGTTCAAATTGCATAAAAATGCATGTTTACCGTTCACAATAAGTGAAAAAATTTGTAACTATTGTCTTCAACCTTTGGAGTCTTGACACTTTTATCTTTAATTTTTTTTTTTTTTTTTGGGTACGCTTATCCTCAACGTTTTGTTTATTTGTGATTTTTGTCTCTATAGAAAAATATGCCTAAATATCTATTAATTTGACAGAAAAACATATTTATTTGCTTTCGCAATTAAATAAACAAAATATATAAATTAATACAAAAAAAACACTTATATACTTCTACTTTTTCATATAAGCACCCCAACCCCAACCCCAACCCCAACCCCAAGCAACGACCATTTACTCCCACAAGCCAAAGCCACGGTCGTGAAAAAGATGAAGTAAAATATATTTAACTTTTTCTTCTTTTTTATGTATTAATTTATTTATTTTACTTATTTAATAGAGATGACAAATATGATTTTCTATCAACTTAACAGATTAATAGATATATTCCGTTTGTACAGACGAAAGCTGCAAATAAACAAAGCATCAATGATAAGTGTGCCAAGAAAAAAAGATGAAGGATAAAATTGTCAAAGACCTCAAAGGTTGATGGTGGCAATTGCAATTTTTTCTATAATGTGAAGGTAAATATGTGTTTTTATGCAAATCTAACTTCTATTTTGGACAGATGTTGTTAATAACGATGTTGACCGCCAATAAACGAAATGTTGAAATACTCGTGCCAAGAAAAATGATTAAAAATAAAAGTGTCAGGATCCCAAAGATTAGAGATCGAGACTACAATTTTCCCTTCTTTTTTGTTTCATTTTTTTTATTTCTTTGAAAAAATATATATTTCAAAAGCACAACTAATTTAATAATAATAAAATGCATTTTCATTAATTTTCTAGACAGACTGAAACAAAAATAGTAAATTTAGAACAAAAAAAATTGGATAATCACAACCTAAAATGAGTGAAGAAACAATGTTTTGAACATATATTGTCACGCAACCTTGATGAGAATAGCACAAGCTCCACATTGTATACCAAACTCAACTAACATAAGAAAATATATAAAGGGTCATAACCCAAGTGATCCAATTGAAAAAAGAAAATTCCACCACCCTATGGAGGATAACACTAACAACATAGTATTAGCCATTGTTGTCATAACTTTAGTTTCATGGTCTGCATTTGTAGCATCTACCGCCGCCGCGGTGGATTGCACCACCATTACGGCACTTATCTCCGCCTGTTCCAGCTTCGTTAGGTACGGCTTGCCGGACCCGATACCGGGATCCCCGTGCTGCATTGCCATGACAAGCCTGAATAATATGGGGGACACCAGTGATAACCGCCGTGGCGTCTGTCGGTGCATGATGGATCTCATTACAACTTACAATCCAAATGCCACAGCTATTGCTACTTTGCCAGGTTTCTGTGGAGTTTCTCTTGGCTTCACTATTGATCCCAACACTGACTGCGAATAGTAAATCCTATCCTTTGATGCAATACATACATACATACATAATTTATGCCTGATGTATCAATTTTGAATATGTATATTTTGGTGCAGCATTGATTCGTGAGATAAGGCTCGTAAACGGTGTAGTATTGGCTTATCCCCAACAAGAAGTTACAGTGAAGGCTGATGGTGTCTTTTTCAAGCTTCTCTTGAGATGGAAACATTACAATAATAAGTCCAATTACCTAAATATATATACTCGGTGACATGTTTTTTAAGGTGCATCAGACAAAATTTGACATTATCAAAGAATAATTAAAAAGGTTAAAATCATTTGTTATAATGTCAAGTATTGCACTCCAAACACACCCCTTGATACGTTCAAAATCTTCTCATAAAAAAATATAGAAGAATTTTAATTCAAGGCATAACAATTCACGGCTTAAAAATATGGCAAATATGGTAATATGATACAGTCACAGTAGTTTGAAACAAACTGAATAATTACAAGCCAATCCATGAAAAAAGAAAATGGTACATTCATTTTCACACATCTGGTATCCATAAGTCCGAGCACAAGGTCCAGTACAGTCCCTTTGTAAGACCTCAACAACGTTATGTTTGTGTTCTCCACAGACAACTTTGTACAGTTGTATTTAATCGAATTCAAACCATCGACAGATGAGCTTTACTAATATCTGTAGCCATGCATGGAAATAAAACTAGCAGCAGGATCACGGATAGGTTTCCCGAGTTTCTTTAAGTGCCCCGAGTATGGATAACCTTTGCTTGTATAGTTAGCAAACGAGTTTGATCCCTTTTCTGAATTCCTGTCCATATCCCAAAGCTCAGGAGCAAACTTAGTACCCATACGGAGTTCCTCATACTGCATTCTTTGCCTCGGGGCACTTTGTGACCTAAGTTTAGCCAAGTACGATTCCGTATTTGCCATGTAATTCGGGTGGTGACCCAGGTACTCACCAAACAAACTTTTAGAACACTCACTCCTTGTAGGACTAAAAGGGCTTCTTCGACTACTACTAGGTCTAGAAGACACTCGATCCACTTCCAGAGGGAGTTTTATCGACCTTAAGGACGAGACATCAACAGACGATATACAAGGATCTCGTTTGTCGGATTTTGCTGAATGTCTTGACAATGAGTCAAAGGTTGCAGATTCCTGTCCATTCTTGTTCCAAACGGGAAAATATTGTGGAGTCTGAAACTCTCTGTCACTTTGCTTTGGCTTTAGGCGAGGCTTCCAAGTATCTATCTCGAGTATCTTGTCACTTTTTTCATCAGCCCGGTGTCTGGTTTCAAGGGAGGAATACTGCTGGTTGTTCCATGTATATTCTTCCATCCAGTGATTTAACCAATTGGAACCCACCCACGTGTTTTCTGCGTTACTAATGTTGGCCCTATTCAAACTCGAACCACATTTCTGCATATGCAGGGGTAGAAGAATACATTTATTACACATTTATCTGTAGCATTGCGCAACCAAGACCTAGGGAGAACTTCAAAAATTGATGAACTGATTTACTATTGGGTAGCCTCCAAGAGAAAAGAACGAAAAATTGTAATACGGGTAAGTCAGATTAGTTGTGGAAGACAAAATTTTTAAAAAAATATAAATGTATCCCTTCTCTAACAGTAACAACTTAAGCATTTAGATGAGATGGTTCAACAAATAATAAACCATTCATAACAATTGGTAATTTAATAATAAAGCTGAAGTAGTTGAAATTCAACGCTTATTTCTGCGGACCCTTATATATTTTTGGTCCATTCATCCTTTCGACATTTGATTTTAACTTCCTACATGCATCGCAAAAGCACAATTATGAAAAGGGTAGACAAATATGTTGTATATATTGATGAGTTACAAGGGGGCTCAAGATATTACCTTTTGGTTTAGTCCATCATGTTGGGCACAATTTGACCTCTGTTCATATTTTCTGAGACTGGAAACAGCCTGCAGGTAAATGCATACTATTAACAGATTACTAGATTTTACATTAAAAAAAAAAAAAAAAAAAAAGTGATCCACTGTGTGAAAGAGCCATCTTGATGGGTAATTTATGCATCTCGATTTACTTCTTACTCATCTTTAAGTTTTTGGCTTTTCGCTGATTTTAAAGACAAACTTGAATTTAAGTGCCATGTCTGGCATAAAAAAAATGTAAAGACTTAACTTTCTTTTTTTTTTTGAAAAAAAAGCAAGTTTTTGAACTAAAAATGTCAGAAAAAACAACTAAAAACTCAAACTTGTTTGGCAAAAGAAGTTACATAGAAGTTATTTAAAAGTTTCTAATTAGATAAACTGATAAAGTGAGTCATCAGTTTACTATAATGCTTCTAACTGAGATAAGGAGATTCATGGCTTAACCCAAATAAAAGAAATTATACTTACAGGTTGATGGGGGTTGGAGAACTTGATGCCCAAATTAGTCGATTCTGAAGAATAAGCTCGATGTTTACAGGCTCGAGCCTGGATTCGTGCCATTGCTTGCATACGACGGAGCATATCTGCACTTTGCTTTCTGACAATATGGCCTCTAACTAGTGCTTGAAGCTTTACTAGTCCCTTGAGTGCCCTCAAGGCCCTCCTAGCCTACAACACGTCCATCAGGAAATCAAGAAACAATCAAATATGATGAATGCTATGGTGTCTGACTTGTGAATCCTAATTTTGCCATTCCCCATTCAATATAGCAGGAAGTAAATAGTCCCATGACGAATCAATTGAACTCACAACAGAGTTTGTAGTGCGTTGAGACTTGAGAGCATGCTTGGCTAAGCTTTAAAATAAGCAAAAGTAACTTCTAAACAACTTTTTATTTCCAAATAAGTTTTGATAGTTACATTTTTCTCACATATTAGTAAAAAAGTTACTTGTTTTGAAATTAGTTCTTGCCTTTACCGTCAAGATAAGCAACTCTTTTTCAATTTTGATTAATGAAAAAAATTGTTTATTTTAAAATTTACCTTTTTAGGCTTTGCCACACATGCCATTGGTCTAATACATAGAAGCATTATTACACAAACAGCTGCAGAAAAAAGGTACTCAGAGGCCAAGGCATGATCATTAAATCCATAAGCAGCTTCAAAAGTTTCATAGCAGACAACATTAATCTATTAAACTTAAAGGTTAAGACTCTGTTCTATTAATCATTTTTTTCTATTAACAAACATGTAAAGTTGTAATGTAGCACTGATTGCATTGCTGGTAGTAGAGACTAGACAGTCCCTATCCTAGCCCACCATCCCGAGTCAAAAAATGAAAGGCAAAATAGAATAACCCGGTCTGTTTTAAGGAAGGAAAAGAGAGGGTATAGAGAATTGTCACCTACAAAGATGCAAAGCAAAAGACGGGGATTCAAGTGTCTTGTTTAGTGGATTTGTCTACATATACAAACCTGGCACTATACAAGAGAACCCCGAGGGAAACTTTTAATTGTGTTTCACGACAATGGTTGAAAACTAACATTACATAAATTAAAGTGTTTCTCCTCCAACAGCTCAAACTTTCATGTACAACATAGTATTAGACAGGTAAAGGTCTAAAGTTCAAGTCTTTTCGCCACCTTAAGAAAATTGTGCACATGTCAAGCATTTAAGCCTTATCTAATTCAAGAAGGTCCTAATTTGCGTCTGAATAAAGGATCTTAAATTACCTTTACCACCAAAAGGCATCATCAAAGTACTTTTTCTATGAAAAAGAAAGGTAACAGATGTGAAAAGAAAGAGAGAATAAAAAAACACATTTGAAATGCATATCAAGAAAAACTTCAATTTTCTTTAAAACCCAGAATTGATAAATTGCTTTGATGCCCCATGAGAGGACAAGTAACATAAAAAAGATAAGGAATCGAGAGCACATCCATCTTTGATATTAAAAAAGAAAAACTTAACTTGGCGGGACATGTTGAATATTAAATTTAAATATATAAATGATTTACTCTTTCGAACTACTTAAACTTTTAGATAAGGCGTTTTCAACATAAGCAACATTGACAGAAACAAGCCCCCAGGGGCATAGGCGAGTTTGTAAGGCCTGAGGTGACGTAGGGAGAAATCCTCCAACAATGTAGGTTCGATTCCCGTGTAGGGCAGATTTTCACTGAAATATTGTGGGAGTCTGTCCTGGGGGTTGGCCTGTTGGCTTTTTCCCTCAGGTTTCTGCCACTCGTACACATCCCTCGATTTACAACCCGCCTGGTCAAAGGGCCTCTGACACAGTTGGAAAAGCTTCGCCTTCAGGACTTTCTCCTTATCAGAACATTGACAGAAATAAAGATGTGTTGGTTTTGGCTATAAAAGTGTTAGAAATAATTTCTTTCAACACTAAAGGGCCAAAGAAAGAAACTATTTGGATCTCCTTAAAAGCAACTTGGAACTTAACTTAAATAAAGATGGCAAAAATATCCGATCCGTCCCAAACCCGATAGATACACGATCCGAATGGAGCGAAAAATTTCTGATCTGCGGATCGCAGGGTGGGGCAGATCAGGCCTGAGTTAAATTACAATTTAGAGGTGGCTGGAGTTAGCTAAAAAAAAATTATACAAAAAAAACAGATCAGTATACGGATCAGGGCTCTGATCCGTATCCGATTCGTCCCGAAAAATGGCGAATCGTGGGACGGATTTGGATCTTTTATAATTATTGCGGGGCAGATCGGATCAGGCCTGATCCGCCCCGTTGCCATCACTAAACTTAAATCTAAAAAGAAAAAAACATTTAATACATTAAGTTACCCTTGGTGCACGCTTTCATCCCTATCAAGCTTTTAATGCTTTAGCTTCCCTTCTTTTTTATCTCCTTGAAAGATATAGATTAAGATAAACCCATACAAATAAGTCAATTTAGGATTTTTACTTAAAGAGAATAAGCTAATTTTTGGGTGATTTTCCAAAAACCCCTACACCCAATTTTGTGTATCTAAAACTTAGAATTCAATTATTATGTGTTACATCCTTTGGCCCTTTTATGAATAGTCCTAGACGTAGGCAAATTTGACTTTATTTCACTTTGATCGTCAAAGAAAAATACCTCTTGCATCTTAATCCTATAAATAAAAAATATAAATATTATAATTGGTCATCATCTTCTTATGGAGTCAAAAAAGGGATTTGACTTGACTTGAGCTCCAATAAGTCAAATCTCAATTTAATCAACTCTTGACCATTTGAGATTTAATTATTAATCTCGACTCATTCCAATAAAGAGTAGGGGATATTACAGAAGCTCAATAATATCCAAAAATAGGATCCTCCGATTATCTCGCCAAAAGTCAACCCCTATTTGATTGTCAATATTTCGGAGTTGGACAAAATGATTATTTTGCCTCTCCTAATTTATTTCATTCTTCGAGTCTTATTTTCATAAGGCAATTGATTGTGATCAAATCACAAACATAATTTAACGATTTCGTCGATAAATTACTGAACTCACATTCAATTGTCCGCTAGAAAAACACTTGAAGTGACAATCGTCACATAATGTGACTAACGAATTCCATCTTGCAAATATTTGTTTCTTAATTGTTTCATCCCGATTCCCAAAACACCGATGCATTGCTCACTCGTTGGTACCTCAAAGAATTTTAACTAGCAATTAAAATTCATTTCCGCTCAGGATTAAGGTGTCTTGTTCGATAATCAAGTGAAGACTTATTTCAAGCAGACACAAATAACCGTTTACGTGTCTTGTTCAATGTATTCCAAATACATCATTGTTCTTATTACTGAACCGGACAAACCCAAATAAGAGTTATTACTGAACCAGACAAACCCAAATAAGAGCAATCTTCCGACTTTATTTATCTATGGTGATCGATTAGTTTGAATCACATTACAAATTGTATTTTTCTATATTCAACAACTCAAGTATACAATTTATAACAACTCGTATGATTATGAAATCTTAGATTATTTGTTCAATTCAAATATGTGAAATTCGATAATTAAATTGTATTACTAATAATAATTATCACAAAATACTACTCTATCTGGTATAAAACAAGTAAACTGATATATGGGGAATTTGTGGAAAAATAAGAAAAGGTGAAGTTTGAAATTTATAACTACAGTCTACAGTACTAACCAAGTAAGCTCGAAACGCCGACTGAATCTTTATAGCCGCCAATTCCCGGCGTCGTTCGCCGCTAACATACACCGCAGCAGTTCTACTCTTACTCCCACTGGTCAGCCTGACCACCTCAGCCGCCGCCTTGGCGGCTGCGAGAGCAGCCTCGGCCACCGCCGCAGTGGCCGCTGCCACTGCTATGGCATGCTTGTTTGCATCCAACGCCTCAACATAAGAACTTGTCAAATGGTCTTCTTCTTCATTTTTGTATGCAATGTTAGGTGATGATTTTATGAGTCCCGACTTACTCTTCTTCTTCCCCGGCGCCGGCGATGATGAAGATACCGACGGCGACTTTTTGGAACCCAGAAGAGAATGGAACCATTTGGTGGTCTTACCCATGCCTCATTATAGCAAGTTTGAACATTTTCTTGAAGAAAGCATTTAGATAGACAGATAGAGATATAAAGTGAGAGTGAGTGATTCTTGTATATAGAGAGACAGAGACAGAGAGTTTGTGGGATTAAAACGCGCGAGACGATGGAGTTTGGAAGGAACGCACCGCCATTGTTGTGGTGGGGGTTGGAAGTTGGGACCCCGGGAGTTTGAAAGGAGGCGACAAATGACAGGTAAGAAATTGGTCCAATTTGTATTGAAAAATCTTATTTTGTACTCCACTTTTTTCTCTTGTTTGTGATGATGCTTGTGGTTGTTAAATTCTTTATTTGGATGTTGGTATCTTTACGATTGTATGATTTTAAAATGATAAAACAATATGATTTTATTATTATAAGATTTTTAAAGGGTAAATAGCACAAAACGTTCCTACCTATCGAGGGAATTGTGAAAACGTCCCTATCTTCAAAATTTTGGCATTTTCACCCTTACTCTCTCGAATTTCTCACAAAAACGTCCTTCATCCAAAAATCACCCATTAACATAGGGGTAAATTAGTCCAACCACTTTTTTCACATATATATTACTTTTTTTAAATTTGGGGGACTTTCCATGCAATTTTCAAAATTGTATGACAGGCCCCCGTCCCCAAATTTCAGTTCTAATAAAGAATGAAACCAATTCAAGTGTATTATCATCTCCTGCTGAGAAAGGCATAATGAAGCCGTCAGTAAAACTGTTTAGATAAACATAAGGCGGCATGTTGGTTTCCTGGTCTACCTCTGCATATACAAATGCATCTTCGGTTTCTCTAAGAGTCAAGAGTGAAACCAACTCTTGTAATTAATAGAGGAAGTTTTAGATGTGGACATATCTTTTAAAGGGTTCACAAAGTGATTCAAATTATGTGGATTGTCATACTATCAATAGTTCAAAACCATTTCATATATTCTTTGAGTTATATACGAAAAGTCTCCCACTGTATGTATATACCTTTTCTTTAAGAAATATGGGTTTTTTCAATTTATGCAATCTGTATGTTGATTTCATTTTTTGGGATTTCGGATTTTATGTACTGTGGTCGGATTTTGTGGTTGTTGGTTGATGTTGGATCATGGATTGATGTTACCATCGTTGGAGAAGGTGAACTCGCAGATTACCATAGATGGCTGCGGCTGGTGGGCTGGGTCGCATCGCTGCGATGTTTGCGTGTGAGGTTCTCAGAGCGCCGGGAGATTCACGCACGCGAGGATCGCCGACATGTGATCACGCGCGCCATCTCCTGGCTCTCAATACATGGCGGCGGTAGGTTGAAACCCCAGTGCTATGCTTTTGTAATTTTGGGGCGAGGACCTCCTACGGAAATTAGGGAGTTCTAAATGGCTGGTTTGCAATTTTGAAGCGAGATTATTCTTCTTCAATCGCATCCTCTTAGGCTAGCCGGGAATGATCGCATTGTTGTTATACCAAAAGCGTGGGCGCCCAATGGTTTCCACCGGTTTCACTTTTTTCAGATTGGGGACTGGGCCTCTGGTGCAATTTTGGAAATTGCATGGGAAGCCCCCAATTTAAAAAAGTAATATATATGTGAAAAAGTGGTTGGACTAATTTACCCCTATATTAATGGCTGATTTTTGGAGTGAAGGACCTTTTGCGCAAGAAATCCAGTAGGTAAGGGTAAAATTGTCAAAATTTAGAAGGTAGGGACGTTTTGCACAATGACTTCAATAGGTAGGGACGTTTTGTGCTATTTACCCATTTTTAAATTAGTATACAGTTTTTCTTTATGGTGGAATCTGATCTTATAAAATTTTAATAAATTAAGGAGCTGAGAAGAATATTGAAGATAGAGAGGGATGGAGTTTTGTTTGAGGGAGAGTTTGATTTTAAAGAATATGAAGAAGAACAAGAAGAAATTGAGGAATTGAGAGAGAAATATAAATTTTGGTTTGAGAAGATGAAGACGTAGTGACATACAAAGAAATACTTTTTTTATACTGTAGAAGAGTAAACTTTAGTGCAGTCGGTAATTAGAAAATTTTACATTCTTATTGTTGGATCTTAAAGATTTTGTGATTCTGAGGATTCTCTCTTCTTTTTTTTAAATTATTATTTATAGATTTTTGGTTTTATGTTTTATGAATTAAAATTGCTTTTTATTTTGAATTAAAACTTAAATCAAAACTAAAATTATAAACATAATAAAACAACAAAAATTAAAATCCCTAATATGAAATCTGATATCCTTCTTATGTCAAAATCAATAGTGACATTCATTCCTTCACGTTACTTTAGAGCTTTTTTCGTTCTATATTTTTTTTTTGCACTTTTAAAATAAGTCATTTATAGTTTGTAATTTAATCTATACGTATTCTTTTTTTCTTTTTCTTTTTTGGGTTGAATTTTTAATTGACTTGTTGAAATTAATAGTAGAAGTAAACTTATAATGTTGTGATTGTTTACAAGATTTTATTGTAGCGTGTCATTAGTTCAAATATGGTGGTGATTGGTGTTCATAAATTTATCACATTTAAATTAAAAAATAAACCAAAATAGAAATATACTTCAATTTGAATTTTTGTTCAATATTTAATGAAAATTTCATGGTCAATCTGATTTTATTTGACTTTTTTTGGCTTTTCATAACCAATTGTCAACCTTTGTAAAATAGTTGCAACCTTTATTTTTGTTTGATTTAATTAGTTATAATTGTTAATTTGTTGTTAAGAATATTATTTAGATATAAAAAATCATATATATCCTCTTCAGAAAATGGCAAATTTTTTTTTTTTGTTATTACTTTCAAGAGTGTTTATCTACTATTTTTCTTTAAAAAAAATTATAGTTGCACTGTCGAAATGACAATTTCGTTTCAACAATTCAACAGTTGTTTTTTTTTTTTTTTCAGACAAAGTCATTTGGACTATTCTACGACATTTCGTCTTCCTTCAACCACCCATCAACCCAGCTCTTTTCAACAAATTTTTTGCAACAATATTCAAAAATTCTCAGCAAGAATTTTATCTAAAAATAAGTCCAAACTAATTTACCAAACATCTAAAAATTTTGTTCTTTTATAACCTAAATTAATCTATAAAAAAATTAACTTACTTGAGTTGGGTGGTGACGCAAAGCGTGAGTTGAATTGTTTTTTAGTAAAATATTGTTGTAGATCTAACTTTTGTGGAATTAGTCTTTGATTGAAATTTAATAAGATATGTTGAAAATATAAGTAATTGAGTAAGGGTACTTTTGTCCAAAATATCTATTTTTCAAATTATTTTTAAAATGACCACATTCAAAAAAACATTTCTTATAATTTCCTATTTCTTCACAAATAATGTTCTCCCCTTAGCTATAAGTTTCTACATTTTTATAAATTATCTTCCCTATTAATTTTAGTAACATTTACAAACACAGAAAAAAAAAAAGAAAAAAAAGCATATTTTTTATCTGCTTATCTTTATTGTTGTAAAAATAAACAAACTTATAGCAAAACCTTTTTAAATCAATAAACATGTATTCCATTTTGCAGAGAAATAACTCAACTGTCATAAAACATAAGCAGTTTTCTTAAATATTTCCAAAAATATATTTAACTCCGCCACCCCCCCCCCCACCCCACCCCCCCCCCCCATTCCCGACCCCACCCACCAAGTGGCCTGGCCCTAGTTCACTTCAGATTCATTACTAGACATGAATTTCTTCCAGGGGATTGTGTCTACACCTTCAAGGCTAATATGAACCACAAGCCACGAGGTGCCAGCCAAAATTTTACCCCCACTGTCGGCCAAATTAAGTGCATTTTCAGCCATTTATACACTTATTCGAGGCCAAGGGTTAGGTGCTAGAAACCCGGAACATATTTATTACGTGGTACTAGACAAAACTGTAACGTAACATGGACAATTTTAGTTTCTATTTTTCCATGTTAGGTGGTCTAAAAACCTGGGAATGAAGAAATGGAATAGCATATAGTGACAGGTACTGAGGGATGACGGACTCACCATATGACACATAGGCAAAACGTTTTAAACCTTACTGTGCACAGGTCACTTTATTTCAGGAGCTCTGGCCATCAATTTTTCCAACAAATTTTCCAGCAAAGGGAAACAGAACTCCCCATCGATGGCACTCAGGATTATGAATCTCGAGATAACATGCGCTCAAAATTTACCCAACTCTGGCCATGTTATCCTTCTCTTTCTTGAGTACAAATTCAAAACCCGAGGGAACAAAAGTTTAAACTGTAAGTTTGTGAAGCAAATTGATAAAAGAACCAGTGATCTTGCTTTCCAGGATCCATGCATTTCCAAACAGTTAAAAGACGCTATTTAAATAAGCAATATTGTCGTCTTTCTAATAGCTTAAGTTTTCGGACGAGATGGTTAAACGTTGTATCAAAGTAAACAAATATTATGGTTCGAGACTCACCATCATCTACTTATAAAAATTGTGCTAAAATGCATGTATCAGGGAACAGTTTGAAGACACGGTTCAAACAAATAATTTGGCTCCTTTTCTATAATTCAAGCTTTTAGACAGGGTGATTCAATACAAACTACCAATCATAATTCAAAAAGAACTCGAGGGATGTGATGTTTAGCCCAATGTGTTCCTGTAAACTCCCTCAAACACATATCCAACAACTACCTAGTATTTTCAATATCTGTAACCTTTGACATTTCAAAAGGTTAGGAAGACAAATTCACCAGTACTGAGGAATCCATGGACATGTTGCTGTCACGAGCTAAAAAAATTACTTTTATCAGCTTTGAGCACCACAGCATATGCACAAATGAAGATGCAATGTCTAGTATAGGAAACCAGTAACGGACACAGAAGCCATAATACAGACAAGTCAAGCCTGCAAACCTAGTTTCCATAACAATTTCTGCACGAGTGTGTTGTGTTCTGGGTCGGAGGAAAATGCCTTCGGACATTGCTAGCATCAATTCCCTTTAATATCGATTGTCATTGCAGATTTTGTGGCCCTGTAATTTCAAGAACACACAGAAACCAGAGCCATTTAGAGAAAAAAAATGCAGTAATCTGGCATAAGATTGGAAAACATGGCAAATGCCTTTTTCCAGCTCAGGTCAGTGAAAAAACATTCAAATTGCAAAATCCTGAACTAACCCACAAATAAAAATAAAAAAAACAATACAAGGAAAGGCAATTAAAGCAACGAGAGAAAAGAATACCATTCTTTATGCACAAACATGCTGGGGGCAAATCTTATAAATACTGATTTCCCTCGGATGTTTATGATAGACGTCCATGCCAATGCACCTCGTGAAGGGAAAAGTGGACTGCAATCACTCTTGTCGAGAGACTATTTTTAAATATCCAACAACAAAACACTGGAAACACTGTACAGCATATACATTCGTTAACAAAAATGGCTGGCTAGAAGCCACTTCTCTCACTTTATATTCTAAACACCAGTAGCTCTGTATCTGTGACTGTAATGCATGAAAGAAGATGAATGTGGGTTTGGGTTGTCATGATCCATAACCTGCAAGTCCATGATAAAGGGAGCAAATTTATTTTGGCCTTCCAGCAATTAAAGTATCAGCAAATTTATAGTCCTGGAAATTGCATATTACCTGCCTCAACTGGGTGCCATTGGACATAGACTCTTGGAATTGGTTACGAATCAAAGATTCCTATACAAAGATATATATATGCATGAAAAATAGTCAATTAAAAAAGCATTCCAAAATGCTTTACCATGACTGCTTTGTTACGATCATTAATGGTGAAGAACTTACTTGTAGAAATTGAACTTGGTTGGGAGAATGCTGCTGACTAGAGTAAAAGTTCTGCTGCTCATACACATTAGGATTAGGTTGCTGGTTGATTGTCAAATTTGGTGTTTGATACATGTTATGTACTATATGATTTGCTTCAACAGGATATAAACCCTACAATAAAATAGAATACACGCTCAAATTCTTTATATAACAGTAACTAGTTCTTGAAGATGGTAAAACAACAAGTCTAACCTGTGTAAGAGGACTCATTGTAGGGTTTGGACTTGGGGACGAAATGTATGTTGAAGGAGCACATGCAACTGATAAAACAGTCTCTGGTGGAGATGGATGCACGCTTAGACCCCCAGTTCTACTGGGAATTGCTTCATCACAATGATTCAATTGATCTCTATCTGGGACGATACTTTCTGTTTCAGCTCCCCCTCCCAAGATGTCAACATCCTGAACCTCAAATTCACTTTTATCAAGATCAATGTCAGCCATTTCATTTTCAGAAGCACAAGCACCTGCACCACTTGTAGTTGTATCTTTAGTTTCCTCATAGGGTTTAAAATTCAAGACTCTTTCAACACCTTGCATTACTTCATCAAGTTGTCTTGCAGCGAATTCGAATGCCGAGTCAGATACAGCAGCTCTGGCTGATATTTTAAGAATATTGTTGCACAAATCTTTATAACGAATAGCGATTAACTTTTTGTTGTCTTCCTCAGGAAAATCATAAATTTCTCTCATGCTTTCAATCCTTGCATCTTTAGTCCATCTCTTCAATATGTAATTGAATGGGACCACCTTTATATTTTGATGATCAAGCACTTTGAGGGCATGGCTACAAAGAAAACCAACATGTTCAAACTTCATACAATTGCAAGTAACTGTATGATCAAGAGAACTATATACTACAGAGAATTCTCTAGATTTCCCATATGTTTTCACTTTATACTCAAATCTTGAATCACGGTTAGTGCACTTGTTCACAACGATGTTTAAACACTTCTCATATTCTCGTTGAAATACTTCAAATGCCTTGGGTGTATAAACATCACTTGGATGCTTTAACAAGACTGCATTAGCCATCAATATTGGAGCATTTCTTGCCATGTCAAAAGTGGATTCTAGTTCTTTGTACCTTTGTTCATTTACTACGCTCTCAAAATGCTTGAAAAACTGAAGCACATCAAGGTCAAAGCCCAAGTAGTTTCTCAAGTTATCTGACATCTGCTCAACTAGATGTGTGCCATTTTTTCCGACGAAGAAGGTATTTCTACCATATGCAACAGCCCATTTTTCTTTCTCTCTGAACATCCATCTCAACCATGCGTTATGACGCAGGCCATGTTTGTCCAACATGCAATCCCAGGCATGGATGAAATCTTCTTCCTGCTCATGAAAAAATATGCAACTCTTAAAATCTTTGGCAAAAGAATCATATTCCATTATCACGTGATGAAGATGTTTAAGTGCAATTCGATACATCTGCCATGCACATATACAGTGGCTTGTTTCTTGTAAAACTGAATGAATAGCTTGGACAATTGTAGCGTCTTGATCTGTGAGAATGAATCTTGGTTTTTTACCAGACATAGCCTCAACAAAAGTTCGAAACAGCCACTTGAATGAATCAACAGTTTCATCGTATAAGAATGCAGCACCAAAAATCACTATCTGTCTATGATGATTTAGTCCAACGAACTGCACAAATGGACGAGAATCTACATTTCTTGTGGCCGATGTATCCAGACAAACCACATCACCAAAATGACCATATTCTAGAATCATATTGTCGTCAGCCCAAAATATGTTGCTTATCTTATCATCGATATCAAGTTGTACAGAATAAAAGAATGAAGGGTTTTCAAAATGTTGCCTCTGGAAATAATACAAAAGACGTCCTGCCTCTCCCTCCTTCAAATCTCTTGTTCGTCCAGACTTTAGATAAATTTCATCACCTATTTGAAGACATTCACGATTCTCTGGGGTGCAAAATCGTATACCCAACAGTTGAAAAGATAACTTTGATTGTATCTCAGAATTCTTCATTGAGTCGGTTTCAGAAACTTCAGTAGACTCCAGTTTTCCAGGTAATGGTAATTCCAGCAAATTTTGAGCTTTACTTAGGTTTACATCTTCATGATTGTGCTCTGCTCCAAAATGTGTGACCCGATATTTACCATTAGGTTGACGAGTGACCACCATATGTGCCAAACAACCAGTTCTTGTTTCCTTCCTATGCTTTTTCACGTTAGCATCCCGCTTGTCTTTCTTGCGATAACCTTGTCTGGAACAGGTAAACTTTCTGGACATCACCCGACCATGAACTTTGCTCCTGTTGACCCAATCTTTCCGAACCGTAAAACCTACCAACTCAGCATACTTGTTGTAAAAACTATATGCTTGCTCATCTGATTCAAACTCTATACCAAGTTTGAGAAATTCATGTTTCGCGGAAAGACTCGACTGAACTGCAAAAACATCTGATGACTTTGGGCTGCGTGCATCATGTTCCACATTCAAGTCCAAATTATTCGAATTTCTGATATCCATATGACCTTCGTGGGTAATAACAACCTCACAATCATCGCTATCCATAACCTTTCTCTACCAGAAGCAAAAAAGTAATAAATAAAAATCATCGATTACACAGTATTCCGATTATCAAAAACCTTGGATAACACAGTATATGTGGTTCCTATTGTATAATAATTCTCAATAAAACTTCTTCCCGAATCTCACAGGTACATTTCCACATCCATTTCTCTTTACTCATACAACAAATTAGATAAACTTGCATCGATGGGAATTCTCCACTTCATCAATTACGATCAAAACTTCACTTATTTATACAATACATAGAACAGCCACTCATTACCCGCAATAGGGTCCATTTTCTCTAAATTTACCCCTGTCCCCCAAAAAATTTTACGGTCTATTAACAAAAACTATGCTTGCTTAATTTTAGTAATTTACCATAACTTTACCATTCAAGGAAAATAGAACGAAACAAAAGAATTAAGAGAAAGAAACAATACCCGAGGGGATTTCACCAAAATTAAGGGTTTCCAATTGGCTGAAAGTTGTGATTTTTTCTCACTTTTCACAGCTCTATTCAAGAATTTTGTGCGTGTTGATTCTGTTTATCTTTTTATTTTTTCGACGAAAGGAATTTCGATTTGGAAGCCCAGTTTCTGGATTAACAATTAACGAGAATGGAGATGTTGGGGCATTGCTAAGATTTTAAAAAGATTGAGGACTGTATTCGCAATATTTTGAAATTTGATTTCATCGGTTGAGAGGAAATTACTGGCTACTGGGGTGTATACGAAGTTTATAAAGATTAGTGATAATTCTATCATACACTACAAAATATAAAATAATTTAAAAAATATTATTTAATTTTATTTTAAAATAGTATTTTTTTTTTTTTTTGTAACACTTATTATTACATTTGTTATGTTTGTTAATAACAAATGTAACATATTTATTATAACTAAAATAACAAATGTAACAACAAGTGTTACAAAAATAAAAAAAAATAGTATTTTTAGAATAAAAAAATATGACAATATTTTAAAAAATATTTTATTTATGGGAAATTTACATTTATATACACTATAAAAAAAATGGAATTAGAAAATATTAGGTTGTAATATATTAATTGATAATTACTGATTAATTATTAATGGAAGATTTCCTTACATAATCGATGTACCCATTTTGTCTTATCACTAAAAATCCTCTTAATTTCAAATTCAAATTCAAAATTCCAAAACTCTTTATGCATTTATGGTAAAGATTGATTGTTTTGGTACATACTAAAATTCTATTAGGTTTTTTTTGGGTATTTTTGTCTTTTTTTGATTTCAGGAAGAGTGTCAAATAAGTAACGTTGCGAATAAATTCTCAGTAAAAAAATAATAATTTGACCAGATGCTTTATTGAACTATTAAAGTACGTTAAAATATGTTACCCAACATAATTTCCATTAACAATCTTCAGTAACATTCAACCGTAAAAGGGTACGTCCATTAACAAGAGGCTAATCATATTCAGTTCACCATGTGTATCACAATCATGAAGGGGTTGCAATTTCCAGTCTAATTTTAGGATTTCTAATTTGATGTTTCGAAGAATGTATATGATTTTTCCATTGACGAAAATTTGATTTAAAAGAGGATCGTGGATGAAGTGTCTTCAGTAGTTTGGAGAACTGCACATTTCAATTTCCTAAAGTAAAATTGGTGCAGGCCCTTGTTATCACTACAAATTATGGTGTGCACCGGATCAAAATAAAAATTTTGTAAATAGCATTAAAATTTTAAAAAATTCAATATTGTTATTATTTGTAATCTTCTAACACTACTCTTTGTGGAAAATCTATTCAAGCTAGACAAGTTTATTGATATGAAAATGGTACACATGAAAGAGAAGTAAAACTTTACCTCGAAGAAGTTATGTACTTACAAATAGATCATTACATAAGACTCTCACATATACAAATAACATATTTGGGACCCTATTTTACTACCCATATCCTCAAATTGATTGAGACCAATTACTTGATTTGTTAATATAATCCTCGTTTAGATAAATATCAAGAAGTTAAAAAAAAAAAAAAAAGAAAAACAACACAAAAATTTATGTGGACACAGAACTCTCTATTGAATGCAAATATGATCAATGCATGTCGAAGCTTGAAGAATGGGGGTTTCTAAGTGCAAGAATTTGATTACTATGGCAAATCAAAACCATTGTCAAAGCCAGACAAGTTCTTTGTCGGAGACATGAATTCATTGTAACGACAACTGCCTTGGATCTTTTCTTCATTGCGATAGATTCAAATGATTTGGAAGCTGTGTTAATCGAGGCTTTCTTACTAGCCACTGCGTCATTAAACAAATGCGTCGGATGAATCGATGGTGGCTCACACGTCGAGAGGTTTACTATAGAGAAGGCCGCAAATTCTCTTTCTGGTTTCGAGGAAAAAATTCTATAATATATGCTTTCACCTCCCGTTTGTTCTTTTATTAATTTTGAAGACTTTTTATTAGTAGAAATTATACTAAATCAAATATTAAAGAGTAAATTACATTTACATTCTTTGTTCACTAAACTTTGTAACAATATCATTCTCTTTCAATTTTATTCACAAATATCGTCTTCATCCTTCCATTAATTCACATAGATAGTACACAAATTTTGCCATTATCTTAAATATCATTATAGTACACAAATTTTACACAATATCATTCTTTGACAATTTTGCCATTATCTTAAATAAATTAAAATAACAAAAAATAGAAAACTTAATGAAAAAATTAGAGTTGAGATCCTTAACTTTATCAAAAGTGCAAATAAATACTAAATTTTTAATTTTTTTTTTTAAGATTTTTACTTAAAATAATAAATAAATGTGTTATTAAGTCTCAAATGCACCGAAATAACCTCAAAAATCTGGATAGATTTCGTCTAAGTAGTGTTTGTTAGCTAACAAAAAATTAAATCTGTGATCTAAATTTGACTAATTTAAGAATAGCAAAATAGTATTTTCGCATTTTATTATTTAAAACAATTAGAAAAAAGAAAAAAAAAAATCCACCACAACCACCACCACCACCACCATGCATTGAACATGCCATCATCTGATTAGCAATTTCCAATATTTGTTTAATACAAAAGAGATGTGTAGTAGCGATTCTTCTGAGTGTTCGCTAGTAAACACCATAGGGAGCAAACCCAATAGCTCGGTTGAACAAAAGATTGTATGCAGATTCTTTCACAAGACAATCAGCAAAAATTGAAGGTATATTCTCTTTGTGTTTTAGTTTTGAGTTTTTAGTTTTCAATTCATTTTCAATTTTATGTTTTGAGAGTCTATTTTAGGATTGCTGAAAATGCGTTTGATTTGTTATTCTGAATTTTTTTTTTCTAAAAATAGAAAACTAGAAAATTCGTTCATGTTTGCAAATTTCAAAAAATTATTTTATATAATTTTATTCAATGAATTTGATTATTCAGTAAAATGGAACATTTTTATGCTAATATATGATAAAATAATATATACATTTTAAAGTTAGTGAATCTTAGAATATATTTTTTTACAAAAATAAAATACAAACAAATAATAAATTAAAAAATAAAAATTAATGACGTGGACTGAGAATTAATCAATTTACATTTAAATAACCAATAAGGACATGAATTATTTTTTAGTATTTAGAATTTTTATTTTTTAGAATTTTATTTGTTAGAATTTTATTTTTTTATATTTTTAGAATTTTTGTTTATATAAATTTTTATTAAAAATAATTTTTTTATAAATTTATATTTTTAGAATTTTTTTATAGAAATTTTTATTTAAATAATTTTTTTAATTTTTTTTAGAATTTTTAATTTTTAAAATTCTTTATTTAATTTTTAATTTTTTAAATTTTTATTTTTAGAATTTTATTTTTTAAGAGTTTATAATTTCATTTTTTAGAATTTTTGTTTTTTTAATAATTTTAATATTTTTAAAAATTTTGTTTATATAAATTTTTATTTAAATAAATTTTGTTTTCCTTGTTTTGAATGTTTTCACTTAAAACACTTAAAACGTCAAAAACTTGTTTTGTGATATGAATCTAACATTATTTTCGAAAATAAATTTTCAAAAACAATATAGTAAACAAGGTTGGAGTGTTTTGCAAAACTGAAAAAAACTGAAAATGGTTTAAAAACAGCGAAGACAACTGCATGAACTTTTCAAAATCTCTTTTGCTACATTTGGTTTGCATGTAACGATTACTCTTGTTTCGTCGAGGCTAAAGGCCATGAGACGCTTGGCTTGGCAAGTTTCCATCATGGCTGCAATTTTTCGGTGTGCTAAACCGGCCACGAGTTTCATGTTGCCAATAATCGGAAAACCTTAGGACAGGGTGTAGATTTTGACGTGGTTTTTTATTTTCTCCATTTATGTTTGCCCCAAGCAGGGACTCTCAGGTGTGCCCAGAAAATCAAATTCAAGAGTAGCCATGCTATAACGAAGAGAAATGCAACGAATATGGAGTTTAGGGAAGTGAAGGATTTGCATTTAGATGCTCTCCACGTGTTCTCATTCTTGTACATTGAATATTGTGAAGGTAGACGATAAAAAGCTAGAGCAAAAACCCACAAGCTCTCCAGATCTGGTTTCACGTGCCTGGTTTCGGACCCAGTGGCGAGTTTGGGTCTGAAATCTGAGGGAGAAATTCCTCCCATTTGGTCATATGAGTGGGGGTAGGGGAAGAAGAGGAGAAGAATGTATTTTTTTTTTTATTGTTTTAAATAATAGAATTGAAAGAGATTATTTTACATTTTTTAAAAAGTTAGGGATCTGAGTTATAATTTTTTTTATTATATTTTTATTTTTTTTGTTATTTCAATTTATTTGAGTTGTGGTAAAATCGTCAAAAAAATTATTTGGACCATTTGTGCGAATTAATAAAAAAATTTAGACAATATTTGTGAATAAAATTGAATTGAAACTATAAGTTACTCAATATTAAAACTAACATATGGCCACTAGGCAATCATATTTTAGTCTTTGATTGATTTTTGCTTTAAAAAATTGATAAAAATTTAAGTCGAAGTTAATAATTAATTTAACCGCACATTTTATGTATCTCACAATTTTTCAACTACATATTTCAACTTTTATCAAAATCTGTTAAAAAAAGTTAATTTTTAATAAAACCAAACAATCACTTAATTATTCATTTTGCTGACTCATTGTTGTGGTTTTACAAGATATACAACGTTAGATATATTTTATGAAGTATTGACACGGACATGTGATTGGAAAAAATAAGACATGAGGTGTCAAGGAAACTTTGATCAAAATAATTATAAAAAAAAAAAAAATTTATATTATAGATTCGTGTTCCTATGAACATTCTAATATTGCATACTAAATACTTATTAAAATAAATCGATGATAATTCTTTTATTATTTTATGGCACTAAAACTGTCCATGACCTCCATTACATTGCAATGTTGCATTTCAGATCAATAAACATCTGCCATTATTAAAAGGAAATAAAAATGTCGAAAAACTATTAGAAAACATTATTCTGCAGTCATCGGCACATCCAACTCTCAGTTTGCTGCACAAAGAAATAGTCAAAATATAAACAAATAAATAATTAAAACAAATAAATAAATCTCATTTTAATCAAATTAAATAAAGTAAAAAAGATTTTTGCCATGCATCAAGTTCAAATGTTTCAATTATTTATGCTTTTGACCTAATAAAAATGGAATCACGCTATCTATAAGTTCAAAAATCAAGTTCGCCAGACGAGTGTTTGACCGAGTTGGACTCAACTTACAAATTATATTGTCCAATCTATCGAACATGCCATGTTTGATAAAGATGACTCAAAAGCATTGGACAATATTACAAATGTAAAAAAAGTTAAAATTTTTGTTCAATATTTGTCTAATCCTCTTCTATCAAAGATATTTTTATGTCATGTTTAATAAAGTAGATTAATCAATGCTAGACAATAGAAAATCAGTAGAAAGAACTAGAACATTGTGTTATCCATTACAACATGATATAATGGCAAGAGGGAGAGATATATAACGAACCACCACAAGAGAGGGAAGGAAGGTTGCACTGTGCCGGAAGGCGTGCTGCAATACGGAGTGTGTTGCAAATGCAGTCATGTTCCAAGCCTTGTAATGCAGTGCAGCAGTCGGGGGTAGGGCTGGTATTGGCTACACCGGGCACCACAAATGGTGCACACACATTCAGATTTGCAAGTGAATTTGAACAAGTTT
This sequence comes from Forsythia suspensa, assembly GCA_023638005.1. Classification (NCBI taxonomy): domain Eukaryota; kingdom Viridiplantae; phylum Streptophyta; class Magnoliopsida; order Lamiales; family Oleaceae; genus Forsythia; species Forsythia suspensa. Next base: position 52,499,735 of record CM042666.1, read on the forward strand.
GTGACTGAGATTGAGCCATTTTGTTCTGCAAAACCAGTGCCATGAGCACCACCACGAGCCATTTGGGGCAGAAATTGAGTGAAAATACAGATTTCATTGCTGCCATTATAAGAGTTTCTTGTGTTTTTATGTAAGGGATTGTTTTTTTGTAGGGGGTTTTAAGTCCATTTATAGGTAACAAGTGGTAAACATTTGCATGACTTACCTAATTGGAATATGGCTCATAAGATTTGTGTTTTTGTTTCACAAAGTGTTCATTTGCATCTTCTGCTTGAAGTAAATCGAGTAAAACGTTAATACTTCTTTTTTACTTTCTGTCTTTCCTTAGCATATACTGTCTTATCTTCTTTACTAATCATCAAATGTGTTAGCGCAGGCTACTTTGTGTGCAGCAGCTCAAAACCTCAGACAAAATTTTGTGAGTGAAGCAGCTCAAGAACCCGAGAAATCCACTCAAAACAACCTATTTTGTGAGTGAAGCAGCTCAAAACCTCAGACAAAATTTTGAACAAATTATGAAACATGGGTCTGTATTAGTTTGGTTTGTTTTAGGTTGGTTAAAATCCCGAAAGAACGACCAAAAGAATTAATATTGAATTATAATGCTTGTTGATCCTAAGAAGATTTGGATCCTTGTTGATCAGCAGTTAAAGGAACTAAAAGTATAAAGACAATGAGGAAAAACAAAGGATCCTAAGAACTCTTGGATCCTTGTTGATCAGCAGAAGCTGGAGCTGTCCAATACAATTTCACTGCAAACAGAAGTTTTTCCCTCTCAAATGGTCCATTTTCATGGTTTACAATCTGGCTATCCCAGTTCAGTCCATCTGCAATCCTCTTGACTTTCACCAATATATCTATGTCGTCTCGGATAATCAAACTTCCCTCCGGTCGTAAAATCCTATCCATTTCTAACAGAATATCTTCCATTTCACATCTGCATTAGAAACGACCGAAAAATATGTATTATGTTGTGCAACACATTCATAATATTAATGCAATCTTAGTACAACATAGACTAAACTTAACATGTTTTGGATCTTCCATTAAATGTAACAATGAATCAAAAAGAGTGACGAAAAAGAATTCATGTAGTCTAACTTTAAATTTGTTATTGTCATTCTTCTTTCACAGTATGTTGAACAGAAGTTGCATTCTGGTTAACACATTTTGACAACCAAAAAGCCCATAATAGAGAAATGAATTACCTATCCTTGTACAGAGTGAATACTGAATCAGCATGAATTAGATCGTACGTTCTCGGGTATGTCGACATTGCTTCACACCTGCACCAAAAGTCATTTATAGAAAATTTTAACAAACAAGATAAAGCCACTGTAACTGGAAATTCGATAAATGATCGTCACTAGAAGCAAGCATTTGGAACTTTACCAGCTCTGATACGTTCCAATCAATCCTCTTTCATAGATAACCCCGAGTGTGTTGATCTTAGCCTCGACCGGGACTACATTCATCACCCAAACAGGGTCTTTAATCAAATTTGCAGCAAATCCACCCAGGAATGCATTCATATCCAGGAAATTCCGATACCTTCCCACTTGTCCAAGTTGATTATTAACAGTTTTATAGTATGATACTCGCCTCTTCCATAGTTTTGAATCTTGTCGAAAAATTTCAGGGGTGACTCCACTTATAGTCCCCAAACTAATCCTAGGCGGTACTGCGTTTAATCTCCTTGGCCATTTTTCCAGTTCCCCACCGGCAACCTCTTGATTGTTAGAAACGGCGGGCAAGGGAGTTAAACAGGTTTCCAAATTTGTGTACCTAAAGCAGTTTGTAAAGTTAGAATGCTCGAGCATAAGTAGTTATATAAAAACTTTCAATGTAACCCGTCAAGGAGCACAAACCAAGCTTTGTCAGGATCCTTGGCAGGGCACAAAGGCAGATTTTTATAACTCTTCCGTATCTTTTTGCAATGCAAATGATTGGTTGGTTTTTGCCATATAGCAAGGTCATCCTTCTCAACCAACTTTTTCCAGCACAGGCTCTTTGTTACATTCTCGATCTGCGTTTGTTCTGCATTCAAATCTTCCCTCGATCTCTGCCATCCTTTCCAGTATTTCCTCCATCGGATCGGTGGACCAGAGAGAATCCAGTATCCACCTGGCCTCAAAATTCTATCAACTTCAATCAAATACAGACCATCTGTTTTGACACAAAATTGTAAAGAGAATTATAACGAAATTCCAAATTACCGATGCTAAAGATAAAAAATTACTAGAATTTGTACCCCCAATAAATCTAGAGATGCTAACACTGTATAAGCAGGGTAAATATCCTTAATGAGTACCAAAAATGTAGCAGAATCATTAATTATATAGCCTTGGCATTACCATATTGACCCCACGGAATGAGGCAACGAGAACAATGAGCCATGTCGAAAGCTCTAGAAGGGTACGGAAGCCTCTTGGAAGCCATAATGCCGATCAAAGCAGGTACTCCTCGTTCCAAAGCAAATTGCACCTGAGCTTCGTGGGAATCCCTTGGTGCAAATGATATTGGAAGAATATTTCGTGACAAAAGAAAAGCTCCCCAACTTGCAACCTGTAAAATTAAAATTGTAATATACAACTACAAACTAAAATTTATTGCGAATATATTAAAATCGCAATATAGCTCATCATAAAAATTGTGGAAAGAAGGGATCCAGAGAACTTGTGTTTACTATTTACTAATAAATTTTGTTAAAAGAACTTGCTACTTTCTTGTCGTGCCCTGCCAAATCTTTTAAAGACTTTGTTATGGCTTCGAAAATGACTTCAAATGACTTGTTTGACATAGATTATAAACTAATTTTCAACTAAAAATAGTTTATTTGATCAAAATGGTTAACAATGTCATGTTATGAAGGTAAATTTTTTAGTCAAATTAACTATTTTTGGTCAAATAAACCAGTTTATAAACTACACCAAGCACTCACTAATCCACCACAATATTCTTAAGCATCAACAACAATAACAAATCTTGTTTTCAATAAATTTAAACTCAACTAGTCATTCGCCACTACGTTCAATCAGTCTAAAGATCCAATGAATTTGAATCACAATATTATGATGCAACTAATTTGTTTATCCATAAATTCAAAGTTATGGAGCAAAAAGACAACATGCATGCTATGCCATGTGTCCAAGAGACTTGTTGCATGGAATTTTTGCGCAGAAAAGGTAGTTAGATACTTGGATTATTTTCTGGTGACCTAAAATCAAAAAAGCTGGTGTACTATTCCTGACCAACCAAAAATGGCACATACATTGTTGTCCCCTTACTTTTTCCTACCATCTATTTACCTTCCCAACATATCACAAGTACCATTACTACTTTTCATCAATCACCAAGCGTCAGGCACTTCTAATTTCTTTTCAAAATACCATGTTCAGCTAAAAGTAAGTAAAGTTAATTAGTGTGGAATTTAAAATTAGTTTTTAAAGATTTTAATAAATAATAATGAAATTTATAATGAAAAATTAATAAAAATTGTGAATTCCATAAAATATGTTGTTGAAAATAAGTATGAAAAAAAAGAGTTTATTTTTAAAAATATTGCTTATTTTAAAATTGATTTACTTCAAGTAAACTTCTCATGCTTAGTGCTTGTTTCTTAACTTAAATCATAACTTTTTATCCACAAAAAAATACTTGATTAGATTGCATTAATTAACATTCAAACGAGAAAATCCCAAATTAGAATCCAAGCAGAGATTAATCTTGGGGTGGGGCCCGGGGAATAGAAACAAGAATGAAAAAGAAAGCATACCCCACAGCCAGTATCAATGGCTGTCCTGATAGACCCATCTTTCAGATTAATCAACTTTCCTATATCATCAATATAAGCATCAGCGCCATGGGGGAACATGGTCCCACCACCGGGAAATCTGAACCGGTCATCTTCATATCTAATCCAATTCTGCACAGCCTTCTCCACCGTTAATTCCTTGTGTGGCACATTCGCGTACCACACAAGATCCCTGCTCACTGGCCATTTGAACGGATTCTTGTAACCGTACGGTGCCGGAACCATACATTTCAACAGTTTATTCTTTTCCGGGCAATGCCTTTCCCTGTATATCAATCTGTCTCTGCTGAATTTCAAGGATGTTTTGGGGTCCTCGCATGGGGTGTATTCGCTGTATTTTATAGAACAAGGTGGGTATTTCTTGATGGTTTCGTCGGGTGAAGTGATGGCGCCTCCGTCGTCGGCGGAGTGGTGGGAGGTGAAGTCTAGTGGGGTGATGGCGCTGGAGGTTGTTGGTGATAAGTGTGTTTTTGGGTTTGTGGTGTTTCGGGGGAAGATACAAGGGATGGTTGCACCAAGACTGGAGGTGGCGCCGCCGCGTTTCCATACGCCAAGAGTATAGGAGACGGAGGAAAGGATGATTACAAGAACCAATGACAAGAGTTTCGGTGTTTTCGAGTTGGCTTTAGAGGGGATTGGACCTGCCATGGCTAGCTAGCATGAATTTCCTTGCCACCCTTTCTCTCTCTCTGTATGAAAGTGTATGTGTATATGAGTTTATAGTACTAGAAGTAAACAGGGGGTGGGGTAGGGGTGTTTGACAGAGGCCCATATGATTTTCAAAGATTCAGGAATTGAAGTTTGGTGGGTGGGTTGTGGTAATATTCAAGGTGATTGGGGAGTTGAGGAGGGGAGGGGGGCGTGCTAAACGAAGAACAATCTTCTGAACCTCTGGTCTTATTAATGGCTAGATATACACATGGACCAACAGCTACAAGAAAATTGCAATATTGAACCTCATCCTATTGTAAAAAGAGTAACTTGATCCTCAATTTTGTATTTAATTGTATGACTATTCAACAACTACAAGTACGAAACCGGCCATACAAAAAATTAGATATTTTATGGAATCTACAACTTTTATTAATTTTCAATTACATATCTCATCAATTTTTTTAAAAATTTTAAAAATCTATTTTTAAACAATACAAAACAAACACTAAATCATCACGTAGTAGTCATTGTGTGTTAAATTTTATAGATTTTGCTTCAGAACTTGTGTTGTGTCCAAATATTTATGTGAGACATTTTGGATGTTTTCCATTATAAAAAAATGATTGAGTAATAATAATGAAAATTGGGGTCTAATTTACTACTAAAACAATAAGTTGGGAAACGGAACCATGGTGAAATTTTTCTAAGTGAAGAAGATTATTCATTATTCATCAAGAATTACTGTCGATTACATTAAATAATAAACATATCCTCAAGTCATGACAGCGCAACATCTCTAATAAGATTTCACTTTCACTTACATAATTGTAAAATGGATTTAATATTGGAAATTACTATTAATTAAATAATGGTTAAATAATTTGAGTAATAAATAATATAAAATGGGTCATTATGAAATTGAATAATGCTATGAAATTTAGACTTTGAACTCATAGATAAGCTTCATAAAAATGAGGAGGGCCCACATAAACACACGTTCTTGTCCACGTGGGATGCAATCTTCTCTCAATTGCATTTTTAACCATATTGAAATTATTTTTTTAAGTGTTTATAAATTAAGAATCTTATAGAATATTTAAATAATAAATTGTGAATACTGTGAATATATATATAAAAAATATATTTGACCAATTTTTAATTTAAATTATAAATAAAGCATTGCATTAAATTTGTGCTTCTAATTTCCAATTTCTTTTTACATATTTTAATTCCAATATTCTTTGGGGTGAAATTTCTTCACTTAGCTATTGTTTGACTATACTTCAATTATAATTTGTATTAATCAAATTGGTCAAACATATATTTTATTCACACATTTCGTAGGAATCATAATTTATTATTCACTCATTTTATAAAACACGTAACTTATAAATATTTAAAAAATAAGTTTAACACTACCAAACATATATTAAACTTATAATTTTATTCACTATTAAACTTGCTGTTTAAAAATTATAATTATTATTCTCGCAACATTTATTATTAGTTTTGATTGTTTGGTACGAAGGCTTTGCACGAGTTGTGTCATTTTTCATTTTTGTACACAATAGAAAAATTAATATTTTAAAAATACAATTGTCATCTCTTATTAACTCAAAATAATTTCTGATGTATATAAACTAATTGTAGGACATGGAATTCGTTGTCACCTAAATTGGTGTTAAACATTAATGGTGGCATAATACTACCTAATATTAATGGAAGGCATAGAATTATACTCAAGGGCACTTTCTAAATAATAAGCAAAAAATTATCAAGACAAATATACATAGAAAGCAACAATTAAAAATTTTCAATACCTTAAAATTATTCACAACTAGTTTTCATGTTCTTAAATCATTTAACAACTTTATAATTACAAATATTATCAAAAATATCTTTCTCAATGTATGCAATTATGCAAATGTTTATCCATATATCTTTAATCCGACTACGTAATTGATCTTTTATGATATTCATATCTAAAAACAAAGTTTCTACGGTGACAATTGCAAAAGAAGAACTATTTTGATGAAGAAATAAATTAAATAGCAGAAAAATGGAGTTTTCGAATCGAACCTTTTGATGTGTTGGAACAATGACACCTCCAAGCTAATCTTTCATAAGTTGTGATAGCAACTTTGAATAAACGGATATAGTCTATGTCATCTTCTTTTTACCTAGGAGCATTCGACTAAAGTATGTCATTAGTCAGACTCTCTAGAAGCAATGGAGTTTGGTGAGTCTTGTCTCTTGGTCAGCTGTTTCTACTCGAGCACCACCACGACGAAGGGGGGACGGGGAAAGCTACAAGCTAAAAAGCTTTGACTCTTCTTTCGGGCACCTCATATTGTCATCTCGTCGTTGCTCATTTCCATTAGGCCGAAGTGTTTGGCCTTTCCTTCTTTTAGGGCACCTCACACTTCGCTGACTTATCGCGTGGTAAAAAAAAAAAGTACGAACGAATAGTGAACAGAGTACATTGCAAAAAGATTATAAATATGATAAGTACCCCTCGGATTCGAGAAGAAGGAAATGAAGAACGGGAACAGAACAAAATAGGACAAGTAAATCCTCAACAAACTTTTATACAAGGCCACTGACCACTTATTCTTTTCAAACTTAAAAATTCTATATTGGAGTGCACATCTATAATATAATTATCAAGTTGATCGTCAAGTAGCACAAGTTAAACATTAGAGAAGCTAGTTAGACAAATTTAACAAGTTGAACTAACTTGAACTTATCAAAATCTAAAAATAAATAAGTTAGTTCCAAACATATCAAATAAATAAGTAATATATGTATATTAAATTATTATTATTTTATAAAATTGAGCGGGGCCAATGCCCTATGTAAGTCAGCCCATGCTACGTAACTAAATTCTAAGTGAGAATTTTCCATTACTTCTTGATCCCACTTACTAGATTTATTGGTTGTTAATTTTCTGTCTTAGTGTGAGATAGAAATAAGGATATCTCAAGTTAACAATGAATGAAAGCAAATCAAAATTAACCATCCATTTTTTTTGACGGACCAATCATTTCATGAACAAATCTTATCCCTCATATCAATAATTATAGTTGCACATAAGAGCATCTCCAATGTAATCGTAAGCAAAATAAGTTGTGTTTAAAAAAGTACAAGCTGACACAGACTGTGTCACGTGCATGGACTCTGTTAAATTAATGTGCCAAAAATATAGACATTGTCTAAGTTCTATTTAGATTTAAAGACTTCATTAGACATGCTGATTTAACAAAATTTAAAATTTTCTTAATTTTATTTTTATTTTAAAAAAATAAAAGAAACACAAATAGCAATCCATAAAAAACATTCGAGACCAGTTTAAATTTAAAATTCTCTTTATTAGATATCACTATCAATTTTTGTACCACCCTCTAAATAGTAATCCATAGAATAAAATAGAAATACTATAAAAGTTAGTCCAGAGTCTTTTGTGATGAAACTCCCAAATCCTAGTCATATCTTTATCCTCGTTATCCTAATATAATTTTTGAGAAATGATAACATAATAAAAAGGTTAAATTCGATACATGTGTTGCAAGAGATACTGAGGCCTTGTTTGACACATATTAAAAATTTATTTTGATTTTTTTCAACCATCATTTTTGACTTTTCAACCCACTTTTAACATGAAAAGTCAATAATTTCAACTCAAATAAACCAATATTGGTCAAATAAATCAAAAATTGGTTTATAAACTAGTTTATAATCTCTATCAAACGGTCATGAATTCAATTAGAGCTATTTTTTTTTTTTTTTTTACATGAGAAGTATTATGTAATTTTTATAGTGCTCGTGCAAAATAGTACAATAATTGAATACATTAATTGGACAAATAATTCAAATAATGGTAAATTTCAATTCACGACTTATAGCATGACTGGTTAAGCTTAAAATTTACTTTTAAGAAAATAAATTTTAAAATAAATAATTCTCTCATACTGAGAGTTGAAAACAAGTAGTTATCATTTTTACAATAAAATAAATAATTTTTTTACTTGTGTATATATGTATGTCTCATTGCTGAAATTGTTGAAATCTCAGTAGAAAACGGTGTAACAAAAATCCGCTTTTAATACTATAATTAAATAATACAGTAATCGGTCGTTGACGCTACGAAAACCTATAAAATTATAATTTTGTACTTCTATTTCTACGATGTGGCATTGGTACTATACAAATTAAGTTAATAATTCTACTATATTTATAAGTACTTGCAATTTTCGATTATCGTGCAAATGTTTTATTATTATTGATAATTCCGCTGCATCACAATATCTAATAACTGTATATGATTAATCTTTAAAAAAAATTAAACTTTGTTTTCTTTCTCACTACAATCAGTAATATATGATCAAATCCAACTTACTCATGATAAAATACCTACGCATGTGTGTTTTTGTAAGAAACTATGCATTTTTAAATTTGTGTGCTCTCTCATTAGAACCTTTAAGAAGTGCAAATGAATTGGATTTGAGTAGGTTGAAAAAAGACATACAACCTTAGCAAGAACGGCGTTCCACATAATATATGACTCATGCTCTTTTAAGTTCTTTAAATTATGTGGGTGGTGTAGCTACCGAGATTAATAGTTTGATCTAAATTTTCTCCCATTTATATATTATAGATCAAATGGATATTTTTATACTCTTTCCAGGATTTTTACTATTTTCTAGTATTTTATGTGTCACGACAATTAGGAATAGAGAATCTATATCAATAAAAGATCTAACTAGTGGAATAAATGTCTCCATTGCTATTTGATCCAGACTTGTTAATCAAATCGATTTATTAAGTGAAGGTGTGGAAAGAGAGGGATTCAAACCCTCAATAAAAACGTCTTAATGAGAGTTTGCAATTTTTAAGGACAAGATTTTGTTGATTTTAGATTTAATTTCTATTTATTTATATATATTATTTTTTGTAGAATTGGATTTGTAAGTTTATCAGCATACGACTCGAGTAACAATGGCATTTCTTTCATATTTAGTAAGGAATTCACTATAATAAATGATTATAAAAATACTGACAGCTGTTATATGTTGTCTGTCAATAGTGACACGTCTTGGTACACCTACCACAACGATTCGCCCGCCTTACCGACTAACCCGCCTCGTTGGTATCATAAGCTCGTCTCTGACAAATAGACAGGAATGACTCAACTGTCATTAAGTTAGCCAGACAGGCGACTCATAAAATGACAGTCATCATCGACAATTAAGAAGATGAAACACCAACAATTGGGAAGATGAAACATCCCTCATTAACTTATAATAATGAGGGAGATGAAGTGACACCCGCCATCAATGACTATTGAATGCCATAACTGTAAGCCATCCCTATAAATAGAATCCAACCCCTCAGGTAAAAACAAAAGACACAACTCTCATATACTCGTGCATTGTTATTCTCGCACATCCGCTTTTAATTATAAACTGATTTAATCATAAAAAAAGCCGATTATCACACGTGGGCGACCCATCGGGACCGGGGGACACGGGAGAAATTTTTCTTCTTCTAGCCCATAACTATTTTGCAAGTATTCACCATTGTCGCCGCCATGCTGCCATGATGAGGAGGTAATTGAAATAAATCTCCAAGTTTATTTCTTTTAATATAATAATTGCATAATAAAATATTTATCATCAATTGTCCACCCTGCCGCCATGCTCGTAAAAAAAGAAAATATTTATCATCAATAAAATTTTGTGTGGGATGTAACTTCTAAATATGTATACATTTTAACTGTTGATAACACAACCGCAAGTCATGACCCGAACTAGAAGAGATAAGAATGTAACCGCTTGACCAACCCCCATCAAGATGTAGACAACGAGTCTAACGCCACTAATCACCCACAATAAGAATTTGCCTCTGCTGGCTCAACTTGCGGCAGACCGCAAGTTTAGTTGGCGCTTTATGACTCTACTCCGGGATCGGAACGTTGCGGTTTCTCAGCCACCACAAGGTCCTAACTTTCCGCCAGTAGGATCATTACCACCGTGGGGCTCGCCCAGGTCCTATCCTCCATCCAGTGGGACACTCACCATCAGGGGCTCCTCCATAGACTCCTAACTTTTCATTAATTGAAACACCGCCAACAACGACTCCACCATCGGCTCCAGTTTACGCACCCCACTTCTATTCATTAACTCGCCTAAATCTACATTGGGGCAACCTTCATGGGTGCCCACGCCTATCTTGGTTGAGACACTAGCGTTAAGCTTCAGTGCAAACATTAAAAGATATGATGAATCACAAAATAGCCGAGGCTATGTCTATGGTATTGGAATAAGATCTTTTTTCCTATAAATAATGGCGGTCCCCTTGCCACGAGACTTCAAGTAGTCAAAGATGGAGAAGTACGATGGATCATCTGATCATTTCGATCATCTCAGTGTTTTTGTCGACTTGATGAGGTTGCAAGTCACCCCTTATGCGATCACGTACAGAGCTTTCCCGCCAACACTTAGGCGGGAGGCCAGGGATTGGGTAGCCATCCTTCTCTCAAAATCCATCCGTACATTTGACGATTTTTTCAAGTGTTTTGCTGCATACTTTGCCAGCAGCAAACATGCTAATTAGAAAACTGTCATCGGTCTAATGTAATTGACCTAGGACAAAGACAAACTGTTGAAAAATTTCATTGTCCGGTTCAATAGAGCTACATTGGGAATCAAAGATCTACAGATGTCCGATGTAGTCACCGCCATGATGAGTGGAACACGAAGTCGCCCTTTCAAGATGTCACTCTCCAAAAACCCATGGATCGTTGCATAAGTTACTAAGGGTAGTGGATAAGTATGTGGATCTTTGAGGAAGCATATTTCATTACCAAAAGCATGAAGATCAAAAGGAACCCGAATCTAACAAAATGAAGATTGATAACGAGCCCGAACTTCGAGATGATAAAGGCAAGCGTAAAATAAATCATCTAAGGTGGATAAATGATGAGTATACCAAGGAAGGATTCACTAGTGGGAAGTCCTAGTGCATTTACTGGATTTGCAACAAAAACATTCTCAACGATTGCAATAGCCGAGGCGAGATGAACCAAGGCAAGCCTAAAAAAAATAGGCGAGGCGAGCCAAGCAAGCCTCAAAAAATAAAAAATAAATAAAAACAAGGCTATGCGATGAGTCATGTCTGAAAATAAGGCTAGGCGATGAGTCCTGTCTGAAAAACAAAGCTAGGCAATGAGTCATGTCTGAAAACAAGACTAGGCAATGAGTCATGTCTGAAAACAAGGCTAGGCGATGAGTCTCTATTTAAAAATCAAGACGATGAGCCTCTATCTGAAAAACAAGGCGAGACGATGAGCCACTCGTCTCGAAAATTAAGACGATGAGCGTCTGCTTGAAAAACAATGCGATAAGCCTCTGCTTAAAATTTAAAACGATGTCTTTGTTCGAAAAATAAGGCGATGAGCTTCGTTTGAAAATTTTAGAGAGGAGCAAAAGGGTCACGATAGATTATTTCTACTTTCTATTGACGTTAGTCTATGAAAAGTAGAGAGATTTATTATGATAGAACTAATGACAGCTGCTATATATTGTCTGTCAATAGTAGTACGCCCTGGTATGCTCGCTTCATCGACTTGTCCGCCTCATTGGTATCATAAGCTCTTCTCTGATAGATAGACAACAATGACCCAACTGCCGTTATGTTAGCCAGACAGGCGACCTATAGAATAACAGTTACCATTGGCAGTTGGAAAGATGAAACACCAGCAATTGAGAACATGAAACATCTTTTATTAACTTCTAATAATAAAGGAGATGAAGGGACACTCGTCATCAATGACTATTGAAGGCCATAACTGCAAGTCATCCATATAAATAGAGGCTAACCCCCCAAGTAAAAACAGAAGACACAACTCTCATATACTCTGCATTGCTATTCTGCACATCTGTTTTAATTATAAACTGATTATCACACCGGAGTAGACACGGAATAAAGAAGTCATGCCACTATTTTGCAGGTTTCTGCCATTGTCGTCGTCGTGCTCAAAGAAAGAAAAAATATTTATCATCAATAAAATTTTGTGTGGGATGTAACTTCTAAATATATATACATTTTAATTGTTGATAACAAATGTTTTTTATAATAATTTACGTGTCAAAAACATCTATTTGGATTGTAAGTTGTAACCATAATATATGCACTTTCACAATATATTGTTTTGTGAAGAAATGCTGTCGAATTATCAATTATGGTGCGGTTGTAGATGTAATGTTGAAACGTGTTTTGCTTTGTTTTTTGACTTCTACAAATTATGAATGAAGTGATTTGTTTCAATAGAATCACTTTGAATTATTTGTTAAGTACTAATAAATTTTAAGTTTTATAAAATATATAGATAATAAGTGATTAATAAATTATGAATTTTATTAAATGTGTAGATAAAAAATATGTTTGATTAATTTAAATTATAATTTAAGCTTAGCTAAACAAGCTCACTTCTCGTCTTCACGTGAACTCTTGATTTTATTGCCTTTTTTTTAAAAAAAAAAACATTTTTAAGTTTTCTTGTTTGACGTACCGTCCAAATCATATTAACAATGTTTAATTGTAGCAATAAATCATGACCCAACTAATAACCAACTGATCAACTAATCGTGATTTATATATTATGATTTCATCAGCAACTTTTCAACTGAATAAGGCAAAGCTTATTTTATTAAATTTTTCTTTTTCCGAATCTAACTAAATTTTTAAGTGCCTATTTGATTAAATTTAAAAATAATTTTTTAAGAGATTTTTAAAAAAGTGTACGTTGAAAAGTCTAAACTTCAATTTTTATTATAGTATTCTATTTTCTTCCTTTGATAATAATATAAAGCATATTATTTGATATCAATATTCAATATTCAAATTTATCTTCTAGTGTCTATCACATATTTTAACAATTTTAAAATAATTTTATCTTTTGTTATACTTTTACTCATTATAAAATTGTATATGTGTTTGTCTTTATATGAAAAATAAATTAAACGTACATGTGAAGAGCGCACTAAAGACATATTTGAAAGACATATTATGGTTTAATTTTTTAATAATTTCAACTTTTAAACGAAATAGTTAAATATAGATATTCCCAAAAAAAAGAAAAAAAAACTGACAAATAATATGAATTGGGGAGAGTAATAGAGACTATGGAGGCAAACATAATGATTTTTATGTTTAAAGAATAATAGAAGATATTCATAATCATATATATTATTTTGTTTTGTTCTTAGTTATAAGTAAAAAAAAAAAAACTTATATTAATATTTTTTAAAATAAGTAACTTATTTATTTTGAAAATTGACTAAAAAATGAGTGAAATAGCCTTACTATATTATAACTCTTTTTTTTTTTTTTTTTTTTTTTTTTTTTTTTTTTTTTGAAATACAATATTATAACTCTTAAGGTAACTCCAATCTTATCTTAATATCTTAATTCTTAATTCTTAATATATATAAAAGTAGAATAGTCGTCAAATTGTTTTGCCAAATTTTCCCTCCAAAACATCCATTTGATTTATATTCCTTAATAATTAATTAATAGTTAACTAACTAATTTCACGTTTTGTAATGTAAAATAAAAATAAGACAATCTCATTTACAATATTATTTAATGAATTCACAATTTGCAATGCCAAATAAATTTAAGTCAACATTTATAATTTCATTAAGTATTTTGTTAATACTTTTCATTTACATAGACATTGAGCATCAAGATAAATTAAAGGATGATATCAATAAAATAACAAATAGAAAATTGAGCATCAAGATAAATTCACTTTAATTATTAATAATAACAAATTTGAATACTAAAATAGTTAATCAATATAAGATTTAGAGTATGTAAATATTACTAATTGTCTACAAATAGAAAAACAATAAATTTGTATAATATCATTAACGCAATCTGTATCTTTACAATTTATAAAATCAAATTTTAAATTATAATATCAAAATTAGTGGGTTATTTAATGAGTTGTGCCAATAATTAAGCCGGTAGCACTTTTTAAAAATTAAAAATGATAATCAAGCATTTCTTTAAATTTTGTTTCTTTTTCCACGTTAACTAACAAATGCTTAAAATTAATAGTAATTTACAATATATATATATATATATATATATATATATATATATATAGAGAATAGACATGGGAACACACATTCATTTGATTTAAACAAAGAATAAGATTTAAAAAATATTGTTCATTTGATTTAAACAATCTAATAATATTTAAATCTCGATTATTAATCGAAAAAATCATCTATGTATACCCGAAAATTATTTTTCACATTATAATAGAAAATTACTGAATAACTTTTAATATTATATTATTTACATTATATATTAAATAATATTAAGGGATTTTGGCATAAATGGTCCATAACCTTTGCCCTTAGTATGGAATTGGTCCCTAACGTTTATTTTTTGACAAACAAGTCTCTAACCTATATATTTTGATATAAAATTGGTCCTTATGGGATGAAAAAGACAAATATGCCATTAGGTTTAATTAGAAGAAATTATATGTGGATTTTAATTATTACAAAATGTGCAAACATGTCCAATACTTTTATTTTTTATAAAAAATTAAAGAAAACTAATAAGATTTTTTTAGATTTAACACTTTAGTAATAAATATGTCAAATAAAATTATTATTTTTATTATTAAGTAATTATATTATTTAAAATTTAAAATTTATTTTATTATTGTATAAAAAAAATAACTTTGTCACAAACTTAATGTTCAAATACTTTTAGTTAATTGAGTTATATGTTTATTAACTATAAATATTAGAGATCTAACTATATTTTTCATATTTTATTTTAATTTAATTTATCGTTTTATTTTCGTTCAAAAATAAAACACATAATATGTAAATTAATTTTTATTAGTATTTTTATATTGAATAAAAATGTAATAAGATTAGTTCAATGTCATAAAATTATATACGTTATTTTGTTATTTATTTAACTTAATTTTTAAAATAAAGAGGAAGAAAAAATTTTATAAGTAAAGAGGGAGAAAAATGATTTCTCCCTCTTCAAATAATATAATTACATAATAATAAAAATAATAATTTTATTTGATATGTTTATTACGAAAGTGTTAATTCCAAAAAAAAAACTTATTAGTTTTCTTTAATTTTTTATAAAAAATAAAAGTATTTGACCTATTTGCACATTTTGTAATGATTAGGAACCCACATATAATTTATTCTAATTAAAACTAATGGTATATTTGTCATAAAAATCAATTTCGCACAAAAACACATAGATTAAGGAAATTGTTTACTAAAAATAAACATGTTAGGGACCAATTTCACACTAAAGACAAAGATTATAGACCATTTGTGCCAAAATTCCCCAATATTAAAGTATTTATATTATATTTTATAATAATATTATTATTATTTATATTTAGGAGTCAATAAACAAATATTAAATAATATTAAAGTATTTATATTATATTTTATAACATTATTATTATTATTTAATTTATGCAGAGTGAACAAAAAAAATATAATTAAATAAAAACACATAATTTTAATATTTTATAATATTAAAATTTAATTAATTTAATTATTCAACTCGGATAATTAATAATCAGTATTCCAATACAATTTAATCAAGATGAACTTTCCAATGTTTCAATTTCCTATGATACTCGGTTAAAATGAATAATATTAAGAATTAACATTTAAGAAAAAATCCATATCTTCCGGAACAAGATAAATTTACTTCAAATCACAAAATATATGAGATTATGTATTCAAATGTCTTAATTTATACAAAGATTTAAATAAGTTATGTTTTCAAAAGAGTGAAACATCAATACAAAAGAACTATTGGCAATAATGGAATAGTTTTTCAAAAATAGACTTATTTTTTCCACAAATTTTTTATATTTTCCATAGTAAAATTAAATAGGTTGCAGTTTCAAAAAATAAAAATAAAAAATCAATACACAGAAAACTTATGATTGTCTTATATTATCAAACAATGCTTGTGAAACAATAATGCAGTCCGGATGAGATTCTCAATGATTCATTTGTTGAGTAATTTTCCAACTTCAATTAATTAATTATCAGTATTCCAATATAGTGTAAATAGTACTGCCGATTCAACTTCCCAATATTTTAAATTTTTTATGATACTCGGTAAAAATGAATAAAATTATGAATTGACATTTCCAATTAAAAAATACACATCTTCCAGAACAAGATAAATTCACTTTAATTATTAGTAATAACAAATTTGAATGTCACATTAATTAATCAATATAAAATTTAGAGTATGTAAATATTACAATTGTCTACAAATATATCATTAATGCAATCTACATCTTTACAATTTAGAAAATCAATTTTCAAATTATAATATACAAATTAGTGAGTTATTTAATGAGCAGCGCAAAAAATTAATTAATTGTCTCATACGCTATGACTATCAATAAAAGTTATGGTCAATCTTTGTCCCGCGTGGGATTATATCTGAAAAAACCTATTTTTAATTATAGATAACTTTATGTTGCATTGTCTAAAGTTACAAATCGTATGAGATTGAAAATGTTAATCTATGATAGGGATGAAGTGCCAACCAATTTGACCACAAACGTGGTTTCAAATAGGTGTTTGAAAATTTGGATTAGTTATTTTGTTTTTTTAATATCAATGAGTAATCAAATGTTATTTATATGATACTTTTTTTATTTGAATGTAATAATAAATAAATAATATACCCTTAAAATATTTTAAAATCAATATCATAAAAAAAAGTGTCGTGCATCGCACGGGTGTGATATACTAGTACCATCCAATGATAAAACACAAAAAGACTAATTTTAAGATTAATTACATTCACACTACATTTTTTATTATCTATACTACGCTTTAATTGTAATGAAGGTCTTTCAACTTTTTTGTCGTATTTTTATCATTAATATACAATTAATTTTCACATATTGTCTCTGGTGACGATTTTTGTTCAAATATTTTGTTAATGTGCATTGAAATGAAGAGGAAATATTTTGTTAAACTTTTGTATCTGTTAGCTATTTTGCTTATTAAAATATACGAGAGGCAAAAAAAATTTACGCACTCCTAATTAACTTTTTGGATAAAAATCATCATCAAAGAAAAAGATTATATATACAAATTAATGGGTTGATAATAAGAATGTGATTAAAAAAAAACTATTTGGGGACATAAATGTAAAATTGAACAATAGTTGAGAACCTTCATTGCAATAAAAATGTGGCACAAATATAATTACCCTAATTTTATTCTCAAACCTCATATCAACATCAATAATATATTGTTAAACTATTTTAGTTAGTATTATATCAATTAACAATTTGAGAAAAGTTATAAGAATATTTATTTTAACAAAAAAAAAAAAAGTTTTAAGTATTAAACTTTTAAATGTAAATCTAATTAATATACTGACAAATTATTATTTTATACTTCATTAACTATAATTTAAAAAAGCATGGTTGATATTCAAATAAATTCAGTTTTACATATGTTAAGAAACTTATTATTTAAATAGATTTTACAAAATAAATTGTTTAATATATTAAAATAAATCAATCCCTAGACAATAGATGGCCCCCGTGTCTTTTTGAGTGCTAAAATAAAGACAATTAAAGACCGTAGAAGGCCCGTGTCTGGGTTTTGTGGCCCATTAAGATATTCTTCATCCACTTGCACATGTAATCCCACATAAACTATATTTGATAAAGATTTTTGTAAATTATAAATAATAAATTCTATAAAATATGCAGATAAAAAATAAATAAAAATTACAAATTCTACAAAATATGTAGATAAAAATAATATTTAATCGACTTATAAATATTTATATGAATTATATTTGTCGCGATCAATTTATCTTCTTCTTTTCTTTTAGCTATTGAGTACAAGGATTATATCCTAATACTCAATTTGTAATAGGTCTATTATTCTTAAAGAATTTTACTCAGAAATTCAATTAATCAATATTAAATAAAATATATATTATTTAAAATAAAGTCATTAACTGCATGTTTAGCTGTAAACATTATGTTTATCATGTTACAAGAGTTATTTTTAGCTACAGTCATCGAAATTTCTTAAAAGTTTTAAAATAGTCATCAATTTTTTATAGTAGTAATCACTTAAGTTTCTAACAGTTATATTAATAGTAACTCGATTGTAACATTAACCTAGAATTTTATGTGTTACTGTTAATGTCGACTCAAATCACATTAACTAATACGATAAGTAATTGGTCAAAAAAATGTGAAATTTCATCGACTGACAGTTTATTATATTAAAATCGAATAAATATATAGAAAACGTATTTGACAATTATTTAGTTGCAATTAATATAAATTTGTTTGACGTGGCATATCAATTAATGTCGTTTGTATCTATATTGAAAATTAAAATTGATACGTAAAATTTTAGGTTAATATTTTTAGTCGAGTTATGACTAATATAATGGATAAAAAATTGAGTAAATATTATGGTAAGTAAATTGCTTTAATGGTTATTTTAAATTTTTTAATGAAATCTCCAAAGACCGTTACTAAAATTAAGTAATTAGCCCTTGTTGCGCAGCTTCTATCTACATTTTACCACGAGCACATTTTCGCAAGACCCGATGCTTATTTTTCCACACTGTAAAAATTAAAAAGACTTGCAGTTGCACACAGAAAGAAAGAGGTGGAGGAAAAATCAAGAACCCATCTCACATTCTCCCCGTCTTCATCGAAAGGTATTTTCCATCTCAACTCTTCCTACAATTCAGATTGTTAATTTCAAGAATTGGGTTTTCTAGTTAATATGCTGTATTTAATTTTTCCTTTTTAAACAGTAATGCTCAAGAATTATAATGTATTCTTCTCTACATAATATCTGAAATAAATTCTCATACTCCTTGGATGCACTAATAATTCTTATGATTTTACTTGTGAGATTCTTGGTTTTGTTAAATTTATTATTAATAAGACACATTTCCATAATTTTTAATTGATCTTTTCTTTCGATTATAAAGAAGCTGGATAGTCAATTAAGAAAAATCAGTTTGTTTTCTTTATGTTTGGTATTGCTGAAATTATATTTTAAGTGCTTATAATATAAGTTGTTTGGTGAATGCGTGGATAAAAAGTGGATTGTAAGTTATACGTTTGTGGATAAAAAGTATGTTTGACAAGCTGAAATTATAATTTAAACATGCCCAAACATGCGCTAAGCTTAAAAAATGCAGATGTTACTTTTAACTTTTAAGTACCTTTTTGTTTTGAAACATGTTTGAATCATTACTTTTTTCAAATAAAATGTCACTATCAATACGAGCAATTTACTTATTTCCAGCTTTCATCAATGAAAAAATGTCATTTTTTACGGTACTTATAAGTAAACTTTTAAGCATAGTCAAGCATCCTCTTAGAGTCTTGTAGTCTGAGAAAGTCCTTGGAATTTATATCTGTGATTTACCGAGATGTTTCTAGTATGTTCGTTGTATATCTGCTCAAAGACTTTGATTCCAAGGACTTTTGACCAATCAAATTCTTTGAGCAGATATACAAGACTCTTAAGTTCAAAGTCTTTGTTTTATGATTTCTGGAATTTATTGTTATGATTGAATCTTAAACAAAGACTTTGATTGGTCAAATAAATAGCTTTAAATAGTCATTTACTCGTTGTTTTGTAAATATATATTTGTTTACTTTTAGATTGCTTTCTCACCATAATGAAGATAAATTAGAAAAATGCCAATGTTCATTAAGTTCAATCTTTATCCAATAGTAAATAACCACACAATTTCATGCATTTCATGAAGAAAGGGGAAGAAATTGTAATGTAAGATTCTAGAAACTGTGAACGTTTGGCAATTAATGTTCAAGGTTAGACCTGCTTCTTATAAATTTTCTTCCAGTATTGTCGCTTGTCATTATTTGTTAAATATTTTCGTGTCTTAATGAGTAAACAAGTTTTCGTTTGGAGCTTTAAGCAGTCCCCTGATGGACTTCACGATTATCTGAAAATTTTTATGAATTCTCGGTTTAATGAGTCCAAACCTTATCATCAGCTATCTTAGAGGTTAAGGACACCCTGATGAACAAAAAAGCAATGAGTTGAAATGGTCAATACTAAAAAAAAAATTTCACAAAAGATTATTATAATTTACAATCAAGATTATGACATGATCTTTACATGGGTGTGTACATGTCATTACATAATATCTGTGCCCATCATGCAAGAGTTGTTATTACAAGAATGTAAAAATAATATGAAAATATATTGGCATCTTTTCTTAGAAATGTCGTATGCATTTACTAGTCTTAAACTGCTTGATTGATGGTCAAGTCTTTCACCTGCTTCTTCTGAACTCTTGTTCTTTTTTATTCCGAAAATAGGGAAATTTGGGGGCTTTAAAGAAGAGAATTTGTAAACAATTTTTTTGTGATCATGTCTGAAACATATACAATGAGTAACTATGAGGTGGTTCACCAATATTTGAGTGGTACAATACCAGCTGAAATTGCTAAAAATTTTAAAGAGATCTTTCCCGAGTTTGGTGATCTTGAAGATGAAGAAGTTCTTCTGCAACAGGTACTTCAGAATTTATGCAGCTTTCTTTTTAAGATTAGCTAAGGATGGTGTTAGGTTGTCGGATTAACTAAGGATAGTGTTGGATTGTGGAGTAAGAAGAAATTTCTAGCATGGATGATGGAGGAAACAAAGGCATCAATGCTGGATTCTGTGGAGCTCAATTGCACCGTACACTTTCCCCTCAACCGTGGCCTGCTGGATCTTTTGAGGGGTCATAGGGGGTGGTAGCCCCTGAGACGATTTTTTTTTTTTTTTCCATAGGGGTTATATTGGGCATTCATACATGTATAAGGTCGCCCAAATATTCCAACCATATAAAGAATTTATGAGATATAGCCGGTTTTTGGTTATATATATTGATTGAGATGCATGAGATTGCTATAGTAATTATCCTCCTTCATAATAGTGAGAAGTCTGGATCCATGAGTAGATGCTCATGTTTAGAGCGAACCATTATAAATCTGTGTGCTTGCTCGTGTGTGTTTATGATTTCGTTTTGCTTACTAGTGCTCTCGTGATAGGGGGATTAGGTCTTAATCCACAACACATTGGACACACGCTTTCTAGATAGTTGGGTATTCTGCTTCTTTATTGTCAAGGAACTAATAAACAGTTTTCTGTTATATCCCAGGAAAGTGCATACATGTATATTCAAGCCAATGGAAAGAACAAAATTACGACCTCTGCTTATGGTCAAACCAGTAACAGGGGCGAGTTTTCGACAGAAGCAGGTGAATCATCACGTGGCACAAGCGCCGAATCACAGTTGGCCCTTGATGAAGACCTTGCTAGATCCTTGGAGTTGGGTGATGACTTTGACAATTTAGTTATTTCTGAGCACAGCGGTATTGCAGTTGGTAATTAATTCCCACTGGTAGCCTTTCTGTTTATATTTTAGTCAGGAGTTGATTTTGACAATACATCTAAATTCTGCAGTATAGATATTCTTTAATTGGTAAAATTGCCAATTTTTGTCGTCTTTCTGTTTCGTAAAAGAAACTTTTCTGCACATTTTGTTCTCCAAGATAAATTTATATTTGCTAAATAAGTAATGGGGTCTTTTTCTTCTCTGACGCTTAGATTGTTTCCATTTTCATCATCGGTAAATAAAAATACACTCCAAGGCTGTTGAATGTTAATGAAGGCTAGAGTGAAAGTCATAGCTCCAAATTAACATGAATACTAAATGCACAAATATCAATATGGAAGATAAAAAAAGATTAACCTGCGATTTCTATATCAATACATCAGCCTTTGTTCTGCAGGAGGGACGAAATGGAAAATTCCTATACCCATGGGGAAAGAAACTTATTTTCCTCTCCCTTGTTTGGTGAGAAGTAGGGGAAACAGGCAGAATTAAGTTGCTGGGGTGATTAAAATAATGGATGGAATGGATATTGAATTATACCCATTTCCTTTCCCTCCTATTTTCCCTCTTTACCCAACAGTGTTAAATGTTTCCTTCCTCTATTTCCTTTCCTCCCCTTTTCCACGATAGCAAACCCACACTGCAAAAGACGCTTTTGTGCTGCATTCTTCTGTTGTAATAGTAATGTGGTACAGAAGATACTCGAATTCAAATAAAAAGCAGAATGAGCCTAGGATACAGGTCCAGAAAATCCCCAGTTGGAGCAGGAAGTAAATAGGAAGATGTAATGAATTTTTCATTTATTACACGTTTCTTAACTGTTAACTAAGGAAAATATAAAGACAAGCAGGCATGCATATGTGCACAAATATGCATACAAATTTACATCCTCATCAGTTTAAAATTTTTGTATTTCTGTTGCCATATGGAGTAATTTTCATTTTTACGAATTCTGATACTGTAAGTGACCTATATACTGATCTACAGACAGCAGAGAATCAACTCCTAGGGAAACACCTGTCCGGGTACTTATGCAACTTCCTCGTGCTGCTTTGTGGTTTGTACTTTTCACTTTATGAGGTAAAACTCATGGTATGTTATGTCATTTGTGTTTAAATGCAGATTGTGAATCAGAACATAAGAGATGATGAAATTGATACAGATAGTATGACATATGAGGTAAGTAGACTGCATAATTGGCATAAAAAATTATGCTCGACTCTGAAATTCTTTGCTCCAAACTTTAATGATTTCCGGTTCTTGGAATTCTCTCATTTCTCCAGCCATTTGCTGTGGTTTAGGATTCAATCTATGTGTGTGAAATAATAATAATGGATTATCCTTCAAATCACGTTGATGAAGTTTGATGTAAACTATGAAGTAATATAAATATTTAGTAATTTGCGTCAAATTAAACCACATATTTAGGTACCAATTGTAAATTCAATTGAAAGTCATTAAAAAATGGAAGAAGAACATATTTATTGGGTGTATAAACAAGAAATATGTCAAGTGACATGTGGCATGTTTGGTGGGAGGATTGTATAGCAGCAAGGAAGAAAAATAAGTTTAAATCTTGTTTATTAGACTCTCAAGTCGTGTTTGCATACCAAAC
Source organism: Forsythia suspensa (assembly GCA_023638005.1). Lineage (NCBI taxonomy): Eukaryota > Viridiplantae > Streptophyta > Magnoliopsida > Lamiales > Oleaceae > Forsythia > Forsythia suspensa. Next base: position 52,523,317 of record CM042666.1, read on the forward strand.
ATGCACTTAGAGTTCAGGAAGCATACTGCAAACCCCTCACCCCAGACAAAAACGAAGAAGAGGAAGGAATGAATCCCGAGAAAATTTACAAACACATAAACACCCCTCTTTTGTTGTCTTTTTCATTTTTCCTCATCATTCCTGCTCCAAATGTACATATAATACCGTTCGACTGTTTTTACGCAATTTGTATATGCATTCTTTTCTGTTCTACCTGACTCTCTCCTGTTTCATTGTGTTAGCAACTACACTCACTTGGGGAAGCTGTTGGACATGAAAGTAAAGGACTTTCAGAAGATCTCATCTCACGATTACCAAGTTTCAAATACAAAACTGGGTTCTTTTCAAAGAAAAGGAAAAAGGAAGAGTAGGAGCCCACAACTCAAAATATTTATGTTGAATGCGTCGCATGTTTTAGTAAAATATATTTGTGCTATCTCTAAAACATGGATTCATTATTAGATTACCAAGTTTCAAATGCAAAAATGGGTTCTTTTCAAAGAAAAGGAAAAAGGAAGAGCAGGAACCCACAACTCAAAATATTTATGTTGAATGCATCTCATGTTTTAGTAAAATATATTTGTGCTATCTCTAAAACATGGATTCATTATTAGAACTCGTAAATTCCTGTTTAACTGACCTACGATCCATGATATCCTATATAATATTCATGTTTATCATTGTCTGTTATGTGAATTCAATACATATATTGACTTAATGAAGTACACATAGGATATTATTGTCAAGTTGGTGTTATTAGTGTGTATTCTCAAATAGGATTATAATAGGTAAGAAGCAACGTTTTCGAGAATATGTGGATGGGTTGATTTAGGTTAATCCTAGTCAAGATGGGGTCTTTTATACAAGTTATTCGACTATAACATAGTTTTAATTGGTAAGACTAGGAGGGAATAAGTCATAAATTAGAAATTTAGATGTGCACTTCGGAATATAAATTTTTAGATTGAGTAAAACTAAGACAAAATACTTAATAAAAAAAAATTATACTTTTAGTCAATAAGAGTGGAATCACAATATATGATTACGTTGTATCGCATAGTAGTTGTTTTGGTATTTAGGGTTGATTATTAGTAAATGACTTGAATAAGATGTAATGCATATTATTAGAATGTATTAGATGAAATGGGCGGGTGTTGCATGGTTTTTATGTGAAGAGAATATAACAATGAAGTTAAAAACACAATTCTAAAGAACGGATATAGATCAACTGTTCTTTATGGAACTGAGTGTTGTCCATAAAAGGAGAAAATGTAAATCAGATAAATGTTGCAGAAATGTGGATATTAAGATGGATATGTGGCATATTAGAATCCACTCGTTATATTGTTTGGTGAATTTTCTTTTTCTTTAAGTTATTTGCTTTCTCATTCTTATTTTGGTGATAAAATAATTACATAATGGGGTGGTGCCTCTGTTAGTCACAAGTATCCAAGGATTTACGTCTCTTGCATCATCATTTTCCTTTTCTCTTCCTGACATTGTTTCTTGCATCACTTGTAGAAAAAGGAAATTATGTTTTTATTTATTGCCTTTTCATTTTTATATCTTAGGTGTGTGATATGTTATGCTGAATATAAAAATGGGACTCGACTGACCACTTTGCCTTGCACACACATATATCATTCAGAATGCATTATTCGATGGTTGAAACTCAATAAGGTACGTGTTATGTCTTTTTATTTGAGGATTATGACCCCTCCTAAATTATATCTTCAGAGGCTGCTTGTGCTTGGTAAGCTTAAAAATATGTAAAAAACATGTTTGGATGAGTTATTGTTTTCTTACTCTTAAGTAAAAAAGGTCAGTTACTTTGAAAGTAAGCTTGGTTCATTGAAGTATAATTCTCTCTCTCTCTCTCTCTCACAGAAATGCCCCGTGTGTCAAAAGGAGGTACGGGATGAGTAATTCACAAAAGCTCACTGGACAGAATGCGGCTAAAGTTTCTGCTGCTTGCGTATATCGTCTTGGCAATGTAGTGATTTACTAATACTGGAATTTGACCACTTTTCCAGTTCCCAAATTCTACTGTGTAAAGGAGTTGCTCATAGTTTCCTACTTGTTCTTGTAATAGCCTCTGGAATTACTTTAATTAATGCAGAAGGCTGTGTATATATCTGTAGTCTTGTCCAAGATTGTCATGTAGATAAAATTACTGCAGCAGCACATAAACTATATGCTTGCTGGAGCCTGTTGATTCGTGGTGGTTAGTGTGAACTTAAGGACATGTTTAGCATGCAATACTCGATAAGGTTGAATAGTATAGATAAAATTTTAGTTGCTTTTTTTTCTTTAATTATGTCAAATGTGTGCAATTCATCTTACCAAACAAGCTTGATTGTTTGTCTGTATCAAACTTGTAAGAGTTTCTTGAGTTCTTGAGCAAGGTTTCTATTTCTATTTTGTAACTCACTTCAATCCATCTTGGTTGTCCCCAGCCATAAAAATAGAGAAGAATTCCCTGTTTTCCAACTAGCACGAGGTCAACCACATCTAGGTTACAGTCGCAACTTGCAACTATTCTAATTAAGACACATGTTTGGTAGTGTTGAAATTATTTTTTAAGTATTTATAAATTGTAAATTTTATTAAATAAAAAATGTATGGAATAAAAAATATATTTGATCATTATAAATTATAATTGAAGTTATGACAAATATGAAATTAGAGTATGTTTGTGTGTGCTTATAAATATTTATAAGTCGGTCAAACATTATTTTTATCTATATATTTTATAGGATTCATAATTTTTATTTACTTTTTATCCAAACATTTTTTACTACTTATAATCTAAAAAATATTTACCAAACATATTCTTAACTTACACAAACATCTATAATAAAAGAATATGATAATTGTTATTGAGATAATTTCACCATATACTACAAAATATAAAATAATTCAAGAAATACTATCCAAATTTTTTTATTTTAAAAATACTGTTTTTTTATTTTTGTAACACTTCTTGTTACATTTGTTATGTTTGCTAATAACAAATGTAACACATTTATTAAAACTAAAATAACAAATGTAACAAAAAGTGTTATAAAAATAAAAAACAATATTTTTAGAATAAAAAAAAGTATGATAGTATTTTAAGAAATATTTTATTTATTGTAGTTATTTGTAAAAAAATCCCATAATTATTCCATTGCTGGAATCCAAAAATCTGGCCCATATTTTTTTTTTTTTTTAAGAATTTGCCACATTTTGAAATTCAGCCCAAATGGCAAACAAAGCCTAAAGAATTTTAGTTTCAGTTTAATCTTTTCATTGTATTTGACTTTCAATAAGTCTTTTGCATTTTATTGTCTTCTTTCAAAGAATTTTAGTTTTAGTTTAATCTTTTTCTATTTTTGCTATATTATTATTAGGGTTAGGGTTAGATATTTTGATTTTAAGTTTTATTGTTTTGAGTCTATGTTGATGAAGTTCATGGATCTGAAATTCATTTAACCCGTTTTCCTAATTCGTTTAATGTCTATTGAAGTTCTGTACCTATGAAGTAAAGAAAATAAGAGTGAATTTGATTATTATTTATATTTGATTTTTTTTGCTTATGCTATTATAATATGTTTGAACTTTTTAAAGTTAATTTAACTACAATGATATTATAAGAAATGAGTAATGGAATGCGTAAGGATTAAAATACTTTCGGTATTTGTTGGATTGATTTTTTATATTGAAAATGTTTTTTCACTATTGTTAGATAATTCACTGAGTACTTTCATCGAGTAAAGAATAATCAAGTTCAAACACAAAAGATTTAGTATAGTTCAACATTATAATTTAAGATTGCGTATGTATATATATTTTAAATTATTTATTAAGTTCCCATTTAAAATTTCACCTAACACCACCAAAATCTCTCAAAACCGACCATGTAACTGTGCACCGTATGTCCATTTGACTTTCATAGACTACGTGTAACATGTAATGTGCTGATTGAAATAATAAAGTTGTTTCTTCTCAACTAAGAATGCGAGTAAAAAATAAGCTACCTTTTTCGATCCCAAAAAAAAAAAAAAAAATAAAGCTACCTTTTTCGATCCCAAAAAAAAAAAAAAAAAAAGCTACCTTCGATATGAAGAAAAGACATTAAAAAGTAAAAAGGTTCCTTTCTGCCATAATTTGATATAAGATTATTTCATTTTAATCCTCTCTCTTTTTTCTTTTTTGTCCTCCTCCAATCAGAGCGAAACGACACGTGGAGGCAGGCTATAAAAGCATGCATAACTCCAAGTCGGCAACCAAGTCATTATCCTTTGCAAATGTCCCATATAAATTATTTTTTAAAATTTTTAAAAACTGATTAATATGAAGATGTCACGTTAAATGGGTATCATATCATATCATTACTCTTGTTGTATATAACTACCAAAAGTAGTATTCTCCTTTTTCTGCTGGCTCAACATCATCCAAAAAAAGCAAAGAATAAGAAAAGCCGTGGCTGTCTGTCGGTGCCTGGACGCCGCCACCATTGTCTCATCTCTCTCTCTCTCTCTCTCTCTCTAGGCGCGTTTTGTATTTTCCCTTTTCTGGGTTTTTTAATTTATTTTTTTCCCTTTCCTCTTGCAAAGGTCTGTGTTTCCTCTCTCTCTTTCTGGGTTTTTATTTGTGTGGGTGGAAAATATTAAACTGATGACTTGTGATTTCTGGTTTTGAATATCGTGTTGGGATTCAATTGGATATGAGAGTGAAATTGTATACTGCGTGTGAAATTTATATAGACGACAGTTTTTTTGTTAAAAGAACGTCTCTTTCTGTTCTTGATTATGTGCTTCCTTGTTTTTTGGTTTTTTTTTAATCAATTTGGGATTGACATAATTCCTAATGGGTTCTTTTTGTTGTGTTGATGGTTTAGGATCGAAGGCTGAGTTTAATGATCAACTGAATTTTTGAGATCTGAAATTGAAATACAAAATATATTACGGTAACTCAGAATGGAGGGTAGTGGCGATTTTATTCAATATCTTGGATCAGACATGTCTATAAAGCTCCTCTCGAGTTTAAAGGACCCTTCTGATCTTGTTCGTGTGAGCGCCGTCTCTAGTTCTTGGCGCCAATTCGGTGAGTTTATTTACCTCAATTATTGCTCCAGCTATTAGATTATTGTTGTTTTCATTGGGATTATTAGAAAAAAAGAGTATATTTTGTTATTGATTGAATGCTCATTTATTTAAAAAAAAAAAAATTTGTGTTGACATATAAGGTATATAGCATTCATTTTTATTGTTTTTTTGCAAGAATGGATAGTGTATATGGCTCCATCTACAGAGTGTTATTTGGTTCTTAACGAGTATAAAATGAGAAAATTTGTTTCATGATATTGTCCAGTATGTTGCATTGGACTGTGGAGCCTAACAATATTGTGTGCTTATCCCCTTGACATTTATTCCATACATGTATTAAGTCACCTTAATATTCCTTGAATTTTATTAAAGGGGGCCGTTTTGACGAGAGACACAATCTGATTTGAGAGCACCATTGTTTAATCTTCTTCTTCACGGTGAAAAAATGTAGTGGTGAGTGGAGGAATCTATCACATTGAGGGTGAATCGTTATAAATTTGTATGTTTGTCTGTGTGTATTTTTGATTTAGTGTTCCTTAATATTGCTTTCGTAATTGGCAGTAGTGCTTAATAACATATTGGACAAGGATGTACTAGTATAGTATTCACTATAACGTCAAAAATAATTGCAGTGATTGGTGAGTGTTTCTTAGTTTGCATGGAAAAAACATATTAGTTTTCTTAATCGAGTGTATTAGGAAATAAGGATGGGGTTCTTCTTGGAGTATGGCAATGTAAAATTGATTGGAATAAGTGAAGCAACCGCAGTTAAAGATATTGTAACCATAATTATGTGGTGTTGTTGCATTAAGAAATTCTCTTAACTATGCACGAGGAAGATGACCGTGTGTTTTTCTTGTTAGTTGCCTCTTCTTTCCATAAGATGGAACCTAGGACAACTACGTCCTGTAAAGGTTTGTTATGCTTCCATTACTGACTTTAAAAACGTACGTGCAGTGATTGCTAATGGCCTGTGTAAGCAGCTTTGTGTTAGGACATTTCCCGAGGTATCAAGTTTTGCTAATGTTGTCGAAGTTAAGAGCACCACTGAACCTTTGAATTACGGGAACGATGGTTCTACAGAATGGGCTCGTCTCGAGAGAGATCATAGGGTGTATGCATTCTTGACTCGAAGTCTTACCTCGTCTATGAGAAAAGATTGCATATCAGATGCTATTATTGCATCCAGCACAGATAATTATCCCCAAGAAAGCATCAAGAATACTCTTAAACCGAGTGACAGGGTAGACGACAGAGCTTCATACTGGTCGAGCAAGGGTGAAAGTGATCCTGCGGTTCCTGAGACATTAACATATAAATTGGCGGCAAGATTGTGTCTGATTACTGAAATTCATGTTCAACCATTTCTAGGTTCGTGGAAACACTTCACATTTCTGCTTTGAAATAATTATTCAAAATCCCCATGTTTACATTTTACTGACCTGCAAATGTTTTTGCACCAGCTTATTTTCAGTTTGGCTTCCCCATATATTCAGCAAAGGCTGTGAGATTCCGGATTGGGCACCCCACGGAACCAATGGAGGTAGAAAGTGTTGATATTGATGAATTTCCACCACGTCAAGAATTTTCTGGTGACAAGTTTTTGTGGACGTATACTTCCCCAGAATTTCCAATGGCTCGAGTGAGTTCCTATTTGGGTTTTCATTATATCTTTCACTTTCTGGTGTTACTATTAGTGAAATATAGACATCATTGATATGTCTTCTTGGTGACTCTACTTTCACAAACTTGATGGCTATTTTGACATTTATATGGAGAAATCAGATAACATTGCAAGATATTCTTTGACTTGGATTGTAACACCCCAATTTTAGAAACCCTAAACTTATAAGTGCTAGTGTTTAATTACCAGGGAAAAAAAAACATAAATGCGGTAAAGTGAATAAAATTATTATTATTATTATATTCTTAAAACACAATAAACATCAATGAAATTCATTAATAACAATAATATGCAAAATTAATTTAGGGCTTGTGTGACAGTTTTTGTTAAAAAATTTAGCAGATTTTGATAAAAGTTGGTGAAATGTATGGTTGAAAAGTTGATAAAAGTTGTGGGTTCTATGTGTTATGTGGTTAAAATTGATTGTTGACTTTAACCTCAAATTTTTAGCAACTTTTTAAGTTGAACCAAACAAGGGCTTAATGCTAAAGGTCTTTATTGATGGATACGATAATTGCAGAAAAACTTCGTAGTTTTAATAATTTAAAATGATTAGAGGAACACAATTCAAATGAAATTAATCATCCCTAAGGCATTTTATTTCAGAAATAATAAAAAGCTTTAATTTAAACAATACTGAGTTTGTCTTATCTTAAACCAATCATCTAACTCTTATCATCTAAAAATGTAGGAAAAAATATAGAATGAGCTAACATCTAGTAAACAAACTTCATGCACGTGATACATGCTTATGATATGTATAAAATAATTTGCTTTTCAAAATATGTATCCCTTTTTTCCATTATCGTCTCTTTAAGAAAAATATTAACATTGTGAGCTCACTTTGTATATCGCCAAGCCAATGCGGGCCATTATTATTTGGAATTAGTTCAATCTATAAGTAGTACTGCAAGGCGGTTAACATTAAACATTCAATATTATCATTAGTAGGGTGCACGGGTCCCCCACGCTTCATTTCCTACCCACACTTTTCATGAGATAGACATGCACTTCTTTAAAAATTCGAAATACATATCTGTTCAAAAATATTATTTGCCAACATTATCATTATCAACCTTTCGTTTCTTGAAAGTCATTTGATGGATGATCGTGGTTGTATTAACATAAATATATGCATGAATATGACATGACAAATATCCATAATTGTGTATGGCAGTAGCAATGTAACAATTTATGCATGTACATTGTGCATATAAAGGATACTTGAAGTGGTCCAGTTACCTTGAATTTTTAGCAATTTACTTCTAACAGACAACGGACATGTCCCCTAGCTGCCCATGAAGTCAACGTGCCAAAAGTTCTGGACCATTATTAAGAAACTTCAACATACTCATAATATGGCCGTAACGGTAACTTTTATCGTTGCTCATAAATTGCAACATATAACCTTACAAATGCAATTAATTAGCTAAATAATGCTCCTACTTAGATTAAGAAATCTTGGCTACTAATAACATATATTTAACAATATTCATACTGATCATTTGCTAGTTAACACTTGACTTATTCACCTCTAATTCCATCGATATGTTTAATAAGTAATAAATTTTGCATTTGACTTTTACCTATATGATTTATGGTACCAGGATAGGGCCATATTTATCACAAGATAAGACACTACATAATAATGGGAAGATATGAAATTATTCTTGATAAATCAGAATTTAAGAAAATGTAACATATTTAGATTGACTACATGTTATTCCAACATGTAATGAGAACCAACTTTAAAAGCTATCCTGAAGTGGTTTAGGTTTCCCTCTAAGTCAATACATAAACATATTGGTGAAAGATTAAATAATCAAACTCTAAGAACAAATCTGTGATAACATTTTTATTAGTGTCTTTTAAATGAAAAAAACAAAAAATAGACTGCCATGTGTTTACATATGTATATATAAACAGAGAACCAATCCTAGAATATTAAATATGCTTACCTAAGCAATCATAATTTTTATGTCCTACTTGAACTTAAACTAGTTTGTAGGGAAAAACGCTAATAAGATCAGATTAGAACACATGAATGGTTCCAGGCCGGCTGATGAGGTGAGGGACAAAGTATGAAAATGGATGAATTTGCTTGCCTATTAGAAATTTGGTATAATGAGATGAGCACCAATTAATAAAACATATAGCATTATAACAAAGTTCAATGAATTAAAATTATCACCTTAATATGATATAATAGTTATAAAATATAATAAAACAATTATCAAGAGGCTACACTTAAAATTAATAATGGAAAAGTTTCAGTAATTATAGTTTTCCGATGACGCTCTCTAAGGTCCTTTTCGATTTGGTTTTGAAAAGAGGCTTAAAATAATAGCTTTAGTGGTATAAACATCATAAGCAATTAAGTGGAAGATGGAAGAAAAGGGTTGCACATTTTCTTTTGACCGTGAGGGAGAATAAAACCATTTTCTATTTTGTGTAAGAAGTGCATAGATGTTGTCTCAAGTTCTAAGTTTTAGGGCATCAATTTTAGGGCCACGGTTATGCTAGTTTGATAGTTAAAGGCCCATCATATTTGACTCCATTAGTTAACAAGATAAACACATGTTGTCCAATTATTAATTATATTAATTTACTTCTAACGTGATGTCTAGGTTCAACCTAAGGCAAGCCTAATCGTAAGCATACAATAAATATATCGTATAATTTACATCTAATTCAATAGAATTAGATGCATATATAAATTAAATATACTAGGCACGCCTATCGTCTAGGGTGTCCCCGGTACATTCCACTACAAAAACATAGTTTGTCACAAGAACGATAATTTATGAATTAAGAATTAAATGTAATATTAGGACAAGCATCATCTTAACATGCAATAATCATGTAGATGGACACACAGCGTTACATGGATTATCCTGTGGCCTTTTAGATCTATATTAAATTTGGAATCCGTCTATTGGTTTTATTGTTTCGGTAACATGGTTGTATTGATGAATATAGGAGAATCACTTGCAAAAGTTTAAGCTTCCAGAACCAGTACTTTGCATTGGAGGAATCCTGCAAGTCGAGCTATTGGGCAGAGTTCAGACACAGCAAATGGATGGTTTATACTATATATGGTACGTTTACTTATAAGTAAATAAGTGTGTTGTAAAATAAATAATATTTTTCGTTAATTAGAGTTGGAAATAAGTAAGTTACTTATTTTAACTGTAATTTAAGGTTACTTTCCAAGTAACTAAATTTTTTTCCTTGAAAGTAAAAAATAATAACTTATCCAAACGTATTTGGAAACAAAAGGTTTAACTTTTACTTTTAAGCTTGGCCAAAGAAGCTAGCATCTGAAACTAGGAGCCAGTCTACGGGATTGCTTTCGTTGCAAAGTTGTGACACTGATATGGCATTTCTCACCATAGCGAATCTAGTTTGTAACACCCATTAGTAGTTTCCGGTTTCTGTGGAGGATTTTCTGTTCTATTTCTATCCACTGGCAATAATTGGACGGGGATTATGAAACTTTTCGTCTCACTTATTATGCCATTTTGCAGCATCGCCCACGTTCAAGCTGTTGGAATACCACTTTCGCCAGCATTTGATATCAAAATGGTGGATCAGTCTGGAAAATGCACGTTGGTGTATTGTCCAGAAGCAGCGCATTGTTTGTCACCGGCTGAGCATCCTCAAGTAGAGTCAAGCAGTCCTCCTCAATTTCACAGGTTTGGTGCAAGCATAAGGGGTTGGGAGCAAATGATCCTCAACACGTTGCTGGGCGCGGGAACAATGGTATTGGATGATGACCATGATTCAGATGACGAGTTCCTTGCCTAGGTTTAGTTTTCATCGTTCCTTTTTTGCTTATTCTCTGTTTTCTTTTTGGCCTGCCCTAGATCTATAATGTTACTACTCCGAGCTGCCATGGCAGCCGGATTGAATTGAGTGGTTTGGCAACTTGTGTTATCGGAATATAACCTTGATGTTGGAAGTTAAACTTAGGAAATTGCCTTTTACGGGCAAATGATTTTATTTCCTGCAGAAGAAATTGTTTCTTTGTTAAGCTTATCTTAATCGATTTTAATTGGAAATAGTAAGCCCAACGGAAAAAATATTCACTCTGGAAAACAATTATTCATAGCGTGTGATGTATGCAGTATGTGTATCTTTTCTTTTGAAATGTAAATAAAGATTTGTTTTAAATATTTGTCAAGATAAAGTGTTGGTTTTCAAATTAATCGAATTGAGTTTACAGGAATTTTTAAGAATTTGATATGAATGTATAATGCTTTTTTCTTTATATGGTTCATATTATTAGCAAGAGAGAACAATCAAATTGAGTTCACGGTCATTTGATGGGTTAAATAGTTAATAGAGGATTTTTATCTTCGAAATTCATTGGAATGAGCAGAGCAAGAGAAATTATATGAATACGATCGAATATTTGGACGTCCTAAAAATATTATGAAATATTTGGAAGTGGTCGAAGTAGTTGAATAGGAGGATCATTATGATTATAGCACTTGGTATTTGGTAAATTTAATAAAAATGAAAATGATTTATTTTTATATTATGGATGTTATGGAGGGATCGTTTTGTGTTTGTAGGTTAGTTGGATCTATTGTTTTCTTTGGCTGCAAATTCAAGAAACAATATAGACAAATTTAGAAAAATGTTTTTTTGAGGATTGTCTCGAATTATGATGGGTGCCACGTTAATAAAACGAACCAAATATTCTGTTATATCTCTGTGTAAGATAAGTTAGGGGTGTCTTTAACTCATATTTAAAATAAATAAATTAATATTTATGAATTTAAATAGATTTTATAAATTTGAATAGAATTTTAAAAAATTTATAAGATTTCAACAAATTCTATATTATATTGATTTCAATATATTCTTATAGATTTTTTTGAATTTTTATAGATTTTAGTCTTTTTATTAAATATAATAATTTTACATTGTATTTATTTCAAATAGTTTAAGTGATTGTCATACATAAACAAATATTTTAAATAGAATTTTAAAAAGAGAAAAATTATGTAAATATAAAGAAGTAAAAACTATTCATCAGTTTTAAATTAAAAAACTTGATTAAAGAGCAAGTCTGCTTGAAAAAAATTTGCTATTAAGTTTAATATTCATTTTCTTTCTACTTTTTTTTATATATATAAAATTTCCTTTGGACCATAAAAAAGTAAAAACTAAATGATATATTTAGGACTCATTTTCTTCCAAAATCAATTATTTAACTATCTTGTATAAAAAGTTATTTTATTACTTAAAAAGATAATTTATAGGTGTCACAGTTGACGAGTAAATTTTTTCAAATTTAAAATTTTTTGGGTGCTATATTGATTTTATAGTTCATTGTCCAATTGCACTATATGGTATTATGCTAATTATCTAATTAATATTTATTAATAGATTATTTATATTTTTCAACCCAATTGTTTGGTTCAATCAATGGTCATGGGAGCATTAAGATGAAATTTCAAAGATGTTGTTTGACAATTGTATACAAATATATATATAATTAAAATAATAAATCAAAGATTCAATAAATTTCCATGCTAAAATTAATTGAAAATAAAAAACGAGAATTTATTTCAAAAATTTGTGGTACAAATTAATGAGAGAGGCGAGATGGAGACGCATAAAAGAATGATTAGATTGAAATTTGAACAACGGAACTAGAATTTCTAAAAAATTTGTTATTCATGTTTATAGACTTGAAATTAATGCAAATCTATTTAAATCCTCTAATTAATAAAATATTTATTCGGGACACTAAAATTTGTAAAGAATATATTGAAGTCTGATTGATGATACCCAATTTTCAATTGAATATATTAAAATCTAATATGGGACCCCCACCCCCCCCCACCCCCCCACCCCCCCCCCACCCCCACCTGTTTTTGTATTGATGTCTTTTAAGAGAATCAAATTTTATTGTCTTGTAGAAAAAATTAAAAAGAATCATATAAGTGTTAGGTAAACTCTTATATTATAATTGTTGTATGTTTTAAAATCAGTATTTAAACTTTTGGTAAACAAAAGTGATTTATTGTTGTGACTCTATAAAATTACTAAAATAGACATTGATTATAATAATGTTATTTTGTATTATTATTATCAAGAGTTAGTAAAATTTATTTTTACTTCTATAACAATATATAATATTATCAAATATTTTTCAAGAGAATGTAATTACCACAATTATTTTAAAATAAAAATAATATACATCTATTAAATATCAAAATTTAAAAAATTTAAAAAATAAAAGTATAGTAATATTAGACAAAAAATAATTAAATTAAAATTAAAATTATTTGTGCAGATCTATTATAATTAGAATACTAATATAAAATGTGACATAAAAAGAATTATTTTAATTGATTGAGGTCAAAATTGTTATTTTAATAATAGATAGGTAGAAAAGTTAAAAGCGAATCAGAAAATTCTTACTATTTTACGCTTTCTCAAAGGGGTGTCCTCAACTCAAATTTTAATAGATTTCTTAATATTTATAAATTCTTATAAATTTCATGGAATTTAATAGAATTTGACAGATTTGATAAGATTTTAAGAGATTTCTATATTATAGATTTTAATAAATTCTCATAGATTTCATTGAATTTGCGATCTTTTTATTAAAAATTATATTTTCATCTCCTCTTATGTCAATCTGTAAATTTTGAAAAAACTTTAAAATTTCATTATAATATTTCAAGTCTATTTTTTTTCAAATCAAATTATGTCTTGACGAGAAACTTGCTTTAAAATTAATGTTGACAAATAAACTCACCATAAAAGCACAAAATTTTCTTTTTAAAAACCAAACTAATAGCAAAAAAAAAAAAAGACAAACTAATTCATGATAAATTGATACATATAATTTACATTTTAAATATTAAAAATGAGTATCGAGACGTTTTATTATAGAGGTTAATGGAGTTCGTATTTGTGATTTTTTTTTTAACTATAACCACTCATTGTGCATAAACGAATTATTATTTTTTTTTAAAAAAAAGCTAAGAAAATAGTATAATGTCTGACTAGATCACTAAAAAAATAGCATTGTGATTAAAAAATAAAATCCATAACATTATTGTACATTAAAAGAAACTCATAACTTTGTCATTTTAAACAAAAATTCATGAAGTTGGAAATATGGACAGCGTTTTGAGAAAAACGGAATAAAGACGTAAATAATTACAAATTGGTACAAAAGACTTTCAATAAAAATTTTATGTGAAATGTGGGAGGTTTGTGAGATAAAGAAAAAAAATCAATTGATACAAAAGAGTTCAGCAAAATCGTATGTGAAAAGTGAGAGGTTAGAGAGAGAGAGAGAGAGAGAGAAATCAATTGAAATTTTGAGGTTTGGAACAAGAATTGTTAAAATTTTAGTAGTTATAATTATAGTTCCAAATCTATTGAAATATGTCAAAATCCATCAATTAATGAAATCTTTAGAAATTCGATGAGTTATTGGGACACCAGATTTCTAAAGAATCTATTTAAATCAGAGTTGAGACACCTAAATTTCAATGAAATCTATTAAAATTTGAGTTGAATAACACTTAAATTTATGTGAATTTTTCAAATCCATTCAAATCTGAGTTAAGGACACCCTCCAAAATCTATTGTCAAATACATATTCTTTTATAATCACTTTTTAAAAATATACCAAACGCTTAAAATAATTAGAAGTTGGACTCCAAAATTAATCACAAATGGATCCTTAGAATGTTAAGTCGTCATAAAGGGTTAGGATGGCTAATTTGGATTGTTTTTTTTTTTTTTTTAAAAAAAATTGTAACATAAGTGAAATATACAATATTTAAAAAAATTCTCTGAAATGCTATTGACGACATTCTCTCAAGTTAGTGTAGAGAGAAACAAAAACACAAAAACTAGTGTGAGAGAATTGTGTATTTTTATTTAATAATTTAAGGGCTTGTTTAATTTGTGGACAAAATTATTTTATTTGAAAAAAATTTATTCAAATAACAAATTTATTATTATTCTGTTTGGTTTATTTATGTATAAGAATGAAAAAATTACTCTTAAAAAGTTAATTTTTCGTACAAAGGACAATTATACATTTATTCTTAATTATATGAAAAAAAGTAAAAAAAAAACTTAAAGAGAAAAAAAAAAATGGATACAACTGTGACAGCGCGGCAAAGGGGGGAAGGGGTGGCAGTGGCCGGCAATGGCGATTATAAGATATAGATGTTCAAAAATATATTTGTTCTATTTTTATTCAATAATTAATAAAATTTAAGTAAGAAATAACAAAAAATACTAGAAAATTTATAAAATAAAAACTTAATTATTTTTTAAAAACAAGTATTTAGAATATGAAATGTGTTATTAAAATTAATGTGTGGTTGAAAATTTGATAAAAATTGTTGTTCTATGAAATGTGTTGTTAAAATTAATTATTAATTTTAACTTTAATTTTTTAATAATTTTTAAGTAAAATCTTAAAATAATCTGCATTGAATTAGGTCTATATTAGCGACGCGTTTGTCATGTAGATGGTGGTGTAGCGTGTTTGTTTTATTTCAATGAGACGAGTGGGTGCTATAATCAGTTTTGTTCGAATCTAAGTGCAAGCAAAAAAGGAAATTTCCTTTCATTTGTAGCATATATTCCACATGCATGATGGCAATAAAATTAAATAAAAAGAAATGAAAAAGGAAAGGAAAAGAAAAAACGAAAAAGAATGATAAAAATAATGGCATCATTTCTTTACGTTAAAATTAAATAAAAAGAAATGGAAAAAGATGGTGGTGTAAAATTGTTTGAAAAAGAAATTAAATAATGGCATCATTTCTTTATGGAATATTGCCATTTTACGTTAAAATTGTTTGAAAAATCAATAATTTCGTTTCAAATAAACCAATATTGATTTATAATCTTTGTCAAATGGGCAAAAAAAAATATTTGGCATTGTAGATAAATTAACTTTAGAAAATATAATTTTGTTAGTACAAAAAAATTAATTTGAAAATCATATTTAACAAAATAAGTAACTTAAAATAAGTTTCGCCAATTTTCAGCACACCAAACATGATCTTAAATAAATAAATTCCTTGCAATAAACCCCTAAAACCCTCATTTCATTTCGTAGTTTCTCTTTATGCTATTTCCCCCCACCCTCCTACACTGGTGGCGCCTCCCTCTCCTCTCTTTATCCCTCCGCCGTCCACCTCCTCGCCGCCGCCACTTCTCGTCCACGATGGGCGACTCCTCCGCCTCCAAGCCTAAGCCCAATTCCAACTCCGCCCCGCCGGCCCACTCTAAAGACGAAGCGTATCTCCAAACAGTCATCCCCAAACGCCAATCCTTATTCGAATCCATCCAAAGCCAGCAGCGAATCCAACGCCTCTCCCTCTCTCCTGATCCTATTCAGTAATCATAATTATCATACTACCATTCAATTCACCGTCCTCTTTTTGTTTTTTGTTTTTATTTGTTTTAAATTTTTGTTGTTTTTTTCTTTTGAAAAATATGATAGGATTGTGTTGCCGGACGGGAAAGTGAAGGAGGGAAAGAAATGGAATACAACACCGTTTGACGTAGCAAAAGAAATTTCGAAGAGCTTGTCCTCCAATTCGTTGATTGCCAAGGTTGATGGGGTTTTGTGGGACATGCACAGGCCTTTAGAGGGTGACTGTAAGCTCGCGCTCTTCAATTTCGATAGTGAAGAGGGCCGTGACACCTTTTGGCATTCCAGCGCCCACATTCTTGGCCAGGTTCAATACACATGCTTACTACTTGTTTTAGTTTCAATGAAGTTTAGTCCACATTGAATTGAAGTACGTGGTAATAATTGATTGTTTTGTTTGTTATTGCTGTTTTACAGTCGTTGGAGGTGACTTATGGATGCAGATTGTGTATTGGGCCGTGCACTACAAGAGGAGAGGTGAAAACATCTTTATTTATTTTGTTGAATGTCAGTTAAATTTAACGATTGGTGGTTTTTTTTTTTGTGGGATCTTATCGAGCTTGTAAAATTGGTTGGGGCTTCTGATTTTTGATTGCCAATAGGTTACTAGTATAATCTGGTAGTAATGTTAATGGATATTGCATTCAAGTATACAGATTACTAGTTTAATGTTTATACTTCAGTTTGAATGGAAAAGATTGGAAGGAGAAAGTAGGAAAATCTGAAGAGGTTGTTCTTCTTTGTTTGGTAACAAATTAAAACGTGTGGAAATAAAAAATACTGCACTAGGTGGTATAGTTGATATCTTTACATTTGAGTTTCGTATATGTTGATTTGGCACTTTATTGCAATATATTTTATTCATTCCTTATTAAGTCTTGAATGGAAAACTTACAAGGGATTTTTGAAGTAAAGGTAGGAAAATTAGTTTCACAGCATTTTGGATAATGGGCTTTTGTTTGCAGAATTATCTAGTTCATGAAAAGTTATAAATAGAATACCTGAAAAATGCTAATCTAAAATAAATGTTATAGTATGTAATTTGTTTTTCCTGGATGTCTTTAGATAGTAGTTTACTGTTGTATTTACTTTATTATGATGGTTCTTTTTTTTGGTATATCTCATAATCTTCTTTTCCTATACTGAATTAAATGTGGTCTAGGTTGTAGATCTATGCATATTGATAGGCTTGCTTTTATAGGTTCTATGTTTCATTTCGGTACTTTTAGTGAGGTTTTCTTGAGATCACTGCTTCAGGGTGGGTCCAAGTTTCCCATCAGCTTTTACTTAGACCAACCATTTCCAGTTACTTGTGCTGTTTCCCTGTGGCTGCATTGATGGAGTAGAACTTCTATTGGAATTGATTTCAGGTTCTCCATTTTGGGGGATGAGTCCAATTGGGTCTATCAACTTGAGCATTCGTCCCGTTAACATCTTTGCCAATGATCATTCTCAAGCAAAATGCTTTTAGTTTAAATATATTTTAATCAACTAATAATTCACTTGTTTTATAAATGTAACCTACTCAATTTATAAATATTTCCTTGATAAACAAAAAAAAAAATGTTTTCACTGTATGCTGATTCACGTGTACTTGTAAAGTTTAACTGGTAGAGTATTTATATTTGAGCAGCTCTATATTACAAATTACTTTCTGGAAGATTTCTCATTTTAACTGACTCATTATACAATCCCTTTTTCTCCAAATCATCACGAATTGGTTGAATGATTGGCAGGGATTTTATTATGATGCATTTTATGGTGAACTGGGATTGAACGACGATCACTTTAAACAAATTGAAGAAGCAGCAAAGAAAGCTGTTGATGTATGGTTCTTTCTTTATCTGAAATCACTCTTTAATAAATTAACAAAAGATTACATGTAATTGTTGTTCTTTCCTAGTGCTAAATCTCCATAAACATTGTTACACATTGTCTTATATTTTCTTTGTTTAGTTTCATGCCAATATCACGTTTAATGCCCTTTATGCGTCAGGAAAAACAACCTTTTGAGCGCATTGAAGTTACAAGGCAACAAGCTCTAGAAATTTTTTCTGATAATCAATTCAAGGTTGATATGTTTCCTCTTTCGAATTGTTCATCTTTTTTTATTCTCATTATTATATTGCGACTTTTAGTTGATTTGTGTTCTTCCTGTTTTTGTAAGGTTGAAATTATTAATGATTTACCCGAAGACAAAACTATCACAGTATACAGATGTGGTCCTTTGGTTGATTTGTGTCGTGGACCACATATACCAAACACATCTTTTGTGAAAGCATTCAGTTGTTTGAAGGTGAGATCTGGCACCTTTTATTGGAACTGTATATCTGCATGTATAAAAGGTTAATTTTATTCGTTCTTGTCACTTTGTGAAATTAGGCTTCATCGGCCTATTGGCGTGGAAACAAAGACCGTGAAAGCTTGCAAAGAGTTTATGGCATATCTTATCCAGACCAAAAGCGTCTGAAGGTGACTTTCTATCTTTATTCTTTTTTCTGTTCTTCTTTTTCTCAACTTGATTCTCTATTCTTACTCTCTTGGGTTGATGTGAAAATTATTTTTGTCATTCTCCAAATATTGATTTTCTATATAGCAAATCCTATCAATTGTTGATTTAGTGATATAATGCTACATATTTATGGTTATTAAGCCGAATAGATTTGGTGGACGATGCAGTTTTTTGTTTGGATGACATAATGACTGCAAGGTTTTCAGGTATTTCCAAGCTTCAAACTGCATCTTTTCCGTGTGCAACCTGCATTTAGAAACTAAAGTTCCAAAGGTTTTTTGATGGAATTGGTTGGATGTAACTCGGTATTTAATTAAGTTTTCAATTAGTTCTTGTATTTCATTTTGGGACCATTAGTTAGGCCGTAAGAGTTATGACTAGAAATTAGAGGGTTGGCTTCAAAACCAATGTTTCCCTCTTCTTTTTCCATGGAATTCACTTTTCTTTGCATTTCCACTAACGGTTGACATTGAACAACACCCTGACAATATTATGGTCTGGTTCTACTTGGATGCCTTAGATACAGAATAACTGTATGCTTTAACGGAAATTACGTTCGCAAACATAATTTCCTTTTGCATTGAAGTATGAGATGTCTGAAATTTTGATGTCGTTGTTGAAGTTCGCAAATGATTCCTCCTTTTGTGGACATCATGTAGGGGCTGGTGGGTTAAGATTGTATTTATCTTGGTTCATTTCTAAGTAGTTTCTTAGTTATTCCACTTGCTTTGACCATGCTTCTTAATGATTTGTACTTGAACTTTTTTATCAAATTCTATTAAATTGCAATTATTCGTACATGAACACGTATTATTCTTGCAGGAATACAAGGCCATGCTGGAAGAAGCAAAGAAATATGACCACAGAGAATTGACTAAGAAGCAAGAGCTCTTCTTTTTTCACCCACTTAGGTAAGAGTAGATGCTACTTGGTAGCTATGGTTTGTCTTGTCAAGATTGTTGATGATTTTCACTAGATATGTTTTGCGTGCAATTTAGCCCAGGAAGTTGTTTCTTCCTTCCTCATGGTGCCCGGGTTTGCAACAAATTGTTAGAATTCATACGAAGTCAGTACTGGAAAAGAGGCTATGAAGAGGCAAGTTAGATTATTTCATAAGAAATTGCTTTCCTAATGCACAATGCAAGGGAAAAGACTTCATAAATGTTCCTAGATTTTTGCAGGTTTGGACTCCAAACATGTACAACATGCAGCTCTGGGAAACTTCTGGCCATGCTGCAAACTACAAGGAGAATATGTTTGTGTTTGAGGTTAATATTCTCCCTTGTGTCAAAATGTCATGGTTTTGTATGTAACGTATTTGATTGAAGGATAACAAGCTTTGATCTGATATTTCTGTGGGATAGACTTCTTATATTTCGTGTGTGTTATCATTATTATTAACTATTATTTCTGAATCAAACTTGCAACAAAGAAGAGCATAAATGAAAAATATAAAAAATGTACAGTTGCATTCTTTTCCCTGAATGGATAATGCAGTTAAATGCTGTTTGCTGAGAATTACAATGCACTGATTGTGTTAGTTTGCCAAGTATAACAAGATTGTATGTCCGGATTTTTCAGGTTGAGAAACAAGAGTTTGGGCTTAAGCCCATGAATTGCCCTGGCCATTGTTTAATATTTGATCACAGAGTTCGTTCATATAGGGGTTAGTTTATTTTTATTGTTACCTATATCTCTTTAGCTTCTTCAGTCGAAGCCAATATTCTGTTTCAAGTGATTTTTTGTCTGATTATTTCTTTTATCTTTTGCATTGATGTTATATATAACATTGCTTATTATGGAGGAGCTATGATAGTAGTTATCGCCTATGTAATTATTTCACTTTTCCTTTGGCTTTTGGCTATCAATAGCCTATGTGTGATGACTTACAAACACTGAAACACACTTTGATTTTGCAGAACTTCCACTTCGCCTGGCTGATTTTGGAGTCTTGCATCGGAATGAGGCCAGTGGTGCACTTACTGGGTTGACTCGTGTCAGGAGATTCCAGCAGGTCTATATTTAATCTAGACTCGAATAGGCGAAATGTAGATCAGAACTGCTTGTCACTTAATCACAACTTTGCTGTTTGTCCATACTTATTCTTCGTCGAAAAAGCAATCAATTGCATTAGGTGCTGCATTTCCATTCTATAGTATGTTCTGCCTCATTGCTGTTGGTTTCCATGGGCCTCTAGATTTTACAGTCTTCTAGTTTTCAAGGATTTGGCCTGATCTACCCAAGGCTAACATTTTGGTCTAGCAGTTTGTACATTTTATGCCAATCAAGTTTTCTTATGTGGCGGGTGCATGCTACTTTTTTCTAAGGCAATGGATTTTGTCACAGGATGATGCTCATATCTTCTGCAGGGAATCCCAGGTAAGATAAAGATTTTCTGATGTGCAGATTGCAGTCTTGTAATTCAAAAAGGCAGGTTTGACCCGTTCTTTCATTTTACAGATAAAAGATGAAGTCAAGGGCGTCTTAGAATTCATCAGTTACGTGTATGAGATATTTGGGTTTACTTTTGACCTGAAATTATCTACGGTATGAATTTTTGGTTGTTCATTCTGGGATTCTCTTAATCGTGTGGACTGTAGAACAAATTGATGTTTAGTACGTATTAATATTTAATGGATTAGTGGTTTACCCGTGCCCTCTATAGCTTGCACAAGTACTTATCCCTCTTCTTTTTACCTTTTGAAAATTTGACATCTCATAGCATTAAGCACATACGTCCAATCATCTTTGATAGTGAGATTTGAGCAAAAATCTAGTCAAAAGAAGTGAAGTAACATGGTTTTTGTATTGCAGAGACCGGAAAAATATCTCGGAGATTTAGAAACATGGAAAAAGGCTGAAGCTGCTCTTACAAAAGCATTGGATGAATTCGGGAAGCCCTGGGAGGTTAGTGATTAATATCTTCAGATATGATATGAATCCAGCCCAATTTCATAATATATTTCATTTATGAATTATTGGGGAAAATTTTGTTACTTTAGCTAGTCAATGTTTTTTATAGTTTGGTTATATTCTATCTTTTCAAATGTGTTATGCTGTCTTGGTATATCTGTTTTGTTCTCGTAACTTACTTTCAGATCCATCATCCATGTTATTAGATAAATGAAGGTGATGGGGCTTTTTATGGGCCAAAAATAGACATTAGTGTTTCTGATGCAATGAGAAGAAAATTTCAGTGCGCAACATTGCAGGTTGGTTTGTTACTTTTCAATCGTAGATTATACAACATATTTTCCAGTTTTCCTGAAATCATGACAATTTACATATAAAATACTTATTGTTACAGCTGGACTTTCAACTCCCAGCTCGTTTCAACTTATCTTACTCAGCAGAAGATGAGAACAAGATGGAACGACCTGTGATGATACACAGAGCCCTTCTTGGTTCTGTTGAACGAATGTTTGCTATACTTTTAGAGCACTACAAGGGCAAATGGCCTTTCTGGCTTAGTCCACGCCAGGCAATCATTTGCCCTGTTTCTGACAAGTCTCAGTCATATGCACTAGAGGTGGGTTAAGTGCAAGTGCTTTTTGCCCTTCTCTATAGACTTATTTCTGATTTGATTATTAATTTTTTATTCCTATGATTTTCTACTCCACTAAGATCCCATAGATGACTCTCAATACATGCCTTTTTTTTCTATTCATCTTTAGTTGTTTGCCTATATACATATTTCACTTTCTTTTCAAGACTGGAGTGCTGTCTGATGGTGATATAATATGGTTTAAAACTTTCAAATCAATGATGCATACTTCGGTTCTAGTTATAGTGACTATTGTCGTGCTTGATAATGCAAGCCTTTTAATCTTTAACATGAATATATTATCTGAGCAATTGTAGTCAACATCAGGTTTCAATTAGCTAGCAAATTCTGAATAAGGAAGTTATAAAGGTGATTATGCAGTACTTCTGCTTGAAAATAGACCCACTTCTATTGAAATCATGGATTGTGAAGTGTGTCACTACTTATCATCACATTGATGGAAATAAATGTCCTAAAGCATAGCATAAACTACAGTTTTTGGTCTTGATAGATTACTTACCGAAATTGCCAAAGTTCTTGTCTTCTTGTTGAATGTAGGTACGAAACCACATTCATGATGCTGGTTTCTATGTTGATGTTGATACAAGTGACAGAACAATCCAGAAAAAGGTGTGTGTTTAGAGCTACTCCCTCAAATCTTGATTTGCTACAGTGCCGACTGCTCTGATGTTCTGTTCTGTAGGAAGAATGATGCTCATAAAATAATCATTTGTGGTGGGCACCTATGGAAATTTTTATCCCAAGTGTCCCTGCATAATTGTTGTGAACATGGACCCTCTATATGATTTTTTCAATTTCCATTATTGTTTTTCTCATTGACCAAAATTTGGAAGAACTACTATTATTTTTTTCTCTTCCCATGTGACAGCATAATACATTGAGAAGGATGAAGGAAGCACTAGCTAGAATGTCTATCTCATAACAATTTTACCCAGACCACTAAATTTACATCATTTCTCCTTTTCAAGCTTATAGAGCTCATGCTAGGATCATGGAGGAAACATTGTTTAATCGGATGATAGAATAGTATTCATTTTTCTGAGCAATTAAAAACTGCATAATTATTATAATGTTGTATGACAGTTTGAAGCATTGTGCAGGTTTACCTCCAAAGCATTCTCGAGCTACAGGTGGGGGTGGGGGTGGGGTTGGGGTGGGGGAATAACAGTATTCTGTGAAGCTGGAAAAACGAACTCGTAGACCTGATAAAGAAATTTCCCTGTTGCTACAGATTCATATGTAGAATACTCATTTTTAGGAAGTTTTTCGTGTGTAAGATTTTTGTTGTGTACCAACTTGTGCTGTGGGTACTTTGTAGGTACGAGAAGCTCAATTGGCACAATACAATTATATATTGGTGGTTGGTGAAGAGGAAGCGAACACTGGACAGGTTAGAATCTGCTATTTTGTGTAATATTAAAAGCATCATATTGTTTAGAGGTATATTATTTTATTTCTTTATCTGAAAGGCAGAGGTGTCCCAGTTGAATTTTCATTTGTGACATATTTATTAATTTGTTGTTGCCTCAATTTTGACCTCGTTCCATTTGCCAACCATGCCCACGTTTGCTGTATAGGAAGAGGTGTGGACTTGTGATAGAGGCTTGGGCTAAAGTTTTATTTTCATGTTCCTAGGACCACAGGCTTTTTAATGTCTCAAGGTTGACATGTTTGTTTTTCTTTAGAGTCTAGAGAATAGAGATGTCAGCCTGGTATTCTTCAAACCAATTAATTGTTCCGTGCATTGATAAGCATTAAGCAGTGACATGCTGCAAATATCGATATCAAAAAATCAAAATGCAATCCTTCGCTGTGACATCTATAATAAGATAAAAGAATAAAATGATAAATTGTTATAATAGATAATTTCTGAATTTGTTATGGTGAATCTTTTCTTGTACCGAATTATAATTATTTTACACAATTTTATATTGGAGTGGATCTCTCTCTATCTCTCTCTCTCTCTCTCTCTCTCTCTCTCTCTCTCTTCATTGAATGCCCGTGTTAATTATTTTTGATAATCTACTTGGAGACGAAGCCAGCGTACCCTTTTCATAAACTTATATTTCCAGGTAAGTATTCGGGTGAGAGACAAGGCCAATCATACTGTCAAGAGCATTGAGAGCCTCCTCGCAGAGTTTAAGGACGCAGTTACAGCTTTCCGTTAGCAATCTGTATCAATTGGATATTCTAATTGCAATGATTATCCTACGCGTGAGTTGAACATTCATTTGTTTCTTTCAAAACAAGGAAACAGAAATGAATATAATTATTGTATACGAATATTTTTATTTCAATTAATTTTATTTTCATTACAGAGTGTTGGTCCCTTGCGTGCAGGTACATTTATGCGCATTTGGATACGATTATGGGATTTATGTGCATTTGGACCTTAGTTTATGTTTTTATGTTTTTGAATTAATTTGTGAACGTACATTAATATAGCTCCAGATATGAATTCAGGTCCAGAATAACCTTAAGATGATCCTACAACGCTTCTCGTATTATTTTACTTGCATAATGATCCTCCCATGTTACAATACTCTTTGATTCAGTGTCGTCTTGCATTTGAGTTGCACAAGTGGTAAAGAATATGCAATTCAAGACTAGCCGCTAAGGAATCTCTCAAAACTCAAATACCAAGACAATGAGAAATACATCTGAACCAAGAAATGGATTGATTTCAAGGAAGTACGCATAACAAAGCCATGTCAATACAAAGTTGACAGTATTTGCCAGAAGCTTTCGAAAAGGAAAGCATCAAGATTTTAAAAACAATGTGAATACTTCCAAAAAACAATACAACTTCATAACTAAGCAGGACAAGGCGGCGGCAAAGAAAAGAAAATAATGGCAACAAACTGTACAAAGATAGATGGCAAGATTTACGCCCTGATAATATCTAATAACGAGACAAATTACATTAGTCATGCCTTCCAGCTATAGTTCATTTCATCAATATCACTGTCAAAGAACCCATTCTCTGTGAATTCTTGTACAATGTCATGTACCATTTCACCTGATAAAGGTAAATCTGATGTTTTTTGGCTCAATCCATTGTTACCACCTCCAGCAGAAGATTCACTGTGTGAAGCAGTTTTGAAACTATTACTTCCGGCATTTCCAGGACCATTTGCAGATGGAGCAGTTGCTGCTGAAGTGGTGTTTCTAAACCCAGGTCCGTCCCCGGTTACACTGCCACCTGCACCTTGCATAGAGATGGCCTGCTGTGAAACCCGACTCCCATTATTTTTATTGCTCATATCCTGCAGATACTGCTGGATCATTTGTTGTTGTAAAGATTGGCTGCATTGGGAAGGTTGAGGTTGATTTTGCTGCAGTGAGCCATTACCACTGGATGCACGTTGCTGTTGATGCTGCTGTAGTACATGAGAACTAGAGAACCCACTGGTGTGTAAATTCTGCAAATTTCCTGGCAAATTACCCGAGGATGAGCCTCGAAATGTAGAATTGGGAACTAGGTTAGAATTATTGAAAGACAAGGATGCCTCCTGCTGAAGAGAATTGTGGTTTGAGTTCATTGAGTTTTGTCTCATCAACATATTTTGGTAGTTTGTCAATGCCAGAGCACCCTGCGCTGATCCAGTCAAAGGTTTTCGACCAACCATATGTTGGTTATTGTTCATTTGAGTATTGAGTCCGGGATGCAATGCCATTAGTTTGTTAAGCGTGTCATGATCAGTAGGCAGACCCCGAAGACCTCCCATCTGCCCCATCTCTTGCATCTTTTGCGTCTGAATTTTGGCTGCAGTTGTGTGCCGCAGAAAATCCTTCAAGCCATCTGAAAATGGAAGATGAAAATATCCGTCCATATGAGCATTGTATGGTTGTCTAGGCATACTTAAATACACTTGAAATAGAGAAATCAGGTTTACGAAGATAACATTTGCAAACAAAAAAACCTAATCATTCCATGCAAGGATTGTTGCACTCTATTGTGAAGTCTCACCAATAATCTCCCAACATATGTGAATGTACGCAAAAGAGTGTATACAAGTGTGGTACTACGTAACTGACACAAGCATATACAGGATCATGTTTTGGCTTGTTACTACATAATACTAAACAATATTAAGGCAGAGAAAAAAGCTAAAATACTGTCGGGTAATGTCCAGTTGGACCAGTACACTCTACCAAGCATGCATTTGAAGGTGAAAATAGGAAAAGCATATTACCAATTGGCCCGACTTTTTGTTCCCTGCAGAAATCCATCAGGTCTTTCATGCTATTGACAACCTCAGCTATCTGTTCAAAACAGACAAATACGAGAGAGACCTCGTAAGAAAACTTCAGCGGCAGGTCAGTAGAGGTAAAACATTCACTAAAAGGTAGAGACATGCCTGTAGGCATCGCACGTATCTTTTGGAAAATCCCAAATCATTAACCGACTGTATCTCCAAACTCCTAGCAAGTTGACGTCCAGCTGTTACAACCCTGAACATGATAGAAATCCATATAATACTTCAGTACAACATACAAACTGAAGTACGCCATTAAATTTTATGATGTTTTCATTATTATTCTCAATAGACATATAAAGACAACACGAGAAGATAGATGGACTTTTCCATGTCTCTTGCCTACAAATAAAAGTTAACTGGCAAGATGCAGCTAGAGGACATGTATTTATTCATCCCCTATACCCTTCAAGCACCAGTTGGTTATATAATTAAAATACCAGGGTTCATGAAAATTTAGTTTAAAAAAGAGAGTTATTAAATCAGACAACCACATGAAGCACGTAAATGAGAGAGAGAAATTGATAACCATCATTTCTAGCTACACTGTGAGCTTGGAGCCAATTAGTAGATATCAGATCTTATGACCATAGCTACATTGTAAGGTATCTAAGATTGAAATACTCTCATGTTCTACTCCTAAAACTTGCATGCCTAACCATCAAATTAGTATGATTTGCAATGCAATTACAATATAAAAGCTCTCAAAAGAATCATGTGCAATAAATTCTAATAATTTATACAGTATTGCAACCTTCCAAGAAGAATATGTATAATCATGATAAGACTTCACAATCCAGTTCAAAGATCTGTAACCCCAACTCTTAAAGACATAAGAATGCCATCTTTACCAACTTATTCATCCCTTCTTCTGTTTGCTGAATTATGAAATACTCAAATACATCAAGAAATGATATTACCCTTTTTTTTAAGAGAAGACGATAAATTAAATGAACTAGACTTCAGTGGAAATAAAAAAGTTGAAGAAAAGAGGAAAAATTTTCACTCACATAACGCTGTTTGCCTGTAAATCCTGGGGAGAAACCCCATCAGGTCCACTTTCGTCAATTGAGCTTTGGCATTTCTGAGCAACTTGCAATAATTGGTTTACCTGTGGGAAGACGTTTATTTATGAGTTCCACCTTCACAATGTCACCCACTTAGCTTTTATGCTACATGGTGCTTAGAGTCCATATTTGGTGCCATAGAGTTATCTCACGGAGTAAAAACGGAAAAAGACTGGCACATTGATTAAAGTGGAGATGTGAATTCAATATATTGCCCAGAAGTGTCAGTAATGTTACTAGCAATCATAACAACTGGTAAGTCTACTATTATGCCACATCCCAATTCCCGACGAACTTAGAAAGTCATCCATCATAACATTTTGGGGAGTTCAACTTTGACATTGACATTGCGATATCCCTGGTTAGTACAATTCATTAATTTTGAATGAATCATTAGTGAAAGCATACTAATGGTTACAAAATAATATTTATTATACAGTAACAAAGTCAAATGTATTATAGAGTATACATGGAGAAGCTAGGCTAACACAAGGCAGGATTCCATTTGATCAGTGCAAAGTTGAGTGCCAAATTGTTCTTCATTCAACACAACGAAACAAGGAATGAATAAGAAACTGATGCAATTCGAAAAGAACGATTATCTAAACTCATATGAAAACAGTGCATAAAACTAAACTAAATTCAGACAAACTAGCTTAATTTGATTGAGAATACTCCATATTACGTAAATAAAAAACGATCAAATTTAAGAGCTGAGCATATCAAACACTGTATATTCACCTGTGGTGCAATTAATCTGCGAGAAAGAAGTTCTTCATGGCGCCGTGCACAAAATTCCCAAGACAATATCTGAAAACGATCAGGAACATTAGTGGTAAAGAAAAAAGCAAATGAAAGAAAAGGACAGTATCCAAGTCAATTTTATTTTCCAGTCTACCTTTAAATCGGGGGCGAAAATAATACGAAGCTGACCCTCGCGAACAACACGAAGTTGCTCATATATACTTTCTTGAACTGCCTTTGCATACTCCACCATCATCATTCCTGAAGGGAATCTACACTCACGAGGCAAGTCCAAGAACAAGATCTCGTCGATAACACCACTGCCAAATTTGATTTCATTAAGTCTAGGGAGTACTTCAAAAGTTGCCTCTGTTGCCCCCGGCAAGAAAGAGAAAAAAGGGTTAGAAAATATAACATGAGGGTTGATGTTCAATAAATATTTGGCATTGAACTTCAACCAATTCTACAGCCAAAATTAATCTCAATTCAGAGCCCTAAGCAAATTATGCATATATTTCGGTAAATTTAGTAGTGAAGAGAGAAGAAAATTGCAATTATAATCTAGATGAGAAAAATTAACAGATAAAATACTTTTTGCTAATGCCGTGCTTCTTTTCGACACTCGTTCCCCAATAAAATAAAATAACCAAAAACATAAATAAACTATAACAAAATGATAACAGTAGAAGAAAAAGAGACAAAGGCGAGAGGTCCATTTCAGTCCTTCAAAGAGATTTAATTTGACACTTTTCAATTATCAAAAACTACAGAAACTCATACTTCAACCTCCTTACAAGCCTTTTGAGGTCCCTAACTGAGATTATAACTATAACACCAGTTCAACCCCAGATAGATATATCTTCCCATGGAATTGCTGATGATACAAAATAATTCCATAGAAACCCTAA
The DNA here is from genome assembly GCA_023638005.1 of Forsythia suspensa. Lineage (NCBI taxonomy): Eukaryota > Viridiplantae > Streptophyta > Magnoliopsida > Lamiales > Oleaceae > Forsythia > Forsythia suspensa. The sequence continues at coordinate 52,552,579 of CM042666.1, forward strand.
AACCACCGTCCCCACAAGCATGTTTTATAGGTTAAACAATAAGGACAAGTTACAGAAATGACCGTGGCAAAAAACACATGCAAGTTACTGGCATAGTCTAGTTCAAATTCATAGTAACACGTATTACCGAAAACACAATATAATTAACATTTATGGGCAACGAAGGAAAAGAAAATCAAACATAGAGAACTGCACAACACAACTCACCAAATCCCCTCCCAGATTTTGAACCGCAAATGTCACATTGCCATGCATCCTGAACAAAAAGGAACCAATGAAAGATAACTGATAAGAAACTGTGCTTCTAAGAAATGCCAGCCAAGGGCATATTGGAAGGAAAGATAGAGAGGAGATGTGGGACAATTCATGAGAGAAAAATTGAAGGTGCTCAATTTGTTATATTTTGGTTGTCCTTGTTCATCCATATCAGCTGAAAGTTCAAATCAAACTATAACTGATTCAGCAATATAATCAACCATTCAAAAGAATTACCATTGCTGCCTGGGGGAATACGCCGAGCGACTGATGGCCAACATTATCATACAAGGAAAGACACCACCTCTTCTTTGCACGCGGAGAGTAATATTCCGCAACAAATTTCTTCCAATAAGCAATAGTGTTGTCCTGGCAAGATAGAAATACATTAAAAACCAATACAAGTGAGACAAATTTCAATCTTAATTATTGGAATTGGGGGGAAAATAGAAAAACAATACCACTAAGCATATTCAGATGTAAGACATGTGCGGGTGAAAGAAAATAGGCGGTGGGGAGAAACAAGTTGTATCATATGGTGCCAAACTGCCAATTGCCAAATATTAAGTTACTCACAGGAGGGCGCTGTCTTTGATGATACAAATATTGCATTAGCCGGCGAGAGCATACGCCGCTATCATTGGGGCGCTTCACTGTAGATGCAGGCTGGAATCCCTGTTGTTGAATCTGCTGCCTTAATTGCAACTGCTGCTGCTGCTGCTGTTGCAGCAACTGAGCCCGCTGCATTGGTGTCATAGACTGTAGAAGCTGTTGTTGCTGTTGCCTCAGTCTCTGCTGCTGAATCAGAGCTTGCAACTGAGGATTGGGGTTCTGTAAGTTCATGGGATCTTGTCTCTGTAGCAGCTGCTGCAGAACTTGCTGTTGTAAAATATCTTCCTGCTTGATATCCAATCGGGGTTTCTTTTGCAGCTGAGACATATTGGTAGGATCTTGAATGAAGGCACTAGGGACCCTTGTACCACCAGGAAGATGAACTTGCCCCATCCGAGTAGGCAAAGATGTGGCACTTGAAGCTCCCTGATGCTGCTGCCTTTGCTGGACTTGTTGAGAGCTTGGATCTTGATGTGAGGTTTGCTGCACAACAGAGGATCCATCCATAACAGACGAACCAGAGATGCTAATGTTATTAGATGAAAAGGACATGGGTGACGCGGGCAAGCGCATGTAAGATTCTGTATTAATGCTAGCACTTCTCTGCAGACGGGGACCTCCTGACAGTCCTGAATTGGCATCTGTGACCAAAGAACTTGCCCCAACACTTGGCCCTGAGCTTGCTGCACTGTTCAAGACTGTATTGCTAACATCTCCAGAAACCAAACCCATATTAGCAAGCGCATTCTCTGGTATTGAATTAGACGAGTTCCCAAAATTCAACTGGCCCTGGACCTGGGATTGCCCGTCTCCTTGGAAAAAGATTCCAGAACTCGAAGAAGAATTTGTCATACCTCCATCCACCCGAGAGAGCACCATAAGAGGCACCGTTGCCTGGTGGCTGGGATTCAAATATCTATTTAGTTTTATTAAACACTTAGCACACCAAGTTAGACTCAGAGCCTGCTATTACGAAAAGCTTAACTTTATCCAAACACCTTATATAAAGATCCAAAATCTCAATTTAAAAAAGGAAAGAAAAAAATCTTGCAGCTTCGTGTTCTTTCACAACCCAAGTGTTTTTAAGCTCAAAACACACAGACCTTCAAACAAATTTTCGAAGAGTTCTACAGAAAAAAAAATATATCATAAACATAAAACTCAGGAGGTAAGAAATCAAGAAAACAATGGACATGATTCAGAAAAGAATCAAATCAGCACGAATTGAAACTTCAAAAAATCGAGAAGCTACAAAAGCAACTTCATTGTAGAATTCACATCAAAATCTACAAAATCCCTAATTATCTCCAAAAAACCCTATACCCGTACCACTGAGATTAAAATTCCACACTGTAAAACCCAAATCTTTGGTAACAATGAGCTGAAAATAAGACAGATGATTCAATTAGAAACCATACATTGAAATAAAACTCATTAATTTAGCAAATAAAACCTAATAATAACTCAATCACAACCATCCAAGATTTTAAAAAAAAACGCGATCAAACTCAAAATCAGTCAATTCAATAAATTTACTCATCAGAAGTTCTAAATCGACAGTAAAGAAATCCAGTAACCTTTTCTATTTAACACCCATTTTACACCTAACCTTTACAATAATTAAAAATCGAAAATTTATACAACAACAAATAAATAAGCACACCGGGAAATCAAAGCTTTATGCTTCAATAAATTATAAAAAAGTAGTAGAAAATTAAACAAATTTTTGAATATAAATTTTTAATTAAAATTAATATAAGAAAGGATGAATTGAAAATTGAAATCCGAACCTGGAATTGCTGGAAGAATTTTGCTTTTTCTGTACTGACGGGATTTATACCTAGCGGGAATTAGAGGACGGCGTGACCGACTGCAGCCGGTAGTGACAGCGGGTGACTGTGTATAGACAGTGGTGTGTTAGACACGCGTCGAGTTATTATAGGAGCGCTGAATCGAACGGTATCAACGCGAGGTCGTCGGGTTTGATGTCTGACGTGGCGCGATCGTATTGGTTATAAATTTAATAGTGTTAGGTCAATTCGGGGGCGATCCCCTGTGCTCTTGATTGGTTTGCAGGAATACAACCGGCTTCTCGAAAGACACATCAAAATACGACTTAAATCTCAGAGCTCGTTTGATAGAGTTTATAAACTAATTTATTTGACCAAAATAATTTATTTGACATCAAAATTTGCCTTAGTATCCGTCATTTTTTACCATTCTTAATCAAATAAATTGTTTTAGTCAAATAAACTAGTTTATAATCTCTACCAAATGAGCACTTAAGTACGTAAGGGAGTAAGAGTATATTTGGCATAGTTTTTTTTTACTTATTATTATTTTATTTTTTTAAGAGTGTGTTTGATTTTGATTAAAATTGTATTTTTTTAATAAAAATTGATCAATTGTGTTGTTGAAAAGTTGTATAAAATTGTGGGTCCTTCAAAATATGAGGTTAAAATTAATTATTGACTTTGATTTCAACTTTTTAGCAAAATTTTAATTGATTTCAAACAAGTTTTAAATTTATTTTTAACTACATATTTCATATGACCTACAATTTTTATCAATTTTTTAACCATATATTTTATCAAAAAATTTCAAAATCTTATAAAAAACAATTTTTAAAATCCATGAAACAAGCGCCAAGAGTCGTGGTTTTCAATTATAGCCCAATTTTTATTAGGTAAATTTGCATTTTTCGTCTTCAGTCTTTGTAGTTTATTACTAATCTATTCTCGATCTTTTTTAGTACTAGATATTCTCAACCTTTTATTTAATTGCAAATCAAGTTCCTATTGGCAGATAATGACCGATTTGTCATCCTCTTTAAATAAAAAAAAAAAAAAAAGGTAAATAGCACAAAACGTCCCTACCTATTGAGGGTATTGTGGAAAACGTCCATACCTTCAAAATTTTGGCATTTTCACCCTTACTTTGGATTTCACATGCAAAACGTCATTCATCCAAAATCGACCATTAACATCGGGGTAAATTAGTCCAACCACTTTTTTTACATATATATTACTTCTTTTAAAATTGGAGAGCTTTCCATGCAATTTTCAAAATTGCATGGCAGGCCCCCGTCCCCAAATTTCAGATCTAATAAAGAATGAAACCAAATTAAATTAAAACCTTTCACCCAAAATAAAGATCCATACTACGAATCACGATAAACATATATCTAAATCTTTGGAAACGAAATTGGGTGCATGAAATTGATGCTTAAAATACTAACATACTGAAATTAAACGTTGAAAAATACATTCTCAAACCGCCTCGTCCCCAAAATTTCCAAACGCACCAATGGTCATGGATGAAAGGATCGACCTCGATTTTTCGACCATCGAACATCTCTTAAGTTACTCATTTCTTGCAATATTGCGATAATGGAGCACGTAAGTTGATAAGAGATATCATGTACACCATTTTGATTTTTGGTCCATATCTCTAATCGACGAGGTGTCGACTGCTCGCTGATCTATTTGTAGCAAATTCTACATGGTTCCTTTTTCGATAACCTTCTTCATGCCCCTCATGGGTGTTATGTGTTGCCTTCAGCACTTCTTCTTAATATATGTTCTCTTTTCCTCTTCTAAGGAGCTCCACCATCAATTATGGGTTTTGTTTTTAGACATGCTTGCTTTATACATGTGGTTCCTCGATCCCCTAAGCACGCCATGCCAACTGAGGACATTACAAATCTTTAATATCCAAACTCACCCTGTTGAAATGTAAAATATATGCACCCATTGACTCTCCTTTCTCCTGAGTCACTTGCATAAGTCCCCATGGTTGTCTTCTTTTTCTTAGCACTACTAGGAAAACAGGCGTTGAACTTGTTTACAAAGTCAGAGAAATGCCTAGTAAGCAATGGCATCTGCCACCTATGTAATCTCACCCGATCCTAAAAATGACGTATAAGGTCTATAGGATCGGTCGTGTGTCAAACTCATCAATCAACTCTTTGAATTTAAGCGAAAGGTAGTAGTAATCAATTCTTGATCTGACACGATCTTCTTTGATGGACATCGATCGTCTTACGTTCTTTTGATAGGCGATCGCTTCTTGGCCCCGTCTGCGCAAGCGGCGTCGTTTGTCACCGGCGCCGCCAATCTATTAGCGGTGGTCGCGCTTGGTGTCTTACATCGGCGGCCCGCCTTCGTTGTCGAACAACAAAGAAGGGGCCATGATTTCCACCGGTTTCACTTTTCAGATTTGGGGACGGGGCACCGCCATACAATTTTGAAAATTGTATGGAAAGCCCCCAATTTTAAAAAAGTAATATATATGTGAAAAAAGTGGTTGGACTAATTTACCCTATGTTAATGGTTGATTTTTGGACCGAATGACGTTTTCTTGCAGAAATCCAATGGTAAGGGTGAAAATGCCAAAATTTTGAAGGTATGGATGTTTTCCACAATACCCTCAATAGGTAGGGACGTTTTGTGCTATTTACCCTAAAAAAATAATTAAAACATTAAACAAAAAAATAAAATTGCAAAAGAAGTCCCATAATATTTTAAAATGTGTAGATAAATCTCACTTAAAACAATTTAACACATATTAAAAAAAAAAATCAAATACAAATATTTCACCTTTCCTATCCAAGCTCGTCTCACCCACCGTCGGCTTGTCTTCATCTTCATTAAGACCCACCGTCACAAATCACCACCGTCCACTAACAACGCAAAAGCCGACGCCACCAAAGCCGCCCCCACCCATTAGTGGAGAAAATTTCAAAACAATGAAAATAGATTCAAACACGAACTAATCTATAATTTTTTTATAGCAAAATCTGTGAATTTATAGTACAACAGAGGCTGTTGAAAATCAAACTCCAACATTTTTTCAACTCTACCACCACAAATACACTGTTACTCAACAATTCAAAATCATATCAAGAAATCCAGACCCATCAAATTTTTGGGAGAAAAGACCCATAAAAAATTCTCGAGGTTGAAATTTGGGAGCTCCGATTCTAAATCTTGGGTCATTATTTGAATTGAGAATGGATGATATTATTTGTTAGGCCTGGGAGTCGATTAGTTTGGTTTAGGTAGTGGAAGAACCGGAACCACCTATTTAAGTTCGGTTATTGTGAAAAAAGGAACTGGAACCGTCAATTCTAGTTCGATTCCATTCCTACCCGATTTTTTTAAATAACTAGCTTGTGGTCAATTCAACTTAACCATATGTACGCATAAACAAATTTGTGTTAGAAATATAAATTGTACATAATAGCATAAAAAACATCCCAGCCAAAAACTAAAATCTAACAATAAAGAAGTACGGAATAACGACCTCCAAAAAATAACATAAATAAGTCCTTAGAAAAACATAACAACATTCGGGAAAAAAAAAACAATAAAAAACAAAAAACATAGACGACTTGTCTTCCCATCATCCATAGACATTGACATCGTCTCATCTGCATCATCATTCACCAAGTTGTTTATACTACACACACACACACCCAAAAAAAATTCTGGCTTTGAACCAGTTACCTAGAATCGGAACCAAAATTGTATTGTTAGGAACAGGACCAGAATGTCGATTCTGTTGCGGGATCTTCGATTCCAAATAAAATACCCAGGACTATGATTTGTGATCATTTCAAAACTTGCAGCTAAATATCAAATTGTGGGAGCTCGGAAGAAAACTGTATTTTTTTAATATTCCAGAAAAATTTCCTTCTAGCTAGGATGTTCATAATTTTTGTCATAACAATCTCATCGTGTCTTCTTCGTGTCTTTTTTTATCTAATCAATTTTTTTTTTCTGAATTAATTTTTCTAAAGTGGAGGTGGCGCTGTCGCCGCCGCCATGATTATATTATTTGTGAAGTTTATGGTTGGCTGGGTGTGGGATAGGGTGCGGTAGGGTTGTGTTGGATGATCTTGGTTGGGAAAGATGAATATTTTACTTTTTGAGTTAATATGTATTTAATTGTTTTAAATGAGATTTATTTGTACTTTTTAAAAAGTTATAGAATTTCTTTTGTAATTTTCTCTTAGTTTTGTTGTTTTTTTGCTTTTTTTTTTGGTTTGTTTGTTTATTTAGGAAGGAAGGAAAATCGATCATTATCTATCAATATGGATATGATTTACAATTAAGTGAAAGTTTGGAAATATCTAGTGCTAAAACAAATATTGAGGATAAATTAGTAATAAACTGCAAAGATTAAGGACGAGTACAAATTTTCCTTTTAATTAACATACTTAATTATCAAGAAATTACAAAAAATAAATAAAATACAACTTGATAAAATTGTGTTTCTCATGAAATATATAGTTGAAAATAAATTTAATAAAAAAAAAAAAATTAATGTTCAACTTTTCAACTACATATTTCACCAATTTTTTTTTAAAATCTTTTAAAAAATTAGTTTTAAACTCTAAAAAACAAGCACTTATCATGAAAGTATTGTATATTCTCTTAAAAAAAACATTAATTAATTGTTCCAGCACGACTATTATTAATTTAGGCAGTTTTTTTATTTATTTAAAATGCTTCATCTTAATTGAAATTTTTGCTACATTTGACGAATAAGCAATGTCTCATCTAGATTTTGACAAGTTTGCATGTTTGCCTTGCTTCTTTTGAGTAGAAGCATGTTTATTTCGACAATATCACTTTCGATTCGATCCAAATGAAGAAAAAAACTTGATTTTTTTTTTTTTTTTTTCTATTAAGCAAGTCATGTTGTTATTCAATCTACTTTTTTGAGAAATAAATCTATATTTGGCAAAGCTTGAAAAGTTAAACTTTCATGTAGATTTACTTAAAAGAAAAAAAAATTGTAAATTTTAAAATAAATAAATTTTATTGGTGAAAATTAAGAATAATAAGTTACGGATACTGTGTAAATCGAATGATGTCGGTGGGCACGATTTACTGGCTCGGAACTCTAGAAAAATTATTGGACTCAACTTGGGCCGGGTCAAATGGGGGTGTTCATTTTGTTATTTTTTTTGTAAAAGTCCAATACTTTCTGATATTATATTTGAGGGGATAGTTTCACCATATAGCATAAAATAAAAGAATTTGAAAAATATTATTTTACAATTTTTATTCTAAAAATACTATTTTTACTTTTGCAACACTTGTTATTATATTTATTACATTTTTTAATAAAATGTGTGCTACATTTGTTACATGTATCACATTTTTAATTTAAAATGTTAAAAAGTAATTGTAAAATTGTAATATAAAATCAAGTATGTGATAAAATTTTCACTATATTTGAGAGTACAAACCTGCAATCCTATTTTTGCAAAGAAGAAAATAGAAAGCTTTAACCAAAGTTTTGAAAGGAAAAAGAATTGGAGCAAGGGGTGAAAATCATTTTTCTTGAAAAGAACAAATATTGAACTATTTTGTGAAGACAAATTTATTTATTTACATGTTGTCTTCAACACGTATGGTCAAATTATATTTTTCTCAAAGACATACTTTTATATGATAGGATAAATTACATTTTGGATTCACAACTTTTTTTACTTTGTGTCAATTTGGTCCTATTAAATTTTAATACTACGTATTATTTTTTAATTTTTTAGTAATTAAAACAAATGGTCCCCTCGGGGAGTTGGGGGTCCCAGGCGGACCTGGACCCCCAACTTTTGAGTTTCCTTTTTTTTTTTTTTTTTTTTAATTTTTTAATATATAATTTAACTTTTACATAATATCAATTTAATTGATGACAATTAGATTCATTGACCAAATATCAATTAAAGCTTGTTTGATATAGTTTATAAATTAGTTTATTTGACCGAAATAATTTATTCGACAAAAAATAGTAAAAAATGTCAAGCAACCAATGTAAATTTTTTGATCAAATAAACTATTTGTTATCAAATAAGCCATTTTGGTCAAGTTAAGAGCCCGTTTGGTAGAGTTTATAAACTAGTTTATTTGACTAAAATAGTTTATTTGACAAAAAATAGTTTATTTGACACAAAATTTTGCCTTGGTAGTTGTCATTTTTTACCATTCTTGGTCAAATAAACTGTTTTGGTCAAATAAACTAGTTTATAATATCTACCAAACGGGCACAAACTAGTTCATAAATTAGATCAAACCGACTCTTAATGTAAGCGCAATTGGACCTATTGGCCTAATAAAATTAATAATACAAAATTAATAAAGGCACTGACTTTCTTTGTTAATACATTTCGTGTTCAAATAATAATTGTATATAACACTATCAAAAGGGTTTAAATTTGTGTCTATCGGTCTACATAGCTTAGTTTAAGATAAAATAGATATAGATTCTATTTTGTCAAGAACGACTTCTCATAAATTTTTTAAAAGACTATAAACATAAAAAATATTAGATTCTCATGTTAATTGACTCAAGTGGTTTGAAAAAAAAAAAAAAAAAAGGCGTTGCCCCTCCAACCCCGTGAAAGGTTCCCTCCCCAACCCATCCCACCTGGGACCCCCAACTTCAAAAGTCTGGCTCCATTGGCCCCTTCGAAAGATTTACATCCAAAATTTCTGCATGAAAACTTGAGGAAATTTGCATTAAAATAAGTGACAAGCTGACCATCACAACAAAATCAAAACCAAATACTCCTGCCAACAAATTCTTATCTTATTCCAAAAACGTGGCTAATTTCTTATCCACCAATCAAATATTCAAAAGCCCAAGAACCAGGAATCAAAGGTTTAATTTCACCAACAGTCACTAAAGTTATCTTTAAATTACAAAATGATCACTGAAGTTCAAAAATTTCAATAGTAGTCACTGAAATTAAAAATTCTTTCACTAATGATCACTTTATTAAATTTCTAATTTAAAATATAGATGTGGCATGATGATGTGACATTTATTTATTATATAGTAGTTCATGTACTTTATATAATATTCAATTTAGTCTCTATATTTCAATTAAGTCTTTAAAAAATTGCATCTTAGCTCTTTAATCTTTTACATCTTTACACTTTGGTCCTTAAATTTTTTATTATCTTTCAGTTAAGTCCTCAATTCTTTACATCTTTACACTTTGGTTTCTAAATTTTTAATTATATTTCGATTAAATTCTCTAAAAATTATATCTTAGGTCCTTTAACTTTATACATCTTCAAACTTTGGTCCCCCAAGTCTTTGATTTTAGTGGTCAAAACAAGTGTACTTTCAATTAAATTTTTGACTTTACACTCGAATTTTCACCTAAATGAACAAAATAATATAATTAAATAATAAACTATTTAGTGGTCAAAATAAGTGTAAAATTCGCACTTAACACTTAGAGTTGACCACTAAAAGTAGACATTTTAGTAGTCAAACCCTATAATATTATTTTGTTCGTTTAGGTGAAAATACGAGTGTAAAATCAATGATTTAATTGGAAGTGCACTTATTTTGACCACTAGAATTACACTTATTTTGGCTACTAAAATCAAAGATTTGGAGGACCAAAGTTTGAAGATGTATATAGTTAAAGGACCTAAGATGTAATTTTTAGAGGACTTAACTGAAAGATAATTGAAAATTTAGAGACTAAAGTGTAAAGATGTAAAAAGTAAAAGGACTAAAGATACAATTTTAGAGGACTTAATCGAAAGATAATTGAAAATTTGGAGACCAAAGTATAAAGATATAAAAGATTGAGGACCTAAGATGCAATTTTTGAAGGACTTAATTGAAATATGGACTAAAGTGAATATTATATAAAAGTATACGACTATCATACAATAAATAATTACTACATCATCATGCCACATCACTATTTTAAATTAGAAATTTAATAGAATGATCATTAGTGAAAAAATTTCTAACTTCAGTGACTATCACTGAAACTTTTGAACTTTTGAACTTTGAATTTAAAGATAACTTTAAATTAACTAACCCGAAATCAAATAACCCAACTTTGGGCCAAAACTAATCCATAGAACAAACAACCCAAATCAAACACAGCCCAACAGCTGGAAAACCTTTACCCCATAAATCACCAGGCGCCGCCACCACTAACATTTTAAACCAATCCAGGGTGTTGCGCGTTTTTATTTATTTTATTTATTATTGTTATTTATTTTTTGGCCTTTTTCATTTATTTAAGTTAGAGGGTATAAATGTTATTTTATGTGAAATTAAAAGAAAATTTGGATGAAAATCATTAGAAGAATTATCTATTTTTGGATGAAATTGAAACAAAGTAGTTTACCCTATATGAAATTATTCAACATTAGATGTACCATGCTTTAAACGAGAAATGATTCGAGCTCTTTAAAGATTTTTTTAATATTTAGGGTGTGTTTAAATTTGATTAAAATTTGATTTTTTTGTAAAATTTGATTTAATGTGGGATTAAAAAATTGTGAGATTTTAAAAAATATGGATTAAAATTAATTATTAACTTTAATTTAATTTTTTTTTTTAAAAAAATTAATTGAAATCGAACAATGTTTTAGTAAGTGTATGGTACATTGTTGAATAAGTTAAAAGAGCTAATTAGCTCATATACCTACTTTTTTTAAAAAATTCAAAATATACTCTATTTTAAATTTTATTAATATATACCCTAAACTTAAAAACCTTAATGAAAAATACCTCTTTTATATTATACAAATAATTCCTTCATTAGCCAAAATACATAAACACACGACTCCATGAATCCCACTCACCCCAATGTCATTGATCCGCCATCTAAGCCGCCGGACCTAGAGTCCAATGTAGCCGGCCTCTTCCCGCCGACCAACCCACAACCAACCACCGGCCTCACGCCATTCAAATCAGTCCCCACGGCCCAAAACAGCCTCCAGCCCACGTTAGCCCTAGGTGAAGCCCCTAGTGCCGCCGCACTGGCATCCACTTGCCGTGCGTCCGCCGGCGACCTGGTCGGTGCGCCTCCCTTGGGCGAGCATTTTGCTGGTTCCATAGGTGCACAAGGGGTGGCGTCTACTGTCCTTCCACCGGTTTCCACGCGTGGGTTAATCCGCCGCTCTGGCATCCACTTGCCGTGCGTCCGCCGGCGACCCACTGGTCGGTGCGCCTCCCTTAGGCGATCATTTTGTTGGTTCCATAGGCGCACAAGGGGTGGCGCCTGCTGTCCTTCCACCGGTTTCCACGCGTGGGTTGATCCGCGACACCTTTCAAGCAACCGGGTTGGACCCGGTCATTTTGGTTGACGCGCCCACCTTAGCCAATTCATCTGGGTTCAAACCTGATATGGTGCACCTCTTTTGAAGCCTGGGATGGAGCACACCTCAATTGAGAACTCCCTGGTCCACTTAGCCGCGTCCACCACCACTTCTCTACAACTCGCGCCCACTCATCCGCGTCCACCACCCTCTTTTCTCGTTATTTGATTTATCCATTTCTATATCTTGTGGTAATGTTTGGCGGCAAAAATGTGGTGATTTTGTGGTGATGAATTTAATAGAAGTGGTAGTTTATGGCGCTTGATGTTGTGGTGATAATTGGATTGATGATAGAGACCATATGTGGTGGTGGTGGTGGTGGTGGTGGTGGTGGTGGTGGTGGTGGTGTGGTAACATGCGTGTTAATCTAATTTAATTAAAATAACATATGTGTTACTATAATTTAAATTAGTTGTGATGGTAGAGTATGGTAAATGGTGGTGCTAGAACTATGCGAAGAGTGTGAAAAAAATTATGGTTGTTGTAACACAAGTGCTATTCTAATTTAATTATAATAACACATGTGTTACTACATTTTAATTTGAATTTGATTGTGGTTGTGGTGGTGGTTGTGGTTGTGGTATAAGGTAGTAGTGGTGGTATAAGACGGTTGGTAATAGTAACATATATGTTACCAAAGTAAAAATATTGATTTTAATGAAAATTATAAAGTAACATATACGTTACTTATGTAAAAATGTTATTTTCAAAAAAAATTTGAAAATTGAATTTTAAATGAAAATAATGTATTTTCTTAAAAACTATAAAAGGAAGATAATTTATAAATTATTGATTTTAATAAAGACAAGTAAATAACATATAGTAACACATATGTTACCAGTGTAAAAATTATTGATTTTAAAAAAAATGATGAAGTAACATATACGTTGCTTGTGTGTATTGGTGGTGGTAACATTTGTGTTATCATATTTGTGGTGAATGTGATTATAGTTGGGGATGGTGGTAGTGGATTTGAACCCGATTGTAGTGGTAGTGATGGTGGTATAAGAAGAGTTGTAGTAGTGGTAAAAGGCAATTGGTAGTAGTAACATATATGTTACTAATGTAAAAGTTATTGATTTTAATGAAAATGATGAAGTAACATATACGTTACTTGTGTAAAATGTTGTTTTGACAAAAAAAATTTAAATAAAAATAATGTATTTTCTTAAAAACTATAAAAAGAAGATAAATTATAAATTATTGATTTTAATGAATACAAGTAAATAACATATAGTAACACATATATTACCAGTGTAAAAATTTTTGATTTTAAAAAAATGATGAAGTAACATATACTTTACTCGTGTATATTGGTGATGGTAACACTGATGTTACCCTAATTTAAAATATGGTAACACATGTGATACTATATTTGTGGTGGATGTGATTATAGTTGTGGATGATGGTAGCGGATTTGAACCCGATTGTGGTAATGCTGATGTTGATATAAGACAAGTGGTAGTAGTGGTAGAAGACGATTGGTAGTAGTAACATATATGTTACCAATGTAAAAAATTATTGATTTTAATGAAAATGATGAAGTAACATATACGTTACTCATATAAAAATGTTGTTTTCAAAAAATTAAAAATTAAAAATTAAAAATGAGTTTTAAATGAATATAATTTATTTTCTTATAAACTATAAAAAGGAGATAAATTATAAATTATTGATTTTAATGTAGACGATGAAATAAAATATAGTAACATATATGTTACTAGTGTAAAAATTATTGATTTAAAAAAAATGATGAAGTAACAAATTCGTTACTCGTGTGTATTGGTGTTGGTAACACCTGTGTTATCTTAATTTAAAATGTGGTAACAAATATGTTACCATAATTGTGGTCGATGTGATTATAGTTGTGGATGGTGGTAGTGGATTTGAATCTTCTGGTGGTGGTGGTGGTGGTATAAGATGAGTGGTAGTAGTGGTAGAAGGCGATTGGTAGTAGTAACATATATATTACTAGTGTAAAAATTATTGATTTTAATGAAAATGATGAAGTAACATATAAATTACTCGTAAAAAAATGTTGTTTTCAAAAAAAAAAAAAAATTTAAATGAAAATAATGTCTTTTCTTAAAATTATAAAAAGAAGATAAATTAAAAATTATTGATTTTAATAAAGACGAGAAAATAACATATAATGTAACACATATGTTACCAAATATAAAAATTATTGATTTTAATAAAAATGATGAAATAACGATATCGTTAGTCGTGTGTGTGTTGGTAGTGATAACACTTATGTTATCCTAATTTAAAATATGGTAACACATGTGTTACCACATTGGTGGATAGTTGTAGATGGTGGTAGTGGATTTGAATCTGATTGTGGTGGTGGTGGTATAAGGCGAGTGGTAGTAGTGATAGAAGGCGATTGGTAATAGTAACACATATATTACCGGTAAAAATTATTGATTTTAATGAAAATGATAAAATAACATATCGTTACTCGTAAAATGTTGATTTTAAAAAATTGAAATATGAATTTTAAATGAAAATAATGTATTTTCTTAAAAACTATAAAAAGAAGATAAATTATAAGTTATTGATTTTAATGAAGACGATGAAATATATATAGTAACACATATGTTACCAAAGGTAAATGGTGGTGGTAGTAGTGGTGGTAGTAGAAGTCGATTGGTAATAGTAATTTATCGGTGTAAAAATTATTGATTTTCATGAAACTATAAAGTAACATATATGTTACTCGTGTAAAAATGTTGTTTTAAAAAAAATTGAAATATGAACATTAAATGAAAATAATGTATTTTCTTAAAAACTATAAAAAAAGATAAATTATAATTTATTGATTTTAATGAAAATTTTAATGAAAATGAGGAAATAACATATAGTAACACATATGTTACTCATGCAAAAAAAAATGTTGTTTTTAAATAAAAAATTTGAAATATTTATTTTAAATGAAGCTAATGTATTTTTAAAAAAATTATAAAAAGATATAAATTGTAAAGTATTGATTTTAATGAAAATGATGAAGTAACACATATGATAACACATATGTTACATATGTTTAAATCTGTTTTCAAATGAAAAATAAAAAATTTGATTTTAAATGAAAATAATATATTTTAAAAAAATTATAAAAAGAAAGAAATTCTAAAATATTGATTTAAATGAAAAATGAGGAAGTAACATATATGTTTACTAGTATTAAAATGTTGTTTTAAACAAAATATTGAAAGATTGATTTTAAATGAAAATAATGTATTTTTAAAAAATTTATAAAAATAGAGAAATGGTAAAATATTGATTTTAATGAAATATGTGGAAGTAACATATATGTTACGCGTGTAAAAATGTTGTTTTAAAAAAAAAATTGAAATAATAATTTTAAAGAAAAATAATGAATTTTTAAAATAATTATAAAATATTGATTTTATTGCAAATAAGCAAAATAACACGTAGTAACATATATATTACTAGTATAAAAATATTTTTTAAAAATAAAAAAATTGAAATATTGATTTTAAATGAAAATAATGTATTTTTAAAGAATTTCTAAAATATAAAAATAGTAAAATATTGATTTTAATAAAATATGAGGAAGTAACATATATAGTAACATATAGTAACATATATGTTACCTATGAAAAAATATTATTTTTCAATAAAAAATAAAATATTAATTTTAAATGAAAATAATATATTTTTTTAATAAATAATAAAATGAGTAAATTATAAAGTATGAAAAAATGAAAATATTGATTTAATGAAAATACTGTATTTTTAAACAATTATCAAAGAAAATAAATTGTAAAATATGATTATAATTATTATTATATTTAAAATAGTATACAAATATGATAGTTGGTGGTGGTAACACGTGTTAATCTAATTTAAATTAAAGTAACATATGTGTTATCATAATTTAAAATAGTATAAAAATATTTATTTTGTTTGTTTAGGTGAAGATTCGAGTGTAAAGTCAAATATTTAATTGAAAGTGCATTTATTTTGACCATTAAAATTGTACTTATTTTAGCCACTAAAATCAAGGATTTGGAGGACTAAACTTTGAACATGTATAAAGTTGAAGGACTTAAAATAAAATTTTTAAAGGACTTAATTGAAAGATAATTGAAAATTTAGGGACCAAAGTGTAAAGATGTATAAAGTTGAAGGACCTAAGATGCAATTTTTAGAGGACTTAATTGAAAGATAATTAAAAATTTGGGGACTAAAGTATAAATATATAAAAGATTAGGGACCTAAGATGTAATTTTGGATGACTTAATTGAAATATAATTGAAAATATAAGACATAAAGTGAATATTATATAAAGTACATGGATTTACCATACAATAAATAAAGGGATAATTAGCTCATATACCCTCTTTTTTATAAAAAGTTGATATATACCCTCTTTTTTAAATTTTTTATTTTTACCCACATCTAAATAATATTTATGAAAAATACATTCTTCTCTATTATATAATTTCTTTTAAAAATATTTATTTATTGCATAGTAGTGTACATACTTTATATAATATTTACTTTAGTCCTTCTATTTTTAATTATATTTCAATTAAGTCCTTCAAAAATTGCATCTTAAGTCCTTAATCTTTTATATATTTACACTTTGGTCCCCAAATTTTAAATTATCTTTCAATTAAGTCCTCCAAAAATTGCATCTTAGGTCCTTCAACTTTTTAAATATTTACACTTTAGTCCTCAAATTTTCAATTATCTTTCAGTTAAGTCCTCCAAAAATTTCATCTTAGGTCCTTCAATTTTTTACATCCTTACACTTTGATCCCCAAAATTTTCAATTATTTTCAATTTTTTATTCTTACCCACGTCTAAATAATATTTATGAAAAATACATTTCTTCTCTATTATATAAACTCTTTTAAAAATATTTATTTATTGCATAGTAGTGTATGTACTTTATATAATATTTATTTTATTCCTTATATTTTCAATTATATTAAAATTAAGTCCTTCAAAAATTACATCTTAGGTCCTTCATCTTTTACATCTTTACACTTTGGTCCCTAAATTTTTAATTATCTTTCAGTTCAGTCCTCCAAAATTGCATCTTAAGTCCTTCAACTTTTACATCTTTACACTTTGATCCCCAAATTTTCAAATATCTCTCGCTTAAGTCCTCCAAAATTGCAACTTAGGTCCTTCAATTTTTTTACATCCTTACACTTTGATCCCCAAATTTTTAATTTTTTTTCATTTTTTATTCTTACCCACGTCTAAATAATATTTATGAAAAATACATTTCTTCTCTATTATATAAACTCTTTTAAAAATATTTATTTATTACATAGTAGTTTATGTACTTTATATAATATTCACTTTAGTCCTTATATTTTTAATTATATTTCAATTAAGTCCTTCAAAAATTGTATATTAGGTCCTTAATCTTTTACATCTTTACACTTTGGTCCTCAAATTTTTAATTATCTTTCAGTTAAGTTTTCTAAAAATTGCAGTTTAGGTCTTTCAACTTTTTACATCCTTACACTTTGATCCCCAAATTTTCAATTATCTTTCAGTTAAATCTTCCAAAAAATGCATCTTAGATGTGGTAACATATGTGTTATCCGTGTTAAATTGATTTTAATGAAATTGAGGAAGTAACATATAATAACAAATACGGTAACATATATGTTACCCACGTAAATATTGTTTTTAAAAATAAAAATTAGAAATATTTGATTTTACCAAACTAATGTATTTTTTAAAAAATATTTACAAGGAGATAAATCATAAAATAGCATTTGTATTGAAAATGAGGAAGTAACATAAGGTAACACATGTGACTCATGTCAAATTAATTTTAATGAAATTGAGGAAGTAACATAGAATATAATTTGATTTTAGACCAAACTAATGTATTTTTTTAAAACATTTACAATGAGATAAATCATAAAATAGTAATTGTATTGAAAATGAGGAAGTAACATAGGGTAACATATGTGTTACCCATGTCAAATTGTTGATATTAAAATGAAAAAATTAAATATATTATTTTTATTTAACATAATTAAGTAATTCAAAAAATTATAGAAGGATATAATTTGCTAAAATTGATTTTAATGAAATTGAGTAAGTAACATAGGTTAACAAATATGGTAACATATATGTTACCCGCGTAAAAATATTATTTTCAAAAATAAAAATTGGAAATATTTGATTGTAGACGAAATTAATGTATTTTTTAAATACATTTACAAGAATCTAAATTATACAATAGTAATTTTATAGAAAATGAAGAAGTAACATAGGGTAACATATGTGTTACCCATGTCAAATTGTTGATATTAAAAGTAAATAAATTAAATATATTATTTTTATTTATAATAATTCATATTTCAAGAAAATTATAGAAGGATATAATTTGCTAAAATTGATTTTTATGGAATTGAGGAAATAACATAAGTTAACAAATACGGTAACATATATGTTACCAGCGTAAAAAAGTATTGTTTTCAAAAAATGAAAATTAGAAATATTTGATTTTAGATGAAATTAATGTATTTTTTAAAAACATTTACAAGAATATAAATGATAAAATAGTAATTGTATAGAAATTGAGGAAGTAGCATAGGGTAATGTGTTGTCCGTGTCAAATTGATTTTAATGAAATTGAGGAGTAACATATGGTTAACAAATATGGTAACATATATGTTACCCACATAAAAGTATTGTTTTAAAAATTAAAAATTGGAAATATTTGATTTTGGACGAAACTAATGTATTTTTTAAAAAATATTTACAAAGAGATAAATCATAAAATAGCAATTGTATTGAAAATGAGGATGTAACATAGAGTAACAAATGTGGTAATATATGTGTTACCCGTGTTAAATTGATTTTAATGAAATTGATTGAGTAACATAGGTTAACAAATACGGTAACATATATGTTACCCACGTAAAAATATTGTTTTAAAAATAAAATTGAAAATATTTGATTTTGGACGAAACTAATGTATTTTTAAAAACATTTACAAGGAAATAAATCATAAAATAGCAATTGTAGTGAAAATGAGGAAGTAACATTGGGTAACACATGTGGTAACATATATGTTACCCGTGTCAAATTGATTTTAATGAAATTGAGAAAGTAACATAGGTTAACAAATATTGTAACATATATATTACCCACGTAAAAATATTGTTTTCAAAATTAAAATTTGAAAATATTTGATTTTAGACTAAGCCCAATGTAGTTTTTAAAAAATATTTACGAGATAAATCATAAAATAACACTTGTATTGAAAATGAGAAAGTGACATAGGATAACACATGTGGTAACATATGTGTTATCCATGTCAAATTAATTTTGATGAAATTGAGAAAGTAATATAGGTTATCAAATACGGTAACATATATATTACATCGCATAAAATCTTGTTCTATAAAATAAAATTTGAAAATATTTTATTTTGACAAATTAATGTATTTTTAAAGATATTTACAAGGAGATAAATCATAAAATTACAATTGTATTGAAAATAAGGAAGTAACATAGGGTAACACATGTGATAACACATGTGTTACCCGTCATCAAATCGATTTTAATGAAATTGAGGAAGTAACATATGTTAACAAATACAAGAATATGTATATTACTCACGTAAAAAGTATGGTTTTCAATAATAAAATTTAGAAATATTTGATTTTAAACCAAATAAATGTAGTTTTTAAAAATATTTATAAGGAGATAAATCATAAAATAAAGAATTGTATTGAAACGAGGAAGTAACCTATGTGGTAACACATGTGTTACCCTTGTCAAATTGATTTTAATGAAATTGAGGAAGTAGCATAGGTTAAAAATACGGTAACATATATGTTACCACGTAAAAATTTTGTTTTCAAAATTAAAATTTAGAAATATTTGATTTTAGACCAAACTAATGTAGTTTTTAAAAACATTTACAAGGAGATAAATCATAAAATAGCAATTGTATTGAAAATGAAGAAGTAACATAGGGTAACATATGTGTTACCCGTGTCAAATTGATTTTAATGAAATTGAGGAAGTAACATATGTTAACAAATACGGTAACATATATGTTACCTACGTAAAATTATTGTTTTTAAAAATAATAATTAGAAATATTTGATTTTAGACCAAATGTATTTTTTAAAAACATTTATAAAGAGATAAATTATAAAATAGCAATTGTAGTGAAAATGAGGAAGTAATATAGGGTAACACATGTGGTAACATATGTGTTACCCGTGTCAAATCGATTTTAATGAAATTGAGGAAGTAACATAGGGTAACAAATTCAAGAATATATATGTTACTCACGTAAAAAGAAATATTTTTGAAAAATAAAATTTTGAAATATTTGATTTTAGACCAAACTAATGTAATTTTTGAAAAATATTTAAAAGGAGATAAATTATAAGATAGCAATTATAAAGTGTTTTTAAAATAAATACAAAGTATTGATTTTATTGCAAATGAAAGCAACTAACACATAGTGACATAACAATTTGATCTTCTCCACTCAATAGGGAGATTTATTTAGCCCATCGAATATTTGGAGGAACAAAATGTGTTTGATATTAAAGTCAAACACTAGTGTTCGATCAAGCAAAATAATTTTTTCACTAGGTGGAGGAGAATACTCAAGTAATATATATGTTACTAATATAAAAATATTGTTTTTAAATAAAAATTGAAATATTGATTTTAAATGTAAAGAATGTATTTTTAAAAATTTATAAAAATAGAGAAATGATAAAATATTGATTTTAATGAAAAATAAAGAAGTAACATATAGTAACATATATGTTACCCGTAAAAAAAAATTTTAAAACAAAAAATTGAAATATTAATTTTAAAGAAAAATAATGTATTTTTAAATAATTATAAACTATTGATTTTATTGCAAAATGAGCAAGTAACACATAGTAATATATATGTTACTAGTATAAAAATATTTTTTAAAATGAAAATTTGAAATATTGATTTTAAATAAAAATAATGTATTTTAAAAAATTTATAAAAACAGAGAAATGGTAAAATATTGATTTTAATGAAAAATGAGGAAGTAACATATATGTTACCCGTGTAAAAATGTTGTTTTAAAAAAAATTGAAATTTTAATTTTAAAGAAATATGACGAATTTTTTAAATAATTATAAAATATTGATTTTATTGCAAATGAGCAAGTAACACATAGTAACATATATGTTACTAGTATAAAAATATTTTGTTAAAAAAAATTGAAAAATTGATTTTAAAAGAAAATAATATATTTTTAAAATATTAATAAAATTAGAGAAATGGTAAAATATTGATTCTAATGAAATATGAAGAAGTAACATATATAGTAACATATATAAATACCTATGTAAAAATATTGTTTTTCAATTAAAAATTAAAATATTAATTTTAAATGAAAATAACATATTTTTTAAAAAATAATAAAATGAGTAAATTATAAAGTATTAATTCAATGAAAATAATGAAATAACACATATGTTACTCGTGTAAAAATATTGTTTTTCAAATTAAAAAAATAAAAATATTGATTTTATGAAAATACTGTATTTTTAAACAATTATCAAAGAAAATAATTGTAAAATATGATTATAGTTATTATTATATTTAAAATAGTATACAAATATGATACAAATATGATAGTAGGTGGTGGTAACACGTGTTAATTTGATTTAAATTAAAGTAACATATGTGTACCATAATTTAAAATAGTATATAAATATTTATTTTGTTCGTTTAGATGAAAATTCGAGTGTAAAGTCAAAAATTTAATTGAAAGTCTTACTTATTTTGACCACTAAAATTACA
Source organism: Forsythia suspensa (assembly GCA_023638005.1). Classification (NCBI taxonomy): domain Eukaryota; kingdom Viridiplantae; phylum Streptophyta; class Magnoliopsida; order Lamiales; family Oleaceae; genus Forsythia; species Forsythia suspensa. The sequence goes on from CM042666.1 coordinate 52,574,412, forward strand.
CTTATTTTGGCCCTAAAATCAAGGATTTGGAGGACCAAACTTTGAACATGTATAAAATTGAAGGACCTAAGATGCAAATTTTAGAGGACTTAACTGAAAGATAATTGAAAATTTAGGGACCAAAGTGTAAAGATATAAAAAGTTGAAGGACCTAAGATGCAATTTTTGGAGGACTTAACTGAAAGATAATTAAAAATTTGGGGACTAAAGTGTAAATATGTAAAAGATTAAGGACCTAAGATGTAATTTTGGATGACTTAATTAAAATATAATTAAAAATATAAGGACTCAGTGAATATTATATAAAATCATAGATTCTTATACAATAAATAAATCTTACATCATCATTCCACATTATAATATATTGTTTTTAATTAAATGAGGTATTTTTAAATCAAACCAAGAAAATAAGGTATTTTTTGAATAATAAAAAAAGAGGTATTTTTCAACTTTTTATAAAAAGTAGAGCTCTTTCACTTTCTTGCGTAAATAAATCTTGCCATCATCATTCCACATTATAAAATATTGTTTTAATTAAATGATGTATTTTTAAATCAAACCAAGAAAATGAGGTATTTTTTAAATAATAAAAAAGAGGTATTTTTAAGCTTTTTCAAAAAAGAGGCCTTGTCAACTTTTGTCAAGTTAAAATTCATGAGATCAAAGGCCCAAAGCACCAGACTTGTTCTCTTTGGGCTAGGCCCAATGGAATCTAGACAGAGACAACTAGTGAATCAGTTGTGACTGGGTTTTAGCTAAGTGCATGTTTGGTTAGCACTATCAAACATGCACTACTGTTACAAAGTTTAATTACAAGTAAATATACTTATTTGTAAATATCAAAAATAATTATTTATTTATTAATGAAATTTGAATTAACTAATTTAATTACTTTGAAAGCAAAGTACACAAGAGTAACTATTTTGTACTCAAAAATAAGTTATTTAAATATATTTAGAGACAAATATATTATTTAAAAACAATTTCTTAAGAGGGGACTCGGGCGTCAGGGAAAAGCTTCGCATATGAAGAAGGCGTGAAAAAAGGCGATCAACTCTCTTTTAATCGCCTAATGCTGGCCTAGGCGCCAAAACGTGTGCCGTTTTTATTTTTTTTGTCTAATTTTTTTAAGGTTAAATAAACTAATTAAATAAAAAAATAGTTAACAAATAGAAAATTTGAAAGTAGGATAATTTTTTCCTTTTTTACAAGGTACGCGTTAATTATTTATTTAATAATTTTAGAATAATTAAATAATATTAAAAATAAAAAAATGTCTTATTATGTTTAGACTCACAAGGTTTGAGGTTTGATCTTACTACCTTGTTATGTCCCGCACTTTTTAAAATCTTGCTTAAAAGTAGTTTTTTTTAAAAGAATAAATAAATAAATAACCGCACATGATATATTGTTGTTATAGAAATGAAGAGTATGATCTAAAGAGTATCTTTTGTATTTTAGAGATCATATATAAATTTAAAGTAAAATTTTTTAAGTACTCCAACAATTTTTATTTTTATTTTTAACACTTCATTTTACTTATTTCAATAAGTATTTATTATTTTTCTATCTTTTATTTTGACATGCTTCTCTCTTCCCTAATTATTATACAATTTTATTTTATTTTTTCTATTTTATTTTGTATATACCATTTAGTTCAATATATGGAGTGTTGAAAATTGGAATATTTTGAATGTATTTAATTATAGAGAATGGGGTTGACTCTAAATTTGGAGACTCAAACCCATTCACAATTATAAAAAGTTAATTTAGAGATTTTCTTGGAACATAATTTTAAAGGTTCACTACTTTAAAATAAAGAAAAATAACAAATTTTGTCCTAACCTTTCAAAAAGTAAGGAATATACTTGTAATCTTTAAAATAGCATCGAACATCTCCAACATTTAAAAAAATAGGCATGGTATATCTTTTATGATGAAATTGCCCACCCTTTAAATAAACAAAAAAAAAAGAATAATAAAAAAATAACCAAATGCCCCTATAAATAAAAAATAACAAAGAGCGTCATCTTATTCCACCCAACCCCCACATTTTCTTCTTCTCCAGTCCACGAGAAAAGAAATCTGCCAATATTGAGATCTCAAGTGTCCTCCAAGAGATTGGTACAAATATTTTCAAAGGCTACGACACTCAGGTTCAAGATGATAATATTGTTTGATTCCGAGTCGGTGTTTTTTCATTCAAAGGCAAGAAAAAATTCATGGAAGATGCCTAGTTGCCCACAAGATTTTTTATAACTCAAATAAGAAAAAGGTAATAATTAATCTTTTTTGCAATTTTTTATGTTATACGATTTTTATATCTTTTCTTTGGGGATTTTGGCACAAATGATCCCTAACATATGGCTTTAGTGCGCTTTTTGGTCCATAACCTTTTATTTTTGGTTAGGAGGTCCCTAACCTATTCCATTGGGTGCGAAAATGGTCCATGTGGACGGATTCTATCTAATTCCCCCATTAGTTAGGCGCATGTATTGAATTTTCTTTTAATTTATTTTTATTGGAGGGGTAAATTGGTCTATTCTTATATATATAAAAAAAGAAATAAAAAAATAATCACATTCCCCCCCCACCCACCTAAAATTGCCATTAACGGCAGGAAGAAGCTTCTCCTACCCCTTCCCAATTTCTACCGTTAATGGCATAAATGAGTTCTACTGCCATAAGTTGTGGTGATTGTGTGCATTTACAAATCGCTAAAAGAAGTATTTTGCAAGAAATGGTCAAGATTGTAAAGAAAAATGCAAGTTTTATTTCTATAATAGTCATGATAATATCTTAAGCAATAAATGTTATTTCCTTGTATTTGTAAATCATCTATGCAATCTAATGTGGTGTTTAGATTCACTAGATATCATAGAGTTTGGGGTGGGAAGCCATTTTTCTATAATATAGAAATTACCCCCACCCCACCAACACCAATTCTACTGCCATAAATGGTAGTAAAAATGGGGAAATGAGCCCTGCATTTTTTTCTATTCTTCTACTTTAATACACAAAATATATCAAACTACAAATATCATACGAACACACAAAATGAAAATAAAAATGAAGTTTCAAAAATTACTTGAAAAGATATACGGGTTTCCCATATTTTCTTCCATTAATAGCAGTAAAATGGGGTGGGGTTTAATTTTTTATATAAAAATTGACCAATTTTCCCTTGTAATAAAAACAAATTAAAAGGAAGTTGAATCCACGAGCTAACTAACGGAAGAATTGGATGGAATCTGTCTACATGTACCACTTTCGCACATAATAGAATAGGTTAGGGACCTTCTAGCTAAAAATAAAAGGTTAGAGACCAAAAATACACTAAGACCATACATTATGGACCATTTGCACCAAAATCCCCTTTTCTTTGTGTTAAATGATTTATTTTGAATGTGTAGAGATTTTTTGGAGTTTATGATGGGCATGGTGGGAAAGCAGTAGAGTTAGTGACATGTAATTTGCATTTGAAGATTCTTGAGAAACTGGATAATTGTCTCGAGAATAAAACTAAAAAAGAAGCAAATACCACAAACATAATATTCTAATATTTTCAGATAAACCTATTTTGTGGTCAATAAGCACCTATTTATCCACACAAACATTAGACAATTTTTTGAAACTAGGAGGGATATTTTGATGATCTGGCCAGGAAGTGGAGAGAGTTTTAGAGAGAGTAAGCTCAAGGAGAGAGATGATAATATCTTATTCAAACATCGGTTGTGATAACTAGACACTCTTTTGGATGTACGAGAATGAAAGTATGGAGAGATCAGATACAGAAAGCTTAAGAGATTTCATGGCAGATTTCTTTTTTGGGTAGACATTGCATTTAAAGATGATAGATACTGAGAAGAAGGAAATGTAAGGGTTGGGTAGGGAGATGGCTCTTTTAGGGACTATTTGTGTCAATTTTCCTAAATACTATTTGATTGCCTAGGCTAGCGACAACCCAACCTTGGTTCGATCTATAGAGGCCTACAACTCGTCTCTTCGCGACAAGTCTTAGTTTTGAACCGATGTAATCGAAAAATGTGAAATTTGTATAAAATTTGGTTGGCGACTCGATCAATAAGAATTTAAGTGAGAAAGAAATTTGGAAAACATGCGTTGACCAACGTCGACTACTCCAAAATCATGTGAAGTTTATATGATTCGCTTTACACGACTATAAATGTACATGTATAAATGAAAAATCAAATATCATTTATAAATGAGTCGTTTTAATTCTTAAAATTGAGCCAATAACGTGCCCAATTAAATTGATAATAGCTCGACTAAAATGTTATAGAATGATTTTTTAGTCAATAGATACTCTACAAGAGTTAAATATACGAAAAGTTGCTTATTTAAAAAAAGAAGAAGAGTTTTTGTGGGTGGTGTGCAGTGGCAGACCCACATGGGGTCAACTGACCCCATATAATTTAAAAAAAAATAATATTATTTATTTTTTTACATTTTCTCTAATGTGTCATCACTTTAAACTCAATAAAAATAAAAATAGATTCCTATTAAAAATAATCCATCTATTGTCCATTTTATTGTCTATCTATCATCTATCTCTCATGGAAATGTGATTAAAGATTTCCTTGATGATGAAATCTATTGGATGGCTCTAAAGTGCTCATGACTCAATATTGTTTATGCAACCACGTTGGACAAAATTTCACTAGGTGAAAAATGTATCGTACCTTAAGCAAAATAATAGTGGAGGACAAAAGGAGTTCGGAGGAGTCATGTATGGTTGGTGATGTGAGTTTTCACATTTTATGAAATTTTAGGTGGTTTATCATCTGTCTTGTCTTTTGTCTTTGACAAGTTTCTATCACGTCTCAAAATTTTTAGAAAATTCTATCTCATTGGAGTGTTGATCACACTTTGTAAAGAGAAAGAGAATTGTAATATAAAGAATATATTCATCTTAGGGTTAATTACACTGACGATCACTCAAGTTTCAATGAAATTATAAAACGATCACTGAAATTTCATCACCGATTACTGAAGTATACTAACGCATTCACCGACGACCACTCTGTTAAATTCCTAGCACCGTTAAGTGTCCATGTAGCACATAATCAATCTACATTTGACAAAAATTGACGCCACGTGAATTTAATGTACTAATAACAATAAATCATAAATCCCACAAAAAATGCACCTAAAATATGAGGACATAGTTGCAATTTCTAGACAATATCTAAATCAAATCCCATAACCATTTGCACAACCCGATTTAACCAACTGGGAGAAATTAGGGTTTGGGAATCATTTTTTAGCGAAAAATCGAATTTGTGCTACGTGGACACTTAACGGTAATACATCATCAATTCACTCTAGGAATTTAACAAAGTGATCATTGGTGAACGCATTAATATATTTTAATAATTGGCATCAAAACTTTGTAACTTTAGTGATGAGTGTCCGCCAATCAATTCATTCTTTTTAACTCTTTTTTGGATCTTATGTTCAATCGTTGTCAATTTTTTCTTTTTTGTCTTGGTACTTAAGTGATTGCGTCATCTATTCATCCCAAAGTGCTCTAAATTGTTGAAGCTTGAATTAGCATGGGCCGCAAAAGGGCAAAGTTTGAGGTCCTAAGAGTCTCTCCAACCCATCCCATATTTGGTGTTGAATCCCTCTCCAAACGAACACCAATCCAACACCAAAAAGGCCACACCAAATTTGGTGTGATGAAATACTATTCATTTACACCAAATTTGGTGTAAATGAAAATTCCACATTTTGCCCATCGTTTATAACTACAACAAATTATAATTCCTTTTATATCTCTATTTATATCTTTTTATTATTTACTTAATAATTTAATTTAATTTATACTTCTTTTAATTTAAATATAATTTTTATTAACATTTAATGTTAATAATAAATTGTAATAAATTAATATATAATAATTACTAAATTCACTAAAATAAAAATATTCATTAAAATTCAAAAGTTACAAACATGATAATTAAATTAAATTTTTTATTTAGTAATTTAAGTAGTAATATAAAAAGTAATTAAATAAATTTTAAAATAAATTAATTGTTGAGAATTAAAAAAAATAAAGAAAATAAGGAAATTCTATTCATTTGCATCAAATTTGGTGTAGTGGGGTTGGAGTTGATTTGTGAGAAATTTGGTGCAATGGTTGGAGATGGTCAAAGTGCTACCTGGGAGCATGAAAGTATCAAGTTCATGGTGCTGAGTCCAAGACCACGTTTAGTCGACATGTAAGAGATGGAAGTCAAAGTTAGAATGCAACCAATCGATTATTCAAGTAGCAACACATCCTTGTTTTGTTCATTTCAAAACCTTCCGAATAATTCAATGTCTGTAATGAACATTTTTGTTCTTAAGAGTCTTCTGACAATTCTTTCACTAGTTCTCAGCACTTATTTGCAAGGGAATGATCTTAGCATCCTTAACTAGGGTCCTTAGTATATATGTATCATGATATGTCACGCGATGTTCATATAGATTAGGACGCTACAAAACACACAAATTTAAACTGCAATAAAAAATTCAACAAAAAAAATACAACAAATTTTAAAGTGAGTGAGTGAACTAGTTTAAATTGTTCAACCTTGAACCACAACTCAACGATCCATGACTATATGTTGAAGAGTAAGCAACACTTATATATTGCAAATGTCACGAGTGGTTGAGGATGACTTGTTGCTTTGCCCTTGAATCAATTTTAATACTAGGCAAAGATGTAGTTGGTCAAGCAGCGTAGTTAGACTACCAAAAGGTCAATGTAGAGTAGTCACTACTCATCACTAACATGGACGAATGATTAATAACTTTAATTTATTTTTTATTTATACATTTCGTAAGATTCACTATTTATAATTTAAAAAAAATTATCATACAAGCATATAACTAGTCAAACACAATATTGAAGAGTACCAAGATAAAATTAAAACCAAGTGCTTGAATGATTATGTTTAAAATTTACTTTTTAAAATTAGATAAAATAGGAGCCATAAAAATTTGCATGGGTCTCAAAATTTATTTACTTTGAACCATAATAAAAAAAACAACAGATGAAAAAAAAAAAAAAAAAAAAAAACAAATTGATGCTGAATTAACATGTGCACAATGACCATAATTATAGACTATCATGAAATATGCTAATTTTTAGATACAAAGTTATCATTACAAGTACTTCTAGAAAAGGTGTAATAGAGAATTGACCAAATCCATTTCCTAATTGCCATCATGACAACATGACTTTGTTAAACCTTCTTCTCCCCTCCAATCGAGCAACTTAGTTAATTTTTATTATATTAAATATTTTTGTAAAAAGTTTATGAGAAATTCGTAGTTCAAATTCTAATTAAATTTGATGTAATAAATTAAGTTTACTTTATTTAACTTGAATGTGATTCTTTTCTATGGATATTTTGGTCAATCCATCTATAAATGAGAAAAAAAAAAGAATAAATCAAAACATCTTCTTCAACTGAACATCGCCTACCCCGCACCTCATTACCAGTACCAGTGCCAACTACTCCTTAAAGTGAGGTTCCATTCTAATACCCGATTCATTTTTTCCATCTTAAACATATGCCTTGTTTTACCAAATTTACTTATAATCTTAAGTTAGTTGGGGAAGCATTTTAAATAATTATTTATGTTTCAGCGTTAAGATTTGTATAAAATGGACCATGCTACTAACTTTAAAGATCCCTTAGGTAGGTCAAATTTGACACATCCATTGCATTTCCTTTGAAATATAAGAATTTGGTCACAACTTCAGCTGTTGGATGTTCATTTTCTTTGGCCGTTGGCCCTTTGTTTTCGTCTATTATTATATTCCAAATTACTGGCAATAAAAGAGACTAATCACCAATGAGAAAATAATTTAGTGAGGTTTTTTCTCTTTAAGAATCGACTACAAGCAAAAAAATTCATTGAAATCTTAATTTTATTACCTAGAGAATTAAGTTTGTATTTTATATAGAAGTATCAAATAAGTTGAGACCGGACAAGTCACAAAGTTCACTATTTTATTTAATTTTATTTATTAATTTTTTTAAAAAAATTAAAAAGATTCACGAGAATCACAAGTTTGTGTGGAAAACTTAACTCGACACAATTTGTCTATTTAAACAAATTGAGCTAGATAAGAGTTGACTATCCATACCCAGAGCACTTATGTGTTGCCTAATTCGAGCATGTGCCCGACTCTCACATGGAGGTGGGCCCCACCACACAAGAGGCCCACGCCTGTGAGAGTCGGGCACATGTCCGAATTGGGCATTATATATATACTCTCCATACCCGAACGACCATAGTGATCTTGTACAAATATCTTGACAAACCTCCACTTTCTATTGTGATCTAATTATGTTCGGTCCACCTTGCATGCTCAAAATAGCATATATAAACCCTAGTTAGGCCTACAATTTCCGAATAAAACCTAACAAGAAACAAAAAAGGTTTTTCATAGAATGGTGTGTGAATGTCAAAGGATACCGTATACGGTATATCCCACAGAATTTGCATAAACAACTTGACATAATAAACAATTATTATACATATTATAATTTAATGTGCAAACTGTCGGTACACTGTCTCATTATTAAATGCATGAGAAATTTGAAAAATTAAATATTTTGTTAAAAGACAAAAAAATTTATTGACCAAATAAAATAATACTATTAAAAATTGTCAACAACACGACCGCCCTAATTACCATAAACTATTTTCTTTACTCACACAAAAGTTAGTTGTAACGTCTCTGTCGGAATACGACTGCAGAGAATATTACCCCATCTGTATGACGGTCCAGAAACTGACACGTGTCGAGTGGGTTAATCTTGTGGTCTGAAAGTGTCGGTGGGATTTTGTTTTGCTTTCAAGGGAGATAAAAAGGTGATGACAGAGAAGTGACTTGGACAGGGGGGCGGTTTGGGACGTTGACTGACACGTGGAGGTGAAAAAATGTGACGTAAGCATCACTGTTTCGTTTGGTTGGCCACGTTTATTTATTATTTGAATATTGCTATTTTTGTGTCTCAGTCCACGTTTGGCCCTGAAATGTTGTGGAATGACTATTAAGTATTAATACCCTGAGAAATCTTTTTACGATAAAAATAGGGAAAATTGTCCCAACTTATTACCAAAGTTCTAAAAATTAGGTCGAGTCGCAAAATAGATAAGGTCAGGAGTCAAAAGTTCATGAGGTTCGAAATGGAAATAAAAAATATAATAAAAAAAATTTAAAAGGGTGAGGGAATTCATTTTTTGTCTCAAAATGTTATATTCGAAAGTTATTTGAATAATTTTTAAAATTTCAATTTTTGCAATATAATTGGACAAGTTCTCTTATTCTTTGATTGAACCAATTGGCGCAATTCATTTTTTGACAAAATTGGTTATTACTCTATAAATTATTCAATCAGACTAAACCGTTATGTAATCTTCACATGTTCAATTTTAAATGAGAGCATATTGATTGTCGACATTTTATTATAATTAGTCAATCACTCCTAATTTACGAAAATGTTATGTGACTCTCATGTGTCCAATCTCGAATAAAACGTTATGTGACTTGTTACACTTGTATGTCCAATGTTTTGAAATCATGTTTCACTTTCCAACTTAGACGAGTGTGTTCAGAAATTCAAAGCAATAAATGTTTTGAGCTATTAGACAATGCGAAAATTAAACGATTTTCCACATTAAAAATTGATTGTACAATATAGAAAGCAAAAGATAATAAGTTGGAGACCAACAACTCAGTTCTCTCTAAATACCAGGTTCAATTCTATGTAGCATTGCACATATGTTTGGTGGGAGGGTGGGGGTAAAAGAGGAAAACAATCTTAATTTGGAAAATTAGCATTATTTGCAATTAACACAAGTTATGTACCAATAAATGGGTTAATTTAATAAATGGTAATTGAACTTTGAATACGTAATTTACTCAGTGTACTTTTAAATATAATCCGTTATTCACTGAACTTTGTAAATCGTCTTCCATCCACCATCCGTCAACTCTCCGTTTGTAAAATTGAACGAAAAATGCCATGTGACAAACGGAATCAGACATGGCATGTTAAAAGCAATTAAAGAAATCCACCCCAACCAAATAAGCAATCCCAAACACGCCTAAGCAACCATAAAATTATTTTCATTTCGTGTTTGGTCGGTGGACCGATGTATCTTTACGGTCGATCGACTTTATGAAAATTTTGAAGCAGCATTGTTCTGCTTATTCGAATGACACTTTAGACGATCCACACCTCTTTGCCCGATACTTCAAATTCTTCAAAAAGTTGGTGGACTGTAAAGATACGTCGGTCGACCAACTAAATGCGGAATGAAAAAGAAATTTTTTGGTTGCTGAGGTGTGTTTGGGGTTGCTTATTTGGCCGATATGGATTGCTTTAATTGCTTTTAACGTGCTACGTCTCATTCTGTTTGCCACATGACATTTTCTGTCATGTTTTACAAACGGGAAGTTGACGGTTGGTGGATGGAAGACGATTTACAAAATTTAGTGAGTAACGGGTTACATCTAAAACTACAGTGAGTAAGTAGATACTTGTTCAAAGTTCAATGACCATTTATTAAATTAACCCACCAATAAATATGTATAAATATATATGTGTGTAATGTGAGTTTAGGATCTATTTAGTGCATTTAATATGTCTTTATATGATGAATAATTTTTATGATTTACAATTGTTTATTTATCAATGAGAAAAAATTCAATTTAATTTAACACGATCACATGACTCAGCATGTTAAATTCAACGAGTCTAAGTTCAATTGAAGATCTTAAGTTCAAATTTGTAAATCCGAACCATTACATAATTAACAAAAACTCATGTATAAAATAATAGCAAATAATAAATTCACGAGTTGAATTTACTATCTATCTAGACTCTAGAGTCTTATTCTCTTAGCTTAGTTTTGAGTTTAAAGAATAAAAAAAAACTTGATATTGTATACAGCTGTTAAGATATGACTCTTCCTTTATTTGTTTAATTAATCAAAACTAGTGGGACAACGAAACTTAACTTTTATGTAAGCTAGTTTTCTAATAAAACAAACCTAAACAATAAATGCATATTTAATACATAACTCAACAATATACTAAATAATATTTTAACTTATATTTCTTTTTTTTTTTTATCTCTATTTAATACTATTCAATTCACTTTATCAATACATATAAATATTTATAAGCTGATCAAATATCAATTTTTCTATATATTTCGTAGGACATACAACTTTTATCTATTTTTTATCCAACATTCCGTACAACCTATTGCTTAGAACATCTCCAATGCACTCCGTCTATCATAGTCTACGTGGTAGGTAAAATAGTGATTTTCAAGTTCTGATCCATGTGTAATCGTATACATCGAATAGGCGGTTCAAATTATAAAGGAATAATTATATCAAAAGTCTCCAATGTTTCAAAAATGTTAGGGATATGCCCCAACCTAGTATCTATGCATCGCTTAGATATCCTAGCAAGCGTGTATTGTGGAGATTTTTTTATAACTTTATCTATCCTGTCTTTATGTGGCGTGTCTAAAAGCGATAATAAAAAGCAGTGCGTTAGAGATACTCTTATAATCTACAAAAACTTTTACCAAACATACTTTTAACAAATCATCTGAGTTAGTGTCAATTCCACCAATTTACCAATAAAAATACAATATATCGAAATTGTCGAATCCGATCTCAACCACATCAAAATGTCATATGAAATTATTGATTTTGCAATTAAAACAAAGTGTGCTAATTTTGATGTCCCGTCTCTTTTAACTTATTCTATTAAAATTAGTGTTTTAAAACGTAAAAGCGTAGCTATATTTGAATGTCGAATTTCAAACTTTTAGGATTTAGGCGAGGTCTAGGCGATGACGAAGACAAAACGTAATACGTGACTAGGCGTCGAGATCAAATTTTAAATCTAGGTATCGCCTATACAAATTTTTTAAAACAATAATTAAAACTACGACAATCTAAAGTCATGTTCGATGGAGGTTTTTTCAAAAAATTTATTTTTTACATATAATTTTTTGACTTTTCAATTTTTTATACTACAAAAAAAATTTGAAAAGTCAAATGTAACTAAAAAATCTATTTTTTCTCAAAAAATCACTACCAAACAAGCCTAAATATAGATGTTTCAGTTTTTCGAGTTTTGAAAAATCAGATAAACGTAGGAACTAGGAAGTAGAAAAGTTGACTAACCTACTCTTCAAATTTAACAGTAAAAGCAAATAATTAGATGCAAATTGGAAAAAGTTAAGGCTGTTATATGTGTGAGAAATCAGAAAGCGATGAGAACCGGATTCGCCCACCGGCTATTACCAGTCATCTTACTGTAAACAGACATCTGCCCAGCTTTTAACACATTTCCACTGTCTGCTGCTTGGCTCATAATTAACAACACAATGATTAGCCGCAGCTGAAATTCCTAAACTACCCTCTCCTCCCATAGAAGTCACCTAATTTACATTTTTAAAAAAAAAAAAAAACATATGTTTGTTGTATATAAATTAGGGGTTCAATGGCGCTGGCCGTGTCGACTCGTCATGGTCTGTAATTTTAATTACAGGTAATGAGACAGGCTTTTAACAACACATGTTGAAAACTACCAAATAGGTTAGTGTGAATTTTGAGCAAAAGTTAGAACAAAACTATTTAACACGGGGAAATAGATTCGTATTCGTATTCTATTAAATAAAATTATTTTTATTTGTCAAATTAAAATTTTTATTTATTTTGATAAGGGTTCGATAAATAAGAAAGAAAATAATTTTTTAAATAAAATAAACAAGTTAAAAAAAAAATATATACAAATAAATTTGAGTTGGTTTCTCAAACTGTAGTCTTCTTCAATTATTTTCAACACAAGCTTTGGCGGTTTCGTTAGGTAGTTTCTTAATTAGAAGAAAACAAACCAATCATAATTCATAAATTAAATATTAAGAATTTATATATCTTTGTATTCTCAGCTCAATGTTCTGTTGTATTCTGTTCGCTGTCCATACATTTTTTTATATGCCATTTTTTCTTCTCTCTCTCTCTCTCTCTCCCCTTCCTCGAGTCTTCTCCTCTTCTCATTCACATTCAACAGCCAAGCAGAGAGAGAGAAAAAAATCACTTCTATGTTCATTTAATTTGTTTTCTCATTATTTTCTTTATAGACATTAATTTTCTTGGCCAATTTCTTCCGGGCTATTTGGAAGTTTCAGGTTTTGCAGATTTCGAACTACAATTGAGTTTTTCTACATTTCGGGCTTTTTAAAGAGATCTGAAGTCATTCAGCTCTCCGGAAGATCACCGGACGGCGACCTTTTCCGGCGAAGTATTGTATACAGAGTTTCAGATTCTTTGTGAGCTTGTAGCAGCTAGGATTTTTGGGTTTTTGTTGAGATGGGATTCTGAATGATTCAACTGTAGATCAATTCATAGTCAATGCTTTGATCTGAGTTCAAATCGCCTCAAATTCAACTGTCGGCAGCAATTCAGCTGGGTGTTAGTACACAAGAATCAAAATGATTAGAATGAAGACTCAAAATAATGGGGTGCCACATGTGAACGGTGGCTCCGTCACCGCCGGCAAGGGAGGCAGCAATCCGAATGAATGGGAGCTGAGGCCCGGTGGAATGCTGGTCCAAAAACGCACTGACGCGGACCAAAACCACGCTCCACCCCCCACTATTCGGCTCCGTGTGAAATACGGGTCAAGTTACCACGAAATCTATATCAGCTCTCAAGCTACATTTGGTAAGTCTCAATAAAAAAAGCCGCCTTTCAATACAGATATATCTTAGAAGACAAAATTTAAATAAATGCATAGGACTCCTTTTAAAAACTTAAGCTTTTAGACAAGATGGTTTAATGTAGTATATAGGTTCAAGTTCCATTGCCGCAATAAATAGTGCACATGTGGTATCTTAAAAATGAATTTGATCCACACATGAGATATGTGTTTCATGTTCTCTCTAAAAGCTTAAGGTTATAAAAGATGTTGTTCACAATACAAAATGGTCAGTAGAGAATAGATATTTTCCTCTTAATTTTGTTCAAGTAGTTTAGGTTTTTAATTTATGATAATTGATGTTTTATTTTGGGTTTTGGCAATCTAGGGGAGTTGAAGAAGATGTTAACAGGGCCTACAGGGTTGCATCACCAAGATCAGAAGCTATTTTACAAGGATAAAGAGAGGGACTCTAAAGTTTTTCTTGACACTGTAGGGGTGAAGGACAAATCTAAGATTGTGTTAGTAGAGGATCCAATTAGCCAAGAGAAGAGGATCCTTGAGATGAAGAAAAATGCTAAAATGGAAAGGGCTGCAAAATCAATATCCGAAATCAGCTTGGAGGTTGATAAACTTGCTGGACAGGTAATCTCACCCTAGTCTACTAGCGAGTACAATAATAGCATAGTGACAAACTAAGTCTCTTTTGTGATATAGAGTCAGCTACATGATTTTTTCCCACTACTTCGTCCGGTTCATCCATTGCTAGACTACAAGAAGTTCTAAAGCAATTAGATTGTTAACATCTACCACATACCATGCTCTACTAAGATGTGTTACTCTTGTAAACGAGAGCCGTTTAAGTTTTCACAAAACACGCCCCAACCACCAAAGTCATTATTCCCTTATTTATCCTCAATTAGCCATCACTCCCACTTGTTGGGATACATTCTCATTTCCTAATTCCTAGTATGCTATTGAATAAATAAGCAAATAGATTTTAAGACTAAAGGCTCCATAGAATGAATACAATGATTATATGCAGTGAATTGATAGATGGTTGAAACTGGGTAGGTTTCGGAGCTTGAATCCACAATTTCTAAAGGTGGAAAAGTGGCTGAAAAGGATGTACCAAGTCTCATTGAGTTATTGATGAATCAACTGCTTAAACTGGACGGGATTATTGCCGATGGTGATGTCAAATTACAGAGGAAAATGCAGGTAATAAATTTGATTCTACGCTATGGCTAAAACAATGCAGTTCTTGAATGTGGGATTATATCATTGAAGGGTTTCATTTAAGTATCTTGAATTCAGGGCTTATTTTGAAGGTGAAAAGAGTACAAAAGTATGTTGAGACTCTTGACATGTTGAAGATTAAAAACTCGATGCCAACTAGCAATGGACACCACAAAGCTGTGCATTCGCCTACATCCGTCCAACCACAACAGCAGCCGAAGTATTCAAATGGGCATGTGCACGGTATTCAAATGGGAGCATGTCATCACCCGTGCATCAGCAACAACCTCGGCATTCATTTATTGATTCACCAAAGCAACAACAGCAAAGTCAGCAACAATCCAGGCGCTCGGCCTCGGGGATGTTGTCATAACTACACAGTGGGAAACTTTTGATTCTACACCAGCAACCATTCCAGGTGCCCCTTCAACATCCATGACACCATCAAGCACAATCAAGCCAGCACAACCTAGTTTTTCTTGGGATTTGCTGAGTTAGGCAATAGACCAAAGTATTTGTGCTAGTGTGAATGTGCATTTTGGATTTGTTTCAAACTGCTTTGGTATCTATTCTCCATTCTTTTCTGTATTTAGATTGTAAGCATCCCTCCATATGTCATTCACTTTTGAAATAAATGGGGCTACTATAATAGAGTTTGTTATTATCTTCATGACTATATGATGTTCTTTTCTCCATCTATCCCATTTGAACAGATTCCCAATTGTAATATTTGTTTTCTTATGTAGACTTCCACTTGGAATCAGATTTTCAATGATAATGAACTGCATTTTAGCTCCAATTTGTCAAATCTCTATTCCCACTCTGTTTCCACCAGGTGCTGGGAGTATCCTAAAAAGGAATATTGCCAAAATCTTAAGGTGTCGACTCGTCATGGTCTGTAATTTTAATTACAGGTAATGAGACGAGGCTTTTAACAACACATGTTGAAAACTACCAAATAGGTTAGTGTGAATTTTGAGCAAAGTTAGAACAAAACTATTTAACATGTGGAAATAGATTCGTATTCTATTATATTAAATAAAATTATTTTTATTTGTCAAATTAAAATTTTATTTATTTTGATAACGGTTCGATAAATAAGAAAGAAAATAATTTTTAAATAAAATAAACAAGTTAAAAAAAATATATACAAATAAATTTGAGTTGGTTTCTCAAACTGTAGTCTTCTTCAATTATTTTCAACACAAGCTTTGGCGGTTTCGTTAGGTAGTTTCTTAATTAGAAGAAAACAAACCAATCATAATTCATAAATTAAATATTAAGAATTTATATATCTTTGTATTCTCAGCTCAATGTTCTGTTGTATTCTGTTCGCTGTCCATACATTTTTTTATATGCCATTTTTTCTTCTCTCTCTCTCTCTCTCCCCTTCCTCGAGTCTTCTCCTCTTCTCCACATTCAACAGCCAAGCAGAGAGAGAGAACAAAAATCACTTCTATGTTCATTTAATTTGTTTTCTCATTATTTTTCTGCATAGACATTAATTTTCTTGGCCAATTTCTTCCGGGCTATTTGGAAGTTTCAGGTTTTGCAGATTTCGAACTACAATTGAGTTTTTCTACATTTCGGGCTTTTTAAAGAGATCTGAAGTCATTCAGCTCTCCGGAAGATCACCGGACGGCGACCTTTTCCGGCGAAGTATTGTATACAGAGTTTCAGATTCTTTGTGAGCTTGTAGCAGCTAGGATTTTTGGGTTTTTGTTGAGATGGGATTCTGAATGATTCAACTGTAGATCAATTCATAGTCAATGCTTTGATCTGAGTTCAAATCGCCTCAAATTCAACTGTCGGCAGCAATTCAGCTGGGTGTTAGTACACAAGAATCAAAATGATTAGAATGAAGACTCAAAATAATGGGGTGCCACATGTGAACGGTGGCTCCGTCACCGCCGGCAGGGAGGCAGCAATCCGAATGAATGGGAGCTGAGGCCCGGTGGAATGCTGGTCCAAAACGCGCACTGACGCGGACCAAAACCACGCTCCACCCCCACTATTCGGCTCCGTGTGAAATACGGGTCAAGTTACCACGAAATCTATATCAGCTCTCAAGCTACATTTGGTAAGTCTCAATAAAAAACGCCGCCTTTCAATACAGATATATCTTAGAAGACAAAATTTAAATAAATGCATAGGACTCCTTTTTAAAAACTTAAGCTTTTAGACAAGATGGTTTAATGTAGTATATAGGTTCAAGTTCCATTGCCGCAATAAATAGTGCACATGTGGTATCTTAAAAAATGAATTTGATCCACACATGAGATATGTGTTTCATGTTCTCTCTAAAAGCTTAAGGTTATAAAAGATGTTGTTCACAATACAAAATGGTCAGTAGAGAATAGATATTTTCCCTCTTAATTTTGTTCAAGTAGTTTAGGTTTTTAATTTATGATAATTGATGTTTTATTTTGGGTTTTGGCAATCTAGGGGAGTTGAAGAAGATGTTAACAGGGCCTACAGGGTTGCATCACCAAGATCAGAAGCTATTTTACAAGGATAAAGAGAGGGACTCTAAAGTTTTCTTGACACTGTAGGGGTGAAGGACAAATCTAAGATTGTGTTAGTAGAGGATCCAATTAGCCAAGAGAAGAGGATCCTTGAGATGAAGAAAATGCTAAAATGGAAAGGGCTGCAAAATCAATATCCGAAATCAGCTTGGAGGTTGATAAACTTGCTGGACAGGTAATCTCACCCTAGTCTACTAGCGAGTACAATAATAGCATAGTGACGAACTAAGTCTTTTTTGTGATATAGAGTCAGCTACATGAATTTTTCCCACTACTTCGTCCGGTTCATCCATTGCTAGACTACAAGAAGTTCTAAAGCAATTAGATTGTTACCATCTACCACATACCATGCTCTACTAAGATGCGTTACTCTTGTAAACGAGAGCCCTTTAAGTTTTCACAAAACACGCCCCAACCACCAAAGTCATTATTCCCTTATTTATCCTCAATTAGCCATCACTCCCACTTGTTGGGATACATTCTCATTTCCTAATTCCTAGTATGCTATTGAATAAATAAGCAAATAGATTTTAAGACTAAAGGCTCCATAGAATGAATACAATGATTATATGCAGTGAATTGATAGATGGTTGAAACTGGGTAGGTTTCGGAGCTTGAATCCACAATTTCTAAAGGTGGAAAAGTGGCTGAAAAGGATGTACCAAGTCTCATTGAGTTATTGATGAATCAACTGCTTAAACTGGACGGGATTATTGCCGATGGTGATGTCAAATTACAGAGGAAAATGCAGGTAATAAATTTGATTCTACGCTATGGCTAAAACAATGCAGTTCTTGAATGTGGGATTATATCATTGAAGGGTTTCATTTAAGTATCTTGAATTCGGGGCTTATTTTGAAGGTGAAAAGAGTACAAAAGTATGTTGAGACTCTTGACATGTTGAAGATTAAAAACTCGATGCCAACTAGCAATGGACACCACAAAGCTGTGCATTCGCCTACATCCGTCCAACCACAACAGCAGCCGAAGTATTCAAATGGGCATGTGCACCGGTATTCAAATGGGAGCATGTCATCACCCGTGCATCAGCAACAACCTCGGCATTCATTTATTGATTCACCAAAGCAACAACAGCAAAGTCAGCAACAATCCAGGCGCTCGGCCTCGGGGGATGTTGTCATAACTACACAGTGGGAAACTTTTGATTCTACACCAGCAACCATTCCAGGTGCCCCTTCAACATCCATGACACCATCAAGCACAATCAAGCCAGCACAACCTAGTTTTTCTTGGGATTTGCTGAGTTAGGCAATAGACCAAAGTATTTGTGCTAGTGTGAATGTGCATTTTGGATTTGTTTCAAATTGCTTTGGTATCTATTCTCCATTCTTTTCTGTATTTAGATTGTAAGCATCCCCTCCATATGTCATTCACTTTTGAAATAAATGGGGCTACTATAATAGAGTTTGTTATTATCTTCATGACTATATGATGTTCTTGTCTCCATCTATCCCATTTGAACAGATTCCCAATTGTAATATTTGTTTTCTTATGTAGACTTCCACTTGGAATCAGATTTTTCAATGATAATGAACTGCATTTTAGCTCCAATTTGTCAAATCTCTATTCCCACTCTGTTTCCACCAGGAGTGCTGGGAGTATCCTAAAAAAGGAATATTGCCAAAATCTTAAGCATCTTCCACATTCTTTATTTAATAAAGCAGGTCAATCCTGCTTTTGTGTTCTTCGAAATAAAGCAGATGTTGAGGCATAATGATTCATCTTTGTACTCTGCTTCCTACTGGGGATAAAGAAGAACAAAGACATCATGAATGAGGATGATTTCAGTTGGGGTGGCCAAAACTTCTCGGAACTGGATTGACCCGGTTCAGTAGGTTGGTTCTTTAATTTCGAGAACCAGACGGTTCGGTCCCGTCCCGTCCGGTTCTGGGTTCCCTGCCTGAGAACAGATATTTCCCCCGAGTCCTGTTTTTTTTTTTTTTTTTTTAATTGAACCACCCAATGACAGACAGATATTGGAGTGGGTGCAGAAAATGATGAAAGTGGATTAGTAACCATTAAAAACAGGTTTTGTTCTTTGGATCTGATAAACTCTGCTGCACTTTTACCACTTGCAAGCTTTTTATATCATAATTTTCTCTTCAGAACTAAGAAATTACTACAATTGGAAATTACTTCGCCTCATAAGGTAGGTAAACTTCATCAATGGAAGTTGATTCAGTTTCTAGAAAAGTGAGAGGAAATAAGTAAGAATTTGGGAAAGAAATTTAGAAAGGACTCTCAATTATATTGAATACTTTAAATTAAGAATAATTCTTTGTTTCATTAGTAGAGATCATAACTAGTCTAATGGGCAGTTGGGTTCATGATTTATCGTCCAATGCATTAAAATACATTACAACATGTCATTCAAAAATGAACCAAAAGAGTCTCTGCCACCTAGATTGGTGATTAATCTCTACTAATGATAGATACAATTACTCTTAAATTAATGCCTACTAATGATAGATACAATTACTCTTAAATTAATGTTTGACAAAGATTTTGATAATTAAAATTAGCACATTTTGATAAAAAGTGATAAAAGTTGTGAGTAAAATTAATTGTTAAACTTTCACTTCAACTTTTTAAGATATTCCAAACAAGGGCTTAAATTCTTGACAAAAATGGAAAGTTGCAAATATAACAAAATAAATAATCTTCTCGCTTAAAACTAATAATTATGGTAATGGAGATTTTTTGTTTTTTTTTTTTTTTAAAAGCCCATTTTCTAGGGTTGAAATGAAAAAGTACCATATTTTAAAGTTCATATCAAAATGCCTTTTTTCAGACACAATGAAGTACAAAATATTAAGCATACCCTAATTAAAAAGGTCAATTCGACCAACTCAATCTTCTATAGAAGAATGTCAATGGGACAGATCCGACAGTCAGGGCGATTTGCGAGGTTGGGTGGGGTGGGGTGGGGGTGGGGTGGGGTGGGGTGGCCCTTTGACCGCTTACCGAATCGGCCCTGAATCTCTGCGAGGCAGTAATTTTCTACCCCGGACTTGCCTTTATTACCCAAATAAGCTGGGCGGGTCTGGGTGACGGGTATTTTTAACATCCTCTACTCTTGTACTCCATCATGTCGAATTGACGTAAACTCTGAGCATATATATTGTCGTATTATAAGTGATTTGTGTAATAAATTAATTAATCTATAATACTGCACGGCTCCAAGATAAAATCTTTTTAGCTCACAGCCGATCATCCTTCTTTGACAGAAATTAACCCAATGACAATCAACCAATATTTCATTTGCTTTTGCCATCTCTTAAAAAAATTTGTATCAAAATTTTCAGGTTTAGCACTAATTGTATCTTCACGAGATGCTATTTCTTACATTAATTACTAAGGCAAAGAAGAGAAATAATTGTATAGATATAAGTTTGTCAATATCACAATTAAGCCAATGATATATTTAGTTAAATCAAAAGTCAAGTTTAAATAAAACAATAACGTACACTACGAAATTAAAAAAAACAATTCAAAATGGCAAATAAGTGCAAATAAAACCTTTATTAGATTAAATTAATTTCTACTGATAAAATGTTACGAGCAATTAAATGAAAATTGAAACTTAAAATTTAATCAAGTGCAAATCTAATTGAGTTACTCGTGAATTAAAAGCACAATAAAAATCTCAAGGGATTGATAAAATAATTCTTAATCCAATACTATTTTTCTCTCAACTTCTAAACTAATATAATCCAACTTAAGCCACCATTATCTTCCTAATAATTTCACAGAAAATCTGGGCCGAACAAGTATAAACGGGTCGGCTTTTGGAGGAGTTCGAATTTGGGAAGAGGGGTCCGGGTTTTGATTTCGCGGGACAATTACCAATTGTGGGTTAACTGAAATATCATCAGATATTGAGGTTGTTTTTCAGATTATTAGTTGGGCTTTGGAATATGACTGGGTAGTGCTAGAGGCGTTTGGTCCGTTAACTCCATTCTCACCAACTTGTTTGTCTGACTTGCTATTTTTATATGGGAAAATTGTGTATACGTCACTTGTAAGTGGCTTGTTCTATATTAGATCAAAATATTTTTTAAAATTGTGAAAAAGTCATACTATTTAGCAATATTTCAAAATAATTTCAACATTATCCTCCACAAACTTTGGTGTCTTCTTCTACATCTACAACCACCAACCATTGGGCGCTAATTGAGCCATCAAATTGCTCGTTCAAGGTGGGCGAGTGACACGAGTCGACCAGTGACCGTCCGTTGGTCACGTGTTCGGTGGAGGAGGTCACGGCGGCGCTAGGGGCTAAACCTAGGTCCGTCGTGATTTGGGTGTCGTTTTTTGGCGTGGGGCCTGAATTTGATGGCGTGAAACTAGATATTGGTGCGACAAGGGTAACCGAATGTGGTTCGCCCATGGAGAAGTTCGGGTCCAGTGGTTTTGGGATCGGGTCTACCATAAGAAACCTGGTTCTGGTTTCTTGTTTTCTGGTGTTTCTTACGTAAATTAATTAGTTGGAAAAATTATGTTCTCGTTGAATTCTAATTTTTAATTGCAAACAGGAAAATATAAGTTCAAAATTACATACATCGCCGGTGGTGGTGGTGGTGGTGGATATTGAGGTACATGCAAACCTTGGGTTGTACATATTCACTTGCTTCACATACACAAGTGATTAGTATTTGAATTTTGAAAAGATTATGAAAAATGAAGATATAGAACAAAGATAGGTGATAATGCTCCACCATCTGATGGCCATTTTTTGCTATTGGATGTGTGCATGCTTTGACGAAAGTTGGCCATTAAATTATTTATTTGTGTTGTTAGTCATGTGTATTGTTTGATATTGTATTAGACAAAACAATATCACAAAAATATTATCATAACAGAAATGACATAGAATTCGCATACGTGCTCATAATTTTTATTATAATATGTTTTAAGAATAGTCTCGACGAGCCGGTTAAGACAAGTGGCTTAGCCACTGTGTACGATGGATTTTAGTCATTTGAAGTCGTTTCTTTAGCTTAAAATGGCAATATTTAATTTTTCTTGTCAAAATAGTATTATACATACTAAAACAGTATCATAGATAAATGCATCTTAATATATTAATATTATACATAAAAATATCTTAATAAAATAGTATCACATACACAAACTACAACCCAATAAAATAACATTATCATATATTAAATAATAGTATCATAAATTGAAACATTAATATTATCATATATGTTTTACTAGTTGAAGTAATTATATTGTTCTTAAAATGTTCCATTAGTAGTATAAGATTATTAATACTGTTTGCATTTAATAACATTATCTAAAATTAAAACAGTATCATATGTTAAACATTATCATAATAAAACAGTATTAAAGATAAAAACATGGTGTAAGTGTACCATAGCACATTATCTATACAAAACAGTATCATAGACAAAACAATATCATAAATAAAACTAAGTATAAGATGTTTTAATGGTTGAACTAATGATACTGTTTTTTATACGTTCAATTAGTAGTACAAGTTAATAGATTTAAACATTGTCATAATAAAACAGTATCAAATATAAAAGTATGGTATAAATATATCAATGTACATTATCTAAATAAAACAGTATCATATACAAAACAAAGATCACAACAAAATAAAGATTATAACAAAACAAAAGATGTCATTAAATTAAGCATTTTTTTTTTACAATTGTAAAGGTATGTTGGTCCTTTAATTCTAAAATGTGATTTTAATTTAATTAAGTTTTGATCGTATATTTTAGAAATCTATAAGTCTTAAAAAACAAATGAATCGGCCTTGAATTTACCCTTATTATATCTCAAATTCCACAATTATTGTTCACATATTTTATAATTTCAATATAGTGTCTAGTATAAATACAAAAATCTTCCATTGTCTCTCTTTAATTTTTTTTTCTATTTTTCTTTCTAAAATTTCAGTCGTATCTCTATAAAATATTTGTATATTGTGTATATATGTGTGTCATTTATGCTGTGTAGTATTTATTTTGAAAATTTTATTTTGTCGCTAAATTGGTGCTTGTGAAGGTGGACCGAGGTGGTGGTGCTTTGGGGTGAAATGGTGGCGGGTTTGGGCTGTTGACTTTTATAGGGGTGGGAAAGTTTATGGGCTGTATCTCAGTCCATTTTGTAAATGGGCCTTTCTAACAATACGCACAATGAAGAGGCCCAAAAACTACATAGCATGTACAAGGGTAATAACATCATTAATGCACGATAATATTAGTCTGGGAACTTCATTAACTTTCTTAAAAAATCAGGTAGGTAGTTGTATATTTATTTATTAATTATTACGGTTGGTACTTATTTTAATTTTGAAAATCAAGACCAACTGTAATTTAATTTTAAATATTTCAAACATGTTACCATTTTACTCATCAATCAATTCCTAAATAACTCTCTCTAATAAATCTTATCAATTAAATCCTCAAAACAAAAAAATTTCCAATGAAAACCCATCTTTCCTCGTACACGCTTGCAAATAAACATAAACGTATAGCAATAAAATTTCCAATGAAAACCCATCTTTCCTCGTACACGCTTGCAAATAAACATAAACGTATAGCAATAATATTTAATAAATGAAAGCAAATCTAGACAAACGTGACTGTATAATTACATTAGATACTACAGTAGGTCACAAATGAATAATTGATGTCACAAATATTCAACATATCACATTTTCATTTGTTATCACAATTGTGGTCACATACATGGCATAAGAAGGCACAGATAGGCATCAAACGAGTTTAACAAAGTGCAATATTTAACAAATGAAATCAAAGCTAACAAGGAAGGCTAATATATAACGACAATAGATGGTTCACAAGGCCACACTCGGATAATAAAAGTCACAAATAATAAACATGTCAAAATTTTTTATTATTGCTCAAGCACGAGGTGACGTAAGGAGTATAGGAATGCACAAATACTCAACAAATCAAATTTTACCATGAAATTTTGCATCATATGACTTTAACTAAATGCAATTGTCAAAATGTCTCGTTCTACGCACAATTAATGTGACAATTAGATTCATAATTGAGGTGACAATTAAGGTACCATATGACAACTCGAAGCATGCACTTGATATCACACAATAGCTACATCAGTCGCAATTTGTCAACGTTCAAAAAAATTAAAACCTTATTTTTCATGAAATTAACAATCCAGTCTTATATATGAATGTGACATTTTGTAATTACAATTGAAAGTCGCAAACCAGGTTCAAAAAGTCACAGCAACATAACACAATTTTGAATAAATTATAAGTTACAAGTTAGACATCGTAAGGAACAAATAGTATATCACAGTGACAATTAATATTCATTCGAAGTAAAGATTTATTTATGTCCCATCAAAATATGGAATAGCAATTTTGAGCGTTAATAAGGGTCAACTATTTGGATAGAAAAAATTGCATTTTTTTAAAGTATCACGCTTTTGTTGCCTTTATATATATATATAAAATAAATCAAAAATTATGTGTTGTATTTTAAAGATGCCTGATTTTTCAAAATATTGCAAACTTATCTTATTTTTCAAAAAGTCACTTTAAACCCGTGTACATACCAATTTTTCCCGGATGTGGTGAAGATAAAATATGGTTGGCTTTATATTTAATATTATGTTTTTTTCTTATTATTTAGTATTGGTGTCTTTTATTATTTTTGAAGAGCTTAGGTCCTTTATTGCAATTTCAATTAAATTGGTATCTTTAAGTTCGCAGCCGCTGGACATTTTAGGCGGATTTTGATTATTGAATAAAATATTTGAGTTTTGTCTCAATTTTGTGTCAATAATTTGATATTTTCGTTGAATCAATGAATCTATTAATAAGATTCAATTCTCTAAATTCGTGTGCGAATCAACAAGGTTTGATTGTCAATTCCTGGTATTCTTTCTATGTGAATTAAGTCTTGGTTGTGTTCTTCAATCATTTGTCGGTATTAAATTTGATTCAACGAACTTTAATTTTTATTTAATGTAATTTCAAGCTTCTCACTGCATCAAATAGTCTTCTTCTCTCGTACTATAACTCCACCTATCTCAATTTAGATACTTAACTCAGCATACAATATATTGCTCGACTAACGAATTTGAATTGCCTTTTACGCCGCTTCTAAAAGCAGAAAGCTGCGTGGGCGTGGGCCAAGCTTCAAACTTTTGGGTCTAGGCGAGGCTTAGGCGATGATGAGGCGAGGCGAAAGCGTGGCGTGAAAAGCGTTTTTTTTTTTAATATCATTTTAAATATTTTTTAAAAAGGATAAAAATAAATTTTTAACTAAAAAGCAGCGCTAAGCGAGACTATGCATATGCGAGCCTAGGCGCAAAGCTTTTAGTTAAAAAATAGTCGACCAAAAAGTCCGCTAGCTTGCTGGCGGCGTGGAGGTGTGACGCTCACGCTTGGTGCCAGCTTTTTTAAACACGCTTTTTACAATATAATATCAAATCTAATTATATCACTTTCGCATCAAAATAAACTTGCAAACTTTTCTTTCTTCACTCATACACTATTATCGTTTTCTTGGTTCACAAACCTACAACACTAACCTTCACTTAATTGACATTCAAAATATATTACTTGATTAATAACGTTGAATTGCATTTTATAAAGTTAAACAAAGTCAAATAATATCACAAATCACAATTGTCGCATAGAAAATAACTCACATATATACATTTTGTCCTTATTGATATTTTCATTTTGTCATCATACGTTTTACACAACACTCTTGTTGACCCAATTTTTCTTGTACTCTAACCAACTAAATTTTGAATATATAAAGAAAGAGTAGATACACAAAATATATATATTACTTAAATAACGAATTTGAATTGATTTCTTCAAATTATGATAAAGTCAAAATACAAATATATATACATTTATCCTTTCGTTATGCGCATATTTTATTTTAAAATGTTTTGCAAAACACTATTCTAATACAATTTATTCTTGTATTCTTCTTCATTTATATCAACAAATTTGAATCGACTTATATAATTTACAACGAAATCAAACTACATTGCTTTCATAAATATTTATCCTTTCGTGATACACACATTTTATTTTGAAGCATTTTACAAAACATTCCTCTCATACAATATATTCTCGTATTTTTACTCATATTCTACTTCATTATACTCTTAACTCTATCCATGTCAATTAGATACCCGACTTAGTAAACATACAAAATATATTGTTCGATTAACGAATTTGAACTGATTTCTATAAATTACAATGAAATCAAGTAACACCACTTTCACATAAAAAAGTAATTTCATATGCATTTATCCTTTGGTTATACGAAAATTATAGTTTGACACATTTTATGAAACATTCCTCTTATGCAATTTTTTCTCCTATTCTTCTTCATTAACATTCTAACTCCACTCACCTCAATTAGATACATGACTTAGTAAACATACAAAATATATTACTCGACTGACTTGCGAAGTTGAATCGATGCTATTAAAGCACAACCAAGTTAATTAGGTACAAAATATATTGCTCAATTTATACACAAATTGCCACAAGTCACAAGTGGACCAAGTTAACATGTCTCAATTATGAGCACAAATTGAGTAGAATTAGTGAAATTGTTATAAAATAAGTTCTGTTTGGGCACTTTGGGTGCATATACCCAAATTTAGGCCCATTTTCAGCTTATTTGTCCCAAGATAACATGTACGTACCTTTGTATAATAATTCCCCCCTCCTAATGCTTAAGTTATAACAATTTCTTATATGAATGAAAACTAATAGAAACTTTAAATATTTAATTATGGAGTATTTAGTATAATTGCTATGTTGGGAGATGAAATTAAATATTTCAAATATTTATGTTTTTTAGTACACACAAACTTCTAATTCCTAACCAATATAATAACAATGATTTTTTAACTGGTTAGCGTGCATAAATTATGAGATCCCACTTTTTAAATTGCATATGATAATTAATAATAATATTTATTGAACATATAAATATAAATAAAAATTTCCCTTCTAACAAATTAAATATTTAGTCATTTAATACCAAATCAAAGGACGTAAAAAATTACAAGTTGAAGTCTTTCTACAATAGACTTGTGAAAGTTCATTTGTTAGGTTTTAAAATAATGAATTTGACTAATATGTAGTGAAACACTAATGGGATGTTTTGTAAGAAAGACTATATAATACTCAATTGTATTAATAAAGGAAAATATGTAATAAGTAATAACCTTGTTTATTATGCTATCACTGCGTATTAAATATACACTTATAGTTTTTTAAAACTACTAGACAACGTTAAGAAGAAAATATTTTTTAAAAAGGATAAAATAAATTTTTAACTAAAAAAGCAGCTAAGCGAGACTATGCATATCTTGAGCCTAGGCGCAAGCTTTTAGTTAAAAAATAGTCGACCAAAAAAGTCAGCGCCTAGGGCTGGCTGGCGAGCGTGGAGGTCACGCTTCAGCCTGGCAAGTCTTTTTTAAACAATTTGCTTTTTTACAATATAATATCAAATCTAATTATATCACTTTCGCATCAAAATAAACTTGCAAACTTTTCTTTTCTTCACTCATACACTATTATCGTTTTCTTGGTTCACAAACCTACAACACTAACCTTCACTTAATTGACATTCAAAATATATTACTTGATTAATAACGTTGAATTGCATTTTATAAAGTTAAACAAAGTCAAATAATATCACAAATCACAATTGTCGCATAGAAAAATAACTCACATATATACATTTTGTCCTTATTGATATTTTCATTTTGTCATCATACGTTTTACACAACACTCTTGTTGACCCAATTTTTCTTGTACTCTAACCAACTAAATTTTGAATATATAAAGAAAGAGTAGATACACAAAATATATATATTACTTAAATAACGAATTTGAATTGATTTCTTCAAATTATGATAAAGTCAAAATACAAATATATATACATTTATCCTTTCGTTATGCGCATATTTTATTTTAAAATGTTTTGCAAAACACTATTCTAATACAATTTATTCTTGTATTCTTCTTCATTTATATCAACAAATTTGAATCGACTTATATAATTTACAACGAAATCAAACTACATTGCTTTCATAAATATTTATCCTTTCGTGATACACACATTTTATTTTGAAGCATTTTACAAAACATTCCTCTCATACAATATATTCTCGTATTTTTACTCATATTCTACTTCATTATACTCTTAACTCTATCCATGTCAATTAGATACCCGACTTAGTAAACATACAAAATATATTGTTCGATTAACGAATTTGAACCGATTTCTATAAATTACAATGAAATCAAGTAACACCACTTTCACATAAAAAGTAATTTCATATGCATTTATCCTTTGGTTATACGAAAATTATAGTTTGACACATTTTATGAAACATTCCTCTTATGCAATTTTTCTCCTATTCTTCTTCATTAACATTCTAACTCCACTCACCTCAATTAGATACATGACTTAGTAAACATACAAAATATATTACTCGAATGACTTGCGAAGTTGAATCGATGCTATTAAAGCACAACCAAGTTAATTAGGTACAAAATATATTGCTCAATTTATACACAAATTGCCACAAGTCACAAGTGGACCAAGTTAACATGTCTCAATTATGAGCACAAATTGAGTAGAATTAGTGAAATTGTTATAAAATAAGTTCTGTTTGGGCACTTTGGGTGCATATACCCAAATTTAGGCCCATTTTCAGCTTATTTGTCCCAAGATAACATGTACGTACCTTTGTATAATAATTCCCCCCTCCTAATGCTTAAGTTATAACAATTTCTTATATGAATGAAAACTAATAGAAACTTTAAATATTTAATTATGGAGTATTTAGTATAATTGCTTGCTATGTTGGGAGATGAAATTAAATATTTCAAATATTTATGTTTTTAGTACACACAAACTTCTAATTCCTAACCAATATAATAACAATGATTTTTTAACTGGTTAGCGTGCATAAATTATGAGATCCCACTTTTTAAATTGCATATGATAATTAATAATAATATTTATTGAACATATAAATATAAATAAAAATTTCCTTCTAACAAATTAAATATTTAGTCATTTAATACCAAATCAAAGGACGTAAAAATTACAAGTTGAAGTCTTTCTACAATAGACTTGTGAAAGTTCATTTGTTAGGTTTTAAAATAATGAATTTGACTAATATGTAGTGAAACACTAATGGGATGTTTTGTAAGAAAGACTATATAATACTCAATTGTATTAATAAAGGAAAATATGTAATAAGTAATAACCTTGTTTATTATGCTATACTGCGTATTAAATATACACTTATAGTTTTTTTAAAACTACTAGACAACGTTAAGAAGAAAATAAGTTCAAATTTTGTTTATATAGATGTGTAATACTTTTCTTTTAATAATGTTCAATTCTCTCTAAAGTACAAAATACAAATAAATAAATTACTTTATTCTTTAACTATTTAATAGTGTATCATTAGGTATCAACCAAAGTCAGTTCGATCCAATATATCAAAAATCAATTCAAAATTAAGTCCAATTATATGTAAAATATTAGTAATTTACAATATGTCAGCACAACTTCAGAATCGACGATTTATTTCAAAATAAATTAGTTTATTTTTCAAAAATAAAAAAAAAATTATTCCTAATTATTTGATTACCAGTTTAAAGTTCGTCTCTTTAAACTATTTACCATTTTCGAATCAATGTTGAGTTTAATTTTTAAAATATTAGAGTGGCGATTACAGTTCAATGAATCCCAAGGTGGACACGCAAGTTGATGTAAATCCACCTCGGATCCTAGATTTCGGATGTTGGGTTTTGTAGTCCGAGTTCTAAAAGCAAACAGCTTCATTCCGTACGCCATCTTGTATTCCCGTATTAGATGCCAGAATCCCTCTACCCTGCGTATATTCCTTTTGATTCCTCTTTTTTTTCCTTTTTGTATTTAATAATGATTTATCTTTTATGAAAAAAAATAATAATAATTGATTTTTGTTTACCTCGTTAGACATAGAGCTACCAAATAAACCATTTTCTTTATTTGTTCGGGGGTTATATATTAATAAGTAACGATACATTAAAAAATAAAGACTATTGCCTCTCTCGAGTGACTCATTCATATTCAAATTCGTACGAGAAAATATTATTATTCAGTACCCTAAGTAAATGGTGTTTTATTTCTATGAAAAGTTGGGGTTGAATTATGTTACAAAATTAAGACAACAATTCAAAGCGAGTTGTGAATTTAGAGGACAGATTTTCAGTTTATATAGATATCTATAGTCTAATGCTTAAAAAATTGAATTTTTTTTAGGATTTAAAAAAAAAAAACTAATTAAACAAGATCATATCTATATATTGACGCAATTATTATGTGGGTTGAAAGAATATAAATGTTTTTATCGTATAGAATTTGTTATGCTTTTTTTTTTTATTGGATAGAAAGTTTATCGGTCTAATAGCGATGTAACAATAAAAATATATTAAATCTTATTTTTAATAAATTTAAAAAGTCAACTATATAATTATCAACTTTTAGTTAAAAGTTTAGTTCTCCAATCGTAATCAAACGAATAAATGCCATCCTAAAATGGAGGTTTTCAAAGTTAAAGAATTGCTTATAGAGAAAGCCTTGAGAAATAGGATTAAAAAAAAAAAAAAAAAAAGTTGACTTTTCATATGTCTAAAAGTAAAAAATACCCAATAATGGCCGTTCAATTTATCAAACAACATACATCTTATGTACACGTGTGTCTTCTAAAGAACACAACTTTATTCGCCATCATATCTTGTCTCCCTCAGAGGAAGCAATCTTTTTCATTATTTCTTTATTTCTTTATTTTTTTGTTGTTTGAAAAAATTGGTTAGTGTGATTCGGATGGTGCATCATTTTTGTTTATTCTTAGAACATTTCCAATGCCTTCCATCTATTATTTTCTAGATATGCAATATAAATATATATAGACGAAGTTATAAAAAACTATCTACAATAAATGTCTTGACGAAGATTCCGCCTGGTAATTTGGCATCTGAAAAATAGATTCTGTTTGTAAAATGCATAAAACTTGTAGAGCAGACTTCTGCAGGCAGATGACTCATCAAATTTAAATAAATCTAAAGATTTTATTAAAAAAAAAAAAGTAAGACAAGAAAAATATAAATTGAAGACCAGCCAATTTTAAAAAAATTTAATGCCACATAAGCGGTAATATTAATTTTAAACGGAACCCATTGGAGCCGAATTTATAATCTGACCGTCTATACAATGCGTAGTGCCACATGGACTAAAAGTATGTCTATTTTACCTGCCACATATACTACAATAGACAGAGTGCGTTGGAGATGCTCTTAGAGGATCTTTGGCTTACCTTGAATAATTCACTTATATGTATTTTCTTCTTTGGAGAATTTTTTTAGTAATTCATTTAAAATGGTAATTTTAGGGCTTGTTAGGTGATTTTTTTTCCTTTCAAAAAATGGTTTTTTTTTTTGCTACTTTATTGATTTTTCAAATTTTTTTTGAGTGTAAAAAGTTTGAAAAGTAAAAAATAGTAGGCAAAAAAATGAGTTTTTTGAGAAAAAATAGTTAGCGAACAAGCCTTTAGTTCTTGTTT
The DNA here is from genome assembly GCA_023638005.1 of Forsythia suspensa. Classification (NCBI taxonomy): domain Eukaryota; kingdom Viridiplantae; phylum Streptophyta; class Magnoliopsida; order Lamiales; family Oleaceae; genus Forsythia; species Forsythia suspensa. The sequence goes on from CM042666.1 coordinate 52,606,590, forward strand.
GAAAACAAGAAAGTTATTTATTTTAATATCACTCATTTTAATGAAAATTATTTTAAGTAGTAAAACTTGAGGCCCTTAATCCTCAATAGAGAACGTATATTATTTGGTTATTATTTATTTTGATATTATTTAGATTTATTATTCTCAATTACGTATTGATAAGAATTTTGAAAGAAAAAAATAGAAGAAAAACTAGTGGAGCATAGTTTCAAAATGGTTTTAAATTTCGTATAAAATGGTACAAGTCACTACTTAGAATCTTATAGCAATAGCAAATATTGCCCTATTAAAGAAACAATCATTTTAAGTCTTGCATGTTTTGCTAAGCTTAAAATGTTTATAATTAAGAAAGTTTTAAAATAAGTAATTTTTTATTAATCAAAATTAAAATAATTAATATCGCCCAATTAAAGAGGCAATCATTCCAAGTATAGAGCATGTTTGGCTGAGCTTAAACAGTTCACTTATATGTAAATACGTAAGTTCTAAAAATAATAATTTTTTATTTGTCAAAATTGAAAATAATTAAGTTATTCTGACAATAAGATAAATGAAAGTAATGTTAAAAATAAGAAAAAAGCAACTCATCTAAATATGATGAAAAATAAAAATTTAGTTCAAAGTAATTTTTATTAATTTCTAAGCTTAATTAATATGAAAAATAACTAAACTAATTGACTTATGGGTTCTAGCAAGGGTTAACCTTACAAGTTGTAATCAAGTCATGACCGTTTAATGTTGTCTTAAGGACTCCTTAATTAATACTTTTATTTAGGCCAAATTCATCTAAGAACACCCCCGTACTATTCGAAATATTATTTTCATACAAACTCAATTAATTAACTATTAATTGTTTTAAGAAAATTGAGTGACTTTTGGGAGTAACAAAAATTGTTAAAATTAGGATGCCCTTAATGTTTTTGGTCCCCTTCCATGTGAGGCAATTTGATCCACTTGATTCATTCAGACAACTATAATTGCATATATATAAATTAAATAGGTGCCAATTAACGTTATTTCAGATTGAGAACTCTCAAATCTGGGTTGTGTTCTTTTCTCTAATCACATTAACAGTTTCTCTTATACTTGAAAATAATTAGAGATCTAGTGGGTGGTGTTGGAATTTGACGTATGCAAATTTGTCGAATCATGTAAATTCGTGTATTTTATTTACTATTTCTCCGCTATCTTTCGTTAATATGTGAGGGCGATTTTTTAATTTTTATTTTTAATTTTTTTCTTCCAGTAGAGAGCATTTGGCAGCAGCATTTTGGAATGATGGCAGCATTTACAAATGAAGTTTAAATCATTGCTTAGCTAAGTCTCCTTGCTCTTTTTAATTTTCCTTTTTGGTATACAAATTTCATTATTTTTTTATTATATGATTTTTAACCTATTACTTATTATTTCCCTTGATTTGTTTCTTTCATAATATATTGGTAACATGCATAATGCACACAAATAAATTTTTTAGCTAGGTTAAATTGTTGTCTTTAAATTTATTTAGCACTCGTTCAATTCTTGTTACATCTTACTACTAATATCTCTCAAGGTCTATTTGAGAGTTTTGAAGTATTGATTATGTGAATAATTAAAATACAGGTTTTGAACGTTTATGAGTGGGTCTATTTTAAATAGTTTTTAGTAGTGGTTTTAAAATAGTCGAACTCATGCCCATATATTAAAAAAGTAGGTATGTTTTAACAATATGGAGTAAATGTCAATCTTACTTCTGTTGGTAAAATTAGTATATTATTTATATCCTAATAATTTAATCACGTGCATGCAAAACAAGCAAAATAATGACTTTGTGTTCAATGGTGGGAATTCAAAACTATACTTTGTAAGGTTGTGATTCAAACCACACTCCATGTGAAAGGTTTGGAAAGCTCAACCCCAATTTTCTCGAATATATATATATATATATATATATATATATATATATATATACACACACACACACATATGTATGTATGTATGTAATGTGTTTTTTACATGATGTCGTGATTTTTATTGAAGACTTTTACATTTTTTGGTTTTATAATCACACAATCTTAAAAGATTTTGTGGTATTTATTACTTAATTGTTGACAAATTTTCATATGAAGACAAGATTATTATTATCAAAATTTCAAATATTCTAAATACTTATTGAATAATTAAATTAAATTTATTTATGGTTTTCTTTCGAGTTAGAAGTATGTTATGTCATTTTTCTTATGACGACTCTAAATTATGACTGCTTTAATAACATAAAATGCATATGATATGTAAGATGGGACACGGGACAATATTTTACTTTCTTAAATTTATCGAATCTAGATAAAATATTAAAAAGTAAGCGATTAGTTTTTGACTGCAAAATCAAGGGATACTAAGAAACTAAAAGTAAAAATGGTCGAGATTCTATATTTAATTATTATTTAGATGATACTTGTGATATTCGACTGGAAATTAATTAAATTTTAATTAAAAGTAAACGGTTTAAACAGTGATTTAATTAGGCGATTCATATTTAGCAAAGTATACAAACTCCAAAGGTTTGAATATCCCAAGAGACAATCAAAAGGGTAATTAATAATAATAATCACTATTTAAGATTGACATTATAAGATATATTATAATATATTAATTAATAAAATGTCTAAAGTAATTATCACAACTGTCTTGGGTGACCAAATTTTTTGCTCTTATAGCATGATATTTTTGACTATTCTTGGTCAAATTAACTATTTTAGTCAAATAAACCAATTTATAATCAACACCAAACATGCACTTAATTTGAATGGACGGTTTCGTTGGGCCACATATTGGGCGGCTTTTTACAAATCAAATTGAAGCTTTATATTCATCAAGACACATAATCCATTATTTAGATTATTAATTTAGTTACTATTTACTCATTTTATAATAAATCTTTAGTCAAACAATTGTTTCCTAGTTTATAAATAAAATTATGTATTGTTTAAAAGTTTAAATTATTAAAAAGAAACATAGGATGATATATATAGATATATCGCATGTTGGCTTCATTTTCTATAATATGTTTCAAATTATGAGAAGTAAGCATAAAATTCAAGACAGACGTTGACATGTATGGATTATGAATGGAAGGGAAAGTAGCTTATATATTTAGGAAACAATTATAATTAATAACGTAATCCCTGAACTAAGCATTTTATTAAAATTATATGTGCACCTTTTCTCTCTCTCTCTACAATTATTAATTGAGTGAGAGGGCAACTCATGCATGATTCTACATGTATATTAGAGGTCAAGTTTGAATATTGAGTATATATATATATGAACCATACATAGATATATCTTTGTAAAATTTGAAAAACAAACGTATTTGTTATGTTAGATTAAATAAGATAATTGAGTATTTTATTTTAAAATATATTTCAAGTAAAAGACGATACTAATGAAATAATATAATTATCATGAAAATTGATAAGTTTAATATTTTTTAATAGAAATATTTCTAAAATAAACGTAAAAACTCGTAAATAATATATGTTAAACAAAAGATGAAACTCACGAAATTAATGTTTTGTGCTATTTTTTATATAGTTTAGCATTCCCCTACATAACATCCACATAATCATTTCCCATCTAATATTAATTTATTTATAAGCTGAATATACAAATCTGCACCAATAAAATTAATTTTTTTTTTAAAAATTCAATTTTGATTCACTTGAACCTAAAGGGGTCAAATGGAATCTGACCTTTTGGAGCAGACTTAAGGTTAACTGTCCTCTTTATATAACTATCTGACTTTTGAGATTATATCTTAATTTAAACTTCTTTTTTTATTTGCTCAATAGATTAAAATTACAATATAATTAAATGGGATTAGTTGTGTAATAATAATATAAATCACGTTTTGCATTATGATTTTGACTAGAATGCATATTATTCTACAAATAATTAAGAAAATATAGATACAACTGTATGATATAATAATTGAATTGGACATGACAAAGAGAAAAAAAAAGGTTTAAAATAATACTTTTTAATTGTATATGTTTAGTCATTTAACAATGTCAAAACGAGCTGGACAATCCAAGTTCAGGATGACCAGACTTATTAAACCTCCGGCTCATTGATACGAACTAGAGGCGGATTCAGGATTTTTTTGAGGGGAGCTACTACTTTAAAAAAAAAAAAAAAAAAAAAAAATCAAACTTTCAAAACTAGGTTGCTGTTGAAAAAATAAATTTACACTTCAAATTTTTTTTTTTTTTTTTTTAGCGAGATCGGAGTGTACCTAGTTCCACCCATGAGACCAACTGTTCTAAAGCAGATTTTGACACGTCTAGGTTAGACGTCAAGAGGGTTGCCCCTTTGCTTTGTGTGAGCATGTTTGGCTTAATTTACAAATAAGTCAAATTTATAAGTTTTGTTTTAAAAATGTTTTTGATTTCTTATTTGTAAATAACAAATATTTTGATTCTAGGTAGAGCTTATTTTACTTTTAATGTGATGGTCGTTCGTTTCAAAACACTATTTAAGTAATCCAAATTAATGCTTGTTTGAGTTTTTGAGACTCATACATGATACATATTGTTTTCGTAACAACTACAACTTACTAACTACTTATTATCTGCACATTATATAAAATCTATAACTTATAAATACTTTAAAAAATAAATTTAGCACCGCCAAACATGGTTAGTCAAATATGTGCATATGATTGTCAACTTGAAAGATGATCCTTTTGGAGGTGACTTGACTTTGGCAAAATTTCAAGTATACATACATAAATTTATGTATGTATATGTTTGTGTGTATGGACAACTTGGGCTGCTTATACAGTGACAGCAGAATAAATGCATCTCAACATATTCCCTCCTCAAATCCACACATTCATTCCTATTTTGAGGTATATATGCCAGCTTTATGAATACTTCTTTTTTGAGAGTAAAAGAAACCACATGCAGAGAGAGCCGCCGATGCTTTGCAAACGGTGGCGTGTCATGTTCCAAGGGACAAAATCACTACTTTTGCTGTAAATCAGTGTGTATATATTTTAAAAGATTTTACGTGAAAAAGGGAAGAAAGATTTGTCAATTTGATCGTTAGTTAAACACAAGTTAGACGAGATACTATAGATTAAAATTATGTTGTGATTATTAAAGACGTAGAAGATTTGGATTTTTCAATTTATTTAATGATAAACGACAAATAGTGATAATAAAAAATTAGTGAAGTCGATTCATAATTTATTTGCTAATTATGTTATGGTCATTAACAATATATAATAGAATAAGGGATTTCGAGACAATTAGAAAATTTTCTAGAAGAAATACCAAGTTTTGTTTCATAAGGCAATTTGCTTGATCTCGTTTATAGGATTACATCAATATATTTTAAGAAAATTATTAGCCTGCAGGTTATTTAACTCTTAATCTATAAATCCTAAAATATAAAAATATATAAAAACATGAACCATTCTTTATCCTAGAAAATAATATAACACATAATTATCGTACTTTATTGATTTCTACTATTTTTTAAAATACGGTTTAGTTACATAGGATGAGTTGTACATGTTTGTAGAATCTCATGCGAATATATACATGATTCTTGCATGCACGAGCCAATATACATGGATCTGTGTTGGGTTTTAGTGTACATTTAATGTAATAACGACCATCATGAATTAATAATTATTTTTGTTAAATTTGAAGCCAGTTACATAAGATTATTATTATTATTATTATTGTTTCGATTCAACAATACGTCCTATGTATGCATATTTATATTTCATATATAAGAAATAAGATTATTATTATTATTATTATTGTGTTCGATTCAACAATACGTCCTATGCATAATTATATTTAATATATAAGAAAAAACGTAAGCAAAATTTAATTAGTTTAAAACTATGTGATCACCTAAAGAATATTAGGGACCTTCCTTATTTTCTGCTAAAAGTGGATTATTTTCCTCAATTTCTTCGAAGTCATTAGCACCAGTCAGCCCTTTGGCTCTCTGGGCTTCAAATTCCCAATCTGTTAGAAGCAAAACCACCATCATGGCGGCCATACAGGCGGCTTGTGCCGCTAACATCCCCAGCCACAGCCCTTCAAAATCAAAGCCACCGTAGAACCCTAAACCGACGGCCACTGGCATTCCGACAAGATAAAAACAACCTAAGTTGATGTTTGCTCCAACTTTGGGCCTTGCTGTTCCTCTCAACACCCCACAAACAACTGTTTGTGGGCAATTTCCTAACTCACATAGCCCAATTATTGGTAAAACCAGTGAAGTCAACGCTATGATTTCTTGATCATGAGTGAACATTTTAGCCCAAATATTCCTCATGGTTACTGTGAAAAATAGTGCTGAAATCCCCAGTATGAAGCTGCCTGCAAGAATATTTACAAAGACAATTAAAGAGAATCAGAAGGGAGAATATAAAATACGGGCTAGTGTTCTTAAAAACGAGCTTACAAGCAAAATGATTATGCTACCCTTATAAGTGTTGAACGCATAATTTAAATAAATAAGTTTAATTTCTATTTGTCAAAACAGTTTAAAAGATTTTAAATTCAAGTTTTGATGAGAAAATGAATGTTTGTCCAACATGTTAAGCTTTTAGACGAAATACAAAATAACAAATCTCTCTAATACCTGATAGGCCTACAATGGCTGCAAGTTTTGCTTTTGCTGGTTGCCTTGCACCCAATTCATTGGCTACCCTGGTGGAGAGACTGAAGCTAAGAGAAGATGGAAATATGTAAATCAATGCAGTGGTTTGAATCAAAATCCCCATTGAAGAAACTGTTGTCTTGGGATTCACTAACAACCCACAAAGCAAAATCATGATTTCATACCACCACCATTCCAAACACACAGAAATGCAGCTTGGAATGGCCAAATTCAAGTGGGATTTCCATTCTTTAAAGCACTCCATGGAAAGACCTCCCCAGGTTCTTTTATAAACACCAGAAATCAATATATAAATTATCAATGAAACTACAAGGTTAAAATTTGTCCAAACAGCACTTAGTGCAATCCCTTTGATACCTAAACTAAGTTTCAAAACGAGTAGATAGTTTATCGGTATGTGCAGAAGAATCGCCATTGCTGCACAGAATGTTAGAGGCAAAGTTATGGATTGTGTTCTAAGGTAAATTCGCAGTGGATGCAGTAAAGATTGTGCCAAAAGGTCAGGAATTGAGTAGAAAAGATATGCTTGAGCTTGTGTTGCAATGGCTTTATCTTGTTGAAAGAAAAGTAAAATATTTTCCATGTTAAGCCATAAAAGGGATATTGGAAAAGATGTTAATAAGAGTAATATCACTGTTTTCTGCAAGGAAATGCCAAGGAGAGTGTACTTTTTGGCACCAAAAGCTTGTCCACAAATGGGCTCCATTCCCATGGCTAAGCCGGAAAGAATTGAGTATCCGGTTATGTTAGCAAACCCGATGGCTAACGAGCCTCCGGCCAGCGCTAGGTCACCTAGTGGGCCGAGAAAAAGCATAGAGATCATGGAACGTGAGTAGAGTAATAGACCGGTCAGTATCATTGGGAGGGCTATTTTGGCTATGGATTTGGACTCTTGAATGACTAGGGAAAGATGTGTAGTTTTGTTGGGTTTCTTGATTTGGTGTTGAGATGTTGGGCTTTTAGGGATCAAAGAGGTTAAAATGTCTGATTCTTGGGGTTTCACTGAGAGGAGATTAGGTTGCTCTGAGTTGCATTTGCAAGACGGAAGGGGGGATTTTGGTTGGCACATTTGTGTGTGTGTGTGTGTGTGTGTGTGTGTGTGTGTGTGTGTGTGTGTGGAGAGAGAGAGAGAGAGAGAGAGAGAGAGAGAGAGAGAGAGAGAGAGAGAGAGAGAGAGTTGGGAGATTTTGGTGGGGTTTAAAAATGGTAATGGAGGTGGGGTTTTATAGGGTTTCCTAAGAATGGCTTGATGAACAATTGGGCATGTATGAGACATTCTTTTTTGTTGACCTAAATACAGTAGTATTTTTGTCACACTTGACCATATAGTTATTGAAATGACAACAAATAGTATCAAAATAATATCTCAACCAATCACAAGAAAAAGATAAATAAGACTGCTTGAAGATGTTAAGACATTTTTTTTTTTTTTTGAAAGCAAGCCGAAAACTTGTATTACGGTAAATCTCCATGAAACACCTAAAAAAAATAAAATAAAATTAAGAAGTGATAATTTTGCAACATGATTTTATATTAAAATTTTATAAATACTTTTCAATATTTTAAATTTTAAATGTAATAAATGTAATACATTTTTTTTTTTTTTTTTTGGTTGTAAGAAATGTAACAAGCATTTTTAGAATAAAAAATATAAAATAGTATTTTCTAACTTTTTTTTTATCTTTTTATGGTTTATAATGAAATTATCCCAATTAAACACGTGGAGGAACGAGTAGAGCAGGATACAACTTGAAAACTTGCACTTGGCACTTGGCACGTGGAAAGATGATTTCGGATGAGGAATCCAAGACAAATTTTACTTTGGACGGTCATAGGTGGGCCCGATTCAGAATGAACTACGGGCCTCTATGGGCTATTTTTGATGATCCATTGAAAGCCTAAAATTCAGTCCATTTTGTTGTGTAACGGCGCACCGAAAGTGCTATTTCAATAATAAATAGGATCCACCCAAATTATATACTTTGCTTGCTATTTCAATAATAAATAGGATCCACCCAAAATTATATACTTTGCTTGCTATTTCAATAATAGGATCCACCAAAAATCGAATACGCCAATATTACCCTGCTTATTTTTCACAATTCTGTTAGGTAAGGAAAAATGATATCTATCAAAATGATTATACGATTGAACCTTATATTGTTCTTTAAGTAGAATTTGTGTTTCAACTCTGTTGTAATTGTTAAATATTTCAATTGAGTTTGAGAGAATTGACTTTTATTCACAGTCGATATGCAAGAAATCGTAGAGAAAATACTGAAGATATTCTCGTATTATAAAAATAAAAATCAGTCGTAGAGATTGAATTTGTGTTTAGCCTATTTCACTGTAGATATGAGATGCCCAAGATACAAGGTTTGTAAATTAAGTCAATTTCCCATGTTCTAGACTTCTAATCATGAAATAGATGAAATAAATAATAAGAACAACTTTTGTTTAAGACTCAAACACATATTTGAGAGAATTGGACAAACTACCTAAATTCAGAATTGTATTTGAAAATATGCCTATTTTTTTATAACATTTGATGAATTGATCTATTCAAAAAACTTGGACAAAATTACTGATAGATTGTCAACTAAATATCTATTATATCTATTTTTTTTATCTTTTCAAACTTACTCTTTCTCTCTCTAACTTAAACACACTATCTCCCCACTTCTTCCACCATTACCGCTACCATAACTCAATTTCTCAATTTCTCACTCTCTTTTGTTATTTTTGTGGCTGGATTCTATCATATTTATCCCAAATTCAAATATATTGTCAAATTTGTCACTTGTTTTTGAGCAATGTGAAGAAGTCGACTAATTTGAAAATTATGAAATCAGTTATAAGCTATTAAAAATGAGAAAATTAGTGTATTTTTATGTAGATTACATGAAACTTAAATTTAATAGGATTTTGACTGCTTTGCAATGGGTGGGCGACTTTATCTTCAACTCACTGCGACACCTCAAGTGGGTGGGTCAATCAAACTCGCCCACCAGCAGCAGCAGCAGACGGACCCAATTTAATATCTTCGTATCTCTTTTTTTTTTTTTTTTTTTTGTCGATATATTTTATATGTTGGATAACTTTTTTTCGATATATGTATATCGGTGGATTGTATTAGATATTGAATTTAATTTATAAATTTTTTTCATATAATTTGTTAGTATATTTTGTTGTTAGAGAATGAAATTGATTAAATTTAGTCAAAAACATGCAAAACATGATCACAAAACTTGTCTTTTTGTTGACAAAATAGACAACTATTTTGTCAATATTATCGACAAAAAATATTAATAAAGTCAGAACCAAAATGTCAATGTCAAAAATTGGCTCCCATCTCGTCATATTGTCCTATTTTGCCTACATCGAGACATCGACAAAATGGGAAGTTGGTCCAAATAACTTTTTTAAAGTATTTTGTTTAATTAGAAAATCTTTTTTTTAGAAGAAGTTGGTCCAAATAGAGCTACTCTACACAAACACAAGAATTATATTTCCACCTTAGTGAATTTTTTAAAATTTCAACGTCATCCATGACATTTGTAGATAACAACATAAAAATTCCATCTACATCCCAATTACAAAAAGACATCCCTCTTCCCTCTTTATGTTTCTCTCCTTCAATTTCTAATTCAAAATTGTTGCAATTAATTTTATATTATATGTAATTTATTATATATGTTTTATATTTATTTATTTTTTTCATGACAAGTAATTTCGTTTAAAATTAACAAATAAAGAAAAACTAAATTGTGATTATTTTATTTATTCTCATAATAAAATTTATTATATATGCTTATCCGTGCATGCGATTATTTTATTTAATTTAATAATAAAATAAATAAATTATTATCTGATGAAGTACATGACATAAATGCATGCAAGTTTGAATTGAATTTTGTACTTTATTTAGTTAATTATGTTACTTTATTTAATTAGTTGTGGTCAAATTTATCATTTGTTAAGAGTTTAGGGACTATGAAGCAATTTTAATTAGAATTAGCATCAAGGGTATATAAGTCACCCGTAGAACATTAATAGTACGTTGTCTTTACTATTTTCAATTTTAAATTTTGTATATAATTTAATTTCTATTTCTCTTCTTCTTTTGCTCAAGAGCACAAGTAGGAGGTATCTCAAACGTGTCATTAATTCTTATGTTAAATACTTAAATGTAATATCTAAAGTTATTTACTTTTTTTAAAAAATTAATTTTAAATATCGTCCGAGGAGGAGACATTTGTATAGAGAATCTTACATGAAGTCCTACTTCCACACTATCTTAAAGCCAAGTGGTGGGTTCTAATGGTTCATAAGTTGGTCAAAGTCCAAACTCAAACAAGGACCCAAAGTTAAACAAGGCAATATTTTCTTGGTCATATAAGCGTGCGGAAATTCTGTAGCTTTGCATTTTTAGGGACTCCCATTATGATTATTATGATTTCTCATCCCACGATTTTAGTTTCTGTAATTTCAAAGAAAAGGTTTGATTGGATGTTCTTAATCTTAATGATTAAAACAAAATTAAAATGTGTTCACTTATCATACTTTAATAAATTATACTTCAAATGTTTGATACTGTAAAAAAAAGAATCAGAATGACTCATTGTCGAGGCCAAGTGTAGAGCCGAAAAATTTTTCTAGTGCAAGCGGGAGCAAATTTGGAAAGTTCGCTTGGTGGAAGCAAGTTTTTTTCCTTGGGAGCTGCAATACTTTGACAGTTGCTAACATAGTGACAGTCATTAAAGAGAGCGGCATCAATATATAAATGGTGTATAGATGAATTACGTGTCAGAAAAGACATTGAGTTTTTGTAAATATTTGCAACATAAAAATTAAGAAGGTTGTCTTGGTCCCAAAATTTGGACTACAAGACTTGGTGCTTCGAAAAAAAAAAAAGAAAAAAAATTGAAGTAAAAATTAAGAAATTAATGATGTATATCAAATCTAACAAAAGTCCCAACCAAATACACATTGCACATAAAGAGGGGTACTTTGGACAATTTTATTTTATTAGACATCACTAGTTCCCAAAAAAGAGAATTGGTCAACAATGCTGCTATTTACTTATCAATTAAATGGAACCCATAACTGTTTTTCCATTTGTGGTGCATACGCTTTCTTTCCTCTTTTTTCTCTGCAACTAAAGTACATTGGAGTCGTCCAATTCAATTCAGATTTTAGTGTAGGTAAAAATAAATAATTAAAAGGTAGTTCAAAGTCAAGTGCAGACTTGCCCTCAAGTAACTCCGCCCCCGGTGGACGCAACAAAGTCAAAGAAATGTTTGAAGAGGTTTTTCATTTTATACTGCATTTTCAAAACTTTGCATGAGTCAATAGACGAAATCGTTTCCATAATCATGTAATTTACATTATGAAGGCAGTTGAAGACAAAACATCTATAATAGTAATGTGATATGTGCATGTACAACAACCCCACTATTTGTCCATTATTAGGAATAACTTTAATATTGCTTAAATAGTCCATTCCATTAAGTGTAGAGCTAAATTCAATTAATCTGCTTAATTTAATGTTCGGGAGGTTTAATTTACACATTAATGGAGGGTTAAGATGGTCATTTCCATCCTTTTGTCGAAAAAAATGTTTAATGAAAGTGTGAATATATTATCAACACGGTTTTCTTTAGCTCCAATGCTTTATGAAAAGAGTTAATTAAACTAAAGATTTTCAATCTTTACTCATATTATCGTATTTATATTCTAATTTTTTGTCGCATTCTTATAATCAGTCTTGTATTAATAAGTAGATCTAGTCCATTATAACAATTTATGTCCAAAGAAAGAAAACAAAATGAGCAAAGGTTGCTTAATGAAAAGAAAAACCCATAATAACAATATAACTACTCTTAATGAAAAAGAACGAAAATTTGTGTCGATGTACATTTATTATATTGGCATTTTTTTTATGAATAAAACTAACCATGCATATTTGTGTTAAAATCTTATTTATATTATGGGATTAGACATACTTTGTTTAGATATAAAAAAGTTTTCGTGCACAATTGTGATCCTAATAGAACATGTTGCAAGATCGAGACGTAACTAAAATTAACATATTATTAATTTGTAATAGATTTAGTAATTGATATAACCAAATAGTAAAAATGGGGAAAATATAACTAACCTCTAATTCATTGGGTATAAGGTTAAACATATAAATTAAACCTACTATAATTGTTAAGTTCTTAGACATATAAATTGATAGAATAATGTGATTAGTTGTGATCATTGTTAGTTTATATGGCAGTAGACTTTTTAATTTATTATTAAACAATGAATTAAGAGATTCATTGTTATAAATTGGTAATGATCACAATTAATAATGAATATCATTATTTGTGTGAGGAAAAGAGAAAAAATCTACATTGTGTGATTTGAGGTCAGATAAGAACCATGTGGTCCCAACCCAAGTTTTTCAAATCCTTTCCTAATTATTATTTTTTAAATTCATATTTCTGACTAATTTTTCTTCTAAGTTTGAGATTAAATTTAATTGTGCAATTATTTTTATTAATTATGAATTATCATACAATGAGCAAAAAATACAACTTAATTTCAATGTGCAATAAAATGTATCACGATAATTCGGATTCCAACTGAACCTGACTCTCTTTCGGTCAATATTTTTACGCATGAAATATAATCTATGGGAAATTTAACCAATAACTAATAAATATCGAACACGATATATTAGAAACAAAGCAGTAAAATAAAGATTTTTCCTTTCTTGTGTAAACCTAATCGGAATTAATGAAATAGAGTATTAACCAAACTAAATAATGCGCGAAATAAACAACATAATATTTAACGTGGTTCGACAATGTGCTTACGTCCACAACCCAATTCTAATTAATCTTCCACTATAATCAACAATAATGGGAACAATCTTCTTCCCTAGCGGCACACCAAATCATCAAGAACTAAATTATTCTTGGCACACAAATAATATTCGTCCCCTCAAAAGCAATACTAATAATAAAATCAAGCACAGCTTTCTCAAGAACAAGTTCTTGAGAAATACTATTCAAAAACAAAAAAGAAAGTATCTCACCAAATTTGTCATTGGTCGGATAATATTTCCTCCCGAAAGAACCATTTGATCTTGATCTTAGCCGTTGGATTTGATCTTCAATGAGTTGTGAACTTGTTGTCCAAATTTCACGACGATTAGACTACGGAGCGCTGCAACGTTTGATTACCACTGCACAGGCTGTCCAGATTCTGCAAATTTGTCATAGTGTTGCTCTTGAATTTTCTCTATTTTGGGTGAGTTGAGTTCTCTCCTTCATGCACTCACACATGGATTCTAATCCCCTACGCCTTAATTTATAATGTTAATTAAGGCATTAAATAAAGTCTTAGTAAAGCTTTCATTCTCCAATTTCTACCCATGCAAGGAACTATATTCTAATCACAATTGGAATAGAAGTGTTTGCTACACCAAATTATTATCATTTGGCCTCTTTATGTTTGATCTACCCAAAACATGGGGGCGGATACCAATAGGAGAGGTGATTGTTCATATTTATGGGCAACTTTGTCTGGGGTTGAGATTTACTCTGAAATGGGTCGAAGCATTGCAGTTTCACTTGCCCTTGGCAGCCTCGACCCCACTCATTCTCACTGATCACGCCCTCACTTTGGTGACCAGACCACCTGAACATTCCAAGTAAAATCAAAATTTTAATCTGAAAACTTTTCTTGGATATTTTGCCAACAAATACCAATCTGCATCACCGCACATCCTAGTTGGAACCACGTGCAGCAGGTGTGATGGAAAAGAAGAAACCGTGGCGACGGCAGGGAGTTTCACGTGTGCCGGTGCAGCCTATAATCTGATTTACATTGAGAACTCTGAAGAGCGCAGTATAGGTGAGCAGTGAGCTGCTGCTACAAGTACGGAACCTTTATTCTTGCTCTCTGGTTGTGCTGGAAACTCCGGAATGACTGCATTTTCAAGGGTGGGCAGAGCAAGCATGGCAACATCTTGGCACAAACCAGAACAGTGAATACTCCTTGGCAAAATAGGCATCTATTAATTTTGGACAGACAGTCCCCAGTTTTTTCTTGTAAAGATTTTGATTCTGATATTTCTAATTAAATAAAGCTGCTATTTTGCTGTCAAAAAAAGAATTTGAATATATCCAAACCAGGTGATATCATAAGCACATTCCATTCCTTCTCGACTCTTCTTCTTCGACAGATATAGTTCTTGCTGCAGCCTTTCTTTCTTTATATAGAGAAACCTTCTTGATCCTACAATTATTCGAGTTTAAAGTTTTGTAGCCTCCTTACAACTATGCTCAAGTAGACATTAATGATTTCAATCAACTCCTCTTAATATAGCCACAGTTGACTGCTGTTTGCAAATATGAAAGGTTGGGGACTAAGGCCGCAGAAAAAATATGATTGGGGCCTACTTGCGCCATTTCCAAATTCTCCGGGAGAACAATAAATTTCTACTTTTTAATTTCAATTTTCATTTCATACATGTCATCAGGACAAAAACAGAAGATGTAAATGTGTGATATTCTATAGTATTGCTTTCACCAGTTCATACAATAGCCACAGTAGAATGCCAATGGCAGTATCTCTTACCAAGTCTTTGACAATGGAACCAACCCAGCCGTAGTTATCCCCTGAAGCCCTCTTCCCAGCGAGGTCTCGGAATCGCAAGTTTCCTTGATCTGAAACAAGCGAGTATATAACTCCGTTCATGTGGCCCTTTCCGATAACCCCCACTACTTTCTTACTGTTATTCACAGCTTTGCTCCTCTTCAGGGACCAAGCAAGATACTGAAAGAAAAACGATTCAGATAATTTAGTTGAAAAAAAATTAAAAGTCAGCCAGATTGTTTGAAGTAGAGCAACATCAGCATTCAAAACAACAACAAACTCCGTCTTGTTCTAAACAAATTTGGAATGAACTAAATGAATTCTTTTATGTCACTCCATTCGGTACAGGCACGCAAAACATGTCCAAAAACCTCATCACACCCTTAAATTTTATTGTCAATTGGGTGGAATAATCACTTCCATTAATCCGTTATACATGACAACTCAACGGTCAGTACCATAACACAAAGCAGCTCTGATAATTGTTCATAAAATAGAAGAATCCACGTTGCCTGTTACTGGTTAAATCGATGATATGATCTACATTTCATAAAAGCCAAGAGACAGGAGCCCAAAATATGTACTCTATTTTTCCCTCATAAATAGTACAATTGCCAAACAAATCAATAACTTTATTGTTGTTTAAACACTTACTGTATCACGTTCATATATGAGAGGTGGCAAAAGTGATGGATATGAAGAGCTTAGTCGCTCGTAGAGCTGGAAGTTTTCGTCACCAGTACTAGATTCCTGATTTACAAAATGCAACAATAAAATAAGTTCCATGGAAGTTTTTAAACAGACATAAGCTCGCTGAATATACATATCATTATGCCAGGACCAGCACATATGACCAGCACTTCCGATTAAAGAAACGTAGGTCTGGATCACGTGGCAATTAGATTTCCTCAAGAGATATGGTCAACTTCAAACTTACTCAAAACACAAAAAAAAAATGTCGCATTAGAAGTTGATATAACAATTTCTCATCTAAAATTTTTTAGAGATAAACCTTTAATGTATCCTTGGACAAGTTGGATGATGTTATTCCACGAATGACAGTAGACACCAAGGTCAGCTTCTCCTTCCACTTTAGTGAACTCCATGCTCTTTCAAGCTGTAAGGGGATATGTGGAAATAAATAACTTTACCTTAATCACATGTCAGTGAAAGTAATTCAGCCATCTAACAGAGGCAGAAGAAAAACCAATTAATGGCAATCCATAGTTCCCCAAATTTAGGATCACTGTGGCGGTTGAAGACAAACTTCAAATGAATAAACTTGTCCCATTTCTAACAGCTTAAGTTTTTCAATGAAATGGTTCCTATAGTATCAGAATAGGCATTTGACGAAAAAATGAATTTGATCTACATGTGAAGATTGTGTTGAATACTAACTTAAAGAGTGTACTTGATTTTGATTAAAATCAAATTTTTTGTAAAAGTTGATAAAAATTGATGAAATGTGTGGTTGAAAAGTTGTGGGTCCAATGAAGTGTGTTAAATTGTTGACTTTGACTTTGACTTTTTATCAAAATCAGAATTGAAATCCTAAATAAATTTGTCTGCTTAACTTTAGATGAGGTGGCTCAACAACAATGCCTAATTTTGGACTCACGGAAATAAAGAACACAAATGCTCACATTGATTCATAATCTATGGGCTTACATACAGTTATTTCAATTGGTCGATCCCCCAACACTATTTGAGCACCAATTTCTTCAGAAGCCTTTCTAGCAGCACGAAACTGCAAAGTTGCATAATAATTTTCTCTGAGAAGATGTGATCAAACAAAATCCCCGAGTTGCTACCTACTAATACACTTTAAGTAATTATTGATGAGCATCTACCTCATCACCAAAAGGACGATCAATATCTGAAGACATTTTTGAAGAGAATGCTGCGAACAGTAGGCGTAATGCTAAAGCAGTTTGACCCCCTGTTATATGGAAGAAGTATAACTAAATCTTCTAAAAAAAATGCTGTAAATGAATAGACAAGCAAGGGAATAATACAGACCCAAGTTAATACTGCGGCCAACGGCCCCAAAGAACCCGGAACCACTTAAGGAAAACATGTTTGACCTCAACTGCTGATTGAGCTCACCATTGTCAGAAGTGTACATGATCCCAGCTCTGAAAATAGACACTGCAATAAGTGAAGTTAAGCCACATATTGACAACTAAAGAGTACAATAAATACTATGCTTCTCGAGTTAATATAGTTGAGTGGTAAAAATAATTTCCTGTTGAATAAATAGGAGAATGAAGAACAAAACAAGAGATAGTAACAGAAAATCCAAAATGAATAGTTTGAACACGATTTAGAATCGCTGTCCTCAAATGATATTTGCCGCCACCGGGATGAATGCTTGAAGGCGCAAATAGTTTGCACAAGTAAACAAACATTGAATCAAAATCCAAATCAAGTAATAAGAACTTGAATAAGAACTACTTTATGAAATCTGAGTTTTGATCTTTCATTTGGATATAAGTTTATATATTTGATGTTAATGATGATTTCCAACATGAATACCATCTAAATATATAAAATATCAAGTCCAATACATGAATAGATGTCAAAATCAAGCCAAAAGGTACTAAAATCATTCAAAGCGCTGCCAGAAATTTAAATGCAACGGTCACATAAATTTGTATTGGGCAATGTACAAAACTCGGTGATCACCCAGTACAACAAAAAGGCTTATGCAGCCTTAAATGATTGCCCAACCTAAAATTGCTGCACATTTTGGCTTCTTTTTTTTTTTTTTTTCCGTTTTTGCTTTGAGTATTTTCCCACCTATTTGATATCCTCCTCATAGATGTTTGATTAATCCAATCCAAATCACTTTTCATTTATATATTGAACAATGTTACAATATTTCCTACTCAATCGATGGCGTTAGATGCAATAGTTTAAAGAAGTGATGTCGACCTACAATTACATATGGAATGAGGTAAATGACAAAGATTTTATCAATGTAGTTAAATAATGGATATTCAAGAGTCGCATCAACATTAAGCTTCAAGCCTTCAAGCAATTGGGACCATAGATGTGTTTTTGGTCACTTTTTGAGCTCTTGGAATTCGCAAAGATAAGCCAAAGAGTGCTAAAATTAATTCCAGCCGCCTGGAAGTGTTAGAGAATACCCATGCAATATCTTTTTCTAAATTCTCTCTTCTTGTTTATCACGATGTATGAAATGAATTGGGACTGCTTTTGGCTTTTTCCTTATGAATTGCGCCTAACAACAATTAATTATATTTAATTAAAATTGTTTCAATCTTAAGTTCAAGCACTAAATAATTTTCGAATTTATTTACGTATAAAACTTGCCCACACATGACAGTAGGAGGCATTCAAATATATTTTATCTCCAAACACCGTGAGAAACTTAACTTACTCTTTTTATTTTGTATTTTTTTAAGTTACTCTTGGCCGGTTGTCAGAATAACTCAATTGTTTGAACCATCGCCAATTGTTTGTTTTTTTATTTAATAAGTAAACTTTTTAAGCTTATACAATACAAACATGTAGCTCAACACATAATTCAGCTGAAATCCCAAATGAAAAAAGAAAAAAGCAAACGCCTAAAACTTGCCTGCTTCTGCAGAGCTCCACAACAACATTGTCAGGCCTCAAAGCACGGATAACCCTTAGAACATCAGAAGCTGATTCTTGGGAAACATGGGTGGTTCCAATAAGCCAAATGGCCTCCGGTTCCGTGAATTCACTTCTCCATGGTGGGACTGGCCCATATTGACTTTTCTTGATCAGAACCAAGGTCCCATTGTGGGCCAAATCGAGCAATTCGGGATGGGTTTCGGCTATTGTGCTTGTAGAAATTCTGAGAATTTCATTCTTGAAATCAAAGTCTGCTGGTGGTGGAATAATGGAGGCTCTGCATATGGGTTTGAGATTTGGGAGGTGGGTTTTGATTGGAAAATGGAGCTTGCGATAGTGTGGTAGTGGGTTTGGTAATGGAGATGTTAAGACTTCCATTCTCTCTCTCTTACACACACACACACGCGTAGAGAGGGAGAGAGAACATATTGCTTTTTCAGTGGCCATTGGGGTGGTTTCAGGTTTGTGCTGTCTGATTTTTCTTGTAAAATATCTGCCAATTTTTTTGTCAACTTTTGTTTTAAGTTTGAAATTTCTTTTTAAAGAATTGACTGGTGCCATGTGAAGGATGAGAATTCATCCAATCAAAATAAGCACAAATCAATTTATAGTTAAAAAAAGTGTGATGTTCATTATTAACCTCATTTAGGCTCTCTTTGAAAAAAAATTCTTATGTACCAAAAAAGAAAATTTACAACTGTACTTGATTTTTATTGAAAAGTCCAAAGGATCAATAATTGACTATAAATGTATTAGTTTAATATTTTATCTCATACATGATACAACCCATAAAACAAAAAGGTTAAAATATGGTTTAGTTGATTAAAAAATTAAATAAGTACCATTTGATTATTTTTATATTATTATGTAAGAGTTATGTATTCCACTAATATACCATTAATTAGTTAAGTAAATAAATCAATCAATGTTGAGTCACTTTCGTACGTGGTGAAAATAAGTTTTGAAAAAAACAAAAACAAAAATGTAATTAGAAAGTACGAAGTCGAAATATGAATGAATGAACTCGTCACTGCTAACAGCTAATGTCTTACTGGGTTGAACGAATTATTTGCCTTTTAACTGCCTTTAAAAACCTTAAACAAGTGCAATCAGTGTATTAACCGTATAGGCCCACTGAGAATTCCCCACGCTTTTACTACTGAATTTCATTCCATTAAATTGCCCAAAAAACAATCATTCTAAAATCTAAATGCATGGCTAATCGTTCCAATGTGCCCCAAATTGACTCTTTAAGTCACCAATCCCATAACACTTTTTTATCAAACACTTCTGACCACCCTTCTCCCAATCCACCACCACCGCTGTTTCCAGCCCAACTGGTGGCTCACCATCATCGGGACGGCATCCAGTTTATCGGGGCATTCGGTGTAGGAGCAGGAAATGGGTGTCGGAAATTCGCGAACCACGTAAAACTACACGTATATGGCTTGGGACGTACCCAACCCCGGAAATGGCTGCTGCAGCCTATGATGTTGCTGCTTTAGCATTGAAAGGCCCTGATGCTGCAGTAAACTTTCCCGAATTCGTCGTGTCGTATCCAACACCGGCTTCTCAATCCGCTAGCGATATACGCGCAGCGGCGGCTAGTGCAGCTGCTGCCAGAGCACCTCCACAAGAAAGTGGTGATCATCCAGTCACTCTTCAAGAACAGCAAACGCAGGCCGGACAAGAGCAGACCAGAATCGGAGCTTCTTCCGGTGTGCATACGGCGGCCGGACAAGAATTTGTCTATGAGGGGGCACTTTTTGACTATCCAAATTTGCTGATGGATATGGCTCAGGGAATGCTCGTAAGCCCACCAAGGATGAAAAATACGGGAGACGACGGCGACTCGCCGGACGACTTGGAACCGGATAACCTTTGGGGCTATCCTTGAACACGAATCAGAATGATATAAACAAATTTTATATATCTATAATAAAGGTACAAATCCATGGTTGGACTGCCTTTATGACTCATTTCTATATGACTCATTTCTACCCACTCCCATCCCCGCTTTTTTGTCAGCTTCGATATTTATAAATGAATTCGAAGCTGATATTTATTATTCATATTTTCTTCCATCCGGAGCTTCGATTTATGCTTGCTTAAGGTTAGAAAGATGAACCAGTTGCTTCTTTCTCATATTGTCTTCTACTTCGATCGAGAAAGCTCAAGCCACATGTAATCTCTCTCTCTCTCTCTGGTAAATGTTTTTGTAAATTGTACACGAAAGGGTGTGAATAAAAAGTTATAAAAATTTTGTTGATAAAAATAATAATTAATTAATTTATAAATATTTAAAAATACTACTAAACATGCGTTTAGTAGCACACATAAAAAACAGTAAAACACTAGCAATGTTAATTATACCAAGTATCAAAATCTCTAAAATATCAAATGAAAAATTGTGTGTGTGTGTGTGTCATTATATTTGATTATAGTCAAGAAATGATAGGATAACCGTTCAATTAAAATGTCTAATATGGTGAATAATTGATTAAAAAAAAAGTGATTTATATTTGTAGTACTAAAATACAAAAAGATTCTTAGTTTAAACTTTACGTTGCTTAGTAATTATGAAAATTAACTTATTAAGTGTTTGATGAATCAGCACAAGAAAGTTCAAAGATATTTGTAAACCCAAATTTCCGAAAGATTCCATTTATGTGTTTGTCAAACCTTATTTCAATATATAGGAAAGCAACAATAATTAGGGTGGAGACTCTAACCTTGTCTGGCTATGAAAATTTTCAAACTTTTTATATATAAATATTCAAGATAAATTTATTGAATGGTATATAATTATAGTATGTTTGATTCGTTTGATTAAAAAAATATCAAACAAGATAATATATAATTAATATGTCACACACCTCTTTTTGGTAATATGTTTACTATTCTTGTCTAGTATATCTTGAGACGTGAATTTCACTTTGTTATCACGTTCGTTTTGGTTAGTTTGGAAGAATAGTGATTGCAAGATATTGATAGTTACTTTGAAAGAAGCACTTTAATGCCTGAGAAATCATTACTGACAAGTATAGAGGACGAAGTCATAAATGTCTGATATATGCAACCTCTTGTCTTAATATTCGTCATTTAAAAAAAAAAAAAATTAAACTCTTAAATTCAAGTTATAATTAATGAATTCCATCTAAAAGTAGGCACAAATTGTACAAAGATGTATGGAGGGAGATCCAGTTCATCTAGGACTGGGTGGAAACTGCTCCAAAAGTAGCTTAAGACAAAAAGGTTGAAAACATATCCACGAGTGGAGATATGAATTTGTCGGGGGAGTGATAATTATGATTAATATTATTAAAAGCTTTCTTCATCGTAAAAATTATATTTTTCTAGAATTAAAAAGACATACAAAAATAGGGTAGTGAATTTGTGCCTATTACAAATTATTTAAATTTAAAAATATGAGTTTTATTTAAAATAATATATCAATTAATGCCACCTAAATTGTTGATCATCAATAATTATGATAAATAATATTATTCGACTAATAATATTTTTTACCAATTACGTAATACAAATATTTTTATTTATTTATTTGTAAAATCTTTTAACAATGTACCAGTGAAGTTTTTGTAATGGGAGTTGGGACCCATGAGAGATCCATAAAAAATTGGCAGTTGAGCTAAGGCCACGCATTCCCGTGTTGCAAAACCATAGGATATTTAACTATCTAAATACTCTAAGGCGTGATTTGGCATTGCTTACTTTTAATAGAACTAGTTATGAAAAGAATCAAATAAGCATTTTATAAATTCTTTATTTCATAATTGTTGTATGTTTCAAATTAATTTTTAAATCGTTGGTAACAAAAGTGATTATATAAAATTATTAATATGGACATTGATTATAATAATAGTATTTTGTATTATTATTATCATAAGTAGTATTTTAAAATTTATTTTACTTCTATAATAATATATAATATTATTAAATATTTTTTCAAGACAATGCATTTACCATAATTATTTTAAAATAAAATAATAAATATCTATTAAATCTTAAAATTTTGAAACATTAAAAAATAAAAGCATATTAATATTGTACAAAAATTAATTAAATTTAAATTATTTGTGGAGATGCATTATAATTAGAATACTAATAAATATATGACATAAGCTCCCGTTTGACATAGTTTATAAACCAAAATTGATTTATTTCAGTCAAAATTTTTTATTTTTCAAACTAATTTTAACATGAAATGACTATATTACTCTTAATCAACAAAATGTCATTTCAAAATAGAAAATACAATTTTGTCATTTTACGTTAAAGTGATTTGAAAAGTCAACAATTTCAACTCAAATAAACCAATATTGGTTTATAATCTCTATCAAATGTAATTTGATAGAAATTACTTTAAGTCTATCTCCAACCCAGTACCAAAGTGGGTGAAAACGCCATGATGGAGCAAATCTTGGCTCCAACCGGACGTCAAAAACTTGCGCCATTTTGAGAAGATGAACAGTGATGCGCCATATATGGCGCATCACCGTAAGCAATGAAGATGAATTTGGTGTGAAAAATTATTCCCATTTTACCTGATTGGTCAAGTGAACATTTACTTTTTCATTTGTATCCTTTTTTCTTTACAGTTTAATTGTATTGTGATTAAATTTGAGAAATAATTAATTATGAAAATTATTTATATACAGAAATAATTACGGAAATTATTTATATCCTTTTTTTGAATGAAATAATTACGAAA
Source organism: Forsythia suspensa (assembly GCA_023638005.1). Classification (NCBI taxonomy): domain Eukaryota; kingdom Viridiplantae; phylum Streptophyta; class Magnoliopsida; order Lamiales; family Oleaceae; genus Forsythia; species Forsythia suspensa. Next base: position 52,630,282 of record CM042666.1, read on the forward strand.
TTAAATTAAATTTAAATTTTATATATTTAATATAAAATTATAAATACACTATATGATTAACTAATTTTTAAATTAAATTATTGTTCAAAATTACAAATATACATATATGATAATAGATAATCGCTTCATTTGGTGCAACATTTGAAGTAATGGGTTAGAGATGACATAATTTAAAGTAATGGGTTGGAGATGATGGCAATTAATTAAAGTCAAAATTGATATTTTAATAATAGAGTAATATAAAAATCGAGTAAAATTATAGTGCAGAATACTGACACGAACATTCTTTTTTTAAAAGTTATAAACAACTTTTTAAAAAGTAATCTGCCATGCAATAAATGATTTAATTTTTCTTAATAATAGATAAATATAAAAACTTTGAAAAGTTACCATTTTATTGTTTGTCAAAATACCTGTTAGATGATTTAAATTCTTTTAAAAATCAATTTTTAAAATTTATCACACACCTAAAACAAACTTCAAAATCAATTTCAAATAAGTTCTAAATTGGGTTTAGCAATAAAAATGATGATGTCACTTCAAAAGTTGTGGTTCAGGTGTAGGCTTATTTTTGCTTCCTCTCGCAAGTCACGACATATGTCAGTTAGTCCATTTTCAAGCACCCTTCATTATTAATATATCACGTTGCAATTCGATCGTTGAAATGTATATTTTTAATTGTAAAGACGAACAGAAAAAAGAGGAGAGCTGTAAGAGACCAATAACAAATAGTGATAGAGGAAAGTAACGAGGTGGAAGAATTGATCATAAATAAACATTTTTAATCTTTTACTCACTGTCTTAGGCGATGGAGTCTTGACTTACAAATTTCAAGTTTGAGCAACCTAGTGATGTAATTTAGATCAAGTTAGGTCGGCACTATTTGATTTGGTGTTGTTTTGAAGCATTATGAGTCAAGCTTAGCACGTCAAGAAATCATGACTTTTAAATCAAAATTAATATTATCAATTTATTTTGAACCCTATAAAAAGTCAAACCCAAGTTGCGGAATCACTTATGTACCACAAAATTACGTGTCCTCAAAAACAGTTGGGTGCCTAATAAATTTCCGCTTATAGAATGAAAGTACAAATCGTGGGCAGCCAGCAGCCTAATGGCCCCAACCCAGCGTCTTTCCTTATCAACTTCGTTTAGTACTATTCACCTTTAATCATCATATCAATCTCTAACCACGTGTAGAGTTGTAAATTTAGGCTGAGTCATTCAGCCAGTCTGTCCATTAGAACCTTCTTCTTCTTTTTTTTCTTTTTTTTTTTTTTTTGTGAGATTTTAATTGCTATCAAGATAGATTATGGAATTCGTTATTGAGAGCTTGATTGATTTTAATTCTAATTTTGATAAAAAATTAAAATTTCAATTTATTATTTTGAGATAAAAATGTAGAACCAACAGAAATTAGTTTTATGGGGGTGATGGAAAGCAATACCCCACAAGAGTTCGGTACCAATAACTTTCTTTACTACTGAATCATCTATGAGGGGAGTTGACCAGCAATCTCAACTAACCCTCGATTGTAGGCCATTCTTTATATCACAAATCCTCTTTTTATGCCATTTACTTAAGAGGGGTACCCAACTCTTTTTATGATGAATCTGATCAATCCCAGGGCTCAATTTATCAAGTTAAAAATTAATTTTAACTACACATTTTATGATATCTACATTTTTTACAACTTTTCAACCACATAATTTATCAAAAAAAAAAAAAAAATTGATTACCTGATGTTTGCTTGAAGCCCGTTCTACTATAAAAGACGAGATCATTTTAGGAATAGCAAAATAACCCGCCCCCGATTACTAACGGGGCAGGGACGGGGATCATGGTCTCCGCCCAAATTCTCCCGAACTTGCTTCAATTGTTTTTATTTTATCTTATTTTTATGTTTTAAAATTTAAATTATATGTAAAAAATATTAAAAATTAATTAGTTAATTAAATGAGTGATAAATAGAGATTTTTCGATATCCGCCCTGCCTCTCAAAAATTTCCAACGAGACGGAAATGGTAATGGCCGCCCTGCCCCGTTGTCATCTCAAGATCATTTGCCTAAATGGCTAAATCTATTCATTGACGAAGATTTGAACTGGTCGATCAAGACTGGAATAAAACGATTCCCAGTGGCAACATTTCAGTTTCAAAAGAAATTTGGCAAGTTGGCAACTGCAATTCATTTTCCCCAAAGACAGCTACAACAATATATTTAAATTTTCATTGCAGCAGCAATTTTCTGGTGCTAGCTCGGTTGAACCAATAATTGAATTAATCAACCCATCAAAAATTGGATGAAAAAAAAATAAAAATAAAAAATTCAGAAAGTGCATGGATGTGCATATGTCATTGAGGAGGAGGAAAAAATTTCCTATTTGATGTGCAAAATGGTGAAATAGATAAATGCAAAGTGGAATGAGCAATATGTTTCTAAAAGTAGAACTACCTTAACGACATTTTGCTGAATACGGACACATAGTATGACGAAACCATGTATGTTAAACCGTTTCAAATAATCATGATACTTAATTACTTATAATATATGGAAAAAAAAAATTAGGAAGAGGAGAAGGAAAAGGAGGTGATGCTCACCGACTGTGGAAAACCGCACTCCGGAACCAGTATTTTCAGGTTCACATATGGTAAGGAAAAAGTCTTATCTCGTAACTTGGAAAATACTCCCGACCCTTTCTCTTCTACAATCTAAGGGATAATACACAGACGAAGGAGACAACAACCATCGAAATTATTATAATATAATACGAGTCGGAGGGAATACAATGATTAGCATCCGCCCCCGCAAAGACCAATTCTACGTGCACTCACATGGGAGAAGGATAAAAGTAAACTAAATCTTTAAAATGAAGCTTGGCACTGTTGTCAATTATAAGAAATGAACTGGCAAAATGAACTCAGAATAAAACCAAAACATCATACTTTGTTCACCTTTTTCATGATTTCCAAGAAGGTCGAGCAAACACGCTCAAAGTAGATTTGAAAAACAATAAAATCCATATAACTAGGAGATTTCTTGCAAACACAAACTAACTTTTGTATCAGTTAAACGTTGATGGTCTCATGTGCTCAAAGTTCTTTTGCAAATGATAGACGTTAAACATCTACATCCACGATCAGAATCTCCATTGCAAGTTTGGTTTGCATTACCCTTCTATAAACTTTCTTGCAGCTGTGAGATGGAATGCTGCAATTTTAGCATGCCATTGTATTTGCTGCACACTACTTAAACTTATCCTGCTTGCTTGCAATTAGTTCAGTTAGGGTGCAAAAGTAATCCCTTTTGCCCCGACCTTCCACAGAGATATCTCTCGAATCTCAAGACAATTATGTACAGTGATATGGCCATGAACTTTTCATTTTTAGACACTTCATATGATTCATTTATGTTGAGAAACTGGTACTTGTTCCTGGGAAGTCCAAGAAATTCCACCATTTATTTCTATAGAACTCCAACCTAATGGTCTCTGCACATCACTCTCATTTATCAGTTCTCTAAGTTTTATAGCATCGTCCCATCTCTCTACCCCGGCATAAGTACTGGATGAAAGTACATAATTCCCACCATTACTTGGATCCAATTCGAGAAGCTTGTTGGAAGCAATTTCAGCAAAATCCAGATTACCATGAAGTCTACAAGCACTAAGTAACATCCTCCATAAAGCAACATCTGGAACAACAGGCATATGCTTTATGAACTCGTATGCCCTAGATAGATTGCCAGAGCGAGTTAAAAGATCGACCACACACCCATAATGGTTCATTTCTGGTATCAACCCATAATCATTTAGCATACTGTGAAGAATTCCAATCCTTTATCCACCAAACCAGCATAAGCACAAGCGAGTAATATGCCAACAAAGGTTCCATGGGTTGGCCTTGCACCTTCTCTTAACATTTGAGAGAAAAGTTCAAGAGCGTGATTAGGAATGCCATTCACCGCAAGTCCTGAGATGATTGAAGTCCATGAAACAGAGTCCTTCTCTTCCATTTCATGAAAAACCTCCAAAGCCTTTTCTACTGATCCACATTTGCAATACATATTTATCAGAGCATTTCCAACATAAATGTCTGATTTTACACCATGATCGCGAATAAAATTGTGCACCACAGTGCCCATGTCAACCAGGCCTAAATGTGCACAGGCAGAAAGCACACTAGCAACCGTGATTTCATCAGGCTTAACCTTGACCACCATCATCTCCTTGAAAAGACTAATAGCATCATTATGTTGGGTAGCTTGAGCATAGCCTGTGATCATAGAAGTCCATGAAATCACATCCCTCCTTGGCATCTCATCAAAAAGTTCCCTCGCTGCAACACAGTAACCCACTCTTGAATACCCCATAATCATGGCATTCCAAGAAACAACATTCCTCTCCACCATCCTATCAAAAATTCCTCGAGCCAGCTCAACAAAGCCATGCTTTCCATACATATCAATCAATGTATTCCCCAAGTAAACATCAATCTTAACATGGTTTTCCTCAATGTACCTGACCATAGCATCCGCGATCTCCCACTCCCCTAAATAACTACAAGCTAATACAACTTTCACCATAGTCACTGCATCAGCCTTAACATTCACCTGCCTCATTGCATTGAAAAGTCCCAAAACCTCCTTGTACCTCTTGCACCGACTATACCCACAAATCAATGAATTCCAAGAAACTAAGTCTTTATCATTCATTTCATCAAACACTTTTCTCGAAGACTCCAAATCACCACAAGAAGCATACATATGTATTGAAGAATTACACACATAAAGATACGCTCCAAACCCAAGTTTTTTAACATGACCATGGACTCTTCTTCCATATAAAATATCTAACACTTTAGCACAAGCTTTGAATACAAATATAAACGAGGTATTATCTCCAGACAGTCCTCTTTTACGCATTTCATCAAGCATGCGGAGTGCAGTAGTGGGCCGGTCACTCTGGGAGAATCCACGGATCATGTGGTTCCAAATCGTCAGTGTCGGCTGTTCTATTTGATTGAAAGTGATATGGGCCTTGTGTAATGAGGTTTGAGATAGAGTGTATGATTTGATTATATGTGACATCTTGTATGGGTTCGTGTGCTGGTAAATTCTAATGTAGTTTGCATGATGCTCTTTAATGGAGTCATTGAGGAATGCGTAGTTGGGTACTCGCTCTGGTTTTAGGGTCGTTGAGGAGGTGGCGAAGTGGTGTGAAATGGATCGAACGAGTTTCATGAGAGTTTAATGCTTTCGTTTTGGGGAAATTGTGGGGAATATTGAAGTCTTTTTCCATACAATAATAGTTATTGATGAACAATAAACTTTTGTATTCATATTCATGCCAAAAAATTGGTCAAAAGAAACAAAATAGCATGAAGTGATTTTCATTCTGAATAAAATAATGTCATTCATCATTGTAATACCACATCGATTTGTAAACTCAGTGTTCACCGTGTCCCCAGCCAAATTCGTGTTCATTTCTAATAATAATAATAATAATAATGAATAACATTATTCTTTTTATAATATATAATATTTAACTGAGATATTTAAGACGTTTTAATTTAAAATTGAACTTTAGTGCATAACCAAATCGGGTTTATGTGAACTAGTATGCAAATGCTTATAGTAAACTTTTTATAAACTTTCTTTAATGTAAAATTTTGTGATCAAGCAATCATCAATAGTTTCGTTACGTTTTCGTGCTAAAAACTAAGTCAATGAACATGAACATTGTGAAAATAATTTTCATTTACACTCGTAAGTGCAGTCGGATTTCACATTTTTTGAACTATAGTTGGTCAAGACATTTTGATTTTGTATCAACCTCTTGACCCTTTAATACTTGACAACTTCCAATGCCTAATTGGTGATATTAGTCGTCCCAAAAAAAAAAACCTACTAAAATATAATGATAAATAAAATCTAAAACAGAGAAAAAATAAAATGAAAACAAAATGTCGACAAAAAATGTTGAGATCGTTCGACCACTAAAAAGTTTGTCAACCAATCACAAACAATAAATTGACCGACTGACCACCTTATATGGATGGTTGACGACCAGTCGTGTTTGGTCGAGTTCAACCAGCACAACGGTTGGTTGATCGACAAACTATTGAAAAGGAAAAGGCTGGCCAAGTCGGTCAGCCTAAAAAGGAAGTCCCAAAACTCAACAGTTGGTGCATGTGAAATTGTATGCAGCCAATATATTGAATATCATTTGCATAAAAAAGAAAATTGCACCTATGGTTTCCATGGCAAAAATGCCTGCCCACACCACACCACACCACACCACTTATTCAAATAATAAAAGTGGGTCCGGAGCAGAAAATTCTGCCCCACATAGAGTTCGGGGCAACCCCTCCCTGCCCTGCGACCCGCCTCTCAAATTTTTTTATTTTTTTGAAAAAAATTATAAAATAGAATATAAATTACAATTTTCACTATAAATTGACTAAATAAGATTCAAACTCATATTAGAATTATAAACTATACATCTTAACCACTATATCACACTTCAATATTGTATTTTTTTTGTTTTGCTTGCTACAAAAATTTAAAAAAATTCTAATTCTTTTTTTTTAGTTTACAAAAAAAAAAAAAATAATAAATTATCTGGGATGGTTGGCAGGTCAAAGCCTAAAGGGCTATCCTACCCGACGAATTCGTGGTGCGGGGCGGACCTGTCTCATTTCCATCCCTACCAATAATGCATTGTATTGCTCAATTCTATATTAGATATTTTATGAAGATATTTTTATATGACGAAAAATTGGCATAAATGATTTCTAACATTTATTATCAGTGCAGAAATGGTCCTTAATGTTAATTTTTTGACACATAAGTCACTAATCTATGTATTTTGGTATGCAATTTGTCATTATTTGATGAAAAGACCAATATACCATTGATTTTAATAAGAGAAAATTGTAGATGGATTGCTAAATTTTGTAAAAAGTACAAATGACTCACATACTTTTATTTTTTTTATAAAAAATAAAGGAAACTAACGATTTTTTTTGACTTAGCACTATATCGACCAAATTGATAATATACTAAATTGTTTAGTATATTTTACTAGCTATTATAAAATAACTAAAATTTTAATTATTAATTATTAACAAACATGTTAAGAAAATTTGTTTTTTATGTTATTTAAAATTTAAACTTTTATTTTATCGTTACAACATAAAAAAAAATAACTTTGTTATAAACTTGATGCTTAAATACTTTTATTTAATTGATCTATTCTTTTATTAACTAAAAATATTAAAGCTCCAACTGTATTCTTTATATCTTAATTTATCGTTTTATTGTTGTTCAAAAATAAAGAACACATAATGAATAAATTAATTTTATTAGTATTTTTATTTTTGATAAAATATAATAAGATTGTTTAAATATCTTAAAATTATATATGACATTCTTGTTATTTATTTAAATTAATTTTTATTCAAATTTTTTATATTACATAGCAATTATATATACTTAAAGCACAATAATTTTATATTTTTATCTTATGAAAAAATTAATTGACACAACTATAGTGACATATTTAATATGTGAATTAAATATTATTTAATAAATGTACTGAATCTATTTATATCTTTTGCAAAATGTTAGAAATTCAATTAGAATTTTTTTTAATTAAAACAAATAACATACACTAAAACACATATATTAAAAACTTTTGTATTTATAAACAAGCATTAATGATCATTTTCAAACTGAAGACAAATATTATTAATTATTTGGGCGACCTTTATATGACAGCAGACATCATTATGACTACCAATAGAGGTGGTAAAATTGGGCTCGGCATTTTGGGCTGGGTTGGTTCTGGCCCAAATAAAATCGGACCAATATGGCCTGGCCCATCTAGCCCGCTGGGCTAGTTGGGTCGGCCCGATTTTTATTTTGATTTTTTTTGTTTTGTTTTGTTTTTTTTTTTTTTTTTTTGCTCCTTAATACTAATCACTCGTTTTGTGAATATCTCCAATTGATAATCTAAATAATATCAATCTAAAATAATCTAAGCTCAAGTCACCAATTAAGATTAGTCCAAAAATCTCAAAATCTAACATAAAATTGTTTAGATTTAATTAAAATTTAGTTTAATTTAAGTTTCAATCCAAAATATATTTGGTGTGACAAGTAAATTATTTATTTTAAATTTACTTATAAGTAAATTTTTTAATTTAAGTCAAACATGCTTATATCTCAAAACAATAAGACTAGCATGCTTTTAAATTTTAATTTTTGTTTTTTTGTTTTTTTTTTAAAAGTGTCTACAAATAGTTTACAATTAACAAAAAAAATTATTATTTTGATAGAAAATTGACGTTTATCTATTGACTAATACATGAGAGCTCTGATTTTATAAATTAATCTTTTAAAAATCTAAAAATATATAGTCTAAATTTATCTAAGATTGTATTTGATATAATTTATTAGATTGTATAAAAAATTATTTTTAAAAAAATTAAGATTAAGTTGGTAAATGGATTTGGATCTAGACTAAGATAAGCATATTTCTAAATTTACAAAAAACTGACCCACCAGGTCCAATTCAATTTCATATGTGGCCCTCTTCTAACGGGCTGGGCTGGCCCAATCCAACTCATTTGCCAACTCTAACTACAACATCCCAATATATCGTTAGATGGGTCAACTAGCAAACTTGGGTGGCCGACTAGTTCAATTTTTCTTCATCTTGGGGATATTTTAGAAGATTGTTCAATAATGTATATAAAAAATTACAATCGTAATTGGTAGGTGGTGAAATCTAATAAGAATGTGTTTAGTAACAGTGCAGTAGATTATTTAATTAAGAAAGGGCATATAAGATGCACCCACTGAGGAAATATGCTTAGTGAAACAATGCTTATTTAGAATTTTGTTGTTTGTACATCTAGACTTACACTTCTACTTATATTTACTTATGTGATAAAATAAAATAATAAAAAAATTGAAAATAATGTTTTGATCAAATATTTCAGATCTAAATACTATTGCTACATAAGCAAATATAAGTGAGAGTATAAGTAGGGGTTGAAGTAGCAAAATCCATTTGTTTAATACGTAAGACTATATGAGTAAAGCTATTTTTACAACCCCACTTACGCCCACACTTACACTTACTTATGTGACAGAATAAAATAATGAGAAAAAAATTCAAAATAATATTTTGGTCAAATGTTTCACCCCTAAATCCTGCTCTCACATAAGCAAGTGTAAGTGTGGATGTAAGTGGGATGTACAAGTAGTATTACTCAATTCACTATTCACTTAGTCTCATAAAAATATACTTATTTTTTTATTCATCTGTCATAAATCATAGTCCACTTTCTTTGTTGATTGTACAATTTAATTTTTAGTTTTCTAATATGTCTCTATTTAATATGTATTGTTAATATAAACTATCACTATATTAGTGTATAGGTATATTTGAAAAAATGTAAGTAAAATTTATTGTTCTAACTATAATTTTATTAATTTATATGAAAATAACAGTAAATCTATTTTTATAGGACAAATGAAGTAATATTTATAACATTTTTTTTTGAACACATAGTATTTAGGGATGACAAAAAAATTTGTCGACTCAGACAAGCCCCGCCCCCGGCTGCCCAGCCTCAATTATTCGGGTAATAGGGGGCAGGTCAGAGGTAGAAATATATGACTCGCTCCTCAATTTTTTTTGAAATCACAAAAGAGAATTACAAATCACAATTTTTCCTAGAAATGGACTTAATAAGATTCAAACGCGGGTTAAAGTTATTAATTTATAAATCTTAACAAATACACCACAACTTCAGTATTGTATCTTTTTTATTTTTTTATTGGCGCAAAATGTCCCTACCTTATGAAGTGATTGTGAAAATCATCAATACATTTGAAATTTTGGCATTTTCATCCTCAAATCTACATTTTCTCGCGTAAAACATCATTTTCGTCCATTGTCATCCAAAAAGTTCTGTTAAATCTGAATTTTAACACGACTCATACTACATTGCAAGGGTAATTTCATCCACACACACATAATTAAGGTGTTTTTATATAATTTTTGGGTAAAGAGATAGAATAAAATCCCAGTCTCCCAGACTTGAAAGTTGGAATCAATTTAAGAACAGTTGTTATATTTTGCAAAGCAGAAACTATATGATGATATGGGGAATAAACTTGAACAATTCTTCAAAAGTGCCCTTCTAGAACACAAATGATTTTCGAAGTGAGAGAAATTTTCATCTCGAGGAGATCACAACACCATCCGGCAAATGCAGTGGAAATTTTGTTTGCAACCTAATTATTTGTTTCTCACCAAAAAAATGATTCTAAAAGTGCACTCACACAATTAAAAGAAGAGTCTGCAGTGATAGCACTTTTAACTACAATTTTAGAAGAAGATAAAATCATTTCAAATTGGAGGCTGGAACCCTAAATCATAAATATGGGCGATTTTTACAACACTCTCTGAAAGGTGAGGACGTTTTCACAAGACATTTTAAAAGATATGAATGATTTTCACCAAAATCTTTCAAAAGTATAAATGGTTTCTACAGCTTACCTTTTCTAAAAGCTGGATCTTCCATATATCTCATTGCGTTGAAAGGATCGAGTCTAATTCTCTTCTTTGAGCTTGTTTCTGCCTCCTCTTCACCATCAACATTTTGTAACTTATCAGAGTCCCCATATTCGGTATCTGAATCCTTAACTTGTTGCCCATTTGTTGTACCAAACTCGAAATCAAAATTAATTGTAGGATTCTCATCTTCAGTAGGGCATTGATGCTCTTCTTCCATTTCATAGTCAAACTGCACCAATCCTCTTACATCTTTTCATGTTCTTTCTTCTTCATCATGAATCTCCACCCCCACTTTATCTTCTTCCAATATGTTGCACACTATGAATAGTTAACTAACTAGATAAATAAATTCACCCAAACATTATGCAAAAACACTCCAATTATGTGAAATAGGTGTGTGGACGAAATTACCCTTGCAATGTGGTATGAGTCATGTTAAAATTTAGTGTTAACGGAGGTTTTTGGATGACAATAGACGGAAATGATGTTTTGCGCAAGAAAATTTAGATTTGAGGATGAAAATGTCAAAATTTCAAAGATAGAAATGATTTGCATAATCACTTCAAAAGCTATTGATGTTTTGTGCCAATTACCTCTTCCCTTCCCTTCCCCTTCCCTTCCCCTTCCCCTTCCCCTTCCCCTTTCCCTTTTGCTACCAATATACAACAAATTATTATTTCTTTTATTATTATTATTATTATTATTATTATTATTATTATTATTATTAGTATTTGTTTTTAGTTTTAAAAAAAATAAAAAATTTGTTAACCAGGGTAGTGGCGGATCGTTGGGACGTCCCGCCCTCTTCCCAAACCCGTCCCATAACTTGGTTTCATGAGTTCTAATTAAATATTTATTTACTTATCTAGAGAGGCTTAATATACGATCTAGAAGGTCCCGAACCCGTCCTATAACCAAGGTAGTGGCGGATCGTTGGGGCACCCCGCCCTCACCCCTATTCTATTCCATAACTTGGTTTCATGAGTTCTAATTAAAGATTTATTTACTTATCTAGAGAGGCTCAATATACGATCTAGAAGGTCCACTGCTAGGTTGGTCACCTCTATTTCACTTTAATAGTGGCGTCGTCTCAAGGTTTGAACAATTGTACAACTTGTGTCCACACGGAACACATCAAATAAATAAATATAAAAAGCTTATTCAACTAAAACGTGTTTTGTTTGCTCTGATTTCTGGACCATAAGAGGGTACCACCAAAACGATGCTTGCCCTATAAAGAAAAATAAGAGAAATTTGATTGTATCTGAGTCTCGTGTGAGATTAATTTTAGAGAAATTGTTTTAGATATTTAACAAATTTAAAAGAATTGATTGTAAAAAAATATGTATCATTTAGTACCATAGTTTGAGAAGCAGCAAAACGTATTTCTCATATTTTACTTTTAGCTTTTTCAATTATCTATAACTAATTTTTTAACCATAACTATTTAAATAATTCATTTTCTACTATATGGACTATGCTTTTATTTTATAATTTGATAATTTTAGAAATTTACAGTTTGTTTTTAAGCTGGTCAAACATACTTTTTATTCATATATTTCATAGGGTCCACAACTTACTACCAGTACCCACTTATTATGCACACATTTCATTAGACTCACAACATATAAACACTTAAAAAATAATTTTAGCATCGCTAAACATACACTTAATAGATATTAATTCTTCTTATATTTTAAAATTACCATTACCATAGTAAATACACTGCCTTAGAAAAACGTTTGACAATATTACATATTTAAATAAAAGTAAAAATACATTTTATATTAATAATGATAATAATAATACAACAAGACATCATTGTAAATAATATCCATTTTAATAATTGTATAAACAATAATAAATCACTTTTGTTTACTACGCTAACAAAATGATGATTTTTAAATATACTGCAATTTTGAAATAAAAATTTATCAAACATTTAACTAATTCCCCACAACTAATTATTTCTTTAACACATCAAAATTATATTATTTTTTTTTAATCACAACATTTCCAAATCAAGCTCAAAATTGTGAAACACATCTACCTATAATAAAAGAGCCTAAAATCGTTCCTGTTCCTATTGCTACGTGTCGACGTGAGCTGTGGCTGTCTTGATTTTAATTGGGTCCCCAAACATATGTTCTACCTCTCCAAAACGCACCACAATTTTGTGGCCAGTACATATTCTTCCTGATTTCTTCACAAACCCTTGTTTGCTTGAGATTCCTCTTCCTTATTTCAAACTCACGAATCGAAGCAAGATCCTTAATTAACGCACCACAATTTTGTGGCCAGTACATCTTCTTCCCGATTTCTTCACAAACCCTTGTTTTCTTGAGATTCTTCTTCCTCATTTCAAACTCACGAATCGAAGCAAGATCCTTAATTCAGATCTAAAAAATCGGAATCTGATCTGCGCACAAAGTGCTGCAACTGTAACAAGGAGGAGAAAAGGCAGATTTGATGATAGTGGGCAATCCAACACCCTGTCTATGATCGATTCTCCCATTTGCAGATTTTATTGTTTGGTAAGTGATTTCTATCGGTCATTTCGAGAATTTGTTTGCTGATTTGTTTGTTATATATTTGTAGTTGATTTGTCCCTTTGCACTGAAACCTACTTTTGTCCAATAGTACTGTTACCTGCTCTTTGATCGTTTGGGGAACATTTTGAGGAACCCATTTTTTTTTTTGTCGATTAATATTAGTGTTTTTTGTGAAAGATTTTGCAATGTTTAACACAAAGAGAGTGACACAATTGTATTTGCTGGGACGGTTTCTTGCTTTTTTGAGAAAAGATATTGCTCATGTTTGACTCAAGGAGATCAACCCAAAAACCCAACCACAAGAAGTAATTTTCCCTTTTTGTGTGTGTTTCATTCCCCTTTTATGAGGATTATGAAAAAGAAAAATATTGACAAAGTTATAGAGCAATAAGAGAAACAGAGAATTGGACAAAAAGGGGGTAGTTGAAATGGTACAAGGAGGATGATATGTTTCAATGCGTTAAAAGACAATTTGTACTGGACGTTTTTTGAAGAGTCTATAGCCATTTTATATCAATATCAATTTACAATATAGGCTGCCCGGCCAGGTGAAAACAAAAGGTAGGTTGTGCTCATTACAGCAAGCATTTTTTTATATGTGAACGTGATGCTCCAACATCAGTGCATGCATCTTTGTCCCCCCCTTTTTTTCCCTGTCTTAATTAGGCATTGAAGAATTATATTCCTATTACTAGATATGGGTAGCTGGAGTAAAGATGAATATAATGTGGCTGTTGAAGTTTAATTTTATTCATCTTCTCACTGTTCTTTTTTATGCTTTTTCTTGCAAACAAATTCATGGCGCATAAAAAGAGAGAGAGAGAGAGAGAGAGAATTGCAACCGATATGATAGACAACACTCGCTTATCTTTTATTAGCTTATGGGTTTAAAGTAGAATTTTTTCGATGGTACATTTGGATTTTGGAATGTAGGAGCAGCTTTGATTTCAAGATTCAAGATAGTGCAAATTAATACTTCTTCGATGCGGATCTTTTTTATTTTTTGCTTTTGATGCATACAAATTACTATTTCATTTGTATTTTTATTTTTATCGGTAAAATGACATCTTTTTCTTTACGTTGAATCAAAGACTTAAAATATGCTGAAATTTTTTTTGACTTTTATAAACAAAATGTTGATTTCTATTTAGTTTATATGATTGATTCATATGGGTTGTCTGTGCCTTAGTTAACTTTTGGAACATTTAAAATTGTAGATTCACTTGGAGACAATTTGTTTATATGAAATTTGGGTTACATATAAAATTTGAGGATCTCGGGTGGGACAATGGTGTTTTGTTATTTAGCTACCTTTGAAGATGGGCTAACCGAGTAGTTGTGATTGAATTTCTGAATTGGATATTTGTGATTTCATTTGTGTATTGTTATTTGTGAATCGAATTTTTGAATTGGAAATTTGAATTTGCATATTGTTAGTTATTGTGAATTGAGATTTATGAATTTAATTTGTGAATTGGGAATTTGAATTTGTATATTTTATATCGTAGGTTTTTGTATTTGTGAATTGAGAATTTAATTTGTGAATTGGGAATTTAATTTAATTTATTCTATTTAATTTGTGAATTGGGAATTTAATTTCAAGTATTTGTATCTTATGTTTTTGTTCAATCTGCCTCAGGATAAAGGAACTCATTTTCGAAACCTCCTACACCAGTCTTACCAAGAATTTATGTCAGCTGCAAAATCCTTTATCCTCATTTTTATAAATAGAAGAATCTTAGTATATATGTTAAATATGTGTTCCCTTGTTGTTACTTTTCACTTCGTGTATGTATTGATTCATGTACATTCAGTTGTTTCTTCTCTCTTTCTGTTAAATAATACAGATATTGTTTTGTTCTTTTCCTTGTATTGTAGTTATTTGCTGTTTTTCCAAATGAATACTACTGAAAGTAGTTCTAAAGTTTGTGAGCGAACAATGTTAACAAAGAAAGAACTAAAGAACAAACATCGGCGTGAGTTGTATGCTCAGACAAGAGAAGCACGAAACACACGTAAGAAGGAATTACGCCGAGAGGCTGAAAAATTGCGTGACACGCGGCGAAAAGAGAGGCATTCTGAACGACACGAAAAATGTGACAATCGTTCAAAACAATTGAGGATAAAGCACTTGAACCATAAAGACATTGCTGTTACACTTTCCAGTGGTATTACCTATGAGCAAAATTTCGTTATACCTAAATTCGGCAGCTATGCTTTTTAAGTTGTCACGTTCCTCTTAAGCATTGGTTAATTATTTAACGTTCAAAATCGTGATTCCAGGTGATGTGTCCTACAATGATATCCCAACCACATCTAATCACAACAATGATGATGATAGTCATTGTGGTAAGCAACAAAATAGCTTGTTGATATTTTTTTTTCCATTTTTTTGCATACTTTACATGTCTAATTTTATTTCTGTTGTCTGTAGATGTATTGGGTTTATTTGAGAGAGATGGTGAGGAACAACTTCCTTTCAAAGTGCATGAAGATGTGACAGAAAACATACAGATAAATACTTCAGGTATGATGAATAATATTTTACAAGACATTCCAACTGAATCTTATATTTTGCCACTACCAAGGAATTGCGCTTTTTGTGGAGCCAGAAAATTTCATAACGAAAGTAAAGGTTTTGTTGTAGTGATGGTTCTGTTAAGTTGAAAACTAATAAAACTCTGAATTATTACATGATCTTTTTACTTCCATGTCGAGGAATCACTTGAATTGAACTTACATTCGAACTTACAATAGTAATTTTTCTTTTACGTCATTTGGAGTTAAGTATGACAAAAATCTTTGCAAAAAAATAAAGGAATATACACATTTAGAGTACAAGGACAAGTATATCATTACATTAGTGATCTAACTCCAATGGATTGTCGCCCTTCAGTATTCTGACTATATTTTTTATGACACAGAATGAGATAAATCATCGCTTAGAAATTTCAAGTAAATTGTCTCGAAATATATTAGAAAAATTGATTGATATTTTACGAATTAACCCGTATGTCAAAATCTTTCGTAGCTTAAGTGATGTCTCTAATTTGGAAAATCATAAAATAACAATTATATGTGATCCAAACATGGACCAAAGAGTTTTAATGCTCGGTAGTATCACAAGTTGCTTTTGCAATTTGACCGATGATGATTTATCAGCCAATATTGGAATTCGTGATATAGCTATTTTTGGTCACTCTGGGAATAAATATAAAGTACATTATTATTTCGATGTTACGATCCTCTCCAATATCCTTTATTGTTCCCTTATGGTGATAGTGGATGGCACAAAGGCATTGAAAAAGTTCAAAGAAATCATGCACACGAAAAAAAATCTACAAGTGACATGTTGATTGATGCAAATTGTGTTAGCTCTCCTCAAGAACTAATAAACAATGAAACAACAGGTTGATTCTGAATTATTTTGTTCTTCTCTCATATTTATTCAATGTTTTTTTTTATTATTTAACTTTGTTTTCTTTGTTGCATTTTCAGTTCTACAAAGCAAACGTAAAAGACTGCAAGTTTCATGCCGTGAATACTACTGTTATAAATTACAAGTAAGATCACTCGATAATTCAATATTGTTACATGCAGGTCGTCTTTTACAACAATATGTGGTTGATATGTATATTAAAATTGAGACCACTAGATTAGATTACTTCAAGAACAACCAATCGAAATACGTCTTTGAGTTATATCAAGGCATTGTTGATAGTTTAGAAACCGTTGAATGTAGAGGGCAAGGATTGGTAAGAGAATTGTCCTTCCATCGTCATTCACCGGTGGTCCTAGAGATATGCAAAAAGATTTAATGATGCAATGGCATTAGTACAAAGATTTGGTAAACGACATTTTTTAACAATAACATGTAACCCTAATTGGCACCGAATTCAAACGAGAGTTATATCGTGTGATGAAGTACAAAATAGACCGATTTAACCCGTATTTTTAGAGCAAAATTAGAAGAATTGAAACTTGATTTGTTGAAAAAAAACTTGTTTGGACCAGTTGCTGCATTTATTTATGTGATAGAGTTCCAAAAAAGAGGCTTACCACATGCTCACTTTTTATTAATTTTGAAATCTGGTTTTAAAATTATTACTCCTGAGGCTGTAGATAAAATTGTTTCTGCTGAAATTCCTAATGTTACTAAATATCCTCATTTACATGCATTAGTTGCGAAACATATGATACATGGTCCTTGTGGTTCACTGAATCCAACTAATGTTTGTATGCAACATCGTGGAACCTGTAAATATCAATTCCCAAAAGAATACAACTCATATACTTCATTTGACGAAAATTCTTACCCAAGATATAGAAGAACAAATAATAATAGAAAAGTTAGTGTCAGAAAACATTCACTCGATAATAGATGGGTTGTCCCTTATAATCCGTATCTTTTAGCTAAATTTAATTGCCACATTAATGTAGAAATATGTTCCACTATTAAAGCTGTTAAATATTTATATAAATATGTTTACAAAGGACATGACAAAATAAACTTTACTATTGCTGATGATAGTGATAGCGACATTATTGATGAAATTAGAAAATTTCGATCACAAAGATGGATATCTCCACCGAAGCAACATGGAGAATTTATGCATTTACTATGTATGAGATGAGACCAAAGCCCGGTTGTTTTGTTGCAACTACACCTTGAAAATAACCAATTTGTTACATATAAAGATTACGACAATTTAGAAACAGCTTATTAATAGAGATTATAACCGAGAAAACAATGCTTCTGAATTTTTGCAATGAATGTTGTAGATGATGATGCTCGAAAATTGCTCTACAAAGAGTTTCCCGAACATTTTGTGTGGAACAAACAAAGCAAGTTTTGGACTAGAAGGAAAAAGTTGTCATCATTGCTAGAATTGCAAAGACAAATCCTATTCAAGGTGAGAGATACTACCTTAGCCTCTCTTGTTAAACCATGTTAGAGGACCAAAGTCTTTTCAAAGTCTAAAATACGTAAATGAGTTGCTTGTGGAATCATTTCGTGAAGCCGCCTTGTTGCGAGGTTTGCTTCATGGCGATAATGATTGTGAATTGTGTTTACAAGAAGCTTGTACTTACCAAATGCCATACTCATTACGTCGTTTGTTTTCTACTATTTTGGTATTTTGTTCTCCTAATAATCCTAAACAATTATGGAACCAATTTAGACAATTTATGATTGAAGATTACATACGAAAAGGATTCCATTGCCATCATGCAGAAGTAGAAGCATTGAAGTCTATAAATTCATTTTTAGAACCATTAGGAAGATCTTTAGATGACTATGAATTAGTTGATTTTGATGTGAATGTTCCAGAAGATGAAATGTTTACAAGAATGGTTAATGAAGAATTAGCAATACTGGTTTCTGAAGATGATATTTCTTGTGCAGACAAGCTTAATCAAGAGCAAAAAAATGCTTATGATGCTATCTTAGGTAAAGTATTTAGTAATCTAAGTGGTATGTTTTTTGTTGATGGTCCTGGCGGGACTGGGAAAACTTTTTTGTACCGTGCATTGCTTGCAGCAGTTAGATCCAAAAAAGAAATTGCGTTAGCAACTGCATCATCAGGAGTGGCTGCAAGTTTATTACCAGGAGGTAGAACGGCCCATTCAAGATTTAGGATTCCACTAGAAATCTCTGATTGGTTACTGCTTGTTCGAGTTAGTAAACAAGATGCGCTATTGTCTTTGATTTATTTAGAACTACAAAATTGATAATATGGGATGAAGCTCCAATGATAAATTGCCAAGTCGTGGAAGTTCTAGACAAAATGTTAAGAGACGTAAATGACAATGATTTACCGTTTGGTGGAAAAGTAATTGTTCTTGGAGGAGATTTTCGACAAATCTTACCTGTAGTTCAACGAGGGAATAAAAATGATATAATAGCTTCAAGTTTTGTGAACTCATACCTATGGCCATTTTTTACAAAAATTAAATTAGTTCAAAATATGCGAGCTATTTTGGATCCATTGTTCTGTGAATATTTACTTCGAATTGGCAACGGAACAGAAACACAGCATTCTTGTGGTATGATTAAGCTATGGCAGGATATGACTATAGATTATGACGAAGACATTAATTCATTAAAAAAATTGATTGAGATTGTATTTCCTCATATATCTAACTATGCAGAAAACCTTGAGTATATGATTAATCGAGTTATTTTAGCACCTAAAAATGAACATGTTGATGAAATCAATAATATACTCATTGAGCTTTTTCCAGGTCATACTTACACATACTATAGCTTTGATGAATCATTGGATGAGTCTGATGGATCAATACAAGAAGATTTTTTCAACACTTTGACTCCAAATGGTATACCACCACATGAATTACTACTAAAAATAAATTGTCCTGTAATATTACTCCGAAATATTAATCCTATTGAAGGACTTTGCAATGGAACAAGATTAGTTTGCCGAAACTTTCAAAAAAATGTTATTGATGCAGAGATTGCTACTGGAGAACACAAAGGAAAGAGAGTATTCTTGCCTCGCATTCCTTTTATTCCACTTGAAAGTGATAAATCTGCATTTCCTTTTAAACGAACACAATTTCCAGTTCGTCCATGCTTTGCAATGACAATTAATAAATCCCAAGGACAGACATTAGATTTTGTAGGGTTGTATCTTCCACAACCAGTATTCTCACATGGACAATTATATGTTGCATTATCAAGAGCAAGAACAAGTCAATGTATCAAAGTTCTTGTTAAGCCATTGTCTAACAACCAAGAACATTCTACTTGTACCAAAAATGTCGTTTACTATGAAGTTCTCTCTTCAATGATATATCATTAAATAGATGTATTATTTCTGAAAGTTTCTTTTTCTATCATAGTCTATCTATTATATTACATCAAGATTCTATCTTTCTTTCTTCCCTTGAGTTATCAAATTTCTTAGGTTCTCGTACAATGGAGCTTGCCATGAAACTTGTTCAATTGACGATAAACAAGATAGCAGGATGAAAATATATGTTGAACTTTCATCCGAATTGTCAAAGATTGTGAGCTTTCATGTGCTTCGCTTCTTTTTATTTTATGTTTCATACTTCTATTATCACTCTTGAAAAATTTAATTTTGATATTTATATTTAAGTTAAGTGGCAAGACTTGTATCTTCCTTGTTTCAGGTTGCTGTACACAATGCTTTGAAGTTTGCAACAAACACACTATAATTCTTCAGTCAAAATCTTCCATAAATTGCTCTTACTCCGATTTCTAGAAAAGTGGTACTTTTCTCGTGTGAGGTGTGACATTGAAGATCATTTGGGGAGGTAAAGCTTAATAACTTGTGTTGCTAAATTATATGTCGTTTCAATAGTGCTCTGAGTGATAGCAGGAGTTCGAAACTCATTAGCTTAATATCAATGTGCAGTTGATTTGATAGATAAAGAATCTCATATAATTGTATTAACGTACGTTTATGCGAGATTTTTTAAATTATCCAACTCCTTACACTGTCAAATATAAATCTCAAATTCTAATTAGTTGGTCGTTGTTCTATGTCTAGAGATCGAGTAATAAATTAAATTCTTTAGTAACTGCAATTTTTCTTAATCCATTTTAGATGTGACTTCCATTTATGGCTTGAAATTCATTTTATAATCCATTTTAGATATGACTTCCATTTATGGTTATTTTAGTGACTATTTAATTAGATAGAGTTTTTTAGTAGCAATCTTGTTGTAAGAATAAATTTTAATTGAGTTTACCAAAAATTGTCAATTGCCTAAAGAAATCACCCACGTAACACATGACTCCTATTCTGTTATAATATTTAGTACTACATATTGCATTGTACTTCTTTTAAGAAACGCACTTGTTTAATCTTTTACCCTCCCCCCTCCCCTCCCCTCCCCTCCCCTCCCCCCCCTCTTGTTATTATTTAAGCCCTATAGTAAATTTTCTTTAAATTGTTAACCCATATAGGCCCCAAAACAAAAAAAAAAAAAAAAAACTCAATAAACTAATAGGGTTGTGCATTACTTCTGTAAACCTCAATTCGATTATTTGAAGTTGCAATTTAGGTTCGTATTTGATCCAATTTTAATAAAATTCAAGAATTTCTCGGTTTAGAAAAAAATTGTAATTTTAGGTTGGCAAATAGGGCTCAGGGAATAAGAAAATGAAATAGGGGGCTTATTAGAAGGGTACTCTGCAAATGTTGTTTGGATGACTCTATAGGAAATTTAATAGTATTCTATTCTAAAAGCCAATTTGTACCACTCCCTGATTTTTAGGCTTTTTGTACTACAAGACCATACCCAAATCTGTCCACTTTTCTACATTCTCCATATTTTCAAATAACAAAAATCTGCAGATTTCTAAATAGTTCTATGACCATACCCTAACTTGTCACATCTTTATCTTATCTATATTTTCAACTCAAAAAACGAAATATATTTTTTTACTCTTAACCTTTTTCCATTACTCATTCTTCACGTGTGCATACTATATTTTTTATAAAGTAAACTGTACCATCTCTTATTTACATGCTGTTTGTACACAAAAAGTCATCCAACTCCATCAACTTATTTCTTCTGGCAAAGTTAATATCAGTTAAGCATTCTTCTTTTGTTTCTTCAAAAAAAAAATGTAAACTCAACACCTCTTATATGTTTATAATCTTCTTTCTTCTCTTTTCAGTTCTCAATCTTATTATTTTTATTTCTGCACTATATTTTGTATTATTCCATACTACATTTGAGTTTTCTTCATGTTTAATTGAATTGCTAACAATTTCTTATGCTTTTTCCATTTATCTTTCTTTTGTTACAGCAAAAAGATGAACACCAAATACAAGCTCATCCCTGAAATCTCTCTAACAGATAAAGATAAAAATTGGACAGCAAAAGTTATCGTCTCAGAAAAAACATCTGCAACGACAAGCCAAAATGGCTCAATCAGATATCAGAATCTAATTCTAATGGACCCTCGGTATATTCTTAAAAACTTTTTTATTTTCATGTAGTGTTGAAATCATTTTTTTTCCATATAAGTGTAATCGACAAATTATTAATATATTTGCCATTTCTTAATTGCCAATTTTACACAGAAGAACAAGATTCAAGCAACCTTGTTTGATAACCATATAACAGCTTTTCAAGATCTATTGTTGTTATCAAAGACATACTTGATATCAAATGCAACCATAAAACTTACAAAACCAGAGTATGTTGCTTCAGTTGGTCCCATACATTGGGTCATTACAGGAAAGACAAGAGTAATTGAGATTCAAGAAGATAACAATGCACTCTTATCTTCTACATACAACTTTACACCATTCGATAAATTAAAAGAGTACATGGATGCAAGTGCAGATATCAGTAAGTTCTAAAATTTTCATTACCAATACTTTATCTCTATTTTTAGCATACTGCATCATCATTTATTTTAAGTTTAGCATAAATATATGATAACATAAATTCATTTAATTTATATAGTAATATTATCTTTGATCTCCTTCAAGGCATTATTGGAGTAGCAATTGACATTAAACCAAAGAGGCTCATCAAAATACGATCTGGAAGTCAATCATATGTACAAGATGTTGTTCTTGTTGATCAAAGGTTTTTCAAATCACTCTTTTTTGTACTTATATATTTTTATTTATTCTGTGATTCACCACTTAATGTGCTCTAACCACCACTCTTTTTGTAGCTTTGACACAATTCTACTAACTCTTTGGGATGCTTTTGTGGATAAAGAATGTGTGTACATTTCTCAACACTTATCCAAAAAACCAATTGTTATCGCCAAACATTTGAAAGTGTCGTCTTTCCACGGTATTCCATTAAGTGTTATTTTATACAAATGTATTAACAATCTCAATTTTTGAATTTAAAGTTCTTATATTTAATTCGATACACATTTGTTTCATTTCAGGTGTGTCATTATCAACAAAAGGAAACAGCTCCTTCTTCATTGATGCACCTTTCCCACAAGTCGCTATGCTAAAATCATGGTAAAAATTTGAAACTAATCATTTAACAACTTTACTAATCAGTAATATCATTCTTTAATATAACTTTTATTCATGACATGATACTCAAGGGTGGACGAAAATGTTGAAAACTTGAACCGACTGATAGTGGAAAAATCATATTTCATTGCAAGTCCAGCAAAGGTGCCTATTCCAGATGATAACAAGATAACGGATATCAAGAATATCTTTGGCCTACACCACATGGTAAGATTCTACATTCTAACATCTATTCATAATAATAAAGGTTTGTGCATTCTTTTGTGACATTCTATGCTTCTTTGTTTTAAAATTTAGAGTTCATACATGTCTACTAATTAACTGAATAAATTAATGTTAACATAGCAAACCTACTTCTGGGTGAAAGCAAAAGCAAGTCTTCAAAGGCAGGAACAAGCATATTGGTACATGTCATGCAGTAATTGTAATAAACTCTCTGGTGCTGATGCTAATGAAGTCTTTGAATGTGTTTTTTGCAAATTTAAACAAGCACATGGTGCTCCAAGGTAATAGCTACATAGAATCAAAACCGATTGTAATTAATTGTCTTTTCAAATACAACACAATTTCATGTATTTTCGTGGTTTTGTAGAGCAAGAGCTACAATTCAGCTCCAAGATGCAACCAGCTCCCTTCTTGCTACTGTCATAGGACCACCAGCTGAAACTTTCTTCCAATGCTCTGCCTATGACCTAATGAAAGGCACAACACCGGTATCTCAAATCTCAAAACATTTTTCTTCTAAATTATTTTCTCTTATCATTAACTCCTTGGCATAACCGAAATGACCATTACTACTTCGCAGAATGAAAAGTCGACATTGTTGAAAAAATGAGAACCTCAATAGAAGAAGATATGTTGTTCTATGTGAAAGTCATGCGAAAAGAGAAAGAAGAGGGATACAAATATGATGTTGTTTTCATTATGAATCCATCTGAAACACCAGGGAAAACAACTTATATTGAAAGTGAAAAAAACAACACCACTCCAGACAGTGCATCCTCTGATTTGGTGCCATATTCTCCTATTACACCAACTTCAAAAAGAGTTCTTTTTCAAGAAGAATATTCAGCCACTTCCAGTTCAAAGAAAAAACAAAGTGGCAAAGATGAGAGCATTGGCCAATCTACAAGTGATGAAGGCACTATGGAAGAATCCTACTAATGCAATAACTAAACTGAGAACAACTTTTGATAACCAAATCACTTCTTGTTTCTTTTTGTCTGTGTTTATATGGTGTTGCTTATCAAAGTCATATGTATTAGTATTTTTGAACTTCTATTTTGCTTAGTGAACGAAAACAGTTGTGCAGGTTGTAAATGGTGTTTTGTTCATATGACTGTTATAAGAAGTGTTTGTTCATATGACTGTTATAAGAAGTGACTTTTAATTATCTATTTGATATGCCAATTGCTAATTTCTTCATACCATTTGCTGCAAATTGTACAGTATTTTTATATTTGTATGGATTTCAAATTAAAATACAATAACGTACGCATCCTACGAACCTCCTTACGTGCATCGCACGTACTACAACTAGTAATTGACTAAGTTTGGGCCATACTCCCATTGCCTTTCTTTTAGCACGCGAAGAGGCAAACTCCGAATCCCCATCAACCACATGGTCCCGGATGCTAGACCGATATTACATTACTGTGTATTGAACTTTTACTTGATTCAAATATGATCTATGATTACGTATACATAACAAATATGAGAATAACTATTCTGCATTTTTTAGTAACGTTCATATCTTTCAACAATTTTTTTTTTGTCAGGTTTGATCGAACTAACTCTCTCAATAAGTCAAGCCTCCCTCAACAAAGTTCGAATAAGTCGAGTCAACAATTGACGATTCATTATAAATTACAAGAAAATAGTATCTCCCTAAGATGTATTCCAATGTTTAAAAATTCATTCTTCATATTTTTATGCAAATGGTTGTATCTTTCAACCTTTTTTAAATTAGGTTCGATTGTTACATATTTTCTAAGGTGAAATTTGGGAAGCTACAATTTATTTAGCAATTTTTCACAAGTCACAACTAATCTATTACACTCCTCCAGGTTCTAAATGTTAATTAGGTAAAATTGTATTATTAATTGAAAGTTGATCCTCAATCTTTAAACAAAGTCAAGTTGATCATAGCACAATCTAAATTTATTATTGAAGATTGATGATGCAACTATAATGAATAGTTAATAACCAACTTACATTTTTTAAATTTTGAAGACCAACTTACATAATGGGAAATAAGTTGAGGATGATCTACTAATTGTATCATGCAATTTACATAGACTTTTGACAAGTGCCTTAACTAACTGGATTATTAAAGAATTTATGGGAAAGTCTTAGCTAGGGCTTTATTTATAATTTAATATATTTTGAGTTCAATCTCATCATGGTACAATAATACGTATATATATAATGAGGTATAGTACAATCTGTTTGGATGGAAACATCGAAAACTGTCATCAAATTAATGTAAAATAATGAACATATATCTATTTTTCAAACATTGCTTGCAGTTTATAGGAATTGTGAAAAATAAAATGAAACAAATATGGTTTTATTTGTTATGCTACGTTTAAATACCTTGCATTCTCTGTAACACGTTTTGTCTATTGTCTAGCTCTAGTAATTTAAACTCTATCAATGAGCAGAGACCATTCATCGTTGACCAATGTTGGTGAACGAAGATTTCAACTACCAAATTAACCAGGATTAAACAGTAATCACCTGGCCAAATTGTTGTTCATAAAAATGTTTTTATTAATATTATAATATATTTTGAGTTCAATCTCAACAACATGATTTGATTATACAATCTGTATTATATATATATAACATCGAAGTTTGTCATCCAATTAGCATAAAATAAAGAACACAGTTTCGATATAAGTTTCAAATTAACACTAGCGTGCAGTTTATAGGAATTATTTTATAATGTAAAAATATTTATGAACTTGTTTAAGGACTAAGTTGGAGAGACAGGATAAAAAACAGTTCCATTTCTTAATTAACCTTTTTTTGAAAAATGATTCATTTTCCATTAATATTTCAAGATATTCCTCATTTTCTTCTCTCCTAACTCCAACCTTCATCCCGACCTCCCACTCTCTCCCCTTCCTTCTACTCTGTAGCCCCGTTCTACCTACGTCTCCCCCATCCTTTACTGCTCGATAATAAATTAGATTACTTGAGTAATGGGAGATTGGGGACAAAAAATGAGAATCGTAGCATGAAGAACGTGAAAGTCATATTCTATAAAGTTAAATTATACATTTAACATTAAAAAAAAAGACTTTCCATATGAAAAAAATTAAAAAATTAAAAGGACTTGATGATAAATATTTTTCTTCTCTTCCGAACATGGCGGTGATAATGGTGGAGACATGCCAAAAGTGGCGGGGCTTCTTTTCCCCATGTTTACTCTAGTGTAATAATTAGTATATGATTAAAATTATATGTATAGAATAACAATATAGAAAATAATGGAGTCTCTGAGAGTTGGTTTTTACCTGGGGGTTAGCCTCTATTTATAGGGGTAGCTACAGTCTTTAATGGTTTTTAATGACAGGTGACCATTCATCTTTCTCATTATTAAGAGTTAATGAGGAATGTTTCATCTTCCCAATCTTCCTGGTGGTGACTGTTAATCTTTGAGTTGCCTGTCTGGCTAACTTAATGACAGTTGGATTATTGCATTCAATATATAGGAAGCGAGCTTATGAGACTAACGAGACGAGCGTACCAGGACGTGCCACTATTGGTAGACAACATATAGCAGCTGTCATTATTTCTATCATTATAAACCCCTCTACTTTTCATATACTGTTGTCAATGGGAAGTATAAATAATCTACAGCACCTGTTCCTTTCTAAATTTTTTAGTCAGAGGCTCGCCGGCTTGATTTTTAAATAGAGGCTTATCGCCTTGTCTTTTTTTTTTTTTTTTCAGAGAAGGGCTCATCGCCTTGATTTTTAAACATATGCTCATCACTTTGTTTTTCAGACAAAGGCTTATCGCCTTGTTTTTCAGATAGAGGCTCATCACTTCGCTTTATTTTTCAGACAGAGGTTTATCGCATTGATTTCTTTTTTAAGGCTCACTCGGCTCGGCTCGCTTTTTTTTTTTAAAAAAAAAAAACCTCCGCTCGGCTTGCTTCTTTTTTTTAAAAAAAAAAAAAAAACTCGACTCGCCTAGCCTCATTTTTTTTCCAAGGCTTGTTGTCTCATTTGACCATTGTAGTAGTCGAAAATGTTTTCGTCACAGGTCGGGTCCAGTAAGTGCACCAGGACTTCCTAGTTAGCCTGATCCTCCTTTGGTACATTTATCATTTATCTACTTTAGATGGTTTATTTTCTACTTGTCTTTATCATCTCGAGGTTCGAGCTCGTCTTGAGTCTTCCTTTTGTTAGACTCAAATTCCTTTTGATCTTTCATGTTTTTGATAATGAAATATGCTTCTTTAGCGTCCACATACTTATCCCTCTCCTTAATAACTCATGCATCGTATCCGTCGAGTTTTTAAAGGGCAACATCTTGAAAGGGCGACTTCGAGTTCCACTCATCATGGCAGTGACTATAGCAGACATCTGTAGATCTTTGATTCCCAGTGTGGCCCTATTAAACCGGACAATGAAATCTTTCTACAACTCGTCTTTATCCTGAGTCAATTGCATCAGGCCGATGACACTTTTCTTAGCACGTTTGTTGCTGGCAAAGTATGCAGCAAAACTCTTAGAAAAATCGTCAAATGTATGGATCCCAATCCCTGGCCTCCCACCTAAGTATTGGCGGAAAGTCCTACACATAATCGCATCGGGGTGGCAGGTGATCGACAGGATCAGAGGATCCGTCGTACTTCTCCATCTTTAGCTATTCGAAATCTCGTGGCAAGGAGACCACCATCACTTCTAGGGAAAAATGATCTTCTTCCAACACTATTGATTGTTGCCTACTACTTTTCTTAAACATAGACTCAGCTATTTTACGATCAATCATGTCTTCTAATCGTTGTTCCATGCTTAATGCTGGTGTCTCAACCAACGTAGGTTTGGGCACCCATGACGGTTGTCTCCAATGTAGATTTGGGCCAGATGTCAATGAATGAAAATGGAGTGCGAAAGGTGGAGCCAAAGAAACTGGAGTAGCGGTGGAGCTACCATTGGTGGTGTTTCTATTGCTTGAAAGTTAGGAGCCTAGGGAAGAAGTCCTTGGTGGTGGTGAGGGCCCTACCGGAGGAGGGCTAGGACCCTGGGGCAGAACATTTAGCAGTGAAGGTCCTACCAACGGAAAGATAGGACCCTGTGGTAGCTAAGAAAACACAGCATTCCGATCTTGGAATATAGCCGTTAAGGCCACCACCTGAGCTTGCAGTGTTGCAAGTTGAGCGATAGAGGCAAATTTTTGTTGTGGGTGATTAGTGGCGGTGTTAGACTCAGTGTCTACATCTCCGATGGGGGCTGGTGGAACAGTTACATTCCTAGCTCTTCTAGTTCGAGCAATGACTTCTTGTGCAGTTTTTCACAGAAGGCGACAATTGATGATAAATATTTTTCTCCTCCTCCGAGTACGACGATGACAGTGGTGGAGACCTGCAAAAAGTGACGGTGCTTCTTTCTCCCGTGTCCACTCTGGTGTGATAATCAGTATATGATTAAAATCAGATATGTAGAATAACAATGTAGAGAATAATAGAGTCTCTAAGAGTTAGTTTTTACCTGGGGTGTTAGCCTCTATTTATAGAGGTGGCCAGTAGTTACGGTCTTTAATGGTCTTTAATGGCAGGTGATCATTCATCTTTCTCATTATTAAGAGTTAATGAAGAATGTTTTTCTTCCCAATTGTCCATGATGACTGTTAGTCTTTAGATTGCCTGTATGACTAACTTAACGATATTTAGGTTATTGCTATCTATCTATATGAAGTGAGTTTATGAGACCAACGAGGCGGGCATGCCGTTGAGGCTGGCGTGCCACTATTAACAGATAACATATAGTAGTTATCATTATTTCTATTATGATGACTCATTTTTACTTCAAAAATTACAAAAAAGCTATTTTGAAAAATTCACCTACAATATTCTCCATTACACACGCATTATGTTTGGCATGCGGTGTTAATCCGTACTATATTATTATTTTAATATAGAATATTTTTTTGTATAAATTTTATACTATATAAATTAATATGATGTTAATATTACTACAACAACCATATTATTAATACACTAAAAAATATAATAAGTTTATTGCAATTATATTTTATTATACAAGTCAATGTTGTTTTCAATATCGCAACTACCATTTTAAAATGTCACTTACAACCACTACTGATGGCTAGTAATAACACCCATATACGGCTCTTATATAATTGTTTGTCTCCAATTAAAATTAATATCTGCTGTATTAAAGATTAATTGATTAAATTTTTTTTTTTTTTGAAAAATACATCTAGTGGACTATAATAATTCAGATAATGATTTGATGGGAAAATAGTCAAACTCCATGAAGTTTACCAATTCAATATGCACTTCTGCGTGATTCTTGTTTTGTGCAGCAGATAATTCATACAAAATGTATTTTCAAACTATTTTTTCAATAATAAATTAAAGATCCCTTTAATTAACTTTTAATGCTCTAAACAAAATTTGATTAGTGGATCAATTTATTCAAATATTATATTAAATTGCCTAATCAAGTAATTAGTTTAGTACTTCCACATAACTAAAATTAATATCTTATTCTCAATTGCATTTCTATTGCAGTTGAACACAACTTGCCCTAAATCAAAACTTCCAAAGAGTAGACCTCATTTCTACCCCACACGCACCCCACCTAATGAGACAACATTCCTGCATGGACCATCTTTATAAATAGACCCACAATTTCTTCATCATCAATATCAATGATAAACCCCTTCTTTTGTTCTTCTCTTCCCCACGCCACCTCCTTCAACTCGATCGTCGTCTTCACTCTTCACCTGCAAGAGTTGACCAAAAACCGGGGTTTACAACATGGTTTCCCCTTCCAAATACAGAACAATAAAAGCTTCAATGGCCATAGCCGATGCCGTTTCATGGTGCTGCGCCATAGCTCTGATAGCCCTTATTCTAATGAGCTCTATAAAAGATGGCACTGCAAATGATCTTGTACGAGGAAGGCAACTTCAGGACAGACCCTGCGACGAAATCTACGTCGTCCGAGAAGGAGAAACCCTTCATACCATCAGTGATAAATGTGGCGACCCTTATATAGTCGAGCGAAATCCCCATATCCATGACCCGGATGATGTTTTTCCTGGACTTGTGATAAAGATTACACCTTCAATTCCCAGTTCGAAGCTGCAGCCAAGGCATTAGTGGAACGTCGTTAGCTGTCTGTTCTCAAGGTTGGACTGGACAGTAATTGCTTGCAAATAAATTGAACTTCAAAATTTTTTACAGCTTTTGATGGACCTTTGTTTTAATCTTCTCGTGTATGTAAAAAAGACTGGGTGTTCTTGATATCTCATTCAAGAATTCCCTTTTTTTTCATTCACTAGTGTTGATATAGCCTTCTAATTTGGGAATTTGATCATTATTCATCAATATATGATATATTCTGAAACTATAGAGAGGTACCCAAAAATTCATAAACCGAAAGAGTAATCATTTATATCTATTTATGCTTCAATACCATTAAATAAAGTATAATTATCACATTTCGAATCTTTAGTAGTACTCGAATTATTTTTTAAGTGTTTATAAGTTGTGGGATATTATTGAATGTGTAGATAATAAATAAGTAATAAATCGTGAGTCCTACAAAATATATGAATAAAGAATACGTTCACCAGTTTAAATTATAATATAAGATAAACATGGACTAAACTTAGTTTGACTAAGATCAATTCTCTCATTTAACAATTTATTTAATTAATCCACACCCTTAATGCATAATTTATTTTTTTTCTATGATAAAAGCACAATTTGTAAATATGAGGGGTAGTGAGATTTGAATTTAAAAAAAAAAAAAAGATTAATGCTACTCATTGTTTTTACTATCGGCAGTGAGTATACGTGACATTACTTAATTGAATAAATAATTACTCCAATTGAGTAATACCACATAAACTCACTACCAATAGTAAACAATTATGAATAACATTATTCTTAAAAAAAAAAAATTATTTACTCTCATACGTTGAATAACATTAATTAAGCTTCAAAATGTGTATCTCGTCACCAGACACTAAAATTCACCTCGTACTAGCAATATATTTGGGATTCCACTTTCACATTAATTTTGATCATAGGAGAAGAGAAATTTCAAAAAGGGTCTAGGATTCAAGTCAAATTGAGCTTCATATATATACTGATTTAAAATTTTAGTCTTCAGACTAGAAAAAATTAAAAAATATACATGTAAAATATTTGAATTGTCATTATATTACTGACAAATTCAGCATGGTGGCTCGTGTTAATAGCCAAAATCTATTTGTAATTATTATCATAACATTGATGATGGTGTGACGAGTTTAAGTGGAATCAAGATTGAATTATTGAGAAAGTTACCGTTAGAAAGGCATTATCTTTACCTTGATGTTGGGAATGAATCGTGGTAGAGATGGACATTTTGATAAGAAGACAATGACATATATTAAAACAAAAAATTAATTATAAATAAAAATGTGAAAAAAATATCTTCGATATAACAAAAAATTGTGGTAGAGATGTTGAGAATGAATCGTGGTAGAGATGGTCATTTTGACAAGAAGCCAATGACATATATTAAAACAAAATTTGATTATAAATAAAAATGTGAAAAAAATATCTTCGATATAACATATTTGAAAAAACTATAAAGATGTGAATTTCATTTTAAATATTTTTTGTTATCAGTAACTCTATGTATCTTTAATTTTGTGTCTTCTATTCAATAAGAATTCATGCTGGATGACGTAATTAGATGATTAATTCTCTCAAAAATTGTTATTCTCGTGTTCAAGTGATGCTTTGCATCGAGAAATAAAACCTAAATTGTGTTCGTTAATTGAAAAACAATTTGAAATTTTAGAACAAAAAATGAAAGTAAAAAATTTAATTTTGACAGGAATGGTCAATTAATCCATATAAATATATATGAATAGAAGGAGAAACTGAGAAAGGTGGAATTATGAAAAAAAAAATCGACATAATTGTTTAGTTTTACTCCATCCGTCCCAATTATATAGGCCCTATTTTTTTTCACGCGGATTAAAACGGTATGGGAAAAATAAAAAATACAAATAATTTTCCTATCTTACCCTTATTTAATAAATTTTACTTGTAAAAATAATGTTAATGAAAAATTTATTACTGCATGAAAACTAGCAACCAAATACCCACTATTATTGAGAGAGAGTCAATTTTTTATTGTTTTCATTTTTCCAAAAGACGTGGGGATGCCATTAGTTTAATTGGTAATGTAAATAATTTCAAATTTCAAATTTAAATTGGATATATTTAAAATTAATAAGGTTAGAATAGTAAAAGAATAAAATTTTTACTATTCAATATGAAAAGAGGCTATATATATGGACATCCAAAAAGGAAAAAGAGAGACTATATATTTGGGACGGAGGAATATTAGGTATGCTGTCTGCAGAGTGCTTCAACAGTGAGACCAATTCTGGCATGTGTTTGAAACTCAATGCTCAAAGATCGATGAATCCGATTCATTGATTGCCCTGGACTGGAAGTGCGTGTTTGGCTAAGTTTGAAATTAGTAAATTTTAGAATAAAATGTTTTTTTTCTTGAAGTTAAAATTAACAATAAGTAATTTATTTATTTTAAAAGTACCCGTCTTACTAGCAAAATAAATATAAATAGCTTTTTTACTTACTTATTAGTACAAATATGTAGTAATAGATAGCGTGAAACAAAATAAAATCATATAATGTTGATTTCATATTTTTTTCACATATTTGGTATTATTTTTTAATTGAATAATTGAAAAATTAAATATTTTGTCAGAATTTGATTTATCCTAGTACAATGACCTTCCACCTTATATGTTCCGTTAAAAATGGAAAACTTTAATAAGTGTGATAGGTAGGGGTTTGAATTATTCCCAATTATTATTTCTTTTGCAGTTGCTGCAAGACAAATGTAGAATCCATTGCATTTAAGTGAGTTCATCATGATCAGCAATAAATGATTGAATTAACATAAATAGATCCAAATAAAAGTTAATTACTGTTTATACTAAGATATTAACGTTGAGTGAATCGGAATAAATCTCCCTAAATATCATGGAATATAATTTGGTAGAAGCTAACCTTACAGCAGTCGATGCCAAGTGCACCCCAGAGTTAATCTTGACTCTCTAGGAAGTTTTGAGGAAATTGGCAGGTGACATATGAAGAAAAATGGGTGTATTTTGGTTTTAAAAAAATTTAGACCAAGAAAAACATAAAATTTCTTTATAAAATATTTGTTTTTTCAAAAAATAAAATATTGGGCAAGGGGGACTGTAGCAAAGGAAAGTCCCTGGTGCACCCCAGAGTTAATCTTGACTCTCTAGGAAGTTTTGAGGAAATTGGCAGGTGACATATGAAGAAAAATGGGTGTATTTTGGTTTTAAAAAAATTTAGACCAAGAAAAACATAAAATTTCTTTATAAAATATTTGTTTTTTCAAAAAATAAAATATTGGGCAAGGGGGACTGTAGCAAAGAAAAGTCCCTCGTGTATCCGCTCCTGATGAAGAGGTAGTGGAAATGGACCAAATTACCGGAGCATCGACAATTTTGCTATACCTTCATTAATAAGGACTAATGGAAGAATGTGACAAAAAAACGACAATGTTGATTTGTCAAGATAGCTAAGAACAACTATGGAATGCAAGTCGAAATTAAAGAAATGAGGACTATTCTTTGAGAGCTATCCGACAATGACAATGACAATGACAATGGCATTGACAACGAGTAAAAATTATATTTCATTGCAGTCTCTTAAACAATTATCAGTAGCTCAAACACAATTTATGTTGTTAATCAAAAAATCTAAACGGAGACATTCACCTTCAAAAATACGTACAACTAATATATTGATCATTAATCTCAGGACCTCAACAAAATTACAATATTTTGTAGACTTGACAAAAAAATTCTTCAAAAAATCACCATTGTTTCAATCATTTTCTCTAAGAAGGACTAATGGAAGAATGTGGCAAAAAAACGACAATGTTGATTTGTCAAGATAGCTAAGAACAACTATGGAGTGCAAGTCGAAATTAAATTTGACAATGACAATGACAATAGCATTGACAACGAGTAAAAATTATATTGCATTGCAGTCTCTTAAACAATTATCAATAGCTCAAACACAATTTATGTTGTTAATCAAAAAATCTAAACGGAGACATCCACCTTCAAAAATACGTACAACTAATATATTGATCATTAATCTCATGACCTCAACAAAATTACAATATTTTGTAGACTTGACAAAAATTTTCTTCAAAAAATCACCATCGTTTCAATCATTTTCCCTCCTAAGTCATAAATAAATAAATAAATTTAATATCTTCTAATTAATCACACGATGCTCAAACTTACGTTATTAACTACATAATTACAAATAGATTGTGTGCTTTGCACGTGACCTTATTAGTATTATAAAATATTGAATGAATGGATCCTATATGTTAGAAATATTAATTACTAAATCATTGTCCTAAGTAACGTGTTAGAAATTCTAGCATTAAATAAAGATGTGTCTGAGATTACGTCAACTGCAGACTACAATTAATTAAGATTTCTTGTACTTATAAACACGCAAATAATTATCTACTTTTATAATTGTAATAACTACCAATCATTAAATTTTAATATAACTAAATTAATCTTAATAAAGAATGATGTACTCTCCATGATGAAGAGTAGATTAATATAAAGAGCTACCGGACACGTGTCTGGTAATCATTGGATAATAATAAAGTAGTCACCGGACACGTGTTCAGTGATTTTTATATCTACTTCTTACTATGTAGAATATATCATTTCTCTTAATCTCTGTACTTCTTACTTTTTATAACATGATGTACATAAGCTCGTGGTCGTGGTGAGTTGAACGTATTATGGTTATCCTCAAAAGAATAAATTAGTATAGTTAATAAAATAAATTTATATTATAAAATTATATAATTGGTAGATTGGTCACTGGTGGAGAGTTGACGTGACATTTTACATTTGCTTAATAATATGAAAGAATAATCGGGCATTTACAAATAATATCAGCATGACATGTGTAATTTTTATATTTTTAAATTCCCTTTTATTGAATTATATATGAGGGGAAGGTAGGAGGTGTCATCCCATCCGGCTAATGGGTATCTTCTCAAATCAAGAAAAGTTCCTTTCAATCTGACACGAGTCCATCTCATATAGCCCATCCAATGACCCGACGTCCCGACCAATAAATATTAAATATACATCAAATTCTATTGAATAATGCGTGCATCATTAATAGTCATTGTCAACAATCTAGGTAGTACTAAGTATTTGATTTACAATTCAATAGAATTGTGCTACATTTTTAAAGCATTGAACAATAATTTAAGGTCTCGCTATCATCTAAATTGATAATGATGACAATTAATAATAAACAATATTATTTATTCTACCTTATAATGCAATATTCGTCAATTTTTGGTGATGCATAATTACTTTTTTATGACTTATTTATTGGAATTATAAGTGTCTAATTACTTGTCGGGTGGGAAAGTTGTTTTTTAAAACATTTCCAATTCAACAATGTAGATGTGAACAAAACTGTACCATCTGACAATCAATAATAAGACATCCAATATACATGACATGAATGTCTAATAAATGACATTGAAACTCAAAAATGATCTTCAATTCATTATGTATATAGTTCAATATTGTTTCTTATGTAGCATTTATTTTTTTTAAATAAAATATATGACGACAAACATCAATACCCAAATATTCAGTCTATTAAAGGCTTAATGGATTCTTAAAAAACAAAACTCATCATCTCCAAATAATTTTTTCTCAAATTGTTCAATTTTTCAATCAATTTCTCCTCTTTGTCCGTCAACATCAAAACTCATCATCTATTAATAATTTTTTGTTTTCATATTCATTGGTTTGCCTAGTTATTTTTAGAAGATTAAAATTATAGAATCAATTTGATTTATTTGGTTGTATTTTATTACGTCGTCAGTTGTTTTCATTACAAAAAAGTGTTTTGCTTTTTAGTGCTTCTATATATGGGTGATGCCTACTGTTCTAACATTTTAATTTTTAAAATTTTATTGTTGGAAGAATAATGTTGGAAGTTTTATGACATGATTATGGTAAATTATGTGGATTGTTATTGTGGAAAATCATGAGTCATGAGTTTATGTGGATTGTTATTGTGGAAGATCATGGAGCATAAGTTAAATTTACAAGATTTAATTTCATATTATTATTATTATTATTGTTTTCCTAACACCTATAAATACCATTATTTTCTCTCAAACTTTACACAAGAAAGCATATGAAAATTTATACATTTTTTCTCTCTAAAAAATTAATATATTGGTCATAAGAAATGTGTTCTTATAGTGGAGCTTTGAGTTTATCTTCTAGTGCAAAAGAGATTGAAATAAACAACGTTTCAATTGAGCTATTGTATCATAAAGGAAACAAATCAAGAAGATAGTTGTTGCACCGATGATTGATGATTTCCACTACCGCAGAGGGTTTGAATCTCTTTAAAGAGAGCGAGATACCCACGCTTCAACCTAATTGGTAACGAATTTGTTTCTAAATTTATTTATAAATTTTTATTTACAATTATATTTTGACTAACACTTACATTTGTGCTCTTTGTTTCTCTCTCCTTTAAAATCTGATTTAGTTTTTATTTTATTATCGAAGCACACATAAGGCATTAATGGCATGTAGTGGTGGCAACAAGGCGGATCGGATATGATCTCAGATATCACAGATCCTAGAATAGTCATAGACTATTCCCAGCTTAACAAAATCACGAAAGCTGATGGATACATTCTTCCAAATATGAAAAGATCTTTTTACCTTTTATAAAGAAAAAAAAAATTTAACAATGAAAAAAACTATTTCAAAATTCAGACTTTACATTATTTCAAACAAATTTCTTGTTAGAACAGACTCTTCATTATGTAAATCCTTTCTAAATTGTAAAATACATCCTGATTACAAACAAAATGCGGACTAATCAGATGGCAAATGTGGTTTTGTCATTATGATTTCAACATTGAAATAATTAAAAGTAAAGACAATTATTTTTAATTGTGATTTTATGAAAGCAATTAAAAATGTATTTTTTTTCTAACAAATGTATTTATACATCGATACCATAAAATCACCATTTTTTAAATGCATTCTTAGAAATGTATTTAAACCTGGAAAGATCGAAAAATTTAAACAATTAATGAAAATAGATACTTCAGATACCATAAAATCACCATGTAATCAAAAACTAAAATTTCTTTTTCATTAATGTGATAATTCTTTTCTGAATTTGTGAAAGTTCCAGAAGTGTAACTACACAATTTTTCTTCATTTTTCTTTGTAAAAATTTTGTTAGCCCTCGTGATGAGTTGTAACTAGAACCACATTGATACATTAGATCAATTGAGATCATCCATTGTAATTAAATAAGCTAAGAGAGTTTTTCTCTTAAGCCTTGAAATAAAACTTCATGTTTTAATTTTTCTACTCTTTATATTAAAATCTTGTACGGATCTCTAGTTTCCGGCCCAAGACACCATCAAAGTGTGTGGCCATTCAAAGTGTGCGCAAAGGAAAAATTCAATGAGGCGGGGCAATATATAAGTGGCAACAATCCAAACACAGTAAGGTTTTTGAGATTTCTTTTAGTTTTGATTACTTGGTGATTTTATGGTATCTGATGTATCTATTTTTATTAATTGTTTAAATTTTTCGATCTTTCCGCAGTTTAAATATATTTCTAAAAATGCATTTAAAAATGGTATCATAGCCCTAGATCAATTTTAGAAGATCTAAATTCGCGGATTGATATGCCATTTCTTGGAGTGGATCGAATCCGGGTTGGAGCGGATCACTACATTGATCCGTAGACTAACCCGTGTATTTTTTATTTTTTATTTTTTTGTCAATTGTCATTCAAAAAATTAAACAAACATTATTACTTTACTACTTTTTTCTATTTTTTTCTTTATTTATTTTTCAAATGGGGCGGATCGGATAAGGACACACATGATCCAATCCGTGAATCGAAAATTTTTCGCTCCATTCGGACCGGGTATTAATTGGGTTTGGGATCGATAAGATATTTTTGCTATCTCTAATGGCAACTCTACAATTGATGAGTCGGCCTATTATATTAATATTTTAGAGGTGAACAATAATTTTGATAGTGTTTGTTTTTATTTTTGCCATATTAGTATAACATGGTTCAATATAGAGTGTATTTGAAACGAAAATATTTAGACATTGTCTATTTTGATGATTTGATACACTTTTTTTTCACATTCATTGTGTTGTATTTGAGATGTTATTATTAGTAAGATGAATATATATGATTCTGTGTAATCTTATTATTGGCTAATTAATTGCAGTCGATTAGTTGTCTGAACATGTCTAATTAATTAGTTATTTTATGTGATGATTGAGTGCTGTTCACATTCAACATATATTACTTCTTTTGATTTAAGAGAAGATTACTATTTAATTATGAAAGACAGAGAGAGTAACAAGTTATGAATAGTTCCTGAAACGTCACGTGTTAATAGACATATGTTAGGAAGAAAATAGAAATATTCGTCTTTGTTATCTATTTATTTATTATAGGGAAATTGATGCAAATGGTCCCTCACTTTTGTCTTCAGTACAAAAATCATCAATAACATTTGTTTTTTACAAAAGTGATGGACAATTAGTTCATAACCTATGTGTTTTGGTGTACAATTAGTCATTATTTGATGAAAAAACAAATATGCTCTTAATTTTAATTAAAGAAAATTGTAATTAGATTTCTAATCTTTATAAAATGTGCAAATGGGTCCGATAATTTTATTTTTTTATAAAAAATTAAAGAAAACTAACGATTTTTTTTTGAATTAACATTTTATTGACCAAATTGATAATAAATTAAATTGTTTTGTATATTTTACGAACTATTGTAAAATAATTAAAATTTAAGCTTATAATTATTAATAAATATGTTAAATAAAATTATTTTATTATTATTAAGTAATTATATTATTTAAATTTAATTTTTTAATTTTATTAATACAACATAAGAAGAATAATAATTTTGTTACAAACTTGATGCTTAAATACTTTTATTTAATTGAACTATTTGTTTATGTACAAATATTAGAACTTCAATTGTATTCTTTATATTTTAATTTATTGTTCAAAAATAAATAACACATAATGTGTAAATTAATTTTTATTAATATTTTTATGTAAAAAAAATATAATAAGATTGATTCAATGTTATAAAATTATATACGCTATTTTGTTAATTATTTAACTTAATTTTTATTCAAAATTTTGAAATCACATAGCAATTATATGTACTTAAATCTCAATAATTTTACATTTTTCTCTTATAAATTTTTTTATTAACACGGCAATAGTGATATATTTAAAATGTTAAATTAAATATTATTTAATAAATGTACAAGATCCATTTGCACATATAACAAATATTAGGAATCTAATCACAAGTTTCTCTAATTAAAACTAAGGACATATTTATTTTTTTCATCGAATAAGGACTAATTATGCACTAAAATATATATGTTAGGGGTCTTTTGCAAAAAATAAACGTTAGAGATTATTTCTCTCGAAGACAATGGTGAAGAACCATTTGCAGCAATTTTCCTTTATTATAATGTACATTATTATATGAAAAATTGGCGCAAATGGTCCCTCACCTTTGCCCTTAATGCGTAAATGGTCTATAACTTTTATTTTTTGGCATTAAGTCCTAACATATGTGTTTTGGTGCGCAATTCGCCATTATTTAATGAAAAAGACAAATATGCCTTTATTTTTAATTAGAAAAATTTTCAATTGGATTTCTAACTTTTACAAAAAGTACAAATATGTCCGATACTTTTATTTTTTATGAAAAGTTAAAAAAAATAACAAATTGATAATATACTAAATTATTTTGTATATTTTACAAACTATTATAAAATAACTAAAATTTTAAGCTCATAATTATTAACAAATGTGTTAATTAAAATTATTTTATTATTATTAAGTAATCATAATATTTAAAATTTAAATTTAAATTTTATCGTTACATCATAAAAATAAAAATAACTTTGTCACAAACCTGATACTCAAGTATTTTTACTTAATTGAGCTACTCGTTTGTTAGAGCTCAAATTGTATTATTCATATTTTAATTTATCATTTTATTATAGTTCAAAAATAAATAATATAATGTGTAAATTAATTTTTATTAGTAGCTTTATGTTAAAAAATATAATAAGATTGGTTTAATGTCATAAAATTATATATGCCATTTTGTTATTTATTTAACTTATTTTTATTCAAAATTTTTACATCACATAGCAATACATACATCTAAAGTGCACTAATTTTATATTTTTCTTTTATGAAAAATTAATTGACACGACTATAGTAATATATTTAATATTCTAAATTAAATATTATTTAAAAAACATATCGGATTTATTTGTACATTTTACAAAAGTTACAAATCCAGTTGCAAAATTTTTAATTAAAATTAAGGGCACTTTTATCTTTTCCATCAAATAAGGATCAATTGCGCACCAAAATACATAGGTTAGAGATTGTTGTGCCGAAAAACAAAAGTTATAATTAATTTTTGCATTGGGGTAAACGTTAAAGATGATTTGTGCTAATTTGACACTCACACACACACACACACATCATTGTAATATCTACTTATTTATTACGCTTTTTTGTTTTTGTTTTTTTTGTTTTTTTGCTTTTTTGTCTACGTTTCTGTTGAATAGGTATAACTTATAAGGTGAAGTAGAAAAGTAACGATACTTTTGTTGTGGGGATTTTTTGAAATTTCACAACTGTATTTATTTTTTGTAAATAGAGCAAAATATATGTGCATCAACATGATAATTGTTTATCTATTTATTATTGAGTATTAAAATTTCATTTTAAAAAGTTAATTTTTATTAAAATAAGAATATAGATCATTTTTTATCTCTATTTATTTTTTTCAGATAAATGATAATAATTCACTATATTTTTGTGATTTAAACATTCACGTATAAATTAATAGAATAATAAATTATAATCAATTTAACAATAGAAGTAGAACAAAATAAAACAGGTAGAACATTAATAATTATAATTCATTTAATAATAAAATAAAAGAAAACTACATTGACAATATGACAACCCAACAAAATATCTACACCCGTCGAAGCTCAACTGTCAAAGCCAACTCTTCAACCGCCCCTTGCTTATCCTTCTGAACGTGTCAATCAGGTAATGGTTTAACAAATCAAAATAATCCACTTTGTCAACTTGGACAAATAAAAATAAATAAATAATTTTGTACCATCGATTGACAGGATTAGATACATTATATGATTTCTAAATTTTGTTTAATTCAAGAAACTATTTTAAAGACTTTTTATTAGCTTTCTAATAATTTATTTTTACAGGAGTTGATATGAGGATATGAGTTGAGGTCCAAAGTTCGTTGAATGCAATAGTGAATTGTAACGTTTCATGCTTTATGTCCGTCAAATTTATAATTAATGTTATTTTGACACGATATTGTTGTGAAGATGGTTGTATTTTCTATCGACACCGATTTTGTACAAGATTAGATTAGAACAATTCTTTTTCCTTTTTGTTTACTATATTTGTTGATATGTAAATTTTGGGTGAAGCGTCAATTTTTAATTAGAGAGATTGAAAATTGAGAACAACAGATTTAGACTCTTTAAAAAGATATTTTAAAAGTTTTTCCAATATTTTTAAAGTAAAAATAACCGATAACTTTTATGCAGTCTTTTTGAAAAATGGGTCAAAACTCTATTATAAGTTAAACAACTTTTAATAATTTAATGCAAAAGAAAAGCCTTAATTTAGTTTTGATGTTGAATGTTTCAAGAACCCGCCATACAAGACCAAAATTTACACGCCATGATATCGTTGAAGTCTTGACTCAACTTCTTCCCTGATAAGTAAACAATGACCTTGGACCCACATGCATAACACACCCAAACCATATCCCCACTCCTGAGTCCTGAGTTTTTTGTATATATTATATATATAGACACACACACATAACTCCATAAAACTGGACACACCCTGATCATCACCCCTGAAAACTGATAAACCCCCTGCCTTTTCTTACCATGGCTTTCTCCACCATAGCCAAATCCTTAAAGGCATTATTTAAAACTGATGCATCCTTAGTGATCATTATATTGTTTCTCATATTGGTGGGCTCATCATCTTCTCTAATGAGAGGAAACCAGCTCAGAGATTACCCCTGTGAAGAAATATATGTTGTAAGAGAAGGTGAAACTCTCCACACCATCAGCGATAAATGCA
This sequence comes from Forsythia suspensa, assembly GCA_023638005.1. Taxonomy (NCBI): domain Eukaryota; kingdom Viridiplantae; phylum Streptophyta; class Magnoliopsida; order Lamiales; family Oleaceae; genus Forsythia; species Forsythia suspensa. The sequence goes on from CM042666.1 coordinate 52,673,034, forward strand.
GTGATCCCTACATAGTCGAGCAGAATCCACAAATTCATGATTCCGATGATGTTTTTCCTGGTCTTGTCATCAAGATCACTCCTTATAAACCTACCAAGGTTTAATCTTTTTCTTTTTTCTTTTCTTCATCACGAGATAAAGATATACTTTGTTCTTGTACGTACGGTGTAAAAAAAAAAGAAAGAAATTTATGTAAAAAATACAATTTTGATATTGTATCTAAATAATTTCTTCATTGTTTAGCAGATTTTAATCAACACATGGATCATGGATGGCCTATCTTTTCCGATCTTGTGTGTGTGTTAGTGTGTTACAATATATATTTCTATTGTTCAGAAAATTTTATTTCATTGATTTTTTAGAGTATTTTCTTCATATATGAAAAAAATAAGCTTCTTTTTTCTCCTTTTTTTGTGAAGGAAAAAACTGAAATGAATATATGGTTAATTATGATTTATTCCACGGTCAACTGTACAAAATAACTAAATTTTATTTTTAATAACTAAGCGCTTTTTTTTTTTTTATTGATTTAATGCTGTAAGAATGATTTATTCCATTAAAAAAAAAAGAAAGAAAAAAGATAATGGTTTATGAAAAAGGGAGAAATTGGCGTAAATGGTCCCTAACCTTTGCCCTTATTGTGCAAATGGTCCATAACCTTTCATTTTTGGTGAAGTAGTCCCTAACTTATCCATTTAAGTGCACAATTGGTCATTATTTGATAAAAAAAGACAAATATACCCTTATTTTTATTTAGAATAATTTTCAATTGGATTCCTAACCTTTGCAAAAAGAACAAATGAGTCCGATACTTTTATTTTTTCAAAAAATTTTGCAAGAAACTAACAAATTGATAATATACTAAATTATTTTATATATTTTACGAACTATTATAAAGAACTAAAATTTAAGCTCATAATTATAAACAAACGTGTTAATTAAAATTTTATTTATTTATTATTCAGTAATCATTAACATTTAAACTTTAATTTTATTATAACAACATAAAAAGAAAAATAACTTTGTCACAAACTTAATAATCAAATATTATTATTTCATTAAACTATTCGTTTATTAACAACAAATATTTGAACTCAAATTGTATTCTTCATATTTTAATTTATCGTTTTATTATCGTTCAAAAATAAAGAACACAAAATCTATAAATTAATTTTTATAAGTATTTTTATGTTAAAAAAAATATAATAAAATTGATTCAATGTCATAAAATTATATACGTCATTTTGTTATTTATTTAACTTAATTTTTATTCAAATTTTTCACATCGCATAACAATTACATATACCTAAAGCGCACAAATTTTATATTTTTATCTTATGAAAATTTTATTTGACATAACTATAGTGATATATTTAATATGATAAATTAAATATTGTTTAATAAATGTATCGGACTTATTTGCACATTTTACAAATGTTAGAAATTCAATTGCAATTTTTTAAACTAAAATTAGACCAATTGTGCACCTAAATAGAAAAGTTGGGGACCATTCCATCAAAAATGAAATGTTATGGACCATTTGTGCATTATTGACATATATTAGGGACCATTTGTGCCAATTTCCCTGAAAAATGTGAATTAGTTTAAAAATCATACTTTGCTATCGAACTTTAGACACAGGACTATAAGCATGACATGACGTATATATCTAATAACTAGACTCATATGGGTTAAAATATCTATTCGAGTTTAACCACCACTTGAAGACCTGAGACTAGTTCGACTGGTGAGATAAATTTCACTATCCCATATTCCCATTATATATAGTACATAAGTTCCAGTTAAAACGAAAAATTTATCGTATGTAGTTTAAATTAGGGTATTTTGCACAAATGATCTTCAATCTTTGTCCTCAATATGAAAATGATTCCTAATTTATTTATTTTTTGGTACGAACGTTCTTAATCTATTATTGCTTTTAATGCTGTGATTGAAGCTTATTCATGAAAACGCATTAATATATCTTAATTTTAATTAGAAAAAATTACAACGGAGTTCTTAACTTTTGCAAAAGATGAATATGGGTATGGTATTTTTATTTAATAATATTTAATTTATTGTACTAAATATATTATTATAGTCGTGTCAATTACATTTTTTACAAGAGAAAATGTTAAATTATTGTGATTTAAGTATATGGAATTGCTATGTGATGTGAAAAATTAGAATAAAAATTTAGATAAATAAAAAAATGATGTATATAATGTTATGATATTGAACCATTTTATTGTGTTTTTATTGAAAATAAAAATAAATGAGAATTAATTTACAAATTATGCATTCTTTATTTTTGAATCATAATAAAACAATATAAAATTAAAATATGAAGAATAAAGTTGGAGAGCTAATAATTATACTTAATAAACGAATAAGTTAATTAAATAAAAAGTATTTAAAAATCAAGTTTATGACTAGTTATTTTATTTTGTTTGTTATAACCATAAAATAAAATTTTAAATTTTAAATAATATAATTACTTAATAATAAAACTAATAATTTTATTTAACACGTTTATTAATAATTAAGAGCTTAAATTTTTAGTTATTTCATAGTAATTCGTAAAATATATAAAACAATTTACGTATATTATCAAGTTGATTAACAAAGTCTTCATTTAAAAAAAAATAGAATTCGTTATTTTTTTTTTAAAATTTTTATAAAAAAAAATGTACCAGATCCATTTCCACATTTTCCAAATGCTAGAAACCAATTGCAATTTTTTTGCATTAAAATTAAGGATATATTAGTTTTTTTTCGTTAAACAAAGACCTATTGTGCACCAAAACACATATATTAAAGATATCCGTGTCAAAAAAATAAACTTTAAGAACCATTTCCGCACTGAAAACAATTGTTATGGGCCATTTGCACTAAATTTCCATTAAATGTATTGATTTAAATTAATGTAGAAAATTAGTGGCTTTGTCAAATCTGAATAGTGCCAACTAACGTTTATACATTTTTGTGGTGTTTTATCTATTTTGGGGTAAACTACAAAAAAGTGATTGCATTCATGTTTTGTAATGTAATTAATGACTGATCGGTCATACGTAATTATTTTGTAGTTTTCATGATGCATATGTTTCTATGAAACCTGTGCTGTAACATTAATACAAATCTAATTTGAGTCCTCAATTTTATAAGGGCTTTTTTGTACAAGTGGTCCTTGACTTTTGCATTTACAGTGGGTTGAAGATCTATCGTTTTATTTTTTACAGTTTAACTCCTATTTCAAATATTTTTTGCGGCAATGGTCATTTTCATCAATTTTTGTCCAATTCTTGGAAAATTTTGGATTTAAAAAGTAAAGAAAAATTTGTAGCAAAAGTCCCTAATCTTTCAAAAAGTGTTGAAAAGTCATCTAACCTTCTAATCCTAACACATATGACCCCAAACCTTTTTGACAAATTTACTCCCAACTTAAATAAATTCAAAATAACTCCTAAACTTTTTCAAAAATACAAATAAGTCCTAAATCTTTTTTTTTTTATTTTACAGATTTACACTTAAAATAATAAAAAAATGTGTCATCAAGTCCCAAAACTTTTAATTTTGTTCACCAAAATGACATTTAAAATGTGTTTGATTAAAATCAATTTTTTTTTTTGTAAAAGTTGATAAAAGTTGTTGAAATATGTGGTTGAAAAGTTGTGGAATCATAAAATGTGTGGTTAAAATTAATTGTTGACTTAGACTTTTGTTTTTTAGCAAAATCAAAATTGAAAACAAACCGACTTAGAGTCTCTGATTTTGTCTGAATGGTCCAGGTAATTAACAAAAAAAATATACCAATGATCAAAATTTGACCAATTTAAAATTTTAATTTATTTTTCATACCAATTAAAAAAAAGGGTAGGGTGGGCTGGAGATTGTGAAGAACTTTTTTATTATTATTATTTAGTAATTGGTATGAAAATAAATTAAAATTTTAAATTGGTCAAATTTTGATCATTGGTATAATTTTTTTTAATGTTAATTAACCACCACCTGACAAAATCTGTAGATTCTAAAAAATCCGCTTATTTTCAATTTTGATTTTACTAAAAATCTAAAGTCAAACTCAACAATTAATTTTAACCACATATTTTATTATCCACAACTTTTCAACTACACATTTGAACAAATTTTACCAAGATATCTCGATTTTAATCAAACACGTTTTAAATGTCATTTTGATGAATAAAATTAAAAGTTTTGAGACTTGATGACACATTTTTTATTATTTTAAGTGTAAATCAGTAAAAAAAAATCAAAATTGAAAAACAAACCGACTCTTAGAGTCTCTGATTTTGTCCAATGGTCAGGTAATTAACAAAAAAAGTATACCAATGATCAAAATTTGACCAATTTAAAATTTTAATTTATTTTTCATACCAATTAAAAAAAAGGGTAGGGTGGGCTGGAGATTGTGAAGAACTTTTTATTATTATTATTATTTAGTAATTGGTATGAAAAATAAATTAAAATTTTAAATTGGTCAAATTTTGATCATTGGTATAATTTTTTTGTTAATTAACGGACCACTGGACAAAATCTGTAGAGATTCTAAAAGTCCGTTTATTTTCAATTTTGATTTTACTAAAAATCTAAAGTCAAACTCAACAATTAATTTTAACCACATATTTTATGGTCCACAACTTTTCAACTACACATTTGAACAAATTTTACCAAGATATCTGATTTTAATCAAACACGTTTTAAATGTCATTTTGATGAATAAAATTAAAAGTTTTGAGACTTGATGACACATTTTTTTTATTATTTTAAGTGTAAATCTGTAAAAAAAAAAAATGTTTAGAACTTATTTGTATTTTTAAAAATGTTTATGAGTTATTTTTAATTTATTTAAGTTGGGGGTAAATTTGTCAAAAAAATTTGGGGTCATATGTGTTAGGATTAGAAGGTTATGAGACTTTTCGATACTTTTTTAAAAGATTAGGGATTTTTACTACAAATTTTCCTTTACTTTTTAAATCCAAAATTTTCCAACGTCAAATTTAACGAAGAATTGGACGAAAATTGATGAAAAGGACCATTGCCGTAAAAAACATTTGAAATATGGACTAAACTACCAAAAATGAAATGATAGGTCATTAACCCGCATGAAGTCAGTGCAAAAAGTCGAGGACCATTTATACAAAAAAGCCATTTTATAAGTTTATAGCATATGGGTGATGGGTCTCCATGACGAGAAAAGATCTGGACCCCGTGACGGGGTCCAGAAAGTTTCCCGATCTGGCTGCGTGTCAATCACGCATTGTGGGGGGGAAAAAAAATTTGAACCCCCCCCCCACCCCATATGCAAGAAAAACAACCCCATCCACCTATGCGCTGCGAAAAAAAGCCCATCTCCCCTCCTTTAACTTTTTACAGCCGCCCTCCTTTAACTTTTTACAGCCCTCCCCCCCAACAAATCCATTTTTTTTCCCTCCACCTATTTATACATCACTCAACGTAACAATTTTTCATCATAAAATATATATTTTTCTCTCCTCATCAGAATACATATATTTTTTTAAATTTGTCTAACACAATCGCGTTATTTACTTTACCCAAATTTGGCCAACATTAAATGTTTCCAATCACTTTTATTCTATAAATTTATTTTACTGAATTTGTGTCACACTTGTTGTTTTTCATATTCTTCAAAGGTTAGTAATAAATTATTAATTTGTTTTTTTGATTATTTGTACAGATTTATTTTTTGTAATTTGTAAGTTAGTTGTAATATAGTTTTTTTTTGTTTTTTTTTATTTACACATATAATTGATGTGGCACCAGTGGCCACGATAGAAGAACTTGTCTTACGTTACAAAATAGGTAAGTTAATGTTATATATTTCCTTACTTATTGTTTTATTAGTGTTTAATCCATTTGTTTTATAATAGTTAATAATTTGATTGTCGGTTTGGACAACACAAATCAACCACAATACTCGCATAATTCGTCAGATCAACAATATCATCATACTGGACCCACAAGACGCATGTCATACGCCGGGACTCACAAGATGCGCACAAGATCCATATTATGCTACCAACCCACAAAGATTTTTATCATGCTCCGAATTTATTACTCAAATATAAACTAATTAATTAGTCTCACTGTAATCTTAATAATAAAATTAACGTTAACTATATTATTTATTATATGATATAAATAATATATAATTTAATGAAAATTAATATATATTATATTTTTTTAAAAAATACAATGAATATAATAATAATAAAAATTTATTTTTAATTTAATAAATTTAATTATATTAATAATGTGGATATAAATTTGTTGATAAATAAATAAGTTAAAGTATAAATATGTTGAAGAAGGAGGTTTAAAGTATAAATAAGGTACTCGTGACGGGGTCCAGATCTTTTCTCCTCCATGACTCCATCGGACGGTTTTCATCAATTCAACTGTTGAAGTCAGATTTATTTTAAAAAAAAAAATACTAATATTTTAAATTAAGAGGAAAAAAAAAAGAAATAAAATAAACGAAAAAGGAAAGATAAAAAACAACAACAAAATCGTCCCACGTTGCAACCCCTACTCTACGTCTCTACATCAACGTAATATAATCATGCTACAAATCCTTTTGAAAAGATAGGGAAATCTTCAAGAACGTGAATAACAGTGTACTGTTATCGTCATTTTGTTTCATAAGGTACAAATGTCACAGCATTTAAAATAAATTTTTGAATTTTTAACATTTATTTTTAGTATTAAACCTACGTAACAAACATAGAAAGGTTAAATAGGTTGTTATTAAAATTACACAGAAGTTGATAATTTTTTTTTAAAAAAAAAAACTGTTAACACGAAAGTTCACTTTAATATTTATGATGTTTGTGAAAATTTGTTGAACGTTAGAATATTACAATGAACGTTTTTGCACAGTTCAAAACAGATAATAAAAATAGAGATTAAAGTCGTAATTAACAGTAGATATAGCATTGTAAAATCTTAAGGAAAACATCCACGTGTAAATAAATTCACTATTTTAGAACATGTTACACACGTTTCAACTTTTTTAAAATAACAATTTTAAGTCTAATCTAAAACTTTATCAGCAATTTACAAAAACTAAAATATAGTTAAACAAGAACAATAAAACTTTCTTATTTTAGGTTTTCTTAACTAATTAAAGAATATAGTCAAGTTCTCTGATTTTGATCTTGGTTCATTCTACGAGTGTACCACGTATTAACTCTACAAATCGGAATAAGGATCATGTCTTTATCTTGCCATCGAAATATCGTTCTCTCTCACAGTGGATTTTTATAATGCTCAACTTCTCAGAGTCTTTCACAACAATGATTTATTTTTTTTTTTTTTTAATATCATACTTCAACACATTATTTTCTCATAAGGATCTAGGACTTTTGAATGTTTCTTTGAAATGCACAACTCACACATTATTTTCTCATAGATGTTTGAGTATTTTTTATTTCAAAATCCGTGAAATTTTTGATTCATCACCTGTCTTATTTACATGCAAGAAAAATTTATCTGAACTCAATGACTTAGTATTTGTCTTATTTGGTGATAAGCTATAATAAGTCTTAAAAGTTTGAATACAAATCTTATAAAATATATGGTGAGTTAAATCACAAGAATTAAATATGAAAATAATTTCATTTAAATAGATAAGAAGAAAGATAATATCTCATTAAGTTATCTACTTAGAAACTCAGTTCATATAGAATGTTCAAAATATAATTAACTCAATAACTTATTTATCAGATAAATGACAATAATTTTAGAATAACTAATTTTCCAAACGATAGTATGAAAGGGATAAGAATAGCATGTAGATTTCTATTCAGATATCTTAACTTACTTCAAAACAAATTTAATTAAAAATTATAATTAAGGATGCCAATAAAAAATAAAAATTCTCCAACATTTATGATTCGACTAAGCCTGGTTGAACAAATACGGTTATATTGAGATTTTTTTTTTTTTTTTTTTTGTTTACTTAAGTAGAAGAAGTTGGTATGGAAAAATCTTATATATAAGGTTTGAAATGGTGAATTGAGGTAGAGTAAATTGATGATTTTGTAGTCAGTGGGCCGGCTATTAAAAGAAAAGGCTTGCATATACTCCTTTTATTATATAATAACCGGTCTTATCTCTCTCCAAACCTAATGCACTTTAGTTTGATTGCAGTTAGTGCGCTTGACCAATAAGATAGAAATAACTTTTCTCGCTTGTTTAGTAAAAGTCCAATTTTTTTGCCAGCTCTTGCAAGTGGCGACGACATCGAGTTGATGGCAGAGAAAGACTCAGCATTCATGCGATCTACCCATTTGTGTGGTAAATAGTAGATTTAGTACACTCGACACGAAACAAAAGAGTTAAGCAATGACCAAGAGTTGATGAAAGAACCTGGCCAGAAAGCATTCAATGGGAACTAAAAATTAAACAATAAATGAATAAGAAGGATAGTCAAACCAAAGCACTCTTATAGTTTGTTTGGAATGTTTAAATTATAAATTTAATTGGTCAAATTGCTTAAATGTATATTTTATCAACGTATTTTGTAAGAATCATAATTTACAACTACTTTTATTCACATATTCTATATAATTTATAATTTATAAGAATTTAAAAAATAATTTGCGCATTACCAAATATGCAATTAATCCACCTCGAGGGAAAGACCAACGTGAATGCTAATGCAACTACTAATGCCGATGCCAACACCGAATTGAAGGCCTTGGACTTGCCAAATAAGTTTAGACTAGTTATAAATTAATGGTTTCCATCTCAATATAGATTACTAGTAATTTCATTGTCAAATATTCAACTTTTTAATACTTATTTAAAATTTTAATAAATTTAGTTTTGAAATAAAATATTAACATTAATAAACGTACTTGTGATGAATGTTGTATATGCTTATTAATGTATTACAACTTCTTGTCGGCATAAATTTATCTGAATGGTTAATGTTACGCTTCTTTAATAACGCCTCCACGTGGCACCCTGCGTATGATGGTGTCCCATGTGTAATTCTCAACTCAGTCCCACGTAAGACAAGTTCCACAAGCAACCGTTGTCGGCCAGACTACTTTTGTCAAGCAGTCCAGTACACAATGGATGCCAGACCTCGATGACTGATTGACGAAACAGGGGGTAGGATGGCCCTGTTAACCTGACACAAACAAGAGAGTATAAAGAGGTGAAGTAGGGATGGCAATGGGACGGGCGGGACTTTTACCTCCCCAGACCCATGATTCGCGGTAGGCGGGCGTCAATCTTTTGACCCGCCAACCGCCTCACGATTTTTTTTTTTTTATAAAACTGAAAAAAAATAATTTTTTTTTAAATATTAGTACCAAACAAAACAAAAAAATTATAAGATTGAAGTTATGGTGTAGTAGTTAAGATTGGTAATTTGATACTTTAAAAATTTCAACCCGGGTTCGAATCTTCTTTAGTCTATTTATAGTGAAAATTATAATTTCTATTCTATTTTATGATTTTTCAAAAAAGAAAAAAAAAATTTGGAGGGGGTAGGGGCGGGGTCCCATGGTGAAGCAGTAATTTTTCGCCTCAAACCCGCCCTATTATCCATCCAGGGGGTAGCGCGCGTTGGGTCGGAGGTTTTTTTGCCATCCTTAAGGTGAAGTGACTGCCCCCAGGGGCATAGGCGAGTTGGTAAGGCCTGAGGTGACGTGGGGAGAAATCCTCTGGCAACGCAAGTTCGATTTCCATGTAGGGCAGATTTTCACTGAAAAATTGCAGGGGTCTATCTTGGGGTTGGCTGTGGCTCTCTCCTCGTGTCCCCGCCACTGCTTGCACATCCTCGATTTACAACTCGCATGGTCAATGGGCCTCTGACACAGGTGGGGGGTTTCGCCTTTGAGACTTTCCTCTTATCAGAAGAGGTGAAGTGACTATCTGCAAACTCCAAAGTCAGACGTAAAAAGTGACAGCGTCAGCGACAACTTGATAGCATACTGGTCAATCACACACGTAGGGGTCAAATCCACTCATACCAATGGATATAAGATATAAATAGGAGAAAGAGGGTAAGTACTTTTAACTCAACTCTATAATAGCATTTTTGACAAGTAAAACCATTCCGACTGAAATATAAGGGTAAATAGCACTTGGGGTCCCGAACCTTTGAACCTTGTGACAATAGGGTTCCAAACCTTCTATTTTTAACTCTCGATTCCTTAACCTTTTAAAAAACTCACGAGCAAAATCATTCTGTTAAAAAAACTGTTAGTTTGACCATTAAATGATCAAAATTTACTTAAAATGACCAAATTACCCTTTTTAGAATTAAAAAAACAAAATATCCGATTTGTAGGAGCCCAAATATATTACTCATGCATTTATACACCAATCTTAGCTGAATCCGATCTCGGCGGTGTTTTTGTAGTGTAGTATTTTCGATCTTCGACGTGGGTTCGGTTACTGGAGATTGAGTTTGCTTTCTTGCAAACTCAATTTTAATTTCTTGAAACCGATAATTTTTTTGGAATAAGCTGATGGGCAGCTAAAATTTGAGTTTATTTTATTGTATTTTTTTTTCAATGGGCTGTGTTGTTGGAAAAAAAGCCGTCGATAGAAGAGAAACTCGACGAAGTTCTATCTTGGGAGAAGAAAATGGGAGAGCTTCAGAACCCAACCTTACAACGGTGCAAAACGATGGTTTTAGATATGGCTTCTCATTTACCTGATGCTTCAAGTGCCCCCATATTTGGTGACGATAAAATGACGATAAAATTGCCTTTTCCATTGACAGGTCAGAAGGGAGTGGGCCGTAGAGGTGGTTGAGGCAGAGATGGAGGATGCTGGAGATGGAGGTGGTTGGACCGGGAAGGCCGGAGATGGAGGCCAGAGATAAAATTGCCTTTTCCATTGTTTTTTTTTATTCTTACTCTTTTAATTCAAAAAGGGTAATTTGGTTATTTTAAGTAAATTTTGACCATTTAACGGTCAAACTAACTGTTTTTTAACAGAAGGACTTTGCTTGCGTGTTTTTTAAAAGGTTAAGGACTCGAGGGTTAAAAATGAAAGGTTTGGAACTCCATCGTCACAAGGTTCAAAGTTTCTGGACCTTAGTGCTATTTACCCAAAATATAATTTCTGACTTGGGCATCAGAGCACATACGATAGCCTCCCTGGCTACTTATGTTAGCTGAGCCTCTGGTGTTTAGTGTTGAGCATCAATACAGCTAGACTGAAGGATAACATTTTGGTGTTAGGAAATCATCCGGAAGCTGCTCTTACTCTTGTTTTTATATTTTTAAACATAAATTTTATTTAAAAAAATTAATTAAAAAAACATGGCAAAAATTAACGATATTTTGATCCAATCGCACCATCCAAAAATCGCGGCGCACTGGGCACAAGAAGGGCAACTCAAGTCTTGGGGCCTGGGCCTGGGCCTCCTCGTTGCCATCTTTAGATATATGTCATTTGTGTCCCCATCTTGAAAACTCATTTCTCCACTTTGGTCACGGGCCGCCAAATGGTCCATTTTACACGTGTAACTAGGCTTGGGCGTCGGGTGGGTCGGTCCGGGTATATTCAATACCCGAAATCACCTGTTACAGTTCGGATATTTTGTAAATGGAACCATTCGGTTCTATGTATTATTGGATCCAAACCCGAACTAGACCCATTAGTTCGAGTTTGGGTTCGGGTTCTATCCATAACATTTTATTTTAAAATCGTGAATTGACAACATGTTTTGAAAAAATTTAAAAAATAAAAACCCGTTAACATTAAAGTATATTAGATATTAAACCAATTTATGAAAGATATAAACATTAACCGAAAAAATAGACACAAAAACTGCAAATTAATAAATTATGATTAGAAAAAGGAAAATTACCTTTCAAAATTGGGAAAGTTTCGATTACAAAGGAGTTATGCTTTCGCTGTATTACTGTTTGTTGAGCGAGAGAGGTAAGCGAAAGTGTGAGCGAAAGAGATGTTTGTATTGAGCATCTGAGTAAATAACGATTGAGAATTTGAGATTTGGTTAATTGAAATTGGGTTAATTGTGTTTGAGTTTAAGAGTGGTGGAATTTGTACTTTTAGTTTGAATATTGAACAGTTAGACTCTTGTCTTTAGTAAAGTATTGTTGGGTTGTAGATCTTTGCAATAGAGTGAATAAATTGTAAAAATAAAAAAAATTATAAAAAATGACAAATTTGGTTCCAATCGAGTACTCACGGTTCAGTTCAAGAACCAAGAATCGACTCGGACCCGGTTGGTTCTCGGTTCCGGTTCTTAATTTTATTTTTTTAGACCCGGATCAGAACCTTTGGTTTCGGTTTGATTCCGGTTAAAATGCCCACCCCTACGTCATGTGTAGCCTACACATACTATCTGGCCTTCCAAACATAGCCCAAATGAAAATAATGCTTTAAGGTCAACTGACACCGACCCTCACCGGCTCACCCTCGTCGCTCTGACCCGGTCGATTCTCGGTTCTCGGTTCCGGTTCTTAATTTTATTTTTTAGACCCGACCCGTAACTTTCTTGCTTTGGTTAAAATGCCCACCCCTACATGTGTAGCCAACACATACTATCTGGCCTTCCAAACAGAGCTCAATTGAAAATAATGCTTCAAGGTCAACTGACACCCACTCTCACCGGCTCCGTCGCTCCTCTCCCCCATTCGCGTCTGTAACATTTCAACATCACTGCTTATTTCTGCTCCTTTTATGCGTATTTCCGGTGGAAATAATAAACAATCAGCTCTTTCAGGTGACCCTTCGTTCTTAAGTCTACAAGTGTATATATATATATTACATAATTGTGGGATGTCATTTCGTGTTCTATAATTATTCTTTTATATAGAACTCAATTACCCATCTTGACTGTAAAATATATACTGTTTTTGGAATTCTTTTTATTGGTTGTATGTTTTTGTATTATTTGTATTTGAAGAACCCTTTAATCAGAAACATATGCATCTGGCATACTAGCTTGAGCGTTTAGTTGTTAAAGAGAATCCATCGTAATGGCAAGTTTTTTTTTTGTTGAAAGGCTAATTCTTGAAAGTGTATTGGGATATCTATTATCTCCTTCTCTGTAGAAATTGAATTTTGCTGCTAAATTTTTTTAGATGTTTATACCATTCAACTGTGTTCATACAGTCAAGCCTCAGTCGGAAAACTGATGTGTATTACCTCTCTTGGATAAATTAACATTAAAATTCAAAAGAATTATAAAATTATGCTCGTAATAACACATACCATCTTGAAAATCCATAACAACTAAATCAAAGGTTTAATTGGCAAACGAACATTAAAAAAGGTAGTTCTCTAGACTCAAATTAGTAATTACATACAAAATGGTAATCTACACCTAGAAGTAGAAACAAGGTAGAAGTCTCCAATGTCATCACTACTAATAACATCTTTAAGAATCATCATCAGTACATTTGTTTCACTGTCCTCCTCCTCCTCCTCCTCCTCCTCCTCATTTTTAGTTTCTCTAATTCTGTGAAGCACGGACACTCCAATTAAGGTGGCGTGTCCATGTCCTTGTCCGACACTCCAAGACATGTGTCTAACATGCCCCGTGGTGTTTCCTATTTGTTGGTTTTGATTTTAGGTTTAATTCTTCTTTGATATAGAACTCAATTTCACATCTTGAATATAAATTATATACTGTTGGTGGTATTTTCCCCATTGCATCACCATACTATTTATTCAATAGTGTGTCCGAATTCTTTTTAATTGTTGTATGTTCATATATATTTTTATTTCAAGAACCCTTTAATCAGATCCAGCATGATGGAATTTTTTTAATGGATAATTACTGAAAGTATTGGCCAGATTTAGATGCAATTAACCATAGGGGGATATCTATTTCTCCTTTCTGTAACAATTGCCTCTGCTGATTTGAATATTTTTAGATGTTTATTGAATGGATGTTGTCACTATATCGATTGTTCCCAAACTGCAGTTGGCAATAGTTGATAACGAAGTCTTGTGGAGTTAGATTTGGATTGAGAGATCAAAATGGAGAAGCTAGATTTTCTTTTCAATGAGATAACTGTTTCAGATTGCAGTTTGATTTATGAAAAAAAGTATTGTGGTTTTCTCTAAATTAAACCGTGTTATTTTGAAGAACTCAAATGTGACCAAGAAATAAAATAACCGTGTTATGCAGTGTTAAATATAATGAACGATTTCCATGTTTCTCAGTCTATTTTCCAATTTTTGTTTTTGTGTATTTTATGGTAGTTTGATTTATTATTATTTCACGATCTTTCCTTATATTCCTATTTGTAACCCTATAAATTGTGATGTAATTCATAGACACAACAATAATACAATTCTCCTATTTCTTTCATTATTTTCGCCTCAATTATTATAGTTTCGAACATGTAGGAATACCACTCTCTTCATAAATATAAATATTTCCTATCCTCTGGTGAGATTTACTCCTGGAGACGAATGATGCAATGGCACAATGAGATGAGATGAAGCAAGCAACTGAGGGATGCTAGGATGCAGCTTCAGTTATCAATGTCGTAGCATTAGATTAGGAGAAAAGGAAAAGTTCCCTGCCAAAGAAATTCTTCAAATGCCCCTGTGGATCTGTAGAATATGGAAATTTTCTTAAACTGCATTATTATAATTTCTAGGAGGGTTAAAAAGGAAACAAGTAGACATTGTTGAGATCCATGTAATTATTTAAAAATCCTCTATTATTTTGGTCACTCCTGTTCCTTTTATGAAGTCGAGGTATTAATAAAATTAGTATGGAAGTTTCGGTTCAAGTGATTTATTAACTCCTGCTAGAACAGTTTGTGTAGCGTCATAATGTTCATAAGCATCTCATTTTGAATACTTTGCTCTGTTTTTAGGATTTGATTGTTCTCTGTATGTCAGATTGCTTGAGGAACTCACCTTCAAATGATGGATGAGGAGGAGAGAAATGATAGCAATGATAAATCTGCAATGAATGATTCTTCCCGCCTCTGGAGCCAATGGCAATTGCTGGATTCTATACTTCCTACAGGTGGCTTTGCTCATTCTTATGGTCTCGAGGCAGCAATGCAAGCTCGCTTGGTCTTTGGTCCTGAAGATTTACGGAAGTATGTGGTCCATGTATTGGAGAATACAGGAAGTTTACTTCTTCCATTTGTTCACGCCGCAACCATGTCTCCCGACATGCAAACGTGGCAGAAAATTGATCGGCTGCTGGATGCAACACTGACCAATGAAGTGAGTCGTAAGGCATCAATTGCTCAAGGATCAGCGCTTATGAGAGTTGCTGCAGCTGTTTTTTCAGAAGTTCCGTCTATTAAAATGATGAGAGATGCATCTTTGGGAAGTTCAACAGTCTCTTTGCACCATGCTCCCATCTTTGGGCTCGTATGTGGGCTTCTTGGGTTTCATGGTGAAACTTCTCAGAGAGCCTACATGTTCATAACAATGCGAGACATCATATCTGCTGCGACTAGGCTAAATTTGGTAGGACCCTTAGGTGCAGCTGTATTACAGCATCATGTTGCCCCAATTGCTGAAGACTTAACGAAGAAATGGATGAACCGTGATATTGAGGAGGCATGCCAGACATGTCCTCTGCTTGATACTGTGCAGGGATGCCATGGCTACTTGTTTTCAAGACTTTTTTGCTCTTGAAGGCTGGAACAAGTAATTGTTGGACTTTGTTGAGCCTAATCGTATTGTGCACTTATCCTATCCATTGTGGATTGACTTGTGTAGCCAATTTTTTTATTCAGGAGTATATTGAGCATTCTATATTCAGGTTAGGCTGCCTAATAATACTATGATACACGATGGATGTTTAGGTCCTTTTCTGAGTGACACAGGAACACAGGCCATGAGATTGTTACCATATCCTCAAAGGGATGCATAGCCCAATATCATACTTACGTGCATTATTAACCACTCGAATTGAAGAGCGGGCACTAATATTGTAGATTCACGTTTTTAGTGAAAAGACAGATGTTGATTTTGCTTGAGGCTTTTGGTTGTAGATACTTAGATTCTGAATTTGTGCTTGACAACTTCAATATGATAACGAAGATTCTGGACCTTCTATGTGGTTTGATGCTAATGAATCCGTCTGTCCTAATAATGAAATGAGCGGGAGAATGAGGTATGAAACCTTTTTTTTTTTTTTTTTTTTTTTTTTTGCAGAAAGTTGACATGGAAGCATTTGATTCCATCAAACTCCCTAGTACCTTTTTAACATAGATTTTCTGAGGAACGAATTCATGGAACTTTGATAGCATCATTATTGTTATCTCATGGCATTGGATTCTTGTTATTAAACTTTTATTAATAACAAGAATCATTTCTAGACCGTTGTTTTGACATAGAATAATGGTGTGAGTTGAACCCACCCATAATTCCGTGTCTCCAATTAGATACAATCTTTGTTTTCTTCAAACTCGTATCAACTTTTGAGTCTGCGAAATGATTTTCAAAACAGTGTAACCATTCAAGATCGAATTAGTTTCGAACAGTCAAAATCATTTACATTGTTGAAGATATAATTATAAATAAATAAAATTTCCTTCCTTCTCACTTAAAGTTTTTCATTATCATGACTTATTAGATGACTTATTAGATAAAGTGGTATTTAATATTTATCACCCCATATATAAAAAGTTTTACTCTTCAATTATTTTAGCAAACGTTGATTTTTGCTTTCATCCAATGGAATTTGAAGATATAAATATATATATATATATATATATATATAGTTCCATCTAATTTTTGATCTTTTGAATTAGATATTTAAATCATTGTTTTGAAAATAGAGCTGAGATGATCGAAAAAAATTTAGTTTAAATTATAATTTAAATTGGTCAAATATATTTTTTATCTACACATTTCGTATGACCCATAAATTATTATCTACTTATGATTCATCATTTTCATAAAATTTTCAACTTATAAGCATTTAAACATTAATTTCAGTACTCCCAAATTGTAATACTAAAAATTAGGATGAAACTCTTTCAATCTGCCAATTAAATTGGGAACAGCATGAAACGACATATAGATTGACTAGTTGCCTTCTATAGAAACCATTTTATTATTTTTTTTAAAAAAAGAATGATTAAACCCTAACATATATCCTGCTATATTGTTATAAACATCTTAAAATCATAAAATTTGAATGTTTAGGTATTTGGGTAATTAATTTAAGTTGAAAAATTGCAAGCTAACCACCTAATGTTAAGGCAACATGAACTAAAGCAATTGTGTATCAAGTCGAGCTATTCAACTTGATATTATCTTAACCATAAAGAACTCACGCATCACTTCATTGACGAACGTTCCTAACTTATGTATTTGGTGATCAATTATTCCTTATTTGAAGAAAATGATCAACATGCCCTTAATTTTAATTAGAAAAAAATACAATTCAACTCTTAACCTTTGCAAAAAGTGCAAATGCGTCTCATACTTTTATTTAATAATATTTAATTTAACATATTAAATATATCATTATAGTCGTGTTAATTAAACTTTCTATAAGAGGACGAATATTATATTATTGTGTTTTAAGTATTGTAATTGTTATGTGATATAGAAACTTTAAATAAAAATAAGATAAATAAATAACAAAACGACACATATAATTTTATGATATTGAACTATTCTTGTTATGTAATTATTTAACATAAAAATAATAATAATAATTAATTTATAAGTTATGTGTTCTTTATTTTTGAATAATAATAAAATGATAAATTAAAATATGAATAATACAGTTGGAGATATAATATTTGTAATTAATAAACGAATAACTCAATTAAATAAAAGTATTTGAGGATCAAGTTTGTGACAAAATTATTTTTTTATTTATATTTTAACCATAATATAAAAGTTTAAATTTTAAATAATGTAATTACATAATAATAAAATTAATAATTTTATTTAACACGTTTGTTAATAATTATGAGCTTAAATTCTAGTTATTTTATAATAGTTTGTAAAATATACAAAACAATTTAAGTATATTATCAATTTGATCAATAAAGTCTTAATTCAAAATAAAAAAAGGATCTCGTTAGTTTTTTTTAAAAAAATAAAGTACCAGATATATTTGTATATTTTGTAAAGGTTAGATATTCAATTGCAATTTTTTCTTATTAAAATTAAGGCATATTGGTATTTTTCATCAAATAAGGATAAATTGCACACCAAAATACAAAAGTTAGGAATGTCCTTATCAAAAAATAAATATTAGGGATCATTCTGCACTTAGAAAAAAGATTAAGAACCATTTGTGCCAAAATTCCTTTATCTTTTTTAAAAGTTGTACAACTCTAAAATAGACTCTACTAATAGGAAATTTAAAATTTTCATTTTCATTTTATTTTATTCTTAACCGGTTTGATTTTGTTCAAACCAGGTTTAAAATACTTCCCTTAAACACAACTCTTGTGTAATTTAGCTGAAAACGGATCAAACGAGGTGAGCCACGTGACAAGCTCTGTTTCCTATCAACGTTGGATGCCGTGTCAGCATGTAATTCGTCGATATATCACATCATCGTACGATGATGTTGACACACAACTAGGAAAATTTACTGCCCAAAAAAACATTTCTATCTCAGCAGCAATAGTTTCCATTTTTACCATTTACTAAAACTAGTTAAAAAAATGATATTGTTTTTCTTTATTTTGATTTGGGCGTTTACTTTTGTTCCTTTTTTGTTAGCTGGACACACAAAGACAAGAGCATAACAAACATTGATAGATAAGGAAATGTTGGGTTCTGTGGTCTGAAAATAAAGAGATTGATGCATCAATAAGGAAGAAATCCTTTGTGTCTTTATTCTGCTTATATATTTATGGGCATTCGGAATTTCAGATTCTTATATTTTGTTAAATCTTGAACAAATTCCGTACCACTTTAATCCTCTGTAAATCTGTTTTTCAGCTGGGTTCTAAAATCTCAGGGTTTTATGTTCTTGAGAATATTGGTACATTACACTTATTTCTTGTTTTCTTTTTGTTTTTGCAGCAATCTTTCCTTTTTTATCTGCAATTTTTCCCATGTAGCTAGGGTTTTTGGGTTGTACATTTTTCTTGTTGGAATGACTAGCAGCTGAATTTTTGGAATGGAAATTTTGTAGGGTTTTGGGGCTTCTAATTTTTCTTACACAATTTTGAACAAAAAATTCCCTTCCCGTGTGTGAAACAAAATGGTGAACAAGGATTCATATCATAAACAAGGCTTAGTTTGTTGTGGGTGTTGCTGCTGTGTGTAATTTTATTTAGATGCCATCTTT
This sequence comes from Forsythia suspensa, assembly GCA_023638005.1. Taxonomy (NCBI): domain Eukaryota; kingdom Viridiplantae; phylum Streptophyta; class Magnoliopsida; order Lamiales; family Oleaceae; genus Forsythia; species Forsythia suspensa. The sequence goes on from CM042666.1 coordinate 52,692,322, forward strand.
CTCATTGCCTGTTTGAAACTTTTTGACAGAATTACTTTTTCTCCTAAGCTTCTGAGAACAAGGGCTACTTCTGGTAAGAACAGGAGTTTTTTTACGTCATTTCATGGTGATTTTTTTTTATTAGGGTTTCACTCTTTTTTACAGAAATTTTGATTATTTTGCAGAAAATGGTGAGAGGAAAGATACAAATGAAGCGAATCGAAAACGAATCAAGCAGACAGGTCACCTTCTCAAAACGCAGAAATGGGCTGCTAAAGAAAGCTTATGAGTTATCAGTACTTTGTGATGCTGAAGTAGCTTTGATTATTTTCTCACAGAAGGGAAGACTTTTTCAGTTCTCAAGCTCCAAGTACGTTTTTGCATCTCTTCTCGATGCACTTTTTTTTTTTTTCATATTTATTGAACACATCCCATTAATTGCAAGTACATATCTAATATCTTTATAATTTACTTAGTTCAATGTGGATGTTTGTGCTTTCTGCTTTGCTATTTTTATATCTATTTTCATCTGTATATAAGTATATTTATATTTGTTGTATATATTAATGCTTGATGAAGCAATAGGGAATGGGGTTGGTGTACTTTGTGTCCTCCTCAAAGTTGCCTGCATCAATCTATCTTTGTAATTATTTGATATCTGACTTTTAAATATATGTTTATTTTTGTATATATAAGCAGATGATGCTTGATCTAGATGACCTAAATTTATAGGGAACACGATTTAGTTTGTTGCCGGCTCTCATTTCTACCGGGGATTTGTTTTAGAGTATGTTAAATTAAGTTCTGCTTTTACTTCTGCCTGTGGAAAAGGAAGAAATCTTGTCAAATTTCAAATATTCTGTCATGTGAATATTCATGTGCCAATGGGTTTTGTATAGACTTCGTTAATCTTGATTGGGATTTTGTTCTCACCAAGGCTAATTTCTCATGAAATATTAGCATTTCGTGTGCTCGTATTCTTACTTTGATTATTGGATTTACAAGTCCACTTAAAGGTATATTATGTCTTTCTTCCTTGGCAATTTGGGAGGAGCTGGATGAGAAGTAATTGTCACTCTCCGATTATGTAATAAAGATGAAATTCAGAGATAACCATCAATCATAGCGCCAAAATAACTAGATTATGTCAAACTCTAACTTCCGTCTTGCATGTACACCCCGTTAGTGCACACTATATTAGTAGCAAACTCAATAAAATGGAAGATTGATTCTCCGACTGGGGATCCAGAGTTCTCTATATATAAGCTGAAAATCCATTACCCCAATTGATCAATATGATATGATTGAATCCATTTCATGAGTGGAAGTTAGTTTTATTGCTTTCATGTTACTTTAAGAAGCTATTCTATGGTCTTGAAGGAGACATTGTTGCATTGGTGAGCTTAAGTGTTATATCTTTGAGTAATCAAAACAATTGGGAAGAATTTTGAAATAAGATACATTGTATTTTTAACAAATTGTAAGTTAATTTGAATCCAACGAAGGTATAGAAAGATATGAACTCGACAAATCCCCTCCCCCCCAACATCTCCTTTTGTGGCCAATAGCTACTTTAAGACCGTGTTAATATAAAAAGGGGCAAGCCATGAATCTATTTTAGGTCTTAGTTATGGAAAAATATGCTAACCTCTGAATTTCATTTTGTAGAGGTAGAGTGCTCGTTTAAAGTAAAATATTAGTTTGAAGATTAAATTCAAATAAATAAATGTATTCTCCATCTATATCTCAAGTTTTTTTTTAAATTTTTAGACGAGGTGGTTCAAACAATGTTGGTATTTATGCTATTGCTTGCTAGCTACAATATGTTGTGATTTGATGTTTATTTGTTTCTTGCATTGGTGCACCAATTATCTCCTAGAAAATACCAACATATATCCTTTCGTTCATTCATGCTTTGTGAACTCAATGTGTTTTCATGCCATTAATTAAGCTAGAACTAGTGCAATCAGTCTCACTTATTCTCCTTGCTGATCCATGAGAACATACAGTTTTGTTACTTATTGTTTGTAATCTCTTTGAAGTCAGTAGCTAAATGTTATGGTCACAAATTAACTTCCTCCGTTCATGCTCTTTTCACTCTCAACAATACCTGCAAACAAGGTGCTCGGGTTTTACCTTCAATCCTTCAAAAACATCAATCAATTTACATGGAGTCTATTTTACTACAAAATAATATTGTTATTATTGATGAATTGTGTTTTTTTATTGATTATACATATCTATAATTACAATTTACAAGGTATATATACGGTATTCGCACATAAACCCTATAATCAATCTAAGATTATGATCTCTTAATTAAAATCTTGCAATCTTCTATAGTTAAGTGAAATCTTTCTAAAATATAAAAGAATCAATCTATATAACTAATGACATATTTCAACACTTCTCCACAAGTTGGTGCATAGATGTCATACATGTCCAATTTGTTTAAGAACTTTAAGAACATTTGATTTGAGACTGCTTTGGTAAGGATGTCAGCCAACTAGTCATCGAATTTTTCCTAAATTTTTTATAATCTTTCCATCCAATTTTTTCTTAATGAAAAATCTGTCTACCTCGACATGCTTTGTACGATCATATTGAACTGGATTATGCGCGATGTCACATGCTGCTTTGTTGTCACAAAATAGTTGGATAAGTTGTTCAGATACATAACCCAAATCCTGTAAGAGGAGTCTTAGCCATAATGCCATAATGCCTCACAAAGTATGTTTGCCAGACCTTCAGCTTCTGCACTTGAGCGAGCTACAACATTTTTTTTTTGTGCTTTCCATGTCACAAGATTACTTCCTACAAAGCTAAAGTGACCAGAAGTAGATCGTTTGTTACCCACATCACCATCCCAATCAGCAATAGTATATGATTCTATACTTTGATAGTCTAGATTTTTAGTGAATAATACTCATTTTTCCTGGCATCAAATATCTCAAAATGCGAATAATTGCCTGCATGTGTTGTTCTCCAGAATTATGAATAAACTATGAATAAACTGACTGACAATACTCAAAGAATAAGTCAGATCTGGTCTAGTATGAGACAAGTACATAAATCTCCCCACAAGTCTTTGGTATCTTCCTTAGTCAACCGGTACTTGGTTGGATTCAATACATAGTTTTAGACCTTGTTGTACTGGTGTATCAATTGGTTGACATGCTGACATATCAATATCTTGTAATAGATATAAGGCATACCCAACAAAAATACATCGCAATACTTGAAGAGTTAACTTGGTGTGTTGATGCTTGTGTAGGTGTAGAAACACCACACACCCAAAGACATGAAGAGCTAAATTTGAAATAGTTGGGACAACAATTACGTCAGTAAGGGTTTGGAATGGTGTTTTGAAATTGATGGTGTTGGAGGATACCCAATTGATTGAATAAGTTGCAGAATTGAGTACTTCTTCCCGATAAGATAATGACATATGGGCTTCGATTAACAAAGTTCGGACAATCGCCAAAAAGTTTTTTCATTCGACCACTCCATTTTGTTAGTATGTGTTGAAGCAAGTTGTGTGATGAGTCACTCTTCGTGTTTCCAAATAGTATTGAAATTCAATACTCTAATATTCTCCACCATTATAACTGCGAATAATTTGAATCTTTCTATTGTACTGAGTTTCAACCCTTTTATAAAACTTTTGAAATATCGAGTTCACTTCACTTTTGAATTTCACCACGCAAAGCCATGTCATTCTGGTATAATCATCAATAAATATTACAAACCAACATGACCTACCTAAAGTAGTGACTTTAGATGGACTTTAGAAATCAGAATGAATAATCATAAAAAAGTGGACTTTTATTCAATCGTAATAGAAAGGAAGCACGTGGCTTTTCGTAAGTTCACAAATACCACACTAAAAATTATAAACACCAACTTTTATAAATAAACTAGGAAATAACTTTTTGAGATATCTAAAGGAAGCATGCCCAAAACGACGATGTCATAACAATATTTCTTTCTTTTTGTGTCTTCAGAACCACCCATGGCCAGAGCTTGTCGTAGTCTATCGGTACTCTTTGATTCTAAGTTCAAGTAATACAGCTTCCTCCACCTAATACCACAACTAATCGTCTTCCTGATTTTGATGTCTTTAAACTCACAAAAATCAGGCAAAAAAATTACAACACAAGATTAGTTAACGGTTATTTGAGAAACTGATAAAAGGTTATAATTTAAACATGGAACTACTAAAATAGAATCTAAATTTAATGTATCGGTTAGAGTCAAAGATCCTTCCCCAATAACATGGGTCGAAGTTCCATTTACAGTGCAGTAGAGACATACTCTTGGGTGGAGGGATTAAGTGGTGAGAACTGTCTAGAATCATATGTCATGTGATCTATTGCGCCAGAATCAATTATCCATGTACTATTCAAAACATGTTTAGAAATACTTAAAAACTTACCACCATTGTCGACAACTTTTACTAATGCCGAGGTTGTGTCAGTAACTCCATCTTCTATTTTTGTTTGAACAAATGTTGCAGTTGCTGTAGTAGAAGGATTTTGTTGATTTTTCTTTGCGCGACTAGGATCCCACCATTCTGGATATCCCACTAGATCAAAACGACGACTTTAATATGACCAGTCGTATTGCAATGAGTGCATTTGTAAAAAGACTTGTCAATACCATTGGTAGGTCTACCATTGTTGAGTTAGGCTCGATCTTGTTGACCCTGATAAGGATGGTTCTGAGCCACCATGGCACTCGATTCAGATGCTTTGGAATTTTCTTTTAGGGTGGTACTACGAACAGCTTCCCGACGAACTAAAGAATAATACGATCTTGTTGACCCTGATAAAAACGGTTCTGAGCCACAATGGCACTGGATTAAGATGCTTCAGAATTACCTTTTAGGGTGGTACTACGAACAACTTCCTAGCGAACTAAAGAATAATACTTATCCATGTTTGCATTGAGTCTCTGCGCAAAATCTCTCGTCGGATTGAATCAAACTCTTCATCCAATCCAGCGAGAAATATGTGAATTCTTAATCGTTCAATAGACTTGTGGTAGGCTTTGACATCATTTGGATCTTTCATAACCACTGTATCACGATGGTCCAACCTTCGAAAAATTTTAGTAGCTCTCCATTATACACAGAGAGAATTCTTCCCTTTTATCTTGCAGAAAAAGTCTTCTAATTCAAAGTAAAGACTTACAATTCATAACTTTCGTCGTAGAATGTTTTTGACAAGGCATTTCAAATGTCATAGGCAGTGGGTAAGCGTAGATAACACTTCATAATTTCTAGAGACAGAGACATTAATAGACACCGTTTGACCTTTTGATTTTCAACGTACCATCTTTCATAACCTTCATCAGATTCTGCATATGGCTTGGTCTTCCTACGATGTATGAGATTTTGTCATGTTCAGCAATTTGTATTTCTATCAGTTGAGACAATATGTTGTAATTTGATTCGGTGAGGGTGATTCCTGCATTAAAAACTCATTCGGGCTGAACTACAATCGGATTTTTTCCATTGATTTTTTTTTCCCCAGATTTGAAGAAGAGGATTTTGGAAATTAGGGTTTGGCCATAGCTTGAATTTGATTTAATTTCTAGGTTTTGGCTATGGATATAGAGATGGGTATGATTTAATTTGATGCATTTGGGTTTTGAAAATTTTGAAACGAATCAGACCAAACTTGGCTCGATACCATGTTATTATTAATAAAAAATTTTATTGATAATACATCTCTTTAATTATTAGGTATATATAGGGATTTCATGACAAAAACCTAGAATCAATCTAAAATTATGATCCCTTAATTACAACATTTAAATCTTGTGAAATCCTCTTAAAATAGGAAAGAATCAATCTATACAACTAATGACATATTTCAACAAATAATAGTTAAACAAGTAGGAAGACTTTAATTTCTACACTATGTCTACATACATGCATATGTGCCTAATTACTTGTGCTGTTGCAGGTACATGTAAACCAGCAACATTAATAATGCATATTGGTGCAATCATAATTTGTTTTTTGGAAACAAATATTGGTTCAAAAACTAATCCACATGTATGTATATTGTATGACAAATGTGATTAACTGCTTTGAAGCTCTTTGCTTCTGGTAGCTTGACATCTTGGCATTTCTTTGCCTCTTTTTAAACCAAAAAATGATCATGTTTTCATCTTTTTGTGCTATGCATCTAATCCCTACCATAGAGAATCCATGTTTTGCTAACTTCTCTTCCTCCTAATCGTGAAACTGGGAGCGAAGGAATAAAATAGTTGTAAACGTTACCAAATTCTGCATCGGATTTTCTGCATACAGATACAGTTGCAAACTCGTAATGAACATGAGAAGTTTTGCCTATGTAAAGGACTCTTTGGCATTTTGATTTTCAAAGCATTTTGATTTTCAAACTAGTTTCTGGCGACAGTTTTCCACTTTTGGTTTTCAAGAGAGATTTGATATTGTTTTCTCCTTATACTGTTGAATCATAGTGAATTTTTATAAACGTGCCTGTGGTTTTTACCGCAAGTTAAATTAAGAGTTTTACACATACTTTGGCAATTTTCGTTTCTAAAATTTCCAATGTGTTCAAAAACATGTCATGAGAGATAGTTATTTATGTTAAGGGATGAATCCACATCGATTAAATACTGAAATATTAACATGTATATGAAAGTTTGAGCTACTCTTCTTAATAAGTCTGACATTTTAAGATAGAACTCAAATTTTAATATGGTATTAGAGTCTATTAAGTTTAAACGAGCATTTAGATTTCAAGATTGGTGTGCTCAAACGAACCACCATCTTGCGGGGGGCATGTTAAGAGATGAATCCCATATCGGTTAAATAAGGTTGACCTTTTAACATATAAACCAAGTCTTAATAATTTATCCTATCAAAATCCTCATATGTTGTTTTATATCCCCATTCTATTACAGCAATTTATGTTCCCTCCTTTTCTTTTGTTTATGTTGTTTCTGTTGGAATTTCCCTCCTCGCGAGGGAGAATAGTTTACTTTGCTTTTTCATGTCATAGTTCTATGTAGCTTAGTCCAAAATAGAATACTATATAATGGAGTGCCTAGCTAAAACAAGTGTTCTTGAGTCTATAATCGGGATCCGGTGTGTGTTGTAATTTTTATCACACGGGATAAATCTCTATCTATTATTACCCGTGATTTTTCTCCCATCCACATAAATCTTTTTTTTTTTTTTCGTTTAATTGTTACTAATTCTATTTTTTGTTATTCTTGATATTTTGCAAAGGAGAACCTGATATTATGTTCTCTTTTTGCCCTTTTTTATGTTGAATTTCAGCATGGAAAATACAATAGAGAAATACCTTGAACATGCAAAAAAAAAGGAGACCACGACTGACAACACTGAAGTTCAACAACATGTTCAGGTCAGAAATATTTGTCATTAATTTTGTTGAAATATCTCACACTTTTTATTAGCACTTATTTGTACCAATTAGTTTTACATTAAACAGATAACAATTTGTTGCTTTTTGTGTGTGTGTGTGTGTGTTTTGGTAGCGGGAACAAATTATTGAACACAAAATTTAAATAAATAAATATGTCCCTTAACAATTTAAGTTTTTGAGATGACGAGATGCAACATGGTATTATATTAGACAGAGGTCGCAAGATCAAGTCCCAATCACTCATTTATGAAAATTATTCGCATGTCACATATTTGATATAAACTGAACTTGATCTATATGTGAGAGAGCATGCTAAAGACTAGGTTTAAATATATAAATGTCTCTTTTTTTAAGATCTTAAGCTGTTAAATGTGTTGTTCAACATATTATAGCAGGCCTAAGATCAAGTGTCATCCCTACCTTTTGTGAAAATTGTACACAAATCAAACCTCTAGTGTGAGGGGACATTGTTGAAGACAAAATCTAATTAAAATAGCTTAACTTGTTGTATGAAGTGGTTCAATCGAAGTTGGCGAACGTCATGCATGCAATCAAGTCTGGTCGTCATTTATTATAAATATTATGCACGTATCATAATACAAAACTTTTTCTTTTCTATTGACGGTGTTGATTAAGGTAGGTTGTGAAATATTATGGATGACAGAAAGAGAGAACTCTCTAGCTTATCTTCAGTTCAACCTTGAGTCCAAGTGCAAATCCAAGTTTCAAACTCGGTCTGTATTTCTTATCTATAAATCATGGTTGATTGTAAACTTCAATAACAATTAGCATGATATAAAAGTCAAGCATATAATTAAAAATTTAAATCCATAAGCCCCTTTTAGCATAATTCATAAAAAAAATCAAAATACAATATTACAATAGTAGAAATTTAAATTGATAAGCCTTTTTTAAGTAATCTGATTCACAAGTTATTCAAAAGGAAAACAATAACATAAATTTCTTAAGAAACTGAAGAAAATACAGTAATTTTCAATGCCACCAGTTTATACTTATATCCGAACAAACAAGGGAAAGAAAATTAATGCCCAACTACGCATGACAAATGATGATTGATAATATATAATCTAAGTTGAATGACTTTATTTGACTTTTTAAATATATATATATATATATATATATATATATATATATATATATATATATATTATCGTTTTTGAAACCATATATTACATGTAACTTTTGAATTTTATCATATGATGCTCTTGTTGTAAATGATAAGAAATTATGCACCAAATTGACAACTACTACAAAGTATTATTATTAGAATAATATTTTAAAACAAAAAACTCAACTATGTGTTTTAGTGTTTGTGAAGATAATTTTATTCTTTATTTCCTTTTGTCAAGTTTCTTTGTGTCCAAATTTGAGAAAAAAAACGTTGGCATCTCAATTAAGGACTGAACCCTAATTATATTTTCTTTGTGAGTAGACTTTTAATCAATCAATAAACACATAATCCAAAGCATTAAAATATTTATATATTTTAATGCATGAGCTAAACTTAGTACTAATTTACAAATCCCACGAACTGAAGCTTCAAACCATCAGATCTTAGATATTCTCCTACAAGTGATTTCAGATGTGTAGGCTGCTGCACCCTTGTAGTGAAAATTCTAAAACCACTAACTGAAGCTTCAAACGATCCAATCTCCACATGCAATCTTTGTTTGATGAATGCAAAAACTACCCTCACCCTCGTTTCGTTTAAGATATCTAAGTGATGCAATGACGGCGTGCAGTCATTTGATAATTGCTTTTAGGGTGCAAGTGTGCAACAATTGAGCCATGTTTTATCTGCTATCGCCTCATGTGCATCATTTCCGCTAGGTTGGAAGAGATTTATCCTTGAATCTCAGGCTTGTCATAGTCAATCACAATCTTCTGCTTACCGCGCTCTAAATAACTCTGACAGCTTGAACTTGATAATATTATTTTGACATGAATTTCCTCTAAACATCTGATTGATTTTCCTGAAAAATACTTGGACTCGATTCTTGAAATCACGAATCAACATAAATCCATTTTCATGCTCATTCAAGTGCGTCCTCCCTACATCATTCGGTGGTCTCTCGAAAAGGTTAATTGCAATATCCTCACCATTATTAGCAACCTTGTAAAGCTGAGAGAATGCCCCCTTAGCAAAAGCAGCTCCCATGTTAAGCTTCATCAAGTCAACTGTCAACTCTACATAATTTCCAAGACTCTTCACTAAAGGTGCCTCAACTCAATAGCTATTAGAATGCTTGAGGCCATGGAGGTGTAATACGTTTGTGTGGGAATCATTCAACCCAGCAGTGCTTTTGTCCATTAGCATCGCAGCAAAACCTCATCTACTACTCATCAGCAAGTTTCCACAACTATGTTTTGTTTTTTTTTCTCATTTTTTGACTTTTGGGGAAAATTGACCAAAATGCCCCTTTTTTCTAGTCAAATATTACGGCTACTGTGAAAAGTAAAAAGGCATTTTGGTCATTTTGACCCAAAAGTCAAAAAATAGGAAAGAAAAAATCCATTTTAATGGCAAACAAACATGCTCTTATAATTGGCAAACCCTGATTCAGCTTCCTATAAAAATTGAGGATGAAATCTTAGAGGATACCAAAATTTCTTCGATTCCACAAATCACAGAATTCTAATTTTTCTGCTCTTCATAGTTGATTCTTTCATTCACCTTCTTCCCATCATACTCTTCACCGATCTCCATGTCAAAAATAGGCAGGCCTCTACAATCCTTGCTTACATCGACATTTATTTTCCTTTTAGGATTGAAAGGGGTGAATAGGTTATCGTCCACATGTTGCATCAACACTTTCATTTATTGACGCAATTATTCCATTATATAAACTTTGTCAACATGACCACTCGAAGATGTATTTTCGTGTTCACGTCAAGCAACATCACTTCTGGCATTGGGGTTTCACGAATCTCAAGACCTATTTGTGCTTTGATACCAACATGATGCAGCGGTAGTGTGTGATTACAAATAAAGAAAATTCAATATGTTATTTGTTTATTCAAAAGAATTCCGAACAAGATTGTACAAACAATTGGAATAAGAAAACTCTAAAGAGTCACTTTTATCTTAAAACAATCAATCTACCATGAAGGCTTTAGATCCTCATGCCAACTGACAGATCACTTTGATGTTCAATGCCATGATTCCTACAAGAAATTTCACTTTTAATGACGAAAATTTTCGGTCTTACCATTTTTCGACAAAACAACCTAAAAATGACTCTATATGACAAAAAATTTCATCGTTAAAAGTGAGATTTTTTGTAGTAATACTTCCCTTGATTAGTGCATGAATTTGGTGCTTTAATTGAGCGTATGATTTCTCATTTGATGCTTTTCGAGTGTGAGAATCGAACAATGGTTTATCTACTATTGCCTCGTGCATCACTAAGAGACTAAATGGACTCTTGAATTTAAGCTTCAATTAAATGAGTCTGGCTTCGGATAACTCATATCTAACTAGGTTCCAGTTATTACTACTCTTAAACTAAAAGCAACTATGGAAGTTCATAAGCATAAAACTATGCAAGTAAAGCTAAGCATTAAAATCAACAAGCGCATTGAGGCATCTCCACTCGAATATCCATGATAAGCTCTTATTACAACTTTCTTCTTCTATTTACATTTTTCTTTAACGAGATAATCTATTTGTGATTAAAAAAATCTTACTCCTGCTGCTTGAAAATATTTACGAGGGATTTGTACATTACTCGATTAAGGTCTTTTTGTGCTTAACTTGTTTCAATTTGTAGACTCAATTAGGGTCTGGATTGAATCCTTTTCTTTCGAAAATTTGTTTAGAGGTCCAGGTCTTGGTTTTTGTTTTAAGCTACTACCTTCATTCTTGAATAGAAAATCCTGTAGCAAGTACAATTTCATAAGGAGATAGGTACTAGGGTTCTCACTGCACCCCTCGAAGAAAATATTGACGAAAGATCGGGCGGGGGAGTCGTTGATTCCAGGAGTCGTTGAGTCCAATCTATTTGCTAAGAGGGGAAAAGGACAGGAAGTGATGGATAGGTTGACAATGACTAAATATGGGTGATAAGAGAGACGATGAGGGGAAGAGAACCTAGCGTTAGGGATTGTGATAACATTTAAATGAGTACTTGTAACATTTCTATAATATCTTAAACTTTTAGATGAGTTGGTCAATATGGTATGTGAGTAGATAAAAAGTCTCTTTGCCACTCATTTATGAAAATTGTGCACATTTCAAACCTTTAATAAGAAGGAAAAAAAATTGGTCAGCATATGATGGGGCATGTTGAGACAAAATTTAATCAATACATTTTACCCCTCTTCCCCAATTTAACTTTTAGATGAAGTGGATAACATTTGGGTTGGTAGGGTTGGAATAGAAATGAAGGATAAAAGGTAAACTTTGGGTTGGTAGGGTTGGGATAAAAATAAAGGATAACATTGATATTTGTATGATGCATAAAATTAGCCTTTTTTTTTTAGAGAAAAATGTTGATATTGGGAAATTTGTGTTTGAATAGTGTTGAGAGATAAAAAGGAGGAAAAGTTGTTTATGGTTCAATAATATTGTGGATGTAAGAAGGGAATACTTATCGGTGAAGTATTAATGATATCGCTTTATACCTTCTCCATAGTCTGTGATGTAAGAAACGTAACAAGAAAAACGTAACAAGAAATAGAAATAGAAAAGACAGAGAAGAAAATAGAGAACAATTAGGATGAAGAAATAATCACTTCTTTAATCATCAATAATAGTCGTCACTCTTTAGCTTCCGGTATTTGGGACCAACGACATTATCGGGAGTATGGATCTTCGGACTTACTGCCACGCCGCTCTGTGGACTACTTGCATGACGATATGGCCTTCCATCGCCAGAGGTCTTTAGTTTTTGTTAGTTTGGTTTTCATTTGCTTTTGCTTTTGCTTTTCGAATTATGCACCTAAGTAGTATCTTTATTCATTGTAGTTTGAGGAACTTTTTTCATTCGTTGTATGCTTGGAGGTCGGGTTCATATCCCCTCCCCATGTACTACCATTTTATATAAATACATGGTAGGGGCATCCAAACCCCCACCACCGTCCTGGTAGAGGCTACTAAAACCATACCTGATTTGTCTTTGGTGCTTGAATAAAAAAAAAAAAAAAAAAAAAATAGTCTCATTTGCATATAAAAACATAGGTCCTATTTATAAGGTAAAGAACTTAAATCTAAAAGAATTTCTAGTAAAATAACAAGTACTAAAATAATAAAATTCTATTTAATAAAACTATCTAATAAAGTTAGTTCGATCCTATTCAAATTCAAATATATCTTCAATCTCATTTTCTAAAATATCTTCAATTCTTATCCTTCTTTCCTATCATTTCTTACCTGCTCAGAGAACTCGACTCCGACGAGTTGGAGTGCAAAAATTTGGCCACAAAGGTCGATCTTTTTGGCGAACCAAGTATCGAGTTGAGCTCGTGATAGTAATAAACCGTGCAACTCATCCACAATAACATTAGTTGGATCTCCAAAATGAGCACAATAGACTAGCACAGTTAACTGGCTTGCAAAAACAAATGATTGCAGCACTAGAGGCTCGAGAGTACGTTGATAAAGAAACAATTCTATTATTTTGAAAACAAAACTTCTATTCAAGTGCGATGACCAATCAAACAGATTAGGATACCGTGCCAAAGAAACAAAAATCAAAATATAATACTTTTCTTTAAAAATTTATGCATACAAGGCGCATTAAAATTAAGCACATAATTTTCATCATTTAAAATAATATTTCGTTTCAGCATGATGATTATTAATAGGGTCAACAATGGCCTGAGTTGAAGTAATGTAACGATAATTAGTAGGCAACAATTTAAGGTCAATAGAAGAATTAGGTAACCGTATAATTGTTTTAAAAGATGATGTAGCAAAGCAAAAGCATCAATCTTTTTGGAGAAATGAGTAGGATGTGGAAAATTAGGAAGTTTATCAAAAATTACTAATATCGAATGATGAATTTTAGCATTTGAGGTAATGGTAAAAGATCTCAATACCAAGTCTATAGCATTTGAAATGTCTAGGAAAGGTGGAAACTCTTCAAGCAATTTCTCAGTGTAGCATCTAGTAAAGAGGTAATCTCAAGAAAGGGCTCAAAACTCTCGTCCTCACTATCAGAACATTCGTGGACTGGAGTGCCAAAATGGTTATTTTGGACGGGAATAAGTTTTGGAGACTTGGAATCTCAATGTCCTTCAAAATGACAATGTGGACACATAGGTTTAGAAGCACTTGGATAAGAGGTGGACATCGAAGGAATACTATCTTAAATGAAGTCAATCTTACTTGTATTTAGAGAAGTGTAGGCAGAGTTACTTGAGGAGGACTAACACAACCAGACTCACTACTAGACTTAGGATGAGATTGTCGAGAATTAAGTAGTAAGTCTAGTTTATGACATAATTGGTGAAGACGGATGTATGTGTCAATTAGTATTGCCTTGCGGTAAGTTTTATCTAAGAACTGGGGTGTGAAAATGATGTCACGCTTTATATCAGATTTCAAACCATTGAAAAATCTAGAAGTTGTAGCATGATGAGCTTCATAAGTATCACGACTGTCTAATAGCTCTTCGAAGTAGGTTTGATATTTGTTAACAGTAGACGTACCTTGCCTATAGTGCAAAAAGAATTTATCTAGCAGTTTAGTTCGATAATAGACTTGATTTGTTGCATAATATTCGCTTATTCTCATTCCACAAGTGACACGGCAATGACCTAGATGATTAATATTACGCAAAAATCATTCTCAATAATGCATGGCAGATCGTACAAGTGATTCACTAGCATGATAAATACAATAAGAGTCACTCATGTTGTGCAAGTTAAAGATCTTTTCAAGATTATCCAGCCACTTTAGAGTGGGGATAATTAATTGTATTGATGAAGGGAAGATGAATGGTTGCTATTATGGTATCAACGTAGGGGCTCGATCTATCTATAAGAGTTGTTAAATGTGACAAATCGGAGTGGAATGCTGAGACAATGCAAATTATTCTAAATAATTGCAAATTATTGCTAACAAAATGCACACGATTGTAACAAAAACTCAATCTAGGTGTCAATGATCCATTTTTTTTTTTTTTTTAAACTATTAAACTGAAAATGAAACAATGATTTTTTCCCCTATGTTTTTGTTTTGTTTTGTTTTTTTTTTTTGTTTTGTTTTTTTATTTTTGTTTTCAAATTAGACAAGCCAAACAATTAAAATAAAAGCATGAATTCAATATAACAAGAAATTATTACCTAAGAGACGAAGCAAGAGCACACTAGCATAAAACCATACATGTATGGACTAGTGATACAACATAGAAGCAACGCCACTCATAACATACGGGGGAAACAAATATGGAGAATGCTGGAGGTATCTCAACCAGACTCTTGGGAAGCTGGTGGAATAGAAGAGTGATGGTCGACCTGTGGTTCACAACTTGAGGATCGCAAAGTCGGAAGTAGATGATGGTTGGTGGGTGAAGGCTTGGATGGTGTTTGAGTAACAATTTTTTATTTATTTTTAGTATACAATAGGATCAATAATAAGGAAGCACAACAATAAGAAATCTAAATCAACGACTACTATACCGATGTACAATTCCGTTTTCAGCACTATTTTTATTTTTTTAATTTTTGGATGAACACGAGTCAACAATATAATAATAACTTTTCTACAAAATCGCTATAAAACTTTACGCTCGATGAACAATACGGTTTGAGAAAAGAATAAGCTCTGATACCAAACTGACATAGAATGTAACAAGAAATAGAAATAGGGAAGAGAGAAGAAAAGAGAGAATAGAGTAATCATTTTTTAATCAACAATAATAGTCGTCTTTGAATATGAAATTCTAGGTTCTATTATAAGGTAAAAAACTTAAATCTAAAAAAACTTCTAGTAAAATAACTACTAAAATGATAAAATCATATCTAATAAAGTTAATTCAATTATATTTAAATCCAACTATATCTCCATTCATCATCTTCTTCGATATTTTCAATTCTTATCCTTATTCCTCATGAGTCTGATTCTTGCTCAATGTCTTGTGCATGAAGAGAGGTATGATCGCATGGACTATTTTCTAACCCAGCCCTAGCCCAACTTTTTCGATCTTTTAGCCTAGCCTACCATATCAATGGACTTAGTTGAATCCGAGTCATCAAATACAAATAACAAATAATTTGTGTTAAGAGTGAAATCCTGCATGAATTAAAGTTGACAATAGTATTAATATGGTAGTAGAGCCTAACAAAAATCAAATATCAAGATTCTTGTTCTAATAAGTCATCATCTTGCGAAGATATGTTAATGGTAAAATCCCACATTGAATAAAAATGAAAATAATACACAATATATAAGGATTTGAACTACTTTTGTTAATAAAGTTAACTTTTTAAGATGTAACCCTCCTTAATACTATGTATGCATACATGTTTGTCAACATCATTCTATACATACTCATTAAACTTTTAATGAGAAGATTGCTTTTGAAGTGATTTCCTCGTCCAAGACAGACATGGTCCCATGGAGCGTAGATTTAGAATCCTTTCCATTTAGCTTTCTTCCATTTATCCACCTTTTCCCCATTACACATTGAAGTCATGTCGCATTATTACAAAAACGAAAACCACAAGAAATGTTGATAAATGCTAGCATTACTCAAGAATGAAACAAATTGTTGATATATTATGATTTGTGATAAATCATAATTTGACTTGATCAAGAGGTTTTATCTTATTAAATAGGATTCTTTGAAACTCTATAAATTGATAATTGATAGTAAAATAGGAATGGACTTTTTGGGTTTTGGATTGAGAGAGGTGGATAGAATCCGTCTCTCTCGTAGATATAGGTGATTTTGTCTAATCATGCAAACTACTTTATTTACTTGTATATTTCACTGTGTTGTTTTCACCAGAAACTTTCATATATTGCTTTCGTCCATTGCAGCATTTGATGCATGAAACAGCATTCATGGCAAAGAAGATAGAGCTCCTTGAAAGCTCCAAACGGTTATTGTCTTGTTTTTTTTTTTTTTTTTTTTTTTCTGAAAAATTTCCTTCAATGCTTGAGTTTTTGTTAATAAATGTGTTTCGATTTCAGGAAGATTTTAGGGCAAGGCTTGGGGACATATTCAATTGAAGAACTGGAAGATATAGAGAACCAGCTAGAAAAAAGCCTTAAAAACATCCGAGCAAGAAAGGTATTATGGTTAGAGTCGTTGTAGAATTGAGATTTGACTCGTGTCGATAATAATGATAATAATAATAACATTATTCTTCTTTGAATTCCAGGCTGAATTATATGAGGAGGATATGGAAAAATTAATAGCAAAGGTACCATCATACATGATCGTTAAGAAATGGCATTCCTTGTTTTCTGTAATGTGTTTATATGTATTTTGTAACATTTTTTTGTTAACAAGTTCAGGAGAAGTTTCTTTTCGAAGAAAATACAAGATTGCGTGAAAAGGTAAGTCTTTCAATTCCATATTTAACATTTAATCTTGCAGTTCATGCAAATACTATGAAAGTTATACAGTAATTGGACTTTTGGCAGCTTTAAACATATTCTAAACTTGGATTTTGATTTTAAAACACTGTTTTTTCATTATAGGTTTCAAGATTTTCTAAAATGAAATTTGGTCAGTGCAAAAACAGTTTAATAAGGAAGAAAACAAAGTTTAAATTTTGTTTATTATGCTGTCCAACTCTGTCTAGTAGTGCTTGTTGTATTTCTTGCTATTACAATTTCTCAAAATATCAAGTGAAGTATCTAATATTTCTGTCAACTAAGAATGAGACTTGTATTTTTTGAATGTTTTTCGTATTTGATAGGTTTGGTGCCTTACCTCCCGGTCCGAAATCTTTTCACTTTCTATTTTAATAAACTGATAGGAGCCCATGCGCTTACGCAAATCTTTTCTACTAAAAGTCCCTTCATGTTACAACTTGGTGATTGCAATGTATAGAGGTCTTCTGTTCATTTACAGTTAATCCAAAGTGAAGTATCCAATTTAAAACTTCTTGCAGAAGGCATCAACTTTTCTTATACATTAAATTTTATAAGTGTTTTGTTCATTTTTAATAGACTTTATTCAATGTATTATGTCTGCAGTGTGGATTAAAGCCAAGGCAGACACCAGAAAAACAGAAAGAAATTGCTAGTTGCAGCCAAAGTTCAATGAGCGTAGAGGTGGTGACTGATCTGTTTATTGGTCTACCTCCAATCCAGAATGGCTATTGACAGTCTTCATTTATCAAGTTTCCAATGAATTCTGATTTCCAGTAAATATGATGAAATATCGGCATATGATGAATAAATTAAGTTTCAGTGTGAGTAAATGGAATGTTTATTTAGTAAAGGTATCTGTGTTGTTTATTCATAATAAAATATGCTTAAGTTTCAGATTCTAATTCAATTAGAATATATAATCTGGGCAAAAAATTGGTGCTTTCAAATGATTTGTGTTTGTGTACTGGTTTTAGGGTTCTTGTTTTGGAAGCTCAGTTTAAAAGTGATGTGAGAAAATCATATTGTTTGATATTATACCAATTTGTTTATATCTTCCATTATTCAAGAATGTGTAAATATTCATATATATTTCTTTTATTGTAACATTGCATACTTCTAGTCTAGATTTGACACTCCTCTCCTTGTTCTAATACAGCACAACAAAAATTTACAATATTCTCTCTTTCTTTGTTTTAAAATGGTATTAAAGCCTAGTTGGAAAGAAAATAAATTTTGTAGTCACTATTGGCTCGTGTTCTGGCCTTCTGGGTGACTCCTACGTCATTGCTGCTATGTTAAATCTTGTCCAAACTACGATATCCCAGTTCAGTATAATTTTGGTGGCCGATTTTATCTTTGTGCCATATATTAATTCTACATAGAAGCATGAGTCCAACGCCACCAAAATTGCTCAAAATTGACGTCGCACGTGCTTCCACACACCACCGGGTCTTTCTTCACCATGACATGCACCCTGTTTAATTAAATTCTGACTTGCTACGTCATTTACACGTCACCATCCACGTGTCATAGTTGACCCAATCAGCACCACCAGACCTGTTCAGCATTTTGATCGACTTAGGCTTCATACGCTTCGGTTCCTTTCCAAGTTCAGATTGGTTCCCAATGTTTTCTATCGTGCTCTTTCCAGTTTCCTACTCGTTCTACCTATTCTGACTGCACAGTATAGTTTGATAACGTCTAGATTTTACTGTATTTGCATACTCAGAATTCAATTGTCCCATCCTCAATTCAGCTTCTTTATTTACCAAATATATACTAGTATACATTTTCTTTGTAGTTGAATCCGACCGTAGTTTCTATTATTATGATAGATTGAGTTGATAAATAGATTTTTGAGATGATCGGTGGAGGGAGATGATCGAATCAGGGAGATGGATTGAAGCGGTCGACAAATTTTGGAGGAAATGATTTTGTGAAAGGAGAAATTGAAGACGTAGTGACACACGAATGTCTAATTACTTTTTTTATTCCCGTAACAGAGAAAACTCCTTACGGTCGTGATTAATCAGGCGCTGCATTTCCTATGACAGCAGTGGTAGGGGTTGCCCTTAAACGGGACGAAGCTATTGCATTCAAAAGGAAGGTGACATAAGCTCGAATTTGCGATGAACTAGATTTGTAGAAGCCACGAATTCAGCGTATTCGGATTGTCTGTCGGGATTTGTGATGCAGAAATTACGTCAAAAGACTAATTGGGAAGTTATTCTCCATCAACTTCACCACATTTAAGGTTAATTCAATTGGCTTATTTGAATGTTAAATAACTTTTCAGTGCGTAAATTATGGTGATACTAAAGTAAAATGTCCATAAGGTGAATAAATGATCATGAATCATTGCCAAATGCTGCTACTACATTTATGTTTCATTCACTTTAATTCTTTGCCTATATAATTGGCATGAAATAATTCATTCTTTAAATTTCACAAACATAAATGTAAAATTGTCTATTTGTATCATCAGCTTTCGTTTCTTGGGCACCGAAAGTACCAACCCCTTCTAGCATTCCAAAACGCAATGAATCTATGTTCGAAAAATATTGTTCGTTACGTGGATCTCTTTTTTTAAAACGTAGTTCGATACGAGTCAAGACTATTCAACTAAGATCAAGTCGAGTAAGGTCCTAAATTAGCATAAATATGGAGCAAAACCACTTCATAATTTACTAATACGCAAACTTTATCTTAAGATACGTATAAAAATAAAATAAATAAAATATTCCCTATAAAAGAAGGTATATTTTTTTTCATAAATAAGCCATTTTTTAAAAAGAATTGAAAAAACTCATTCTTGTTACATATATTTTAAAAATACTGTTTTTAAAAAATTATTATTTTAATTTATTATACTATATATTACATATAGTAACCGAATCTTTAAAAATCGGAATTGATTGGAATTTACAGAATCTTTTATTATTATAGTAACCGAAGCCTTAAAATCGGAATTGATTGGAATACATATATTATATAATATTTTATTGTTATAACTGTCAAATATATATCATTTATATCAGAAATAGCTATAACAACCACAAACAAAATTCATGATATCTTAAATTTCAACATTTGTAACAATCTATGTTATAAATTAAGATGTAACATATAATACAAATATCACACAAAAAAAACTCATGATATACTCAATTGTATCATCTATATCAATCAGTGATACATAATATCAATTGTGGTAACATAATTTACATTAAGAAGCAAAATAATACTAAACACCAATGTTACAAATATTAAATTAAACATCAATTAACTAATAACAAGTTGTAACATCTTTAACAGTCAGTGTTACATAATAACAAATTGTGTAACATAACCTGTGTTCTCGTGTAACAATTCAATCAAGAACATTTAAATATAAAAAATATAGTGCTCAATCAAAACATATATCAACAGTACCAGTGGCAAACCCATGTCGGGACGAGTGGGGGCGATTGTCCCCACTAGATTTCATCAAATCCATGGTCCAATACCATAAACCCATTCACGGATCGGTGACATCTCTTCTTTTCTTTTCTTTTTTTCATTTCTTCCATGGTCCAATACCATAAATCCAGCCCAATTCCAATCAGCATTTGATTTTAATTGTAGTTATTTCTGCTCTTAAATAAGTAATGGGTATAAAGTGGATTTTGCACTTTTGCTTATTTTGCTCTTAATTAAGATGTAATTAAACAAAATAAGACGTCAAATTGCCAATGTAATTTTTTTTCTTCATAAGTGGCTATTTCATGTTTGGATTTTAGCAAATTCGTCCAGAAAGCATTTTCCCCTAAATAGCTCATGAATAAAAGATGGTTTTGTTGTGTATGTTGTAAAAGGTGTATTAATGAAATTGATAATGAGACTATCATACGGTGTTTTCAACGTATTAGAAGCCATACAGAACAATTGTAAAAAAAGCAATTGCAATTATTTTTAAACATTATCGTTATTGTCTTACTTGCAATTATTTTTACGTAATTCTGTATCGTCCCCACTAAACCATAATTCTGGGTCCGCCCCTAAACAGTACGTGTTACATATAATTAACTAATAACAAATTGTAACATCTTTAGCAGTCAGTGTTACATAATAACAAATAGTGTAACAAATTGTAACATTTTTAACGGTCTGTGTTACAGAATAACAAATTTTATAACATAATTTGTATTTTCAAATAACAATTCGATCAAGAACATTTAAATATAAAAAATAGAGGATTTTGATGTGTTTGGAAATAACAAATTTTCACCTCATTTTCTGTGCGAATTCCAATGGCGGTTTTAGAAACGATTGTATATAAATTATATATTGTTTTAATTTTAAACTATTATTTTATTTATTAATATAATAATATGTGGACAGTATTTTTAAAATAAAAAATTTAAGTTAGTAAAATTAAAAATATTATTATAATGATATACAGTTCCACATAAAATAATTGAACCTCAACCAAGCAGTTCATAGAGGCCCTGCCCAATACCAATTAGAGCCCACGGGCTAGGTCGTGAGTACTTGGTACTTTCTCTAGTCCAGTAGACCATAATATATAGAAAACATCTTACAGACTAGAACATGTTTGATTAAGCTTAAATTCTAAGTATTACTTTTTTCTTACTTTCGAAGTATTTACTTATTTTGCAAAGTAACTCTTATTATTAAAATATTTAGGCGACAAAAGAATTATTAATTAATAATTTTTGAAAGATATGTCTAAAAAGCATGGACACACTGCATACTGCGTATATACTGATACGCGATTTTTTAAAAAATGTAAGATTTCTTGGAGACAATAATGATTTTAAATTTAATTAACATTTTATATTTTCATTTTTTATACTTTCCTCGACAAGTGTTCATAAAGTCTCACTCGAGTGTCAGAAATTTAATGTTATGAAGTGTTCGAAAGTATCGATACCTAACACGATATTTGTTGAACACGAACATGTTGTCCCCATAATAAGGTCTATAATTCATAGCATGCAGTGGCGGAATCAGACTTTTAAAATTGGGGAGTCTTCTACGGGGTGGGCCGGGGAAGGGGCAAAGCCCTCATAGGGGTTTAGGGAATTTTTTTTTTCAAACCACACAATTGAGTCCATTTTATGAGAATCTAATATTTTTAACATTTTTATTTTTCATTTTATACTTTCCTCGACAAGTGTTCATAAAGTCTCACTCGAGTGTCGAAATTTAATGTTATGAAGTGTTCAGTATCGATACCTAACACGATATTTGTTGAACACGAACATGTTGTCCCCATAATAAGGTCTATAATTCATAGCATGCATATTGGCGGAATCGGGGGAGTCTTCTACTGGTGGGGGAAGGGAAGGGCAAAGCCCTCATAGGGGTTTAGGGACAGCGCTCTCGATTTTTTTTTTTCTCAAACCACAATTACTGAGTCCATTTTTATGAGAATCTAATATTTTTTTTATAAGTCATAATCTTTAAAAATCTTACAAGAAGTCATTGCACAAAAATAGTCAAGATCTAAAACTAGTCAAACTCTTCTTATTCAAGTTGCCTTCTATAAAATTATCTTCCAAAATAGGAAGATCTGGTTCACAAATAAAATTAAATATTACTCAAGTTCAAAAGAAAATAGAAAAAAAATCAATTGAACACGATATGTATTAACTATTAACAAGCAAAATACATTTATTAATTTTGTATTATTATTTGAGGAATGGGCCAATCATTTGTAATTTTGTATTATTAATTTTATTAGGCCAATATGTCCAATTGCCTTATATTAAATTGATATTAGGTGAATAGATCTAGTTGCCATCCATTAAATTAATACTAGGTTAAAGTTAAATTGCATATTAAAAAATTAAAAAAAAAAATTCCAAAAAGTTGGGGGGTCCACGTCTCCCTTGGGAGCTCCGCCCCTGATAGCATGGCATATTAACTGAAGATGTGGTCCTATATTCCTTTTCATTATGATTTCTCATGTTGGTACGACATCATTTATTGCTATAATATTATTAAATAGGTCTAGTCAACCAATGTTTTTATTTAAAAAATATCCTTTCAATGTTATTTGGCTAAAAAGCCTAGAGGTACAATAAAATGAAAAAATGAAATATTAAATGGTTAAAATATTCTTTTGAATTGGAACGATATAAATGTCGTTACGAATAAACTAAAACAACTTTAATATCGTTATTATAACGTCATTATAGTTGTGTTTGTAATGGAACGAGTTCAATATCGTTACATGTGAAGTGAAATGACTTCAACGTCCTTATAGTTTTTTTTAGCTAGAACTATATAAATCTTGTTATCTTCTGAATGAAACGACTTCAATATAGTTATGGCTAAATTTTTTTACTGGAACGACATCAATGTCGTCTCCCTAGAACTGGAATGAACCCAATGTCGTTATATGAGTTCGACTATCGTTTCACACTTCGATCGATTCAAAGCATTGTTACTAGGTGCAAGCATCACTCCCAAGTGAGAACCGTCGAATCGGCTCGATGGACATTCTCGTATTGACCACCTTCGAAGGTCTCAGTGTTGTCAATCACTTTCAAAGTTCTCTGATGGAAAGAAGGTCATTCTGTCCGCATTTCATTCGCTGTTCGAATGAGATCAACCCATTTGATAATCTTTTTCAGACCTCCTAGGTATTTAGGAGGCATGCCAGGCGGCCATGGATGATCGATTCGGTATTTTTAGCCAGAAAGATATTAATCTTTTTACATTCTTAATTAAACGACTTCAATGTAGTTATAGCTATATTTTGTACTGGAACGACATCAATGTCTTTTCCCAATAACTGGAACGAACCCAATGTCGTTATTATAGTTCGACATCATTTCGCACTCTGGTCGACTCGAAGCATCGTTACTAGGTGCAAGCATAACTCCCAAGGAGAACCATCGAATCAGCTTGAGGGACATTCTCGTACCGACCATCTTCGTAGTTTCAATGTTGTCAACCACCTTTGAAGCTATCTATTGGAAAGAAGGTCATTTCATTTGCCTTTCCTTCATCGTCTGAATGGAATCAACCCACTTGATAACCTTTTTCAGACCTTCTAGGTATGTCAGAAGCAGGCCAGGTGGTCGTGGTCGGTCGATTCGACGTTTTTACCCAGAACAATATCAATCTCGTTATCTTCTGAATGAAACGAGTTCAATGTAGTTATAGCTGTATTTTGTACTGGAACGTTATCAATGTCGTCTCCCTAGAACTAGAATAAACCCAATATCATTATGTGAGTTCAAATATCGTTTCACACTCCGGTCGATTCGAAGCATCGTTACTGGGTGCAAGCATCACTCCCAAGTGAGAACCGTCGAATCGGTTCGAGGAACATTCTCGTATTGACCACCTTCAAAGTTTCAGTGTTGTCATTCACATTCAAAGTTCTCTGATGAAAACAAGGTCATTCCGTTCGCATTTCTTTCGTTGTCCGAATGGGATCAACCCACTTGATAACCTTTTTCGGACTCCTAGGTGTGTTGGAGGCATTCCAGGTGGCCGTGGACAGCCGATTCAACATTTTTAGTCAGAATGATATCAATCTCGTCACCCTTTGAATGAAACGACTTCAATGTAGTTATAGTTGTATTTTATACTGGAACGACATCAATGTTGTCTCCTTAGAACTGGAACGAACTCGATATCGTTATATGGGTTCGATTATCGTTTCCTACTCTGATAGACTCAAAGCATCATTACTGGATGCAAGCATCACTCCCAAGTTATCAGTCCATTCTGTATTTGCAGAGTAGGTCCTCGAACTTTCTGGCCTTGATGCTTTGGTCCCTATTTCTAATATCGTTATGTCAATCGATACATGCACGCTAAGTTATATGTGCTAGAACGACTTCAGTGTCGTTATATCAAATCAATACATGTGTGACAAGTTGTATGTAGTGGAACAACTTCGATGTCGTTATTTTTATCTTTCTTGTTCTTTTTCTTTCAACGGTCAAACTTACTTTTTTTCGTCACAAAAGGATCTCAAGCGCAGCCGTTTGAATGATTTGGGATCCCCAGGTAAAAATCAAATATTCGAATTTTATTGTCATAAAGTTTAAAGATTAGAGACTCCAGTGCTATTTACCATAACATAAAATGAGGGTAGAATCACCATTTCAATAAAAATATGATCATTTAATCGTTAAACGTACGTTTCCAATCACAAAAGGACCTCATGCGCAGATGTTTGAAAGATTTGGGATCCCAGGTGCTAGAAAATCAAAGATCCGAAACTCCATTATCACAAGGTTAAAATTTCAGAACTAGTGCTATTTACCCTCTCAATTATATATTTTGAATCTTTTATTTTTTATTTTATCATTAATATTCGTAAACAATTTGTTTAGAATTGTTCTCCTCTATGAAAGAAAATTTATTTGAGAACTCAAAGTTCACAGCGCATGTTTGGTAGTTCTGAAATTATTTTTTTAAGTGATTATATTATAATTTATTGGTGAATGTGTGAATAAAAAGTAGATTGTAAGTTGTCGATCTTATGAAATGTGTGAATAAAAAATATGTTTGACCAGTTTAATCATCTAAAATTATAATTTAAACAATCTCAAACATGTGCACAATATCTCGTAAAATATAATAAAAATTTATGATTTTCTATCAAATATCATCCAACCCAAATGCAATGTTCTAGTTTGTGGCTCAATTTATACACCATCATTCACCGCACCACCCAATTACAAAGATTAACAAAATTCTTTGATATTCTAAATTTTTTTACACTACAGATGTTACACAAAAACGTGTATTTTAATTTCAAAACACACACACACACACACACTGGATGCCCACTTGTTTTTTCAAAAGTCTTTACTGTTGTAACCTTCTTGTTTTAAAAAATAATTAAAAATAAATAAGTTGAAACAGTACTGCATCAATAAAAATACTTGCAATTTTCTTGATTTCTTCATCTGATATTTGATCTTTTTCCACATCAGAGACATGGAAAGATGTGACATTGCCAGGATCAGGTAAAAAACATAAATCAATTTTTCTATTAGAGTTCTATGCACGGTAAAAATAATTGTTTTGGTCAAGGATGGAACTCAAGGCTATAGTAAAACTTTAGAGTTTCTATTTGCAAAAGAATTTTGAAGTTGCGAGTTTGAAATGGTTTAAGAGAAGAGGGTATTTTGGACAAACAAAATTTATTCATTTATTTCACTTTCTATTTTCGTAATTATCTGGTCAAAGGCCTCTTGGGCCTTGGCCAAAGTTATTAGCTACCCGACCATTTGGCGTAATTCTCCCTATTGTTGTATATAGCATCTATGCGTACTATTAATATCCCTTTTTGTGACACTGAGATTAAAGATGTTAGCATTATATTCTCTTCTTCCTAAAATTGCCTGCACATTGGAAGAAAATATTTTTGAACAGCCTTTTTTATTTTTTGTTAAAGATATGGCTATAGGTAATACTACTATTTTGAAAATATCGAACATTATATTTAGTTTGTTAAATTGAACGGAATTGAACACGATAGTAAATAAAATGTCTTACGTCTCTCTCTTTGTTTATTTAGTTCTATACAGTATTAACTAGTCTGTTATGTGAAATTGACGTATTATATTAGACAAATGTCCGATTTAAATTTTCATTTTTATTTTCACCAACCTCTTTCAGAAACCTTGGTGCACGAATAATTGCTGAGAAATCACTGTCACAAGTCTTTCCCTATGGAGTTGTACTATTAGCTAGTCATACGGACCACTTGATGATTAAATATAGATTTGCAGGTGCACTTTCTTGTAATGCTTTTAATATAGATTAGCTTCCTTCTTCTTGTTACATTCTTGGTTTCTGCTCCTCCTCCTTTTGCTCTTAGGATTTTCTTATCACTCTGCTTTTCACTATGCAATAATAGTTGCATGAAAGATCATTTTATAGATTTCTTGGAAGTTTCAAAGTTATGTGCTATAAATATGATGATTTGCCGAGTTTGCCTGTTTCCGAGATTCATCTAAGACGCGTTGATTTGTAGGAAAAAATATTGGATTATGTGTGAACCAAATTGAGAAAGGGTGATAGAAGACATACATAGCAAAAGAAACAAGTCCTTAGAATTTCTTTTATGTTCAATTATGCTCGTGTCAACGTGGTGGACAAACATTTGTTTTTGAGTAAAAAAGTAGTTCTTTGCACTAATTATATGGATTTGATTAGTTTTTCCCTTTAATATTTATTTTTGAACAATATAACCCACTTGTGTTTTCTTTATCATATGTGTGTGTGTGTGTGTGTGTTTATAATTAGGGTTTAATAGGTTATTTTGCCTTGGTATTTGTTGCATGGCAATTGAAGATTGAAATTATATGGATTTAGTGGCTTGAGTGTTCAATTGTCTTTTCTATCATTTTTGATGAATCTACTACGGTATTTGTCAGTGGTCACTCTTTTTGTTGACCTTTTCTTTTGGTCTTCCCTTGAAATATGAGGGGTATATAATTCACTAGATTTTATGGTTTTGAAGTGGTCAGATTGTTTGTGTAATGCATAATGCAGTCCAACATTCGACATATATGGACTAAGAATATGATTGATGGGTTAGTGAGTGATTTTCAAGTTTTCTTTTGTTTTGCAGCGGAGTCTCAGACTATGAATTGATGAAAATCAATCAATTAGAGGACGTATCCTCCTATTTTGCTGAGAATTCAAATGGCTCTGTTATGAGAGCAATGGTGTAGCTAAAATTATTTTTGAAACATCAATTTTCTTTGCTACATCGATAATCGAACTCATTGTTCGACTGTTTAACCTGTTATTTTCTCTTAGATTTCATATTATAACATTTCTTGGGTTGTTTAATTGCATTCTGTAAGTATTTATAACTTATTTGTTTCTCTTTTGTTGTTGATTTTACTTAAAATCCGTTTGATTAGCAAAGGTAGAAAAGAAAAGAATTTCTATGTAAGTTAGAAAATAAAAACCACTCTCCCCATAAAAAATATTTTCCATAGAATTGGCAAAAAGCAAGCTTAAAGTGATTGTACCATAAAATTTATTTTTCATTTACACCTTTGTTTTAAATAGCCAAAGTAGGAATTGAATTCTTCGGATGTGACATTTTCCATGGAATTGAAGCCAATCAAACAAACTATTATTTATTAGTTAATTTTTTAACTTTGTATTCACATGTAAAATATCATTGATTTGCTTTAATAGGATCTAAATGCAAAATTTCAATTGAATGTTATATTACATATTTTATAGCATATGAATCTGCCATTATTTGTACAAATTGTTTATCAAGTTCACCTATGCTACCTTAAAAGAAAAAAAAGAAATACTTGCGCGACTCACAAAATGCTATATTACATATTGTGTAGCATATGAATCTGCCATTACTTGTATAAATTGTTTAAAAATTGTTCATCAATTCTACCTCTGCTGCCTCAAAAGAGAAGAATACTTGTGCGACTCATCGAAATTGAGACTAAAGCGTTGAACCGACACGAATTTGATTAAAACAAACTTTTATTTTTTAGAATAATTGCATGAAAGGTCCCCAACCTTTCAAAATCGTTGAGGGATATGCCCATAACCTAAAAAATAGCACCAGACATTCCCAATGTTTGAAAAACTTGGCATGGTAGGTCCTTTATGACGAGAATGCCATTTCTTTTAAATAAACAAAAAACAAAAAAAAAGAAAAAAAAAAAAATGATTAAAAATTAAGCAAATGTACCTCCAAAAAATAAAAAGTAAGAAATGTACCCCCAAAAAATAAAAAATAACAGAGAGATCATATTCATTATGAAAACTCAAAATCCACATGTTGGTCCCGGTAAACCTCCGATGGCATCCTTTGAAAGCACTCACTTCTCTATCACGTTTTAAGGACAAAAACAGTTTAACCACCAGTTCGCCGCCATCTCCGCCCCTCACCTCTTTATAAGAAATGCCTAATTCATCTTCTTATATTCATCAGCTTCTGCAGTGTTTCTTTAAGCAAAATATAGAGAAGTACTACAATTTACAGGAGATTGAAAATTGTGCAGTAAAAAATGGCCCGCCAAGTTTGTTCTTGCACTCATTTTCCTCGTCGTCGCTGGATTGGTGGCGGCCGATTCCTCGCCTTTACCTCGCACTTAAAGCATCTTCAACACCGCACCTAAAGCATCTTCCCAAAAATCTGCTGGTTGCGAAAGAAAAGTAAGTCCCATTGTCACCCCAAAGGTTTCGCCAAGACTTACACACTAAATCATCATTCCCAGTCTTGGCATCAAAATCATCCGTCCCAAAATCCTTCACTCCCTCTACCTCTCATCCTTCGACTCATCTCCACCAAAGCAGAGTCCCCACCGATGAGCCCTCGTCTCCACCCGCCCCGGCGTGAAGCTAGTTCTCCCACACCCACCACCAAAGAAATCCAGTCCTCCACGATGCTTTGGGACTGCCGCTAGTAACGCACCCAGTAATCGCATGCACTCACGTCCGACGATAGTGGCACCAAGCATTGAAAATCTCCTTTGCTATCGTGGCTGCCAAGCAGAACTGATTCTTCGTTTTCTAAGTATGCTGAATGCAATTCTTAGAGCATGTTTGGCTCAGCTTAAAAGTCAAGAGACAATGCGAAACTTTTTTGACTTTATGAAGCGTGTGGCCTCTTTGTTACTTTTATTTTTGGAGGGTACATTTCTTACTTTTTATTTTTTGGGAGTACATTTGGTTATTTTTTAATCATTTTTTCTTTTTTTCTTGTTTTTTGTTTTTTTGTTTATTTAAAGGAAAGAACAATTTAAATATAAATGACCTCTTATCCAAGTTTTTTAAACGTTGGATGTCGGTCATTTATTTTTAAGATGGTTGTGGACTTTTTTAAAAGTTGTGTAATTATCCATATTTTTATTTTTTTTTATTTAAATTTATAATATTATAAATACTTCACGTGCAACGCACGTACCAAAAACTAGTAATTCATAATAAATGTAAAACTTGGACAATCAAACGAAATAGTTGAATATATTTTGCCACATCAATCAACATCATCACATGCATTAGGATATAAATTAGAAAAAAAAAAAAAAACTGTTAAGTCAAAATGTAAAAACAAAAAGTTTGATTTCTCTTATTCCCCACGTGTAGCCCTCTAATCCCACTTCCTTTTGTCTTTTTATTCAAATCCAAGCCCTACATGTGGGTCTCAAATCCAACAAATAGCATCTCATCATGTGATAGACCCATGTGACACCTGTCAGAACCTGTTCCTACACTGTACGGTACCGCATCGTCAGAACAACGCCGTTACAGTTTCATGCACTAACGAATCCAGAATCCTACGCTCAATCTCTGATACTACAGTCTCACCTTCTTCTTCTTCATATAATCCATTTGATGATGACTTACACAAATCTGTATCTATCAATGCATCAATGTCTTCAAGAACTTGGCAATTTACTGAGGGAAAACTCTGTATTTTCTTGCATAGTTTGTCCATCAAATCTGACCCATGAAGTATGCAATTCCGTGTAGTGTGAGGTTTAAGAATTTCCACCAATAGTTCGTCTACTAGCTGGAAAATGAGCTTTCTGTTGCACATTTTGTTTAAGAATTTGGATTTTTGATGGTTGCGGCGGTCGCGGTGGCGGTGGTGGGATGGAGGAGCTCGAGGTGGTGGAAAATTGTTGGGTCAAGAGGGTGTGAAGGGGAGTACCATATGGCCAAGGACACTGGAGTACGATTTTCGATGATTCCAGTACGTTGAAGTATTTTTTGTATGTAGTGATTGTATTCTCCATCACCGGAGGTAGCAGCACCGTTTCCAGCTTTGTCTTGTTTGATATCTTCTTGGTTGAATGTTTCTTGATTGTACGATGGGCTCGAACAACTAGATAACTGTGTGCTCTTTTTCGATGATAGAGCATCTGATACCTGCGACTGAATTTTCATCAAAAACTAAGATAAGCAAACATATATGTAATTACTAGTTGTAGGACCCAAAAATAGAACAAACTTGTATCTGTACCATCTTCAAACTTGACCAGTTTTACATTTGGGTGGCTTGGAGTTGGAGTGGAGGGGCGGGGGACGTGAAGCACATGGGTAAAAGTTAAAAAATAAAATTGCAAAATGGGTGTATTTGTTAAAAGGATAAAATTTTGAGTACCTGTTTCTGAAGTAATTTTGTTGTTGGAGGAGAAGGGTCTTTCTTGACTGGTAACAGGGCGGTTGGAACATTGACATTGAGAAATTCATTTGACAAAGGAGTAATTTTCTTGCTCTTCTTGTCTGAAAGGTTTGTTTTTGCTGAACGAATAAATGGTTCCTCTTTCTTGTTCCTGATAGCATCAGAAGCTAGTGGAGGTTTCTTGGAAGATGAACTGTGTTTGTAACTTGTAACTTTCTTGCATTCCTGAACTGAGGTTTCGACGGGTTTGTTCTTAGGCTCCAAGAACCTGAGCCCTGGTGAAAAAGATGGTTTTGGTTTTTTTTCGTCAACAAATCCTGTTGTAATTTTGGATGGTTTTGGTTGTTTACCAGGCCTGGATTGATCCTCAAATCCTGTTAAAATCCTGGATGGATTTCTGGGCTTGAGTAGAACAAGATGTTCATCTCTTCTTATTTCCCTGTTTCTGATTGTGTTAGTAATATCAAGACCAACTTTTCTGGTGACATTTTCTTTAATTTGCTTCACTATCTGCCTCGCATATTGCCCTGGATTTCTATTTTCATCCTCTGTCCTGAATTCTCTCCTTGTACCCATTTTCTGTAATTCAATTTCTTCACAGAAATTCTCTTTGTTTATTTGAAGGGACAGCCTGTGCTCAACATCCGACCTTCTGGCTGATGAAATTCTTGGTGTTTCCGGCAGGGAACGAGCACCGGAATTAAAATGTTCCCGTTTTTCAGTTTGTTCTCGAGGATGAAACTGGGATTTTGTTAAGGGCCTTAAATTTGATGATAATGAAGGAGAGGTGGATTCAGGAAGGAGATCAAGACCCATGAGTCTTGCTACTAAATTTGGAGTTTTTGTCCCTGGAGAATTACTGCATTCTGATAAAAAATAATCTGTTCTTGATTCTGAAGCAGAAGTAGACACTCTAGGTGATCTATTTTCACGACCTGTTTTGATTCGAATTCCCATCTGGATTATCGAAATCCCAAATTTAAATTATTAAAGATATAACAAACCAATCATAATCATTATCATTATTACTCACTTTTCAAGCACCAAAATCAATATCTCTCTCTCTCTCTCTCTCTCTCTCTCTACAGACATTGGAAAAAGAAAATTATACTTACAGGCCGGATATTCAAATTTTCATCTTCTTTCATGGCTAAGGACAGTGAAGCTGCAGCATCCATGGGAGACTCCTCTAACTCCAAGCTGTTCCTTGGTGCTTCCACTCCTGCATGACACCAAATTTTGAACTCAAATTCTAGAAAATACAGACAGAAAAATATTTCTAGTGTGAAAAATGAAACCTTTGAGTATAGTGTCTTCTTCTTCAAGTAAAGAATGGGAGTGGAAATTAGAAGATTGGTGGTGCATAGGAAACCGAAAGTGATGTAAATCAAAGATTTGAAAGACAGCACACATGCAACCAGATGGTGATGCTTCTTTCACATCTGATATTCTTCCTCCTTTGGTAGATCTACCCCCACCCCCACTCCCACCCACCCAATATAGCCATTCTTTGCCCATAATTTGCTACCCAAAAGTAGCTTTCTTCTTTCCTCCCTGAAAACTGAAGAGCCAAGAAAAGAGAGTTCAAAAAGGTTCCAGCAAGAAAATATAATCTGGATGAAAATGACACAACTTATTAGTTTTTTACGCACCCATCCATTTAGTAGACGTGGTTGTGGAGAAGACGATTCACGGTTGTGTGTATTACGTTCTCTCTCTCTATCTAAAACAGTGTTTTCACTCACTCCCAAGCATTACCAAACCATGACAGGAGAACCAAATCTCTCTCTCTCTCTATATATATATATATATTTCTTTTGGGAATAGAAAGATGATGACGATATGAGCAGTCTCTTTTTTATACACATTTGTTCACCATATCAGACTATCAGTCCATACCCCCCCACACACACACACACACACACACACACACAGATTTTAAATATCATTTCGCCCCAACTTTTTAAAAGAGTATGAGACATATCTTTAACTAATTTTATTAACACCATTCATCATCAACCTTCCAATTAATTAACAAAATTCATCATTTCCATCCATATGGTTAAGGTCGTGTAAACTAATAAATTTGTCATCTTCTTTAAATAAATAGAAAGAAAAAATAATGAATAAAACAAAAACATAAAAAATTGCAACAAGAGTCCTAAACCTTTTAAAAATGAGCAAACAGATGTCACTTAAAACAATTAAAAAGAATTTAGAAAAAAAGAGGGAAAATATTTCATCTTCTCCCACCAATAATAAAAAAGATTAGGGTTAATTTAATTGGTCGTCAATGAAATTTCAGCATAATTACAAAATGATCATTGAAGTATACTAACACGTTCATCGACGGTTACTCTGTTAAATTCTCAATGTGAATTGATGATGTGTCACTGTTAAGTGTCCACGCGGTACATAATCAATCTACATTTGACAAAAATTGACGCTATGTGAACTTAATGTACTAATAACAATAAATTCAGATAACAAACGATATACCTAAAATATGAGGACCTAACTACAATTTCTGGACATGAATTTAGGATCTCCAATTCTCCATCCCCTTCAAACTCAATTCTCACCCCCCAAATTCTTCCCAAAATCCTAATTCCCCCACTCCCAAAATTGCTAAAATATCTAATTAATACATCTTGAATACCTAATTCTCATGTTTTAGGTGTATCCTTCGTGGTTTGAATTTATTGTTATTAATACATTAAGTCCACGTGACGTCAAATTTTACTAAATGTCAATCAATTGTGTGCACGTAGACACTTAATGACGACACGTAATCAATTCACTAAAATTGTTGCCTACCTCATCACCCCACTCTACCTCACCTCACTTGACCTCACCCTACTCTACCTTGAGAAGACACCATTATAAATTGTTCTTGAATTCCTCATATTGTTCCTTAATTATATCCCGTATCTTCGATTCCTACGTCA
This sequence comes from Forsythia suspensa, assembly GCA_023638005.1. Lineage (NCBI taxonomy): Eukaryota > Viridiplantae > Streptophyta > Magnoliopsida > Lamiales > Oleaceae > Forsythia > Forsythia suspensa. Next base: position 52,726,405 of record CM042666.1, read on the forward strand.
TTATAAGGTAGTAGAAAGTCTATCATGAGTGAGGTAGATTCTTGGGCACCAATTTTTTTTCCATGAATTACTCCCACCGCAATTTTCCCTTTTTCTTTATGTTTTGTTGATGGGTAATACTTATATTCACACTACATTTTTTATTATCTACACCACTTTTAATTGCAATAAAGATCTTTCAACCTTTGACAATCTGACATTTATATCTCTAACTTTTTTTCGTTGTACTTTCATCATTACTTTTCAATTAATTTTCACATGTTGTTTATGATTTTTGTCCTTATATTTTGCTAATGTGCATTGAAAAGAGAGAGGTAAATATTATGTCAATTTTTGTATTTATTATTTATTTTGCTTATTTAAAAATATTAGAGGTAAAAAAAAATGTATGCTCTCCTAATTAAATTTTTGGACAAAACCCATCATCAAAGACAACGATAAGTTGTGCAAATTAATATGTTGATGATAAAAATATGATAAAAAATAAATTGGGACATAAATATGAAAATTAGCAATAGTTGATGACCTTCATTGCAATTAAAATGTAGTATGGTTAACAAAAAATGTGATGTGAATATAATTATCCTTTGTTGATTTCTTTTTTTTTTTTTTTTTTTTGTTTATTTAAAGAAGATGATAAATTTGTCCTTTTATGCAATTTCAACGGTGAAATGGATGGAAATGACAAACTTTGCTAATTAATGGGAAGGTTGGAGATTAATAGTGCTAATTAAAATTGATTAGAAACATATTTCAAACTTTTTTAAAAAAAAAAACTCATTTGACATGGTTTATATATTAGGGTCTGCAATTGTATATGCAGCCCTCTTTGCCATTTTGAATTCAGGACCTTGTATTTAATTATTACCATGGTTTATTCTTCTTTCTCCGAGTGACTTTAATTATTACTATGGTTATTATGTCCATAGAAATCTAGTTTTTGGGCATGCTTGGTCGAGTATAAATTATAATTTCAAATGGTTAAATTGGTCAAACATATTTTTTATCTATACATTTTGTTAGATCTATAATTTACTACCCACTTATTATCCACGCATTCTAAATGATCTACAATTTATAAGCACTTAAATAATAATTTCATTATATTTTGTTAGGTTGTTGCATTCCATGATACATGACAGCTTTCTAGTTAACTTCGACTGTGTTAAACAATGACATCAATCAACTTAGTCAACAGATAATGAACAAATCGATCAACATGTTTGTGATCAACACTGTATCAATCAACTTAGTCTTAATGAACAAATCGTTTTTGTTCAACACTATCTTTTAGTTTTGTTTATTCAATTACGTAATTATTAAAGACTAGTTTTTCAAGATATCATGTGTTCATAAAATTATGTGTTACTACAAAAAATTTCACTTTTAACAACAAAAACATGTTTTGAAAAATTCTCGGCCATCATTTTCGACAAAACAACCTGAAAATACTTTTTACAATCAAATTTGCGTCGTTAAAAGAGATTTTTTTTTTTTTTTTTTTTTTGTAGTGTGTGTGTCAAACTACACTGACTAGGTTGCATTACAACTTTTGATTTGTGGTTAAGTTCATTAACTATATTTTCCGTAGGATGATCGTCTTTTAAGAAAAGAAAGCTCTAGGGCCAAACTCGTATATGAAGTACCAAATGCCAAAATTGAACGAAACCTTGAGAACAAAAATTTACAAAATGGAAATTGAAACCGCCTAGCTTGAAAGAAAAAGCTCTAATAAGTGGGACCAAACTCGTAAAGCGCTAAAGCATAACAACAAGACCTTGCCAAGGATAAAGCCTTTAACTCTTCTCGTGCTGACCATTGAGAAGGGCAAAAGATGGGGTCACAAAATGGAAGAAAGCAAGGTGTCGGCGTATAATTAGGGGTTTGTTTTTGGGCTAGATACCACAATTTAATTAAAATAAGTAACTTGTTTGCTTATATGTAAGAAAATAAGTAACTTCTTGTAAGTTTAACCAAACGTATTTAAAATGAAAATTTTATTATAAGTTTGACTTATTACTACACATAAGCATATAGATAACCTTTTAAACAATAAATAAAAGAAGGTATTTCCATTATCCCCTAAAAAAAAGTAATTTTTGGCTAAGGTTAATAAACTTATTTATAAGTAAGTTTACTTAAAAGTAGAAAAGTAATTTACTTTTTGATTTGAGTATGTATATATTGGTCAAAGTTGACAATTAAATAAGTAATCCACATAAAAGTAAGAGAAAAATTATATTCACAAGCAACCAAATACGTTAAACTATTAGATTTATACAATTATAAATCGAGATAGAAATTAGTTTAACTACATGAAAGTATATAAATGGACGACAAAAGAAGATGCATTTTTGAGGGTCTTGTACATGTGTCTAAATAAGCAAAAAGCTTGCTCGGAGTGGAGCTAAAGAGGCTGGTACCTCTATCCCCTCTAGCAACCTTTTGACTACTTTCAAGCACTGTTTTAAAAAGTTTCTACTCATTTATAAGAATAATGTACGTACATATCGGAGCGTTAATATAGAAAATAAATTCGACCCACATGCAACCAAAAACATATTAAACTACAAAAGCCGTGGACCATGGGCCATGAGTGCATCAAAATCCCAGTTGAACGCTCTCTGTAGTCGTTTTCTGCGGGGTAGGCCAGTAGGGGGCGTTTGTCCTAATGCATCTTACTACAATTCCAAAGGGACCACTTTTTTTTTTTTTTAGCATAGTAGCAAAGAAGATGTCTTGAATTCAAATATCATCGTTAGTTATATAAAAAGCTTGTACATGTATTAAGTTTTTAACGAAAATTAAATTTGATCTACACGTAATGAGTGTAATGAAGATAAAATTTTAATAAATAAATAAATAAAATTTTGTTTTAATCATGCGTCCACAAAGATGGATTTAATTTCTTTATTCAATCGTTTCAAATTATACTCTACTTTTTTTTGTTGAGAGTATAGTTAATTTTTAGATTCTAATATGTTTCTATTTAACGTGTATTGTTATCAATAAATATGTACTACTATTATATTAAGTATATTAAAAATATATATAAGTAAATTTTATTGTTCATAATAATTATATTTTTTTAATTTGTTTTAAAATAGAAGTAAGTTTATTTTTGTGTGACAAAGAGAGTTGTAAATATTCACTCGAGTTTTCTATTAAATCACTTTATTTAAAATTTAACATGTTAAAGACAATAAAATTTTATATATTAATATGATGTTTTTAATTTCTCCCTCGAGGTTGATTTTTTTTTTTTTTACACAAAGCCTAGCGTGTAGAATTTTCTGTAAATGGCTATTGGTTAGACATGAATTCACGACTTTTATTTGTTGTGATATTATATCGAAGAACCTTGTATAAAGTTCAAAAGTTTGGAGAAAAAAAAATTATTTACTTATAATTTATGTTCATGTTTCCACCAGCAAATCGAATTATCCAATCCAGCAAATCAAGATTTTTGTGATACAAAAATATCTAATTTAATTACACATATATATATAGATACAAAATGATACACTGACAATGAACTGATGAACACTCAGAATTAAAAAAATTATTTTTTTTTTTTTTACAAATCAGAAGGTCCAATTCACGGAGCTCTATGTCAGTCCTATTTCAATAGAGTAGGGTGCATGATAATTAACGTAAGACCAGGAAATTTTATCAAATTGGATGAATTCTTCAATTTTCTTATCATGACTATTTTTCTTTTTAGTTGGGAGTAGGGTAGGGGACTAGGGTTGTGGGTTCTAGATACCAGTATGGCAAAAAAAAAAAATAAAAAAAAAAAAAAAGGTTAGATTCCCTCCTATCTAGTTATGTTTGTGCATTAATGTGTTTGACATTATGATGGTCAATTTGAATTTTGAAGTATTCTTGCCAACATTATAAGTTTGTTTTATATTGGTTATTCAATTTCAATTTGTTTTACCTTAATTATACAAATTACATTTTTGTTTAATTTGATTATTTCATATTTAGTTTTTATCAAAATATCGATAAATTTTATAACTTAACTTGTAGAATATGTGGATTGGCTAATAATTTTGAGTATTTGTCGTTTTGTTGATACAATCGTCATTTGCATCATGTAAAAGTTGACTCTTTTAAATTAACTAATTAATTTATAGTTCAAATTTTAACAAGATAAAAAACAGATTTGTAGTTTTTCAATCCTAGCACTTTTATTTGATCACAAATTCTAAAATTGTTGATTAGTAGAATATTTTCTTGATTTTTGGCAACGGATATAGAAAGAATGGTCAAATTGAAACAAACTAAAATACAGTTTGAAGACAAATTTAAAACATATAGGTTCCGTTTCTTTCAGGATCGTGCGAAGATGACCAACATGAAACAAACATGTAAATTAGACTAACCTCAGGCAACGGATGAAATTTCTCCAAAAAGTTTGAGGACATATAGGTTCCGTTTCTTTCAGGATCACGTGAGGGTTAAAAAAAACCCACAAAAATTGCAACCTCCAGTGAGACTCGTTGTAGACAAAAAAGAATGCATCGCAAAAAGTTGACGTATAGCGAAATATTTACATTCGTGAGACTTCAAATTAAATTTAATTACTTGATATTTTAAATATGAGAGGGTAAATCAAGATGGAAATCCAAATATTCTAAAGGATCCGTTTGGAATTGATTTTGGAGCCCAACTTTTAAATTTTTTATTGTCAAGAATTGTTTTAGGCATTTGGTAAATTTTTAAAAATTGATTCTAAAAGAATCTATATCATCTCTCTAAAGAAATTTTGAGAAGCGTTAAAATAAGTAAGCTTTCGATTCTACTTTTAATATTTTTATCTATCTATTATTAAAATATCAATTTTGATTTTAATTAATTAAAATAATTTCATTTTTTATTAATATTCACATATACTTTTCGATTATATATTCTAATTATAATGCATCTCCACAAATAATTTAAATTTAAATTTAATTAATTTTTGTACTATATTAATATTCTTTCATTTTGTAGTGTTTTAAATTTTAAGATTTAATAGATATTCATTATTTTTATTTTAAAATAATTATGATAAATGCATTGTCTTAAAAAATATTTGATAATATTACATATTGTTATAGAAGTATAAATAAATTTTACAATACTATTCATGATAATAATAATAATACAAAATAATATTATTATAATCAATATCCATTTTAATAATTTTATACAATCATATTAATAAATCACTTTTGTTATCAAACATTGATTTTGAAACATACACCGCAATTATAAAACAAGAGTTTATCAAACACTTATCTGATTTAATCCATGAGCTCATTTCTTTTTCTACAAAAGGCGATTGTTTACAGAATCCAAAAAATGATTCTCTCTTAAAAAGATAAAAGAATACCAAACAAAGCTTAAATTTTAATCATCCTACTCTTTAATGTGAGAAAAGAACATACTGATTTCTAGTATAACATTGCTTAATTCCATCTAGATCATACATTAGTGGCAGAGTATTCGATTCTGGTCCCGGGAAAAGTAAACACGAACAAATTTGGAAGTAAATATACACGAGCAGAAACAAGTTTAGTCCAAAAGATCTTAAAATAATTTTTTTTTTTTTTTTGAACAAACTTTGCTAAAGAATGTAAGTTACGAGGATGCAAGCCAAATAGAACTGATAAAATCTGGAAGGAGGATGGTTGAAGATATGTAAGTCTCGAGTGCCAGAATTCCTACCAGGGAGAAGAGATTATGAAATTGGCACTCTCAACTTCTACCATCCACGTCAAAGCCAGCCCCAGTCCAACCGGGTGGTGCTGGACCTCTGCCCTTAGGTACTGCTCCTATTCCCCTCCCTCTCCCCGGGGTCATAATTTCTTCTTCCCTCTTCCGTCACCATCAAAAGAAGGCTGTGGGTTCTGGCCATTTGTTTGGGGAATATTCCCTCGACTGGATGTATTAGCAGCCGATCCACTTGCTGGTTCTGATGTACTTACTGTGGAAGTATCCTGAGCTGTACTATGATGTGCCGGTCCCCTTGGATTCCCATCCTAAACGTGAGATACAAGCAAGAGTCAGAGAATTTCTTAGGGGAAATGATGTTCATGAAAGTGTCGTCTACTTTTACTTTCTAAATACTGGCTTCTCTATAAACGGAGTTATTTTGCTACAATGCCAGCAATACATTAAACTGCTACGTACAACAAAAACTCGTAAAATGAAGCGTCCAATTGGTGGTGGCGAGGTGCAATTGAACACTACTGCTTCCAGATAATTGCTATAGTGCCTAAAACATTACAACAGAACATGGAGTTGGGGTGCCCGTGGCTGGGGGGAAAAATATACAAGTTAACACCTCAACAAGATTACAAGAGTTGGAGAAAATATTACATCTATATGTATCCTTCCATGATGCCCCAGTGCCCAATTTTTCTCTTCCAAATAATAAAAAATTGTCTTTTTCTTCATTTGTCATCAGAATAACAAAATCATTTGAAATACATCCACCATGACGAAGAAATGAGAGATGTGAAAACTAAACGCCAAGGCAACTAGGTAAAATCAAACTTACCGAATAAGAAGGTATTGAATAAATGACTTAAGCAATCTTTAATTGATGAAAACTTGGTCACTCCAAATTTGAGATAATGAATTTAGATGATTTTTCCCCTTCAGTTCAGAATTTTTATTCTCCTTTGTTCTCGCACATCACACACATATATTCTCTCCTTTATGCTAAAAAGTGGATGCTCAATAGAACTAGAATCTTCACATCTAGAAGTGAATTCTGGATCTGAGTATCAGGAAATTGACTGATCAAAACATATAATCACATCAGCAATTCATATGGTTATGAAGTAAAAGAGTAGATATACAGCAGTCTCTAAAAGTTAATTTGACAAAGATTAATAACGAGTTTAATGTGATATACTATAATAATCATACCATAGTAATGATTGGTTTTCTCCCCATTAGTACATTTTAGGCCAAACCTTGCACCACATTTCTTATGAAGAATTGGAATGACTACTGCATCACTTCGTTTTTTTCTTTTCCACCCCCCGTGGGTCACTATGTGAACATCACAGGATTTTAATTCTTGTTCAAATATCATTCTGAAGTACACCAGTAAATTGAAGAAAAAGAAGCCTATGTTTTAGTGATTGTATCATACTTGAGACAAATAATCGTGTTGGTGTCTGCGCCTGAATTGCATACAGGTTTTTAAATTTCAGAGAATGTCTTAGATCTGAAAGACTATTTATGTAATGGGGGAGGTGTAATTTTACATAGCATGCACCAGACAGGCAAATAATCCCAAGAAAAACGTGTTTAATATGCACAAATTTTGTTTTGTATTTCACCAAAGGTCATGCAGAACAATGCGTCCAAAGGGAAATAGCATGTGACCAGTTAGGATCTATCTTATTAGCTTTTTTTTTCATAAACATCCAAATTGCTAAAAGATATAAGCCCATGAAAGGACATCACACTGGAAATTGGAAATACACTTGTATATCTATGGAAATACAAAAAGAGTCTCCCAGATGAAGACATAAGGGAATTAAATCTTACAGAGGGTACATGAGTGGATGATCTGCTCGGGTTTAAAGCCTCCAGACGCCTTTTCAATTCTTCCAGTCTAGCATACTGTGCTTTGCTACTTTCGTGAACCTGTAAAGAAAAATTACTTCGAGGAAATATAAGCTAAACTGAACAATTTGAGGACTCAGTAAAACAAGATATCTACCAGACTATTCAAATCTTCACAAAGCTTCTGTTTAATTGCTTCTTCATCCTTCACAGCTTTTGATGCTGCTTCCCAGGCCTAGTATCCAGCACAATATTCATCAGGGAAACAAAGTAAATACAATAAATGACAGTATAGGAGATTGAGAAACCAGGGGACTAGGAAGGGGACTAGGAACATCTCCTGTGAATAAGGAAAGGAGATAAAGTACACATTAAGAAGCTTAATTCCCGTCCTGAAATCAAAGTAATGAGAGACTGAAAAGTTCTCTGATTATCCGACATGATTGGTTTTAGATAATAAATGTACAAAGCCACATTGAAAGAAACTATCAAAATTGAAATATGTGTTTCAAAGTTCCTTGTCCCTTGATGAATCGGCCATATTAGTTGTCATAAAAAACTTCTTCGTTTTCACAATTTTATATTTTAGGAAGTAAATGACATATTATTAACTTTCTTTAGTACCATTAAACAACTTCATCACCATAATTCTGAGTACATGGTAAAACACACCACTGAAGTTACAATTAAAAGAAAAAATACAAGAGTATCTTATGAACTTTGCTTTTTATTTCTAGTACTACATGACATTAATACCTTCAAATTAACAACTTCCTTCATATTTCTGATCGACAATAAACTAAACAATTTATTTCATATAAATACAAAACCTTTTTATTTGAATAACAAATATGACAAATTAACAAACAAAAATGATATACAATTAGGTAACAAAGATGTACATTGTAAAAATGCAAACAAATAATCTCCAAAATTTTCATATACAATAATCACATAAACTCATTGCAGATTTATTTGGCTTAATTGAGAGTGAGAAATGTGATACTGGCATGCATTTAACTTTTTATATTGATATTCATAAAAAAGTGAACACCTCTAATCTCTAATTTTTCAAATCCAATCAATTTATAATTGTTTAGCTAACTAAATGAATACAAATTTAATTATAAAGAACTGAAATAGACATTTTGTAAGTGGAAAGTGACGAACTAAAACCTATAACGAAGAGACCTTTGGAGTGTCAGGTAAGCAATGTACTTATAATATCCCAATTTCTTATTCTAAGCTTATCGCTTCTCCATGTATATTGGAAAAGAAGTACGTATAACTGAATAAACAGGGATCCTTGTTTATTCTCTCTTTATAATTTATGCACTATACTTGTGTAGGTGGACCCTACAAACATCCTTCCAACAACCCAAGTGCAGTCCTCCATCTATCTATATATTAACTAATGACAATATAATATTTTACTCATTCATGGAAGTATCAAGATAAGCTAATTTCTGAAATGAAAAGGGTAGCATGCTATAAGTCTGGAAATGGCTCTGCCATGATTATAATCAAGTAATGTATAACATTTGACAAAGATACAAGATTAGCTATTTATCTAAAAAAGACGGACCTTTCGTGCTCGTTCTTCATTCAGCTTAGCAACACGAATTCTCTCCGTTGACAATTCTATTTTCTTTCTCATGTGTTCAAGAGCTGACATCGAATGCAAGCAGCAATGATCTCTCAGTTAAACTCAACAGAAGATGAATATTGTTAGAAGTAGTAGGAATACCAAAGCACATACCAGCTTTCTTTGGTCCAGCAGTAAGCTTCATCTCCATCGTAAGATTTCCCAATTCCCGTTCAACATCCCGAATCTTGGTATAATTTTCTTCAATGTATCTAAGCACGTGTACCAGAGATTTCATGAATATCAATAAACAAGAAAAATTAACTAAAGATGACTAAATAACATTTTCAGAGATCCAACCATTATATAGCAAAAATTCTGATGCAGTTGACAGTCATAATACTTAAATATATGTAAAGGGAAACAAAGTGGAACCTAAAACAGAAATCTGATTGCAACCAAGAAATTAGATCTTTCTATATAACAAAATCCTTACAGGCAAATGTCCCATATCCCTGAGGACCCTGACGTACGATATTTTGCACATTCTTTTCAAGTAGAATATCTCTAGATATTCATTTTTCTGGCTTCGGAAAATGGGGAGAAATGGGGACGAATTACCATCTGGCTAAAAGTACAGAAAAAGAAATACCAAAAGGCAGGGAATGAAATCTTATTGTACGGGGGCAGAAACCAGATTTTCCCAAAACTGTTGGTTTTACTATTGGCAGTGGTGTGATTTCGCTAGATTAGAGGTGTGTATGGAGAGTTGTTGAGAAATGAGTTTTCCCTGACGTATAATATCTCTTTAGATAAATCTTCTATACTTAATACTATGATGGACAATGGCTGGATTGATCTAATGGAATGTGCAATTTAGGGGAGCTATTCAATACTGGGAGTTGGAGAAGGTTATCCAACTGCTTACTTTGCTTTAAAGTATGAGGATTGGGGGGACTGCAGATAATACAACGGTACAGAATGAAGCTGGAGAAGGAAGATCCACTGCCATATCTCCTAATGGAAACAAAAGTGATGGTTTCCACATTCCATGTGGGTGATGCGGATGACAAGACCTGAAAAAAGAGACTTTCTTCGTCTAGAAAAACCGCTAAGAGTATTAGGAACTGGACAAGAATTTGCAACAGCTGATGTTTCGTGCATCAGACTTGTATAGATTACAGATTGGATTTTAGACTGACTTGTATCAAAAAGTCGTTATCTTGTATCTTCCAAGTATATGAGTTTTTCCTTTTCTTATTCAATAAATTACTGATTTATCAAAAGATTTAGAACCTCCACAAATGAAATCCATACAGTCTAGAAGAACGTCAGCTGGCATATCGATTTGTGAGTGATGGCTACGTGTTGGAAATGACAAGATTTAATATTGTATCTATTTCATGCAACCTCATTTTGAGACTGCAACTTCATATAATACTGATTTTTTTATTAGTCCACCGTGTAGGTAATCATTTCTCACTATGAGCGAGCAGTTTCAAAGATAGTAATCTTCTTTAAGTTCATCCTAAATTCCTCTCCATACTTGTTATTATTATCAAAAAAAAAAAAAAATCTGCCTTACTAAATATGCAAATGAAATCCAATTAAATGTGCATTGGAACAAAAATGCACTATAATCCGTATATACTCATATATTAGGTGAAAGGGACCTGGGTAACCGGTTTGGTCTCTTTGGTGTATCCCTCTCTCAAACACACAAACCTCCCCTCTCCATTTTTCCTCTCCTCGTCTCCTGTATTCTCTCTCCCTCTACCTTTTTTTTTTGAACTCGGAAGATTCAAAATAATCACCCCCACCCCCACCCCCTACTCGTCCCCAAAAATACAAGTTATGGCTATCAGGTTTCTTCTACTCCTAATATCAAATGAGCTCAAAAAGTTATTAGGGAAGTAATTACGCTCTAAAAATTATCAGAAAATCAAAGCAATCCAACATCCTGCATATCAGTTTGAAGTTAAGTGCACGCATCAAGTGCATTTCGTCTGCACAGTAGAGATAAAGGCAACAAACTTTGAAGTAAAAAGAAAAGATAAAAGGCAACAATATACCAAAATTTAACTGGAAAAATCAAAAGATAAAAGCAATCATTAATGTAAATTATTCAAAAACAGAAACAATTAAAGATGATAAAAAAAGTCTTAACTTACTTTCTCAATTGAAGCTGCTCTGCTTCTATTATCTGCAAACCAATGCAACAACAAATATTACAAAACTAATTGATCATTGTACGTGTGGTGTCTGTCTATACATTATGAGAAGACCTTTTCCGTGTAGGCGATAACAGGAGATTCTCGGGGGACTCCATCGGGTCCGATCTCCGGAAGCAACATTGTCCTTGCATTGTCCGCATTCGGACTCGGACTTGGATTCGGGCTCGGATTCGAATTTGCAGCCATATGAATGGATCTCACTTAGTGATCAAGCAATCAAATCCTTCGTTCGGTTAATTCGTCGATTTGATTATTCAAAATTGATGATAGAAAGTCTGAGAAGTTTTAGGCTTCCAATAAACACGTATTCATCAGCCGTAGGGTGAATATCTCCGGTAATTCGACCGTTTTACTTCTCTTTGCTGATTTGCGCGACAGTGGCGAGAAATTAGAAAGCGCGAGAACAAAAATCGTGTGCACTGGTTGTGCTGAGGAAACAGATGTATTATCTTTTGACCTCTCATCAAAGAAATAATGTTTATATATAATATATGGATAATTGCATCTTTGGTCTCTAACCTCTCAAAAATATTGAGACATACCCTTAATTTTTAAAAATAGCACCAGACATCCCAACGTTTAAAAAACTTGACATAGTAGGTCTTTTATGAAGAAATTGTCATTCTCTTTAAATAAACAAAAAAAAAAAACAAGAAAAAGGGAAAAAGGAAAAATTGATTCAAAACTAACCAAATGTATCTAAAAAATAAAAAGTAAAAAATATACCCCAAAAAATAAAAAGTAACTAAGAGGTCATCTTCTTTATAAAACCTCAAAATCAAAAAAATCCACCATCATTCCCAAAAACCCAAAATCCACCCAAGTCAACTGTTAATGATTTTGGGAACACGTGATAAATGCCTGTTGACTTGTATAAATGATAGGAAATTAGACACGCAAATCATTCATCTCCACCAACTACGAGACCAAAATAACAGAAACAAACCCAACATTTTAAGCATGAGAAGTGAATGAGTTGTTCATTTTAAACTGCATCAAACTCATCTACATCTTTACGGAGTTGTTCATTTTTTCCTAATTCATAAAACCCTTACTTTTTCAAATTATTTTGTTGTGAAGATCTCGATATTCAATGGGGAAAATTGTAGTTCTTCAACCACAATATATTTTGAAGAATCAATCCAATCGCAGACATCATAATAATTTAATCAAACCGCCTATGAAATCGAGAAAACCTAATAAAACTTCGGTTGTCTATAACCATAATCCTATCACTGTTCAGCCAAAGTCTATCGCCGAAAAAGGCGCTCTACTAATAGCAGGAATTCATCCAATTCGCTATCAAAGAACGACAGCAAGAATATGATTTTGGAGAAAGTCAAGATTTTGAAATGCGGTGAATTGTTTCTTGAAAATTTCGGCACTGGTTTGAAACCCGTAAAGGCACAAGAATCTGAGTTTTCTCAAAGTGTTAATTCCTTCACTTCCCATGCTTAAAATGTTGGGTTTGTTTCTGTTATTTTGGTCCCGCAGTTTATGGAGATGAATGATTTGGGTGGATTTTGGGTTTTTGAAGATGGTGGTGGATTTTGTATTTTGAAGTTTAATAAAGAAGATGACATCTTTGTTATTTTTTATTTTTTTAGGGTACATTTCTTATTTTTTATTTTTTAGGGTACATTTGGTTAGTTTTCAATCATTTTTTTTTCTTTTTTTGTTTATTTAAAGAGAATTTCAATTTCGTCATAAAAAAGCACCTATCATCGCCAAGTTTTTCAAATGGTGCCAGATGTCTCAGAGATTATTTTTAGCGTTAGAAGTATATTTCAATATTTTTGAAAGGTTGGGGACCAGATATGCAATTGCCCTATAATTTAAGAGAAAATAAGAAAAATTTTTAAAATTGCAAGCTGTACCAATTTTAACTCAAGCCTCGTGCGTGGCGGCACGTCTTTGTCAATAAAGTAACTTGTCCACGTGACTTGTGGGGCTGTTTGATTGATGACCTTGTCGAACGGATCGTCCCAACTCCCCAATGGAATTTTTGACTTACTTGTCTTTCGTCAATACACATTTGATCTTTGATTTTCATCCGTCTCATTGCACGCATACACTGTAATTTGATAACTGCTCTATTTGGGCTTCTTGCATAGAAAATTGGGGAAGTAATTAGTTTAAGCGCATGTTTGGTAGTCACTAAATTATTTTTTAAATATTTATAAATTAAGATTCTTATAAAATATATTGATAAAAAATATATTTTATCAATTTAACTAACTTAAATTATAATTTAAGGTTCAACAACAAACTATAAATTCAATGCTTTAGTCAATCTGATGTAGTTGGTGAGTAAATTCATATAGTTTTAGTGGACTTTCATATTTTCGATTACCTTTGCATGGAGAGTGAATGGTTTGGTATTTATAGCAAAAATATACTACTAATGTTCATATATTTATTCTTCTTTTATACTCTACTCTATTAGTTGAACTGGGTAGAAGAATATGAAGTATTATTTCACAGAGTTTTCATTGGGTGAGTGCAAAGAAAAGGTGATCCCTGATGAGAAAGAAAGCTTGAATTATATCGAAGAAAAATGTTTACCTCTTAAGAATCAAGCTCCCATTTTGATGCTTAAGTTTACTATTAAGGGGATTGCTAATAATAACATATACTTATAAAATATTAATAAGTAGTCGTTGAAAAGCATTTTCAAAAATCACTTCATAGAAGAAGATATCATGACGATTGCCACTATAAAATTTTAGGAAGTGAAACTACAAGCTGATGATGAAGATGGTGAATGAATGGAAAAATCAAAAGGTTTGAAGAAAAAAAACAAGGTTTTTTAATTAGATGTAAGAAATTGATTAATTAATTATTGTTTTTGTATATAACCAATGAAAAAAATGTCACATTGCATGTATTTAAGCGCAATCCAGAGGAAGAATACTTGGTGTTGAGTCATTAACTTGTACAAAAGTAATTTTCTGCATTTGTGTTTATTGTGAATACTTGGTGTTGAGTCATTAACTTGTACAAAAGTAATTTTCTGCATTTGTGTTTATTGTGTTCATGCATGACATAGTGTGTTGACATTTATGAAAGAGCTCTGTTATTAATGTGTGAGAAAGTGAAATCCTATAGAAGATGAGACGTCACTCTACGAAGACCTACTCGTGTACAAATGAAACATCAAACATATTTACATGAATACATGGTATATTGGAGTGAACAAAATAATGAGGTTGACCACCTTGACCACTGGCTCACATATTATTCCTATAGGACAATTGCATCTGGTAGTTGTCCTATATCCATATCACCTCCCATTATTATCATTCAAAAGCTCGTCTTAGTACGGGGTAGAACTGCCTCACTCAAAAATTTAAATCATTAAAGAATATACATATTTATTTATTTAAATTTAATCTTTAACATGTCCCTTCACATACATACCGAATTCATTTTTTCATCAAAATTTATATGAATAGGGGAAGATGATTTTACCTCTACAAGTATTGACCATGCCATGGGGTCTCATAAAAAATAAAAATAAAAACCCATGTTTCCATGCAGAAAGTTGAACTTCAGATGTTTATTAATCTTCCAATAGTGGAATTCCCACATTCAGTCACAAGTTTACACTTGATTTACTTGTCATTGCACTTCCTGAAACTGATTAAAACAGGCAAAGAACAACATACTCTGGTACACCTAGACAAATCTAACATCCCAGGATATTACAAAAAAAATTATTCTAGCATAATTTTCTTGAGATTCTTCAGGGGATCTTTCCCCTATCTACTCGTAAAACTCATACAAGCAGTTGAGTTCTGCAATCACTTGTAGAATGAAAAGTGAATGAAGAAAAAAGCGTTTGTTATTTCTTATGAAGCAGTTTTTGCTATTATTTGCTGGACTGCCTCTTTCGTAGGTAGGGCGGGAATAGCACCATTTTGTGTCACAGTGAGGGCACCACAAGCGTTGGCAAAAAAGAGAGCCTCTCTTAACCGCTTCTCGTCCTGCAAGAGTCGCATCAAATGTTACATATCTCTAGAAATAGGTGCTAGATGGTCCGAATCTGTGGGCAAAGCAAGCAATAACAGCTAATGCAATATTCCAGTTTACTCAATCTTGGTTATGTGAATCCTAATGGGTGTGATCCAGCAGAAATGAAGACTTTGAGACAGAATTAAAATCAGAAGGGGACACTAGAGTTTCGTGATAGGGCATGGTGAAAGTTTAAATTTAACACTCGGATTTTGCTGAACAAAGTTCAAGGGATAAAACATAAATCCACAAAATCCAGAATTAGGCAGTATGGTTGTTTCCAAAAACAATAATATTGCATGTTTGGTACGTAATATTGGATATAACTAGACAATACTATGAATAAAATGTTAACTGCTTTTTCTTCTTTAATACCATATAGCACAGTCCAATTCACCATGCCAAACATTCCTTAAAAGGAATACATCACGGGAAATCCTAGTCATGCTGGGAAATACGAAAACAAGCTAGCTCTTCATAACATGCATATATATATAACTAGATTGGTAAAGTTCATCTTGTGCACTGTATATAACCACGACGAAGTAATTTCTAATTGTTTTCAGGGAGAGAGAGTGGAGAAAAAGCGAGGGGGAAATATAAACTACTGCCCCAATGCAATTTCAAGTAGGTAAACAACAAATGCCAATGTGTTTATTTATATCCACACTCCGTAATCTTCCCCACTCTAATAGCTTAAACTTTTAGATTGGGTGATTTAGCATGTCATTAGAGCAAGCAAAGGTCTTGAATTTAAGTCTCACGCCAACCCTTTTACGAAAATTCCACATGTTAAGCCTCTCATCAAAAAATTGAATTTGGTTTGCACGCAAGGAACATTTTGAAGATAAGATGTAAATAATATTTTCCCCCTCCGTAGCAACTTAAGCTTTTAGACGAGGTGTTGCTTACTTGTCGGACAAGTATCCCCATAGGAATCAGAATTAAAATAGTTCGGGACACTTGAACATATAGAGAACATCTTTTATTTCTAGCAAATGATTAAACCTGCTAAATCATAGGAAAGAAGATGCAACCAAACAATACCTTTAAAATTATGCCAGATAACCTATTTGATAAGATAGTACCTGATAAAGATTCACATCAGAAGCTAAACAATATAGAATCCCACCAACAAATGCATCACCCGCACCAGTTGTGTCGATCGGTTTGACTTTAACTCCAGGAACCCTCCCCTTAAATTGCTGCAAGGGAATTCAGTTAATCTCAAAGTGTATGTCACTTGTTACGAAAAAATAACTTGCCATTCGAAGCTGTCTGATTAACTTAGCTCCACTTGATGCAAACAAAAACATGCATATGTGGACATGAATAGCCTTTTCACGACCATCTATTTTCCTAATTCACATCCTTGAAAATTAGTTTCATCGGTGGAGAAAAATCAGTCATGCACTTTTAAATGCAGAAAAGATGACCATGTTATTTGCCTATTCGTTCACCTGCTATTTTATATTTCAATAGAATGGAAAGGGATGCATGCAGCACAAATGGACTGGGTACTCCCAGAGGCAAACTCGTATTTAGTATCATAAGTAATCAATCTCTCTCTCTTCTAATGGATATAGAGGATATTCGGCTAAGCTTAAAAGATGTAACTTTTTGTTTCCAAACATGCTTTGATGTGCTACTTTCATCTTACTTTTAAGTATAAAAGTAACTCTTACATTATTGTCAAAATAAGTAACATAGTAACCAAAGTTATTTATTTTAAATCTTACTTATTTACATATAATTAAATTTACTTACAGGCAAACTTTGTAAGCTTAGCCAATCATGCTCATAGTTATGATTGTATAAGTAATAAAATTGTACAAGCATACCTTTGTGTAATATCTGCAGCCAGCCTTTCCTTCACTTACTAGCAACAAAAGAAGATTAGGATGAAAAAGCTTCTTCAACACCACATCATCATCATTCGGATCGTCACCTTCAGTCAGGAATGTAATCTCCTCCTCACTTATCTGCCAGATTATACAAGCCCAGTTAACTATGAACGTGAAGAAGCACATATTATGGTGAGGAACGTGTACTAAATTAATTATTATCCAGAATACTTCAGAACTTCACAAAAGGGTCACCTAGGATAAAATATGTACCTTGATAACGTCTGCCTGGTGCCATATGCTCATTATCTCCTTTCGAGCAGCTTCTTCTGAAGGCCACAAGGGCAATCTCAGATTTGGGTCATAAGAGAGTATGCTACCAGACTTCTTGGCGATGGCCATTGCAGCAAGGTGTGTTGACCTACATGGTTCTTCAATCAAACTAATTGAACCGAAGTGAAAGATCGATGCCTGCATTAAATAAATAACTTATCAAACTATTATTAGGATATCTTCTGCTCGATCCTTAAATATAGTGGGCTACAGAAATCACACCTTCTTAATAAGGTCTATATCAAGTTCCGACTCACGAAGAAGCATGTCAGCGCTAGGATTACGGAAAAACATGAATTCACGCTCACCATCAGTTCTGAGTGTAACAAATGCCAGTGCAGTCCTTGCACAGGGATCAAACCGCACACCAGAATTATTAACTTTGTTTTCTTTTAATATGTCAGCAAGCATATGCCCAAACTCATCCTCGCCCACCTAAGAGATAAATGCCTTTGTTTCCTTAAACCTTTAACATAAATCATGTAATGTAGTAATTGGAATGTACTCATCCCAAATAAAGAATAGGAGTCACTGACAATGTAAAGCACAGTACTTTGGCTACCATGTTGAAAGAAAAAGATTAACAAATGGATTCATGGAAAATTGAGAGAGAGAGTCAGAAAGTCAAAGCTGAAAGGCGAAGAGATTAATCATCATAGGCCACAAGGTAAAATGGTCAAAAGTGTTACATCATTACAATCACATGTTTAAATATATATGGCTACACATGATTTTTTAAAGCTATTGGCGTGTTTGTTAAAGTGAATTGGACAGTATTAGAGGGAAAAAAGTATTGTTTAGTTTAGTCCAGTATTGTGTACCCAACAAGCGCTTAGCGTGAAATAACTAGTGTTGAGCTTAGAGTGACAAAAATACTTATGTCTGATATCTTTTGAGATAAGTACAATAAGGTCAAACCTGTTCAATATATGAACTAAATCTTCTAACATATTAACAGATATTCACCTAAATGGTGCTTAATAAGCTTCTTTTAATCTTCACACCTTAAAACTCATCAGACAACACATCATCCTATGGTAACTCTAGGTTTGTTTAAACAGGGGTTATAAGTAAGAAAACAACATGCTTTCAACAATTCACTTTTTCTCTTAAAAACATTGGGAAAACCATAAATGATATACCAAATATATGTTAATATCATACACCATACAAATTTCTTAGAACAAAACATAAAAATGAAAATTGAGTATAAAAAAGATTAACCAAAACACACAAAAGTACATACCTAGCAGCAAAAGAACATACGGGAAACATTGGTGGTTATGACAATAAAGTTCTTAAAGAGGACAACATGAAGGGAGAAAATGAACCTTGCCAATAAAAGCAGAGGAACCTCCCAACTTTGCTATACAAACAGCAACATTAGCCGGAGCACCACCTGGAGCTTTTTTGAAAGCAGGGGCTTCAGCAAGTGAAACTCCACTAACGGTCGGAACGAAATCAATCAACATTTCCCCAAAGCAAATGACAAGAGAGCTCTTATCCACTGACCCTCCATTTGTATTCAGGGAGAGTCTTTGGAAATCACCTACATAGAGTAGACAAATTCAGTCAAAGAATACAATAGGCAATTTGATAATCTCCCCTGCTTATGGCATGTTACCATGGACTGGATAGTAATGAAAATAAGAAATTAAAATCCTATCAACTGTACTTCCAGTAGAAACCAGCACCACACCAAACATATCCTTAGATTATTCTTGGAGCTGGGTTTAAAGGATTGATTTTCCAAACTATAAGAAAGAATGACCTAGAAATTGTCTGAGAAATTCAAATTTCAGAAGTAAAAATTCTTTATCTCCTAAACTGCAAAAATTTGAAGTACCAGCGGCCTTATAGTCTTTCTCAATAATTGATTCATCAAGAATACCAGGTAATTTATTCAAGAAAACAAATCCAGAGAATTTCTACTAATCTAACGATTAGTGATCGAGTTCAACAAATTCATTCCACAAAAGGCATCCAACATAATGAACCAGAACGGAAAATGGAAAAGACCAATTCTTTACTAATTATGGTATTTAAGCAGAATACATAAAAAAAGCATATTCAATCAACAATAATATGATAATTCAACACCAAGAAAACTTAAAATAATTACCATATTGGTTGAATTAAGAACTAAGAAAGCGCCCACATGTGAATTATGCAAAAAAGATCATCCAAGAAAGCTGTGATCTTGATCAAGATTCAAAGATCTAATAACTAAACAAAAAAAAATTCATTACTTTAATGCACATGAAATTAAGAAAGAGAGGCAGTTATAAAAAAAAATGATGAACCTGAAATTGGATTTTCAGCCATGTTGTTGTTATAAGTTTTTAATTCAGTAACCGGCAGTTCTTGAGGGAAAAAAAAGAAAGAAAGAAAGTGAGCTTTGGGGTATATTGCCAAGAAAATAACACGCAGAAACACAGAGTAGAGGAGAGAGAGAGAAAGAGGGAGGGAGTGACAAGTGGGTGGTTTTGTTAAAGAATAAGAAGACAAGAAGAGGAAGGAGTGTGAAAATTGGCCTTTATATCAAATCTCGGACAGGAGATGCAGAGAGGAGGGGTGGGGGCGGTGAAATTGCTCTCACGGCAGCATGCGTTATTTTAGGTGTTTGATTTTGACTTGATTTATTAGATTCTGGGTTCTCTAATAATATTTTTCATATCGTCATGTGTTTTAAGTTATTTTTCGAGTTGGATTACTTATTAATTTTTTTGTTGTAACTGCACGATCAATTTTAAACAATCAAAACTGTGCAGGTCTCTATTTTTTATAAGACCAGACCAGGAGTTTTTTATAATCACTTTTACACGTTCAATTTTATAATTCTAGATTTTTTCTCTAAATTTGTGTTGGTGTTTGAAAAGTTTAAGTGAGGTATATTTTAATGAGGACAGCGTGTTAATTTTTTTTTCGAAAAAGGTTGAATTTAGTCGCGGGATGTCTTTCCCATTTTAGATGTTTCCAGCTTTAGAATTTAGATTGATGAAGATTGATTGACAATTATAATTAAAGGTTGAGAATTAACTTATTTTTCTTTTTTAAAATGTGAAAAATAATTTGCCACCTTTTGCATTTCATTCATATTAGGACCCACTTACCAATTTTCATCTTTATCTTTTTGTCTAAAAATAAATAAAAATAACAAAGACGTTTAAATATGGGTTAATTTTACCAACGATCATTTAGAATTCAAAAGTTCTGTTGATCACTAAAGATATATATTCCTTTTCAACGGTCAGCTGCGCTTTAAATTTTAACTTGAAATTGTGATGTGGCGATCTGATAGATATTTATTTATTGTATGGTAGTCTATATATTTTATATAATATTTATTTTAGTCCCAATATTTTCAATTATCTTTCAATTAAGTCATTCAAAAATTGTATCTTGGGTCCTTAATCTTTTTACATTTTTATACTTTAGTCCCCAAATTTTTAATTATCTTTCAATTAAATCTTCCAAAAATTGCATCTTAGTCCTTCAACTTTATACATCTTCAAACTTTAGTCCCCTAAATCCTTAATTTTAATAGCCAAAATAAGTACAATTTTAGTGGTCAAAATAAATGCACTTTCAATTAAATCATTGACTTTACTCTCGAATTTTCACCTAAACAAACAAAATAATATAATTAAAAAATAAAATACTTGATAGAACTCACAAATTATCACTTAGAGTTGACAAAAATAGACAAAAATATATTTCATTGACAACTCCAAGTGATAAGTGAGGGTTTTACACTTATTTTGACCACTAAAAGTGGATATTTGTGAGTTTTGTCAAGTAGTTTATTATTTAATTATGTTATTTTATTCGTTTAGGTGAAAATTTGAATGTAAAGTCAATAATTTAATTGAAAGTGTACTTATTTTGACTGCTAAAATTGCACTTATTTTGGCCATTAAAATCAAAGATTTGGGGGACCAAAGTTTGAAAATGTATAAAGTTGAAGAACCTAAGATACAATTTTTGAAGGACTTAATTGAAAGATAATTGAAAATTTGGAGAATAAAGTGTAAAGATATAAAAAGATTAAGGACCTAAGATGCAATTTTTAGAAGATTTAATTGAAAATATATGGATTAAAATAAATATTATATAAAATATATGGACTACCATGCTATAAATAAATGTCTATTGTATGCCACATCATCATACCACATTACTATTTCAAGTTAAAAATTTAAGGGAGTGGTCGTTTGGGAAAGAAATATATATATTAGTAACCACCGCTGCAATTTTTGATTTTTGAATTTCAGTGATCGTTTTAAAATTTGAAGGTAATTTCAGTGACCGTTGATAAAATTAACCATTTAAATATATATACAATGTAGTGGAAAATATTTTAAAATAAATCACTTTTCAAGATAGATATATTTAGGTGGTGTTCTCTTTGCGTTTGTGTTTTGTGTTTTTGTGTTTTGAATTCATTTTTGTGTTTTGTGTTTTGAGTATTTGTTTTGAGATTTTTGAAAATATGTTCTTTTTGAAATTTTCGAAAATTGTTTATAAAACTAAAAAAAAACGCGCGTTTTTGAAATTTTTTAGAAATTTAGACTTACTTGGAATTAAAAATAATTCAAAACAATTCAAAATAATTATTGTTGGAATTAAAAACATTGAAAAAATTTAGAATTATTTGGAATTAAAAATAATTATTAATTAAAAATATTTAAAAACAATTAAAAATAATTATTTAGAATTAAAAACAATTAAAAATATTTAAAAACAATTATTGTTGGAATTAAAAATATTTAAAAATAATTATGTTTTGAAATTAAAAACAATTAAAAATATTTACAAATAATTATTAATTAAAAAAAATTAAAAAAATCATATTTGAAATTAAAAACAATTTAAAACAATTATATTTAAATTATTTAAAATTAAAAATAATTTAAAACAATTATATTAATTCAAAACACTTAAAAAGAGAGCCGCACATGTAAAGATTCGAACCCGTGACCTCCAACAAACAATTAGCGTGTGCTGACCATTTTGGCAAAGAGTCGCATTTTGTTAAAAAAAACGCGGAAAATAATTAAATTATGATTTTTTTTTCCCTAGTGTAAAAAAAAAAAAAAAAAAAACACCGGATGAATGACTCGAAACACTTACCTCCACAACCAAAACGCGCGTTTTGGCCGTTTTGGAAAACACCCTCTTTTTGTTAAAGAAATCCAAAAGCGACTAAAAAGTCATTTTCGTTTCATTTGATAATTGTTTTGGTATTTTGAAAAATACATTTTCTAAAATGATAAAAAAAAAAAAAAAAAAAAAAACACGTTTTCACTATTCTAAAAACATAAAATAAAAATAGAAAATGGGCAAGAGATCAGCCCTAAAAAACATCCATCCATTTCACTTTTCAGAATATTAAGGGATGAGATTCCAGACATCAAAATAACCAAATCCCATTTATCTTCCTCGTAAGACTTTATTATAAAAAAAAAAAATTCCAATATTGATTTGATTATTGAAATTTTAATATGATATAAACATCTTTATTTGTTTAGAGATGATAAGTCCCATGTAAATGGAAGGGAATTTGGCACAAATAGCCTCTAATTTTTGTCTTCAATGTGTAAATAGTTTTTAATCTTTGTTTTTAATATAGCAGTCCCCTAACTTATATGTTTAGTATGCAATTAGTTCTTATTTGATAAAAAGACAAAATTTCCTAGTTTTGATTAAAAATAATTGCAATTGGGTTTCTAACATTTGTAAAATATGCAAATATGTCCGATATATTTATTAAATAATATTTAATTTAACATATTAAATATATCACTATAGTCGTGTCAATTAAATTTTTCATAAGAGAAAAATATAAAATTATTGTTCTTTAGGTATATGTAATTGCTATGTGATGTCAAAAAGTTGAATAAAAATTAGGATAATTTGTAATTTTGGTCCCCTAACATTTGCAATTAGTTACTAATCTATTTCCAACCAATTTTTATAGCATTAGACATCTCCAACATTTGTAATTTGTTGAAATAGCATCCTCATTGACATATTTTGACAAATTTGACCCACCTATTTAAATAAACAAAAATAGAAAAAAGATAAAAATAACAAAAAAATATAATAAAATTGCAAATGAAGTCCCATACCTTTAAAAAAATACAAAATTTCATCTTCTCCAAAAATATACTCCAATGCTGAACACCAATTTGAAAATCAACAATCTGATCATGAAAGCCAATGTTTGAATAGAAAACTACTGCTATGAGAGAATTGATCTCAAAATCATCTGCTCTAGAAGAGAATAACAATGGAAAAATGGAGAGAATACCTCAAAATCCACTGCTTACAACTGCACGTCCCCAACCGAGCTTGAAGCTGATGGATCACAATATGTAACTGAAAGCTATTTGGATTTTCCTCATTTACCTGTTACATATTTGTTTGAAAAATAGTAACAAAAAAAAAAAAATATATAGGTTACGCGATAATCGACACGATGTAAATTGAAATTTGGGGATGAGCATATGCACAACTTTCAAATTGACAGCAATACAGATCTAGTTGTGGAGTCAAATGGTGTCCCATCTAATGACGACTCACAACCTCGTAACTCTGAAAGTGAAATGATTTACCTAGATGTGTAAGAATCACATTCGCCATCAAATAATGTGGAATATGAATCAGAAATGCTTAAGATGCTTATAATATCAGATGCACTAGAAATACCAGCCAATAATGCAATAACATCTCACTGAGGGGCTGCAAGTGGAGACAGTGTGTCTGAATGGCTTTGGACACTACACCAAATAGGTAAACAAGTAATTTGGTTTCCATATCAATTTTTATCAACAAATTACTTTTTTTCCATTCAACCTAAAAAAAATTAATTACCATTTACCGAGGTGAAAAACACTTTTTTGTTTTTCAGTCGTTGATATAGTTAGGACATACAATCATCTCAAACATTGGCTTTCATCATCAGATTGTTGATTTGTGGATTGGTGTCCAAGCATTCGCGTATGTTTTTGGGGAATATGAAATTATTTTGTACTTTTTTTAAACTATAGAATTTTATTTGCAATTTTATTTTATTTTTTTTGTTATTTTTAGCTTTTTTCTATTTTTGTTTATTTAAATAGAAGGGTAAATCCGTCAAAATATGTCATTGAGAATGTGATTTGCAACAAATTAAAAAGTTGTGGATGTCTAGCAGTGTTCTAGAAAACTGCACTAAGCTCGATGCGTTTGCAAAACTCGTCGCATTGAGGGTATGGACGTAAAAATACGGTCAACAAATAGGCGCGAATAGACTAGAATATGCGAGAATAGACGCGATTATGCGAGAATATGCGCAAATAATCGTACATAACACGCATTAAAGTAAGCAAGCCTCTTTTTAAATTTATTTACAGACTGGGTCAAAATAAACATTTTTTAAATCTACAAGATATGCTAAAAATGCTCAAGATAAAATAAAGAAGCCATACGAAAATGATTTTGTATCGGATGGCACAGAAGATAAGTTAGAAGAAGAAGAAGAGGTTGACTTACACTTCAATAAAGAGTTAGACAAAAATTAAGCTACGTTGGTATGTAATCAAATTGTAGAAAACTATTAAGTAATTTGTGTTTATGTTTGTGGTAGTTGTAATTTACTAACTTTTGAAAACTATTATGCTGAGATATTATTTTGTAATTTAATTGTAGGTGATGATATTAAAATTAGTACTACAATTTTGATTTTGAACCACGACTAATGTGATATGTTCAACCATGATATGTGCCTTAATATAAATCTAATTTTTCTTCATTGTATATCGTGCATCTAATTTTGAAAACTCATATATATATATATATATATATTTTTGAAAACTATACCTATAATTTTGTAATCTAAATCAATATATTCTAAGCTATGTTGTTAAAATTTAAAAATTGAGCATTAAAAAAAATTAAAATTCGAAAACGTATTTTGACGCCTAGGCTTCGTATAGGCGCGCTTAGGCATATAATTCTTGATGCTTCACATCACCGCGTCGTCACGCATTACGCATTTTAGAACCTTGATGTTTAGTGCTAAAAAAATTGGTTGAGGGTAGATTAGTAACAGATTTGGACAGTTGGGGACCAAAAGTGTAAATTATTCTAAAAATTAAGTTGAATAAATAACAAAACGACGTATATAATTTTATGACATTGAACCAGTCTTATTATATTTTTTTAACATAAACTACTAATTAAAATTAATTTACACATTATGTGTTCTTTATTTTTTAACGATAATAAAATGATAAATTAAAATATGAATAATACAATTTGAGCTCTAATATTTGTAGGTAATAAACAAATAGCTCGATTAAATAAAAATACTTGAGTATCAAATTTGTGGCAAAGTTATTTATCTTTTTATGTTGTAACGATAAAATTAAAGTTTAAATTTTAAATAATATGATTACTTAATAATAATAAAATAATTTTAATTAACATGTTTGTTAATAATTATTAGTTTAAATTTTAGTTATTTTATAATAATTCATAAAATATACAAAATAATTTTGTATATTATCAATTTGTTAGTTTCTTTTAATTTTTCATAAAAAATAAAAGTATCAAATCCATTTCTACTTTTTACAAAGGTTAGGAATCCAATTAAAAATTTCTCTAATAAAAAATAAAGGTATATTTGTCTTTTTCATTAAATAAGGATCAATCGCACACTAAAACACATAGGTTAAGGACTTCTGTACCAAAAAATAAAGATTATAAACTATTTGTGCATTGAGGGCAAATGTTACGGACGATTTGCGCCAATTTTCCTAAATGGAATGAATTATAAAAATTTATTTTTGAAAAAATAAAAAGATAATTATGTTCAGGGAGAATTGTGGACACAACGTGATTCGGCCTGGGTTTCTTAAGAATTGAACCAAATTTATTTAATTATATTAACGAAGAATTGATGGAGACAAGGTGATTTGGTCTTAATAATTGATTTTCATTGCGAATGGTAGAAATGGAACTATTGTTTCTATATGCAAAATATTAGTAGTAACAATAATAATAAAACTAGATCAGGTCTAGTTTATAAAAACAAATTGTAAAATGTAAATTATTATGTAAAATCTCCTTTTTCAAGCTTTATGTTTCAAATGACAAAATTGTTGATTATTTTGAATACATATTATTTTAAGTAAATTCATATAAATTATGATTTAATTAACAAATTATAAGAATTAAATCAATATTTGATTCTATAGATCTAGACCAAAATAGTTTAATTCTTAATTCTAAGATTTAGAATCAAACTAATTTTAATTAGAATCGAAATTGAGTCTAATTGTAATCAATGTCAACTTCTAGATAAAAAAGCTCAACCCAAATTGGAGGAAAATTTCACCACATCACATCCAACTTTTCTTTCTTTATCTACTTGATTAGTTGTGGTGAGAATGGTCTACATTTTTTCCTAATGAGAATTATTTTCCACACCTAGTTACAGCGCATGCGCATCCACATGCAAATTACATATGTAAAAGGGATTACCTGTTACTCGAATTTGGACAACACAGAGAATTTTCAATTGCATCAAACCACCCCCTTCCCTTCTATTGAAGAGCCCAACCCCCCCCTTCATATTTTTTTAATTCAATACCTTTTATTTTATTAATTGCCGTTGTTTTCACCTACATTTTCTTAAATCTGTCACTTTTTTATTGCAAATGGCCTTCTAATTGTTGTTTAAAACTAATAATAATGTATATTAATTTATTCTTCATTATTTATTCAATAATAAATATACGTGAACTAAATTCAAACATAGTATTCTACGATATTTCAAACATATTAAATTTATACAAAACAATAATATAAATAATTTTAAACTATAAATTACGAAACAAACTTAATTTAAAGAAATGGGTTCTTATTGTTAAAAAATCCAGAGGCAGCTGACAATTAAAAAATTATTCAATATAGATGCAAAGAAAGTTCCCATCTTAGTGGCAAAGCTTATTATATGTGGTTGGATAGATTAGGGTTGAAATCTCCATTGCTACGTTATTTTTTTCTTTTTATTTTCTTTTTATTTTCTTTCAAAAAATTTGTGTAATTAATTTTCAATTTTAAAATT
The DNA here is from genome assembly GCA_023638005.1 of Forsythia suspensa. Taxonomy (NCBI): domain Eukaryota; kingdom Viridiplantae; phylum Streptophyta; class Magnoliopsida; order Lamiales; family Oleaceae; genus Forsythia; species Forsythia suspensa. The sequence goes on from CM042666.1 coordinate 52,754,101, forward strand.
AACTTTTAAATTTCTAATCTTTAGTTCTATTTACGTATTTTGTCTTTTTACATAATTTTATAAATTTAAGTGTTAATTTTCTTATTAATTTTTTCATGTTTTAGAATGATAAAATTGACAAAATACTATGATTAACACCGAATGTAATATTTTAAACCTTAAACTTTTATTTAATTTTCAATTCCAAAATCTGAAAAATTAAACAAAATAGCCCTTATTTTTTTACGTTTTTTGTGAAAATATAGTTGAATTTTTAAATTTTTGCATGAATAAAATAAGTGATTTTATTATTTTTTTTAATGACGTTATGTTTATTGACTACTGTTTCGTTGCTTACTGCTATAGACGCTACAAGTTAGCGTAGTGTTGTTGGCCATCATTATAATACTGCTAATCGTCAAATTGCCCCCCATAAGCTAAAATTTCTAGCTCCGTCCTTACTTGTAGGTCGCTCATCGTAACTTGAATAACCTCCTCGTTACGAAGCAAGTTTTATTGAAGCTTTACAATCTCAATTTGTGTACGATCTACATAAGCTTGAAAATAATCTCTACTTGACTGCCTTGTTGTGAAAACACGTGACCATCAATCCACTTGCTCTAATACCACTTGTTGAATTTAAAACATAAAATAAACTTATTTTATTATATAAATACTTGTATTACATTTTTTGTATGGAGCACAACACTCACTCTTACATCTCTTATTACTCACTATTACCTCTTTTATTACTAATTACACTTTCTCACACTACACTCAAATACAATACACTCATACCCTATTTATACTACTCATATGTTGGTTACAATATTTCTATAGAGATCCATGAACGTGAGGTTAACAAAAAAAAAAAAAAAAAAAAAAATTATAGTGCTAATTATAATAATGAAATCACTTTTATTATTTTAGGTCCTTCTTAATTTATATGACACGGGGAAAATTCTAAAAATAATATTTAAAAAAAAAAAAAAAAAAACAAAGAAAAAGATGTAGAACAGGATAGGAACTCCTTAAATTAAAGCATACCTAGAATTTTCTTAGAAAAATCACAAAGATTTTATAAAATTTTTTAGAACACCAAAAAGGATGTTAGCTTCAGAGGAATCAAGAATCCCATAACCATGAGATCCTTTTTCACCGAATTCGCCTACAACCCTCAAACCCTTCTCTTCCAGTACCTTGGCCAGCTCAATTTGACGATCGATCAGTGGATCCCCATCACATCCCGTGATTAAGATCTTCCATCCCTCTTCCTTGATGTGTTCCAAAACCTCTGATTTCATGCCCACCGTTGGATTACAATATTCGTGATCACGGTCAACGCCAGTTGGCAACGCGAGTTCCCACATTATATCAGTCACACAGGGGGGAATCACCTTATCGTTGACTAGCCTTATCTCTGATCGAGTCCTCTCGATCCCACCAAAGAATGGTTGATGCAATATCAACCCTCGGATCTTCACAGGATTGAGATCATCAACGCATCCAACCGCACGCAAGCCAATATGATAGGCTATGTTCCCACCAGCACTAGATCCCATAAGATAACACTTTGAGAAATCAGCATATTTTGTTAGCCACTGATCAGTTGTGGTTTTGATCCACTGCAAGGCTTCCATGCAGTCATCATAGGCTGCTGGAAGGCGGTGTTCCGGGGCAAGACGATACTCCGGTGACACTATCACTGCCGGTATTTGAACTGCTACGTTGCTGCAAAATTCATGGAAAATGGTACTGGCTGCACTGAGTAGGATTAACCCACCGCCATGGTAGTAAACTATGACCGGCAGTTTCCCGGCCGGGGCAGAATCGAATACTTTCCGGGGAAGAAATATACGGACCCAAGTGTTGTTTGATTCGTTAACAGGGATGTCCTTGGTTAGAACCCGATTTGAATCACTGGGATTAGGACAGGCAGGAGTGTTTGGAATATTTTCAACAATACGTGTGATAGACCCGTCGGTGTTTGGGGCCATGCCCAGATAGCCATATGGATCAACAGTGGGATCAATTTGATTCGACATGGTAGAATAGTGATGCAGTCGACTTGCTGTGGATGAAGATTTAGAAATTTTCTTGATTACAAGTTATAAGTGAAGCCCTGTTTTATATTAGCTTTGGCTATTGGAATAGATCATGGTAATATACTATTGCTGCTTGGAATTTGGATATGTCTGTGGTGACAGTGGTGTATGATTGAAGAAGCCATGCCGACTAGTGGTGTTGTCTGAATAAGGGATTGGACATGTGGCTGTTGTTAAAAGTTCATACACGTAATTTCAAATATTTTAAGAATAAAACTTATTAACTTTGTAGTGGTTGCTGTTTTAACGGTGCGATGCAAATATTTCATACTTAAAAATCGACACTTACTTTACAATATTAAAAACTCTATAAAACAGATCTAATGCTATTAAGTATTAAGTATATTTTTTAGTAGTGCTGAAATTAGTTTTTAAGTAATTATATTATAAGTTATAGATAAAAGTGAATTGTAAATTGAAGATCTTATAAAATATGTGGATAAAATACATGTTTAATCAGTTTAACTAGTTGAAATTATAATTTAAACAATAACAAATATGTGTTAATACTGATGAACAATTCCGTCATAAATAGGTTAGTTTTGTCGTTAAACGTATCAAAGATGATAACGGGTATAGATGGGGATGTAATGGGTTGGGCCAATAAGGCCTAACACAGCCCCAACCCACTTACTATATCAACATGCTTGGTTGTAGATGAACCACAAAATTATAGCTATGTCTAGAGCTGGCCTGGGCATACCGGTTCCTGTGGCGATTGCTTGTGTACCTTTTTGAAAGAACTATCCATTCCTTTGCAACTGTGAGAGTCTGTTGATTCACCTGGATAGCTTCTTTGTCTCCAGGCCGAGCTGAGCTGGGCCAAACTTGAAATTTGCCCAAGCAAGCCTAGCCCGATTTTGTGCATGCCAGTAATATGTTGGCTCAGCCCATCTGAGCAAGTTCATACCATAATTTTTTTTTCTTTTTCTTTTTAAATAATTTTATTTTAACTAAAAAGACAAACAATATATCTTTTATGTCAAAAATGTGTATTATAAAATAATTTATATATAAGTCTTTATTCCTCTTGTTAATGAAAAATTAAGTTGAGTATTGACAATAAAATATTCAACTATATAAAGTGCTCGATAATTCAACATAATTTTAACATTGTAACTGCGTGCATATATACTCATATATAGGCTGGGTTTTGTTCGACATAGTTATTTAATTGAATAGCTCATATATAAATTATTTAGTTCAACATAGTTATTTAATTCACTCATGTATATGCTCGTGCATATAATTCAACATAGTTATTTATATATACTCATATATAGGCCTGACCATATAATTCAACATAGTTATTTAATTGTTCCATACCAAACTTCAACTCAAATTCATAGAAGATTAATGTCAAAGAACCAAAAAAAAAAAAATTGGACCAACCCGGCAGGCAAGCCGGGTCGGCCATATAGGCCCGATTTTGTTCGAGCTAGAATTTAATGGGCCAACTCGACCCAAAATTCGAGTTATACGGGGCCGAGCCAGTTTTGTCACCTCTAATTATGTCCAATAAAACAAATATAGTGAAAATTACCAACTGCTACACATTTCAAATATATTTTTAACATTATTTTTAATTTTTATTTATTTTAAAATTACCTTATAATATATCATTATATAATATATTATTAATATAATATAATAAAACAAAACAAAGTCAATTCATCCTTCAAATTTTGCACAGCAAAATCAAAATATCTCAAAATTGTTGGAATCGATATAGCGACCCAAATTCGAATCTCCTAAATTAATGTATACTATATCAATATTAAATATTAACATTAACATACACTATTTTGTTTATGTAACACAATGGAGACTTATATATAAGGATCACAAACTAATTTTTTTAATAACAGCAAGCACAATATAATTATAACATCCGATATAACATACACAAATCTAATGATACGTAAACTAGAGTATGATCTTACAAAATTCATGTATCAACATTATGTGACACATTAATATTTTTTTTTATCGGTAACAAGTTGCATTAATCTTATTAAGTATCGCAAATTATGAACAATTTTGTAACAACAATCGTAACATAATTATAACAGTCAATGCGACGTTCACAAATCGTGAATCAAGTTTACGTAACACAGAAAATTCATTGTATAACACAAGAGATATATCACCTACAACAGTTGCATAATTCGTACATGTAAGCTCAATACGAATATCAATTTTGTCGATAACTTTTGTAACAGCAAGCATAAGATAACTATAATTTGTAGCAGATTTCAGCATTCATTTATCAAATATATTACAAAGTCGATTTTTCTATATACATTTTAATATATTTCAGATCTCACGTTCTTTAAAAACGAAATCGAGTAGAAGATTGAAACGCAAATGGGAAACAATCAAAAGTTTTTCCAATCACTATAATCCATTAAAATCACAATTTATAGTATCAATTGAAATAATTTTGAATGAAAATGAATATTACCAAAATATACATGTTCTTCACAATCCTTTTCTATCAAATAATTATTTTTTTAGCTAAATTTCTGAAATGTAGTCATTGAGAGAGAGAGAGAGAGAGAGAGAGAGAGAGAGAGAGAGTTAAACATGAAATTATATTTAATCAGGTAATTGAAGTTATTTAAAGAGTTTGTTAGATTATTTTTAGCTAATTGAATAATAAATAATGATAGATAAAAAAAATTGGACACGTTCCAATATTTTTACAATAAAAAAGATATAATAGTTTTTTTTAATAAATATTAACATTTATTAGCTTAGTAGCATACACTTATCACGAATATATAGTGATTGTTTAGTTTAATTTAAAAATTATTTTTTAATACAAAATGGTCAAATATATCACATGCTAGGAAGACAAAGTTTTAATCAAATAAACCATTTTAAGTTAAAAAATTAGTTTTTAAACAATACTAAAAAAGCACATAGTCTTCGAGTCTAATATTTAGGGAATGATGCATCGCATATAATTCTCAAAGATTGGAGAAAAATGTCACACATTCAATGTGTCATAAAACTTTACAATAGAGTAACTTTATGTGATGTATTTAATTAAGACATTTAAAATTTTTGAAAAATTTTAAAGGTTTAATGGAGTGTATTTAATTAAAACTTTTAAATAATTTAATAGAGTTTAAAAGTATAAGTGTATTTAATATAGACTTTTTAAATTCTATAAAAGTCTTGAAGTATTTAATATAAATTTTTAAAATATATTTAAAAGTAATACGATATTAAATTCAGACTTTTTAAAATATTATGAAATTCAGATATATTTAAAATGTCCACGACTTTTAGTGACTTTATAAATAATTTATATGTATTAAATTTAAAGTACGATGTATAAATAAAAGATATTACAATTTCTCTCTCATTCATCACCAACACTTTCAAAGACTTTGAAAAAAAAAAAATTCATTCTCTTATTTTTTTTTTCTTTATGCAATATTTTCTTTTTTCCCATTTCTCAAATTGTAGAGTCAAGATTAATATTCATCTCTTCTGCTATTTTTGTTTTATCTTCAATATTCTCTTACCTATTTATTTTTTTTATTTTTCCTTCTATGAATTCTATAGCCATGATTAATTATAAATATTTTTTATGAAAAAGAATATTAATATTTTTATCTTTATTATCCTAACTATTTTCCATTTTTTCTTCTTTTTTACTTCTATGAATTAGATGCAAAATTAATTAACAACTTTTTTTATGAAAAAAATTAATTTTTTATTACTGTATTTTTTATTTATATTTTCATTCTTATTTTTTCTATTTATCTTGATGAGCATGGATGTAGTTTTTTTCCTTGTAAATTGGCACTTTGATTATTTATTTATGTAATTGTGGTGATTAATAATGACGTGTTACCTATAGATTATTAAATATAAGAAGTGAGATTATGTTATTTATTATGACGGGTGATTATTACGGTAATTGTGTTGACATTAAATGATAAGTCTGATTATTAGACTTATTATTTAATATCACATAAATTAATTGATTATTACCAATTATAATAAATAATATTACTATGTAATTTATATTAGAAACGTACACCTATGATATATATTTGCATCGACTTAGTAATGGACACCATATTAAATTATTAGGTGTAAAATTTCAAAAAAATTATATTTTGGATTGGAATAAAAGTTGAAAAGGTACATAACATGTTAATTGATATAATAATAAGGAAAATTTACAAAATACAATATCTATATAAGACATATAACTTTATATACCAGTTTTTGAATTGTAAAGAAAGACATCTTTGTTACAAATCTATTAAACAGTGAACAAAACAAAGCAGGACCCAAAGCAGATTTACAGTATGCTTAAGCAGAAAAATAACAGCGATGGATAGGCAAATAAAATCAACGTCTTGGAGCCGGGGCCTGTGTTCAACACAGTGTCCTTAAAGCAATATTCACTCCCTCACCGAAGTAACGCGAGCGCTTGCTTCCCGTGATCTGACGACTTGTCTTTGCAATTGAGCGGTCGAATCGAGAATATCTGGGAACCGAATCACCAAGCGATTGGAAGTAGTCAGGAATGAGAATGCAGAGAGATTTCGTGGAGTAAGAATTGTTGTGTTTTGGACTGAAGATTGTTCTTTGTATATATAGGCAAGGAGGAGCCTTATGCATTCGATTACTGCTCGCTTTTACTCCAGACGTTTTGGAGTTACAAAACGTTTTGATGTTACAGAATAAATGGATATAAGTTTTGGAGTTACGTTTTTAAATGAAAAAACGTAAAATAAAATTCCAAAACGTAGCTTGTACTTTGTGGCCAATTTTTGGTTCATTCGGTCCGACATTCGTGTACGCAGTCAGTCCGCGCACACAAGTTCAAGGCTCGAAGGCCAAGTCGGTCCAAGATTTGCACCCCCTGCGGGTAGCGTGGCCACTTGGAGGATTCTCTATGCAACAAATGGTTACACCTTACAAATTGTTAACTATATATAAATTGGTCCACAATCTTGTTTTTATCCGATGTGGGACAACTATTTAAGTTTTCCACACATTTTCATATTTTATCCATTTTCCAATGTGGGATGGAATATTTATATTCCCCATAAATTCCCACTATTCCATTTGTAACCGATGTGGGATTGTAATCCATTTTTAAGGCTCCTCTCTCAATCCCACTTCTCAAGCAATGTGGGATTCAATTTCACTTCATTAGTGAAAATCTATTTTCCTCCAATATATTTTCCAACAATCCCCACATGAAAGGAAATTGACGAGACACGGAATACTTGATGATAAAGTTCCATAGTTGAAACACCGCATAGGATAGGTAGGAGTTACCTTTGAACCTTCCCTTGTTAAAGTACATTTACTTTACTAGGCGATTAGTAGACACGATGTCTTTGAACTATTACATCTTTTGTGTAAACGATGATGTACCTCACACAGATTCTTCCTAACACATTTCGAGTTCTCATTGGTATGTTCGTTTGTGGCCATGAACATATGCCTGGTTCGATGAGAGTTATTAAGAATTGAGCCTCACAATTCCCTTGAAGCGGCCCCACTTCTCTCTCATATAGGTGATTTCTTAATTAAGAGTAACCCGCATTACTCGCTCGGTTCCGACGCATAAGAATCATTAAAAGCCTATTGCTTATCCTCTTTCCACGGGCATCAACATTTATTACGAAATGGACGAGAGTTAACCCCCACGATGATCTTATTAAGTATTTGTAATTAGGTTTTCTCATTGAACCTAGATCTTGGGATCTCCATCGATTAGGTTGAGTTTCCATTACAATAACTTATTCTTTCGTGAGGCTTAAGTCCCATTCCTCTAGATGAATTTGCAACTAACTCTCTATTTAACCCTTTGGTTAGCGGATCCGCAATGTTATCTTTAGACTTTACATAGTCAATAGAGATAACTCCAGTTGAGAATAACTGTCTTATGGTATTATGTCTACGACGTATGTGTCTAGACTTACCATTGTACATGTTGCTTTGTGCCCTTCCAATTGCAGATTGACTATCACAATGTATGCAAATTGCTGGCACAGGTTTTGACCATCTTGGAATATCCTCTAAGAAATTGCGTAGCCATTCAGCCTCTTCACCACATTTATCCAGAGCTATAAACTCGGATTCCATGGTAGATCTCGCAATAACTGTTTGTTTAGAGGATTTCCACGATATCGCTGCACCTCCCAAAGTGAATACAAATCCACTGGTAGACTTTGAGTCCTTGATATCAGATATCCAATTAGCGTCGGTATATCCTTCAATAACTGCGGGATATCTGGTATAGTGCAGTCCATAATCACGCGTATATCTCAAGTATCTCAGTACTCTTACTATTCCTTTCCAGTGGTCAGACCCTGGATTACTGGTATATCTACTCAGTTTGCTAACTGCGTAAGCTATATCTGGTCTTGTACAACTCATTAAGTACATAAGACTTCCGATTATTCTAGAGTACTCAACTTGAGAAATACCATTGCCTCTATTTTTCGATAGATGTTGACTTGTATCTATCGGTGTTCTAGTCACGCCAGTATCATCATTATTGAATTTTTTCAAAATTTTGTCCACATAATGTGACTGACTTAGAACGAGTCCATCTGATGTTCTTGAAATTTTAACTCCAAGAATCACATCAGCTAAACCCATATCCTTCATGTCGAATTTTGAATTCAACATATTTTTAGTAGATTTAATCATCTTATCGTTGCTACCAACGATGAGCATGTCGTCAACATAAAGACATAAAATGACATAACCATGTTCCGTGTCTTTGATGTAAACGCATTTGTCACATTCATTGATCTTAAATCCACTTCTATCATGGCATTGTCAAATTTTGCATGCCACTGTTTTGGTGCTTGTTTTAAGCCATATAATGACTTCACCAATTTACACACCTTGTTTTCTTGTCCTGGTGCAGAAAATCCCTCAGGTTGTTCCATGTAAATTTATTCTTCTAAATCTCCATTTAGAAAGGCAGTTTTGACATCCATTTGATGTACTTCGAGATTGTGCAAAGCTGCAATCGCTAATATCATCCGAATGGAAGTTATTCTCGTTACCGGAGAATAAGTGTCAAAGTAGTCAAGGCCTTCTCGTTGCTTGTAACCTTTAATTACAAGTCTGGCCTTGTACTTATCAATAGTTCCATCTGCTTTCATTTTTCTTTTGAAAATCCATTTGTAGCCTAGTGGTTTGCTTCCCGGGGGAAGATCCACCAGCTCCCATGTATGGTTTTGCAAAATAGAATCTATTTCAATTTTAATGGCCTCTTTCCATTGAGGTCCTTCTGAAGAGTTTACAGCTTCTTTGAAGCTTTGAGGTTCAGTTTCTAACATATAAGTCAGAAAATCAGGACCATAAGATTTTTCTGTCCTTTCTCGTTTGCTTCGTCTTGGTTCAATCTCAACTTCCTCTTCTACTTCTTGGTCCTGACTATTCTCAATCATAGTCTCATATGTTCGTTTATAAGAACTCGCTTCTTCTTTGGATTTGTATGGAAATACATGTTCAAAGAATGATGCATTTCTTGATTCCATTATCGTATTTTTGTGTATATCGAAATTTTTGAATCATACACAAGAAATCGATAAGCACCTGCTTTTTATGTGCATATCCGATAAATATGCAATCAACAGTTTTGGTCCTATTTTCACCTTCTTTGGTGCGGTACCGCCACTTTGGCAAGACACCCCCACACTCGTAAGTATTTGTAGGAAGGCTTTCTTCCTTTCAATAACTCGTAGGGGCTCTTATCTTCTTTCTTCCGGCACCTTATTTAAAAGGTAATTAGTCGATAACACGACTTCTCCCCACATGTTCGAGGTAATCCGAACTTAACAACATTGCATTCATCATTTCTTTCAATGTTCTATTTTTCCGTTCAAAGCAACACCATTTTGTTGAGGTGAATAAGGTCTTTGTTGTTTCATGTTTAATTCCGTGTTGTGCATGAAATTCAACAAATGGTGATTCATATTCACCACCTCTATCACTTCTCAACACTTTGATCTTCTTGTTGAGTTGGTTTTCAATTTCATTCTTATAGAGAACAAATTTCTCTATAGCTTCATCTTTACTTTTAAGCAAATACACAAAACAATATTTTGTGCTATCGTCAATAAAAGTAATAAAATATTTGTTACATCCCCTTGTTTGTATAGATTTTAAATCACATACATCGATGTGAATTAAATCAAGTGGTTCGATTTTTCTTTGAGCAGTTGAAATGATGACCTTGTCAATTTTGCCTCAACACAAGTTTCACACTTATGTTTATTATCAATTTGAAATGTAGGTATGCAATTCAAGTTAATTAGTCTCATAAAGTATCGTAATTAACATGTCCTAGTCTACCATGCCACAAATTGGAAGACTCAAGCAAGTAAGCGGAAGAGTTTTTCATTTTATTCATTTTGGCTTAATAGCCATAACATTGAGCTTAAAAAGCCCGTCACTTACATAACCCTTTCCTACAAACATTCCGGACTTTGACAAAATAACTTTGTCGACTCAAACACTATCTGAAATCCATGTTTGTTCAACAATGAGCAGACACCAAATTCTTGCAATTTACGGTATATAGAGCACATTGTTTAGAGTCGACTCTTTCCCGGACGTCATCTTTAGAACCACCTTTCCATGGCCCTTGATTTCGAGAGGTTCTTGAATTTCCCATATATAGCTTTTCTCCATCCGCTTCTTCAAAACCACTAAACATCTCCTTGTCGAGCAAACATGTCGGGTGGCACCGGTGTCTATCCACCATTCTCTCTGGTTTGAACCCACGTGTTCACTTGAAATAACAATTGCAAGGTTCATGAGCGGATGTATCTTCAACCATGTTTGCTTCTTTTTTCTTCTTGACAAACGGCACTCAAGTGAGACTTGTGACCAATTTTATCACAATTGAAGCATTTTCCGAAAACTTCATTTAGAGATTCCACCTTTAGGTCCCAACTTGGGCCCTTTTCCACCGGATGGCCCATACTTGTTCTTGTAGGTCTTGGAGCTTTGACCATGCTCCACAACATTGGCTTTAGCCACAACCGGATTGAACCCTCTTTCGAACTTTTGTTGTCTTCTTCAATTCAAGTCGCACAATTAGTTCCTCAACGTTCATTTCTTTTCGTTTGTGCTTTAGGTAGTTTTGAAATCCTTCCATGCAGAGGTAGTTTTGCAATTATACATGCCACTTGGAAGGATTCACTCACAACCATTCCTCGGAATGAATTTCATGCAAGATCACTTGTAGTTCTTGTACTTGACCGATTCTGATTTGGAGTCCACCATTTTGTATTCAAGAAGCGCCAACAAGAAACTTCTTGGCCCCGAGATCTTCGGTTTTATACTTTTTGTCTAAAGACTCCCATAATTCCTTAGCCGTTTTTTTTGCCAAGTACAATTATACAATGAATCGGCCAAACCGTTCATAACATAATTTCGGCACAAGAAATCAGAATGCTTCCAAGCATCCACTGCACTGATTGCTTGAATGTCTCCTTGACCCTCTTGGAGCACTGGAACATTCTCAGTCAAGAATCTCGCAAGATTCAAGGTCGTGAGGTAAAACAACATTTTTGTTGCCACCTCTTGAAATTCAAACCGTTGAACTTCTCCGCTTTTCCGTGATTAACCGGGATTGTCATAGTTGGACCAAGAGCGACTTGGCATGGAAGCCACGATCTTAGTTCCACTTGAGCGCAGACTAGACTTGGCATAGCCAAAGTCTCGTATTCTCGAGCCACATCGAAACTTGGCATAGCCACGGCTGAGCCACATTCGATAGATTCGGCACCATTGAGGCACATTTTCATTTCCGATGCCACAACATTATTGGTACTTGTATTTTCCATTTCTGAAAACAATCAGAATATTAGTGCAAAAGAAATAGATGAATTCAAATGCAATTAAGAAAATTGTTTTGAAAACAGTAAGGACTCTATTTTGAAAGCAAGAAAAATTTGTTTTTTAAACCGCTTTTATAAACTGTTTAACAAAAAAATATTGCTTTAAGATTGTTACAATCATTAAACGATGAACAAAACAAAGCGGGACCCAAAGCAGATTCTGACGGTATGCTAAGCGGAAAAATAATAGCGATGGATAGGCAAATAAAATCAACGTCTTGGAGCGGGGCTGTGTTCAACACGGTGTCCTTAAAGCAATATTCGCCCCTCACACGAAGTAACGCTAGCGCTTGCTTCCCGGGATCTGACGGCTTGTCTTGCAATCGAAAGCGGTCGAGCGCTGAATATCTGGAAGCAGAATCACCAAGCGATTGGAAGTAGTCGAGAGCGAGAATGTAGAGATTTTCGTGGAGTAAAATTGTTGTGTTTTGAATGAAGATTGTTCTTTGTATATATAGGCAAGGAGGAGCCTTATGCATTCAAGATACTGCGCTTTTTACTCCGGGCGTTTTGGAGTTACAAAGCGTTTTGATGTTCTGAAATAAATGGATATAAGTTTTGGAGTTACGTTTTTAAATGAAAAACGTAGCTTGTACTTTTAATGGCCAATTTTTGGTTCATTCGGTATGCACGCAGTCGCGCCCTTTACAAGTTCAAGCTCGAAGACCAAGTCGGTCCAAGATTTGCACCCCATGGTAGCGTGAGCCGCGGAAGATTCTCTATGCAACAAATGGTTACACCTTACAAATTGTTAACCATATATAAATTGGTCCACAATCTTGTTTTTATCCGATGTGGGACAACTATTTAAGTTTTCCACACATTTTCATATTTTATCCATTTTCCAATGTGGGATGGAATATTTATATTCCCCATAAATTCCCACTATTCCATTTGTAACCGATGTGGGATTGTAATCCATTTTTAAGGTTCCTCTCTCAATCCCACTTCTCAAGCAATGTGGGATTCAATTTCACTTCATTAGTGAAAATCTATTTTCCTCCAATATATTTTCCAACAATCTTTTGTTGAAAAATTAACAAATATGTCATTATAAATAACTATAGATACCAAAATACTACTTCTATTTAAGATTGACAAATCACACAATATGTATTAAATTATGTAACATTTTATATTTTTAACTATTTTATTATTTTTCAAAGTTTTAATTAATATTTTCTTTTTCATCTAAAGTTTTTCTTTTTCTCTTTTACATATCTATCTACAAATTAATTTTTTTTTTTGTAGCGTCTTTTGATTACATTATTAACATTTTTTTTTATCTGCAAGTTTTAAAATAAATTATATATATTTATTAACAATATTTACATTCGTCTTCTCTTTTACTTGCAGAAATTAGAAGAACAAAAATCAAGAAAATATTATGCATATATTTCTGAATAATATTCGGGTTGTGGAATGATATAAAACTAATAAGCCAATTAATGAATAAGAAATTAGTTTTAAGCTGTAAATTAATAACTAATATAAAATTTGCTTTCATAATTTTATAATATTTATATAACGGACTCAACGTTTTAGTTAGAATATGACAAGAATTTCTATTTCTATTTTACAATGCAACCAAAAAAAAAAAAAAAATCAAATGAAGTTTTTATCATATAGTTTTCAATGAGTTATTAACTTATTCAAGTTAATTTCTTGTTTATTTAAATCGGAACTCAAGGAAATGAATATAATAAATTTTGTAAGAAAAAAAAACATTTTATGAATATCTTGGCTTCTAGAAATTAAATTTTGAAGAATAATAAAATATTAAAGAAATAGTATGCAAATTATTATATAATGTAATGTAAATTGTGTGATTTGTTATTTATAATTAAGTGTATTTTGTAAATTTCCCCAATAATAAAAGTAGTTGGCATGGAATACAGTTGTTGTATAAAAATTTTAAAATTGATTATACTAGTATTATCTGTAATATATTAAAGGTAATTATTCACATTTTTTTTTTTTAACCAAACCATATTTCAATTACAATGAAAGCCTCCAATTGTTTGTCATTTTCTCATTTATGTCCCCATCTTATTTTTTTAATCATATTCTTATCATCAACCTATTAATTTGTACATCATATCTTTGTTTTTTATGGAGTTTTTTATCCAAAAAAATTAATAAGTATGGCGTAAATTTTTTTTTTTTTGCCTATCGTATTTTTAAATAAACAATATAATTAACAAATATAAAAGTTTGACAAAATATTTGCCCGTCAGTTCAATGCATATTAGCAGAATAGTTGGACAAAAATTGTAATGAGAAAATTAATTGAAAGTTAATAATAAAATGCGATGACAAAGTTGGGGACATAAGTACAAAAATATCAAAAGTTGAAGTGATCTTCATTGCAATTAAAAAGTAGTGTAGTTAATAAAATTTATAATGTGAATATAATTACCCTATATTAAATATCATATGCAAGTGAAAATTATTTTTTAGACGATTTTATCCCTACTATACCTAAATTATTTCAATAATATCCTTATTTTTCTTTTTTCAATACAAATTTAATTTTTTTAAAACATTTCAACATTATTATCATGAATTATTTTTTCAACTATTTAATTATTATTAATGTGTATTTGACAAATTTATTCCCTACTATACTTAAATTATTTCAATAATATCTTTACTTTTCTTTTTTCAATATGTATTTAATTTTTTTAATACATTTGAACATTATTATCATGAATTATTTTTTCAACTATTTAATTATCATCAATTTGCATTTGACAAATTCATTCCACTTGATTGGACGTTAAATTATATTCATTCGATTCTTTTGAAACAAAAGATAATATTTGGAAGAGTTTTGTTCCAATTGATTTATTCAATAGTTGTATGATGTACAAATGGTCACTGGCGGATGGGGGGCGGGGGAGACCATGATCCCCCAACTTTATGATTTTTTTAATTATTTTTCAAGTTTTTTTTTTTAAATTTAATAACCAACCAAAAAAAAAAAAAAAAAAAATTTGAAGTCCAAACCCAACAATAAATGAATTAAATAAATAAAGTCCAACAAAAGTCAAACAAATTGATTCATCTAAGATTACTTCTTCTACACAAACAGTTCACATTCACGTCTTCCACATTTGATACAAAAAAATTGATTGTGATTTCATCTTCAGCCTTTTTCAATTAAGCTGGAGATTTTTTTCTTCTTGC
This sequence comes from Forsythia suspensa, assembly GCA_023638005.1. Taxonomy (NCBI): domain Eukaryota; kingdom Viridiplantae; phylum Streptophyta; class Magnoliopsida; order Lamiales; family Oleaceae; genus Forsythia; species Forsythia suspensa. Next base: position 52,769,282 of record CM042666.1, read on the forward strand.
TATGGTAGAACATTAATTTACAAAACAAACTTTAACTCGAGTTCAAGTCGTGATTCTTTTGTTGTCGACGATTCTTAAATTGGAAGAAAAAACATAATCTCAGAAAACATACTGAAAAATTTAATAGTGCACACAACCTAACTCGGATTGTTTGAATCATTCAATAACTAAGAATAAAGTATTGAGACTAGTCTTTTCAAGCAATCAGAACAAATACGAAGTGAGTATCGAATACGTATAATTATATCAATCGATTGTGTTCAATATCTTCTTGTAAGCTTTTTAAAGATTATGATTTATAAAAAAATATTAGATTCTCATAAAAATGGACTCAGTAATTATAGTTTGAGAAAAAAAAAATTCGAGGGCAGCCCCATCGACCCACTCCTGGTTGAGGACTCCACATCTTAAAATGTCTAACTCCGCCACTGCAAATGGTAAATGGGGGGATATATATTGCATATAATTTTAAATAACTTAAATTATTTTAATAATATCCTACTTTTTTTTTGCAATACAAATTTTTGTTAAACATTTGAACATTATTTTGTGGATTTCGAGCTCATTGATATAAACATCAAACTCTTTAGAAGTTCAAGCCCCACTATTCTCTCTCTCTCTCCCCCTTGCCTCTCTCATTGCCTCTCTTTTTTCATCAACCGGTAAACTCGCCAGAAAATTTATGATTTATGTAACATACATTCTGCGATGACTTTTTTTGGGAAAATTCTCACGGTTTTATTATTGCTTATTGCTTATTGCTTATTGCAATGAGCAGGGCCGGGGGTTCCAACCTCAGAGTTCATTTCAAGGTAATACTTTTAATTTATTTTTTTATAATGTTCCAATTGTTATATGCACGGGTTAATCCGGTTAGGTAGGTCGGGTCGGCCCACCTCAGATGAAGTTTGGTGACAGCCCGCATTAGAAAAAGCTCGCATCACGGCGGGTTGAAGGCCGGGTCAATTTAGCCCAAAAAAATTGAACACGAGTCCGGTCCACCCGTCGGCTCATTCGGGTCGAGCCCATGTGAGCAACGGTTTGACCCAGTTCGACCAGTATGAATAAAAAATTAATTTTTTTTGAAATTACTAAAATAAATTAGTTACTTATTGTAATTTTAAAAAAAATATTTATATATATAGCAAAAAAATGGGGTAAATAGCACAAAACGTCCCTACCTATTGAAGGTATTGTGAAAACGTCCATACCTTCTAAATTTTGGCAATTTACCCATACCCTCTTGGATTTCTTTATGCAAAAGGTCCTTGATCCAAAATCATAGGGGTAAATTAGTCCAACCACTTTTTCACATATATATTACTTTTTTAAAATTGGGGGCTTCCCATACAATTTCCAAAATTGCACCAGTGGCCCCGTCCCCAAATCTGCGAGAGAATTCCGGTTCTTGCTCGAACGCCATCCTTCATTGGAAAAATCGCATTCTCCTTCATTTCATTTTATTTTATTTTTTTCTTTACACAATTCATATATTTGGGTTGGGGAGCAAGTGCAAACCCAACATTTGGTTTTGAAATAAGCGAGCCTAAAAACCCTTAGCTCAAAATGAATGTCATTTACCCAAAATTTATGTTCCCAATTTTCTTCTCGAAGACTCAAGCATCTGAGAGAAGGAGGCATATATGTTCTTGCCAACGTTCTTGAATTCCCAAGCAATGGCGACTCCACCGCATTCTTTTTCCGTTCCCAATTTTCGATAATGGAATGTGAGTTCTCTTTTCACAAATATTTCACAAACAAGGTATGATTGTGCAATTCTTGTTTTATTGCCTCTAATCGTCCCCTTTAAATTCTTTTTTTCCTCGATGTAGCAAAAGCAAGCAAAATACTATCACAAATCACGATGTCGTTTATTCAACATTGAATACCGAAAATTGGAGAATTCTCACAAAATGTTACATTTCATTCAAACAAAAGCCCCTGCCAAAAGCAAGCAACCCCAACCCCACCCCCACCCCCACCCCCCCCCCGAGCCAACCCCTGCTCGACCTTGCTGCAAATGGACATTGTTGTCAGCAGATTTGGGGCCGGGGCCTTCCGTCAATTTTGGAAATTGCATGGGAAGCCCCAATTTTAAAAGTAATATATATGTGAAAAAGTGGTTGGACTAATTTACCCTATGATTTTGGATGAAGGACCTTTTGCACAAGAAATCCAGTAGGTAAGGGTAAAATTGCCAAAATTTAGAAGGTAGGGACGTTTTCCACAATACCCTCAATAGGTAGGGACGTTTTGTGCTATTTACCCCAAAAAATGTGTTAAATCACTAAATAAAAAATAAATAACAATGATAAATTCATATTTGTTAATTTTTTAATCTAATTTCTATTTTTTTTATATTTATTTTAAGACTTATTTGTCACATCTTTCACTTTAAACGCCTCTGCCATTTGTTTTTTGCCGAATTGCCCGGGCTGTGAACAACCCGCCCGGTTCACTGGCCGGCCCGCGATTTAGCTTCCTAGGCCCGTGAACAATCCGTCCAGTTCACGGGTTGGCCCGCAGCCTAGGTCGAGGCAAGTGAATCAATACGGGTTTGGCGGGCTCGCCCGTTTTGACACTTCTGTATGCACATTTGGTGTCAAAATATCATGAACATATGTTATCTTTAAAAACATTCATGCTCAATTTTTGCATAATAAATGATAAAAAAAACCATGAATACATGTTACAAACTCCACTAAAATATAAATTTATAAAATTAATGAGAATTTATAAAACTTAAAAAATCTATTAAAACTTGAGTTGAGGACCTTCCTTAATATTTTTTTTTTTCTAATTTAGAATCTATAGTAAATTTGTTTTATGTGGTTTGGGTTTGGGGGACGGGGGGCTGGGGGGTGTGTAATTTATCCTTTTTATTTAATTTTTTTTTCTTATTTCTTTAGTTTAAGGGGTAATATTATCTTTTATACTATTTTAACTTTTTTTTTTTGACAGAAATCATCAATTGTCTATTTTTTAAGGTTGGAGGACTCAATAGCTAAAAAAAAGATTGAGGGACATAATTGCAAATGAACCAAAGGTTAGGGACCTTTTTCATAATTTACCATAAAAATAATTGCACTCTTCAGTCTTCAAATTAAAATTACATTTTAATTACAAAGACATGCTATGGCGTGGGTCGGGGTCGGGGTCGGGGGAATTGATCTGGGCTCGCAGGTCCCTTTCGTTTTCTCCTATGTTAACGGGCTATTTCCAACTGCCACAATTGGATTGCATGGCCATCGCCACCTCTTGATCGAGTTTTTGTAAGCTGATTAAGGTTAATTTCTTACTTTTATGTATCCCAATTGGTAAGAGGGAGATTAACATCTTAACCAAGCATTAGAGTCATAGATTATGTTTATAACATTACAAGTCCTTGTAATAAACAAAATAATAAGGAAAAAAAAAAACTTTTATTTGAAATCAAGAACTCCCATGAACAATTTTCTAGAATAAAAATCACAAAGATGTTAGAAAATTCTCAAGAACACCAAACAGAACCTTAGCTTTAGAGGAATCATGAAATTCATAACCATGAAACCCTCCATTACTAAATTCACCCACCACCATCAAACCCTTCTCTTTCAATATATTCATCAGCTCAATCTGACGGTCGATCAATGGATCACCATCACATCCCGTCACCAAAATCTTCCATCCCTGGCACTTGATTTTATCCAAAAGCTCTAATTTGATTCCTGCCGTTGGATTACAGTATTCGTGATCACGGTCAACGCCATTTGGCAACGCCAGTTCCCACACTACATCAGCCACACACGGTGGAAATATCTTATCATTGGCCAGCCTTAACTCTGACGGAGTCCTCCGAGTCCCACCAAAAAACGGTTGATGTAATATAAGCCCTTGGATCTTCAAAGGATTGAGATGGTCAACGCTTCCAACAGCACGTAAACCAATGTGGTAGGCTATGTTGCCACCAGAACTAGATCCCATAAGGTAACACTTTGAGAAATCAGCATATTTTGTTAGCCACTGATCACTGGTGCTTTTGATCCATTGCAAGGCTTCCATGCTGTCATTATAGGCTGCCGGAAGGCGGTGCTCCGGGGCGAGACGGTACTCCGGTGACACTATCACGGCCGGAATTTTAACGGCGATGTTGGTGCAAAATTCATAGCATAGAGAACCGGCTGCACTGCCTAGGACGAATCCTCCACCATGATAGTAAACTATGAGAGGTAGTTTGGCGATCGGGGTTGAATCAAGTACCTTCCGAGGACAGAATAGACGTACCCAAGTGTTGTTGTATTCATTGACAGGGATATCTTTGGTGAGGACCGGATTCGAATCATTGTTATCCGAACATGCAGGAGTCTTTGCAAAAAAATCGAAAATACGTGTGATCGAGCCATCGGGGTTCCGGGCAATGCCGAGGTAGCCATAGGGATCAACAGTAGGGTCAATTTGATTAGACATGATCGGCTACTAATGCTTATGAGTTGATTATAATTTATTAAGTATAGACTCTCTTATATCTGGATGGAACTTCATATGAGAATATAATATAATTTAAAATTATTATTATTTATAGTTCACTATCGATACTTATGTGATATTACTCAATTAGATAAATTATTTAGTATTTACTCTAATTGAATAATGTATTTATAGCTTCATTAATTATGAATCATTCATTTAATTAAATAATACCACAGTGGATAATTATCGATAGTAAATAACTATAAATAACATTACTCTTAATTTAATTGCTTAGATTAGTATGTTGTCTAATATTTTTTGCATTTACTCTTGTTTGGAAACCATTATAAACTGTTTCCAGTTTTTTCTCTTTAAAAGTGGGGCCCACGTCACATATGCACACATTGAATCCACCATCCAATTTTCCAAAATAAACTTGAACTCACAATGAATTGGTGAAATGAGGGTTAATTAATATGGTAATTTTCATGCACAATGTCAATTTGTGTATCAGATGGATAAACCATTTTGTCAATTGTTGCGGCTGATGTAATGTCAATTTGTGTGTTAGATAGACAAACCATTTTGTCAATTGATGCGGCTGATGTGGGCCCCCTCTGAAAGTGTAAAAAAACTGGAAACCAGTTTATAATGGTTTGGATTGAATAAGCCATCAAAATCATAATGACGCCTGGTATTAATTATAAAAAGGGCAAAATTGACTAGAGCCTATATTTTATAAAAAAAAGGTTAAAAAAAAAAAAATCATCAAAAAAATACTTCATTTTCATTTTATGATTTAAAAATACCCTATTTTCATTAAAATCAATATTTTATAATTTATCTCTTTTTATAATTTTTTTAAAAATATATTATTTTCATTTAAAATCAAAATTTCTAATTTACATTTGAAAACAATATTTTACACAAGTAACTTATTTATTATCAAATATTACTTTTTATTAAAAAATAACTTTTTTTGCACGGATAACATGTTTGTTAACATATATTATTTTTTATTAAAATTTCAACGTTTCACACCAATAACACATTGTGTTATCATATGTTATTTTATTTTAAAAAAAAAATCCACGTCTTTGTTTAAAAATACTTGATTTCAATTAAAATCAATATTTTAAATTTTTATTTAAAAACATCATTTTTACACGGATAATATTTTGTGTTACCGTACGTTATTATTTATTAAAAAATCTGTTACTTTATGAAAAACAGCACATAAGAGAGGATGAAGCTCCTCGCTTTCGAAGCGTGTGCGAGTTAGTAAGACTTGAGGTTGTGTGAGAGAAATCTACTAAGAATGCAGTTCGATTCCCGTGTGGGGCAAATTTTCACTGAAATATTGTGGGGGTCATCCAGGGGTTGGTCTGCATGGCTTTCTCTTCGCGCCCCTCACTGCTGTTGTCTTGCATCTCTCGATTTACAACCCGCCTGTCGAGGCTTCGACACACGAGGGTGGAGGGTTTCGCCTTCGGAATTTTCTCCTTAACAAAGAAAGAAAAGAAGAAATGCCACAAACCGAAATGAAAATCTGATATGCCTATTTATAGGCACCATGACTGCAATCTTTTACAAGAAATCAACAATGTTAACAAGAAAATAAAACATATCCTCAAGATTAGTTATAATCACATGCCATTCTAAGGACTAGGTAAAAGTTATTGACCAAGCACTACACATGTATGCTAATAAAAACAATAAGTAATAATAAATTTATGACATTCTATTCCCTAAACTGAAGATATTGAATTTCAGTTTAAAGGTCTATATAATAAAGTACCCTCCTCAAATTGGATCCTTCAAATTGTAAATGTTGAGACCCTATTCTCTTTACTGTTTTGAAGCTGTTTTCTATTTTTAGTTTTTTAAAATAGTGAAAACATGTTTATTTATCTATTTTCAAAAATGTATTTTCGAAAACACTCCAAAAACTTACAAAGAAAATGGAAAACGATATTTTGTCATTTCATCATTTTCCTCATAGAACGAGGTTTTCGTCCAAAATGGCCAAAATGCGGAAATCACACTACTGGTCACCATTTCGATTCCATCCCACATCATTTCTAAACGGTTTTTTTTTCTCTCCCCGAGCTATTTCACCCGCAGCCCGCAGGTAACGTCTCTTCTCCTTCTTCTTTCTTCTTTCATTTCTCTCCTCTAACCACCTGGTACGCTCTTCCTTCAAATTTGACATTCATAATTAAGGTTAAATTTTTGAAAATGGGTTCAATTTGATGGTATAATTTGGGGGTTTGTTGGGTTTTTCTTTGGCTTTACTTTTTCAGATCTAAAGGTGCGTATGGCTATTTTCATAGCAATTGTGCTTTATCTTGGCTTGGAGTTCAACTGTTTGTAAAAATGTCCCTTTAATGATTTTTGTTTTCTTAATTATTATATGGGCCATATTAGGCACTTAATAGAAGTATTAGAGTGCTAATTTTTTCAATTCTTGGATCAAATTGGAACCTTCAGAATGGTTTTTTTTTTATGTTTAGTTCTAAAATTAAAATGAACTTTGATTTGTTCATCTTGAACAAAATTGAAGAAGATGAGCAATACTAATAATTTTGCATAATGAGTATAAATTTTGTCCAAGTGGAATATTTTCTGTCACCAAATTGCATTGAAATAATATTGGTGTAATTTTGAGGATAAATGCTAATGTTGATTTTTAGTGCCTAAATCTATGATTACAGGATGTGTGCACAAAGGAGAGGAGGAGAAGTGCATGTTGCAGGATCAGGATTTTAGTGTTAGTGTCAACCATGTCCATGCACTCGCCATCCTCGTTTCCACTTTCCATTATCTCAAGAACCCGTCAGCAATTGATCATGTTTCTTGCTTGTTCTTGAATTTTCATTATTTGTGTTGAGCAGTTTGTAAATTTTGATCGGCCTTTTCTTGTTTATGTTATGGAGTCATTATATTTTTGTTGAAAACATGAAATGTGGTTTCTTTGGTACTATGTCTTTTTGGTGTTCTAATTTTGATATTTGATTATTTTCGGAGACATTTGTATATGTTTATCCTCATGGTGTAAAATGTAGCATACGTTTGCTGAATACACTGCCAGAACTAGAACTGCTTTTGAGAGGCCATTGTTGAGTGGGGTGGCATATGCAGAGAGAGTTGTAAATTTAGAAAGGAAAGAATTTGAGAAGCAGCATGGGTGGACAATTAGAACAATGGGGAGAGAGCCTTCACCTACCAAGGATGAGTATGCTCTAGTGATATTCTCTCAAGAAACTGTGTCCTATACTGAATCACTTGATATGATGTCAAGGGAGGTAACTAAATTAATTCGTTATTGAAGTGAATTCAATATTTTTGAATGTAAATTTTTGACTACATATCTCATAATTATTGATGCAAGAGGATGGTGAAAACATATTGAGGACACAGACAACTAGTTGTTCTTAAAAGCTCTTTCAGGTTGTTAGGATCTCATCATCTTGAGATTGTTTTGACCACCCATGTTTACAAATCAAATCTTCATTTAACAACACAACGTGTGTTTTTGGCATTCGCATTCAATGGGTTTCTACGATTATGTTATTTTAGTTAAATTATCATGTCAACTGAGTCCACCAATTGCTTTTGAAGAGTTCCTAGGGCAGGTCGATCCTCGCGACTTGACCGGACATATCGATCCCCATTTCGAAGCAACAAACCATTTGCAAAACAACAATAAATAAATTATGAAAAATACATAACAATTGTATTAGCATTAAACTATTTTGAGAAAATATTCAAATGTATTAGCATTATATAGTCTATCTTATTAGAATTTTGATACTATATTAGTATTAAACTATTAAATTTTTTTAATAAAATATTATACAAAATCATTTCTCAAAAATTTCAAACTAAACGCATTTTTCAATTTTCTGTTTTAAGAAACAGTTTTCAAGAATGAAAAAAAGAACGTATTTTCAATATTCTCAAAACAGACACTCAAAACACAAAACTCAAAATGAATTCAAAACTCAAAACACGAAACTGAAATGCAAAGAGAACACTACCTAAGTAATTACCTCAGCTTCACCAAAGCAGTCAATTTGAAGGGTTTGGTTAAAATATCAGCAATTTGGTCTCTATTCCTACACTATATGAGTTCAATTGTGCATTCAGTTGTGAGCATTCTTAAGAAATGATTTTTCACATCGATATACTTGCTTTTTCCATGTAGGACAATATTTTTGGAGAGCTATATCGCTGAATGATTGTCACAAAAGATCTGAGTAGGTTCTTGTTGTTGAGATGAAGTTCTTCAAGAATTTCCCTCAACCAAATTGCTTGACAAGTACATGTTGTTGCTGCTACAAATTCAGCTTGTATAGTTGACAAAGTGACGATTGGCTATTTCTTTGATGACCATGAAACAACTCCTGAACCCAACATGAAAATATATCCTGAAGTACTCTTTCGATCATTTACGTCTTCGGCAAAATCACTATCTGTAAAGTCGAATAAATATGATTATTCTCCCTTTTTGTACAATAATCCATAATAACTCGTATGTATTAAGTATCGAAAAATTCTCTTAGCAGCCAATAGATGAATTTTCTTTCGACGCTTCATGTACCTACATATAAAACTTAATGCATGCATTATATTAGGTCTAGTACTGTTAAATACATCAAGCTCCCAACAATTTGCTTGTAAAGAGCGTTGTCAATCTTTCTTCATTCATGATCTTTAACAAGCTTTAAGCCTACTTCAATTAGTGTATTGATAGGATTGCAATCCAACATCTAAAATCTCAACAATTTTTTTTAACATATTTCTTTTGAAAAATAAAAACTCCCAAATCAGATTGTACAATTTCTATGTCGATAAAATAATGCATTAATCCAAGATCAGACATATCAAATTCAAACATCATTGAAATTTTTGAACATGGTACTATCATTTTCAGTGTAAATCAAATCATCTACGTATAAGTACACCATGAGCATTTTGCCTCCGTCTCCATCTTTTATAAACAGTGTATGCTCGTACATGCATTTTTTGAAAACCCTCATTCAAGAAATAAGTATCTATATGACTATATGAAGCTCGTGGAGCTTGTTTTAATCCATATAGATCTTGTTTTAATTTATACACCTTTTGTTCAATTCCAAGCTGCACATAACCAGAGGGTTGATCAATATATACTTATTTTTCCAATTTTCTGCGTAAAAATACTGATTTTACGTCCAACTGAAATATAAGTCATGAGTTCTACGTTGCCAAGCGATCACCAGTTTGATTGTATCATGTCTTGCAACAAGAGCAAACACTTCTTTATAATCAACACATAATTCTTGCTTATAGCCCTTAGCTACTAAGCATGCTTTATACTTGTCAACTTCGTCATTCACCTTCAATTTTGTCTTATAAACACACTTGACACTAATTGTCTTTTGCCCTTTTGGTACATCAGAAAGCACCTATGTGTTATTTTTTTCAATTGCTAAATTTCATCATCCATGGCCTTTTGGAACTTTGATTCTTTGAAAACTTCTTCGAAAGCTACGGGATCGCAATTGGAAATTAGAGCAAAATGTATAAGTGGATCTTTAGATTGATCAACTACAGTTACCTCATAGTATGTCATCCATGCAGGCATTTATCTACTACGTTGAGGTCGTTCACAATCCGCTTTAGCAGTAGGTGGACTATGATGATCAATTGGACTATTCTCAATAATTATCGAAATTGGCTGTTGCTCATTTTCTGCTTGGCTCCTCCTTTTCATCACTATCAAAGTTTGTCAGAATTTGTTGCTTGTCTCTATTATCTTCCCATGCCCAAAATTTTTCTTCATAAAAAATCACATCCCGACTAATGATAATTTTTTTGGTGATAGGATTATATATATTGTAGGCTTTAGATTGTTCACTAACACCAGGAAATTACATACATTTTTCTCCTTTGTTGTAGAGCTTTCTTCTCTTATCATCTCGGATATAGGCATAAGCTATGCAACCAAATATTTTGAAGTGGCCAACACTTGGTTCACGTCCATTCCAAACTTCTTCATGCATCATAATTTGAACAGAAAATGTGGGACTTTTGTTCAAAATATAAATACTCCATTTTACTACTTCAGGCCAAAAACTTTTAGGAATACCACTCCTTGTCAAAAGGCTTTGCATACAGTTCCGGTTCTTCCTCTCGTACACCCCGTTTTGTTGAGGTATATAAGATGTTGTAAATTATCTTTTGATGTCATTTGCCTCACAAAAATTTGCAAATTCATGTGAGTTATATTCACCCCATCGATTAGTTCAAAGTACTTGTTCTCGACAAGCACTTTATAATTTTTAAATGCTATAAAAGCTTCAGATTTTTCTTTAAAAAATAAACCCATATTTTGCGACTGTAATCATCAATGAAGGTAATGAAATACCGTTTACCTCCATTAGATGTTGGATTTATTAGTCTACAAGTGTCGAGCGAACAAGCTCCAAAGCTTTCTTTGCTCTCCATGATTTTTCTGTTGGAAAAGGATCACTGTGTTGTTTACTAACAACACATTCCTCGCAAACTGCTTGAGGTCCGTCAACTTGAGGAATGCCAATCACCATATTTTTCTGTTGCAGTGTCTTTAATCTACCAAAGTTCAAACGTCCATGGCGAAAATGCCATAACCATGCTATATCTTTCAATTTTGCTATAAAACATAAATGAGTCGTGGTTGAGGTGCAGTGGAAACAACCAATTGATAGACATTTTGACTTGAGCGATTGAATATATATATATATATTTGTCATCTTTAATTCGAAAAACTATATTTTTTTATCGAAATCTTGTATCCTTTTTCTTGTAGCTGAGAAGCACTCAATAAGTTGTTTCTTAGTATAGGAACAAAAAAGGACATTGTAAATAGTGTTAGTTGAATATTTCTTTTGTTTGAAGCGTTACCCTTCATTTTTCCAATACTGTATTGTGGTATCGTTACCAAACTTTATAGTAGTTCAAAACGAGACGTTTTGCACGGATAACACATCATGTTAATTTTTAATTCCCAGTCCACCCTCAACACCAGATGTGCAACATTTATGCCATGCCACAGTAATCAATTTCGTGTTAGTGATCCACCCTGTCGACAAGAAATTCCTAATAGCAGCGTTCATATCCATTAGCAGTGATGCCAGCCATTTATAAATCATAAAAGAGTGAAGAAACGAACTCGTAATGAGCGAGGTGATGAGGGCAGGTCTACCCGTAAAAGAGAGAGTTGAACCCATCCACGTGGCTAATTTGGACTTAATTTTAGCGACGATAGCTTGCAACCATCAAATTCAGAGAACACATTAAAATAAAGGGACTTCCAAATACTTGAAAGGAAGGACGGCAGCAGAGAGCTTAGCTGTGCACGGTGGAGAGCAATGGTCTATCCAAAAATAATGCTAGATTTATCTTTATTTCCCAATTGTCCCAATTGCTAGCCATAAAAATTTAGAGCTTCCGAGATAATTCTCATGTTTGAAGAGTACCTTTTGCAGAAAATAATAACGTCATCTGCATAATGCAAATGAGAGGGGTTTAGGGACATCCATTAAATTATTAGAGGTGGCAAAATGGATCGGCCAATATTTTAATGATAATTTTGAACAGAAAATTACTAAGGACAATGGGGGTAAAATTGCTTCTGGGACCTTGGGAATGAGAGAGTCATGAATTGGAAATTGAGTTCTGATGAAATTTTTCTAAAACTAAAAAGTGCTGCACCACATGAATTATATCCTCCCCAATAATACTCCAGCACTACTGCTAATTGATAATTCCGACCCTGGAGCACTGCTTGGATCAAGACCAAAGACTATTTCCTTAACCTCTATAGCTGAAGGACAAGAAGACGGGCTATATTGTCCTCCCAATAAACAAGAGATGGAATAATCTCTTCTATAATAGAAAAGTCGGGCAAACTACTATGCGCATCATCTGAAACCTTGTAAAAATAAATTAGTGCATGTTTGGTAGAGTTTAAAAGTAGTTTTTTCAGGAGATTTTGATAAAAAATAATGAAATGTGCAGTTGAAAAGTTATTAAAAATTATGGATCCCATGAAATATGTAGTTGAAAATGAGTATGAGGAAAAAAGAGTTTATTTTAAACTCTACCAAACATGTGCTAATCGACCTTAATTAGATTAGGATCCTACATGAGCTTGTCCCAAGACAAAGTACTAATAGTACTTTTGTGGTTTTGGAAGGCGGAGTAACTTATGGAAAAAAGCATTATTCCGATAATAAAATGTACAACGGTACCAACCATAATTCATGTGATTCATTTAAGTTCATTATTATATATCTTGACACAGGGGGCATCCGATCGTTTTTCAGTCAACTTCATTGAATAAACTGCTTAAAAAGTTTCAACTTACAAATTTTATATGATTGGAAAGTATTATGAGTCTAGTTTCATACAAAAAAAAAAAAAAAAATGGTTCGCAATTTTGACTTTTCTACGTTGAGATATGGGCATTTTTGTATGGGAAAAAAATCTAATTGGACCATAAACTTTATATCGCGTCAATAAAACGCCTCCATACTTTAAACTGGACTTCATTAGTCCCTTAACTTTTAATTGTGAACTTTATTAGTCCCAAAAGAAATTTAATCCAAAATTACTAATGGATGTCCTACGTGGACAATGAAAGATGACGTGGCATACTATCCTTTTTTTTTTTTTTTATGGTTAAAAACCCGATTGGTCCCTAAACTTTACATTGCATGCGAAAACGTCCCCATAATTCAAACTAAACTTTGTTAGTTTCTTAACTTTAAGTCGTAAACTCCATTAGTCCCAAAAAGAAATTTTGTCCAAAATTACTAACGGACGCCTTACGTGGACAATGAGAAAGATAACATGGCATTCTCTCGATCTTTTTTTTGGACACCTAATATGCGAACAATGATAAAATTGTAGTATTTGAAAAAATACTTCAAACTTTAAGTAAAATTTCCCTAAAGCCTTAAAATCATATATCAAACACCCAATCCCTAATATTCTTATCCTAAATTAGATTTGGGTCCGTATGATTTGAAAAAAAAAATAGATATGAAATCAAACAATTTTTTTAAGTGCTTTCACACTGTAAGTGTAATTACCCTCCACTCCTCATAGTCAAATATCCAACTCCAAATCTATATGTATATTTCTTAAGTCCGTATTGAATTTATATTTATTATTATTTTTTGATTCTCTATAAGAGTTCCTTGAATTTTGTGTTCTTCTTTGCGCACACACATATATATTATAAGTTATTTGCTTCTTACATGTAAATTGGATGTTTTCATTTGTTTTGAGTTTTTGCAACTTGTAAAAGTCTTATACATAATAAAAATACAATTGATTCAGTCATATTTTATCGAGAACCGAATAGGTCCAGTTCTCTTTGTGAAAGCAAAAAAATTAAATTGGACCATGCTCACATTAAATAAAGGATTTGGGCGGGCCGAGTTCTGGATTTGCGTGGGTTCAAGTGGTAAATTTTTTTTTTTTTTTTTAACTTTTTTTTCAAAATGGTGAGATCTTATTCTTGTTGGCATATTAAGTGTTAAAGTAACATCGGAAGGAATACCTGTAATAACCACTTTAAGTTAGTCGAAGTCAATTTATTTAGTCAAATTCAATAAATTATTTTGGTCATGTCCAAGTCAAATTAGGATTTAAATTAAGAAAATAAATTTGTTTGGACCTATTTTGTAAAATATAGTTAAGAATTTAAATTACAAGAAATAGAAGTTGGTGACCAATTTACTCATTTATAAAAAGCTTAAGGGGCTAAAGAGCTATATTAGAAGATGGGGACTTAGATTGCAATTTGATTCCTTGGATTTAGTTTTGGAGACCATTTCATCAAGGAAAACGCATAGAAAGTTCGCGGCAAAGAAGAAAAAAAAAAAAAAAAAGGAGGAGGAAAGAAGAAAAGGTTGGTTGGTCGTAAGGTGGTCGAAAAATCAACTATTAAGGTTTGGATTTTTCATTTTTTTTGCAATATCAAGATGTAAGTAAGAAACTACTTCCCAATATATTAAAAGAGTAAATTGAGTGTGGACACTGTTTATAGAAATGCGTGCTCAACTATTATTCTTTTTTTTTTTTTTTTGAACTTTTCCCTATTTCCTATCTTTTTTTTTTTTCAATTGTAGACTTTTTCATCCCCAATTTTTTTTTTCCAATGGTTCGCCATTTTGTTCGTCTTCCTTTGATCTTTTTGTTCGTCTTCCTTCCGACTGTGGTCATGCCTTTCGAAAAATCGCCCAAAATTTTTGTAGATATTTTTATTATTTTGGATACCCAATCAAATATTGTTTTTTTCTTCAAATAAAAGCTATCCAAATTCCTAATGACTTAAACTATTGAAACAATATATATATATATATATATTAGGCTCTAGGTTCGGCCTTTTAGACCGAGACACAGTAACATATATCAAGCAACCCACTTTGAATCTCAATATCATTCGCAATCGAAACAACTTTCTTTCAATTAATTACTTATATTAAGTTAGCAACACAGTGATCAAGATTACAAGAAATAAATAGTTTTAATTCATTTTTTCTGTTGATTATTGAATCAAATTACAATTAAGTCCAAAAAAATTTACCCACAAGCTCAAAATCTTGCACTATGCAAGAAAAAAGAGAAAGAGTAGAAAGTTACAATAGTAGAGAAGGAAAATATATCCACATGTACAACCCTGCTCAATATACTAAGAAAATAAAATCACTAATTAACAACTTATGCTAATCTATAATAAACATTTTTACTACTTATTACATGCAAGTTCACAAGAAATCTTATGCATATCTCACTATACTCGTGTGATTTAATTTTTTGAATGTTTGATACATTAGAATGAACAAAATTAAATTGAAAAATTAAAATAATTTACAAAGTCGAGTTATAATGAGGAGAAATATGGAATAAGTTTAAATTTTAAAGCAGCAGAATAATCTTGTTAGATCATAATTGAAGTATTCAGTTCTATGATTTGTATTAATCAATTCTACGTCGATTTTTGGGGGGAGAAATCATTTGATTGCGTATTTAATATAGATCCACGTCTTTCATCACATCATCTAAAAATGAAGAACGTTCTTGTTAAATATCAATTGAAGTTATATCGTCTACCTTTAAATAATACATACTTTTTTCAATAAGTTTTAATACATATTTTACGTAGTCCTTCATAAGTGAGAAAATAATTAAGAAACCCACTAACAATGACCATATTATTAAATACTTAATTAAAATGTAACACATGTCTTGCACGTGCATTTCATTAGTATTTAAGCAAAATGTAAATAATTAGAGTTTTTGCTTATCGACTTCAATGTGAAATTTATGAAGGTTAAATGATTGTTTTGAGTTTAATAAGCTAATTATTCAAGTTTAGTGAAGAAAATAATGGTGGAAATTAGGATTCTTGAAACTAGTGGATTAAATTCAAGATTTGATCAAGTTTAAGTTTATTAAGCTCATTTTAGTTTATTTCTTGTTCAATAGGCTTGTTTTGGTGGAGTTATTTGAAGTTTAGCATACTCATGTATATAAGTTCAATTTTGGCCAATTATGAAGTTAATTGGAAATGAGATTTGGTATAAATGTGCGTTCTTTTTGAATTATAAGTTAAAGGGAGAATGAATTAACCACTATAAAATATTTTCTTGTGGATTTGAAAGAGGTCCACCCGTAGTGTTTGGAAGTAAAGTGGGTGTTTGGCTAGTATGTTGAATGTCGAATTACTCGAGCAAGTGATTATTATTTGAGATAACTTAAGTTGATCTCGAATTTCTATTTTAACTTTCGTGAGGTGACACATAGATTGGTTAGTCTTATCAACTAAACTAGATTTCGATCACTAGCTCTGTAAGTGGAAAAAAATTAAATATTTCTAGAGAATGACAATTAATTATACTATTATGTTACATGTGATTTTAATGACTTATTTGTTATTTTACGTGATTATAATTAAATATTTATTACATTATAATATTTGTGAAATTACAAACATTGTAAATTGATTACTTGTAAAATGGAATGCGAGAAATATGTGATATTGAAATCTACTAGAAAAGTGCCCATGATTTTATTTATTCTAGTGCACTGAGGAGTCTTAACGTGTTCTATATTACACTGAAGGGTCTAATTGGCTGTATACATATAGTTCACTGAGGAGTTTTGACCGTGTACTATGGTGTATTATCAAAAGTCTTCATGACCCACTCTTTTTTATACACTGAGGGCTTTAGGCTATCTGTAAGGGTGCTTATCTCAAATGTCTTTGTGACCCACTTTCGTACACTGAAGAGCTTTGGGCCGTGTATGAGAGTGCTTAGCCAGTCTACGCGCGTATGGCCAAATTTCATATTACAGATTATCAGTGATTTATGATACCTCTTGGTGTGATTTTTCAGTAGATGACAACTTATCTAGTTTGCAGGAAATACATGTTTGCATATGGTAATATCGAGATAGCACTCCTTTGCAGTTTACTAAAATATCAAATTATTCGCTTTTTATATTTTACAGCTTTGCATTACTCAAGATATACAAGTAGCCTTAATGATGGGTCCAGCATCTAGATGTCACCCATTATCGCCAGACAACATGTCTTGGGTATACTAGGGTGATTTGGGATTAAGGATGATGACAAAACCCGCGACCGCCTCACTTATTTGGGTAATATGGGCGGGTCGACATCCCATCATTTTTTTTTTTTTGTAAAATCATAAAATAGAATACAAATTAAAATTTTGTTAGAAATGGATTAAAGAAGAATTGAAACCGGGTTGAATTTATAAACTATAAATCATAACCAATACACCACAACCCCAATCTTGTATTATTTTTTTTGTTTTGTTTACTACAAATATTAAAAAAATATTTAATTCTTTTTTTTTTAATTCTTTTTTTCAGTTTTTTTTTTAAAAAATTTCGTAAGACGGTTTATGGGTCAAAGAGTTGCCCTGTGCGACCCGATAGGGTAAAAATTTTGTAGGTCGGGACCAACCCCCTCGGACCTACCCCATTGACATCCCTATTTGGAGATGGGTCGTGTCAATGCCACATCATCTTTTTGTTGTCCATGTAGGACGTCTGTTAGTAATTTTGGACAAAATTTTTTTTGGGACTAACGGAGTTCACTACTTAAAGTTAAAGGACGAATTAAGTCTAGTTTTGAAGTATGAGGACTTTTTTTTGCACTTTGTGCAAAGTTTAGGGACAATCAAATTTTTTACCCTTTTCGTAATAATAGTGCAGGGCTATCTCGAGAATCAATACATGCAAGAATCAGTGTTATTGAACAACTGTTCATATCATTTCCAGTATTTTCATTGTTAATTAATGTCTTTTTTTAGTAAGTCTACCTTGTTCTTAGTTAAGATCTTCTCATTTCCTAGGCTTGGTTATTAATGTTATTTTTGGGAAGACCTATAGTTAAAGAGTTGTACTAGCTTATTAGTATTTGTGTTCTCTCCAGTAAAAGGCAGACTTGAATTAAGAATATATATTTTTAGCCTTTGGCTTGTTAAGAAGAAGAACTTCTTGTTCTTCACTCTTATCTCTCAGATAGATTCATTTGGATGGCGAGTCGATTATTGGTTATGTGTTTGTGTATTATCTCTTAATATCTCCCTATTTGTTTCTGGTGTCAAATTGGTATCAGAGCTCATTGGTTATGGCTGTCGAAGAAGACATAATGTTCTTGAACTTCTAGCACGTGAGCGTGATATCCGTGATATTGAGATAGATGATTTACAAACAAAACAATGTGAACCATGATATAGAGCATGCATAAAGTGAAGTAGAAGTTAATCCTTTTTATCAGAATCAAAGTGAGCAATCAAGCGATGGGCCCATCCACAAAGATGTGATGTAAAAGTTGACATTCCCGAGTTTGAAGATAGAAACGAGTCTAATGATTTCATAGATTTCATAGATTGGATTAAAGCGGTTGAAAGGGTTTTTGATTTCAAAGACATACCGAAAAATCGAAAAGTGAAGTCAGTAGCTATCAAACTAAAGAAACATGCTTCAATTTGGTGGGAATACCTAAAGAGACAACGAGCCCATGGTGGAAAGAAAAAGATCATCACATGGAAGAGAATGAAGAAGGAACTAATAAGAAAATTTTATCCAGGAAATTACAGGCAAGATACTTTCATTTGTTTCCATAATTTTACCCTAAAGGAGCTATATATCTATAGAAGATTACACATCTGAATTCGAGTATCTTAATTGCTCGTTATCTTGGAGGACTTCGGACTGATATTTGTAATGTGGTCCAACTACAACCTTATTGGACTTTCAATGATGTTTGTAAACTTGCACTCAAGGTAGAACGCCAACTTAAAGGGAAATGAATCAATTCCCAGTCTTCAAACCAAAGTGACAGCTTTCATTCTTCAATTCCAGGTGCTTCTTCAAGCCGTGGAAATTCTAGTATTTCTCCTTCAAACAAACCACTTAATCAAAATTCAATTCCAAAGCAAGATGGTAAGGGCCCTTGGTGAACGAATTTCCCTAGTAAACGATCTATTTGTTGTTTTAAATGTCAAGGTCCATGTCATATTGGTTCAGATTGTCCCAACTGTAAAATTATCTCTCTTGTGGAAAAAGATGAAACACAACAAAAAGAAGAAGACTCCTCACATAAACACAGAAGTTTCAGAGGTTGAAGATGAAATTAATTATGGAGATCAATGAGAGTCATTGGTAATTCGCAAAAGTCTAAATGTATCCCATGTAGAGGAAGATAATTGGCTTCAGCAACAATATCTTTCACACAAGATGTACCTCAAATGGAAAAGTTTGCAATGTCATTATTGATGGAGGAAGCTATGAAAATGTGGTGGCTTCAATAATGGTGGAGAAATTATATATTGAAATAGAAGATCACCCACAACCTTACAAACTTGAATGACTTCACAAAGAAAATAAGGTACGCGTAAATAAAAGGTGTTTAGTTCAATTTTCCATTGGAGAAAAATATAAAGATGAAGTTCGGTGTGATGTTGTACCAATGGATGCGTGTCATTTATTACTTGAAAGACCATGGCAGTATGATAGAAAAACAAAACATGATGGTTTCAAAATTACACATTCTTTTATAAAAGACGGGGTTAAAATCACTTTAGTTCCATCTAAAATTTAGAATATTGAGCATTCAAAAGGGAGGGAAATACTTTATTTTTGAAAATGAAATGACTAAAGCATTGAAAGAAGTGACATAAATTTATGCTATGATTGTGGTGCAACAAAATGAAGAAAGAAATGATATTCCATCCCAAATAAGACCATTCCCGCAGGAGTTTCAAGATGTGATTCTAGAAGAGATTCCATATTGGCTTCCTCTTATGAGAAATATACAACACTACATAAATTTTCTTTCAAGTGCTTCCCTTCCAAACAAACCAACATATATGATGAATCCACAAGAATATCAAGAGCTTCAAAGGCAAGTTGATGAACTTTTGGTGATGAGAGAAAGCTTGAGTCCTTGCATTGTCACGTTCTTCTTGTGCCAAAGAAGGATGAGAGTTGGAGAATGTTATTGATAGTAGAGCGGTGAACAAGATCACTATCAAATATCATTTTCCCATTCCACGCCTTGATGACCTTCTCTATCAACTTCATGGTGCTACAATTTTCTCGAAAATAGACCTTAGAAATGGGTACCATCAAATTCGAAAGAAAGTTGGGAATGAGTGAAAACTGCGCATTTAAGACAAGGGACGGACTCTATGAATGGATGGTTATGCCTTTCGGACTATCTAATGCTCCTAGTACTTTTATGCGTCTCATGAACTATGTGCTTAAATCTTTCATTGAAAAGTTTCTCGTTGTTTATTTTGACAATATTCTAGTGTATAGCCTCTGTCACAAACAACACTTGGAACATCTTTACTAGGTTCTCATGGTTTTGATGGAACAAATGTTGTTTATCAACTTTGAAAAGTGTCACATTTTCACATCAAGCCTTGTTTTCTTAGGCTATGTTGTTTCGATCAAGGCATAAGAATAGATCCAAGCAAGGTGGAGACAATCACAAGTCGACCAATCCCTACATCATTGCATAACATTCGAAGCTTTCATGGTCTTGTATCTTTTACCAGCGTTTTATTAAAAGATTCAACACCATCATTACATGTCTAAAAGGAAGCACCTTCAAATGGACACAAGAAACGCACAAAAGTTTTGAACAATTAAAAGTTTGGTAACTACAACTCCTATTATTTCATTGCCGATTTTGACAAAGATTTTGAAGTTGATTGTGATGCTTCAATGTGGGTATTGGAGAAGTTCTTAATCAAAAAGGAAGGCCAATTGCCTTTTTTAGCCATGTGTTTATTTGAAAGTTTTCAATTTGTTTATTATAAGTGTGTATATTCTTTATGGTGGAGTATGATAATTTTACATTAAAAATTTAGAGTTGTGCGAACATAAATTTTTAAGATGAGCTAAATATTTATTTTCTGCCAATTTTATGATGAGAGGGAAAAAAATGGATCTGTCATAAAAGGAGAAAAAAAACTATTTTTGAGAATATTAGACTATCTACCTAGTTATAATTGAAAAAATAAAATATATTGGATATAGTCTTAAAATTCTGTAAAATGCTGACTAGCCTACAAATGTATTTGACAATTATTGGACACTTATAATTTTTTTCTATTTTCATTAATTATAAATTTAAAAGAATAATTAACAAAAATCTCTTAAATTAAGTAACTAATAATAAAAGCACCATATTTAAAGTGTCTTACCTCTCATTTCAATTGAGAGTTTCATCTATTTAGTTTTTTGAACTCTATCAAACTCTAATTTTTCCACATTGTTTGAGATTCTCAAATTTTTATGGTAAATCTCACTTAATTTTATAATTTTTTTTGAAAAAATCTATAATCTTAGAAGAGACAAATCCTACACAAAAATTGATTATCAGAGGTAACATTCATATTTCTTGTTTAAATCAAATCTTGCAAATTATTAAATTTGTCCATTTTTTGTGTTATAATCTTTAGAGTGTTATCTAATTTCTGATCTCATTTTGTATTTTTTCAGAATTTTGGTAATGACAGTTATTTGGAACGGCATCAATTCAAGAATCAAGTCACTAAACATTAGAAGAAGAAGCTAACAATCTTGATATTAGTTTTTGTAGCTATACATTTTAAGGCAGTTACATGGAGTACATATCTGTGTTAATATTATCGAATATTGATATATTGAGAATGACAAGTTATTATGTTCAATCCAATAGCAATCTGCAGTATCACATTCCGAATTGGAATTTTTGGATAATTTGGGTGAATTCCAACATATTTGTTGGAAAAAAATTACAATGATTGTGATTTTGTTGAAAAAGATTTGAACTTTAAATTCAATTTTGATGATATTCTTGGATAACAACAAAATGAAACGGTCAAGTGGATACTTTGGATGGTAACATTACTAAAATCAAGGTTTCAATAAAAAACTAGTATTTATTAATTAAATCAGTTTGATATTAAGTATTTTTGAAACTTTTTAGACGTCGAATAAATTTCAAATTTCAGTCTCAAATTAGTATATATACACGTAATTTTCCCACTATTTTTTGCCTAAATTTTGGGTTGGGCTATAGTCTGATAATTATCATACATGAAGGTTCGCCCTTGGACGTTAGATATGGATAGTTTCACCATACACTACAAAAATATAAAATAATTTAAAAAAATACTATCTAACTTTTTTATTCTAAAATATTATTTTTATTTTTGTAACATTTGTTATATTTGTTATATTTCTTATAAAAATATGTGTTACATTTTGTTACTTTAGATATTAAAATGTTATAAAGTAATTGTATAATTTTAATAGAAAATCAAGTATGTAGCAAAATTATCTCCGTTGGATATTCGTGGCAAGTTACTGTTGGATCATCTATAAATTCATAATTTCAAGTGATGATTTTGCCACATACTTGATTTTATATTAAAATTTTATAATTACTTTTCAACATTATAAATTCTAAATATAATACATGTAACACATATTTTTATAAAAATATAACAAACGTAACAAATATAACAATAAGTATTACAAAAGTAAAAACAGTATTTTTAGAATAATAAAAAAAAAATTAGATGTATAATATTTTTAAATTATTTTATATTTTGTAATGTATAGTGTAACTATTCCTATTTTCAAAAGTTAGTTATTTGAAAAATTCATGTTTTATTATTTGTAATAGAAGTAGTACCTTAATAATTAAATTCTGAACCTTCTCTCTCTTGATATATATCCCGAGTTAAGATTCATCATTTGTCCCTCTATGTACTAATATTTGATTTTATAGCCTTAAAACGCTCACTTGGACTTAACTAACCGGGGAAAAATAAAAAAAGTTCTAAGTCAATAGTTCTAGCAACAAGATCTGGCTTGATAGTTACATATTCTTAATGGTTGATGGTGGGTAAATGTCATAAAATTTTATAAAAATCATGCATTTTGCCTACATATCTTCAAAATAAATGCTTCTTTGTTTAAAGTTTTGAGAGTTATATATGATTATGATCCCTTTACAATATATATTATGATAGCAGTGTCCTAACAACAGTATCAAGAGGATAATCCCCGGCAATTAAAGTATTACAAACCTAGTCTGGCTTTATTATATAAATATTATTATTACTATTATAAAATATACAAGTACAAGAACAACTCAATTATTGCAGTATCTTAAACCACTTTGAATAACATTCTGTGAAGTACATAAGAAACTTCCTTAAATTGTTCTCCTATCATGACAATATATACTCGATATTATCAACATTATGTCACATACTGCATAGTAAAGTCACTTATAATTCGAAGTGCATTGTGACTTACCGGGACAAGACACAATATATATATATATTATCTACTCAAGTTTTTAAATATTATGTATTTTTTATTGATAGCATTCGCTTTACTTAACTTTCGTCCTGTGAAAAGGATATTAGAGTTTTTCAATATATTTTTGAAACTCCAAAGGATGACTGGAAATTAATCTAATAGCAAAATGGAGGCAGAGAATTTCAATCAAATGATTTTCAAAACCTCTTACTAATTTTCATAACGAATTTTTCTTCGCTTGTGAAGAAGCTTGGCTAGTTCTTTTTTCCGGACATTCTGTTCATCCTTTTTTTTCCTTTAGAAGGTGAGCTTCAATGCCCCTAGTCAAGAGGCGAGTGCTAAAAGTGCGCTGAGTTGCCTTTTTCTTGCTTTTATTATCGCGAGTTTAGTTTGGGGCTGTTAGAAAAGAGCCCAGCGTTACTATTTATTTTATTTGCCTTAAACACCGCTATTGAACATATAGGCCTTTTCATGTTCAACCTTAACAACCAACCTTGTCACGGCTCTAGTGCTCAAGCTAAATGTTGTTCCCTCTAAGGACACAATCAGGATTTTTGAGTTGTGACGATCATTGCACAAATTGTAAATGACAAGACAGAATTATCTAAACAAAAATTTAAGTGTGGGGACAAATTTATAAAATCCAAAATAATCTAAGCAATATATAAAAATTTTAAAATTAGTACTTGCATGCATGGCTCACCTTTCTTCTTCAAGATATTTGCATTTGTGTTCAACAACCTCCACAACTACTTAGTGACACCTTAATTGTTCTTCACATTACTATCAATCCACTGATCGATGCAGGTATCTAACACATTGTAATTGACTATCACTTTGTTTGAGAGAAATTTGCAAGGAGAGCCTTATAGTCACGCATATTCTTCAATTGAAACTCCAAATTGCATACCCAGTCGCTTTCTCAAACTCAATTTACAGGGTTTCGACATAGCTAGGAGTACAATTCATGCCAAAGATAATTCAGGCCATTGTATGTAGGGCCTCTCACAGAAATTTCAAATCACAAAATTAAGTGCTTGTTTGGTTTTGCTAAGAAAGTTGATAAATTTTTTAGCCAAAGTTAACTCCACATTTGCTTTTATCAACTTTTCAATCACATATTTCATCAATTTTTATCAAAATCTCAAACAGGTAGTAAGTGGATAACAAGTAATTCTTTCCATAACAATCACTGGTAGTTGGAAATTGAATCCCTAAATCCTTCCAACTTTGATTTTCAGGATCTTGTACATAACTCTGGATATACAGATTAAATCACTCAAGGCAGTGAAATATATTTCTGATTCATAAATCCATCCCCATAGAGATTCATTGAAGTTACAAGAGAATTTAATGCAAGTGCAAATTCACAACTTACCCTTTTAATGGGTTAACATAACCGTTGTTGTGAATAACAAATATAAAATCATTTTTCGTGAAAGATAAAGAAACAAAACTACACTAAGTTAAGAAAAAATTAATGAGCACAAAGAGATGATTTTTCATATCTACTAAGGCTCAGAAAAATATTCTAATCCCACACTAAGTATACCACAATCTCAACCAACGCACAAAGAAAAATCTCATAAAGAAATTTTAGGTAGAGAGCTTGCCATTATTATGGATAAAAATGGCAAATGGAGGAAATCATTCAAAAGGTCAAAACAAGAAGCTGCACAATCACAAAGAGGCTGCCACTATTTTCACGTGGGGTGGGGTGGGGTGGGTGGGGTGGACTCTTTTTCTCTTTCCTCTCCCTTTTAAGTTTAGTTAGATATTCAATACATAACCAAATATAGGATAGAGTTTTAGTCATCCTAAAACTTTAGTAGATGATCACAACTTTTAAACACATGGATAACTATGGTTCAAACTCAATCACTTGAACAATTCCAATTTGTTACACCTCAAAAGTGACCGTTATCCAAACTAACCCAACAACCACGATTCTCAAATTTGAACGGGTCAATAACTTGATATACTAGTGTGAGATTAACTTGGGTCGTACACTTCATTTAAGACACAAGCCTAATTAAATACGGTTAAATTTCTCATCACTCCCTTGAGAATTGTTTGGCACAAAATACCCAACAATAACCATTCATACGACACAAAAAATGGTTTCTTCCTCATCAGACAATATCAAATTGAACAAAATAATGTACAAACAAACAGCAGAAAATAGTGTTATTTCCTTATGTAGTTTATTCCTTCATTAAGGAAATTAGTTTTGCCCCACATCGATTAAAAGTTAAACAGTACTGGTTCAATAGAGATATATAACGGATTGCCTAGCAGTAGGAAAAAGTGCACAAAATAGTTTAGAGACTCCAAAGAGATAGGGGAGTAAAATAATACTTCTCTCTTAAACTAGTTATCGTTTTGTGAGTCTTGGCAAGATTTCATATCATAACATATTGAACTACGGAGGGGGATTAAACAATGAGCAGATCGAAAATAAAACTTTGTGCACCATAGAAGGTTCAAAGGATTACATAGTAGAAGTACATCGACATCCATTAAATCACATCCAAATGCTTAAGAAATGACACAATAATGACCTAATTAGGTTAGAATTGAGAAATAGCACCACTCAAATGCTTAAGAAATGACACAAACCCGTGTCAAAAGTTGGTGGCTAAGAGTTCTGACGACCAAGGTTAATCACTTCTGTCAGTCGTTCTTGCAGCGTGGAAAGATCATTGCATTTGAGATCACTGAACTGCAAGAATGATCTTGAGTAAGAAAATGTAACTAAAACGCATAACAAATGAAACCCTGATATCAATCAGTCCCACAAATTGTATCATCAGTACCTCACACTGAATTTTATGGAGTGACCTTTCATTTTCTTTTGTAGAAATACAGTTAACAACATGAAGCCCTCTCCTGGTAATTCTGTAAGCACTTTGAGAGGGGAACCCTTCCTCTTTGAAGCTGCAGATTAGAATTTCTACACCATCTAGGCAAGGGTTCACTGTGACTAAATCAGGCGAATAACTAGAGGAACTTCCAACAACCTTGGAATTAAGGTTGCCTGGATTAGACAACATCTTTGCTTGTCTCTCTGCAAACCTAGTTTCTTGATATTCTTCTTCGTATCTGTTATGTAATTTTCAGCCTCTTGCATAAGATCTGATATCGACTTCTTACCCTAAAACACCATGAATACAATGTTACAGGTATATTTACTTAAAAATAAGTACATCAATGGCAAACTAAGCCTTGTTCACATAAATTTGGGATTTGTTTATCAAGAGGTTCCTATTCTGCAAAGTAAATAAAATTAAGGGAAACAGAAAATGAAAAGGTAGTGTTTTTAGTAATGAATTCACCTTTAGATATTCAAGAGGAACAAGTGATCGAAGAGAAGTGTAAAGATTAGCCATTTCTTGTCTTCTCTGCCGTTCAATATCTCTACGTATAAATTTCCTAATATCGGATTCATTATTTTCTTGAATACCTGATGATTTCTGTAACCCCTTTTTCCAACTGCTAGTACTAGGATTACTATTATACTGTGAAGTATGATCATCTTTAGCGATTTGATCTTCTTTGATAACAGAAGGGGGCTGAAAACCCAGCTCATCACCGTGTTGAAAAGGAAACATCGTATCTCAACTGTTGATCATCCGAGATTCTCAAATCACAGCTACAATCCTTCTTGCTAATAATTCAATGGAGTTTATAAAAGTAGAAGATACGTTTCTTAGCGTTGCTGAGATCTCTGTGTGGTCCTTAATGCTACGATTACCTACAATATCTTTATAAACAACGAATTACAAGAAAAGACCCCACAACTATAATTCTCTTGACAAATTTGTATAAAGCACATTGATTATGTTAATTAATTTTAAAATGCAAAGTGGGTCCTTCCATGTGTATTCACACTTACTTAGGCTGTAACTTTTGTCTACAAGGCGTTGGATGCCAACAGTAAGTCAGTTTAATTGTCGTAAACATATTATTTTAGAATATGAATTCGAGAAAATTGAGGTAAATAACAATGTTACAAAAAGCGTAAAACATTGGCGTATAAAGCCAAATTTCAAATTTTTCATGCTTGGCGAGTCCTGCAGAGAGGCGAGATAAGGCAAGAGCGAGGGTCATGCGTGATGCGTGTGCGTGACTAGGCGTGGATGTCGAAACTGAAGTCTGCGCTGAACTTAGACAGGCTTATATCGGCTTTTTTTGAAACAATGGTAAATAGACATGTGTTCCATATGTAGAGTCAAGACCTATAATAAATTAAAGAAAGTCTTTGTATATAAATTTAAAGTACATATTGAATGTGGACACAAAACTTGCTGCCCTTTTTCCCCAATCTGAACATGGGATGGATGGTTTTGGAATTTTATGATGCCACTAATTGGGATATTAATAAATTAAGGGAAAATTGCGTATTTGGTCTCCAGGCTTTTAAAAATGTAAGTGATATATTCTAGGAGAGGACATCCATTAGATTATTAGAGGTGCCAAAATGGATCGGCCAATATTTTAATGATAATTTTGAACAGAAAATTGCTAAGGACAATGGGGCCGGGTAAAATTGCCTTGGGAATGAGAGAGAGAGTTGAATTGGAAATTGAGCTGATGAAATTTTTCTAAAACTGAAAAAGTGCTGCACCACATGAATTATATCCTCCCCAATAATACTCCAGCACTACTGCTAATTGAAAATTCCGACCCTGGAGCACTGCTTGGATCAAGACCAAAGACTATTTCCTTAACCTCTATAGCTGAAGGACAAGAAGACGGGCTATATTGTCCTCCCAATAAACAAGAGATGGAATAATCTCTTCTATAATAGAAAAGTCGGGCAAACTACTATGCACATCATCTGAAACCTAGTAATAATAAATTAATGCCTGTTTGGTGGAGTTTAGTTTTTTCAGGAGATTTTGATAAAAAATGATGAAATGTGCGGTTGAAAAGTTATTAAAAATTGTGGATCCCATGAAATATGTAGCTGAAAATGAGTGTGAGAAAAAAAGAGTATATTTTAAACTATACCAAACATGTGCTAATCTGTCCTTAATTAGATTAGGATCCTACGTGAGCTCGTCCCCAAGACAAAGTACTGATAGTACTTTTTGTGGTTTTGGAACGCAGAGTAACTTATGGAAAAAAGCACTATTCCGATAATAAAATGTACAAGGGTACCAACCATAATTCATGTGATTCATTTATGTTCATTATTATTTACTGACATAGGGGCATCCGTTCGTGTTTCAGTCAACTTCATTGAATAAACTGCTTTCTTTCAGAAAGTTTCAGCTCACAAATTTTATATGATTGGAAAGTATTATGCGTCTAGTTTCATACAAAAAAAGCACTTCGGAATTTCGACTTTTCTACGTTGAGATATGAGCATTTTTGTATGGGTAAAAAATCTAATTGGTCCCTAAACTTTATATCGCGTGCGAAAAACGTCTCCATACTTCAAACTGAACTTCATTAGTCCCTTAACTTTGAGTCGTGAACTCCGTTAGTCCCAAAAAGAAAATTTCATCCAAAATTACTAATGGATGTCTCACGTGGACAATAGAAAGATGACGTGGCATCCTCTCTATCTTTTTTGTTATGGTTAAAAAATCTGATTGGTCCCTATACTTTACATTGCGTGCGAAAATGTCCCCATATTTCAAACTGGACTTCGTTAGTTCTTTAATGTTAAGTCGTAAACTCCGTTAGCCCCAAAAAGAAATTTCGTCCAAAATTACTAACGGACGTCCTACGTGAACAATAGAAAAATAACGTGGCATTCTTTCGATCGTTTTTTTTTTTACACCTAATATGCCAACAGGGATAAAATTGTAGTATTTAAAAAATACTTCAAACTTTTAGAAAAATTTCCCTAAAGCCTTAAAATCATATATCAAACACCCAATCCCTAATATTCTTATCCTAAATTAGATTTGGGTTTGTATGATTTGAAAAAAAAATAGATATGAAATCAAATAATTTTTCTTAAGTGCTTTCACATTGTAAGTGTAATTACCCTCCACTCCTCAAAGTCAAATATCCAACCCCAAATCTATATGTATATTTCTTAAGTCCGTATTGAATTTATATTTATTTATTTATTTTATTCTCTATAAGTGTTCCTTGAATTTAGTGTTGTTCTTTGCACACACATATATATTATAAGTTATTTGCTTCTTACATGTAAATTGTATGTTTTCATTTGTTTTGAATTTCTGCAACTTGTAAAAGTCTTATGTCTAATAAAAATACAATTGATTCGGTCATATTTTATCGAGAATCGAATAGGTCCAGAAGCAAAAAAATTAAATTGGACCATGCTCACATTAAATAAAGGATTTGGGCGGGCCGAGTTCTGGATTTGCGTGGGTTCAAGTGTAATTTTGTAAAAAATTATTTAACTTTTTTTTTCAAAATGGTGAGATCTTATCCTTGTTGGCGTATTAGGTATTAAAGTAACATCATAAGGGATGTCTGTAACAAATCGCTTTAAATTAGTCAAAGTCAATTTATTTAGTCAAACTCAATAAATTATTTTGGTCATGTCCAAGTCAAATAAGTCAAATTAGGACTTAAATTAAGAAAATAAATTGCTTTGGACCTATCTTGTAAAATATAGTTACTTAAGGATTTAAATTACAAGAAATAGAAGTTGGCGACCAATTTAGTCATTTATAAAAAGCTTAAGGGTCTAAAGAGCTATATTAGAAGATGGGGACTTAGATTGCAATTTTGATTACTTGGATTTAGTTTTGGAGACCATTTCATCAGGGAAAACGCACAGAATGTTCGCAGCAAAGAAGAAGAAAAAAAAAGGGAGGAAGAAGAAGAAGAAAAGGTCGGCCGGGTCGTAAGGTGGTCGGAAAATTAACTATTAAGGCTTGGGTTCTTCAATTTTTTTGCAATTTCAAGATGTAAGTAAGAAACTACTTATTTAAGAAAAATGTAAATAATTAGAGTTTTTGCTTATTGACTTCAATGTGAAATTTATGAAGGTTAAATGATTGTTTTGAGTTTAAAAAACTAATTATTCAAGTTTAGTGAAGAAAATAATAGTGGAAATTAGGGTTCTCGAAACTAGTGGATTAAATTCAAGATTTGATCAAGTTTAAGTTTATTAAGCTCATGTTAGTTTATTTCTTGTTCAATAAGCTTGTTTTGGTGGAGTTATTTGAAGTTTAGCATACCCAAGTATATAAGTTCAATTTTGGCCAATTATGAAGTTAATTGAAATGAGATTTGGCATAAATGTGTGTTCTTTTTGAATAATAAGTTAAAGGGAGAATGAATTAGCCACTATAAAGTATTTTTCTTGTGGATTTGAAAGAGGTCCAGCCGTAGCACTTGGAAGTAAAGTGGGTGTTTGGCTAGTATGTTGAATGTAGATTTACTCTGATAAAGTGATTATCATTTGAGATAACTTAAGTTGATCTGAATTCCTATTTTAACTTTCAGGAGGAGGTGACACAGAGATTGGTCAGGCTTATCAACTAAACTAGATTTCGGACACTAGCTCTGTAAGTGGAAAAAAATTAGATATTTCTAGAGAATGACAATTAATTATACTATTATGTTACGTGTGATTTTAATGACTTATTTGTTATTTTACGTGATTATAATTAAATATTTATTACATTATAATAATTGTGAAATTACAAATATTGTAAATTGATTACTTGTAAAATGGAATGCGAGAAATATGTGATATTGAAATCTATCGGAAAAGTGCCCATGATTTTATCTATTGTAGTGCACTGAGGGGTCTTAGCCGTGTTCTATATTACACTGAATGGTCTAATTAGCCGTATACATATAGTTCACTGAGGAGTCTTGACCGCGTACTATGATGTATTATCAGAGGTCTTCATGACCACTTTTATACACTGAGGGCTTTGGGCCGTGTGTATGGGTGCTTATCTCAGAGGTCTTTGGGATCCACTTTCATACACTGAGGGGGCTTTGGGCCATGTATGAGAGTGCTTAGCCAGTCTACGCGCGTATGACCAGATTTCAGATTATAGATTATTAGTGATTCATGATATCTCCTGGTGTGATTCTTCAGTAGATGACAACTTATCTAGGCAGAAACACATGTTTGCATATGGTAATATCAAATAGCACTCCTTTGCAGATTTACTAAAATATCAAATTATCCAATTTCTTTATATTTTACAGTCTGCATTACTCAGTATATATAACATGAAAAATCCGTTTCTAGAAAATTATAATGAATTGCGAATTCTCCACTCACTGAGCTATTAGCTTACATATTTTCCATGTTTTCCTTATTAGATAGTAGTTGAGTTTTGAGTAGCTTTTGAAAAGCCTGTTAATTTTTGAGTCACAGCCACACGAGCATTAGTTTGTATGATTCATCTCCATTGGGCATATTATCATTTATTTTTGGGATATATGTTTTGGGTCTTTTTGATGAGTATTTTGGATTATATGTATATGGTTGGATAGGATGACTGCTTCTTTTGTAAATTCATATGCTTTTGGGTCATTTTGTAAAAGACGTTGAAGATGATAGAGTTGTCTATACTTGATCTTAGTTACTATGTATATATTGGGCGCATTTATCCCTAATTGTTATCTTAAGTATGATTTTGGGAAAATTTTATCCTTTTCTAATTGTTATCTTATAATTTAAGTCTGTATGATTTTGGGAAAATTTTATTGCTTTTCGTGGTTTGATTTAGTCCAATTTATAGGAAAAATTTTGTAAAATTTTTATAAAATCTTTTTAGTCAAAGAAAAGTCATTTAATCATAGAAAAGTTTAAGTAGCTTTAATGATGGGTCTAAGCATCTAATGATGGGTCATCATCAACGCACACCCATCATCAACGCACGGCACGTCTTGGGTCTACTAGGGTGATTTGGGATTAAGGATGACAAAAAAATCCGTTGCCACGAACTCGCCATGCCCACCTCGCCTGCCCGCCCCACCCGCCACCGCCCGCTTATTCGAGTAATATGGGCGGGTCCGCCCCGTCCCCATCATTTTTTTTTTTTGTAAAATCATAAAATAGAATACAAATTAAAATTTTGCTAGAAATGGACTAAAGAATAATTGATCCCAAGTTGAAGTTATAAACTATAAATCTCAACCAATACATCACAATCCCAATCTTGTATTTTTTTGTTTTGTTTACTACAAATATTAAAAATTTCTAATTCTTTTTTTTAAATTTTTTTTTTAAAAAAATTCGTAGGACGGTTGGCGGGTCAAAGGGTTGCCCCGTGCTGCCTGACGGGGTAAAAATTTTGTGGGACGGGGCCGACCCCTTCGGACCTGCCTCATTGACATTCCTATTCAGGATGGGTCATGTCAATGCCACATCATCTTTCTGTTGTCCACGTAAGACGCTCGTTAGTAATTTTGGACAGAATTTTTTTTTGGGACTAACGGAGTTCACGACTTAAAGTTAAGATACTAATGAAGTCCAGTTTTGAAGTATGAGGACTTTTTTCGCACTTGGTGTAAAGTTTAGGGACCAATCAGGTTTTTTACCCTTTTCGTAACAATAGTGCAGGGCTATCTCGACTCTCGAGAATCAATACATGCGAGAATCAGTGTTATTGAACAACTGTTCAGATCATTTTCAGTATTTTCATTGTTAATTAATGTCTTTTTTATAATAAGTCCACCTTGTTCTTAGTTAAGATCTTCTCATTTCCTAGGCTTGGTTATTAATGTTATTTTTGGGAAGACCTATGGTTAAAGAGTTGTACTAGCCTATAAGTATTTGTGTTCTCTCCAGTAAAAGGCAGACTTGAATTAAGAATATATATGTTTTAGCCTTTGGCTTGTTAAGAAGAATGATTTCTTTTGTTCTTCACTCTTATCTCTTAGGTGGATTCATTTGGGTGGCGAGTCGATTATTGGTTATAGGTTTGTGTATTATCTCTTAATATTCTCCAATTTGTTTCTGGTGTCAAATTGGTATCAGAGCTCATTGGTTATGTCTGGTCGAAGAAGACATAATGTTCTTGAACCTCTAGCACGTGAGCGCAATATACGTGATATTGAGATAGATGATTTACGAACAAAACAATGTGAACCATGATGTAGAGCATGCATCAGATGAAGTAGAAATTAATCCTTTTTATCAGAATCAAAGTGAGCAATCAAGCGATGGGCCCCTCCACAACGTCCTGTTCGCAGATACCTTAATTTTTATCAGAGCTGTGATGTAAAAGTTGACATTCCCGAGTTTGAAGATAGAAATGAGTCTAATGATTTCATAGATTGGATTAATGCAGTTGAAAGGGTTTTTGATTTCAAAGACATACAGGAAGATCGAAATGTGAAGTTGGTAGCTATCAAACTAAGGAAACATGCTTCAATTTGGTAGGAATACCTAAAGAGACAACGAGCCCGTGATGGAAAAAAAAAAATCATCGTCACATGGAAGAGAATGAAGAAGGAACTAATGAGAAAATTTTGTCCAGAAAATTATAGGCAAGATACTTTCATTTGTTTCCATAATTTTTCACTAAAGGAGATATCTATAGAAGATTACACAGTTGAATTCGAGTATCTTAATTGCTTGTTATCTTGGAGGACTTTGGACTTATATTTGTAATGTGGTCCAACTACAACCTTATTGGACTTTTAATGATGTTTGTAAACTTGCACTCAAAGTGGAACGCCAACTTAAAGGGAAATGAATCAATTCCCAGTCTTCAAACCAAAGTGGCAGCTTTCATTCTTCAATTCCAAGTGGTTCTTCAAGCCGTGGAAATTCTAGTATTTCTCCTTCAAACAAACCTCTTAATCAAAATTCAGTTCCAAAGCAAGATGGTAAGGGCCCTCGGCGAACGAATTCCTCTAGTAAACGATCTATTCGTTGTTTTAAATGTCAAGGTCTAGGCATATTGGTTCAGATTGTCCCAACTGTAAAATTGTCTCTCTTGTGGAAGAAGATGAAACACAACAGAAAGAAGAAGACTCCTCACATAAACACAGAAGTTTCAGAGGTTGAAGATGAAATTAATTATGGAGATCAATGAGAGTCATTGGTAATTCGCAGAAGTCTAAATGTATCCCATGTAGAAGAATATAATTGGCTTCGCAACAATATCTTTCACACAAGATGTACCTCAAATGGAAAAAATCGCAATGTCATTATTGATGGTGGAAGCTATGAAAATGTGGTGGCTTCAACAATGGTGGAGAAATTGTATCTTGAAATAGAAGATCACTCACAACCTTACAAACTTTAATGGCTTCACAAAGAAAATGAGGTACGCGTAAATAAAAGGTGTTTAGTTCAATTTTCTATTGGAGAAAAATATAAAGATGAAGTTCGGTGTGATGTTGTACCAATGGATGAGTGTCATTTATTACTTGGAAGAGCATGGCAATATGATAGAAAAACAAAACATGATGGTTTCAAAAATACACATTCTTTTATAAAAGACGGGGTTAAAATCACTTTAGTTCCATCTAAAATTCAGAATATTGAGCATTCAAAAGGGGAAGGAAATACTTTATTTGCTGAAAATGAAATGACTAAAGCATTGAAAGAAGTGACATAAATTTATGCTATGATGGTGGTGCAACAAAATGAAGAAAGAAATGATATTCCATCACAAATAAGACCATTCATGCAGGAGTTTCAAGATGTGATTCTAGAAGAGATTCCATATGGGCTTCCTCCTATGAAAAATATACAACACTGCATAAATTTTCTTTCAGGTGCTTCTCTTCCAAACAAACCAACATATAGGATGAATCCACAAGAATATCAAGAGCTTCAAAGGCAAGTTGATAAACTTTTGGCTAAAGGTTTGATCAGAGAAAGCTTGAGTCCTTGCACTGTCCTGTTCTTCTTGTGCCAAAGAAGGATGAGAGTTGGAGAATGTTATTGATAGTAGAGCGGTGAGCAAGATCACTATCAAATATCATTTTCCCATTCTACTCCTTGATGACCTTCTCGATCAACTTCATGGTGCTACAGTTTTCTCGAAAATAGACCTTAGAAATGGGTACCATCAAATTCGAATGAAAGTTGGGAATGAGTGAAAAATTGAATTTAAGACAAGGGACGGGCTCTATGAATGGATGGTTATGCCTTTCGGACTATCTAATACTCATAGTACTTTTATGCGTCTCATGAACCACGTGTTTAAATCTTTCATTGGAAAGTTTCTCGTTGTTTATTTTGACGATATTCTAAACAACACTTGGAGCATCTTTACCAGGTTTTCATGGTTTTAATGGAGCAAATGTTGTTTATCAACTTTAAAAAGTGTCACCTTTTCACACCAAGCCTTGTTTTCTTAGGCTATGTTGTTTCTGATCAAGGCATAAGAATGGATCCAAGCAAGGTGGAGACAATCACAAGCTGACCAATCCCTACATCATTGCATAACATTTGAAGCTTTCATGGTCTTGCATCTTTTTACTGGCGTTTTATCAAAAGATTCAGCACCATCATTACATGTCTAAAAGGAAGCACCTTCAAATGGACACAAGGAGTGCACAAAAGTTTTGAACAATTGAAAAGTTTGGTAACTACAACTCCTATTCTTTCATTGCCAGATTTTGACAAAGTTTTTGAAGTTGATTGTGATGCTTTGAACGTGGGTATTGGAGAAGTTCTTAATCAAAAAGGAAGGCCAATTGCCTTTTTTAGCCATGTGTTTATTTGAAAGTTTTACAAATTGTTTATTATAAGTGTGTATATTCTTTATGGTGGAGTATGATAATTTTTTGTTAAAAAATTTAGAGTGTGTAGAACATAAATTTTTAAGATGAGCTAAATATTTATTTTCTGCCAATTTTATGATGAGAGGGAAAAAAAATGTACCGGTTTGACCATCTGTCATAAAAGGAAAAAAAAAACTATTTTTGAGAATATTAGACTATCTACCTAGTTATAATTGAAAAAATAAAATATACTGGATAGTCTTCAAATTCTGTAAAATACTAACTAGCCAACAAATGTATTTGACAATTATTAGATACTTATAATTTTTTTTCTATTTTTCATTAATTATAAATTTAAAAGAATAATTAATAAAAATCTCTTAAATTAAGTGACCAATAATAAAAGCACCATATTTATAGTGCCTTATCTCTCATTTCAACTTAGAGTTTCATCTATTTAGTACTGTACTTTTTCCACATTATCTGAGATTCTCAAATTTTTATGGTAAATCTCACTTAATTTTATAATTTTTAAAAAAATCTATAATCTTAGAAAAGACAAATCCTACACAAAAAATTGATTATCAGAAGGTAACATTCATATTTCTTGTTTAAATCAAATCTTGCAAATTATTAAATTTGTCCATTTTTTGTGTTATAATCTTTAGTGTTATCTAATTTCTGATCTAATTTTGTATTTTTTCAGATTTTTGGTAATGACAGTTATTTGGAACGATAGCAATTCAAGATTTAAAAGTAGAATTATGCATTCTTTCTCCACTCTAAAGTGGTACATATGTAACTAGAAAGAAGTCACTAAACATTAGAAGAAGAAGCTAACAATCTTGATATTAGTTTTTGTAGCTATACATTGTTAAGGTTGTTACATGGAGTATATCTTGTGCTGTGTTAATATTACCGAATATTGATATACTGATAATGACAAATTGTTATATTCAATCCATTAGCAATGTGTAGTATAACATTCCAAATTGGAATTTTTGGATAGATTGGGTGAATTCTAACATATTTGTTATAAAATCATGCATTTTTCCTACATATCTTCAAAATAAATGCTTCTTTGTTTAAAGTTTTGAGAGTTATATATGATTATGATCCCTTTACAATATATATTATGATAGCAGTGTCCTAACAACAGTATCAAGAGGATAATCTCCGGCAATTAAAATATTACAAACTTAGTCTGGCTTTAATTATTATATATATTATTATTATAAAATATATATAAGTACTAGAACAACTCAATTATTGCAGTATCTTAAACCACTTTGAATAACATTCTGTGAAGTACATAAGAAACTTCCTTAAATTGTTCTCCTATCATGACAATATATACTCGATATTATCAACATTATGTCACATACTGCATAGTAAAGTCACTTATAATTATAAGTACATTGTGACTTACTGGGACAAGACACAATATTATCTACTCAGATTTTTAAATATTATGTAATTTTTATTGATAGCATTCGCTTTACTTAACTTTCGTCCTTTGAAAAGGAAATTAGAGTTTTTCAATATATTTTGAAACTCCAAAGGATGACTGGATATTAATCTAATAGCAAAATGGAGGCGGAGAATTTCAATCAAATGATTTTCAAAACCTCTTACTAATTTTCAGAACGAATTTTTCTTCGCTTGTGAAGAAGCTTGGCTAGTTCTTTTTTTCGGACATTCTGTTCATCCTTTTTTCCCTTTAGAAGGTGAGCTTCAATGCCCCTAGTCAAGAGGCGAGTGGTAAAAGCGCACTGAGTGGCCTTTTTCTTGCTTTTATTATCGTGAGTTTAGTTTGGAGTTGTTAGAAAAGAGCCCGCGTTACTCTTTATTTTATTTGCCTTAAACACCGCGCTATTGAGCATATTGAGCTTTTCATGTTCAACCTTAACAACCAACCTTGTCACGGCTCCAGTGCTGAAGGTAAATGTTGTTCCCTCTAGGGACACAATCAGGATTTTTGAGTTGTGACGATCATTGCAAAAAAAATTTGCAGCCACAAATTGTAAATGGCAAGACAGAACTATCTAAACAAAATTTTAAGTGTGGGGACAAATTTATAAAATCCAAAATAATCTAAGCAATATATAAAAATTTTAAAATTAGTACTTGCATGCATGGCTCACCTTTCTTCTTCAAGATATTTGCATTTGTGTTCAACAACCTCCACAACTACTTAGTGACACCTTAATTGTTCTTCACATTACTATCAATCCACTGATCCATGCAGGTATCTAACACATTGTAATTGACTATCACTTTGTTTGAGAGAAATTTGCAGGAGAGCCTTATAGTCACGCATATTCTTCAATCGAAACTCTAAATTGCAAACCAAGTCGCTTCCTCAAACTCAATTTACAGAGTTTCGACATAGCTAGGAGTACAATTCATGCCAAAGATAATTCAGGCCATTGTATGTAGAGCCTCTCACAGAAATTTCAAATCACAAAATTAAGTGCATGTTTGGTTTTGCTAAGAAAGTTGATAAATTTTTTAGCCAAAGTTAACTCCACATTTGCTTTTATTAACTTTTCAATCACATATTTCATCAATTTTTATCAAAATCTGAAACAGGTAGTAAGTGGATAACAAGTAATTCTTTCCATAACAATCACTAGTAGTTGGAAATTGAATCCCTAAATCCTTCCAACTTTGATTTTCAGGATCTTGTACATAACTGGATATACAGATTAAATCACTGAAGGCAGTGAAATATATTTCTGATTCATAAATCCATCCCCATAGAGATTCATTGAAGTTACAAGAGAATTTAATGCAAGGGCAAATTCACAAAATATTGATCAACTTACCCTTTTAACGGGTTAACATAACTGTTGTTGTGAATAACAAATACAAAATCGTTTTTGGTGAAAGATAAAGAAACAAAACTACACTAACTTAAGAAAAAAATAATGGGCACAAAGAGATGATTTTTCATATCTACCAAGGCTCAGAAAAATACCCCAATCCCACACTAAGTATACTACAATCTCAACCAATGCATAAAGGAAAATCTCACAAAGAAATTTTAAGAAGAGAGCTTGCCATTATTAACAAACGGATAAAAATGGCAAATGGAGGAAACCATTCAAAAAGGTCATAACAAGAAGCTGCACAATCACAAAGAGGCAGCCACTATCTTCACGTGGGGTGGGGTGGGGTGATTTAGGTGGACTCTTTTTCTATTTCCTCTCCCTTTAAGTTTAGTTAGATATTCAATATATAACCAAATATAAGATAGAGTTTTAGTCATCCTACAACTCTAGTAGATGATCACAACTTTTAAACACATGGATAACTATGGTTCAAACTCGATCACTTGAACAATTTCAATTGGTTACACCTCAAAAGTGACCATTATCCAAATCAACCCAACAACCACGATTCTCCAATTTGAACGGGTCAATAACTCGATAAACTAGTGTGTGATTAACTTGGGTCATATACTTTATTTAAGACACAAGCCTAATTAAGTACGATTAAATTTCTCTTCACTGCCTTGGAGATTGTTTGGCACAAAATACCCAACAATAACCATTCATAAGACACAAAAAATGGTTTCTTCCTCATCAGACAATATCAAATTGAACAAAATAATGTACAAACAAACAGCAGAAAATAGTTTTATTTCCTTATGTAGTTTATTCCCTTCATTAAGGAAATTAGTTTTGCCCCACATCGATTAAAAGTTAAACAGTACTGTTTCAATAGAGATATATAACGGATTGCCTAGCAGTAGGAAAAAGTGCACAAAATAGTTTAGAGACTCCAAAGAGAGAGCCCGGATGTGTTGTCCCAATTGTGTGTTCCATTTGCTGTCCCACCAATAGAAAATGTACAAGTAATCAAATAAATACAATTATTTAATATGTTCACACTTGCTATTAAAATTAACTTGTGTTTATTTGATTACTTCATACATTTTCTTGATGACAAAGAAATCTAAACACAC
The DNA here is from genome assembly GCA_023638005.1 of Forsythia suspensa. Lineage (NCBI taxonomy): Eukaryota > Viridiplantae > Streptophyta > Magnoliopsida > Lamiales > Oleaceae > Forsythia > Forsythia suspensa. The sequence continues at coordinate 52,809,246 of CM042666.1, forward strand.
AATGAACAAAGCAGATCTGAGCTCCCAAAGAGATAGGGGAGAAAAATAATATTTCTCTCTTAAACTAGTTATCGTTTTGTGAATCTTGGCAAGATTTCATATCATAACAAATTGAACTACGGAGGGGGATGAAACAATGAGCAGATCGAAAATCAAACTTTGTACACCATAGAAGGTTCAAAGGATTACGTAGTAGAAGTACATAGACATCCATTAAATCACATCCAAATGCTTAAGAAATGACACAATAATGACCTAATTAGGTTAGAATTGAGAAATAGCACCACTCAAATGCTTAAGAAATGACACAAACCCGTGTCAAAAGTTGGTGGCTAAGAGTTCTGACGACCAAGGTTAATCACTTCTGTCAGTCGTTCTTGCAGCGTGGAAAGATCATTGCATTTGAGATCACTGAACTGCAAGAATGATCTTGAGTAAGAAAATGTAACTAAAACGCATAACAAATGAAACCCTGATATCAATCAGTCCCACAAATTGTATCATCAGTACCTCACACTGAATTTTATGGAGTGACCTTTCATTTTCTTTTGTAGAAATACAGTTAACAACATGAAGCCCTCTCCCTAGTAATTCTGTAAGCACTTTGGAGAGGGGGAACCCTCCCTCTTTGAAGCTGCTGATTAGAATTTCTACACCATCTAGGCAAGGGTTCACTGTGACTAAATCAGGCGAATAACTAGAGGAACTTCCAACAACCTTGGAATTAAGGTTGCCTGGATTAGACAACATCTTTTGCTTGTCTCTCTGCAAACCTAGTTTCTTGATATTCTTCTTCATATCTGTTATGTAATTTTCAGCCTCTTGCATAAGATCTGATATCGACTTCTTACCCTAAAACACCATGAATACAATGTTACAGGTATATTTACATAAAAATAAGTACATCAATGGCAAACTAAGCCTTGTTCACATAAATTTGGGATTTGTTTATCAAGAGGTTCCTATTCTGCAAAGTACATAAAATTAAGGGAAACAGAAAATGAAAAGGTAGTGTTTTTAGTAATGAATTCACCTTTAGATATTCAAGAGGAACAAGTGATCGAAGAGAAGTGTAAAGATTAGCCATTTCTTGTCTTCTCTGCCGTTCAATATCTCTATGTATAAATTTCCTAATATCGGATTCATTATTTTCTTGAATACCTGATGATTTCTGTAGCCCCTTTTTCCAACTGCTAGTACTAGGATTACTATTATACTGTGAAGTATGATCATCTTTAGGGATTTGATCTTCTTTGATAACAGAAGGGGGCTGAAAACCCAGCTCATCACCGTGTTGAAAAGGAAACATCGTATCTCAACTGTTGATCATCCGAGATTCTCAAATCACAGATACAATCCTTCTTGCTAATAATTCAATGGAGTTTATAAAAGTAGAAGATACGTTTCTTAGCGTTGCTGAGATCTCTGTGTGGTCCTTAATGCTACGATTACCTACAATATCTTTATAAACAACGAATTACAAGAAAAGACCCCACAACTATAATTCTCTTGACAAATTTGTATAAAGCACATTGATTATGTTAATTAATTTTAAAATGCAAAGTGGGTCATTCCATGTGTATTCACACTTACTTAGGCTGTAACTTTTGTCTACAAGGCGTTGGATGCCAACAGTAAGTCAGTTTAATTGTCGTAAAAATATTCTTTTAGAATATGAATTCGAGAAAATTGAGGCAAATAGACATGTGTTCCATATGTAGCGTCGAACACCTATAATAAATTAAAGAATGTCTTTGTATATAAATTTAAAGTAAATATTGAATGTAGACACAAAACTTGCTTCCCTTTTTCCCCAATCTGAACACGGGATGGATGGTTTTGGAATTTTATGATGCCACTAATTGGGATATTAATAAATGAAGGGAAAATTGCATATTTGGTCCCCAATCTTTCAAAAATGTAAGTGACATTCTCTTTAAATAAACAAAAAAACAAAAAACAAGAAAAAAAAAGAAAAAAATAATTGAAAAATAACCAAATATACCAAAAAAATAAAAATAAATAGGTCATCTTCTTTATCAACCCCCAAAATTCAAAATTCACCACCATCCCAAAAAATCTAATAGTGTTATGATAAAGAAGATGACATATTTGTTACTCTTTTTTTTTTTTTTCTTTTTTGTACATTTAGTTATTTTTCAATCTTTTTTTTTTCTTTTTCTTGTTTTTTGTTTATTTAAAGGGAGGGAATGACAATTTTGTTATAAATGACCTACCATGCCTATTTTTTCAAACGTTGGAGATGGTCGGAGCTATTTTTAAAGGTTATGGGGGGTATATCTCTTATGTGTTTTAAAGATTGGGATACCAAATATACAATTTTTCCATAAATTAATTGCATGCGGAGACGGAGACTAGTAATAATGTCATTTCATATCATTCCAATTATGATACGTTATGTTTAGAGGCTCGTATGAAAATAGATGTGGACATTTTTATGTGGAACCACTCAAATTACTAAATTATAATTGGATCAAATTAGCCGGTTTGTTCAGTTTCAAGCAATTTAATCAATTTTGATTCTTAGAATTGAGAACGAATGGTTCTACTACAATTCTTGATTCTACTTGCAAAAATCGAAATTCAGCTTCAAAATTATTATTTTCATAATTCCAATATTTAATTAATCATTAAATTAATTTATATGAATTCATCAATAAACAAGGGTCGGAGAATCCAAAATCCCCCCATAGAGTCTAGGCGGAGGCCTAAAACTTAAGCTTTGATTTTGGTGCTGTAAAAGAAACCGTGCATGGTTTGAGAGAGGAGACGGCATTGTTTGGCACCACTCAGTATATCATTTTTACTTTCAGTGATTGGAAGATGCTGAACAAACTCTAATGGAGGTAGTATCCTCAACTGAAGTTATATGCTCCTCTTGTGTAGGCCAAAGTGTAAGAAATAAAGATGAACATGCGATTGAAAAATTGTTAATTCAAACGAATATTGATTTGGATCAAAATTGAAAAAATAAAAATAAAAAATCTATCAATATATTACTGTTTAATTTCATTCAAAAAGAAAGCTAAGGAAAACGTGGCTGTCCTGTGATTATGACCTAATTGTAACATATTAAAATTGCGTATACGCCCCTAAACTTCTAAAAGTTATTAAAATGGACCCCAAAATAATAAAAAATTACATTTAGACAATTAAAGATATAAAAATCATAGAATTTTCTTGGACCTTGGCTGCATCATCCTCCATTTCTTCTCTTGCTCCTCTGTATGATAAGGTTGCTACATCTCCTCCCTTTTTGATATAGGTAGGGGCCTAAAAGTCCCCGTCTACTCATAGATGGTTTTTATCAAAAAGTAGAAAAAAAATATAAGGAAAAATTGAATGTAGGACAAAGCAATATGTAAATTAATATATATAATTATGTGGCCTTATGCAGTGGCACCTCTTGCACAGCCTCTGGTCCAATCTTGCACGTACGACAAGTATAAAAACAACACAACACAGCAATTTTCTCAATTCAATCTATAGTTAAACATATCAAACATGTTGTGATTGCTTTAATTTATGTCTATTAATATTTACACAAGCAATTAAATAAAAAGTACTTGAAAGAATATCCATCTTAAAGTCAAAAATCATTTCTAAATAGGGAGAAATAGTTGGAGTAGAATCATATTTAAACAATAGTAGACGAGTTCTAATAATATCTTATTAACATGTATGAACTTGTAAATGACCAAATGTACCAAATACGCATCTATAATAAGAATAATATCCTATATACATGTATGAACCAGTAAATAAACCAATATTTGTATATATCAGATATGCATTGAATAGCATAATAAGCAAAATATTGTTTTTCTTAATATCGTTTAGTAGTACATTCTACGTGCCAACAATAACAGTACAAACAAAACTATGAATAAGATGTAAAAAAGGCAGATAACAATTAAGACATCACAATAGTGTAACTTGGATTGCTATAATACTTGTAAAATCCAAATTTGAATATTATACTAAAACCATCTTAAAATTTAGCTTATAAAATGTAGAAAAAAATAATTAATTACTCACTCATAACTTTTAAAGTATTCATTTCCAATATTAAAGCGACCCAAAATTAGCTTATAGTTGTTTTTTAACAAAAAGAAATTTTGAATTGAATTAATATGGTGAGAAATTTTCTGTAGGTTTAATTACCTAATCTATGTGTGACATAAAAGCATATAGTGCGATGTATTAAAGTCACAAGAGAATTCAATTTTTATTTTTTTAATTTGTTTACAAGAGAAGTCAATGCAACTCCGAGGTCACATAAAATTGATCAACTTGTCTTTTCGACCAGATTAACACGAGTCATAAAAACACATATATATAGTAATTTTTCTCCTCATATAGAACAATATCAAGTCGATCAAAATAATGTACAAACCAATATCAGAAAATGGTGTTATATATAGGAGTTATAATGTAGTCACACATTAATGTAAAATCCAGATGCCCTATGCTCTCTGAGCCACAAAAACTTGAATCAATTCATAAGAATTTCATTTCACTATTGAACTACAGAAAAATCTATCCATGTCCAAAGGGACAAGACACAGTGAGCAGAAAAATCTGACTTTTGTACACTACCCATGGTTCAATTTAAAGCCAGATTATATAGAAGTACACGGACATTCATTTTAAATCCATTTAGCTACCACATACTTAATTACACACTAGGAGCCCGTTTGGTAGAGTTTATATACTAGTTTATTTGACCAAATATTTTTATTTGGTAACATGACATTTTTGACTATTTTTGGTCAAATAAACCATTTTGTCAAATAAACTAGTTTATAAACTCTAACAAACGGGCACTAGATGTAAGTATCTTTGTTAGAATTGAGAAATAGTATGACTCCAATGTTTAAGAAACAACACAACCTATGTCCATGCAATTTGTCTAGTCTATGGATTGACGCGGCTAAGGTTAATCACATCGTTCAGTCTTCCTTTAAGCCCAGATAGGTCACTGCATCTGTTGTCGCTGGCCTGGAAGGATGATGTAAGAGAATTCAAATAATTGGGAATTAATGTAAAATCACAAAGCAATGTATAACAGGTGAAACCCTAATTGTACCTCACACTGAATCCTATGGAGTGACCTTTCATTTGCTTTTGTAGAAACACAGTTAACAACATCAAGCCCTCTCTCAAGCAATTCCACAAGCACTCTTGAGAGGGGGAGCCCTTCCTCTGTTAAGCTACTGGTGATTAGAATTTCCACACCATCCCGGCAGGAGTTAACTGTGACTAAATTTTGCGAAATACTAGTGGAACTTCCATCGTCGGTGCTAAGGTTGCCTGAATTAGACAACTTTAGCTTGTCTCTCTGATAACGTAGATTCTTGATATTCTTTTGCATATCTGTTATGTAATTTACAGTCTCTTTCATATGATCTGATATGGACTTCTTACCCTAAAACATCATGAATATCATGTTAGATCTGTATATACAACAACAATTAAATTCAGTCTTTTGTTGTCAATAAAATTGGAGTTGACTTAATTACTGGATCTACCAGGACCTAATAAAGAAGTACAACAGGGTTAATACTGAATTCACCTTTAAATATTCAAGAGGAACAAGTGATCGAAGAGAAGCATAAAGATTAGTCATTTCTTGCCTTCTTTGTCGTTCAATATCTCTATGCATAAGTTTACGAATATCAGAATCATCAAAAGTACTTCCATCCTTATTTTCTTGAATGCCTGATGATCTCTGCTCCCTCTTTTTCCATCTGCCAGTACTATGATTACTATTATTCAGTAAAGTATGATCCATAGTCAGATCTTGCAGGATTTGATCTTGTTTTATAGAAGGGGGCTGAAAGACCAGCTCATCGCCGTGTTTTAAAGGAAACATCTCAACCGCAGATCATGCAAGATTCTCAGATCCAAGCCTTTTTCTTGTACTTCAATGGAGTTTATTAAGAAGAAGATGCGTTTCTTAGGGTGCTGAGATCTCTCTATGGCCCTCAATGCTACGATTACCTACAAAATCTAAAAAGAAAAAGAAAAAAAGAAGGGGGGATAGGGATACCAGAAAAAGACCTCACCACTATAATATTGTTGAATTTCTATATGAATATTGATTGTGTTAAAAATATTCAAATGCTGATCGATCACCCATGTGTTTTCATACTTAAATAGAGGTTTAACTTATGTTGTAGGATACCAACACAACTCATTATAGTTCTTATTTTATTTAAATTTGGTACATGCTATTGGATAAGAGTGAATATTACAAAGAAAATAAAAGAAAGAAAGCAGGGTAGGGTTTTTTTTTTAAAAAAAAAAATTTGAAGGACCTAAACCCTCCATGGTGGCTTGCTTTATTCATAACAGAACATAAAGTACCACATAGGAGGACAAAGAATCATGGAAGAAAAATAATGATATTAAATTTCGTGCTATCGATTCACCCTAACTATACTCCTAGTCATCATATGTCGAGTATAGTACTTGTCTATCTCCTGATCACAGCTATAAGGAGATTTTGCAAATTATTCTATCTTGAATTCGGAAAATATATCCAAAGCTTCATCCAAGTCTCCACGATTGTATCCAAAAGTTTCTCCGGTATATTCCCTAGTGCTCGGATAAAAAGGTGGGGCCTTCACTCTTACCTCCCTCACACTCTTCGCCATCAGTGCAGGCTGTGGTATAACTTCTTTATAGTAGTAGCCGTCGTATCCTATCTCATATTATTTAAATCATTCTCAAGTAGTGAGTCTGAATTTGACGAGGAGCCAGAGGGAAAACAAAGTAGTTGACTGAACATCTAGGGATAAAGCACTATTTCGGTGCGGACAATGAGAGCGGTACCAAATCGAGGCAAACTCTGAGTAGTAGATATGACCTCAAATTAACAAGGGTCAAGGTCGCTATATGATAGCACCCAATTTTTCCGATTCAACAGTTCGACTTATGATTTATCATTCATGGACTTTGATAAGATCCATTCATTTAGCAATAACTTAGGATGGCATAGCCTCAATCCCTTTCTTTCGAAGGGGACTCTTTCAAACTTCCAAGAAAAGCGTTCCCAAACCGTGGGGTGAATGGAATCCAATGCATAAATCCGTTAATAAAAGAATTGAAAAAGCTTGTATTGTGTCACTTAAGTTATATTGGAATTATAGAGTCGGAGTATGGTAACAAGGAGTACGACTAGTGCGCATAAAGTACAAACTTCTTAAGTTTTCACTTTGTACTCCCAATCTTTGGACGAGGTAAGTTTATTTTAACTGCACCTTGAATTGGAGGTAAGTATGTGCGTCCTTCTTAATCTTTATTTTTAATAAAGCATGTCAAGTTGTTTTTTTTTAAAAAAAAAACAGCCTTGCAAGTTTGATTAATTAATTATACGTATCTCCAAAACTTTTATAGGCTGAATTATTTAAAAAAGAGAATAAAATCATATATGCTTCCTACATATCTTCCAAAAAAATGTTTCCTTAATCATCCCTTTGTTATGCATATATAGGAGCAGGTGGTCCGTCAGAAAAGTAGGATCGACAACTAACAACAGTATCAACAGGATATTCTCCGGCAATTAAAAAATTACAAATCTAGTTTGATTTTATTAAATACTAATGTTAGAAAATATAAGTTCAGAAAGACCTTAATTATTGTAAACATTCTGTAAAGTACAAAGAACTTCCTAAAATTATGTTCCCTGTCATGAATAAATAGAAATGAATCCCCCTCATCAATCATCATCATTGTAATAAATATAGAGGTTTTTCTTGCAACTTGTTATACATGTTTGAGTTTTTAAGATTGTCGATTTAGAGGTTTTTCCACAAGTTAAAATTAAATTCCCAATCCTCATGGGACGATATCTTATTCACTATTTATATTACTTGTCCACAATATTTTATGCTTTCAAGATTTTAGCGAAGAGTGCATTCCTACTTTCTCATGCAATCAAGAACATTTATCATGAGACATATATTTTCTTTAATTTTTTTTTGTTTTAATGTCACGATTCTTATGATTTAGCTAGAAACTCGATAACTTAAGATATACATGTCATTTGTCATTCGATTTATAAAGATGACATATATATAAATTTCAAATAAAATTTCCATTATTTGTATTGACTCCAACATATAAAACATGTCATAATTCTTGTGATTTAGAGAAATTAGGCCAAATTGAAGGATAAAAAATCAGATTCCGAGGCTTACGTGCATGATAAATAGTCTTATTTTACAAATAAGATCAAATTGGCTTGAGAATTTTACGTACTTAAGAGTAGTATAGACAGTCGAGCAGTAGTGATAAGCCTAATATTATGATCAGTAGCAAAAAATATGTCTGCACGCAGTCTAACAACGATAAAAAATTTAGATCAAGGTAAGTCAAACAAGATCGCAACTTGTTAAAAAAAATGAACTACAAAGTATTTAACAGGATGATCAAAAGAGTGAGCATAAAATATATCCTTCTTGTACACAGCCAATGGAAATGTGAATAATAGAATCTTGAAATTTATGAATTCTTTATGGAACCATTTTTCTCATGATAAAAATGGCTAACCAGTTATTTATCATGATTTCATACTTAGTCTGCATGCTATATAATGTTGTTTTAATGGATGAGATGGGGAGTAAAATAGGAAATTGCAGATGAGATGATAGACATAGTGCCCAAATATGTATTGGAATTGAGAGTGACTTGAGGCTCATTGTCTTTAACTCTTTTCAGATTTCATGCTACTTGGATGCAAACGTTCTCTCTGTCCAACGCAGAGACCCTATAATTGCCTTTCTCTCTCTCTGGAATGTACAAAATCTAAAATTGCCGTCTATCTTGTTGGCTTCGGGTTTTGTTGTGGTCATTTGAAAAAATCATAAAATTCTTACAAATCCCTTCAAACCCTTTCAATTTATGTGTTATTTTTTAAAATTTTAGATTGTTTGTGGAGTTTACGATTCGATATTAGGTTTTAAGGTTTTTCAAAAATTAGTTTAATTTTGCTGCATTTTGTGTAGTTTTTTTTAATATGTTGTTTATATTGAACGTGTTATATATGTTTGATGTTTTAGAGTTTTCAATTTCGAGTTTTATCATAAATTAGTTTAATATTTTTGGATTTTGTTTAATTTCTTTGGATCTATTTTTTAGTTTCAACTAGTTATATATGTTTGAGGTTTTAAGGTTGTCAATTTTGGGATTTTTTCAGAAGTTAAAATTAAATTTTCGATCCTGATCGTGGGATGATATCCTATTCACTATTTATATTACTTGTCCACTTACAAGATTTTAGCGAAGAGTGCATTCCTACTTTCTCATGCAATCAAGAACACTTATGAGGCATATATTTTCTTTAGTTTGTTTTGTTTTGTTTTCATGTCATGATTCTTATGATATAGCTAGAAACTGGATAACTCAAGACATACTTGTCATTTGTCATTTGAGGAAGGATGACATATATATAAATTTAAAATAAAATTTTCATTATTTGCATCGAACTTGAACATATCAACCATGTCATGATTCTTATGATTTAGCTAGAAATTAGGTCACATTGAAGGATAAAAAAATCAAATTCGGAGGCATATGTTCATAATAAATAGCGTCTTATTTTACAAATATGACCAAATTGGCTTGAGAATTTTACATACTTAGAGTAGTATCAATACACATATATATCCGCGTTTAAATCTGGTCATTGAATAAATGAAACTTTGACGAATAACTAATTGATTTCCTTTGTTTCAGTTATTCTTTTCCCCTTTCGTGGTCTATTAATAACCAAGCGGATTTTGCCAATGTATAAAATCCGGGAATCCAAATTTTATTATCATGTCGTAAGGAAAAAAAACAAATCGGAAAAGAATTTTTTTTTTTTTTTTTATTGAATGTGTTCATTCATTTTGACTATTTTAACATATTTTCTCATTATCAATACGATTTATCTCGGATCAGATCGTCTAGATTAATACCACAACAATGGTGAAATAGAATTCATCAATGTCGTATGGTTAAAAGGAAAAATTTAAGCAAATGGAATTCATATGAAAAAGACCAATTAATTGACTACAAAAAACAAAATATTTTTGAAGTATATTATGAGTACAAAAAAATATGTCTCCAGTCTAATAAAACTTAGATGGTCGAACGAGATTGCAGATTATTAAAAAAAATTGAAGTGCAAGATATTTAATGCGAAGAAAAGAGTGAGCCTTCAAATTAATTAAATAATTAGATCGAGGGCGGAATAATAGTTTCTTGAACTTTAGCCAAGTTTAATAACAATATTAGCCAGTCTTTCTTGCAGCATGGATGGATCGATGGATGTGGGATTGATGGCCTGCAATGCAAGGATGATCAATTTAATTACTGTCAAACGCACCACCCAAGGTACACGTCCCGTTAATTTGGTAAAATATATTAAAGACATACTCCATTTCTATGCATGTATTAGCTACTCATTAAACTAGAGAATGAATCAAGTTTAGTTTCTAAGTAAGATAAGATAAAATAAATTACAATCTTATGTATTATACCTTGGCCTGAATTCTGTGGAGTGACCCTTCATTTGCTTTTGTAGAAACACAGCTAACAACATTAAGCCCTATCTTAAGCAATTCCACTAGCACTTGTGAGAGGGGGCCCTTTCTTGGTTAAGAATATTATATAACAAATCTATTTTTGAACATCTACATCTTGGGATAATCGTCACCGCCCTTTGTTGCTCTACCCATTTTTTTCTCTTTTATTTTTTGTGAGTTTATATGGTGCAAGCTTAATTAAGTTGTTATCGAGATAAAGTGCATTTCTCCTCGGTACACGAGTTTGAGTGGTGTTCACATTTTACACCGATGATGACAAGTGGACTATTGTGCATCGTTGGATCTTTGGGGAAGGTTAAGAGTCTTATAACATACTCTTTGGCAGCACTATTCACTCATATGTCTTGAGGTTTGCACCCTTGATCAACCGAACTCTCTCTCTCTCGGATTGTTCTCTTCATCTCCTTCTTTCTCGGGATTATTGATCTTGGGTGATTAATAATGGTTTTTCTCTCGAAAGATAATCACTCCCCGAGTGATTAGTTGTTCTGTGGGAGTTATTAGGTTTTGTGTAATTTTGGTTGGGTGTATTCTTGAGTGAGTTCTTGGGCGATCTTGTACTCTTGAGTGAGTTCTTGGATGGTCTAAGGAAGGAGTGACCTCGGCTATGAGTGATATGCTATGCACAGTAAATCAAGCTCCCGAATCAGATGATATACGTCTTGTGACCGATTCTATGAGTTGATGTTAAAAGAGAGTGAATCTACTTTGTGTTCTTGATACATAATTTTCGCTTTTCTTTAGTTTCTTGTATTTTCAAGTTTCAGGTTTAGTTTTCTGTAACATTTTTGATCTCGTACTAATTTTTGGATCTGTAACATTTTTATTTTATTTACTTTTTTCGTTTAATTAAAAATAAAGGTAGAATTGCATTTTTGCAGAAAGCTTATACTTAATTAAACCAAACATGATAATAATAAACTTATTATCTAAATAATATTATCCACAAATCAAACGGACCATCTATATACTAATATTTGATTTTAGTCCCAAACCTCCCCACTTGAGTAAGAGCCTAAAAACTCTCACTTGGACTTCGTTGGACTTGACCGGAAAAAAAAAGGGTTCTATGTCAATAGTTCTAGCAGCAAGATTTGGCTTGATAGTTACATATTCTTGATGGTTGATGGTCGGTAAATATCATAAAAAGTCTACATCGACAATTTTTATCCATCTTATAATTCAATTTTTACCCTAACCCCTCTATAAATTTATATGGGGGAATATTTTAATGGAATTTATGCTACCAATATCATTCATAATTAATTCACAAAAGTTAAGTTCTGTGTAAACAACCTTGCAACTTTGATTAAATAATAATACATCTCCCATATTCTTAATATGAAAAAACGATAACAAAATCATGCATGCATTGCTTCCTACATATCTTCCAAATAAATGCTTCTTTGTTTAAAATTTTGAGGATCATATATGATCCCTTTACTATATATTATGATAACAGTGTCCTAACAACAGTATCAAAAGGATAATCTCCGGCAATTAAAATATTACAAACCTGGTCTGGCTTTATTATATATTATTATTATAAAATATATTAGTACAATAAGAACTCAATTATTGTAGTGTCTTAAACCACTTTAAATAACATTCTGTGAAGTGCATGAGAAACTTCCTTAAATTGTTCTCCTATATCATACATTTCAATATATTATTAACACTATTGTCACATACTGCATACTAAATGTTACGCCTCAGTCCCACGTGGGCAAGGCAAGCCTCCCAAATTCCACGTGGGCGTAGACCAAGTCAACCCGCCCTTGAGCCACTCCTTTTTGAGGCGGTTTGGGCCAAGGGAACCCGTGTCCGACGCTGTGTACTCAGGATCACACCCCACCCAGATGGAGTGCCGTCCCCTCCCTGACACACCGCGGATTAGACGCGAAAGGATGGGCGGGACAGTCTGCAAAACGCCGCCAATCGCCATCGTAGCCTTTTTTAGATTACGGCTGGAAAAGACCGACCCATTAAATGATGGTGTGACACCAAGGACAGGACAAGACAAGACTACAAAGTCTCTTGGATTGAACCACGTGTCGTTAATCGGTGGGGAGACAAACCAAGAGAACCGACCTATAAATACCCAATTCATAACCACAAGAAGGGGATGTTGAAAATATTACTCTCATTACACATATAACAAGTCCTCCATTCTAACCATTCTTGAGTGCCATAACCGCCTGGGAATTTGTTAGTGAGAGGCCCTTAGGCTATCACCTTTGCTTTAAGAGTGTCCTTGACCTTTTATTTTCCTTCCATCCGGAGAGGATTATCCACGTGGCAGTCTTAGTAAGAGGAAAGTGCACGTAGGCAGAGGTAGCGTGGGATCCTGTTGGCAATCATTTTTGGAGGTCAACACTAAATTCACTTAAAACTTGAGTACATTGTAACTTACAGGGACAAGACACAATATTATCTACTCTAGGTTTTAAATATTATGTAATATTTATTGATAGCATTCGATTTACTTAACTTTTGTCCTTTGAAAAGGAAATTAGAGTTTTTCAATATATTTTTGAATTCCAAAGGATGACTGGAAATTAATCTGATCGCAAAATAAAAAAAAAAATTGGAGGCGGAGAATTTCAATCAAATAATTTTCAAAACCTCTTCCAACCCCGTGTAATTTTCAAAACGAATTTCATGTTCAACCTTAACAACCAACCTTGTCACGCTCCAGTGCTCAAGCTAATTAAATATTGTTCTCTCTAGGGACAGAATCTGGATTTGAGTTGTATCAAGAAGTCGCCTCTTGAGTAGTTGTCAGGACACTGACCAAAAAAATATCTCCCTAATTAGTTAGCAAAACAACAACAAAAAAAAAAATGAACCATAATGCAACAAACTTCCAAATTGGTGCAGCCACAAATTGTAATGGCAAGACAGAATTATCTAAACAAAAATTTAAGTGTGGGGACAAAATTATAAAATCCAAAATAATCTAAGCAATATATAAAACTGTTAAAATTAGTACTTGCATACATGGCTCACCTTTCTTCTTCGAAATATTGGCATTTTTGTTCAACAACCTCCACAGCTACATGGTGACACCTTAATTGCTCTACACATTACTATCAATTTACTGATACATGCAGCTATCTAACACATTGTAATTGACTATCACTTTGTTTGAGAGAAAATTGCAATGTCATGTCAGGCTTAGTCACACGTATTCTTCAATCGGAACTCTAAATTGCATACCAAGTTGCTTCCCCAAACTCAAGCGTCAACGTGGCAGTGAGTCTATTGTGAAATGAAGTTGTAATGCATTAATTTACAGAGTCTCAACACAAGCTAAGAGTACAATTAATCATGGCCAAAATAATTCAAGGCCATTGCGAGAAAATCTTACTATATGTACAACCTCACCCTGAATTTTCAAATCACAAGATTAGCAGCAAGATTAAGTGGATAACAAGTAATTTTTTTCCATAACAATCACTAGTAATTAGAAATTATCTCCTCCAAACCCTTCCAACTTTGTATGTCAGGATCTTGTATATAATCGAAAATCAAACTATGTACACAGTAGAAAGTTCAAAGGATTATATAGTACAATTAAGTACATAGACATTCATTAAATCAGATCCATATGCTTAAGAAATGACACAATAATTACCTAATTAGGTTAGAATTGAGAAATAGCACCACTCAAATGCTTAAGAAATGACACAAATCCGTGTCAAAAGTTGGTGGCTAAGAGGTCTGACGACCAAGGTTAATCACTTCTGTCAGTCTTTCTTGCAGCGTGGAAAGATCATTGCATTTGAGATCACTGAACTGCAAGAATGATCATGAGTAAGAAAATTTAACTAAAATGCTTCACAAATGAAAACCTGATATCAATCAGTCCCACAAATCGTATCATCAGTACCTCACACTGAATTTTATGGAGTGACCTTTCATTTTCTTTTGTAGAAATACAGTTAACAACATTAAGCCCTCTCCCCAGTAATTCTGTAAGCACTTTGGAGAGGGGGAACCCTTCCTCTTTGAAGCTGCTGATTAGAATTTCTACACCATCTAGGCAAGGGTACACTGTGACTAAATCAGGCGAATAACTAGAGGAACTTCCAACAACCTTGGCATTAAGGTTGCCTGAATTAGACAACATCTTTAGCTTGTCTCTCTGCCAACCTAGTTTCTTGATATTCTTCTTCGTATCTGTTATGTAATTTTTAGCCTCTTGCATAAGATCTGATATTGACTTCTTACCCTAAAACACCATGATTACAATGTTACAGGTATATTTAAAAATACGTACATCAATAACAAACTAAGCCTTGTTCACATAAATTTGGGATTTGCTATATGAAAAGGCAGTGTTATTAATAATGAATTCACCTTTAGATATTCAAGAGGAACAAGTGATCGAAGAGAAGTGTAAAGATTAGCCATTTCTCGTCTTCTCTGCCGTTCAATATCTCTATGTATAAGTTTCCTAATATCGGATTCATTATTTTCTTGAATACCTGATGACTTCTGTAGCCACTTTTTCCAACTGCTATTACTAGGACTATACTGTGAAGTACGATCCGCATTCAGATCTTCAGGGATTTGATCTTCTTTGATAACAGAAGGGGGCTGAAAAACCAGCTCATCACTGTGTTGAAAAGGAAACATCATATCTCAAACGTTGATCGTCCGAGATTCTCAAATCACAAATATAACCCTTCTTGCTAATAATTCAATGGAGTTCATAAAAGTAGAAGGTACGTTTCTTAGGGTTCCTGAGATCTCTGTGTGGCCCTAATTAATGCTACGTTTACCTACAATATCTTTATAAACAACCAGTTACAAGAAAAGACCCCACCATTATAATTCGCCCGACAAATTTGTACTATAAAGCACATTGATTGTGTGTTAATTATTTTTGAAATGCAAAGTGGGTCATTCTTATGTATTCACACTTAGGCTGTAACTTTTGTCTACAAGGTGTCGGATGCCAACAGTAAGTCAATCATAGTCAAAATATTCTTTAGAATATGAATTCGAGAAAATTGAGGTAAACTGACATGTGTTTCATATGTAGCATCAACACCTATGATAAATTTAAGAATGTCTTTAATTATATAATGTAGACACGATTCCTTCCCTTTTTCCCCAATCTGAACACGGGATGAATGGTTTTGGAATTTTTTGATGCCACTAGTTGGGATATGAATACATTGCATGCGGAGACAGACTAGTAATGTCATTACATATCGTTTCAAGTATGATGTGTTATGTTTTAAAGGCTCTTATGGAAATAGATGTGGATATTTTTATATGGAATCACTCAAACTAATTATAATTAGATCAAATTAGCCTGTTTGTTTGGTTTCAAGTAATTTAACTGAATTTGATTCTTAGAATTGAGAACAAATGGTTCTAGTACAATTCTTGATTCTACTTACAAAAATCGAAATTCCGCTCCAAAATTATTATTTTCATAATCTCAATATTTAAAAATTTATATGAATTCATCAATAAAATAGGGTAAGAGAATCCAAAATTTCCCCATGAAGTCTAGGCGGAGGCCTAAAGATTAAGCTTCGGTTTTGGTGATGTTTTGCCTATATATATATATATATATATATATATATATATATATATATATATATATATATATATAGAGAGAGAGAGAGAGAGAGAGAGAGAGAGAGAGAGAGAGACGTATGAAAGCTAAACAAGAAGTTTTTTTTTTTTTTTGGGGGGGCGGATCCCTTTGTCGCTTTTTTTTTTGCTTTTCCTTTTCTTTTTTTCTTATTTTAAGTAATAGAATGTGAATGACTATTTTTTTTTTTTGTTAAATTGGTCAAATTTATATCACGAGCTTATTTTTTGTCAATTAACGGACATTTGGATCAAATTTGACCAAACCCTAAAGGTCCTTTCGGTGAACATAATTAAATAGTTTGGAAGTTGATGACACATTTTTTTATTATTTTAAGTGAAAATGTGTAAAAAAAAAAAAAAAAAGATTTATAATTTATTTGTAGTTTTGAAAATGTTATGGTCCCAATTGTAATTTTTTTCATTGTATTTTCTTTTTTCTGTTATTTTAATTTATTTAAGTTAAGGACAAAATTGTCAAAAAAATTATTTGGAGACTATCTGTACAAGTAAAATGAAAAGATGGGGTCAATATCTAAGAATAAAATTAAATGAGGGCGATATTGTTACAAAGCTGAAAATATGGGGACTATGAGTGTAATTAACCCTTGATTTTAAGACATATTTGATAGATTGAATCAAACAATACTAGATATGATGTTTTTTTAAAAAAAAAAAATTGTAATATAGCTGTATACTAGGACTAAACATTCAATTAGTAAAATCATAAAGAATCGACAATACAATTTGCGTGAGACTAAGTACATTTTAAGAAAAAAAATGAAATAAAGTCAAAGACTAGGCAATATTTTAGATACTAACATTTACTTACAAATTTCTGTGAGGACCAAAATCCCTAAAAAAATTCATGAGAAACTTTTGTTGCACATTTGTAACAATAAAGTTTACATCTTTTTCTTTAAATCGTAAAATTTAATTACCTAAATAAACTTACCAAATTTTGACAAAGTTATAATGGTTAAAAAAGTTAATTTTGAACTGAATTTTATAGTATCGTTTTAATTGTGAGGATATAAATGATTTTGTTGTATGTAGCTACTGGCTATTTCCAAATATAAATGGATCGAACAAGTTAATAGAAAGCATTTGGACATACTCATGCAGAAAATTGCACCCTCATTTTCTGGTGTTTGAGGCCATTGTCACCATATCCTTACTATACACACTTTCGTTTAGTTATATGCTCCTCTTGTGTAGGCAAAAGCGTAAGAAATAAATATGAACACACAATCGACAAATCGTTGATTCATACGAATACTGATTTATATCAAAATTGGAGAAAAATCTTTCAATATATTCATTTCATTCAAAAACAAAGCTAAGGAAAACAATGGCTGTCGTGTACTTAATTATGACCTAATTGTAACTTAATTGAAATTGTGCATAAGCCCCTAGACTCCTTAAAGTTATTGAAATTGTGTATAAGCCCTTACATTTTGACAATTGAAGAAATATAAATCATAGAATTGTCTTGGGCCTTGGCTGCATCATCCTCCATTTCTTCTCTTGCTGCTCTGTAGATCGGGAGGTAAGGTTGCTACATCTTCTTCCTTTTTGTATCTATTATTTTCAATAGACAAGGTAAAACCAAACCCCTCATCTAAATATAAAAGTTCCTGTCTACTCACCAAAAAAAAAAAAAAAAAAAAAAAAAAATTGAATGTAGGACAAAGCAATAATGTAAATTAACATATATACATGTGGCCTTATGCGATCGCACCTCCTACATGGTCTATGGGCAAGTCCTGCATATACGACAAGTATAAAAACAATACAACACGGCCAACAATTTTATCACGTCCTTTTTTTTTCCCCTTCAATTCAATCTAGTTAAACATATCAAACATCTTGTGAGTGCTTTAGTTTATGTCTAATATTTACACAAACAATTAAATAAAAGCACTTCAAAGAATATGTATCTTAAAGTCAAAAATCATTTCTAAATAGGAAGAAATAGTTGGAGTACAATCATATTTAAATGATATTAATCATATTTAAATGATATTAGACGAGTCCCAATAATATCTTATTAACTTGTATGAAATGTACCAAATATGCATCTATACAATATAACGAATAAATTTAACTTTTTTTTTTTAATATTGTTCAGTGTTCTAAAAAGCGCAAAGCGTGGTTATGCGTAAAAATCGAGTTTCAAACTTTTCAGGCTTAGGCTAGAGCTAGGCGTGAGGCATGGCTAGCCGTTACAAGAAATTAGATGCAACAGCGACGACAAATAACAACCATTATTTTGTTGTCGCTATAGAATAGCGTATATAGCGACGACAAACTCATCTCGTCTCTATAGTGTAGGGAGATGTATAGCGACGACATTTGTCGTCTCTATAAATCAATTTAATCGTCGCTTTTGTTTTAGAAGATGGAGAGAAGCTTTGTTGCATTTTTATTTAATTATAGCGACGACAAAATCTACCTATAGCTGTGACATTGTCGTCTCTATAAGTGAGTTTTTTTTTTGTTCATTAATATTTTTTTTTTTCTTTATAAGCAATTATAGAAAATGTTACTCATTAAATTTTTTAATTATTAAAAATTTGACTCCTTTGTCGTTGCTAAAGAAGCTGCGATTATAGCGACGACAAAATGTCGTCGCAATAAAACTATACCTACTAGTCTATAGAGACGACATTTAGTGACGACAAAAGTCGATTGTCATCGCTATAGCAGCGACTTTTGGACCTATAGCGACGACATATAGGCAACATTTCTTGTAATATGCCGCACTTCACGTTTAAACGAACTTTTTAAAACAGTCTATTGTTTAGTTGTACATTCTATATACGAAACAAACAATAATAGTACAAACTAAAACGAAACGCTATTAGAATAATATCTTATTAACATGTATGAACCGGTAAATAAACGAATGTATCAAATATGCATTGAAATATCTAGCAAAATTTAACACTACAAACAAAAGGCTGATAACAATAGTAACTTGGATTGCTATAATACTTGTAAAATCAAAATTTGAATATTATACTAAAATATCCATCTTAAAATTTAGCTTATAAAATGTGGAAAAAATAATTAATTACTCACTTACAACTTTTAACGTATTGATCATTTCCAATATTAAAGAGACCCAAATTAGCTTATAGTTGTTTTTTAACAAAAAGATAATAACAAATTCTGAATGAATTAATATGGGCAGCGGAAAGAAAGTTTCTGTAGGTTAACCCTATATCGTCTGTGACTTAAACGCATACAGTGAATTGTATTAAAGTCACAAGAGAATTCACTTTTTTTTTATATATATATTTTTATATTTACAATAGAATTCAATGCAACTACGAAGTCACAAAAGTTTGATTAACTTGTTTTTTCGGCTGGATTAACACGTAACGAGTCATAAAACACAGAAAATAGTTTTTCTCCTCATAAAACAATATCAAGTTGATCAAGACAATGTACAAACCAATATCAGAAAATGGTGTTATATATAGGAATTAGGAGTTATAATGTAGTCACGCTTGAATGTAAAATCCAGATGCCCTCTGAGCCACAAAAACTTGAATCAAGTCACAAGAATTTCATTTCACTATTGAACTACAGAAAAATCTATCCACGTCCCAAGGGCCACATCACAGTGTGCAGAAAAAATCTACCTTTTGTATGGTTCAAAGACAGATTTTATAGAACAATTGAAACAGCCAAAGTACATGGACATTTAGCTACTATATACTTAAGTACACACGAGATGTAAGTACCTTTTGTTAGAATTGAGAAATAGTACGACTCCAATGTTTAAGAAACAACACAACCCATGTCCATGTAATTTGTCTAGTCTATGGATTGACGCGTCTAAGGTTAATCACATCGTTCAGTCTTCCTTTAAGCCCAGCTAGGTCACTGCATCTGTTGTCGCTGGCCTGGAAGGATGATGTGTAAGAGAATTCAAATAATTGGGAATTAATGTAAAATCATAAAGCAATGTATAACAGATGAAACCCTAATTGTACCTCACACTGAATCCTATGGAGTGACTTTTCATTTGCTTTTGTAGAAACACAGTTAACAACATTAAGCCCTCTCTCAAGCAATTCTACAAGCACTCTTGAGAGGGGGATCCCTTCCTCTGTTAAGCTACTACTGATTAGAATTTCCACACCATCCCGGCAGGAGTTCACTGTGACTAAATTTTGCGAAATACTAGTAGAACTTCCATCCTCGTTGCTAATAAGGTTGCCTGAATTAGACATCTTTAGCTTGTCTCTCTGATAACGTAGATTCTTGATATTCTTTTGCATATCTGTTATGTAATTTACAGTCTCCTTCATATGATCTGATATGGACTTCTTACCCTAAAACATCATGAATATCATGTTAGATCTGTATATACAACAACAATTAAATTAAAAGTCTCTTGTTGTCAATAAACTTGGAGTTGACTTACTGGATCTACTAGGACCTAATAAAGAAGTACAACAGAGTTAATACTGAATTCACCTTTAGATATTCAAGAGGAACGAGTGATCGAAGAGAAGCATAAAGATTAGTCATTTCTTGCCTTCTTTGTCGTTCAATATCTCTATGCATACGTTTATGAATATCAGAATCATCAAAAGTACTTCCATCCTTATTTTCTTGAATACCTGATGATCTCTGCTCCCCCTTTTTCCATCTGCTAGTACTATGATTACTTTTATTCAGTAAAGTATGATCCATAGTCAGATCTTGCAGGATTTGATCTTGTTTTATAACAGAAGGGGGCTGAAAGACCAGCTCATCGCCGTGTTGTAAAGGAAACATCTCAACTGCAGATCATGCAAGATTCTCAGATCCAAACCTTCTTTCTTGTACTTCAATGGAGTTTATTAAGAAGAAGATACGTTTCTTAGGGTGATGAGATCTCTCTATGGCCCTCAATGCTACGATTACCTACAAAATCTTTTAAAAAAAAAAAAAAGGAAGAAGACCCCCACCAGTATAATATTGTTAAATTTCTATATATTCATTGATTGTTTTATTCAAATATAATGCGAACCCGATCACCCATGTGTTTTCATACTTAAATAGAGTTTTAACTTATGTGGTCGGATACCAAAACCACTTGTTATAAGTTCTTATTTTATTTAAATTTAGTAGATGCTATTGGATAAGAGTGAATATAGCAAAGAAAATAAAAGAAAAAAAGAAAGCCGGGTATGGTTTTTTTTTTTTCCCTCAGAAGGCTTGTTCGGTAGAGTTTTTTTTTCGAAAAAAAATGAGTTTTTTAGTTCTTTTCTCGACTTTTCAACTTTTTTCAGTAGTATAAAAAGGTTGAAAAAGTCAAAAATCAGAAGAAAAAAAATGGATTTTTTTGAAAAAAAAAAAAGCCAAACAAACTTCTAAATTTTGAAGGAAGGGTTTTTTTTTTTTTTTTTTTTTAACGTGGTGGCATCTTTTATTCATATCAGAACATGCAGTACCACATAGGAGGACATACACAACAATATGCTTCCAAAGAATCATATAAGAAAAAACAGGTATTAAATTTCGTGTGATCGACTAATTCGCCCTAACTATACTCCTCGTTATCATATTCGTACTTCTTTATCTCTTTATTAAGCTTGAAGGAGATTTTGTAAATTATTGGATCCCAAATTCAGAAAATATATCCAAAGCTTCGTCCAAGTCTACACGATCGTATCCAAAAGCTTCTCCTGTCAGTGCTCAAATAAAAAGGTGGGGCTTTCACTCTTACCTCCCTCACACTCTTCGCCAACAGTGCATGCTGTGAAATAACTTCTTCAGTAGTACATGTCGTATCCAATCTCATATTATTTAAATCATTCTCAAGTAGCGGGTCTGAATTTGGCGAAAAGCCAGAGAGACACTACACACGGCGTATGGTACGAGGAGTATGACTAGTGCGCATGAAGTATAGTTTCTTAAGTTTTCACTTTGTACTCTCTATCTTCCGACGAGGTAAGTTTATTTTAAACCTTGAACTCGAGGTAAGTCTGTGCCTAGCCTGTATTTTGTTTCATCTTTATTTTTAATAGAGCATCTCACCTATGGTTGTATTAAAAAAAAAAAAAAAAAAACAGCCTTGCAACTTTGATTAATTAATTTACATCTTCAAAACTTTTATACGCTGAATTACTTAAAAAGGAGAATAAAATCATGATCCCTTTGTTATGCATATATGGGAGCAGGTGGTCCGTCAGAAAAGTAGGATTGACACCTAACAACATATCAACAGGATAATCTTCAGCAATTAAAAAATTTACAAATCTAGTTTTGTTTTATTATATATTAATATTAGAAAATATAAGTTCGGAAATACCCTAATTATTGCAATGTCGAAACCCCTTTTGTAAACATTCTTTGAAGTACAGGGGAAACTTCCTAAAATCATGTCCCCTGTCATGAATAATAATGAAGGAATCCCCCTCATCATCATTGTAATAAATATAGGCATTATTTTAAAAAAAATATTTGTTGTCAAGAAATTATGTTACACAATAAATGAAAATTTTAATACTAAACGTCTGCTTGGGAATTTTGGAGTACCGATTATGAGGATTTTTTAAAGTACCGATTTTAAACGTTTATAAGTGGAGTGACTTTGGGTGGTTTTAGTAGCGGCTTTTTAAACGATCCAACTCATGCTTAAGAGTTTATTATCTAGCAGTTCTAAAAAAAATTTTAAGAGAATCAAATTACATATATGTCCATATATAAAAAAATTAAATTAAATTTTAAAAATTTTATATATCCACATATCATTGAAAATATAAAGTTAAATTTATGTTCTTTCATGTATTTTTTTCTTTTGTATATGTTCTTTTAATTTTATTAATATTAAGTTTAGGGTAGTTTTGAAAATAATTGTTTGAAAGTGAGTAAAGTTAGAAGAAATTTTGAAGGACAGCCAAAAACCACTGATTTGGAGTTTGAAAGATACACTTCAAATTACACTACACGGTTTTAGACGGTTTGAAATATACGCTTCAAAAACCGTCCAAAACCGGTGCTCCAAAAAACTAACAAGCACCGGTTTTCTCAATCTTTTATAAATGGTACTACCCAAAATCGATCAAAATTGGTGGAAAAAAAACTCCCAAACAGGCCCTAAAAAAATGTAGATTTTAGAGCTCAATGAATGAATTTCAAAGACATGCAAATGAAATTCATATAAACTGAGAGTTAAAAAGTTTTTCTAACTAAAATACCACATGCCAAAGCGATCTTACCCTATATATATATATATTGATTTTACGACATATTTGATAGATCCAACCAAACAATATTAGATATGATGTTTTAAAAAAAAAAAGTTAAACTTTGTCAATTATCTTGTGAAATATAGCTTTGTACTACGGACTAAACATTCAATTAGTAAAATCATAAAGAGTCGACAACACAATTTGTGTGAGACTAAGTGCATTAAAAAATTGATCACTAACTTTTACTTTTAAAAAAAAAAAAAATTGAAATAAAGTCAAAGGTACTAGGCAATATTTTAGATACTAACATTTACTTACAAAATTTTGTGAGGACCAAAATCCCTAAAAAAATTCATGAGAAACTTTTGTTGCACATTTGTAACAATAAAGTTTACATATTTTTCTTGAAATCGTAAAATTTAATTACCTGAATAAACTTACCAAATTTTAACAAAGTTATAATGGATAAAAGTTAATCTTGAACTGGATTTTATAGTATCATTTTAAAAAGATCAAGAGTGGATATAAAATTTTTAGGACCGATAAATCCATGAGTGATTTTGTTGTATGTAGATACTGGCTATTTTCAAATATAAATGGATCGAACAAGTTAATAGAAAATATTTGAACATATTCATGCAGAAAAATTGGGGCCTCGTTTTCTGGTGTTTGAGGCCACTGTCACTATATTCTTACTATCTTATAAAAGTGAGTAGGTGCAACTACTAGTATACACACTTTTGTCCAAAACAACATCATTTTGAGATTATTATTATTATTTTGTCTTGAAACGACGTCTTTTTATGTATACATATAAACGATAGCGATGTCATTTCCATCTTCCACACACGAACCCCAGTTTTGTCACCCTTTTGAACGCAACACAAACTGTATTATGCAACGTTCTCTCTCTCCAACACACAGACTGTGTTGTTGGCCTCGTGTTTTGTTGTGGTCATTTGAAAAATCAAAAATTCTTACATGTTCATTCAAACTCTTTCAATTTATGATATTTCGTCGATTTTAGGCTGTTTGTGGAGTTTACCGTTTGATTTTCGTCTATTTGATTTGTTGTCTTCCACTGCTTGGCTGTTTTCTTTGATTTACATGAATGTTATGGTACAATATGTTGAAATTTTATGAATTTGTTAGTTTTAGGTTTTAGGATTTTTTTCATATATTAGTTTAACTTTTCTGGATTTGTGTAGTTTTTTTGAATCTGTTGTTTATATAGAACGTGTTATATATATTTGAAGTTTTTGAGTTTTTGAGTTTTTGATTTCGGATTTTATCAGAATTTAGTTTAATGTTTCTGGGTTTTGTTTAATTTATTGGGATCTGTTTTTTAACTTTCAACTAGTTATATATGTTTGAGGTTTTAAAGTTGTCGGTTTTGGAGTTTTTCTTGAAGTTAAAACTAGATTTTCAATAGAACGACATTCTATTTACTAGAATTTAGAAATCTAGACAAATTGATTTTTGAAAATAACAACTTTAAATAACATTTGCAAAAAATGTTAATTATATTCAAACAATATTTTTTATTAATCACACTACATTTTAATTATAATGAAGGTCCTGAACTATTACTATTTTTACATTTATGTCCTCAATTATTTTTTATCACATTCATATCATCTACTTATTAATTTTCAATCTTATCTTTGTCTTTAATGATAGTTTCTGTCCAAATAGTTAATTAGGAGGACATTTTTTGCCTCTCATATTTTTTAAATAAGCAAAATAAATAATAAATATACAAGTTTGACAAAATATTTGTCCCTCATTTCAGTGCACAATAATATAATATTTGGACAAAAATCGTTATGTGAAAACTCAAAATTATTGAAAGTTAATGATAAAAATACTAAGTCACAAGAAATAACTGTCAAAATGTCAAATGATAGAGACTTTTATTACAATTAAAACATGATGTAGATAATAAAAACTAGCAATTTTAGATGCAAATAGTCATATACACCCTTTAGCAAAAATGGCAAATTTTTTTTTTTTTTAACTTCCAAACGAATATATCTACTGACTTGTTTTTTTTTTTTTTCATTCAACTATCGGTAAAAAAAAATTGTTGACCAACTGTTCAACACTCAACTGTCGATCCAACAAATTTTTTTTCTTCTTCTTCTTTTCCCGATAGTTGAGCAGCTCAACTCACTTCGTTTGCTTTTTCCGTTTCTTTACTCTTTCTCTTTAACCAGACATTAATTCATGAACTCAATCTCTTCCAACAATTTTTGAGCAATTATATTCAACATATTTTCATATCTAAAAAAATGAAACTAATCTGACACAAAACCTGTTGAACTTTTGTTCTTTTGTATGAGGCGATGGGTTATGGAGAAAGAGATTTTAGTGAAATAATAGATGTGATTTTGAATTAGTTTTGAAGTGAATATAGTGGGAGTTTTAAGTAATGGTTTGGGGTATATTTGTCCAAAATGGTTATTTTTCAACTTGTTTTCAGAAAGGTAATTAGCAAAAAACGTGTGTACCTTTTGAAATTATTGTGCAAATCGTCCATACCTTTGAAATTTTGGCATTTTCACTATCAACTACACAATTTCTTGCACAAAACGTCCTTTTAGTCTATTATCTCATTTCCATAACACGATTCGTAACACAAATTAAGGGTATTTTTGTCCACCTACGTATTTCACTTGTCCTATTTCTTCATCCATGGCGGAACTCAACCAGCTGGCTTCTTCCATTGATCTAAAAAGTGGTTTTTGCAAAGCTAATTCCACCTTTTACAGCAAGCGTAAACCAATCCATTTACCATCAAACGAGTCAGATTCTTGAAATCCATTCGAATTTTCTTGGGGTTTTTTGTTTTCAAGAAATGGTACCCAGTTTGTTTAAATGAAAACACTATTCACTTTTTAGCCTTGAAATCATTTTATACCAGATTCTTGAAACTATTTGCATTTTCTTATATTTTTGAGGATTTTATGGGTTTTTAGTATTAATGTATTGTAGCTTGAAAAATGAATTTTATTAAGAGAACAAAAAGGTTGAATTTTTATTACTATTCTTGATAATGAGAGAAGAAAAACATCTGGTTATAAAAGAGAGAGAGAGATTCTAGACAACTCGACTAGAAAAATGCTTTGGGACTGGCAACAACAAGTTCTAGCTGCAGTTATAAAAGATCCAACACCCCAATATTCAAACCCATAAATCAAACTAACCAAAAAGTGAACAAAATCATTCAATTTCACATGAACACCATTTGGAATCACCTCAATTCCAAGCATGACGTTATCAAGAACTTATGCTTGCATGAAGAAATTCACATTATCATCATATTCGGCAGAAATTTTGAGTAAAACAGCAAAATCAACTTTTGGATCGAGTTTTAAGAGGTTGGTTTCGGTTAAATTTGAGAAAGAAGAAGCATTTTTCTACATTTGTTTGCCTTTGACTGTTTATGTTCTTTGGTTTGAATAGTAGGACAAGGGAAATATGTTTGTAGACAAAATTACCCTTCCTTTGTGTTACTACTCGTGTTGTGAAAGTGAGATAACGGCAGAAAATTGATGACAATGGACGAAAATGACGTTTTGCGCAAAAAATGATTTAGGTGGAGTGAAAATGCCAAAATTTCAAATATATGGATGATTTGCACAATGACTTCAAAAAATATGGATGTTTTGTGCTAATTACCCTTTCAAAAATTGCCATTTCTCAAAAGTACAATGTGCAAAAAGACATTTCCTATAATTTTCTCTTCTATATGGATAATTTTCATTGGATAACTTAAGACATACGTGTCATTTGTCATTTGATTAAAGATGACATATATATAACTTTAAAATACAATTTTTATTATTTGTGTGGATCTCAACATATCAAGCATGTGATTCTTATGATTTAGCCAGAAATTAGGTCAAGTCGAAATAAAAAATCATATTAAGAGGCGTATGTGCATGATAAATAGTACTATCTTATTTTAGAAATGGAACCAAATTGGCCTGAGAATTTTACATTAGTATGAACAGTCAAATAGTTGTGATGAGCCGCAAATTATGAGTAGCAAAAAATGTCTACACTCGGTCCAATAATGATAAAAAATAAATAAAAATAAAAAATAAATAGATCAAGGTAAGTCGAATGAGATTGCAGATTGTTTAAAACAAATAAACTACAAGTTATTTAACGCGACAAAAAAAAAGTGAGCAGAAAATATACCCTTCGTGTACAGAGAGAATGAAAAAAGTGAATGATAGAATCTTGAAACAGTAAAATGTCAATTGTGTGGACATTCACCTGCAAATTAAATCTTCAGATCGAGGGCGGATTAATAGTTTCTTGAACTTTAGCCAAGTTTAATAACAATATTAGCCAGTCTTTCTTGCAGCATGGATGGATCGATGGATGCGGGATTGATGGCCTGCAATGCAAGGATGATCAATTGTAAATTGCACCCATAATGTAATAAGGATGAATAAAATAAAATCAGATCAATGGAGGAAAATGAGTCATAAAAACCCTCAATTATATACACGAAGTACTTCCACAAAGCCTTAATAATATGGTATTCCTTGTGTTCTTCTTTAAATGCTTTTTGTTTTCAAAATTTGTAAGTATTCAAAATATGGTATTCCTTGTGTTCTTCAGCCTGCTGATTCTATATACAAGATAGGATGAGTCATATATATGTATTGTACCTTGGCCTGAATTCTGTGGAGTGACCTTTCATTTGCTTTTGTAGAAACACAGTTAACAACATTAAGCCCTCTCTCAAGCAATTCTACGAGCACTCTTGAGAGTGGGAACTCCTCCTCTTTGATTCTAGTGCTGATTAATATCTCCACACCATCCTGGCTGGAATTCACAACACAACTAGGTGAATCACTGCTCGAACGTATATCATCAACTGGAGAAGTGCCCGTATTAGACATCTTCTTTAGCTTATCTTTTCGACGTTGCAGTTTTTTAATATCGCTTTGCATTTGTTCTATGTAATTTACAGCCTCGTTCATATGATCAGAGGTTGAGCGTTTTCCCTGCAGGACCACCATTAGTATACTTAAAGTTCCAAGAATCAAGAAATGAAAGGGCACTGAACGTAATAAATTCACCTTGATATATTCATGAGGAAGAAGAGATCGAAGAGTAGCATAAAGGTTAGCCATTTCTTGCCTTCTCTGCCGTTCATTATCTCTATGCATAACTTTCTTATCCTTGCATTCATTATTACCACCCTCAATATTCTTGTTTTCTTCAATTCCTGCACTTGATTTTCTTTCCTTCTTTTTCCCATTATTATTAGTGGCACTAATCTTGCTGCTCGGCAATAAATTATGATCCTCTAAGATATCTTCAACTCGGACATTTGCTTCTTCGAAAATCAAAGGGCTGAACATCTTCCAAAAAAGTATTCTTACGCAGTTATTTCAACAAGCACGGCACAATGAATAGGATAGGAATTCATATAATTTCGAACAGAAAGAACCACCAACCTTTCTTGAAAAAACAAATACTGTGCTTATGTAGAAAATGCTACTCTCTCTCTCTCTTATATTCACATTTCAATTGAGGAATCTCTGTCTTTTCTGTCTTTTTTGATTCAAGGTAATCACCACGTGAAAAATCTCATAAATGACAAGCGCGTGAAAACCTGTACAATTCACTGCTGACAAAGGGAGCCCCATTATTTCATCTAAAAATTTAAATTCACACATGAGGGCCATTATTTATATTTTATGTCCTGTCCTTCTGTTCTGCATCACGTGAAGCTGGATCCTTATTTTATTAAGAGTTAATTACATTAACACTTCTCATTTTTTTCAATTTTATAACAATATCATTATTATTCAATTTTATTCATAATTATTATTCCATTTTTTTATTTTATTCACACAATTGGACCATAAATACTTTTTTTAACAATTTTATCCTTGACTTAAATAAATTAAAATGATAAAAAAAAAAAAATAGATAGGATAAATATTGCCATTAGTATTCCCATTTTTTGACTTCATTTGACAGATCATGATATTTAATTATTGGCATTCATCACCTCAACGTTTTATATAATTAGCAACTAATGCCTTTTGTGACCAAAATACTCTTCAATCTTTTATATAATTTATAACATTTTATGCTATTTGATGCCATATTATAAATATTTAAACACCATAATTCATTACCATAATGTAATTCCAATCCAGTTAAGTTTTAATAAAAGAGTTAATTTTAGTCCATAAATATATTATGGTAATGAATTATTGTGTTTATATTAACAGATCACAATTTATAAATAGTTGAATCTTTTAAAATTATATAATTCTAATCTCGCTCGAGTCTTTTCAAAATATTAATTTTTGGTTCGTGCATTACATGTGGTGTATTTATAATATTGTATTTTAATCCTTTTAAATTATCGTTGTGATAGATTGTATAATTAATCATGTAATGTATGTAACAAAAAATTATTTTTTGTAAACATGAAATTTTATCTTAGACACATTATATTTAAAATTTAATAAGTGTTTCCAATATTTAATATTGAAAATACAAAATTTATTGATAACAATAATACATAAAATAAAATTTTATTTCGACTGGATAATACATTTATTTAGACTGACTAACAATAATACAGTTATTATGACATACAAATTTACAATATTTCACAATCAAATATTATATCAATAAACAAATGCAAAGGTTGTGAAATATTTTAATATGACATCAAATAGCATAAAAAGTTGTAAATTATATAAAAGGTTGAGGGGTATATTGGTCACAAATGGTATTAGCTGCTAATTATATAAAATGTTGAAGTGATGAATGTCAATAATTAAATATTGAGGATATAAGTACAAATGAAGTCAAATATTGAGGAACACTAGCTGCAATTTATCCAAAAAAAATACAATAGAAAAATTGCAATGGAGATCCTAACCTTTTTAAAAGTAAAAATAAATCATAAACTTTTTTGTTTATTTTTTTACATATTTTTACTTAAAATAATAAAAAATGTACCATTAAGTCCCAAAACTTCTATTATGCTCACTGAAAGGACATTTGGAATAGATTTTGTCCAGTTGTCCGTTAATTGACAAAAAAATAAACCCGTAACCAAAATTTGACTAATTTAACGATGTTAAAATAGTCTATTACATTCTATTATTTAAAACAATTAAAAAACAAAGAAAAAAACAAAACAAAAAAATGGTCATCTTCCCCACTCCCAACCCCAACAATCATGACGGTGGGGGAATCCCTCCGGTTGTGACTGTTGGAGGGGAGGGGTTTAGTGGGGTGGAGCTTTGTGGAAGTGGGGAAGATAATCTCTTTTTTTTTTTTTTTTTTTTAAAATATAAAGTTTAAAATTTATTTACAATTTTCAAAAGGTTAGGGACATCATCTACCATTTTTCTATTTTATTTTTTTTTAATTTATTTAAGTCGAGAGTAGAATTGTCTAAATAGACTATCTGTGCGAATTAATAAAAGATGCAGATGATATCTGTTAATAAAATTAAATAAAAATGATATTGTTATAAAACTAAAAGAATATGGACTATGTGTAATCCACCTAATTTGAAATCAACATAATAAAGTAGTTACTTACAAAATTTTCAATAAATGGACATTAATGGCCTGTTTGGATAGCTCCCACTTTCGAGAAAAAATAAGAAGGCTAGGTTTTGTATTATTGTGATTATAAGAGCATCTCCAATGTACAAGATCAACACTGATGAATGCGTCAAAGATGGATTTGCAAGTGGAGGAGGGATTATTAGAGATTCATCAGGTCAGTGTGTTCGAGCATTCTTCTCTTCATATGGCGAATCACCGTATTCTAGAGGTCGAGCTTAGGGCTATTCTTGACGGTATCATTCTTGCTCAGATGATTGTACTCTCAAATTTATGGATTGAGTTCGATTCTACTTTGGCCATTCACTGCATCACTAGAGGTGGGGACCTTGGTCTATTCAGGCCACTCTTCGCCACATCAACATCTTATTGCCTTCGACCATGATACTATTTCTCATATGTATCGTGAAGGCAATCAAGTGGCTGACTTACTTGTTTAAGAGGGTTGGGATTGTCGTTGTTATTTTAAATACAAATACTGGACTTATCGCAATATTACCACAGCTTAGTTCAAATTAATAGACATGTGCTTCCTACAGTTAGGGGTTTATAAATTTTTTTTTTTTAGGACTATTTGCCTAGAAAGTAGTAAATCATTATTTATTGTTTTATTATTTATTCATTTATTCATTTATTTATTATGATTGGAGTCAAGTTATATGCTCCCCCCTCCCCCCCCCCATGTATTTTTTTATGAGTTATTAATATATGGTTGAGTATCCGAACTCCCCCATCATTTCTGGTGAAGGCCGAAAACCATATTAGGGATGTGATGGTGTGTTGAATAAAAAAAAAGCATTTTCAATGCAACAATGTCAAGGCACAATGTCTAATACTTTTTTTTTTACAAATAACTAAAAAGTGCTAATGTGGCACAATTAATGCTAGAAAATGTCTAACACAATGTCTAATTCTAGACATTGTTCTTTACAGTATCCATCATTAATTTAATAATCTCTATCCAATCAATACACTTCTCTCTCATTCTTTTTCTAAATAGCTAATAATAATTTGTCACATTTGCACAATGAACATTGTTGCATTGGTGAAGTTTTTTGATATAATGTCAATGTCTTTTGCCACATATACATAGTAGACATTGTTACATTTGAAATGCTCTAAGAGAACTAACATTTGTTATGTTGAAGAAATAATCAGCTATGAGAAGAATCAATGTGACGACCTTTGAATTTTTCGGATTTTTTTTTTTTTTTTTTATTAGTCTATCAAGGTTCTTGAAAGCGGAAATAGAAAACCAACTTATTAAAGGATTTAATATCTTTAGAGAAAACAGAATGTTTATTTTTATCTTTTCACTTCAGGTCTAAGTGCTTCTAGTATCATTGAGTTTAGTTGGAAAATCGCTCTCTGATGGATACTAGTATCCTTAATTTAATCTTAAGTCAGATAAGTGTCTGTTCATTTTTCATGTTGTCCCCAATGCTTAATTATAACATACAATTTGTAAGACTTTGAAACTGAAACTAGAAATTAAACTATAAAAATAATTAACGAAATTAAAACCTTAAATTTGTTATACGAGTATTAACTAGATTTCATTTCATGTATCGGGTTTCTATACTTTACAAAATATGGCTTCCCGATTTCTATTACAACAAAATGTCATCATTCATTTCGATTCATCCTTGTAATAATATCAAGGACAGTACAAAATGTTTTAACCGAGTATTTTTATGAGAGGAAAACAAGAGTCCTCAAATGGTTCAACGTTATAGCATGATAGATACAAACGGTTTGATATGTCCTTTCTTTGATATAAAGATCCGGCCATAAAGGATGTCGAAACCATACATCCCTCTTGGTGATAACATGATACTCATTCCCATCA
This sequence comes from Forsythia suspensa, assembly GCA_023638005.1. Taxonomy (NCBI): domain Eukaryota; kingdom Viridiplantae; phylum Streptophyta; class Magnoliopsida; order Lamiales; family Oleaceae; genus Forsythia; species Forsythia suspensa. Next base: position 52,842,145 of record CM042666.1, read on the forward strand.
GCTGACATTCTACTCCATGAGCGTACAACATCAGTATAAACTTGATCCATTTTCTACAAAAGTCATGAAACGACTTATAAGCGGCGAAGCTTAATGAGTAAAACAACAATTAAGGCATATGGCATATAATGTATGAATAATATCATAGATTTGTAAGTATAAACATCCAAGATCATATGCGGACATCAAATCCCAATATATACATATGTATGAAACATAAAATTACCATTAATGAAATATGCATTCAAAATTCATCTAAACACCCATCACTTTTATTTGAATATAGAATGCATATGCAACAATTTTTATCTTATCTTTGGGCCCGTTCTATATATAGAACTTATACACCGAGCGCTCAATCTTTGTGCTTGAAATAGCACTAAGGTCATCATACTTTCTCGAGCAATTCTTTGCTCGTTGGGATCATGAAGGCTCTATGGCCTTAACTCCTTAAATAGCCCTCGTGGCTAGGAGTCTATAAAAAGACCCTCGTGGCCTTAACTTTCATATGGCCCTCATGACGATGACCTTACTATATGGACCCTAAAGTCCATGAGGCATCAACCTCCTTTGGTGTATATCTATTTATAGAACTTAAATATGATTCATGCTTCTTTCATTACTCATAAATGAAAACTATTAGTGATCATGAATTCACAAGAATATCTTAAATCTTGTTAAGTATATTTTCCAATAAATTCAAATAACCATACTTGAACAAAACAAAATTAGAATCTGCATAGTTTCTCGGACTTATTCCGTGAAAGGGCTACTAGATGCATATGATCGTAATACCGTAAGCATGAATCCGGGATATTAGAAGCACGATTTCGTGAATACTTTGTCTTGAGTCAATTCAACGCATCTTATCATTAAATTTAAACAACACGGGGATAGTCCACATCTAATCGATGTAAATTTTTAAAACTAAGTAAGGTACTTACTTGAACATTAAACAAATACATAATGAAAGTATTTATAACATAAATTTATTTAATGAAGTGAATGAATTATAACTAGTGTATATAAACTTCTGAGTTTCAATTTAGAAGGATCTGATTTGATTGGGGTGAAATCATTCAACTTAACCATTACAAAAAGTTAGATTAAGATCATATTAAACTTTATCACAAGTGGGTACATAAATTCTTTATAACTGATCAACAGAGAATCTATACGGGTGGAAATAATCTTAACTACATATGAAGTATTAATTCCCTTTTTCCTTAACAACTATCTGAAATTATAAATTACTTATTTGCAATAAGTGAAAGTATCATAGTAGAGTAAGAAGACTCACTGCTGGAAGATGGAAAAACAGCAACTTAACAAAGAAAACAGCAACTTAACAGAAATAATATATATAAACTTGATGCTGAACTTTTAAGAAAGAAGACTGATAAATAATTAAAGGTTTCTAAATAGATTTTCTTAGTTCTAGCATAGATTAAGCTACAATCCTACCATTTTCAGTATAAACATTTAAGATAAAGAAAGAACAAAAGAAAATATATAATTTCTGCAGAATTATAAAACACAGAGAAGTTTTACTCACTTGATTTTTTTGCTGTGATTTACTTAAGGGCTGGTATTCTTATTTATAGAGGAAATCTTAGGGTCATGGTTGGTTTTACTTATTCCTTTGTTTTCACTTATTTAATGTTTAATTGTCCAACATTTCGTTATTTAATACGAATATAATATCGTGGTGTTGGATTAGTTTGATTTTTGATTTTTAGTGCAACCAAACAACCCTTAAGAAGTCATGATGACTTCTTGACAAGTGTCCCTTAAACCAATCTTTTAATAAAAATATAGGCAGATTTTCATGTTTTAGAAGCCATGTTCGGGTCAAGATTTGAGGGTCTTAACGCTATCCAAACCGAGAGAACTTTATACCGCTATGAAGATCTTGCTACAAGCTTTGCAACGCACCCACATGCAAAAAGAACGGATCATCCCATCGCTCAGTGCGACTTACCCAAAGTATGCACTCAACCACGAAATTCTATACTCATTAAAATTTCCAGATTTTCTAAAATTTCCTAAACTTTGGTCCAACTTTGGTTCGATTTTCTGTGCTTATCCTGATTCGAAAAGTTTACAACTTTGGTACCAAAACGAAGGCCTTGACATGAACTTCGATGTGGTATAACATGCATCGTCCATACTTTAATGTACTACTCATAGAATGCTCGTAAAGTGGGTTCGATCAAAATGGCAAAACTGAAATTTATTCAAATTTTCCATATTTTCAGATTTTGGTTTCTGCCTTAAATTTTTGAGTTATGACTAAATTGGTCCTAATGTTCCAACTTAAATTTCTTTTAATTTAGTCCTTAAAATTTAAATTACCCAATTATCTCTACTTTTTACATCACATGCCATAGAAAACTTCAATTCTTGAAGAAATTTCTCTTTCGAACTTGAAATATATTAATATACAATAGAATTTAAATATGAAAGTTTTGGGGTCGTTACAATCAATTAAGTGCTTAGTAAGATTTTGTTTTAGAATTAAAAAAAAAAATTAAGTGCTTAGTAAGATTTTCTTTTAGAATTATTGTATATTTTGAAATCAACATCTTAGCGTTTGGTTAATAAAAGTGATTTATAGTTGTGAAATATAATTACTAAAATAAGCATTGATTATAATTTTATTTTTTATTAGTATTATCATTCGTAGTATTGTAAAATTTATTTTTATTTTTTAGAAGCATGTAATATTATCAAATGTCTTTCCAAGACAATGTATTCACTATAATTATTATAAATTAAAAAAATTAATAACAATTAAATCTCAAATTTTATAAAATTAAAAAAAAAAATCATAGTCAATATAGTATTAAAGGAATTAATTTAATTACTTAGGATTAAAAATTGGTATTTTTGACTATAGATAATTAGGGAATGAGTAATTATATTCACATCACAATTTTTGTTAACTACATCATGTTTTAATTGTAATGAAAGTCTTCAATTATTGTTTATTTTTGTATTTATGTCCCCAGCTATTTTTTATCATATTCTTATCATCAGCCTATTAATTTGCACATTTTATCTTTGTCTTTGATGATACTTTCTATCTAAAAAGTTAATTAGGATGACGTAAAAAAATTTGTTGTCTCCCGTATTTTTAAATAAGCAAAATAAATAACAAATATAAAAATTTGACGAAATATTTATCCCTCGTTTCAATGCACATTACTAGATTATTTGACAAAATTTATCATTAGATCAAGATGTAAATATTAATTGAAAATTAACGATAAAAATACGATTAAAAAAATTGAGGACATAATTGCCAAAATGATCAAAGGTTGGGAGATCTTCATTGCAATTAAAACAATCTTAGAGAAGTTCAAAGCACAATCTAATAAACTACCATTTTGGTACTTCTCAAAATTTGTTGTCAAATAATATAGACACTTCTATAATAAGTTTTTCTTAAGTTACCAAACACCTAAAATAAATTTTGATTGTTTAACAATTACAAGTTGTGGTCTAAAATCAATCTCAAACAGAGTTGAAAAAATTAATCACATACACTATTAAGCTCAGATAATAAATTTTATTATTAGATTAAATAAAATAATCACAATTTTTTATTTTTATTTAGTTTTAAACGAAATTACTAGTCATCAAAAATACATAAATTAAATTAAAACAGAGATAATAAATTACATAAAATATAAATTAATTGATAAGGTCGGGAACATCTTTTTTTTTTTTTTTTTTGGGATAGAGGTGAAATTTTTTGTTTTGTTATCCACAAATGTAATGGATAAGGTTGTAATTTTAAAAGATTCAATAAGGGTTTGTTTGGGAGTTTTTTTTTCCATTGGTTCTGATCGGTTTTGAGTGGCACTCTAAAACTAGTGCAATGTAATTTTGGGATGTATTTCTCAACTTTCAAATCGATAGTTTTTTGTTGTTTTTTCAAATTTTCTTTTAATTTTATCCTCTCTAAAACAATTATTTCTCAATCTACCATAAATCTAAAATACATATTTCTTTCATCTTCTTTCTAAATACAGCATTTTGCCCTCTTTGAAGCCATTGTACATGTGTTCTCCTCTTCTGCAGCAGCCAAATTCACAAGAGAAGGCTCATTGGGTAAAAACTCTTTATTTGTTCTACTTGAATAATTTGTTTATGTGCTATTAAATTATTTTTTTATTTTTTATTTGTTTTAACTGTTTCTATTATGCATAGTCATCACACGACCACTAGTAAACTCCATATCTTATAATTCAAGAGTTTCTTTTTCTTTGGGTTTTAGAAGGGGTTGGGCATATGTATTTTTATTCTTTTCAAAAAAATTAGAATCAATACATAATAAAGTTTAAAGTATGGGTTCGACTGTTTTAAAAATATGCTATTAAAAACCACTTGTAATCAAATCTCTCATAAACGTCTAAAATCGTTACTTTAAAAAAATCCCATAACAGGTACCCAAAACTCCCAATCAAATCCTAAAGTATGAAAATGCTTCCGTTGTTTTTTAGCTTTCTAAGAGCATCTCCAATACAAGCATTGATTGCTTAAAAAATTATGTCACATAAGTGAAATAAAAGGTATTCAAAAAAACCATCTCTAATGCAAGCCTATTGGACCAGTGTTCTAAAAATGTAAAATATTACTAGGCATGGAGGTCGAGTTTCAAGTTTTTAGGCCTAGGTCGAGGGCGAGACAATAGCAATGCAAGGGCGAGACGTGAGGCGTGGAGATCGAGCTTCACGCTTAGGCAAACTTTTTATAACAGTGATAAAGACTTCTCCAAATTGATATGCTAGAGAAAAAAATAGACATTATCGACAAGGGGAAATAATTTAATGCCCACAGTGGGCATTAGATCATCACCGTATCTATAAGATCTAGGTTTAGAAGATGTAGATTTAAATTTTCTATACAGATTTAAATGCGATTTTATTTTTATTTTAATAAAATAAAATACACATAAATAACAATCCATAGAATGGGAAACCAAAATTGAATTTGAATATCTATTCATTATACATTAATACCACATAGATTAAAAGTATTTTAACCTTCATATCATCATCTAGATAACAAGAGGAAATTACACCCATTCTCGTACATATACAATATATTGTTAATTTTACTTTTGTAATGTAATTATTCTAAAAATACTGGGTATTATCATATATTAATATATTATAATATTTACAGAAAGAAACAAAATATATTATTTCCATAAATTTCGCGGACAGAAAAAGAAAACCACCAAAAGGAGCTCTTCGTCGCCGCCAAGGGCGTTTACATTGGCCAGTTTCTCTATGTGGCAGGAAGGCCACACTCATCGTTGGCAATGTTTTGCCCCTTAGATCAATCCCTAAAGATGCCATTGTTTGCAATGTTGAGCACCATGTGGGTGATCGTGGAGTTTTCGCCAGGGCATCCGAGGACGACGCTATTGTTATCTCCCACAACCCAGACAATGGAACCTCAAGGTATTCTTTTTTATCTATATTTATTCATTGTTTATTTTACTTTCCATATGGATGTGTGATTGTGTCTGATTGTTTTATTTTACTGTTCGTGATTTGGAAATGATGGGTTTGTTTATTTGCATTTGTTAACATTTAATTTTCACATCTGCTTAATAGTTCTATATTGGAAATTTTGAAGGTGCTTGATTTGATTGTAGAATCGCGATCGCTGCACTATTTTTTTTTTTATTAATTTGATTATGTAACTTCCAGTTCGGAGGAATATTATCAAGGATTTTGCCTAGCCAGCTCTGGTTTTGTTTTTATTATTTATATCTATTTGATGAGATTATAATGCAAATTGAATCTCATTGTATATAATAATTCAAATATGTATTGATTAATTTGATGTTAAGCTACTGCATTTTGTTCTTTCCCTTTTTCTTCGATTATTATCTTTTTCTTTTTCCAGTTATCTCCATCCAACTGTTATAGATACTGCTAATAATTTGTTGGATTTCGTCTAGTATAACTGTGATCTAATTATTCTTCTGGTTCTTATTCTTTAACGATGACAAAATTGGAATAATGCTAAACTAATGACAAGTAGTTGTTATCGATTGATTATTTGTTTATTTACATGGATGATAAAATAAAGACGGAGACTTTATTTTTCATGGGTTCTCAGTATTGCAGAGCACTCCTCCTTTTTTACCTGATGTATACATCATTATAATTATTACTCACTCTGAACATCATTTGATTAAATCTGTAATTTCAACGTGGTGTTTTGAAGCATAAATATTGATGTTCATGGTATTAACATGTGATTTATTATTTTGCTCGTGTATGTTTAGATGCATGTTTCGTGATACTGACACTTCTTTCTGGGTCTTAATTTTGACAATGCGCTATTATAAATGGTACATTGGGTGGTTGAAAACACGTTAAACTTATTTTTCACATTTCTGTTGACCGTAAACACTGGATTATCCAAGTGATTTTTGTTTAACTCGGCTCATTTTTAGGCCAAGAAATTTTATTTATTGTATTTTATTCCGCTAATTCGTTGTGTTAGCTATATACTATGTACTTCAATAATTTTTTGTCCTTCTGTTATCGATAGGATTAAGCTCCCATCAGGTGCCAAGAAAATTGTCCCAAGTGAGTGCCGTGACATGATTGGCCAGGTTGCTGGAGGAGGACGTACTGAGAAGCCACTCTTGAAGGCTATGCCTACCACAAGTTCAGAGTGAAGATGAACTCTTGGCCTAAGGTTCGTGGTGTTGCTATGAATCTTGTGGAGCATCCCCATGGTAGTGGTAACCATCAGCACATTGGTCATGCCATTACTTTGTAACATTAATACACATCTTGGAATGTGTACATATTTTGTAACCATAAGCACGTTGAGGTTTTCCCAATTTCCGTTACATTTATACAGATTTTGTAACAAGGCATTGAATGTGTAAACAAATAATACGCAACATACTCCAGATCTTTGTAACATTAGCACATATTTTTGTAACATCAAACTCGCAAGCCATTTATCACATGTAACATTTACACATTTTTGTAACATTAACACATTTTGTAACATTACACGAATCGCAACTGTTTAATACACACTTTGTAACATTAATACACATCTTGTAACAACAAGTGCAATGCATATTATACATTCAACGCTATGTAAGACACGCAACATTTAATTTTTTCCAAATTTCATTATATTAATGTAGATTTTTTAACAACCGATGCAACATAATTTGTTATGCTACGTAGATTTTTTTAACAACCGATGCAACAACCGAAATTCATTACCAGGATTTTTTTTCATATTTTTTATGTTATTAGTGTCGCACGTCTCTTGCCAAGAAAATATATTATATAGGAAGCCACATGTTCTTTGAAGATATGAAAGAGAGAGAAACAAGAGAGAGATTGGATTGATGAGAGAGAACATCTTAATTAGTTACATATAAAATTTTAATCAAAATGGTAAATGAGATAATTAAGGATTCTGTTACAATATTTAATCAATTAAATAATTAATTAAAAATTAGATCAAACCTAGTATTTTTGGAATTAAAAACATGTTACAGTTTTTTTATAAATAATAACATAAAATAGCTTACTTGCGAAAATTTCCCAGATAACAATCCATAGAATATATTGGAGATGTTCTAAGAAAGTCATATTGGACTAGCTTCTTCTAAAAGCTCTTATAATTAGACAAAGTACTTTAAAATATTTATCATCTAAAAAATCATTGTTCTAAAAAGTCCGCATAAACTTTGCCTAGGTGTGCGTGAAGCTTGGCCTCCACGCCTAACTAAACCTCACGCATCGCTCTCGTTTTAACCTTGTCTCGCTCTCTGCCTAGGCCTCGTATAGACCCAAAAATTTGAAGTTCGACATCAACATCTAGTCACGCTTTTACGCTTTTTAGAATATTGCTTTTGACTTTTCAAAAGCCATGCAAACATATCCTAGATCTAAGAGGAATCACGAATTAGAATTCTAAGTCAATTCACAAGTGAAATCAAAAGTTCAAGAGAAAGTCCCAAATTATAGAAGAGGAACATAAGTCCAGAACAAAAGGAAGAATACTTTCTCAAATCCATGTCCCAAACATTTAAAGTAAATCAAAGTCATTTTCAAATAAAATTCAAGTGCAGGTCTTAAAAAAAGATTAAATTTTGAAATCTACAAATCAAGGCTCGTAGATCTTCACCGCTTGAATTGTTAATAAGGGGATGGTGCGAATATTCAACCTACTTTGTATTCTTAAAAGTCAAGTATTTTAATACAAGGAGGTTGTCATGCAATGTGTAAATTAGTTAATTTTTTTATTTATTTTAAATTCTCATGTCCAATTTTACTACTATTTTATCCCTGCGGGCTGGCCCACAAATCTGCCTCCACGTCACAAATCACTAAAATCAATGAGGTTGGCACCACTCGCTATTTAGTTGACACTCAATAGGGGTGGGCAAAACCGAAAACCGACTGCGGAACCGACTCTGGGTCTGGCCCACAAATCTTTCTTGGGTAAAACCACGTCACAAATCACTAAAAAAAATGGTTCTTGAACCCGACCGAATTGGCAACCACTCGCGCGTGAAGATTTTTTTTTTTTTTCGATTTCTCCAAACCGATTTTAAGTTTCGAGTCAAAACTACTGGTCAATCCTCGCTTGATTGCACCCGACAACCCTGGATTGGAGGGAAGCTGTTTTTCATTTTTTTTTTCTTTTTCTTTTTTAATAAAAACAGTTTAATTATTCGTGTTGGCATTGTTACCAAATTTCCTTTTTCTAGTTGCTATTTTAGTGCATCTTTGACTATATTTTTTTAAATTTATAAACTAGTTAAATATTATTTTTTATTTACACATCTTAAAAAATTCATAGTTTTTATCTATTTTTTATTTATATATTCTACAACATCCATAGTTTATAATTTACAAAAATAATTACTAAACATATTTTTTCTTTTTTAACCATCATTGTCATTGTGCCATCATTTTCTTTTAGGGCACTTGGTAAAGTATTTCTTGTTTGTATGCAGAGTTTTATCATTGATACAACAAATACTCATTCCGTCCTAAATATATAGTAGCATTTCTTTTTTCTACAGTCTCCCAAATATATAGAACATTTCTTTTTTGAGGTGTTTTTTTTGTTCCTTTACTAAAATACCTTTATTTAATTTGCTTATTTATAATCATTTTTTCCAACTTAATCTTGAAATTGTACATTAAATGATACTCATTAAACAAAGGTAAATTAGAAAAACTATTGGTAAAATTTACTTTTTCAATAACATTCTTAATCCGTGTGAAAAACTCAATCAGCCTATATATTTGGGACGGAGGGAGTAGATTATTAGAATAAATAAATTATTAATCATTTTTAAGTTTAATATAATGTCACAAGAGACAAAAATATGGGTCCAAATCTCACATAAATTCCATGTCAAACATTTTTAAATTTGATTTGTAATTGTTAATAATGTTTAAGATGAATAATGAATAATGATCTAATGCTCTCAAGAGGGCATGTAATCGTCTACTTGCTGAGGTTTCAGCAGGTGGGCAATTCAAGATCAATAAATTATTGATGTTGGATTGCCCACCTGCTGATACTTCAACAGGTGGACAACATGTAATGCATCGATCCTCCATGAATAATCAATATATGTGACTATGGTTCTTTTTTGAATTGAATTGAACCGAATATTAATGGAAGTTTTGCACACGAAACCAAATAATTCCATATGCAATGATGTAAGTGAATTGGCTAGAACAGAGACTTCTGGTCTATTTAGTCTAGTTCTTTCTATACTTTGAAAATAATTAAATTTTGAATCTTTAGCTGTCAACTCAAGCATTAAGCAAGTCAGACAATTTCTTAATGCCTTATATTTTTGTCATTTTTCGCTTTCTACTAATTAATATGCTAGGATGATTCTAGTTAATTAACCACGACTGAGACTCTCAATTTACGTTGACTGATTTCAAATCAAAAGTTTAAAGTATGTAGTCTTTACGTTTCAGTTTTCAATGTTCAATTTTGAATTTATTTTTAGTTTTTTATTTTGAAATTCTGTTGTAGAATTGCTAAAATGGATTTGATTTATCATTTTAAAAACTATTTCTAAAAACAAAAATTTGAAAAGCATGTTTTGTTTGGAATTTCGAAAAATTATTTTATAATATTTTATTCAATGAATTTGATTATTGAGTAAAATGATGATAAATATTTTCTTTTCCTCTGAAGGCAGCGACGATAGTAGTAGAGATCTGCAAAAAGTGGTGAGGCTTCTTTCTCCCGTGTCCATTCAAATGTAATAATCAGTATGTGATTAAAATCAGATATGTAGAATAACCATATGGAGTGTTTGAGAGTTGTCCTTTTATCTTGGGGGTTGACCTCTATTTATAAGGGATGGCATACAGTTATGACCTTTAATAGTCTTTAGTAGAGGGAATCCATTCATCTCTATCATTACTAGGAGTTAATGATGGATGTTTCATCTTCTCAATTGTTGAATGATGTTTCATCTTCTCAATTGCTGGTGTTTCGTCTTTCAATAGCCAATGGTAACTATCATTCTACGGGTAGCCTGACTGTCTAACCTAACGGCAATTGAATTATTGCTGTTTATCTGAAAGAGTCGAGCTTATGAAACCAACGAGGCGGACGACCTATTGAGGCGGGCGTGCTAGGATGTGCCACCATTGGTAGATAACATATAGCAGCTGTCATTATTTCTATCATCATAAGCCCCTCTATTTTTCATATACTGTTGTCAATGGGAAGTATTCTATCACACTTCTTCTCTCTAATTTTTTCAGACTGAGGCTCATCACCAGGCCCGGACTTTATAAGAGGTTTAACAGGCAGCTGTCTCGAGCCCAAATTATTTGAGGGTCCATAGATCTTTAGAAAATATGTTATATTTGTTTTTGTTTATTTCAAAGCATCGAACTAGAACAACCCAAGTCCACGTCTAACAAAAAACCTTACACAATTAAAAAGTCAACTCCAAAATATATCTTCTCCCCAATTTGAAAGTTGAAACCTTTCAAAGTTTGAACCACTAATCTTTACTCCAATCCAACCACGTCGAATAGCATAGTGTAAGCGATATTTTTCTTTTACTCATTCTATTTCATTTTACATAATGTATATATTCTATGAGTTAACCTATTACATTTTTTGGTAATAATTGAACTAATTGAATTGATTAATGTAGACTTGATTTTGTCGTTTCTTGTTGACATCATATTTTGCATCAGTGAATTTTTTTCCCTCAAATATATCTATATGCCGATAAAATTATTATAAAATTGGTTATGATAAAAAAAAAATTCATACATTCTTTATTGTTTGGTATTACATATTGTTTATCGTTTTATTATTGGATTTTGAGTTTATAAATTTAGTTCCAAAAAACTCTTATGATGAAAAAAAATATATAAATACACACTATAATTTGATGGACCAATTTTTAAATTCCGACTCAAGTCTACAAAATCTAAAGTCCGGCAATGCTCATCACCTTGATTTTTAAATAGAGGCTCATCGCTTTATTTTTAGACAGTGGCTCGTCGCCTTGATTTTTAAACATAAGCTCATCGCCTTGTTTTTTGAGGACAGATGTTCATCACTTTGATTTTTAAACATAGACTCATCGCCTTGTTTTTCGAATAGATACTCATCGTCTTGATTTTTAAACAGATGATGATCGCCTTGTTTTTCGGACAGATGTTCATCGCCTTGATTTTTAAATAGAGACTCATCGTCTTGATTTTTAAACATAAGCTCATCGCCTTAATTTTTTGACGGGGCTCATCGCCTCGCCTTGTTTTTCGCATGACGAGGAGCTCATCGTCTCACCTTGTTTTTCAGACAGATGCTCATCGCCTCGTCTTAGATGAGCTCACCTCGTCTAAATTTTTTTTTTTTAAACCTTGGACAAGCTCGCCTCGGCTTAATTTTTTTTTTTTTTTTTTTGGAGGCCAAGGCTTGTCGCCTCATTTGACCATTTGCAGTAGTTGAGAATGTTTTGTGGTAGGCTTAGCCCTGTTTATAAATGCTTTCAAACCGTTCTGAAAATCTGACGATTTTGTGCAATTTTTAATTTTTGTCCAACTTTTATCAATATCCATACCTGAAAAATACTATTTCTTTGGTAGTAAAGTATAGAATTTTCAAAAATACAGTGATGAATAATGGAAAAAACAAAACTGAAATAGGAGATTGAATTTGCATAAATATAGAGATGGAGAATGAAGAAGAAGGTTGAATGTGTAGAAATGCGGAGATGGAGAGTTGAAAAGAAGATTCTATAGCGGCAACAAAGTCGTCTCTATAGATTAAGAAAGTCGTCACTATAAATAAGAAATGGGCGCCAATTTTCTTGCCAGATTTGACAACTCTACGGCGACGACAAAATTCATCTCAATAGATTTCAATACAAATTACAAAGAGAATCATACGTCACGTGACTAAAAACAACAGCTATAGCTCTATTGCGGCGACTTATGTCATCTCTATATGTACACAAAAATGGCTCTAATTATTCCTGCCATTTGAAATATATAGAGCAACGACGTAATTTATCGTCGCTATTAATTTGTCGTCGCTATATCTCCACTGGAATAGCGACGACACTTTCAATATAAAGACGACTTATGTCGTTGCTATAGAATTGGAACTTATAGCGACGATATTTCATTGTCGTCTCTATTATACAGAATAAGTAGTAGCAACATTGTATTATCACTAATAGTGTCGTCGCTATAAATACATTTTCTTGTAGTGACATGTGAGTTGCTTGTAATAATGCATTTTTCTTTATTCATATAAGCGTATTATATATATGTTCTTTTATAACATTAAATTCATATAAAAGTTGTGCCAGTTTGACAAGATTGTAAATGGGCCCGTCTGTCCCAGTAACTCACAAGGAAGTTATTACTAATAGAAAAATAAAACATCAAGAAACGAGCCAATATCTGCTATCCCAAATGTGTGTCTCATTAGTTATCCCACCAATAGAAAATATACATATTATCAAATAAATATAATTATTTAATGTGTTCACACTTTTTATTAAAATTAATTTGTATTTATTTGATAATGTGTACATTTTCTATTGGTGGGACAATCAATGAGACACACATTTGAGACAACAAATCAGAACTAGAAACGAGATGTTAACGAAAATCTCAAGTTCATTTCATATATAATTTCATCCTTTTTTTTTCTTTTCTTTACATTAATCATTCACAAATAAATGACTGCCTACAATAATTTAGTTATCTTAGGCATCGGAATAAAACTCACCAAAATTTCTTGTGTGGCTTAAATGGGAAGCGGGAGGGAGGTGACGGGGAAAATTCAACTGGTAGTTGTGGAGATTCTAAATCTCCACACAGCATCGCCACCATCTCTTTCATTGAAGGTCGGCGTACACGTGTCTTCTGCAGGCAGAGTAGTGCCACGGTGATGCATTGCAGGGCTTGCTCTTTATTTAGAGATTGAATATTCTGATCAACTAAATCAAGAAGCTTCCCCACCACAGGCAAGATTACGTGCCCAAGATAGAAGATTGGCTCATTGAAAGTCTAGCGACCCTGTCACCTGAAGTGGCCTACGTCCAAAAATAAGAACTAATAACAAAAATCCATAACTATAAACATCATATTTCTCGGATATATCAACCCCACCACCACACTCTGGTACAACATAGCACACAGTTCCTCTCATACTTGGTGTGCTGCTAATACCACCACTCTTAGGCATCTCCCCACTAATAGAATCATAGCTATTTATGTGTACTATCCGAAGCTCACCACTAAACCCTTCCAACCACCAACCCACACTAACTCTACTATTGTTCCTACATTTTTTCTTTCTACCGGCATACAATTGACCATCTCTTGGCACCTAATTCCCACTATAATAATCATCATTCATTGATCTCTGCAAATGTTTTTTCTTCTTCTTCTTGTTATTCTTCCTCTCGAGCTCATCACAATACTCTTCCTTCCACCACTATTGCATGCCTCATCTTCTCCTTCTTCAAATTCTTGTTGTCATCCAAACACACCCACCAATCTAGCTGTTTTTCCTCCTCCTCATCCTTCTTCTTCTTCATCTCCAATTTCTCAACCACTCCAGCACTTGATGACGCTCCAACCCACTCACTCTTTGGTCTCACATTCTTGATTTCATTCCCAATCCATTCCATCACATAATCCTTCACCCTTCTCGATTCTCCTTCTCCATTATTTGATTCCACCACCAATCATTCCGAGAAAAACTCTTCTTCTTCTTTTTCCATGTGTTTTTTTCTCCCTCACTCTCAATACTAACCTTATCAAAATTCTCCTCTGAAATGCTAGTCTTCTCCAAACCCTCGGATGGTGATGCCATTGCGGCCACTGTCGTCAGTGACACCAGGAGCCGTCTCTGCCTCAGATGACTTCACTTTTTCGATGAAAAAGACAATCTTGCAAACTGTCGTTTTCCATGAGCTCATAAACCAAAAGCATGCGATGTGTTCTAAGATTAGACGAAAAATCCATTATGGAAACAACGTATTGAGAATCAATGTTTGAGGAAAAAACAGTTCATTTTGGAACTCACGCTCACCTTGGAGTGCCCCAGAGTCCATGAGCTTGATGGCAACGTGGAAAGGCAAGTTCTTGGAGATGGGGTCAAGCGTAATGGTGCCGCCATATACAGAGCCGAACCCACCTTGACCGAGGCGGAGGGAGGGGGAGAAGTTGGAGGTGGCATGGCGGAGGAGGAAGTAGGAGAGTTTTGTTGGAATTCGACCGATTTGGTATAATAATTGGGTGGGACCCAAGCTTCGATTTGTCAAAATAAATGTTCAATTAAATTCTACGTTTCGAGTAGATGAACATAGTATATTTAATTGTATAAAACCATTCCATTATGAATGAGAAATTATGGTTGAAAGTTGGACTATAAATGAGGAATAAAATAGAAGATAATTAAAAGGTATTTTATCCCACATAGGTTGAAAACTCAACTTTGAACCACTAAATAAACTCCAAGTTTGAATATGAGTTTGGGCTCCAAAGGGCACCGCAAGTCTTTAGATGGGAGAGGACATAGGCATGCTCATAATCGAGCAAAGTCCACACGCACGAAGCCCAGCCGCCGCCGTCGTCATCATCATCTGCGGCACGCAGACGAGCTCGGGTCGTGGGCCGGCGCTTGGGCTTGGGTTGGGCCTATGTCAATATTAATTTTTTGGATAAAATTTATTTAAATTTATCTGATTAAATTTTTCCAGTTTCCTTTCAAGTGGTGTATCGGTTTTATTAAAACCGTGCGTATGAATGGCGAGTTGCTTGGGAAAACTGCTCAACCGTCACCTCCTCCATCTATTTAAAGAGTCATCAGGCTTTCAGTCAAAATATCGATCAACATACAGTTTCCTTTTTCTTTTCGTTCAGTCTTCAGAGAGCTTCCTAGTTGGTTCGTTGTTCTTGTAGTAGAAGTGCTGCTTCTGCAAGTTTTCGATTGTTGTATCTTGGGAGACGCTTTACCACATATCGTAAGCACCATGTGACGGGGTAAAAACGTCTCAAAGACAGAGAGCTTAGTTCTTGCCTTAATCATCCTTCTTCATATTGTTTATTCTACCTTGCTTAATTCTGTAAATCTGCATGTTTCAATTCAGTTAATCCGTTTTATTAATCAACATGTCATCTTTCTGGAACTTTTATGCTTACAAAATTTAACAAGTTTGTGAGGTGGTTTCTTGGAATCAGTGTCGGATGAAGGAGCAGTGCGTTTCTTGGTGAACTTGCGAAGGTAGAGAGTGAGGAGAATGAGGAGAGAAAAGGCCACCGTCAGCCCATCGGCCAGTAAGGAAACGAGGTGGCGGAATTGGTGGTGGTGATAGTGGTGGAGTAGAGGTGGCGGAAATTGACGGGAGGGCATTACAATGACTTCGAATGGGTTTTACTTTTTGACATGGCAGGGGTTGTTATTGACAACATCTCATAACTGACTAACTGAGTAGAGTAGCAATCATTTGTTCAATTGGAGTCAAAGTGAGGATTCGTGGATATTTCCAAGTGTCTCAATAGCAAGAATTCAAGATTATTTTTGAGAAAATTAATAAATGATGCCGGATTGTGCTAGGCGAACTAGACCGCGTACTATGGCTTGTTCTTAGTAACGGAGTGGGATAAACATAATCGAGGCCTAATCAATACCACAGTGTACACATAAGTTGAAGGTCGAGTTGGATTTTGATATAGGAGAGGAAAAGGAGAAACGTTGTATTGAGACGTGGCAAAAAAGATAATTATAATCGTAGATATAAAGGCCTAATTAGTTAGGTATTATATTTGAAATATTACAAAAATTTACGAAGTGAAGAGTAATTATTTTTAATTGAACATTCGGTACAGAGAGAAAGTATATATAAATATAAGCCATGCATGATGCATGGGTCTTTGCATAGCTTGATAATAGGATGTTTGTACTACGTTGTTTGTTTGAAAATTCAAAGATCAATCACTCCGCCCATCATGTTGTGATTGAGTTCTGATATTCTTCTTTAGTACCTATTGTGTTATTTTTTAAATGTATGTATCATTTGCTTTAAATTTAATAATCTTTCTAAAAAAAATAGTCAAAATTTAACCTTACATTATAATTATACAATACAATTTATTATGACTAAAATTCTTTCAGTCTATATTAAATTACACGTGAACTTGCGTATTCAACTTTATAAAATTATATTTTTCTTCTCGACTCAAATTGATGTTGAAATATTTAAGGTGAGACATGTTTCTGTCAAGGCCACCTGCTAATTAACAATGATTTAAACAGTCTTTATCATTGAAGATCCTACTATAATGAAATATTAGAGAC
Organism: Forsythia suspensa; assembly: GCA_023638005.1. Lineage (NCBI taxonomy): Eukaryota > Viridiplantae > Streptophyta > Magnoliopsida > Lamiales > Oleaceae > Forsythia > Forsythia suspensa. The sequence goes on from CM042666.1 coordinate 52,859,035, forward strand.
CAAACTATTGAAACAAGAGACTTGAAAGTTGAAACCAATAGTAAAAACTTTCTGCTATTTTTCAATAACCAAAAAAATTTATTCACATTTTATTTGAACATGCACATTAATTTTAATCTTCTATTAATAGTATGATACATGAAATTTGTAAATGTATGCCATTAAATCTTAAATTGTAGAGTATTATTTGTCTGCTCTTATTCATTTAAAAATGTACTATACTCTTATATTTTGTCGTTTTAAAATATCTATACCTAAAATAAAAGCACAAACAAACATAATCTTGACAAAGAAGCTTGAAAAAAGATGAAAAGAAAAGGAAATTAAAAGGTGACTTGACTGAGAATCGGATGCCTTGGAATTAAGCCCTTAAACCTTTTCGACGAATCCAGGCATTTACTTTCGTCTGTGTGTGTGTGTGTGTGTTTTTTTTTTAAAAAAAAAAAAATGAGACTGAATGATAGTTGATACCCAAAACCCATTCCAAGGTTAAAGAAAGTTGTCTTATTTAAAAGTCAATAGTTAAACTGGCCCAAGTGGGCACCAATGTCCAAAATTTCCTCCAACTTTCTTTTCTTATGTTGTAAAAATATACGTTGGTACATTTCTTGACCTAATTCAAATATGATATAGTTCAAAATCCTTCGTATTATAGACCCTTTCAATTAAAGAGGTAGAGTATAACTAATCGAGTCTTGAATCCACAATTTCACTTTTCCCTTTTTTTCTAAAAATTAACAAAATTAAATTGAAATTAAAAACTGTTTTGAGTCCGAAAATAGGCCAATTGCGCTTGATCCAAGCCTTGCATAAGTCGTGTTGGACAGCCACTCCAGCCATGATTGATTTTAATGTCTTTTATATTTCAATCTTTAAATTTTAATTTCTTAACAAAAAATCATTTCTAAAGATTTCCCACCAAAAAAAAAATTTTTTTTATATTAATAATAATTTTATTAATTTTCAAGTTTCATTAAATATTAATTGCATCTTTTCATAAAAGCTCAATTACAACTTTTTAGAAAAACTCAAAATTTAGATTTCTCAAAAATAGTTTTTTTAAGCTATTTTATAGTTAAAAAATACTTATTGACTTTAACCAAATAATCATAAATATAATTAAAAATAATTTTGCTCTTTAAGAATTATTTTTAACTTCAAAAAAGCCCTTTCAATCAATTGGTCGTGCCAATTTATTCTTTATTTGCAATAGATGTCCATATATTTTGAAATTTTTGAAGTAACGATCTCAACATACCTTGTAGGACCTTGACCCTCCTACTCGAGTCTTGTACGGATATACAGTAATGAGAGCTCTTAAGTGCCTGCAAGGGTTGTGTTTGTTTGCAAAAATGAATTCCTCGTCAAGTCAATTTGGAGTGTGTACACACTTGCGCAAAATGTAGTCTAACTTCACGTAAAATTATTATAAAAGAATTTGTATTATTATTTATTTTATTTGCTTTAAACATCTCGAATTAAGGAGTAACTCACCTATGTTGTGGCTATAATAGGAGGCAGAAGCAGTGCTTAATCACCCACCCAAGTGCAGTGATGACCCTTCCATTCCATCTTCCTCCTTTCTTTTTACTTAAAAGTGATTTTAATTCTGTATAAGCTTCTGAAACTAGAATAAACAACAACGTGGACATTCTTTCTCAGGTAGATGCCAATTGGGATTAATTATAGAGTTGTACCTTTTGAATTTGCTCAAATAAATTTATTATCTACCAATGTATGTGTATCACTTCAACCCTCTTCAACGCTAAATTAAATTATCAACTCAATTCATTTTAATCAGGGCAGCTATGGTTAACCCTTTTCGAATATGAGAGCAAAAACTTCTTCTCTTAATCAAACTTGATGAGTGAGAACTAGAAATAAGTATCGACAATTTGATTCAAAATTGTTGCAAATTCAACTTTCTTGGTAAACAAAAATGAGATGGGAAGATCCCCTACTATACTATTTATTGGACAAACAAAAAATTACAAACTCATACCAGAATCTTAAATTTATCCCAAACGCTATTAAATTTCTAGCCAATTCCTGTAGGTTACTCTATTCGACGTGTGTAAACTATTGTGACACATTTATGAAGTCTAAGATCCAAATAAGCAACCTATGACGCACGGGTGGGCCTAGAACAAAACGACGAGTACTCTGATTTCTTTTATAAATTTGACTTGTTCTCCTATCGATGAGTACTCTGACTTCTTTCATAAATTTTATTCAAAACAAAAATTTTACTATTTTTTTCACAGACACATATCTTATCAAAAAATATTTTCACCTCCGACTCCGACAGAAACACGTGACTGACTATGAATTTGCTATTTTACAAGAAAATAGGTCATGAAACGCTGCAAAAAGGTTGTATAGAAAATGTAACCCACTTCATATATTCGGCGTGATTTTATTGTAACTTTTTTAGAAAAGAGAGTAAAATTTATTAAGAATATGTTTGTTAGTTATTATAAGTACTTATAAGTTGATCAAATATTATTTTTATTTACACATTTTAGTAGGACTCACAATTTTTATATACCCATTTTGTAAAATCCACTAGAAAAAAACTTTATCAAACATACTCTAAATATAAAAAAGTAACAAAAACCAGTCAAACAAGAATTCTAATTCGGTAAATTATGCAACCTAGTTTTAAAATTTTCGACTGAAGTTTCTAAACTTTAACCATGAAAAATGGAAGATTGAAAACAGTTTTCAAATAGCTTTTCATTTTGAAATGGGCAAAAAACGCCAACAATTTTAAAAGTTCTTTGCACAACCTAAAAGCCACCACCTTCTACTATTGCTTCTTGTGAAACCTTGTAAAAGGCCTCTGCTGATTTTTCACTGCTGTCTCATTTCGAAAGTCAAGCCTGTTATGTATAAGCACATGATCAGAGCGTTAAATAATAAATACACAAGAAATATTAATTATTTGCATACAATAATAACAACTTGAATAGTAGAAGTCCAACACTAGACATTGCTCACGTATTTCATGCATCAAATTAGACCATATTAAAGAATAAACAAACAAACAAAAATTGTGTTATGCTATGTTTAGTACGATTTTCAAACATATCCCTCTCCATAAAATATATTCATAATAAAAACTTGCCAATAAACTTGTATGTTAGAAGAATGTATGCGATAATTCCAATTTACAAAATATAGTAAAAATAACATATCATCGTTTATAATACAGCACAACACAAGATTTTCAAAATCAATCTAAATGCACATGAAGATTTAAAAACTTAGTCACTTGCCAATTATATGTTATGGGTTCGATTTTTTCTATCTTCAATCTATTCGATCTCATGTCTGCTTGCTATTTTTAACTATACCCTATTGGGCGACGAAAGATTAAAACCTCAACACTCTCCATTATGTATATTCAAGAATCAAGTCGCTTATCAATTCAAATTACAATTATTAGGCTAGAGTTAGTCCAAAAAAATAAAAATAAAAATAAAATAGAAAGTAGCAGTGCCAAAAACTTGAGCCCACCACTATTGTTTACATTAGGCTTACCAAAACAGATGCCATTAGCCAATAGAATTTTTTGCTGACCACAAAGTGAGGCAGATAACACATTATACAAAAGCCTAATATATACTTTTAAAGGCCATAGCTCAGATTATTCTAAAATTCTCAACATGCACAGAATCTATGACCCCTAATTGATGCATTAATGAATATAATGTCAGTAACTTACAATGATATCCACAACATTGCCGGCCATCAAGAAATGGAATTTGTTGGAATTATATGTATCGAAAAAGCATCACAAGTAAAAAATAGTACCACTTCAAATTACATATTCTATGGAGAACCGATTTTTTCAAGTTCTTCAGAATAACTAAAGCTATGTGTACAAGAAAGCAAAAAAGGATAAACAGAAGTTACCATGCCCGAACCTCATCTATTTAGAGTTCTCTTCAAATCAACAACTATAACACAGATATTATCATCACTTTTCCGTCCCAAGGCGAGGCGAATGAGAAGTGCTGCTGCAGATGCACTTTGAGATGGGAATAATGTTTCGGGCCCTTCATTTGCTGTCCAGGGCCGAGCACTAGGATCCCTGGAACCCGCAGGCCGATTTTCTTCTCTAAGGCACTCTCGTGCAACCTCACAAGTCATCTCACTAGACATAACATCCCACAAACCATCGCTTGCAAGAATCAGAAACTCATCTTCTTCATCCCTTCCCGTGAAGGAAATTTCAGGCTCTGATATCACAAAAGGTTTTAAATACCTATCTCCTGCTTGAAAACAAAAATAAGTAAAAACTTATACAAGCATTTGTAGCATTATCACTTTATATATATTCCATTAGTTTGACAAACAAAGGAGTCGAAACCACAAATGAAGCGTAATGGAAACCCAAACAACTTTCCTATCCATCTTACTCCAGCAAATATTATTTTTGTCAATTACTTTAAAGAATAGTATATTTGGCTTATTTTCTAAGCTCGGATGTCATCTATGAAGAGAACTTCCAACCTTGGCAAACTTCAATATTTAGTCTAGAAATACGTTGGCATTTGCACACTGTGTGCGTGAAATGTATTAAACGATGCTCTTGATTACTTACATTCACACCCAGGGGCAGAGCCAAGATTTTTTGGAGAGACTGGAAAAAAATATGGGCTTGTTCGTTAGAGTTTTTTTGGGGAAAAAATTGATTTTTTTGGTTACTTTTTTACTTTTCAAATTTTTTTTTTAAGTGTGAAAAGGGTTGAAAAATCAAAAATTGTAGGCAAAAAAATAGATTTTTTTGGGAAAAACCTCCACCGAACATGACCTATATTGCACTTCAAAAATTGATTTTTTTTTCCAGAGTGCTAATATCCAATAAGAGAAGAAATTTATCTAGTTTTACAAAGTAGTTTCTAATGTCATCATCCAGAAGTACAACAACATCTAATTGGTGTAAATTGCCTACCAGCGCTAATGACTCCAAATAAAAAAAGCTGGTCTAAAAACACGTAATCAAGGATATTTGTTCGTTACTATCATTGGATTATTGTAACCAAGGCTTCAAGCTCTATTCTGAAATTCCTGTTTAGATGTCACTAGAGACAACTTTCTAGCTTGCATCACTTGATATCCATTCTCTCTCTCTCTCATTTTTTGTTTTCAGCATTGGCCTAGTAGTTTGATATTATAGCGAATAAGCACCCACAGAGTGGGAGGACTTGGGATTCTGTCCCAAAAAGTTATCCAAAAGTAAATTAGCCTAATACCCTTAAAAACCTATTATCTAGTCTGCTAGGACTCTGACAGTACATCAAAACGTGATGAAGGTGTCCGAACAACACTACTATGCTAAATGCCTGCATTCAATCACTTACGTCTCATGAATAATGTAGTCTTTAATGTTTGCGATTAAACATGAAAGAGAAAAATATAGCGGAAGGCACCAGACCTTGGGGAGTAACCTCAATGATCGCTTAGCGATAAAAAGATGTAGGGTGCATAGAGAGCTGGAGGTTTCCTTAGGAGGAGGCTTACGTTGGAGATTTTCACAAAAATGATGAATAGCATCCATCCTTCACTCAAAAGAATACATGCACATTTATACATTCCTTAACATCCTATACAATTTTAGGCGGAAAAACATATAATATGCATGTAGAAACAATCAAAACATTTAATTAAGGAACAAAAATTAGTAGGTTTTACGGTGAACTTTTGTTTTCCTCAAGAGCACACCAACATCAGGAATGGAAGTTATCAAAAATACAGGGAGTACTCATTAAACTAGAACAGAAACTTTTGAGAAATGCCACACCGAGTGTACAAATTTGTGACCCGGGATATGATTTGATGCGATCTTTCTCCTTTATATAAGTGACAACAAGGCATGCATAAATAAAAATAGCCGATTCTAGCAAAGAAAATTACCTATTGCCCTAGACATAGCAAGAATCCCTTCTACTCGCGCTCCATCCAGAAACACAACCCGTCCACCACAGGCTTCTATCCTCGCACGTTCATCTTCTCTATCTGGCTGTATTCAAAGAAAAAATCATCCAAATTATTCATTTTCAATAGAAAGTCATCAGGTAAAAATACTTATAGAGGTAGTAATAAGCATGTGGATGAATATTAAAAAGCGAATCAATTATTGCTCATCAGTTTTACCACTAAATTGAAACGTCCTCAAAAAAATGCAGTTCTCTTTTCCTCTTATATTAGGATATATTAAGCTTGATTATCATTATGTATGCGACCATTAAAAATGAAAACATTGGTGATTGGCCCAAGGCAAATTCATATCCCAGAACTATCCTAACAATATCTGTAAAGGCCTATTATGTGCTAATTAACCTTTCTAATTAGAACCAGTCGAATGGACTCAATTGTTGGATGGAGAGTATAGAACACGTGCGAACAATCTAGCAACTTACAAGTCAAGATCCTACTAATGGAGAAAAGTCTCATAGAAAGGCGTGCAAACAAGATGTTTGTCCGTGTTTATAAGTACTTATAAACTAGTCAAATATAATTTTTATCCACACATTTCATAGGACTCACAACTTATATTCATTTTTTATTCACACATTTAAAATCCACAGCTTATAATCTACAAAATTATATTTATCAAACATGCTCTATGTATGTCAAGATCCTAGTGGCTACGAAATGGAATGGTTGAATATCAATCGCGGATGAAATTTAATCCTCAATTATAACATATTACTCAAGTTAAGTTTTGCTACTTGTACATTCCTACTTACACCCTCAACACTCTCATTTTTGGGTGGAATATTTAACCAAAATTATTATTTATTTTGCCAAATCATTATTTGCCCCATAAACAAAAACAAGTATAACTGGGGTGTACAGGTACGTAAACTCTACTCAACTTTATGCACTGAAATGCTATAAACCTTGAACGACCCATGCCCGTTTATCTATAGCCCACCAAAACAAAATCCGCTCGGATTGATTCGGAGTTTATACGAAATTATAGCCCAACAGACGTGTCAAAATCATCAGGAGTGTAACAATCATGCACATAGTGTCGATTCGGTACATGCAAACAAGTGTCAGTTACCTTATGATCGTACGAGAGTGGAACCACTCTACCGCCGCGGCAGAGGACGGCGCGTGAATCACCGCAATTGGCCACAACAATGTGTTCCGGCGTTAAAACAGCCACCACCGCCGTAGACCCCACGAAATTGACCTCATCGCGGTCGCGGCTGCAGCGGAATCCGGCAATCCCGCAGCCGCAAGTGTTCAGCACGACCTCCTCCATTCTCCTAAAACACGTTTTCAGCACTCTTGTCCATTCCTCTTTTTGTGCACTATCCTCCATGGATTGCTCTTCTTGCTCTACTCTCGAGCTGCTAGCACCACCCGCACCGGCTATTACCGTGTTTCTCACGCGCATCAGTTCTTCTTCTAATATAGCATGCATCTTGTCCTTACACATTGAAGCAACCTATAAGCAATCATGGAGGAAAGCAGCACGTGTGGATTATTTCAATAAGTAAAAGATTAGAGAGAGTGATATTGTTTTAGATCAATTTTTTACTGAAAAATACCCAAATGTGCTGTCATTTTCAGTGATTGTAACTTAAATTCCCAATTCTTCTTTTTTTAATTTTTTAACATTTTTTGGATAAAATAGTGATTACAAAGCAAATTAACGGTGAAGTTTTACATGAGATCCTCCATGTCCGTCATATACACCGAAGAAATGCACCGGTCGCCGGCGAGTAATATCCGGGGAGCAAAGGTTAGTACGAACAATACTTGCATCTTCCATGTCACGTTGCCTTCCGGCTACCGCCAGTGATCCAACCACCGGAACAAGTATCTCTGCCACGTTACTGATGTTCTCCTCCGCCGCGTCATCCCCTGCAGAATCCGACGTAGATGAAGGATCAGCCCTATGCACAGCCGATCGAACACCCTGCTGCGAGCTCTCCGTCATGACATTGAAACCACCCAAAGAGGAAAACGACGTGGATCCTCCGCCGCCGCTAGTGGCTGTGGCTGCCGCGACCACCGCCGACCGCCTCCTCTCTATCCTCCGCCTTCTCTCCATGCATTTATCAGGCGAATCATCATGTTCATCACCGCTCAACATATCGGTATACTCAAAACACAGCTCCTTTATACTCTGTTCATACATCACATTGCCAAGCTTCAGACCCTTTTATATACAAGCAAAACCATTACATACAATCCATGTGTCATGTGTGTACGTATAATTGTAACCGCTAGAGAGAGAAAATTTGGACGGTTGAAACGTAGGAGACGAAAGCGCGACGTGTCGGATTTGCTGTACTTCTCGTATATCTCGTGGAAGCTGCAACTGAGGAGCCTACCCAATTTTGAAACGGGTAGGCTGACCGTTCTGCCCCCAGTTACCCATCAACGTCCAGCCTCAGCTAAACTTTCGACACGTGTGCAACACATCAGTTCTCTCTATCACTTCTCATTGATATTTTAACACACTGACTCGACCCAAACATTTAACTCAAAAAGATAAAGAGGTCAATAGTAAACAGTGGTGATCTCTGGAGGCAGGATAATTTCACCTTCTGATAAAGTGTCAGTAGGTAGGTGGTTAATATTAAAATAATATATATACATTAACCACCTACCTGCTGACACCTCAGCAAATGAGTGATATTATCCTACCCCTTGGGGGCAGGAGATCATTCCCACAATAGTAAAAGCCTAAAATAACAACGATAGTTTTTCGATCATATCGACTAGTTTGGAATGATTTACAAAACTTGTATTTCAATTCTAATCTATTTATCGTATTATGGTATTTTAAGAAATTTACAATAATTGATACTTATTCAACAAATTAAATTTAAGTCAACGATTCCACAAAGGTATTAACCAATGACTTCGACTATATGGTTGGCCCAATCTCATCGAAATAAAATCGTGAGCTGTACATTACGTGGAAATTTTACGAGTAATTAAATTTACACTACAATTTTAGTTGTATTTATTAATACTATATTATGTCTTCAATTTTTTTCGTCGTATTTTTATTCTTAATATTTTATTAATTAGTGTATTGCGACTCTAATAACGATTTCCGTTCAAAAAATTTATTCAACGACTTTAAAAAACTTGTTCATCCATAATATCTAAAAAAAAAGAATCAATAAAAAAGTACGATAAACATTATATCGTCATAGACGGCGTCAGCCGTCAGATTTCAGAGCAAAGTACGCGGTTCATCGCATGATATCAGGTGAGACTCAAGATGTGTGCCCCCAAGAAGTTAAATTTGGGGTGGTCACTAGGTAGATCTGTGACCGTGACATTTGAGTCATGAGATGATGTATGAGTTTAGACTCATTAAATTCTTGGGCTTGACACTTGGATGGTTACTTCTATATCGAGGTTTGGATAGAGAATTAATTAATATATATCAAAATAAGTTAATTTCTTTTTTTTTTAAATCTACAAAATTTTATTCAATTGTTCTCTTTTTCCTTAATTTATATTTGTATTTTATGTATTCATTCAACTTATTTTGTTATTTCAATTTGATCATTTTATTTGTTAATGTTGATGGAGTTGGTGACTTGTCACACAAAATTCTGAGATCGATGTAATTTGTGAGCTAATCGAAGGAGTAGATCTAATGCATTATGTCATTCTCACCACGAAAGACTCCTCCTTTTAAAATAAAAAAATGCGAGTTTGGTTGCACAATTTTTTAGTTGCCAAAAAATAAAATTGTGTCTCGAACCAACAAGAATGGAAAAATTTTCAAAACCAGCAAATTTTTTCCACGCATTTCCCTTTGGAGGAAATTAAATTGCCCGTTCGTAAATAAGAAGTTATTACTTCCTCTTTTAAAATGATGAATGTTCTCGAAGTAAACCATCCTCAAACGAAAAGTCACACTAACGAATTTGAGTAAGCCTTGGATATTAAAAATATGCACCAACAAAATAATTATACTAATATCCTATTATATTATGTGTCAAAACAGATGACATAAATAGAATTTAACATATCTTCTATCTATTTGAAAGAAGGAACCTATTATCTTTAAACAAGACTCAACTTATATTCAAACCTTTTGAAATCCCACAAAATGATTTAATCAAATTTAACAACTTGTGTGTTTTACTTGATCAAGTGGGGGATTGTTGGGAATTGGTTTAAATATGTCGAGAAATTAACTAAGTGTTAAAAATAACGTAAGTGACTCAAGTGTCAACTTGATCAAATATACAAGACCCGACCCAATCCGTTTAAGCAAATTTGTTTGCCACTTGACGCCTCGTGGGCAACATACCGAAGCGAGGATCGACCTTACCGGTCGGTCGCGGGGAAAAATTTAGATTTATCTGTATGTTTAAAGGGTATATTTGGCATCTCGAAACCAATATCAAATGAATGAGAAATTACGAAAAGGACAAAATCGGGTCAAAAGTTTGACCCATGCGATCGCATGGTTAATTTATCTTTGCGATCGCAATCGGCTTAATTTTTAAGCGGTATGCTTTTGGTTCTTCCATGCGATCGCGGGAGGCAAAGCTTGCGATTGCATGGTTAATTTGGATCAAGTTTGTTCGATTTTTGTACCATGCGATCGCGACTTGGTATAAATATGCGATCGCATCGATTTGCTCTATCAGACATGTCCTTTTAAAGTGTTGTACAATTTGGTTCAATACTTTTTCGTTTCAACGATCTTCAACGTTAAAAGGGACTCGAGCGTCCATTTCTGATTTGATCTGAAAAACATTTGCATAACATCATTTCATAATTCCTTACTTCTTGAATCAAAAATTCTTGCATTTGTTGCTTGAATTTCTGGTTTTTATATTCATTTCATCTTTTGGAGTACAAAATTGATTTCCGGTTCGTTGTGCTTGTGGTTTGTAGTGCTTCAACCACAAGTAGGAAGCCGTTGTATCTTGAGAGTCAATTGCCATATACCGTAGGCACCTTTGCGGGACAATATTGACTTAAGGACAAAGAGTTCAACTCTTGCCTCGGTTTATATTCATCATTTCCATATTTTCGGTTTCTGGTTTGATTGATTGCTTAGAAATCATTTCTACAGAAATTCCGCCAACGATCTTAAGTCAATATTCGCAGTATTTTTGTGGTAAGTAAAATATCTTGGTTGGTTGATCTTCTGTTTTGCGTAAACAGAAATGAATTCGAATGATACTTTAAATGAGGGAACTTGTGAAGGAAGTATTCCTACCGGTGTGATTCATCCGGTTGTGGCTCCGGTTGTGGCTACCCCTACTACCGTTCATTCAAACACCGTTCCACATGAGGAAAAACTAGAAAAGTTCATTGGGGTTGAGTTTAAGAGATGGCATCAGAAAATGCTCTTCTATCTCATGACCCTCAACTTGGCAAAATTCTTGAATGAGGATCCTCCCGCCATTCAAGAAGGAGAAAATAATCGGGCATCGTTGATTGCGTTGGATACTTGGAAACATTTAAAATTTTTTGTGCAAGAATTATATTACGAATGGCTTGGACAACACTTTGTACAATGTGTATTGTTCCAAGCAATCAACAAAGGACTTATGGGATTCTTTGGAAAAGAAATACAAGGCGAAGATGCGGAACAAAGAAGTTCATCGTGGGAAGGTTTTGGACTACAAGATGATAGATTCAAAATCGGTTATCGATCAGTGCAAGAATTGCAGATTATACTTCATGACATTCACGCGGAGAATATGTCTTTAAGTGAATCATTTCAAATGGCTGCAATCATTGAGAAACTTCCACCTATGTGGAGGGACTTCAAAAACTATCTCAAGCATAAACGCAAGGAGATGAACATTGAAGAGCTTGTGATCCGACTAAGGATTGAAGAAGACAATCGAAGTTCGGACAGGCGTGTTGGAAATAGCATATCACAATCTAAGGCTAATGTGGTAGAATCCAACAACAACAAAGGAAAGAAGAGAAAGCATTCTGTTGAACCTTCTAAGAAGAATGCAAAGAAGTTCAAGGGCAATTGCTATAATTGTGGAAAAGCTGGACATCGCTCCGTTGATTGTCGCAAAACCAAAGAAGCAAGCCCAAGCGCACATAGTCGAATCGATTCCATATCAAATGGAATATCGATATGAATTTATCGGTGATTGTTGTTTGAGAATGCAACAATGTTGGAAATCCCATGGAATGGTGGGTTGATCTGGTGCAACTTTGTCATATATGTGCTGATAAGGATATGTTCACATCCTACATTTCAACCGAGAGAGAAAAGTTGTTTATGGAGAACTCCTCATCATCCAAAGTGGAAGGACAAGGCAAAGTGATATTGAAGATGACATCGGGAAAGGAACTTAGCCTCAACAATGTTTATCACGTACCGGATATTCGCAAGAACCTTGTGTCAGGTTCTTTGTTAAGCAAGAATGGCTTCAAGTTAGTCTTTGTGTCGGATAAGTTTGTACTTACCAAGAATAATATGTATGTTGGCAAAGGCTATGTAAAAGATGGACTATTCAAAATGAATGTCCTAACTATTGTACCGAAAGTTATGAATAAAACGATATCTTCCGTTTATATTCTTGAGTCATCTAATTTATGGCACCATAGATTAGGACATGCAAACTTTAATTCAATACGCAAGTTAATGAATTTAAGTTTACTTCGAATATGCATTTTAATAATAGAAAATGCGAAACATGTGTAGAGGCAAAAGCGGCCAAAGCACCTTTTCATTCATTCGGTTGAACGAACAACAACACCTTTAGAACTAATTCACACGCGGATGTGTGTGATTTAAAGTTTGTACAAACAAGAGGTGGTAAAAAGTATTTCATCACATTCATAGATGATTGTACAAGGTCATCATTACGTATACTTGTTGAAAAGCAAAGATGAAGTTTTGGAAGTGTTCAAACACTACAAAACCGAAGTTGAAAATCAACTTGGAAAACGAATAAAAATGATTCGTAGTGATAGAGGTGGAGAATACGTTGCACCATTTGAAGAATTTTGTGCAGAATTTGGAATCATTCATCAAACTAATGCACCATATTCACCTCAATCAAATGGGATTCTTGAGCGTAAGAATCGAACTCTAAAGGAAATGATGAATGCAATGCTAATAAGTTCGGGCTTACCTCAAAACTTGTGGGGGAAGCCATACTTTCTAAAATCATATCCTAAATAAGATACCACACAAGAATAAGGTTGAATCACCTTACGAGTTATGGAAAGGTCGAAAACCTTCTTACAAATATCTCAAAGTGTGGGAGTGCTTAGCAAAAGTACAAATATCCAAACATAAACAAGTTAGGATTGGACCAAAGACAATTGATTGTGTCTTTATTGGATATGCAATCAATAGTAGTGTATATCGATTCTTGGTTCATAAATCAAGTACTTGATGTACATGAAGGCACGTTTATTGAATCAAGAAATGCGGTCTTCTTTGAAGACAAATTTCCGTGTAAAGAAAATGAAGCAAGTTCGATTAAACGAACTTATGATAATTTACATAGAAATGACGATAATCTTCAAATAAATGAAGAACCGGGCGTAGTAAAAAAAACGAATTCTTAAGACATTTGGTCCGAATTAGTAATCAATTTACTTGAAAATGATCCGAGGACATTTGATGAAGCAATGTCCACTCCGAAGCTCCTTTTTGGAAAGAAGTTATACGTAATGAAATTGAATCCATAATGAGTAACCATACTTGAGAATTGGTTGAACTCCCTCCGGAAAACAAAGCTTTTTAGGCTGTAAATGGATATTCAAAAAGAAATTGAAATTGGATGGATCAATAGATAAATACAAAACTAGATTAGTAGCCAAAGGGTATAGACAAAAAGAAGGATTCGATTTCTTTGATACTTATTCACCGATGACAAGAATCACTTCTATACGTGTCTTGATAAATACAAGGCTAGATTAGTAGCCAAAGGGTATAGACAAAAAGAAGGATTCGATTTCTTTGATATTTATTCACCGGTGACAAGAATCACTTCTATACGTGTCTTGATTGCAATCGCGGCATTGCATAATCTTGAAATACATCAAATGGATGTTAAAACTGCTTTTCTAAACGGTGAATTAGAAGAAGAAATCTATATGAAACAACCCGAAGGGTTTGTTGCACCGAAAAATGAAAAGAAGGTGTGTAAACTTGTAAAATCCTTGTATGGATTAAAACAAGCACCAAGCAATGGCATGAAAAGTTTGATAAAACTATGTTGTCAAATGGCTTCAAAATCAATGAATGTGACAAATGTATCTACATTAAAAACACACCCGATGAATATGTGATCGTATGCCTATCGTTGACGATATACTAATTATGGAAATAACTCAAAAGTCATTTCCTCGACTAAGAAAATGTTAACAAAATATTTTGACATGAAGGACATGGGAGTGGCGGATGTGATATTAGGGATTAAAATCTCTAAGATATCCGATGGTTTGTCATTATCTCAATCACATTATGTTGAGACTATACTTAAAAAATTTAAGGCGTATGATGACAAACCAGTTAAGTCACCAGTTGACGTAGGTATACACTTAGCTAAGAATATTGGTGAACCCGTATCTCAATTGGAATATTCGCGTGTCATAGGCAGTTTGATGTATATTACCAACTGCATAAGACCGGATATAGCATACATACTCAACAAGTTGAGTAGATTCACTAGTAATCCAAATGTTGAACGATGGAAGGCATTAAACCGAGTTCTTAGATACTTAAGACACACGGTTGAATATGGATTACACTACTCAAGATATCCCGGTGTTAGAAGGATATGCCGATGCAAATTGGATATCTCGACACTAAGATTCAAAATCCACAAGTGGTTATGTGTTTACTATTGGAGGTGGAGCCGTGTCACGAAAATCGTCTAGCAAACATGTATAGCTCGATCCACAATGGAATCGAGTTTATTTCTTTAGACAAAGTCGGAGAAGAAGCGAGAATGGCTTCGTAATTTCCTTGAAGAAATTCCATATTGGGAAAAGCCGGTCTCTGCAATTAATATACATTGCGATAATCGATCGGCAATAGCAATGGCACAAAGCAGGTATGTATAATGGTAAGTCTCGACATATTAGTCTTGGAGACATAATACCATTAAACAGTTAATATCGAATGGTATAATCTCTATTAACTATGTGAAGTCAAAAGAGAACTTGGCGATCCTTTGGCGAAAGGACTTGCAAGAGATAAAGTATACCATCTTTCGAGGGAATGGGCCTAAAGCTCATTGAATAGAATTTTATAACGGACACCCAACCTTGTAGATTGGAGATCCCAAAATCTTAGTTCAATGGGACAACTAAGTTATAAAAGATTCGGAATAAAGCACTTACTTCCATTCCTAATTTTTAAAAGTGCTATGTCAAATATGTATAAGGATAAGTATACATACTTTTAATGATTCAAAACCTTAAAGTGGAAAGGTAAGAGATCACCTATATAAGTGTGAAGTGGGGCCACTTTTATGAGAATTCTAGGCTTAATTCTCTTAGAGCACTTATGAAACCAAGAGTTGTCCAAGGCCAAAATGGACACAACCATGAGAACCGAATTGGTTAGATGAGTTATGGTGTTGGTACAATTGTTTGGGTTTACACGAGCAGTTTGGATGGTTCAAAACATCGTGTTCACCAACTAGCCTAGTAAATCCGATTGTATTCAATCGAAGAAGGTTCAAAGCCACAAGCTACCTATCTTGATGCTATGACTTGTCGCATGTACTCCATTGTTAGAGTTTGCATATCATTGCATTTCATTTGCATCGTGTTTTGCGTATCAAGGAATTTCCATTCATGTGGGGATTGTTAGAAATTGGTTTAAATATGTCGAAATTAACTAAGTGTTAAAAATAACGTAAGTGACTCCGTGTCAACTTGGCCAAATATACAAGACCCGACCCAATCTATTTAAGCAAATTTGTTTGCCACTTTGGCGCCTCGGGGCAACGCCCTCGGAGCGGGATCGACCGCCGGTCGGTCGCGGGGGTCGAGGCGGCGCCCTCGTCAGGGGCTCGGGGCAACGTCCTCGGAAAGAAAATTCAGATTTATTTGTATGTTTAAAGGGTATATTTGACATCTCGAAACCAATATCAAATGAATGAGAAATTACGAAAAAGGACAAAATCGGGTCAAAGTTTGACCCATACGATCACATGGTTAATTTATGCTGCGATCGCAACTGGCTTAATTTTTAAGCAGTATGCTTTTTAGTTCTTCCATGCGATCGCAAGAGGCAAAGCCTTGCGATCGCATGGTTAATTTTGGATCAAGTTTGTTCTGATTTTTGTACCATGTGATCGCAGCTTGGTATAACCATGCGATCGCATAGGTTTGCGCGATCAGACATGTCCTTTTGAAGTGTTGCACAATTTGGTTCAATACCTTTTCGTTTCCAACTGATCTTCAATGTTAAAAAGGGACTCTGAACGTCCATTTTACATAGATTTGATACAGAAAATATTTGCATAACATCATTTCATAATTCCTTACTTCTTGAATCAAAAATTCTTGCATTTGTTGCTTGAATTTCTGGTTTTCATATTCATTTCATCTTTTGGAGTACAAAATCGATTTCCGGTTCGTTATGCTCGTGGTTTGTAGTGCTTCAACCACAAGTAGGAAGCCGTTGTATCTTGGGAGTCAATTGTCATATACCGTAGGCACCTTTACGGGGCAATATTGACTTAAGGACAAAGAGTTCAACTCTTGCCTCGATTTATATTCATCATTTCCATATTTTCGGTTCGGTTTGATTGATTGCTTAGAAGTCATTTCCATAGAAATTCCGCCAACAATCTTAAACTCAAAAGTCTAAGAGAAACTCCTTCCAAATAATCAATTTCTCCTTCCAATATTAATATTGTAAATAAATCAAAAGATCATCAAAATATAAAAAGTCTCCGAGAGCAATTAGAAGATATATTTTAAAAAGGTTGAGCACAATATGATCAAAATAAATCAAGACAAACTATATAAGTATGTTTTACAACGTCAATGTTATAAATAAATCATGTCGTAATGTTGTCAAATTATACTATCAAGCACAACACACTAATTACTTGTTAGCTCGTGTTTGAATTATAATTTAATTAAATTAAATTAATCAAACATACTTTTTATTTATACAATTCATAAGATTTATTTATTATCTATATATTTTATAATATTTAAAAATAATTTTAATACTGTCAAACATACACAATATATGTTTTACGATTTATTAATACGGGGGATAAACTTAATGCCATTGGCTGATTCGACAAGCTCATAATGCCTCCCTCACCTCGTCCAGCAGCACCCCACCCACTATTGGGAAATGATGCATTTTTTATCCTAGACTACATGAAATTGCTAGTTTTGAATGATAGTCTTATAAATGACAAGAACAATTGACACATACTTTCAAATATTTTTTTTTATTAGACTATTAAGACGTTTATAGTATATATTAGTACGTAAAACGTGCGTTACACGCGATCTAATAATGATGTTGTAAAATATATGTTTATTCAAGTATTTAAATAATTATAACTTAATTTAATACTGCATAATACAAAAATTTAACATTAGAAAATACGGTGAAATATAATATTTATTGTTGTATTCAAACAAAGTACTTTCTACAATTATATGACCAGTTTGAACATTTATTTTATAAGATCTGTAATATAGTCAAATAATATCAATTAAAGAATACAAGCAAAAAGAATAAAAAATAGTGTGCATAAGTTTTTAAATATATCGATCACTCAAACTCATTGATTTTTCTTGTTTTATGAGATGACAAATGACTTATAATAAATCTTTGTAATTTAATATAACTCTCCAACTATAAAGCGGTTTTAATCCAAAATATCACATGCAATTTGGACTAGTAGCACCTCAAGTTATGTAGATTTATAATCAGTATATAAAAGAAAACAAAATAACATTTACATTAAAAATTAGCAAAATTAAACATTCTCATTTGCACAATTCAGTGTCCAGATATCTTCACGTAAACTTATCCAAACTGTAATGGAGAAATAAAGTTATATAACCAAAACTAAATATTCTAGCGATGTAAGCGTCTTATTCACATTAGAGCATAAATAGTTAAAAAAATTATTTTAAGCAAAATAGATAACAATTCAATTCAAAAGCATAAAAAATAATAATAGAAATAAGATACGTATCAATAGTGGATTGAAATTATTATTGAAGTTAGCCCACAATTTTTTTTGTCTAGAAAATCTGAAGCCGCAAGTCATGATATGTAAACAATATACAAATACGCATGAGCATGCACAATAATTAAAAAATACACCGTAACCTTTATAGTCTAACACAAATTATTATTATTATTATTATTATTATTATTATTTTAAAAAAATAAGAGCATTAACTAACAAAAACCACAATCACAAATACAAATCTTCAAATGAAGTTTTTACGGACATCACAAACTATATAATTACCTTCAAATAAAACAATTTTAAACTTCAAATTAGACATTCAATAAGCTGAATAAATTATTGGTGGAATATCAATTATTATTAATCTTGTAACTGACCAAATCCGTTCTCACAATTCAAAGAAAATATTTTCAAAATCCAGTAATTAAATATAATAAATGGAGATTTAGCATTTTCAACTTCTAAGAGAATCTACAACAGGTTATGTATATTTAAATAGCATCTTTAGTATTTTAAAGAGCATCATTATATTTAAAGAGCAATTTTTTTAAAACATTCTAATAGATTCTTTATTTCCATACTATTTATTTTACTTTTTTCAAAAAACATTTAATATATTTCCTTCTCCTCTCTTTTTATCATATATTTCCCTCTCGATTTTTTCAAAAAGCATTTAATATATTATCATCTCCTATCTTTTTAATTAAAACCAACATATCAAGTATTAAAAATTGAAATTATTTCAATACATTTAATAATAGAGAGTGAGTTTAGTTCTCCAAATGTGGAGAGTCAAATCCACTCTCCAAATTAAAATATTAAATTGAAGAGTCCGTTAGAGTATAATTTCAAACGTTGGTTTTTAAATTAAAGAGTAATATATGTTTAAAGAGATGCTCTAAGGACTATATGTAGTTATAAATGTTAAATTAGGTGTTCAATTATAATATTAATTGAAGGGCAATTTAGAAAATATAAAATATTAATAAAGATATATTTGTCCAAAAATATTTTTTTCTTTAAGCATTTTTTAGATTAGTATAGATTACTTGATATTTGAAAGAAGTGTTGGATGGAAGAGTAAATTGTTTGGAAATATATAATTAGCCTGTCATATATAGAGAGAAAAAAAAAAATTAGGATTACGTGCCAAATTATTAATCTTAAGTGTCACGTGTTAGTTCATATATTGATATCATACTTATTTCAATAAAAGAGATTCACTTAGCCATTTTGTACTCTTAAGTAATAATTTGGGAAATGTTACCTTTAAGAACTAGAATTGCTAACACGAATAAGTGTCCTTTTTTAAATATCTATTACCTCCAATACTATTTTGTTGAGATTTTGTCGAGACCCGGTAGAACCCGACTGTTACAACTATTATTTTGAGTTTCTTTTCTTTGTCAAATCTCAAGCACTTGTACTGGAAATCTTTCTCCTTCATATAATAAATGAAAAACAAAATGTTACGTGCAGTATATAATCAGACTTCTAGCTCTGCAGAAAATAATCTATTCTAGATTTGAACTAGCAATATTGTGAAGCCCAACAAATAATTGGATCGAGCTTGGGCTTCATTCAACCATTTTAGGGCCCAATCAACTTAAAAATTATTTTACTTTTTTTATAAGAAAAAATTGTCAATAAGTCATCTCCACGTGACTTGTTTTAAATTAGGTCAAAACTTTTTTTTAAATTGTGATTAAGTCATACTTCACATCAATATTTTATATTAATTCCAAAATCACCATTTTTAACCATATTTTTCATTGACACAATCTTCCAACTCCACAAACCTCCTCCACCTCCGGCGACCTCTGACGACCGCTTCTATGGCGCAGATGTCACTTTTTAGGCAATTTTTTGGTGAAGATTTTGGATCAATTTCCGATTGGGGGTGAATGTTGTTAGCTGTGAAACTACAATAGTAAATGACAAGTTACTTCATATAATCCAGATTGAGGTAACAAATTAACGTAGGAATATTGTTATTAATTTATTTGTTTTAATCTTAATTCTTGTATTTGATTATTTTTTCAGGCTAGTGATCTAACAGCTAGCATTGATTTATCCGTGCTGCAAGAGAGGCTGACCAATATGATTAACCTGGGTTGAGTATATTTTAGCAGTTATGTAAACAATGAGCATTTTCCAGTTATGTAAACAATGAGGTAACATCTGTTGTTGATACTATATTATAGAATAGCAACTTGATATTGTATTAAGTTGGTAATTATATTATTTCTTTGTATTGTTAATTAGTTATGAAAGTTTTTTGATATTGTATTATACAAAACAGTATCACAACAGAAATGGGCATAGAATCTTTGTAAATATAAGCTTGAATGTCAGTAATATGAACTTGAATACTCCACTATCTTATGTAAATAGGAGCTTGAATGCTCCACCATCTAATCTTCAGTAAATAGGAGCTTGAATGTTCCATCATCTAATGTTTAGTCATGGTATGTTATTTGATCTTCAGTATTATACAAAACAAGATCACGTAAAACAAGATATCACAATATAAATGGACATAGAATTGTTATGAATAGGAGCTTGAATGTTCCATCATCTAATGTCTGAATGTCTTAGTTTTAATCTATGATACTATTTTAATGTCTTAGTTTTAATCTATGATACTGTTTAATTATGGCAAGGTTTAATAGGTTGAAACTTTGTCATAATATTTCACTATCATTTGAAATATGTTTTAATACATGATCTTTGTTTGAATATATGTGATCTTTGATACTTTGTTTAATTATGGCAAGGTTTGAACCTGTGATATTGTTTGAATGTCTTAGTTTTAATCTATGAATCTTGTTTTAATCCATGATACTGTTTGAATATATGTAATCTTACTGTTTAATTATGGCAAGGTTTGAACCTGTGATATTGTTTGAATGTCTTAGTTTTAATCTATGATACTGTTTTAATCCATGATACTGTTTAGGTAATTAGTATATTTTGATACCGTTTTAATCCATGATACTGTTTTTATCCTGTGATACTGTTTGAATCTATTTGATCTTTGATATTGTTTAATTATGGCAAGGTTTGAATATGTGATACTGTTTGAATTTGTCTTAGTTTTAATCCATGATAATGTTTTGTTTAGATAATGTGCATTAATATAAATTGATACTGTTTTAATCTATGTTTTAACTTATGATACGATTTTGCATAATACAGTATCAAACAAAACATATGACTAATTAAACATGATCAAAGATAAAAGCATGATATCATAGTTTGATACTGTATTATGCAAAACAAAGATCATAAAAACAAGATATCAATAGAAATGATCATAGAATTTGCACACGTGCTCGAATTTTTATTATAATATGTTTTCGGAATGGTCTCGACGAGATTTGTCGAGAGTAGTGGCTTTGCCACTAACGCCTATGATGGATTTTACCCGTTTGAAGTTGTCTCTTTAGCTTAATGACAATCTTTAATTTTTTTTTCAAAAACAAGATCACAAATCCTCTAAAACAAAGATCACGGATAAATGTACATCATTTTGCTGCAAATTAAAGCTCTTCCAAGGTATCTGAGTCCCTTAAAAGCAAACACATACTTGAGAGCAATGTTAAAATGAAGAAAGAAGAATCATCAATCATTCTCAAGTTAATGAGAAGTCATGCAAAGGTTCTCATCTAAAACTATAAACAATGTTTCTAATTCTTCCTTGAATTAGAATATGTTTGAGATTCAATTAGGACATAGATTCTCATTGGATAGATAAGTATAAATATATAATGTGTTTAATGGTAGGTAGAGCAGATTAATCGAGAGAGAATAAACAAGAGAATACTATTGTTCTTAAAATGTTTCATTAGTAGTACAAAATCATAGGTTTAACAGTATAACAAAAAAACAGTATCACAACAAAACAGTATCACCACTCACAATTAGCGTTTTTTTTACAATTAATGGTATGTTGGTCTTTTAGCTCTAAAATATGACTTTAATTGAATTAAATTTTGAGCGTATGACTTTAGAGCGTAAGTGTCCAAACAATGACCGGTCTCGAATTTACCCTTTTATAATTAAGAAAATAATATTTAAATTTATAAAAAAGGGGGTTGATAACCATATAATGGACGAATTAAACATTTTCAGTTCACCAGTCTATTGAAACAAATCTTACCACTTTTTTTTTTTTTTTTTAAATTGGATAAAACGAAAAAAAAAAGGGGGGAAAACTAGCCCAAATACCAACTGTTTGAACAAACAAAATCAAAATATACCCCCTCTTAATCTTACTAGCACATGATTTAATAACAGTGTTTTGAGATATATTTTTATTCAAATATTTGAATAATTATATTTTAATTTAAAATTGTATTAAAATACAAAAATCTGAAGTAATATTATCTAAACTAAATATTCTAGCGATTAAAGCGTCTTATTTAGGTAGGAACATAAATAGTTAATAAAAATTAGATTAAACAATAATAGACAACAATTCAATTCAAAAACATAAAAATGAATAATAGAAATGAGATTTATATCAATAGTGGATTAAAACCATTATTGAAGTTATCTAGACGAAGTTCTTTGTCTAGAAAATCTGAAACCGCGAATAATATACAAACACGCACGAGCATGCACAATAATTAAAAAATACACTGCTTTATAGCATAAGGTCCAACGCAGATTAAATTTTTTTTTTAAAAAAAAAGGGCAATGTGAGATGATTATTCAAATGAAGTAACAAAAATTATAATCGCAAACACAAATCTTAAAATGAAGTCTTTAATGACTTCACAAATTATATAATTACTTTCAAATGATGCTACTTTAAACTTCAAATTAGGTATGAAATAAGTTGAATACATTGTTGGTAGAAGGTAAACGACTATTTATCTTGTAACTAACCAAATTCGTTGTCACAATTCGATGGAAATATTTTTAAAATCCAATAATTAAATGTAATAAATGGTGATTTAGCCGTTTCACTTCTAAGGACTATATGTGGTTATAAATATTAAATTAGGAGTTCAATTATAATATTAACTGAATGACAATTTAGAAAATATAAAAAATTAATGTGTAATAAATGGTTGTTTAGCCGTTTCAACTTCTACCGACTAAATATGGTTACAAAATTAAATTGAGAGTTCAATTATAATATTAACTGAATGACAATTTAGAAAATATAAAATATAAATGAGGACGTATTCGTCCAAAAATATTTCTTCTCTTTTCTAGACTTGTAGATTAGATGTAGTAGGAGGAGGACTAAATGTGGTTACAAATATTAAATTGAGAGTTCAATTATAATATTAACTAGAAAACAATCTAGGAAATATAAAATATTAATGTGTAATAAATGATGATTTAGCCGTTTCAACATCTAAGGACTAAATGTGGTTACAAATATTAAATTGTGAGTTCAATTATAATATTAACTAAAGGACAATTTAGGAAATATAAAATATTAATGATGACGTATTTGTCCATATATATGAAATTGAGAATTCAATTATAATATTAACTGAAAAACAATTTAGGAAATATAAAATATTAATATGTAATAAATGGGGATTTAGTCGTTTCAATTTCTAAGGACTAAATGTGGTTACAAATATTAAATTGGGAGTTCAATTATAATAATTATAATATTAATTGAAGGAAAATTTAGAAAATATAAAATATTAATGATGACGTATTTGACTAAAAATATTTTTCTCTTTTCTAGAATTTTAGATGTAGTATAAAATAAATAAATAAATATAGATATAGATTAATATTAGGAAAAATTGTAGTTGGTTCACAAACATTTTATTTTTTACACTGCCATCCCAAAATTACAAAAATATACAGACCAACTATTTTAGTGCCCGTTTGGTGTAGTTTATAAACTGGTTTATTTGACTAAAAAATTGTCTTCGCAGTATAACATTGTTGACCATTCTTTGTCAAATAAACTATTTTTGGTTGAAAAACTAGTTTATAATATATATCAAACAAGCTCTTAGATGGATTCGGTCCAAAAATCTGTTAATTAGACGTGTGATGTCTACTATTTTAAAAAGGGAAAAATGTTTTTTTTTTATTTGCGTTTAAAAAAAATAAAAATAGATTAATATAAAATAAAATAAAAACATTTTTAGAAAGACAAAATCCCACTCTAACCCGCCACAGCATTGGAGGGATTCTCTCCCCTCAACACTAATACTAGAGATGGCAATTGAACCGGTTTCCCCCCCTGCCCCGCAAAAATTTGGAGTGCCCTGTGACCCGTCAATTCGCAGGGTGGACGCCCTGCCAACTGCCCCGATTAATTTTGTTTAAACTCAAAACAAACAATTAAACAAATCTGAGTGGAAGAATTGGAATAGGAAAAATTATGAATTTAGAATGTTATGGTTAATGAAATATGAATTTGTTATAATATTTCTAGCAAACAAAAAAAAAAAATACAAGATTAGAGTTGTAGTGTGGTGGTTAAGTTTTATAATTTAACAATTTCAACTTAAGTATAAATCTCATTTAGTTCATTCCTAACAAAATTCTGTTTTGTAGTTATATTTTATTCATTTAAAAAAAAAAAATGAGGGGGTGTGGCGGATACGGGATGGCGGGTCAAAATTGCCATCCCTAAATTCAATACTGTTAGTTTTACTTCTTGAATGTCAAAATTCCTTATTTTCTTATGTTACAACACCCAATGATTTATACTGTAATGATGGTTAAAGTTTTTATTTTTTTTCTCTATGCTGGCGAGGATTCCACATTATTCACCGTAAAGTGCATGGTGGTGGAATATTTTTGGAGAATGTCCATATTTATATCTCAATGGAATGGAAAGGTAAACTACGTGGTAAATGTGGGCTCTGATTTCTTTTCAAAATTTGAGTTAGACCATTACGCAGGGAGGTTTATGCCTTCAGGAGACCAATAATGAATCTCATGGACGGATTGGTAAGGTAGATGACAACCCAGTATGTACTTTTTATGTTTGAGAACCTTAGAAGAAACACCATAAGTGATTTAAATATACTTTATTCGACCACCACCACGAATGAGTCTCACTTAGACTAGGTAGTTAGAGCATCTCCAATGTATTCCATGGATTGGAGAAAATGATATCTACATCATCGACATCAACGCCTATTAAAACTACTTCCAACGATAATGTGAACTACTATGTGAGGTGATACTAAGACCAGAAAAATAAAAGATGTGAAGACTCTTCTACATCTGGGCCATGTGAGATTGGATGAGTCGTGAATTTTTAATTTTTGGCTTAATTTTTAAAATTATGTTAAGTAGATTAGTTTTATTATTTTTAATTAAAAAAATAAATGCCACATAATCAATATTATTGGATTGTAGAAGGACCTATTGGAGAGAATTTTGGGACTTTCTTTATCGTCTATTTATTCCACATAATTTACAAGTCCGTCTATTTAATTGCCACGTCAACTACAATCCATTGAGTGCATTGGAGATGCTCTTATAACATTGATATGTAGAAAAAAATAAAACATAAGAAACTACAAATATATTATTTTTGACATACTAGTATTCTAATGATCGAAACATATTGTACCGTTTAAAAAGTGCATTTCTAGATAGCAAATCTTCAAAGTGTTGGAAATTGGTTTAAATATGTCGAGAAATTAACTAAGTGTTAAAAATAACGAAAGTGACTCGTGTCAACTTGGTCAAATATACATGACCCGACCCAATCCGTTTAGACAAATTTGTTTATCACTTTGACGCTCGAGAAAACGAGGATCGACCGCCTTGGTCGGTCACGGAGTCGAGGGGCCCCTACCAGGGGTTTCGGGCAACGCCTTGAAAGAAAATTCGATTTATCTGCATGTTTAAAGGGTATATTTGGCATCTCGAAACCAATATCGAATGAATGAGAAATTACGGAAAAGAACATTTTGGGTCGTAATTTTGACCATGCGATCGCATACGGTTTGTACACCGCGATCGCAATCGCCTAAATTTTAAGCAGAACGCTTTTGGGTCCTTCCATGCGATCGCAGGAGGCAAAGCCTTGCGATCGCATGGTTAATTTGGATCAAGGTCTGTTCTGGATTTTTGTACCATGCGATCGCAGCTTGGTTAAACCATGCGATCGCATAGGTTTGCGTGAACAGACATGTCCTTTTGAAGTGTTGCACGATTTGGTTCATTCCTTTTCGTTTTCAACCGATCTTCAAATTAAAAAAAGGACTCGTGGACGTCCATTTGACGGAGAATTGATACAAAAGATAAGCAAACACAAAGAACTCATTTCATTATTTCATAAACCAAGTTTCTTGCATTTGTTGCGAAATTCGGTTCTTCATTCCATTTCATCCGTTGGAGTACAAAACTAATTTTGGTTCATTGTCTTGAGTTTTTGAAGTGCTACAAAACTCAAGCGAAACCACCGTCAGATCTTGGGAGTCAATTGTCAAAGACCGAAGGCACTTTTATGCGGGGCAATATTGACTTAAAGACAAAGAGTTCAACTTTTGCCTCGGTTTATTTTTCTATCAAGTTCATTCGATTTGATTGATTGCTTTGGAGTCACTTTTCACAGAAATCCGCCAACACAAAGATCATATATATATGACCAAATAAGTTACTTAAAAGTAAGTTTACACGGATAAAATTGAAACCAGAAGCAGAAACATTCAAAAAACTCCACTGCGGAACAATAAAATGGAGTATTAACATTTAAGGACACAAATATAAGAGATTTATTTTCTGATCATTAATCTGATTCGCATCAAACAGCTATGATTTTTCTTCAAGATTTACAATCGGATACATGTGAATACTATCTGCCCATGCTCCTTTTTGGGCCTCCCCAACAATGGGCCTAACGCACTTCCAAACCAGACTATTGCACTTAGGACCACTTCCCATTCCAAGCTGCCATACTCTGTCACCTTTCTTCACTCTTTCTTTAGCCTCCATGTAAGCCAGTTCATACCTGTTAGAAGACATAATTCAAATAAATGAATGTGTATCATCTCTAATAATTTAAAAGACGGCTTACGACATGGTGAGAAGCAAAATAGAAAGGTGATGTAGCTTTACTAATAAGGCATGAAAAGCTTTAGACGAGATGATTGATGAACAAATTACTGTCCAGCTAGTTTAAGTCTCACCTTCGTGTGCTAGGCATTTAATGAAAAAAAAATTGAATATGACGTATTGACATGCACGCAAACGGTTGTGTGCTTTTAAATTTAATGGTTGTTCATGGTAGCAAACAAAAGTTTTAAGTTCATGTCTCGCTACCACCCAATTATGAAAAAAAAGTCCACGAGAATTTAGAGCTTGTTCGGTATCCATTTTTTAGGGAAAATGTTTTTTTCAACCACTTTTTTACAAAGCAAATGTGGTTAAAATGACCAAAGTGTCCTTCATTTGAAATATGTAAAATTTTGATAAATGACAATTTGGTTATTTCAATATTTTGCTTTGAAAAATGAAAAAGTGTGAAAAAACCGGATAAAAACAAGCTCTTAATGAAATTCTATTTTTTGAATCCAACCTGAAAATGATGATGTGTTAAAAACTATGATTCAAATAAATAAATAAATGTGTACCAACTCTAACACACATTAAACTTTTAGACGAGTTACACCAAACAATACCACAGTGAAGATGAAGATTGATTGCCAAATCTGTGCAGTGTCATGAGAGCAGGCTCCATATCTCTCTCAGCAAGCTTCAACCCTTTGCCAATCTCCCTTATGACTGGCTTCCCAGGAGAAGGCAAGCAAAAATGTTGTATCACAGACTTGAAATTCGGCACGTAAATTTCAGTTGACTTGTTCATGAATCTCTTCTTAATAATGGAAACAACATACCATATTATCTCAGTAAATGGCAATACTTTTAATCCAAGAAGAGAAATATTGGACCTTAGGGTTTCACCAACAACCTGCAGCAACTCCCTTCTTAGTGTAACACCAGTAAATCCATCGGAATCCTCTTCGCGAAACGCCGAATAATAGGCCTTGTCATCAAATGCCCTTAGGGTTCTTAGACTCCAAAGAAGTTGATATTTTGCAGTTCTTTTTGCTTCTTTTTTATTTGTAACTAGAATGGCTGCAGCCCCAGTACGAAACATGCAGTTAATCACCATCTTAGGCCGTTCTTTTCCGGGATACCAACCGGTAGACAAGATCTCTGTGCTAAGAATGACAGCATTGGAGTTTTTGTGTGTTTTTAGGATGTTTTTAGCTATGTCAATGGCTAGTACACTTGCACTGCACCCCATTCCACTAATGTTATAACTCTTTATATCTTCTCTCATACAATATTTGTTGATAATAATGGAAGAAAGTGAAGGGGCTGGGCAAAAACCACTGCAGTTTATGATAAGTATATCGATATCGGCTGGAGAAATTCTTGTTTTGTTTAAAAGGTTTTCAAGCACTGGAAAAAGAACCGTATGAACTTCTTGAATGGCTTCTGGATGGCCTGATTTTGGTGGGATATAGTGTATAGATGGTGGGAGATAGGTTTGTTCACCCTGTCCTGAATGAGTTAATATTTTAGCCATAAAATCTACACTTTCACTGTCCCATAAATCCATCATTTTTGCATGCTCAATGTAGGTTGAAAAGGGCACTCTGCAGAAATTTGGGGGTTTTAGACAAGAAAAATCCACCAAGTAGACTGGGGAAGAAGACGACGATATGTAGGATATGGCTGTCAAGAAGAGAAGTAAACAAGAAATATTGAGCAAATGGTATAAGGGTTCCCATTTTTGAATGATAAAGAGAGATTCTGCAGAGAAGAAGAGTGCAGCAGAAGTGAAAATTTCATAAGCTCTATGAAAGTTGAATGAATTTGCTCCAAAAGAAGCTTATGGGAAACATTCGTTGTACTGGTTTTGCCCATGCTATCATTCCTTAGTTCACATGGTTGCTTCATTTACAATGGTATATATTGAGGGCTTGGGTTAGGGATAGATGGAGTTATGTCGATTGTCGAGTACTGGTGTACCAAATATGAAGTTTGGCCCATGTGTCATTCCCAATTGTACACTAAATTGATTGATGGTTGGGTTTCAAAGAATTAAAGATTGTGCATGAAGCAATATGATAATTAATGATATTGATTGGTCAACTTGCTGTGTCTCCTCTCTTGTGCTATAAATGCTTTATATTAAGCAAGACACTGCAGGTTCTGGTGAGCATTTGGCAGTTGGGGGCTGCCAACTACAAATTGGCACGATTTTGACTATGCTATGTAGTCAAATTGTACGTAATACTTGTTGGTAATGATCTAATTCGTTGTTCTAATTTATACTCAATATGTGTAACGTCCATTTATTAGACTATGTTTTTCGTTTCTTATCTTATTAAGCGACTCAATAACCATGTTAACATTCCACAGTGCTCATATTATAAACTTGTTAGTAATTTATTTAATATAGGATTGATTCAAAAAGAGAAACAAAAAGAGTTTGAATATGTTCTTTGGCTTATAAATTTTGAGTTCAAATCATTTAGGTATAAAATAACAATAACAAACTACATTTTACTAACATTAGACTTTCTAATGTTAGTTGCATACTACATTAATAAAATTTTGAGATGAGATTATAAAAGTTTATTTATAACCAATTTTTAGTTTATTTGACCAATATTGGTTTATTTAAGTTGAAATTGCTGACTTTTCACGTTAAAAGTGGGTTGAAAAGTCAAACATTACTATGAAAAAAACCCATTTTGGTTTTAAGCTTTGTCAAACAAGCTCTAATTAGATCAAAACCAACAGCTAGATATCTGACTCGACTCCAACAAGCTATTCAAGATTTTAGATTGGGTTAATAATATCGAACATCAATTAACTTAATTTTAGTAAAATTTCATGTTAAACTTCATTTTGTTTTGAATTACTCACTTAAGTTAAACTTTTAATCACTTCTTCTATTTGATTAACCGAAATATGATATGTCCGCTAGTTGTTGAATAACTAAGGGTTAGTATCATCAATTTTGTTAGACGGAATGACCAACTTGAGATAAACTTTAAGTTCACCTACTAACTTGAAATAAAATTTTACTAAAAATTTAGTGACAACTATTAAATTAAACCCTTTAAGATTTCTTGCGTGTGTATGATCATACATTATCATATAATTAGTTGAATAGGTGTATATACATTTAATCTAGAAGGGTAATATGGGTCGAGAAATATTGGATATCAGGTGGTCATGAATGCAGACAAGTGGTTGAATGTGGTGTTGGTGTTCGTAAAAGAACATGCCACTGCATTCATTATATCATTAATCCACATGATCGATCATTCATTATTCAGACATCCAATTCAAAAGTCAAACCCAGAGAGAGACAACAAAGTAGTTGATTCTCATTAATATGTTCAATGAAAAAACAGTTTAATACTTTTTGTATTGAATAATGCTAGATGAATATCAAGTTGGACATAAAGTTAGACTATCATGTGTCAAATGTTAAATCTGTCTTTTAGAAAAACATAATTCAAATTTCTATTTATGTCTTTTAAAAGGACAGATTTGACATTTTACACATACTGGTCTATCTTTATGTCCAAGTTGTTGTTCATCTAACATTTTCTTTTTGTATTATAAGGCACGGAAATGAGAGCCCATGGCCCCATTGAATGCGACTTGGAGGTGGTTAAATTGTGAATTTATATATATTGAGATAAAGAAACGTTGCATTTGAAAGAGATGCCGATGTGTCGACTGCCATTCTTGAGCTATTTATGCAATTGAAGTAAGTTAGAACCAACAAATAATAGGCTGCTCGGATGGGTTTCCACTATGTTCGACTAAGAAAATAGGATCAAGTAGATACGTGATATCTTAACTATGAACATGCATGGTATGTGGTGTTTATCGTCCATTTTAATTCTCATGCGCATCTCAAATGAATTGAAATTTGAAAATTTTATAACGTGAAGTTTATCTTTCTATTTAGTTGTCAACACTAAACAAATCCGCGTCTTTTAAGCACGTCACTTGTTGACGTTAGAATTTAATAAAAAACTTTGTTCCACAGTTCAAACTTAAAATTCATCGAATATGTACAAAAAAAGTCACATAGGCAATAAGCTTGGTCGGGGGATGGTGAATAATTTGACTGTAAAGTCAAATCAATTACTATGAAAGTAGTGGAAATCTAATAAGTTTCGATAAGAGAGATATCTCACACTTAGAAAGTAGGAGAATGGGGTCGGGATGGTCACATCTCTAATCTCTGGGGTTGTTCTGGTCTTCGCTCAAATGTCAGCACTGATTTTGTAAGTAATTGACAATGAGTAATTTACTAAAAGCATGTTTGGTCAAATTTTTCTAAAAAACTAATTTAAAAACCCTACCAATTACCAAACAAACACTAAGACCTATTCAACCAGATTATAAACAGCTTTATTCGACTGCAACAGTTTATTTGATCGTTAATCATCAAAAAGTGACGGCTACTAAAGCAAAATTATTTTATCAAATAAACTATTTTTGGTCAACTAAACTATTTTTGGCCAAATAAACCGATTTATAAACTTCTACATAAACGGACTCTAACTAACCAAAATAGTTTTTACTTTTCAAAAGTGCTTCTGACCTTTGCAAAAGCTCTACCAAACGCACACTCTTATTGACAATGCCGAAATAATATTTTATATCTTTTTTAATTTGATGCATATAAAAATTTTATAAATTATGCAATTTCCTTTCACTATATTTTATAACATAGCGTGTAATAAATAAAAATAAATGTACTTTATCTGAAACCAATAACTTTGTCTCGCAGCAGAGTAATAAATGCTCTACATAAAAAATTAAAAAAAAACAACTTGAAAGTTGCATACACGGCACGGAGGAGGTTTTATATAGTATATATAAAAAGAACAAAATAAAAGAAAAGAGTTGATGTGTATGGTCGAATTTTTTCATCAAGAATTTTAAATTATTAATAATTAAAAACTTAATTTATTATTGCGTAGGTCAAACTTAATTTTTCATCAAAAAAAATCAATTAAATGTGTAATATAATAAAAATTTCTATTTGTTTATTCTATGAGTTCCCGGCTACCCCTTTCCCTATGACCCACTCCCTGCGCTCCCGCACCTCCCAGGGATCCAGTCCTTAGTTTTGACTTGAACGATGTTGTAGAGAAGAGAACATAGAGTCAATTATATATGATTGAATTAAGATCAATGTTGACCAACTCGATTCAATCTATTTGATTCAAATCGATTTAACTAGTTTATAAATATCATAAAGTCATACTATTTTTCGTCATGCACATTGTAAGAAGGTCGTTTTAAAAAATCCGCTTATTAACACAATCGACCAATAGTTTCAGCTATGGCGACGAAATGCATAGAGATGCAGCCCTTTGTCCATATGAAGAGTGAACATAGTTCTATAAGTAGCTTCCTTACTTTCATCAACAAGTTTGAATCTGAAAAAGAAGATGAGAGCAGCTGCCATAATCTTCATTTGTCTATATGCAAATTCCTTCCCTAAACATATTCGCGGTCCACCCTAATAGGATCATAAAACAAAATGTTAGATTTTCAGAAATATATTTAAAAGTTGTCAAGAGGTGGTCTTAAGAGATGCCAACCTGAAACGCAGTAAATTTGAAAGGGCTTTCGGCCTGGAAAACGCCATTTTCGAGCCATCTCTCGGGTCGAAATTCATCAGCATCTTCTCCCCAAATGTTTGTCATTCTTCCCATAGCATAGGGCATGTAATTCATGCCATCTCCTTTCTTTATTTTGTAACCATCTGGTAAAACATCGTCTTCGTCTGAATTCTTGCCATCCTGCATTAAGCCCTAATTCTTACTTTCCAGAGCAATAATAAACAGAAAAAGTATCATAAAACAAGCAAAGTACATGCAGAGTTATAGTGGTTCATCCTCAAATGTGAGAGTTGTGTCCACTCGTTTACTATGTTGAAAAAAAAATTAAGAATACAAATTTTTTCTGACACCTTTCTTGCACACAATAAAATCGCCCCCCCTAAAAATATTCTTTGCACTTCTCGAAATATTAGGACGACCTTTACATGTATGGAGTACCCATTACACCTTAAACTTTACCCTAATAGTAGGTCGATCCACAGTCAAAGGAATAGGTGTAAAGTATAGTTAAGCTCCACATAGTCGAACACTATAATCAAAAGGATATGAGAAAATTGCTTCTGCTCAATGAAATCTTACCAGAGGAACAGCAGGGTATAGTCTGAGAGTCTCTGTTAGAGCTGCATGTAGATATTGCATTCTTTCCAAGGTGACATCGGTTAATCTGAAAGCAAATTCATCAATAGACAAGAAATCCTTAACCTCTGTTGCTAGTGTCACTTCAAGTGCAACCTTTTCTTGAACCAGAGGATTTTTACATAGCATGTAAAGGAACCAAGTTAGGGTGTTTGCCGATGTGTCCTTTCCGGCAATGATGAAACTCAGAGTTATGTCTCTCAAATATTGATCAGTCATTTTCTCTCTATCCTTCTCACTCTCCACGAGGAACCTCGACAGTATGTCTTCTCTTGCACCCTACAGTCGAAATGGAGTAGAATTACAATTTTCAGACAGATATACTGAAAAGAAAACTGTTCTGTCTGAAAATTCTATACTTGCAATCAAATTATTAGGGAAATAATCAAACGAGATTTGGAAAATATGACAAAATCCCTAGGAAAGTGCACAAGTAGCTAGTCCATTGCAGATTGCACTGCGGGGGAGGTGGGGAGGGAATATAGAACTAAGGTAATTTTAAACTCGTGCTAACCTTTTCATTTTTCATCTGCTCCCTTTTGCGATGTATCAATTCGTAAACAAAATTGTCAATGATTTTGATGTTGTTCTTGAGAGTCCTTTCCAAACCAATGTTCAGAAATCTTTTAATCCTCCATAGAACATCAACATATCTTGTATATACAATAACATTTGAGTCATCAAAGGCTTTAATGAATTGATTACTGAATTCATCCAAACCAGACAACGTATCAAGATCAACCCCGAACCCCACCTTAAATATAGAGTCCATAGTTGATTTCATCAACAAATCCTGTAAAAGCACAATTTCAAGATTGAGATATTTCCAATAAAGCAATGCAAGCCAACTAACAGTTATTTTCAGATCTTCGCTATATATCTGTTAAAGACCTGATTTGCTCTTTTTACCTTGAGTCAGCAGTTTTATTATGTGTACCGCGAGTATCTCATCCAAATAAGAAGATAGACTATATACTAACTTAAGCACGATGCGTCCCTAGAATTCCCCACCCATTTTCTATTTTCTGAATTCTCGGTGTGATTTTTCAATACCGTCGTTGGTGTCAATTGAAGTCGACATTCTAGATTACGTTTTGCCACTTCAAGAAAGACGACGGAAAAGAAATATTTTTCTCTTATTGAATAAAAAAGAACCACAGATCTGTAGACCAATTAGGATTATTAATGTAAAACGTAATTTTAGGAGTCCGGCTGAGTAAGAACCTGTAAATCCATCTCTCTATTAGCCAGTGCTGCTGCATAAACCTTCAAAGCTAATTTAGCTGCATTAGATCGAAAAACAGCACTGCTGAAATCTCTCAAGACTTTCGCGGAGAATTCATAACTTGCAAGCTTTCGCTGATGGCGCCATTTATCGCCATCCACCACAAAAATCCCATCACCAAAAAGATCCTTCATTATTCCCTGATTATACTCTCCCTACAAGAAAAACCAGAGATAAAAATTAGAACCATCATTCAAAAAATAGCTTCAGGGGTCGGGTCTGGTTGCTCAGAGACTACAGAGTGTGTCATGCACAGCATCAATAGTGGTGCTGAACTGCTGATCGCGAAGATGTAAAGTTATCCTACACATGTAATTTACCTTGCCATAATTAGAGAAATTGGTTTTGAGAATGTATTCAACGTTGACTGGATCAGCAGTATATACTTCACTATGCGAGGGAGTGATCAGACGGTACGTAGAGTACTTCCTAGCAAGAGTTGTTTGATAATCAAATAGTTTGCTAAAATGTATCAGTTGATTGATCATCGGACCAGCCACCGGTGGCCGGTGTTCGTCTGAGATCAATTCTCTTAAGTAAGTGACCAGTGATGATACCGTGATCCCTACTAAAACGTAAACTGGCAAGCCAAACAAAGCCAATATGTAAGACCTTGTGATAATTGAACCCATGATAAAAAAGATAACTGTTAAAATAAAGAAGAGAAGAGTGTTCATATCAGAGGCCATGTAATCTGTAATAGGAAAGACCAATTAGGACAATCAAGATTCAGACAGTAGTTTGAGGAACAATTATTGATGTAAACACAAAAACAGAAGCTTTTAAAATCATTAGCAGATGTTGACCATTTGATACGATATTAACTAGGAAGCCTATCTGTGTCAAAATTGATAATTTCAAAGTATTACTTATCAAATCATCAGCTAATACTTTAACTTTTTTTTTTTGTCTCATTAGGAAGAAGATGAGGATGAATTCAATCTTTGTTTAAGGGTGTCAAATGGCCCCGGGCATGCTAGAGCCCAACAAGGCTCGACCGTTTAATTTTTCATCGTTTATATACAATTCTCTCGTGTTTGAAGTATTTAACATAAGGAATTGTGAAGCAAACTAAATTGATAATTACAGGATCCCAGCAAAAGATTATATAAAGCAATAAAAACATTTTATCATTAATGGTATATGTATCTTTCCAAAACATTTGATAATACACTGGACTATTTTTAGAGCTTGTAAATGGAAAGTGGAATTCATCCTTTTTCTTTTTCTCTCTAATCTATTCACTAGGTTTCATAAAATTTGTTTGTAAATTATCTAATAATAAATAAGAATTACTTAAAAAGTATTTTTACTTATTTTTGGCTTTGCGAAAATATGACTGGTACTTGAAAGCAGGCCAGCCCATAAGCATAAATGAACTGCACCAGAGAGGCCCTGTGGTCTAGTATCAACTAGCATGTTCTCAAAAGTAGCTTGATCTGGACTGACGCAAATAGCACTAAAGCGGAAACAGTGGCGATTGTAGCATTATTTTACATATTTTCCGTTTAGCACCTGCTTTTTTTTTTTTTTCAGGTGACACCACGTTGAAGATGTCAACATTTCTCGACTAATTGAAATTAAGATCTCAATAGTCGACACTAGTTGAATACGAGCTTTCATCAATTCCTATATTCAATTTTTTTTTTCTTGACGTTGTCAATTAAAAATACCCATCTAACGTTCAAATGAATTTAAAGCATGACAAATTAAAGAAGAATAATTCAAAACCCTTATAAATTAATCTGCTTTTGAATGGTTAATTATTTCAAAAATCATTGTACTTTGTTACGCGCCACGAATACCTCGCTGAATTTAAAAATGTTGTTAAATCCTCACTATACAATCCAAATGTGATCTCCATTCATTACTCTTCACATAAACGTTTGATGGCGTTGACGGATGTGCCAACGTGGCAAACGGATTTTCTACATGGCGCGTGTCACCGTCCGTTTAATCCAACTCAACAATAACACTTTTTCCTTTATTAAAAAACGCATTCTCCAAAAACGTTTTTACCCTTCAGCAAAATCAAATCCCCAAATCAAAAATCCCTACCCAAAACCTACTTCATCAACAGTGTGAATCCTTTCTCCGACAAAGATACCCCACCGGAGGAACCACTGAAATTAAAGAAATCGACAATGTCGCACATGGAGGGACCACTTGGAGGTAATCGAAATCACTTTGGTTGTCTGTTTTTGCTTGTCCGTTTCTTTCCCATGCATATTACATAGTTCTTGTGCGAAAATCCTAACCCTAGTTATAGTGTCCCATGAATGGCTAACAAAGCTAAAATAATGGGCATCATAAATTGAAGTTGCATTATTTTTGTTTATCTCAGATTATGGGTATGCTACTGATTTATTTTTAATTTTTTTCAAATTTAGATGAGGACCCAGATTTCTTTGATTCAGAGAGCGAGATAAATAAAGATGATGATGATGATGATGATGATGATGAACGACAATGTCACTGAATGCATTGAAATGGGTTGTGAACATCTGCAAATTGAAGGGGCACAGGAGTTAGAATGTGAAGTAGATTATTTGGAATGTCCTTCTTTTGAAGAGTTGATTAGTGAATATTCAACTGACAATGAAACTGAGTATAGGTTTCCAAATTTTGATGCCAAGATTGATATGAAAAATCCACATTTAGAAGTTGGGCAAAAATCTAGGTCTTTAGATGAATTCAAAGATGCGATTAGGCATTATGGTGTTATAGATAGGTTCAATGTTAGATTTAAGGTAAATGATCTGAAGAGAGTACATGTAGTTTGCAAGTTGGGGTGTAAATGGAGGGTTTGGGCTTCTAAGATGAAGAATAGTAGCACGATGCAAATAAAATCTTTTACTCTGGAATATACATGCTATCGGGACCAAATTATTAGACATTGTACATACATATTCTTGGCTAATCATTACCTTGAGAACTTTATGGTAGATCTGAATTGGAAAACAAAGAATATTGTAGTCACGGTGTACAAAGATTTGAAAGAAAAAATTAGTCGGAATGTGGCTTGGAAAATGAGGCGATATGTAAAGACCTTGGTAGAGGATACAATTGAAGAACAATTTAGGTTATTAAAGAACTATGCGAGAGTGGTGTTGAGGACTAATCCCGGATCGACTGTGGTTATAGCAGTTCACGATGAGATATTTCAAGGAATATACATTTGTTTCAATGCGTGTAAAAGAGGGTTCGTTAGTGGTTGTAGAAAAGTAATTGGAATGGAATGGTGCTTTTTGAAGGGAAATTGTAGAGGGCAAATGCTTACAGCTGTTGGTATCGACACCAATGACTATCTATATCATGTGGCGTACACCGTAGTTGAGAAAGAAAATACACGAACGTGGAGATGGTTTGTGTCCATGTTGGCTAAAGATGTTGGTATTGACAACGGCACCGAATGGACATTCATGACAGACAAACGGAAGGGATTGCAAAAATGTCATTGATGAGTTGTTTCCAGAGGCCGAGCATAGATTTTGTGTCCGACATATATACTCGATTCAAGAAGGACTTCAAGGGGAAAATTTTGAAGAACTACTTGTGGCGAGCTGCGAAGTCCACTACTATTGCTGACTACAAACATTGGATGGGTCAAATACAAATTGTGAGTGAATATGCATACAAGTGGTTGATGGACAGGCCGCCAACAAAGTGGAGTAAATCTCATTTTTCTGTAAAATCGAAGTGTGACATTTTACTAAACAACGGTTGTGAGTGCTTTTAACAAGACATTGGTAGAAGATAGAGAGAAGTCGATTCTAACAATGCTGACTTCAATTCAAACGATGTTCATGAAAAGAATCCAGTTACGGAGGGATATGATGAGAATGTATAATGGGCAATTGTGTCCGAAGATCAAAACAAAGTTGGATAGGAACGTTGCATTTGCCGGGGACTGTAATTTGGATTGGTCAAGTGGCCCACAATATCAAGTTACCTCTGCCTCTAGAACATTTGACGTGGACTTGCAAGCTCGCACTTGTGCTTGTCAAAGATGGAATTTAACGGGCATTCCTTGTGTCCATGTTTGTTCTGTGATACTTAATAAAAGGAATGAACCAATGGACTATGTTGACAATTGGTACAAGGTAGAGACATACTTGAGGTGCTACGAGCATATAATAAATCCTACCAATGGCAAGAAATTGTGGCTAAAATTGAAGGGTTTGTTATCAAACCCCCAACGTGGGTTGTAAAACAAAAGGATAGAAAGCAGAGAAAGAGGAGGCCAGGTCTCGAGGAAGATTTTATAGGGCACAGCCAGTCCAAGTCGTTTGTGAAGAGAAAAGGACAAGTGACTATGACGTGCTTCGTGTGCTGCTTGGAAGGTCATATAGCCGTTATCATTTGAGGCCGGATGCTCCTAATAATGAAGTATATTTATTCCAAAGCGAATGACTTCTTACATTTTGAATTCTGAACATTTATATGTTGTTGTTGTGAATTAATGAAAACAATAGGAAATGTTTGCAATTTTCCGATTCATCTCATGTTATTAGGATTTATTTAATGCAGAGTTGGAGCAAATGCCATCACAACAAGAAAATCCAAACCGTAGGAGGAGCAAGGTACAATTTTAGAATGCTAGTAGTGTTGGTTTGAGTATGTTTATTTTAAATACCAGTCAACTAAGTTCTTTAAATGATCACAGGGTAAGATGGTTCTAAACAGAGGTAATAGAGGTTCTTCTAACTGGGGCCAAGTACTACAATCAACTTTCAAACTCGTGCTTATCTCTGGGGTGTCTCATTCATATGCAGTTGACGGGATAAGCAGTGGGCCTTCTGTTTCTATGCCTACTAATGTGGCCGCTTCAGTGATAACACAAAAGGTTAACATCCCATCAATGGTGAAAGAACTACAACAACTTGACACCCAAGAAGTGGCAACTGAAAGGGGTGAAAGAGCACGCAAAAGTATGATGAGAAACACAACTGGAACTCCTAAAAGCACAACTTGACATAACTGGAAGAGAGAACAAAACACACTTTTGTTAAACTAATAGTTTTTGTTTTTTTTATGTTGGTGTAATTTTTTGTCGACACAAAAATGTTGTGAAAATGTGCTTAATAGATTGTGCTGAAAATGTAGTTCAAATGTGCTGACAATGTGCTGAAAATGTAGCTTCAAACAATGCAAATGAATGGAGTGATATTTTGTTAATTGAGCTATTGTGAGTGTCTTCAGTGTGACGCCTTATTTCAACAGCAAATGCCTTCGTATCATTGTACTTTATTTGAGCCATGTCTTTTGGGAATTTAGTGTGCCTTATTTCAGCAGCCAATGCTTTGGAAATAACACATCCAATTACACAATTTGGAGAAGACAACATTACACAATAAGTCATCAAAACACGAAACTTCCTATTTTCTGATTGTCCAACAAAACAGGTCCAAAATTACACATTTTCAACTGAGAATATTACACAATTCCTTGCATTATACCGCAATTATTTTACTACAACTAATTTCCAAAAGCCAACCATTCACATTAGTTTTCCCAGCACAGAAAATGATGGAATTTAGACAATTCATTATAGTTAAAATTTTCAAACTATACCCAACCTTACACAATTCATTACACTTGAAATTTAGAAGACAAAACGAAGAACTACGAAGCAAATGAGCAACCAAAATCCAATTTGATAAATTCTGAACTTCTAGCGAACAACTATTTTTTCTTTATCAGCCACTTATATGTTTCGCAATAACCCATTGATGGCTGACTTGTATCTAGGATGTGGTGGATGATCAAGCTACAAAAAGAAATCGTAAGCATCTAACCTCCCATAAAACTTGCAGCCACGAAACTGGCGATTGGGATTTGCCTCTGTCCAAGATGTCTTTAATCTTGTAAATTGACTACAATGACACATAACCCCGTCCATTATTTGCGAAGAATTCGACGAATTTTCCATCCCAAACATCAAATAATATATGTAGAAAATTGGGGTTTTGGGTTGGGGAAATGATTCACACAGTTGAGGAAAGAGGTTTTAGGTTACGGATTTTTTATTTGGAGATTTGATTTTGCTAAAGGGTCAAAACAATTTTTGGAGAATGCGTTTTTTAATAAAGGAAAAGGTGTTATTACTGAGTTGGATTAAAAGGACGGTAGTACGCGCCACGTAAGAAATTCGTTTGCCACGTCGATACACCAGTCAACGCCATCAAATGTGAAGAGTGATGGATGAAGATCATATTTAAATTATATAGTGAGAACTTAGTAATATTTTTAAGTTGAGTGAAATATTAGTAACACATAAGAAACACATTAATTTTTAAAATAATTAACCGATTTTGAAAGTGTAATTGAAGAATAATGAAAACCTTGTAGGTGTTATAGCTATCACGGGTCCATGATGGGTATCATCAATCCTCTTCATTAATATTTCATCAATAAAATGTCTGTAGTTGGGTCCCACCATATCCCTTTACCTATTTTTGTAAATTATGAATCTATGTTGTATAAATTAATATTTTATGCAACACCAATCCTTACATTTGACCACTTTCTTTTCAATTGTCGTTATTTTTAGTTGAGATTTTGAGGGTTTTGGAGTTTCAAAACGCCCCCTACCACCCTTCTCAAAAGAACTTGACACGTAAATGACTAGATTTAGGTGTAGCCTAATAATTGGGATCATAATTACAGTTATATAATTTCGTTAATGTTGCATAACATGTCAATAATATAATAACTATAATTAACTTATTGTTCTTAATAACTATAATAATAATAACTTATTGCGGGGCTAACCTATTTGATATTATTAAACCATTCATTTTACACATGCATGCCCTATCAGTCATACATTCAATAGAGTGACATTTCAGTTCAAGCAACACAAATTTATGTTTAAAATGGTTTTAATTGTTTACATTCTTTGTTTGGTGATTGGTATTGAGTGTTGAATTATTAATTATTAAATATAATTAATATTAAAAATTTTATGTAAAAAAATACTTCTTCTCTAGGGAAATTTTTGGAAGTAATACATTTATTTTCCATGTCTTCCAGCTCACTTTAATATCATGTTTAACTATTGAAATTCCGATACTAAATTAATCAAATATTAAAACAAATGAATTGAGTAATAGTTGGATGTCCAATGTTTTAAAAACCAACTCAAGCATCACCGAAAAAAGAGAAATGGTCAAAAGTCAAAAGGTTGAACCAAGGTTGACTAGTGGATTTTTAGAAAATTAAAAAATTAAAAATGTACAAAAAGATTCAAAAAATGAAAAAACAAGTTTCTGGAAATTTTGTTTTACTTTTCATTCTTTTGA
The DNA here is from genome assembly GCA_023638005.1 of Forsythia suspensa. NCBI lineage: Eukaryota > Viridiplantae > Streptophyta > Magnoliopsida > Lamiales > Oleaceae > Forsythia > Forsythia suspensa. Next base: position 52,901,066 of record CM042666.1, read on the forward strand.
TTCATTTCGTGAGGAGAGAGGTGAATTTCAATAGTCAAATACAATTAATTGTAGAAAGAAATAATTTTTAAAACTAGTAAAAATCAAGAATGATTCAACGAGTTTTTCAAAATCGGGCAGGTCAACGAATTTTTTGACAAATTTTTAAATAGAAGGTTTTTCTGCATAACCAACTTGATTTTGGTCCTAGATTCTCAATTTTACCAATTGAATCGACCTTTGCTTGGGTCTAATAACATTGGTTGTAATTTAAAATATTAGATCTAGTTATATTGAGTATTTCAATAAATATATATATAATAAATCATATATATATATTATATCCTATGGAATCTTCCATCCGTGTTTAACTTATAGTATGTTTGGTAAAGAGTTTTGTAGATTATAAAAAGTGAATCCTATGAAATGTGTGTAGATGAAAGTTGTGGGTCTTACAAAATATGTAGATGAAAATAATTTTGATCGATTTATTAATACTTATAAGTACACACAAACATACTTTTAACCCATCGATGAGTCAATTGGACAACAATAGGTTTTTGTTGAAGGGGGTTTGGTCGGTGAGCATCAAAATTTATAAAATGTATAAGATGAACCAGATTATAAAATATTGCACATTACATTCTATTTATGTCCATATATAAACTATACTATATATTTGTAATAATCATATAATGTAATGAACACGTGACACTTTTTTTTTTTTTTTTTTTTTAGAAGAATACAACACTATGCAAAAACACGATGTGAAAAAACTTTCTTGCAAAGCCAATTAGCAATATATAGGAAAAATTACAAATGCGCCACGCAAAAATAGTCACCAATGTGGCCGCTTGTTATGGATAATAACATAATTACATTATAAATCTTAGGAAATTATTTAAAAGAATTATCAAATTATATAGTAGAAATGTAGGTAGGAATTGTAACAAATTGACCTATAGCCTAAGTTTTCGTAAGAGTTGTCATACCTCTCATGTTTGTAACAATTTATAGTTTTCAATTCCTTTCACTCGATCATTAAATTCAAACATAACTTTCACACCGTCTTTCTTTTGATAGTAAAAGAAGTAAAAGTTTAATTTCAATGAATAAAAACAAAAAATAATAATCTATCGTCCTCAACTCGTCAGAACCACTACATGGGCTACATCGACTCCCTACGATGTTGCCTTTTTTCTTTTTTCTTTTTTGTTTCTCTTCCCCCATTTTCGTGGTTCTTCTCTTGGCTTTGTTTCTAATTTAGACAATTTTGGGTGGAGGCTGCAAGGGAACATGTTTCTTATTTAAATTTTAATTTAGTACTTTATATTTTTGTTAAAAATAGTAGTATTATTCTCTTCTAGATAAGAATAAATCTATTTTTATCTTTTTTGTCCAATTAAATTTAAAATTGTTGAAATGATTTGTGAGAAATATAAGTTAGGGACTAAATTGAAAAATCATAAGGCAATTTTCTCACAATAGAAAGGAAACAAAATTCCGGATTGCATTATTGGAATTTGAACTCTTAAAATCCATTAGTCAAAAAAGTGCTAAGAAAAGGCGAAACCAAGAATCTCACAATCATTATCCAACCCCAAAAAACACTTATAATCACCCAAAATTGAACAAGTGATAGTTGTTGATAAAATTAGTGCATTATTTATATTGTGACAATTTAATTACATGCATGAAAAATGAATAAAATAACGATTTTACGAAAATATCTAAGAAATGAAGAATTAGATTCAATTGAGAAAAGAGTTTGACTCTTTCTTTTTAAGACAAAATTGTCTCGTATATGTACTTAAAGTTTCTCGTCACACGTCTCTCAATATACAATACAACGACCACGTTTTGTAATAAAAACAATCCAAATTACGATAACAACGAATCAGACAGCATTTTGTTCACGCTTTTAAATGAAAAAACGGACTTGGACTAAGATGATTTTGTGCAAAAGTCTAGAGACATTTGGTTGAAAGTGAAGTGATTAAATTTGTAATCGTAAGAGAGATATTTATAATATCTGAAAAGTTGTATATCAAAAGACACAATTTCATAAAAAGGCACGTTCAAAAGACATATATTGTTGGAAAACACATATCCAAAATACATGTCTCTAAGATGAAAAGTTGTAACTGTTATGAAATAACATGTCCAAAAAACACGACTTTTCATCCAAACATATTCTAGAATATTCGGCAATATTCTAATCTCATTTTTCAACAATATTCGTGTGTATTTTAAACGATTCGCTTTAGACCTTAATTTTTCATTCACCCAAAAATGATTCGAGCAACTAAATATATTATGTTAATCTACTCAATTAGTATAACACGTATGGCCTTATAATTTCTGTAATGAACTTAACGGATCCCCACTTAAATAATTGGTCAAAACCAACATTACTAAATCAAATTTCAATAATTTTACTACATACTTAATTTTATATTAAAATAAAACAATTATTTTTCAACATTTTAAATTTCAAATATAATGTCCATAGTTATCAATCCCTAAAAATTCAACGTAAATTAGATTTTCATTCCAAACCCTAAAAACATTACCCACGTCTTTCATCAGGTGCCACCCACCATCACCACTTGCCACCGGCGCCATTGCCACAATTTCTACATCAACCAAAATATCTTATAGAAAAATCTCAAAGACAGAAAAAAAAATTTTTAAATCTGCTTGTGTAGACATGTGCCTAGGTGGAGACTAAGCAACACAAGATGGCAGTGACAAATGGTTGTTGTGAAGTACTATTTATAATCTCAGCTTTAATACACAGCAACATGAGGGGGAAATGCATAAATTTGCATTTTTATTATAATAACTTTATAATTCAAGTTATGTGATAATGTTCAATCGAGTAAACTCTATTAAAATTTAAAGTTCTATCTTAAAATATCAATATTGTTAAACGTAGTAGTTCAATTCCTTATATATATATATATTTTTTTAATTTATTTCAGCTTTAATTGATGTAGGATATTACTCTTTAACATGCCCCTACAAAATGGTAGTGAAATTTTTTTAAAGACACCAATCTTGAAATTTAATAATTTCGTTTCAAAGACATCAATCTTAAAATTTGATGGCTCTTTTGAGCTTTAAACAAGTCAAATTACTCGTTTGAGTTGAATGGACTCTGATATCATATTAAGATTTGAAGTTTCATCTTAGCATATAATTTTATTAAGAAAAGTAGACAGAACTCTTATATGTTGTTCGTTTATTTTATTTTTAATCGATACGTACGTAATATTACCTTTTAACAAAATCTAACATATACATAACAGTATACTTAGATAAATTCGCGCAATTCAATTAAATTAAAAGTAACAAAACGAAATCACATCAAAACACTATCTTCTTCAAAGACCTAAAAGAAATCAATGATCATACTTATAATTAGACAAATTTAGCAAATTATTACAACTAAGCAATAAGTCAAATAACTAATTAAACACTAATGATAATCACGGTTTTAACTTTTAAGTACACAGTACAAAACGTTTGACAGCGAAATCACATCAAAACACTATCTTTCTCAAAGACCTAAAAAGAAACTGCAATGAATGCAGCACTGACTCAGTGGGGCCCCACTGAAACTGGTGGCTCATGCCTGTATTGGCCAGAAGCTGACGGCGGGCCACCCGGCGGATACGTCGCCGTTATTGTGTCGTTTTAGGGTTTTAAAGCTGAGTAGGGTGGTACACTGGTACTGAGTTCAGCGGGTCAGCAGGTCACTTTTTTGAGTCGTAGACTAGACTCACCCCTAGGCTGCCACCATTTTTTGGCGCCGGAATACAGCGTTGTTTGTTGTACAAAAATTCAATTCAACGACAAAAAAGATTGTTGGGTATAAAAAAATATGGTAAATAGCGTGAAAGGTCCTCAAACTTTAGTTATATTTTCAATTTAGTCCTCAAACTTTGCTTCTCAGCTAGTATATTTTCAATATTTAAAAATTAGGCCACATTCATCTAAATTGATGAGTTCCATCTATTGTTTATAATTTGTCAATTTAGTTGAACTGTACATTCCAAAATTAAAAAAGTGCAAAATTGTAATTTTATTATTTTAATTAAAATATATAAACAATTAATAATTAAAAAAAATGTCATCTTCTTCCATCCACCACACCACCGGGCGAACCTAATGGGAGGAATCCCCCCGGATGTGTGCGATTTCTCCCCCAAATTTTCAGCACTGACCGTCGACGAACCAAGCATGCTTGAAAATTTAAATAAATCATAAAAAACAACTTAAATATAAAAGAAACAACATGAAATGATAAGGAGAAGTCAATTGCATATCCCCACCCCCAAATCTTACCTCCAATCCCTAATCCCCAAAACCACACCAGTTATTCATGGAAGGGGGCGCGACAGTGAAGGAATCCTGATTAAATATATTGTTGTCTACACCTCTTTTTACTAACCGACAAACCCGCCAAAGATCTATTAAGCATGCCATATATTTTTCTTCAATGATTTCCATCTAATTGGTTTTAATGCTGTTTTTTGTACTCCAGCCATTAAATACACCTAAGCAATTTTGGAAATAAGAGTATGTAAAACTAACTCATTTGTGTGTGTGTATGATTTGCAAAATGAAGGACACTTTTGGACATTTCCACACTTCAATACACCACAATGATCTAAACAAAAGGACAGTGAGTTAAGTAAATTCATTTAATCGAAAATGGACCAATTCAAATTATAAATAGATTTGGTGGTGGTTTGTCAAGTTTGTAGAGATCTTTTTAGCATTGTGTTACGCGAGTGGTCAGTCGTGGCGGTGAGTAGGGGGTGGGTGGTGAAATGAACTTTGTTAATTTTTTTGCTATTATTCTTTTATTTTATAGTTTCTAAAAATTTTATTTTATTTTTTAATATTTTAACTAAAAAAATTACAAATATAATTTGTTCCTTTTATTTTTGAACGGACATGTCAACTGGGTTGACCAAAGGAAAAATGTTTGAAATCATCCATTTGGAGACAAATTAGCTAGAAAAAAGGTCAGAGACTAAAGTGTAAATGGAACTAGAGGTGGTGAACCTTTGCTGCTATTTGTCCTAAAAAAATATATCTTTATTGTAATTTTGTTTAAAGATAATTAAATAGATTTGTTTTTTAAATAGCCCCGTATTATAGTTTTTGTTTGAAATCAATTTTGATTTTGTTAAAAATATGAAGTTAAAGTCAACAATTAATTTTAAATACACATTTTATAGGATTTATAATTTTTAAAAACTTTTAAACCATACATTTCATCAACTTTTATTATTTTTTATTAAAAAAATGATTTTAATCAAAATCAAACTCACTCTAAAACCTTAATATCTATATAGCAAAAGCATGTGTATGAATTTTTATTAGGAATTGAATGAATAAAATTAGTTTAACTCTCATTCAATTTGATTTTAAAAAAACTTTAGTTTAACTTTCGATTTACGGACGAATAAGCTGGTTGTTAGTATGAACCAACTAGTTTTTAGTTTTAACTATGGACACATGAGTTACTAACTTTTTTCAACGATTTGTAAAATTTTACGATTTTTTATACATAATTAGACTAGTTATAAATTTTATGGGTAAATTCAGAGACGGTCATTGTTTTGGCACTTATAGACTCTAAAGTCATATAATGAAAACTTAATTCAATTAAAGTCATATTTTATAGCTAAAAGACCAACATATCCTTAATTGTAAAAAACGCTAATTGTGATACTTTGTTTTGTTGTGATACTGTTTTTTTTGTGATATTGTTTTATTTTTTTTGTGATCTTTTTTTTTTTTTTATCTTCGTTTAACCTATGATTTTGTACTATTAATAGAATATTTTAAGAACAAAATTATTTTCTTGTTTATTTTTTACTGATTAATTCATCTACTATTAAACACTATATATATTTATATTTATCTATCCAATGGAAATCTATATCTTAATTGAATCTCAAACATGTTCATAGACTCGACAGATCTCTCTAACAAGTTGAAATTTCAACAATATCTAATTCATGGCTTACCTTGAAATTCATTAATCAACTTAAAACTTTGGAGGTTTTATATGACCATGTTTTCACGCATAAAATACATTTAAACATTCAAACACCGGTTTTGTGGTGACTATTCAGAAGGTTTTGGTGTTATGAGTAGTCAAGTACAAGTTTAGTTTATGATTCTTGTAGTGAACTTTGTTTAGTCAAGAATTGGGAATGATAATAAAAAATGATCAAGATCAAATGATGTTCAACAAGAGAAATATGAAGGGTGGCTTCAATAAAGATACATTTATCTGTGATACTGTTTTAGAAGATTTGTGATACTGTTTTGACAAAAAAAAAATTAAAGATTGTCATTTTAAGCTAAAGAGATGACTTCAAATGGGTAAAATTCATCATACATAGTAGCAAAGCTCTTCGGTCTTTAACCGCCTCGTCGAGACCATTCCGAAAACATATTATAATAAAAATTCGATCACGTATGCAAATTATATGTTCATTTCTATTGTGATATTGTTTTGCAATAATTTGCTTAATTAAATCATGTGTGTTGTTTCAAACATCATGGATTAAAACATATATTAAAAAGTGATCAAAAATTACTAATGCACATTACTGAAATAAATGCAAAACAATATCATGGATTAAAAATAAGAATTAAACATTCAAAATTACTAATGATTACTTAAATAAAACAAGATCAAAATATATTAATACATTCAAACCTAATCACAAAATTAAAACAATATCATAGATTAAAACAAGATCAAAATATATTAATGCATATTACCTAAACAAAGACATTCAAACATTAAAACATGTTTAAAAACAAAACTAAGACATTCAAACAATTATCAAAATGTTCAAACTTTACCATAATTAAACAATATCATAAAATAAAACTCATTCCATATAAATTCAAACAATTATCATAGATTAAAACAATATCAAAATATACTAATGCACATTACATAAATAAAACAAGATAATTGATTAAAAAGATATTCAAACAATATCATGGATTAAAACAAGATCAAAATATACTAATGCACATTACCTAAATAAAATAGTATCATGGATTAAAACTAAGACATTCAAACAAGATCATAGAATTAAAACAAGATCAAATTATATTAATGCACATTACCTAAACAAAATATTATCATGGATTAAAACAGTATCATAGACAAAACTAAGACATTTAAACAGTATGACAAGTTCAAACCTTGCTATAATTAAACAGTATCAAAGATAAAATTAAACAGTATCAAAGATAAAACTACGGTATTATAAATAAAACTCATTCCACATAAATTCAAACAATATCATGGATTAAAACAGAATGAAACAACACACATGACTAACAATGTTTTCTGTGATATTATTTTTCTATAATACAGTATCAAACATCATGCTCTCTTTTAACAATGGGATCTTCTTGCCACTTCCTCAGCATAGAGTCATAAATTTGGGGCACATCATGCTCTCTTTTAATTCTCTATTTGCAACAGAGATCATTCACTAGCAAATGTCCAGGATAGTTATGTAACTGAATAATTTTCTTACATCGTTGTACTTTCTCTTTACTAGCAAATATCTAGGATGTCAATTGTTCTCCAATATATATCCAGGACAATAATGCATCCGAATCAAGAACGACATTGTTGTTCTCATAGCGAGCATTTAAAATTAAGTTTCAAACTTAATTGTCTCGATTTTTCTTTTCTTCCAACATCTTGATTGTAGCATTTAAATACAATAGTTTCCAAGAACAATTAAGAAACATCTCAACCCAATCATTATCCACTCTATCAGGTATAAACGATTGCAATATCGAATATAAACGACTGCAGATGGCTCAGATTTTACTATAGGGAATTAAAAAGTGATATTGCGCCAGTAGAAGCACTATCCGGAGGTCGTCGAGGGTCACCGAAGGTGTGTAGATGTTGTCGCGGGAGGTGGAGGAGGTTTGTGGAGTTGGAAGATTGTGCGTATGGAAAATATGGTTAAAAATGGTGATTTTGGAATTAATTTAAAATAGTGATGTAAAGTATTACTTAATCACAATTTAAAAAAAAAAATTGACTTAATTTGAAACAAGTCATGTGGAGATGATTTATTGACATGACTTATTGACAATTGAGTCTAAATTTTCAACAAACACGATATTGAGCTGAGACTTAATAGTAAGTTAGTCAATTAGATCAATTTTTCAATTTTATCGACATGAATTCAACAAACATGATATTGACGCTGTAGACTTATATAGTAAGTTAGTCATTTAGATTGGATTAACGTATTAAATAATATGTTTGACAAATAAATTTTTCCATATTCTGTTCAATACTAGGAAACAAATAGGTAGGTTAACTGTGCAGTAATATAGGAATTGATTACTTGTAATAAACATTCTATATCGATTAAAGAAAGCAAATCAGCTTTGTACGAAGCCATTTGTTTTATTATCCCTTCACAACTGTCTCACAACTGTCTCCTCTGGATTCCCAACCCTTTTGTTTATCACTTTCTAATCAGTTTGTGTAATTGTGTCGTTCATATTTTAGTTCATTTTTTACTTATATATATATTAGTGTTAGTGTTAAGTTTGGTATACACTCGGTCGAAAATGATTAAAGATTAAAGAATACACTCGGTCGAAAATGATTAAAGATTAAAGAATTATCATTTTAGCTTTTTTTTTTTTTTTTTTTGCTTTTCTAAATTCATTTTCAATTACACATTCTATGAGATTGAGACCTACAATTTTTATCAAATTTTAATAAAATTTTTTATCAACTTTATAAAAAAACTCTTAAAATTCTACTTTTAAACTATACCAAATAGACACTCAAATATGTGAGACATTGTGCATTTCCATGTCCAATTAAACGTACAAACACATACCCTTTATTGTATGTTCATTTGCCTACAAGTCAAAGCAACATTTGGAAAAAGTTAAGCCTATTTATCATAATTCGTAAGCGAGGAATACTAAGTTCAGCTTATCTACTCTCACTTGAATAGTCGTAGTCGAACTTTACTCATGCTTGAGATGTCTTTTATATTAAACGTAAGATCGTGGAAAAAATATAAATAAGAAAGATTTGTAAAATATTTGTCCATTTGACTAATGCTTAATTCGGGAGAGTTAATTGTTCTGAGTTAATTGTTCTTACTTTGATTGTGTTGTTTAAAGAATAAATATAGATATAAATGAAGAAACAAATTATTATAGTCTTTAGATACTTTTAATGTCTAGATAAGATAAATCAACATGAAATCATAAAATTGACAAATGTCGTGAACTCAAGTCTTGCTTCGATTCACTTATGAAAATAATTGTACTTGTCATGCTTTTGATAAATAATATATTTGACAACTCAAGTCTTGCCTCGACTTGCTTATGAATTTGTCATGCTTTTAATAGATAATAAATTTGACCGAAGAGTGATAGAATATAAAAATAAATAAATAAAATCTTGAGTGACACTTCTTCGACAACTTAATTTTGCAAAAAGTAATTCAATATTAATAACATGAACGGCCAATCAACATGATAGTAGGCCGCATAAGTCTCATGTATTCAAATGTTGTTGTCACTTATTTATAAACGTTTCGAACATGTGAGGCTTTGAACAAAAAATGAATTTGATCTTACGTGAATGAGGGTATTGATCCACATTGTTAAGCTTTTAATTAAATATTTCAACGTGATATCACAACAGACAAAAAATTTGAATTTAAGTCTTATCGACACCTATTTAAGTGATAAATTGCCCACATCATTTTCTCGTTTGGTATAGATTATAAACCGGTTTATTTGACCAAAAAGTTTATTTGATCAAATTTTTGTGTGTATTCAAATTTTGTGTGTATAGCATGACATTTTGACCAAAAGTAGTCGATAAACCATAAACCAGCTTTATAATCTATACCAAACGGAGGCTCGATGTATGATTGTAGATTATTAGTAGTGGGTCATATAGAATATATGTATAAAAAGTAGATAAAAATTGTTAATAGATTATTAGTAGTGAGTCATATAGAATGTATGTATAAAAAGTAGATAAAAGTTGTTAATCATAAAAAAATGTGTGAATAAAAATCACTGTTCTAAAAAGCCCGCATAAGCCTCGCATAGGCTTGGCCTATGCTTGAAGTTCGGCCTCCACGCCTAGCCACGCATCACACATCACGCATCGCTCTCGCCTTGCCCTTGTCTCGCTCTCGCCTATGACTCGCTTAGGTTCGAAAAGTTTGAAACTCGGCCACACGCCTAGCCACGCTTTACGCTTTTTAGAACATTGATAAAAATAATATTTGACCAACTTATAAGCACTAATAAACAATACACATGTCAACATTCAAAGCATCCATATTCATTTCTTGAAAATCAAACCACATAATAAAATTCAGAATTGACATTAGAAAATGGTAGTTGAAGTGCATGTTCATTTCGAAATATTACCATGATCATACTACAATTAGCATCGAGTAAACCCTATGTTAAAAACATTCTGAAACCTGAACAAATCTCAATTGAATGTACAAAATATTTTCCCAGAAGTTCCAGGATATTATGCTCTGACCCCAATATTTCCTTTTCTCTACAAAAATCAGTCACCAAAATGAGTCACCAGAATGATTCCATACATAATTGTGAAAACTTTTATTATTATATCATGACCAAAATCCTCTGCACTGATACACAAGCATGGGTAAATTAATTTTGCTTGTCAAACAAGAAAATGGCATTTAATTTTCCCTCTGCAGTTTGCACCCAACAAAATTACCTCAATCTTCATTTAATTTAATTTCTTAACACATGCTATATTTACTAAAAAATAAAATAGTCAAATTTGTGCTACATTCACACCTCTCTTTTTCAACATGTTTTTAATTATACTAAATTACACTCACAATCTCCATCCTTTCAACTTTGTAACAACATCATCTTCATTCAATTTTATTCGCAGATATCGTCCTCATCATTTCATTAATTCGCACAGATGATTCTCAAATATTTTTTTGTCGACTTTGCCCTTAGCTTGAATAAATTAAAATAGAAAACTTAATGAAAAATTACAGTTGATGTCTCTAACTTTTTCAAAAGTGCAAATAAATCATAAGCCTTTTATTTTTTATTTTTACAAATATTCATTTAAAATAATAAAAAAATACGTCATCAAGTCCCAAACATTCTAATTTGGCACATGTCCTTTAGTATAATTACACCGAAATGACCTCTAAAATCTGGATTTCATCCAAATAATCGATAGTTAACAAAAAACTAAATATGTCACGTAAATTTGATCAATTTAATAAGGGCAAAATAAATATTTCACATTTTATTTTTTAAAACAATTAAGAAAATGAAAAAAAAAATGAAAAAGTACTTCTTCACCTCCACCTCTACACCGACACTTACACCGACACCAACACACAGTGACTAAATCGGGGAGATTTCTCCACTTGGTTACTTTAACTGCAATTTTTTCATTAATTTTTCTATTTTTTCATTTCAATTTATTTAAACTAAAGACAAAATTGTCAAACAAATTATTTAGGGATAATCTGTGCGAATTAATAAAATGATGGGGACGATATTTACGAATAAAATTGAATATGAACGATATTGTTATAAAATTGAAAGAACAAGAACTGTGAGTATAATTTACATTTTTAATTAACACTAACTAACTAACTTTTAGTGTATGTTTGGGGGAGTTTAAAAGTAGTTTTTAGTATATTTTGAAAAAAGTTGATAAAATATATAATTAAAAAAATTGATAAAAATTGTAAATCTTATAAAATATGTGATTGAAAATAAATTTGAAAAAAAAGTTTAAATTAAACTATGCCAACATCCTCTTTTTTCTAACAAATTTATACATAAATACTTCTCCATTTTCATAGAATTTTATCATAGTTTCTATTTTAGTGTAACCAATATCTTTTACCAAGAGTAAAAGTACCCTGGACTCTTGGCATTTGACCGTTGTTGTGCTGCAAAATGTAAAAAGACAGATTTTAAGAATAGAGGAAAAGTAAGTGGAAATAGTAATTTTCCTCTAACGTCAAAAGACACATGATTTTTAGTTTAGAGTCCATTTTGACAGTTTTTTTCACAAAAGTTTTAACATATTTTGATAAAAATGATGTAATGAGTAGTTGAAAAATTAATGACATTTGTAAATCTCATTAAATATGTGATTAATATTGAAAATTGACAAATTAATAGCTGATAAAATTTTATAAAAACTTTGTTAAACAAGGCTTAGCTTTTGTTTGGATAAGCATAAATTATAATTTCAGATAGTCAAATTGGTCAAACATATTTTTATCCATATATTTTGTAAAACTTACAATTTATAAATACTTAAAAAATAATTACAACACCACCAAACATGCTTCTAGTTTAGATTAGAAAGAAGTGGAGTGGAAATAGTAATTCCCTCTAATGTAAAATCGTATTATTAGAACAGACTCGGTCCAACTGGTAAAATCGAACTGGTTATATAGAAAAACTTTTTATTTAAAAACCTACCACAAAACCCGTTGACCCGCCCATTTTTTAAGATCCTCTTGAACAGTTATCGATTTTAAAAATAATTTCTTTCCACAATTAATTCTAACTTATCATTGAAATTTATTTCTTCCCTTACACGAAATGAATAAAAAAATCAAAAATCAAAAATATTGTTTATGAGGAGTTTTTGTAATTTTCAAAAACTTATTTTTTACTTTTTATTTTGTAAATTTTTCTATATTTTTTAAAATTATCGAGTCAAGCTCGATTCGACTATTTGATTCTTGATCCTTTTGTCTTTTTTTTTTTTTCTCTGGTCAATATTTGGATAGATTTTTAAAGTATTGATGTAAAATGACAAAAGTTTCTAGTTTTAGAAAAGAGAAAAAAAAAGGTAGTGGTAATAGTGATCCTCTACCCAACGTTAAAAGACAAGATTCATAGTTTAAGAGCATGTTCGGTAGAGATTTTTCTTCAAAAAATCCATTTTGTTGCTTATAATTTTTAACTTTTCAAACTTTTTTACACTACAAAAAAAGTTGAAAAGTAAAAAAAAAAAAAAAAACCAAATTTTTTTCCCAAAAAACTCTACCGAACAATACCTAAAATAGAGAAAAAAGGGAGTGGAAATAGTAAATTTCCTATGAGCTCTAAACCAGCCAATACTGTGTTCCCCTTATTAGAATCAGAATTCAGAAGTATCAAGCACGCCCCACTACTCTTCCCCACGCGCTAATAATCTCGTTTGCACACGGAATCATCTGCAACCGCACATGAGCTCATGTAGTACATAACATGCTATCCGAATCCGTCGGATTCGGACACGCGCTTAAAGCGCGTAATTAAGTAAGTGTTTGGAAATTACAGAAAGCTGTCAAATATCTAACTACTCCGGGAAATGGCAGTACGGGTGACGGCCGCTGGCAACAAAAAAAACTCCATATCTTTCTTTCCACAGTTACTGTTTAACGTCGCTTCACCGCCGTTTATTTTCTCTCATCATATTAGGGACCGGCCATTTTGGTCCAGAACCATCCAATCAAGTCGGAAGCGGAGTAAATTTCTGTCAATTCAATTCCGTTTTAGTTCAAATCTAGATAGCAGTTCTCATTTTTGAAATAAACAATTTTTGTCCATCTTTAAAAAACTTAAGTTATAATTTAAATTAATCAAAATAGTTAAATATATTTTTTATCAATATGTACTAACTTATTATTTACATATTTTATAAGTAATTAAAAAATAATTTCAACACTGCCAAATATACTAAAATCGATTCTTAATTTTATCTACACAACCAAATTTTATGGTATTCCTTATTATCTATTAAATTAATTATATAAATTAATAAGTACTCAGAATAATTGAATTTTTGTTGTATAAAATCCAAAAAATTAGGACTAATCAACTCAAGATCTATCTATACATATGCTGCAGTTCACAATGAAGCGGGGATTATTGCATTGGGGAAATATACGGGACCATGAGAGAGTGGCAACGACTTCTTGTTTCAAACGATCTATTTTTGTCCAAAGATATCGAAGCTCTTATACTAAGAGAGAGATTGACGTTTGCTTGCGATTGTTCTATTAGTTTAGATATAATTTAATGTACAGGGTGTTAAATTTAATTATAATTTTTCAACTAATACTTTTATTTTAGATAGTGTAGCGCTTATTTGGGAGGTGAGTTATGGGACTTGTTGCTACACGTTGGTAAGGGAAATAGGGTGGGTATCGAGTCTAGATTGATTATTTGTCTAATAATGCCATTCGTCGACTATCAACTATAGTGCTGAACATGATTTAATGTGGCAGTGTCGGATTGAGTAAACAAGATTAATGCTGTTCATTAGCACCGATGATGAGCATTAATCTTGTTTACCCCATCAATCTGATTCTTATCAAATCGAATTATGTCCACCAGTGTCATGTACTCTCTCTCTTTATAATTTGTTGCTCTATATATTTTCTCTCTCATCATAACACAACGGTGTAGGTTCTGAGAGTGTACTGTAATGGAGTAGAGAGCCGTTGATAACATTAAACACACTCTCTTTCGTCTCTCACTCTTATTGCTCTGCCTTACAGTTCACGCCAAACGTCTGCTGCTGCAGCTCTGTTTCTCTCTCTACATACAAACGCACAATCATATTTTTACACTGACTTATCTTATCTATCAAAAACATTCATGAGAGAGAAATGAACTCTGCTCTGCTATTCACCACTCTTATCTTCTTCATTCTCCAGTGATATTACTCTCCCTGGAATTGTGCTACATTTCTTGATTTTCTTCTGTTCTTCTTCGTGGAGGCTTTTGACGTTGGAATGGAGGAGACAACGTTGTTGGTTTTCAAAAAGAACAAGAAAATGAAGCTGGGTTTGTTTTTTGTAAAGGTGGTGTTTTTGCTTTTGTTACCTCTTGCTTCACCTCTCAGTGATGAAGGTTCATCTCTCTCTCTCTCTCTCTGTGTGTGTGTGTGTGTCCGTATATATGTAAACATTATATATTTTAATATACACTTGGTGTGTGTTATTTGTTCTATTGTGGGTCATTGACCTTCAAAATGCGACCATGGCTGTTTGCTATTTTTCTCCATTTCTTGTTGGGATATGTTGGGGATTTTTAAGAGCCAAATTTTCATTTCATCAGAACCGAGTTTTTCACCTAACACAGATTCTTCAGAATGTTTTGGGATTATATTTCATTCTTTCTATTCTTTTGACTTCGTTTTTTAAATTCCATTTTATTCAGTGACTGAAGAATGCAAACTTCATATTTAAGAATGTGTGCATGTCTCTGCAACTGTGCAATAGAGTTATGTTATTGATTATGATTAATCTGTGCTTCAATTTTTTAAAGGTTCCTTATATTTAAATAGGAATTTTTCTAAAGACCAATTTTTTCGGGTTGAAAAGGAGATTACATTGAATAGTTTTTGGTTCAAAATCCTTGATTCTTTTTGAGAAGTGCTAACAAAATTCCACTCCAGCTTCCATTTAACCTCTTGGGATAGAAAACTTGGTTCTTCTGAGACAAGAACCTTTTTTTATATTTATGTACTAAGAACAAGTTCTGAGTTTTGTTTGTTTTTGTAATATTAGTTGTGATGCAACTTTCCTGATTGTACTGTTTACATATGTTGTTAATAGGAAAGGCATTAATGTCCATCAAAGCATCATTCAGCAATGTGGCTAATGTGCTGCTGGATTGGGATGATGTCCACAACGATGATTTTTGTTCGTGGCGAGGGGTAATTTGTGGCAATTTCAGCACTTCTGTTGTCGCTCTGTATGTTTTTTGCCCTCTCTTTTTCTATAAAATGGGCGCGCCCTCAGGCATTTGACTAATTTTAAGTTCCTTGCTGGATTTTTGGGAGCAGCAATTTATCTAACCTGAACTTGGGAGGAGAAATTTCGCCAGCCATTGGAGATCTGAAAAATCTGCAATCTCTGTATGTTTTCTGCAAAAAATCTCTTTTTGTTTTTTGTTTTTACAGTAGTTCCAAATTGCATTAATCGGCATGGATTTTCCCAACAACCCTACTCGTCCATTGATAAAAAAAATTCAGAACAGAATGGTGACACAACAGCTTTGGTTTATGTTACGGCTCGAGGGCCACAAGAAAATTAAACTTACTACCCTTTTACAAGACTCGATGCTTCCAAGTTTTAAATTTGGGCACTAATAGACACCAGAAACCAACCCCAAGCTAGACCTTACCCTACCAAGAATGTCTTTCTGTACGCTGTTTCTTGATAGTTGTCCAGTCTGGGGCAAAGCAATTATTCATGTTCTCTATTGTGAATTTTGCAATCTGTCCAATTTTAATAATTATACCACTTTCGAGATTCCGTAAGTAACTCAATGAGTGCTTTCTAAGACTTGGAAGTTCTGCATTATTCAACAATCACTTGTTGTAGTGATTCTCACATGATTGTAACACGCATATTTGCAGTGACCTTCAGGGCAACAAATTAACTGGTCAAATTCCAGATGAGATTGGTTACTGTGTCTCTTTAATACTTCTGTAAGAAAAATTAACTCTTCCCTTTACTTAATTTTATAATGTTTAAACTCTTAATGCTGTATGATATGTTCTTCTTCAAATCTAATAATTGCTATATTTTTCAGGGATTTATCAGATAACATGCTGTATGGAGACTTACCCTTCTCAATCTCTAAGCTTAAGCAACTTGAGTTATTGTAAGTTATATTTTTTCCTGCATTATTCATTATGTTGTCACATAAATTTTGGTTTCAAGACCTAAGGTTTGTATAAACCATCGTAACAGGACCTTGAAGAACAACCAGTTGACTGGTCCAATTCCTTCTACACTCACGCAGATTCCTAACCTTAAAACTCTGTAAGTAAGCTTGTCTTTGGACTCTATTTTTGTTTTTGACATGTCTCCAAGAATAACATTCCAATTCCAATTGCTTTTCGTTTGTATGTATATTTAGTGATCTTGCCCGAAACCAGCTTATGGGTGAGATACCGAGATTGATATACTGGAATGAAGTACTTCAGTATCTGTAAGTGAAGAACAATTGCACTTTATAGCTACCATAATTGTTTGATTAATAAGAAATACCTTCTCGTCCAATGCAGCTTGTTGTGATGTGTTAATATTCTTAATTGTTTTGTCACATGTTTGAGACAGTGGTTTGCGCGGCAATTCATTAACAGGATCATTGTCCCCTGATATGTGCCAGCTCACTGGCCTGTGGTACTTGTACGTGTTCTTGCTTGTTACTTTATGCCTGATACTTTTTCATATGAGCATGCTTAGCTTGGTTTAAAAGTAAAAATTAATCAGTCTTAACTTGTTTTCTAGAAATGTAGCATTAAGCTTAGCCAAACATTCTCTTATCTTTTCTTGCAACCTCATGTTCGTCTGTCTTGCAGTGATGTGAGGAGCAATAACCTAACCGGAACTATCCCAGACAACATTGGTAATTGTACAAGCTTTGAGATCTTGTAAGTTCCTGTCCTTTAATATTGTCTGTATCAACATTTGTCACTAAATCATTGAGATTTTGAAAATTTATACATTTCAGGGATATCTCCTACAACCAGATTACTGGAGAGATTCCTTACAATATCGGATTTCTGCAGGTGGCTACTTTGTAAGTCGAATTCTTCTTGATTGTACTTCTGCATGATCACACAATGAGTCTGCCAAATGCCAATCTTCCATGCTATCATTATGTTTATGTATTGTCCAATCTCTATGCTTATAAATCTGCTTATGCTCTGATGTGAGATTTATGTTGCATGCAAATGGTTTGTTTTTTTGACAGGTCTCTACAAGGAAATCAGCTAACTGGAAAGATTCCAGAGGTGATAGGTTTAATGCAGGCCCTTGCTGTACTGTAAGTATGCTCATATTCATAGAATTTTTTCGATAATTAAGAAATGCACACCCCATCGTTCGTTTTTGGTAAGTTTTGGATGACAATCTTGGAATCTCACACATAATCTTGCACTTCAGGGATTTAAGTGAAAATGAACTAGTCGGACCAATACCTGCAATTATAGGCAATCTGTCTTACACCGGGAAGCTGTGAGTTCAAGGCTTGTCGTGCTTATGATTCAAGTTTCTTTGTCTCTGTTAATGTGGCCATAATACTGTCTCACGTGTATTTCAGATATCTTCATGGGAACAAGCTTACTGGAGCAATACCACCTGAGCTGGGAAATATGACAAGACTTAGCTATTTGTGAGATATATTTCTCAATGCAGCTATTTGAATTTTCAGTTTTTATTCTTTCCTTGTACTCGGCTCCTGACAAGCTGATTTGCAGGCAACTAAACGACAATCAACTGAATGGTGTAATTCCTGCTGAACTTTGGAAATTGGGACAACTTTTTGAGTTGTAAGTCCTTTCGCTTTTTATTGATTTACATTTTTGTTCCTCATAAACTACCACTTGGTTCAAGGTTTGATATCATCTTCCAGAAATCTTGCAAATAACAATCTTGAAGGGCCAATTCCTGATAACATCAGATCTTGCACTGCATTAAATCAATTGTAAGATCTGTCGTTTATTTTCACAACACATCTTTTTTCCATATTGAACTAATTCATTACTGTATTTTAACTGTGGATCTTTTCCCCTTCGTTTTTCATTCCTTTAGGAATGTGCATGGTAATCGCTTAAATGGTTCGATTCCATCTGGACTGAAACATCTGGAGAGCCTTACTTATTTGTATGTTCTTTTCATAATTTCTTCTTCTTGTTGATTTTTAGACTTTTCCTGCTTATCATTAAGAAAGATTAATTATGTTATCCACAGGAATCTTTCATCCAACCAGTTTATGGGCAGCATACCAGTCGAGCTGGGGCATATCATCAATCTTGACACATTGTGAGTTTCAAGTTTAAATGTTGTCTAATTCTCGTAGGCATATATCTGTAGTGACACTGTGGGTTTCTTCTTTAGGGATTTATCTAGCAATGATTTTACTGGATCAATTCCTGCTTCCGTTGGTGATCTGGAGCATCTTCTTACACTGTATGACGTGTATTCTTAAAATGCAACATGGTGTAATTTTATTGTGATTTTTCTAAGTGTATGCTTACGCCAAATAATAGGAATTTAAGTCACAACCATCTTGATGGGCATATTCCGGCTGAATTTGGGAATCTAAAGAGCATACAGGAAATGTGAGTTTTTCTGTTGAGACGGGGTGGCATATGCTTTATTCTTCTCCTTCGGCCTCGCTAACAAAGAATTCATTGCTTCAGTGATATTTCATTCAACACACTGTGGGACAGCATTCCAGAAGAGTTGGGGCAGCTGCAAAATCTTGCCTCTCTGTAAGTTAATTTTGAGGTCTCGATTTTGCTCAACTCAGCGAGGTGTTTTTGCTAGGCTTTAGATAACGTAATTTTTTATTACTCCAAGTAACTTGTATATTTATTTATTTTGGAAGCAACTCTTCCCTTGCAGTCGAAATAATTAACTTATTTTCAACTCTAAACAATAAATAAAGTATTTTAGTACTTATTTACTTTTAACTTTTTAAGCTTAGTCAAACATGCTGTGTATCCTAACTAATCAACTGTAGTAATTCTATTTGATCGCGTTTTATAATTGAGACTCATCTTGCGAGCAATAAAATAACAATGATTTCTTGGATTATATTTTGCTGCAGCATTCTGAATGACAACAATTTGAATGGAAGAATTCCCGAGCAACTAACTAATTGTTTGAGCCTTGACAATCTGTGAGTTCTATTTACTTCCCATCATCAGATCTTTATGATTTAAATCACATCGTGGGTAACTGATGCATTCTTTTGCAGGAATGTTTCGTACAACAACTTTACTGGGGTTGTTCCACTAGGCAAAAACTTCTCGCGGTTTTCACCTGACAGGTACAAGAACAATGATCATACTTTCAAGCTTGCCTATACCTTTAATCCAGACTTTTCTCTTTGCTCCTTTGTCATCAATATATTATTTCTGATCCACGCCTAATATATTAATGCCAGCTTCATTGGAAATCCATTATTATGTGGAAACTGGCTGGGTTCGATATGTGACCCGTACACTCCAAAATTCAAAGGTATAATGTCTTCATATTGAGCTTTGATGGGTGATAACCATGTTTGGCTAACCCTAAAAAATTAAAAGTTTTTGGTTTAAAGAAGCAAGTTTTCGAACTAACAGTTGCTTTTACTGATTTTGGCAAACATGTTAGGCAAAATAAGTTTGCGTAAAAGTAACTTTTTAGCTTAGACATATATTGGCTAAGATTAAAAGTTGCTTTTAAGTACTTTCACTTCTTTTTTTATGTTTAACCAAACTTGCTCGAGTGTTGTTGCTTAATGACTGGTTTTGATGTGGCTGGTGCAGCTATGTTTTCCCGAACAGCAGTTGTTTGCGTTACGTTAGGCTTCATTACTTTGTTATCCATGATAATAGTTGCTATTTACAAGTCCAACCTACCGAACCAGTTTTTGAAAGGATCCAACAAGAGTATGCAAGGTTTTACATTTCTTGATATAATTTTTCCTACCTCACACCATATTTTCTTCATCCAGGTTTTCACGTTGGTTACTTTCTTGTCAGGTTCTCCAAAACTTGTTGCTCTTCAGCTGGATATGTCGATTCATACATACGAGGATATAATGAGACTCACTGAGAATTTGAGCGAGAAATACATAATAGGATATGGAGCTTCCAGCATTGTATATAAGTGCGTATTGAAAAATTCCCGATCAATTGCAATTAAGCGACTTTACACTCAGTACCAATGTAACTCGGGCGAGTTTGAGACTGAACTCGGGACAATTGGCAGCATTAGGCACAGAAACCTTGTGAGCTTGCATGGCTACTCGCTTTCGCCCCAGGGGAATCTTCTCTTCTATGATTATATGGAAAATGGTTCTCTATGGGATCTTCTTCATGGTTGGTAACTTCATTATCAAATTCATCTTAGGGTAATCTTGTTATACGAAAAGAAAGCTCTACATAACAGTAACATCCAACCGATTTTGGTCGAGCCAGAATATTATTTATGATTTCCTTCGGTGTTCAATTAGCTTTGTTCCTTAGCAGTATTATGATAGAAAAATAAGCAACAATCATGTTTATTATTGTGTCTAGTCTTGTCTAACACTACGTATCAAATATGTACTAAATGTATTTGGTCAACAACCATGCAGATCCATCGAAAAAGGTAAAACTCGACTGGGAAACACGCCTGAAAATTGCTGTTGGAGCTGCGCAAGGACTTGCTTATCTTCACCATGATTGCAACCCGAGAATCATTCATAGGGATGTGAAATCCTCAAATATTCTGGTCGATGAAAACTTTGAAGCTCATCTCTCCGATTTTGGGATTGCAAAATGTATACCTAATGCAAAAACTCATGCTTCTACCTATGTTCTTGGAACGATTGGCTACATCGACCCAGAGTATGCCAGGACTTCCAGGCTAACTGAAAAGTCCGATGTCTATAGCTTTGGCATTGTTCTTCTGGAGCTATTGACTGGAAAGAAGGCTGTGGATAACGACTTGAACTTGCATCAGCTGGTAAATATAATCAAATTATATTTGGAGCTGTTGAACTTGCATCTGGAGCTATGCCTATAATCAAAAGACATGGACAAAAAATGTTTTGATATGGCATTTTATGGTTTTTAAGTTGTTTGCTGAGCTTGGTTTTAAATCCTAACTTTTCTACGTATGATGTGTTTCAGATACTATCGAAAGCGGATGATAACACGGTTATGGAGGCTGTGGATCCCGAGGTGTCTGTTACCTGCATGGACTCGGGTCATCTAAGGAAAACATTTCAACTTTCTCTACTTTGCACGAGGCCTCATCCATCCGAAAGGCCAACAATGCATGATGTTTCTCGGGTTCTCGTCTCCTTGCTACCACCCCCTCCAATGAAAACTTGCTCGACTCCTCCTAAAAGTATCGACTATGCACAGTTTGTGATCGGAAAAGGACAGTCCCAACTGCAAATGCCTCCACAGCAACTCCCGCATGACAACAACTCCTCTGATGCTCAGTGGCTTGTTAGATTTCGAGAAGTTATATCGAAAAATAGTGTCTAAGATCATTGCTGGCTCCATTTATATCCATTATAGGTGGGAATGGATCAAGGGATCTGTGATAATCCCAATTTTGTGATCGCATACTGAAACAGATGAAAATTGCTGGAGCTAGTTGGGATTCAGGATTCTGTTTAACTCTTTTGTACAAGAAAATCTCAGACCATTTTTATTTGTACTGTGATACTTCTTATATATAAGTATTAACACCCAGTAAATCCTCTCATGTTCATTTAGTTATATTTTTGTTCAGGTTAATTTGTCTTTAGGGGCAACGTGGTATACAAAATTTTATTTGAAAATAATGTTAATATTGTCTGCAATTTTATTGCAAAACTGTATCATAATAGATCATATTTGCAGTACAAATGGAACGAACTTTAACGTGATCTGTAGAACCTGAATCATTTTTATTTTGTAGATCACGTTTGTCAGTCCTGTCGAACAAAATTAACATGACCTGTAAACTCTGAATCAGTTTTTCGGACCGAAGCATTGGAATTCTCATAGTGATTGAAAGTAGAATGCAAAATAGAGTAATAGCAGAATGAAACAATTATGGTAATACACTAATGAACAAGGGGTATAATTTCTCCCTGGAAGTGATAAAATACCACCCATACACTAATACTCCCTGGAATATGAGCTGTGCTCGTAGCAACATTGTGAGAGGCTATTGGCTGCAAATGGCCGTGTCAAACAAGTCGAATCGAAAAAGTCGCTAAACTTATATCATTTATATCATTTAAGTTGAAAATGTTTTTTTGTAAAAAAAAATTAAATATCCTTATTTAATAAATACTGTTAACAGATTATGTGTTAATTTTGGCCTTAATAGACCATTAACAAACCACACCCCTGTGGTTTGTTAACAGCCAAAAGTTTGTTAACAGATCATGAGTATGTTAATGCGAATTTACATATTTTTAATTGATTTTTTAATTAACTCACTTTAAATAAACTCAGATTTACAAAAGTGTACAATAAAAATCACAATTCATACTTACATGTGTATATTTTCATAATTTATACTATACAATCCATAATTTCTACCGTCAACTAAAAAAAGAAGACAGAAACAATGAATTTCTACCATGAAATTAGATTTCTTACATAGATGAAATGAGTTAGATTTTAACATTTAAATGTGTTAGATTCTAATTTAGAAATATTCTCTTTTTCACATACAAATGAATTTGAAATCGTTTGATATGATTATAAACGGAAAAGAGAATAAAGAGTTATATTTTAAAATTTGCTTGAAAAAAGAGACAACGTCTATTTAGAAAAATTGGCCGAATCACCTGGCCATTTAGCATTTATCCCATGAGTCTATTAGAGATGTAAAACGAGCTGAGCCGATTGAAAAGAGACCATACACGGCCGGCCTTTTTGACTGACCAGCCCGACTCATCCAGCAAGGCGGTTTACTGCAGACCCAACATTTTTTTCCTAGTTAATTTTCTAGAAAAAACAAAAAATGTCAAAAATATTAGAAAAGGGCTGCATGAGTTATGAGCTATATGCCTGGCACAACCCACCTATCCAGACGCCCAATTTTGGGCCTTCAACCTTTGGATGAAGTCATTTTGCTCTTAAAACAGCACATAAATGAAGGGCTACTGTACCCAACCCTAGCAAATTATACGAACCAATGATGGAGGGAAAAGAAAGACAAAATCAAAATGGCAAAGAGGATTTCACTGCCCAATTGTGTCAACGGAGACAGATTTATTCCCTCACAAGGCTATCTTGGAGCATCAGAGTTACTCTCAAAACATCAAAGAAGACTGCATTTCAAAAGCAAGTCAAGAGTTAGAAATCAAAGACGAAGCACAGGGAGCTTGGTCCAAAGTTGGCCCTCAGCCAATTTGCCGCGATTGCCAGCTGCACGTTCCTAGCAGGATTTCAACTCAAGTCTTCCTATTTTCTCATTTTTTTTCCTCATTCGTGATTAGTGTTTCATTGGGTTGAGCAGGGGGGGGGTGGCTGGGCAGGTCCCATAAATTTTCTTCTTTTCCATAAGAATAACCTTCACGGGTTTCTCCCTCTGCACCATGTGACAGGTCAGACGACAAACAATTCGTTCCACCACGTCCTATATTAAACCCATCTGCACAAACCTCAAATCTTTCTGTTGCTATGTTTACCAGATTATGGTCAAAACTCAATTAACACTGAGCATAATGTAGTGACAAACCAATTTTTGGATCCAAACTGAAGTTAAAAAGTGAGCTGAGAGATTACAATAACAGCATAACGTACATGCCACGGGCAATTATCACCATAGGCATTTGAATTACATGAAATGTCTTCTACAAGAATAACAAAGGAAAAGCAATTTGAACAATCGAGAAGACCTACTTGAAAAAATTTGTCTATATAGTGAGAGCATTACTCTGAGGAGTACTTTTCTTTCAGATGTACTAAACGATGATTTTCAAGGTGATTAGCATTCAGACCTGTTGAAGCACCTACTTGAAGCTCAAAACAATATCCTTGTCCATCTGCATAAAAGAAAAGAAGAGGATTCAAGGGTATGTGAAGGAAACTAATCATATGACGACTACCAGTCGTAGTAACTTACAGATTTTGCCAACTCTTTAGCCTTCTCATCGTCAAAACCAAGTGCAGCCAATATCTTATGCCCCGCGGCTTCCTTTTCTGACCAAATGCCAAGTAGTAAATGTGCTGTTGTTACTTCCCCACTTTCACCTGCTTTTAAATTCTAATCAGTCAAATAATATTGTAACAGCTAAAATGTGCATTAATATGTCACAGAGAACAACTACGGTTATAATTTATCATGATAGCAACTTGCATTTGAATCTATATATCAAAACTATAATTCAAGTTTGGCCAGTTTTGGTGTTCAACTGTGAATCCAGTAAAGAGTAGAATTATCAAGTTTTCAACCGGACATAGAGACCGTGTTTGGGGTGGCCCATAAGCATGAGAGAGAAAAAGAATATGACAGGATACTTTTTCTCTCTCGTGCTTATAAGCATGAAATAAGCCTGAGACAAGAAAAACAAGCAACACAGTGCCTAATGACCATATCCCAGAACCTTCCATGGAATATCCCAGTATACCATCTCATTCCCTTCTGATTTCTGTTACCCACGTCCCCTCTTTAATATTGTAATGTCTCCATTAGTTTTTACCTTAGTTTCCTCACTCAAAACCAGCAACAGAATCTAACTAGGCAATGATAGCTATTGCACAGGGCAGCAGAAAATAAATATTTTGCACAAATGTCTCCTAAACATTGTTATATTTTTAGCTAAGTTACATAAAGCACTTATTCAGTTAGTGTTACCAAATCTTTATTTTATAAGATTGCAATGACTAAATGCTGTAACAGACAATTGTACAATTATGTAAGTAATGGACAAGGACAACCTGACTTCATTTTCTCATCTAACGCCCAATCAAGAGCCCTCTGAGCCGGTTCAGTCAAGGGAGGATGCTCGGGACTGAAGAAATACATGTCAGATTTTCCAAGCAATTTCACAGTTTCATCTCGCACCTTGAAAAGTGTAATACCATTTTCCCTCAAAAACTTTGCAGCCAAACTAGTTCCTATAAAAAGAAAAAAAACAAATACAGCACAAATAAGAGGCTCATAATAATTCCATGACAAAGAAACCTCTTTGCATTTAAATCGAAAACCTATTTCTTTCAACTAACAACAAATTGCAATTATGGCGGCATTTTGACAATATTCAACTCAACGAAGGCTTCAATAGTTATCCAGGAATGGATTTATAGATAAAAATTTTAATGCATAAAATACATCACAACAGTTTAGGAATATTACACCTATGCTGCCCAATCTATTCGTAAATGTGCATTTCAATCCCTATTCAATTTATTTGGTAAATGGGTCCCCAACCTTCAATTTATGTAGTAAGCGTGTCTCTAAAACCGGATTCATTCGTCCAAGATTGTTGCTCAAATGTCACCTGGCTCATTCTTGAGGCACTTTTTGAGGGGTATATTGAAGAACCCATAAAGCAATGACCTAATTTTTCCTTAATAAAAAGATCAAAAAAAAGAAAAGAAAACATGATTTTCTGCTTCCCCCACCTCCACCAGGTAGCCCCTCCCCCGTGTCTAGTCCTTGTCCCCTTTATCAAGTACATCACTCCTCCACTACCCTCATCTCACAGCCGCTAAACTGCACCTGCACTCACTCCACTCAAATACATGCACTTCGGCCATGGAAAGGTAGGAGAGGTCTTCTCCCATTTAACCAGTGCTGGTTAGGGGTGGGCACCGGGTGGTTCGGTCCGTGTTTTTAAAGAACCGGACCAGACCATTTTAAAATGGTTCTGTTCCACGTACTATGGTAAAACCGGACCGAACCGAACCGATCAATTCCAGTTCTACAATAACCAAAAATAAAATAAAATGGGGAGATGATATAACAATGACGAGAATGAGATGGAGATAGAGAGTGTATACATCTTCATTGTTCATTTGTGAGGCATGAACAAACTTAATAACCAGTAAAGGGACTAATAAAGAGTGAGAAATGGGTCATCTAATAATGGTACTCAAGTTTCACATACTTCATTTTAGCACTTCGTGGGAAATCTGGGAGCATATTGGACTCTGAACTGCTCCTTGTTCACTGGGGGTGATAGATTTAGTGCTTGCATGCGTATTTTATTGAGTAAAAAAAATGATGTACAGATGTGGTTATATAGTGTATATACGATGGATCTGGAAATGAATGTGGATTTGGTTGGGTGGACGATTGTAAAAGGTTGGTGCAACTACAGCAGCCAAAATGCAAAGAAATAAAAGATGCTGACATACATGTTTGTAATGGACTCTTCTTCAACATTGATCACTGTTATTTTTAAAATCAAAACTGGTGAAATGGGTATTTCGGTTCTAAATATTAAAATTGAGAACCAAACCACAACCAGTTGGTTCTTGGTTTTAAGAACCAAAACCGATTTAAATTTAAGTAGAACCAGACCAAACCGGCTGGTTCAGTCCAATCGGTTCTTGTATAAAATGCCCAACCCTAATGCTGGTCATATCTGGTAGTGCATGCCTTTCTGAAAACATTGATCTCCTATCTCTCACAGACACAGACACTTGCACACCCATGTTCTTAAAAGTGGTATTTCCCAAGTAACTAGAAGAAACTCTCTGGAATTTGACCGGTGATTGGCATAGCATAAGGATATGTTGGATGTACCACCTTGCCCCCATAGGTAAATATTAAACTGTGGAAATGCAAGGATATGTCGGATGCACCACCTTGGCCCCCATAGGTAAATATTCAATTGTGGAAATGCATGAGTCAAATTTTGGTGTTTTACCATTTCCAAATGTTTGAAATGACACAGTGCTTCATATTTGGTTTTTAAGTTTGACGATTAAGTGCTGAGGTACAACAAAGCTTTGGAACTATCCTTGAGTTCGTAACTGAAGGTACAATCATCTTTTCAACCAAAATCCCTATTATCCATCAAAGCAACTTTACAAATAGGTAGGGGATCGTAGTTGTAAATATCCCAAATTATTTTGATGAGCATCTAAAATAGGGCCTGGGTTGGATTCATTTTAACGACATACTAAAACATCATTTATATAATTGTATCAGTTACAGAGAAAATACATCCACACGTTGTTTTCAAATGCAAATGAGGCTTACTTACACTTTAAGGCGCGCCTCATGGGAGACGTTAGTTAAGAGATTCAAAGATTAGGCTTTGAGTGCCATTTATCAAGGCTTATGCCTTGACTTGCTAAGATGCAGGTCTCAGTGTATAAGCCTTTGGGTGTCTGAGGTGTGCCTCCCATAGTCTTTCCCTTTCTAAGCTTTCTAACTAGCCTTTACTTGCAGGAAAAAAAAGAAAGGGCTTGCTAGGAATTAAATCGATAGGCTCGTCAAATTCTTTTTTTTTTTTTTAAGGAAAAAAATAGGAAATTCTCTCTTTCTAATAGATTATTCGATTTCTCATCGAAGATTCCAAGCTAGAATTTTTGCCAATCGGGCTGATGTTTTCATAGCCTGTGACATGTAAAGGGATCTTTTGGGTTGTCTTATACCAAATCTTAAAAACTAGGGAAAAAAAGAATTGGATAAAACACGAGAGAACAATTGAAGAGCCAAGTGTACCCTACCCTTCTACAACTACACAGCAATAACCCCTACCCAAATGAAGTTGGGACCTTTGGGGGGAAATATAACTTCACCCCTTTTTTTTATACTTTCCTTATTGTCGTCTCTGTGTTTTTGTTTTCTTCTTTTATGGGGTTTCTTTTCTTTTAAAGTCAATGCAAGAAAAATTCTTAAATAGTCAGTTAATTGTTGTAGACTTATAGGGTGGGCTTATAAACTTATAAGTCCAAATAAGCCCACTTAAACATGCTCTTAGTCATGAATTAGAGGTCATGTTATATGATTACTGTTTTGTTAATTTATTGTTTTCTAGTTTGTTGATTATACATTTTATGTTTATAGTTGCAAATTAGGCTTTTAATTCTTTTGAATTGTTTTTATTTTTATTCTGAATCTTTATAAATGGTTTATGGTTTATTATGAGTATGACTTTGTGTTTTTATAACTTTTTAAATTATTGTATTTGTTTATGATGACGAATAAACCTTAAAGTAGCTCAAGGCTTATGCCACACTTCACTTAGTTAAAAGGCCTCAATAACCGAGCGCTTCATCCACAATGAGAACACAAGAAAGCCACAAGCAGTGCGACAGTTACTACAAATGAGAACTAGAGAGCCACAAATTAGTGGAACTTGGAACCTCGTATCTTATCATCTCAGCCTTTTACTAAAGCTAGGCTTCATTTCACATCCTAAATGTCTATAAGAAAGATCATCTAGCAATCAACTAAGCTGAAATAAATATCATTGCAATATCAGATTTGTGAAATACAAACAACCCAAATGAATTATAAGCTACAAACAAACTGGATTATCATGCTTTCAAATTGACTTATTTATCATTTAATTTACCAACCTTCAACCAAAATGCCCATTAGCAAAGCTTCAGTTCCAGTGTTTGGGTACTTGAGCTTCCTGGCCTCCAACTCCGCCATTGCAAATGACTTTATTGCCCTCGCCGACCATCTACACACACCATTGTTCAACAGCTCTCAGTACCAATTTCTAAAAATAAACCCTCAATCAATAACAACAATTCAACAACAACCATTACTCAAACTTAAATAAAAACATACTTAGGTTTTCCCTTAGAAGCTTGCCCCTCCTGTTTTCTGCAAACCCAAAATTCATAACACAAACAAGAACTCAAATGAACAATAAGTAAATGTACGTACACACTGTATGTGAATGAATTGAAGTGTACCCAGTGGGGAGACTGAACAAGACAGTGGCAACAGTAGAACTACGTCGTTTTGCAGCTAAAATTGTGAAATTCGATGATTGAATCGGAAGCTTCGTACCAATAAAAGAATTTGACAGATTCTCAGGTTTGAGAATCAAAAAATTCTCAATGCGTTTCTTGCAAGTTTGTGAGGGTGTTATTGGTAGTACAGAGAGTGTGTGAGCAGCCATTTGACTTTTCAACAGACCCTAATCCAATTGAAACTGGAAATTTTGTTTTCTGGGTATTTAATAAGAATTTGGATTGCTCTAATGGAAAGTTACAGAAGAAATTATTGGTTTAATTTTGCGAATGGAAATTGAAGATTTAAAGTTAGTAATATAGAAATGGATAGAGAGAACTGAAAAAGAGATTTTAAGCGGGTAGATTGTAAATGAAAGGGAGATGCTGGACTGGATTGGCGATATTTGTGGAAATGCGATTCTAGTGTAAACCAGAGAAAATTGCAGTGAAAGAATGCGACGGGTAAATTTATTAAATGCCACAGAAATTAAATAATTTAATGTTATTACTTGATCACTCATTTTAAAAAAATTTTCAATTGCTCAGTTAACTTCTTAAATAATTTACTATCTATCATTCATTATGAAAACGTTAAGTTGAACGTATAGAAATTGCTACATACTGAACCAAAAATTGAAGTGACATAATTAGATTGTTAAAATCATCCACGTAACTAAATTGCAATAGTCAAACACGTATTTAGCTTGCTTTAAAAGATGTTTTTCTAATCTAAAGACATTTTTTTAAAGTTGGAAAAATATTTTTTAAAGCAATCTAAAAACATGTTTGGCTATTACGATTTGGTTACGTAGACGATTTTAACAATTTAATTATACCATATCAACTTTTCATTCACCACGTGGTAATTTATGTCCACTCAATTTAACGTTTTCTCGATGAGTGATGATAGTAAACTATTTAAAAAGTTGGGTGAGCAGTTGAAAATATTTTCAAGTTGAGTGAAGCAAGTACTAACCTATAATTAGTTTAGTGGCCAATTATTAAATTTAGCCAAATACAACAGTATATCGCTTTGCTTGTAAGTGTTTATAAGCAATGTGTTCTATAGAATTTGAAGATAAAAATATGTAAAGATTGTGAGTTGTGTAAAATATGTGAATAAAAATAATGTTAGACCAGCATACAAATACTGAAAAGCACTCCTAAAGATATGCTAAGTTGGCTAATGGATTCAATATTCATGTTTGAGTATGTCCAATTCATGGAACCAAACACGTGTTTGCATGTTTATTAATATTTACAAATATTTATAAATTGATGAAATATTATTTTTATCCGCACAAAATCCATCGTTTAAGAAAAGTGTATCCTTATTTGACATGACAAGCCAATTTATAGTGTGTTTGATTTTAATTAAAATCGAGATTTTTTTTTACATATGATAAAAGTTGATGAATTTTATAGTTGAAAAATTGTGTGTCCATGAGATGTATAGTTAAATTAATTGTTGAATTTGACTTAAAATTTTTTTCTCATGGATATTAGCGAGGTCTCGGGGTGGTTATGGTGTAGAAAGAAGGGATGGAGCTTGATCGGCTGCCCTCACCGGTGGCGAGGGTGGCTTCCGTGAACTTGTAGGCCTCACGGGACAAAGCGGAGAGGAAGATGGAGAGAGATTTAACATTTGGATAATTGTTTTGCTTGATTTGGGGACGGGGCCTGTCAGGCAATTTGAAAATTGCATAGAAGCCTCCAATTTTAAAAGAAGTAATATATATGTGAAAAAAGTGATTGGACTAATTTACCCTATGTTAATGGGTGATTTTTGGACTAAATAGCGTTTGTTCAGGAAATCCGATGAGTAAGGGTGAAAATGCCAAAATTTTGAAGGTATGGGCGTTTTCTAAATACCCTCAATAGGTAGGGACGTTTGTGCTATTTACCCAAATTTTAATTCATTTCAAACAAAATCAATTTCTTACCTAAAATCCAATTTTACATAATTAATTTACTTTTTAGCAAACTGTTTGTTTTAAAAGACGCTTCTCCAATCTAAAGACATTTTTAAAGTTGGAAAAATATTTTTAAAGCAATTGTGTTTGGCTATTACGATTTAGTTACGTGAATGATTTTAACAATTTAATTATGCCATATCTACTTTTCATTCACCACGTGGTAATTTATGTCCACTCAATTTAACGTTTTCTCGATGAGTGATGGATAGAAACTATTTAAAAAGTTGGAAAGGAATGAAAATATTTTCAATTGAGTGAGCAAGTATTAACCTCTAATTAGTTTAATGGCCAATTATTAAATTTAGCCAAATACAACAAAGACCTTGCTTTGCTTGTAAGTGTTTATAAGCAATGTGTTCTATAATTTGAAGATAAAATATGTAAAGATTGTGAGTTGTGTAAAATATGCTAATAAAAATAATGTTAGACCAACATATAAATTCTGAAAAGCACTTCCAAAGATATGCTAAGTTGGCTAATGGATTCAATATTCATGTTTGAGTATGTTCAATTCATGGAACCAAACACGTGTTTGCATGTTTATTAATATTTACAAATATTTATAAATTGATGAAATATTATTTTTATTCGCACAAAATCCATCATTTAAGGAAAGTGTATCCTTATTTGACATGACAAGCCAATTTATACTGTGTTTGATTTAATTAAAATTAGATTTTTTTTTGTTACATATGATAAAAGTTGATGAATTGTATAGTTGATGAATTGTAAAAAATTGTGTGTCCATGAGATGTATAGTTCAATTAACTGTTGACTTTTTGACTTTAAATTTTTAACAAATTTTTAAGGGTAAATAGCACAAAACGTCCCTACCTATTGAGGGTATTGTGAAAACGTCCCTACCTTCAAAATTTTGGCATTTTCACCCTTACTCACCTGGATTTCTGAACAAACGTCCTATAGTCCAAAAATCACCCATTAACATAGGGATAAATTAGTCCAACCACTTTTTCACATATATATTACTTTTTTAAAATTGGGGCTTCCATGCAATTTCCAAAATTGCACTGCAGCAGCCCCATCCCCAATCCGCCAAACAATTACCCAAATACGACCCACCTTCTCAAAACCACTATGGATACAACTGCTTGGCTTTACATCGCCAGAAGCTCTCCAACGTGATATTTCTCATCCATGGCTCGGGATGTGCATCCAAGAAAGGAAGCCCCTTTAGTTCCAAGATGATTTCAGATGCTGTGCTTTTATAAACTAGATACGAAACTTAAAAATAGGACATTTATGGGCTATATCAATTCATTGGTCTCTAATTTTGAATGGGTTAAAGCCTCAAATCTTCGGAATGAAAATGCGGGTTTCGCATATTCAATCAACATAAGAAAGTTGGTGAAACCTCTATCGCTCGTTGACTCTTCGGGGCAATGGTCGTGTCCCAATGTACGACATCTCACCCGCCAGAGAACCGTGGAGCAACACATATGGAAAACAAATGATTTGATCAAGAAAAGCAAATACAACGCCACCGATGACTACGCTGCTTCATACATTGATTTTCGTGGAGTCAGCATTATGAAAAAGGCATCACAGCGGGGCAAGAGTGAGTGGGTTTACAGATTGGCAACACTTGGGCCATTCCACGGTGGACTTCGGGCCGGGTGGCTCAGCGACGGTGGTGCCGCCGTCCGTGCACCTTCCGGGAGTGGAAAAAATTTTAATTCATTTCAAACAAAATCAATTTCTTACCTAAAATCCAATTTTACATAATCAATTTACTTTTAGCAAACTGTGTCCCCCAAAATCTGTTACTTAAATCAGATTAATCGGATTTCAATTATTATATTATCATTTATTGTAACTGTCGACAATCATTCTTTCCCAATCCAATTCACTTATTTTTAGTCCTTAATATTATTTGATTTACGCTCCACCACTCCCAAAGCTCTATGAACAACTCGTACTATCTAAAAACAACCAAATTTTTTAAATTTCTACCTATTTTACGGGATTGCAAATTTTGAGGTTGAATCTTTAGTTCCCGGGGTTGGGATTCCAACTTTACGAGTCATATTGGACTTAATGTCTTTTCGAATGTAAATATATGGAGCTTTCTCTATTGCGATTTGCAATTTTTGTGAAATTTGGAAAAGTTTGGATATGTTTGGTGTTTTGAATATTTGATTCAAATACATCACGACATTAATCAATTAGGCGTAAGTTGAAGACTTGAAATTTCGATTGCAATTTTTCCCCCCTTGTATAATGAGATTGTCTAGGGTTATAAATCTTCATTGCATTAGTGTTTTCTCTCTCAAATTGTATTTTTACGACTCGATTGCTAACTGATCACTTCATTTTAAGTTAGCATTTAATTATGATAAATGCAGTTAGGGGCGAAGTCAAAAATTTAGTTTATTGGAGACGTAATATCTTTCAAAATAAATACAACTTAATTACTTGTTACGAACTTGGTTCTTCCTAACTTACGAGCTACTCATCTATTTATAGTTTTAGCTAAGTAAATCTCAATTGACTATTGACACACTATATGTATATCAGATGACATACTAGAAAGCATGCTAATGATTTTTTTTAAAGGCAAGTAATAGACAACATAATTAAAAGAAAAATTACAATTCTTTTATAATTTTTTCAAATAATATTGCAACGTACTCTTAAAACTTTTACTCTCGATAGATATCTCTCAACTTAGTTTTTACTTTATTACAAATGAGGTTTCTTTAATCTTTTATAATTCTACCTCCTTTAAATGGACGGTAGATATTGTTTTTGTTTAACACTTGACATTCTTTTTTAGATTATTATTTGTAGATATTTACATTGTTTTTCTAACAATGTTATTTTTACAACTGTCTAGACAACTATTACAAGTTTCCTCCTTTTGCATCTTTCTTTTAGAGTGTGTTTGATTTTGAAATCATATTTTTTGTAAAAGTTGATGACATGTGTGATTGAAAAGTTGTAAAAATTGTGCGTCTTTGAGATGTGTGGTTAAAAATAATTGTTGACTTTCACTTTAACTTTTTATTAAAATCAAAATCAATATCAAACAAATCCTTATTCTATAATGCTCATTTAAGTTTTTATAATGGAATACTATAAAATTGACATTCTCTATGTTTCTAGTCTTTAGAATTTTTTTTCGAAGTTTTGCAAAATATACAAGTCTACACTGCTAGCTAGTTTTAATATTTGACTGCATTATTTATGTCCAGCCTTTGGCCCTTTTGAGTTTCGCACACCTAGTATAGTATCTTCTGTCTGGGCCGTCAAAAATTACATAAAATTTTTTACCTGCAATCAAATTATTAATTCCAAATTATTAATTCCAACTACAGGTTGACTGTCTTTCTTTTGCAGACTTTGAATGTCCTCTTGTCCTTGTGGACCAGGATTAGGGTTTTGAATTCTCTTAGGCTCTTGCGAGCTTGTCCCAGTTGTAACATCATTAGCCCCGAGATGGCATCTTTGTATTTTTAGCTTCATTACTCTTGGTAATGTCACTATTTTTTGCATTAATTTTTTGCAATAAATGGGACAATTTTTTCTGTAAAACTTTTGTTTCCATTTCTTTGATTTCAAGCTATATTCTGATTTCAGCAATTTGTTCGTCAATGTCTGTCATTTTACCTGCAAAGATGTAATTCCCTAGTCAGAGAATCTGCAAGATAATTGTCTTTACTTTTAATTATTTCGACATCAAAATCATAATGACAAAACCACATTTGCCATCTAATGACTCTACCTTGTTTGTAATCAGGATGTATTTTGCAATTTAAAAATGACTTGCAAACTGAAGAGTCAGTTCTGACAAGGAATTTCTTTGAAATAATGTACAGTTTGAATATTGAAATGGTCTTTTTCATAGCTAAAATTTCTTTTTCATTTATGTGATAATTTCTTTCAGCATTTGAAAAAGTTCTGAAGAATAACTGCATAGTTTTTCTCCTTTCACATGCATTCGACTCCTCACATGTAACATATGTCCATCGCATACTCCTAGCGTATTTTTTAGCACAAGTGTTGGCTGCATTAGAATATTCGATTATGTCACAACTAGAGTATAATATATTGCTATCATACTTACAATTGCAAGTATTTACAAATATCCCGAAATATTTTACTAAATTTAAACATGTAGGAGAAAAATAGCTAATATAATATAATACTATAAAGTCGATTGTATTTGAAAGCACAATTGTTAACAATAAAATTACATATATGAGATATCAATACGACACATTTTTATTTTGAAAATGAGTTGTTCAATTTGGTGACCAAACAAATGTTATCATGAAAAATACATTTTAACAATAAATTATCTAATCAAAATAATTTAAATAGCAATCACATTAATCATAACAAAAATGAGTTAGCATACATTAAAAAAAATATATGTTAAAATCTTAATTAACATTATAGACACGTTCAATTTGATGGTAAATAGTAATTGTTTAATTTATTTAAATCTTAATGTCTATTAAAATTTACAAATTTTATTATCATATATTTTTCACAATTACATATCAAATTTAAATAACTATGTATTCAACGATCGATTTTTTTATGAAATTAACCTATAAATTAGAATGAAGATTAAATATCAAATTGAACATTATTTTGATATTAATGATGAAATTAAATATCTGTGCACTATTGATGGACAAAACTAGAGTATCAACTAATTTAATTTCTACCAATCTATATATTTTCTCTCTAATCCTTATATCAAAGATAAGTTCTCTATCTTTTATACCAAAGCGTGTTGTATTATTATCCTATCTTCTATATTATTTCCTCCTACAAATACTACTTTTCCAAAACTCCCTAATACAATTTCGTTATCTATTCCATTGTGAGAACGTGTTAGCCTTTTCCCGTCTTTGAAATATTATGCATTGTTGTACTAATAGTCAATTTACTCATAATATTTTTGTTAAATAATATTTTGCATAATTATATTATTATAACGTTGTAGGTGTACTATATTAATATCGAATCATAACGGGACAAACATACATTTATTACTTACTTGTTGATGTCCATTCAATGGTTTCACATTGTACACCAAATAATCAATTAGGCAAAATTGATTAAAGAGAAAAATTGGTAACTATGAATAATTAAAGTAACATTTTGAGAAATAACAAATATTGTAAAATTTGCATAATCAAGTCATTAAAAAAGAAAAAAGATTATGTTATGTAAATATGTCATCGATCTAGTACGTAACCTAATTTAATAATTATATTTTCTCGCATAATAATCTATCTTATTCTTAACAATATCGCTCATTAATTATTTTCTCTCACCAAAATTATATATATAACTGAAAATATAAATTGTGCGAGTACTCACTATCAAGAAGTTTAGCAAATATACTCACATTACAAAACAATTCATTAAACACTACACATGCTAAAAAATTACTTACAATAAGTTAATAGTATTGATAAATAGAGGTCATGATGATAAGAATTAAGGATGGCGTGACAAGAATTAGGATGGCAACGGCGGGTCGGGCAGCGCAACCCTCCTCCCCCCAATAACTCTTCCCCAATTTAATTTTTTTATTTTTTTTAGATGTGATTTTCATTGAAGGCAATATATGAAATTATGAATTATAAAATGAGAAATTAAAGTTAATTTTAAATTGTATGGTTAGAATTTAAAATTGTGTATAATATGTTTATTAAATAAAATGGAAAAAATGCAAATTAATAGGTTTTGGTGTAGTGGTTAGGAATTGTAAATCAATGTTCATAACCCGAGTTTGACTCCTTCAACACTTATTTCATCAAAATATTTTTTAAAATTTTAAAAATAATAAAAAAATTGAGTGGGTCCAGGCGAATAGCCCCATCACTCAACCCGACTCGGGGACATTATCCCCACCCCGTACTCCATCCCTAGGGGATATCCGATTATCCGAGGGGGAACGGGGCGGGGGATGGGGCAAATTGCCATCCTTAATCAGAATTCACAATCACACGCTGAAAGTTTATTGAAATATTAAAATAAAATAAAAATCATAAAAAAATCACGTATTATATTAGCAACCTTATAACATAGATCATAAGAAACTAATATGTATCGCACATACTTGAAATTGAGATATTCACAATCACATAATAGATATCATATGATATTAATATGGGTCACACAATTTTTTTTGACGACTCAATAATAAGGTAGATATAAAACTACATAATAAAAGAAGAGAATAATCACGTGCCACACAATAAAATCATATTAGAGGAAAGAGTAATAGTGATAATTCAATCATGACAAGTCAAATAGTTATTTGAATTAATTAATTATTACGAATGTATGTAATTTATTCTCTAATAATCCAAAAAAAACATAAAAGTCTTCATCTTCATTCTCAAAATTGATTTTTCTCCATTATATCTCATCTTATTTTTAAATTCAATCTCCTCAAATCAATATTCTTCTTCATTTATTACATCATTTTCAAAATTGATTTTTCTCAATTATATTTTCAATGTTCTTCAAATTCTTCTCTACTCAAATCAAATTCTCAAATCCAAATTATTTTTCATCTACTACATATTTAAATTGTATTGAATTTGAATTGTAACATATTGTCGAATCCGCTAGAAGACGGTAAATACTAGTTTAAATATCTCATTTTTCAAAATATTTATTAATTACTATATTTTTCAAAACAAAAAATTAAGAATAGCTTAGGTCTAATTATCTCTTGATCAAAGGCCGGTAGAAGCCCAAATTAAAAGCCGATCTTCTAGGGTAATATTGATTGCATATCCAAATATATCAAAGGCCTGTTTCAGTTGTTATTGATAGAGAGCAATAGAAGGGGACAAGCAGCGAAGGGTTTATTACACTCAAATTTGGGAACAATTTACTGTGAAGGAGAGGGAAAAAGGGAGACGTGATCGTATCCCTCTTGTGTTGCAGACTTGCATTGTTTTCTAGAGGAGAAGTCATCTTCTTCATCACCAAACTTGGAAGGTAATATCAGATTTATTTGTGTAAAAACATGCTTTAAATTTATTGGGCTTTATTTGTTGATTTCGCACTCGATTTGATTGTCGTGAATGATTTAATTTCAACACAACCTGCATCTAAGATTCTGTCCAGCTCATCGCTATTCTCTTCTTCACCTTAGAATTTATTTTTTCCAAAATGGTTGTTTCTTGATGGTTCTCTTTCTCGCGCAACAGCAATTTCTCGACAAAATCTCTCTTGAAATTTTGATTTGGTTGTTTATGGTTTTCTCCTTGCCTTTGGAACTGCCGCCCCTCAAGTGTAACAGATGAAATACCCCAGGAACAAAATCCAGTGGAGGCAACTGCCCCCACTAGACCCCACCTGGGCTCCGCCCCTGAATGCAGTTTAAATCAATGCGATTTGATTCTTTTTGCTAAAGGTTAACTTAATTGCTTTCTTTTCTTGTTTTTGCAGCCCATGTGCTTAAATTTACTCATGTGAAGAAATTTGGGAGATGATAATGTATAATTATTACTGATACTTGTTGACTTTATCCGTAGATGTTTCAGTTTCCACTTACAAGTAATGTTAGATCGAGGTTATTTGCTGCAAAATTGATATACTGTTGTTCAAATTGCAATCAAAAGTTCAACTTTGTTAGTCTGAAAGTTGTTGCCAAATAGTTGTGTCGTGAAGTTTTCGTCAGTCCCATGTCTTGTATGTATTTTGTAGAAACTGTTTAATTTAGAAAGAAAGCCATGGCTTCGGTTTCAGTTAAAGAACAGTTGAGAACGTCCTATCCAAAGACCCTTTCATCGATTGTAGCTTCAGTGGGAGGCCTTGCTTTATTCTTAATTCTTGCGTCAACCATATTGGTCTCCCAACCCATTGGGTCCACAGTTCGTGGGTATTTCTATGGTGTTGATCATTCCAGAGAGATTGATTCAATATTCACCCTTAACGAGTCGGTTTCTACAGTATCCACCCTTAATGAACCGGTTTCTTCAGCATCCACCCTTAAAGAATCGGGTTCTGGATTTAATTCTCAGCATGATGATGGTGGATCTATAACCATTGGTGGAGGTGATGGCCAAGAAACTGTGGTTGACAAAAAACAGACTCCTGATTCTCAAGATAAGAATGAATTGTCAAGTTTGAAGCAAGAGGAAATCAAGAATTTGAAGGACGAGTCACCGCATTCTAATATATTGCAGCAAGAGATGGGCAATAAAAGTTCGGCTTTGCCTGAATTTACAGAAGGTGATGAAAATGCCCCATCCAATAATACACAGACAGAGTTGAAAGAAGCTGTGACATCTTCTCCTACTGCCACCGACAGGAGTCAGCCTGATGTAGTTGATTCAGGTACTGGCTCATTTTCATCATGCAATTTTAGCATAAACTTTCATTATTTCTAAATACCAAGTCTTCTCTGATGATTTTTTACATCTTCTTTAATTGTTACGTAACTTTTGCATTGACATTTTCTAATGTATGTACATTGGACTTTAGTTTTCTCAATTAGTTATGATTTACTCAATAGCTCCAGGTGGAGTCTTTTTATGTCCTTGTCTGTGTCGTTAACTTTTTGTTGGAGAAAAATAATTTGTTTTGTGTGGTTTATTAGGTTAAGTTTCATATCTTCATTTGGACGCAGCCTGATAAGCTTTCCACCTTACCTCTAGTCATATTCAGTAAATTGATATATCTAATGAATACCCACATGTATGACAAATTACATACTGCTATATTCTTATGAAAATTGAGTATACGCATGAAAGCTTCTGGAATAACTGATTAGGAAGGATAATCTTAACAGTACGCTTCAATTTTTTTTCAAAACTTATCATCCTGGTCAGGTACTTGTACTTTCTTTTATGAAAGGACATTAATCACTGGTTTGTACCTTCAATGCTTTTGACCTCGGCAAAATCCTCTGCAATAACTTTTTTAATCATGATGTAGAAATCTCATTGAAAACAAGCTAGGTGTGGTTAACATCAGTGAGTATATAGGTTTGAGCTTGCACTGTTGCACATATAGAAAATATATATATACTCACACTGGCAGTTCGTGACATATCATCACTGGGGTATGAATGGCCTATTGAATTCTGGAAACTTCGCACAGTATGCTGGCAGCTTTATTGTGATATAAAAAGCCATTCAAAGTTAATTCTATGCT
This sequence comes from Forsythia suspensa, assembly GCA_023638005.1. NCBI lineage: Eukaryota > Viridiplantae > Streptophyta > Magnoliopsida > Lamiales > Oleaceae > Forsythia > Forsythia suspensa. Next base: position 52,941,701 of record CM042666.1, read on the forward strand.
CTGAGCCAAAAACTTGTTCAATTATCCTATTTGTCTGCTTTTCAAGTCACAAGAAAAAAAAAATATTGTATAAATCCTCACATGTCATGAGATATATGAACTGAACTTGGCTATATCTTGATCATGTTACAGGATGCGATCTTTACCATGGAAAGTGGATTTACGAATCGACTGGACCTTTGTACTCGAATAATTCCTGCCCTATCATCACTCAGATGCAAAATTGCCAGGGAAATGGAAGACCTGACAAAGATTACGAGAATTGGAGATGGAAACCTTCTCAGTGTGACCTCCCAAGACTTGAAGCAAAGAAGTTCCTGGAGTTAATGAGAGGAAAGACACTAGCTTTCATTGGTGATTCAGTAGCTCGAAATCAGATGGAATCAATGCTTTGCATCCTTTGGCAGGTTAGTGGAAAGATCCCATTTATATTTATTTAGTTTCTTGATCTATTTAAGGCACACTCCTTTCTGTTTTCTTTTAACCCTTCTCCTATTATTCTTATCAATTATTAGTCCTCTGACAACATTCCTTTTTTTATTTCTCTCCCTCCCTTTCTTTTCTCTTTTCTTTTTCCCCGGCTTGGGGTGTTAATTTTGCAATTCATGTTTATTCCCTTATAGCAAATGTATGATTTTGGCAAAAATCTGTTGGTTGATTCCATCCCAGTCCAAGCAAGTGTGTAGAAAAATCTTTTGTGGAGAAAGAACAAAGCATTGAACGGAAACCCTTTAGAGCCTAATACCCCACTATTCGTGCAGATTATTTCCTTAAAATAGTTTAAACGCCTAAGAATGAACAACTGGGATGCGAATGCCATGACCCCCACTATTCGATGCTGAACAAAATTCTATGGGAAACAAGAATAAAACTCTATAATATAGGAGCAAAACCATGACTCCTAACCCATCCTTATTCCACCAAGATTGGCATGTTGATGGTTTTGACAACCCCCCCAACCCACACATATTTCCCCTATCCTTTTTCCAAAGGTTAGCCCTGCTTCCTTTTTTGTGGGTCTGTAGTGGGGGCATGTTTTTCCAAATTATATCTTATCAGCTCAGTTCTTTTTTGTTTTTATGGTTTTTAAGCTCTGATTAAAGCCTTAGTGATCCCTAATAAAAGTAGTTCTGGACACACATACCTACTGTTTGACTGAACGATTCCCTCTGTAGGTGTCTGTTCAGTGATAAAAGGTTGGCCTTTTTAAGCCTTGAAGTTATTTTTGCCAGAACTATCTGTTTGCTTTCAAAAGACATATAAAAAAACATATGGACCCATCCATGTCATGGTATATGATTTGCACTTTGCTCATAATGACTTATTTATTTTTATTTGTTGAGAAAAAAATATGGCTCTCCAATTCAAATTCTGGGATTCTTTCAGGTTGAGGTTCCGAAAAACAGAGGAAATCGAAGAATGCAACGTTATTATTTCAGATCTACATCTACAATGATTGTTCGCATATGGTCCTCCTGGCTCGTTCACCAAACATCTGAGCCGTTTGACTTTGCTCCTGCTGGTGTGGTCAAGCTCCACCTTGATGCACCTGATGAAGTTTTCATGAAATTTATTATGGATTTTGATGTGATAGTCCTCTCCTCTGGCCATTGGTTCGCCAAGCAGTCAGTTTATATATTGAACAATGAGATTGTGGGAGGGCAACTGTGGTGGCCGGACAAGTCTAGACAAAAGAAGATTGACAACATTGAAGCTTTTGGAATATCCGTTGAGACAATTGTTACTGCCTTAGTCACACATCGGAATTACACTGGTCTAACAATTGTCCGTAGCTTTTCACCTGATCATTATGAGGGTGGAGCCTGGAACACTGGAGGATCATGCACTGGAAAGGTCATGCCTGCCTTGGACAGTGAATTAGTCGAGAATGGTTTTACCAATATAATGCACAAGAAGCAGGTGACAGGGTTTAATCGTGCTGTGAAGAAAAAGACAAACAAATCAAAAATGAAACTAATGGATATCACAGAATCATTTTCGTATCGCCATGATGGACATCCAGGTCCATATCGAAGCCCAGATCCAAATAAGATCACCAAACGGGGCCCAGATGGTAGGCCCCCGCCTCAGGATTGCTTGCACTGGTGCATGCCAGGTCCAGTTGATACGTGGAATGAACTCGTGTGTGAAGTTATAAGAAGAGAATTTGAGGACAGACAGAATATTGCTTCATGAGAGTCACTCATGTTGTTACCGAACACAATCTTGTGGTTCTTTAATTGATATAGTACTTTGCACTGAAATTTTTTTATAACTTGTGGATGGAATGAGGCTTAGTTAGTTTATACTCAAACATTTTATGTAGAGGCACTGGAACAGGTCTAGTTTGTGAATTACGAGGTTATTCTTTTCTTCAGTTGTAACAACTGTCAAAACTCATAAGAATATAAGTTATTTTTAGTCCATTGTTGATTTATGCGATTTCAAAGAAATCAAGTCTTTCATGTTTCTTTGCCCATTCAACAATGATAGTATTCTTTGTTAGTTTCTTTTTTTTTTTCCTTCCTTCCTTGAAATGCCTTCTAAATTCAATTGTTTTTATCTCTCTCTCTGTACGACCAACTCATTTAACATGTTTTGGATGTGATCGTAGATCTGATGAAAAAAGCCGAGCTTATAGTTGCTTTTGCTGAAGAAGGAGAAGTTCCAGGTATTGTCTTTGAACCAGTGTCTTATTTATTCGTCTGGTTTTGTGAGCTTTCGAGTGTCTGCTCTTTCCCTTTTGATGTTAGTATTTCCATTTGTCACGCAAAGACAACCCTACATCATGATTATATGTTATATTTTCGAAATTGTCAATAAGTTTCCCACTGAGCGTTCGAGGCTTTACATTTTCACTTATATCATTGTTGTTCATGGTATATGGTACCCATAAACAAGGGGAGACCGTGAGAAACGTCTCTGCAATGACAAAATACTTGGAGAGGCTGATGACGTGGGAGTAGAGGTGTACGATGGGCCGGACTGCCTTTGTAGAGGCCCAGTATGGCCGATATTTGTGGTGGACGGGTCAGGCCATCCAAAACTAGAGACCTGGTTCCTTGATGGGTGACCCACCAGACCGAACAGATTTTATTTATTTATTTTTTTGTCAGTTATATTTCTGGAAAAAGACAAAAAACAAAAAAAATAAAATAAGAGATCCGGCACTACTTACCTCTCAAGACGCCCGGGCCAACCTTTACCCATCATCTGCACGGGCACTTTTCTATTGCACCCTCCTAGTACATCAGTCTTCTCTTAAGTTATTACAATAGTATGTTTGATAAGTCTTACGGAATGTGTGGATAAAAAGTGGGTAAAAGTTGTGGGTCTTACAAAATGTGTGGATAAAAATAATATTTGATCAGTTTATAAATACTTATAAATACTAGTAAACATATTCCAAGTATGATATTTTGCATAAGTATTGGTTTAGTAACTTGCAACTCTGAAATAGAACTTTCAGAAGTTCTTGCATCTGTCTGTTTGCCTCAGATCCGAATTATACTCTCATTGATGTATTGGGTTTCTGGGCTCATCCTCTACTCCTTATTGATATTGTGTAAAATGTGATTAACTGAATTTTGCTCAAAAGAATTGAAGTTAATTGTTAGTGAGTTCTCGATTTATGTGATCTAAAACTAAAAGAATATTCAATCCCTTTATATGTTTCTTTGCCTTTTCAGTGGTGACTATATACCTTGTTGGATTATACTTGTGCAAGCAAATGAGTTCACATAGTTGTTAATCTCTCTTTATAATGAAGACGTCAACTACATTGCTAACAATCAATCTTCTAAAAAGTGTAAAGCATAATTAGATATAGAGTTTGAACTTCAAATTTTTCTGGCCTAGACAAAACTTAGATGAGTACCGGACACGAAACTTGGCTAAGTGTGAAAGCCGCGCCTCACACCACCACCTAAGAATATTTTTTAGAACAATGCTAATAACTACTACTACTTTTAATGCTATCCTTTAGTTGATATGTCCAATGATTGAAAAGTATCTTAATCAAGATTTTTTTGGCTATATTATTTAGTACTATAGAGTCCAGCTTTCCAAACAAGCCTAACGTCTTTATTGGAGCTTATCCTTTTTTTTTCTTGAAATTATTTCTTTATGTTGTTGTAGTAAAATGTAATAAAATATTTGCAATGAGAAATAATTAAATTATTTTTGAAGTTATTATCAAAGAACACTGGATTTTCGTATTCATTTTTTGAGATAACCCATTTTTACTGATGTCAAAAAACAGAAGCAGCAATTTTTTTTTTTTTTTTAAGCTTTATGGATCAGATCCTGTGAGAAGAAAGAAAGTAGAATTAAACAAAGCAGAAACTAAAATATATTCATTCAACATTACTTTATTTAACACAAAACATTACACAGTAGAATTAAACATACAATACAAGTCTAAACAAGACTTACAGTGATCCAAACTAAATTTTGTGATGCCTTCAATCGGCCAGGCCCCCTCCATTTATAGATGGAAGTCCCCAACAGAACTAGTTGGGAATCTGAAAATACAGTCTCACATCTACTTTAGAGAGTGCGGTTACTTTTGCCTTTTAACACCTTTTTCAAAAGTTCTGAGATCTTGTTCATTTGGGAATCTTCATAAAGTAATGCCATCCTTTTGAAGATTAGCTGATTTCATTGAAAGTTCTTGAGGTTCATCAAGAATATCTGCCATTGGTGACCTTCATTATGCCACTTCCATTGATTACATGAATCTGCCATTCTATTGATGAACCGAAACCTGAATGGCTTCTATAGACATGATCATTCCGGATGAAGTAGGAGATTCAGGTGTTCTCTGGTATACAACACGGGAAATATTTGACTCTGAGTCTCTAACCGCAAACTCTGACATGGAGGAAGTAGACTTAGATGATTGAGTTTCAGATTTTTTCTCAAATTCTGAAACACTAAGTCTATCTTTCCGTCCAGCTACTTCCTGAGACGGCTCTGCTACTACTCGTAGCGTCCATCGTTCTGGGAGGTTAATATCCTTCCAAGATAATGCCGTATGTTGCATAACATTAGATTTAAATAAATTGGTTTCAATCACAGGGGTAGTCACTTCCTTACTAGCTCTTTTAGCAGACATGACCTTATAGTAAACTCTATAGGTTATGGCTATAGGTTTACTTGAGGGCAACATTTCGTACCCTGATTCAATGTTTATAGTTAAAACATCTAAAATATGTGGATCTCTGAGGGAAATCCAAAAGTTTGGAAAACAGTTAAAATAAACTGGTCCATCACACAAACTAGTCTTTACAAGACAAAGTAAAGAGTCTTCAAAATTAAGATATCGGCTGTCTCTTAAAGCTACCAAAGTACTGTCTTTTATACCTCTCCTGATTAAGGGGTGTAATGCAATCTGAACTAACCCTACGTGAAGGAATTTGTAATTACCCTTCCACTTGACTATTTTATGATCTAATAGTCTAAGGGTCACATTTTTCGCCTCAACAGACTCTGTTCGTTCAACAGTTTTGTTAACCCTTGATTTAAGGTTGAAGATATGTGTTTTATAAACATCATTTTTACTGACTCTGGGTAAGTGCCCTTCTCTTGAGTAATCTTCTGTTTCTTGAGTAGCATTCTTTAAGAAAGCTTCTGGTAAGGAATCAAAGGTTTCCTTCAACATTTGTACTGATTATTATAAAAATTATATCAATCTCATTCTCAATACCAAGTTCAACAAGTCTGTCCACGGTTTTAAACAGGACCTCCAGGCAACCTGTTTCAGAGATTAATTAAATTCTACAAAAGATAAAAACACCAATGGCTCTGATACCAAATACCAAATGGTGTTAACGAAACAGTAGAATTAAACATACAATATATAAGTCTAAATAAGACTTACAGTGATCCAGGATGACTTTGGATCTTCAGCACTATTGGTTAAATTACAAAGTGTAAAGAAAAAACTGAATTTTGCGATGCCTTGAATAGGCCGAGACCCCTCATTTTATAGATGAATTCCGGACTTGAACTAAGTTCCCATTAGAATTAGTTGCGGATCTGAAAATTTTGAAATCCATGGTCACAATCTTCTTTAGAAAGTTAGGTTACTCTCTCTGTAGATGATAAAACTGCACTAAATAGTTGTGTGAATTATTAGGTTCTTTTTAGTAATTGTTTATTGTTAGATGTTATTCTTTTTATCATAGCTATAGCCTATATGGGGTTATGTTAATTCACTCGCGCCATTTAATTGGCTAAAGTTCCTGTTTTTGTGAAGAATAATTACCTTCACTGTAAGCAATGTGATCACTCATCATTCAAAATTTATTTCTTCCTTAGTGAATCTTTCAAGTAAGAATGATGCTGAGCGAAGCAAATAATTTCGATAAAACCAGGCTCTACTGGCTGCTTGAGGATCCTTTAAAACAACATAAGTGAACAGTTGCAGCAGCCTGAGTCTCATATATTATCTCCTTTCAAGCATAGTGGTCGAGACAATGACATGTTCTTTGCCCCCGACACAAGTTTTGAGTAGGAGTCTTAGAGATTGTATTTATTCTAGCACATGAGTAGCTAAAATGGGGAAAATGAGAAAAAGAGGGAGGAGGGAAAGGAAGGGGTGATGTAGGTGGTGGGACTGCCATCTAGATGAGTAGATAGATGGACTGGCTCATGAGGGCAATTTTTAATTTTATTGATTTTTTCCCCCCACAAAATTAACTAAGAAAGCAAAAAAGTATTATGTTCTACAATGGTGTAAGTCTTTTATTTGGGAGAAAAAGAAAAATAATTCCTCTATTTGATGTTAGTTCATCTACATTTCCATTCCTCATGAAGACTTAACTGCTTGGTGGCTAAGAGCTGCATAAGCAATAACAAAAAAATACCACCGAGAAACTCTCTTAAAGTATCTACTTGATAGGTCATATCATATCTCAATTGTTCAATTATGGAGGAGAATTGCCCATTAGCAATAGACTATTAAAAGATGATAGACGTCTTTCTTATGCATGTTGTCTCTTTTAAAAGAATTTAACTATCTTTATCTTTACGGTATGATTTTAAACATTGTGAACCTCTCTACCAAGGCATATTTGCCCAACTTTACCTTAGTGGGAAGGACAATTAGTAGATATAGAATTTACATTAATTTATCTAACTTTCTAAATTTCAACGTCTTTTTGGTGATGCTATATGTTCAACCAGTGTTCTAAAAAATAGGAAAAGACAGGCTTAGGTGTGAAGCGTGAGGAAGGCGTTTCACAAATGGATAAGACTTAAAAAAAGACACTGAACCATATTTTCACTGCCTAATGAAGGCCTAAGCGACAAAAGGCATCGCTTTTTTTGTCCATTCTCTCTCTCTCTCTCTCTCTCTCTCTCAAGGTTAAATAAAAATAAAAATTATTAATAGTTTTAGAATAATTAGAATAATATTAAAATAGAGAAATGTATTCGTCTAAATTTCGTTTAAAAACGCTTAACTTCGTAAAGTTAAATATTTGATTTTGACACTATCACACTCTATATTTTTTAGAACATAAGCTTTAACACTATGAAATTATCTTTTTAACACTTGGGAAGCACAAGTTGCAAGTTAAAAAACACAGGTTTGAATTTAGAGGACAATGGTTTGTGGAAAGAGAAGTTAACCATTTCTTTTCTTTTGGTAGTAAAATTTGTTTTCTTTTATAAATTATTTTTGACACAATTGCTTCATAGAGCATGTTATTGGTTGTACTACATTGATTTTAACCTACGAGCAAAAAAGACACAGAAATTTTCAAATATAGTTGATATTATTTAACTAGTTTGTAATAAAAATGTGTTATGCTTCTCTTCCCACGAGTGAATAGAAAATTAGATATCTTCTAGAAACTATATCAAACATAAGTTGTCATTTTATAAATCTACTTTATAATGGAACATGTTATGCTTGTCTTTAAATCTACTATGCAAGTGCTTAGGAAAGCTACAATTAAATATCATAGGACTCATTCGGGGAGTCGTGATATACCACCCACAGTAGGAGCACTAATTATGGTGCTTATTGTCTACGTAGCATCACTACATTAGTCACCATAATTAGTGAACATCATAATTAGTGCTCAATGTGGATGTTATATCAATATTTCTCATTTGGGTGAGGATGGGAACCACTTTGTAAGAATTCATAGTCATGCCATGTCTAAGAGAAATGACCCTTAAGGTTCTTAATTTGTTCGAGTCACATCTGGCTTTTATTAGACTATTACTATGTACATGAACGACTTTCAATTTATTTGATTGATCACATGTCTCATATTATTCAAAAAGTTATAATTTCTCTAGTCTTTTTAAATGATAATTTCTCCAATCTTCATGAAAAAACTCTTAAGATATTTCGCCCAAGGTTCTTAATTTGCTCGAGTCAAATCTGTCTTTTATTAGACTCTGACTATGTATAGTGAACGACTTCCAATTCATTTGATTGATCACATGTCTCATATTATTAGGAACGTTTTAATTTCCCTAATCTTTTTAAATGATAGCTTTGTTTTGGGAGAATAGTATATTTAGTCTCCAATCTTTCAAAAATATAAAGAATATACTCATAATATTTAAAAATAATACCAAATATCACCCAATGTTTGAAGAAATAGGTATATTATGTCATTTATGACGAAATTGCATTCCTCTTTAAATAAACAAAAAAAAAAAGAAAATTGAAAAACTAATAAACAAAAAAAAACAGAAAATTGAAAAAACTAAATATGAAAATAACCAAATGTACTCCCCAAAAATAAAAAATAATAGAGAGGTTATTTTATTTATCAAACTACAAAATTCAAAATCAACTACTACTCCAAACCCCAAATATCTCAAAATCCACCATTATTGTTAATTCCATTTAAACATATCAAAGACAATTCGGCTTTCAATCCCATTAAATCTCATATCAGATGTAGATATAATCGTTGTAGAAAAAGTGACGAATTTTAAGAGTCTTCTTTAATTGTGCAAAGAACCTCAAAAAACAAAAAATCCAATAGATGGAAAATATGCCCAAATAGCCTACAATTATGAATTTGGAAAGGGTAAAAAAAGTTTATGGATGCTCGTGCAAAGCTTCATTGAACAGATTACAAGACTTAATAATAATTCCAGATTTCACTGCATCTATCCCACACTTTGTCGCTGCGACCATTCCAATCAACATACAACAAGAAAAACCCAAATAAACATATGATAAAAGCCAAACTCAGAAGCTCAAATATTCACTTTGTGATAATGCACCAAATGCCTTTCTCACTGTAGTAGTGTTGTAAATCTTTCCAAAAAACAGTCCAGGTCATCAATTGACCATAATTGGTAAAATTCCAATTAAATCATAATTGTTTTGGGATGGTGAATTTTGAGATTTTTGAGTTTTTGGGGTGGTGATGGGTTTTGGATTTTGGGGTTTGATAAAGAATATGATTTATCCGCTATTTTTTTTTTTTTATAAATTTGATTTTTTTCCCTTGTATATTATATCTATTTTTTAAACATTGAGATGACTAGTGCTATTTTTAAAAATTAAGAATATAATGTTATGTTTTTGAAAGATTAGAGAGTAGATATGCTATTTATCCTTTGATTTTTAGGTTGATAATTCCTTCGTGCCACGTCAAGTAATGAGTCTCAAAGAGTACGAAAATGACAAAAAGCCAAATTTAGGTATAACAGCATAACAACAATAAACATCCACACAATAATAATCTTACCAGTAATATGTATTCTGGGTAAATTACTTAATTACTATGTCATATTAAGTTCTTGTTTGATCTAAATTAAAGTTCTGTTAAAAAGTTGTTGTCAAAGTTAATAATTAAATTTAAGCACATATTTATAAGACCTACCACTTTTATTAATTTTTCAACCACACATTTTATCAAATTTTTATCAAAATCTTCTAAAAAGCTTTCTCAAACAAACTCTAAACTATTTCCAAATTGTATAAATATTAAAATAAATTGTATTACAATTGCAAATATTTAAATTATCCACACATATTAATAGTAAGTGTATAAGAACTCCAATCGAACTAACTAGTCTTTTAACTCGCAATCTTTTATCATTTTTAATTCAAGTTGATGTCGAATTTTTAGAACATTGTTGATTGATGAAACTCATTTAAGCCAAAATAATCATATTTAAAAGACAGAGTAATGATCTTCTATTTACCGTAAATAGGAGATCATTTACCCACAAAATTTTGTGTAGCCACATCAACCCACATCAATAGTGTGTAAATGATCTCCTATTCATCGTGGGTGAGGGATCATTATTTCTAAAAGGCATTCTATCAAAAATGTGAGTTATGCTATTTGTACATTTTCACTTATATCCCCACTTACACCTTTTCTTTTGGGGTGAAATATTTAATTAAATTATTATTTGCCACATGCTAAGCGAGATGTTAAGTGAAGATGTCTGATGAGGATAACTCAAAAATGTAAATTGAGCAATCTGTCCAAAATGCAAAAGGCCCGATTAACTTTTCCTGTGTACTTTTACCGGTTTCTCAACTTTTCTATACGTGGTAAATTATCGGCCTTCTTTTTACTGCCAGTAAAAAGTCATTCAATCAGAATGAAAGGAAAAATTTGCACCACCAATTCCTCACCTATCGCTCTAGTAAGTCACGTTAGTCTGAACTCTGTAAAAATAGCAATTTAGTCTTTACAATTGAATAAAAACCGTTCAACTATCTGTTAAATAATTGTTGAACAGTGATGGTAAAATTCTCCACCTCCGTCTTGTTCCAAACGGACAGGAATGGAGAATATGACCTCCATCCCGAATTCTTCGATTTCGTCATGAATTTTTTTGTTTTATTTTATTTTTATGCTTTTAAATTTAAATCGTATTTAAAAATTAATTCATTAATTAAACGTGACAGTAAATATGAATATTTAAATCTCCATCCCACCCCATTTCCGAAAATTCCCGATGGATCAAGGGCATAGAGGGTCGCACCAGCTTTGTTCTATCCCGTTGCAATCTTTAGTGTGAACTTCACACATAAAATTTTAAGAAACTATTTTTTTTTCAACTTAGACTAGTGTATAAAAATTTAAGGTGGTGCATCTTTTTATCAGTTGACAACTTAATGAATATTTTAACAGTTTTTATCATTGCAAATACTTCAATGTTTAAAAAGGAGCAAGCTCGTCCACGCTTTTTAAATGTTGAATACCAATCTTGCTTCCAAGCAATAAGTTGGGGACCAATTTTGAAAGTTTCTCCTATTGTAAGTATTTTATCTCTCTTCCCCGCATTTGAAATTTAAATTTTCTTCGCCCCCATCCAACATTATTAAAAAAAACCCTCACACATCTCATCGCAACGGTCGAATTTCCAAACGTTTCTCAATTTTCTCTCTAGCTCTTTACGTTCTGAAACGAAAAGTTCAAATCTTTCAATCTCTTAAAATCTATCTCTCTTAGAACAAATTTTAAGATCTGATTCGGAATTGTGACAACGCTGGTTATTGTTTTCTTCGTTTAAATTTTCAGGTATGTTCTCAGATCTAGGTTTTGTTTCCTTTCTAGTTTTTCTTCTTCTTTCGTTAGTTTGGATTTAGAGAGTTATAGAGTTTGGGGAATTTAAATGCTACTAGTTCAATTATTTAGAAAGTGGGTTTGGAACAAAATGGCTTAATTTGAGTTGTAGTGCTTGGGGTTGTGACTTTTAGTAAGGAGGTGAGTTTTACATTTATTTTTCTATTTCTGATTTTGACAAAAGGAGTGACTTTGGTAATATTTCAATTCGTTAATCTGTTTACACTGGTTAAAAGTTAATTGGGTTTTGGTTGAATTGAGCTGGGTCTTTTTTTTTTTTTTTTTTTTTTGGATCATTTATTTTTTTCCCGTTTCATTTGTGAATTTATCAATGGCTTAGTTCTGTTCCCCATTCCATACCTGATACCACCTCCATTGATGCTGCAGTAATGCAAGTCATAAATCATAACGAGTTTGGTAAACTCAATAATCTAGACTATGAAGCAAAGTTAATGTAAAAGATTAATTTTATTAATCTTCATTTCATGATTTAAAACTTTGAAAATGAATTAGAAATCCCAGATTCTATTGTCAAAAAAATATTTCACTGTTAGGCGAAAAACTAAGGCAATAGGGTTTCTTTGTTGAATTTATTGTTGTCTTTTCACCACTGAAAAATATTTCACTGTTAGGCGAAATACTAAGGCAATAGGGTTTCTTTGTTGAATTTATTGTTGTCTTTTCACCACTGAAAATTATTTTAGGGAATTACTGCAATTCTTGGTGAGTTATTGTGCCTTCTTCACTATGACGTGTCATGGTGGAAGTTAAAACTTTAAGTATTATAGTTTGTTGATAATCGGTATTGAAGTTGAGCGGATTTCTAATGTGATTGTGTTTGTATAATGTGCTTGTATTCTCATAAAGTTGGATTCTATGGGCAGGTTGAAGTTGCTTCAAAATGTCTAATGGTCAAAGTGATCCACTATTGCAAGTGGAAACAACATGCGGATCTCTTCTATATGAATTGCAGGTTCTTTTGTTTTCGAGTACCAAATTTGTGCCTAAAGATTTGTTTATGGTTTCTCATTCCCTGTTTGAAGTACGTTTTTGAAGTGGTGATGTTTGAGTCTTTACTTCAACAGCTCAATCTTCTCGTATCATTGTCAATCTGATTATTTATTCTTATGATTTGTTGGAAAAAATAATAGATAATATGGGATGAGGTAGGAGAGCCAGATGCTGAAAGGGACAGAATGTTGCTTGAGCTAGAACAGGAATGTTTGGAGGTGTACAGAAGAAAAGTAGATCAGGCAAACAGGTGTAGAGCTCAGATTAGGCAGGCAATTGCTGACTCTGAAGCTGAACTTGCTGCCATCTGCTCCGCAATGGGAGAGCGACCAGTACATATTAGGCAGGTCAGAATTGGAGAATCAATAAGTAGCAGTAAAACATTTCAATGAAAATATTGATACTTTACTCTTGTCGAATATACCAATGAAATTATTTGAATTCAAATACACCTTTAATCAGCCTCAAATAGGAGCATTTAATTTTAAATATGCCTGTGATTTGAAATGCTGTGATTGGCATGAAAATTTGTTAATAGTTAATATTAAGTGTGTGATAAGGAGGAAAAATGAATTAACTGTATATTTTTAGACAGAAAAAAAAAGGAAGATACAATTCGAAGTGGGATCTATATGATATTTCCGATGTTTCTTTGGCAGTCTGATCAAAACCCTGGAAGCTTGAAGGAAGAACTTAGAGCCATTCTTCCACAGATAGAGGAAATGCGGAAGAGGAGATGTGATAGAAAGAATCAATTTGTAGAGGTTCTAGAGCAGATACAGAAGCTAAAGAATGAACTTTCTGATTCAATTGGGTATATTTCTACTACTTTGGTAGTGGATGAATTCGATTTGTCTCTAAGAAAGCTTGAAGAATTGCAAAGAGAGCTGCAGGCACTTCAAAAGGAAAAGGTTATTCTTTGCTCTATAGCAGTATCATCTGTTATCAACTTGCTTTGTAGTGATTATCTTTTGAACAACTTCTTCTATATTCCCTTGGTTTCAGAGTGAACGTCTGAAGCAGGTTCTTGACTACCTCAATACTTTGAATTCATTGTGCTTGGTGCTTGGTATGGATTTCAAACAAACTGTCAGTGAGGTTCATCCCAGTTTAGGGGACCCCGAAGATTCAAAAAATATTAGTCATGATACCATAGAGCAGTTAGCAGCTGCTATTCAAGGATTGAGAGAGATTAAGATACAAAGGATGCAACGGGTATATGAAATTCTAATATGCTCCTTTCACTTTTAAGTTCATTATTTTTCACCAGGCCGAGTCGTTAATTTCTTCCTTGGCAGCTGCAAGATCTCGCCATGTCTTTGCTGCAACTGTGGAACTTGATGGATACACCTATTGAAGAGCAACAGGTTTTTCAGAAGGTCACTTGTAATGTAGCTGCTTCAGAAAACGAGATTATGGAGCCCAACATGCTGTCTGTTGACATTATCACTTTTGTAAGTCATGGTGCACGTTTGCCAAGAATAGATGTTTGAGCAAGTTTGGCTAAGCGTGAATACAAGTAAAATTACTTTTAGCTAACCCTTTTCCAAACACGTTCAGATAACTTGCTTTTCTTTTTCATTTTTAAGTGAAAAAACTTTATTATTCCCTTACCTTACTGTGAAAGTAAGTTGCTTATTTCCAATTTTGATCAATAAAATAATTTATTTATCTTAAAACTTATTTACTTGTAAGTAAACTTTTTAAGTGTAGCCAAACATGCTTGATCTTTTGTTTTGTTGTGGTAGCTTTATTTTGATGGCTTAGAAATAGATTGGGACTTAAAGTAATGTTAAACATTTACAAATCAGGTTGAGACAGAGGTTTCTCGGTTGGAAGAGTTGAAAACAAGCAAAATGAAGGAGCTTGTTCTGAAAAAGAAGTTGGAGCTAGAAGATATTTGTAGGAAAACTCATTTGATTCCAGAAACTGATAGTTCGTTGGACATTGCTATTGAAGCTATTGAATCTGGTACTAATTTATATATGTTAAAAAAAGACAGCAACGATATTTCTCCGTCGAGTCTAATTCCATTCTCCCTCAAATAACAGGAGCTGTTGATGCGACTTGTGTGCTTGAACAAATTGAGCTTCAAATATCTAAAGTTAAAGAAGAAGCATTTAGCAGGAAAGATATCCTCGACAAGGTTGAGAAGTGGATGGTTGCATGTGAGGAGGAGAGCTGGCTTGAGGAGTATAATAGGGTCGGGTTTTTCAACAAGGTTCATTTATTTATGAAATAAATTGCAAGCCTCCAATTGCTTAAAGTCAATCTAATCATTGTGTAGGATGAAAATCGTTACAATGCTGGGAGAGGTGCTCATCTTACTCTGAAACGAGCTGAGAAAGCTCGTGCCTTGGTCAATAAACTTCCTGGTATTTATATTGCATTTTGTTAGAAACCCATCTGTTGGTGAAAGTCTTTATTGGTGTAAACACACGGGACACATGTACATGATAGGTTTTATTACTAATTTCATTTATGTACCTTCTATTCAGCAATTGTGGATGCATTGGCTTCTAAAACATCATCTTGGGAGAATGAGAGAGGAGTCGAATTTACTTATGATGGTGTAAGTGTTTCCCTGTGTACTGTACTTTGCGTATTTACGTATTCTCCAGGTCCATGTTATTTGCTTAACCAAATTTTACCTTTTTTCTTTTTATTTTCTGTTTACAGGTTCGTCTTCTTTCTATGCTTGATGAGTACAACATTTTACGACAAGAAAAAGAGCAAGAACGCAAAAGGCAGAGGGTATAGTCTTCTTAATATTTCTATTTGAATTTCATATTTAATGACCTGTGATCTCACTCTCTCACTTTGATTTTGTGTGTTTTTTTTTTTTTTAAATTTAATTTCAGGACCAGAAGAAACTTCAGGGGCAGTTACTAGCAGAACAGGAGGCTCTTTATGGTTCAAAACCGAGTCCTATGAAGAACCAGAGTGCGAAGAAAGGACCTAGATTGTCATGCGGTGGTGCAAGCAATAGAAGACTTTCTCTTGGGGGCGCAATTCTACAGACTCCTAAACCTGATATGCTTCACTCTACCAAAGCTACTCCTAATACACGTCATGCCAAGAAAAATGACCGATTGAGTCACGACCCTACCAGGGATGATGGATTTCAAGCTTTATCATCCGGTATTTCTCTTTTACTGAATAGCTGGCTATTTTCTTCGAACATAAATGCAATCTCTTATCAATTTATAGAACTAACAGAAGTTCTCTATATGCAAAGTTCTGATTCCTCTTCTTTTTACTTATTTTTATTTCTCATCTCATTCTCATTTCTCTGATGTAGGACGGAGAGGTCTAGGACATAGCTGGTCTTCCTCTAAAACCACATTCTTTCAATCCACCAAATTCTCGTGAATTAGAGTCACCAATGATGCGAAAGCCTTTCTCTCCCATTTCTTCCACGGACTCTTCAAAATCCAACGCAACAAATATATTGGAAGATCTAAACAAAAACATAACGAGATGCTGCAGAAGACGCTTACAAGCAACAAAACACCATTCACAACTCCTTCCAAGACGATTTCTACTTTGGACGAAGAGAACAGAACCCCCAAAACAATGGCAATTCCGCTACCTTCTACACCCTCTACCGTTACAGTTCCAATGCTGACAGCTATCACACCAGCTCCTTCTGCACCCGAGTCAATGGAAGAGATTGAATACTCATTTGAGGAGAGGAGAGCTGGATTTGTGGTTCCCAAAGAACATCTAAAGACTGTGATTCAAATTTGACATGAATTGATATTTCAAGATCTTTAAGTTTGTGATTGTAAGTCAATTCTATTGGCTTCTCCAATGTATACATAGTCTACAAACAATTGAAGGTGGACTAAGTTGTTCAATATGTTTGTTCAAGCTGTTGTGATAACCTCTTAGTAGATGTTGGGCGTATCAGGTCCTTCATTTATCATTAGGAAGTTATTTTATTTGCTCTTTTAGATTTCGTCTCTCAATGTTAGTATTAGTTCCAGCAAAGTCGTTTTAATAATGAATGTTTTGTTTAAGTTGTTCTTAAAAGTTAATTTTTATAAAGTAAATGTTGTTAGATGAAAATTATTTTCAAAATAAGTAATTTAAAAAGCAAGTTTGTCAAAATAAGTAACTTAAAAGTAATATAAGACTTAAAACCTGTTGGCAAAATCCGAAATTAACCAAATGGCTGAAATGGGGCAGCAGATACCAGGCATAAGCATAAAAACCCCAACAACAATCTTATAACTGCATACAGTGGCAAAAAGGTAAATATTTATGAAACTGAAGGGCATCTCTTTTCAAATGGTCAACTTTAATTACACCTAAAAAGACAAAGAAGAGGTCAGATGTTGGAGAAATTTCGCATGGCTCCAACGTTAACTTTACAGCTTTAAACAGTTAAGCTTCCATTTTTAAATAAATAAATAATTTTTTTTTACGAATTTATCCATTTTTTTATTCACATGCATTTAACTTTTCCATTTTTTAAATCACATTTCTTGAATTTCCAAGACGGACCTGAAACCATTTTCTAAATTGTAATTAATGTTTTCAATTTTGCAATTTAAATATTGTTAATTCCTACTAAATTCTAAATATTTTTTTAATTCCAATTTATTTTTAAATTTCTTATTTTTCCTATCTCTATTTTTTCTTGCAAAACCCTAATTTCATAACTCCTGAATATTTTTCATTTTCTGTGAAAAAGTTCATCTTAGCGCTCAGAATTTTTCATTTTCATTCTGTGCAATGGCAGAGCTTAAACCAAAAGTTCACGAAGTTACAGTAGATGATATCAACAGCAAGGCCCTTTTGTACTCAGATGATCTTTGAATATACAAAACTGATTCTGGGTTTTCAAGATTTTTGGAGTTTCTGAAGTGGGTTTTATGTAAGATTTTCTTGGTTCTTGATAAAGGTTCGATTTTCATGGAAATTTCTAGCTGAAAGGTGTTTTTTTAGTTACTCTGAGCATTTGAGCTAAAAAACAGGTTTAATCTTTGCACTTTTCTTGAGGTTAGGGCTTAAGTTTAGAGGTTTTTAAAGGTTTAGATTTTTCAGGTCTTTGTTTTGGTAGTATATGTATGGAGGAAAAAGAAGGTTTTAATGTTCCAGGGGTGACAATGAAGGGAGATGAAGCCCCACAGGGCTTCAGGATTGAGCCAAGGGTTGAAAATACTAGTCAATATACTGGATCAGCTGTTGGGCCAACACTGGAAACACAGGCTATCGTGCCAGTGCCTGCACCAGCACCGTCCACTGACGTGAAGAAGAAGAGGGGGAGACCGAGGAAGTATGCACCAGATGGTTCGGCGTTGGCATTGTCACCTATGCCAATATCTGCTTCAATTCCACTTACAGGAGATTTCTCGGCTTGGAAACACAGTACTGGTCGCCCAGTCGACTCTTACAAGAAGAAGCAGAAGTTGGAATTTGAAAGACCTGGTAATGATACGAATTTTTGCTTTATTGATTTGAATCTTGAACTTTGGATAGTGGTTTCTGCTTTTTCTGTGATTCACTGTTACATTGTGATTGTAACATATGACACTGAAATTAAATTGGTTTGTAAGTCAAAGTGAGATATGATATTGCTATTTATGGTTGGTTAAAGTGTTTAGATACTAACACTACCATTGTTTTGGTTGAAGATTAAATTCAAAGAAATAAATATATTTACTCTCTAAGAACATAAGCTTTTAGAAGAGTTGGTTTAACATAGCTTCAAAGTAGACATAGGTCTTGAGTTTTAATCTCAGCCCCACCCATTCATAAAAATTTCCACGTGTCCACATTTGATAAAAACTTTTTATCCAGCCTGCATGTGAATTGAAGACTAAATTGTTCAATTTCTAACAACTTAATCTTTTAAATGAAGGTTCAATAGATTTTCTCTCATGAAGTACTCTTTTACGTTAGATTGGTAGTTTAAGGTCAGCATTTTTTATTATTTAACTATTCAATGCTGCACTTCATACCTTATCGACAAATGTCCCCTCGGATCTGGATTATGATAGTTGTGATCTTTAAAAGAATTTATGATACTGCTGCTGAAGATGGAATCTTCCTTCGTGGGGACAAAATAATCTGATGCTGTGAGCATGTAGCATGTAGAGATGAGCATATAGCAGTAGAGATTCTTGAATGCCACTTGTTTTATTGGTGATATCATTACTGATCTGATTTGATTTGACACAAAATCTGTCTTTTACTCAATAATTGGAGTAGATATAAGAAGCAAAGCAAGAAAAAGAACTTGAGTGAATAATGATGAGTAGCTGATGTGACATGTGTGGGTCTAATGTAAAGACAGCATGAATAGAATATGTGCCAACTCTGAGAGAGATAGTATGAATACTGGTGTTGATGAAGTCCAAATGTAAAACCGATTTCTACGAGATTCATTGCCTAAATTTATGCATCCTATCAGTGTGTAGAGTTACTTTCACATGAGAAGCTGCTATCACAGGACTTCAGAAGAAGCTAGTAATGCAGCTGAACACGCTGTTCTCTCAGAACAGGCCTCTGACCGCAGAAATGTTTTTGCATTAGTTTCCCCTTAATGTCTGGCTTAATAGGATCCATTTTCACTAATTTTTTTACCAACAGTATCCAGAATTATCGAGCTGCCCAATTTTTCCAATGGGGAATGTATGTACTGCTATTTCTAACACATTTATTTAAATACAGGGGGTGACGAAAAGGATTGCTTTTATATGTTTGATGTGGAATATTGATTCATCACTTAAATTTCATCTGATCGTCCTTTGATGAAAGTTTAAATTTTCCCAAGCCACCGATTTGATATTTATCTATATGTTGCAGGGGAAAAGGTGGCATACTCTGGTGGTGCAAGTTTTACGCCCCATGTGATCACTGTTAATGCTGGCGAGGTACCTCTGGTTACAAGTAAAGTTTGTACATTTAATTTTATTTATTTAAACAGCTTGATGTCAAAAACCTTCTGTTGGTTCACACGCTGATAGTTTAAATATTATTTATTTGATGAGAAAATTGCACTACCGGTCCCTAAGTTATTACCCTAGTAGCAAGTTGGTCTCCAACTTTTTATTATAGTTGTACAATCAGTCCCTAACTATGGAAACGATCCAAATCTTCGATAAATTATCACACCCTCGTGGAAAAATGTATTCAAATTTCTAGACACCAGCCCATGTTGGGAGGCAAAACCCAGTTTCATAAAGTTGAACATGCAAATCCCACATGACGATTATATAGAGATTTTGATTGTTTCCATTATTGGGGAATGGTTGTGCAACTAAAATAAGAGATTGGGAACCAACCGACTTTGCTACTGAGGCAATACATTGTGGACCACTGGTCCATTTTTCCAAAAAGAATCCAAGGTGGGATCAAATTTTAAACTGAATAAATTTTTTAGAAGTTTCCACAAGTTCCCATAAAAATCTCCTTTAGTTTGTAGACTAACTCATAGTATCTTCAATTATAGATGTTCAAAATGCAAAGAATACATTCACAAATTTACATTAGTTTGTGAAGTTTAAATAATAGCTGATAGAAAGATTATTGGAACAAGGCTTATTGTCGTTGTGAAGTGAAAAATAGCATATACTTGAAACCTAAAAGGTTTTCAGCTCATATTTTTTATGGTATCATATACTAGATTATTGATGTTCATCGTTAAATTAAATGTAGGGAAACACATCTTTTTAAGACTTCATTTTATAAGAATAATATTTTCCAGAAATATCATCATACTTGGGGCTAATTTTTGGTGTGCAAATTGTAACTGCTGTGTGACAATTAAGGGATTGATACTTCAGTAAGAGGCACCGAGTTTACGTAAATGATTGTTGAAGTCTGTACCCTAATGCATTTGTCCCAGCATGCCTAAATAACATAATAGATATACGTAGATGCCTTTATCGATGAATTATGTAATGTGTTATGATCTGTCTTTTGGATTTTCTGTGCAATACATTGAAAAGGCATGACATAAATTCATATTAGCAAACCAATAAATAGCTCATATTTTGGCGCTAGACCCTATTTCTTTGTAGTTTATCTTCACCACCAAACAATCATGCATGACTTCATTCTTTGAAGTTATTTTTATGTATTATTCATGTGAAATGACATCCATAAGTTTACCAAATGGGTGAGGGTTGTTTAAAATGGTTTGTACAGAATCATTTTATGACCTACTTCTTTGCTTAAAATTTTATTCTTCAAGAATGGAAGCATACTGTGTGCACGTGCTTGCAGTACTGGACGGTACCAAACAATATAATAAGCAAGACTTTAAATTTTTTTATTCCTCAATACTACCCGGTGCTATCCAATCCTCCCTCCCAAACATGCCAATAATGGGATAAGACTTTGGAGCACGATGTTGTTATTTTCTAGTAATGCAAAGAAACGGCACATCTTGAATTTTTCCGCAAAGGCATCTCAATTCTTACTGTTAATTTGACTTAAAACTTCGATTTTTACTATCTCTAATATTTCTGTTGGACGATGTTTATTTAATTAAATTTTTGTTTTCTGTTCTATTTGCATCAGGACGTTACAATGAAAATAATATCTTTCTCTCAACAAGGCTCAAGAGCTATTTGTGTTCTGGCAGCAAATGGTCCCATCTCAAATGTTACACTTCATCAACCTAATTCTTCTGGCAGTACTTTGACCTATGAGGTGCGAGCCCTTTATGTCGACATTGCTGTTAATAGAGATCATATTTTGGCTAACTTAAAAGGTTTAGTTGTAAGTAAATAAGTTCAATAATTTAATTTTGTTTGTTGATCATTATTGGAAATATGTTACTTATTTTGACAATAGCAAGAGTTACTTTGCTTTTCCTTAAGTAACTTTTACTTATTTTTAAGCTTAGCCAAACACGCCTTCACTACATGGCGGATCTTAATTTCATGGAGGTGGAATGGTTGTTCCTCACATGAGAAGTTTTGCATATTTCTCGTCTGATAGAATTTTCGATGCTTGGAATTGTGATGTTTAGAGATAGTTTTCCTGAATTATCTTATTCTCTCTCTCTCCACGAAAATTTAATGAACTCACTAGGTTAAAGAAGCCATCAAAATTGTCATTTCTTAAAGTTTTAACAAGAATTATCTATACCTGAGAATGATTCTGTTTCTGAATTATAATTATGCCCTTTCTGCAGGACCGCTTTGAAATACTTTCTCTGACAGGATCGTTTATGCCGAGTGATAACGGATTGACAAAAAGCAGATCTGGTGGGATGAGTGTCTCTCTGGCAGGTCCAGATGGCCGTGTTTTGGGGGGAGGCCTTGCCGGAATGCTAGTAGCAGCTGGCCCTGTCCAGGTTAGAAAGTGTTATCAAAATGAACGAAAATGAGACACAAAGGAATTACTAATCCAAATAATTAACAATCTATTTGTCTTCATAACCTAGGTAACGGGATAGGAAAAGATGACGTTCGTCAAATGTCAAAAATTATACATCAAACATCATCTAATTTAAGGGTTACATTATTCTGTTCCCAAGCGGTCACTGAATGTGTGCATCAAACTTTATTTTCTATGCACACACTGACAAATAAGTGGCATGTCTAACAACCTTTTCAATTTACACGCACCTCTGACTGACCGAACCTTTGGATACGGTACAGGTCGTCGTATTTTTTTAAGAAAATTTTCTTATATTGTTCTATATTCTGACACTTCCTCAATAAATTTTCTAGTTGTCTCTTCGTACTTGTATATTTTTTGTAATCTGTACACGTGCAACTCTTTATTGTACATTTTATTTTGTATGAATATTTAACCTACCTTTTAACTTTCCTGTGTACTATATCGTAATGTACAAGCTATTATTACTTAGTGTTAGAAAACAGGAGGAGGATGCTCTTCTTATTCTCTTTATGAACCCCTGCATAATACACAAGATAAATGAAGTTTGGCAATATTTCTCTGAACTTTTCGAGTGCAACAGGTTGTCGTTGGCAGCTTTCTTCCCTGCCACAATCAGGAGCCGAAGCCCAAAAAGCAGAAGTACGAGCGCACAATATCTTTTACCCCAAGTCCTGCTAATCCTTTTTCTGAAGAAAGATATGAAGGAGCCTCTGGTGGACACAAGCCAAATTTGAACTCATCTGCTTCCTTCCGTGGAGACAACTTAACTTCTGCAAACTCCATCCCAGGATCGAAAATCGCTGACCCTGAAAGTAATGTCTCATTGTCAGGAGAAGATTCTAGAGAGCAACGCCATGAAATTACTTGCTGATTGCATTACTTGCATCTATCTTGTTTGTATCTTAGCTATTTTTAGGAGGCGTGAAACTTGTAGGCTTACTTCTTTCTGACCCCTGTTAGAGGTTGACGACTGCATATTATCGGTGAAATTTAGAGTATGATTTGTCAGTTGACACTAAGTTTTTTTCTTTCGTTAGATACTAGGTTAGGACTTTACTAGTATGATTTGTTGTGTAGTTCGCGTCTGGTTTCCTGTAACTTGATGTAGAATTTCGGATGTTTGAACCGGATGTATCATTCTTAGTTGTTGAGACCTAAATTTTTTAAAGATAATTTCTGTTTTGCTTATGAGTTAGCTGTTTGATGCTTCCTTATAGTTCTCCTGAAATACCGACCATGCACAGAAACATGTAGGAAAATGGAAATACACGGAATTCATATCAATCTTTTAGTTCTTGTTCATCTACACAAACATCATGAAATAGGCGTCGAAAACTTGTTGATTGACAGAATGCTGAGAATTTGGACAGAAAAATCAAGAAGACTCATTTTTATTTATTTTTAATAAATCTAGAGTCGACTCTTCAAATATGTTCATTTGTCAATGTAGTGCTCTGGTTAAGATGGTTAAACTTGCTAGAAATAGGAAATCTCCCTCCGATCATAAAGATAATCTTATTTCTATTTTCACACAAATTAAGAAAATTTAAGGTGCGTTTGATTGCAATACATTTTTCATGGAAAGTCTTTTTCCACTTATTTTCCAACAAACTGCGTTTGATAGTATATATTTTTATATGAAAAAGCATTTTCCCACCTATTTTCTAACTACGCGTTTGATTGATTTGTATTTTTTTCCAGGTAAAACGTTTTTCCATTTATTTTAAAATGACAACATTTTCCTTGAAGACAATGAAAATGTTTTCTTGGGAGAGATGAGGTTTTATTTTCTATGGAAAATTTGTCTTCACTTTCTAATTAACAATTTCTTGTGATTCAATTCCATGGAATTCATTTTCTTTTCCACCCAAATTTCTTTCTTGTAATCAAACACACCCTAGTTATTATAGATGGAACAATAAATTTTACTTACATTTTTCTCAATATACTCCTATAATTAATATAATGATATAACGATAGTTCATATTTATTTATAACTAGGTACATTAAATATGAATATATTAAAAAACTAATTAAAATATATAAATAAAGAAAATAAATATATCTTAATGGATAGAAAATGAAATATTATATACGATATTTTGATATATTTGTCTCTTTGTTGTGATATATTCTGGCTGCAAAACAAGTTGAATAGCTGAGAATCAATAATCTACCTACCGTTGACTTTATACTTTTGTAATACATTGAATATTGACTTTTGAGTCACCATGTAAGTTGTAACTACCACTCGATTAGATTACAGACCAAGCAAGACCTCCAACAAATAATTATCTATGATCCAGTTCTTTCTACAACTTAAGCAAGTCGGACATGTGTGACCGAGCTTTTATTTTTCTGCTATTATTTAGATTTGTAAATTTAGATTAGACTCCTCAAATTTGGAGAGATGAGTTTAGATCTGAGGACTGTTCGAGGCCTCATATTTTCATGCTCTGGTAAACCAATAGAAAAATGTGAGACTCAACTCGACTTGCTCCAGGTCTACCCAAAGGCGAGCTGAACCGTTTCACCCCTACATGCTCGAGTCTAATTCAATCACTTTTATGTTAAGAATTGGAGATTGAAAATAATTTTGTGAGAGCACGAAGAAATTTCACTTTGATTTTGGTTGACTTCTCACAAAAATGTATAAGAGAATATAGGTTTTCCTATGCATTTAAAATGATTAATGTACACAAGAAGTACATAATTCATTTAAGATACATGTAACCTAAAAATAGATAGAATAAAAAAAACATGAACAACTCTTGAAATACCCAAATACATGAACACTCTTTTGAATTTGGTTTATTCTTTCAACAATTTTGCAATGATACTGATTTTTAATACATTTGATAGCGTTTTGTTTGGTAAAGATGCAGGATTTTAAGGTGTACTCGTGCTCCAATTCCAGTTATTCAGAATTCTCGCATCTCCAATACTACGTTAAACCATTACACGTGTAAAAATGAAGATTACTTATTCTTATTTATGTAATTTCGCAAACATTATAAATCAAGGAAATATTTAAGTTTTTTTTTATCGTTTATGATGATATATGAGGTATCATTCACGAGAAATTAAAGTACGTATTTGATATAAGTACAAAATACAATTAAATACGAGATTTTAATTTATTTTTCTTTTTTAATCTTGTTTAGATTTATTTAATATTGTATACAAGACACGTTGAAAAAGTCTCCATGTGTAGTGGGCATTATCAGTTGTTAGAAGACTTTTACTAATCAAGAGCGGGAGGCTTCAAGAATCATTAATATTTAATACTCAGAGGATTAAACTAATGCATATAACATGTCAGCACACATTAGCTTTCACACCACACCTCGTCATCTAATCCTAAGTTGTGCTAAAAAAGAGCTTCTTCCTCCATGCACCTTTTTCATCGCTCCAAGCCTTTAAGAAGATAGTCAGTATTCAGTATTGAACAAGAACAAGAATAGAGACTACGGTAAACAAAATTTTAACTTCTTTTTCTTCCTCAATTGTCCTTACCAAACGAGCCATAAAAGGCTCAATCCATTTCCATTCTGCTACCTGACAGCAATAGCCTTTGTGCTGCTTGAGTTCCAGTTTATTCATTCACTCTTCGTTTTCAAATTCTTCCAAAAAAAAAAAAAAATGTTGAATTCCACATTTGATTTGATCAGCCTTGCTGCTTCGAATTCTCACGCAGTCTTTTGTTTATGCAATCTGATCATAGTCATTCTACTTGTTGGTAGCTCGAAATCCAGGTCAGAACTTAATGAAGATAAGCCTTTTTCTTCCCGCGACGTTGTTAATAATAAGAGAGGTTCCATGGAAAGGACAAATGCTTCGTGTACCTTGAAGACGCCATACGCCTTGATGGATGTCAACGTATCTGAATCTTCGTCTGTGGGCGTATCAATGGTCGACGACAATGAAGGAAGCCGAGATGAAGAAGATGATGAGCTGAGAAGAAGGGCTGAAGAATTCATTGAGAAAATTAACAAGGGCTGGATGGATGAAAAGTTGAAAGCATATTCTCTAGGCCAACTGATATAGGATTGGACCTTACATTTTGATCAAATACAAGTAGGGAAATGTTTGGTTTTGCATTACTGACAAGATGGGCGTTTTGTAAGAGGCAAAATACTAATTTTCTTTATTTCTTAATACTTGTCCAATATTGTCCAATCTACTTTATCAAACATACTAGCAATGTCATACTAGCAATGTCTATGTACCAGACCAGTAGCAAGAGTCAAGAGATAACGTTCTAAGCATTTTACACTCATGTTTATGGCAAATATTTATTTGTTTTAACTCAATTTGATGTAGCGTAATGATTCGTTTCTGTTCCATTCTTCTGTTAGTCAAACATAGGATGAGTTAGCACCATCCGATACTATTCAATATATCTTACTTTACGCAATTTCTGAATTGTGGCGTCTCAGGATAGAACTGGGACCTGCAGTTGTGAAACATGCTGTTTCGCAGAATTACGAGTCTTTCTTCCTACACTGGCCACAACCTGTCAACCTTTCAGTTTATTAATGAATTTCTGTCATGACTCGGACAATATTGATTAGAATTTGAGATGAAATTAAAATCTTATCGATATCATATATCCAATATACCCACACAAGAATATTTTTTTGTCACCATTATTATCGTCTTCATGCCTTCATGGTATCGGAGGTTGGAGGCTAATCATGTCATGATTATCAAACGGGTGCTTTTGGGGCAAAAATAAATATATATAATTAAAACTTGTGTCTCTTGTCCCACGTCAAGGTGTTACTTAACACAACCGTAAATTACAATAAAAAATATGCCATATCACCTTAAATTGCTTACGTGACAAAAAATAAAAAAGTGAGAAATGTCCATCAAAATATCCACTTATTTTTTTATAATTTGTCCATTGAAATATGTGCTAAACTTCTTTTATTTAATTTTTTATAATTAACCTTTACACACTCCACAATTTTTATAATTCACGGCTTCATTAGAAATGCTTTCTCTTCGTCTCCATTTTATTAAAATACCACATGTATAACAATTCACGTTGTTGCATTGGAGATACTATTAGCAGTCCCCACGAAAATGGTACTAAATTTTCTTGGATAAATCATTATATAATATAGCATGGCACTCGAAAGAATTAATTAACAAAACTTAATGCTGGTTGGATCTAGAACAAGCAAAACAGTAGCGAGATCTACAATTAGAAACAAGACCAAGAAAGGAATAGCAAGTAGATTTCAAAATTTCATCCTGCAAAACGTTGCTGCTACAACCGGCACAGCAAAATTACCTTGACA
The DNA here is from genome assembly GCA_023638005.1 of Forsythia suspensa. Classification (NCBI taxonomy): domain Eukaryota; kingdom Viridiplantae; phylum Streptophyta; class Magnoliopsida; order Lamiales; family Oleaceae; genus Forsythia; species Forsythia suspensa. Next base: position 52,968,954 of record CM042666.1, read on the forward strand.
GATCGAAAATTGGACAGATTTGAATAGGAGGGTGCAAGGTTTGTTGTGTGCTCAATTTACATCTACCAACTCAACGTCAAATACCAGCCATGAGTTGGGTGGAATAGTCCCACCAGCTCCTTTAGCTCCGTAACTGTATTTAGAAAACAAAATAGTTGTTGTTCAGATAAAGCAATGGAAAATTTCATTCATCAGACGTCCTCTACTTAATAGAGAGACTCCCAGCCTACAAAAGAGAACCAAATTTCAACAACTCGTAATTCTGCTATAAGCATGTTTTGCTGTGCTGAAAAGTTATCTCGAAAGTAATTTAAGAGTTGGTATCTGGAAAAGTAAGTTGCTAGTCAAAAACCTAGCTTTAAAAATCATGTTTGGCAAAATAAGCAACTATAAAGTTAATTAGACTAGTTTTTAAAGACAGCCACACATGCTCTAGAAGGTGTTCTCAGTTCCACAAAGAACATCCCTAAATATAAAAGCACGGAGAAACTAATTGCATACCCCATGGCAGGTGGAATTGTGAGTCTCCTTTTGTCACCAATACGCATGCCTGATGATCAAATGAAATGGAACGAATTATCAAAAATCGTTTGCAAGCCACACGCAAAAATTTATTAGAGTGAAGTACGTAGGGTTAAAATAATTACCATTAACCCCAACATCCCATCCCTTGATAACTTGACCTATACCTGCAACAAGAAAGGTCATGAATTAACACAGAATTGAGAAATTTCTTGAAGCACTTACTTGACGCAACATACCTAAACGAAATTTGAAGGGTGCTCTGCCAATATTTGAGTCAAATATTTTCCCATTCTTCAACTTCCCAATGTAATTGACACTAACCTGTATTCAGAAAGTAAAGATTTTTTTTTGTACAAGCGCAGAAACGATTAACTTAATGAAAAAAGTCAACCAAAAAATCAGTCACATACAGAATATTTGTGTCATAATCATAGTTCTTGTGAATAATATTTTTGAATGCCAACCTACAGCTATAAGTAGATTTACGTAGTGTGGAGAAGTAGTTATATGAATATGAGATTAGTAAAGACCTCAACCCATTTTGAAAACTTCATAATTCCTTTTTATTCGTCGTATATCTTTATATGGTTTCATGTTATTGCATATGTTCTTGCACTGAATTTTGAATGTGCTTTTTGATGGGCAGGGAGAAGGGCTGTAAGGATGAAGGCTGACAGAGTGAATATACAAAGTAAACCATAAAACGAGTCAAATTCACCTTTTTCCCTGGAGAAGCTCTTTTCCCATCTGGTTTACCCATGGCCAACTCCTCTATGACCAATCCATTTGGGTACGACCTCACTTGCAATGATTTGGGTTCTTGCTTCTCTTCCTTCTCCATGGTGGATCCATTTTCATCTGTTATACTTTGATCTGCATTCGTGTTTGATGCAACCTCCTGTGTTTTATTCTGTTTATTTTTCTTCTTTTTTTCTTTCTTCCTGCATTGATTTTATGGGATATTTCTTCAGCATTAAGAACACTTTTGGCATTTTATAACTAAATGACTAAATCTTGGGATAGCAAAACTCACTTCTCACTTGTTGGCTTCAGATCATTTTCCATCTCAGCCATTGGCAGCTGCTCTGCATCGTTGGAATCTGCCACAACAGTTTCCTGAGCCTCCTTTATTACCTTTTTCTTCTTATTCTTTTTCTTTTGTTTAACATCATTCTGAGACACATTATCAGTTGGATCTGAAGAGCCATGGGGTGTGTCATTTTCCCTACTTACAAGAGTGGAACAAGAACATAGAAATAAGTAAACAAATGTTTAAAAATGCTACCAACTTGAGAGAGTAGAGAGTAAAAGTAATTGCCTATAGGCAGACATTCAATATACATTACTATAAAAGGAATAACGAATAAAAATCATCATATTAGCATTGACCAATCACTAACAAATTATTATAAATCCTAACTCTTCATTATATACAAGGAAAATTCATCCCACCTTGCATGTTCTCCACCTCGGCCACCTGCATCAATCTTTCTTTTCAAACTTTTACTCACTTCAGTTTTAGGTTTCTTTTTCTTGGCTTCTTCATCTGCATTATCATTTTCGATTTGTTCTGATTTTGATATGGAATTGGAAAAATCAGTTTCACTTCTGCTTGCTGATACTGGAAAACCATCGTCGTCTTCACTTTCCAAGACAGGAACATCATGTCCACTCTTGACCACAAGCTGCCGACCAGAATTCACGTTGTCATCAGACACATTCGACTTACTTTTCTTCTTTTTTGCCCGTTTAGACACACTATTCTCATTTACAGGCTTCTCATCATCCACTATTTCTTCAATTCTCACTTTTATGATAAACAAAAAACCAAGGATGAAGAAAATATTGTCAGAAATAGTGATATGGGTAAGCCAGAGAAGTAATAATGAAATTCATGGTGACATGGATACATAGATAAGTGCAACATCAGATTTCCAGTTAACAATTTATGTGTAACTCTGACAATTGATCAAAAATCTACTTCCACACTTAAGTTGTACAAGTTAGAACAAACTGATGTGACAGAATATTTTTGGCAGATAATCTTCCATACATCCATTTCCTCCTTTTAGTCTTTAGAGATTGAAAAAGTAGCTCATGCCAACATTGTACATATCTTGATGCTTATGCAAGTACCAGGACAATCGAAAAACATCAAAAAGCATTTGACAGGAAGAAATCAGAAAGGACCACGAAAGGTGGTTAACGAAACAATACAATAGTCACACTCCACAATTGAAATCGGGGATTTTCACTCTCATGGAAGATTGTCCTCCTCGTCTATTGATAAAAATCCTCCGTGTAAACTTTCTTAATTGATCAAGAAACAAAACCTTGAACTTGTTAAAATGATTTAGCTTGAGGCAAAATGCAATTGGAAGTTGGAACACAAGACAACAGATTACTTTCGGAACCTACCTCCACTGTTGGGGACAGGAGAAGGTGGGTACATGCCAAGATCATCATCATCCTCATCTTCATCTTCAGAATCATAAATCATAAAATCATCCTCATCTTCAGAATCAGTTCCCATGACATCCTCTTCATAAGAATCGCTTAAATCATAGTTAAAGAAATTAAACAAAACAGCTAAAAAAATACTAAAATGCACACTTTCATTCTTGATCCATATAGAAAATGTAATCATATAAATACTAATGAATATACAAAGTATTAGTTAAGCAACGGAAAAAGAAGGATACGACCCGGAATCATCTCCAAGTTTATCCTGATCATTTTCACCATAGAAGAAACCGGAGAGATGAACACTGTGAGGGCCAATAACCGAGAAGGTGACTTCATCCTCCTCCTCAAACTCGTGATTCAATGCGCAAGTCTCGAGTATTTCTGGTAACAACGAACATAAGTAAATGGGACTTTTATCTCCCACATTACACTGCACTTTGCTCTTCTTAGCTGAAGAACCACTACCCAACGTTGCCTAAATATCAACCACACAAGCAATCAATATTTCATCATTAAGGGCATAAACAGAGGTCATATGCAAAGCTGGAAAATTACAGCTTAAAAACTTAATAATTTTGCAAAAACATGATAATTCAGGAGGTAACTATAAATCCATTATCAAACTGTGTGCGCGTGTAGTACTCTATTGACAAGTGGGAATCTCTAATCTCTCCAATTCATATGAATTAAACAAAGCTTTTCAGAAAACTGAAAACATACCATCGAAACATAAGAAAAATTACAAAAAAATATTAAAAAGTAAAGTTTAAGATTTGAAAACAAACCTGAGATATATGAAGTCTTCCTCTCTCGTTGTCATACCGATGAATATAGGGTTTGCCTGGTTTTACTTCAATTCCTGGTCACAAAACCAATCATAAAAGATAAATAATAAACTTAATTATATAGTTATGTATAAAAATATTGGTTTGTTTAGTTATAATTATATCTATATAATTTAGCTTACCCCAGAAAGCCATTGGTGAGGTGGAATTGCAGCGTAGTACTCTAAAACCCTAGAGGAGAGTGAAAGTCGGAAACGGTGCAGTTTGGGAGCTTTAAAACCCTAACGCCGAAATATTGGGGGGGTTATAGAGGCACGGAAAAGCGTCCTACTTAGGTGAAAGTATGACGTGGAGAGAAACAAAGGTGGGAAAAGGCTTTGAATTTTTAATTCACTAGTTATTATCGATGTGCTATGCACATTATTTGTAATTTTTCTTAGTCTAGTAATATTGTTATTAGAAAGATGGATTAGCGAAATTATTTTTTAAATGTTTATAAGTTGTGAATTTATAAAATATATGAAAAATAAATAAATACTAAATTATAGTTTTTACGATGTGTGTGAATAAAAAATATATTTATTAATTTAAATTATAATTAAAATTTAATCAAATAGGTTGGAAATCAATAATATTTTAATATTAGTAAATTGATATCTCAATAATAAACGGTTGGCATTTCTTATTAGTGTTTAGATAATATGAAATAAATTGTTAGTCAATTGTATAATATAATGGCTTATTTGTACAAATGGTCCCTGACTTTGTTGTTACTGTAGGTTGACGACTTATCTTTTCATTTTTGATGAGCTTTAGCACTCTATTTCAAATGTTTTTAGTGTAATTAATCTTTTTTCATGAATTTCATCCAAATCATCGTGAAATTAGTTAAATTTTTTATTTAAAAGGTCTTATTTGCACAAATGGTCCCCGACTTTTGTAAAGAAAAATTTGCAGCAAAAGTTCTTAATCTTTCAAAAAGTGTTGAGAAGTCCCATAATTTTTTAATCCTAACACATGATCCCAAATTTTTTTGACAATTTTACCCATAACTTAAATAAATTAAAAATAACCCATAAACCTTTTCAAAAATACAAATAGTCCTAAATCTTTTTATTTTTTACAGATTTACACTTAAAATAATAAAAAGTGTGTCATCAAGTCCCAAAATTTTTAATTTTGTTCACCAAATTGACATTTAAAATGTGTTTGATTAAAATCAGATTTTTAGTAAAATTGTTGAAATGTGTGTTAAAAAGTTGTGGATCATAAAATGTGTGGTTAAAATTAATTGTTGATTTTGACTTTAGCTTTTTAGCAAAATCGTAATTGAAAACAAATGGGCTCTTAGAGTGCATCTGATTTTGTTCGGTGGTCCATTATTAATTAACAAAAATTATACCCATGATCAAAATTTGACCAATTTAAAATTTTAATTTATTTTTCATACCAATTTTAAAAAAGGTGGTGGTGGGCTAAAGATTGTGAAGAAATTTTTTTTTAATTATTATTTAGTAATTGGTAGAGTTGGCAAATTGGCTAGATGGACTGGCCCAACCTGAAATTAGACGGACTACATAAAAGATTGGACTGGACTAATCCTGACCCAATTTTACATGGGCTGGTATTTGTTGGACCAACCCAACTCGAAGTATTTGCTGGGCCAACCCAGCCCGATTTTGGACCACAGGGCCAATGGGCCAGCCCAACTTACATTTTTAACTTATTTTTTCAAAATAATTACTTATAATTTTGTAAAAAAAAAACAAAAAAAATAAAAAAATTTATGTGGCTCGTCTAATTTCAGGTTGGGTCAATCCATCTAGCTCATTTGCCAGCTCTACCAATTACTAAATAATAATTAAAAAAAAATTCTTCACACTCTTCAGCCCACCACCACCTTTTTTTAAAATTGGTATGAAAAATAAATTAAAATTTTAAATTGGTCAAATTTTGATCATGGGTATAATTTTTTGTTAATTAATGGACCACCTGACAAAATCAGTAGACTCTAAGAAATCCGTTTGTTTTCAATTTTGATTTTACTAAAAGGCTAAAAGTCAAAGTCAACAATTAATTTTAACCACACATTTTATGGTTCCACAACTTTTCAACCACACATTTCAACAACTTTTACTAAAAAAATCTGATTTTAATCAAACACATTTTAAATGTCATTTTTGTGAACAAAATTAAAAATTTTGGGACTTAATGACACACTTTTTATTATTTTAAGTATAAATCTGTAAAAAAATAAAAAAATTTAGGACTTATTTGCATTTTTGAAAAGGTTTATGGGTTATTTTTAATTCATTTAAGTTATGGATAAAATTGTCAAAAAAAATTAGGGTCATATGTGTTAGGATTAAAAGGTTATGGGACTTTTCAACACTTTTTGAAATATTAGGAACTTTTGCTACAAATTTTCCTTTACAAAAGTCAGGGACCATTTGTGCAAATAAGACCTTTTTAAATAAAAAATTTCTACCGTCAAATTTCACGGTGATTTGGATGGAAATTCATGAAAAGGACCATTGACGTCAAAAACATTTGAAATAAGGGCTAAACTGTCAAAAATAAAAATATAGGTCCTCAACCCACAGTAAGTACAAAAGTTAGGGACTATTTGTGCAAATAAGCCATAATATAATCGCACATTGACTTTAACGAACTAATGTTAAAAAAATAGACATTGTGAAAAACTTTGTCTAGATTCATAAATTCTGTTAGACCTAATTTCAAATGCATCATTAGATGTGATTTTATTTTTACCTTATGTAAATAAAAGACACTTAAACAATAATACTAAGTTGTAGATGTTTATTAGAAACTAATTTTAAGTTTAACTATCTATTCACTAGACATCGACTAACAAATAGCAAGCATTTTCAATTTAAATTTCAATTAGATGGCAACATATGGATAATGGAATACATTGGAGATGCTCTTAGACAATAACTTCACCTGCATACATTTTGAGTTGGCTCTACAATTGGCTACATCAATTTTTAGAATTATTAATTATCGGTGTCACACAAACGATACATTTCTCTAAATTCTTATTGAAAAGTTTAATTGTCTTGTGCATTTGACACATTTCTCATGAATATTTACATTTTTTGTAAACCATTCTTTTTTTGGATGTTGCACTAGCTTCTTTGAATGCATTGCTCGAACTCAAACAAAATTCGATGATTACATTTTATTTTTTTCGTTTCTTGACAAACTTGATCTAATTACTGCATCACCTTGTCTAGAGGCCATAGGCATTCACTTGCCTCGTCTTGACAATGAGGACTTCAATAAATGGCCATATTAGAGTTGCCTTTTTTTTTTTTTTTTGACATTTTGGGCCCTCATTCTGAGTTTTCTTTGTTACCTTTTAAGGAAAGTTACAAAAAAAAAAAAAATGCTTTCATTGAAGTGAATCTAAATATGACCAACCATGTAACGCACTGAAAAATTCATAGTTTATTTTAAATTATTTTAAAAGAAAAAATAAAATTATAAGGTTAAAATTAGTTAATTGACCTAAAGGAAATCGAGGCATTTGAAACTATTATTAAGACCAAAAATTAATTGGGAAATAATTCGGACGCGATAAATTATACAAGGGACTACATCGAACTCTAATTGGAAGTTGTAAATTGTTTAGGGCTCAATTGAGTAAAGGCTGAAAGTTGAGGTTAGGGACCAAAAGTGAAGCTGCTGGAAATTGAGACCCATTTCGGACAAGTTGGACAGCCAACTTTGAGACAGCCTTATGATCTCAGTAGTCGTCCATATTTTATGACTAAAATTTCATTACAAAGTATGAGATCTTCGAAATGACATAAAAGACGTAAAATGTCGAGCTTGTAACAAGTCCCAAAATCAAGTGCAAGGAGGACACCTTAAAACTGAAAATGAGCAATTTAAAATGATTTTTGAAATTTTGAAATGTCACTTGGACACTCATAAAAGAAAGTGGTATCTTCCACCATTGGGAATTGCTAAGAATATATGGCATTAGGGAGAGGGATATTGCGCCTATAATGAGAATAAAATATTACTTTCTTATTGTTATAGCCTGTTATCTATGTGTGTATGTATAGGTCTAATCATTATTTATAATCCAAATAAAAATATACACTACACATGCACCATCTCCTATATTTTGTGTCGCTTATACATGTGTTTCTATACGCAAAAGAATCCATTTTTAGAATGAGAACGAGTAGAAGTCACAATCAAAATTGTAAACTATATCAAAGATGGTTACAAATAAGAGCTGATGCACTAATCCTAGAATATTTCATCTGCTCGTAGTTTTTTCTTTCTGTTATAGAGTTTCTCTCGTTAAATCTGTGTGTTCTTATTATTTTGTTGATATAACTTATATCTAATGTAAAATGTAATCAAATCAAATTGTTTCCAATTGCGTTAGACCAATACTAGATTTGACCTTCCATTTTCTAACTCGCTATGTTAGATAGCTCGCAATTGAACACCACGTTCTCGAATCACTGTACTATACTCAAGGGATGTGCAAGACGTTGAAGTCACCAACTCCAAATCTACACATAACAGGTGCATTACATAACGTACATCTAAAGATAACTGTTATTATAGTACATACCATTTATCAACAATAACAAAATTCGTATAATTTACACTTTTTTAACTTAACTAATGCTTTCATTTTAATTCTTGATTTGACTGTCCATAACTCTAATGGAGACAACCTTCGACGTTTCTTCTAACCTGTATTGGAATTTACAAAGTTCAAAATTTAAGAAAGTGCCAAATTTGATTGAAACTTGGGTGTAAACGAAGAGAATTCTATAATTCTTTAAAATAAAAACATAAACAAGAAGCTATAGGACAATTTGAGTGTCATTTAGTGACACAAAACTTGATATCTATGGATGATGCCTAGAACTCTGCCCACACAATTATGTGCAATCCGTTCACAGCAACAAATGGTAAATCCAATAATCTTGTTTTCCCTTGCGCATATGATGTTGTCTATCCATAGACAAACACCTCACTCTATGATATTAACATGGGCAGTGAAGCATTGATGTCATGTTACATCGTTGTTATCTTTAAAAAATTGTTAGTCTCTAGTTTTAGGATTATGGTCTACAATTGAGAACATAGGCAAACCACCTCTCTAGATACAAATGAAATTCCATGTCTTATTGCTTATTTAGTTTCATCTTGCATTGACGAAACTAGATACAAGAACACCATAAAGAATCTATGATGGTCTACGACAGCATACAGGGGGCTGCTATAGGAGATTAGAACCAGATTAGACAATTATTAGTGGACTTGTCTTAAAGAATTGAAGACATCATCAAAACATTGTTAGCTAGATGTCTACTACAGCCATAAGAGTAAAATGTGTTCCTCGGTGGTTAAAACACTTTGATTATCAATTGCACGCGCCCAACTGCTCAAAGGAAATGTTAAATTGGACGTGACTTGACAAAATTAAAAAAATAAGCATGTCATGAAATTTGGCGGAGGTCCCGTACAGTCTAACTAGTCCAATGACTCGAGTGTAACACAGCCAGGTATACAGTCTCACCTATTAATTTTGCAAACAGAGCACAGAAAATGCCAAACATTTACGTTATTATGGTAAGGAGGCCTCGATAATGTTGGGCAATATATCAAGGAAGTAAGATTTGCTAAAATACTACACATACCAATAATATAGTTGAATCTATTGTAAATTGGTTTAAGAATTCGAGAAATTGGTTTAAGAATTCGAGACCAACTAAAATGATTTTGTATTAATTTCGGCCAAAATATTCAGACCCGATCCAATCCGTTTAGGCAAAATAGTTTGCTACTTCACCGCTTCGGAGCGTCGAAACGGGAATCGACCTGCCATTTCTCTGTATGTGTTGAAGGTTATATTTGGCATCTCGAAACCAATATCGGATGAATAAGAAATTATAGATAATGACAAAATCGAATCAATTTTTGATCATGCGATCGCAACTGGCTGAATTTTTCAGCAGAATGTTTTTTTGTCCTACCATGCGATCGCAAGGAACTAGGGATGGCAAAAACCATGACCAACCCGAACTTTCCGCGCCTGCGCCCGCCGCCCGCTTATTCGGGTAATAGGGGCGGGTCCGGAGCGGGTTTTTCCGCCAGCGAGTTTGCGGGGGGGGCGGGGCATGCATGCCCCACCAAATTTTTTTTTTTTTTTTTTTGTTGGTAAAATCATAAAATAGAATATAAATTAAAACTTTGTTGAAAATGGACCAAGAAGAATCGAACTCGGGTTGAAATTATAAATTATAAATCTTAATCATTACACTATAATCCCATTCTTGAATTTTTTTTTTTTGTTTGCTACAAATATTTTTTTAAAAAATTATTTATTTTTAATTATTTTTTTTCGGTTTTAAAGAAAAAAAAAAATGTAGGGCGGTTAATGGTCAAAAGATTGACCCAAAAAAAAAAAAATTCGGTAGAGGCGGTTGGCGGGTCAAAGATTGATCCGCCCGCATGGTCATGGTCGTGGGGCGGGCGGGCGGGTAAAAATTTCGGGGCGGGCGGGCGGGGCCGACCACGGATCGGACCCGCCCATTGCCATCCCTACTGAGGGAACAAAGTCATGCGATCGCATGGTCTTAACAATCAAACGCGTCCTTTTGAATTGTTGCACGATTTAGCTCACACTCTTCGTTCACAACTCTTCCTCATCTATAAAAAGGATCTTAGAGACGTCCTTTTCATAAAGCAATGATATGCAAACACATTAAAATCATATATTTTTCTATTGAACCAAAATTCTTGCATTTTGTTGCATAAATTCTAGTTTTCATTTCATATTCATTCTTTGGAGTACAAAACCATCTTCCGGTTCGTTGTGTTTTGAAGTGTGTTTTGAAGTCTAATCTATAGCAAACATACAAGTGAATGTCATTTCTATCTTTTTGAAGTTGATTATCATCCAATCATCTAATAGCGATTGTCAAAGTCGGATCGGTAAAAGATATAGAGCAAAATTTTGATTGCCATAAAGATAAGTGTTCAAAGGACAACTTGCTTCGACTTTTCTTTTTACTCTATTTTCATTTTTTTGTTTCCAATCACTTTACCCAAAATCATCCAACAGAATCGTGTCTAATACTACGTATTGTCAAAGTCGGATCAGAGGTAAAAAGATATAGAGCAAAATGAAAGAATCCTTGCAGAATAAATTTCCATTAATTCACGAGGTTAAAGGTGAAAAGGCCCTAACATTCCACATAGACAATGGATTAAGAAAACATACACAAAATAGCCTCAGTCCTCAGTAAAAGGACCGTGCCCATAAAACAGTCATTCCTAAAAGTTTTCACCATTAAGTTAGTAGGAATCTATCTCCAATCCAGCTACCATACTGCACGTTGATCTTGTGAGGACTCGGGGAAACTAGTGAACCTAAGAAAAAATTAACTTAGTAACCGAGTTCTTGTATAATTGTTTCCATTGATAGCCTCTGCTCTGGAGTATCATGGGTACACAACACAGCAACTTTTGCAATCTTTGCAGCTTCAGGTTCAAAGAAACTCCCATGGAGATTTTCATCTATCAACTCTTGGAATCTGCACGACTCAGCAGCAGCTCGCATGGAAGTGGTATATTTACGCTTCCCAGAAAGGATCTGGAAAATAAGCACCCCAAAAGCATAAATGTCACTTTTGTCCGTGAACCGTCCAGTATTGGTATATTCAGGAGCAAGATATCCCATGCCGGCACTGGCCTTGAGTACTGAGAAGATGGTGTCGTTTGTGAGAAGCTTGTGCAGGCCCGAATCGGATAGCAAAGGTTTAAATTGCTGGTCGATGAGCACATTCTTAGCAGAAATGTTTTGGTGAACCAGAGCAGGCTTGTTCACGTTGAACGCATGTAAATACTCTATAGCTGCTTAGAAAGAATAAAAACGTCAAATTGGCGCATAACTGATAAACTAAAGTATCATTGATTGGTGAAAATTTTGTGTTCCATCATACAGAAGGCATTATGAAAAGCAGACCTGTGGGGTCTTAATTGATTAAATTGGGTAATATTGTGCAGCTTTGTGATGTAAATACAACAAGAAACAAGTTATATAATCTAATAACATCTTCCGGGATCTAAAGAAAGTCAGGTACAATGAGAAAGGAGCTTGTAAAGTTGGGCAGTCATGTACAAGAAATTGAATGGGCAGGGGAATGTTTGGAACCAAAGAGAGTGGAATCCATTGGACATTAAATGTTAACTTTCCATGCATGTTTGGTACGAATTACTAGTCAGTTTCTTTGCTAATATTGTCAATGCAGTCAAGTCCTCCATACCAAACATGTCATCATTGTGTTATAATTGCTTTCGAAACTTTATCAGGAATTTAGAAGTAAAACTGACCTTTGGCAAGGCTGTTGATCATAGAAACTCTGATAGACCATTGAAGAATCTGACCATCAGTACCCTCCTTGACATCGAGATATTGAAATAAATTTCCATTCGGAACGAAATCGTAAACAAGGAAACACTCACCACGGCCTCGAGAACAGCAAAACCCTCTCAGTCTAACTAAATTTTCATGTCTCAGTGAGGTCAGGACATTCAATCCCTTCAAGAATTCAGCTTCCTCGGACTTGCAACTAGTTTTCGTGATTCTCTTAATAGCAACAACAGACCCATCTCGTAAAATTCCTTTATATGTCACTGAATAGTTGCTCTTACCCAACAAATTCTTATCTGCAAAGTACTGAGTAGCCGTCTCTATCTCCTGTAAATTGAGCCTAAACTTCAGCATAACCTCTTGGGAGACGCCAAAACGCCGACCCTCAGCCAATGGATCCCACCCGTTGGGGTATTCGAGACTGATAAGGGGAGAACCATTCTTTCTAACGACCTCATTGGCCTGGTCGGTACTGAGATGGCTATCAGGCATATCAAATGCACTTCCAAGTTTCTGTTTACGACGTCGATACCCTGTGAAGGTAAGAATGCCTATGGCTGACACGATAACTGAAACCACGACTACTACAACCGCCACTGATGCAGGTGAGGTCTTAGACGACTTCGAGCAATGACCTTTGGTACAGTTCAAGTTCAGATTAGCGGTCTCAGGAATGTCTCGTGTTGGGATTCCAGTCAAGCCACCGCCATAAGGTTCAGGCCTACTCGGACTGACATTGTCTAAAGCGTTGCAACTTCTTAAGGATGGAAAACCAGCTCCACATAGCCCGGGATTATTCTCGTACTGAAAACCGTCGACTAATCTCTTCAAAGCTTCATTAATCACAAAAGTTAAATCAAAATGACATTCTTGAAATCTAAAACCAACATCTAAAATAACGCATGGACTGAGCGAATGATAAGTTACCAAGAGGAACATTTCCAGAAAGAGTGTTGTTTCGGATGTTTAGAACTTCAAGCAATGGAGCATCAGCTAGTTTTGTAGGAATCGATCCGAAGAGGCGATTAAAACTTAAATCGAGTCTCATCAATACTCCCATTTCTCCCAAGCTAGCAGGAATTGCTCCAGTTAACTGATTAGATTGCAGAGCCAATACATTCAGCTTCTTCAGAGACCCCAGTTGGGTTGGTATGCTTCCAGTGAACTGGTTATAACAGAGCTGCAAAACTGCACAGAGAAGAGACCATGATCTGAAAATTCAAATCCAAAAGAAAAAAGCCAAAAAAATTGCTTCTGCTTTCGAAACTTCACAAGAACATCCAAATATAAGTTAAAAGGCGCAGAACTTGTGATGAAAAAATTGGGTTCTTTTTATAAAAGTAAAGGAACAAAAATCTTACAATTACAATGCACTAGCATAACTGAAGCAACAAAATTTGTCTTTTCAAAAAATACACAGGAATAAAAGTTCAGTAAAATTTTAAAAAAAAAAATCTGAAGGAGGCAAATCCCCGAAGTTATTTTGGAAATGCACGACGATTTGCAAGAAAAATTGAAGCTTTTAAGTAAATGCCATAAATCGAATGCCAAAAGGAAGGCAAACTGATCGGAAAAAATAATTAATTCTTATGGCAAACTTCTGATCTTCCTCGATATAACCCAGGGGAATATACTTTTATTAAGTACATGTTCATTACACAGAATGGACTGTCTATATAGTGAACACCATTTTACCTTTCTTTAATACAGACCACTACTATCATCTCTTGCAAACATGCCATAAAGGTTTAATTTTTCCAGAAATAAACCCCAGATGCAGAAATTCCACTTTGCTTAACAACAAAAAAACAGAAATGCTTGTACAGTTACGCCCATATGTGTTTTCAGATTTACTGCAAACTTAATAAAACTCTCTTAATTGCAGGATACAAGATTTTGAGAACATAGAGCCAAAGATACACCTCTCTCACCCAAAATAAACAAAGAAAATCAAGAAAAAGAGTAAAAATAGTTTCTTTGCACAATTATGCTAAAACAGTATATATATATATATAAAACTAACCTTGTAAGCTTTGCATGTTTCCAATCTCAGATGGAATCTCCCCAGAAAAATTATTAACATTCAAGTACAGATCACTAAGCTCAGCCAAGTTCGCAATATCTTTAGGAATCTCCCCATACAAAGAGTTGTAATGCAAGTACAAACCCGTCAAGTGTTTAAGTCCGCCAACCGCCGGCGACAATTTTCCGGCGAGCCCTTTTCCCTGCAAAGAAATATTAGCCACTTGACCTTTCTCATTGCACGCAACCCCCTCAAACGATCCATCACATGGATCACCCGAAACAACCCATGAAGTCAAATAAACATTTGCCGGGTCAATACTTGATTTCAAGTCCATTAAAGCTGTCAGTTCAGGGTTTGCAGATATGGGTTTTGGAGAGAAAATGTGAGAAGCAGAAGGAAAAGGAAGAGGAAATGGGAGGAACCCATGTTCTATTTTGGCTCAGAATGGATGAATGTGAGGTACCTTGGGTTATTTCGGGTTGTTTTATGATGAAATATTTGGTGTTCGATTTGTTCTTCTAATATGTTTGTGGTGTTGTCTTTTGTTTGTTTCCGATGAGGTAGGAATCTCGGCGTCGAAGCGTGCAGGCAGAGAGATGGTATTCGCAGTTCACATGTTTTTGTTTTCTACTCCCTAGTAGGTTAGAACCTTAAAAAGTATAATTATATTACCCTTGATTTATGTTTATATGATATTATTATAATATTATGTTTGAAGTGATCCAAATTTAAATAGATAGATATTGCTAAAATTATTTATTAAAAAATGTTTTTTTTTTCTTTTATACCGCTTTTATTTTTTTAGTGTAAAGAGTTGAAAAGTCGTAGACAAAAAAAAGATTTTTTCTAGAAAAACTCTACCCAATACGCTTCATATAAATCTTGAAATTATTTATAAAGTGTTTATAAATTAGATACCGCTTTTGCTTCTTTTTTTTTTTTTTTTTGGAATTCAATAGTATAAGATTTTAATGAATTGAGGAGTTGAAAAGAATGAAAGATAGATAGAATTTTGTTTGAGGAGAATTTGATTTTGATGAATATGGAAGAGAATATGGAAAAGTTGAGGAATTGAGAGAGATATGAGTTTTGATTTGAGAGGATGAAGACGTAGTAATGAAAAAAATACTTTTTTTTTTCAGTAATGGAAGAACTTTCCTACGATTGGTGATTATATATTTTGTTAAATAAATAATTAATAAAAAGATAATAAATTGTAAATTTCATGAAATGTGTGAATAAAAAATATGTTTGACTAATTTAAATTATAATTTAAGTATAATCAAACATATTTAAAATATTAATTTAGGTTGGGTATAGATAGAACTTTGTGAAATTAAAGAGTCAATTTATTGTTCAGAAGTATTTAAAATTTTCTTATCATGTTGATTTGATGCATGTTAAGAAAAAAGTAACTTCTTTTTGTGTTTACCAATATGTAAGAAAATTGCTTACAAGTAAGTTTGATTTAATCAACACCAAGTTAGATTATTACAATTATAATAATTTTAATTTAATAATGTATTGTTAGATCCGTGTGGAGTCTTCATTTTAAGAATTACAGTCCCTCTTGATTAAGCACTATATCTCTGCCATGCAAGACGTTTGAGCATTATCTAGATAGGATTTTGATAATCTATCAATTTATAATGTTCACGCTGAGATGACATCACATAATTCATGGTCTCATACTCATTATTTTTACTAATCACTGATTATTTTTACGTAGATCATTATAAATAGGTAGGATAAGTAGGTCGGAGATCAAAATCCTATTTTTACAAATAGCCATATAAAATATTAAAATACAAAACTTAGAAAAAATGTGTATTCTCTATAGATATTTATTAAATATTTAATTAATTATAAGTATATTATATTACATTAATTATTAAATGTTTAATTAATTGTTAGTATATTATATTACATTAATTATTAAATGTTTAATTAATTGTTAGTATATTATATTACATTAATTATTGAATATTTAATTAATTGTTAGTATATTATATTACATTAATGTTAATATAAGCAAGGGCCCAGCAATGGAGTTTCTTTCTCGTGTTTGCTTTTTCTAATTTGTCCAAAGAGAAGGGACAAAGTGTGCAGGCAAGTGCGACACCATGAACAAGGACAGGACTGGGAATCATCAATAAAGATAAGATAGTTTTCTGGCCGTTGATTTTGTGATTTCTGAGGCTGCATCAGGATTCATGAATGATGGTTCTATACTAGTATTTATCTTATAATTATTCGGGTGGAGGACCAAAGCTATGGAGGTTTGTCCAACATTGCTTTGTTGTCGCGTGTGAATGCACGCTCCTTTGACAAGGAGGACTTCCATAGCTCATATGGTCCGAATTCAACTACCAGAGGTGTGTTTCATTTAGAAGTGTCAATTTGAATCAGGCGGGTTAATTATAAAACCCAATAACGACCTGCATTATAAAAAAAGTCCATTTCTAGGTGGAGTTCTGGCAAGGTCAATCAGGTTCACGAAAATTTTCACCAGCCCATCCCACTCGCCGGTCCATCCGGGTCGAGCTTATATGGGCTGCGGTTCGACCCATATGAATAAAAAATTAATTTTTTTTGAAATTACAAACAAAAATTAATAACTTTTTTTTTATATTATTTTATTATGATAATGTTTCAACTTGTATCTTCGCTTTTAATCTATGATAATGTTATTGAATGCAAATGAAGATAAATGGTTTTATACTAATAACCGAGTATTTTAAGAACAATATAATTATTCAACCCAGTAAAATCTACATGATCATCAAAATCTATGATAATGTTATTGAATACAAACAATATCAATACTCATCTACTACTAATAGAGCACTTTAAGAACAATATAATTATTATTTCAACCAAGAAACAAAAATGGATCTATGATCTTGTTTTATATAGATAAATTGATATGGTATACTTATACAATATTTTTATCTTTGATCTTTATTTTATTATGATAATGTTTGACCTATGATCATCGTTATTTTATTGGGTTTAGTTTGTGTATGTGATCTTTCGCTTTTATTAAGATATTTTTATGTATTTATACTAATATATTAAGATACATTTATTTGTGATCTTGTTTTTGTAGTATGTATAATCAAGCTTTTGACAAAAAAAATTAAAGATTGTCATTTTAAACTAAAGAGAGACTTCAAATGGCTAAAATCCATCGTCTAGCAAAAGTGCAAAGTGACCTGTCCTCGACCTCATCGAGACGATCTGAAAACATATTATAATAAAATTTTGAACATGTATGTGATTCCATTACAATTTACATTTTGATCTCATTCACGATAATCTTTTTATATAATACAGTATCAAACAACTTTCATAACTAATTAACAATACAAATAAATAATCTAATGACCAACTTAATACAAGATCAAACCTGTTATCCTATAATATAATATCAAATTGTTTTTTTTCTATAATACGATATCAATCGCTATTTACGTGATTTGTTTACTATAATATAATATTCTATGATATTGTTTTATTGGAAGGGTAAACATCAGCATTGTCATACTTATTTGTTGGCGAACTCTCTTATGGGAAGCCAAACGAATAAAAGTTGTCATTGTCCATCATGTTCATGTAAGTCATTATAGTTCACGCTTGGTTGAACATAGTCTGAGCTTTCCTTAGGAAGTCCTTCACAAGTATTCACCTTGTCTGCATGTTTTGTGGCATAAACTGGAGCATCTTCGTAAAAATTTACCTTTGCTTTTTTGCCCGATCATCCGAGTCTCAATATCATAAGTATTAAAAGTTCCATGCCAAACTTAGACACCTTTTCTAGTGGTCTCGAATCTCGCATTTCATTTACCCCGCGGGCGCTTGCCGGATCCCTCTGTCTCGATTCTTCCTCTTTTTCTTTGATGACTTTTCAAAGATCCTCGCCGGACTCAAAGAAATTTTACAAATTTGGAACCTCGGGCCGGAGTTTTTTTGAAGCAGAGAAAGCAAAGGGCTTGACATCGATCTCCACTTCATCATCAAAGTAATTCTTAAAATCTGAAGTCGCCCTTGAAATCATCGTCAATGTCAACAACCGAAACCTTCTTCTTGTTGTTGATTAGATAGCCATTGCCTTCACTTCTCCATAGCAAGTCTGCAGTTAGCCAGCGTGACGATCTGTTCGGCATCAACAAGTTCGATATATTGATGACGATCTTGGAAAAAAAGCACTCGTCGTCGAAGGAGATTTGTGGAGGTTAAGGGAAAAAAATCGCAAATTTGGAGGAACTTGTCGGAAGTTGGCGAGAGGTTGAGACGGTTTGTGGAGTTGGAAGAACTCGTGGATAGAAAATATGGATTACATGGGTGATTTTAGAATTAATTTAAAATATTGTTGAAATTATGACTTAATCATTTTTTTTAAAAATATTTTGACCTAATTTGAAACAAGTCTTGTAGAGATAACTTATAAGCAATTTTCTCAATTTTTTTCCCCCAAAACGGCTATATTTTTTTATTATATAAATACCCCGTAAACTTTTCATATTCTTCACAAATTTACAATTCTCTCAACCTACATTCATACAACAATCCGAAAAAATTATATTGTCAATATAAGCTTATTTATTGTGCAATTTATTGTTGAATTTACACATTTCTAATCTTCTGCATTCTTACATTTTTAGTTATCTACATTCTACATTTCTTAAAAAAAAAAAACCAAAATCTTTTAACTTTCAAAAAAAAAAAAAAAGTTCACGTGGGTCCTTGGACCATGGGCGGTCCGAACTCAATTTCCATGGACAAAATTTGAAAGCCTGCCCAAAATTTACTATTGCCATCTCTACATATGTGCCATCTCCTCACGTGGGCCCATGGACCACGTGGTCACCAATTTCCATGGACGATTTGAGCTTAGCCTTGACCACCAACGTCCATTGTCATCTCTACATATGTGGTAGCTCTTTTTATTTAGAATTGTTTAAAACGAAAGAAAATGCTATTTCATTTCTATTTATTATAGATTATTGTAGATGTTGTTCAACTAAATTGAGATATAATCAAGCATCCCCAGTTTGAAGAAGAGAGCTAGAAAAGGCAAGACAAGGGCTCTCCATCTCTAGGAAGATTGTGTCCTTGTTTAGTGAAGAAAAATGGCCATGAAAAATCTAGTTCCAAATCCAAACACAAATTTGGGGTTTGAAATAGATGATATGAATTTCCTTAACACCAATAATTCTGGGTTTGAGCGAGGGGCAAAGTGGAGTTCATTTAGGCAACTCTGATGGTATGATATTTGGAAGTTAACGGAAGCCGCCAAGCGATTCATTGAGGAGGTGGAGCAGGGTTCGGAGTGGTGGTTCAAGTGCGATGATGGTTCTTCACTCTCGAGGATTGATGGTCAAATTCGTCATGCACTCAAGAAGAAGTTTCTACAATGATGAAGAAGGGACTAAAGAGTTGTTTGATTCTGTTGCCTTGGCGACTTTTTCAAGCTACAACATTTTTATGTTTGAGAAACCCACTTCCCAATTACCCGAACCCATCTCCTTCACCCTGCCTAACGCTACAAACTTCGATTTTGGCCAATCAATTACTATTACCCTCTCAAATCGGTCCCTGTGTGTTGATTTTGTCGAAAACTACCCCTCGGCATCGACCGCTTCAATGGATTTACGTCAGCCGCAATTTAATAAGGCTTTCCGCTTTGTATACGCAATGTCGAGTCTATTCATCGCGATCCATTTTCCCCTTGTCGGGATACTCCTTACGAAACATGTGGAAAGAAGGGATCTGAGTGGTTTGGAGAGTCTCGAGTGCCTATGAGGATCCTGTGGTGCGAGGAAGGAATAGTTGTGGAGGAGTTCGTGATGGAGCCATTGGGATTCGAGTGGAGGTAGATCCATTACGAGTGGGAGAGATTTGGATTATTACCCACCTGCAACTCCAATTTTTTGAGAAAGCGCGTGGTCAAATATAAGGTTTAAAGGAAAATGGATGGAATTGCACAAGAGGGCCTCCATATCTTAAAAAAGTTGTGGATGTTCTTTATTTGATTAATAGGTTAGGGCGTAATCAAAAAAATTGGAAAGGATGGTACTTTTGATACATTATCTCTTTTTATTTAATTGATATATACTCTCAATAAAATTATTTATTCAGCTAACCCAATACCCAAGTTACATTTTGGCAAATTCTAACAACTGCACTTTTAAAAACAAACTTTATTCAAACTCATCTTAATCTTTTAAAGTAGATCATATAAAAAAAGGATTTGCATGTCAGCGTTTATTCACATATTTGTGGTCAGATACGTTTACAAAGAATAATTAAAAAAATTACATTGTTTCTTTTTAGCGCTACTTTAAATTTCAGTCAACATTGTCAAGATTCCATTGCAAGAGAAGAATATTGAATTAAAACTCTACCAGTGTATTTGGCTCTAACATCATCTTCTATTTATCAATATATTTCGAATTGTCTTTCTTATTTATAGGAAAAGATTTAGATATATTATTATGTCAATTAGCTATAGAGTGTTGAAATCTTATTTTAGATATTTATTTATTAAGTATTTTTTTTATTTAATTGATATATACTCTCAATAAAATTATTTATTCAGCTAACCCAATTACCCAAGTTACATTTTTGGCAAATTCTAACAACTGCAATTTTAAAAGGAAACTATTTCAAGTTTCACAGTGGACTCCTAAAGCAATCGGCGTGGCTTGTAAAATTAGACTGCTTGCGTACGCTAAAGGATTTGCATGTCAGCGTTTTTTCACAGGTCATTTACGGTCCAGATACGTTTGGCAAGAAACTATTTACAGCTGAAGGACCACTGGATTACACACCTGGTGTTTCTTTTCCCCACGCGCTTGTTCCACTGCGTAAATTTCAGTCAACATTGTCAAGATTCCATTGCACCAGACCGAAGAATTTTGAATTCAAAAAGGCTAAAATCCAGTGTATTTGGCCCTGTACACTATCATCTCATCTAGTTTATCTTGAGATATATTTCGAATTGTCTTTCTTATTTATAGGAAAAGATTTAGATATATTATTATGTCAATTAGCTATAGAGTGTTGAAATCTTATTTTAGATATTATTTATTAAGTATTTTAATTTAACTTGAGATATATTTCAATTTATGAGAAAATATTTAGAAATATAATTATATGCAAGGATGTGGGTATCAAAAGGTTAACTGAGTTATAAAAGAGTATCATTTCAAAGCCCTATGGGGAATAAGAGCAATTGACAAATTCAATTTGAAATGCAATTCTTATTTTCTAAATTTCTTGTAGTTTCATTTTAAAGTTTGTGTAGATAATACTAAATAGATCTTTTCATTTTTATTGAAAAAATAAAGAATTTAATCGCTACGAAATGATGTGATTAGACTTCAATAAAATTGAAATACATATAAGAATACAACATCACTAAAAACCTTGTTCAGCTCTTATCCCATTACCCCACAAAATATGGTTATTTATTGAATTTGGGGCATCCGTCATACACAGATGTTGCCAAGGAGGCAAAATGACTCCCCTTGAAGGGGGAGGGATTCCACAATTAGTCGGTAACATGTACCTCAAAATTAGGAAATGACTGCTTACACAATTAGGTTTTGGTGTTCTTAGATTTTATGTTTCATATCTTCTAGAACGCGTAATTTTGTTATGTGTATTAATTATTTTTATTCATTATGATTTCAGAATCAATAGGGCAGATGTTTCCAAAACGCCACGAGTTGTTGCTCCTATTTGCACTTAATGTTTTGACGATTTGGAGCTCTTGCTTGATTACTTAAACTCGGGAATATATTTATTTTATTTTTATATTTATAAATTTAAATCTTATTTTTAATAAATAAATAAGTAAGCAAACGAGGAAAAATATATTTAAAAGAATTCATCAACATTATCAAATTTGGAATTTCCATGTGATATAGCTCGATCATTTTATTACTGTTTTTAGTATGAGTTTCCTTAAATATCCATCATTAACAAATTTTGAATTGCCTATACAATCACAACAAAATTTGTACACGATACTTTTTGTGTCTTAGAGAAAAGCCTAGAACGTTTTACCTTATTGTTAAAGCATGAGGTGACATTACATGTAGTATTTCTCTTCTTTGTACATCAGTAAACAAAGTTTTGTATGCGTGACTGAAAATGTCTTGCTAAGCTTAAAAAGTTTATTTGTAAGAAAATTTATTGAACTACAAATAAGAGAATTTATTTGTAAGAAAATTTACTTATAAGTAAAAATTAAAGTATTAAAATATATAATTTTTTGATTGATAAAGTTAAAATTAAGTAAATTATTTATTTTAACAATACAAAAAAAATGTTACATTTAAAAAAAAGTTATTTGTACTTATAATTAAAAAATAAAAATAAGTTATCTAAATATGTCTGAGATTAAGTATACATATTACGTATGTTTCTAAACTCTAATTAATTTTATTAAATTCAATATATTGAACGTGTCATTAGTAGATTCGTGTAATGCATAAAATGATGATTTTGTCTATCTAAATACGAGTCCACTTTGTATTTACAAATTAAATATATATTTGATATAGTGTATAGTGTATACCATCGCATATTTATCATTCTTAATTATATAAAATTTGTCTTTAATCTACACGTTAGATGCACAATTCGATAAATTCAGTATCTAATGGGTGTCCATATCCCATAGGCGCCAATTATTTCTGACCTTTTTCAATGTTCTATGTTGGACTTGGGGAACACAAAATTTCTTCGGTTGTCGTCCCTTATATTCATGATTCATCCAATTCCTAAGAACAAACAGCCAACAAGCATGCAAACATAAGACCTATTTTTCAAAAAACACCAGAAGTAAAAGCACGAGGTTGATTCAACCAACAAAAATCGCATTTTAAGACAAAGAACTGTTCCGTCTGTATGCACGTCCACCTTTACAGAATGTTGTGCCAAATCTTAGCCAATAATATACTTTAGTCTGACAAACGATGAAACGAACCCAGCTTGTGACTGGCTCATTTTGAAGTTGACGGCACACGGACCTTAAACAGTGCGTTCATTGTTACGAGATTAAAAGTTGATTAAGTAATTCTAATTTAATCTATTTGTAATTAAGTATAATCTTTGTAAAGTAATTATTCAATTAATTAACCATCTTTACTAAATAACCAATTTCTCATTCGGACAAAGAGGATAAATTAATAATTTTGATAAATTGATTAGATAATATTACTTTTTTTTAAACGTCTATTTAAATATATAGTCTCAATCATATTGTAAATTAATAATTTGTCAAAAAATATAAATATAATTAAATAGGATACTCTCACATCAATAAATACTATTTATGAAATAATTCAATACATACCATCAACCATGTGTTGATTAATATTTTTTTAGTTCATCAATATTTATTAATTTATCATTTGATTGTTCATTGTCTCTTTAGTTGATCGTGTTTATTAATTGGTTAATTAGTAGAAAATATTTATATGAAATTATAAATACACTCTACAATTAATAAATTATTAATTTATTTATAAAATAATAATCTCTTTTAATTAATAATTTTGTCCGATTCCGATGCTATTAATTTATAGAGGTTATATACTTATATTGTAGTTATAATTGGGAAGGAGATTAAGAAATAAATTTTTATTCAATATGCAACTCTACTAGACATTAAAAAAAATAAAAAAAATTATAAGATAATATAAAGAGTTGATAAGTCTTACTTATAAAAATTATATCTATCTTCCAAATTCACCAACCATTCAGAGGCATTAAAGATATTTATCATATGTTTTTGTAATAATGTGATATTTTTGAATTTTTAATATTATTTTTGTAGTAATATATGATTATGTGTAATCAACACTGACTTTAATTGTGTCGAAATTAGATTAATAATGCCACATTTTAACATAGAAATTAGCGTTTGAGCAAAATTAATGTGCTATAGCCCTTGAACCTAGTAACCTAAATTCTATCGTTTAGGTTGTCAAACGGACAGTTCTTATATTTTGGCGGAAAATAATATTTTTGGAAAAAACTATTTTAATGTCTTGTTTAGTAGTAGAATTATTTTATTAAGAGTTTTATTTATTTAAATTAGTTTTCCTAAAGTTTGTGTTTATCTAGAGATTAAGTTAGGGTTTATTGTTTTCCTTTGAGAGCTAGAATTATAGCTCATTGAGATTTTATTGTTTTAGATTAATTAAATAAAATTTGAGGAGTTTTTCCCATCTCATCATTCTATCTTGGTATTCGTGCATGAATCAAAGATATTAGATTTGTGCTTCTTATTTTTCACGTTTTTTGGTTGCATTAGATTGGTATTATAGTCAATCTACGCTTTATCATACTATCGACGAAATAACGGTCGATCGCTCTCATGTAGAGAAAGTACAACACAAAAATGAGATAATGCAGGTTCATCAGCATATCGACTTATTGACACAACAAATGTCCGTGATAATAACCTAGCAACAAGATTTGATAGGTGTTTTGATTGGCAAAGTGTGCGAAGAGCACAACAACGGACGAGCACACGAGACGTTGCCTTCAGTGGAACAAGTGACAGTAAAGTAGCCGCTGACATTAAAAAAAATAAAAAAAAATTATAAGATAATATAAAGAGTTGATAAGTCTTACTTATAAAAATTATATCTATCTTCCGAATTCACCAACCTTTCAGAGGCATTAAAGATATTTATCATATGTTTTTGTAATAATGTGATATTTTTGAATTTTTAATATTATTTTCGTAGTAATATATGATTATGTGTAATCAACACTGTTTAATTGTGTCAAAATTAGATTAATAATGCCACATTTTAACACAGAAATTAGCCTTTGAGCAAAATTAATGTGCTATAGCCCTTGAACCTAGTAACCTAAATTCTATCGTTTAGGTTGTCAAACGGACAGTTCTTATATTTTGGCGGAAAATAATATTTTTGGAAAAAACTATTTTAATGTCTTGTTTAGTAGTAGAATTATTTTATTAAGAGTTTTATTTATTTAAATTAGTTTTCCTAAAGTTTGTGTTTATCTAGTGATTAAGTTAGGGTTTATTGTTTTCCTTTGAAAGCTAGAATTATAGCTCATTGATATTTTATTGTTTTAGATTAATTAAATAAAATTTGAGGAGTTTTTTCCCATCTCATCATTCTATCTTGGTATTCGTGCATGGATCAAAGATATTAGATTTGTGCTTCTTATTTTTCACGTTTTTTGGTTGCATTAGATTGGTATTATAGTCAGTCTACGCTCTATCATACTATCGACGAAGTAACTGATCGTTCATGTGGAGAAAGTACAACAAAAAAATGAGATAATACAAGTTCATCAGCATATCGACTTACTGACACAACAAATGTCTGTGATAATAACCCAGCAACAATATTTGATAGGTGTTTTGATTGGCAAAGTGTGCGAAGAGCACAACAACGGACAAGCACACGAGACGTTGCCTTCAGTGGAACAAGTGACACTAAAGCAGCCGCTGACATGGATTGCACGAATGGGGTTCTACGAAAGGTGCAAATCCAATCGATTCTGGATCTGGTATTGAAATGGAATTCGACACGAATATTTTTGCTAATTCAATCTCAATTTATGGTCCATTGATTTAGGTGAGAATTATAATGACCCACCTATTTTTGATATGGAGGTCGACAAGGATGTTGGAAGAGTGGATAGATGAGTATACATTGGTGGTGCAACTACGTTAGTAATAAGTGTTTTGGATATTGTGATTGTGAATAGTTTGACAAATGAGTAAATTGATTAAATTTAGAATTTGCAAAATAGCGTTGAACATTCTAGTAATTTAGAAGTGAGAATATTGTAGGTAATTCGGTTATGATGAACAAATTGTAAAAATAAAAATTAATAAAAAATGACAAATTCGATTCTAATCAGGTACCCGGTTATAGTTTAATAACCAAGAAACGACTCGGACCCGATCGGTTATCGATTCTCAGTTCCAGTTCTTAATTTTTAAAAAAAAAAAAAACGAACCAGAACCTTTGATTCCAGTTTGGTTCCAGTTAAAATGCTCATCCCTAGTCATACCAAAAAATTCAATCCAACTATTCTCTCACGATATCTCCCTATTGCCTTTCTCATCTATTTGTACCACAAGTTTTTGTAATAAACTCTTGTTATTGATTTTCAATTTATATTAGCATGAAAAATTATTGAATTGTTTGATTTATTATTTTAATAATATATATATAAAATTGTCAAACATCGTTTTGAAAAATTATTCTTCATGCTCAATGACCATTCATTGAATCAAACAATATAAAAATCTATTGATAAAAATTATTTATTTAATTAGTACAAGGGATCGTTTCTCCTTCCAACGAATTTGACAAATAATTGCTGCCCTTGATTTAACATAATTTAACGGTCTAGATCTATTAGAACTTTTAAAACCATTATACTCACATCCAAACACATCAAAATAAAGGTTTTAATACATCTAAACCGTTAGATTAACTGAAATTAAGAGCCACGATTATTTTTCAAATACACTGATATGTGTAACTATATCTACTAGTCTAATACCTTATAGTGCAATTAGATACTGGACTGTAAAAATCAATATAGCACCATTTTTTTTAACTTAGAAAAATTTACTTGTCAACTACAACACATGTAAATTATCTTTTAAACTATAAAATAAATTTTTTATACAAGATGGTTAAACAACCGATTTTGGAAGACAAAGAATCCTAAATATCCATCGTCTAATATCGAATATGAAAGATGAAATTTTATTAAAAAGACAATTAGATTGAATGTGAAAATTAAACTTTATTTCGATTTTTTTTTTTCAAGAAGCCTTGTTCTTTAGTCAATTTTTCTTATTCAAAATCGAGGACAATCACTTGAACTATTTAGAATAAAGACAATGTAAAATTATTATTTTTTTTAAAAAAGATAAAAAATCCACGAAAATTCATAGAAATCTATACGGATCTATTGAAATTTACAATATAGAATTCTCTTGAAATTTTATAAATTATGAAGAATTATATTCAAATTAAAGAAATATATTTAGGCTCCGTTTGTGATTGATTTTGGAGCTCAACTTATGATTCTTAAACAATTGGTTTAGGCGTATGACAAAATTTTTAAAAGTGATTATAAAATAATTTGACTCACCTGACAGTATATTTTGAAAAGTAGCAAAATAGTAGCTTTTCAGATCCTGCTTTTAACTTTTTTATTTATATATGGGTGATTATATTCACCCTACAATTTATTATAAGTACACCACATTTTAACTGTATTTAAGATCCTCAACTTTTGTTAATTGTTGCAATTATATTCTTAATTTTTATCATCGAATTTTTATCTTCAACTTTCATTAATTAGCACATCTCATCATGGTTACTGTCAAGATATTTTTTTTACGTGTTTTGAAATGAGTAAAAATATTTTATTGTATTTTTGTATCTATTTTTTTTTTTTTAAATATGACAGACACATAGGTCTTTTTACAAATTCCAACAAATGTTTTAGACGGAAGCCGTTATCAAACACAAGATGTGCTAATTAATGAAAAATTGAGAATAAAAATGTGATAAAAAAAGTTGGGGACATGAATGCTATAATGTTCATAGATGAAGGATATTTAATGTAATTAAAATATGATGCAAAAAATAAAAAGTGTTGTGTGAATATTAATTACATTTTTATCTATTATTAAAATACACATTTTACCCATAATTAATTAAACTAATTCATTTAATATCATATGTTTATTTTCTACACATTTCAGTAATTTGATTTTTTTTATTATATGAAAATAGAAAAATTGAGAACTAGAATTTCTACAAGTCATTAATTAATGATAATTTAAAATTATTTGACGCTTTTCTTATTAAAGAAAAATGGAGAAATTGAGAAACCGGGTTGATGCAAGTTTGATGCATAAAAAATAATTTAAATTTAATTAATTTTTGCACTATACGACTATAGTTTTATTTTGTAGTTTTTATAAAATTTGAAATTTATTAAATGTTTATTATTTTTATTTTAAAATAATAATAGTGAATGCATGTCTTATTAAAAAATATTTGACAATATTACATATTACTATAAAAGGGAAAAAAAAATAAATTTTACCACTCTTGATAATAATAATAATACGAAACAACATTATTATAATCAATGTCTTTTTTAATTTAATATCGTTACATCAATAAATCACTTTTGTTTACTAAACACTCAAATGCTGATTTTGAAACATACATCAATTTTAAAACAAGAGTTCTTAAAGACTTATCTAATTCTTCCTACAAATTTGGTTTTTTCTCTGTAAGATGTTGTGTTCGATTATTTTAAAAACAACAATACCAAACCAAGCCTTAAACTAACTCAACCCTATTGATGATTTGCTCTCCTATCTAATTTCACGAGAAGCCAAAGTCTCTCACACACTTTATTAATAAAATCTCACTTTTATATTTTGATACATTTTTGAATAGTAAATTGGTCATTAATAGTAAATTTTTTTTGTAAATTATAAATAGTGAGTTTTATGAAATGTGGATAAAAAAAAATAAAATTACAAATCATACGATATATGTAGATAAAAATTATATTGAACAATTTTATAAATATTTATAAATATTAACAAATATAAGAATTAAGTTGTTCACGAAGCTATCATTGCTTTTATTGCACACTTGATTTCATACCAAAATCATCCTAACTTTTTTAACCCGTCACTTAGTCCTCGTAAAAATATATTTTACTTCAAATTTTTAAACATACAGTTAAAGATGGTGAACAAATCTTATTTCAATAATTTGTAAATTTGACGTGATGATTTAATAAAGATTTATCTAATCATTAAATCTATTAAATCTGTGGAATATTTCAAATCGAAGTCACATCATAACTTTACGTACACTATTCACTTGACCATTGGTGGGAGGAATTGTATTTTGCATTGCCCATTTTGGGAACTTCACCGACGATACCCCTGAAAAGTAACCAAGGCATCGTATTCGTTTAAAATCCACTTTTTCGAATGTTTAAATTTTTCTTTGCTTTTTGGGTATCACGTTATGCGCAGCAACCAAGAATGTCAGAAATCTTGCTGTCTAGAGGCCTCTAGGGACCCCACCCCCAAAGATGGACCACTATAAGAGGTTCTTATTAAACAAGGTCCTGCACAAGTAAAGATTAGGCTTTTTGGCATTGGAAAGTAAGTTGCGACTTTAACATATGAAAGCAATTTCTCAGTTCTCACCTTGAAGGAATCACATTAAAGACACTAGGCTAGAAAGACAGTCGTTTTTGAGGGGAACTGGATATGGGAAATTGTACCTACTAGTTATGATCTACTTCAAGGTTGGTTCGTTGGCTGCACTTATGCCAACCACAGTGTCTTCAATTCACGTTCCTGGGACTTGGACAATTAATTATGCGATCTACTTTATTGTAGACATTATAAGTAAGTAGAAGATGTAATTACAACTATATACCCAACTTAATATAAGTACTAAACTCATCTTCAAGTGATGAGTTCGACTTAATTACATATTCAACTCACGTAAATACATATTTCATATCGCCTGCTTGACATGGTGATTATAAATTAGTTTATAAACCAAATTTTTATTTAATGATATTAGTTTATTTGAGTTGAAATTGTTTCTTTTCATGTTAAAAGTGGGTTGAAAAGTCAAAAATGACAGTTAAAAAAAACTAA
The DNA here is from genome assembly GCA_023638005.1 of Forsythia suspensa. Lineage (NCBI taxonomy): Eukaryota > Viridiplantae > Streptophyta > Magnoliopsida > Lamiales > Oleaceae > Forsythia > Forsythia suspensa. The sequence goes on from CM042666.1 coordinate 52,998,926, forward strand.
AATGGGTTTTTAAGCCCTATCAAACAAGCTATTAATTGAAAAAATTCATAAATTAAAAGAATGGTACAAGTAACTTTTTGTATGTCATGTCAATTAAATTAACAAATCGCTTGTTAGAACATATTAATTTAGTTGTAGCTCTTTAAATTTTATCTTATTCAAAGTTTAGATCTAATCGAGTAAAGAATTGTGATGAGATTTATAAATCAAGTTAGAAATGGAGATGATTCATCTCACACTACAATTTTTCTCGATTATTCATATTTTATATTAAAAATAAACACGATAACTAATATACCAGGCACGAGAAGTGATTATTTTTGTCCCTATCTTATTAGGAAAAGATCGTCTCAATACCTTAACGTTCACACCGGGTACAGACTACACTATTTCATGCGGTGTGAACAACCTATGAAATGCCAAATTTCAGGCTACTAAGAATTATTACACTCTACCTTCCAACTTTGGGATTTGGGCCTTGGGCGTTTTGTAGCCCAATTTTCTTCAGGCCTCGTTCAGTTCAATGGGCTCAACTGCAACGGCCCTTTGAAGTCTTATATCTAGCAATATAAAATAACATTTCCCAAGGAAGCCCTCCAACTGTACTTATTATTATATTCAGACCCCTTCAGTTCAAACAAAATTACACTCGCAGACCGAAACATTTCACAGTTTCAAACAGATTCAAAACCAGAAAGGGAGAGAGAGAAGCAGCAAAAAAAGGGGCGAAAATGGGGAAAGATCTTAGCGCCGAACAGGTCTCATCAATGAAAGAGGCATTCACGCTTTTCGACACCGACGGCGACGGCAAGATCGCCCCGACGGAACTTGGGATTCTAATGCGGTCACTGGGCGGCAACCCGACCCAGGCTCAACTCAAGTCCATAATCGCCGAGGAAAAACTCAATTCCTCGTTCGATTTTCCGCGATTCATGGACCTTATGTCGAAGCACTTGAAGCCGGAGCCATTCGACCGACAGCTCCGTGACGCGTTCAAGGTGCTGGACAAGGACGGGACCGGTTACGTTGTTGTTTCTGATCTCAGACATATTTTGACTAGTATCGGGGAGAAACTGGAGCCCACGGAGTTCGATGAGTGGATCCGCGAGGTGGATGTTGGATCCGATGGCAAGATCCGGTACGAGGACTTCATCGCTCGCATGGTCGCCAAGTGAAAAGGTGGGTTTGTTGTGCATTCGGAATTTCAATGTATTGTACCTTTATGGTTTCTGTATTTCTTATTTTTTTTTCGTTATTGTTTTAGCTATCCATTATTCTATTGACGATGGTTTTGTTATTAGCTTTTTGTGTTTCAGAGTAATTTTGTTTACTTTCTCGCAATAGAGTGCTTGTATCAATGTGAATGAGGTATGGTGAATTGTGTGGAGATGTTAGGCGCTAACATAGTTGATGTATTATGGATGATTAGTTCTTATAATCTGGCTAATCAAGTGAATTTATTTCCTGGGAGCTATAGAAGAAATTGCTGGTAATGATAAAGTAAGAATTGTGGAGAATTAATAATATATGGGAATTGGATGCAAGTTTACATTTGGAAATTGATTAATTGAGTTGTAAGTGGGATAAGAATGGAACAAAAATGTTGCTTTTGGTACTTGACTAATTAGAAACTGAAGAAGAAATGTTTGTTGCACTTGTGAGTGCAAGGATGTGTGCAAATAGCAAGTCGTTGTAATGGATGAATTTGCAAGTGCATCATGACCGCAAAGGGTAAAGGCTTAACAAATTTACGGAGGTAGATGTACATCCAAGCTACCCTGTATTTTGCCTATTTTCTGTTGGCTCCAATTATTCTCATTGTGGAGAGAGGGTTGTGAAAAACAGTCGGTCAAAATTGTAAGATGTATCTCTACATAGGAGAAGTGGAAGTGAGAAGGTATTATCCTTCTTTGTGAACGTACACATACATAAAAATAGAGCTGAGAATGAAGAAAAAGGAAGTTCATTTTCTTTTTCCCCTTAACAGTTAGGAAGGCTACAATTGGTAGCACCTGTACAACAGAAAAGGAGAAAAGTATTACAGTATCCCTTTTTGGTTACTTTGTATTCCCCCTTGACTACTCCAACACATGTAAGGAGCACTGTTATGGCGGTGGAGGAATGCATTTCATTCTTGTACTTCCTTTCTTTTCTCTCCTTGAGAACATTCAGAATATTCGAACTGAGGATTTTCCTCTACCCTTCATTTATTTCAAAATACCTATTTAAGCAGGTTTTCTGTCCTGAAGCCTCTAACTGTTATCGTGGTTGGACAATCTCAAATATTTGTTCTCTAGCATTATAATCATTCATAACTCTCAATTTTACTTTAAAATTTTGATTTATGAAGCTACATGCAGAACTTGTGGCTCCACAACGTATATGTTGCATGATCCTTTTCTCAATCATGTGACTATGTTATGTGAAGCCAGAATAATGTTCTCCTTAAAACCAGTGCAAGTGTGTGTTGCATTTGGACGTTAAGGGAACAACATATTTCTGTAGCATTTGCCTATAGCTTAGAGAAAAGGAAAAAGATAGATGTATCAAAATCATCTCTTGTTGCTAATAATCTTTTTAAATTAAATGCTACAATTTTCTTTCTCATCACCTAATTACCTCCAATACTGAAGGTGAGCATCCAAAATCATCTCTTGTTTTTACTTTTTGCCCTTTTCAAAATGCAGTGACACACCGTGACACTTGTGTTACTTATCTGTGGAATAATTGGTCAAAAAGGATGGTTGATGGTTAATGCAATAGTGCAACTCAAGCTTTTGTGTTGTCTGTTAGTAACTAAATAACATCATAGGGGACGAAATTTTTGCTTGCTGCCAAATGTGGCTGTACGATTCAGATGTTCAAAATGTCAGGCGTTGTACTTTTGATACAAAATAGAACACGCGTGGCTTCTTCCACAGGCATCAGCCTGAAATATAATTTTTCACAGCTGTAATATAATCTGTACCTCTACAGCTGTGATCCATCTTTGAAATTGTCACTCTTCATTTCACGTGATAACCCAGTTGGCTAGTCCTTTGTTTGCTACTATTTGGATGTACATGGCTTATGTTCATGTATAACTTCAAAGTTGTTTGTGTTAGTTTACCTTTGACATATATGCAGGCTTGGAATTAAGTCCTTATCAGAGTTACCTAGAGTGCAAATTGCTTTGGTTCACATAATGAATGTGGGATGACGACCAACAATACTTCATGGCATGGTAGGGGTAGGTTTAGTTGGAATGAAATCTGCTGATATGAAAATATGTACATTAGAGGAAAGATATGTTGCAGAAGGTTGTGTATAACATGCTAAAGGGTCATATGATAACAAGACTCAACTGTCCCTATAGAAAAATAAAGCTAAATTGCTTTCACAAAAATAAAGAGCATTGGGGAAATCCTGTACAGAGCTGAGTAATATGCATCCTTTTTAATCATGGGGATCTTGTGATGCTTCTGTAAGAAGGGCCCATCTTGTGACGTGCCATACATACCACATGGTTGATTGGGTGCACAAGACCTAGTCTTTCATGGATTATCTCATTCAATGAGCTTATCGGGTTTGAAATGAGGAAAGCAATTTTCTTTTGCGTCCCTTCATGATTTACCAAGAAGGAAGGATCAGACTAGACCTTCACTATGGAGGACCTATCATCTTCTATTCACCTGGTCTCCTTCATTTGCCCGACCTTCCTGCCTTATTCCAAATGTAACCTACTAAATTATTCTATGAGAAAATTGGGTACACACTGGAATTTAAGTCTTGTCTGATTCAAATGGGCTCTCGGTCCCTACCGTCTCATCTGGATTAATATTGGACAATCCAGTAGCACGATTTTTGAGATTGGTCTAACCTATTTGGATAACCTGAAATGGAAATATTTGAGATTTACGAGGAATTTGTTATTGGTTACTCATGTCTTTTAACATAAAGAATTATTGTTCACATAAAATATCGTATTGCCTATCTTCACTCCCCCTTTTGGCATGTTTGGTAGGAAGGATTGCATTGCACCTGACAGTATTAAGGAAGGCGTTCACTATAGTGTCCGCATTTTAACGTGCACATAATGTTTGAAATTCAGTTAGACCTCTTTATAAAATACTTGATTGCTTCATAAACCACTAGTCTTTTTTGCAGGTGACTTGAAGTGATGGCTGTATTGTGCATTCTCATGAGGTTAAGAACCTGAATATCTTCTTTTAGAGTAGGCTTTAATTTGACATGCTGAAATGTATTTTCAACTGTCCTGTAGTTTTTGTATGGTTCGGCAGTTTGAATGGGTCTTTTGTTTGGTTTCAAGCATTTTAAACCTATCATGGTTTAGGATTTAGAAGTAATTCTGCGTACAATTGCTTCGCGTTTTGTTGACCTGTGTGTATAGTTGGGCTGTACACAAACCTAAATTTTAATGGTTTCTGTTTCTTGATCTAGTTTTCTTCATAGTCTGGGCTTAGCATTTCCCCTGGTATACTACAATTTGGTCAACCATTTTTCCAAATTTATTCACTCTCTTGGAAACCCTAAGCATGAATTAGAATTTGATATGGAGAGCAATCTATGCAAACATGAATATGAAAGTGAATATTAAACTTGGGGTTGTTAAGACTCATGATAATGTTGATTATCAATTCTAAATTTGAGCTTGCGTTTAGATTTCATCTCTTTTTTGGCTCAGCTCCGGTTATCTATGCATGACTAGTATGAAGCTTGGATGAAATTAAGTGAATGCTCCACTTGATTGATGTTGATGAGTTAGGGTTAAGCGTGATATGTCACTTGAAATTAAAACTAGTTGGTTTTTCTCTAAATGCAAAGAAACGCATTAATTGACTGGTCAATAGGTGTGTAGTATTTTTTCGGTGCTGGTCGCAAGCTTGTGGCGCCAAATCGAGATTTAAAAAGACTTCAAATTTAACATGGGTGCCCTACAGAAGAGTTCAAAGCGAACTTAATTCAAACAGAATTTTCTGGCAGAAATCAGTTTGTTGAAGAGATTGTGACATAGTGCGATTCAAAACTTGTAGCAATCGATAATTTAATGAAATAAAGTGGACTTGAAAAACCTCAGCTATGTTTTGTGGCACTTGTTTCTTCAACCTTTTGACATTATGTGGGTGATATTTTCATCTAATACAAAGACGTAAAAATGATCATGAGACATTCATGTGGAGTTTGATTGAAATAATAAAATTGTACAAAACTGATTTTCTTCACTCTAAAAATCAAATAGTGATTGCACTGCTTACATTCGAACCCTACTCGATCAAAATCCAAAATACTGTTGTTCTCTAACCCTCCTCCTTCACATTCTTGCAGCCTGTTGGAAGGATTTTGTTCCAATACTCATTGTCTTCACATATTTTGTTCCGCTGAAGTCAGATTATCATGTACATCTGCTATTTGTTTCATATTCGTATTTTTTTTAAAAAAAACTAATGCTTTCTAAAATTACTGAATGTAATGTTGTTATTATTGAGATTGAGGAGGAAGACAAACTTGAAAAAAAATGTAGGAAGGATCGATATTTTTTGGACCATTTTATCATACATCAGTTACATGTCGTGCGATAATTTAACGTCTAAATAGACGTTTTTAATTAAGTGAGGATGTTGTGTGTATATTGTTAAAATATTAAGGACATGACTACCACATTTATGAAATGTTGATAACTCCCTCCCTGAGGAATTTATCCAAATTTTTATATGAACGCATTCGAAAACCGTGTCAATTTTTATTTGAGAAGACTATCGTTGCTTTCCTCACTTAACGAATCGTTAATGATCCATCTGAGTGCTAGATTTGTCAGTTCTTTATACATACACATTACAGCCCAAGCCCATGTTTTATTACGATAAACCCAATAGCGTACAATCAAAATCAAAATCAAAATAAAAAGACGAAGAAAGGAAAACCTAACCCTAGACGTATTAAACTCGATTTACGAAATTGACACTTCCATTAAAGTCGAAGGGCAACCTCTCTTCAGCTCTGCCGCTGCGATCCACTTCTCCCCTCTGCCGGTAATTTCCTCCGCCGATCTTCTGAGAATAACAAAAACACCCGCAGAATTGTACTGTTTCTTGAAACATATAATTAATAATGAGTCTTTCTGTCTCTGTTTATCTCCCTCTCTCTTTCAGGGTTTCTGTGTTTTGAGAAAAGGGAAAGGATGGCGTACGCAGCGATGAAGCCGACCAAGCCAGGGCTGCAGGAACCACAAGAGCAGATTCACAAGATCCGTATCACTCTATCTTCAAAAAATGTCAAGAACCTCGAGAAAGGTAAACTTTTTGTGTATTATCGATGGAATGGATTCGGCTAAAGAAGTGATTTCTGATTCCATTCGCTCGGGAATTAGACAATCATTACGTGAATTACTTGATTGCATTTGGCTTTGTCTTCTGATTGCCCTACTAAATTGAATTATGATCAATAATGTCTATTAAAGGATTGATCTCTAGTGTACTTGTACGTTCCATACTTGCATTACAATTTAATTATTCAGGAAACGGTCTTTGTTTTTTTCATAATTTTTGAACTTATTTTGCCACTTTATTGTAGTTGTGTAGATGTTCTATGAGCTATTCTTTTTCTGAAGATGGACGTGGATGGAGTGACTTAACTGAATAATAGAGAAACTTAAGTGACCAATTTGAAACAACAAAAAGGTTTGGTTACCCATGTGAAACTCCATGACTATCAATATTTTTAACCTGGAAAGAAAATGAATTAATGCGATGCTAATTTATAGAACAATGGATTATTAGATTGTGGGAAACATTAATTGTTAAGTCAACACAAATTTTGGCAAGGTGTATGTGGTTAGTTAACATAGCTTTCTTATTTGAAAATGGTAGTCATGGAAAATTGAGGTTTTCTCCATTTTCTATACTTTTGAGTCATTGTTTTTTCCCCATTCCTGTTAAATAGAGGTTCCGCTGATTTCTTGTCTATGATCTGAATCTTTTCATCAGTGTGTGCGGATTTGGTCCGTGGTGCAAAGGACAAGATGCTTAGGGTCAAGGGACCGGTTAGGATGCCCACCAAAGTTCTTCTCATTACTACACGGAAATCCCCCTGTGGTGAAGGTAACAATGCAATTTTGTTAATGCCAAACTTTTATATTAGTGCTGCAATAGATAAAGAGTAAAGCTGTCTGTGATTTTGTGGCTGAAACTGATGGTTCTATCATTAGGCATAACTTTTTTAGGTGTCATCGTGTGTAGATATGTTATTTCTTTGTTTCTTATTTGCAAACAAGTAATGAATTACTTGTGCATAATCTTTTTGCTAGTGAATTCAAGGTGCTAAAAGAATCAAATCTCAGTGGTCAACTACGATTGTTAGAGATGATTAAACTAAATTTTTTCATATTGTGTAAATTGTGCAATTTGAACTATGCTGTATCAAGTGTCATGTTCTACTATGGAGCAACATACGATTGAGTGTTTCCGATTGGTTAACTTCTGCCTTGCCATTTGGGTGCTAACCCATTCATTGTCTCAAAAAAATATGCGATTCCAATTAGTATATGAAATAATGGATGAGGAGATGATCAGTGCAAATTCTTCAACACATTGAGTAGCATGTAAAATGTGAATATTGTGTCGAGACTTTCCTTAAATAACAATTCTTGTGCATTAATATTTTGGAGGGATGAGGTTTTGTAAACTCAATTTTGATTTTCATTGAGTTATTTGATGTGAACCTTTTTTGTTGGTCATGTGAAATTGTTAATTTGCCCCATCAATTTCTTAGGGTTTCGTTGGAGTTTGTACTGTTGTATTAATATCCCTGAAGTTTTATGTAGTTGTGCAATTTACTTCCGAGGACAATCTAATTGCCAATTATATACCGATTTTTAATCCAATAAGCTATTGCTTTCAGCAATTGCTAAAGATTTACAAATGGCTGTTGTACGCATTAATATCCTATATGGTTTTAGGCCCTTACTTGCATGTATTTAGAGGATATTTATAGGGCTGTTGGTTCGAATAGAACTACTATAGCAAGTTTGGTAAGGAAGATTGGACATTAGTTCAATAATGCGAATAAGAAAAAGAAGCTAAAAGTAATGTGCACATTGCACTCACTTAGTGTTGAACTCTCTTGAGTGGTTCCCCAGATTATTGGATCATTTTCTACGGATGTTGGCAAGTGCATTAAGTCACCATTTGATTGGTGCATGAGATGCCACCTGCTTGACAACATTAATGACATTAATACTTTGAGGCTTGAAGTATTTCGCTTTTTGACATACAGGGACCAATACATGGGATAGGTTTGAGCTTCGTGTTCACAAGCGCGTGATTGACCTTTTCAGCTCCCCGGATGTGGTTAAACAGATCACCTCAATAACTATTGAACCCGGTGTAGAGGTTGAGGTTACCATTGCTGACTCATAAATTTGCCTAAGCTGTATTCTTTTTTTGTAAGTTAGTTGAAAACCTTTTACTTTATTCTGCCCTGCTTGGGGGTTCAGAATTTGCATTTGGTATCTCCAAATAATGGGCTTAAGGTCTGAAGCAACGATGCTATAGGAGTTCTGCTACTACAGTTTTGAGGTCGAAGACTAGTGAACCGTGATGGAGAATTCTATTATTTATAATATTTATGGCTGAATTCTTTGTGGAATGGGCACAATTTCTCTTAATGCCGCTTCTTTTAGTTACTGTCATGATTTTGTTAATGTTACCAGTATTTATGTTTTGCAAAATCAGTTTTGAACATTATTGTTCGCTAGGACCATAGCTCATAGCTGCTGTTGATTCTGGAAACAAATATCCATAGAATCTCTACTTTGCAGCTTCACTGAATTGAAAACGGGAAGGAGATGATGCCCAAAAAGTTTATTCCAATGTGTCTTGTTGGTTATAATGCTACAGGAGTAAGTGCTCACATCCCCCATTGTAATGCCCAACCCCAGTAGTGGTGGACTTTTTGAAAATCGAACGTTTGAGAAATTGGTGCATTTCGTTCTTTTTGAGTTCTACAGGACAAATATAACACCCTCTTTGAATAAACAAAAAGAAAAGAAGGTAAAAAAGAGGAAAAATTAGCAGAAAAATGGCAGCAAGAGTCCCAATATTTTTGAAGAAGTGCAGGTGGATCGAAGAAGAAAATTTCAGAAAAAAATATTAACGAAGAATTTCTGATTTTTTTACAAAATTAAAACAATTAAAAAAGTGAAAATACTTCATTATTAGTAAATGATGAAAAAATTATAACAGTCAAATGCTAAAAAAAGATGCCACACAAAATAAAAATAAAAATATGCAATCTTTTTCCCAACTACCCCCACTCCACTTTAACACCACCCAAAAAACATATCCAAAAATACGATCAAAAATAAAATAAAATAAAATCCAAAATCCATCGTCCACCGCCAATTAGTGTCGATATGTGAAAGATTCAGATTCACCCCACCCCACACCACAATTGTTGACCCCACCGGCCACCACTATACTCAATCAGTGTCGATATGTGAAAGATTCAGATCCACCCCATCCCATCCCATCCAATTCCATCCTATCCCACAATTGCTGACCTCATCCAAAGGGAGAGTGGGTGGTGCCTATAGGGTAGAAGACTGCTCCAATAATTTTTTTTTTTTTTTTTTTTTTAATGAATCTGTTTTTTGAATCTATTTGCACTTTTTGAAAAGTTTTGGAATTCTTCTTACAATTTGTCCTTTAATTTTTTGTTCTTTTTATTTGTTTATTTAGAGAGAGTGTTAAATTTGACACTTGTGCCATTTTTGAGAGTTAAGGTTGTAATGATATATTATATTCACACTACATTTTTTTTTTTATTTACAACATGTTTTAGTTGCAATGAAGATCTCCAACCTTTGACATTTTGGCACTTATATTTTTAAAATGTTTTCGTCATATTTTTACCATTAATTTTCATAGGTCTGATGACAATTTTTGTCTAAATATTCTGCTAATGTGTATTGAAATGAGAGATAAATATTTTGTCAAACTTTTTATATCTGTTATTTAATTTTACTTATTTAAAAATACAATAGACAAAAAAATCTTTTTACGCCATCCTAATTAATTTTTTGGACAATAATTATCATCAAAGACAAAAGATAAGATGTGCAAATTAATAAGTCGATAATAAGAATGCGATAAAAAATAGATGGGGACATAGATGTAAAAATGAGCAATAGTTTTGAACCTTCTTGTAATTAAAATGTAGTGTGGTTTAAAAAAAAAAAGTTAAGTAAATATAATTATCCAGATTTGAAAGGTTTTATCATACAATACAGATGCATCATTCATTGCCCCAGCCAAAGCAGTTGTAATTTGTGTGTTGTCTTGTCCACACGAGATTTCTATTTCTAAAATTTGACGTTGTATTTAGAATCAGCAGCAAGTAAAGTATGTATACAATCTCCTCATCCACCCTCCACTCTTGTTTAAACAAGAACACTACAAGAAAACAAAATAAAAAACACAATCAAACCTATCAAAACCCTAAACCAAAACTCCATTTTCCCAAATCATCTCCAACGCCACTCCTAACCAGCCAAAAAATCCACTCGCATACAAAACTTGAAGCCCTTGAAATCGTCATTAACAAAATAGTTGCCTCAGTCAAAAATGGCGTCCAAATCAATGATCCCCATATCTTTGCTTCCCTTTTAGAAACCTGCTTTCATTTAAAAGCCATCGATCATGGCATCAAGATTCATAAACTGATTCCAGAAAGACTTTTACGTAAAAATGTGGGTATTTCATCGAAGCTTCTCAGGTTGTATTCTTGTAATGGGGACGTTGAAAAGGCCCACAAGGTGTTTGATCAAATGCCTAAAAGAAATGCATCGGCTTTTCCGTGGAATTCGCTTATATCGGGTTATGCAGAGATGCGTTTGTACGAAGATGCATTGGCAGTGTATTTCCAGATGGTGGAAGAGGGAGTGTTGCCTGATGGATACACGTTTTCGCGGGCTCTAAAGGCTTGTGGAGGTGTTGGAATGATTCAAGCCGGGGAGGAAGTTCATCGTCATGTGATTCGCTCTGGATGTCCGAACAATAAGTTTGTGCAAAATGCACTACTGGATATGTATGCCAAGTGTGGTGACATTACCAAGGCTCGAAAAGTTTTTGATACAATGGCGGATAAGGACCTGGTTTCATGGAATTCCATGATTATTGGGTACATAAGGCATAATCTTATGGTTGAGGCATTGGATGTACTACGTTGGATGACACGGGAGGGATGTGAACCTGATTCAATTACAGTATCAGCATTTCTTACTAGCACGTCGCCCTATAAAACTGGAATTCAAATTCATGGATTGGCTTTTCGTCGAGGAATGGAGTGGAATTTATCTGTTTCTAACTCATTGATTGTTTTCTACTCGAACCATAATAAATTGGAGCTAGTAAGACGGTTGTTTCGGTGCATGCCGCAAAAGGATATAGTGTCGTGGAATTCAATAATCTCAGCGCACTCTAAGGAGTCAATCGCCCTAGAATACTTCCAACAGATGTTGAATTCTCATGCTTTGCCTAACGGTATTACATTCGTCTCATTGTTGTCAACTTGTGCTCATTTGGGCATGGTTAAGGATGGCGAGAGATTATTTTCGATGATGAGGGAGATGTATGGAATTAGTCCAATTATGGAACACTATGCTTGTATGGTTAATCTTTATGGAAGGGCAGGATTGCTTGATGAAGCTTTTGACATTATAGTGAACAAAATGGAGTTTGAAGCTGGTCCTACTGTTTGGGGAGCATTGCTCTACGGTTGCTACCTTCACAATAATGTGGATATTGGAGAGACTGCTGCCACAAGTCTCTTTGAGTTGGAGCCGGATAACGAGCACAACTTTGTGCTTTTAATGAAAATTTATCGTAATGCAGGTCGTTATAAGGATGTAGAAAGAATACGATTGATGATGTTTGACAGAGGGCTTGACCTGTAGACACAAAATGTTATAGCATTGCGTTGCTATGAAGATGAAGTTAGGCTTGTGTTAGTCCTGGCAGAACCAGTTATCAGGAAATGTGGATTTTCAATTAATGATGACTTCTAAAAAGACGAGGAATAGGAGTAGCATATCTACTTTTTATCACACATTTCATAGAATTCACAACAAGTCAAATGTTGCAGAGATTATTTTTATTCACATATTTTGTAGAATTTACAATTTTTATCTACTTTTTATCTACACGTTCTAATATTTACTGTTTATAATCTACCAAAATTTTTACCAAACAAGTGCTGAGTCTTTTGTTAGGGCACATATGACTAATCCAGCTAAGGTCACTATCAACGCACTAGCACTGTGTAATCATTTTGCTACACAGTATTACGTGTTTAGCTTTGAGTTTGATGCATACTGTGCCATATACTGATATAGAGCAAGTTTGACTATGCTTAAATAGTTTACTTATTATTTATTAGTTAAAATTAGTAATAGGTGAGTTGATTATTTCAATGGTAAAGTAAGAATTACTTTTAAAACAAAAATAATAATAATAAAAAATTCTCACTTAAAATTAAAAGTAAGAAAAGAGTAATTTATCTTAATATGTTTGAATAGTTTTAATGGTGGCTTGTTTGGATTGATTACTTATTTGAACATTTTAGACTATGAGATTATATTTAGATTTGAAGTTACATACTAAAATATAAAAGCGTGACTAGGCGTGGAAATCGAATTTCAAACTTTTCGAGTCTGGCAGTGCAAGAAAGAGAAGAGCAAGATAAGAAGGCGCGCGTTTTGTTAGCGTTGAGACCGCTCTTCACATTTAGGTGGAGTTTAGGTGAAATTTAGATAGACTTTTTAGAAGAGTGTTAAAAGTCAATCTTATTAAGAAGAATAACTTAAATTTTTTATATGTTGATTAATATTTTAATATCTAATTGATTAAAAAAATATCCTTGCAGCATGTGTTTTGGTCAAAAAGAAATATGTAAGCAAGCTGTGAAATGCTAGCTGACAATAAAGAGCAGACAAAGATGACCTCCAACAACACATTAATGTGCAATCCTAAACACGTGCAACGAATTAGATATTAAAAGGGGGTCTGGCCCTCCCCAAAGGTATCTATGTGTATAGGTCATGTCGACCGCCGAGTGAAGTCCTAGAACTACTTTTAATAAGTTTTTGGTTAAATCTTCTAAAAAAACAAAAAAATTGAAAAAGATTGGTGCATGTTGAAGTCATAATTTATCAATACAGATTGTCAATTTCCAATAACTTTTAACATGCATTAGAGTTGAGCAACAAACATGAGTTCAAGCCTCCATATGACCTCTTTCGAATTATTTGAATTTTTAAATAAGATGGTTTACATTAAAATATGTTAAGAAAATATTATAATATCTTTTAATAGGTATTGACGAAGTAATGGCTATAGAAGAGAATAAGTAATGACAATGGAAGAGATTATTTTCTATATGTTATTCACCTTTACAAGATACAGTATATATAGAATTATATAAGAGCAAGAATATGCAAAATATTTTATCATCTAATTAAGGAAAATATACAATTACGGGATTTGTTTCCAACACTCCCCCTCAAATTGACGAATAAATATCATGAAGTCCCAACTTGTCACTTAAGAGACGAAATTGTTCACTTTCCAAAGGCTCAGTGAAGATATCTGCAAGTTGAGAACGTGGTGGAACATATGAAGTTGAAATCACTCCAGCTTGTAGCTTTTCCCTTACAATGTGACAAACAATTTCTATGTGTTTAGTGCGCTCATGGAAGACATGATTCCTAGCAATATGAAGTGCCGCTTGGTTATCACAAAACAAAGTTGTCGGTCGTTCTTGTGAAACTTTAAGATCTTGCAAAATGTATCGTATCCATGTAATCTCTAAACGTGTCGTAGCCATAGCTCGATATTTTGTTTATGCGGATGACCGGGCCGCATTTGCTTGTTTCTTTGATTTCCAAGAAATTAAAAAATTCTCCAAGAAAATGCAGTATGTCAAATATAGCGTCGACTCATTGTGCAACCTGTCCAATCCGAGTCATAGTAGGCCTTTAATATGAGATCATTAAAGGAAGGAAAGCATAATTCTTGACCAGGACTGCCTTTGATAAATCTTAAAACCCTTAAAGCAGCTTCCCAATGTGGTTTTCGTGGATTCATCATGAATTGGCTTAAGATGCACGGAGTATATTATATTAGGCCTTGTCACTGTAAGATAAATCAATTTTTCAACTAACCTTCTATATTTGGTAGGATCACGCAGTAAATCACCATCATCAGATTTTAACTTTAAATGTTCCTCAATCGAGAAAGAATTAGGACGAGATCCCAATAGACCCACATCCTTCAAAATGTCTAGTGAATATTTTCTTTGAGAAATAAATATTCCTTTTTGGGAATAAGAAACTTCAATCCCAAGAAAATATTTCAAATTACCAAAGTCTTTGATGCAAAATTGTTGTAGGAGAAAGTCTTTGATAGATTTAATTGCTTGCTCATTATTACCCGTCACAATGATGTTATCAACATAAATAAGTACCACAATGAATGAGTCCTCTTCAATTTTGGGTAAACAAGGAATAATAAGGTGGTGTTCTCTTTGTGTTTGAGTTTTGTGTTTTGAGTTTTGAATTCATTTTGTATTTTGTGTTTTGAGTGTTTGTTTTGAGAATTTTGAAAATGCGTTCTTTTTTGTGTTTTCGAAAATTGTTTTCGAAAACAGAAAACTCGAAAACGCGTTTACTTGAAACATTTTAGAAATTTGGACTTACTTGGAATTAAAAATAATTAGTAATTCAAAACAATTCAAAATAATTATTGTTCGAATTAAAAACATTGAAAAAATTTGGAATTATTTGGAATTAAAAATAATTATTAATTAAAAACATTTAAAACAATTATATACAATTATTTGGAATTAAAATATTTAAAAACATTGATTGTTGGAATTAAAAATATTTAAAAACAATTAAAACAATTAAAAACAATTATTTTTGGAATTAAAAACATTTAAAAACAATGATTGTTGGAATTAAAAATATTTAAAAACAATTAAAACAATTAAAAACAATTATTTTGGAATTAAAAACATTTAAAAACAATGATTGTTGGAATTAAAAATATTTAAAATAATTAAAAACAATTATGTTTTGAAATTAAAAACAATTAAAAATATTTACAAATAATTATTAATTAAAAACAATTATATTTGGAATTAAAAACAATTATATTTGGAATTATTTGGAATTAAAACAATTTAAAACAATTAAATTAATTCAAAACACTAAAAAAAGGAACCGCTCATGTGAGGAGCCGAACCCGTGACCTCCAGCAAACATTTAGTGCGCGCTGACCATTGAGGCAAGGAACCGCGTTTTGTTAAAAAAAACGCGGAAATTGATTATATTATAAGTTTTGTGCACAGCCTAAAATAAAAAAAAAAACAGAAACGCCAGATTGATGACTCGAACCGCCGACCTCCACGGCCAAAACGCGCGTTTTGGCCGTTTTGGCCATTTCCGCCTTTTGTTAGGAAAACGCTCAAAATGATAAAAAAGGTGTTTTCCATTTCCTTTGTAAATTTTGTTGGTATTTTGAAAAATGCATTTTGGAAAATAGAAAAGAGAACACGTTTTCACTATTTTCAAAAACACAAAACGGAAAATGGGTTGAAAATGGCAAAGAGAACAGGCCCTAAGCTTTTGATTGATTGAAACTGGCCTTTTGAATAGCATGAGAAAATTTTGCAAACCAATTACAAGAGCCTGCTTCAAGCCATACATTGATTTATTGAGCCGACATACCATATTCTCCCCCTGTCGACGAAGACCAAGGAGAACATCCATGTATACCTCCTAATTGAGGTCACCATGAAGAAAAGCATTTTGAACATCTAGTTGATGTAAGAACCAATTGCGAGAAGTAGGAACGAATAATAGGCAACGGACAGTAGTGAGTTTGGTAGTGGGAGAAAATGTCTCAAAATAATTGACCCCTTCAATCTGGGTATATCATTTAACAACAAGTCGGACTTTGTACCGTTCAACAGAACCATCAGAATTGTATTTGATTTTGTAGACCCATTTGCAACCAATGGGCGTTGTCCTGTGGGTAATGGAACAAGTTGCCAAGTGTTGTTATAGATGAGAGCATCGAGCTTAGCCTGCATTGAAGATAGTTAGTGGGCTCACAGAGACTAAAAATATTTGCAAGAAAAAAAAAATGAGAAGGGAAAATGTGTGAATATGATAAAGAATTAGAGAGAGGGTGCCTTGTACCTCGGAAAAGACTAGGTAACGAGGTTGACAACTGGTGGGGTCCAGTGTGAGCGAAGTGCATGGAATAATCTGCATGCCAAGCAGGTTGTCTCTAGGGTCGGTTTGAGCGACGGGTGATAGGAATGGGTGTAGGGTGAGGAGACTCAATGGCGGGGTCTGAGCTAGATGAAATGGGTGAGTGAGGGATGATGGTCCCTTGTGTGATGGACGGAAGTGAACTGGGAGGAGTAGGAGTGTTGGTACTTAAATTAGTTTCTAGATGAGGGAATGATCGGTGTTGTGTGGTTCGGTTTCTAAAGTGGGTGCGATGGTGGTTGGGTCAATATCTAGGAGGTAGAGTGTAGTAGGTAAGAGTGGCATGTGAGGGGAAATTGTTTGTTTAAAAGGAAAAATATGTTCAAGGAATTTGACGACGCGATTGACCAAAATTTAGTGTCTAAATTAAAAAGTGTGTAACCTTTTTGACCAGTAGGATAGCCGACAAAGACACAACGATTAGCTCGTGGCTCAAATTTGTTTGTAGGATGGACTATAGTTGCATAACACAAGCAACCAAAAACACGAAGATGATGATATGATGGAGGGTAATGATATAAACGTTCGAAGGATGTGAGATTAGAAAGATGTGGTGTCGATGGTAAATTAAATAAACAGTAGTTAATATACATTCACCCCAAAATGCGATAGGTAAATTGGATTGAAAAAGTAGAGAACGAGCAACTTGTAAAATATGACGGTGCTTGCGTTCTACAACTCCATTTTGTTGTGGAGTGTAAACGCAAAAACGTTGAAATTCAATCCCTTTTGAGAGAAAAAAAGAATTGAGAGAGATCATTAACAATGGTCAAGAAATTCAATCCATTATCGCTTCGAACAATTTTAATTTGTGAGTTAAATTGAATCTGAATAAAAGTGAAGAATGATATAAGTAATGTAGTTGCATCAGATTTGTGTGTCATACGGAATACCCATGTACAACGAGTGAAATCATTAACAATGGCCAAGAAATAACGAGTACCTGAATGTGTAAGATTTTTATGTGGACCCCAAATATTACAATGAATTATTTGAAATGGTAAAGTAGAGGAAATAAAACTTGACGAAAAAATAAAACGACTCTACTTAGCTAACGGACAAATGTCGCAATTATTTTCAAAAGATTCATTAAAAGAAGAAATAAACTTAGATACTAGTCGTAAACTTGAGGGGGATGGATGGCCAAGTTGGTGGTGCCAAGTAGCTTTAGGAGTGTTGGTATGATATGCGGTGGGTGATTTGGAATCCGGTGATATGAAGTAAAGACATCCACTCTGCTTACCCAGCCAATCATCTTCCTCGTAACCAAGCTTGCAAAACACAATAATCCGAAAACAGAATTACACAACAATTCAAGGACTTGGTAATTTTACTGGCAGATAAAAGATTTAATTTAAAGGAAGGTACATGGAGAACATCCTTTAAAACAATGTCTTTATTAAATAAGATCATGCCAGTAGAGTCAATAAGTACGGTAGAGCCAGTTGGTAAACTAACAGAAGGTGTGTTAGGTGAATGTGATTGAATAAATAATGTAGAATCGAAAGCAATGTGGTCCGTGGCCCCTACTATCTAAAATCCAGCAGTTTGACGAAATGAAATTAATAGATGGAGGACTAGACAGACCTGCTGTGCGTTTGCATAAACATCATTATTACCATTAGACAGATGTGTCATATTAGCCATGACATTGGTTAATTGCTGAATTTGCTCAAACGAAAGGCCTGCAAAAATAGTCTGCAAGTCGGGGCTGTAGGAAGAAGTTACAGTTGCAAGCCCATGGATATTACTACCTGTATTGTTCATGGCTGCAGGCGTGGTGGTTGTCATATGTGCAGTGTGGTAATTCTGCCCCAAAGATTGTGATTGTCGGCTACCTGGTGTTTTCTTACTTCTTGATTTGTAGTTGGGATCATACTTTGGCTTAAAGTTGGGATCATATCTCGGGTGCCCAAGTGGAAAACCATGAAGTCTGTGACATTTATCAATAGTATAGCCATATTTTTTGCAATATTAAACAAAACAGTCGTCATTGTTAGAAAATGAAGAGTTACTAGAAGACTTTGAATTCCTATTGGAGTCTCGAGATGGTCTCACAGCTGCAGCAACTGAAAAGTTCTCCTTGATTGATCCATTACCGACCTCTCGCTGTTTTTCTTCTTGAGTCACCATGTTATAGGCCTCTCGGATGTCAGGCACTGGTTTCATGAGTAATATTTGGCATCGAACTGTTTTATATGATTAATTGAGTCCTATAAGTAATTGCACAAGTCGATCTTCATCGTGGTATTTATCTATTTTCTTCATTTCATCGCACTTACAACAATCACATGGACAAGAGGGGCAATATGAATCTAATTAATCCTAATAACCTCGCAATTTTGTAAAATAATTTGCAACCGTCATAGTTCCTTGGACATGTGATGCAATAGATTGCTTAATTTCAAATATGCAGGGTAGATTACCTTGAGAGAAGCGTTCTTGAAAATCTTCCCAAACGTGTTGTGCTGTAGGAGCAAAGAGAACATTAGGAACAAGTTCTGGCGAAACTGAATGAGTGAACCACGAAATCAGCATGTGGTTCAT
Source organism: Forsythia suspensa (assembly GCA_023638005.1). NCBI lineage: Eukaryota > Viridiplantae > Streptophyta > Magnoliopsida > Lamiales > Oleaceae > Forsythia > Forsythia suspensa. The sequence goes on from CM042666.1 coordinate 53,017,803, forward strand.
CCTTTCCCATAAGATGTATTCATCCGATTTGATGTTTTGGAAGGTTTCTTGATTCTGCCATCGATAAAGCCTAACTTGTTCCTCACCGAAAGAGCAATCTCGACGGACTTGTTCCATGTTGCCCAGTTGTCACCATTCAACAATTGAGATGAGAGCGAGATGGATGAATTATATGAATGATGAAAGTAATAGTAGGTTGAAGGGTCAGGACCATCATTTTGTTTGGTGGCAGAACTACAATCGATTAGGGTTAATTTCTGTATCGGCCATTGATGGAGATTAGTTGTGGATTGGTAAAGATGGTAAAAAGAAACTTCGGAAAATATTAGAGACGATGAATTCGCTCTGATACCATGTTAATAAAATATTATAATACCTTTCTAATAGGTATTGAAGAAGTAATTGCTATGGAAGAGAACAAGTAATGACAATAGAAGAGATTATATGTTATTCACATATACAAGATACAGTTTATATAGAAGTATACAAGAGTATATTCTATTATCTAATTAAGAAAAATATACAATCACGAGATTTGTTTCCAACAAAATATATTCACTATTTTTCTCAAAAACCAAGAGAAATATGATATTTATATTGTTTTCAATATTTTACATGACATCGATTTTGGCTAGAATTAGGCCAGACAATCTCCCATGCCTTGCGAATATTTTAGTTAAACTTAGTGACGTGCCTCATGTCTCCAATAATGGTTAAATATGATTAAGGAGATGTTTGACAGAGTTTTTCTTTTTTTTATAAAAGTTTTATAAGATTTAATTTGATAAAAGTTGATGAAACGTGAAGTTGAAAATTTAATAAAAATTGTAGGTTTCATTAAATATATGATAAAATTAATTGTTGATTTTAATCTTAATTTTTTTACAAATTTTTAAGTTAAACAAAACAAGAGCTAAATAAGATAGACGGTAAAAAAAATGTAAAAAATATGTCAATATTCTATCCTATCAATTGTATAAAGCAAGTCATTTAGAACATATTTGTGCTTGCAACTAACTTTTTCTTAACATTTACTCAAGAGATTTACAGACAAATATTAAAAATCACACATTAAAAATCATCAAATTTCAACATTCTCATATCAAGTCCAATCATAAACAATACAGAAAATTAGCAATTTCATTATGGTGAATAGACTTGAAAGGAAGAAAGATTCTTGATTAGAGCCAAAGCATTGCTAGTTAATTGAGCCACATTTACAATGTAATTCTTAATTTTCCCATTCATAGCATTTCCTTCAAAGCCATCCATGCAAGTATCTTCATCTGTCAACGCAGCACTAACCCAAGTCATTAAATTGTTCATTTTCATTTCAAATTCTGGCCCTTCCAAATTTTTCATAGCTGCCAACGATTGTCGAAGCTCGTCTACCGAGTCCTCCGCGTTCTCTACACAGTCCGTTATCGCAAGTGCTTCTCGGGGAGCTAAATTGCTCGTTTTTGACAACTTTGACAGGGCATCCAATGTCGACTGAGCAGCTTTAAGTGTGACAATGAGAGCAGAATTTGCCAAATTAATTGGGCTATTTTGGATGGAGGTAGCATAAGGTGAGAGAGTATTGAAACATAGTTTTGGGTATATTGTTACATCACATGATGCTTTGATGAATTGTGTGTTGGGTTGAATCCTAGTGGCTGAGCATGTAATGGTGATAATGGTGGTGGTGGCCACAAGGCATTGGAAGTAGAAGTAGAGTAATTTTGAGGGAAGACAAGAGTCCATTTCCGATACTAGAAGACTAAGGGGGTGAGTGGTGTAAAAGGTTCCTTATCCTCTATTTATATACTGTCGGTCTGGTCCTCCTTTCACAACAATAATTGAATACATGATCCACACATACAAAGCATCCACTGCAGTCTGTGCAGAATTGAAGATATTTTATTTTAGTAGGCTTATTGTCTTTGTTTTTGTGGGCAAACTGTAATTTAAATTAAAGTAGATAAAAGTTTTTGAGTTCTAAGTTGGAGTGGCTTTTGCTACCACACCCTGTTCTTTCTGGTCCGAGGAGTTTGACTTAACCCTTAAGTTTACGATAAACAAAAAGGGAAAACTTAATGTGAAACCAAGAACATCCATTTGTGAACACTGCAAGTATTCACACACAGCAGAAGGGTAATGTAATCAGCAACAGAAACCGCAAGTATGTAAACAATAGATCCAATCTAAATCTGATACAGAATTCATTATTTTATTGATATTTCAATTCACACTGTCCAAGGTCCGGCACGGAAGCTTTGAGCTAGACTTGATACGGTCTACCTGTAAAGGTGAGTCTTCTCTGGCCTTGCTTCCGCGCCCGTGACTCATCATGAACAGCTCACGCACTGTTGAAAAAAATTGGTTAAATTTAATAAATGGCCACCAAATTAATTAAAGATTACTACTTGTTCACTCAACTTGAAAATGTTTCCAATCACTCACATAACTTCTTAAATAGTTTACTATCCATTACTCATTCAAAAAACTGTTAAACTGAGTGGACAAAAATAATCACATGGTGAATGAAAAGTTGATGTGGTATAATTAAATTGTTAAAATCGTCCACATAACAAAATCGTAATAGTCAAACACGCCTTTATATTATTTTAAAAAAAACGTTTCTCTAACTTTGAAAAAACGTCTTTAGTTTGGTTACATGGACCATTTTAACGATTTAATTATGTCACATTAGTTTTCCGCTCATCATGTGGCACTTCCGCCTTCTCAATCAAATATTTTTCCAATGAAATATGTATAAAGTCTATTTGAAAACAAGTTAAAAAATTTTTTCGTTTGAAAGCAAAAAATAGTAACTCTAAAATAGTTCGGTGCCATTTATTAAATTTATCCAAAAAAAAAATTAGGATTCGGGCGGCATAAGTGGAGGCGTTAGGTCCATCTAGGAATTTTTTTTTTTAAATACAAAATATAATGAAAAATCTTGTAACAAAAATTCTCAAATTTCAGTGAGGGCCCAGTAACTCGTAACTCAATTGACTCCACCTCCCTCTCCGCTTTGTCTATGTTCAATATAGGCATCACAGCCATATTGAGCAAGACATTTATTGTTGCAGTCCACGTGACTCGATAATAAAATGATCAAAACACTTTTGCTCATTTGGGTCCACAAGAGATTTGTTTTGATTTTAATTAAAATTATTGATCGATCAATTTGGACTGAACTTATCACAGGATGTGAAAGTTTTTGGCCCGTTGAGCCAAATAGGCAAATACAGGAGATAATTGCATTAACTTGCCCATTAGAACATAGTCCTTAGGGGTGAGTCTGCTCGACTCGTAAAAAAAATTTAGAGCTTAGCCTGACTTCGGTCTCGTCCCTAAACAAGTTCGAGCCGGCGAGCTTATGGTAGCTTGACCCGTTTGTTACTCCTATAGGCCACCAAAACAATTGAAATGACTGTTATTCTAATAGAATAAAATTTAATTTGTTGCTGACGTGATATAAGTTTTAAGACTACAGATTGTTACCTTCATATTATTTGATTCGATTTGGTTATTGAATCAAAAAAGATAATAGACAAATCGATTTTTATGTTCTATAAATTGACAATTGATTTATACTTCTTCAGTCACTATCTTGTTTTTCTTCTTCTCTTGGTTGAATATTGTTGTATTTGTATTGCAATTGTTCCATGCAAAATAATAATGTCAATTGAGATAATATTGGAAATAATGGAGCGGAATAGAATTATTCCTCCCATTTGTACAAAACTAATAGAAGACGATCTAATAAAATACATATGAGCACATTCAATATTTAACGAGAAAACCTCCACATATCGAGTAAAAACTATGGGACAACATAACTCACTATTGCACTGTTGAATTTTAATCTTAATCTTACAGATTTTAAGAAGAATGTACTATGAAATTTTAGTTCAATCCGACAAAGATAACTTAGATTTCAAAATTTGATCAAAATGCGGCCAAGCTGCCACCTTTGTTTCTTCTCCTTAGGACATGATTCTCAAATCATTAGTCACACTAAAATGACTAGAAAGAGATATAAAGGCATGATCGATATACAATCACAAGAATGAACCAACCACCTGTTCAAGCTATCTATATTGTAGCATTGAAAGACATTGGAAAACTACATAAAGTTATGAAATGATAAATGGGTTTGAAGCTATTATTATCTCAATTATTCCCAAAAAATTAAAAATAAAAAGATTTTTTCAAGTATAAATTCTTAATTAACAAGTTAATTAACTTGAAAAAACTAATTTTGATGATATTAGATTAGATTGTCGTAAAATTGGTCATATGATTCACAATGTTATAACGTTAAAGATAAAATGATTACGGAAAAAGAATTAAAAATAATATTGAGATTTGTTTTCATTTATTTTGCACCATATATGATAAAACAAAAATAGTAAATAGACAAGATTATTAAGGCTGTAATATGAATTATAAATATGTGATAATTTTGCTACACACTTGATTTATATTAAAATTTCACAATTACTTTTTAATATTTTAAAATCCAAATATAACAAATATAACACACATTCTTTTATAAAAAATATAACAACAAGTCACTGCAAGAAATGAGGTCAATAGCGGTGACATATGTCGTCGCTGAATACTCAGAAGTCGTCTCTTTAACTTTTTAGAGACGACTAAGTCGTCGCTAAATGTCGCCGCAACAAGTTAGTGTCTCTAGAGATATAGCGTCGACATGATGTCGTTTCTATATAAATTTGTAGTGTCGTGACCATATCTCGAAAACAGATATAGAGGGACGACAAAGTCGTCGCAAAACTCGTCGCTATTTACAAAATAATAGAGACCATTATCTCGTCGCCATACGTCCTTCTCATATAGCGACGACTTTGTCGTCGCTATTACCAATTGTTTTACTTTACTACAGTCGTCGCTATAAACGTTTTGGATTTTTTTTTTATTTCTAAATAATATAAATAATATATAAAAAATTCTGAAAATCTACGGACCCTCCAAACCGTCGTCCTCCTCCTCCTCCTCCTCCTCCTCCTCCTCCTCCTCCTCCTCCGCAGGCACAACTGGTATTTTACTTTTCAGAAACTTAATTTCACGCTGCATTTGGCGTAGCTGATCTTCGTACATGGCAAACCGAAGATCATTATTCTGGGGGTCTGCAGATGACTGATGGGAAGTTCCTTGTGGGGCAAACGATGCAGTAGTCGAATCTAGTGAGAGAGAGGTGCCCTTCGGAACCCGACCAACCCCACGGATGTGATCTCGTCGTTCTCCGAGAACCTCCTTTGCAATAGCACGCTCGTCTAACGACGCGGCGCTATTGGAGGCGACTTGTGTATGTTGAGTCTCTCTCAACTTAACAAGTTTATCCTGTTTAGTGAAAAAATAATATTAAATAATAATATCATGCATGTCAGATAAATTTATATTAACATAATTTAAAAATTCTCACATAGTCACCAATGGCTTGGGGTTGACCCAATTGCTATCCCTAAGGTGTGAAGCGTTCGAACGAATCAATAATCCCCGCCACTTCGGGTCTCGGTCCCGCTTCGACAATTTAAACGTAAAATGTAGTTAGTATACATTTTTACGTAATGTAGTAAAGATATGTATAATGATATTGAAAATTTATATGTTGTACTGATCGTAACGCGCGTAGAGAAGCTCTTGATCCTCTGCAGATCGCTCGGGTATTTGCCTTACCCGATTGGCTTTATTTTTGGAGGACCGTTCACGAGGTATAACATATGATTGATTAGCAAAAATGCATTAGTTAAAAAGTATATAAAATATCGTAAACAATATATTAACAATACGTACTACACGAAAGTAGGACGTGGTGAAGAAGTCAATGCATTGCTTGGGTCCTCGTGGACATCTCGCCAGTATGGTCGGCCTCGGTCCATGCGCTTTTAAGTGATTGTGCGCCTTGAGTTTGTAATCGCGATAACGATCGGCCGCCGACGATCTCTCATGCACATACCGCCTTGGTACTCGTCGGGTGGATCTCCTCGCAGATCAAGTAGCTATGCAAGAGTGAAAAAAATACGTTAATGTAGAAGTCGTAAAACAAGTATTTATTAAGTGTAGTAATAACAAAACTAATTTAAGTTCATACCTCGATAATGCTACGTAACCGCGTGCATTGCTCCTCTGGAACCTCTCGTCCATGAAGGGTAGCATGGGGCACGGTGAATCTCACTTGGTTCCCAACCAAGCGCGTGAAATACTTCGCATTATTTTCGATCGGCTGGAAGTGGCATCTTCCCGTTAGCCTGCCATACCATCTCAAGGTTGATGCCTCGAGAGATACCCCGTCGTTTTGGCGGGAGTGCTGAAAATGAAAAAATTGTAAAATGTATTGATCATACGATTTTCAACGATATGTATAAAATAATAAATAATTACAATTTAAACAAAAGTCTTACCGCACTAGCATGCCGAAAGGAACCAATTGAGATGGTCACTGCGTGAGGATCTCCTACACCATCACCTCCGTCTTGCGACATTACGTCGACCATACTAACACATGACATAATTGCGAATAAGTCCTCGAACTTTGAATGTATGGGAAAATTTGAATTTATTATATTTTATTTCGAATTGGTCCCTAAACTTATTTTATTGCAAATAAGTCCCCTAATTTTGAATTTATGGGAAAAATTGAATTTATTATATTTTATTTCGAATTGGTCTCTAAACTTATTTTATTGCAAATAAGTCCCTGAATATTAAATTTATAGGAAAATTTGAATTTATTATATTTTATTTCGAATTGGTTCCTAAACTTATTTTATTGCAAATAAGTCCCTGAATTTTGAATTTATGGAAAAATTTGAATTTATTATATTTCATTTCGAATTGGTCCCTAAACTTATTTTATTGCAAATAAGTCCCTGAACTTTGAATTTATGAAAAAATTTGAATTTATTATATTTTATTTCGAATTGGTCCCTAAACTTATTTTATTGCAAATAAGTCCCTGAACTTTGAATTTATGAAAAAAATTGAATTTATTATATTTTATTTCGAATTGGTCCCTAAACTTATTTTATTGCAAATAAGTATCTGAATTTTGAATTTATGGGAAAAATTGAATTTATTATATTTTATTTCGAATTGTTCCCTGAACTTATTTTATTACAAATAAGTCCCTGAACATTGAATTTATGAGAAAAATTGAATTTATTATATTTTATTTCTAATTGGTCCCTAAACTTATTTTATTAAAAATAAGTCCTTGAATTTTGAATTTATGGGAAAATTGAATTTATTATATTTTATTTCTAATTGGTCCCTGAACGTATTTTATTGCAAATAAGTCTTTGAATTTTGAATTTATGGGAAAAATTGAATTTATTATATTTTATTTCGAATTGGTCCCTAAACTTATTTTATTGCAAATAAGCCCTCAATTTTGAATTTATGGGAAAAATTGAATTTATTATATTTTGTTTCGAATTGTTCCCTGAACTTATTTTATTGCAAATAAGTCCCTGAATTTTGAATTTATGGGAAAAATTGAATTTATTATATTTTATTTCGAATTGGTCCCTAAACTTATTTTATTGCAAATAAGTCCATGAATTTTGAATTTATGGGAAAATTTGAATTTATTATATTTAATTTCAAATTAGTCCCTAAAGTTATTTTATTGTAAAGAAGTCCCTAAACTTTGAATTTAACAATTTAACGATTTAACGATCCCTAACATTTATTTTAGTGATGAATTAGCCCCTACAATTCTTTTATTACACACGAGTCCCTAAATTTTGAGTTTTTTTTTTGTAAAATTGATCCCTAACTTTCATTTTAATGATGAAGTGGCCTCTAAACTTAGTTTATTTCAAGCGAATCCCTAAATTTTGAGTTTTTGTGAAATTGATCTCTAACAATTATATTCTTGATGAATTGGTCCCTAAACTTATTTTATTTCAAATAAAAACTTCATCCTCAATTAGGGATGGCAATGGAGTGGGTCCGGGGCGGGCGGGGCGGGTCGGTCGGTCGGCCCTTCGACCACCCAACCGCCTCATGAAAAAATCTTTTTTTTTTGAAAACTAAAAATAATAAAAAAAAAATAAATTTTTTTATATATATTTGTACTAAACAAAACAAAAAAATTATAAAATTGAGGTTATGGTGTAGTGGTTAAGATTTGTAGTTTATAAGTTTCAACTCGGGTTCGATTCTTCTTTAGTCTATTTGTAGTGAAAATTATAATTTCTATTATATATTTCTATTTTATGATTTTTCAAAAAAAAAAAAAAAAAATTCTAGGGGCGGGTCATGGGGTGGCGTGGCGGGGGCGGGTCAGGCGCCGGACCCGCCCCGACCACAAGTGAGCAGATTTTTCTGTCCCAAACCCGTCCTTATTGTCCGAGGCGGGCGGGCGAAGCGGTGCTTGGCGGGGCGGGGCGGGGGCTTGGGCAGGTCGCGGTCGTGGATTTTTGCCATCCCTATCCTCAATTAAACTTCATCCAAACTAAACCAAAAATCATCCCTAATATTCAACCTCAATTCAATCAAACTTCATCCAACTTAATCCAAAATTTATCCCAACTTTCAGTTCAACCGAAGCCAACAAAATTGAACAAAATACAAACGAAAGTAAGATGCTGCAAACAATCCCAAATTCAGTACAAATAGTCCCAAACTGAACAACAATGATGCTGCAAACAAAATTTGTGTGTATTTAGCTTAAAAAACCAATTTATATCTAAATGTACCTTGAGAGTTCGATGAGTTGGATGTAGAGTTGAATGGCGGCGAGAATGCAGTGGAGTCGCTTGGCGGTGGAAACGGATGGTGTGTGGAGGAGACAATGGCGGCGAAGACACTTCGGCGAGGAAGACGCTGGAAGACGGTGTGACGACGGTAGGAACGAAAGTCCAAAGAAGAAGAAGAGGCTAACTCGCGTTTTGACCAATAGCAATGATAGTATGAATGACAAACATTCAAGCCGAAAACAGTAACAACAATTTGAACATGCGTTTTTATAAATTAATTTCATAAAATTTAGTGACACATAATAACATTTCAATCTGATTCACTATCATGATACGATTGATCATCATCGTCGTCACTGACGTCCTCATTGATTTCACTCGATGTTTCGTCATCCTCGTATTCTGTATTTATATCGTCTTCAACATCATCGTCGTTTATAAACGAAGTTTCTCCTGCAGTATCGGACGAGGCTCTCGTGATAACCGATGCTTCGATCTCATCAGCTTCATCATCATCTCGGTGCAAGGATACATGCTCTATGTTGCCAAGATCAACGACTAGAGATAAATCGGAAGAGTAGTTATTGTGGAGCGGTCAATATCTGCGATGTTAGCTCCCATTGTGTCCCACGTGCTCTGTGATGGACAATTTGTACTACTACTTGATTCGGACCACGAGATGGATCTTTAATGTAGAACACTTGTTGTGCTTGGCTAGCAAGTATGAACCGATCATCCTCGAACGCCTCTGCGATGTCAATACTAGTAACGTTATTCTCGCCACCATCATCTCCCATCACACCTAAACCACTTGCGAGACGGATGTATAAACCGAAAGTTTCGGTCCATATTGTAGCTCCAGATATATCTTGCAATTGCCGTAGTAAATCTCACCCCGGTCCACGGGGCGGACACACCACTATTCGAGTTTTTCTTGAATATCACGATCATATATCACGAACCGAACTCCTTTGACAACACAAGCCGTGTATGACATAACTTCTTTGGTAACATCCATCGCCAACGCAAATAACTCATGACAAACTTGATGGTTGTGGCTTTGGCGCATTGCATATAGCGCATGACGAGAATTATTCTCGATTATTGAAAGCAATTATGTGGAAAAATTGCAATTTTATTCGATCGATGTTCGTTTACCTTCTACGTAGAACCAACCGTGAAAGTCTCTTACACAGAAGACTAGTTCGATGTTTGGGCGACCATTGTTCGATGGTTCTGCCTATGTTCCCCGAACAAAGTATTGAAGATCAAAGTTCATTAGTTCGTTTCAAATGATAAAGTTAATTCGAGATAAAGGAATAATAATTAGGAATTAACGTCGTCTTCTTGCGCAAGAATGGCTCAACTTCATAACAGCTTGTTCGGGACGTAAAAAAATTGCTTGATTTCGAACTTGAGTAGGAAACGTCGTTGGTGGCCCTTTCCAAGTGGGTGACATCTGCGATCGAAAAGCAGAAAGTTGTGTCTGTGGAACAGTAGCATTCTCGTTTCTGTCTGGTCGGTCGAACCTTGTCCCTATGTCCTGGAAGTACCTCGAACAAAAGGTCAATGCCTCGTCCACAACATACCCTTCAGCTATTGATCCCTCGGGTCGAGCTCGATTTCTGACGTAGCCCTTCAATTTCTTCAGGTATCGCTCGAATGGATACATCCATCTTATGTGCACTGGACCTCCAAGGATTGCCTCTTCTGGTAAATGCATTACGAGGTGAATCATGATGTCGAAGAAGCGTGGCGGAAATATCCTTTCCAACTTACGAGAGAATGAGTACAAGGTGATCGTGGGATGCTATCATGTCGCTAACCTTTAGTGTTCTTGCACAAAACTTTCTCGAAGAACGTCTGCACAGTTCAATAATTACCGTGGAAATTGTTTTATTAAAGAACGCATGACATCCGACCGTAATAACCGTTGCATGATAATATGGCAATCATGTGACTTCAACCCGATAATCTGGTACATCATTTGGAGCAATATTCTTCCGAAGATTAGAAGCGAAGCCATCCGGAAACTCAACCGATCGGATAAATTGACAAAACTTCTTACGATTTGAAGACGACATGGTATAACATGTGGCGGGCTTCATCCATCTATTCCTGATTACGATACAAGTGCAACTCTATTTTGATCCCTAATTGCATTAGATCGCTACCGCATTGACCGTGTCTTTTGATTTGAATGGATCGTCCATAATTGTCTTGAGCAAGCTATCACAAACATTCTTCTCTCGTGCATAACATCGATGTTATGTTTGAGCTCTGTAGAAGTCCAATACGACAACTCATAGAAAATGCTCTTTTTCTCTAATTGAGCTCGTCATCACTTCTCCGAATTGTAGCACCACCGTAATTTAGGTGCTTTCTTGGACTTCTATATCGACCCGACTTAACCGTGTTAAAATGTCCATGGCGTTAATCGACGCGCGGAGGTGGTCGTCTATCCGTCCTCCCATCAAAGTCTAAATTGCTCCAAAAATGATGCATGGATGGCGAGGAACCGCGATGACCCACATAAGCTATCTTACCTATCACACACGATGAAAGAGTATCCTCGTTGCACGTCGGACATGCCTTGTACCCCTGACCACTCCAACTGGACAAACTACTTCTCCCTGGGAAATCGTTAATAGTCCACAACAAAGCTGCACACAGTTTGAATACCGACTTGCTGTTGGTTCCACCGTCTCTCGTGTCAATCCCATCGGCCCACAACTCCTTCAACTCGTCCACTAATGGTCGTAAAAATACATCAATGTCCTTACCCGGTGCTTTAGGACCAGGTATCAGCAGAGTAAGCATGAGGTATTCGGGCTTCATGCATAACCATGGTGGCAAGTTGTAAATCCTCACGCAACCATCGGCCACATGTCGCACTGGCTGCACTCATGTCACCGAATGGATTGAAGCCGTCTGCGGCCAAACCTAACCTAACATTCCTGATCTCACTTGCGAACAATGGATGTTTCATGTCAAAATCCCGCCATGCCTTTCCATCTACGGGATGTCGCATTTCATCATCGTCCCTAGACCTTCCTATCTTTGTACCACCTCATAAGTTTTGCAGTATCCTTCGTCGCGAACATACGTTTTAGTCTGGGGGCCAAGAGAAAATATCGTAACACCTTATGCGGAACATTCTTCCGTTCACTTTCCTGTAGTGTGCACCCAACGACTTTCTTGACAAATCGGACAAGTTTGTCTATCGGCATATTCACCCCAAAACAAAGTCTACGATCGTTCTTGCGAGCATGAATGGATTTGTAACCCAAACCAAGCTTCGTTATTAGCTTCTTAACTTCAGTGGTGAGAGTCAACCGAGTTCATGTTTGGGAATGCTAACTTCAAAATTTTCAAAAGAACATCGACAGACTTGTTTGTCCATTTGTTCATAACTTTAATATGCATCAACTTGACTAAAAATTTAGAGATTAAAATGATGAAACTCTCGGCATACGATTCGAATGGAGAGCACAAAACAGTTAAATCATAGTAACCATGGGTGCTTGTACATGCTCATCACCAACTACGTGGTCTATTACATCCATCATCTCATCTTCTACACCATTTCGCTCATTACTGTCTATACACATTTGCGATCACGAACATCGATCTCGCTATGATATATCCGGTGACATAACTCTCCGCAAAACCATTACGAAATATGTGAGCTTCGACAATTTCCAATGGATGTGTGAGACCGTTTAAACATTTTTTTGCACGGACATTTAATCCTTCCTCACATCGTTAACGTATGGCCTCGCCATGTTTATAAATGCTTGCAAACCGTTCCCAAAATCTGCAGATTTTGTGTGATTTCTAATTGTTGTCCAACTTTTATCAATATCCATACTTGAAAAATACTATATTCTTACAAATACGATCTTGATAATAAATGGAGATGAAGAAATGAACTATAAAGAAGATGATTATGAAGGAAAACAATAGAAATGTAAATGACCGGGAGATGCGAAGATGGAGAAGAAATTATTTGGGTGTAGTCTGCAATGCGTAAATGCGGAGATGGGAAGAAGATAAAGAAGAGTCTATAGCGGCGACATTATCTAAAAGTCGTCGCTAAAGGATCATTACTATTTTACTGAAGAAATTAATAAGTCACGCGCTTGCAAAATTGATCCACATAGGTATAGCGGCGACATATGTCGTAAGCTATATATATAACAATTAGGCGCCAATTTTTTCCGCTTAAATTGATGTAGGTATATAGCGGCGACATAAGTGCGTCTCTATAGACATCATCACACTTTACGAGAAAATTCATGATTCACGTGACTTACGACATCATCCGCAACTCAATTGCGATGACATGTGTCGTCGCTATTTATGCATCAAAATGCCGCCATTTGTTCTCGCCATTTCCGAATCTTAGTGGCGACGACACGGAAAGAAGTCGTTATAGGGTATACGTAATAAATGACGACTTATACTCTAGAGCGACGACATAAGTTTTGCTTGTATTGCGACGACATTTTTTAGTCGTCTCTACTGTGTAGAATAAATAGAGACGACTTTGTGTCGTCGCAATAGATGTCGCCGCTATAGACCCTCTTTGTTGTAGTGAGTATTACAAAAGTAAAAACATTATTTTCAGAATAAAAAAATGTTATATAATATTTTCTAAATTATTTTATATTTTGTATTGTATGGTGAAACTATCTCATTATATCCTGATCTAAGGTTTTGAATAAAGGATTCCCAATTCTTTAGATTTGGTATTCTTCTAAGCACATCTTCTATACTTCTCAACATTGGCGGACATTAGTTTTTCATATTTAACTCGAACTTTTAAAATTTGAGCCCTTAAATCATTGTGCATTCTAAGTTTTTTCTTTATAAGAGTTTTTGAGAACTAAATGTATAAACTCAAAATCTAACAATAAAATGATAAACAAAATATAATATCCAACAATAATGAAAGATTTGAATTTTTTTTACATTTTGCAAGAATTTTATCTGCATATTGACATATACGAAGAAAAAAAAAATTATGATGTGAAATATGACGTCGAAAAAAAATGACAAAATCAATTCTATCTTAATTAATTCAATTGGTTCAATCATTAAAAAAAATTGTAATAATTTAATTCATGAAATATATAAATTATCTAAATTGAAATATAATGAATAAAATAAAAATATCGCTTACAACTCTTGTAGAAAATATAGTAACAACTACGCCGACTCAACGTGGCTCTTGGGGGCTGATTTTTGACGAATTGGAGAGGGATATGGCATATGGGTGGTCTAATTAAATATTAAAATCGAGTCGAGGTTACATGTTTCAACTTTCAAATTGGGGTGTAGATGGGTGTTGAGGGTTGGTTTTTAATATGGTAGAATTTTTTTTTTTTTTTAATTGAATGTGGGCTTGGGCATCCCCGGACCATTAATTTCAAATAGGATAATTTGAAATTTTGGTCTCCAATCTTTGCAGTTGGTTACTAATCTATCATTAACTAATTTTTTTAGTCCTAGACATCTCCAACTTTTCAAGTAATTGCAAATCACGTTCCCATTGATATATTTTGATGGATTTGTCCTCCTCTTTAAATAAACAAAAATAGAAAAAAATTAAAAAAAAATATTGCAAATAAAGCTCCATAACTTTTAAAAAGCACAAAATGACTTCATCTTCTCCAAAAACCAACCCCAACTTCAACTTCATCTTACACCAAAAACTACATCAAAAATATATTATAAGATCATTTGATTTTGAATCTAATAGCAGCCATGGATTGAATCCGGGGAGAAAAATTGGATCATGGAAATTTTGGGATGGTGAGTTTCAACAAATTTTTGAATTTGAATCCAAAAATTTCTTGAATTTACTACTCCGATCTTTCTCTTCTTTGAATAGGCCCTTTGATTCTTAACCCTAAACCGAAATCCAGATACTCAATTGCTTTTCTCTTTAGGGAAAATCATTTTTTATTTGATCAAGTGAAAATTGAAAAATTAGTGTTTTTATAAAAAAATTTGGACTTTTGTTTGTTAGTTTATTTTCGATTGGTAAAAGTAAGAAACGGTGGGGAAGATGAGCAGTGGTGATGGTAGAGATGTGGCGGGAGATGTGGCGACTCATCCAAAGACTGCCGCTCGAGTGGAAATTCTCTCAAGTCTTTGGAGAACGTACGGCTGGCGAAGAAGTACAAGATGGTAAAAAGTCCACACTAGAATTGTGTGGTTTGGGTGGATCTTGTAATTAGGGTTTGGTTGTTTGTATTTGATCTGTTTTGGATTGTAAATTTGGCAAAATAAACTCGCTTTAGTGTAGATTAATGGAAAGAAATTGAATTTAAATGTGGATTTCAATATCGGATCTCGCATGTCAATTTTTAGTTGGGGTAGCATATTGGAGAAGATAAAGTTATTTTGTACTTTTTAAAAGTTATGTGACTTTATTTGTAATTTTTTTAATTTTTTTTTTATTTTTAGTTTTATCTATTTTTGTTTATTTAAAGAGGAAGGCAAATCCGTCATCAATAAGAAGTTGCAAAAATATGTCAATAGAAAAAATTAATTGTGATTTGCAATAAACTGCAAAACTTGGAGATGTCTAATGCTATAAAAATTAGTTAGGAGTAGATTAGTGGACCAATTCTGCAAAGTTTGGAGACCAAAAAATGTGAAAATTACCCTTTCAAATAACCAAAAGAGAAATAAAACATAACACATTTTTTTAGATCTATGGGTCTCCAAATATTTTAGACTTGAGGCAACGGCCTCTTCGTGCCTCATATAAAGTTCTGCTTCTCAAATTTTGTAGAGGGGTCGGGCATTTAGCCGTCCCTAGTTTTGTTCGGAATCCCCTTTGTCCTTAAAAACATTGGATTATTATCCTCATCAAACTTTGTTAACTTGAAATTCGACTTTGATCATGCTTGAGTTAGAATTTATTTTGGGACCCAGCAATATAATTAAGCTCAATAATCATAATTGCATTGAATACAGACGTTTGATTTGTATAAGAAAGGAAACATCAATTTCAATTTGTAAAGAGAGGGTATGAGTCAGCCCCACAACATTAAGCAACACCCTCAAAATGAAGTCCTAAGAAAGGTATAAATGGTGGGCAGTAGCCAGTAACAAATCTTATGTGATCCCTAAACTCTATGGCGCAAACACAAATATGGTTGCTTATAAATTTAGCTCAAGATTTTCGTAGAAAATAAACATTAATTGAATCATCCACCAAATTTTATCGAGAAAAGCTTGGAACCCTACAATGATCGAAGAAGATTATAGTGACATGATTGGAATTCAAATTCTGAATCTTTTAAGTTGGATATGCCTAATGTTAGAGTTATACTAGTAGTATGTTATATATGGTAGAGTTATACTAGTGATATATTAGCATTAATAATAGAGTGTTTTACTTTATATATGGGTTAGAGTTTGCATTACTATAAATACGAGTTGTATCTATTATTTAGTTATGCCGTATGCTTAATAAGATTAGTTCTTCTTTCTCCTTCATTGTTGTTCTCTTTTTAGTTTAATTTATATTATTGTTAGAATTTTCTCACCTACATCTTTATCATTAAGCGAAAGGAAATAACTTTCTTTTCCCATTGCTGTTAACAATTTAAATTTTTAGACAATGTCTGAATTCAACTTTCACTCTTTTAACCTTTAACAAACCTCCACGCGTTAGATTTTCAACTAGTGACAATTTAATCTTGATTATGAAATATCGATTGCTTGTTGAACCTTCTAAATTGCATAATTGTACTCCAAATTTGAAGTTCGACTTGAATTTATCGATTTATTTCACAAATTCTTGGCCCAAAAGGCGAAGGTAGAAAATGTCTTTTAAAAGATTATATAGGTAATCTACTCTTGAATAATTCTTTGGCAGCCGGATTTGCGTAATCTAAACACGAGTGCACATGGCTAAACCCCCTAATAAATGCATGTTCAAACATCTGTTTTAGTTAATTAATTAAAAGATGGAATATAGGCTCCTTACTTGAAGGGTACATTTACTGCTACAATTAATTAAGCTCTTAATTAAATGATTAATTCTTATTGTGATATCACAAGTACGGAAAATACTCAACAAATTGCTTTAATTTTATCCTTTTATGTTGCTTAACGTAATCAAGCATGTCATTGCCGCCAGCAGTTCACATTTCATTATGATTTTTATTCTAATTTTGGGAAAATTGCCAATGCGGTCTTCACTTTTATTTAAATGAGGGATTGGGTTTCAAAATATTTTTTCTTCATATGTAGGTCCTCATCTTTTAGTTTCTTCTAATGTCATTGTCAATTGGTGATGTGTTTAAGGACAAAATGGTGACAAGATAAGAGAAAAAATATGAGGACAATTATATTTGTACCACAATTTTTTTAATAGATGCACCATATTTTAATTGCATTATATGTCCCTAACTTTTACTTATTGTTACGCTTATGTCTTTAATTTTTTTCATTACATTCTTATCTTTAATCTTCCATTAATTAACACATATTATCCTTGACGACATTTTTCATCCAAAAGTTCTACTAACATGCTTTAAAATATTTAGTCACGACTTTTGTATTTGTTATTTTTTTCTTATTTAATAATATAAGGGCAAATAAGTCTTTTACCTTCTCTTTACAAAAAATTTAGATAGAAACCGTCATCAAGGACAATACGTGCTAATTAATAGAAGATTGAGGATAATAATTAGATGAAAAAACAGTCAAGGACATAAGTATAACAATAGTAAAGATTAAGGACCTTTAATGCAATTAAAATATAGTACACTTATTGAAAGATATTGTGTCAATATAGCTACCAAAAATATAATTGTCTTCGTTCCCACCCTTACATGGTCCAACCCCCTCCTTCCCTCGTTCAACTCAAGATAGCGAACATTGCGTGAAGAAATAAGGGGTGGTGGCTATGAGGGGATGCTAAGGGATGGGGGTTGGATTTGTTAATGGTCGGAAACAGGGTAGGACAAGGTTCGAAAAAATGTTATTTTTCTTATTGTATTTTTTATTGTTATCATTTTGTCTTACATGTCATTCGTTAATTGGATAAAATCCAACAATAAAGACTAAAGTGCTAAAAAAATTGAAAGTTTGTGACTTAGATGACTTAGATGACACGAACATTTATCATGAACTCAGATGCCCTAAGTAAAGATTGAGGACCTTAATTAGTATTTTCCCAGTAATACATATCCTAGTAGGAAATATTCATGGCGCAAAAATCGTTAAGCAATTCAATTAGGTCAAGAGATCTCATGCAAGAAACAAATATTTTAGCCATTTCATTGAAGACTTTGTTAACTGGATGCTTCTTAATTCCAACAAATTAATTTAGGCTCTTTACACGATGAGAGCACAACAAGAAAATCTCAACATCTCTCTCTCTCTCTCTCTCTCTCTCTCTCTCTCTCTCACACACCTTCACCTTGAGTGTAATGGCCGTGATCCATGAAACAAGGATCTCGTCATTACAAAGATATAGAGAACTCGTTGAATATCACCTTTTTCAATCTTTTTTAAACATTACCCATTTCCCTCCATTTCAAACAAGCCAACTGTCACTCAATATTTATCTATAAAAACACAAAGGCTTGGGACCTATAAGATCCTTAATTCCTCATTAACTTATAATGATTGTAAAACTCTCTAAATTACATACATAGTCATTATGTCGACTACGATTTTCTTGTTCTTCTTGTTCTTGTCTTTCTTTTTCCAGATCATCGTGCTTTGGGAGATGAAGAATCAAAGGATATCAATTGGTGGTGCAGCACGACACCTCACCCCGAGCCGTGCAGGTACTTCATGGGGCGTGATCCCGAGCGTGCCAAACCTAAATCGCAAGAGGATTTTAGAACAATGACGATACAAGTAGCTATGGAACGAGCCCTCTACGCCCAAACTGATGCTCAAGCGCTCGGACAACGTTGTAAAAGCAAAAGAAGGATGGTTGCATGGAGGGATTGTCGTAATCTTATTGATGATACAATTATCCAATTGAATAGTACCCTACAAGGCATCCAGACCAATAACAGTTTTACTGATTTTGATGCACAAACTTGGCTAAGTACTGCTCTTACATACATAGAAACTTGTCACTCAGGATCCCTCGAATTAAATGTGTCGAATTTCATATCCCCTATTGTATCAGGCAATGCTTCAGAGCTTATAAGCAATAGCTTAGCCATTAATGGCGGCCTATTGGATCAAGCTCAACCGGAGTATAAAGACGAAGAATTTCCCAGTTGGGTTACTTCTCGCGAAAGAAAATTGTTGACGGATATGCAATTGGCTTCACGGGCTAATGTGATTGTAGCTAAAGATGGATCAGGAGCTTTCAAGTCGATCCAGGCAGCTATAAATTATGCAACTTCGAGAAGGGTTGGGAATGGTAGGGTGGTTATATACATAAAAAGAGGTGTTTATAGAGAGAATGTTGCAATAAGCAGAACGATGAATAAAGTGATGCTGGTTGGAGATGGATTGAGATATACAATAATCACAGGCAGCAGGAGTGTTTCTCAGGGATTCACAACTTACAGTTCTGCAACTGTTGGTAAGGCTCACTCTCATGTTATGCCCTCAAACACAAACACAAACACAAATTAACATGTGTTTTTGAAATATCTCGTCTAAAATTTTAATTATTTAGAGAATGATACATTTATTTATTCATATTTAGTGTTCAACACGCCTCCTCACGCATGCATTGGTATTACAATTTTTCGTCAAAAGGGTAGCAAGTTGGAAGAAATCACATTAATTTCAATTTGTTATTTAGGGCTTATTCGGTGTAGTTTTTTTTTTTTTTTTTTTTTTTTCAAAATGGATTTTTTTGGCTTTTTTATTGACTTTTCAAATTTTTTTTATAGTATAAAAAATTTGAAAAGTCAAAAATAATAGGAAAAAATGGTTACCGAACAACCCCTCAATTCCTCCCTAGTGTCCATGCATGCTATAATTTTTTTTTTTTTGGTCAAATGCTTGACAAATTCGATTTTTATAAATAAGTAGTAACGAAACTTAAACTCAATATTTTTGCGTACTTTGATATATTAGATCAATTCGTGATTACATTTTTTTATTTAAATTTAATCTTCACCATCGACACTCGACCAAAAAAATTTAAAGCAAAATGCAATATATCTTACATTCTATTATATGATTGATTCATGAAAGGGATATACATTCATACATCCATAGATAGTAAATGAGTAACAGATTAATTAAATTTGATGCTTTGTCAGTTTAATAATAGAACTCCAAAATCAATTTGATGCAGTAAGAGGCTATATATATCAATGGATTTGTTACATCTCATGTGCAGTCTTAAATGATATATAAAGTATATAGTTCACAGGCTAGTTATTAAATTAGGAATATTGTAAATTCAGAATCTAAAGTTTTTATATTTAGAGATTGGTCTAAAATTTCTCGTTGCAGCTGAAATTAAGGAATAGAGTTGACATTTCTTAGTCAATGCTCTAAATTATTGTCAACTAGTAACAACCATTGAAGAACTGAAATCTGCTCATAATTAAAATCATACATTCTTTTTTCTATATATCATATTTGTTAAGATCTATTATAATTAAGCTAGTAAATTAATTTATATTTGAAAGAAAATTGAATTTATAAACGTTTTTTGTTTCTAAATATGTTTGAATAACTTAATTTTAAATAAAAAAAAGTAACTTATTTTGAACTTCTACAAATAAATAAATTATTAGAAGCAAACTATTACACTTTTAAAGCATTAAGCCAGCTTAGTTGCTTAACATGTTGATTTGTAATATATTAAGCTAAATTATTTATTAATCACAATTACGTTTTTATAATTTAAGTAATCTTTACAAGATATGGAATTAGTTTAGAACACAAGCTAACCTGAAAACTTCTCAAAACTGATCTTTTCAGGGATTGATGGAATTGGATTTATTGCCCGTGGCATCACGTTCCGGAACACGGCAGGGCCGAACAATGGTCAGGCCGTCGCCCTCCGGTCAGCCTCCGATCTCTCCGTCTTCTACGCCTGTGGCTTCGAAGGATACCAAGACACGCTTTTTGTCCATGCACAACGTCAATTCTATAAAGCGTGTTACATATATGGCACCATAGACTTCATATTTGGCAATGCTGCTGTAGTTTTCCAAAACTGCATTATTTACGTGAGAAAACCCCTGGTGGGGCAAGTAAATGTAATAACAGCTCAAGGAAGGGGTGATCCTTTTCAGAACACCGGAATTTCGATCCATAACTCGCGGATCATGGCGGCGCCGGACCTTAAACCGGTGGTGGGGCAATTCAAAACCTACCTGGGACGCCCGTGGCAACAGTATTCAAGAACTGTTATTCTCAAGTCTTTTATTGACAGTTTAGTGAGTCCAGATGGATGGCTGAAATGGCAAGACTCGAATTTTGCCTTGTCCACTTTGTACTATGGAGAATACAATAATTTTGGACCGGCGGCAGGCACCAGAAACCGGGTTCAGTGGCCAGGCTATCATGTTATAACTAGTGCAAATGTGGCGTCCCAGTTCACCGTTTCGAACCTTATAGCTGGCCGTGCATGGTTGCCGTCCACCGGTGTGCCATTTACGTCGGGACTCTGATGATCAGCCACTTATATTTTTGCAGTTATTTTTCTGCAATTTATTTGTTGATTGATTTTGTACATGTCATGCCATTATGACAGTTAATTAATTAATACTATTAGATTTTTCTACTTCTTCTTTTATTGTATATTAATTGAAATATCACATGCATGATGCATATAATAAAAAATTTGTTGACCTCCAAATGTGAGTGTCCTAATTGTCAATAGGTTTACGGTTTTGTCTTACCTGTACACTTGAATGTTGGAAATTGAGGCAAATTTCTCAATTTGCCCACATGATATTTGTTGAGATAAAAATAGTATACAACAAAATATAAAAAGATAGAGAGAAAATTACGGACTATCAAAACTTTCTATTATATAAAAATTATACAATCATATAGAATTTTCTACCACTTAAACCTCGAGTATTATTGGAAAAATAATTTCGTAAACTTTACCATACCAATGAATTTCTATTTTATGAGAAAAAAAATTAAGATGTTAGAATTACAATTTTTTTTTCTTAAAAAACCTTCGCCACATTACTCACGTACACAAGATAATAAAATATGTCAATATATAGAGAACGTTTACGAATTTTAACCTAAATTGCATCATAGTTCGATTGACTCAATTAATGGAGAATTGCCAACTTAGAGCCCGTTTGGTAGAGTTTATAAATTAGTTTATTAATTTGACTAAAATAATTTATTTGACCAAAAATTGTCAAAAATATCAGGCTACCAAAGTAATTTTTTTGATCAAATAAACTAGTTTATAAATCCTACCAAATGGGCTTTTAACTTTGGCATCTTGCCATCTACGGTAGACCAAATGACATTGCCATCTTACTATTTCAAAATTCTCTACGCCGCATTTAAGTGTACTTGTCATTTTTTCTTTGTGTTCCAACATTTTGAATGATCTGAAGCTCTAATACCACTTTTGAGAATTGAGACTAATTCATCGATTGTCCACAAATTCTTTGTTAAAAAAAATAGCAAACAAAAAAATATAAAAAGATAGAGAAAAATTATCATGAATTGCAATGTAACATCAACAAAGTGGACCAATTCTAAGCAAAGGTATAATCAATGGTGCAATCATTTGACCACAAATTATCATGAATTGATCTGTAACATCATCTCTAGCACACACAAATGTATCAGGGAGAAGAGTTGTTGATGAAAATCGATCCATTTTCGGAGAAAAACAGAGGAAATTGAATTGGATTTCTCCAAAAATCAGGATATGATTCATAAATAACCTGTTCTTTCTTTATATATATTTATAAACTGATGGAATTATATCTATTGTTTTATCAATTCTGCAGGTAAATGATCTTACAAAAAAAAAAAAAAAAAATGATTATATATGCACACGGATATACCTTAACATTTGCTATAATTCTATGTCGTGAGAAGCTCCAACATGTTTTACTGTGCTTAATAATTACTTTTTTAAAATTTGTATTTCGTTAGTATAAAATGTAAATTTTAAAATTATATTTGGTAAAAATAAGTTAAATAAAATAAAATTAGTCTATATGTTGTTGATTGTACGTAAGAATTCATGATTTATATCACGTTTACACGATAAATCGAAATATATAACCATTCATTAGAAAAATTTAAGACACTATAATCAACCAGCAGGTGACCAATATATATTGTGCATGCCACAAATTAATCACAAAATTAGACATAAGACACTTAATACTTTGAAATCAATTTTCTTAAATGGAAAATCTTTAAATATATATATATATATATGAAGAAGAACAAAATCTTGTCTTACAAATTATAATATTCAAAGAAAAAATGGTCAAAAATACTAACAGCCAATATCCTTCTATTTTGTTCCTATAAATTTCAAAGAACTCACTCACAACTAATAGAGGCTCAAATCCTATGAAATTTGCATTCTTTGTACTTTCAGCATATTTATGTCTCTTATTAATCTCGCCGGTGGCGGGGAGCTCCGGCGACATAATCTGGTGGTGCCACCAAAAGCCGCATCCCAACACGTGCAAGTTTCACATTAGCCCTTCTCCGAAAAATGTTAAATCAATTGGAAGATTCAAATTTCTAGACATAGTAACGTGGCCATGAATCAGACATTTCATGGACTTAATCACATAAAATCCCTAGAACCAAAATGCCTTAACAAGAATGAAAAGTCTGCATTATCCTCCAGCAGGATGTTTTACGAGATGACCATCCGCCGGTTAAACCAGTCGACCCAAACCTCCGGATGACAGCCTAATTCGTTCGACGTACAAACTTGGCTTAGCGCTGCCCTAACAAAACTCCACACCTGTGAAACAGGCTTCATTGAACAAAATATAAATGATAACATCCTGCTCTTAATGTCCAAAAATGTTTCCGAGCTAATTACTAACACCTTGTCCATCAACGGGGCTGCCGCTTCGGCCGAGAAACAAAGCTTCCTAAAGGGCTTCTTTAACTGGTTTTCACCTAAAGACAGAAAACTTTTGCAGGTTTCATATGTAAATCCAAATCTCGTGGGGAAAAACAATTACTACTGGTGACAGAAGCAATTCAAAAGGCTATTCAACTATGGACACTTCAACACTGAGTGCATTCCCTCCAACATTGCCGCTGGAAATCTTCGTTTCGAGGTTGTTTGACAAATTTTTATAAAAGTTGATAAAACGCGTGTAGTGCGGAGCAGAGCTATAAATTTTTTTTTGGTGGACAAAATTAAGTAGCCCAAAAGTTTGAAATAATATATCACTAATGAAAAAATTTAGATACATTAATTACTACACTTCTACGCGTTTTCATACTTTGAAAACGTTGTATAATTACATCATTATCAATTTCATGAAATATATCTTTCCCAACATATACAATCAAACCATCACTTAACCATTGATCTCCAATTTAGTTGCGCAGTCGACTCTTCACTAGATTTATTGCAAAAAATACTCTCTCTACCGAAGTAGCAACTGGAAGAATTAAAGCCAATGTCATAAGCTTATAAAATAATAGATAAACTTAATTTTTTTCATCACTACTAACTTTTGTGCAACATCACTAACACATGTAATCCTCCAAAATCTAGATCAGTGCGCATATCAATAATATATATTTCAAGTTATTCCTCAAGTGCCAAGAAATCTATTGACAAAAATCTTCGAGATAATACTCACCAAGTCTTATTAATTTGTCCTTGTTAGAAGTAGAAAATGAATTATCTTGACCTAAATATGCTACGAAGGCATAATTCACTATTTACCTCGAAAAAACGATAATTCAACTTTTGAAGTTGTATATCAATGACGACATAAACACAATCTACACGCATAAACGATCTAAATTTGTCTTTTACGGAATGTTACGCCATGAACGATCTGGAGGTATATACATATCATCCATGTTAGGAACATTAATATTGTACTTTTCAAATAAAGAACAAATATTTTTCAAAAAAGATTCTCATCCATTATCCTTCATTTCTTGGAGTCATTCTTTACAAATTTTCACTAATCTCATGATATTGGCAATATCTTAATCTTTTATTTTTAATGCCTTTGACAATTCATCTTAAATTTCTAAGATCTTTTTCATAAAATATAATCTAAAGACAAAATCAAATGTTAGTATAAAGCTCAACAAATTAAGTGATTCACCTCTTATTCCAGAACATGAAACATCAATAGCAATCATTTAAATGACATCAATTGTAGTTAAAAACATGAAACATGTTAATCAAATTAAGCAAAGAAGTATAGTGGGAGCATCAACGTGTATCATTGGAATACGTAAGGGTAGTTTGTTGACTAATGCTATGTCCACTTGATATTTCATCGTGATTGAGAACTCAATAGATGCTAATGATATAATGGGCATGGGAGTTGGGTCACTAACTGAAATAAAACTTAGATTTGGAGTCAATTTGAAATGAATAATTTGGGTTAAAACTTGGGTTTGACTTATTTGTATTAATTTAGATTTTTTTATTTGGGCTTGAACAATTTTTCAAAATATTTGCGTGATCAATGGACCCCCTTTGTTTCTTGGTGGCTCCGTCTCTGCGTGTGAGTCGAAAAGTTGATAAAAATTGTGGATCCCATGAAATGTTTGGCTAAACCAAACATAAACTTATTTTTCTCTATGTTTTTCATTTTTATGTGTCTTTTCAAAGGTAAATGAAGGACATAAAATAAAGATTTATTATATAGAAGCATCATAATTAACAATATCTTTACCATCTTTTGTTTCAGAGGTCCTTGGTGATGGATTCATAGGGAGGGATATCACATTTAGGAATATCAAGCACTTGCACTGTTCTCAACCTCGGATCGCTCAGTCTTCTTCCGGTGCGGCTTCGAAGGATACCAAGACACACACTGTCCATTTTCACAGCGCCAGTTTTACAGAGACTGTCATATATACGGCACCATAGACTTCATTTTCGGAAATGCTGCCGTTGTTGTGCAAAACAGCTACATTTTTTAAAGAAAACCCATTCTTGGACAAGAGCTGGTTATTAACATTTTTTGTTATTTATCTAAATACTTTTTAAAAAAATTAAATTGTGAGCTGCACAGGCTAATCAACCACAGCGCTATGGACTTGAAGGCTCTGGCTAGACAATGCCCGTCTATTTAGATGAGTCGACCCATTTTACATTTCTAGAACGAAAAGTATCGAGATGAGAATGGTGCATTATTTTGGCTAATTACAGCAATTGTTTTGGAAGACACGGACAATCAAACGACGGAATTATTATTAGCCACAAAATCAAATTAGAAAGAAACACAATTAGCCCGCCATAAAGAAAGCTCAAATTCTCAAAATGATCTCTTGGATATTATTGCGTGTTACCAACTTACCATAATATTGTGATATCATAAATTTTGTACATACAATTCTCTTTTAAAAGTTTAAGATATTTGATAAATGAAAAAAATATTTAATTTATATTTAATTTCAAATACTCAAGTAAATGTCTTTTTTTTTTTTTTTACGGCGACTGAGCGACACACCAGCGTGAAAGCTTGAACAAAGTAGCTTTTACTTTTAGAGTAATTTTATTCATAAATATTTTAGAAATTCTTTTCATGTTAAAATGGTAGTCAAAATCCTAAAAAAAACTAAAATAGGTTTATTCTTTCGATTGAATGAAAGTAAATAATTCAACATTATAATATGAAGTATTTTTGCATTGATATTTGCGCCAAATTCCCTATTAATATAGGAATATTGGCACAAATGGTCCATAACATTTGCCCTCGGTATGGAAATGGTCCTTAACATTTATTTTTTTGCACAGAAGTTCATAATCTATGTATTTTGGTGCACATTTAATCCTTAGTTGTAATTAAAAAAATTTACAATTAGATTCCTAACATTTGTCAAAAGTATTTGAGCATTAAATTTGTGACAAAGTGATTTTTTTTTTATATTGTAACGAAAAAATAAAATTTAAATTTTGAATAATATACTTAATAATAAATAAAAAATTTATTTAACATGCTTGTTAATATTTATGAGCTTAAATTTTAATTAATATTCTATAATAGTTCAGTAAAATATATAAAATAATTAGTATATTATCAATTTGTTCATAAAATGTTAATTCAAAAAAAAAAAAATCATTTTCTTTAATTTTTTATAAAAAATAAAAATATCTTTGTACTTCTTACAAAGGTTGGGTGTCTAATTGTAATTTTTTCTAATTAAAACTAAAGACATATTTATCCTTTTAATTAAATAAAGATCAATCACACAACAAAATACATAGATTAGAGATTTCCATGCCAAAAACAAACTTTCCACAATAAGAGAAAAGATTAGATACTATTTGAGCCAATTTCCCATGAATATATGATACACTACCTGGTATCTTTAAGATAAATCCTGGGCCGGTCTTGTTCAGGACTTGCACAGAATTGGGCTGTCATTGATTTGGGCTACCACGGTGTACATCTCTCCAGGCTCAATAAATAATATCCTCTTACTTGGCACTTGGCACTTGGCACTTGGCACACACATGACATAATAGGTTATGATTAATGTTATATACTAATCATTTCATATATTTTTCCACTCTTTTCATTCTCCACTTGTTATCATTTTCTTATTAATATTATCATAACTATAATTGTAACCATAATTTTGAATGGGACTCCTAAACCAATTTGCAATCATATATTTTCTCCCATTCAAATAATTACCTCTCGTTAGGTTAGGGTTTCTTTTTCTTCAAAATGTGACAAGTATAAGTGACGATCAAATTACGATTAATTATTATTATTACTTTTTAATCTTTATTTCTCTCAAATTTGTATTGTGTGCCGCACACGTGTACACACAAAAAAATGTCAACTAGACATTTGTTTGACAAGCCTTGGTCGAATAATTAACCTAGATATTTCTTCCATGTAAAAAGTGGTTGTAATTAAAACAACTTTAAGCTCCATATAATTCAAAAAGTTCAAAAAAAAAAAATTATTATTATTACAATTTTAGATATTCTAATATAAGAGCATCTCCAATGCATTCTATGGATTGTTGTCTAAGTGGCACGAATGTTGGAATACTTTCGATCTATATGGCATTAACGTCTAATGAATATCTATTCACGTTCAAATTTAAGGTGTATTTTGATTAAAATCAGATTATTATTTTTTTTGTAAAAGTTGTTGAAATGTGTGGTTGAAAAGTTGTGGGACCATGAAATGTGTGATTAAAATTAATTGTTGACTTTGACTTTAGTTTTTAGCAAAATCAAAAGTGAAAACAAACGAGCTTTAGTCTCCAATGCATTATATAGATTGCTATCCAGGTGTATTTTATTTTAAGGTAAATTGTAGCTAGTGTCTCCAACATTTGACTTCATTTGCACTTGTATCCTCAGTATTAAATCTTGGCATCCATCACTTCAACTTTTTATATCAAGTTCGATGATGAAACAATCATACACCAAAGATTTTATCCAAACAGGGGACCGAGAAAAAGGAATACAATTTAAAGAACCTAAAATTGAATCGGTCGAGCGATTGATTATAAACCCTATGGACCTTCATCCTCCAATCCAATCGGAGATGGAAAAAGACCAATAGGAGACTTTACCCCAAGACCAAAACCTTCATATGATGATGAAATTGATCCATCATACTCTCTTAACAAACTAAGAAAATCTCCAATTGACGTCAAAATTCTTGACTTAGATTGTGTGAAAGATCCGAACAAAGTCATTGATGATTGGTACAACAATATCATGATTTCATTAATCATCCACAAAGAAATACATAGAAATGAGCAAAACTCATGGCACTATGTTATTTCTAGTACTAGAGGGAATGTAAAATCCTTCCTCAGTACAATTAGCTACGAAGCTAAAAATGCTATTTGGTTAAAAACCCAAAGAAACATTCCTCAATTTATTAAAAGAATTGTGGAACAAATTTATAAACAATTTACATGACAAACAATTTACAATTAGCAGCCAATGGCCTCACGTGAGGGCATTGGCTGCAAATTATATGAAAGGTTGGGGGTGATGAATGCCAAGATTTAATACTGAGGATACAAATGCAAATAAAGTGAAAGGTCGGGGGCACTAGTTGCAATTTACCCTAATTTATTAAAATAAAATCAAAATTATATTTAAATATACATAGAATATTTAAATATACATAGGAAATCTAAATTTTGTTGAGTCAACATGTCTAATAGAGTTTCTGAATTTAGACGGAGACTCTAGACGTTGTCTATTTTTTTCATGTCACGTCGGCTTGACATAGTTTTTGACAACTTGTATTGAAATTTTCTTAAACATTGTCTATTTTACTTATGTGACAAAAATATATAACAATCCACATTTGCATTGGATATGCTTATGTGACAACGACTTTGTCAAGTTGATGTGGCAGAAAAAAATAGATATCGTCTAGAAGTCCGTCTAAATTTAGAAGTCATATTGGATAGAATGACTCAACAATTTTTCTATTTTTTGTTAATTTATTTTAGGAAAAACAAAATGTACCATACTTTTTAGATTTTCTCTCTTATTCTTTATTTTATTTATTTTTATTTTAATGTTGATAAAATCCACATATGCAACAATATTGAGTTGTAGATAGAATATATTGGAGATCAATTTTGGGTTTGATCATTAATTAATTAGATATTAAAGTCACATAAATTAAAAGTCTTTCTACTTATATACTACATGGACAGCAATTCATAGAACGTATTGGATACTCTAATTGATTAAATTGAAGAGAAATCAAATGAAAAGTATTTTCTTTTTTTATGTTGACCTCCTTGGGGTTCAAGTGGATTAGTGTGTATATTTGGTAAATAAAAGAGTGCTTAATTTATTAATTTATTTTCTTACCAACTGAATTAAGGAAATCACGATTTCTTATTCCGATGAATGGGCTTCTCCAAAGTACTGAAAATTATGTGTTTTTTGATGAATTTTTTTTTTTGGAGAAATTTCATTTAAGTCACTTGTAGGTGACTTCTTCCACATTAGGTCCAAATATTTTTTAAAATTATGATTAAGTCACTCTTCAACAATATTTTAAATTAATCCTAAAATTATCTCTCCACAAATTTGGCCTCTACTTCTTCCATCCCACATCTACAAACCTTTATGCTTTCTTCCACATCCACAAACCTTTATCATCGCAACATGAGCACGGAGAGTGCTTCTTCTACGGCGTGGTGGCAGCCTTCTTCCACCTTTACAACTTCTTCCACCGCAGTTGAGCAACATACAGAAAGTGCTTTTTTTATGGCGGAGGTGGATTACTGGGCTTGTAGTCGGGCTCCTTGTTGAGCTTCTGGCAAACAGCAGCATACCACTACAAGAAATTTTACTTTTAACAACGAAAATTTTGGTCTTGTAAAGTCTCTAGACGACCATTTTTCGACAAAACAACATAAAAATGAGTTTCTACGACAAAAAAAATCATTGTTAAAAGTGAAATTTCTTGTAGTGTACTGTGTAGCTAGCAGCTTGAAATAGTTGATGTAAATAGTTTAAATTTGATGAATTTCTATAAAGTGACCATGATTTGTTGCTATAAATAGTTTAAATTAATGAGTTTATGTAGAGTGGCCATAATTTGTTATTGTAAATAGTTTAATTTGATGAATTTATATAGAGTGACAATGATTTGTTGCTATAAATATCAACTTTAATTTATGTAGGGATTATTTATTTGATAAATTTCTATAGGCCACAATATGTCACTGTAAATAGCAGTTTGAATTTATGTAGGGATGATCTTGTATTATAGAAAAGTATTGATGATTTGTTTGATGAATTTACGTAGAGTGGCTATGATTTGTTCTTTGTAAATAGCGGTTTGAATTTAGTATGGGTGATCTTGTATTATATAAATCTGTAGGGATGATTTGTTTGATGAATTTCTATAGAGTGGCCATGATTTGTTACTGTAAGTAGTAACTTGAATTTCTATAGGGATGAAAAAGTTTGATGTGGACATGCTCTGACGATAGTTGGCTATTAGATTATTCTTTGTGTCGTTAGTCATATGTGTTGTTTGATACTATATTATAGAAAACACTATCATAGAACATAGTATCATAATAAAAGAGCATCATAATAAAACACTACCATAGAAAACAATATCATAGCATAAACGGGTATAGAATTCGCATACATGGCATCTGACAAAGAGTAAATAGCTTATCTCAACTACTTTACTTGAGTCCGATACTGAAAGACGTAACTTCAGGAGTTTCTCATGAAAGAATAGTAAGGCTGGATGTGCTTAGAATTTCTATTATAATATATTTTTAGAATCGTCTCGATGAGCGGTCAAGACCAGTCACTTTTCCACTGCTAACGATAGAATTTAGCCATTTGAAGTCGTCTCTTTAGCTTGAAACGACAATCTTTAGATTATCATATCTTAACAGTATCATACTAAAATAGTATCTTAATAAAACAGTATCATAGATAAATGTATCTTAATATATCAGTATCATACATAAAAATCATCTTAATAAAACAATATCACATACACAAACTACAACCCAATAAAATAACAGTATCATAGATTGAAACAGTATTCTACGACGGCATTTTGAATGAAAACAATATTATAAATAAAACTAAGTACAAGATGCTTTAAAGGTTGAAGTAATAATATTGTTCTTAAAATACTTCATTAGTAGTACAAGATCATTGATACTGTTTGCATTCAATAACAATATCATATATTGAAATATTATCGTAATAAAACAGTATAAAAGATAAAAGTATAATATAAGTATACCATATCACTTATCTAAATAAAACAGTATCATAGATAAAACTAAGTAAATATATTTTACTGGTTGAAATAATGATATTGTTCTTAAAATACTCCATTAGTAGTACAAAACTATTGATACTGTTTGCATTCAATAATAGTATCATATATTGAAATGGTATCATATGTGGAAACGTTATCGTAATAAAACATTATCAAAGATAAAAGTATGGTATAAGTATACCATAACACATTATCTAAATAAAACAGTATCATAGATAAAACAATATCATATATAAAACTAAGTACAAGATGTTTTAATGGTTGAAGTAATGATACTGTTCTTAAAATGTTCATTAGTATTACAAGATCATTGATACTGTTTGCATTCAATAACAGTATCATAAGTTGAAACATTATCATAATAAAATAGTATCAAAGATAAAAGCATGATATAAATATATCAATGTACATTATCTAAATAAAACAGTATCATAATAAAACAATATAATAGAAAACAATATCATTAAATTTTCGTTTTTTTCAATTGTAGGGGTACATTGGTCTTTTAACGCTAAAATGTGACTTTAATTGAATTAAATTTTGACTATATGACTTTAGAGCCCATAAGTACAACAATAGTGACCGACCTAAATTTACCCATTCTTTTTTATTTAACATCGTCAAACTGATATTGGAAAATGTTTGTTTGGAAAAGAATTCGTTGAAAACTCAAAATTTTTCAATGTATGTCATAACTTTTCACTTGCCATTGTTCTAAAAAGTTTGTATAGACATAGTCACACAACACGTCTTGTCCTCACATAGGCCTTGCCTCGGTCCAAAAAGTTTAAAACTCACTGCACGCATAGCTACGCTTTACGCTTTTTAAAACACTGTTTGTAATTAGAATGAAATTTCATTATGTGACCACCGATTTGGTGTAGAGGTCGTTATTGTTGTTTTTCCTTTCACTTTTTATTTGTATGATGGAGGTCAAAATTTACGTCCCTCTTTGATGTATTGTGCATTTCAAAATTTTAGGAATCCACTACAAAAATTGAAGAGAGTGAAAACCTCAAAAAGCAAGAGATTTCTCCCCTTCCTCTCAAAATAACCTATTTTTGAGATAGTTAATATTTTGTGGGTCTCAATAATTCTTGTTCCTTTAGTCTTTTTTAAGCATATCCTTATTTTTCACATTTATCTACACAATGATAGTAGAATATATGCTTTTTCCAACATATATTTATACAAAGGAAAGAAATCACATCTATGATCTACCGATCAAATATTTTCATAAACTATATAATTGATAATTTTTTTTCTTCAAGTCAAAATAGGAAAAATGTAGCCACGTGAGTTTGATGTTAATCTGTTTTTCAAAAATAGAGGGATATCTCCCCGTAAATCATTCCAACGCTCAAATCAGAATTATGAAGGGAAGATATAGTATTTAAATGTAAAAGCTCGAAACATGTGAAGTACACGCTACGAGATACTTGAGACTCCTACCTTTTATATATAGACTTTTACCTTGATGACATGGCTCCAAAGTCATTAACTATGGAGAGACGAGTGTCCTATCCAATGCAAGAGATCTAGAAAGTGGTGTTCCCTGACACCATTGCGTCATGACACGCAAGCTAGGGATGCGGCAGAGCTTGGCACTTTCTTGGACATCGACCTCGACTGAGGTTGACTTAGGGCCCTTCTTGGGCGGGCAACCTCGGTCGAGGCCAATCTAGGGCCCTTATTAGGTGGTCAACCTCATCCAAGGCCGACCTATAGGGCCATTCTTGGGACGTTGACCTCGGCCGAAGTCATATTGGCCTCCTATGATTTTGTTGTTTACCATCAAGGTTCACACTCGACTATAGTAGGCCAACCGTAGAACGTCAACACTACATAGAATACCATTATTACTTTTGTTTCCCCAATCAATGATGCTAGAGAGAAATTACTTACTACAAAATAAGAGAAATTAGCGCACATGGTCCTTAACCTTTGTCCTTAGTGCGTAAATGATCCATAATATTTGTTTTTGTCACGTAAGTCTTTAACCTATGTGATTTGATGCATAATTGGTCCTATTTGATGAAAAAACAAATATGCCATTAGTTTAAATTAAAAAAATTACAATTAGATTCTTAACCTTTGTAAAAAGTACGTCCAATATTTATATATATATATATATATATATATATATAATAAAATAAAAGAAACTAATGAGGTTTTTTTTTTTGAATTAACACTTTATTGACTAAATTGATTTGTATATTTTACAAACTATTATAAAATAACTAAAATGTAAGCTCATAATTATTAACAAACATGTTAAATATATTATTTTTTATTATTAAGTAATTATATTATTTAAAATTTAAAATTTTATTTTTTGTTACAACACAAAAAAAAAACTGTTACAAACTTGATGCTCAAATACTTTTATTTATTTGAGTTATTCATTTATTAATTAACTACAAATATTAGAACTCTAACTATATTCTTCATATTTTAATTTATCATTTTATTATCGTTCAAACATAAAGAACACATAATTTTTTCATTATTTTTATGTTAAAAAATAATAATAATATTGATTCAATGCCATAAAATTATATACGCTATTTTGTTATTTATTTAACTTAATTTTTATTCAAGTTTTTCACATCACGTAGTAATCATATATAACTAAAGCACGGTAGTTTTACATCTTTATCTTATGAAAATTTTAATTGCCATAACTATAATGATATATTTAATATGTTAAATTAAATATTATTTAATAAATGTACCAGACTCATTTACACTTTTTGCAAGGGTAATGAATTCAATTGTAATTTTTCTCTAATTAAAACTAAGGGCATATTTGTCTTTTTTATCAATTAAAGATCAATTGCGCACTAAACATATAGATTAGAGACTTGTATACCAAAAAATATGCGTTATGAACTATTTCCACACTGAAAGCAAATATTAGAGACCATTTGCACCAATTTCTCCTAGAAGAGAAGAAATGTATATAAGTTGATCATTTGTAAGTGTTGGACATGTGTAAACAAAAGTCTCATCAATTAGACATGGGATTGGTCATGAATTCATAAGGAGATACTCAATCTTAGTAAGTTAAACTTTTGAAATAAAATCTTAATTCCCAACAAGTAGTATGATAGTCATATCCTTGACTTAGCCATGTGAATGCAAAAGTTGAATTCATGTTGTGGACATGTGTGCGAAAGATCCAAACGAAGGTATAAGACCCACTTAATCGTGATAGAGAAAGATTATATAGTTACAAACTTTAAGGTTATGGATCTCTCTAGAGAGATACTATGAACGTTGATGAAGTAAGTGATCTTCTTAGTTGGAAATAGATAGATGGAAGGGGGCATCACTTGATGATGGTTGTGACAATCATGTAACATCCTAGAGTTTTTGGTGATTTTTATGAATTTTTCGGAGATTAGTAGGGATTTTAATAAAGTTTATGGGGTTGAAAATGTGATTAGTGAAACATTTAGGTATGGGATAATTAAAAGAATTTTCCTGAGGATTTCAAAATGTAAATAAGAAATTTACCTTAATTGCGGTCCGAACCCCTAGAGAAAACTATAAATAAGGGTGATGAGTTATTCATTTATGAAAAACCCAGAAACAACATCCTCGATAAGAAAAAAGTTAATTTTCTTTCGACTAGTGATTTGTTTTTTTTTTTTTAGATAAACAAAAATAATAAAAAGATGGTAGAAATGTTTCTATCGACACAGAGCACGAAAAACAAGGCAAAAAAATAATGGGGACACTTAGTCGTACAGGTGTCGTCGAGTCGACACCCCACCTAAAGTTTTAACTCGAAACCTGTATTGATATTTTTATTCCCAATTAATTCCTGAGTGTATTCACTTCTCTTTGTTCGATAGTCTCTCACAAACAATCTATTGAAAAAATTCAAGATTACTTTATTATAACTTTATAACAATTTGTCTAAGATCACTATTAACCATGGCATGACAATATCTAAATAATGTGACATAAGGATAAGGGCATTTATTAGCATAATCTTCACATGATATCTCGGTGTCAAAATTATTGTACTTGGGCCCCATAGGCAATTCTCCCGCGTCTCAAAGAATTCTATCTATTTACCCATAATATTTGAATTGGTTGGACATTATAAAGGTGAACGTGACATAGAAATAATAATCAACTTAGAATTTAATATCTATTTGTTTTTGAATTAAAGAGAAAAAAAAATTATTTATAAGTTATTATTAAGGAATAAATCTCATATTTAAAAAGATAAAATCAATTTATAAAATATAAGGGCTTGTGCTAATTATTTTAACAAGATTGATCATTAATTTTTTATGATGGAACTCTGAGTCTTGATTTGGTATCATAGTCTATTAAGTTCAAACGAGCAATTCGATTCAACTAAGACTCAAACAAGTACACAAATTCTAAGATTGATAACCTCAAGCGAGCCAACATCTTGTGGGGCCATATTATGAGATAAACTCCACATCAAATGAAAAGATAAAATAAATATACAATATATAAAGACTTGTGCTAATTTTAACAAGAATGACATTTTAAGATCGAACTCCAAGTCATAATAGTTACATCGTGCAAATAGTAAACTTGACCACTTGTTCAATCTTCTTGTTACGGGAATGTGGGTTGAGGAGATTTTAGCATAATTTGATAGCATGTTTGGAGGTGTTGAAATTATTTTTTAAGTGCTTATAAATTGTGAATCTAATAAAAATTATTTCGTCCTTGAGCAATGTCAGCAATTTATTCTAATAAAGCCGTACGGTTGACACTCTATCAATTAGGATATGCATTTGTTTTGAAAGTTAAGAGCGGATCTCGGGATAAGTAACACTAATATACTTGGAATTGCATTCTATATGACTAATGTGTAGAGTTTATAAATTACTTAAATCTGTAACATAATAGTGGTGGCTATTCGTAAACTTGATGGATTTTTATTATATGGTCAAATATCTAGATATGTTGGGGATTAGGGATGGCAAAAACCTCGTCCCGACCCGCCCGCCCGCCCGCCCGCCCGATTACTAAGCAGGCGGGGCGAATCATGGTCCCGCCCGCATTCCCGAACTCGCCCCAATAGTTTTATTTTATTATTTTATGTTTTAAAATTTAAATTGTATGTAAAAATATAAAAAATAATATAATTAATTAATTAAACGGAGCGACAAACGGAGATTTTTTTATACCCGCCCCGTACCCGCTTTCCGCCCGCCCGATCCCCCCGCTTTCCAAAATTCCCGACAGGCGGGTATGAGAATGCCCCGAACCCGCCCGTTGCCATCCCTATTGGGAATTGAGAGCGAGCGAAGTAGTGAACAAGTATTTGTGTTCGAAAACATCACCCAGTGCAAGGGTAAATGTGTTTGCTTAAATATTTTCTATTGGACAAACGAGCTCAGTATTTAATAGTGACTAAATTATTTTTGTGAATTATTCACAGAGAAACTGTTAGGAGAAAATTCGAGCTTAAGTGAAAAAATAGTTAGGATGGAAAAAGGGTCATTTGCTAATTATTCTATGCACATCGGGGTAAGACATAAACATAGCGAGTCAAGGTGATATAATTATAAATAATTATTTGTTTTTGTGATTTTATATAATATAAAAGTGCAATGTCGCGCTTTTAATGAAATGAGTGAAAACTAATAATTATACTAGAGAGTCTAGGGACATCGGCATGAATGTGGTTAATTATTGGAACTTAAATTATATATGCCCAACTAGATACCTTTGATAGCTCATTAAAAATTCTCAGATTTAATTGTACTAATAATGAAAGTTCAAAGACTTACATGCAAAGGTCAAAATAGTTTCCAAAACTTGACAAGGAGAAAAATTCTAGGTTTACAAATAGACCTAGGGGGGATCGGCTAGGGAATCTCATACCATGCCTTTGACGACGCCCACTGTGAGAGAAAAGTTTTTTTTTTTTTTTTTCTTCTTTCGTGATTCCAGTCTCCTAAATTTAATTCTAGGATTAATTTTTAGTTTATTGGTGCTTAGTCACTGGTGTAGTCAGCATTTTGAAGAATATCAAAAATGATTTTAGAGTTTAAAAGCACGTAGACTCATAAATAAGAAGATGAAATAGTATAAGTCCAGTAAGTAAATTAGAATAATATTAATTAATCACGCGGCAATGATAATTACGTGTAATATGTGATTAATTGGAATATTTATTACATGAATCTACATATCTAGCCAGATCGTGTTTTGTAGTTTTCAAAGAATTTTTTTTGTTATTTTTGATTCCTATGAACTTATTTCCAACATATGTACACACGCATACATACAAATACATATATCTAACAAGTATGCATTGAATTTAAGTATACCCTAGACAGTACTATTGAAGGGACTCCAGTAATATCTAACAAGTATATCATACCTGCAATGAGTATTATATACTCAAGTTGTGCGTATGAATACATATGTGTAGGCCAAAGTGATAGGAGATATTTTTGTAAACCCATCATTTTGTAGAGTACACTAAATGAGAAGATTGTTTACCATCTTTTCATATACAAAATACAATATCCATGGAAAATAGAAAGGTTTACTGAAATAATGAGTACAATAGATATGCGGGTCCTGCCAAATCCTTGTACATTGTCTCTGTGGAACATGTATCAAAGATACAAAGTGCAAGAGTAAATCTTCACTACCATAAAAGGCTGAAGCTAAAATTTCGCTTGCTAATGCAATAAACAAGTTCTATTGGTTATATTCGTACATGAACGAATCTAGACGGAAACAAAAAAATATTTTAAATTAAGATAATATTTGAAATAAAAAATTCCATTTAAAAATTTTGGACTTCAGCATAGAAAAGGCCCTCTGTATTAGTGACTAAGAAACTTGAGTCACATAGACCTATACAACTAAACAAGTATATCAAAAGCGTCTAATTTACTTATGAAATATAATAGCTTATAGTTCCTTGACACAAAAATTAAATATAAACTTTAACCAATTGTTTGCGTCCGAAGGACAATATTACTCAAAACATACTTGTAATTCTCTAAGTCAATTTGCAAAGTTTTTAAATTCGTCAAATATCACCTATTCAGGTTAAAATTACCGATGGAATAGTTTGAGTTATATAATTCTTTGGTGCTAGCTCTAAAAATGCTTGTCAACCATGTGTTATATTACAAATGTAAAATGATATATCATTGAATATATTTGATATACGTGTTGTGTTATATTAGAGAATAAAATTGTTGATGTACGAAAATATGTAAAATAGAAAGAAAAACAAGTGATTGTATGTTGAAAAAAGAAGGTGACATCGTTTATGATATTTCTTCATCATCTCTAAATTTGTCAATTTATGAATGATAAATTGATGTGAAAAAACTACTAAAAGTGAGTATGGTTATATAGAGATACATACTTTTCTTAACAAAGTTGCTAGATTTGAGCAATGAGGAAGGACATTTTTGTCTTTCTCTCACTTTGTCTTGGGAAACAACCAATAGGGACATCCCACGTGGGCCCATTGTATAAATATAAAACTAGTAGTAGATGTAAGTTGTAACATAAAATTCTCCGCGTATGCAGG
The DNA here is from genome assembly GCA_023638005.1 of Forsythia suspensa. Taxonomy (NCBI): domain Eukaryota; kingdom Viridiplantae; phylum Streptophyta; class Magnoliopsida; order Lamiales; family Oleaceae; genus Forsythia; species Forsythia suspensa. The sequence goes on from CM042666.1 coordinate 53,057,030, forward strand.
GGAGTAGGAAGGTGATGATGAAACCTGGTGGGCCCTAAGATGTATTATAGATGCCGCAATATCATTGGTTGAAGTCACTTACAGCAAATGACATTGTGACACGTGTACAATGATGTTATACCTATGTCATCATGAAATAATGGGGCCCAGCCCCCTTGGGGTAAAAAGTTCCTTTATGCACTTTTTGTGACCCTTGTATTTTTCAAGGGCTTCTACCTTGTATGATACTCCAAGGCTACGTCTTAGTATTGGATCAGACTTATTTCCAAAGTTATGGACAAGGTTATTGTCTTGGAAACCTTTGAGGAGTTTCAATTTTTTGTTTTAATTATTAAAAATTGATTAGGTTTAATTACTTTTGATAAAATCATTGAATACATATTTTTTAGTTAAATTTTTTAGTATTTTCTTTTCTTTTCGTAGTATGAAACAGACCTCTCAACGTTCTAACGTTCATACCGAATCCAATACAACTTATTCACACTATTCTAAACTCAACTCGGGTATTACTTTAATGGGTGACTACTTAACTCTTGAAACATGTTGTAGGCTCATGTGTCAAATAGTTGGCATCAAAGTACTAAACAATGTTTCCGTCAATATGAGTTTTTGGAAAAGTCCGGTTGAGCGACAATTCTTCAACTTGACAAAGTGAGGCCAGATAAATGCAAATGAGAGCCTTGTGTGAAAAAGATATTCGACTTGAAAATTATATAGAAAAATAGAGAAACTAACTATGCTTATCATCTTATTCGAACGATATGGTAGGGTAAGGTTACATTCGAACTAAATAATTTACTTATTTACAATTTTAACTAATAAAAAAATTATTTATTTTAGAACTTACTTGTTAGTTATAAGCAAACTTCCTTGTAAATAAAATTTTTAAAGCTTGAATAAACAAATACACAATCTTTAAAAATACAATTTTTTAAGCTCTGCTTTGTTTTTAATAACAAAATAAATCAAATTAAAGTATAACAAATAACCATCTCTAGCAAAATTAATATGGACCGATATGCATGTGATGTGAATCGCTTGAGTATATGATAAAGAAAGCTCAAAAATTTTAAAAATAGTAAGTCCATATCTGTTTTTTCCTTTTTCCTTTTTGTAGTTTGTATATAAATCCATTTGTTATTTCTATTTCTATTTGTTTTAGTGTCTATTTGATTTTATTAAAAATTAAATTTTTGTAAATTTTGATAAATGTTGATAAAAGTTTTGAGTCCCATGAAATATATTGTTAAAATTAATTGTTGACTTTGACTTCAGTTTTTTAACAAAAAAATTTAAATAAAATCAAACAAAGTCTTGTACTTTTTGAGTTTTGGTATTGTTGTAATTTTAAGAGAATCGATTTTTTACTGTGTTGCACGAATAATCAGATAAGTGTTTAATAAAATCTTATTTCAAAATTGTTGTATGTTTCAAAATCAGCAATAGAGCGTTTGGTAAAACAAAAGTAATTTATTGATTTGAATATATAAAATTACTAAAATGTATATTGATTATAATAATATTGTTTTATATTATTATTCTCATGAGTAGTATTCTAAATTTTATTTTTACTTTTGTAACAATATGTTATATTATCAAATATTTTTCCAAATATTTTTTGAAGATAAAAATAATAAACATTTTTAATTTTTTGTTCAAGAAAGATAAAAATAAAAATAAACATTTGTTAAATCTCAAAATTTTTGGTAAAATTACAAAATAAAAAAATAGTCATATATAAACAACAAATTAAATTAAATTTAAAAATTAAAAATAAAAGCATAGTCATATAGATGCATTATAATTAAATTACTAATTTAAACCTAGGACTTAAAAAAATACTAATAAACTTAACTTAAAAAGAGTTAAATTGATTAGATTTAAAATTAATAGCCAATAGCCATGAAAAAGCCAAAACTAGAATTTGAAAAGCTACCATTTTGCGGTTTCAAAATCTACTTCCAAATAATCTGATTTTTAATAATCAATTTTTAAAATTTAACAAAAGCCTAAAACAAATTTTGATTGACAATCAGAAGTTGGACTTGGCCTTAACTACCCCAATCTTGTTTTTTTAGAAAAAAAAAAAAAAAAAAAAAACTTAACATCCGACAAGGAAAAGCAAAGAGCTGAAGACAGAGGAAGGCACGAACAAACTTGAATCCAAATGTGTTCCAACCACGTAAAATCATCTATAAAAACCAAAATTAGGATTTTGGTTTTAGCAACCAAGGATTGCATCAATAAATTCTCACATCTTATAGTCGTATTTATGTTTATTTGGGAATGGTGATTTCTTCCCTCCTTCCTCTGTGATTCTATTTCGTAACAAATATTTAACGAGATATACCTAAGAATAAAAACAATTGGCAATGGAATTGAGATAGGACTCTAAATTTGAAGCTCTAATATAATGTTGTTAACTCAAAATTGTTGGTTAATAGGTAAATGTAAATAGCACGTGGAATTTCCGGGGGGCCCACAAGTACAACTCAGCCAGCCAGTACATCTAGTTGCAAGCTTAATGATATTGGCTAGCCCACGCCAGACAGCAGAGCCGCCAAACTGAACTCCAACTGCAAGACACATCATTTCTCTCATTGGGGCCTACTTTCCACCACAGCCACCGTATATATGTCATGTTGCAAATTCCGTGGTCCTCTCGGCTTAGCCAAGCTCTTTTTATTCTTAGCCGGCTTGATATGCATTTGGAGAGCTGTTACTCTTCCCGATGATAGTATAGAGGAATGATGTAATGCTCTTAGTGGTGGCAATTCTTATAATGCCCACTAGACATTCATTAGAAGATGAAAAAGTATTTGACAAACAAATCAAACACTCTCTAAATCTTCATTTGAAAAAAGTGTTTAGTGGGCGTTATAAAAGTCTTGCTGAGGATATTAGATTATTGTTCGATGGTATATATATGCCTGGTATGGTTGTGGGACCACAAAAAAATATTACAGAATTTTTTCTCCTAAATTTCAATTCTGCCCTAATAATTTAGAAAGTGCAAGAATATTGAGTTTACATGCTCGACATTGACAGATTAATTATTTTAAGAATAGTAGTTCAAACTCTTATATATTAATTATTGTTTTCGTTTAATGTGATCTAACGAGGTGATGACTTGTGCGAGGTCACCAATTCTAAAAATTCGAAGTTCTCGAACTTTAAACATATCGAATTGTTCGTTGAACATTTTAGACTCTAATAATATATTGAGTCCTAAAATTCTGTAATTAAAGGTTCATTTTGTTAAAGAAAAAAAAATGTCAAGCTCTTATATATTATATTGAATATCACATATTTAACAATTTGGGTCTTGGATAAATATGAACAAGGACATTCTAAAGTATTTCAATTCACTTTTTTTTTTTAGCTGAATCAAAATTTGTTCAGCGTGTCTATTTCGTTACAAATTAATTTACAAATTGTAGAGATATGAAACAAATATAGATCGAACTAGTCAATTATTTAAAATTTGATGGATGTAATATTATTCTTCCACATTAATTGATACCGGTTTAATTGTATTAAACCAACAGTATTTTCAATTAATTAAATATGATTCTAATGTATTTAATTTCGAATTTGAAAAAAAAAAAAATCAACGAATACATGAGTTAATGTTCGATAATAATATGAATAAGATTTTCACTTTTTTTTTTATTTAATATTATTTAATCATATCTAATATTAAGTACGAAATTTAAATAAATCCCATTTAGAACGGGACGGGAGCGAAACCATGGACGTTTCAACAGGCTTAAGCCCCGTTTTAGTCAGCTTAGCTCATATGTTTTAATAGCACATGACAAAATGTTATGAAAATGCATCTCTCTCTCTACATATATAAAATATATACTGTATAATGATGACAGTCGGTGGTGGTGAAGAAGCGTATATGTCACGAGCAAGAAATGGTACGTTAAATGATGTAGTGAAAAATATGAAACAGTGAATTTGGTACCAAATTTTTGTAGCTTTGGACCATACATTATGAACAATAGTTACATATTTTTCAGTGAATTCCTCCCCCAATCTGCAGAAATTTGAAGACTCGTTTTCACTAGTGGAGTTCTTTAAATCACAATAATTTGAAAGTTACAAAGATATAAGATTATAATGAATTGGGTCGAACAACTAAAATATGCGCACTCTTAATTAATTTTATATTACTTTCTCCGTCCCACAAATATAAACTTACTTTCTTTATTCATTTGTCTTAAATTATAATCTAATTTCTTTACTAAGAATATACTTGAATGCTTAGTTTCTTAATATGCTACTATTTAATTTTCTTATCAACAAATAAGAATTATCATTATTTAATGTATATTACTAAATTTAGAGATTTAAAGTTACGAAAGTCGAGAACTGCGTTGAACTAGATTGGGCGACAAACACGTGACTATTATATTATACAATTTAATGTGTCAATATTTTCATTGTAGTGTTTTAATTCAAACAAGTTTTAGTGAAGGGGGACTAACCCATCATTATGAAGAAAGTGAATAATATGGCTAATTAATTAATTAGACTTGTCACATAAATATTATTTATTGCTTAAATATTAAAACTTTAATTGGCATTATCCTTTATGAAATTAATATAGAATTAATTTTATTTTCAACGTCAAATTGATGTCAGGTTTCCCATCATTTAAATTGTGCAAGTAATTAGAACAAAAAAGTAAAATGTAAATGTGCATTTAACTCTCCAAGATGGAGAATCATGGTGGTAATTATTGGGGCAGTTAACAAACTAACCACTTCAATTAAATGAGAAAAGACAAAAATTAATTAATTACAATCATTAACATAACAAACCAATTCTTTTCCACAATACAAGTCTTTCTTTATAATTTCCATCATATTGTAAAACCCAAAAGTTCAAAAGCTTTTAGACATTCAACAATCGTATCTATTAAAAAGTATGATCTTCACGTACATATCAAATTTATTATTCATCGAGCATCTACATTTATACATAAATTTTCAAACACCTAGTCACGACCATAACCGTCACGATGCAAAAGTCCTGTGATCTAGATCTAATTGTTCTAGAATTACCTGTGTAAATAAATATTAGAATAAATAAAGAAATTAAGTTTAAGTTTCGTCGTTACGCTGTCTATAAAAACGAAATGCATAACCAATGAAATGATATATTCACGAATCAAGTGTGACCGTGCGCAATGAGGTCCCAATTTTTCATTAGTAATGAACAAGAAATGGTAGGGACAAGGAACATAGTAGGAAATGTTTGGGCCACCTTACCCCAATTAGACAGATAGGCTTAACTTTTGGCTTCAGACTGTTCTGTTAAGTCACCACTGAAATAATAATAATAATAAAAAAATAATTTATTGACCCTTTTTGGTCTCTTATGGTCTCTAAGACAGACCTTTTGTTGTTAGATGATTGGTCCATGGCATGATACCCAATAACATTAAATTAATTAATAAATAGCACATTACACTTTTAAATGAATTAGTTCAAACATGTTATAGACAATTTAACTCGTTTTGAATAATGTTATTTATAGTCGCTTACTATCGATAGTCATCTTATGTGACATTATTTAATTGGTTGAATTATTTACTCCAATTGAGTATTGTATTTATAACCATTAATTATGAATAATTCAACCAATTGAATAATGCCACGTATGATGACTATTGTTAGTGAGCGACTATGAATAACATTACTCTTTAACTTTTTTTGATGAAATTGCTTAGTAGACAAATGTCTATGCTTAAAAATTGCACGTGTTAGTTTATTCATAAAAAATTGACCAATATAGAAGAGAACGCAAAATTTTGAAATATTATATAGCTGATTGAAGTCTCAAGTCTCATCTGTCAAGAGATAAGCTTAAACGAGACATAAATTTATCTCGTTTAATTTTATTTAGGATTATTTGGAGTGTAGAAACATGTCGAATTTAGATTTATCAAGAAAATGGTTTAAACATGAACAACAATTAATGAACAAAATTAAACATTTAGTTAGACTAACTAAACTTGGCAATATTTGAACTCATTTATTATGTGTTAATTTCACACTTCTTCTCTAAATATCTAACATTTAAATTGAATGAAAAGTGACCATTAAACAGAACATTCCCTGGATACATGTCTCTCTCAGTTGCGGGTGGTGGAGGTGGCAGTTGCCAACACGCTGCCCACTCTCTCTCTCTCTATATCTATGTATCTATCTCTGTGCCTATTTTGCGCCACCTTTTTTCGCGCCCAAAAACTTTCCCAACAATTCAGCCCACTGTTGATAGCGAGAGGCAATCAAATAAATCTGAGCTAGCTACATGATCTGTCATCATTAGGGTTTTTCTCTCTCTACTTTTTTTTCCCTCTCTCTCTCTCTCTCTCTCTCTCTCTCTCTCTCTCTCTCATTTGGTTGTCTTTATATAATCCCAATTGTTCTCCATTTTTCCATTACTCAGTTTGCCAATCCGGGTTTTCTTCTCTCTCCTTCTCGGGATTCGATCCAATTAGATACTAGAAGAAAACAGTAATCCTTGCAGTTCTTGTTTTTAGCGAGACCTGCTAGGGTTCAATTCCCGAGAAGTGTGTATATATATATTGTTGTTTCTATAATTGTGTTGTCTTTTAGCTGTCTGAATTCGGTCTTCCTCTAGTTTTGGAGCGTTCTTGGAATATGAAACCATCTCTCTAGTCCCAAATCGTTTGATCCCACTTCGGTTTTCCCAGGAAATTTTTTAAGGCTTCTTGATCTGAGGTTCTCTCTCTCTCTCTCTCTCTCTCTCTCTCTCATATATATATATATATATATATATATATATGCACACACATATGAACTCCATGAAAGGGTGATTAGGATGTTCACTTTCTGCATCTTGATTGTTATTAGATGGAAGCATGTTTCAGCAGATATTGACCTCAAGAACAAATTATGGTATTCTGTTTATCAAGTTACTGGATGATGATAGACACACACAGACACATATGAGTTTGTGTGTGTTCTCTCTGTGTTTCTACCATTGTATGCTAATTAACGATACCTAATGATCCAAAATGAGTGGAGCTGTGATCATTTGCATTTTCATGTGATTCTATAGTGATATAACATGCCTTATTATTACTTTTATAATGTTATTAATTAACATAATCATAACGATCCCATGAAACATTACTCTATATATTACATGGAAATATCTCTTCGAGAATTATGATAACAGCAGAAAAATCTTCAGCTTAAAATTATTTGAAGATTACTGAATAATTCAAGGTCAAAGCCCTAAAAAAAAATTAATTTTGGAAGTTATTTGATTTTCACCAACATATAATAGTTTAGAAAACTCATTTCATTTCGTCGAGAGAGTAATGATTCTTGATCCTTTTTCATAAAAAGTTTCTAGAAAACTCACTGAAAGAATGACAATTGCAATTTAACATGTATTCCAATCTAATTTCTTTCCACTTTAAAAAAGTAGAAAAAAGAATAGATTTTATCAGTAGGTAAATCTTAAAGCAAGAGGCCTATGCAGTTGATCCCAGCTTTAATCATATTGAATACTGATTCACAATATTAAAAATAACTATATTGAATGAAGACTATAATTTTTTCAATTTTGCTTCTTCATTTTATTCACTTACCTTTAAGATATTAATTATTTCTATAGCACAAGCCTATCAATTCTTTTTGACACATAAATGAGACCATTGGATCTATGAAATTGTGATGCTAAATTGATGAAATTTCAAATATTCTAATCATTTAAATTTTGAGACCAAATGATTGACAAATTTATCTTGTTATATGCCTAATTTTATTTTATTTTGTACATTATTTTGAAATTCGACATATAGGGCATAGCTATGGAACTAATTCAAATCAAATTTAAGCTTTTTGGTAACATAGTTCGAAAAATTAACTAAGATCGTGTTAATAAGTACGATGGTCTAAAAATTGAAAATGTGTTATCATTTCGATGATATTTCAATGAAATGGTTTCCTAAACTTATATTGAGTACAGTACTCAAGTATTCTAGGTTTCTTTATATTCTGTCCCTTCATGTTTGTCCCTTATGATATTGCAATTTTTGCAGGCTTGTGATATATATTTCATTTTATTCTCCTCCATTTTCTCAGAAGTTTTTGTTTTCAGCAATAAAATTTAAACCAAGGTTCATTGATCCTTAATCTTTGTTGTCCATCAATAATAGTTGCTTCTAAAAGGATCTAACTAAAAAGAAAATTATAATTAGCCTGAATATAATTAGTTTTGATTAGACTGAATTAAGAATCAATCTGTTTTTCCCTATACTTTAAAGATGAACGAGAAGCATATCATGTTTATTAATTTATTTTATATGTATAAATTGGCATCTCCTATACAGCTATAAATGATGAATAATTGGGTAGAATTAATCCTTCATGTATTCTTTGTTCATAGTAAAGAAAATAGTTATCAATATGATAGAGGAAGAACATATTTCACTTAATTTTGTTTATTAATTTTATAAAATAATATGTATATTGAGCCTCTATATATTTAACTTGTGTTGATTATGAATTGCAGGTTTCAGATTTCATTCAAGACACTATGAATACTTTTTCACATGTTCCCCCGGGTTTTCGGTTCCACCCGACAGATGAAGAACTTGTTGATTATTACCTTAGGAGAAAGGTTACTTCAAGACGGATTGACTTCGATGTAATTAAAGATGTTGATCTGTATAAAATTGAGCCTTGGGATCTTCAAGGTAGGTTGAAGGCAAAATGTTATGCTCTCTCTAATAGCCTAATTTAAATGAATATACATTTGTCTTCTCTTTAAAAAGCTTAAATTTTGAGATGATATGGTTGAATAATGCGTAGAAATTATTACATTTTTGTTCTTCTTAACAGAGCTATGCAGAATAGGAACAGAAGAGCAAAATGACTGGTACTTCTTTAGCCACAAAGACAAGAAATATCCAACTGGAACACGCACAAATAGGGCAACAGCAGCAGGATTTTGGAAAGCAACAGGTAGGGATAAGGCCATTTACTCAAAGCATGACCTAATTGGCATGAGGAAGACCTTGGTCTTTTATAAAGGTAGAGCTCCAAATGGTCAAAAATCAGATTGGATTATGCATGAATATCGCCTTGAAACAGATGAAAATGGGACTCCACAGGCAAGTATATATCTAACTATATATATTTCTGTGTGTGTACATCTGTAACAGTATTTAGGTATCTCCTTAGACTAGGCAAAGGCCTATGACTCAATTGGTTATTACCCAGAAAAAAGAAGTTTGAAGTGAAAGAATCATTTGAATTTTACACAGGAAGAAGGTTGGGTTGTCTGTAGAGTGTTCAAGAAGAGAATAGCCAGCATGCATAAAGTTAGTGAGCATGACTCCCCAATTTGGTACGACGATCAAGTTTCATTCATGCCGGAAATCGACTCGCCGAAGCAGCAGAATATGAGTTACCACTACCCTTACAGTTCCTGCAAGAAGGAGCTAGATTTGCAGTATCAAATGCCTCCGGATCAGCACTTTCTTCATCAGCTTCCTCTTCTCGAGAGCCCAAAAATGGTGCAGCCACCAACCAGCATGAGTTGCAGCTCAATTTCTGCCTATGGCCTTCAGATAAACAACTTATCAAACACCTTGCAGTCTTCAGTCCAATGCCATGATCAGCACAACTTTCACTCAGTTTACAGAAACAGTACTAATGAACAGCCTGCAGGAGATCAAGTGACGGATTGGCGCGTACTTGACAAGTTTGTCGCATCCCAACTCAGCCACGAAGAGGTTGTTTCTAAAGAAAATGACTATTCCAATGCAGCTGACGCCGCCTTCCATGGAGGCACCGACGAATCCAACATGATGGTGATCACACACTTGAACAAGCAAGAAACAGCACCAGAAAATAATGCCTCAACCTCATCCTCCAGTTGTCAAGTTGATCTGTGGAAGTGAAACCATGAAACCAATCTGCAACAGTATATATATACTGATCATATAAGTATACAGATGTTGAGGATAAACATCATTAATTTGTCCAGTTTCTTGTAAATAATAAAGCTAAACTTATAGTATAAACTAACTATTGAACCTTGGACTGCCCGCCTAGGATTAAGTTAAATGGAATGTTTGGTAAGCAGGATTGGAACTTCTTTAATCCCGTCCTTTTATATCCAAAGACAACATACCAAACATGCCATACGAAAGTACAAAGTTTGTAGCCAAGATGTTATTCTTGTAAGATAAAGGCTATATATTTGCTGCATTAGTTGGAATTGCAGCATTGCCAATATGTTATGATATGTTCATGACCACAGACATCTTTATGTTGTCTATCTGTGGATATTTGAAGATCTGGTCAATTGTTTGTACTGGTAAATAGTATTAAATTTACAATATATATATATATATATCCATTTTGTTTATAAAATAATCCAGAATTGCCTTTATAATCATATTTTCTATGTTGCACATACAAAAAAAAAATGCATTTTTAGATTCAAAAATCTCCCAGTTTATTCATTTCTTGTGGGATGGATTTCCATTGTTGTTTTTCTTTTTTATTATTATTATTTTTTTGAAACTATTATGGGGTATTGGGGTTGCTCCACTCTTGAAGGTGTTTTGGAAAAAATTGTTTGGCTCTTTTCAGTTTTTTAAATGTATAAAAGTGTGGATATTAATACCCTCTGTTAAATAACACGTTCTTCAGATTCAAGAAAACAGTATGGCATGTTCCATCCAATATTCTATAGTCCAGCATACCGGAAACTTCCCATAAGAGGTCTACGGTGTCGAGATTTGAGTAAAACAATATTTCTTCTAACATTTAATTGTGAAGAGCTCAATTGAATTGTGATATTAATTAGATCAAATTCTAACTTAATTACAGCAAAAGAATTGACTACATTTATGCAAGTAACAACTTGATTAGCCATTAATTACCCTATAGGAGTGCATCATACTGGTCGAGTGGGACGAAAATCAACCTTAGTGATCAGACATCATCCAGATTTTTATCAAACTTCATAATTTTGGGAGGGCATTCTTTTGGTTTTGCGGTCCACATACCACCAAAATAACGTCACTTTGAAGGTTGGCTTGGTAGTTAGCACTTAGCACAGTGGGTTCCAAAATCTTTTCAAAAAAGATTTTCTTCTTCTTTATATAGAAGTTAAGTATGTAATAATTCCTATGAAAAATTTAAAGAGGAATATTTATGAATATGGTCCTGTACTGAAAAATACTTCAGAGTTAGTGAGGGTCATTTTTTTAATCAAAATTTATATTCTCGAATACCTTATGAATTACTTGATCATCTAAAAGTTTTACTTATAAGTAAATTAATAAGGTTCCAACAAATACTTTTTTTATTTGTCAGTTTAGGAAATAAAAGTACGTAATTGTCAAAAAAAGAAAAAACTGTTGCTTAAAAGTAAGAAAAAACTGCCATGCCCAAATATGTCTGGAAACTAAAGTTGACGTAAATTACTTTTGAGCTTAGGCAAACATGCTCAGCTATAGTGCTTGTTTGGTAGACCTTTTTGTAGATTATAAGTAGTTGATCCTACAAAATATATGAATAAAAAGTGAATAAAACTTGTGGATCCTATGGAATGTACAGATAAAAATATTGTTTGACTATTTTATATGTGCTTATATGTCACATGGACTAGATAGTACCGCACGGTGTTAAAGAAAAATAAATAAACAAAAATCTTGTGTTTATACTATCCAATCTTCATGCCCTCGATGTCAGGGTTATCAGCTTCTTATCAAAGAAGACACAACAACAAAGAAATAGTTCATAAAGCATATATAATCCAGAATGCATGCTTTCACTTATAAGTTCACTGCTTTGAAAAAATATATAGCTTCGAGTAATTATGTACTTCAAAAAATAGTGGAACTTAGAACTTATAAGTTAATTACTGAGAGGATTATTGAGAAGCAAAATACACCTGTATTTGCTCTAAGACGCCAGCTTAATATTCAATTCAACCATTAATCTATGAGCACTTGCCGCTTGATGTTGATTCTGTTTCTTGTGTTGAAAGACAGATGAAATTGTTGTTGAACTTGAAAGCGACCAAGAAAATGGAGCAGTACTGGAAACAAATTTGGATTTCTGAGACAATTTCAGAGATGTCAATATTTTAGCTTCAGTATGAGCTCTTGCAAACATACAATACATATATATATATATATATATATATATATATATATATATATATAGAGAGAGAGAGAGAGAGAGAGAGAGAGAGAGAGATAATGGAGTAGGGTTTTTGTCATTGGTGAAGACATGCCCGACAGTCCCTTTCAAGTAAATGAAGATTATCCAATCCACACACTGATTGTGAGAATGTTCCCAACACATTGACCTCAATCTTTTGAAAAGATAAATATATATGTTATATAGAGAGAATGGAATCCTAGGAGAAAATAGTTTTGAAGTCAATGCATCTGTGGGGTTACATATAAGGATAAATAATAATTGTAGCATGGTTTTTAAGAATAATGTTGTGTGTAAAGGAAGTTAAAATCATTAACAGCATGAAAAACTTCATGTGACTCTAATCATGTTCCAACAACACTTCTCTTAGCCTTCTTCTTAATTTGTGGAACCAAACTTTTAATTAGAACGGGGCTGTCTACATTGCAAATTGTGGCGCATGTTGCCGCATTTTGTTGGGAATTGAGATTGATTTCTCAATTTGTTTACATGATTTTAGTTTAATAAATATTTAAAAATCGAAAAAAATATAAAATATACCAAGAAAAACAATACAAGGAATTTACATTGAAAAACTTTAAAATCAGTGAAAGCCCTCAGGTTGTAGAAAAAAATTCATTGTGTGAAAATTTGTTACAATCATACCATCATTATCTCATACCACCAAAACTCTCAAATACATCCAAAAATCTACATAAGAAAATTTCACTTAGCACGTATCGGATGAGATGCACTACAAAAGATATCAAAGTCTCATTCCCAAAATATCCCATAATTATCTCACATATTGAGATAAATACAACAATAAAAAGAAACATCTATTGATAGGGACAATCAAGTAAGAAATTAGCGCATATTTGGTAGTATTAAAATTATTTTTTAAGTGCTTATAAATTGTGGATTCTATTAAACATGTGGATAATAAGTAGGTAGAAAGTCGTGAACTGCCCTCATTGTTGCATTGGGATGTTGTTGGCTGGCGACATTAATAGTGCCCAGGCAAGCCTACGTCGTTGCACCCCAATGTAACAACGTAAGCAGCCCATGTCACCTCAATGTAGCAACTTAGGTAGTCCCTATACACGAATGCAACAACGTAAGCAATCAATAAACAAATACAGCAATGTTGTTACATCAAATTGGATTGAATTAGATGGAATTAAAGAAAAGATATATGTAGAGAATTTGTTAATTATGTGAATCAAAAATTTTCCTTGACCTATGTCTAGAGGAGCACCGCAAAATCAAGAATTAAAGAACATATTATTTACTTGATTACTTATTAGTCAGACTGCCACTACGGAGACAACACAATTTTTAGTTACTAATTGATGTCCCTCTCTTGACTCTATCCATTTTCCCACTTCTTCATACTCATCTCTTTAGTCAACATAATAAAGGGATTTATTATTTATATTTTATAGTTTATTTTATTTTCATTTTTAATAAAATTTAATTATACTTAACTGATTTGAAATTTTAATTTTTATTTTAGTAAAATTATAAGAAAAGTAACCATAATATTTTATTTGTTTTTTCTCCCATTTGACTTTCCTCCGCAAATTATGGTCAAAATGGATTCTTATCATGTCGACATAATCCACTTAATGATATTGTAACTTTATAAAGAATATTAGATCAATCAATTCAATAATAACTAAGATCCAAATTGACAAAAATAATATATTTTTTGACTTTTAATTTTAGCATTTCTTTTTGAAATTTTTGTCACTTTTTAAAAGAAAAAAAATATTGCTTCTTGGTCTACGGATTTTGATACATTTATTTGATCAATTTGTACTTACTCGATCTTGGTCGAGTATTGATAATGGGGCCAAGAACATATGTACAAAGTGTAATGGTATTTAAATATATATTAAATCGATGCTGATTTGTCATTCTCTATATATAAAGTAAAAATGATAAATTACTCGATCATAATCGAGAATAGGTTTTGTGGACCGAGAAGTTTGTCTAAAATGAAAAAAAAAAAATTGTTGGGACCTGTGGTTTTCATATGTAATTAGGCTCCAAAGCAATTTGGTAATCTTGCATTCTAAGTTCATTAGACTTTGATTACAACTAGGTTGTTTTTCTTGTCCCCTATCAAAAATCTCAACAAATTAAAGAGCCAAGATTAAGTGATCATTAGCCAATAATCTCCAATAAATGTAGCTCAAACATTAACATTTATGCACAAACACAACAAGCACGGCTACACATACTTTTATCGACTTTTGTCAAGAGTGGTGACTAACATCGATTAGTCAATCAGAAAGAAAAATAAAAGAAACAAGATAACAAATGTCACGTACACAACTAGCAAGAAGAAGACACTAAAATTATCTTCTCGACCTATAGTTGAGAGTGTCTACCTTGGTATCGGGATGTATTGATGGTACAAACAAATAGTTAAAACACAAATAGAAAATAGAAGAAAGAATATTGTAATCATACATTATTGTTGTACAATTTTATATATGTTTATTGGTGGTTCTTAATTGCCAAAGGACTCTTTCGAATTTTTGCACCATGCATAAGAACAATACCATTAATATTCATCAGCAGTTTAATTAGTAGTTTAGGTGACAGTGGACCTCTTGATTCATTGTCCAATAGAGTTGTGATCATCCCACTAGTAAGTAGTAATGAATAGCATTACCATGCATAATGATTAAAGTTTGAAATACAGCAAAAGGCTTAATGCTTGTGAATGACAAAATAAAAGAAAGAAAGAAAATTAATTGGGGTAAGTAGAAGTGTCAATTCTTTTTGAGTGATATGAAGATTCTGATTTGTAATAGAGAGAATTTATAACATAAGTTGATGGTTGAAAATATAGAACTACAATGATAGTCGCCCCTTACAAAATGACAGCTCGGTTAGCTTCATAGGCTAATCGAGCTGGGAGATTGACCACTGCTCAGACTCTCATGCCAAAATTAGTGCATCAATTTTGGAGAATGATTGTACAAAAGCGCAAAATTGATTAGAGGGTCCGAAAAATGAGTATGTATTTTACTTTTATAGTGTGAGTAAATGGAAGACATAATGATTAGTTTCCAAGTTTTGTAGACAGTTATTGATCTCACTACTGACTAACATGGCAGTTGTTTAAGTAATTTGATTGGTGATAGTCGGAAATGTCAACACGTCAATACACGAGCTTTGACATTTGTCAGCTCTTCGTCAAGTACTATTCCGGAGGCTGTTTGTGTGGCCATTCGTCAGAGGTCAAGTCGACATATGATTCTTCGGAGCTGGCACCTTAACCTCGAGGTCTTTCGTTTACTGATGACTATGACCTCCACTTATTTGCTTATGCGTGTTGGAAAATTGGAAAATGGCACGAAAATTAGTCAAAAAATTTTATTTTCTGTAATTGTAATTCAATAAATCAAGATTTTTATTAAGCACTCACGTATTTATTATAATTAAATATTAAGAATGAATTGATAAAAGACAGTGGATCTCGATGTGATTTATGAGCCCCACGCTTTATATTTACGAACTTGGCACTTCTAATATTCAAGTCTTCTATGTTATTCTCTAAGTATATATTATATCGGCATGTGGGCACCTTTTAATTAAATCAAAAACTAATTTTTAAACTGGACAGATTTAAAAAATCAAGAAGATAAAATTTAAGCCAAACAAGACCTAAGAATTTTCTCCATCCTATTTTCTTAATTATTAGATGATTTCATGTCACATGTAATGTGATATAAATAGAAGAAGATACCTAATTGCAAATAAGTCCAATTAGCTTAGGATTGATTTAATTACACATGTAATCCTTGAATTTCATCCCAGTCCAAGATCCAATAATTAGGTCTGAATTCGTGTTCTCTATTTCGCTCATTCTCAAGCTTCCAACTCACCAAAATATTTGATTAAAATCAAATTGATCTCACACATTGATAAATCAAAGAACTATTAAACTAACAAAAATAAATACACAACCTTGTCAAGAGATTTAGATAAAATATTTGATAATCGAATGAAATTTAATTCTTCGCAAGGTCATGCTATATGTTACCACCCAATTTTGGTAAGACTTCCACGTCATCAAAAGCTCATCAAAGGCCCCATAGACCCGGCCTCGAGGGCCCAACAAGGGCATCGTAAATTCTCAGAAGGCCTCAGAGTCCAATCGAACATCTTAGCACTCTTGAATCCATGACAGGGAAGCCCATGAAGGGCCTCGACATTCCTAGCAAATCTGGAGCGCTTCTCTGGTCTTCGCATTTTCGTGATCCACAGGCAAGCTGATATTTTGGGATAACTAAAGAAGTAATTAAAGAAAGATTGTGTTTGATTGCCATAAGGATTCTCACAAGAAAAACGAATATCAATCTCTCAATAATTAGGCAACACAATATTAGAAATCCAAGTAGATAAGGACCGAAATTTGGAAGATTGTGTCCATGTCCAATTACCCTTTATAAGGAAGGAGAATCCAATCAGAGTTCTAATTGATTACTTAAACAGAATAATTAGGACTCTGTAACTATAAATACAAGAACTCTAGTTATTCCAAGGTATGCATTTTATGACACACTATTTACGCATTATTCTCACCCTTAAATTATGCTCAAATATCTGCCTGCTTGTCCCTCCCACACCGAATTGTTTTCATTCCCTGTATATTATTTCATATACCGGCAGTTGACTTGATTGTCGGAGTACCAACGATCGTCGGACCCTTTATCCCCGGTGATCTTAGTGCCTAACAGTCGCCCTAGTATGCAAGTAACATACAGGTTGGCAGATGAATGACTAGAGATCTGTTGACACGTGGTTGGTGCTGAATCCGACTTCAACACTATAGAATTAAATTCGACATGTGATCCATTCAATACACTCCAAGTATACTAGTATCACCATTAAATCATTTCTGCGATAAGAACAAATCGCATACCCAAATGATTAAATAGCCAACACTACAACCTTCTAGTATAAGGTGCCAACCTCATACATTAGTTGTGAACAATTTTATTCATGATCAAAATATAGGTTGTGTCACACTGTGCTTCTTAGCGCAAGTACCCAACTTATATTATCACAAATAAACATTGACACTTTTATTTGCATGCTCAATATTAAACAAATATAATAATAGTAAGTGAATAGAAACCAAAGTATTATTCAATATAAATTATCATTTCATCAGAGCAAAATTATACTATTTGACCATACAATTACAACCCAACAATGTGAATGATTGAGCTAAAGGTCTGTTGGGGTATGTTTGTGTGAGTTTATAAGCAATTCAAAGCCGGTCAAACATCATTTTTATCCACACATTTTGTATAACTCACAACTTTTATTTACTTTTTTATTCACATATTTTATAAAATTCACTGCTTATAATCTATAAAATTTTCTACCAAACATATACTTAATTTATTTTTGTGGTTGATCTATATTTTTCTGATCATGATATACAGGTCAAAATAAAACAGCTTGAGATAATCAATAAAAGCTGCTCACCATTAGCTTTTAGTTTATCATGATCATCGATATATCATGACAATAATTCCCATCAAATTAATTTCAGATTTTTATTTTATAACTGGCCTTTAATTTTATACTCTACGTACATTTTCTCGACTAGCAGTCCATAAATTATTTTTAATGTTTTTGTGCAATATAAATACTAGCCTAGGTTGTTTTTACTTGACAAAAGCGCGCACTTTTTAGTTAAAAATCGTAAACG
The DNA here is from genome assembly GCA_023638005.1 of Forsythia suspensa. Classification (NCBI taxonomy): domain Eukaryota; kingdom Viridiplantae; phylum Streptophyta; class Magnoliopsida; order Lamiales; family Oleaceae; genus Forsythia; species Forsythia suspensa. The sequence continues at coordinate 53,074,985 of CM042666.1, forward strand.
TGCTTTTAAACACTGGTTATAATATTACTTTTAGAAATTGTAGCAGTTACCATTCATCTTTTAAAAAGCAGAACAATAAAGAGATTAGTATAGGGTTCATTACACTGGAGGTCACAGAACTTTCACCTTAATTACAATTGAATCACTAAACTCCAATTTAGAACAATCAAGTTACTAAACTTTAATTTAAAAGCAAAGCAAGCCACTCCGTTTGGATTCCGTTAATGTGCAAACTAGAATTTGCTGACCTATCCATTAAAATTTCCATCCTGATCAAAAAATTAATAACACTAGAAGTCACTGAACTTTCACCCTAATTGCAATCGGGTCACTGAACTATCACCAATGATATAACATTTATTAATATAGTGATTTAATGACTCAGAAAAATACTTTATGCATCAACTTGAAATAGTGCACAAACTTCAGTGACCATTTGTGAAATTAATGTTAATCCGATTATTATTACAAACTTGGAATGGAACCGAGCTTGCAAAGCTGCGTGAAAGGGCTTAGCCGTTAAGATTGTGTTAACTTCCTCTGCCGGCACTGTGAAAGCTATTCTTTATAATGTTTGAAAGCTAGATTCGGACCAAACTATTTGGTACAACATCAAACACATATTCAATAAAACGAAATGCACTTAATTATCAATTAGGTTGCAGGAACATTGAACAATTGTGAAAATGATACGAACGTCAAAGTACCCATGGCAGCTTCAGTGAAAATTAGATGTGCTTTTCTATTCTCAACTATGTACTTTGTTTGCCCCCGTTGATGTCCTTGCGAAAAATGACTTTGTTTCCACACTACCTGTGTCCACAATAATTATGGTATTATTGGATATCATATCAATTTTTTTTTATCTATCGTCATGTCTAATAGATTTCTCAAATCGTTTTATGAGTCTCGTCTACTATATTTGTTTTTCTGAGTTTTGGTTTTTTGAAGAAATTAGGTTTTCTTTGTTTTGCTCGATTTGTATGTTAGCTAAGTATCTAATGTTGGATTTTTTCTTGTGATATTGGATCAATTTTTTTATTTTTTTTTTCATTTTAAACTGAGTTATTTTACTACTAAATGAATTTAAAAAGTTATGAATTTGAGTTTCAAAACATATTATCTTTCAATAGTTGGTGTTGCACATACATTAACACAAAGGTTTAAAAAAAATTGTGGAAAGATGTAAGAGCTTTTTGGGGTGAGATGCATGATTTATGACTTGATTACTCCAAATTGAAATTTAGTGACCTGATTGCAACTGGAATGAAAGTTCAGTGACCTCCGGTAGTCCAGTGTCATTAATCAGCAAACTGGAAACGTTGACATTTCGTTAGTTTTAATGAACATGTCAGTTGATTCTTGTAGACACATCAACGGAATTCAAACAGAATAACCTAATTGCTTTTAAATTAAAATTTATTTACTTTGATTGCTATAAATTGAATTTCAATGATCCGATGACAACTAGGGTGAAAGTATAACGTCATCTATTATAATTAACCCGATTAGTATTAGAAGTTAAGAAAGCACTAAAAATCTGCCTAATTTAGTGTTGTTCACATCAATTTGCCTCATTTGACGACCTGTTGGAAACTTAATTTCACTCGTAGTTACTGGCACGTACGTACTCCCCCGCCCACCACCCAAAACAAAAAATAACAAATAACAAATAACAAAGGGGGAAGAAATAGAAGAAAAAACCCTTTGGAGACTTGGTAAAGGACATAATTCCCAGGTACTAGTGATCAGAGAGGGCAACTATTCACAAAAACACTAATCTCAGCCAAGTCAATAAAGAATAATCATCAAAGTTGGCAAAACACTATCAAAATGGGTAATAATCACCAAATTATGTACTAATTTCAGATACATAATGATTGGTACCACATCCCTAATATGGCAATCACCTTCTTCAACAACACTAAATAACATGTAATGAGAAATTTTAGCACAAATTCGACATCTTTCAGACAAACAAGTTACAACTGAAGATAAAAGACGAGAGAAATGGGATATCCAGTGACCCCTTCCTGGCCCTTTCACTGAATTCCACTCAAATCCGGTGCTTGCAATTTTCACCAGCTGGAAGTAAAGCTTAGCAGAAAATGGATGACTATAGAATATACTGCCAGCATTGCAACATGCAGCTTTGACCCGAAATGTATGGTGGATGCTAAAGAAGATTTTTGTGACCTGTGAATAACAAGATTAAATCAGTAATACACTCTCAGAGAGAGAGAGAGAGAGAGAGAGAGAGAGAGAGATGGTTCTATACTTCTGCATGCGGCTAAGGGCACCACAATAGAGTGCATTATCAGGCACGGGCATTTCTGTTTTGTTGCCATCGTCTTCAGGATTGACAATTCTCATGTATGTTTCCTGGCCGAGGTACCATCTGTCAAGGTTCTCTGTTCTAAGGTTCCAGACACCAACATTGTCAAGAGACACGAAAATTGCAGTCCATCCTCCAGCAAAAACCTACGTTAATTATACGAAGAAACATGTCATACATTGTCGATATGGGATTTTTAACTCATATTTATTCAGAAAGTACAACGATATAACAAACAGTAGATTTCAAGGTCAAAATGCATTGAGAATTAAAGATTGCTCTCCATCCTCCAGCAGAAATCCATGGCCGTAAAAAAAAAAGTGAATTAAGAACAGGAAGAAAATGTTAATAGAATATAAAAATGGGCATTTCTAGTTTAGTCCATGACTGTTTTAGAAAGCATAACAGTCTAAACTTAACTGATTAACCTTCTGATATATTTTAAACTTGAGTGGTAAAGTAATTCACAAGGTTAAAAGGAATTAAGAATTAACAGGAAACAAATTAATCCTGTTGACATGGGAAAAGGCAACGATTTTAAAGAATCGGCTCCACACGAGCTAACAATCAAGGCCCCAATGTTTCCTTTGTGCAAGCTATCCAACAAGCAAGAGAAGGTCCAATATGATACCTGAGTAGTAGAGCGAGAGATTGCATCCCACCTGTTATATGAACCTCTGTTATTTTCAGTCCATTCACCATAACCCATCCTGCACATCATTAATCATGAAATAATTAGATTGATATAAACGTTCTGCCATCGACCTGTACACACAAAATAAACTTCAGGTACAGATGGCTGACCCAGCCACAAAGAACGAATAACCATCCATGTGAAAACTCTGTACGACTGTGTCATTGTTCTGCAAGATGATTTCTATGAATCCCTTGTATGTAGCATTGATAACAGATCTGTCCATCTTGGGTGGCCTGTCCAGGGGCTTATTTGGAAAATCAAGCTTGTAAGCGCCCTTCACTTCGTATACGTCCGCAAGCTTTAGTGGTGTATCAGGATTGACAAATGAAATCCCATTATATGTAGCTCGGAGTTTCCCATCAATCAATGTTGGTGGCAGACTCTTGAGCACATAAACATCCGTTACACTGATTGAACCATAATGGAAGGAACCTTGTGGATTAGGACGAGCTCCACTTGCAGATACATTTTGCCTGATCAATTTAAAGAAGGAAACACATTAATCAGGACAAACTGGATTGTAACAATTCTCATAAGAGAAGGGAAACATTATCAATGTCCAATATCTGTACTAAATGATAATATGTCGTCTGACTTGGACTTAAATTTCACTTCATCATAGTGAAGGAACTCATTTTTTTCTTTTTAGTCTGAGTTTCAACATCTCCTAGTTAACTGCATGCAAGAAAAAGTCATCATACCCTTTCTGACTAAAATATAGTTTGCATGGACCCAAAAGGCATCAAACCCTTTTTGACTAAAATATAGTTTGCATGGACCCAAAAGGCTTCTGCTCATAAGAATGACAGGATCTCGGTAGAGCAGTCAGAAGGGAGAAGGGTAAACCAAAACTAACATGACCGTTGTAGTTGCTAAAAGTCTAGTTGTTTTAGATCTTCTAGTAGTCTAGCAATCAACCGAACAGATTAGAATAGTGGACCCCAAATTTATACGAGCAAGACTTAGTTTGATAAGGAAAAGAGAATAAAACTATAAACACCTGATGGACATGGCCTGGTTCAGTGAAAATGATGTGTCATAAGCATCATTTGGAGGGTCTGGGAGTGGACCAGTTGCTTTTCCTTTTGAGTTGGAATAATGCAAAATAGCTACACCAGTGACTCTTTGCCAAAGTGATTGATTCACAAACCTAGGACTTGCCACAATATAGTAATCACTACTTGCATTCTGATCCATGGTAACCAAAAAAGAGTACGACTGTCCGACATGGATGTCTAAGCTAGTATAGTTTTGTTGGGAGGTGTAATAACCCTCTGTTTCTGCCAGAAGCAAATTATGGTTCTGAATCTGAAAATTTAAGCACGTAGAGACTCCAACATTGTGCACTCGAATTCTGTAAGTTTTGCCTGCAGTTTTCAAATGAGCCAAGTAAGATCAAAAGAATTTAAGACTGCCAAAAATAAGTGCACTCGAATTCTGTAAGTTTTGCCTGCAGTTTTCAAATGAGCCAAGTAAGATCAAAAGAATTTAAGACTGCCAAAAATAGGAAATGAAGATCGCTAACGTGACGATGGACCAAATGATAAATGACAACAATATAGAAATTTTGCACTCATTAGTACCCAAATTGGATCATCTGTACCCTCAATGTGAAAGAATTACGTCCGGTATCCAAAAATTTACTTTTCCAAGAACCAAAAGTGATCAGCCTCCTTTCAGAAGTTGTGGATACTTAGGTTCTGTTCGTTATGAACATGTCATGCATAGAAAGAGACCCAAAAACAAATTGTAGGCCATCAAAGAACCCAGTAGGAATCCAAGATACCAGATTGTATAAGAGCGCTCTTTTTTGTTGGAAAATAAAGGGATTGCAATGCAATTACCAAAGATATAGTTGACAGAAATAGAAAACAAGTCTGAAAATCAAGATTTAGTTGACTGTGAATACCACACAAAGGAAATAGAACAAAAAGAAGTGCTTCTGCCTAACTGGATTGCCCAGTAATGTGTAAGAATAGGACCTGGATCGACGTTGATAGTCTCGTACCCAATGCCATCAGGCACAAGTGTCGAGTTGTATCCATAAGGTCCCTTCCCATTAATAAGAACTCCATCCGGCAATCCCAACTCTGTTCCATCATCAAGGGCTTTTCTCAGAGCCTAATATTGAAGCACAACAACAAACATTAGTTGTCATCTTTAAACATTCAAATCCTCATTTGATTATTTTTCTAATAGTTTGATTACATAGTTAGCTCGAATCATTCCTTCTATTGTTACGTGTAATCCCATAAAAAAAGGTTTTTCTCTTTGTAATTCTCAGATACAACAGTTTATAATTTTGCATTATTCATTTCGTATTTCTATCTCAAATTGTTTATAGTTTCTAATAGTCATTATACTCTGATGAAAAGTAAATGATCAGCAATTTACATTGATGAGAGAACAGAGAAACGGTTCGAACCAGCAAGAGTACTAACCTTATGGCTACGAGTATACCAATCACCAATCATGATGACTATATCTTCATCGGGAGTAGTAAAAGGAAGCGAAATAATTTTGCGATTGGTGACAATGAAAGGACCAAATCCACCAGATGCTCTCTGCATGTTAACTGATGGAAAGTAAAAGAAGCTACCAATCTGATCCTTGACCTGAAACTGGTACGTCCAATTTGATTTTGGAGGAATGGGGCAGTTTGTGCCCAGAACACCATCTTGCCAGGAAGAGCGGCGCATCTGGATTCCAGACCTGCCATGAGAAAACAGAAAAAAAATTCAAATACAATTCTGCTAATATCACAGAGAATAATAATCTACTGTGAAATCAAACATACCAAGTGACCAGGAGGTTTTCATCCAATTTGTTCTTAACATTTACCACGACATTGTAATTAGTAGTGACATTAAGAACGGGACCTGGAAACTTCCCATTAACAGCAATAACCTACAAATTGCAATAGTAAATGGTAAAACATAAATTCATAATCTTATTGAAATAGTAAGGCCTTATCCCAAACAAGTGGGATTCTCAAGCACGATATAAATACAGAAAAGAAAGCATTTTGGCTTCAACTTATTTCCCAAATTACTACTATAAACATAGTCGAGTCAGAGGCCACAGAATTAGGGAAATGAATTTGAAAATAAAAGTTGATTAAACTTGATATAAATGTGACTTCGCCAAAATGAAATAACAAAAATCCAAATCTGCAATGCAAGTAGACAGCATTTCATCACAGCAACATCGACCATAAATAACTCGGAAAGGGGGCAAAGGTGGAAGATAACTCATTAATTAATTGCATATATGCATAAACCCAAAATGTAAAAGAATAAAAATCATTTGATATTAAATGTGTCCATCATCAACTTCTCAAACATTAAACCATAGTCCCATTTAATTTGCTTCAAACTCAAGTAGAAAAATAACCACAAAAGGAGAATAATGATAGCATATGAAAACAGTCAATCAAAGCAGAAGAAGAAAGGGGCAAAAATTAGACCAAAGGAGAAACACATAACAAGAAGATAAAATTATCAAAGTTCATTACAGCACTCAAAAGTCAAGGCGCGAAGAGAATGAGAGGGAGGGGAGCGGGGCTACCTGTTGAGGGACACCAAGTGGAGAAACAGTAATGTAAGAAAACTCCAACTCGAAATTGGCAAATGGGTCGGCACCAAAAGAAAGACCAAATAACAGAGCAATGCAAATCCAACGAAGCAAAGCAAATGATCCAGCAAACAAACCCATTATTGGCTTCGATTTTAGAGAAATAAAACACTTGTATGAATAACAAAACAATTGATTTTTATAATTTCTCAAACCCCCAAGAATCTCTGTTTCTTAGTTTCCAAATACAGAAAAACACACGCACACAATGCAGATTGCAGAGGATTCTTCTCAACTTCCTTATTTACTCTGAAATCCAAGAAAATAATGGGAGAGCATTGGAGCAAACAACGTCTCTATAGAATTCTCTGTACTTAGCACAAAATAAAATAAATTAATGCTGCTTTTGTTTTTTTCATATTTTATTTCGTTCTGGATATGTGTGGCGCGATGTTCCTTTTCCTTTACCTGTTACTGGTTAAACCGGTTGGATTTTTATTAATACGATACAAAAAACAATTAATACAAAGGGTTGGAAATTAATAAATATTATCGAATTTTTGTTGGATTAATCTTTAAAAGGGAAAACGGGTTGCTGCCGGTCATAATAATTCGACAGTCAACAGTATAACGCGGACTCTTCTGTTCTACAACGGTCAGATTTTCCGTAATGCTTTCACACGCAAATTGTGGGTCCCATCGAACAGTCGGACACGTAGGATGGGAACAAAACAATGCCCCACTTCAACTCTGCTACGATGAACAAATTCAGACAAAGGTGATATATCTGATCATTATCAATTTAGATTGTAGTGAGCTTATAATTTACTGTTTACTGTATTAAAATTCATCACAATTCATTGGACAGTGAATCAAAAGCTACTGTTACATATATTAGTCAATACATATGATAATAAATAAGATGTTATATAGATTGGTGATAATTAAAACTAAAAAATAAATAGTATTGTTCAATTGTATATTATGTTTTATGTATTGTCATTTCACGACTATTTACAACTTATGAATAAGATAAAACACAAAAAAAAGTATTATGTTTTATGTATTGTCATTTCTTGAGTATTTTACATAAGAAAAGTATTTATCGGTGATTCAAATATTGAAGTAAGAGAAATTTTTAAACAATTACTTATGAAAAATGTTTGCCTTTTTTACAAGATAAAACACGAGAAAAATGATAGAATTGCTATATTCAATCAGATATTCATAAAAATGAAATAGACGAGAAACAATTACTTATGAAAAATGTCTGCTTTTTTTATAAAATAAAACACGAGAAAAATGATAGAATTGCTATATTCAATCAGATATTCATAAAAAGGGAAATAAACGACAAACTCGTAAATTTTCAAATATTTATGTGTTTGGTTTACATAAAAAAAAAAAAACATGCCCCTAAACATAAGCCTTTGGTTAGAAATTACAATGTAATGTAAAGAGCTCAAACCTTCAATTAAATTTAAAAAAAATAATAATAATAATAATAAATTGCAACTAAATATATATGTCCAATTCATCTTTTATTTTCCAATTTGTATAATTTGATGTTTTTCCGATGCTTTTTTTTATGTAAGAAAAGCAGTATTCTAAGCGGACAGACAACAATACGTACAAAAGTTTGCTAGTTTAATAAAAATTAAAACAATACCAAGACAACTTCTTCAGCTTTATTACACGTCAAAGACACCTTTCATTTTTAAAATAGGGAAATTGCACAAATGGTCCCTAACCTTTGTCCTTAGTGTGAAAATGGTCCCTAACCTTTGTTTTTTGGACACAACAGTCCCTAACCTATGTATTTTGGTGTGCAATTGGTCTTTATTTGATGAAAAATATAAAAATACCCTTAGTTATAATTAAAAAAAATTGCAATTGAATTTGTAACATTGTAGAATGTACAAATATGTCCGATACATTTATTAAATAATATTTAATTTAGCATATTAAATATATCACTATAGTCGTGTTAATTAAATTTTTCATAAAGAAAAATGTAAAATTATTGCGCTTTAGGTATATGTAATTATTATGTAATGTGAAAAACTTGAACAAAAATTAAGTTAAATAAATAACAAAATAGAGTATATAATTTTATGACATTAAACATATCTTATTATGTTTTTTAATATAAAAATACTAACAAAAATTTGTTTACACATTATGTGTTCTTTATTTTTGAACGATAAATTAAAGAATAATATTATTTGCAGTCGCTTTCACTATCGGTAGTCATCATATGTGGTATTATTCAATTAGATGGATTATTTACTCTAATTAAGTAATGTATTTATAGCCATTAATTATGAATAATTCATCCAATTAAGTAATGACACATATGACTACTACCGGTAGTGAGCGACTGCAAATAGCATTACTCTAAATTAAAACATGAAGAACACAATTTGAGCTCTAATATTTGTAGTTAATAAATGAATAACTCGATTAAATAAAAAAAAATTTGAGTTTGTGACAAAGTTATTTTTCTTTTTATGTTGTAATAATAAAATTAAAGTTTGAATTTTAAATAATATGATTACTTAATAATAATAATAAAATAATTTTAATTAACACGTTTGTCAATAATTATGAGCTTAAATTTTAGTTATTTTATAATAGTTCGTAAAATATATAAAATAATTTAGTATATTATCAATTTGTAGTTTTTTTTTTTATATTTTATAAAAAAATAAAAGTATCGGACCTATTTGTATTTTTTGCAAAGGTTAATAATCCAATTGAAAATTTTTTTAATTAAAAATAAGTACATATTTGTCTTTTTCATCAAATAATGACCAATTGTGCACCAAAACACATAGATTAGGAATTGTTGCACCAAAAAACAAAAATTATGGACCATTTCTATACTAAGGGCAAAGATTAGAAACTATTTGCGCCAATTTTCCTTAAAAATATCATATTTCTAGTTTTGAATATCATATGGTCATTGACCTCTTTTTCAAGTTAATATACTTAAAATGCTCTTATGAATAAGAAAATATGAAAATTTCGACAATTTTTTTTTCTACAACTAGTTGCAATTTAATTTGTTCCCATTAATAATAAGTTAATACTTATAAATTTCATGCATAACTGTCATACTTCAGTCAAAATCAAGTAATTTCTTGGTCAAAAATCTCAAGTCAAGTTTTTTTTTTTTAAAAAAAAAAAAAAGAAGAAAAGAAAGAAAAGGATAAGGTTAAGTCAAGCGGTGGCACTGAGCACGAAAACAAAAAAAAAGTTTAGGTTTCTTCGTTTCCTTCATTTGGTCCAATTCCTTTCATTTATTTTTTACTTATCATTATCAGCAAAAGAAAGAGCAATCATCCTATCTCTTTTCTTTCCTTATTCACACCTTAATTCATATTAAAAATTTTGAAATTTTGAGGAAAAACAATAAAGTGAAAAAGTGGTGAAACTTTAAATTTGGAAGAATTAATTTTCTACTTTGGCTCCGATACGAGGTAAGAAGAAAAATTTTGATTTTAAGAATTGGTTTAATTGTGTGTTTATAGTGGAGTTAAGAATTAGCAATTCAATTCCTAGCTTTAATTATTAGCTTTTACAAGAAGGAAAATTATAAGTGAGTTTTGATTTAGATAATTATATTGTTATCTTAGGAAGTGACTCAAATATCGGGACAGTTTATCAGTCGATTTAATCTTCAGTAGATAACTCTGTGAGTAGAAAAATATATTTTAGAAAATTTAGATTTCAATTATAAGATATTATATCACTGAATGTTATATTACGTGATTTCTTATAATTGTTTATTGAATTATGTTATTTGGTAAATTCTAAAGATTGTGAAATTGCCTATTATGAAATTAAATGTGAATTGAGATGACGTTTAAATCTATAAAAAGTACTTGATAAATTTATTGATTATTCTAGTATATTGAAGGGTCTTGGCCGTGTATCAGTAGTACACTGAGGAGACTTGGCCATGTATTCATACACTGAGGAGTCTTGGCCGTGTATCATATACACTGAGGGGTCTTGGTCGTATACTTGAAAGCTTAGCCATTTGAGACAATATGTGCACGCATGTTGAGATTATATAAAATGGGTATATTTTGATGAAATTTTCTATTATACTGTGATATGAGGATATGATGAAGTGATGATATATATTTTAGCTGATGAATATTCTACGATTATGAGCTGATATTACTTGTTGAAATTAATGTGATGTAAATGTCGATTTAGATGTTGGGCTCATTTACATTATGAGAAGTTATAATGTGAATTGTTAAATGATGTGAGCTTGTTTTCGATAGTATCTATAAATGAAAATAGTATAATTATTTTCGAAAATCTCTACTCACTGAGTGTATCAACTCATTTATTTTCCAACGATGATTTTTCTTATCAGGTAGCGGTTGAGTTTCTGGGCAGCTTTTGAGTTCAAAGTCGAAGCCACACAACAGAGTTATTTAGTATGACTCACTTCATAGAGCATATAGTCATTATTTTGGAGATACATATTCATTTTTTAATATCATTTTGCATCACATTGTAAATAGTTAGGTGGGCTCACTATGTATTTTGTATCCGTATGTACAGTTTATGTTAATTCAATAGTAAAAATATTATGTTTCGACTAGTTTCTACCACGTTGTTTTGTTATGGGTATTTGATGTGCGATTTTAATCCCACAAGTGGACGGATCTTTAACAAGTAATAAAGTGATGTGTAGAGTGTCGAACCCACGAGACTAGATATCAATTTAATTTATAATTCGATTTCTAACAATATGAAGAACACAGATTCGGTTTGGTTTGTGATTCTAAAACTAGTTTAATTAAATTTAAATTATCAAACAATTAGAGTAAATTTATGATAACGAATTCGAATTTTACCAACACTAGGAGTCGCAAATCCACATGCATGTTCTTTAATCAATTATCCGTTTAATCGCTTTAGCCTATACTTACATTGAATTGAAAATCGGTGATCCTAAAATAATCAAAAACATCTCTCAATGGTCAATCAATTCTATACGATATGCGAACTTAATTATCTCTAATTAAGTTTCGAACATAAACATATGCATTAAAATCTCAAGAACACCTAAATAGATTTCATAAAGCATAATAGTAATTTCTATCTATTATTGGACTCTATGTTATTCAATACCATGTGTTTAATCTATATTGAATCTCTCTACTTCAATATAGATCACAATATATTCTAATGATGATCAGACATTAAAATAATAGAAATAATGAATAAAGAATAATCAACCCAAAAACAATTACCTACTAAAACGAAAAAAACTTCTAATTAATTAAAATTATGAGGTTTCATCTTTCATCCTAGAAATAAGTAAATTAGTCGGACATGATTTCGTTAATTAACGAAAGAATTGTATCAATCATGTTCTGGCAAAAGAAAAAGAAGAAAAAATAAATAAAACTCATGACTATGGCTGAAGAATCTTCAATCTCGTATCTTGATCTTCGATTCTCTTCTTGTATCTTGTTTCTAAAATTCATCTCCCTATTTTTAGATCTTATTCAATTTTTATACTGCTCTCTAAACTCCAAGACGTGAATTAGGTAGTTGTATTGTCTTAGACCTGGTAGAGTTTTATTTCCATCAGGAAACTGCCAAACTGCTACCCGTTATGCCTTTGCGATCGCATGGTTCAAAACATTGCGATCGCAAAGTTCAGTTGGTTAAGGTTCTGCAGAAATTTTAGATGCCTTGCGATCACGACAAAGTATAACCATGCGATCACATGGTTATCTTAGACGCATTCTTGATTTTCTTCCTTTAATATTTGCATGCCAAGTTTTTCAAGTCTATTTATCTTTGCAATTAAGTCATCTTTTCTTCTATTTGCCCTCTTTTTGTTAGATCGACATTTAAATTTGATTATTTCATAAAATAATAAGAAAACAACGCACCATTAAACAGAAAACAATTAATATGACTTATAATCATCCCTTTTTATGAGCTCCAATAAGTACAAAATTGTACTTATCAGTATTGGATGGGCAAATGGTCCCATTTAGTTATGAATAAGTTTGTGGAGATATGTGGTATTTTATTTCATGTTGGTTAGTCCAAATTACAAGGAAGATAATGTTGAAATTTTCTTTAAAATAAGAAATAATGAGTTGTAATTATAGCAGTCTTGGTGGTGGGTCCAACCTCTGGTTGGTATTTATCATCGGCGCACATCACGTCTCGGATATATAATATTGCTCGGGACGAGTCGTGTTAGATTGGTATCAGAGAATGGTTCAGAGTTTATAGGCTTGCTTGCATGACATACTCATTCGATATTTAGCATATCATACATACCATGTAGGTGAGTCATGCGTCGTGGTGGCAGAACTTGCAGGCTCCAAGATATTTTGCCCCATACTCATATTGATCTTGATAGAGATAATCTTGGAGAGGATAAAATAATAGAAGAATCAGTTCATCAACCACCTGAACATCCGAGATAGAGAAATGTGGTTGAAAATGACTCAATTGATGTTGAAAGAATTGCTACTGCAGTTGATTGTTTCCGTAAATAGGTTGTGTTTAGACGATCAGGACAACTTGAAGTTATATTTAGTGGACAATGTAGAATCTTGCCATCTTGTATGATATCCGCTATTGACGCTAGAAGATTACTCAAGAAGGGTTGTTTTGCGTAATTAGCTCATGTAATTGATACAAATGTTAGTAAGATAAAACTCGAAGACAACTCAGTTGTCCGAGACTTTCTTGATGTATTTTTAGAAGAATTATCGGGTCTATCCCCAAATAGAGAAGTTGAGTTTACTATTGATTTAATTCCAGGAATTGCAGCTATTTCACAAGCACCATATAGAATGGCTCCATCAGAATTGAAAGAGTTAAAAGTCCAGTTATAGGAATTGGTAGACAAAGTTTTTATCAGACCTAGTGTATCTCTGTGGAGAGCACCAGTTATGTTTGTAAAGAAGAAAGACGGCACCATGCGATTGTGCGTTGACTACAGATAGTTGAATAAAGTGACAATCCGTAATAAATATCCTTTGCCATGTATTGATGATCTATTTGATCGACTTGAGTTGCTACAATATTTTCAAAGATTGATTTGTGTTCGTGATATCATCAATGGAGATGTACCAAAAACTGCTTTCAGAACACGATATGGCCATTATGAGTTTCTTGTGATGCCGTTTGGATTGACCAATACCCTAGCAACATTTATGGATCTAATGAACTGAGTGTTTCATCCGTATCTCGACAGATTCGTAATTGTATTTATTGATGATATATTAGTATATTCTCGAAATCAAGATGAGCATATCGAGCATCTTAGAATCATTTTACAGGTCTTGCGAGATAGACAATTATATGCTAAATTCAGTAAATATGTATTTTGGCTCGACAAAGTGATATTTTTAGGACTTGTTATATCAGCAAATAGAATTTATGTAGACCCACATAAAACTGAAGCAGTGGTAAAATGGGAAAGGCCAATGTAGTTGTTGATACTCTCAGTAGAAAGACGTCTGATTCTACGAATCAGACTAATGCAATTTGCTATTCCTTGTTCAATGAATTCAAAGTTTGGAATGCTCAACTATCAGTGACTAGTTTGGGAGCATTATCTGCTAATTTTCAAGTGAGGCCTATTTTGATTGACAAAGTTAGAGAATCTCAGACTCAAGATCCGATATTGAGTAAATTGAAAGAAGAAGTTAGTAACGGTAAACACGCAGATTATACTATTCGAGGTGATGGAGCTTTAGTTATAGGAAGTAGAATATAAGTTCTGAACGACTCAAAGTTAAAGAAAGAAATTTTGGAAGAAGCACATAGTTCAGCCTATGCAATGCACCGGGGAATACTAAAATGTATCACATACTTAAAGAACATTATTGGTGGCATGGAATGAAAAGAGAAATAGCTGAGTTTGTATCCAGATGTCTTATTTGCCAACAAGTGAAACCAGATCGTTAGAGAACAGCTGGACTCTTACAGACATTGCCTATTCCTGAGTGGAAATGGGAGCACATCACTATGGATTTCTTGTTTGGGCTTCCTCATACTCAGAGTGGTCATGATGATATATGGATTGTGGTAGACAGATTGACGAAAACTGCAAAATTTTTGCCTATTAAAGTTACTTATTCACTAGATAAATTAGCAAAAATATATATGGATGAGATAATTAGTTTATATGGAGCACCAGTATCTATTATCTCAGATAGAGATTCGCGTTTCACTTCTAAATTTTGGCCTAGTTTGCAGAAAGCCATGGGTACTAAACTATATTTTAGTACATCTTTTCACCCACAGACAGATGGCCAATCAAAAAGAACTATACAGACTTTAGAAGACATGTTGCGGGCTTGTGTTCTTCAGTTTAAAGGGAATTGGGATACTCATCTATCCTTAATGGAATTCGCATATAATAACAGTTATCATTCTAGTATAGAAATGGCTCTTTTGAAGCACTATATGGTAGAAAGTGCAGAACTCCAGTTTGTTGGGATGAAGTTGGTGAAAAGAAAACTGATAGGCCCTGAACTTGTTCAGATTACTGCTAACAAGGTAAAACTAATCAAAGAAAAGCTAAAGACGGCTCAAGATAGACAAAAAAACTACGCAGACAAACGTAGAAGAAACCTTGAATTTGAAGTTAAGAATAGAGTTTTTCTTCAATTATCTCCATGGAAAGGTGTTCTAAGATTTGGTAAGAGAGGAAAATTGAGTCCAAGATATATCGGCCCATATGAGATCATTGAGCGCAATGGTCTAGTTGCTTATCGTTTAACCTTGCCAACTGAGCTATCTAGAATTCATGGTGTGTTTCATGTTTCAATGCTCCGTAAATATATTCCAGATCCGTCTCATGTGCTGGAATCGCAACCAATTGAGTTGAAAGAGAATCTTACATATGAAAAAAAATCAGTTGGAATATTAGATAGAAAAGAACAAGTGTTACGAAGTAAAACTATAGCAATGGTTAAAGTGTTATGGAGAAATCATACAATAGAAGAGGCGACATGGGAAAATGAAGATCAGATGCGTTCTCAATATCCACAGCTCTTCAATGTTTAACCAATTGAATTTCGAGGATGAAATTTTTGGAAGGGGGTGAGTTTGTCATACTTCAGTCAAAGTCAAATAATTTCTTAGTCAAAAATCTCAAGCCAAGTTTTTAAAAAAAAATGATAAAGTTAAGTCAGGCGGTGGCACTGAGCACGAAAACCAAATAAAAGTTTTGGTTTCTTCATTTCCTTCATTTGGTCCAATTCCTTTCATTTCCTTTTCACTTATCATTATCAACAAAAAAAAGAGCAATCGTCCTATCTCTTTTCTTTCATTATTCATACCTTAACTCATATTAAAAAATTTGAAATTTTGAGGAAAAACAAGAAAGTGGAAAAGTGTTGAAACTTTAAGTTTGGAAGAATTAATTTTCTGCTTTGGCTACAATACGAGGTAAGAAGAAAAACTTTGATTTTAAGAATTGGTTTAATTATGTGTTTATAGTGGGTTAAGAATTAGCAGTTTAATTTCTAGCTTTAATTATTGGATTTTACAAGAAGAAAATTATAAGTGAATTCTATTGTTATCTCAGGAATTGGAAGTGATTCAAATATCGGGACAGTTTATCAGTCAATTTAATCTTCAGTAGATAACTCTATGAGTAGAAAAATATATTTTAGAAAATTTAGATTTCAATTATAGTATATTATATCACTTAATGTTAAATTACATGATTTCTTATAATTGTTTATTGAATTATGTTATTTGGTAAATTCTAAAGATTGTGAAATTGCCTATTATGAAATTAAATGTGAATTGAGATGACGTTTAAATCTATAAAAAGTACTCGATGAATTCATTGATTATTCTAGTATACTAAGGGATCTTGGCCGTGTATAAGTAGTACACTGAGGGATCTTGGCCGTGTATTCGTACACTGAAGAGTCTTGACCGTGTATCATATACACTGAGGGGTCTTAGCCGTATACTAGAAAGCTTAGCCATTTGAGGCAGTATGTGCACGCATACTGAGATTATATAAAATGGGTACATTTTGATGAGATTTTCCATTATACTGTGATATGAGGATATGATGAAGTGATGATATATATTTTAGCTGAGGAATATTCTACGATTATGAGCTGATATTACTTGTTGAAATTAATGTGATGTAAATGTCGATTTAGATGTTGTGCTCATTTACGTTATGAGAAGTTATAATGTGAATTGTTAAGTGACGTGAGCTCGTTTTCAATAGTATCTATAAATGAAAAGAATATAATTATTTTCAAAAATCTCCACTCATTGAGCCTATCAACTCATTTATTTTCCAACGATGATTCTTCTTATCAGGTAGCGGTTGAGTTTCTGGGCAGCTTTTGGATATAAAGCTTTTGAGTTCAAAGTCGGAGCCACACGATAGAGTTATTTAGTATGACTCACTTCATAGAGCATGTAGTCATTATTTTGGGGATACATGTTCATTTTGTAATATCATTTTGCACACTTGTAAATAGTTAGTTGGACTCACTATGTATTTTGAATCCATATGTACAATTTATGTTAATTCAATAGTAAAATTATTATGTTTCGATTAGTCTCTACCGCGTTGTTTTGTTGTGGGTATTGGACGGACAAATGGTCCCATTTAGTTATGAATAAGTTTGTTGGGAGATGTGGTATTTTATTTCAGGTTGGTTAGTCCAAATTACAGGGGAGATAATGTCGAAATTTTCTTAAAAATAAGAAATAATGAGTTGTAATTATAGTAGCCTTGGTGGTGGATCCAACATCTAGTTGGTATTCATCATCGGCGCACGTCACGTCTCGGATATATAATATTGCTCGGGACGAGTCGTGTCAATAACAATTCTTATGCACACTAGCAAAAAATTAAACATAAAATTTGTTGAAGAATTTGTTAATAAATAATTTTAATTTCTAATTAATTATATATTATGTATACATAATTTAAATATTAAAAAAATACAAACTTATCAATAAAATTTCATATTTTAAAAATTCACAAACTAGAATAAGATGTTAAAAATAAACAATTACTTTTTTACAATTTAAGAATATTCAGCTAAAAAAAGTATACAATATATCATTAAAACATTACATACCCTCAAAATTTATTATTAGATGGTGAACATATTATATAACAAAATACTAAGTTAATCTAATATGTTAATCATTAAAATATTTTAGAATAATATTATAATATCTTTTTTGGTCATTTGAATTTTAATTGTACTTACAAATTATTATTTTGTTAAATTAAATATTATATATGTATACGAACGTCGTTTCACCTACCAATATTTTTGACAAATAATCGTAATCCTTAATTTAAGTTAATCTAACGGTCTAAATCTATTAGAATCTTTTAAAATTCTTACTTATACTCACGTCAAAACACATCTCAATTTGACTATGAATGTGATACTAAACCAGTAATAAGCAGGCCAATGTATTTATTTATTTTTTATAACATAAAGGAGTGTCTATGATATTGTCATAAAACTTATGAAATGTTAGATGACATTGTCTATAAAAAATATTGTTCTAAAAAATTCATCTATGCGTGAAGTTTGATTTCTACGCTTTGCGCTCACATTGCCTTTATCTCACCCTTGCCTAAGCCTCGTAGCTTAAAAAATTTGAAATTCAACTTTCACGCCTAACAACGTTTTACAGCCTTTTAAAACACTGCTAAAAAATAATAGTTTGATAAGCACTCATTACACTAAAACAGCACTAATATGTTTGATATAACCACGTCATTAAAAAAGGAATCAATTAGGACACATTCAGTAAATCCAGACGACACATAATCGAACATCACAATAGACAAGTTCCCTGCTGTTTCTTTTATATTCATTTAAGAATGGCAAACACGCGACTAAAGTTATATCAATACTCAGCAATAAAAACTTCCCAACTGAAAAAGAAAAAAATTGATTTCCATTGAATAAATCAACTACATCTATAGATGAACCCAAAAAAAAAAAAAAAAAATTGTACGTGAAATCAACTCCGGTGTGAGGGCATCCTTGGTGCTGAAGATAGAAAAAGAAAGAATTTACAAGAAAAGCCTCTGCGCAGAAACAAATTTGCAGTCTCCGCTTCAAGAAGCTGCATTAGGCACCTCTGCTCCTTAACCTCTCTGTAACTTTTATTAAATAAAACACATCATAAACAATAAAAATGGAACTTTTCTAAGATATATGTATATCATCAGAGTTGATCCTCTCCAATTTCATGACTATAGTGCATTTGTCTTCTTCCATATCACCAACGCCTTGAGAAACTCCATGACCTGCATGTGTTAAAACAAGACATTGTTTCTTGAGGCTAGAATTCATACTAGTGGAGTTCTATCATCAAAACTTTGATGGCTTGTTTAGTAATGTGTTTCCCACAAGCAATCATCCCAGGCTGCAAAAAAATTTCTCTGTAATTGTGGCGGTGACAGTGGTGGAGGAGCGAGGAGGAGGTTGCAGGGCACGGGGGCTTGGGAAAGATGATTCTTTTGTTTTTATTTTTCCGTTTTGCATTTATTTTTTTTTTTTTTTGCCGGTGCAAGTCTGAGGGATAATTTGTCTTTTCACACTAT
This sequence comes from Forsythia suspensa, assembly GCA_023638005.1. Classification (NCBI taxonomy): domain Eukaryota; kingdom Viridiplantae; phylum Streptophyta; class Magnoliopsida; order Lamiales; family Oleaceae; genus Forsythia; species Forsythia suspensa. The sequence continues at coordinate 53,094,215 of CM042666.1, forward strand.
ATCTCTTCTTTTGGATGCAAACCATCAGTAGGGGTTCACAGACGCTATAAGGGACAGTAGGGAACAATAATGACAAGAAACAAAGGTTGGAGACAAAACCGCAAAAGAGAGTAAAGTTAGGGATGGAGGGTGCAATTTTCCCTCCTTGTACGACCATATAATTTGTTTATGCAATTATTCCCTCATGAACTAGAAAAAGTTGCAGTCATCCATAATAACAAACAAGAAACTGACAGTACCTCTGATGGATCCCTTAGAGAGTAAAAGGCACTGCTTTCCTTTGGCACAGAAGAAACCAAGATACCATAGCCTTGATTACCCTCTCTCAAAACCTGTTTAACAAGTCAATTAGTTTAATTTTGTATATCAATGTTAGATTAATTATCGTGGAATCTGGTCTTTATACGTTACATTACCTTAAATGCATCTTCATCAGTTCGATCATCTCCAACATATATGGGAAGAACATCTTCGTAGTTTACTAACCCTACAACACAACGTGCATTATTTACAATAGAAAGTTTTTGGAGGTGGCAGTAGCCCATAGTTTCGCGAGAATGCTCACCAAGTGACTCAAGCAGAAACTCAACAGCTTTGCCCTTGTCCCAGTCGAGCACTGGTCGGACTTCTAAAACCTAAAACCAAATGAGAATGAACGGGATGAAACTCATGCAAAGCAAAACTTACGAAGGGAGAATAAAGTAGTTCCCAAGATGGAGGAGAGGCAATACTTTCCGGCCATGTGTCAACCGCAGACGAGGATACTGTTTCAAAATTTCATGGACGTATTGACCAATTGTCGTCCAACTCTGTCATTGTTTAAGCCAGAAACATAAAAAGGGGGGTCAACTTTCATCAGTCAAAGAACAACAATACGTAAGTAGTTTGTTTGGAAATTTGGTAAGCGGTGCTGTACAGGATATGACAGTACTATCCAGTGTGTACAGTCCATCTTTCCAAACAAGCTAACAATATGCAGAAACCAGATGATATACCTTCTCATCCACGTTTCGATAGTGTACAGAAATGCAGAATCTGTTGTTCTCAACTTTTGCTCCGACAATATCTTTTGTGACCGCTACAAGAGATCTAAAAACCTGGTTTGAGCATAAGTGAAATGCATTTACAATGTTGAATGAGAAGTTACTTTTCATACATTAATGCATTGTATCCTAAACGACACAAGACAATCACAAACCTCGTCAATCATAGGTAAGAATTCACTAGCAGGCTGGAATAAATTAACCTCCTTCCCCTATGTTCACCACGAGAAAATTCATGAAGGACACGTCAACTTTATCCAGAGAAAATAACTGGAGCTCATACATTCCAGCAGAAAGATATCTCACAGCATTACCTGCACGTCAGTGGACCTAATACTATTTATATAGTTGTTGGAAATGGGCCGAGCAGGGCCCACGATGTCCATCCCATGACTTCCAGCATAATAAAGTTCTGTTAATCCTACAAACTCGTAGACCTGTACGAATGACATGTGAGAAGACACACAAAAGACCTAATATACATTGACGCAATGACAATGAAATACAAGCCGGATAATTACCTTGTCACGGCTTCTCCCACTAATTATTGCCGTTGGAAAATATTTTGCCACATTTCTAACGGCGGCACGCATCTGAAAGCAATTTATCAGGTTTCAGAAAGAAGTCAAGGGCAAGGGAACAAAGGTCATATTGATAATAAATGTATTCTCAATGCCTAACGGACATGTTGGTATTTACTACTGAATAGGAGTAGACACTACAATGGAAAAGATTTTAACTTCTTTTCTTTCTTTGTAGTGTCTAGTATTGTCCAATCCTCCTTACCAAACATGTCAAAAAAGTCACGTAGAAAGATTCTCACAGTGTTTGACATGAAGGCATGGTCTGGATTATCTACAATAGGCGATAAAGTCCCGTCATAGTCCAGGAACAACGCTATTCTCTTTCCCTTTGCATCATTTGCTATTTTCTCAAAGGATGCAAGTGCTGACGGATACTTGAGCTAAACAACCAAGACAGCATAAGAACACATGTCTCTCTATAATAAATGTAAAACTTGAGACCATAACAAAAGAGAAAAAGGTGGAGTATTACCGTCCAATTGCGATAAGTACAATCACTATCACTTGCGGTTAGCTCTGTGCTAGAATCTTTAGCTAATTTGTTATGAGTTGGAGACGACAATATCATAGCGTCCAACAAGCTCGACCGAACATCATCGAGTATTCCTGGCTTTCTCCTCGGGATTGTAAGGAATAGTGTGGAAGAGAAAGCAGAGCCATTCGGTGAGTATGGCAGCAGTCCCGAGTGGATGCCTAATCGTGTATTATTCATAGGAATAGGAGCAGGATCGGTCAGAATAGGGGATGCGTGATTTGATTTGATGTCCATCGTATCCAGATTTATTGCCGACTATATACCTTCAAATACTACGTGTCGGCTGGTACAGATAGTCGCAAACTACCCGATTTGAACTCCGAACCCAAATTTATTGCCGACTATATGCCTTCTAATACCACGTGTCGGCTGGTAGAGATAGTTGCAAACTACTCGATTTGAACTCCGAATCTAGTGCTATTCAACCAACAGTTTTGTCAATGAAAAACCACCTCTTCAGAGTATTTTTATCACTGCTGGCCAGGAAGTAGTCCATCAGGCAGAAGAGTCCTGAATACATTCATCGAAAGGTGTTATTTACAGCATGTTTAGTTAAGCTTAAGAAAAAAGAATTAAGATTTTGTACTGAAAATCTAAAAGAGAATTAACTTTTAAAAAACCTCAAACGTGTTTGGCAAAAAAAATTACTATAAGTTAAGCTTTGCCAAACATGCTCTTAATGGCCAAAAGAAAATTGACTACCAAAACAGGTATGAGAATCCAAGTGAAATATTACCTGTACATCCTCTCTCTTTTTTATCAAATTTTTTCGATCAGCCAACAGAAATAACTGCAAATAGTGTGTCTTGTCAGCCATGTTACAGATTGCATCTCAGTTATTAGAGAAAAAGTTTCAGAAAGTTTTGAAACGCAACAACAAGAAAATGGAATATATAGAGACTAGAAAGAAATAAGCTGATAATATGAACTGGACTACTAATTTTTTATGATAAACAACTCGTATAAACACTGCGCAGATCATACACAAGAGAGGAACAATTAAGCCAGTAAAACTAGAAAAAGAAAATCAGAGATATATCTATTAAAATGAAAATAAGGAAATTCTTGAGAATCTAATCTACAGAAGGTAAAATACACTGACGTAGAAACAATTTAGGGGGAAAATCAAGGTTGAAATTCAATATTTCAGTATTTGTAACTCAATAATTGGTTTATGATTTCCAGTACTGGAATTTGTCATCATTAATTGGCAACACATGTACATCTGTAGCTGATGTCATTACATGATCTGCAAATGTAAGATCTAGAAAAGTATGTTGGTATAAGTGAAAGATGAGGATTTTGGCCAAAAGAGGGAACTGTTCCCTATAAATCAAGGGGTTGCAAATGCCATAATAGCGTAATACTTAACGGAAAAACAATTTAATTCAAAACAATCTTAAGAAATGAAAAGAAAACATGATGATTCAAAGTCCATTATCTCATGGTATAAACTGAACCTTGCAAAATGTAGAAATCTTTTGGGAAGGGAGATAACAAGAACAAGATCAGGTGTAGTGAAAGTGAAGAATATTATTAGATCATAACGAGTATTAACATAGAATTACTTGAACAGACATTCACTTAGAACCTGCTTAATAAAATGCTTTTGTGTGCATATTGGACATACAAAGCTGGAACAAAAAAGCCTGATTCACATTAATCATATGAATAGAGAAAACTTTCATACGCGGTAGCTGTAAAAATGTTTTCGTTGCCAAAAAAATGCAGAGTACAATGCCATATGCAACCACATTTTATGGTCCTAGACAGCAGCATGGGAAGCATTAAACATGTGGACCCGCGCATTAATATGCAACAAAACCATGATTTTCAGAAAAAAACTATGAAAAAACTTGGTGTCCCCATACTCTTGTTGCTATCACACAACCATCTGTGACCACAAGATTAATATACATTATTTAAGAATCTTTTTTCTCATTTGTTAGAAAGTTTTTCCACCAATGCTCATAAAACAATATCTTTCAAGATTTCAAGGATGAGTAATTTTTGTGTGGATTAAAAGTACGAAAGCAACAAACTATTGCATTTATGTTGTTATATGATGAATCAGCTAACAAATAATAGACCTGAAAAAGACTGAAAATGAAAATGGAGGTGAAAGCATTTGATATGAATCACATAAGATGATACCAATGCAGCTCCACGGCTAGCATATCAAAATAAATGTTCCCTCGTTCTGTTTTCCGTTGGGAGGAAAACTGAAATAACTGAAACTCGACATTGTCGAATCAACACCACAAATTTAAATTAATATCTAATCAAATATTGAGAAAACAAAAATAATCGTTATATATAATGAATACATAGGTACATATAAATGTCTATGGACAACAAAAATAATGTCCCCCTGCGAGGGAGTAAATATATATAGATAAATACATAGACTAACATTCGTGTATTTGTGCATATGGTTCATATTTACATACAAAAAATGTAAGCATAAAAAGGAATATTGTTTCAATGAACATAATTCCCAAATTTTCTTAGCATCCAGAATAAAGAATGAAAGAAAGACTCAAAATTAGCTTGAAATATCATTGTAGATAGCAACTTTTGGGCTAAATAAAAACAAAAACTGAAAAGTTTCTTGAGGAAACAGAGATAAAAATATAAATATTATGTTCAATATAAAGGAGCACATCATAAAATTAGAAATTGAAATATTGCACCACTTTCCTTCTTTCTTTTTAACTCCTGCTTATCGAACGAATCATCAAGAAATTTTCAAAGTAAACATATTTTCAAGACCACGCGATTAATATATTCAAGAATTCAATGGCAAAGCAAGTAATTTCACAGAAAAAAGATTTCAACAGACAAAATGCAGGCACATTCATAAATATACATTGCATGTCAAAAACTATGTGGGCTGCATACCTGATTATCTTGAACTCAAAACATAAAACATTTCAAGAAATGAAATATATTGTAAATTCAGATTAAAACCCTTCAAGAACATAAAAAAATAAAATAAAATAAAACAATCTCCACGAGGAAACAATAAAAAACAAAAGCAATGTTAACAGGGTCAAGGCTCAAAGAACAAGAATATAGAAAATGAGATGACGTCACCTTTACAGCAGCTACAAGGAGAAAACACCGAACCCTAGAAGAAATTTTTTGCAGAAAACGAGGAAAATGTAGAATACGTATTACGTTTATGTATAATGTATGTAATGTCTGAGAAATGCGAGGGGAGGGGAAAGAAAAAAAGAAGGTAGCTATTGGTGAAAATTTATATATAGCTATGAACTTATGAAGAGACGTGGACAAATTAATAAAGAGAGTACCGGATTGTTGTAACCGGAGACATGAAATTTTCAAAACCACGCGCAATGATGCGAGTGACGCATGTAAATAGCAATTGGCCTGTCAGTTATTTTCATAAATGGTCAATGTTGAAGCAAAATTCAATTACTGGTTAAAATATTTTTGTAATTCATTTAGTAAATAATCTTAAATAATTAATTTTGATATATTATTAGTCATTTTTTCAACGGCATACACTCCAAATACAACGTCGGACCATTAAACTTTGATATCGACTAACAATGATGGTGTTCATATTGTAAAATTAAAGTTGTTCAAAATAAATCGTAATTCTGAAAGAAAAAATATTTTGTCCACCCAAAAATTTCAAACATCTCACTTTAACGTCAAATATGTTTTTCATCATTAATAAATAGTAAAAAAATTGATAGAGTTAAAGTGGGAGACCAACCGAAAAGTAAACGGTTATTAGTTTATATGAAGTTTTAACAGCTCGTAAGACATTAATCAGGCTAATAGAGTGATCAATTATATGATATTATTTCACTTTAGTGGTTAGATATGTCACAAAAAATACTTTAATAATCAATTTAATTTTTTTTCTTGCACATGTGCAATAATTAGTGCATGTTTCATGATGCTGAAATAATTTATTAAGTACTTATAAATTATGAGTCATATAAAATGTGTGGCAGTAAGTGAACAGTGAATTATGAATCATACAAAATTATTTGCTTTGCTATGAAAAAGTGTTCTAGTTTACTAAGCTACTCGTGTTTAGCTTTTTATAAATATTATGCTTCCCAAATCAATATTGATTAAATGACAGATTATTTTATATCAAATGGAGAAAAGTAATGTTATTTATTATAATTAGTGATAATTATTGGTCTTTTATGAAATTAAATAATAGAACTAATAAAATAAGTTTCGTATTTCAAATATGGTCATGTGAACCATAAGTTGAAGTATTAATTACAAACTAACACAAAATTAAAGTATTCTTTGTTTATCACTAATATTCATCAGTGCAATTAAAGCAATTTTCAGAATAATTTTTTATTCTTGGGAAAATTGCAGAATATAATCAGTTAACACACGCAGACATGTGCGTGAAATAAAATAACATATCAATAAATTAGGCGATAATTTTTTTTTTTTTTTTTTACTTCCAATTATTATAATAATAATTAAAAAAAGTTAAAAACTGCCAAACTGAATGGGGCCCGGAGGGAAATCTTTTGAAAGTTTGAGGACACGTGGAAGTGTTCGACTTTGATGCCCAATGTACGTTGTGGGGTGTGTCAGATCTGATGTGTCCACGTTTGATTTTGGGCCCACGCTCGTCTAGTCGCATTCCATGCCAGCTGGATCCTTGTGGTCCGTGACGGGTTAGGCCAATTCACTATTGACGTGGTTGGACCATACTATTACTGGCCACCTTTGCGGACCCACTTGTCAATTGTAATTTTTGTTTTATTTTTTGAGATAGTTTCATGTTATACTGTAAAATATAAAATAATTTAAAAAGTATTATTTTATTTTTTTATTTTAAAAATACTATTTTACTTTTGTAATATTTATTGTTATATTTCTTTATAAAAACTGTGTAATATTTATTATATTTAAAATTTAAAATATTAAAAAGTAAGAAAGTGGTTGGTGGACAATATTAATAAAAAATTAAAAATTTAACTAAATCTTACTTGCATGTTCGCTATACTATATAAATCTAGTATATCATCTGTGCGATGCACCAAGTTGACTGTTTCTAATTTAATTATTTGAACCGAATAATAATATTTGTTACATTTGTATATAAATATTAATTTTAGTAATTAAATTGCACATAATAAGTATATTGTTGATTACAATATATATGTAACTAAGAAACGACGACAATATTATTTTAAATTTTGTGGTTTGTATAGACAGATCTTTAGTCTTCGGGGTATCTTTGGCAACAACCTCGCCAATGATGTCTTTTTACGTATATGTTAGTTGTATTTAGCAAATTATTCACCAAATTTGACAACAAAATGTAATAACAATAAGAATCTATAAGAAACATTATGTGCGTAAAAAAATATGTATATTATCAAATATTAACGAACAATTCAGTGTAATCGAGATTTGTCGAAGATAGAATGTCATTGAAAGCTTTTAATTGAAAAACGTGGTTGGGGAACCTATCATCGGCTATCTCATAGATGTGAGTATTGGTCATGAAGTTGATATTGTACTTATGACGGTAGTTTTGTACTTCAAGTTATTGACCCCAACAATAAAATGTCGTATCACATAAAGAGTCCCGTCCCGAAGCAAATGCGTAAATGTATGTATCAACTATTGCTTTATGAACGAATGAATACGCTCACCTTAAAAGCAACACGTAAATATAATGACAACAGTTTAAAAAAAAAATAATTGTATTAATTTTCATTAAAATTCATTAAATGTAGGAATCAAGAAAAAAAAATTATATAAACTTGTACTAAAAGACAGACTACAAATAAATGAAACATACGGTCTAAAAATTAGAAAATGTAAAATCTAAATTATTTCTAAATCATTATTGAAATTTACGCAATATTAAATTTTAATGGTAAATTTAAACTATAAAAATAACAGCTAAGAAAGGACAAATACAATTCAAGAAGTAAGCTGAAATTACACAATAATAGTAAATATAAACAAAAATCAACAACAAATATTTCAATTATTTATATAAAAATAAAAATGTGTATACACAACTGTTTGTTTCTAAAAATGTGCATATAAAAATGCATATTTAAGAAAGCATAATCATGTATTTGTCACAAGCTAGTTCTCAATGAAACAGTGCAATAAACAAAACAATATCGTAATCCAAAAGTGAATTAGCTCTTATATATAGCTCAGACACAATTGCACGTTTTACAAAATGAAGTATAATTCCCAGATGTAATATCGCACGCATATCGATGCAATGATGCCCCTTAAAAATGTCAATTAAATTGTTTGAATACCACGTAGAAGATCAAAAGACGGTTTCATACAAATAAAAAGAAGATGAAGATGATAAGTCCAATTGTTAGTTTCTGAAAAGTTATTGCATTTATCCATATTTTAGTGCATTTTGCAAAATTAAATTTAAAAAAAAAAAAAAAAGTATCCGAACACGGTAAAAAAAAAAAAAGAGAAAAAACAAAATTCAAAAATGTAAATAATTTACAAAAATGATTTTAACAAAAAAATAGGAAACAAACAAACTGTTCGAATAACACAGAGAAGCCTAAAAAGACGGTTTCATACAAAAAAATGAAAATGTTAAGTCCAACTGAAAAGTTGTTGCATTTATAATTTAATATTAAATGTTACACTTCATTTTTTTGCTGTAAAAGAGAAAAAAATTAATAAACAATTAATGTGTGAAAGCAATTAAAAAATTTGAAATTGTTGCATTTATCATATATAATATTAAATGTTACAATTCGTTTTTTGCAGGAAAATGGAAAAATAAAAATAAAAAAAACAATCGATGCGTGAAACCAATTAAAGAATCTGAAAAGTTGTTGCATTTATCATATATAATATTAAATATTACACTTCATTTTTGCAAGAAAAGAAAAAAAATCAATATGTGAAACCAATTAAATAAAACAGACTTCTATGCAACATTTATAGCGAAACTCACCAAACCTGGAAAGAAAAAATAGCGGTAAAATGTATGTGTGAAATTTTCAACGGTTATCCTATTATAATATTTATAATATAATATATATAGATAAGAGCGTTGCTAAGAGACGATCTATTTGTGAAGAGCATTTTTTGTATTTTAGATAGCATTTATTAATTTAGAGTGTAAAATTTGTGAAGCACTTCAACATGCTTTTTATCTTTGACACTTCATTTTACTTTTCTCAATAATTATTTATTATCTTTTTCTATCTTTTATATTGACATGCTCCCTTCTCAATTATTATCTAATTATTAACTAATTTATTTTGTATATACTTTGTAGTTCAATCAATATGTCAAGTATTGAAAATTAGAATACATTGAACACATTTAATTATAGAGAGTATTTTAAAACATAATTTTAAGGGGTTAATTTCACCAACGGTCACTATAGTTACTTTCAAATTACAAAAAAAGTCACTAAAGTTCAAAAGTTTAAATGGTGGTCACTGAAATTAGAAATCCTTTCACTAATGGTCACTCCATTAAATTTCTAATTTAAAATGGTGATGTGGCATTTATTTATTGCATGGTAGTCTATGTACTTTATATAATATTCACTTTAGTCTATATATTTCTATTAAGTTATTCAAAAATTGCATCTTAGGTCATTAATCTTTTACAACTTTACACTTTGGTTTCTAAATTTTCAATTATCTTTTAGGTAAGTCCTACAAAAATTGCCTATCCTTCAAATTTTTACATTTTTACACTTTGGTCCTCAAATTTTCAATTTTCTTTCAGTTAAGTTCCCAAAAAATTGCATCATAGGTCCATCAACTTTTTACATCTTTACACTTTGGTCCTCAAATTTTTAATTATCTTTTAGTTAAGTTCTTTAAAATTACATCTTAGGTCCTTCAACTTTTCACATCTTTACACTTTGGCTCCCAAAATTTTAATTATCTTTCAGTTAAGTCCTTCAAAAATTGTATATTAGGTCCTTCAACTTTATACATCTTCAAACTTTAATCCTCCAAATTCTTGATTTTAGTGGCCATAATAAGTGTAATTTTAGCGGTCAAAATAAGTGCACTTTCAATTAAATCCTTGAATTTACATTCGAATTTTCACATAAATGAACAAAATAATATTATAAGGTCTAACCACTAAAATGTCTATTTTTAATAGTCAACTCTAAGTAATAAGTGTGAATTTTACACTTATTTTGACTACTAAATAATTTATTATTTAATTATATTATTTTGTTCGTTTAGGTAAAAATTCGAGTGTAAAATCAAAGATTTAATTGAAAGTACACTTATTTTGGCCACTAAAATCACACTTATTTTGGCCACTAAAATCAAGGATTTGGAGGACCAACGTTTGAAGATGTATATAATTGAATGGCCTAAGATGCAATTTTTTAGAGGACTTAACTGAAAGATAATTGAAAATTTGGGGACCAAAGTGTAAAGATGTAAAAGATTAAGGACCTAAGATACAATTTTTGAAGGACTTAATTGAAATATATGGATTAAAGTAAATATTATATAAAGTACATAGACTACCATGCAATAAATAAATGCAACATCACACATTACCATTTTAAATTAGAAATTTAATAGAGTGACCATTAGTGAAAGCATTTCTAACTTCAGTGAGCACTATTGAAACTTTTGAACTTTAGTGACTATTTTGTAATTTGAAAGTAACTTCAGTGACCGTTGGTGAAATTAACCCTAATTTTAATAGTTGACTCTTTAAAGTAGAGAGTGTCTTAAGTTTAAATAGTCTATTGGATATGTGCTCTTAGAGCATCTACAACAGATTATGTATTTAAATAGCATCTTTAAATTTAAAGAACAATTTTTTTAAACATTCTAATAACCTCTTTATTTTACTTTTTTTAATAAGCATTTAATATATTTCAATCTCTTCTTTTTTTATCATATATTTTCCTCCCAATTTGTATATATTATTTAATTAAATCAACATATCAAATATTGAAAATTAAAATTATTTCAATGTATTTAATAATAGAGAGTGAGTTTGGCTCTCCACAATCTCCAAATGTGGAGAGTCAAACATGCTCTCTAAATTAAAATGTTAAATTGGAGATTCCATTAAAACATAATTTTAAGTGTTGACTCTTTAAATTAAAGAGTAATTTATGTTTAAAGAGCTTGTTGAAATTCTCTTATATACTAAACATCATAATGAAAAAAAAATACACTTCTATTTCTTATTCAAATTATTTAGAATTTATCACAACAAACATGCTAATGCAGTATTTGGTGAACAGTATTAACTAAACATTTAAAGGGGTTTCCTCAACTCAAATTTTAATATATTTATTAATATTTATAAATTCTTACAAATTTCATAGATTTTAATAGAATTTGACAGATTTCGTAAAATTTCAATAAATTTCTATATTTTAGAAGTTAATAGATTCTTGCGAATTTCACTGATTCTAATGGATTTACGGTTTTTTTTTTATTTATTAAAAATTGTATTGTTACCTACTCAATTATTAAAAGCAACTTGTCAACCGGAATTTTGGAGACTTTTTTTAAAATTTCACCACACTATTTTAGGTTTATTTTTTCTTTTGAAACTAAATTATGTTTAGACAAGCAATTTGGTCTAAAATTAATGTTGAAAACTCAACTCTCTAAAAAATCGCACATTTTTCTTTTTTTAAAAACTAGACTAATAATCAAAAAAGAAATAGGCAATTAATTCATGATTTATTGATATATATAATTTACTTTTTAAATACTACAAGCAAAACGTTACTTACTTTTAACATAATTCAAAATTATAAAAGTTCATGGAGTTCATATAAAGTATTTGTATTTGTATTTTTACTTTAATCATTCATTGTGGCTAAAATTGTTAAATATTTTGGTATTTATATTGATTGTTTTAAATTTATTAAAATCTATAAAATTAATAAAATTCTTCGAAATCTACTCGTTATTGAAAATATTTAAAATTCAAGTTAAAGACACTTAAATTTTTAATGAATTTTATTAAAATCTGAATTGAAGATAATTCAATTTATATAGATTTTTTAAAATTTATTAAAATATTAAAATATGAATTCAAGACACCATCTTATTATTTTTATAAGAAAAAATACTCTAAAATACAAAGTTTGTTATGTTTTTTCTTTTCGTTCGAGTTTCTAACATTTGAATCTCTTAACAATTGGGTCTTTAATAATTAGAAACAGTCAAATTAACCAGAAGGGGAGACATTGAGGATGGGAAATATATATTTTATTTTATTTAAATTAAAATTAAAAATGAGAGTATAATAGACTTTTCAATAAAGTTTGACTTATATTTTAGGTTGGGGTTTGAGATATTATTATTATAAAGGAAATTTAAGATACATATATACACAAGTGAATTTCATAGTTTCCAACTAAATAATCTAAATTCGAGCTACGTTGGAATACAACTAGAATTTGAAATTGTATTTCAACTTTTACTTCAGCTAAAACGTATTTTTTAACTGTTAAAAAATTAGTTAAGGTGTAAAATTATATTTTGTTTATAAAATAATGTAGAAGACTTACTTGAAATTAAAAATACAAAATTATAAGGAAGATGACAAGACGGAAATAAAAATAGACAAATCGAAGAAAGAGTTCAACTCTCCTTAAAATGTATTTGCCTTGTCCAAGGTGTTTAGGGTGTTATCGCAAACGTCTCCCAAGGTACAATTATATATTCCTTTCGATATTAACACTATAAACTTAAAGGACGGCGAGCCTGAATTATTTTGTACTATCTGAAATTAAAACTCGAACAATATATGCAAGACAATTTTTGATAGAATGATGTTTTTGATTGGAATGTAAATTCACAAGACTTTGGGGTCAATTTATAACATTTCAAAAGTTGTGTTTGAATAGACACATCACCTAAAATGACTTAATTGAACAGACACAAGATTTGGAAGAACTTAATTAAATAGACACAATATCTGAAAGGACGTGTTTGAACAATTATGTATGTACTAATTCAACTGACACAAATTCGAATATTTTAATATTCGAGGATGAAAAATAAAATAAATAAATTATTTTGTCCAAAAAATATATATTGGGCCAAACCCAACCCATGACCCCGTTCCTTGAGCCTGGCCCAGCAAGCGGCGGTATGCATGCGTGTGGGCTTTGAACCGAAATCGATAGTATCTAACATTATCCCATCTAAAGGCTTGCAATGCTCCTTAGAGTCCAAACCCAAATCCAAACTAGAGTTATATGAATTGGTCCAAAATCATGTCATCTTAAAGTTCATCACTTGCTCCAATATCCAATTTTCATTTTCAAAATGTCAATTTTTACTACTAATTTCTCATTCATTCAAAAATAGTTTTGCGTAATCAAATGCACTATGAACATTTACTTACGGAGTAGAATGCATTCGACTATAAATTTATAACAATCGATTATCACAACTCACTCAAATATTTATTCAAAAATTGATGAAATCAATTTATAAACGACTCATTTCCAACCCTAACTACATTCTACCCTATTAAAATGACACAGCCGAATTGGTACACAATCTACAGATCACGCAAAACAAGCTAAGAACGCAATAGAATATAATTAAACTAATTTAATTTTGTTTCATTAAGAAATAAAAAAACTTTTTATTATTAATTAATCTAATTTAACTTGGTAAATTTGTCTTCGGAGCGTCTCCTAATACATTATATGAAGAGGAATTTAGAAATCCAAACAAATGCGAATGGTCATTATTAAAAATATCAATTTTTAATAATAATTACAAAACTAGCAACTTTTTGGTACAAAAAGTCATGTATATATCATTCTATCGAAAAACAGTTGAATTGTCGAAACACAATTCAACTATTGTTTGATTTTTTATTTTTTATTTTGTTATTCAACTGTCGCTAAGCAAAACATTCGAACCGACAGTTGACCAAAAATATATATAATTTTTTTCTTCTTTTTTTTCAGACAGTTGAGGCTATCGAACGACAGTTATTCAACCCATTTCGTTTGCTTTTTCTCGTTTCCATATTCTTACTTAGAACTAGCAAATGGGTCGGGTTGGGCCGGTTCAACCAGCCAGAGCAGGGCCACACTTGAAATTGGACTGGGCCAGCCCAATCTAGTTTCGTGCAGGCCAGAAATATGTTGGCCTAGCCCAACCCATTGGACCAACCCGGTCTTAATTTTTTTTTTTAATTTTTGTTATACAATCTAATACATTGCATCAAATACAATATTAGGTAAATTTAGACAATATATATTTTAAAATTTCTAAAGAGATTAATTTATAAAATTGAGCTCTCATGTATTTGTCAATAGATAAATATTAATTTTCTTTCAAAATAATAATATTTTTTGGTTAACTGTAAACTATTTCTTGACACATTTTAAAAAAAAATATAAATAGTAAAATCATGCTAATCTTATTGTTAGATATAAGCATGTTTGGCTTAAATTAAAAATTTTACTTATAAGTAATTTAAAATAAATAATTTACTTGTCAGACAAAACATAATTTGGATTAAAACCTGAATTAAACTAATTTTTAATTAAATCTAAATAATTTTATGTTACAGTTTGAAATTTTTAGATTAATATTTTAAAAAAAGACAAACATTGAGACTATTTTAGATTAACATCGTTTGAATTATATTGAGGCTATTTACAAAATTTGTGAGTTATAGTGTTAAAGAGCACCAAAAAAAAAAAAAAAAAACAACCGGGCCGGCCCTACTAATCCGGCGGGCTAGCCGGGCCGGGTTATATAGGCCCGATTTTGTTTAGGTAGGGTCAGTCCAACCCAAAATTCGGGCTATATGGGCCAGCCCGCGGGCCTGACCAATTTTGCCACCTCTATTTTTATTATTCAATTTGACATTAATCCATGAACACAATCTCTTCCTACAATTTTTAAGCAATTATATTCAATAAATTTCAGATCTAAAAATAACTAAACTAATTTAGCACAAAATCTATTAAATTTTTTCTTAATCTAAATTTATATATCAAAAAGTAAAGATCCGTTCTCTTTGTTGTTTTCACTTTGGTAAAACTCCCAAAACTTGTTAACTATGCTGTTTTTGAAAATGCATTTTTAAAAACAAAGTTAAATTTATAACATAAAATTCGAAACACGCTTTTACGTTTTAAGTGATTTCAATGTCAAAACAAGGAAAATTTTTATTTAAATAAAAATATAAAATTAAATAAAATTAAAAAAATTAAAATTTTAAAATACTAAAAATTAATTCAAGCATTGATTGGTTATTTAAATTAAAAAATTTATTTAAATAAGAATATATTAAAATTCTCAATCCACGTCAATAATTTTATTTTATTTTTTATTTCTTGTTTTGTCAATTTCTTATTTATTTGTATTTTATTTTTGTAACAAAAAAATACTGTAAGATGCACTAACTTTAAAATATATATATACTCAATAATCAAATTCATTGAATAAAATGATATAAAACAATTTCTCAAAATTCCAAACAAAACGTATTTTATAGTTTTCTGTTTCAATAGTTTTTCATAATGACAAATCAAACGTGTTTTCAACAATCTTAAAATATACCTCAAAAGAAAATTGAAAATGAATTTAAAATTCAAAATTGAAAATTAAAGCACAAAGAGAACATGCGCTAACTTAGTTGGAGTAAGTTACTTGGTAACAAATGGTGACGTGAAGGGGTGGCACGGGTTGGTGGGTGGAGGAGTAATATTTGATTTTAGTAAAATAATAGATTTGGTTTTGAATTAGATTTGATTAAGAAATAGTGAAAATTTAAGTAATTGTTTGGGAGGGGGAATGATCTCCTGCCTATAGTTGGTAGGAGATATGTTGCCCGATGTGTGTGGACAATATTTTTGTCCACACACATTATCTTACATCTTCACGATGCCACCCACATCGGTGAATGAACAATTGATCTCGTGAAAATGAGATCATTCCCTTTGTTTGGGAATATATTTGTCCAAATTGACAATTTTTCAAATTATTTTTAAAAGTTGTCATTTGTCAAAAATATCACACGCAAAAAATCGTTTGCTATAATTTCTTCTTCTATAAATTACTATTTAAAATTTTAAATAGGTGACACGCAATTTTAAAAAAATAGTCTACATAACATTAATATTTAAGACATAGATACTCAATTTTAAAATTGACCACTAACAAATTACATCTAAAATTTAATATTTATATTTGGTATTTTTTATGTTCTTCAAATAAAAATAAAACTATATCTGAATCTAAATTTTTTCATAAATTTTAACATATCTAACAAAGTCTTTAAATGTAGACAGAATTTTACACAGTATTTATTTTTTGTTTCCTTTGCAACATCATCTAGAAAAAGTCCCCATCAAATTTATTTTTAAACATTGTTTAATTTTATTTAGTAGATAAATTTATTTTAGCAATCGATCGCTCCCATGTTATTCGTGCAAGTTAAAGACCATTGACTAATCCACGTGGAGGTGACAAGCGGCCAAAAAATGTCGTAAAAACTCGTGTGGTGGGCCCAGGCCAATCTGGTCATTGGTCAAAGGGTTTCTGACATTGTAAAAATTGGCTGCCTAAAAAATATTAATGAAATCGTAAGTCAGATTTATACACAGTATTGGAGCCCTGGAGTGATCTGCCTCACGAGTCACGACCGACATTTTAAAGCCAATATTTGTCACGTCTAGAAATTAGAAAGTATACTTATTTCGTCTTAATATTATTTTACTATTTATTTTAACAAACAAGTTATGAGAATCCACTGATCAATTACATTTATTAAAAGAAATTTGGTGTAAATAGTCTCTAATATCTGTTATTAGTACAGAAATAGTCTTTAATATTTATTTTTTAGCATAAACATCTCCAACTTATTTGTTTTAGCGCGAAATTGATCATTATTTAATGAAAAATATCAATATGCTTTAATTTTAATTAAAGAAAAAATAATTGAATTCCTAATCTTTGCAAAAAGTGCAAATATGTCTTATACTTTTATTATTTATAAAAATTAAAAGAAACAAATGAGTTCTTTTTTTTTTTTTTCAATTAAGACTTCATAAACCAAAGTGAAATTATTTTTTGTATATTTTATGAACTATTATGCAATAAATAAAATTTAAGCTCAATATTTATTAACAAACGTGTTAAATAAAATTATTACTTTTATCATTGAGTAATTACATTATTTAAAATTTAAATTTTTATCTTATGGTTATGAACAAAAAAAAAAAAAAAACTTTACCACAAAATTGACCTTAAAATACTTTCATTTAATTGAGTTATTTGTTTATTAACTACAAATATTGGAGCTCCAATTATATTCTTCATAATTTAATTTATTATTTTATTATTAGTTGAAAAAAGAATAAAAAATTCATAAATTAATTTTTATAAGTATTTTTAAGTTACATAAGAACGTAATAAGATATGTTTGATGTCATAATATATATATGTTAATTTGCTATTTATTTTCTTAATTTTTATTCAAGTTTTTTACATCACATAGCAATTACGTATACATAAAATACAATAATTTAACATTTTTTTGTTATAAAAAATTTAATTGACACTACTATAATAATATATTTAATAGACTAAATAAAATTATAAAATAAATGTATCAGACATATTTGTAAATTTTGTAAATGTTAAGAAAGAAACTACAATTTTCTCTATTTAAAATTAAAAGAATTTTTTTTTTTTTTTATCAAATAAGAAACAATTGCATATCAAAACACTTAAATTAAAGACGTTCGTGGTAAAAAAACAAATTTTAATGATCATTTTCGTATTGAATACAAATGTTGGAGGCTATTTGTGCCAAATTGCCTTCATTAAATGGAGAACATATGATTTGAAAGACTGAAAGTATGCGACCAGAAAACATAGTGGCTTGGAAGACCTCGAGTTTTTTATTGTTAAGGGTTATACCACGTTAAAAACTTGGTATTTAATATTACTGCTTTTTACATTAATCCTATTTCATCATATTTTTTCTGCATTGACATGTTTGTGCAATTTGTTGGAGCAAAACGCCAAAACCTCACATCGATTCAATATTGGATAGATGATATGCTTGTGAGGATAATCACATCCAACCAATAGATTAACCTTTTGGAATGTAACTACAACTCTCTACAGGTGGTAGTCCCAAATTTAGTCATACAAATGCATGAAACGAATTCCTAATTGCAGTGATAGATCCAAGTTGGATTAAGATGGCCACAAAATTCATGGTTGTCTTTAAAGGTGGTTGTGTCCACGTAAGACGGTTGTCTTTGACACAATGGGAGAGTCCAGCTTTGATGGGACATATAATCTTTTTGAATTTGAAGAAGAGAGACATGGATTGTCGTTCGAGGGGATTGATATAATATGGTACTTCATTCGAATGATAAATTATTAGAAAAGTATGAACAAAGTCTTACATCAATTAAACATGTGGTTGATAATGAGATTATAAAAAATTAAAACTCAACTTAATAAGTTAATATTTTGAAATAAAACTTACAATCTTCACGAGTTATCGAGTCTCAGTGAATACAAAAGAAAGCTTTTCCTCCTTTGGATTCTCAAGGAAGAAGATAAGAGAGTTTAGGTTCAAAGCACTTGCCAAGATGAGAGCTTTCTGTTGCTAATTTTTATTATTTTTATTATTTTTTTTTGGTGATTCAAATCTCTTTTTCTCGCTTCTGCTGAGGTGGGAGATTGTTGTCCTTAGTGGTGTGGTGACTCATTGAAGGGTCATCAAAATGTAACGACCAAATAGGAGTCTAATATTAAAACTAAAATAAATTACACTCAAAATTTTTATTTTTTCTATTTTGTTGCAATTTTGCTCTTATTTAATTTTAATAGTATGTTTCACCATCAACCTTTCATTAATTCATGCAATTAGTCTTACTCACAAATTCGATAAAAAAATTATGTTCAAGTGTTATAAAAAAAATCATGCACTTAACTTTAAAAATACAAAAAATTAACAAAATAAAAATAAAAAATAATCTTCTGCTTCACCTCTCCCCTCAAAACCCATTCCAAACCTACGTTTAAGGATAGAGCTCTTTAACTGAGTTTTTGACAAATCCCGTAAGTGAGGACAAATTGCATTGAAATGTTGGAGATGACATATGCTACTAAAATTGAAGAGAAATGAAGTTGCAATAAAGTGAAAATAAAGAGAACTTAGAGTGTAATTTATTGGAACTTTTACATAAATATACTATTATTTGAAAATAATTACTTAAACTATACACCATAAATTTCAAATATATACTTAGTCTGTCTTTTTTTTAATTAATAATGTTATTTTTTAAGTACATTAAATACTATAACTAAAAGCTAATTAATAAAGAGTTATTGTAATTGAAGATTGTAAAATTTTAATTATTGGATAACTGTTTCAATCATCTGTTTAAAAAAAAAAAAAATTCTATCATCACAAAAAGAAAACAAAATTCTCGGTCATTAACCACATATAAGCATCAATTCAATCAATTAATATAACGTAACAAGAATAAAAAATCTCAACGTCACATTTGTAACAGTTCGTGCCACATATTGTAATGCTCATATAATAACATTTGCAGCATTTTATGATACATAACATTTGTATCACTTCATTTTACATATCATTTGTCACAGAATGCCACAACGCAATCTAGAGATGGCAAACGGACTTGGCCGCCCGTCGGCCTGGTGTCCCGGTCCGCAAAAAGACGGACCCGGGCCGGCCCGTCGAACGACGGGCCCGATCCGTAAAATATTTCACGGGCCGAGCCTAGCTGGCCCGTGGGCCAGTCCATGGACCGGCCCGTGGACCAGGCCCACACGTGGATCAGGCCTGTGGACCACGGACCAAGCCCACACGTGGTCCGTGGTCCATAAGGGAGGGACCAATTGTTGCAATATGCAACGGTCATATTTCTGACCGTTTGCAATTTGGTCCCCAATTTTTTTTGCAAACGGCTATTTTTTTCCCCCTATAAATATCCCATAAATTAGCTATATTCTCTTCACAAATCTCTCAAGTCTCAATTTACAATCTTACATTCACTTCCATTTTCCGAAAAAATTATATTGTGCAATTTATAGAATTTCTAGATTTATAATCTTATTCTTCTTATCTTCTACATTCCTACATTCCAATTTCTATATTTATTTTTTCTACTTCTAGTCACTAGTCTTCTACATTTCTATTATCTACAAGACTACAATTTATTCATGGATCAGTACAATTTTCAAGGAAGTGCTGAGTTTGTCGAAAACCAAATTCAAGATGATTTTAGTGGTTTAAATAATGTTCCAATTTCGAATTTGGTGATGATTTTGGAGTTGGGAACACTACTCAATTTTAAATTTAGATGATATTGACGAAGAGTTGGAAACGAACAACACTACTCAATCGACTTACTAAACAAAGAGTCGCAAAATAAAAGGCTCGGTGTTGGGATCATTTCAATAGAGTGCAGACCGGTGCATCTGCGGATGGGCAACCAATTTTCAAAGCGGTTTGTAAATATTGTAAACAACAGGTTTGCATGGCAAAAGGGTGGTGGAACGAGCCATCTTAACCGACATTTTCCGGGTGTATGCAAAAGCACGAATGAGTTGATACCAACCAAGCACAACTACATTTCGGCTCTCGGGTGGATCTACTAGTTCTTCTCCCAATCTTAATAATTGGGTTTATTCACAAGAGTCTTTGCGCCGAGAATGCATGTGTCAGTTGGTGGCCAGTGGTGAGTTCCCGCTTAGTATAGTGGAAAGCCCTCATTTCTCACGGTTTGTACAAAGGTATCTTCAACCAAGGTATCTATCCTTTGCTAGAAACACTCTTCGTTCTGATACTATTACTGCATATAATAAAAGAAAACAAAATATAAAAAATGATTTAAGTAAATATGCTGGTGTTGTATCATTCACTTCGGACTTATGGTCCGGTCTAAATCATAAAGGATATATTGCAGCTACTTTACATTATATTGATAAACTATGGATTATGCATAAAAGAATAATTGCTTTTAAAGTAATTGACTACCCTCATAATGGCCTACAAATTTTTAATTATTTAATGGCAATTATTAAAGAATTTAATTGCCAATCTAGAATTCGCAGTATGACGTTTGACAATGCTCCGCCTAATAATATTGTAATAGAAAAATTAATTGAGGAATTACAACTGGATTTCGGTGGAATTTTGTTTCATGTTAGATATGTATGCCATATTTTTAATTTAATTGTCTAATATGGTTTAAAGTATATAGGCCCACAATTAGAAAAAATTAGGTATGCATTGAACTATATTACTGCTTCACCTTCTAGAAAACAAGTATTTGATGAATTATGCGTAGAAAATTCTCTTCCAACTAAAACTATATGTACAGACATACGTAATAGGTGGAATTCTACTTATTTAATGCTTGAATCATGTGAAGGTTATGAACATTGTGTAACTGCTTATTATAATGGTCGACATTCACACGGTCCACAATACGATTTGCAACCACATGATTGGCAAATTGCATTTCATGTTCGAAAATTTTTAAAAGTATTTTATGACGCCACGAATGCATGTGGTGGTGTATACTACCCTACTAGCCCATTAGTTTTAAATCATTTTTATTTTATTGCAAATAGTTTTAATAGATATAAGACGTATGCAATTTTTTCGATATTGTTGAAACAATGGAAATCAAGTTTAAAAATATTGGGAAGACACGCCTATGTTGTTCCCATTAAGCGTCAATTATGGACCCTAGAGTAAATTTACAAGGTACTAAACATACTATTTCCGAAATTTCTAAAAATTTGAGTTACGGTAATCCATTAACTTACGGTAATTTAGAAAAAACATTATGTGAAATGTACAATTTTTATGCGAAAAAAAGCGGTAGGAACGTTAGAGGACCTCTGCGCCAAATCCTTCTTCTTCTTCAAATAACCATAATCCTAATGATTATTGGGTTTCCTTATTTATAAGGGAACTCAAAATCCTAGTTCTTCTTCTTCTTCTTCTTAACTTTCCGTACACAAATGTTGAAACTAATATTAGAGATATACCATTAGAGTTAGCTAAATATTTTGGTCACGACATGTTTAATTTGTTAGATGAAGACGAGAAGAATAATTTTGATATACTTAGGTGGTGGAGACAAAAGCAGCGTCAATACCCAATTGTTTCTATTATAGCACGTGATCTACTAACACCTCCTAGATCAACTGTAGCATCGAGTCTCGCTTTTAGCATGCAGTGGTAGGCTTCTTAATGATTTGAGGTCAAGACTTAAACCGGATATATTAGAGAGTTTAATGTGTTTGAAAGATTGGGAGGATGCGAGCTTGAATCCAAGATAAAGTAAGCTCGATATTGGTAGAAGAGATGGACGAACTAAATACGTAGTAAGTAAAAAAAAAGTAAGTATATTTATTATTTTGTATAAATTCATTCTATTTTTATTCATTTTAACTTGTAAGTTTTGATATTTAACTTTACAAAAATTGTACACGTAACAACTTGTTCGTGTACAATTTTAACTCTACCACGCTAATAGTAGCCAGGGTCCCAAGTCCGAAAAAAAGAAGAGGGTTTGAATTTAAAATTTTTCTTCACTTATTTCTTATTATTTGTTGTTTTCAAGTTAAATAAAAAAAAAAGATTTCACATGGGTCCGCGGACCGGCCCATGGATAGAGGACCACGGGCCGGTCCACGGACTGGCCCGTGGATCGGCCCGTTGGCCCGCGGATCGCGGGCCTGTCCGGACCATCTTTTTGGAAATGGCTCGGCCCGATTAAGGGCCGAGCCGAACCGACTACTCGACTCGGCCCATTGCCATCTCTAACGCAATCACTTAACATAAAATGAAAAAATCGAAAAATCTCAATAAGATCACATTTGTAACGGTTCTTATTACAAATAAAAAAGCTCATGATAATAACATCTTTAGCACGTCATAATACATAACATTTTTGACAAGATGTCAATAATCTTACACAATCAGTTGACATAATATGACAAGAATCAGAAATCACATATAATCACATTTGTTACAATTTGTGATACATATAATACTATCAATTGAAACACATAAATACACAATTGAGGGACATCATAATACATATAGTACTATCAATTGTAACACATAAATCCACAATTGTCTAATTTCGTTGTACAAAACCTTTGATTTTTTGATATTCTTTTAGAATTGAATATTTAATGCGTGGGCGAAGACGACAATGGAGGAAATTCCGACGAAGATGACAATGGAAAAAATTTAGTTATATTAAAGACACGTGCAGTTTTAGAGCTCTATTAAAAAAAAAAATAGCTGCAATTTAAAGATTTATCTTGAATTTTGGGAGTTAGATTGTAAGAACATAGATAATTGAATAATTGATTTCTATATTTATCAAACTAATTTAATTTAATACATTATAAAATATAAAATATTATGCAGTATTTTTAAAGTTAAATGACAATATTTGAAATATTATAATTATTTTAAAAAAAATCAAGTATAGAGTATAATTTCCTCTAATGCACCTTTAAAAGTATCAAAGGATATTATGCAGCAATTAATTTTGCCTCCAAACTAAAGTTCAACGACCAAGCCGTATTTCCTGGAAACTAGAGCGACCAAAGTGTATCTTATCCTCCATATGATGCATTTTTGTACCGAGGAAGGGTCAAGGCATAACAAAATGTTGCTTCATATTGCCGGCAAAACTTCATAAAACCAAGATTACTGTTGAAGCTGCTATATTCTTGTCTATTTGAATGCCCAACTCGCTTAAAGTCGAGATCAACTAGAGCTACGTCAAAATTTTAAAATAAACAAAAAATAAAGCTCAATCAATCCTAATATACTGACATTTGCGTTCAATTAGAAACGAATTGGACGTGTTTGTTTCGGGTAGGGAAGCTACAAAAACAATGTTAGACCGCAAAACACTAAACATGCATAAATACAAAAAAAAAAAAAAAAAAAAAGTCCAAGAATACCCTCCAAAATTTAGACCAATTTGTGAAGCATCTTAGGGCATTTCCACACAAGAAGAGACCCGAAATTACTATAAACTGATGCTACCACGTAAGAACATCAAAAGGACTTCTTGATGCATCTCATGATGTCCAGATAAAAATTGAAGAATCAGCCAACAGTGCATTGAAAACGAAAAAACAAAACATGGTGATTAATTATAGCATCCACAGATACAAAAGCAGACGGAGGAAAACCATAAGTTTCAGTTGGTAAAGTTAAAGAAAATCTCTTCAGATGATATCCATTGCCTGAATAACACAGTACCGATACTTAAAGATACATCTTCCTACTACAACAGAGCGCAACATTAAACCTGGACTTACAAGCACGCTTCAAATGTTTCAGAGCCATTCACCTCTTGATCCAACATTTGAACCACTTGTGCAACACCTGCTGCAAGTTCCTTATTAATGACACCATCAGGCATATCAAATGTCCTCCTCCTCATTGACAGAGGCTTTCCAGAAGGCTGAGGGTCGACAACATCAAGCATTGCTTCCAGCTCGTCCACCATAGACTTCTTAGCCGATCGAACCATCATATCAGCTCCCTAATAGACATGGAACAAATACTTGTCAACGATGCATTTCCCAAAACAAGCATGCAAATAAATTTAGTGCAAAAAATTAGGGAAAGGCTTATAAACCAGGGAACCTGTAAAAAGAAGCATATAGCAAATGATGCAGTTTCTGGGGGTAAGAAAGCCCCATCTGCCAGTCCCATTCGTACTAGTAGTATACACGCTAACAACTAATATAGTATAGCAAGCTGGTTTATATTGAGAAAGGCATTTTAGACAGAACCTAAAATGGCATAAATCAATGATGAGGTTCATCACTCAGTGCACGAATAATTCAAAGATGCGTGTGAGGCAAATCTGAGAATAGAACTGCACCCTTGTGAATTCCTAGAAGATTTTTTTTGTACTTCCAAAAAAGTCATAAAGTAAATTCAACCCAAAAAAAAAACAATGATGAACTCATGGTCTTAGCTTCCTAATCATCCATCTCTTCTTGTCTACTACATGCACGTCAACTAGTCAGCCACAGGTGTTGGACCACTCTAAACCAAATAATGTCTGAGAGTGTGTTTGGCTAAGCTTAAAAAGAAGTAAAAGTTACAAACATTTTCTATTAACTAACTTTTTTTTTAAAAAAAAAAGTTACTTATTTGAAAGTAATTTTACCATACCATCAAAATAACTTACTTATTTACAACTTTAACCAATAAACAAAATTGTTTATTTCTTAAGTTACTTATAAGTGAATCTTTTAAGCTTAGCCAAACATGCTCTGAGTACGAAAAACATTAACACATAATTGATGCAATGACACATAAATCTGTAAAATAACAAAAGTAGTCCATTTATGCTACCTCAATGGCATCAACAGTGAGAAGTAGCACAATGATCTTTTCGGAGAACCTCTGACGCTCTTCTGCATCGCGGGAAATTCGACGACGATAAGAGAAGTTGTTGAACAGAGCCCTGATCTCCTTTAACTTGGTCTTGGCAATGGCCAGTTCCCGAAGTGCACGTAGAGTCTGTGACCTCCGAATAAGGTAAGCCCTGAAGCTCAATTGTATCAGAGTCACAGCATCCAGCGGAGACAACACCTTCCTCTTCCCCTTGCTCTTTTCCACTCTCTTGGCAAAAGCCTACAACCATAAAAAACGAGAATACACCATAGTTAAACTAATATCGGATTACGATCAATTTAAAAGCAAAAGTTCAGATGATCTTGTAAACAGAGAGAGAACAAATTATCACACAACCAACTTTTTACCTAAATGTCAGAAAATTCATTAGGGATTCATAAGGAAAAGGCCCTATTAACCAACGCCATAAGCCAAGTCAAAACTAATACTTCCTCATCCCATAGTTACAATCTCACTCGTCTATTGGGTTGTGCTCCATAGTAAAAGTCCCATTTCAAAAAATAATTCATGTTTCGGTCATATCCCCATAAATTTGGTACCATGTATTTAACTAAGAATCTCATTTGTGATTTTCCTGTTCACAGAAAGGTAGTATAGCACAAGCAAATGAATGTTAGAAAAAGTAGGAAACGTGAAATCATTGCACGTCCATGAAAACTATAACTACAAAGTGTCCATATGGGATAGATAGAGGGAATATAATAACCTACTGCTTTGTCCCAATTCAAGAGTCACTTTTTGGATCTCCAATCCCTTTGAATGAACATGCAATCAATGCATGATTACACGCGTGAAAGCATAAAATATGCCCTATAGGACAATGAATATGACTAAATAAAAAGGTATGGATTTTTTTTTTAAAAAAATCAATTCAAAAAGTATAATCCGGGAACTCAACAAATTTAAGAAATAAGACCCTCATTTTTCCTTAAAAATTTAGTAATGTAGCAATGGACCAAACAAAATGATGAAAAATGACACATGGATTTGAAAACGAATTTATTGTGACCATGGCTTAGTTTTATTTTACCAGAGTGAACGACACTTTTTCCTGACATAATTTCAACTCAAGGTCTCAACCTAAAGGTTTTTTCTGTGTGAAGCTCGATTTAAGAAATTATTTTCATCTTCAACAATGAAAAAAGATGTGTTTGTCTTTGAGAATTGAGATGTGATAACCCTCAGCTTCTATGAAGCAGAAAGACAACCCACTCGTTCTCTTTTCCAAATGCTTCAATAGCCCCCAACTTAATGGGTGCTATTAAGTGAAAAGAAGCAGATGACCCGTGTTGATCCAACATGAGCTGACTCGAGCAAAAAATATTTTGTCACCTCCCATGTTTTCAACTTGTTTTAGCATGTTCAGAATTATCTAACTTTTCGTCTAATCGAAATTATACAACATTATGGACAGTAAGTGAATGTTTGACATGCAAAATTAGATCAAATAGTGATAATCATGTGACCTCATGAATCAACTTTTACCAATTATGCTGCTGATCTAGTGGTTTAAAACAACATCTTAGAAGACCCTCAAAAGATTTCTCTACAATAAATTGACTCGATCTATGCAGAAGCAGCAACATTCAAGAGTTGTTTGACTACTGCAAAAAATAGAAAGAACAAATTAAAGTAACATCAACAAGTAAAAACCCAAAAATAAGGTCCCAAAATAGATGATCTATAATATTAATAATAATAAATTATTATGGTGTTATTGTCATTATCATATGATTATACCAACCTGCCTTAAAACAATGGCCCCATGATCAGATGGCTCTTCAATTTCAACAGTGCGAGGTGTGGGCCCCGCCGATTTTGCCTTCTCTTTCTCTTTCGCTTTCTCATCCTTCTTCTTCTCCTCCTTCTTTTCCGATCCGCTACTGTCACCTGCATTGGACACTTTAATCATGTACGTCCGCTCAATTGGAGAATCCTCACCCTTCCCCTTAATCTCCGCCGTCCATTTGTAACTCTTCTCCAAACCTTTCTTCTGATCCTTCGAATCCTTGATCTCCGCCGTCAATTTATACTTCCTATCAACCCCTTCCTTCTCCGGACTCTTAATCTCCGCCGTCCATGTGTACTTCCTCTCCCCAATCTTCTTCTTCTTCTTCTTCCGCCTTCGCCAGCCGGTCAAACCCCAGCTCCAATGCTGAAACCCGATCACAGATCGATTGCAAGTACAAATTCGAGCCGAGTCCGGCTCTGTGCTTGACTCGGCGAGTTGAGGTGCAGAACGGGGTTTTGTCGATCTGGATCAGATCTGTAATACTCTCAAAGTCATTGAATGGTGAGGGGATATCAAAAAGTGGGGATGGGGTAGGGTTTAAGAGGTCTAGAGTGAAGTTAAGCTCGTCTTCTTCAAAGACCGAAAATGGAGAAAAACTTGGACTCAGCATAAGGGTTTTCGGGTGCGAGAAAATGGAGGTTTCTTTGAGAAAGTAGGATGGCGAGTGTTCAACGATCTCGAATCTCCTGAATCTGCTCATTTTAGCTTCACCCAAGAAAATACAGAGATAAATAGCTGGTGCTGTGTGAATAAGAAAAGAGACAAAGATAATATAAAGGAGCTTTCGGAGGGTGGGAGTCAAAAAGGAATGGAATAAAGGGGTGACTGCAATATAATGTTTGAAATATAAAGTGGATTTGGTTTAAACGAAGATGATTGTGACCTCTAAAATTATTAATTTATTATAGATTTCCTCTGTATAATTTTTTTTATAGAATTTAGCCATGTTTGGTAGAGTTTAAACTTTAAAGACTTTTTGAAAATTGAGATGAAAATTAACAATTATTTTTAACTATAAATTTTATGAGATACATTATTTTTATTAATTTTTAATATTACATATTATCAAAATTGTTAAAAATTTATTAAAAATTTTGTGAAAAAGCCCTTAAATTCACAAGCTTGAAAACTTAGTACTTATTTAATTATGCTTTTAAGTATTTATAACCAGTAAATTTTATATAATCAGTAAATAATATTTTCGAAAATATATGTAAATAAAAATATGAATAATCAATTTAAAAAAAAGTTAATCTTGGCCAAACATGGGATGAGGGGTAACGTTGGAATAGAGGTAAACCTGGGTGGGGTGGATAAGATAGATAATTATTTTGTCGTACAATTAGATTGGGACGTGATTTATGGGCAGTGGGCATGTGAGTGCGTCAGTCTCACTAGTTCTTGCCTCATATAAAACGCGTTCGGTAAAACATTACACTCGGTAACATTTGTTCGTCCAAAAGTGGTAATCTCCTCACTACAGGTCTATTGCCTACATGACAGTAGGCAATTGATAAAAAAAAATTCATTTAACGTTAGCAAATTTTTTGATCAATTTAATCATCAAAAACTAACGCCATACGATAACAATGAAAGAACATAAATCATTCTTGCGCCGTATCGTCGGAGATGGAGATCACCACTCTTTCGACCAAAGTGATAGTGTTAAAATGAATCGAGTTATTCTAGTCTAATAAAAATTTAGAAAAATTGTAGATTTTATAAAATATGTGATTAAAAGATAGATAAAAATTATAAATTTTGCAAAATGTGTAAATAAATATAATGTTTGATCAATTTATAAGTATTTATAAATACTGACAAACATACTAATAAAAGCTCAACATATTAAGGTGCTCGGTTGTGAGTTCAGAGCCTATCGGCCAGGCCATTTTCATCGAGAAAAAAAATGAACGATTGCTAGTAGCCTAACCAATGGGTTATAATTGTTGCAACTGAATCAAGTATTCCATGGCTTGCTTCATGAAGCTACGACGCGACTCGACTTCTCTGACACTACCAACTGAATATATCAATTTTCACTTACTACTTAAAATTAAATAAGTAATTTCTTCAAATATGTTTGCATAAGGTGTTAAGTTAAGATGTACTTGAAAACAACCCTTTTAACTACTTTTCATTACATATTTATAATATTATTTTAAAGAAATTTGGCATTGCTTAAAAGTGACCTCTTAACTACTTTTCTCGTTTGCTAAGAAATGTCATGAACCATATGTGTAAGTCCTCACGAGCTCTTGCCTATTTGTCATATGAAATAAATAATTTCACTAGAACAATATTTAGTTCACAGATACTCAACAATATGACAGATGTTACCAAAATCATACTTGAGCGTACACAAGCTAAAATAGTGTAGACACAAGCTTCGATCACAAAAAGAGCTTCCAATCACAAGAAACAAATGCGTTGAATTATGTCCTTGTAAGCCCTCTAATATTTAAGTAAGTTAAATGAACGAATATAAACGTGAGGCTATAAACTGAAAGTATATAATGCTTACCTCAATGATAAATAAATGTCAAGTACTTATAGAGTTTTGGTGGTGGAATCTGTTGGGATCAAGATAAATGTAATAATGTGATTAGATAGTTTATAATATATTTGGCAAAGAATTTTGTAGATTATAAGTAGTGGACTATACGGAATATGTGGATAAAAAATAAGTAAAAGTCGTAGATCCTATAAAATATATGGATAAAGATAATGTTTAACGAACTTATAAATATTTATAAGCACTGATAAACATACTCTTAATACTCACAGTTGGTTTTAAACTCTTAATGCAATAGAACATATAGGGTGCAAGGAGTCCATAATGGTTAGAGCCCTAGTGGGATCATGAGATTTTCGGTGAAAGGCAGCATACGACCAATTGAGGACAAGGTTGAGATACTTGCCATTCAGCCAAAATCAACGACTATGTTCACTTTAGGAGTTTTTTTCACTGTTTTTGACTATTTTTGGACAGAATAGTTTATGAGAGATTGAGAAAACTAGTGCTTTTTAGTTTTTTTAAGGCAAAAGCCACCTAAAATCAGTGTAGTGTAATTTATGATGTATTTCTCGATCCACAAAATTGGTGGTTTTTTGCCATTTTTCAAAATTTCTTTTAATTTTACCTTATTTAAAATAATTATTTCCAAATCTATCATAAATCCAAAATACGATACTTCCTTCTTCACAGTGTTCAGGATTGCAAAAAGAAACCGGACCCCTGAATAATAACTCCCAAGAATGGATTATATAGTTTTAAAAATCGATACTAAAACCATCCAAAATCGGACTCATCATAAATCGCCCAAAATCAATACTTTAAAAACCTCCGTAACCGGTATTTCAAAACTCTCAAATACGCTGTTAAGGTCGAGGATATGAGCAAGTACAATGGTCGGAGGCAAGAACATGACAAGACAGACCTAAGGCAGGAGAAGAGAGTGGGATCTTTAAGGAAACGAGGATACAAGCCTCGTAAGGTAAAAATTGAACATTCCTAAATAAATCAAGGCCAAAGTTAGCGTTGTCGATAACAAATAAAAAATTTAACATCTTTTTTTCCCCAGTAATGTACTCAAGTAATTTAGGGAATATCTTACTGAAAAACCATCAATTTAATTGTTTTAAAGTCCACGGGATTGCGGATTAATTAAGGGGCTTGCTTTGGATTCGGTCTTTAGCTTTATCTAAAATCAGCTAAGGATATGATATCACGTGATTATATGTTATATTAAATAGCATGTCCTTTTCAGTTAACGTGACACACAGAGAATTAAAAAAATGTCGTGGGAACATGGCCCCATTCTTACTAGATGCACTCTCAATCGGCGTTTTCGTTAGGGCAAGTAAGTAAAATTTTAAATAATTTTTTTTTATTCTTACCAATATTTGAAGAAATTACTCAATTTATTACTTTAAAATAAAAAATAAATTACTTATTTTGAAAGTAAATTTTTCTGTCAAAATCTGACTAAGTTTACTTTTAAATAAATAAATAATTTTAATTTTTTGGTTAAAATAAGAAATAAATAACTTATTTATTTTGATAGTAAAGAATAAATTACCTTTAAAAGAAGTAATTCTTCAAACTACAAAGTAAATAGTAACAAAAGATTACTTACAAGTACTCAAATGGAAATAAATTTTTTGGAGAAAATAAAACAAATTTGGGAAAAGTGGTATTAAGAGCATCTCCAATGCAACAATTTTCAGTTGATGAGGCGATTATGTGGAGGGGACAAAGCTGATGTGGTAGCATTTGTCGTAGAATGCTCGTTCAACAGGTCGTTTAGTTTTAAACATCTGTTAGATACATTCCATCTATTTTTTCATTAAATTGTGTCTATGTCTCTCATTTATTTTTCCTTATGTTTCTCTCTTTCTATACTCTCTCTCATTATTTCTTTTCTATCTCTTGCCATCTAAATTTTTTTAGAAGGTGTTGCATTGGAGATGCTCTAAACTAAAAGTTTATGGCACATTTGGACAAGTTATTTATTAGGTCTACTCTATTTATTAGTATTATTTATGTCATTCTGCAACTGTTAATTATAGCTCATCCAGTTCCAATACCCTATCGGTTCGGTTCAGTGTTTCACTTCTTATTGGGTTTAGGCCGAGCGTCAACAACAAAAGCCACCGCAAACTTTGACAGAGCCCAAGCCCAAATAAAAAATAAACACGCATATCTTTCATAGTGGAAATTTGTAAAATAAATTTGCAAACTAAAGAATCCTTGCTTGCAACATTAGGCTTGGTTTGTTATTATTGTCAATTTGTCATTCTAAGATAATCAGTTTTTGATGTGCTGAAAAAATATTGGTAGAAAATTTAGTTAAGTGTTATATAAAATTTTATTTTAGAATTGTTGTATGTTTTGAGGTCAACATATTAGTGTTTGATAAAAAATAATAATTTATTGTTGTGCATGTATACAGTTATTAAAATAGACATTAATTATAATGATGTCATTTTATATTATTATCATCAATGATAGTATTGCAAAATTGATTTTTATTTTTATAAAAATATATAATATTCGATAATATATTTTTCTAAGAGAATTTATTTGGTGTAGTTATTTTAAAAAAGAAAAATTAATATATATTAAATTACTCAATAAAAGCATAGTCCATCTAGTAGACAAAAATTAATTTAATCAATTATGGTTGAAATTGATATTTTAATTATAGATAATTGGAGAAGCTAAAATATAGAATTTGAGAAGCTTACTATTTTTATACTTTTCAAAATCACTGTCAGATGGTATAAATTTTTTATTATTTATTTTTCTTAAGTTTACAAAACATCTAAAATTTAAAATCAGAAATTGAGCTCTAAAATCAATATTAAAGACGAAGAGTAAATAAATTTTATCTTATAGTCGTAGCGAGCCCAGTACTCCAAAAAAGAGTATGAAAATTGGCACTTCTATGTATTCTTTTATCTTCTCATAAGAAAATTTAATGGCTCATTGTCTTTTAATATTTTTTTCTCTATATTGTTATATATATAATTGGATAGAGAGAAGTTGAAAATTGATTTCAAATAAGTGCCTGATTAATGGAGTTTAAAAAAAAAGAGATTTTAAAAAAAATTGGTGAAAAGTGTAGTTGAAAATTGATAAAGATTGTGAATTTTGTAAAATATGTGGTCGAAAATGAGTCTAAAAAAAATTAAAAAAAACTTTGTCAAACATGTTCTTAAATCTTAATATACAATTAGACACCAAACAACATCTTTTGTGCTTTATGAAATCCATCAACAATATTGGACATCAAACCAGGTAATTTTTGCATATTGTATTGATGATAAATTTGTTGATAAAATTAAACATGAAAACAATTTATTTTTATCGATGCAATTTTTTGTCAAAGAAAATTATTTTTAGATTGTTTCGTTGATAAATAGTTGTTAAGAGATTTTAGAAGATCAAAATTTCATAGTTAAAAATAAAATTTGTTGTAGATAAGTGACATTACTGATTGTTAATAATGTATGCCAATTTAGCAGTCAATAATCCACTTATGATTACAAATGGAATAAACATGATATCAAACTTATCTTTGTCAAAATAAGTCCTAATTCTATACAAAAATGTAGCTTCTCACGTTTCGACCTTATAAAGATTATAATTAACATATCTAAAGCGGATGGCAACCACCATTTTACACGTGCAAATTGAATTTAACTTATAAGAAAATTTTGTTTGATCTATTCTCTAATACCACATTAAACGATTAAATCACATTATTCAACAACTAAATGTGAACAAGTTAATTTGCTAATCTTGAAGAGTACAGAACGTATGTGTGTTTTTGTTTGATAGAGTTAAAAATAATTTTTTAGAAAATTTTGATAAAAATTGATAAAATATACAGTTGAAAAATTGTGAATACTTTTAAATATGTAGTTAAGAATGAATTTGAGAAAAAAAAAAAAGATATATATTTTTAAAATTATGCCAAACACGAAATAGCGCAGTAAAAAAAAAAAAATTATGATTACAGATATCATTAATTAATTAATTAACTTTTTGAAGCTAATAAGAAACTTCTGATGGTTCCAAAGCTTCTCATATACAAAAGCCAAATAATCGTTTGAAGCATCACCATTTATGGCTGATATAACAAGCCTGTAATTTCTGCCGGAAAAATCCATAATGGATCCATTAATCACTTTTTCAAACTCCAATTCAGCTTTGGCCAGCATTTTGTATCTCGCCACTGCGAATCCGCCGATTTCTTCCACTTTCGGGTCTCCTGGGTCACTTATTGGCTTCCAGACGTCAAAATGAACAACTTTTTCGCCACCCAATGCCGCGGCGTCGGCAACGGTGGAGACTTCAAATGAAATGTAAGCTAGCATTAATGAGAGGACTGTTGAGAGGCGACTGTGATATTTTGGAGTCATTTTCGATGTGATTTGCAAATGTTAATGAAGATTTAGTACTATAAGTGAAAAGTAATTAGTATTTAAATAGTAGTTAATAATAATATCATGAATTCTAGTAGATTTCGTAAATTTTGACTAGATTTTATGAATTTGAGTACACTTTAACATAATTCTATATTTTATATTTTAACGAATTCTCATAGATTTGTAGAATTTTCAAAATAGTACAATTTCAAGGTGTATTTTTTTTTTTTCGAATCAATAACAAATAATTTGTTGAGAATTAGAAACCCTAATTCTATATTAGAGAATTATTTAAGAAAGACAAATATGGGCATACAAACATGCAATTTTTATAAGTGTTCGCTTCAATGTGAAACTACAGTATCTCCTTATCGCTGCAGTAATTCACTATAAACCCTAATGGCTACTCCGTATTCCACCCTCTTAACCATTTTACCATTTAATAGGATCTAATACTACTTACTAACATATCAATGAACAAATAATATGTTGCATGGGGATGACTTCTAGCAAATGGGCTTAATATCAGAGAATTGGTTTGGGACTTAGCGATGGACTCAATTGGATTCAAAGACATCGAATGGGCTTTGCTCAAAATGGTAGAGTTGCTACTTGATGATAAGACGACTTTGTTCTGAATGGCGACTCATGTGTGATTGTGCCAATTGGCTCAATCTGAGCCATTGGATGCAGCTTCCAGAGGGTTACAGTATACTCGGTGATTGAGGTCCATTTCGATACAAGTGCAACCTTAACTTTCTCCCTTTGAGAAATCATCTCAAATTCTCTTCGTCTTTTTATTTTTATCCTTTTAAATTTCTTAATGATTTTTGTGATTGATGTTAGAAAAGGTTTCCATTACAATGTGTAAGGTCTATAAAGTTGATGGGTTTTGGTTCTCTGTGTGAGAATGATTGTGGAGATTTGTGTTGGAATATTTTTTTTAAATTTATCAAAATCAAAATATGCACCAATTGTTGAAAATAAAAATATATGATATTATATTATATTATATTTGATAATTAAAATCAAACAAGTTTTCAAATATTTGACACCTTTACAGTCAAAAATTGAAAGAAATTTAGATCATATGTTGACTATAAATTGTAGTTTATTACTCTTTGTAGATAAGAAGAGTTTTTGAGAGAAATTATAAACCCAACATTCCAGGTTGTTTTTCTTTGCTTTCTTTTGTAGATTGTGATGTTGCGAAAATCGTGGGTGTCGTAAAGTTTAAGATAATATTTTTCTTAAGATACTTGGAGAATCTGGGTATGTGAAATCTATCTGATTGTTATAATTATTTTTCATATAGTGAAAAGTGTGACAGTTCATAATTTTTTTTTTCTCTTTCTTTATTTTATTTTGAACAAAAATCTTGTGGATAATGAAAGAATTGATCTCAATTTCTAACGATTTGTATCCAAGACTCTTTGTGCTGTAATACTTGGGAGGCATTTATTAGTTGATTTGAGCATAATCTTCAATGGATGATTAAAGGAGATTAGGTCACTTGTGATTGAACTTTGGATCTTCGAATGAAACAACTATTGTAATTTTGTTCTTGTTAACTTATTACTTTATACTTTCTGGTGCTTGTTGGGTTGGGACCAACAGAGGCCCTCCTTCATATTCTAGAACCCGAATAAAGTTGGTTTAATGGCCCTCCTTATTTTTTTTATTTTTTTATTTTTTTACATTTTTTCCAAACCCTACATATAGGTTTAACCGAGGATCTAAACACTCTGCCTAATCATAGATGAATTTCAATGAAAAAGAAAAAGATACGACATATTTGATAAATTAAACTAAAGATTAGAAACTAGATTAAAGAAAATATCCATTTAACAAAATTTATCAGTACCCACTCCAATATAGCGTATCAATCACATCCAATAACCAATAATAGTATGTTTAGTATAATGAGTTGAACATAATTTACCGAAAATATAGAAGAAATTGTTATTAAACATATATTTATTGTCGTATACTAGTCCTAATGACATATGTTAACATAGACATTATGACCAAAAAAAAAAAAAGTTAAAATTTTATTTGTTGTATTATATAGGACGTAGTACAACATACCAAACATGTTCTAAACGATTATAGAGTATATCACATGTCTTATCATTTACCAACAGTTCATACCACATGAAAAATGGAAAGAAACAAGGCAAAAGAAGTAAAATATATGGTATTAATGAAGTAATTAATTAAGCCTAATAGAGTATTAATTTATTTGTTATGAATAGGTGTTTTACGATGTGGAGGCTGGTAGTCCGTGTCTAGTATCTTGTCTTCTTGTTCAATAACAATGGTGGAATCCGAAATCTTTTCTTTCTGATCCATTAATACTTGCTGTCTTGAATCCTACACAACCAGAAGATTGCAACAAATTAATTAAATCGCCTCATTTTAATTCCATTTATGAGTATATGATCTTTGGCAATTTTCTCCAAATTAAAGCATATTACATATTTGTTTAACATTGTTATTGATATTATAGTCAATTATATGACAAAAAATGTTAAATTTAGTCACAACACATTAGAAAAATTAACGTTGAAGATATAAATATAATTAAACAAATTGTTTTCCAATCTGATTACGTGCGTGTTTGGCTTAGCCTAAAATTTAGAATTACTTTTAAGTAATTTTTATTTTCTTGAAAAGTAATTCTTACTTTATTATCAAAACAATGAAATTTTACCAATAAATCCATTGGAGCTCTTTGGTAAAAAAGGAGAAACAAAAAACTATTACGAATAAAAATAAACTTTTAAGCTTAGCCAAACATGCCATATAATTTAAGTTTTTACTAGACTGATAAGTGCAAACAAAAGTCTTGAATTGAAGTGTATAAAAAACATTACATGTTAAAGTTTTAATAAAAAATAATTTCGACGAAACACCAAATAGCTTAGTACAAAAATATGTCCAAAATGAATGTGTAACTGTAGCTGCCACGACAATACACTCCCATCCATTCTTAAAATAGTAAATTTATCAATGCTTTAATTTTCTATCACTTCTTTGGTAGACATTTGATGCATAGAAAACAGAAGACCTTTCGTGCATGCAAATGTTGGATGCACGAATGTTGCAATAACCACCACATGCCTTGTCGTTTTCAACATGAACACGATGAAATTGATGGGACAAACGAGAATACATGTTCACGTGTTTCATGTTAAGATTTGACGAGACATCTAATATATTTTGTGACGCATATTTCTTTTTTTTTTTTAATTGTATTGTTTTTTTATCTAATTTTAGCTTTTAAACGAAGAAAAGAAAAGGTAAGGAGAGAAATTAATATTCACTATTTTATATGAAAATATATATTCGAGACACGGTTAATATTTTTTTTTTTACAAATACAAAGTAAAATGAGGATAAAAAATGCTGTTTTTACCTCAAATTTTGCTGCATTTAGCAATCCCTTGTGGGGAGAAGACTCAAAAATCCCACTGCCTGCATGTTTTAACCCATCAATAATATGCACAAGAAAATGTTACGCGTGATAGATAAGATTTTAATTCATTTTTTTTTCATAATGTTGAATACTTTTTAAATTCACCTAATCGAACATGTCTAAATAATATATGGTCGCTAAACCAATATATTTTCCCAACAACATATTATTTACTTTATAACTATCTTTACCATTGTAAAAGTGCAACAAAGAGATATACTATCTCGTCTAATAGTTTAAATTATTAGAGAAAACGGAGGAAAATTAGTTGTGGTTGGGAGGGCGGGTCATGGGTCGAGAATAATCAGAATAAAATCCGGTATCATTTTCCTGTTTCTTCTTGAAAGGGATGTGCCAAGATATGTATTGAGGAGACTTAAATGAAATGACACCTGATTTTACTTCTCTGTAGCCTTTCTTTCCCTTGTGAAGGTCTTCTGTTTTCCCTGAATTGGGACTTATTGAATTACTGGGAATCCTGCTAGCTAATCTGCGTGCATTTATATGCCTTATATCTTGAATTGAATTCATGCCGTGTATAAGCTTCTCTTCAATCTGCATTATTTAATGAGATATCAAAACAGAAAAATGTCATATATTTGAATTTTACCATCTCTATTTATAAAATTTCATTTAATTGATGAAAAATAAACTTGACTTGCATGTTAAAACTATAACGAGATATCAAAACTAGAAAAACACAAATGTCATGTATTTAATAAGTGTGATCGATATCTATTTATAAAATTTCACTAGATGAAAAATCAATGTGTAATGGACCTGAACTCTTTCTCACAGTGGGGAGGAAATATCTTGTCGGTACAGAACATGACAAGTGTACATTGAACAAGTGTAAATGAAACTTGTTCAATGCACACTTGTCAAGTGTGCAATAGGCAAGATCGATATAACACCTCCCCACTAGGGGAGGAGATCAGTTCCATGAGATCTACGGACTTGATTCTACCTTCAAACACACAAGTTTTTTTTATAAAATTGCACTATTGGTCCCCAACCTATTATCTCTTATTGATGCATATCATTGACAATGAAAATTCCCCTAATCTTGTTAAATTGTCACATGGCAATTATCACTGACCGTATGAGAAGTTTTCACCCCTATTCACAAAAAAAAGACATATATGTCTGTCTTCACCCTCTCAAATTTTTTTTTTCAACTTTCTCAATTCCCTTTTTCTTTACTATTGTTCTCCAAATCTTTTCTTCTCAATATTGTTTCTCCCATCAATTTTTATTTATTTTTCTACGATCGAATTCTAGTCTACCGATAAGGTATATACTAGTAATTTCTAACAATGAAAATTTTGCATAGGATGCGGTCCTACACGGCTGTTGAAGACCTAAGTGGATAAACTCTATTACATAGTTTATTTCATTTCAAACCCCCCCCCCCCCCAACCCCAACCTCCACCCCACCCCACTCCAACAACACAACCCCAATTCATTTCTCTCACCTCATACACAAACATTTGCTGCATATAGAAGTGTTAATTATGTACTTTAAAGAGAAAGAGGAGAGAGAGAGAGAGAGAGGAGAGAGAGAGAGTAAACAAACCTTGTTGGCATGAAATTTCTTGAGAAAATCCGAGTCTGTAATTCCAATATAACGGGCATTACATGCATATGCATGCATGAACAATCCCAAAAACGGGATGAGAAAATAAGATTTTACAGACATATATAAAATCAACAAAAGAAATATTCTCTGAAAGATGAGTTAGAGAAGTAGAAAAAACTGGTGAAATTGTATATAAGATGAAGCGTTAAATAGAGAGGTTGTGAGAGACAAAGGAGACTGTAGCAATTGAAGATGGTTAAGTGTGTGACGAGACGTATGAATAAGTAAATATGAATATCAGTTTGACTTCCCTTTTTCCTGTTTCCTCCCAAGAATGAGGGCAAAATACCTACCTTCAATTATAATATTTTAATATACATATATGTGTTTGGTGTAGTTTAAAAATACTTTTTAGGAATTTTTGATAAAAATTAATGAAATATATGGTTGAAAAGTTGATAAAAGTTATGGATCCCATGAAATATGTGGTTGAAAATGAGTTTTAAAAAAAAAAAAGTTTAAAAAAAACTTAACTTACACGTGAGGAGGCGTTTTAAAGTAATGGTTTAAATTTACAATATGTTTGGAGATGTTTAAATTAAAATTTCAATTGGTCAAACAAATCAAACATAATTTTTATTCACACATTTCATATGACTCATAACTTACAACCAATTTTGTATCTACATATTACCAATAACTAATAATATAATCACTTAAAAAATAATTTTAACACTATCAAACATGCACTTAACGACGTGAGTTGGTTCAATATATATGGTCACAAAACAGGTAAAGGTAGTAAGGTACAAGTTTTCCGGCCACACACATGAAATTGTGCATGTTAAAGACCTTTAGTAAATAAATAATATTGAATTGCACGTGAAGAAATATATTGAAGATCAAATTTAAATAAATAAATATATTTTGTGTCGAACAGTTTAAATTTTAGAGTAGATTATTCGAGTTATCTACACAAAGGTCACAAGTTCTAAGTAATATTGTCAACTATTTATAAAAATTGTGCACGTATAAAGCATTTGATAAAATATTGAATTTAAGCTACATGTAAATAAGTGCGTTGAAAATTAAATTTAAATGAATAAATGTTATTTCTTTCTCTAAAAGTTTAAAATAGTCTTAAGGGAAAGATTAATAAATAAATAAAGTAATTCCATTATATTTAACAAAAAGAATGACTCGTTGTAGCTCTTTCAAGATGCATCCCAGGGGCGGAGGTGGGGGGGTCCTGGGGGACCAGGACCCCCAACTTTCTGAAAAAAGAAATTTTTTTTTTTTTTTAAAAATATTGTGTTTGATTCTCTATTTAATAATTAGATACACACAACAAGGTAAAAATGAAATTACAAATTTATTGAATAGAATGTGGTAAAATTTGTTTAGAAAAAATCTATTTTTTTTCCAAAATAGTAGAATCAAACACGCTTTTTAAGATCACTTATTCTTTCTAATAATCAACCAAAACAAAAAATAAGAAAAATTCAAACCCAACAATAAATGAACTAAACAAATAAAGTTCAATCTAACTCCTGATTAAATTGGAATCATTCAATAACCAAGAAAAAGTATTGAAGTTAGTCTTTTCAAGATCGTAACAAACACGTGAGTATCGAATACGCCTAACTGCATGAATCGATTGTATTTCAATATTTTCTTGTAAACTTCTTAAAGATTATGACATAAAAAATATTAGATTCTCAAAAATTGAGCTCATAAAAGTGGTTTAAGAATAAAAAAAAAAAGGGTGGCCGCCGCCTCAACCCCGAGAAGCCTCCCGACCCACCACTGCTTGAGGACCCCCAACATTAAATTCCTCATTCATAACGCTTCTATCACTATCATGTTGTAAATAATTATCTCATTCCATTGTTACAAATGTTTCTATATATAGTTCCACTTTAGGGTTACATTTTCAATTGAAGTGTCAATTTTTGAAATAATAAGTCATTTATTTATTTGATTAAACTTGTAATAATTTTAAGAAGTTTAATATTTTTCAACATTAATATATGGTTCAAGTAATTCCAGAAACAAAAGTTAATTTGACTTTGCAAAGTATAAATATTGCTGCAGATATATTTTAGTTAATTTTTTTTTTTTCGAATTACTTTCATTTTTTAATAATTTTGAAATGAATTTGAGATCCATTTTCTATTGTTAAGTTTGCTTGAGAAGAGTTAATTGCTAAGGATATATTTGTTTTATACCAGTAAATTTAGTATTGAATGCAACAAAATGACGAAAAATTATTTATTTAACTAATCTTTATTTATTATAAAGAAGATTTAATTTATTACATATTGTGGAATTTACCTCAAAAGACTCGAAAACAAACAAAATGAAATGGCTTTGATAGTAAGAATAAAGAATGTGTAGTGATAATTAAGAATAAAGAATGTGTGGTGATAATTAAGAATAAAGAATGTGTAGTGATAATTATATTAAGGTTGTCTACGCCTTGGTATCTGTTGCCTACTGTATGTGTAATGTATAATATTTGAATAAGATAGATAATATAATAAATAAAATGGCTTATTTGCACAAATGGTCCCTGACTTTTGTACTTATTGTGGGTTGAGGACCTATCGTTTTATTTTTTACAGTTTAATCCCTATTTCAAATGTTTTTGGCAGAATGATCATTTTCATCAATTTCAGTCCAATTGTCTGTGGAATTTGACGGTGAAATTTTTTTTTATTTAAAAATGGCTTATTTGTACAAATGGTCCCGACTTTTGTAAAGAAAAATTTGCAGCAAAAGTCTCTAATCTTTCAGAAAGTGTTGAAAATTCTCATGACCTTCTAATCCTAACACATATGACCCCAAACTTTTTAACAATTTTACCCCAACTTAAATAAATTAAAATAACTCATAAACCTTTTAAAAATACAAATAAGTCCTAAATTTTTTATTTTTTTTACTGATTTACACTTAAAATAATAAAAAGTGTGTCATCAAGTTCCAAAACATTTAATTTTGTTAACCAAAATGACATTTAAAATGTGTTTGATTAAAATCGATTTTTTAGTAAAAGTTGTTGAAATGTGTGGTTGAAAAGTTGTGGGACCATAAAATGTGTGGTTAAATTAATTGTTGACTTTGATTTTAGCTTTTAAGCAAAAATCAAAATTGAATACAAACGAGCTTCTGTAGTTTCTACAGATTTTGTCCAGCCATTCATTAACAAAAAATTATATCCATGATCAAAATTTGACCAATTTAAAATTTTAATTTATTTTTCATACCAATTAAAAATACTGATAATTTTTTTTTGTCCAAGTCCCTACCCCACACTTCAAACACCCCACCCTACCCCTCTCCTCCCCGTGAAATGTGGCTGCAAATGGGGGGAGGATTTCTCTCCTATGGTTTTCGGCCGAAAAAAGGGGCCCCTATTTCCCGGGCACACCCGAAAATGGGGGAGAAAATTATTTCTCCTTGGTTTCACGACCCGGAGGAGAGGATTTCTCCCCTCCGGTCGTCGAATTTTTCAAGACCGGGGGGATAAATCCCTCCCATTTGGCCTGATTCTCAAGTGAAGTGGGGTGGGGTGGGGTGGGGTGGGGTGGGGTGGGTGGAGTGAGTGGTAGAGGAAGATGGTTGATTTTGTTTTTAAAATTATAAGTAATTATTTTGAAAAAATAAGTTAAAATGTAAGTTGGACTAACCCATTGGCCCCTCAGAACCTAAAATTGAGTTGGGTTGGCCCAAAGAAATACCAAATTTCTATGTAAAATTGGGTCAAGGTTTGTCCAATTCAATCTTTTTTTAATTGGTATGAAAAATAAATTAAAAGTTTAAATTGGTTAAATTTTGATCATTGGTATAATTTTTTTGTTAAGTAATTGACCACTGAACAAAATATGTAGAGCCTCTAAGAGCCCGTTTGTTTTCAATTTTAATTTTACTAAAAAGCTAAAGTCAAAGTCAACAATTAATTTTAACCACACATTTTATAGTCCCACAATTTTTTAACCACACATTTCAACAACTTTTACTAAAAGATCTGATTTTAATCAAACACATTTTAAATGTTATTTTGGTGAACAAAATTAAAAATTTTAGAACTTGATGACACACTTTTTATTATTTTAAGTGTAAATCTGTAAAAAAAATAAAAATATTTAGGACTTATTTGTATTTTTGAAAAAGTTTATGAGTTATTTTTAATTTATTTAAGTTGAGAGTAAAATTGTCAAAAAAATTTGGGGTCATATGTGTTAGGATTAGAAGGTTATGAAACTTTTCAATACTTTCTGAAAGATTAGGGACTTTTGCTGCAAATTTTCCTTTACAAAAGTCAGGGACCATTTGTGCAAATAAGCCCTTTTTAAATAAAAAAATTTCCACCGTCAAATTTCACGGACATTTGGATGGAAATTGATGAAAAGGACCGTTGCCGCAAAAAATATTTGAAATAAGGGCTAAACTGTCAAAAATAAAACGATAGATCATCAACTCGCAGTAAGTACAAAAGTCAAGGACCATTTGTGCAAATAAGCCTAAATAAAATTACATGAAATATATGGATAAAAAACATGTTTGATTATTTAAATTATAATTTAAACTTAGACAAACAAATTATTGGAAGAATAATGATAGTATAGGTGTTTCTCACCCATCTAGGTAACAATGAAGCCACTATCACATAAGTGTTGATAATTAATTGAATATTATTGATAATAAATAACATTATTCATTTTAGAATATACTTATTTTAGAATATACTTATATACAATAGTATGTTGGATATATAATTTATGATTTTCTTATTTTAAATAAAATAAGTACTTATTTTTAACTTTCACTTCTAAAAAATTACTTTCAAACTCTTTCAACTTAGTCAAAATTGCTCTTATAATGGAATTCGAAAATCCGTTCAAAATCATAAACGAGTACTAAAAGTTGAAAAAAGGAGAAGGTGTAAGTTCGACTCAACTTTTTCGAATTTCAACAATCTTTGGTGGAGTAGAATCTAAAATCGAGTAATTAGTGAAAATTTACACGACATTCAATACTTAATTAGCTCCATAATCTCGTAGTAATATTTTATTGGAGAGGGTACATTTTTCAACTTGTTTTGACTAGGTAAATGCTACAAGTCAAACACTAGAGGCCAACAAACAAAAGTTTGGGTATTCGAAGGGACATGCCACAACAAAGAATTAACTAAAAGTGATTAGTTAATGAAAATTTGTCTCCCTTTTTAAGTAAAAGCAGGATTAAAATGAGT
This sequence comes from Forsythia suspensa, assembly GCA_023638005.1. Lineage (NCBI taxonomy): Eukaryota > Viridiplantae > Streptophyta > Magnoliopsida > Lamiales > Oleaceae > Forsythia > Forsythia suspensa. The sequence goes on from CM042666.1 coordinate 53,138,900, forward strand.
GTAAAATCAGCAGTAAAATCATGAAACTTGGAATTTGGCTAGGGTCTTTTTGGACAACCTTCATTTCTTGTTTGTTTTGATTTCAAGATTTCAGGCAGGTCTTTAATTCCGTGTTTCTTGCTTAACAAAACCTCGAATTGATATATTAAACAATTTGAAGCTATATATAAAATTTCACGTAAACGTCAAATTTGTAATATCTTTGTCTCGAAGTGATCGTAAGCATGTTAATTTTGACTAAACAACAAATACTTGTTTTAAAAAAATTAATCAATCCATAGATAGTCAGTGACATGCTTAATATAGATTGAACAATATTGAATAAGTATGAAACTTTTAATGTAATTCCTTGTAATCATTTATCCAAAAATTCACTCTAGAGATGAGTATGTCTACATTTGGCCAATCTTAAATTATAATTTAAATTTCAAGCTAGTTAAATTAATTAAATAGACTTTTTATTTATACATTTAGTAGGATCCACAACTTACTATTCAATTATTATTCACATATTTTATAAGATCCACAACTTATAAATACAATGAATACTTAAAAAATAATTTCCACACTCATCAAAGTTGATCAACGCGGACTTTTGTAAGCCCAGCACAACCTATGTAGGCCCCCAATCATTTTTTTTTCTTTCAATTTTTTGGTTAATTTTCTTTAAAAGGAAGATAAAGGGTAATTAGCACAAAACGTCTATATCTATTGAGGTTATTGTGCAAAACGTCTATACCTTCTAAATTTTGACATTTTCACCATCACCTATTCAATTTTTTGTGCAAAACGTCCTTCCGTCCAAAAAATTGTTGTTAACTCGCTTTACCAATACGATTTGTAATACAACTTGAGAGTAAATTAATCCAAAGAACATTTTTTCGGCTCAATTTCAAATATAAGTCCAAGTAGACCAACCAACTTAGAAGTCGGGCCGGAGCTGAGTCGGTAAAGGTGAATGGTGCTTCTTGCCCTTCTTCTTGTTTGGAGCCGAGATCTTGGACGGAGTATGGGTGGGTGGTGAAGAAAACGCGAGACGGTGAAGGGCATTGTACTTCTTGCTTGGAACCGAAGCTCGATGAGAAGATTCAATTTGTGGTGGTGCCGCTTACGGTGTTGGGATTGGATAATAAATTGGAGCTAGCATCGGCGGAAACCACCGGATCCATAGTGGAAATGGACCACGATCCATAGTGGAAAAGGACCGAAATGAGCTTACCGACGCGGACAATGGAGCCGCAATGGAAACAATTGGTGGCAAGCTCACCAGGGCGGACAATGGAGTAGGATTGGAAGCAGTTGGTGGCAAGATTACTGGCGTTGACACCGGAACCGGTATGTAAAACAGTGTATGGAGAACTTAACGGCGCCGAAATTGGAGTTGAAAAAATGTTCCCGGACTAATTTACCCTCAAGTTATTTCACAAATCGTGTTGGTAAGGTGAGTTAATGGCAGCTTTTTGGACGAAATGACGTTTTGTGCAAAAAATTTAGTAGGTAATGGTGAAAATGTCAAAATTTAGAAGGTATAGACGTTTTGCACAATAACTCAATAGGTAGGGACGTTTTGTGCTAATTACCTAAGATAAAATTTAGGGCAAAATTTACAAGAATTTACATTTTGTAAAAAAATTGAAAAATACCCTCTTTTTTTATTTCTTAAATAATACCTCATTTTTATAAAAAAAAAACTTTAAAATTACTTCATTTTTATTAAAATAAATATTTTATAATTTATTTCCTATTATAATTATTTTTTTAAAATAAATAATTTTCATTTAAAATAAATAATTCAATTTTTAATTTAAAAATAATATTTTTACCCGGATAACATGTGTTACCCGTATGTGTTACTATATGTTACTTTCTCATTTTCATTAAAATCAATATTTTATAATTTTTCTTATTTTATAAATTTTAGAAAATAAATTATTTTCATTTAAATCAATATTTTTCATCTGAAAATAACATTTTTATCCGGATAACATATGTATTATCATATGTTACTTATTCATTTTTATTAAAATTTATATTTTATAATTTTTTTAAAAATATATTATTTAATTGACAATCAATATTTCTATATTTCATTTGAAAATAATATTATTACACAGGTAACACGTGTGTTACAATTTATGTTACTCTATAAGTTACTTCCTTATTTTTATTAAAGTCAATATTTTATAATTTATCTCTTTTTATAAATTTTCAAAAAATACAATATTTTAATTTAAAATTAATATTTCAAATTTTTATTTAAAAATAATATTTTTACACAGGTAATATATATGTTATCATTACCAATCACTTTCCACTATCACACTTGCCTTATTCACATCATCATCACCACCATAACCGATTTTAGATCTACTGCACAATCCACAACAATAATCATATCCACCACAACGGGGTAACATGTGTGTTACTGTATCTTAAATTAAGATAACACATGTGTTATTACCACCACCATCTTTTTCCACCGCCAGCACTACTCCACCACCACAACTAATGGCAACGCATGTGTTATCCTAATTTAAATTAGAGTAACACATGTGTGACCTATAGGATAACACGTGTTATCACCACTACCCCGAAAATCACTACCTTCAACAACCCACTATATTCGTCAATGCCACAACCTACCCAGTTTTAATTAAATTAAGGTAACACATGAGTTACTTATACGGTAACACATGTGCTACCACCACCGCACAGCTCTACTACCACCATCCACAACCATAATCAACCTCACCACAGCTAGGGTAACACATGTATTACTTGTAGGGTAACATGTGTTTTACCTTGTTATCCACCACCACCACACCACGACAATTGGGTTCAAATCTACCACTACCATCCACAACCATAATCACCACCACAATAAGAGCAATACCCGTGTTACTTGTTGGGTAACACGAGTTTTTTCTTGTTGTCAATCATCACCACCACTACCAATTGTCTTATCACACCACCACCATCACAATCGGATTCAAAACTGCCACCACTATAAAACACCATCATAGACACGTAAAACAACATCCGAAACCACCAACAACCAAAAGTAAAACCACCAACAAAAATAAGAAAGAAAAATGAAAAGAATCCCATCAAATAAATTGCAAAAGCCAACTAAAGCCTTCTCCTATATGAAATGTTTAAAAGCCTAGAAAGAGTCCATAAACCCACCAAAACCACCAAAAATTTATTATATCATGAATTTCCCCCCAAAAAAAAAAAAAAAAAATCCCTAACAAAATTTAACCTATTTCCACCAATATTTGTCAGATATATGCAACGATCAAATTCACACTATAAATTTTCAAATTTGTTAAACAATGAATAATGCATCAATTTCTTTTAATCAAAGATTTAATAATCTAGATATTCTTTTCAGCACAACAATGCATTCCATAGCCAACTTATTCTTTACATTCTCTAGTCCCACATTCTTGCCAGCAGAAAATGCATCAATTTCTTTTTATCAAAGATTTGATAATCTCTCCAACTTCATCATCACCAAATCAGCAAAATTATAGTCGTGACTATCCATCAGCCTTTTAATTGAACAATAAAATTATAATGGAAATTATTTAAACTACCACGTATGAGTATGTGTGTGTGTCTATATATATCCTTACAATAATATAAGAGCCTTAATTTTTTACTGTTTATTTTTTCGTCCAACACGCCGTCGTTTTACAACTATGATTTGTTTTATTACCCTCCCACTACCTTTTCTCTACTTTTTCTGACGCCACTGTTTCTATTTGAAACTTGAAATTTAGCCATATTCCATTTCCATTGGAGTTTAGAATTCAGAATTCAGCCACTGTTTCTATTTGAAACTTCAAATTTAGTCATCTTGTCTTCTCAGTGTTTCCATAATTCAGATTGTAGCCACTGTTTCTTTTGAAACTTGAAATTTAGTCATCTTCGTCTTCTTAGTATTTCCATACTTTTTCATTGGAGCTTAGAATTCAGTCAGTTTCCATTTGAAACTTAAAATTTAGCCATCTTGTCTTCTTAGTGTTTCTACATCCTTGTCCAAATAAACCCCATACAAATATAACATAGCACATTAAAGAATTCAAAAGAAAATCACAGCAAAAATACCCATTTCTTATTTCAGAAATAAAAATCAACCTCAAAATATAATGTGCAATTAAACAAAATAATATGCAAAAAGAAAAATAGTTTCACCTTTTAACAATGCAATTGAATTGGTCTGTGATTATCGTGAAAAAATTCAATCAAATCGGATAAGAACTACTTGGCGAGCAAAAATGCTTGGAACTAAACATTTTTTCTAAGTTTCGATAAGAAAAAAAATCTTGTTAAGTGAAAAAAATTAGAAAAAGAGAAAGGAAATGAAAAACCGTATTGTAAAAATAAATAAATAAATAAATAAATAAATAAAATTTTACTGTTCATTGCCGAGTTGCTCGGTAATGAAAGTTTATTGCCGAGCAACTCGGCAATGAACAATACATTTGAGATATGTGTGAAATCAGGTGTAATTTGCCGAGTAAATTCATCGATCACGAATTTCTCAAATCAAATCTCTCTCTCTGTTATTCGAGACACGCCATGGGAGAAATCGGTGTAATTGCTTTATAAAGGAAGATATGTGGACATCATCCAATGTCCCGTGGAGACCTAAACTTGAATTTTTATTTCATCACATTCCCACCATGGTAAAAGAAATATAAAATCTGTAGTGAAGGATTCATGGATTATATCCCATACTAGAAGAAGGCTTGCATCTCAAATATCCCAGTCTTGGATGGGGAAGAATTCCATACAGTTATATTTTGTCTGATGACATTCTTATCTATACAATTTTCACCATCTTTTCTTCATCTGTCAAACCACCGGAAGCATTTGAGTGTTCAAAGAACATATTAATGGTGGCTTTTATGATAGTTATCCAAAAAGGCAACGTTTGACACATACACTCTCAACAAATAGATATCTCACTTCAATGTAATGAAATGCATCAATTGGTAATGCCAACATATCCTCAAATGCAAGGTGATAATATGAATGCCAAAAGGTTCTATAAGACAAGTAATTTTGCACGTGTAAGTGGATAAAATCACATGGATCAGCTATTTATGTTTAAGTTTTTCTGAATCTTACATTTCTCATGAATTCTCTGCTACTATATTTGTCTTAATTGTAAATAATCTTGAGCCCAATTGAGATTTCAGTGGTCTCCTATATTTGATTACCAACCAGCAAAAATACCCATTTCTTATTTCAGAAATGAAAATCAACCTCAAAATATAATGTGCAATTAAACAAAATAATATGCAAAAAAGAAAATAGTTTCACCTTTTAACAACGCAATTGAATTGGGTCTGTGATTCTCGTGAAAAAATTTAATCATATAAGAACTACTTGGCCGGTAAAAAATGCTTGGAACTAAACATTTTTTCTGAAGTTTCGATAAGAAAAAAATCTTGTTAAGTGAAAAAAAATTAGAAAAAGACAAAGAAAATGAAAAACCCACACATATGTATTACAAAAAAAAAACCTTCATCGTTCACATTTTTTTAAAAATAAAACCCACACATATGTATTGCAATAAAAAAAAAAAAATGTTATCATGTTGCTCGGCAATGAAAGTTCATTGCAGTACAAATTACTGTTCACGTTCTTTTTTTTTTTTTTTTTAAAACCTACACATGTATTACAAAAAAAAAAAAATGGTTACTGTTCATTGCCGAGCAACTCGGTTCTCGTGAAAAAATTTAATCAAATCGAATAAGAATTACTTAGCCGGCCAAAAATGCTTGGAATAAATTAATAGTATATTATTATTTGAAATTAGTTGACCCAAAAAAAATAACACAAAATGTATGTTTATATTATTGTTGTTCTTAACAAGAGAGAAAACGAAAAAATAAAAAAAAATAAAAAATAAAAAAGGGGCAGAGCTTCTTGGATTGTGGTAATATATCTCCAATGAAGTGAATCTTGAGCTATGTTTTGTTTTCAATATTTTCCTTTTGTTTTGTTTCTTTTTCTTCTTTAGATTGATGATTTTTGTTCTTTATTTACTACATCGTTTGAATTGAAAGAGTATCATTTTGGGGATGAAGAGATTACATTGGTGGTCTCTTGAATTAAAGGTAAATTATTGAATTCTTGTTTAGGCTTTTATTTAAAGTTTGTTGATATTGAAGTTAGGTCATGTTTACGCAGGTATTGTACTAAGGATTTAGCTCTTCAATTGGAGTGTCACATCTGATATTTATTTAACTCGGTTTTCGCTCCTTGCTTCATTTTTTATTGTCTCGATCAAATTTCATTATTTTCTCACGCACATCGTGTTGTGGTGACAAATGATAGAAATGATATTCCCGAGTTGGATATTGCACACCCTACACAACAAAAGGTAAAATCTCTTCTTCTGTTCTTTTTCCCATGAATTTCTCTAATTTTAAGTGGTTTAGTTTCTATTAATCTCTATTTGCAATTGATTCATATTAAGTTTCTATCAATATAAAGTTGTACACTTGACTTTAATTTTATTTCTTGATTGTGTTTTGGCATATTTTACTCCTATTAACCTCTGCTTGCAACTTGCAAGTGATTCATATTGTGTTTCTCTCAATCTAATGATGTACACTTCCTAATTTTATTTCCTGATTGATCGTTCGCATATATGCTTTTTGGGATTTGGTGGCAATCAATGATTGAGCTAAGCCGAACTCAGGATGAGGAGGTAGGAGATGCATCCGTTATCGTTCTTGGTAAACTTTGAGCCTACTTTTATTCACTTCGTTTGTGTCATGTGTGATGTATATATGGAGTTCTGCTAGCCAAGATGTTTCATTCAGTATTCTAATGGTTGATTGGAGATTGATCAAATGGGTGGTTTTATCTAACCATCCACTGCAAAAGTAAAACTAGGTCATGTGTTTTGATTATTTAATGTCCTTTCACTCTTTTTATTTCCTCAACTTAATCTCACACAACATAAAAAAATTTGGAGTTTGCAAATTGAATTGCATTTTTGGATCAAAAGTCCCAAATATTGGCTAGATTTAAATGAAAGACTTATAATATGCTTTGTTTTTATTTTACACATTTTCATTTATTTTTTTATTAATCTTGCAAATTGTAAATAAAAAAAATATTGTTCATTGTCGAGTTTTTTTTTTTTTTTTTTTTTTTTTGCTTTTAGCCCAAAGGTAAAATCTCTTCTTCTCTTCTTTCCCCATGAATTTCTCTAATTTTAAGTGGTTTAGCTCCTATTAATCTCTGCTTGCAATTGATTTATTATGTTTTATCAATCTAATCTCAGACACTTGACTTTAATTTTATTTCTTGATTGTGCTTTCGCATATTTTACTCCTATTAACCTCTGATTGCAACTTGCAAGTGATTCATATTGTGTTTCTCTCAATCTAATGATGTACACTTCCTAATTTTATTTCCCGATTGCTCTTTCGCATATATGCTTTTTGGGATTTGGTGGCAATCAATTATTGAGCTAAGTCGAACTCAGGATGAGGAGGTAGGAGATGCATCCGTTATCGTTCTTGGTAAACTTTGAGCCTACTTTTATTCACTTCGTTTGTGTCATGTGTGATGTATATATGGAGTTTTGCCACTATTGTTCTGTCGAAGAAGGGAAATTGTACGATGAACTGTGAATGGCGAGTGCGCCCATCGGTGATTTGTGGTTTTGAGGGTTATTATGAACATTAGATATAGTGGACGATAAATTGAGTCTTGACATCGGGTAATAACGAAATCTTGATTATAAAATTGTAAAGTGATTGCAGAAGTGTTATTGTGTCTATGAGTTCAGATTTTGTTGAAGAGTTTGTGGTGTTCATCATAAGAATATTTTAGCTGGGCTTAATTTTTGTATTTGCTCTATATTTGTCTTTTTTTTTGTAATATGATAAACTGAATTTGAGATTGGTAATTATTTTCTTCAAACCATTGCCGATGCGAACAAAGCAATTGATTTGGACCCTGCTATGGCCAAAGTGTATCTGCATAAAGCGTGAGTTATTTGGGTTGAATTTGGGTTAACTTGACGCCATTTCATTAGTTTTTATCGGTTTGAGATTGTACTTTAGGATGTTGATATGCGCTGCAAGCTTGTCTTAAGTTGCATGGGAGCCTTTTTGTAACTTGGATTTCATTCTTTATTAAACAGATAATGCTATTTTACATGCTTGATCAGATTTTTCAATGCAAAAGGAATTCAAGTACAAATTGCAGGTGTATCGATGGAAAAGAGGAGTTCCTGTGTCAATCACTTCCATTCCCTTATCACAACATCTGTAGCACTCTTAGCTAAAGGGATGAAGGAAAAAAAAAGGAATATTGTTTGTCCAAAAAAAAATGAACTTTCACCCCCAAGATTCATTTCTGTGCCGTAAACTGCTTTTCTTGATCCTTTCTTACATTGACATACTATTCTAGAATCTTGATTGGCAATTTTATTTTATTTACCTATATATCCTCACGATTGTGTCAATTAGAAATCTAGGCATTCATGTATTTTTCACATTAGGATTTGCATTGTATTTTCTTGTGTTGTACAAATTCGTAAAGTTTTAGTGCACAGGTCTCTGGACCATTTCAGCATGCTGAAGCTGTCACTTTTCTTTTTCCCTTTCATAATATATAATTGTGTTTCTCCTCTTAAAATGAATTTGTCCTTCTTTGAGGCTTTGAGCTAATGCTGGGATCATGAGTTGGACTAATGTTTATTGTTACTACATATTACTACTTCAACTTTGATTTCTGGGTCATTAAATCTTACGCCATACCTGAATCATGACAAACTATGATTCTGTTTATTCTCTTATCCTTTTTCAACTAGATGTCATTGCTTGTGGCCTCTATTCACTATCATGATTTTTTACCCATAAATAGAAAAGAAAATGGGAAATTGGTGCAAATGGTCCTAACGTTTACCATTAGTGCAAAATGGTCCCTAACGTTTCATTTTGGCGGAAAGATCTCTAACCTGTCTATTTAGGTGCGTGATTGGTCGCTTTTAGGTGCATGAATGGTCACTGTGCAGTGTTTTTGTCTTTATTAGCGAGGGTAAAATTGTCAGTCACATTTTTTTTCAACCTTTCAATTAGGCGCAAATGGTCCCTATCTTAAGAAATTTGCAATTGGATTCCTAACTTTTAAAAAAGTGAAAATGAGTCCGATACTTTAATTTTTTTATTAAAATTAAAAAAAAAAAAACTAACAAATTGATAATATACTAAATTATTTTGAATATTTGATGAACTATTATAAAATAACCAAAATTGAAATTCATAATTATTAACAAATGTGCTAATTAAAATTATTTTATTATTATTAAGTAATCATATTATTTAAAATTCAAACTTTAATTTTATCGTTACAACAAAAGAAGAAAAATAAATTTGTCACAAATAAAAATTTTACGTATGCTCAACCCGACTCGATTTTATACGGTCTCATATTCTTGGGCCATCCAATCAGATTTTGAGCTCTGAGGTTATTGGACCAGTCTTATTTTAAATTTTAATTAATTTTACATTAAAAAAAAATAAAGCAAAAAAAAAAAATGGTTCCCCACCCACCCACCCACCCAAAAAAACGAGCGAAAGGGAGGGGGATTTCTCCCTCCCCGGTCGCCGGTCGCCGGCGGCGGGAGGGGAGAAATCCTCCTTTCTCGCTGTTTTAAAGGGGGTGGGTGGTGGTGGTGAACCATTTTTTTTTTTTTTGCTTTGTTTTTTTTTTTAATGTAAAAATTAATTAAAATTTAAAATAAGACCATGAATAACCTCAGAGCTCAAAATCGAATCGATCGGCCCAAAGAATATGAGACTGTATAAAATCGAAATGGTTGAAGATAAGTAAAATTTTTATTTGTGACAAATTTATTTTTCTTCTTTTGTTGTAACGATAAAATTAAAGTTTGAATTTTAAATAATATGATTACTTAATAATAATAAAATAATTTTAATTAGCATATTTGTTAATAATTATGAATTTCAATTTTGGTTATTTTATAATAGTTCATCAAATATTCAAAATAATTTAGTATATTATCAATTTGTTAGTTTTTTTTTTTTAATTTTAATAAAAAAATTAAAGTATCGGACTCATTTTCACTTTTTAAAAGTTAGGAATCCAATTGCAAATTTCTTAAGATTAGAGACCATTTGCGCCAATTGAAAGGTTGAAAAAATGTGACTTGACAATTTTACCCCTCGCTAATAAAGACAAAAAACACTGCTAGGACCATTCATGCACCTAAAAGGACCAATCACACCTAAATAGATAGGTTAGGACCTTCCGCCAAAAATGAAACGTTAGGACCATTTGCGCACTAATGGTAAACGTTAGGGACCATTTGCGCCAATTTCCCAAAGAAAAATAAACATGATAAAGAATGAATATGTGTGCTTTCTGTTTGCTGCTTGTGCTACCGAATTTTCAAACTCGGTTATTTGGAAAGGTGATGCCCGAACTTCATATTTTGACAGTTTTTTTCCTTTTAAGTGCATGCTTGATATGTAGTGAAACATGCCATAGGTGAAAACTTACTTGGATTTGAATATGTTAAACAAAACTGTTTTTTCTAAGAATTGAGTCTTATATGGAGAACTTTCCCATTAGGACTTTGTTAAAAAAAACATGGACTTTTGTGGGAGACAACTTTGTGCATAAAATCCACTAATACCAGGAATTTGTCATTTCAATTAGATATTTAACATAAAACTTATCTCTACGTTTTTTACGGACGTGCAACGCACGTAGTATATATATATATAGAAAGAGTGAGATACATCAATTTTCACTATCCAAAATAAGATCGGTGGAAAATAATAGCATATTGACCTTAAGTTTAAACATCATATTTGTAAGTGTGAATGAATGAAAAGGCAACAATGGTGGTTGGCGGCGAAGATAACGAAATAGGAGTTGATGGTAACGCTGGCGGCCAGTACAAGGCGAAAGTGATGGTGTGTGGAACTTTTCTAGTAGAATGATGTGGGAGATATTGGCGAGAGTGTAGATATAATAATTCTGAATTAGATGTGCTATGTAGTGATAGGCGACGACGGCGATAGTCGCCGGAGCTACTATACAACAGCGGTCGATGACGGTAGTGGGCATAGTGGTCCATTGTATTAGGGCTTGAAAAATTGAATAGAGAGAATTATGTATTGATTTTTTATATTTTGTGTTTGAAATAGTAAATAAATATTTTTTTAAATGTTTATATAATATAAAAAAGAGATATTTTTAAAAGTATTATTTAAATGTAGGATAAAAATTATTTGACATAGTTATCACTAAAATTTGAAAAAAGACTTAGGATGGCCGACGCTGCAAGCCGTGAGCCTTGAGAGTTTTTAGGTAGGTCAACCCATGGCACGGGCCGCACGGCCATTCTGTTCCAGAGCCCATCTTGGTTAAAAGAGACCTCTCTAATAGAGTTCTTTTAAATTTAAAAAAAAAAAAAAAAAGAGATAATATTAGAAACATCATCTGAGTTTTATGACAATATTAGAAACATTTTTTTATGTTCAAAAAATCTCACTAATCTCTCATTTTTCTACTTTTGAGTAGGGGTGGGCAAAATAACCGTCAAACCGACTTGACACTTGGCCCAAAACCGAAAATCCGAACCGACCACGATTCGGGTCGGTTTCGAAAAAAAAAATTTTTGTTTTGTTTCGGTTTGACTTTTTGCCAAACCGAATTTTACGCGGTTTGGATCGGGTTGGGTCGAAAACCGACCCAACCCGACCCATTTTCGACCCAACCCGACCCACGCACACCCCTGCTTTTGAGTATCACATTCACCTTCTCACCACTTTTTGAATCATACATCATTTAAAATGTGGTCGATATACTTAAAATACCCTTACAATCTAAATCTAAAGATGAAATTTTTTACAATTATTTGTAGTTAATTTGCTCAAATAAACTATATGAATAAAAATTGACACGTTATATACAGAGTTCGTTTGACATTTTAAATTTTAATCATATAAATTTATTTATTTTGTTTATAAGTGATATTACTTTTTTGAATATATATGTTTAGATAAATTACATACATATATATAGTATTTAATTTAACAAATTAGTTATTTATAAGTACAATTAAATATCAAATGACCAAAATGGATACTATAATGTTCGTTTGTAATATTAATGATTAATATATTAGATTAACTTAAAATTCTATTATATAACACTATCAATATTTAATAATATATTTTGATGATGTATAATATTTTAATGAACAAACATATACTATTTTTCAGCTAAATATTACTTGAATTGTAAAAAACAAATGTTTATATTTAACATCTTGTTTTAGTTATGATTTATAAATATAAAATTTTATTGATAAGTTTGTTTGTTAATATTTAAAAATGTATTCACAATCTATAATTAATTAAAATAAAAACTTCAAATTATCTATTACCAAATTCTTAAAAAAATAATAATAATAAGTTGAAATTTCTATAAATATTCAAAGAATTGTTAATGTACAAAGTCTTTAAGTATTAATTTATTATTAAAAGGAACAAATTAAATTGCAACTAATTGTAGAGCATTAATTTCAACAACGGTTATTAAAGTTTATTAAAAATTTCAAAGTCATCATTGATGTAATTTCCTTACAGTAATAATCACACAAGTTCTAATAGTTACATTAGCGGTCATTCATTTGTAAATGTTAACCTGTTAAATTTTAATGTGGACACACGTAACATTAATTAGCACATTAAACAAAAATGCCCCATCTTCAAAAATACACCAACAAAAATATAAAATTTCATCAACTAAATACTTATTAAAATCGAATTAATATGAAAAAAATATTTTTAACAATTATGCCTTAACCGTAATCAACTATTTTTGACAATTATGCCTTTAACCATAATCAACACGTCTTTGTTTAATGTGTCATACTAACTAATGCCGATTGTACTCATGTACAGTGATACGTAGTGTCTTACGTTAACATTTCCACTTGAGTAACTATTAGTATAACTATTAACAAATTGAGTAAGTGCTCAATGATCATTTTGAAATTTTTAACATACCTTTAGTAAAAAGTTTCGTCTTTAGTTCACTAAGTATATCAACCTTATATTAAATGAAACGTGACTATAAAAATGGTCAGGAGATAAAATGATACTCAAAACTAGAATTGGAAGAAGTTAGTATGATTCTTTAAACGCAGAGTGCCTCTAATATTATCATAAAGCTCAAAAAATGTCTCTAATATTGTCTCTTAAAAAAACATCGAAACACAGATACACCCATAGCTCAAATGCACTGAGATTATTCAAGAATACATATTGAATGCTTGAAGAAATAAAACAACCAGATACAGTAGAACTTGGACACGTAATTTATACCGTCTACCTAATGCTGGATGTAGAGGCGTGTAATAAATCGATATGAACATTATGAGCTGTTCTGAATAAAACAAAATGTGTGCATATCAATTGATGTGTGTATTCACATGTTAATATTTTTGTTTTTTAACAACATGCTGGAATCTGAACCTAGACGAAATGTAGGACTCTCACACTGCCTTTGTTAGCATCGTCTATAATGATAGTGACTTGTGAATAAAGACCGAACCCTCTATATATTCATATAAAGTGAAATGGTTTTCATTTTCTTGAGAGAAGTCATTGCATATTTTCCTCAACAAATGGTATATAAGCTGCTTCTATATACATGAAGCTTATGAAACATTACTGTGTTGAATAATAAGCTTTCATACACCCCGAGCGTACAACTGTAACAGTCTTGAAGGGGGAAAACGGATAATAATTAAAGAAAAATGTGTACCTAATATCACATTTGCAAAAGATTATTCACAGTGACTGTCGCAGAATTCGTCTGCTGCAAATCCTGCAGATTACAGTACTAGCATTAAGTTGGGATTTAGAAACAAAAAGAACAAGAACAAGAAATTAAGGCATTTCTAATTGAAGATAATGCAAATCTAATCAATTAGATCAATATATAAGTCCATAACAGGTTTGACACAGTGATGTGCATGTTCAGTTCAACTATAGGAAATATTATCGAGGAGATGCATGTCCAGTTCAACTATTTCTGTTCCTTCCGTTTCAAGAATTTGAGGTTCTCATCAATTCTCCTCCACTACCGGTTTGTTATTTTTAATATTACGTATCTACCTATTTGCTTTAGTTAATTAGTGGGCATATCTATCTGGATGGAGAATTCATGGGGATAATCATAATCATAACAGATGTTTTGATCCAAAAGACAAACTGCCGAATCTTAGTGGATACAAGGAATAAGAAACCATTCTTCACCTCTAAAAATTGAATTTGAAGTATACCTGAAAGATTATATCATCAGGGATGTGGGGCAGTACTTCCCGAACTGTGTCAGCCATGGCAAGTATATTTGCTAAGTTGTCGTTTGCAGATTGTGATGTTGACCTGACAGAACCAGGAGCAATAGCAGACCTGGACGTACCGGCTTGAGAGGGATTCGCAGGGAACAGACTCCATGAAGCGTCTTCAAGGGAAGTCTGGGCGTAAGTCTCTCCTACGGCTGCAAGTTGCCTCATCACCATTTGAACTCGACCCAATCCAGATGGGCCAGCTCCATCTGAACCCAACCAACTGGAATCTCCTGTTCTCCTATTTGGAAAATAACAAAAAAAAAAAAAAAAAAAGAAATGGAGAAAATAATTAAGAGTCTGGAAGGAGTGTCGGAGTAAGATATAACCGGTAGAGGAACAAAGAAGAGAGATGCATAGACAGTAGTTAGTTTTCATCACGAATTCAGCAAAAACTGACAAGAAAGTTCGATTTCTTTTATGAATTTGAATACAAGAGTATTAACTATATTCGCTTTGGGAGCTAACCATAATTGGAAAAATATATTTGAAACAACGAATCTTCATAACAAAACTAAAGTTCGCTATATCTACCAAATTAGAGCATTACACAACCATCAATAAGATATAACCCAAGACCAGGCACTAGGCAGTATGCAGATAAGATTTATGTTTGAAAATCCAATTCCAAAATAAGACTCCAGAGTGCAAGCCATGACCTCATTATTGCCACATCAAGTTATGAGATAAATGTTATTTCTACTTTCTCCCATCTACGAAAAAATTTGATATCTAAAGTTACATAATAAAGCAGTAAAAAGTATCTTGACCTCCAATCACCACTTTCTGCATTCTGCTCTGGATTTGGAAAGACTCCAGAGTGCAAGCCATGACCAGGAAGATTTGGTCTATCAAGTCCAGCACTCATTCGACGAGCAAGCAGCTCATCAGTTGAAAATTCTGGTGCATGAGGAGTTACCCTGTTCTCTGGTCTGGACACAAAAAGTGGCTTACGACAAGTGGGGCAGGAGTAATTCTCGTTTAAACCTTGGTCCAACCTACGTCATGCAGCATTGGGTTTTACTCCCCATAATTTCAAGTTACAGATTACAGTAAACATGCTTTTCGATCTATTATATAGGTCATACCAGGATCTCAAACATGCAAGATGGAAAAGATGATTGCAGGACAGCTTCTTAGCTTTAGCCATTGGTTCCTGCCATTTCCCAAGGTATCATGCTTGGAGATTGAAAAAACTAAATGAGATGGGGGAGGAAGATAGTGTGAAAATTACCCTGCAAATGGCACATTCATCATCATATGCTCGAAGCTCTTCGCTTGTTGCATCAGGAAGTGCGCCATGAAGGGTTCCCAAAGCTATTCTCAGTTTTATGAAACCTTTCAAGCGTTTTACAATTGCACTTAAAAGTGCCTATACATAAAACAGACTGAACATGAGTACAGATAAAAGAACAAGAAGATGCCAAAGGAGCAGCTGCAAGAGAAGTGACCACAACAGCAACAATAACAATAAGGATAAATATAATCAGAATTGCATTACAAAGCAGAGAACTTTTACACGGATATTCAGGAAAAGGACTGCATCCACAAGACGAAATGCCATGCCGTGAAGCCACCAAATGTACAGATAATGGGTTACAGCCATCAATAAAGTCATCACATCAAGGAAAAACCCCAGATTTCGAATAAGGATGCCTTTCCATTCCCACAATGAACCTACAATCAGCAGTTTTTAAAAATATAATAGTAACAGTCAGAAACTCCAGGTTCTGATATCACTAAGAATTCAGAATTATGGGCCTCAAACACCACAAGGACTGCATGAAACTAAAGATTCATATGTGGAGACTTGGAATGGAAAATCTGTCAAATTTCCAGTTGATGTGAAGCCCTTCATAAAGGAGAAAAGGACGAAACACAGAGACATATGACAACTGCGACAATGTCTAAAAGTACGTTCAACCAATAAAGGAATTATTTTGGCATTTCCTTCTTCTGATATCACTACCTTCTGATATCACTAAGAATTCAGAATTATGGGCCTCAAACACCACAAGGACAACATGAAACTAAAGATTCATATGTGAAGACTGGAAAATCTGTCAAATTTCCAGTTGATGTGAAGCCCTTCATAAAGGAGAAAAGGACGAAATACAGAGACATGACAATTGCGACAATGTCTAAAAGTATGTTCAACCAATAAAATAATTATTTTGGCATTTCCTTCTTACATTCATATTTGATGGCTAACAGGCTTTCACAATTGAATCAGCCAAGATTTCAATTCGAAGGAGGGATACTTTGTCAATCTATCAGACATAAAGCATCATGCTTTACAGGAAAAAATTTATTCACAAAAAAGCAACACACTGAACAAAGAAAATCATCATCAAACCCATTATGGAACCCAAGTAAGAAAACTCATCTTTATAGAGCTCATAATAGAACAATGAAACATTAATACCCAATCAAAATAAAACAAGCACACTTATTATAGATATAGCATGTGAAAGCAAAAAATTTTAAAAGCACCTGCTGGGGATATATCGGCGAGTTTTGATAATCGGCAATTTGTACTGTCTCCCGTAGAGTGATGAAGAAATATCTCAAGCAACTGAAATCCATGAACCATAATGGCCTACAGATAACAGTTTGTCAACCATCAGCTAGAAACTGTGACCTCCATAAGGAAATTCCATAAATATCATTGATGGGTCATAGATAGCTCAACACTACCTGTAGGGTCTCGAAAGCAATGCTTGAAGGCTCAAAAAACAACAAGAAAAACATTGTTGAACTTATTGTTCCATATGTTGTCATACATACACTTATCCTACAATAACACATCAAAAATCATGTCAGAAACTTCTGATGAAAATAGCATTTAGCAATAAAGAGTTCGATGAATATTAGCTCAGAAAATGTTAATTAATATTGCACGAGGGGAAAATCTTGATATTGGGATAGAACAATCTTATTAACTCAATAACTTCATCCCATTGTTCAAAATGGTAGGAAAAATCTGCAGGTTGTCTTACATACTAAACATGTGTGATTGAGATTACTGATTGACATACCCAACCATTGCAATGATAATATCAATGTGCATATTTTTTCTGGTTCTCTTTCATGCATGGATGTATAAAAACGGTTCCACTGCACTGCACCTCGTCATAAAAAGCAACCTTCAGTCTGAAAATATAGACACACCCTCTCTCGAGTAGAATTCAACTAGAACATATGGTCACTATTGGGTTTGCCATACAAGGGAGAGGATGGCAGAATTTTCATAAATGAGACAGAAGAATCGTGCCTGAATTATACTAAGAATATAGCCTGAATGCAAGTGCAAGGAAACCCAAGGAAACCAGGGTGGCCAGTGTGATAAACTTGCTGGATATTTTCTCAAACATTTGCTTTGATGGCTGTTATACAGAGACTTGGATCATTGTAGGCAATAAGAGCTTCCTAAAAAGGCTTCCAGATATTAACAGGGATCAGACGTGTCGGAGAGGTCCAAAGTGTTGCAAATAGATCTTGAGACGATCCTCAGGGAGATGAGATTGCATTGGTTCTCTCATGAATACCATAACATGGTCAGTGCAGTGCCTCAGCGAAACCAAAGCATACTAACTTAAAATATCAGTGTGCGTGCATTTGCGTGCTTGCATATGTAATTAACAATTGTTAAAATTTCCAATAACAAAAAAAGACTATTGAAAGATATATATCAAATCAAAAGGCGCCAAGAGGTGCAACACACATGCCAAGGTTAAAAAATATTTTGTTTTCAAATTGTTATGAATAATTTATAAACCCCATGCCTAGCTCAAGAAGCAGTCAATATTACATTTCAAACGCATTTTATGTCCTCTATTTACGATTAAAGGTTTAAAAAAGACAAGTCCACGTGTTGTGAAGGCAATAAAAAAAAATTGTAGACGTACATGAAATAGAAGAGGCATCAGAAAATACCCGAGCAAATCGACAGAGAAAACAAGCAACAATGCAGAATATACTCGAAAGTATGTCCACGGAGTTGCAGAAGGAGAAGTGTTTAAACGTTCAAGTCGCTCCCTGGCTAAAGCTTGGAACATCTGCACGATAAGTAAATTTATTAATTAAGCTATCATGTGCATCTGTATGATATCTGCTGCTTGAAAGCATATTTTGATGAATACCTTTAAAAAACAGAGCACAGCCATCCAAGTTGACCATAGACCTGCTTGAGTTATTGTTGGCGGGACTACTAGTGGAAGAAAAGTTCCCTGTTGAAGCACTCATCAATACACAGAGAAATATGTTCTGGAGAAATTTTTACAAAGGACGCTCACAAGAGTATACGTTCACTGTATAAGCTGCACAGGTGTCATTTCCATCCTTATTTAAAGATAACTCTAATACTATTAACCGTGGGAAAATGCTTGCTGTCTTTCCAGCAAAATGAAACTTGATTACACGAAATGTTGCACCGTCTAGATACAGATAAAAGTCCTATAATCAAGGTATCAAACCACTGCCAAACAAATACCTCAAGCTTCTACAAGCATATATAATCTAATAGCTCAAGTAGCTCATCTACTTCTAATACTTCTAGCATATTCATCAATTTGCAGGTTGCCAACAGATAATGCTTTATTTATGAAACTATCGAAATTTATGTTAAAAATCATGAGCTCCTTAATATTTCTTTAAAAGAACTGTGAATAATGCATTTCTCTCAGATATGTCAAGACATCGCTAACAAAGGCCCCAAGGAGGTCGAGCCTTAAATAAGTTCCAAACAGAACCCTGAATGCTGTAATTAAAGGAGAAAATAGAAAGGTAAAGTATACACCCACAGAGAAATCTAATAGCTACCATAAAATATAGTTTACAGATTAAACGAACTCTAAGAATTTAACATTCCGACTATGTTTAACAAAGATTTAAGATTTATAAAGCTCCTGGTGTATGTAAGTTTTCTCAATTGACCAGGCAATGCCCTCTTCCAATCCTACTATTAACAAACAATATTGCAATCATCCCCATTCTAACAGTAGCAGCACGGTTGCTCAATAATTCCCATGAAATAAGACTATACACAATGACATTTCAAAGACCATTTTAATATTGTAAATTTCCCCATCAAGGCAAATTATTTCGCAACCAGAAGAGCAAAACAAGACCTAGGGCATATAGTTGTAAACATAAACGAGGTCCATATTCAGTCATTCACCGTCAAGTAAAAAATGAGTAACTAAAACGAATTAAAAAATGGAAAAATCAAGAGAGAAATTTTCTAATAAAAATTCTGCGTGTTGCTAACCAAAGACTTTACCTTGTAGATAACATAATTAAGGAGGCGTTCAACTAGCTTCCGAATTTCAGAAGAGTTCAACTCTGAAAAGAATATAGTCTGCATAAAGAAGAACATATTGCCCATGAAAACATCGCCATTGTACAAGCCTTACATCTTCCTATAAAACATAATGCTGCTTGAAAGTCAATACAAACTTAAATAGTGAACTAAATTGCAGCAACAGTTCCGTTTCATATCAGCTGGAACTCTAGATTGTCAATCAAGCCCAGATTATGCTATATCTTATGCCAAATAGTCCTAATAATGCAGATCTTGAACCATGAGCACGGTAAAGAAGCTAGGAAACTTAACATCCTTCATGCATTAACTGAATTATCCTACTAATTCATGCTGAATACTTCTTCTCACTTACCATGTTAAGAAAAATGGGAAATCATATAACATATTCTCTCATGTGAGTCCCTGGTTAGGTAGGCAGTAATTAATCCATCATTTTCAACATTCGACGGCGTGTTGAAATTGCCAAATTGACACACCAGAGAGATACGTGACATAAACCGCATAATACCAAAGAAGCTACTTAATTGAAGAGAAGGAAAACAAAGCGCATCCAAAAGACAAGCAGTAAAGCTCATGTTTGTATTGTAAGATGAAGGTACTTCCCCTTGACAACATTTTGAATTTTCTCCAAAATTAGGGAACTTAGTCACAGGAAAAATTTGATGAGGATTTTTTTTTTCTTTTTAATTTCTTGGTGTCAACCTGTCATATCTAGTTCAAGCTTCACTTTGTCCCAACATTAAAAACAACTCATCTTAGATTAAAGAGCATGAAATGACTTCTTTTCTCAGAGTACTCAAACTTCTTCTAAAAGAAATTCATACTCCAATTTCAATCCCTTTCTTGAAACATGTGACAAAGTCTAGCCATTCACTTCTTTGACGACAGAAAATAAATATAGCAGTTGATGAAATGTTTTATTCTCAACTTTAAATTCTATTTTCATTCTTGAAGAATGTCAGAATAAGAAGGAACTGAAACCACAAACACAAACAAAATGCTATCTATTTGTAAAGCCATGTGTGACAATTTTTGAGGCTTCATGTATGAAAAAGATAAAAGGCATGCATCGCGCAACTTAGCATTTGTCAAAATTGCAAGTTAACACACAAAGTTAATGTGTTATATTAGAAGTGAAGAGTTTATGTAGAAAACAAGCATTAAACTAAAATAGTCACATCTGTAAAAAAGCCAACAACTTCCAAATATAATCGTGCAGCATATATAGTTTAGATTAGTTGCTAAATCAGAACTATAGACTTCCATGCCAATCATGGAAATTGATAATTAGAAAACAGAATTTAACAATAATATGTTTAGAACGAGTATAAAACTAAAATACTAATGTCATGAAAGAAATACAAGAACTACTACATATCATCAGTGCAACAAATATTGTTCAGATCGCTGCTAAATCAAAATATTCAAAACTATACCACTTCAATGCCAATCATGCAAAATTAAACTTAGCAAATCAGAATTCAAACAGAATGTGTAAGAAACACTCACCTTCAGACATAAAATTACCATGATAACTACATTAAGTGCAAAGCTGGTCACCAATGCAAGTGTGATGTATGAACCCAAAAGCATATCCAAGACCAGTGTCGCATTTCTTGAATTAATAAAATCCTCAAAAATCAACCCATCGATCTGATATTTCTCTAGTGACATTCCCATCCAACATTGGAGGCCAACGAAGCTCAGAACGG
The DNA here is from genome assembly GCA_023638005.1 of Forsythia suspensa. Taxonomy (NCBI): domain Eukaryota; kingdom Viridiplantae; phylum Streptophyta; class Magnoliopsida; order Lamiales; family Oleaceae; genus Forsythia; species Forsythia suspensa. Next base: position 53,160,366 of record CM042666.1, read on the forward strand.
TACAGACCACCGAAATCGACAAAAAGTTCACACCCATGGGAAACAGTTGCAGTTTTTCCACCACAATCAATATTCAATGTTATCATGAGAACCAAATTAGCATGTCTCTTTGCACCCAAAACTGATCCTGGAAAATAAATGTATGGAGAGGCACAGACTTAACTTAGATCCCAAGAAGATATCCTTTCAAATTATCAAGGGAACCTTCTTGGCTGAAAACAAGAAACTGCACTGCAATCAAGATAATAAATTACTAGAACTGAAGGAAGAAAAAATTTGTTGATCTTTTTATAGCAATTAAGGAAAAACAGCAGATGATAGAGAGGACGTCAAACACAAAAAATTGCAGTCAGCAACACTAGTTTCTTCTCCAGTTATTTACTTATGCAGTCAGCAAAACTAGTTCCTCCTTTCTCTCTTCTCAATTATGTACTTTTTACATGCTGCCATCACTAACTGATTTATGTCTACACCAGCATTTCCATCAAGGCATCAACAGTGCCAGATTTTTCGTTAGTGTAAATTACAGTGGTAGACGAAGTGACGCTAAAGTTCAATAACCAGCCGTGTTTCGAACCGGACCTCTAATTATGAGATGGGCATCTAAACTATTAAGCATACAGATTATTATAGATACACAAAAATCACATTAAGTACTGACATCCCATTTTTTCTTCTGCCGAGTAGAAAATCTTGAACTCAAAGCAGTGAAGCACTACTCTTCCCGGAATTTAAGGAGTACAAGTCGCAAGCCAGTAATCATAAAAGTCAAATCACAGTTGATTGTAAACAAAAAAACCCTGGTTATGACAATAAATAAGCATCAAGATATAAGAGCATTTAAGAGATTAATGAACATCACTAGTCTACGAAATAATATATCTTCCAGGAAAAGAAAAACATTTCCACGCAATGATGTAGTAGCTACTAAATTTGAGAATTCTAAGTATGTAAAAGAGAAAACCAAAATCAAGACACCAGAAAATGAATCATTGGCATGAAGAGTTTGAATTGAGAAAAGTCAAAGCAGCAGCACAAAACCCACATAGTCAAACCCTCTAATCAATACGATTACAAAAACCCAAACATAATTATGCAATCGACGAAAAGAAAAACTCATAAGTTGAAATACAAATCAATTAATTGCACCAAATAAAAAAGTGAAAACTTTAACGCATAAATCAATGGACGTATGGATACGTATTAAATCATGACAATTGATAACAGAAATCTTACAAATTTATAAAGATGTGAAGCCGTCGACAAGTAGAATCTGTGATCCTTCACATTCAGAATTTTTGCGGGAAAGTAAACAGTGAAGAAAAATCGGGTATATAATATGGAGGAATATAAAAAAAAATATCAAAAGGTTAATAGGTTATCTTCCTGGAAATAGACATGCCTTTATTTTTTCTTGTTTGGAAATCAATAATTACAATAAAACAATTTAGCACTATTGGCATTAGGAATGTTATCTTATTATTGGCATATTATGACATGTGGATCATGTTTATTGTTTGGTACTATAGATTACTACTATATTGGTTCCGTAAGCTCTATTATAATGATTGATTGAGACGGTGAATAGATTTTTGAGATGATCAATAGAGAGAGATGATCGATTGAGGGTGATGGATTAAGGAGTTGAGCAGATTTTAGAGATGATCGATTGAGGAGATGAATTGAAGCACTCAACAAATTTTAGAGGATATGATTTTGTGAGTTGAGAAATTGAAGACTTAATGACAAACTGACGTAAAATACTTTTTCTTCCTGTGGCGAAAAAAATTCCTACGGTCGTGATAAATTATTGAATACCGCTTCTGTATGGTGGGATCCGACCGTATACTCTATTATAATAATGAATTGAGGTGGTGAACAAATTTTTTGAGATGATCGGTAAAGAGAGATGATCGATTGAGGGATATGGATTGGGAGGTGAGCAAATTTTGAAGATGGTCGAAATGAGGAAGATGGATTAAAGCGGACACCAAATTTTGGAGGAGATTGTGAGGGGAGAAATTAAAGATATAGTGATACACGGACGTTTAAATACTTTTTTTCCGTAGAGGAGAAAATCCATACGGTCGTGATTAAAAAAAGAAAATTAAAATTCCGTATATAGTATATCAAAATTGTCGATGAAAAGAATCAATTTTACTTCTAACAAGATTTTATTATACAATTTTATTTTTTGTTTTAATTAGTGTTTTAAAACCTATCTCGGGCATTTACCTAAAATAGGTAAAGGGTCGATGATTAAATTGATAATGGAAATTTTATTAAAAAAAAAATGGCAAAGATATTTTAGTTGTGAATATGCTTGTTTCGAAGTTGAACTAGTTGGTTTTTAAGTTATTTTAGAGCATGTTCGGCAGCAATTTTGGAGCAAAAAATACATTTTTTTTGGTTTAATAAAATTGACTTTTCAACCTTTTTGTTTGTGAAATGACTATTTTACACTTAATCAATACATTTCTATTTTAAAATAATAAGGGACAATATAGTTATTTTACTTGTAAAATGTTGAAAAGTCATCAATCTCAAGCCAAAAAAATACATTTTTTGCTCCAAATTGCTGTCGAACATGCTCTTAATTGTTTCTAAATGTCTAATTTGTTGCTTGTAATTAAAATGATTTTCAGAACTAGTTCTAAGAAAACTAATTTTAATCTTATCTATTTGACCTTCACTTAAATTATGACGTATCACATCACTGCAAAGGAGACAACGTGGTTGTCTATTTGCTTCATTAGAATTTAAATCTTATTTTGAATAATTTTTCTTTTTCTAGCGGATTAATAATAATACAACTAGTTATTACGATGAAAATAATTATTAATTACTACAACTGAAAATAACAAATGGATTAATTAACAAATATTTGACAAACAAAAGAAAAATAATATGACGTGAGAAACAAAATGCTCATAGAGACCTCGTAATTCCATATCTTAGAATCTTATTTTATTGTTGTCTTTTATTAATGTTATAAGTTGAATAATTTAATTGTATTAATTTTGGTAGTTAAACCATCCACGCAATTTAAAATAACATAAAGGTACACGTGGTATATATTATGTGGAGTGTCGAGCTTACTATTTATCTATTTGAATGCGAGATTTCAACTATGGTGCGGTAAGAGCATTTTTAATGTATAAATTACAATTTAGGTAGTTGGTAAGTTAAAAGACTTTTAATTTGTTAATATTCCATATATACACTCAATTCCAAATTTGATCTCCAATTTATTCTATCTGTGTCTTTTATATTTTTTAAAATAAAAATATAATTACACTTATGTCTAATAAATTTTCTAAATTTAGACGGAGTATTAAGAATATCTTTTTTTTTTCCTAACATTAACTTTAAAGAGTTGTCTCAGTATTGAAAAAGAATATTTTAAAACATTATGTATTTTACTTACGTGACTTTTTTTCAACAACGACGACTACATTGGAGATGCTCAGACAAAAGCAAACCTAGGTGTTAAAATATAAGAATTTATACACTAATTCAACTAGACAACTAATTATAACAGAATAATTAAGTTACAAACAGAGGGATCAAAATTCAAAGACCATCAATTTAAAACCGAGTAAATCAGTTAGTAATTGAAATTTCAATTTGCAATGACAGTTTTTATTCAAACATTTTGTTAGCATGTTTTAAATGAGGAACAAATATTTAATTGTAATTTTTTTTTATTTAAAAATATAAGAAGCAAATAAATCTTTTTACACTCTCTTAATAAGATTTTGGACAAAAAATGTTATTAGGGACAATACGTGTTAATTACTAAAATGTTGATGAAAAAAATACAATGAAAAAAGTTAAAGACGAAAGTGTAACAATGAGTAAACAATATGAACTTTTTAGGCAATTTAAATATAGTGCCCGTGACAATATATTTAAGTTCCGTTTGAGATTGATTTAGAGCTCAACTTCATAGATATTTTGTCGTTTGTTAAACTTTTTTTTTTTTTTTTAAAAAGAATGATTATTGAAGAATCTATATCATCTGGTTGCAAACTTCAAAAACATTAAAAAAGAAGAAACAAAAAAAAAAAAAAAAATCTTATTCGCACCCCCATATCTCACAAAACCAGTGATGTTTTCTCCTTAAATTTCGTGACCAACCGGGGAGGGGGGATGGGTTGAAAATCTTTCCTCCGATTGGTGTGGTGGTGCACCATTCTTAGTTGGTGGGGCGATTTGTCTGCTTAATTCCGTTAACGAACGAGACCTTGAAAATCTTTCCCTCCGGTTCTTAGAGACTACGGCCTTTTAGGCAGCGGAAGTTTGAGGCAATATCGGATGATGCCCTTAGATGGTGGGAGTAGGGGGTGGTGGGTGGTGGCTATCCGATGATGAAGTAGAAGAAGGGCGTGGCATGAAGAAGATTTTTATTTTTTTTAATCTAATTTAGTTGAAAATTTGTTTTTACATTAAAAATATCATAAAAAAGAATTGTTCGGATCAATTTCTTTTTCAATTTTTTACACCTAGATCTATAATCATAACTTCGACTTCAAACAACAACAAAAAATAGTAGACGTGAAAGAGGACAATTCACAACTTTAAGATGAAATCTTGAACATTTAAACACTAGTATACCACTTTTCTTTGCGATGGGATCCAATCTGGATTGAAAAGTTGAATAGAATATTGAAAATTGAGAGAGAGAGAAGGGAGAATTTTGTTTGAGGAAGATTTGATTTTGAAAAATATGGTGAAGAACAAGAAGAAATTAAAAAATTGAGAAATTGAGAGAAAGATATAGATTTTAGTTTGAGAAGATAAAAACGTAGTGACATACAAAGAGTACTTTTTTTTTGCTCGTAGCGGAAAAAACTTCCCTATAATCGGTGATAAATTTAACATCACAAATTATTGAATAAATTCTACAACAATCGTTCATTCATTACAGTATCAAACTAGATGTTACGACAACAATTTCAATTAAAATACAAAACTCAAAGATAATTTTTGAAACTATATTCTATAAGATATTGTTGAAATTTTGACAAATACTACTATAACAATGTGAAGCAATGATTTAAAATAAAGTTTAGTTCGTGTATGATTTTACAATAGAAGTAATGTCATTCGCATAATTGACCCGTCAATTATCCGCGCCACGCCATTGCCACGTAGGTGCACCACAGTTATTAACATTCCAATGAACAAGAAACAAACCATGTAGAATGCTATTAACCATAAGAGTTTCCAACAATTGAGCCCCGAAAATCACTCGACTTTCACATGAAAAACATCAGTCCTCTCCTCTTCCTTAATTTTGGGCATGAACACTTTCAGAACCCCATTCTTCATCTCCGCCTTGATCTCAGTAGTCTTGTATAGTTTTTCGGGGAAAACAATCCTTGTAGTGTGTCTCCTACCACTCTTGTCGTCCTCAAATTCTCTCTCACCCTCCCCTTTAATGATCAGAGTGTTCTGCTCCACCGAGACCTTGACATCTTTCTTGCCCAATCCTGGCATGTCCATCCGGAGATGGAGGCCATCACCCGTCTCCCGGGCATCCCAGTTTCGGCGAATGCCAGATGCAACCCGTGGAGAGTCCATGAATTGGTCCGTCATGTTCAGTATTTGGCTTAGGCTCCTTGATGAAAATGGACCAAAAACATCTGCACTTCAAATATGTAAATATGTGCAAAAAGGTACAATGGGGTGTCAATACATTCATATTCTACCATCTTACAGTAATTGTGCAATGAAATCATAAATGTCAACAAAGTGATTTCACTCTTATATAGATCCAAAATGTACTCGAATACATAGGGAACTCTACAAGATCAATTTTCTGAACTTTTAACAAAATATACTTCAATTCATATTTACAATTTCACTAAAAAGACTATTACTCATTCACTCAATACCTTCTAAAAAGTCTACCTAAACTTCAGCTATGCGTGCCTCACGCCTAGCCACGCTTCACACTTCACGCCTCGCCTTGTTCTTATGTTGCTCTCGCCTAGGTTCGAAAAGTTTGAAGTTCAAGCTCAACGCCTAACTACACTTTACGCTTTTTAGAACATTGTTCAAAACCAGTTCAATAATATCTGTTGATTCAACAGAAGTGCTTAAGAACTCATTAGATTCTATTCCTGTAATTTATTTTGGCAAAATTTTAAATATTTGTAAATAAAACATCTGAAATTTCTATTGCTTGGTATATAACAGTTCGTATGGTGGTGTAGATTATAAACTAGTTTATTTAACTAAAAATAATTTATTTCATCAATAAATTTATCATGATATTTTTTACTATTTTAATCAAATTAACTAGTTTATAATACTCGCCAAACAAGTGGTAAACAGATCAAATATCATGATGTTTTACAAAATACGAAACAACTAGACTACTCACAACGTAAAAGAAATCAAAACCAACCATAAAGGTTGGGATATTCAAAACAAATATAAACATGATTTCACGTTTTAAAAAGAGTAAACCAGTAGATCCTAAACTTTCAAGACCAAAAACCTATAAATTTCTATACCTGATTTACAATAAATACATATATAAGAAACGAAAACGAGTTCTAATCGATAAACAGAAATAGCTGCGTTTTGCCCACATGAGCGGGTTTTGTGTTTAGTTGCCTCTATACATGCATATATACAATAAAACAGAGAGAGATGTTAACTACCTGAGAAAGGAGAGGGAACACGGCAGCCATATCGGCGATCGACATCTTGATCGCAGTCATCGCTGTCGTACTCAGGGATGGCGTTGGTATTGAAGAGTCGGGAGGAGAGCGGCTGTGCCACCGCACGAACCGGCGTTACCGGACGGAGGAGGGACGACGTCGAGCGGAGATTCGATGACACTAGCCGTCTCAGAACGAGGAAAGACGCCATTGATACGATCAAACGCTGTGAAGACTGAAGAGTACGAAATGGAAATGACAGTTGAGCTAATGAGCAACGGGGTTTATAAATGGAGGTTTTTACTTGGGCAGAAAGTATGAGAGATAATCCAGAAGGTTCTGGAGAGATTCAGGGCTTTATTCGGTGTTCCTTTTTGAAAAAATTCTTTTTTGAGTTCCAAATTTTTCATTTTTGAAAAGTCAAAATTGTAGACTTTTTTTAGAAACACGCTCTCAAGGCATGTTGGTAACTATTCTTCTCCAAAAAAATCTATTTTTTTGTCAATTATTTTTTATTTTTTAAATTTTTACACTACAAAAATATTTGAAAAGTCAATAAAATAACTAAAAAATCCATTTTTTTTAAAAAAAAACTACACCGAATATGCCTTCAATTTTTTACTGCACCAAAAACGTTAACTACAAAGGATGAGCTCGAAACTTCAAAAAAAAAAAGTTAATTCTTCCATTTTGAAAAAAAAGTTAATTCTTCCACAAGGGCTGAGCTTGAATGGCATATTCGGTGTAGTTTTTTTTTTGGAAAAAAATGGTTTTTTTAGGTTTTTATTGACTTTTCAAATTTTTTATAGTGTAAAAATTTTGAAAAGTTAAAAATTATATCCAAAAAATATATTTTTTGAAGAAAAAATAACTATCGAACATGTTCTAATAACATGCCATAATAAAATTGTAGGCAAAAAAATAGTGTTTGTTTGATCTAAATTAAATTTTATTAAAAAACTATATTTAAAAGTGAATAATTAATTTTAATTATACATGAAACTCAATCACCCACAAATTTTATTAACTTCATACTTTACATATTTCATCAAAATTTTATTAAAATTTACTAAAAAAAATTCTCTCAAAGAAGCTTTTACTTTTCAAAAGTAATTTTTTGTTTTCAGTCAAAATAATTAAATTATATCTTTATTTTCAGAGAAAATTTTAAGTTTTGTCAAACATTAGCCAATTGGCTAAGCTTGAATAGTCTATTATAAATAAGTACTAGTGGGTTCCGTGCGATGCACGTGTTATGATCGTAGTGACATGTATAATAGTATTAAAATAGTACTCATACTATAAAATACGTCTAATAATTTGATAATAAAATTTAATTAAAATAGTCACTACTTGAGTAAAAGAATAATACAATGAAAATGATTCGATTGTATATCTTTTTGGATTAACTCGGTTTGCCTTATGAAATGAACTGTGAGAAAATCGGTAGCCGTGGTAGTAGATGGAGATGAGAATCGGTAATTTACATTCATTCAATTTCCCTCATCCTATAAATTGCTGACAGAAATGAGAAAAAGAAAGAGAGGGAGGGGAAAATCATATCCAAGGATATAAAAGATCCAGATGTTACCAAAACCATCATTTCCTACAGTTGCCATGTAGACTCCATCAGTTGAAAAGACGACGCTATTTATTGAACCTTGGCAAATATGCCATCTAGCAACTGGATTCTGCACAAAACATGTGAATTAATTCAAACAGAGAGTTAGACCAAAATATCGCTCACAGAAATATATGTTATACATTATCATCATCAAACAACCACGAGCAACCAAATGGAAGCATTTCCTCCCTTTATAAGATCATTATTTGCTAAAAATAAATATACAATAATGTTTAATCAATTTTCTACAGAGGTGATAGTGTATAATATGAGCTACTAGTAAATAAGAAACACTTAACAACCTGCAATCACTATCAATATTACGTAGTAGGATGAAGTAACAAGAACCCTTCAGTTATTATAGGCCATCGTATGTAGCAAGAAAGAAAGTGCTATTATTCTTTTGCAGAAACCTACATCAAGCACACCTAATAAATAGGTCAAGCATTGCTAACTCAAAGGTCATTCAGATTTAATTAGAGATTAAACAATATTCTTTATGCCAAAAATATCTGAAGATAAGACAGACTTGCTAGAAAATGACAACCTAATCGGCCCAGCTACAAAGAAAATACATAGTAAGTTAAGTGATGGAACACATGGAAAATAGAATCTATATCACGACCCTAGATTGCCTCGTGGAAACAAAAACGAAAAAAAAGTACATATTCAAGGACCACATCAAAATAATTGTGCAATTATCTCGCCAACAATGCAGCATTCTAAAGCAAGATACTCTTATTGATTAATGGTTTTTTTCTGAGACTAATAATGAAATTGAACATCATAATCACCCCCAAGTTCCCAAAATCATCACAATTTATCACATAGGAGAAAAAATAAATTAAATAGAGCTTATATACTTGAGAAATTCGTGCAATTTATGCTGCATCAGAATCAAAGTCTCCGCGTTAATTTTCACATACGCCAACAATTTCGGCAACTTCACTGCACACAGCAGAAACTATATAAACACATAATTTCTAATATTGGTATTAGACAACCACCACCACCTAAGCCTTGTTACCAATTAAAAAAAGAAAATGAAAACAAAAATTCAAAATTGGAATTAGACAAGAATGTAAAATACATTTTTTGAAAAGGTATAACTATGACAAGAAGCTTATTCCCACACAGCAGAAAAAATCAATCAACACAGATCGAAAGTTCATCATTTAGATAATAAGACAAGGATAAACTTCTAAAATCACAAATCTTCCTTTAGAACAAAACTTGCTAAAATATTACATAAGATAAACTTAAAGAAGAGGCGTAATAAATGTTCGGCACCATTTATATTTGATAGAGTGACATTATCTAAAATTGTTTCATGGTACTTGATCGCGTTCCTTTTGTACAAGTAGAATGTAAAATACATTTTTGAAAAGGTAGAACTATGACAAAAAGCTTATTATCACACATGCACGTAAAAAAAATCAATCATCAACACGATCGAAAGTTCATCATTTAGATAATAGGACAAGGAATAAACTTCTAAAATCACAAATCTTCCTTTAGAACAAAACTTGCTAAAATATTACATAAGATAAACTTACCGAAGAGGTGTAATAAATGTTCGGCACCATTTTTATTTGATAGAGTGACATTATCTAAAAAGCTGTTTCATGGTACTAATCGCGTTCCTTTTGGTACAACAAAACAACAGTAACCATGTGGCTCAAAAGCGGGCTGAGTTGACCTAGTAAATATGAGACAAGATAAAAAAAAACCGAAATGGGATGAGCATAATTAAAATTTTTATTTGTGACAAATTTATTTTTCTTTTTATGTTGTAATGATAAAATTAAAATTTGAGTTTTAAATAATATGATTACTTAATAATAAAAAATAATTTAATAAAAAAATTAAGGAATAATTGCATCAAAGGTCCCCAAACGTTTCAAAATCGTTGGGGATATGCTCATAACCTAAAATAATAGCATCAAGTGTCCCCAACGTTTGAAAAAATAGGCATGAGAGGTCCTTCTTCGACTTTCCGTCAAATTTCTTCGTTAAAATCAAATTGTGGTTTGCACGCTGCTACAATTCTCCAAAAACGAAACCGAAATGGCGGGGCGAAAATTCCACATTTTGTCCACTTTCCATGAACCCACTCACGATGGAGACGGAGTTGGGATTCGTCAATCTCAATCGCTCACGAGAACTCTAGAAGAAGATGGAGTAGTGGCCGTCATCGAGGCGTGAATGACAATGCCCTCCCACCACCGTCATTGTGTAAGGCATTAACGTCCTCATCGACATTAAACCACTGCCATGCCCGGCGTGGCAGTGATGAGACGGACCGAATGGGTCCACCGCTCCCTTAGCGACTTAGCGAGTTGTCGCCGGACGTGAGTGTGTGAAACTCGAGATGAATTTTGTGGGTCTTCTTGGAAATTGGGCGTCGATGGTGGCTATATACTAGGACCCCCGGAAACCATCGTCCTCCAAGCTCATTTCCACTTGCGTTCCCTTCTTGGAGGGATTAACATCAACACTGCCAGCCATTTTTAATAATCTAGACGGAAATTGGAGAGGGTAGTGGCAAGAGGAGACGAAGATTTTGTTTGATTTTGGTTTTGAATTTTTGGGGACTTAGTTTTTCTTGGTTTTAGACAAACACCAATTAAGCGGAGTTGAGGAGTCGCATCTGGATTCAGGCGAGATTTTTTCCCCTTCCTGGTTTTCTCTTCTTCATTTTTCTCCATCGAGGCTTGGGTTCGGCTTTCTTTGCCTCTTCTTTGATTATTCTTATTCTTTCTTTTCCTCATCCTTGGCCAGTGGCGGAGCGGTGAATTCATGCTTGTTGAGTGCCTCCCGAATCAAGTGCTTGAATTCATCAAATGCTTTCTTTTCTGGGTCAATAAGATCATCAACCTTATTACTCTCCTCCTTAAAGGAATCCGATTCAGTTACCTTTTCATCTTCAACAGCCGTTGCTTCTTTCTCACCTTTTACCACCGGTTTCCCAACCTTATCCACATCGTTTCGGTCATGCATGACCCTTCCTTCTCTACAACCACGATCGTGAGTGTCTCCGCCACCACGTAAAAACAAATACAACACAAAAAAATGAAAGAAAAAGCAAGGAAGTGGGAAAATTCCACTCGCCTTTTTTGGAAAGAGAAAGAGCGTGTAGTCCACAATTTGGTTTTAACGGAGAAATTTGACGGAAAGTGTGAATATGGACCTCCCATGCCTATTTTTTTAAACGTTGTGGACGTTTGGTGCTATTATTTTAGGTTAGGAGCATATCTCAACGATTTTGAAACGTTGGGAACCTTTGATGCAATTATCCCAAAAATTAAAGTATCGAACTTATTTTAACTTTTTGTAAAGATTAAGAATCCAATTGCAAATTTCTAAATTAAAACTAAGGTTAGGGACCATTTGTACCAATTGAAAAGTTGAAAAAAAAAATTTAACTTGACAATTTTACCTTATTAATAAAGACAAAAAAAAATTTAGGAATTATTTGCGCACCTAAATGAAAAGTTTTTAACGGACTTCGTAAAAAATGACCATTTGCGCATCAGCAGTAGAAGGACAATTTCGCAAAAAATGAAAGATTAGGGGTCATTTGCTCACTATTTCCCTTTTTTATTTTTCCATTTTCGATGAATCTCCATAGCCAGTTCTTATTAAAACTCCAGCCGTGGAAGATAATAATCGTTGCTGGATGTGATTTCAGGGGGCAATTGGACTGAGAAATCAGGACAAAATATTCTACAGAAACACTCAATTGATTATATTCTATAATCACTGGCGTGATCCAGTTGTGGAGGAAGAGAATCAACAAAGATGATGGTCGATCTGAGCGCGTTTTCGGACGAGAAGTTCGATCCGAAGAGATGGATAAACGGGGCGGTGCAGCAGAGGCACCCGCAGGATCCTCTCGACAAGCATTTGGTGGATCTGGAAATGAAGCTCCAGATGATTTCCGAGGAGATCGCCTCCTCTTTAGAGGAGCAGAGTGCCGCTTCACTTCTACGCGTCCCGCGCGCCACCCGTGACGTCATCCGCCTCCGCGATGACGCGCTTTCACTTCGCTCCTCCGTCGCCTCCATCCTCCAATATCTGAAGAAGGTGCCATTTACTACAGCTTTTTGTCACTCTTTTGTTTTACTAATTGGAATATTGGTAATTTCAGTGATGCTAGTTGAATGTAAAGAAAATGCAATACGGGCGAAAATTGATAACATTTAATGAATGAATGAATTGCAAAGATGTCATTGAGCTACTACTGTGCTTGTCACTCTTTTTATGCATTTGTTTTACTAATTGGAATTTTTTATAATTTCGGCAGCGTAGTTCAAATTAAAGAAAATATAATTCTGGAGGTAATTGATAAATTTGATCTATGAATGAATTGCAGAGATGTCATTGAGCTATCAGTGTGTCAATATGATTCAAATACGCTAAAGCTATGGGGGCATACCATAACAATAAAAATGTTAAAGCATCCCCAAGAGCCTCTTTATTATCATCTATAAATTTAAAGTAAATTTTTTTTATACACTCCAATAATACTCTTTATTTTGGTTCCATTTTACTTTTTTCAATAAACATTTGTTATTTCTCTCTCTTTTATTTAAAATATACTCTTTACAGCCAAATGAGGTGCTAATAGCTAAAATATTCAAGTATTGTTTAAAAGAAGTGGAGTATTGAAACTTGCAGTTCATTAAATGCATTAAATATAAAATACAAATAGCTCTCTATTTAAAAGAAAATAAATAGAGAGTGCGTCGGAACTTTATTTTAAGCATTCACTTTTTCAAAATAAAGAGCATCTTACCTTTAAAGACTCTCTCGGAAATGCTCTTAGTATTGTAGATTTCTGTCACACCAATATCATTTCAGGTCTTAATTTTGATTTCTTTTTCAGGCAGAGGGATCCTCTGCGGAGTCAATAGCTACACTTGCCAAAGTTGATACAGTCAAACGGAGAATGGAAGCTGCGTACGAGACATTGCAGGTATTGCCTATTTTAATTGCAGTTTCTTAAATTGCTGGTCGTGCAAAGGATTTTCTAGTTTTAGTGATAATTGGTTACTAAGGAGTATGGTGGCATGCGAACAGGATGCTGCTGGCTTGACTCAGCTGAGCTCAACCGTGGAGGATGTATTTTCCAGTGGTGATCTTCCCCGAGCTGCCGAAACATTGGCAAATATGAGACACTGCCTGACTGCTGTTGGAGAGGTAATATTCACTCACTTGCATCTTAATGATTCGTTTAATTTCATTGTTAAGGGATTGTAAAATGGTTTGATTGATGAACTCCGAATTTTCAGGTTGCTGAATTTGCTAATATAAGAAAGCAGCTTGAAGTCTTAGAAGAAAGACTAGACTCAATGGTGCAGCCTCGTTTAACAGATGCATTGACCAGTCGGAAGGTGGCTTTCTTATTTTAATTTTTGTTTCATCTTTCTCATAAAAATCTTTGAATATGGTTACTTGTATTGTTAACTAGTTTATTGAAATATGTTGTTCTTTTCTCCCTCAATCCCTAGTGCCTTTTCTATTTACAATTTGAGCTATCCTCCTTTCTAGGTTGATGTTGCCCAAGAAATGCGGGGAATACTCATTCGCATTGGGAGATTTAAGTCTTTAGAGCTTTGCTACATCAAAGTCCATCTCAAACACATAAAGAAGCTCTGGGAAGATTTTGACTTTAGGCAACAATCTATTAAGCTTGCAAATGAGAAGAATGATGTAGAGAGGCTCTCAAGTAGTCATGATTCGCAATCAAATATGTCCTTAATTTCTTTCTCAAGTTGGCTGCCGAGTTTCTATGATGAAATGCTACTTTATCTGGAACAAGAATGGAAGTGGTATGAATCTAATATTTTTTTCTTTAAGTTATGCTATTGTTGTTTGGGCAAAGGGACATAACTAGTATTAGTTTATTTATTTCTTTAACAATTGATTTTTGAGGATACTTCTGCCAGATGCATAAACAGACATTTGAAAGGAAAACACTAGTAAATTTTCAGCAGAAGTTTCAGTTGTATCAAAATCAGATATCGTGTTTTATGGCTAACAAGCGAGTCCTGTTAATCTGCCCACTAGATGTATTTTAAGCAGTACAAATAGATAAATTTACAATCAATGGTGATTTATACTCTCTTTAAAATGCAAACCATTGTCCTGCTTTTGTAATAGTCTCTTTCACTCCATCTCCTTTCTTTCCCTCTCCTGGTTTCATTTGAAATTAATGTGTTCTCCCTATTCCACCCCCAACAAAATTTAAAAAAAAAAAAAAAAAAAAAAAAAAAGAAGATTACCAAACCTCATAGGGAGAAAGAATTCAAGCGTGAAAAATAAATGCAAAGAGGGGAAAAGAAGAAGGGGGGTAGTAAGAGCAATGGCTGCTTGAAATATGCCAAATATGTAACAGATGAAGGATAAAAGGGAGAAATAGAACCAAACCAGGAGCCAAGACCACTGCAAGAAGAGTGAGAGTCAGACTGAGATGTAATAGATTGCTTCTGAGTATATAGATTCTGTGGACAACCTAATCATGAGAAAAGAATAGCAATTCTTATGCAAGCCGTCATCTCGAATTTGAAGCTGCTAGCTTAGCAGAATGGCATACATTTGTATGTCCTTTTTTCTGGTTGGTTTTTGTCTTGAATAGCAGTTGTTTATAAACATGTAACACTGAATTTCAGTGATACATCATTATCTGATTTTAGTGATAGCATATAATGTGAAAATGAATTTTCGAGGATTATGAAGCTCAGCCAGCCTTAAGGATAGAGAAGTTTCTTTTAACTCTTTTAAGGAAAAAACAGCCTGGAATTTCAATTGGCTGCCTCAGTATATTCTGGCAATTATATGTTAGCACAACATGACAGTAGGTGGTGTAAAAGATTTTGATTTTCTCTCAGTATCTGTGCATGCATCCCCCACTGTGTGTTGTGCTTATGTCCCCCAGGGATGGTATACTGTCTTTTATCATTGAAACTAATTTTAAATAAAAAAATGGTTTTAATTTGCATCTGTAATGTTTTTAGAACTACTAAATAGTATGAAGATGATTTTATCTGATCTTTGCAGAACGCGCGTCCTGTCATAAAATTTGAACCTCTTGCACAATTTTGCTTTAAACTACCTGCATGTGCATAAAAATCTGCAAACTGTTTGCATGCTATCTATTTCTCTAAGCACGAAAAGGGTAGACCTTCTGAGAGATCACCTGCTTTTTGTTGGTTCACGGCAATTGCTTGTGGAAGATGCTGCCTTCTTTTTGTTCTCTACTTATATGTGCTAAGACTATTCTGACAGAAACTAATCACTCAACACTTCAAATATTTCTCTGCAGGTGTTTGGTAGCTTTTCCAGAAGATCATAGAACACTTGTTCCAAAGTTGTTGATGGAGACAATGTCCACCATTGGTGCAAGTTTTGTATCCCGAATCAACCTTGCGACTGGGGATGTTGCTCCTGAGACCAAAGCATTGGGCAAAGGTTACATGAGATTATTATTATTATTATTATTTTTTTGTCTTTGTCCCTAATTCAAACATATTTGGAGTTCCAGATTAAGGAGCGTAGATTCATTTTTAATAATGTGATGTGATTTTCATAAATCATATGATGTGTATATAAACGGGGGGCTTGGGATAAGTATGTTCCAGCTCTACTAAGCTATAGATCAAGAAATGGTGCTGTTTTCGCAATATTAGAATCAATGCACTACGGGTAATGCGAGGCTTCTAAAGAATCTTTTTCTTGTAGATGTGGAATAATGGAGTTTATAATTGTATATATCCTTAAGTTAGTTTGGTTGAGTTCCTTCATCTGGTCATGAAGCATATGTTATTATGCATGCCTGTCAATTACATCCTATAAATTTAAGATGAAAAAGGTGTCCAATAAAATGAGCCCTTCATTTTTTATATCCTGATGAAGTAGCGACCAGTGAGATCTTTTTTCATGATTAGTGGCTTGCTCTACCTTTTGATACATACCTCGAAAAGATGCCTGACCAACCAAAGCTTATTCTTAGTCAAGTGAAGTAAGCATTCATACTTCAGTATGATTTAAAAGAGATTGGCTCTTCTCCAACCTACATCTGGATATATAACTTAAATGTATGAGTCTGCTTGACATTGCTAAACAAGCTGTCTCATACTGAAAAGAACATAGTGGTGGTGTAATCCATTTATTCACGAATAGTTTAAATGATATAGCGTGCTAGTAGGTGGTGGTAGTCTGGTATATTTCTGCTTCACATGAAAGATAACATGTTGGCTTCTTTATTTGTAGTCTGATGTTGTCTTCAACAGTAAAGCTGAGATTTGTAATTTTCATTTATGTTTTATATTGCATACAGTCCCTAGACTGCATCTCTTGACTGTTGCCAACTTTTAGTGGCGATATCTCCTCCCATCCTGTTTTCATTCCGTCCTTACAATTTCAGGTATATTAGATATCTTATCAGGGGATTTACCAAAAGGTGTCAAAATTCAGACCAAACATCTACAGGCTCTGATAGAACTACACAACATAACAGGGAGTTTTGCCAGGAATGTTCAGCATCTGTTTTCAGACTCCGATCTTCATGTGCTGTTGAACACACTGAAGGCAATCTATCTACCTTATGAAACTTTTAAACAAAGGTACGCGGGTGTGAAGTACAGTTGCATGGGTTTTTGGTGGTGGCTTCCATGTGATTTTGAAAATGATTTAATTACATTCTATAGTAGAGTATGCTATCCTCTAGTGGGCCTCTTAGAGTTCTAATCGCTAGGTGATGAACGACACAAAGAAAAAGGATTGATATAGACACTCCAAAGTTACTGGTAACAAGGATTAGTTTGTTGTTGCAGTATTTTGAATGCTTCCATAGGAAGATATTGCACACAGATTTAATGTAGATTTCACAATTGTTCTATCATAAACCTTATTGTTTTCTAATATTATCTCCATCCAAAAGATGAATGTAGTTATATTAATTTGGACTGAAATTTTGAAGCAAGCATCCATGTGGTTCTATGGGCATTGTGGAGTATTTAAAATGAATTCCTATAAATTTGACTCTCATTCTTATGATCCTGTACCCTATAACATAAATCGTAGGTTTAAATAGTCTTAGCAGTTTGATTATGCTAGTTTTTTGGCTAAACAATATGAGTTGGTGTATTATGGACGCTGCTGTGCAGGACGATATTTCTTGTGCACACATGATACATCTGACTTACAGATCAATTCTGAATCAATGTAACTTGATTTGTCAACTTGCTTATTTTTAACTTGTGTTCTAGGTATGGGCAAATGGAGCGTGTAGTTCTATCTGGTGAGATTGCAGGACTTGATCTTAGAGGAGTTACTACTCGTATTATTGGTGTACAGGGAGTCGAACTCAGTGAAACAGTTCGAAGGATGGAAGAGTCCATCCCACAAGTCATTCTACTTCTTGAAGCAGCTGCTGAGAGATGCATTAACTTCACTGGTGGTTCTGAGGCCGATGAGCTAATTCTCATGCTTGATGACACAATGCTACAATACATTTCCACTCTTCAGGGTATCCTAAAATCACTGAGAGTAGTAACTGGAGTGGATGTGCCATCCGATGGTATTGGTGCAAAGAAGGAAACAGGATCAGATAGAAAAGAAGGAGCTTCACATGTACGTAAAGTCGATTTTATGTCAAACGAGGAGGAGTGGTCATTTGTCCAGGGTGCTTTACAAATTCTCACTGTTGCGGATTGTTTAACAAGCCGATCTTCAGTCTTTGAAGCTTCGTTGAGGTCAACTCTTGCTAGATTGAGCACTAATTTGTCTCTTTCTGTATTTGGTACAAGTATTGATCAAAACCGGTCAAATGTGGCTGATGTTGATGGAAGTGGGGAGTTATCTATGGCTGGAAGGGCTGCCTTGGATGTGGCAGCTGTCAGGCTCGTCGATGTTCCTGAAAAGGCTCGGAAACTTTTTAACCTATTGGAGCAGGTACTCAGTCTTCCTTACATTTCCATCTTTTTTTAACAAACTGGAAAATAAAGTATTTTGGAGAATAGCAAAGCTTAAAATAATTATACTTCGATAGAACTATGATTTTGATACGAAACACTACAATTAATTATTTTACGACAAACTGTGACAGTAATATAAAATTTGCTTTCACTTGTTTCTACCTGTAAAGCCGAGATATATATGTTTATGGATGCTTAACACTTTCTTATTTGTAATTTGATGATGTCCAAATTACAAGTTTTTCATGGTTCTTGCAGTCAAAAGATCCCCGGTTTCATGCACTTCCACTTGCTTCTCAAAGAGTAGCAACTTTTGCAGAGGCAGTTAACGAACTAGTTTACGATGTCCTTATATTAAAAGTGAGACAGCATTTTAATGATCTGTCTCATTTGCCTATATGGTCTTCAGTTGAAGAACAAAGTGCTTATCACATGCCAAGCTTCAGTGCCTACCCCCAATCTTATGCGACCAATGTTGGTGAGTATCTTCTTACTTTGCCCCAACAACTGGAGCCGCTTGCTGAGGGTATTTCTAATAGTGATGCCAATGCCGAGGAGGCTCAATTCTTTGCAACTGAATGGATGTTCAAGGTAACTGCCGTTCTGAAAACTACAAATTTTGTATCTCGTAGCTGTACTCTATATGCACATGCATTACTTACATAAATTCACACGCATATACGCATTCACACAGATTTATACATATTGTGTGCATTACGTTGAAATATGTAGTCCCAAACCCCTGCTAATGGCATCTTTCTAGGAGTCCCTAATTACGTCAGATATGCTGCCAGTTTTTTTAATTATGTGCTAGCAGATTGTCTAGGATCATCATGTTTAGCTAAGCTTAAACAAAAGTTAAAGTTAGGTTTAACCTTTGGTTTTCAAAGCTTATTTTGAAAGCAACTCTCACTTTACTTTCCAAATAAATAACTTTTTTCAACTTTGACCATTAAAAGAATTATTTGTCAAAACTTAATTCACTTATAAGTGAACCTTTTAAGCATGGCGAAACATCTCCCAATCTCAGATATTATCTTCCACTGAGGTCGATAATGTGATTATTCCAAACTTGTGCCGTGCTATTTAGGTAGCTGAGGGAGCTACCGCGCTTTACACTGAGCAATTACGTGGGATTCAGTATATAACAGATCGTGGAGCACAACAGCTGTCTGTTGATATTGAACACTTGAGCAATGTACTTTCTGCTCTATCAATGACGATTCCCCCAACTCTTGCCACATTCCACACTTGCTTTTCAACGCCAAGAGATCAGCTTAAGGAACTTGTAAAATCAGATTCAGGAAATCAGCTTGATCTTGCTACTGCTAACCTTGTCTGCAAGATGCGGCGTGTGAGTCTGGAATAGTGACCAACTATATATTGGATGTGGATGGGCACGAGATAGAGGTTTAGTTCACTGTCTACTGACCATTTTGCTAGTACATTTCAAGGATTTCACTGGTAATAGACTCTTTTCTTGGGGTTAAATACAGGGACAGAAAAGAGGTTGTTTGTGTATTCAAGAAGGAGAAATTCTTCACACGGTGAGGCACGTCTGAAACAAAATAGTACCAGAAAGTCTTCTGATCATGTTTGGAAATTTTGTTTGTTTAACCTGTGTAATTTCATGTACCATTTTGAGAGAATAAATACAATACATGTATAGATTTCTGTTCGTCCTTTTTGATATCCCAGTTTTCCGGTAACGGAGAAAATTATCATTAGGATGTTTCATGTGGGATCTTCCATTGTTATTTGCATGGTTGGCTAAGCTTTTAAAATTTAGTTCTAAAATAAATATTATTTTGTCAGTTAAATTTGAAAATAAGTACTTATTTTGAAACTAACTTTTTGTCACTATCAAAATAAGTAAATTATTACTTTAAATTTGATAAAAAAAAACTGCAGCACTGGCTGAATTGAACAAGTTGATTAAAAACCAGGTACAAGTAAGGGAATTTAAGTAAGGCTGTGTTTGATTGCAGAGTGGAAAATTTGCCGAACATGTCCATATCCGTTACCAAGAGAATGCATGCCAAAAGTGGCAGCTCACTGGCTGAAAATATGACCAAAAGTGGAAAATTTTGAATTTTCACGTTGATTAAAAAACAAAAATTGAAAAATAGGTACAAAAATGGTAAGGAATATCAAACAGGCAAATATAATTTTTTTTCAACATTAACCGTACACAGAAATATGTGACATAACCGAACAGGTGCATGTTGAATGGGCAAAATAGGTGCAACATTATCTTCAAACGCATTCTGTAGTTTGAAATTCGGTCCAGGCCCCTGGACGGTCATAAGCAGCCGGAAAAAAGAATAGAAAACACGAAAACAATGTTTCATTATTTCTGGTCTAAATAATATATTTATTTAAGAGACAGCCACTTGGAAGGCCAGTTATAATACCCAAATGTAAAATGTTGTTGTCACAGTTTAATCAACGAGATCACATTACACAAAATGTCCAGGCAAATAAAGGTAATTTTACACCATGGATATAACTGATATTCCAGATGTATAAAAAACCATCGCAGACCAAGAAAGGATCAAGATTAACTTAATTATTACTGTTTCACAAGCAGCAATATCCCTGCAAAAACCGTACCCAGAAACAAGATGAAAAGAGACTGGGAGTTGAACCAATGCAATTGCAGGCACCCTTGTTCGAAATGGCCATTTGCAGATTGAAGTTCCATTGATGATTTTTCACAGGTTAATACTTCAATCCTACTTATAAGCAATGGGAAGTAACCCTTCTGCTGGAGTAAGATGCCTTTAAATAGGAAAACAACACATACATACACAACTGTGTTCGTGTCAAACACAAGAAAGAGACAATAGACAAGGATAAGCTTTTCGTTTCTAATCTTGTATTTCACAAAAACCTCAAACAAATAGTTAATCACGACCACAAATTATTATTACAAATTTGTGGGTCTTGTAAATTTAGCTTCCGTCTCATATGAATGTGCCACCTGCATAACCCAACTACTTAAGCCCGTGCAGAGAAGGACAGAAATCAAGTGGGTGAGAAAAGTTTACCCATCTGCTCGAGAGCTTCACGACAGTGCAATGCCAAGCCTACATGAAATCTTATTCCTGGGCCATTAACTCATCAAATAAGCAACTAACAAGCAACAATTTGCATTGCCTAAACTGATTTACCAAAGAGAAAGGAAACCGGTTTTGCACTGGAGCAACTGAATAACCGAAGAGAGGAAATCAAATTGGTAATGGTGAGGGGCGTTAATTTCCAGGTGACAAAATAAAATTATTTGTTACCTCATAGTTTGGAGAAACCCGTATTCTCCATCAGCAGCAGTGTTACCAATGCAAACACACAGAATCTGTTCTTATAACTATACATGAAATAAGTTGATCCCACATAAAAATGGATCAAATACTACGGTTCAAGAATAAAATACCAATTGTGATCCATAAAATAATCAACAGAAAGTTAATATAGATAGTCACAACAATGAAGATATACCTACCTCGACCTTTTCTCTAATTATATTGATGATAGAGAGATGGTACAGTCTTAATAGAGCTGTGAGAACAAAAAATAATTTTACTCATGACGACAACAGAACTTGACTCCAAAGAACACACGCGAAACTTGATAAGTTGTAAAAAAATGTCTACCTCTTTGGAATTCAAAGTTCAGACACTTATCAAGACAATTCTCTAATATGGCTGAATGAGACTCCCGGATGACCTCCTGTGGCCATGCCTGACAGGAGAACGTGACCTGCTTCTATCACGTTCACGATATCTTTCCCTACTCCCGTCTCTTTCATTCCTCGAATTGCTGTAATTCCAATCTGATCCTCTTCCCCTTCACGGCTTCCTCTGCCATTCCTCTCATGAGACCTTTCTCGATATCTGTCCCTCTCCCTGTCATAATCCCTATCATGATACCTGTCCCTGTCAGCTGAGTCACTTCTAATTCTGCTGTCATATTCTCTTTCCCTCTGCTTTCTCCGTTCTTCGGCTTCTTTCTCCCTGGCTAATCTCTCTTCTTCCCTTGCCTTCTCCTTAGCTGCCTGTTAATTTTATCAAATTTCACCAGTCACTAAATAATCAGAATGTAGTGGGATTTTTATGTAACAATTTTACTTTCTCAATAAGTACCTTGTATTCAGAGAGAAAGTCCCGGACCATGCCATAACCCATGTGCTGCTTGCCAGTAACATGAGACTGAGTTCTCTCTGCAGCATCATTTGCCACTAGAAACGAACCACATATTTCACATAAAGCCATTTTTTTCTCCTGTGCAATCATCAAAAATTTATCCTGCTGTGGTTGCTGAGTCAAGGCTGTCTTTTCAGCATTAAGTGTATCAACCTGAAAAAGAATTATGATCAAAGTTATGAGTAAACAATTATAAACTGATAGTCTCAGCATTTCCTGCAATGAACTATTAGAGCATGTTTGGCTAAGATTATTGGTGACAGTAAAGCAAGAGTTACTTTCAAAGTAATTTTGATACTTAAAAGTAAGTTATCTAACATATTTTGGAAACAAGAAATCATTGTTTAAAATAGCTATTTGAGGCTTGCTCCTTGACTCCTGCTTCCCGTGAGGCTTTCATTGAACTCGTCGAAGCTTACGCCTTAAGTGCCATCTGTTCAAGCTTACGCCTCAATTTTTTGAGATTTACTGCTTAACATGGCTTATGCCTCAAGGCTAAGCCTTAGTAGTCTCTCATTTGCCATGCATTTTTCTAGCCATTTTACGACTATGTTTGCCGGTGCTATAAGCACTTATAAATTGGTGAAATATTATTATTATTCACACATTTCGTAGGATCCACAACTTTTTATCCACACATTGTGTAGGACCCACTGTTTATAAATTATAATCTACAAAAATCTTTACCAAACATTCTCTGTTACTAGCCTCAACTTTTTGAGTTTGTTATGTAACCTAGAGTGTTTTACGAGGATTTTTTGTGGTTTTATTTTTTATCATGAGCTTAATTTTGTATTTTTGTAGTTTTTTGACTTATTTTTTGTTTGAGGGGAGGCTTATGCCTCGCCTCTATACCCGATTTAGCCTTTTTAAACATTGCAAACAGTTGCTTACGTTTCTTAAGCTTAGCAAACGTGCACTATATCAGGTAGAAAACAGATAGCAGCACCTTTCTCATGAGTGCCTCCGCTTCATCAATCTTCCCTGTTTCACCAAGAGACTCAACTTGTTCCAGCAGGTTCTTTATCTTATCTTCCAGAACAGACAATTGCTCAGATTTTTCGGCTGAGAGAGGAGGGGGAGGGGGAGCTTCGACCTCTTGTTCCAGCCGTTCTTGGCCACGCCTAACTCTTCTATCTAAATCTGAAACCTGAAATAGAACCTCCAAGTTTTATCAAACCCTAAAAACAACCATTATATTAACTGAAAACGTTGAACTTCAATTTTGTAGACAAAAGATTACCAACTTCTCGCAGAAGTGAGCAAGTTCTGCTTCAAACTTGGGAACATAGGAATCATGTCTTGGGGACTTCTCGAAACTAAAGAGAGACATAACCCACATCACAACAGTAAAATAAGCTCACATAAATGGTACACAAGAATGTTACCACACAACAAAAAAATGATAGAAGACAAAAAAAATGAAAGAAATGCATCAGGTTTTCAAATTGATCCCGTGATGATGCCTCTCTCTAGTATCTAAAACATAGAAGAGATGGTGATGCAACATGGGAACGAAAATAATTCAAATGTCACTACCAATAACTATAGTTATACACGTGTTTGGGTCATTTTATGAGGAAATAAACTAAACTAAGGGCGCACTGCGCACATGAGAAACACATGTAATAATATAGAGAAACTATAACCAAAACCATATGCCTCCCTAATAGTTATACAAAAGAAAGTCTTTATGTAAGGCAAAATAAATAAAGGTAGAGATGGCCTAAAAGAAATACGTTTCTTTAAGCTCAACAAGTTTTCCCAGATTTGGATATGTAGTGCGAACAATATATTGCACCAAATGGATCTAGAATCTTAAACATGTTACAGAAACAAAGAAAACACTAGCGTGAATAGCTTTCTCATTGGTTGATCAAAAGCATTTTGGAACACTCTTCAAGAAGGTAAGGCCACATTCAATTGTAATGTGGATTACTTTATACTCAATGCCAAATAATCAAGAGAAACGAAATACTCAAGGATGAAAAAGAATAACTAAATGACTAATAGGACAAGTTGACACATGAACTATGAACTCAAAGATGCCAATGTCTATCCTGTCAACATGCATTATGAATTTAGTATCTTTTTTGAGCTAGAAAAAACACATTTCCTTCACAAAAATAAAAATAAAAAATAAAATCAGTAAATAAGCTAGGACAATTATAGGTGATATCCCACCATCACAAGGCAACAGTTTTTACTTTTTACAGGGAAAATTTAAATTTCCGCCCCAGTGACAATTGTAAACCAACGGATTTGCTATGTAAAAAGAGTTAACTCCCATCCTCACAAAGATCTGACTGAAATTCCTTAGATATATCAGCCATCAAAAGATACTAAAAAGTTTCAAAAGTACTGCAGCCACAACTAATAATCCTTATTAGCAGAGGATGCTCAAAACTATAGTCCCTCCCAAAATAAGACCTATGGCAGGCAACTGAGGAAGATATAAAATGATGGGAAAATTGCTCCTCCCAACCTATTCAGTTAGTAGCAAATGGGTCCCCACTCTATTTTTCTTTCTGGCATTTAAGTCCCAACCTATCATTTCCATAGCACCATGGTTACCGGTCTACGTACACTGTCCAATTGATCATAAGAAAGGTCAACTTTGAGGGAGCAAAATTGTAAACAGGTATGATCTCAATAAAAATACACAAAAGAGGAAATGGAAAGAAAAAAGAAATAAAGGAAGATGTTGCTGAAAACCAAGATGTTTGGGAAGATTAAACTATTATTCTCTCTCTTTTGTTTAATGTATTCTTTTATTTATTTTTTGTGTTAATTAAAAAAGGATACAATTATCTTTTTAATAAAAAGTCGAGTTTTTAATGGTCAATTATTGAAATCACGGCGCTATGGAAATGATAGGTGAGGACGACGAAAGAAATAGATGGGAACATGTTTGCTACTAAGTGAATAGATAGCACATTAATGCTGCAATTTTCCCAAAAATTAATGGGGAGGAATGCAACCAAGAATCTCTGGTAAGTTTAATGGAGCCAGTTCATCAGCTAACTATCAAACAAGGCATAAACTGTACCAAAAGCATCATATTCCTAAAATAAGTTGAACATTAAGTTTAGAAAAATGGCCTATAAAATAAGAGCCAGGAACGACCCTTAGAACACATCCTGAGAAAAAATATATTACCTTTCCTTCAACTTTGGGTCATGAATTCTCGGGCATACCCCTGGTGCAAAGGGAGACAAAAGAAACTTCATCAGCAAAAAACAGAGATATCATATAATGAAACCATTGGCTAAAATGTTAAAATAGTAGATTCTCTGAATTCAATTTTTAAAAGTTTTATATAAATTTTCTCGTTAGATGAACATTAAAATCAAGCATCTTTATGAAGGTACAAGAATTAAAACATCACCTAGATCACTGCGAGTGTTAACAAACAAATCATGGGGGCAGAATCGGACCATATAGAATCCACAAACTTCCTTATCGTCCCACCTAATTTCCTTGTATCCCTTTCTCTCTTCTTCAGTCAAATTTCGTGCTACAAGAAAATAGCAACAAAAGAAGTAATAAGAACAGGCATTCAACATTGCTTTGGCAAGGTAAAACACCAATGGCATAACATAAAACGAAACAGAAAATTTTTAAATGGCGGTTCTTAAAAAATGTTACCGTTCCGTTGTATATGTGTTATCAAATCAATGAGAATTAATTAAGAAAAGTAAAGAGCCAATTCAGATGAGCTGCTACATAGTTCAGACTGTGCCTGTCCATAATTAAAATTAGAATGTCCTAAATCGGATGTTTGGGAAATATTAATATTAGTCCACATTCTCTTCGACAGTTCAAATTACAACACTCAAATTTTATCACGCCAATTGCAGCTCTAGGGTTTTGGAAGTATATTGAGCTAAAATTTATCCTCACGAGAAAATTGATTATATTTTTAATGAAAATTGAGGAGTATAGTCTCGAATTGAGATTTGGGAAATTAGGGTTTAAAGAGAACTGCAAACCTGTGCCCATGAGTCCATCAAGCAAAGCTCTCTGAGCATCCATGGTTTACAGATTGGAGAATCTGCAGTTAACGGCAATATTAATTGTTTTAATACACAAAATAACAAATCTTGCAATGAGATGCCTTGGATTTGTGGAGAGAGAATGAATGTTCTGGAAATTAGGGCTAACTTCGTTGGCCAGTTTATAAGAGCTTGTTTGGCTTGAGTAAAGCTACAATGACCACAAGTTAGACTAAAAGTTGGATAATTATGGATAAAATATCTAATATGTCCTTAAAAAGATACAATTCAAACGCTCAAATATGTATTTTCAAAGGATATATTTATCAGGGGTTGATCTCAATAAACCCACTCCACCCCACCCCAACCCAACCCATATAACCCAACCCAACACGATATTTATCAATAAAAGTATCAATAGTAGTCATTTTTCCCAGGAAGGATTAAAACAAGCATTTTCCAAAAAGTAATTTTATGTTTCATAGAATGGTAAATTTCATCAGCGGTCACTGAACGTTCAGAGAAATTTTCAAATAGGTCTTTAAATATTAATTTATCTCAATTAAATTTCATATTATTCGATAAATAAAAATTGCTTAGTTGATAGTTATACCATAATCAATGCGCAATATTTAAAAACAACAATAGCAAAATGAAGATTATGGTAATTTATTTAGATAAAAAGCATGTTGTTTGATTTTAACACTTTTATGACGTAGCGTAATGATAAATTGATATGTTATGATAGATTAAGTGGAATATTTATTGTGATATGATGGTCAAATAAATATTTTTTTATCGATTTAAAATTTACCCTTGATAGAGTTATTATTTGTAATTAGAGTAAAAATAATTCCAATTGAACTTTTGAACTTTCTGTCTTTGATCTTTCATATGTGCACCTTAGTCCCTAACATATAATAGTGTGCAAACATTATCCTTAAATGACAAAAAGGTCATTTTGATAGTTAAAAAATCAAAATTTACTTAAAAGGATCATTGTACCCTTACATCGAGTAACCTACAAAGAAAAGGAAAATGAATAGGAAAATGAAAATGAAAATGAAAATAAAAAATAGAGTTGGCGCAAATAGTCCATAACTAGAGGTGGCAAAACTGGCCTGGCCTGTGAACCCGAATTTTGGGTTGAGTTGGCCATGGCCCAAACAAAACCGGGCAACCCATCTAGCCCGCTGGACTAGTCAATTTTTTTTAGGGATAATTAGCTCATATACCCTCTTTTTTATAAAAAGTTGATATATACCCTTTTTTTTAAATTTTTTATTTTTACCCACATCTAAATAATATTTATGGAAAATACATTCTTCTCTATTATATAATTTCTTTTAAAAATATTTATTTATTGCATAGTAGTGTACATACTTTATATAATATTTACTTTAGTCCTTCTATTTTAATTATATTTCAATTAAGTCCTTCAAAAATTGCATCTTAAGTCCTTAATCTTTTATATCTTTACACTTTGGTCCCCAAATTTTCAATTATCTTTCAATTAAGTCCTCCAAAATTGCATCTTAGGTCCTTCAACTTTTTAAATATTTACACTTTAGTCCTCAAATTTTCAATTATCTTTCGCTTAAGTCCTTCAAAATTGCATCTTAGGTCCTTCAATTTTTACATCCTTACACTTTGATCCCAAAATTTTCAATTATTTTCAATTTTTATTCTTACCCACGCCTAAATAATATTTATGAAAATACATTTCTTCTCTATTATATAAACTCTTTTAAAAATATTTATTTATCAGACAAGTGGTGTATGTACTTTATATAATATTTATTTTAGTCCTTATATTTTCAATTATATTAAAATTAAGTCCTTCAAAAATTACATCTTAGGTCCTTCATCTTTTTTACATCTTTACACTTTGGTTCCTAAATTTTTAATTATCTTTCGCTTCAGTCCTCCAAAAATTGCATCTTAGGTCCTTCAACTTTTTACATCTTTACACTTTGATCCCCAAATTTTCAAATATCTCTCGCTTAAGTCTTCCAAAAATTGCAACTTAGGTCCTTCAATTTTTTTACATCCTTACACTTTGATCCCCAAATTTTCAATTATTTTCAATTTTTATTCTTACCCACGCCTAAATAATATTTATGAAAATACATTTCTTCTCTATTATATAAACTCTTTTAAAATATTTATTTATTACATAGTAGTCTATGTACTTTATATAATATTCACTTTAGTCCTTATATTTTTAATTATATTTCAATTAAGTCCTTCAAAATTGTATATTAGGTCCTTAATCTTTTACATTTTACACTTTGGTCCTCAAATTTTTAATTATCTTTCGCTTAAGTTTTCTAAAATTGCATCTTAGGTCTTTCAACTTTTACATCCTTACACTTTGATCCCCAAATTTTCAATTATCTTTCGCTTAAATCCTCCAAAAATGCATCTTAGATGTGGTAACATATGTGTTATCCGTGTTAAATTGATTTTAATGAAATTGAGGAAGTAACATATAATAACAAATACGGTAACATATATGTTACCCACAGTAAATATTGTTTTTAAAAATAAAAATTAGAAATATTTGATTTTACCAAACTAATGTATTTTTTGAAAAATATTTACAAGGAGATAAATCATAAAATAGCATTTGTATTGAAAATGAGGAAGTAACATAAGGTAACCATGTGTTACTCATGTCAAATTAATTTTAATGAAATTGAGGAAGTAACATAGAATATAATTTGATTTTAGATCAAACTAATGTATTTTTTTAAAAACATTTACAATGAGATAAATCATAAAATAGTAATTGTATTGAAAATGAGGAAGTAACATAGGGTAACATATGTGTTACCCATGTCAAATTGTTGATATTAAAATGAAAAAATTAAATATATTATTTTTATTTAACATAATTCGTAATTCAAAAAATTATAGAAGGATATAATTTGCTAAAAATTGATTTTAATGAAATTGAGTAAGTAACATAGGTTAACAAATATGGTAACATATATGTTACCCAAGGTAAAAGTATTGTTTTCAAAAATAAAAATTGGAAATATTTGATTGTAGATTTAAATTAATGTATTTTTAAATACATTTACAAGAATCTAAATTATACAATAGTAATTTTATAGAAAATGAAGAAGTAACATAGGGTAACATATGTGTTACCCATGTCAAATTGTTGATATTAAAAGTAAATAAATTAAATATATTATTTTTATTTATAATAATTCATATTTCGAAAATTATAGAATGATATAATTTGCTAAAAATTGATTTTATGGAATTGAGGAAATAACATAAGTTAACAAATACGGTAACATATATGTTACCCGTAAAGTATTGTTTTCAAAATGAAAATTAGAAATATTTGATTTTAGATGAAATTAATGTATTTTTTTAAAACATTTACAAGAATATAAATGATAAAATAGTAATTGTATAGAAATTGAGGAAGTAGCATAGGGTAATGTGTTGTCCGTGTCAAATTGATTTTAATGAAATTGAGGAGAAACATAGGTTAACAAATATGGTAACATATATATTACCCACATAAAAGTATTGTTTTAAAAAATAAAATTGGAAATATTTGATTTTGACGAAAACTAATGTATTTTTTAAAAATATTTACAAAGAGATAAATCATAAAATAGCAATTGTATTGAAAATGAGGATGTAACATAGAGTAACAAATGTGGTAATATATGTGTTACCCGTGTTAAATTAATTTTAATGAAATTGATTGAGTAACATAGGTTAACAAATACGGTAACATATATGTTACCCACGTAAAAATATTGTTTTTAAAAATAAAAATTGGAAATATTTGATTTTGGACCTAAACTAATGTATTTTTTAAAACATTTACAAGGAAATAAATCATAAAATAGCAATTGTAGTGAAAATGAGGAAGTAACATTGGTAACACATGTGGTAACATATATGTTACCCGTGTCAAATTGATTTTAATGAAATTGAGAAAGTAACATAGGTTAACAAATATTGTAACATATATGTTACCCACGTAAAAGTATTGTTTTCAAAATTAAAATTTGAAAATATTTGATTTTAGACTAAGCCAATGTAGTTTTTAAAAATATTTACTAGATAAATCATAAAATAACACTTGTATTGAAAATGAGGAGTGACATAGGATAACACATGTGGTAACATATGTGTTATCCATGTCAAATTAATTTTGATGAAATTGAGAAAGTAATATAGGTTAACAAATACGGTAATATATATGTTACCCGCATAAAAGATCGTTTCTATAAAATAAAATTTGAAAATATTTTATTTTGACAAATTAATGTATTTTTAAAGATATTTACAAGGAGATAAAATCATAAAATTACAATTGTATTGAAAATAAGGAAGTAACATAGGGTAACACATGTGATAACACATGTTACCCGTGTCAAATTGATTTTAATGAAATTGAGGAAGTAACATATGTTAACAAATACAAGAATATGTATGTTACTCACGTAAAAGTATGGTTTTCAATAATAAAAATTTAGAAATATTTGATTTTAAACCAAATAAATGTAGTTTTTAAAAAATATTTATAAGGAGATAAATCATAAAATAGCAATTGTATTGAAACGAGGAAGTAACCTATGTGGTAACACATGTGTTACCCTTGTCAAATTGATTTTAATGAAATTGAGGAAGTAGCATAGGTTAAGAAATACGGTAACATATATGTTACCACGTAAAAGTTTTGTTTTCAAAATTAAAATTTAGAAATATTTGATTTTAGACCAAACTAATGTAGTTTTTAAAAACATTTACAAGGAGATAAATCATAAAATAGCAATTGTATTGAAAATGAAGAAGTAACATAGTAATAACATATGTGGTAACATATGTGTTACCCGTGTCAAATTGATTTTAATGAAATTGAGGAAGTAACATATGTTAACAAATACGGTAACATATATGTTACCTACGTAAAATTATTGTTTTTAAAATAAAATTAGAAATATTTGATTTTAGACCAAACTAATGTATTTTTAAAAACATTTATAAAGAGATAAATTATAAAATAGCAATTGTAGTGAAAATGAGGAAGTAATATAGGGTAACACATGTGGTAACATATGTGTTACCCGTGTCAAATTGATTTTAATGAAATTGAGGAAGTAACATAGGGTAACAAATTCAAGAATATATATGTTACTCACAGTAAAAAAATATTTTTGAAATATTTGATTTTGAAATATTTGATTTTAGACCAAACTAATGTAGTTTTTGAAAAATATTTAAAAGGAGATAAATTATAAGATAGCAATTATAAAGTGTTTTTAAAATAAATACAAAGTATTGATTTTATTGCAAATGAGCAACTAACACATAGTGACATAACAATTTGATCTTCCACTCATAGGGAGATTTATTTAGCCCATCAATATTTGGAGAACAAAATGCTGTTTGATATTAAAGTCAAACACTAGTGTCCAGCCAAAGCAAAATAATTTTTTTTCACTAGTGGAGGAGAATCAAATTCTCAAGAATATATATGTTACTAATATAAAAATATTGTTTTTAAATAAAAAATTGAAATATTGATTTTAAATGTAAAGAATGTATTTTTAAAAAATTTATAAAAATAGAGAAATGATAAAATATTGATTTTAATGAAAAATAAAGAAGTAACATATAGTAACATATATGTTACCCGTGTAAAAAAAATTTTAAAACAAAAAAAATTGAAATATTAATTTTAAAGAAAAATAATGTATTTTTTAAATAATTATAAACTATTGATTTTATTGCAAATGAGCAAGTAACACATAGTAATATATATGTTACTAGTATAAAAATATTTTTTTAAAATGAAAATTTGAAATATTGATTTTAAATAAAAATAATGTATTTTTAAAAATTTATAAAAATAGAGAAATGGTAAAATATTGATTTTAATGAAAATGAGGAAGTAACATATATGTTACCCGTAAAAAATGTTGTTTTAAAAAAAAAATTGAAATTTTAATTTTAAAGAAATATGACTAATTTTTAAATAATTATAAAATATTGATTTTATTGCAAATGAGCAGTAACACATAGTAACATATATGTTACTAGTATAAAAATATTTTGTTAAAAAAAATGAAAATTTGATTTTAAATGAAAATAATATATTTTTAAAATATTAATAAAATTAGAGAAATGGTAAAATATTGATTCTAATGAAATATGAAGAAGTAACATATATAGTAACATATATAAAGTTACCTATGTAAAAATATTGTTTTTCAATTAAAAATTAAAATATTAATTTTAAATGAAAATAACATATTTTTTAAAAAATAATAAAATGAGTAAATTATAAAGTATTAATTCAATGAAAATAATGAAATAACACATATGTTACTCGTAAAAAATATTGTTTTTCAAATTAAAAAATAAAAATATTGATTTTATGAAAATATCAGATTTTTTTAAACAATTATCAAAGAAAATAATTGTAAAATATGATTATAGTTATTATTATATTTAAAATAGTATACAAATATGATACAAATATGATAGTAGGTGGTGGTAACATCGTGTTAATTTGATTTAAATTAAAGTAACATATGTGTACCATAATTTAAAATAGTATATAAATATTTATTTTGTTCGCTTAGATGAAAATTGAGTGTAAAAAGTCAAAAATTTAATTAAAAGTGCACTTATTTTGACTACTAAAATTACACTTATTTTGGCCCTAAAATCAAGGATTTGGAGGACCAAACTTTGAACATGTATAAAATTGAAGGACCTAAGATGCAAATTTTAGAGGACTTAACTGAAAGATAATTGAAAATTTAGGGACCAAAGTGTAAAGATATAAAAAGTTGAAGGACCTAAGATGCAATTTTTGGAGGACTTAACTGAAAGATAATTAAAAATTTGGGGACTAAAGTGTAAAGATGTAAAAGATTAAGGACCTAAGATGTAATTTTTGGATGACTTAATTAAAATATAATTAAAAATATAAGGACTCAAGTGAATATTATATAAAGTACATAGACTACTATACAATAAATAAATGCCACATCATCATTCCACATTATAATATATTGTTTTTAATTAAATGAGGTATTTTTTAAATCAAACCAAGAAAATAAGGTATTTTTTGAATAATAAAAAAAAGAGATATTTTTCAACTTTTTTACAAAAAGTAGGGCTCTTGTCAACTTTGCCCTTTTTTTTTTTTTTTTTTTTGGTTTCTTGACATTAATTACTCATTTTGTGAATAGTTATAATACATAATCCAAATATTATCAATCCAAAATGGCCTAAGCTCAAGTCTCCAATTTAAATTGTCTTTTTGAAACATTAGTCCAAAAATCTCAAGTTCCAACATAAAATTGTTTAGATTTAAAATTTAGTTTAATTCAAGTTTCAATATAAATTATGTTTGGTGTGACAAGTAAATTATTTATTTTAAATTTACTT
Organism: Forsythia suspensa; assembly: GCA_023638005.1. Taxonomy (NCBI): domain Eukaryota; kingdom Viridiplantae; phylum Streptophyta; class Magnoliopsida; order Lamiales; family Oleaceae; genus Forsythia; species Forsythia suspensa. The sequence continues at coordinate 53,194,278 of CM042666.1, forward strand.
ATAAGTAAATTTTTAATTTAAGTCAAACATGCTTATATCTCAAAGCAATTAGACTATCATGCTTTTACTATTTATGTTTTAGAAAAATGTGTCAATAAATAGTTTACAATTAACCAAAAAAACATTATTATTTTGAAAGAAGATTGATGTTTATATATTGATTAATACATGAGAGTCTCAATTTTATAAATTAATCTCTTTAAAAATCTCAAAATATATATTGTCTATGTTTATCTAAGATTGTACTTGATGCAATGTATTAAATTGTATATAAAAAAAATTTAAAAAATAAAAAATAAAATTAAGACCGAGTTGGGCCAATGGACCTGACCTAAATTTGGACCGACTAGACCAACATATTTCGCTCAAGACAAAATTGGACTGGGTTAGCCCAATCTAATTTCTAGTGTGGCCATGCTCTGGCAGACCGATCCGACCCGACTTAGTCCATTTGATAGCTCTATCCATAACCTTCAAACTTTGGTACAACACTCTCTAACCTACCATTTTTCTACGCAAAGTCGCAAATGGTTTTTGTGGACGATTTTCATCTGTTTGATCGTTAAAAAGTTAATTTTTAATAAAAAGAACTAAAATACTCTTACTTTTAGTTAAATAATGTTGGAAATTGGTTTAAAATGTCGAGAAATTAACTAAGTGACTCCGTGTCAACTTGGCGAATATCTGAGACCCGACCAATCCGTTTAGGTAAATTTGTTTGCCATTTCGGACGCACGCGCTTGGGCAACGTAAATTTATCTCAGTATGTTTAAAGGGTATATTTGGCATCTCGAAACCAATATCGAATGAATGAGAAATTACGAAGAGGACAAAATCGTGTCAAAATTTTGACCATGCGATCGCACAGTATGTAAACTGCGATCGCAAGTTGCTTAATTTTTAACGAGAATGTATTTTGGTCTTTCCATGCGATCGCAGGAGGCAAAGCTTTGCGATCGCATGGTTATTCGGATGAAGTCTTGTTCTATTTTTTTGTGCTATGCGATCGCGACTTGGTTAAACCATGCGATCGCATAGGTTCGTGCGAAAATGACATGTCCTTTTAAAGGGTTGCACGCTTTGGTTCATTTCTTTTCGTATCCAACCGAATCTCCAACGTTAAAAGAAATTGGGCGTCCATATTCTCGTAAGAATTGATCTGAAACATATTGCAAACATAAAGCACTTATATATTTCATCTTTGAACCAATTTATTGCATTTAAGTTGCACAAAATCGGTTTTCATTTCCATTCATCCGTTGGAGTACAAAAAACCAATCTTGGTTATTGTACTTGAGTTTTTGTAGTGCTACAAAACTCAAGCGAAACCGTTGTATCTTGGGAGTCATTTGCCAAAGATCGAAAGCACCTTTATGGGCAATTTTGACTTAAGGACAAAGAGTTCAACTCTTGCCTCTGTTAAATTATTTCTTCCATATTTCGGTTCTAGATTATTGTTTGAAGTCACTTTTCACAGAATTCAGCCAACAATCTTAATCTAAATTAAAATAAAATAGAAAGAAAGGACAGATCATCACATGACATCTTCCTACGTATAAAAAAAATTAATTATTAAATTTTAGGTCTCTGGCCTTTTCACTTTGAAACAAAAAAAAAATAAAATTAAATGTGTCGTCTCTTCCACCCGACCCTATAAAAACATCAGCAGAGATTTTGGTGGGGTAGAGGGTAGAAGAAGTATATTTTTGTTGTTTTTGTTTTAAAGTAGAAAGGTTGGGACTACGATGTAATAAACCTTTTTTTTTAATTTGGTTGCCACATAAATTGTCTTTTCTTTTCTTTTATTTTATTAATAAAAATATTGACTTTTTAACTATCTTGGTCCAAAATGACCATTTGCATACGATAATGGTAGATTATGAAGTTTTGCATTAAAATTTGAAGGTTAGGGACCATATGTGCGGGACCTTATAGGTTAAGGACCATTTTAGCCAATTTTCCAAAATGAAAATGAAAAGGTAAAGAAAAGAAAAAGTGCTCGACCAGAATGACGACAAAAAAATCATGTAATATAACTAAAAATTTATATCAACTCAGGCAGAGGAGGGGTAAGCATAAGTTGGGGCTCATATCTGAATAGAGAGAATTTTGTCAAATTTAACCTTGTATCCACAGACACCTACCACTGCAAAAATTACCAATAATTTCAATTTGAAAATGTGTAACGTAAAGAAGAAATCTGATGAAAACATGATAGGAATGTTCTCCTATTCATGGTGGATAAGAGATATGTTGTCCATCGCGTGGCTTTCATTCTTGATGTGGCACTCCTATATGTGTCCACCGACATATCTCTCATTCATCATGGATAGAAAATCATTCTCCAAACATGGTATAGCCATGGTCAGATTTAGAAGTGGCAAATGAGTCAGACGGGTCTAGTACAACTCGAAATTGAATGGGCTACACAAAAGTTTGAGCTGGACTGGCCCTGACCCAATTTTATACGGGCACGTATTTATTGAATCAACCCAACTCGATTTTGGCCACAAGGCTAATGGACCAAATTTCCAATTTTAAATTTTAATTTATTTTTTCATTAAACAAAAAAAAAAAAAAAAAAGAAGAACCAAACAAACATTCTTCAACATCTCCAACCCACCTCTGAAATCGACTAAATCAAGGGCCCGCACCCCTCCCTCCCTCCCCTCCCTCCTCCCTCCCGATTTTGTCGAAACCGGGAGATTTTTCTCTTTGATTTCGCAGAACCATGGGAGGAATTTTCTCCCATGTTTTCGGCACCGGTTCGGTCGATAACGATAACAGGGAAATTCTCCCATGTTTCCGACGTGGGGTGGGGTGGGAAATTCTCCCATGTTTACGGGGTGGGGTGGGGTGGAGCGAGAGGCGGGGTGGGCGGAATTTTCAACCAAAAACATAAACGCAAAGAGAAACCTCCAACAAATTAAAGTAAAAAGGTATTTATTTTAAGTTTTTATAATTACATGTCTATCCATATGAATCTATTGTCTAGTTTTATATACATAACAAAAGAACTTTTAAAAACCGCAACAAAAAAGTACATTTATGCAATTCGCGTAAAAATGGTATCGAGCTCGGTAACATACTGATTAAAATGATTACATGCAATGTTTGGGGTGTGGGGGTGGGGTGGGGGGTGGGGGTGGGGTGTGGGGTAGATGAATGGGGTAAGTGATTTGGGTTAAAATATTTTTATCGAAGCAACCGAAAATAATTGGGCCAACCTGACTTTAGTTTGGCCCAGCGGGTTAGTTATACTGGGCCACGTAAGCCCGGTTTTTATTTAATTTTTTTATTGGGCTAGCTCGGGCCAGAGTCCGGGTTATCTGGGCTAACCCACGGACCAGTCCATTTTTGCCACCTCTAGTCAGATTGCATTCATTTGTCTAGTTTAGTGTTATCCTTTGATTTTGAATGGGACCAAAAAGGGAGTGAATACTGAATAGATGCAAAACCTTGTTCATAGATATGCACATTATAATGACTAGAAAATATGACAATGAATTTCAGTATTAAGCCAACGATGTAAGTGCAAAGAGGTTCACATTTAGATAAAACAGGTAATGCTGCCCATGACATCCACAACCCGACTAAAGTAGAAGAGTCTTGTTTATGTCAAATGCACTGTTCCTGTGCTAGTGATATCAGAACGGCCACCCAAATACTCCAGCGTCAAAGAACAGAGAAAACAAATATGAATAGAAGATTTCAAAGAAGCACTCATGGTATTCCATACTGAATGCATAAACTATAATTGTGTACATCTATACATTTTAGACCCAGGAAAAGGAAAGATGAAATATTTCTTAGATCTTAACCCATTGATCAAATGAAATGTTGAGTCTAATAACTACAACTGCTTAATATTTATATACATTAAATGCTTCAGAGCCCAAATGAGTATGAAAAAGTTTCTCCAAAGTATGCAATACTCTATGCAAAATATTCTCGAATCATTAGGTGAATTTCAAAAGAATCTTATTGTAGACCAAACAGAAGAAAAGAAAGAAAGGCACAAACCTCGTTGCTAGCCCTGTCTTGGCTATCTTTTTCTAAGTTTTGAACAACAACTTAATGGTGGGACTAGAAAGTGAACCTCCCACCCTCCCCCTTGCAATTCTATGAAGCACCCAAAATAGAACTTTTTAAAGACTCCAAAAGAATGCACCATAAATGTCCTTTAGAAACGAATTATTATTTTCCTTCTCCTGATTCTGTAGGTTGGTTCTCATTGCCATTGCTCCCTGTAATGCTTTGCATTTCGAGAAGCTTCTGTTGTTCCTCATCATTCTCCCGAGCCTTCGCTTCTTTTACAGGCTTAGCTTTGTTGCTTGTAGATTGCTGATACATAATACCACCAATCATACAAATCAAAAGCCCCAATGTTCCCACAAAAGTTGAGTGCTTGTCCCAAATAACTAGATTTATCACCACTGTCAATAGCTTGTTCACGATGCCAAGAACAGTGAATCCTGTTGCTGAAATGGCCCGGCGGCAAGAGAATCCAAAGAAAGAGATTGCTAGACCAAATAAACATGACAGCCCTACAGGCAAAAGCACCTGAAAAGTATACCAATCTGACTCATCTGAAATTTCATGCTCTATTTTCTTCAGCTCTCCCATTATAAGCAACTCCAGTGGAAACAGTAGCAGAGCTTCTAAATTGTTGTACAACACAAGGCCCCATGTGTTTAAACCAATAGTCATAACCACGTGCTTAATGTAAACAAAATCAATGGACATGCTCACCAAGTATGCCAAAGCCCAACTATAAGCTGTGAGTGTGAATTGATAATCTGTTATGACATAAAGCACACTACCAGCAAAGATTGTGGCAAGCGACATCCACGTCTTCAATGTAGGACAAGGCTGGTGCAAATAAAGGGTTTCTCCTATTGCAACAAATATAGGGACAACCGAGCGGAAAACAATGAATGTATCAACATTGGCATGGAGAAGGAGCTCACTGTTTGTAAAGAGTGACACATAGAATATAATTGCTGCAGGTAGGAATCGCCACATTGTCAGCAGCTCAAGCTTATCATGCTCTATTAACTTGAGCCATCCACAAATTAACACTCCAGCAGCACTCGTCAGGTACTGCAACGCGGTAAGAGCTCCTGGGTATGGGAATTTCATGACAGCCCATTTGTTGATAATTGAGAGTAATGAAGCTGAAATGCAGTATCCAGCAGCGATACCATAGACCGATGCTTGCTGGAGCAAGCTGTCATACAAGGTAGACTGAGGTTCTGCAGAAGCGGATGGAATATCTGAATCCTTCGAGGCATCCCCATTTCTAGGATTTTCCACATTTTTGGACATCTATTCTGAAAATTAATAATAGCTATTAGAAATAAAATAACCGAATTATTAAAAAAATTGCATGAATCATGACCAGAAATCCACAATTATTCAGTAATTTCCAACCCATTATATTTACAAGGGCGGCACCATTATTCAGTAATTTCCAACCCATTATATTTACAAGGGCGGCACCATAAACAACATAATTATTAAAAAAATAAATAAATAATCGCATGTATCACGAACGGAAATTCACAGTTATTTAGTAATTTCTAACCAAATATAAATTACTCATCCGTCTCCCCTGCACAACGGCACTATATTAATACCAGAAACTAGAGAATTATTTTCTAATTCTCAATTAAAGAGTTAATATTACCGTTTAAATTGATTCTAATACTTCAATTCATCATATTGTAAGTCGTTTCCCCGGTGAACAACACACACACACACAAACAGCGGACCAAAATGCTCAGTGTCCTATTCAGATCAAACCCCAAGAAACACGAAAAATTTAATAAATAATAAATATCATGAGAATGTTGCACTATAAATTTTTATTCAATATGGGGGAGATATACCTTTTGCAAGTAAATTGACAACGGATTCTTCAGTTCTCCGTTGCTTAGACCGCCGCCGGCGAAAGCAAAGACTGAGCTTGCGTTTCGTTGGGGTTTTGAAGCGGAGTAAATAGTGCGATTCCACTGAGTAATTCCGTTAAAAATATATAATTTCCTCCCGCGATCGGAGCTTTGGATCTGATGTGTTAGTGTGTATTTTATCTGAGCTTCAGGTGGAACACTCGAATGTAGATAGTTGCATGACGTGAATGTTAAATTGACACGTTTGAATGCCTAGGTGATGAATAAGTACTTAGTTAATTTGAAATGAAAAATATATACTGCTATACCGCTAATCGGTAAAATTTAACCGTAGATAAATAAATAGAAATTAATAGAAAGAACAAGATTGATAAGAAAAGATTCGGAGAAGAAAATGAAAAATTTGGAAAAGAATGGTGAAGAAAATGTGAATTGGGAACGAAAGAGAATTGAGGAAATTGAAAAAAAAAAATGAGAAGATGAAGAGATATGTATAGTAAATTATTGGTCAAGAGAAACTTTGGATAAAAATAAATAAAAAGTAAAAACGATAAATTCCTCCAAGAGGTCCTTAACTTTTCACAAGTGTGGCAACTATGTCTATAACCTTCCATTTGTGACACCACGGCTCTATCCTTTTAACATTGTATGAGATGTATTCTACCCTAACAGAAAATGTCCATTTAGACTCGAGATGTCAATTTGACTCGAAAGCCGTGCTCCACCCTGTTTTGGGCTTCCCTACCTCGATTAATCGAGTAATATGAGCGAGTATGAGATGAAGTGAACACTGTCTCTTAATAAAAAAAATTTAAAAATATAAAATCAAACTCCAAATGACAAATTGCTGGAAAATGAGATTCGGACTCGGGTGTTAAATGTGTAATTACACACTTAACCACTACACTACAACACCATTCTTGCATTTTTTATATTTGGTTTATTTGGTTTGAGTTGAAAACATTTTTTTGCTTTAATTTACAATAACAAAAAATTAGGACAGTGGCAGATCATTAGAACATCCCGCCCGCTAATAGGCGGGTTTAGGGATGGGGCAAAGTGCCCCTAATGTCCCACGAGTCGAGGTTAATCTATCCTATTACAATTCCTAATTTAGATGTTAAATGGTCATACGATACGCACGTGATGTCTAACTAAAAATTAAAATTGTCCAAAAAAAAACAGCATTTAATGTAATTTGAATGTCGTACGAAGAGAACTGAGAGTGCACATTGCGAAGCTTCTTTTGGATAAAGTGGGATTGTAGAGCTGTGAAGCTGCAAGGCCGGCTATAGATACACTCCACTTGCGCTTTTGTCTTAGGTTTCTTCGTTAGGAAGTTGCCTTTTAAGTGCGACTTGTCTTATTTGGTCTGGCAAAGGGTCAACCGGCCCGGCCCAAGAGACACAAGTGGAAGCTGGCTTGGTGCCCAATTCGGTTAAGGGTTATTTGGTTTTTGGAATAAAGTAATCTCACCCTCATCACTAGTCTCTCCAAATCTCGTTCCAAGAAAACCTTTACATGATAACAGTTTTCTCTTCCACTACTATCTTCAATTTAATCAATTAAAAATTTGTGCATTTTAAACTTAAGAGTAAGCAACATTGGAGGTCCTGAACTTTTGGTTTCTAGCACCAGAATTTCAAACTTTTCAAATTTGTGTTTGAGGTAATTTTTATAAAACGTTAGTTTGATCGTTAAATGGTCAAACTTTTATTAAAATGACAATTTTGCTTTTATTTTTTAGGGTAAATAGCAATATGAGTCCATAACCTTTAAATTTTGTGACAATGAAATCTTGAATATTTAATTTTTAGCACTCCATGATCTCAAATCATTCAAACGTCTATTCTTGAAATATTTTTGTGACGAAAAATGTAGTTTGACTATTAAAAAAAAAAGACAAGAAAAAAAAGAAATAATTACCCCCACCTATTGAAACTAATAATTTCATCTAATTATCATGTGATACCGCCAATGTTGTGGTTGGGGTGGGTGGTTTAGAATTGAGACAGATAATTATTTCTTTTTTCGTTTTTCATTTTTCTTGTTTCTTTATTTTCATTTCATTTTTATTTAATTCAAAATTAAATATGGGTACACTAATAATTTTACTCAAATTTTGATCTTTTAAAGGTCAAATTGAACTTTTCATTATAAAAAGACCTTAATCGCAAATGTTTGATAGATTTAGAATCTCGAATGCTAGAAATCAAAGATTTGAGGATCTCTTTGTCACAAATTTTAAATGTTAGAGACTCCCAGTACTATATATTCAATAAAAATAAGGGCAGAACTGTCATTTCAATAAAAAAATTGACTATTTAACGGTCAAACTAACATTTTCCGTCTCAAAAGGACTTCATGTACAAATGTTTGAAAGGTTTTGGATTCTTATTGCTAGATATAAAAGGTTTGGACTCCATCATCACAAGGATCAAAGGTTCAGAACCTCTAGTGCTGTATACCCTTAAACTTATTTATTGCATGTTTGATAGTGTTGAAATTATTTTTTAAGTTTTTATAAGTTGTGGGTCTATTATTGAATGTGTGGATAATAAGTCGACAAGAACTAATGGTCCCCATTCTTTCGGGTTTTAGAATGATTTTCATCTCCAATCTTTTTTTCGTGATATCATCCCCATTCTTCATTTATTACCAAGAGGTCCCCAAATCATTATTTTTCACTATTACGACAATTTATGACAATTTTACCCATTGACTTAAATAAATCAAAATAATAGGAAAAAAAATACAATGAAAACATTGCAATTATGCCCTTAATTTTTTCATAAGTACAAATAAATCCTAAACTATTTTATTTTATATAAATCGGTGTTTTTTCTCAACAAAAAAAAAAAAATCTATATTTTCCTCCCGACCCGACCCGACCCGGCCCGACCCGACCCGACCCGCTGATATCAAGAAATTCTCCAAAAAAAATATCATCAGAAACCAAGATTCTTTAATCATTTCTAGTGTTCCTAGAAAAGAGAAAACACCCAACACCGCCTTGCACACCTTGCACACCTTGCAAGGTTCCTGGTGTTTTCTCTTTCTAGGAACACTAGAAATGGTTAAAGAATCTTGGTTTCTGTATTGTTTATTTTTGGAGAATTTGCAATATTAAGCGGTGGGGGGCGTGGAAAATATAGATTCTTTTTTTTTTATTGGAGAAGAACACCTATCTCGTATAAAATAAAATAGTTTAGGATTTATTTGTCTTTTTGAAAAATTAAGGGCCTAATTGCAATATTTTTATTGTATATTTTTTCCTATTATTTTAATTTATTTAAGTCAAGGGTAAAATTGTTATAGAATCATTTAATAAATGAAAATAGTGATTTGGAGACCTCCGTGAGAATAAATGAAAGAATGAGGATGATATCTGTTAAAAAAAAGGAATGTGGATAAAATCGTTATAAACCTTAAAGAATGAATACCATTAGTGTAATTAACTCAAAATTTATTTAACCAGTTTAAATTATAATTTAAACACATCCTAACAAGAGCTTATTCATGAGGAAACAATTTAGGTTTCGCCTCATACGCAGAATTAGCACACAATTATCTATCTTGAAACACGTGAATGAGGCATGGACAATACTGCCTGTCAAAAATTTTCATAGCTCAAAAATTCAGCGAATAAGATTTTATACGTAATTGTGACATTCTATTTACAATTGTGGATCATAATCAAGGATTCATAATTCACATCGATGTACACAGTCACAATTAGGATACACATCAAGTCACAATTAATCAAAAACTGAAGTCATAATTATCAAGATCTAACATCGACATCTTTTAATTAATAGTCACAATGGAGAATGAGCTTAGTTTGAGTTTTGCACTAGTGGAGAAAGTAGAATTATTAGAATCTCGTCAAAAATAGAATAACAAATTGGAGTGAGATTGTAGAGTTGAATATTGGACTGAAAATATATAAATAATTAAATATAATCGCGTATCACAATAGTTGCCCTATTAGCCACTTTTTTCGGTTATAATTTATATTGGTTACACAATTTTTTATTTTTATTTTTGTAAAAAATCACTTATTTATTTTTTAAGTCATAATTTTTTCAAATATTATAAAGTTGCAATATTTCTCAAAAGTTACATTAAAGTATGATAGATACCATTTTTCACTAGCTAATTAAAATGTGAAAATGTAATTCTAGTGGAATGGTTGGATAAATTGGTCTCCACCTTTTCACAAATTATAAAACATAAGAGTCCGAAATTACTTGGAAAAACAGTATTTACAAGTGGGCACCCAGAGTAACACACATACTCTCAACCCGTGGACTGAATACTGAACAGACTCATAAATTGAAGGGGCCAACGTCCTAATAAATTTCTCTCCCCATGTCAAAGCATTTCTTTTGTCTTATTTAATTTTACCTTTCTTCAATTACTTTGTTAATTGTCTTTTTTTTTTTAATTAGGTTTACTAAAAGTTTATGATGATTGTAGAATTAAAACAATATGATAAAATATCTTAACATACTATAAAGATCTTCTCCGACGTGTAATTGGCACAGACAATTATCTATTAATTTGTAAATATTTATTTTTTTCACTCAACTTTCGATGAAACTCTTGATGAGAACTAGTTTTTTTGTTTTTAGTTTTGACCATAATCAATAAAGGTTTCTTTTATATATTTTGGAGTTTCTAACTCCTAAACTCAAAACCTTCGACTTCAATCGAGAAATAAAACTTCTAAAAATTTTAACTTCTTTTTCAAGTCAAGTTGTAATAATTTGAATTTTAATTAAAATTATGGAAAATTTACATAAGATCGAGTACTTAGATTGAATTGAAAATATTTAATCTTATAAATATCTGCAGGTTCTAATACAGGGGCCTGTTAGTAATAACCCCATTTGTGTGAAATTGTAGTGGAAAATCAAGAAAGCCCTAAAACTATTGTTTTAAAAAAGTTCGTATGAGGTGGTCTTTTCAAAGTTTGAAGCTCGACATTTGACGCCTAGCCACGCCTTCTCCTCGCATCGCCTTTGCCTCCAAATTGCCTAGGCCTCGCTTAAGTCCGAAAAGCTTGAAACTTAGTCTCCACATTTAACCACGCATTACGCTTTATAGAATATTGCCTAAAATCCACGTTTCTAAAAGTGGCGCTACAAGCTTGCTTCCAGCCTGAAGCCTTGAAGCTGACCTCTACACTCCTTGCCCTCGCACACGCCTCACGCCTCCTCTTCTCCATGCGAGACCATTGCCTAGGTTCGAAAAGGTTGAAACTGCTCCACGCCTAGCTACGCTTTACACTTTTTAAAATATTGCTAAAAGGAAAATTTTGACACTTTGAAAAACTGAAAAATATTTCAGTTCTTAAATTTTTTATTTTCACTTATACCTATTAAAACTTTTTGAAAAATACTATGTTACTCTTTGTTAACGCTTATTCACAAAAACAAGTAACATATTTGTTACCTTCATTAAAAATCAAACATTTAAATTTGACATTAAAAATCAACATTTTTATTGTTAATTTATTTTTTTCACGGATGACGTGTTATGTTATGTTACTTTGTTTTACTAAACCAAAAGTCTAAATGTAATTTGAAATCTTTCCCTGACATACCATCGTTATCACTCGAACAATTTGACTATTATCTCAAAATATACGAGTCAAGTGTCATTTAGTGGTGGGAAAAAGGATTACGGCTTATAATAGTCCAACATTTAATCTCACGTGCACTTAAAAAAGTCCGAGTTCTATGGGGGCGTAGGCATTAAGTACACATAAGAACCACAACTGACGTTAATATCCAGCAGTCAAGTTGGACTGCCACTGCTAGTAAGAAAATTTGATTGTTTTGAACCAAAGAGATATTTGTTTTTTTGACAATTTAAAATAGATAAATAGACACCTTTGTTTCCTTACAATCTCCCCACAAATTTGTAAAACAAATACAATGGCTGTTATGCTAGTAGCAGCAAGTGAAGGTGGGCAATACAATGGCAAGATTACATGGTTTGTGGTGCTATCTTCACTTGTTGCTGCAACTGGGGGAATAATCTTCGGCTATGATATCGGAATTTCAGGTGGAGTGACCTCAATGGAGCCATTTCTTAAGAAATTCTTTCCGGAAGTGTACCATGAGATGAAAGAAGATAGCACGACTAGCAACTACTGCAAATTTGATAGTCAATTGCTGACATCTTTCACCTCATCACTCTATGTAGCTGGCCTTATTGCTTGTTTCTTTGCTTCAACAGTCACTAGGGTCTTTGGGCGCAAGCCGTCAATCCTCATAGGTGGAGCTGCATTTCTCATCGGTGCTGCCCTTGGCGGTGCTGCTAGTAACATATACATGTTAATATTTGGTCGAGTTCTGCTTGGAGTCGGTGTTGGTTTTGCCAACCAGGTATGTAATCTTTTGTCGAGGTTTTCCTGCTAGTAACTTATTGGAAAGTTACATAAGGTTTAGCTTGTTTGATTTCACTTTAAAATTTTGTAAAAATCTAAAGTCAAAGCCAACAATTAATTATAATCACACGTTTTGTGGATCCAATAATTTTTAACAACTTTTCAATCACACATTTCATCAACTTTTACAAAAAATCTAATTTAATCAAAATCAAACACACCCAATTAACTTCCCTCTGGATGCTAACAGAAAAATAATTCTCATGTGTGCAGTCAGTCCCTTTGTACCTTTCAGAAATAGCACCAGCAAAATATAGAGGAGCTTTCAACATGAGTTTCCAACTATGTGTTGCCATTGGTGTTTTATCGGCCAACCTCTTAAACTATGGAACTGAAAAGATCAAAGGAGGCTGGGGATGGCGAATTTCACTAGCGATGGCTGCAGCCCCAGCCTTCGTTCTAACTGTAGGGGCATTATTCCTCCCCGAGACACCCAACAGCCTAATTCATCACGACAATGGTCATGAAAAGGCCAAGCGGATTCTGCAACGAGTACGAGGAACTGATGATGTCCAAGCAGAACTTGACGATCTGATAGAAGCAAGTAATAAAGCAAAAGCCATCAAACACCCATTCAAGAACATCATACAAAGAAAATATAGGCCACAACTCGTAATGTCCATAGCAATACCATTCTTCGTGCAAGTAACGGGGATTAATGTGATCTCCTTTTATGCGCCAGTACTATTCCGAACAATTGGTTTGGGTGTAAGTGCATCACTAATGTCTGCAGTAGTGACAGGGCTAGTTGGTACAAGTGCGACGTTGTTATCATTGGTGTTGGTAGACAAACTTGGTAGAAGACTTCTATTTCATATAGGTGGAATTCTAATGTTTATTCCACAAATGTTGATAGGAGGTATAATGGGAGCTAAGTTAGGGGATGAAGGTGGATTAAGCAAAGGATATGGCATTTTGGTTCTGATATTGATATGCATATATGTTGCTGGATTTAGTTTGTCATGGGGTCCATTGGGATGGGTAGTAACGGGTGAAATATTCCCACTGGAAATACGATCAGCTGCACAGAGCATCAATGTAGCTGTTAATTTTTTCTTCACTTTCCTGGTTGCTCAGATTTTCCTAACCATGCTCTGCCATTTAAAGTCTGGAATATTCTTCTTTTGGGGAGGATGGGTGTTACTAATGACCGGATTTGTTTACTTTTTGCTACCGGAAACAAAGAATATCCCCATCGAGAAAATGGATAAAATCTGGAGGGAGCATTATTTCTGGAAAAGAATTGTTGGGAGTAATCAAGACAGTAAGGAGAGCATGATTGAAGGACCATGATTTTCATTATCTATACATGTTGTAAAACATCTGGAAAAACAGATAGATTTTATTGTTATCTCATGTATCATATCAAACATAAAGCATCTATATATGATGTCCATATAATGAAAAATACTTTATGTGGCACATCACGGAGAAAGGATTCGTCCCCAACTTTTAATAACAAAAAACCTTTATATAACAAACAAGTTATTTTCAGTTTATACAAGTTACCCCCATTTTATCTAGGGATGGGCACTAGAAAGGTACTGCTCGGCTCGTGTCCACTTCGACCCTTGGACACGTGGGTCGAGCCAAGCCGCCCACGAGCCCGAAGAGTTGTTTTTCTTGTTAAATTGGAAAAGTGAATTAGTGAAAAAATTAAAAATTGAAACATAAAATACGGAACGAGAAATTTGAAACCGTTCCTCCTTTTTTCATGGCTTGGAATCGACTATTTTTAACGTAAATAAAGTTAAAATTGTACACGAAAGAATAAGATATTATGAGTACAATTTTTTTCTAAAAAATAACTTTAAGAAAAATTTTAAAAAATTCTCGTAAACATTGACTTACAAATTATGACATAATATTTTGAAAATCTTCGACTATCATTGTGTCCACTTTATCTTCTTTTATTGTATTCGTCTTAATCGTATACAATCATTGCTCATTGATACTAGAGTAAAAGACCATTTGTTTGTTCTTGCACTATTCACTTTAGATAAATACGCTTCTTCTTAAAGTTACGAAACTATTAAGAAAAATATATTGGGCAATCTATAAAAGAAAATGCATGGAAGATGAATATCTGTTTTTTAATTCCATAAATTACCACAAAATATTGGTTTTATTTCATTTTTATTTATTTATTTAATTGATGTTTAAAATATTTAATAATTATTAATTGATTTATTCAAATGAAAAATAGTATCTAAGTGAAAACTAAATTTATCTGTGAACTTTAAATTGATTACGAATGAATTCTGTGTATCCCATTCATCCCTTAGTTCATATACCTTAAAGTTCGAAAAATGTTAAGGTAGCAATTGAGTTTTTGGAAGCTAAAGGTGGGATCCATGGGATACAAAATCGTCATATTAGTGATCGATTAGAATCGATTTCAAGGTTAGGGATGGATTAGAATTTTTTGAAAGTTCAGGGACTGCTTGAAATTTTAATCTTTAAAATTACAATAAAACACACACACACTCTCTCTCTCTCTCTCTCTCTCAAGCAAACATTTTCTCCATCTGAAATGCAGCAAGCTCTGCAGCCAGCTCTTTGCAAAATGCCAGCTCATTTTGGCGCCAAAGACATTCATACATACAATAGCATATATATACCGCCTTGATACTATCTTTCTGGCCAAGTTTGTTCTTCATCTCTCCAACCGTTCTTCCGAACACACTGTTCGTCTCTCTAGGTAAGAAATCAACTTCATAAACAAATTTGGTCAATTTCCTAAACAAATTCTCTAATATTTATCAATTTCTGATTTTTTTCTTCAATAATGATCAATTTCATACCAATACCCGAATACTTTTTACCTCATTTTTGCGAGTGTTGATATGATTTTTCAGTAATTTGGTCATGCCATTCAAAAGAAAATTGTTTCTTCGATTCGTAATATAATTATGAAGTACCTACATATACACTAACAATCATAAGGCAGAAGTACTATTCTAATCAATTTGTCTGAGAAACCTGATGAGATAGTCAATTCAAGGTTAATTTGATGATTATATATTAAGTTTGGTTCATGTACAACAGCTGTTTGGCCCAAGCTAATATGAACATCACCATCTTCCTTAGTAATTTCATCACTGTATATGTGACTGCAGGTCATATCCTTTATTTGTTCTTTGTCAATTTAAGATATTGTGCCCTTTTTTATATTAAAGAAGAAGAAAACAAAAATTATTGATGGAGCATTTAAGCAATGTGTTTTTATGTTTCCAGTCTGTGTGCAAGTGTAGTTTACCACAGACCTTCAAAGTTGGTTTCGCTTCTTTCCCTCAACACTTCACTTCATTCAATAGCTTACTTTATCTATTAACTCATAAAATCAAATAAAAGGAGTTAAAAGGAACGTTTTTGCCCATGCCCCCTCGAGGTTGTTTTGATTCCTACGTTGTGTTTTTATGTTTCCAGTCTGTGCAAGTGCAGTTTACCACATACCTTCAAAGTTGGTTTTGCTTCTTTCCCTCAACACTTCACTTCATTCAATAGCTTACTTTATCTATTAACTCATAAAATCAAATAAAAGGAGTTAAAAGGAACGTTTTTGCCCCTGCCCCCTCGAGGTTGTTTTGATTCCTACGTTGTGTTTTTATGTTTCCAGTCTGTGTGCAAGTGCAGTTTACCACAGACCTTCAAAGTTGGTTTTGCTTCTTTCCCTCAACACTTCACTTCATTCAATAGCTTACTTTATCTATTAACTCATAAAATCAAATAAAAGGAGTTAAAAGGAACGTTTTTGCCCCTGCCCCCTCGAGGTTGTTTTGATTCCTACGTTGCTTTTGGATTGATGTGTACATTCTAAAATCTATTTTTGGATGACAAAAGAATTTGACAATGGATTTGGAACCATAAATTTTCAGAGTTGTCAAATGCTAGTTAAGAATGAAGAGGTTTCCAAATTTAACTTCATCATAAAGTATTCTGAAATTCTTAGTGGATTCGAGTTAGGTCCAAAGGGTGCCTTACTCTTTAGAGTTGTGAGTTTCCCGTATAGCATTTCCTATTTTGGTAGAATCTTGATGATTTTTCAGCTTCAAGGAAACTTTGTTTTGTTTATCAATATACTGTGCTATAGTCCTGAAAGAATTGACTGATTTTGTTCATACGGTCACTTTTCTGTTCTAGACATTAATGAATTTCTAGTCTGATGTTAAATCCAGGTGTGAGCTATAGTCAAGCTTGTTTTTCGGTCCTTCTCTGTTCTATGCATATCTGTACATTCTTCCTGAAAAGCTTATTCGATCCATTTAGATGTAAGATGCTTGTAATTTCAGTTTTTAACTAAGCAATCATGTTGATACTTCATTTAATATTTCTTTAGCACCAGAACATGTTTATTCTTTTGGTGAATTGAAAATTGGCCGTGTTTCGTAATTATCATGTTACAAAAAATTTAGTCCCTGTTTTTTCTATTCTTCTATTTCACCTGTCTTTTCTGTTTCCATCATTAATGTTATTTGGTTTACTGGAATGCTGAGACGAGCATTTCTACTTTAATTTCGTACATTCCAACTTTTCTGCCAAAGTCTGGATTATTTGAAAGTATACATTTCCTTCGTATAAATCAGTTCATGGAATTTGTTCATAGAAATAAGCATAACTTGAAAGTTCCTGTAATCATAGAATTTGTTCACAGAAATAAGCATAACTTGAAAGTTCCTGTAATCAACTTGCTTCGTGAAATACTCATATTTGTATATTTTAATTTTCAAGCTTCCAATGGCTAATGAAAAGAGAACTCAAAACTATTGCTACATATGCAAGAGGATTTTTCAGTACAAGAATGGAATGGAATATCACAATCAGAGTCATCACAAAAAAATAATTGAGAAAGGTGCAGTGCAGTGCCGGATGTGTGGGTCATTGTACAAAACGCAGGGTGATCTACTTGATCACAAGAGAAGAGACCATCCTACTTAATTGTGAAGAGAAGTTTCTTTGACTGATGTTGGTGAAAAAGCTATCATTTCTTTTGTAAATTTGTGTCCTTTTATGTTGAATTCATCTTACTTGATATTTTTACTCTTTCACGGCAGAATATAGTAAACACAGAGATATGAAATAAGTGCTTGTAGCAAGGATAATTTTTCCTATGGTATGCCAATACTATCCTACTATTCAATTGATGAATAAAATGGAAAACTAGATTTTCGTTTTCTAGTCGACCCTAACTACGTATCTTTTAAATCATTTCCCTCATCGCTCAAATTGAAAATAATTGTAATTTTATAGACTATTTATTCTTATTGGAAAAATTAAACTCTCGCTATGTTATTGATTTTAAATTTTTAAATGCTTATACACTTTTCTAATACGACATCCCACTAATTACAACATAACAATATATCTTAATACAACCTAACACAATGAAGGCACGTGGCCCACAAAACTCAATTCTATAAAGTTCAATGAATTCCCAATAAGAGCATGTTTAGCTGAAGTTTAAAAAAGAAGCACGTTTGCTTTTTTATGGAAGAGTGGAATTCTAAAAATGCCAACTTTCGTTTTACAATTTACAAAATTAACTTGAATAGAAAAGCTTAACATGATTGAGAAAGAAAGTTGATTAAACGAACTTTCAAGGTATGTATATTTCAGGGAGCTTCAACGAGTATTTTAATAATTAGATTGGACAGTCCAATTTGACAAAAAAAAAAAAAAAATTTGAAAATTCATCTGGTTACTTTTATGATTTTAAGCTTCTACAAGTTGTATACCTCAAATTGAAAAGAGCTGCAACTAGTGTCTTAATAATTAGAATGGACCGTACAGTTCGAATAAAAAACATTGAGAATCAATGTAGTTACTTTTATGTTTTTTAAACTTAGCCAAGCATGGTCATATATATCTCAAATCGAAAGGAGCTGCAGCGAGTGTTTTAATAATTAGATCGAGCTGTTCAATTTGATGAAAATGTAGCGAGAATCAATCTAGTTAAACGAGAAAACCAAATAATGAAGGAAATGTAAAAAATAAGTGAAGAACTGTAAACCCAACCAATATTTTTTAAATTTTTTTTAATTGTTTTAAGCGAACAAAATGTAAAAAAAAAAAAAAAAAAAAAAAAATGTTCATGATAAGATTTGCACTTTGGGAAAGGTTAGGAATCTTAATTGCAATTTTTTCATTTTACTTTTTTTATTTATTTAAATTGGAGCGCAAAATTGTCAGAAACGACCATTTGTGGGAATTACATAAAGTTTGAGGATGATATGTACGAATAAAATTGAATGGAGACAAAATTGTGACAACTTTGAAAAACTGGGACCCTATATTTAAAATATTTTATCATATTGTTTCAAAGGTGATCGTAGAAGTTCAAAACATACTTATATAATTGTCATAAATTCTAATTACTAAAAATTAAAAATATAATTAACAAAGAAGTATTTAAAGAATGGTAAATTAAATAAAAGAAAACAAAATAAATGGAAAATTTACTTGAAGATCCTTTCTTTTGTTCATATTACCATGATAATATTCCGTGATCCTAATCGTCTTAATCGTATATAATCATTGGCACTAGAGTAAAAGACCATATATTTGTTCTTGCACTATTCAATTTAAATAAATATGCTTCTTCGAAGTAAATCTTAAGTTACAAAACTATTAAGAAAAGTATATGGGCAATCTATCAAAGAAAATGCATGGAAGATGAACATCAGTTTTTTAATTCCATAAATTACCACATCATAACTAATCTTACCACTTACAGAAAAAATAAAAATAAAAACACAATTCTCAGAAAAGGAATCTAAGAGACGTATTCTTCTCTAATTTGATTTTACCCATGTCTTCAATAAATTCAAAATATTGGGAAACCTAAATATACCATAATGGGGGTGAAAGACAACTGCGAGATTCTCCAGCATAATTTGATTGAATGATCCCATTTTCAATATCAAATATTCCCGTGTCACGTCCACCTCCACCTGGTTCTCCAAAATAGAAAAGCTCATGATTATCATCTGTGAAATAGATACAATTAGCTTTAATGCATTCTGATGAGGGCAATGATGTAGATACGTTATTTCCTAAGAACAATGCGCGATCTTCCAAAGTATTCACTTTAGTTAACTTGTAGGCATAATTATTTCCTTCATCGTGATACTCTTCTAGCCTCAAAATAGAGAAGTCAATTGTATAGTATTGAGCTTTCTTATTATCATCATCATCACCTTCAAATAATGTACCCCCTCGAATACGAGAAACTAGTAAAAGATCTCCTGACGATTCAACTAGATATTTTTGAATTTGATCATGAGTTTCAGATGGAGCAGGGGCCACCACTGTTGCTTTTGGGTCATTATTATCATTAATGTCACAAACAACAACTATTCCATGACAATCCACAGCATAAAATCTTCCTTTATGGTAAAGGACATCATCGTAACAACATGAAGGTACTTGGATATTGGTCCAAAGAGTATCCCCTAATCTCGCAAAAGCCAATACACCAAATTCTCCGTAAATAGCCAGTATAACACACTCGTGATTATAATCATGTAAATTGTTCTTACTTTGAGGATTTGAGGATATCGCTATCTTTTTCACAAAGAACTCAATATCTTCTTGTGGCGGATATGTCTCGTCATATTCATACCGCTGAGCAGGGAAGGTGAGAAATGGAGGTAGGCAAATTTGTTGTCTAGAGAAAGGGTGTAATAGATTGATTTGCAAATCGAAACCAACTGTGAACAACCAACCATAATGTGCTCCCAAGCACCTCCTGCCACTAGCTTCTGGCAACTTGAGTGGACATGTTTTTGAGGTTAACAAGTTTAAAAAGTAACGATCATCTTGATTCCTTTGATCCTTGGTATCTACTTTTTCAGAAAGCATGATCCAAGGATATCTAGTAGGCAATGAAGGTTTCTTCTTCAATATTGTAGTCGCTGATTGCCATTCTTTACAAACAGCACTGAAGGAAGTAAAATCTTCTATCGAAGGTAAATTCCCTGCTAAAACTACCAAAAGGTCCATTGGAAGCTCAGTCCAATCTGCCATGTCCAGCGATCAACTGCAGACCATGAATTGAACCAAAAAAAAAAAAAAAAGGATTAAATAATATATTTAACTGGGTAGGATTTTCTCAATATTTCTACAAAGTTTCAATCTTTATTGATTGATTAAAATTATACTATACATAATTTGATTGAAAAGATATAATATGAATATATGTATCTACAAAAAAACAGGGAATTGAATATTGTGGTACATACCTTTGCAGAATTATTTGATTTTATTTGTTGTTTCTGGGATTCTGATTTTGTTTGTTTTATAGTCAAGAGAATTACAGCTATTTCCAAATTGTTGTTGATTTATGAAATTTAATTTTAGGACATGTTTGACAACAAAAATAAAATACCTACTATTAAGTCTTCCATTAACTTGGAAACATATTATTTAATATTATTCCTTCCCCTACTTTAACAAGTTTCCTTTTACAAGAAAATAAGTCCAGTTTTAAAATAGAGAGAATTGGACAAACTATTTGATTCCAGAGGTGTATTTTGAAAGTGACAATACTTTGGTTACTGCTTTACAGAGGAGGGAGGAATGGGGATTTGAAAAATATGACAAATTTTACTTTCGCACAGCCTTCTGATATTGTTTCTACTTTTATGTTGTTGGGAGAATATAAATTGATTAGGTTTCCCGTTTTTGTAAGGCAATGTATCTTCAAGTTGCCATAATTGGGTTTTTTCTTGGAGATGCTAGCTGCCTGACCCATTAAGAACCGCTAATCGGTTTGTCTAGCTTGGTTCATGAACCCAGCCTCAACATGTGTTGGCATGATTATTATATAAAATTAAATTAATTCAGATTATTCATAATTTTATATGCTTAAAATAATGAAATATAAGTAAAATAGGGGGGAAAAAGGACTAAGAAAAATTCAGCAAGATGCTTGACGTCTTCCCACCCATTAATTTTAAAATAGGGTTTAATGACTTGGAATATATAAATATGGTTTAAGGATTCATTTCTTTGTAATTAATTAACTAGTCTTGCACCCGTGCGATGCACGGAAGGTGTAATCATAAAAAATAATTTATATAGTTATCTATAAAAGTTAATTAGTTATAATAAAATAATTTTGAAAATATAATATCTTAAATCTTAATTAGTATTGAAAAATCTATGCATTTTTTTGTACCAAAATAAAGATAAGATTAATTAATTAAATATTTTAAATATAGATAATTAAATTAAAACGCATTGAATAATTAATTTTGTAATGATAACAAAACTAAATTAGTTTTTGTAATGATAACTAAATTAGAAGGTAGATGGATGGATTCCAATTGAAAAACTACAAAATCAGACGGCTATTAAGTATATTGTTTCTGATGTGTGTGAGACACAAGATTGTATGTGCGACAAGAAAAAGGTTATAATAATATTTCGTTGCTGCAAGGGAAGGATGTAAGGGTAAACCTTAATTTTTTTGTATAGAAAAAACAAATAAGAGAGACGTGATGAGTTGAGAAACAAATTATAATATTCTTTGATGTTATCTGAAAAAATTGGGTGGTTAGAATGTACTTATCCGGTGCTCCGTTGACCTGAAAGAAGGATGGGAAACTCTCCATGTTTTTCCTCCGACGTAAGAATTAGTCTATGGAGAAAATAAAGTTGAAGCAATGTAATGTTTATGTATCTAAAGGTATAGATAGAGATAATACATGCCTTTATTTTCTAATTTTTGGCGATACTACTAAATAACAAAATTTTGTTGGGAGATGTGATTCTAATTATTAGTTTTTGTATAAGTGTATTGTTTGTGATGTGATGAGCATAGAAACAAATGTTTATGAGTATATATGTTGTGGCCATGATTTTGTTGCTGTAAATAGCAGTTTAAATTTTTATATGGATGATATTGTATTATAAAAAATAGTATCATAGAAAACAATATCATTATATTAGTTGTGGCAATGATTTGTTGTTGTAAATAACAGCTTGATACGATATTATAGAAAACAGTTTGATCATGTATTATATAATATCAATTTGATAATGTATTAAGTTGGTTATTAGATTATTTCTTTGTGTTGTTAGTTATGTGTATTGTTTGATACTGTATTATACAAAACAGTATCACAAAATATTATCACAACAGAAATGGTATAGAATTTGCATACGTGCTCAAAATTTTTATTATAATATGTTTTCAGAATGGTCTCGACAAGTCGGTCAAGACTAGTAGTTTTGCTACTGCGTACGATGGATTTTAGCCGTTTGAAGTTGTCTCTTTAACTTAAAATATCAATTTTTAATTTTTCTTGTCAAAACAGTATCATACATACTAAAACAGTATTACATATAAATGTATCTTAATATATTAGTATCATACATAAAAATATCTTAATAAAACAGTATCACATACATAAATTACAACCCAATAAAACAACAGTATCATAGATTAAATAACATTATCATATGTTAAATAACATTATTATAGATTGAAACATTATCATAATAAAACATTATCAAATATAAAAGCGTGGTATAAGTATATCAATACAAATTATATACATAAAACAGTATCATAGATAAAACAAAGAAATTGAAATAATATTATATGTTGAAACATTATTATAATAAAACAATATTGAAAATAAAAACATGATATAAATATACTAATTCAAATTTATCTAGATAAAACAGTATTATATATAAAATAAAGAGATTGAAACAGTATCATATGTTGAAAAATTATCATATTAAAACAGTATCAAATATAAAAGCATGATATAAGTATATCAATTCACATTAATTCAAATAAAACAGTATCATAAAACTAAGCACAAGTATACTGTTTTAATAGATTTTCTATTAAAACAGTATCATAGGTTGAAACATTATTATAATATAACAATATCACATATAAAAATATGATATAAATATACCAATTCACATTATCTAAATAAAATAGTACTAGTGGCTTAATATATCAACATATTAAAGGTATCTTAATATTTCATTATTATTAAAAACAAAGAAAAAAATCAACAAGTTTCACTATCATTAGAAATAATATCAAGCATTTTGCATGTTCTAACATAAAACACTAACTCACAGCAACTACATTATCAAAAACTAGTTGAATCAGTTTCATCCAAATTTCATTCATTAACTGCATTGCATATGTTTCAATTAGAACAATATCTCAACATTTTCATGATTATTTTTAACCAAAAATAGTTTCTTTATACAAAAATAAAAAAATATGTTCGCCATTGAAATAGCAGATTCGAATTGTTTGTATGTGGTTACAGGTTACTGTGAGAAGAATCAAACATAAGAAGAAGATGAAAATTGCTAAAAGTAAATGGAGAAGTTTCTAAACAGGTAGTGAGATGATTTCATGAGTTTTTTCGTGTTTAAATGGTAGATTATGCAATTGGAGTGCATATTGTTGGTCTTTTAATAATAAAGTATGACTTAGTTTAATTAAAATTAGTTTATATGACTTTTTAGTAATAGTGACCGGCTCAAAATTTTCACAAGTAAATTGAGAGAGAAATTCTTAATTAAAGCCCAGCTTGTGAATCTTTCTTGAATTATTCTGGGATGCACTGTATCGGGCTTTTCTCAAATGGGATCATCATCTGGGTCTGCTTATGGGCTCAGATTGGGGTCCACATGCGACTATTGTTAGGGAGTTTCCTTTGTTGTTGGGTTTGATTTTAGGCCTGGGCCTCTAAAGCCTGTGGGGTTGAAAGCCCTTTATCGAGCCTGCGAATGTTTTGAAGGGGAAAAAGTCATTTGTAATGGTTTCTTTGACACCAATTTAGGCATTTAGTAATGGTAATATTATAAATTCTCAAATTCCCTCTTTTCAAAAAATTAAATCTAATATCTATATTTAAATTATTTATCAAAAGCATCTCCATCTGCATCACATCATAGTTCTATTTTCAAAATTCTCTTGTTCAATCTATATATGTGTCATTTCTGTGTAAATTTTCAAAACTTAATGTGATGTGATGTTTTTTAGTCTCAAATAGGATACAAAGTGTTTATATATAATCGTAAGATTAAGGTCGATTACATAATCAAAATTATGGTGTACCAAAATGACAAATTTATTATTTTTATGAAACCTACAATTCAAATTTTGTGTATTTACGATACCTCACTTTCAATATTGGAATAGAGAGGTGAGACGTTACGACCACATGAATGAATTCATGGAAGGGGGTTACTAGGTTTAGAGGTGGGGGAGTAAGGAGAAGGGATCGAAAGAAAAATATGTTATTTTTATATTTTGTTTTAAAAATATTGGTTTTATTTCATTTTTATTTATTTATTTAATTGATGTTTAAAATATTTAATAATTATTAATTGATTTATTCAAATGAAAAATAGTATCTAAGTGAAAACTAAATTTATCTCGTGAACTTTAAATTGATTACAAATGAATTCATACAGTATCCCATTCATCCACTTAGTTCATATACCTTAAAGTTCGAAAAATGTTAAGGTAGCAATTGAGTTTTGGAAGTCGAAAGGTGGGATCCATGGGATACAAAATCGTCATATTAGTGATCAATTAGAATCGATTTAAAGGTTAGGGATGGATTAGAATTTTTTGAAAGTTCAGGGACTGCTTGAAATTTTAATCTTTAAAATTACAATAAAAACACCACTCTCTCTCTCTCTCTCTCTCTCTCAAGCAAACATTTTCTCCATCTGAAATGCAAGAAGCCTCGCACCAACTCTTTGCAAAATGCCAGCTCATTTTGGCGCCAATGACATTCATACATACAATAGCATATATATACCGCCTTGATACTATCTTTCTGGCCAAGTTTGTTCTTCATCTCTCCAGCCGTTCTTCCGAACACACTGTTCGTCTCTCTAGGTAAGAAATCAATTTCATAAACAAATTTGGTCAATTTCCTAAACAAATTCTCTAATATTTATCAATTTCTGATTTTTTCTTCAATAATGATCAATTTCATACCAATACCCGATTACTTTTTACCTCATTTTTGCGAGTGTTGATATGATTTTTCAGTAATTTGGTCATGCCATTCAAAAGAAAATTGTTTCTTCGATTCGTAATATAATTAGGAAGTACCTACATATACACTAACAATCATAAGGCGTAAGTACTATTCTAATCAATTTGTCTCGAGAAACCCGATGAGATAGTCAATTCAAGGTTAATTTGATGATTATATAGTAAGTTTGGTTCATGTACAACAATTTGTTTGGCCCAAGCTAATATGAACATCACCATCTTCCTTAGTAATTTCATCACTGTATATGTGACTGCAGGTCATATCCTTTATTTGTTCTTTGTCAATTTAATATATTGTGCCCTTTTTTATATTAAAGAAGAAGAAAACAAAATTATTGATGGAGCATTTAAGCAATGTGTTTTTTATGTTTCCGATCGTGTGCAAGTGCGCTTTACCACGCACCTTCAAAGTTGGTTTTGCTTTTTCCCTCAACACTTCACTTCATTCAATAGCTTACTTTATCTATTAACTCGGAAAATCAAATAAAAGGAGTTAAAAGGAACGTTTTGCCCCCCTTCTCGAGGTTGTTTTGATTCCTACGTTGTGTTTTATGTTTCCATCAGTGTGCAAGTGCGCTTTACCACAGCACCTTCAAAGTTGGTTTTGCTTCTTTCCTCAACACTTCACTTCATTTAATAGTTTACTTTATCTATTAACTCATAAAATCAAATAAAAGGAGTTAAAAGGAACGTTTTGCCCTGCCCCTCGAGGTTGTTTTGATTCCTACGTTGTGTTTTATATTTCCATGCGTGTGCAAGTGCGCTTTACCACGACCTTCAAAGTTGGTTTTGCTTCTTTTCCTCAACACTTCACTTCATTCAATAGCTTACTTTATCTATTAACTCATAAAATCAAATAAAAGGAGTTAAAAGGAACGTTTTGCCCTGTCCCCGAGGGTTGTTTTGATTCCTACGTTGTGTTTTTATGTTTCCATGCATGTGCAAGTGCGCACTACCACGCACCTTCAAAGTTGGGTTTGCTTCTTTCCTCAAACTTCACTTCATTCAATAGCTTACTTTATCTATTAACTCATAAAATCAAATAAAAGGAGTTAAAGGAACGTTTTTGCCCCTGCCCCCTTGAGGTTGTTTTGATTCCTACGTTGCTTTTGGATTGATGTGTACATTCTAAAATCTATTTTTGGATGACAAAAGAGTTTGACAATGGATTTGGAACCGTAAATTTTCAGAGTTGTCAAATGCTAGTTAAGAATGAAGAGGTTTCCAAATTTAACTTCATCATAAAGTATTCTGAAATTCTTAGTGGATTCGAGTTAGGTCCAAAGGGTGCCTTACTCTTTAGAGTTGTGAGTTTCTCGTATAGCATTTCCTATTTTGGTAGAATCTTGATGATTTTTCAGCTTCAAGGAAACTTTGTTTTGTTTATCAATATACTGTGCTATAGTCCTAAAAAGAATTGACCGATTTTGTTCATACGGTCACTTTTCCGTTTCTAGACATTAATGAATTTCTAGTCGATGTTAAATCCAAAGTGAGCTATAGTCAAGCTTGTTTTTCGGTCCTTCTCATTTCTATGCATATCTCGTACATTCTTCACGAAAAGCTTATTCGATCCATTTAGATGTAAGATGCTTGTAATTTCGGTTTTAACTAAGCAATCATGTTGATACTTCATTTAATATTTCTTTAGCACCGTAACATGTTTATTCTTTTGGTGAATTGAAAATTGGCCATGTTTCGTAATTATCATGTTACAAAAAATTTAGTCCCTATTTTTCTATTCTTCTATTTCACCTATCTTTTCTGTTTCCATCATTAATGTTATTTGGTTTACTGGAATGCTGAGACGAGCATTTCTACTTTAATTTCGTACATTCCAACTTTTCTGCCAAAGTCTGGATTATTTGAAAGCATACATTTCCTTCGTATAAATCATTTCATAGAATTTGTTCATAGAAATAAGCATAACTTGAACGTTCCTGTAATCATAGAATTTGTTCATAGAAATAAGCATAACTTGAAAGTTCCTGTAATCAACTTGCTTCGTGAAATACTCATATTTGTATATTTTAATTTTCAAGCTTGCAATGGCTAATGAAAAGAGAACTCAAAACTATTCCTACATATGCAAGAGGGTTTTTCGATTGCAAGAATGGGATGGAATATCACAATCGTAGTCATCACAAAAAAAAATAATTGAGAAAGGTGCGGTGTAGTCTTGGGATGTGTGGGTCATTGTACAAAATGCAGGGTGATCTACTTGATCACAAGAGAAGAGACCATCCAACTTAATTGTGAAGAGAAGTTTCTTTGGCTGATGTTGGTGAAAAAGCTATCATTTCTTTTGTAATTTTGTGTCATTTTATGTTGAATTCATCTTAGGGTAAATAGCACCAGGGGTCCCTAACCTTTCAACGTTGTAACGATGGGGTCCCTAACTTTTGTAAACTAGCACCCGGAGTCCCTAACCTTTCAAACGTTCGTGCACAGGGTCCTTTTTGATGGAAATCGTCAAAAACTCAGTTAAGTAGTCACTACCACTTCGAAGGGTAAATCCGACTTTACACAACTCAATACCACTAAACCGAACGACATTACCATTTATTGGAGGAAAATAAGGTCGGAGGAAAACCTAAATCGCTAAAAATCTGATTCCGTGCTATTTACCCGAAGACAAATTAAGTGCAAACGGTGTTCGCAAGATATAAAGCAAAATTTGAAGTTACCAAATCGCGTTGGTGAAGTAGCAATACTGGTAATGTACTTTATCCACTTTTTTCCTCGGTATTTTGCAAAATTCGAAGTTCAAGTGTTAATCTGTATGAATTTTTGGTTTTATGTAGCATTGTTGCCTCGGTAGTGGAAAAATGCTACGTTGAGACTACCTGGACCCGATTATGGTAAGGTTGGAAATTGGTAGTGGGCGTAATAATTTTTGAGTTTCAATTTGTGGACAATGAAAAGATGTTTGTCCCTACTTTATTGAACAATTATTTTTAGTTGACTAAATTTGGGACAAGGATTTTGGTTTCAATGAAAGTGGGGTCTTGCATTGTGGATATGTTGGAGTGTGTTTGTCTTTGTAAAAGTCAAGTTGCATTCATTTTGGCCTTTTTGTTTGTAAGTGGTCCCTATTTGGTACCTAATTCTTATTCTAATGCATTAAATATCCCCATGTGCGGAGAACACAATACTGAAGCGCGTTCACCATAAGATTAATCTATGGTGGAAGTTTTTGGACTAAGGATGGCAACACACAGGTGTACGAAGGGGGGCAAGGTTGACTACATTGACAATTGTTATGCAAGTTATTTCTCAACATTCACATTGGATCGTGTCTTTGAATGTGATGAAGATCCCTTTACCAATGGGTTATGCATACGTAGGAGTAGACTGAATTTGACCCATGGGTTAATGCGACTAGCCACGGATCCGGCATGTCGCGGAGATGCTACAAGATATTGGACCTACGAGGACAGTTGACATGTATCTTATACCACCAAAGGTGGTGCCTCATTATTGCCATGGGATTACTCCATTACATCTTATCGGATATACCGAACCCGGCTTTAGAGAAGAGAAAAGGAGTCGTGATAACAGATCTTGAGGACGGGGACGGTTACTCGAGCCATTACTCACTAGTCGGTTGGTTGGTCAGTGCAATCGAGGTTGAAGAAATATCTTCAAAAAGAAATGTCATCGGAAGAATCAGACGAAGATTGGGATTTCAATTGGATGGGCAAACACGAATCTCATGTTATCATAACTGAATTGGATGACGAAACAGAAGTTCAAGATCAAACAACATACGATGTGCCGACTGGAGTAGAACCACAAGTCGATCAACCAAATGTGACAACTGGAGTAGAAGATGAGCATTGCAATGAGCATACATCTCCATTCCAATATAATGAAAATTTTGATTTCAATTGGGATGAACCAATAGTCAATGAATCAGACGAAGGTGACAACAATTCCAACGAACTGATAGTTGATCAGTCAGACCATATTGACTTCAACTTGGAAGAACCTAGACTTGAAACAGTGGGAGATGAACATGCAACCGAAAGCACCAGGTTGAGCAAGGTACTGAACACATTGAATGTGATTGGGATGAACCAGCAGTTGACAATGTCCAATCTGATTACGGTCTATCTGATGAACTGGAGAGTTTAAACAGTGACGAAGACGCGGATGAATCCCGTATAAGGGTAAGAGAACCAATCTTCAATCCCAAAACTGATATGAGTGATCCACGGTTTGCTTTGGGTAAGGTTCGAATCATTTCAATTCACTTACAGCTTTATCTACATTGGTCCAATAACTAATGATAACCAATTAAATGTAGGGATGACATTCGAGACTGTGCAAGTTCTGAGGGCAGCATTGGTTGAATATTCAATCAAAAATGGAAGGCCTATTCACTATGTAAAAAATGATACCACCAGGGTTCGGATGAGGTGCAAACATCCCTGTCCGGTGGGAAATATATGCACATGTTCGTGGATGACAAGCTTAGTTTTAAGGTGAACAAGTTGGTGGATAATCACACATGTCTTTGTTGTTTCCAAAATAGGTGGGCCAATTCAAGTTATTTGTCCAAGAAGTTTGAAGGGGGGTTCAGATCTAACCCAGATTAGAGGTACGATAGCTTCAATGAGGCAGTTAAGTCAGACTGCATGGTGGGTGTTTCAGTACACCAATACTATAGAGCCAGAAAAAGATGCTTCGAAGCCATAAAGGGAGATGCAGCAGATCAATACAAGATCTTGTGGGATTATTGCGAGGAGTTGAAGAGGACAAATGAAGGCACTATGGTTGAGTTGTCTGTATCTGGAAATGTTTTCAAGAGGCTGTATATATGTCTAGGGGCATGTAAAAGAGGCTTCAAGGAAGAGGCTTCAAGGATGGATGTAGACCATTCATAGGGTTGGATGGATGTCATTTGAAAGAAGAGTTCAAGGGTCAGTTACTTACTGCCGTGGGTATTGACGGGGATAATTCCATGTTCCCCATTGCATATGCCATTGTGGAGTCTGAAAATAGGGAGAGTTGGGAATGGTTTTTGGATTTATTGTGTTACGACATTGGGATGTTTAATACAGCTGCGTGGACATTCATAACTGATAAGCAAAAGGGACTCGTCCAAGCATTACAGTCGAAGTGTGAAGAGTCTGAACATAGGTGATGTGTTAGACATCTACACAGCAATTTCAAAGCCACTCACCGGGGATCAGATCGAAAAATCTGTTGTGGGCAGCGAGAGCAACAACAGTGAACGCATTCAATTCGGAGATGGAGAAAATGAAGGCAATTGATGACAAAGCTTACAAATGGTTGGCGGACAAACCATCAAATCAATGGAGCAAATCACAATTTAAAGAGCATAGCAAATGTGAGTTGTTGGTAAACAACATTTGTGAGTCGTTCAATGGTGTGATAATGGCTGCTAGGGATAAGCCAATCATTTCAATGCTCGAATGGATTAGGGTTTACCTTATGAAAAGATTTGCTACAAGAAGAACAAGTGTGGAGAGTTGGGATCGGGAAATCGGACCGCGGATTAGTAAAATAATTCAAAGGAATGTGCTTGCATCTCGATATTGTCGAGCAACGTGGGCAGGTGAAGGCAAGTACCAAGTAGTTCATGTGTCTGGAACAACTGTGGCTGTGGATTTAAATGCTAGGATGTGTGCATGCAGGAAATGGCAGATCTCCGGGCTTTCTTGCGAACATGATGTGGCTGGTATTTCTCAAAAGGAGGATGACATAATCGATTACGTTGACGCGTGTTATAAGAAGGAGCAGTTTGAGAATGCTTACTCCCCGGTGATAAGTCCAATGAATAGTCCTGATATGTGGGAGAGTCGTGGTCAACTTCCGTTGGAGCCTCCGTGTGTTACTAAAACAAGCGGTAGATGGAAGAAAGTAAGGCGAAGAAAGCCCGATGAGCCACAACGTCCCTCGACATCAAAATGACGACGATTTGGCATGAAGATGACTTGTAAACAATGCGGTCGGACGGTCATAACAAAAGATCGTGCAATACAAGGGCGAAGACCAAATTCGACACGTGGGTCGAAAAGAAAGAAAATAATGATGCAACAGCCCCAACAAGCGCCATCATCATGCTTGATTACGATCTATTTTATTTTTCTTTTTTTGGGTCCATATATCATCGATAGCCACTTTTGCGCTTGGAAGTTGTATTTTGTCATCCAACTTTTCACTTCCATTTTTGTAATTACATGACTTTGTTGATGGCAATGGAATGATGATTTTGGGGATTTAATTGATCATCTCAGATTATGGATTTGGTTGATACGGTAATTCATGTTCCCCATTGCAATTATATTTGTTTGTTTCAGGTTGCACTACTAAACCGATGAATCTTGAAAATATAAACTTCAAATACGAGCACTACAAAGCGGGGTTCTTTTTTTCCAACAGCACTACATTAACTTCAACCAAGTAGCAATTACAAAGCAGGATCCAGTTGCACTACATTAACTTCAACCAAGTAGCAAGTACAAATCAGATCCTTTATCCTTTACAAACTAATCACTTCAAAAAAAAACTTACAACAATCCCATACAAATCCCCAAACCCACCGACTCGAACTTCCTTCTTTTGAGCTCAAGTTCTTCATTTTCAGCTCCAAGTTCTTCATCTGAATATCCAAATTACATTTGGCGTCTCCCAATTCTGTTTTTGCATCTCCAAATTATGTATTTGTATCTCCAAATTTTTTATTCGATCCACATAATTTTTAATGTCTTGCTCCAAGCCACTGACATTTCTCAGCAAACCGGGAATGATTTGCTTCGATCTCTCATAGATTTGTGGATCGTACCAAATAAAATAATCACGACCACCTACCTCCTGAAATAATTAAACATAAAACCACTTTCAAAAGTGAAAAATTGGAATGTCGTACACAAAAATTAATCAAACATGTAGACCATTCTTACTCATTTTCTTCTACATGTAATAAATCTTCTTCCTGGGTTTATATTTGTCCATGAAGTCTTCAGTTCAGCGGGTAATCCACAGTGGCAGAGGTTGGGCTCCATGGAAAGAGGAAAAGATGAAGATGGTGAGTGGATTTTTTGGGTGCACAAGAGGTCAAGATAAGGATTTGTTGTGTAATAAATGGTAATGTCGTTCGGTTTAGTGGTATTGAGTTGTGTAAAGTCGGATTTA
This sequence comes from Forsythia suspensa, assembly GCA_023638005.1. Taxonomy (NCBI): domain Eukaryota; kingdom Viridiplantae; phylum Streptophyta; class Magnoliopsida; order Lamiales; family Oleaceae; genus Forsythia; species Forsythia suspensa. The sequence goes on from CM042666.1 coordinate 53,226,865, forward strand.
CCCTTCAGAAGTGGCGCGCGTGACTACTTAACAGAGTTTTTGACGATTTCCGTCAAAAAAGGACCCCAGGTACGAACGTTTGAAAGGTTAGGGACTCCGGGTGCTAGTTTACAAAGGTTAGGGACCCCATCGTTACAACGTTGAAAGGTTAGGGACCCCTGGTGCTATTTACCCAATTATAAATGTACTCTAAAAATTATTAATTTATTGATATACTGATAAAATAATAATATTTTTTAATTAATAATTTTGTTCGATCTAGAGAGATTTTTGATTATCTTAAAAGGGACTCAATAATTTGTTGTTATTTATGAATTCATAACAGTAAATAGTGTGGTATATATGATTTTTGCATATAATCGAGAAAAATCAGTCGTTTCCTCTGAGTAAATAACAGAAGTTGTGTATAATAATGAGACGCTTAATTATGTTGATTTTCACAATGACTCATCGAGTGTATGGAAGGAAGGTCAACATAAAGGTAGTTACAGATTTGATATTGAAGTCACCCCTTGATTTGTTTTGTGCATTGTTTCGAACTCTGCTCACCTTCAATTCGTCTCAACAAAATGCATATACACACCATCCAATTAATAGCACATCGTTAGTATTCGTTACTCATTTTTTCTTAAACTGCAATAGCCAAGCAAACCAATCAATAGCAGCCACGCGTCTTGGCAGTTAAAATTTAAATTCAAGTCCCTTCATGATTCCCTCCAAATTCCATTATAAACTCCTTGTCTGATTTCTAAACCGCCTTTTACAGTATTCTATATAAAAGCATCATCAAATTAAAGTTGGAAAAACTGATTATTTTCTTCTGCAAAAATGGCGTCTCTAAAATCCCGTTTGGAGCATTCAGTCACTCCCATTGCTCTTAGATCGTATCTTGCAGAGTTTATCTCTACATTCCTCTTCGTCTTTGCTGCTGTGGGGGCAACTATGTCTTCGCGTAAGCCGATTTTCTTGATTTATAATTTGGAATTAAATGATAGTGCATTTGGCATGATCTTGGATATTGAACTATTATAATAGTATATGATTAAATAGAAAGAAAGGGTGAAAATAAACAAGGAAAAGATTAATACATCGAGTGGACATTGATTATTGTCGCAAGTATAGTACTTTTTTAGTTCGGTTCTTTTGATTAGTTTTGTGGTTCAAGTTGACGTTAAAGTTAAAGTTAACACGACCTTATTTAATATAGTTGATTGGAAACATTTTACAATAGTACATATAGAAGCCTATTTTCTTCCTGAGATATGATTTTTTAGACGGTGTTTATTGATGTGATAAAACAGGGAAAATGATGCCGGATGCTGCTTCAGATTCCTCGACTCTGGTGGCAATTTCAATTGCGAATGTGTTTGCACTATCAGTTGCAGTGTACATTTCTGCCAATATTTCCGGGGGCCATGTGAATCCTGCTGTTACATTTGGAATGGCTGTGGGAGGCCATATTAGTATTTCTATGGCTATTTTCTATTCGATTTCACAAATGTTTGGGTCAGTCATGGCATGCCTGCTATTAAAATCCACCACTGCAGGACAGGTATGTAAACTCTAAAACGCATGTTCGTAATCAGGACTCAATGGTACGGTAGACAAACTTTTTAACTTTCTTTTTCTTCTGTAGTCCCATCCAGTTTTATCCAGTACATCTTACTCAACGTTGCCAAAATTGAGTCTGTGTCAGATACATGGACAAAAAGTTTGATTGCAACATACTAAACATGCCAGTATTGACTACACATCGGATGCGTAGACAGAAAGTTACATTTTGGTGACTCAAATCTTACATTTCTTCTAACAATGCAGCATGTTCCAACTCATGCAATAGCACATGAAATGACTGGTTTTGGAGCAGCAGTGCTAGAGGGTGTTATGACTTTTGCATTGGTGTACACTGTTTATGTAGCCTCGAACCTGAGGCCGGTTTCTGCAGGCGCCATCGGCCCCTTGGCCATCGGGCTTATTGCAGGGGCTAATGTTCTCGCATCAGGACCTTTCACCGGTGGAGCAATGAACCCAGCCTATGCGTTCGGTTCAGCCATTATTGGAGGGAGTTTCAAGAATCAAGCAGTCTATTGGGTTGGACCCTTGATAGGGGCAGCCATTGCAGGGATTTTACATGATAATGTAGTATTTCCTGCTCCAGTGCCTGATTCCTTTAGAGGGAGTGCTGATGGTGTAGGAGTTTAATTATATTATTCGCAACAAATTGTATTAGAAGTATTATTTTCTTAATATTGAGATAGGAATTAGTTTTTGGTTTTATTGTAGGATGATAAGCATTTATTTACTAAATGATTGATTTTCTGGTTATTGGGATTTCCACATTTTATTGATATTTGAATATTGATATTTGTAAGAATATTCATTTTGGGGATTAGGGTTCCCCGAAATATTCTGCGTCGTTAAAGATATAATTTTGGCACCAATGGAAAACTCCGACCTCCGGTTTGCGAGTACTTTTGGTCTCACAGAACAATTTCTTGCTAGCCGCAAGCACCCCCGGGTGTGTTTGATTGGTTTCCATAGAAAATGGTAGAAAATGAAAATATTTTCCATGTAAAGTGAAAAAAAAAATCCACCAAATAGGTGAGAAAATATTTTCCAAGAAAGTGGCCAAAAGTGTGCATTATGTGATTGTACCTTGAAAATCATTTTTATTTTCCTTGTGCAATCAAACAATAAAATGTGGAAAAGATTTTCCATGGATGTGACATATTCCATGAAAAATGTGCCAATCAAACACAACGAGGAAAACTTGATATAAGAAAAAGAGCTCCATATTAATTGATTTTCCTTGATAGTACTATCTTTAGGTTCGTTGGGTCGTACGATGGACCTAGTGCACAAATGGATAGGGTAGAGCTTAAATGAGGGACATCAATGCTATTAAGATTTTGGTTCCATTTTAAAAGGTTATTATTGGCACTTTGTTAAGAAAATAGCACAAGATGGTTACAGTTTCGATATTTAATCGATTTGAGATTTATCCATTAACATGCTCTTGCAGAGATGGTGGCTCGTTTGAACACGTTAATCTTAGAATTCGAATGCTCATTTGAACATCATACAGACTAAATTGTTCGTTTGAATATAATGGAATTTGATAAAGGTCAACATTTGCTAATAGAAGTAGCACAAGCTATTATATGTTGGTTATAATTATGATCTTAACACGCCACGCAAGATGGTGGCTCATTTGAGAATATTAATCTTAGAATTGGTGTGCTCGTTTAATTTATTGGACTTTGATACCATATTAAGATTTGGAGTTCTATTTTAAAATATTAATCTTATTAAGAAGAGTAGCTCAAGTCTATATGATTGTTCGATTTTCGATATTTAATTAATGTGAGATTTATTTCTATACAAACGTCACCCTATGACCATCATGTCAAAGTGGGTTAAAACTTGTTTACGAGTCTCTTTTGAAGATTTTGTTTTTGTTTTTGTTTTTGTTTTTGTCAATTTTCATTGCCATTTTCCAATGGGTTTTTCAATGCCATTTTGTTTGATTTTAATCCCGCAAGTGAATAGATCGATTAACAAGTAATATAATGATGTGTAGAGTGTCAAAACCACGATGACTAAATTTTCTATGTCTTAACTTTTGTTAATAATAATTCTAATTCAAGAAAAACACAATCAATTATTAAATTCAATTCTAACTAAATTTAATTATATACTAAAATAAGTAATTAGAATTATACAAAACTTGGAATTATTCAAATCATGAAAGGTACTAGAATCTCGAATCCACTATTGTTAACTTACTTTAACCCTCAATTACTTGTTTATACTTAATTCTTGATTTATGTTAACAATCGGTATTACTTATATGTCAATTTGACAAATTAAATCAATTCTCATATATGACCCAACTATATCTCTATGAAGGATTCGAATAGATAAAAAAACACAATACAAAATTAGAAAACCACCAAAGATTGCACCAATCATAGAAGTATATCTCTATCTCCTATCGGACTTAATGTCGTTTGTTTTTTGAGCTAGACACACGTAGATCCTCTCGGCATCAACACAAATCCCAAGAACTATCCTAAAGTTTGTCAAATTTTAGGATAACATTAATTCAATAACAAACAATTAATAAAATTAAGAACTTAAATGCGTAAGTTAAAAATCAATAATCCAATTTTAATCAATATCATCTTTCGATGGACAATCGATTCTATACTTATATGTGAATCTAATTATCTCTAATTAAATTTCGAATACGTAAGTATACATTAATTCACAAAGATAATCACATAACGATTTCATAGAGCGTGATGACATAGACCATCAATTATAGGACTCTATGTTGTTTATTACCATGTGCTAATTTATATCGAATTTCTCGAAAACAATATAAATCACAAACATGTTTTAATAATGATCAAGTATCAAAATGGAATTAATGAATAATAAACAATTAACCCAAAAACAAGAATAAAAACGAATAATTTATTATATTAAAGAGTTAACAATGTTTCGTCAAAATCCTAGCCATAAAGATTTAGCCTATCATATTTTGATTAAGAAAATACAAGATAAAAAATGAATACATAACATGTATAATTTAGAATAAAAGTTGATACTACCCTTAATCTTGAATCTCTTCAACGATCTTGGACGGCCACGTATTCTTCTTCAAAATCATCCAAAGTTCCAATAATTTATTGTAATTTTTCTTCTAAGAATTTAATGTATTTGATGTGGAGTTTCTCCAAATATTTGTGTTATGTTACGATATGGAACTCCAATTTTTTCTTCCCAAATAATGTATATTTATATAGTCACAATTATCTTAAATCTGTGCCGCAATTTGAGTCCAAAAAGGAGTCAAAAAGAAGCCCAAACTCATAAGGAAAGAAAAATAATCCGTTGGGCTAAAAGTATGAAAAGCCCGTGCGAATGAAAAGCCCATGCGATTGCGGTAGTCCTCATTTATTTGCACGGTAAGCCCCTGAGCTTTACCTCATTGTCAATTGAACCCTCTAAAATAAACATTTATTTCAATTATGCCAACATATATTTGCATTCTAGGGCCTTAAACTTTTAAACCTTTGCATGTTGGTCCCCATACTTATACTTTTCTTTCAATTTAGTCCTTTTCGCAACTTTGCTCCAAACACCACCAAACTCGAGTTTTGACCTACAATAACAAAATAAACACATAATTAAATAAAATCACACTCAAATGCACTCACAATAGTTCATTTTAACAGTCTAAATAAGTATAAATCACACTTATCACTCAACATATAATAATTGCAGCAAGGATTCGTAGTTATTAGGTCCTCTTAACTATGTATTTTTGAAACCATTTAATTCAAGATGCAAGGTTTTCAAAACCCTCCAATAATTTTGATGTTAGCTTCCAGAATTCTCTTACTTCAATTCACACAATATGTTGTAACATTACAATATTTTGTCATGTTAAATTTAACATACTTATTTGTAATTGTATAATTATATTTCTAAATTGACACTAACGCATTCAAGTACAATGTAAACTTATTAGATTTACGACAAGAATGCTACTTCCTCCTTTATGAAATTTTACTTTAAAACAACATGAAATATGTCTATACGACAGATTTGTGTGCATTTTCGTTTTAATTTGTTCATTACCAAAGAAGTCAAAATTATACTTTGTGCCAATTCAATTCAATAAGCAGATTTTATAATACCCGTAAGAAATTTGAAGTCAATAATCTTTTAATTCAACTAGTCAATGTCACTTAAAATTAATAGAATTTATAATCATATTTGATCGTATTAAAAAGTATGTCAAACTTTATCACAAAAATCTGTTCATCTTCTCAATTCATTTATTTCAATCGATCATCTTCCTCCACCGATCATTTCTAAAATCTGTTCACCATCTCAATCTATTATCATAATAGATCATACGATCGGATTCTATTGCAAAAGAAGTGGTATAGTAGTTTAAATTAATTTTTTATTAATAAAATTAATTTTCAAAAAGTAACTTTTGTACGTAGGCAAACATTTATAAAACCATTTAACTTTTATGAATAATCTACGCATTTGTAACTGTGTTATTATATTTGTAAATCATGTTCCTCCTTTTATATCAATCCACACGCGTTTGGTTATATTTGCAATCGCGACATAGAATCCCACCGGCTCTTTTCTGAAATTTTGCTCTAAAAGCGTGAACGAAACAAAACAAAAATCTTTTCTATTCCTCCTCCTGCACTATCTTCTTTTCACTCACCCAACACAATCAGCCATGGCTTTGGCGCCTAAACCCCTATGTTATCTCTATCCATTCTCTCTACTCAATCCCACTCTCACTAAATTGCACACTGTAAAACCCACTTTCATCATCTGCAAATCCACCCAGTTTTACGCACCCGAACCCGATGGAGCCGGACCCGCCGCCCCGACCCGAGGCGACATTTTCCTCGAACGCCATCTATCTTTGGAAACTTCTACTACAGTTCTCTCTGAAAACAAGGAAACAAAGAAGAAGAAGAAGAATAAAGAGAAAGGATTGAAGGTTTCTTCTTATATAATTCACAGTTGTTATGGTTGTGGAGCTTCATTACAGACCTCCGAATGCGATGCTCCGGGTTACGTAGACCCGGAAACATACAATTTGGTATGAATTGATTGAGAAAAACTACATAATTAGTTCTTTTTGTGAATTAATTGAGGCTGGCGTGGAAATTTGAGTATGGATGAAAATTTGGATTTAATGGTAGATTTGATTGAATTTTGTAAAATTGACTCTTTTTGGTTGTTTGTTAATATGTTTGTGGTGCGTAGAAGAAGAAACATAGGCAACTGAGAACCGTGCTATGTGGGAGATGCCGACTTTTATCGCATGGACATATGATTACTGCAGTTGGTGGGAACGGAGGTTATTCCGGTGGAAAGCAGTTTGTTACAGCGGAGGAGCTCCGTGAGAAGCTGTCGCATTTGCGCCATGAGAAAGCTCTAATTGTTAAATTGGTAAGTTCTACTTGTTTGGTTACTGTTCGAGGGTGGTCTTGACTGTCCTTGAATACAAAGCTTAGTTTGAAATTTGACTGATTTTGATTCAAAGTAGTCCAAACAATTTTGTAGTGAATGTTGCTGTTCTAATTGACTTCAGTTTTCTTTTTTTCCTCCTCATCGGTTTATGTTTTGAGTTCAGATGTGTCTATTGACAATCTTTTGCATTTCAACTGAGATTATTTTCTTTTTATTTCTTCCATTTTTCAGAAATTAATGCTTGATTACATGTAGGTAGATATAGTGGACTTCAATGGCAGTTTCTTGGCACATGTTCGTGACCTTGCTGGTGCAAATCCCATAATACTGGTGGTGACAAAGGTGCCAAAAATGAGTTTTTTGTCTTGTTGTCTCTGTCATTAGTTTCTGTTTTGCTGTCTTGATGATCTTGTATTTTTCTTTCACTTATTTCTTTTACTTTTTATTAAGGTCGATCTTCTTCCCAAAGGGACTGATCTAAATTGTGTTGGTGACTGGGTAGTGGAGGCAACTATGAAAAAGAGGCTTAAGTAAGTCAAATATTTTTTGTTGATGTTAAGCACAATTGGTCAAGAAACTAATAGTTATAAGCGGAGGCATAATGGCATGTTTTCTGAAGAAATGATGATACTGACGTATGTATTCATGCTTTTAGCATTTTTTTCTCCGATAAATATGAACACCTATTAAGGTCTAATGTAATGGAATCAAACTGTATAACTGGAGATATTGCTAAAGTTGAGCTGTGATGTTGCTGCATCCTATGGCTAAACAGTTTGCAGTTCTCCTTGTTTATTTTAGCACTTGACGACTCTTGAATTCGGGTGGTTAATACTGAAAATGTTGAAGTTCTAAGACAGTGTTCATACTTTGTAGTGTTCTGAGTGTTCATTTGACAAGTTCAAAGTCTTTAGTTGGAATTGCTGGAGTGGTGTCAGAAATTCAGAAAGAGAAAAAGGTTGGTTGCTTTTCCACTAATAAAAGTCTTACTTTAATTTGGCTGCTATTGAATTCTTTCATGATTTTAGATGGCTATAGAATGCCATACAATCAGCTGACCAAGATCAAGATGATTACTAAATGCATATATCAATTTTGGTTTCATGATTTTTGTTGTATGAGTCATCCTCCCATGTATCAAGATGTCGGATTTCCTGCACGTGTTCATATGTTTTTATTGATTTCTTGCAATGGATTATTCCTGCATGACAAGTCACTTTCTGTGGCATCTCTCACTGTTAATTCATTTCAGTTCCCTGTTTCTTGTTCAGTTACAAGCTCTGACATTGCATTTTTGCTTTGCAGGGAAGGGATGTATACATTCTGGTAAGTCTATTGGCTACTTGGAAAACAAAAATCAAGATGCTCTATGAAGTGTTTGATGTATTAGTAGTTATTGAATTTCAGAACGTGTTTCCACCTTGTTCCCATCTTGAGTTGGATTTCTCTTACTTCACAACTTACTTATTTTTGTCTCCTATAAAAACACAATATGATTATTAAACTTTTCAAAGCAAATTTTCATCTCGTTCACTTTTATGATTCTTTCTCCTTGAGTTTTACGATCTAGTATGGCATTTAGAGTAAATTAAATGGAGAGAGTGATCTAGTGTAATTGACATAGCCCTCGCACATTACGATTGTGTGGTGTACCAATAATGGCTATAAAAGTAAATTACTATATCAAAATAATATACCAACTTTAAATTAAGTCTTATTCTGAATAATTTGGGTCAACTACTTGAATCCTTCTTCGACACGTGTTTGATGTATTGCTATGTCTATGGGAAGATTAAATGCGATTAGATCATTTGCAGTCACAACATATTCTACTAAAGGTTGTACCCTCTTGTGGAGTGGAGCTTCTTTATATACGAGTAAGACACATCACACCATTTATGTCATGGTTCCCTTTGTTTATCCTCAACTGTTATCGCCTCCATGCGTTTGCATATGTTCTCTTTTGTTATCTCATCCATTCTAGTATTTGACACATATCCATCCTCATTTCCTCTATGCTCATGTTATGGACATTTTCCTTTAACAACCCAACTCTTGATATCATAAAGCATATGGAGTTTACCTATTGTTTTGTTGATTTCCATCACATAAAATTCTTGTGGTACTTTTCCATTCTTTCATCCCTCCCTAATCCTATGCAATATGTCTTCCTCAAGTCCTTCATTGTTAATGATCAAACCTAAATACTTAATATAATCACTGAGTGGGACAACGATCCTTCATTGTGACTCTAGAATTATCCTTATTCCTACTATTACTAAAAGGATGTTGTATGTAGTCTGTCTTGGTTTTACTTATCCTAAAGCCTTTATGTTAATAAGTACTCGTCCAAATTCTGACTTGCAATTAAACTCCCTCCTAATCTCATCTACTAAAATTATGTCATCACTGAATAACACGCAAGAGATAAGAGATAAGATTAAACGACTCAACTCCCGGAGGATAAAGAAGCCTTCTTTTATAGGAATATGCCCTAATAGATTCAATTGCAGATCGTGATCAAAGGATAATTAGAACATAATATTTTTTCCATAGCACATGCCAAAGAACCTCCTCTTGAATATGTCTTCTAGGCTCATTCGTAACCAAAGCGAAAAGATAAAGACTTAAGACAGCGCCTTGGTGCAAGCATACAGTACTAGGAAGTTCTATACTATTACCGCAACTTCATCTTACTCTTGGGAGTCGGCATTGATCCATTGTACATTTCCTTAATAATATTTATACATCTGGAAAAAAAATCTTCTTCTATCTAGCATCATTTGAAGTTTAAATTGAAGGCTTTAAATGTCAGAAAAAAATAGGTTATTTGCCTGTTCACTTTATTTGAAGGGGCATAAAATGTGATATACATATTGTTCAATGCTCCTAAAATCTCAATCGAGTTTATTACGTAAATATATTTATGTTTATGCTAATAAGGTATGAGCTGTATGTTTTTGACATAGAATAAATCATTCTGTGTATTTCTAACAATTAGTATCTGAGACACGATCACACAGTCCAGTTATATATGTGCATGCATGTATACATGCAGGCTGACAAACAGATAGCACATGTGCATTCAGCACATGCGTGTAATACATACAACTAACTGCATAATGTTATTTGTTAACTGCACCTTTTGACCTTATAAACTTGAGCTTAGAATTCTTGGATTTTTTTTTTGGAGTTTTATTTCTTTTTCAGTTAAAATATTGATTGTTACACTTAATTGATTTTATAGGGCTCAGCCAACGTTGGAAAATCTGCATTCATCAACGCTGTATTGAGTATGCTCATCTCAGCAATTGAAGTGTTTACTTGATAGCTACAATTGGCAATATATATTTTTCCTGTAATTGCTTCCAGGGGCGGAGGGGAGGGGGGTCCTGGGGGGAGACCATGACCCCCAACTTTGAATTTTTTTTTTTTTTTACTAAACAAAGAAGACCCAAAATGAATAACTTAAGTGATAATTTTACCATATACCACAAAATATAAAATAATTTAAAAAAATACTATCTAACTTTTTTTATTCTAAAAATACTGTTTTTTATTTTTGTAACACTTTTTGTTACATTTGTTATGTTTGTTAATAACAAATGTAACACATTTATTGCAACTAAAATAACAAATGTAACAAAAAGTGTTATAAAAATTTAAAATAGTATTTTTATAATAAAAAAGTATGATAATATTGTAAGAAATATATTATTTATTGTGGTTATTTGTGAAAAGACTCCATAAACTAAACAAAGATAAATAACTTAAATAAAGAAGGCCCAAAATGGATTCATATTCATCTTTTTCTGCCATTGGATTCCACGTCTTCTGGTATGTGAAATTCAAATCACAATTTACGCACATGTCGTCTGAGTTCTTTTGTCGAATCGAAGGGTTGAATTGTCATGAAAAAAAAAACATTATATTCTCATAAAAATGGACTCAATAATTATAGTTTGAGAAAAAAATTTCGGGGGTGCTGCCCCGTACCCCCATGAGAGGGGTTCCTCCCTCCCCCACTCCTGTTTTAGGACCCCACAAACTTACAATGTCTGGCTCCGCCACTGATTGCTTCTATTTTTGATCCACAACAATAGGAGATAAGATCTGGATCCTTCCTTTTCCTTTCATATGTTATTTGCATATTTAAACTTATGGAGTCTTCTATTTGTTATATGTCTGTTGTGACACATTTCTAATGGTAAGGGACTGCAAATTGATTTTATGTTGGGCCACAAATGCTATATGAAAGAAAAATGAGTCATATTAATCCAAACATGAATAATAACTCATTTATTTTTTCCTGTTCATTTCTTATGTTTCTTTGACCTTATATTTTTCATTAGTTACTTTCTTCCCTCTCCTTTTGCCTGTATTTTACTTCATTTTCCATGTTCTCAACTTCTAATTATGCTATCAGAAATGATGTCATTCAAAGACCCAGTTGCTGCAGCAGCAAGAAAATACAAACCTATTCAATCTGCTGTTCCTGGAACTACCTTGGGTCCGATCCAGATTGATGCTTTCCTAGGTGGAGGGGTAAGTCTTTTTTTCATATAATTAAATATCTAACTGTTCTGTAGTTATCAGCTTGCACTTTCTTACTGTTATAATCTGGGAAGGTGGGATGGCTTGGATTGAAACCGGCCCACAGGCTAACAATCTCAAATATTGCAAGAGAGGACCTGAATAAAAAATGCCTGCAAAGAAAAGAAGGGCAGGAAAAAATCTCTTAAACTTAAACCACTTTATGCAAAGTCAATTATTTTATTGTTTCTTTCCATGACCTACATTAAAGATCCATTGAACTAAATGAAAAATGGTTGGTTCATGACCATCTGCCTGGCCAATATGCATAACTTGAATGTCTCAAAATCAACTTTGAACCCTATAAATACTGGCTTGCACGTTCTTATCTATACAAGGATCCTTTTTATTTATTTATTTATTTTTTATCTTTTCGTCACTTTCATATTTTTGTTTTTTTAGCTAATAAAATCAGTGTTATTTTGCATTTGTATGTTAGATGCTGGTAAATTCCTGAGCCGTGGATGGATGGAACAATTCTCAATTTTGATATTTTTTTTTATTTTAGAAATTATATGACACACCTGGAGTCCATCTCCACCATAGGCAAGCTGCAGTAATCCATTCAGAAGATTTACCTGCTCTTGCTCCCCAGAGTCGAATTCGAGGCCGATCTTTCCCGGTATGTTCTTGTTTTCAATGTTGCCTTTGAAGTACTTATTCTCAACAGGTTTGGTATGTTTTAAATGTTTTCTGTTTGATGGATTCTTAATAATATAAACTAGATTCCTCAGCTAGCCTTAGACAAGTTGACTGCTGATCGACTCAGATCAAATGGCTTGAATGGTTTGTCTATATTCTGGGGAGGTCTTGTCCGAGTTGATGTTATGAAGGTTTTTGATCTCACAAACTCATGCTTATTGAGCTTGTTAATCTTCGGGTTATCAATTGATTGCCAGTTTGCCACCTTTATATCCTTCCAGGTTCTTCCAGAGACACTTTTAACATTCTATGGACCTAAGTCACTGCAAATTCATATTGTGTCTACTGAAGAAGCAGATGAATTTTACCAGGTAAGAGTTCAAATAATGAACTCATGATTTGTCATGACTTTGTTTGTTAGTGGTGGTGATTGTTTCTAAATGCATGCATGAGCTGTGCTACATTACAAACATTTTGAAGTGTTCGTGAATTGAATTCTGGTGTTTGCACTTGCAGCCATGTGGGTTGAGTCACAGATCTAATATCAAGTGGTGTGGTATGGATAAAGAATCCCCATCCATAGACTCACCACCACCACCACCAAGCCCACCCAACCACCACCCACCAATACCAAAAGGGAAAGGGCAAGCTAAGAAACCAAAGAAATAATATGTATTCCCCATTCAAGGCACAGTGGTGCACAGGGCATTGTATAATTCCATATGTAGCTGTAGAACACTTATTTTACATAATATATAATTTAAAGACCCCACAAGAACCACCAGGTTTTAATTTGGGTATTTATACCTTCAGCTTTAGGATGATTAACTAAAATTATATCTAAATTTCCAGAACTATTCACAATAGTCCAAACGTCTCCATATACTCTAAATATTTATTCTTGAAGGCCTATACACTTAAATAACCCATTATTACTATTATTTTCATAACAATACCAGATATTACAATTATAGTGCATGGTGAACTTTCTCAAGAAAGAATTGATGTCAACAATGTGGTGTCGTCTTGAAGTTCCGGTTATTTTGGAAAGGAAAGAGGAACATGAATAACATTCTCCGACTAATTTTAGCAAGATAACTCGTAGCTAGACAATTTTTTTTTATCAAGTCCAGTATGCACAGTTAATGTTAGCGTTGTTAAGTTTAATGCTTTGGTTGATTTTCTTAATGTAGGGGAGACAAGGCTTCACGTGCCCTAAAATAATGAATTAAGTTTTAATGTTAGTCAGCAAAATCTGATATTACAAAAAACACCCTATTGCGTTCCTTTCTTTATAAATATTCCTCTCACCTTGTACCCATTTGAGCATTTCCTCTGAACAATAAGCTAATACTTGTAGAGAAATTGGAGAACTTGTAAATTTTCATGGAACAGAATTAATTCTTTGCTTTGAATAATGATTTGATTTCATCATATCATTAAGACATTGTATTTGAATGGAGTATCTTTTTTATTTTTATTTTTCAAATTATTGCATAAGAAAAATTGGAAGTAGAAACGGTCTATTGAAAATCTTATGCTCTCAAAATCCGATTTAGTTTATTTTCCATATTTTTGAAAATGAAAGGGTTTTGTATTTTTTGGTGGAAATGTATCAAAACTTTGTATATAGGAGAAGGGGATTCAAGAATGTGGGGGATTGGGTGAAAAGACATTATGATGCAGTTATATGGATAAGGGATATCTTACCTGATCCTTGACCCATGCTAAGGTGATGGGCGTTGCTTGATGGCTGTACAATTTAGTGCCATTATGACCACAATCTTTCTAAATTATGATTTAATTTCTATTTAGAAGGGTTGACGCTTCCAATTTCTTGTTGCAGAAAGAAGTTGGAGTTCTATTGACACCGCCTACTGGAAAACAGAAGCTAGACAACTGGATGGGACTAGAAACAAAACGGGAGTTGCAAATAAAGTACGAAGATTTTGAGAGGTGGGGAAAAGTTTTGCGGAAGTGATGTAACAATTTCTTGCTAGTAGTGACTTTATAAGAGATACTGATGCGCCAACTGTATGTCTAAGATTTTTTTCTTCTTTACGTCTTTTCTCCTTCCTTTGTAGGCCGGCTTGTGATGTTGCAATATCAGGCCTTGGGTGGATTTCGGTTGAACCAGTTAGCCAGTTACTTAGAACCTCCGATTCAAGTGAAGGAGAGACGGTTGAAGAGCTATCTTTATTAGTCCATGTTCCCAAGCCAGTAGAGATTTTTGTTCGGCCTCCTTTACCTATCGGGAAAGCTGGAGGAGAGTGTTATCAGTATAGGGAATTGACAGAGAAAGAAATGGACGTAAGACCAAAATGGTATTTCTGACACTGCTCGTAAAATGCACGCAAAATATCAGTATTGCCCGAGAAAGTTGAGAGTTGTACCATTGGCGTTCTTTGTATACTCATGGAAATAGTAATGCAGCGTGTGAATTGTCTGCTGGGGACAAAGTTCCGAATCGAAGTGCTTACGGTGAAGATGAGGCAGTGATTGGCTTGTTTCTTATGTGACCTGAATGGTGACTGGCTTGGTTCCGTCAACTTTATTGTCTGTCCAAACCCCACATCCGAATCATCAGTCTGTTGGCAACTCCCTGTGTCTACCATATGTTTCCAACATCTGTAATTTAAACGTTATAGAATCGAACCCTCGCCTTTTCCTTTGCAGAGAGAAATTTTGAATTCGTGTGCTAACTTTCTTGTGTTCGAACATACGTCTTCAATGGTACGGAGTTGAATTCTAGATAATGTTCCAATATATTATTTGTGTACATGGAACATAATCAGTTGAAGTCATGTTTAGGTGAATTGCCTTCATGTCCATCAATAATCAAATGCTATTTGACAATCTTGTAGTTACTGTTTAACCCCATGAATCTTTGTAGCTAGTATTTGCCCAACACTGTATCCCCTAAAAGTTGAATACCTTTTATTAGTTAAATTAATTACCTGTCGTTTTTTTAATCTAAAATTCCTCTTTAGTTAATCTAAGGAAATGGCAATGGGAATTATAGTAGTACTTAATAAGTCCTTACATCTAGAATGTTTGATATGTTAGTTTTGACAGTATCAAAAAATACTAAGAACAAAAAAATAGTTAAATCTTGTTTTTTTTTTTTTTTTTAACAGTATTGCTAATGCTACCAAACATTCTTTAGAAGTTAAATTCTCTCAAATATTGCTATTACATTTTAATCACCGACTGTAGGGAGATTTTTTCTGCTACAGGAATAAAAAAAGTATTATGTATGTCACTACGTCTTCACTATTCATCTTTTTCAAAATTTGCTATTAAATCATCTTCTTCAACAGACGATCTTCAAAATCTTCTGTTGAATCATCTTCTTCAACAGACCATTTCTAAAATCTGCTTATCTTTTCAATTTATCTCCCTCAATCGATCATCTCCTTCTACCGATTATCTCTAAATTCTATTTATTGCTTCAATTCATTATCATAATAGAGCCTATGGTCGGATTCTACTGCAAAAGAAGCGGTATACTAGTATATAAATTATTTGGTCCGAAGAGACTGATATTTTTTTCACGAATAAAAGGAAAAATAGCCCAAAGAACCAAACATTTTCTCGCTTTTTGGGCTTTGGATTAAAAGTACGGGCCACATATCGCAGCCCATGCGGCCCAAGGAATATATATATAATTAAAGGGAGAGAAAATCATTTGAAAAACGCATCTGAAAAACCTTTCCCGCCTCTTACATTCCCTTCTCTCCCCATTTTCTCCCCCAAAATCTTGGGCTTCCATTTTCGAACTCTTTCAATTTCCACATTTCTAGGGTTTCTCTTCCCCAATTTTTCACTAAAAATGCACATAAAGGAGGTCTGTTTAGAGGGGTTCAAATCCTATGCAACAAGAACAGTGGTACCAGGTTTCGACCCGTACTTCAACGCAATTACGGGTCTGAACGGCTCGGGCAAATCGAACATCCTCGACTCCATTTGCTTTGTTTTGGGGATCACCAATTTGCAACAAGTTAGGGCTTCTAATTTGCAGGAGCTGGTGTACAAGCAAGGCCAAGCTGGAATTACCAAGGCTACCGTGTCTGTAGTTTTTGATAATTCGGATCGCACTCGGAGCCCTCTCGGGTATGAAGATTGCCCCGAAATTACCGTCACCCGCCAGGTATTTTCAGTTTTCACTTTCCCTATAAACTAAAAAATTATTTTTTTGAAACTTGAAACTTGCATTACCTTCCTTTTCGTATTTTCAAATATTTATAGCGTGAAAAGGTTGCATTTTTTTTTATAGTAAATATAGAATTTTGGCCTTCTTATGTAGATGATGCAGACCTTGTAATCTGCATTTATTTGTGAGTGCCCCAGAAATCTTATTGAGCTGTCAGATTTTTACCAATTTTTTTGGCCGAACCTCTCCCTCCCTCTCAAGTTAGAGATAGTACTTAAACATTTGCATATTCCTGAACACGCATGTCTTTGATAGCATTGTTTTTGGATTTTCTAAAGCTGAGTTATGCTTCACTAGTATACCGCTTTTCTTTGCGGTGGAATCCGACCGTAGAGGATTTTAATGGATTGAGGAGTTGAGAAGAATGAGTGAGCGAGAGTTTTGTTTGAGGATAGTTTGATTTTGATGAATATGGAGAAATAGAGGAATTGAGAGAGATGAATTTTGGTTTGAGAGGATAAAGACGTAGTGACTGACAAAGAAGTACTTTTTTTTGTGTGTTTGTAGTGGAGTAAACCTCCCTACGGTCGGTGATTAATTTGAAATTAGCTAGTTATCCATCTCAATAATAGAAGCTATGATTGTAGGATTTGATTTAAATATGCAACATAACATAATTTCTAACGAATTATGTACTGTAGTCATTTTTCAGTGTTTAACTTTTTTATTAATGTCTGTGGACTGAATTGCACTTCAATTTTTTATGACTGCTTGGTGTTAAAAATAGCATTCAAGAAAAATTATTGTTGAATGTATTTGTAGAACTCTGCTTATGGAGCCATTTTCATTGACTTGACCTTATCATCTATTTTTAATACCATTGCTTCAGCATGTATTGTCAGAAATTCTTTATGCATTCTGCAGATTGTGGTGGGTGGAAGAAACAAGTACTTAATCAATGGGCACCTTGCTCAGCCTAGTCGAGTTCAAAATCTTTTCCACTCAGTGCAGCTTAATGTGAATAATCCACACTTTCTTATAATGCAAGGGCGTATTACCAAAGTATTGAACATGAAACCTCCTGAAATCTTGTCTATGCTTGAAGAGGCTGCCGGGACAAGAATGTATGAAACGAAAAAAGAGGCTGCCCTGAAAACACTTGAGAAGAAACAGAGCAAGGTAGATGAGATTGACAAGCTTCTTGATCAGGAAATACTTCCTGCTTTGGAGAAGTTGAGGAAAGAGAGAATGCAGTACATGCAATGGTCTAATGGAAATGCAGAATTGGATCGAATGAAGAGATATTGCATTGCTTATGAGTATGTTCAAGCAGAAAAGATTAGAGACAATGCAGTTCAGGGCGTGGAAGAACTAAAGAACAAGATTTCTGAGATTGATAATGGTGCAGAAAAGATGCACGAGGAAATTCAGGTTATGGAGAAGAAGGTATCAGAATTGAGTGCTGAAAAAGAAGCAAGTATGGGTGGGGAAGTAAAACTTCTGTCTGAGAAAGTTGATTCTCTATCCAGGGATCTTGTGAAGGCAACATCAGTGCTGAAAAATCAAGAAGACATTCTCATGACCGAAAAAGAGAATGCTTCAAAGGTACAGGGAGCTTGTCTTTCCATATTATATGTTGTTTTCTTTGTATCAATCCATTCATAAAAGTCATTGAGTTTTTACTTCTCGAGACACCACGATTTGTGTCGTCTATACTCAGATTCTTGCTTTGATGTGCCAGATTGAGAGAAATCTTGAAGAATTAAAACAATCTGAAGAAGAGAAAGCTAGGGCTGTGAAAATTGCGGAAGATGGAGCAGTTGATCTGAAAAGAAGTTCTCAAGAGCTTTCTAAGAGTTTGGAAGAGCACGAAAAGGAGTACCAAGTAAGAATTCCAAAGATAATGGGTAGATATATATGCGGAAATGGAACATTCTTGTTTAAATGATATGATTTCCTAACATATATGTAATTCTTATTATAGGGTGTACTAGCTGGTAAGAGCAGTGGAAATGAAGACAAATGTCTTGAAGATCAATTAGGTGATGCCAGGATAGAAGTTGGAAGGTCGGAGACTGAATTGAAGCAGTTGCAGACAAGAATAAGTCATTGCGAGAAAGACCTGAAGGAGAAAAGCAGCCAGTTATTATCAAAGCGTGAAGAAGCTGTTGCTGTAGAGAATGGGCTGAATGTTAGGAGAAAAGATCTTGAAAAAGTTCAGAAGGCTTTGGAATCTCTTGCCTATGAAGAGGGCCGTATGGAAACATTGCAAAAGGTATGTTTTTCCCTAGGTCGCATCTAGTTCTCCCAACTTGAAAGCTGTACGCGTCTTGTCTCATTATCATATGTTAAATATTGTCAGGATCACGCTGCTGAGGTAGAGATGGTGCAGCAGTTTAAAGATGAAGTGCGGATTCTATCATCGCAATTGGCTAATGTGGACTTCAGTTACAACGACCCTGCAAAGAACTTTGATAGGTCAAGGGTGAAAGGGGTGGTTGCAAAACTAATTAAAGTGAAGGATAGGTCTGCAATGACTGCCCTAGAGGTTGGTAATGCCTACTTACTAATTGTGCACATTCCATGTACGTGCCAATAATAAAATTAATATTTAAAATTGAGAATTGTATCTTTAATATTCAAAAATTAGATAACAATATTAAATGAATTTGCTGATCATTTTGATTGTCCAATGGCTATAAGGTGTTGAGAGATATGACACTTGTCAATCATTGAGTGAATAAAAATCAAGACAACAAAGAGAACACTCTAAGTTCCTCTCCCTTAATATAACAATGCTGAGATGCTGCTCTTGTTTACGTGTTTTATCACTGCAACGGCTTTAAGATGTTGGTATAAATCTCACTGACAAATGCAATGATCAAGCCTTTTGGTATTTTATGTTGAGATCTCCTTCCAGGTTGCTGCGGGAGGGAAGTTATATAATGTTGTTGTAGACACCGAAAACACTGGAAAGCAACTTCTTCAAAATGGTGGCCTACGAAGGAGAGTGACAATCATTCCTCTGAACAAAATTCAAAGCCATCCTGTCCCACAGAGAGTCCAAACTGCTGCTGTTAGACTGGTCAGCTCCGCAATTGGCCTCTCCTGTTTTTTATTGCATCCTTCATAAATTGTTTTGTTAGAACATGCATTTCTTCATTTTCAGGTTGGCAAAGGCAATGCTGAAGTGGCACTTTCTCTTGTTGGATATGATGCGGAACTGCAAGTATGTTTTTGCACTATCCCTTTCTGATTTTGAATTCTATTTTTATTGTTATGTTAACTGAATTGTCAGCAGTCATGGTTTTGTCATCCGACACTTTGAGACTAATACCATCTTTTGTTATTACTCACATGTCAAAAGTTCATGGAACAACATTTATTTCTCTGAGGTTTAGTAATGAGTCATGACTGGTGTCCATATTTTCACGTGACGGATCCCCAGATTTAGTGCATGTTTGGGTGTGCTTATACTAGCTTATAAGCACCTGCCCCCACTACTTTTTTGGCTCAAAATAAACAAATTGAGTGTCCCACTAAGTCTTTGTGGCTCCTAGTTTATCTGCATTTTGAAAAAAACAGCTTTTAAGCATGACCAATCAAGACATTAATATCTTTCTTCTGTATGTTTCTGAAAATGTGGAGTATGAACATGATAATTTGCACCCTTCCTGAGAGATGAATGTAATGCAGAGTGCAATGGAATATGTATTTGGATCAACCTTTGTTTGCAAAACCAGTGATGCTGCACGAGAGGTAAATTTTTTATACAGTTGTTTTATACAGTGAAATATTTCTCTTATGTTAGTAGTTTCTTAGAGTAATTATAATGTGAAAGTAATACTCTAAGTCCTTTGTTATACTTCTATATTTTCTATTTAGTTTTTCTCTAGAATGCAAATGAAAATCTTATTACACGAATACATGTGCACCATAATTAACTAAACAATTTGGATAGAGTTTTTCTTAGACTATTGTGGGATATAAGGTTATGGATGTAACTTATGCTATTAAATTGGCAATACATAGTTGGGAGTAACAGCAGCACAGGCTGGCCTGGCTGTCGGATTCATGGACACCAAAGTTTCCATCATGTCTAAGTTATTTTCTTCCTGAAAAAGGTCGAGATAAGAAACATCTTTGCAGTAACTTCAACATCATTTACTCATAGGAACATAATACTTACAGTTACTCTAGAGACTGTCTTCAATACTTTTTGAATATAAGAACACTTGATTGAATGCAGCATTTTGGCTCATCCCATTATTCTTTTGCTCATGAGCTTTCCTTAACATGGACAAAACATGTAGATACCTTCTCTATATCCATGTTACTAAGTGAATATTATATTCCTACTGCAAATCTTTATGTCATTAATAATTTTCTTTCCGCTTTATTGTGCACAATCTGTTTTAATCTATTGTTTCACATGTAGGTTGCCTTCAATAGAGAAATAGGAAAACCAAGTGTGACTCTCGAAGGTGACATTTTTCAGCCTAGTGGGCTTTTGACCGGTGGTAGTCGCAGGTAAGAGTTGACGTGCTTCTTTCTCTGTTTTTATATACAAATTCATTCGATGACAATTTGTTTGAACTCGTATGTGTTGGAACACTGCATATATTTTGTGTAATATCATGAGGACATTATAAAACACTAATGATTGCAGGGGTGGTGGTGAACTGTTGAGGCAACTTCATGCTTTGGCAGAGGCCGAGTTAAAACTTTCTTTTCATCAGAAACGTCTATCAGATATTGATGCCAAGGTTTATTCTTATTTCTAATTAACCCTCCCTCCCCAACACACACACACACACACACACAAAATCTCGTGTTACGAATCTCTATGATAAATTTGAGTCTATATTGTGTTTGTTCATGGATGCTATAATCAACCAATTTATTTATCCCATGGTCAATACCTAGAAAGCTTGTTTTTGAATTACACGTGAAAACATTCCTAATTTGTGGCCTCGTTTTTGTTGGGGTCACCTATAAGAAAATATCTGGCAAAATATGAAATATAGCTTACTTGAAAGTTGAAACTATGAGTAACAATTCTTGAAAAGTGATTGCATGAAAATGATTGTTAGTTTACCATATTCTTCTCTTTGTCACCTAGCAATTTTAAATTCTCATTTACTACAGGATGGATAGAAATCCATGTCAATGAAATCTTTATGTTGGTTTGATTGTGATTTTGAAAATTGGATCGTGTCTTATTTACAGTGGACTAACTTCTTTTTTTATCTACATTTAATGGTATTTTAATTAAATATATCTCTTTTTTGCATTTTTGTAGTCAGGATGAGCTTATGAGATATATCGAGATGAGGTCTCTTGGTTTATGTAGTCGTTGGTAATGTAGGTTTCGTTGATGAGATTAGAAAAGGGACTATTGTATCTTAGAACTTTGGGGGAGCACTTTGGAATCTAAAGGTATTAGCTAATTAGTACTAAGTCAAATAGATTAAATGCAATTCTAGTTAGTGTTTGCGTGAAGAAACTTTGATAAAATGAAATAAACTTGTCGTTTAGTCAAACTTCAATTTTAACCACACATTTCATTGGCCCACAACTTTTCTCAACCACACATTACATCAACTTTATCAAAATCTGCTATAACTTTTATCAAAAGCTTTGTCAAACATGCCCTTATAGTAGAAATGAAGAAGAAAATGAAGTCACAATGAGGATTCGTGTTGTTTCAAAGAGTTGAGCGTTTTAGGTATTTAGGTTTGATTATCAACAAGGATATGGCTTGAAGAGCGTGCAATGCATATGATTAGAGCAGGTTGGTCGAATTGGAGAAGTGCTATACAAAGATTATGTGATCAGAAGATACCTGTCAACTAAAAAGGCAAGTGCTATAGAGCTATGTTATGGAACCAAGTCTTCCACCACTCAAGGACATAGTTCAAGTTAAGATGGATCTGCTATCATGTTAGAAAAGATGAAATGAGAAACGAGGATATACACCAAGTGGAAGTGGCAGCCATTGAGGAAAATTGAAGGGAGAAAGGACTTCGAAGATTGGGTCTGTTTTGTGTTGATCTAAAAAAGCTTCAACTCCTATGCGATTCCTGTTAAACATGTTGGAAGTGGGAGACATACCAAAACTAACATGGCGTAATATAGTTGCAAAATATTTGATTTCATCATACCTTTTAGTAGATTGTGGAATTGAATGGAGTGGCAACACTTTCTTGTAGCGGATATTAAGTTCAATCGGAATAAGACTTGTCTTTCTGTTACTGTTGCATTTTCTACAGAACAGTAACTCTTATTGTTTGCTTTTTTAGTTATTCCATTATTATCTTAAATTCATTGTCTTCCCACTCATTCATAAACAAGTTCTTTCTTTTTGGTATATTACAGAAAATAGCACCATATTTTAACTCCTACCTAAATAATATTACCAAGCAAAATCTGAGACGTTTAGCTTGGTACGGAGTATATATTAGCTTTCAGTATGAATTATTTGAGAAATAATTAGAGTCTGTATGAGATTTGTATATTAATGATTTGCGCTGATGGCTCTCACGGTTTCCTGTTTTGGCATTCAGATTAATGAGCTCCTTCCCCTTCAAAGAAAGTTTAAAGACCTTAAGGCACAGTTGGAACTCAAATCTTATGATCTTTCACTTTTCCAGAAACGGGCCGAGCAAAATGAGCACCATAAGGTTGTGCTTTTGCACCTTACTAGTTACATACATGAATTGAAAACTTCAAATTCATTGTATTTTTTTTGTCATTTTAAGTTACTAGATCTCCTTTATCGTGACGACATTCAGTGTTATTGTTTTGTGAGGTAGCTTACTGAAATAGTGAAGAAGATCGAGCAAGAGCTTGGAGAAGCAAAATCTGCCATTGAAGAAAAAAAAAATTTATTTGAAAACTGTGTAGCTAAAGTTTCATCTCTTGAAAAGTCAATCCATGAACATGCTGGTAATCGGGAAACCAGGCTTAAAGAGTTAGAGAAGAAGATTAAGGGTATTAAAAGTCAGATGCAGTCAGCATCCAAGGACCTCAAGGTAGGTTTTCTGTAGTTGCTCTCATAAGTGAGCCGCTGGTTATTATAATGATTTTCTACATTTTCCTTTTTATTAAGCAGATTTAAATCATGAAAATTTCTTAACACGACTAATTGAAATGGCTATGGACAGCATCTGTCATTATAACATTTGATTCCTCTTACCTCCCTCTTACCAAAAATGGTGAAAGGGGATTTTAAAGTAGCTATTTGTGATGGGCATTGTCATGGCATGACTCCTTGCTGAGTGACTTAAAATGTTCCGTATTGAGTAGAAAAGAACTCCAAAATGTTTCTACAATGTTAAATGCTATGTATAACTAACATATTACCAATATTTAGCTAGAATAATGGTGGATGTCTACATCATTTTTGCTGCCCAAAAGTTGATTTGTTTAATTGTGTCTTATTTAAATAAAGTATTTTATGAAACTAACTTGAGTGTTGGATCATTTAATACGTGTAACTTCCTTACTTTAGCTTTGATTCTACCTCTTATAATTTCTTCGAACAATCTAATCATTAACAACTAGTAACTTTTTGCTACACCATAGGCATTTGTTCGAGTGATATATTTATATGATCGTTATTATTCTTTCCAAACATTTCTATGGTTTTTTTTTCCTTCCCTTCCTTATTTTTGCAGACCTTTCCTTATAAGCTTTCTCTGATGGTTAAGTGAAATTCATTTGACTTGCCAATATCAGCACCTTTTAAATATTTTACATTAGCTGCTCCGTTTTGTCAACGGAATCTATTTCCTGTATATTAAATGTTTTTGTTGATTAAATTATTTCTGGATTTAGATTCCGTAGTTACATGGTTGGTCATATTTCTAGGTGCATGAGAGTAAATGGGAGAGACTTATAATGGAATTGGAAGCAGTTAAAACGGAACACGCTTCACTGGAATGTCAGTTGGATGCTTTGAAGAAGCAGATCAATGATCTTACTTTGGAAGTGGATTCTTGCAAGATCAAGGTACATACAGTATATACTGACTTTCACTTATTTAAAACAGCATTTCTTTACAGTGAGGATGAACAATTATATTATCCTCTCTTTTTTCTTGCAGGTTGCTTCATTAAAAAATGATCACGATCAGGCCCAATCTGAGCTCAACTCAGCTAGGATGAAGATTAAGGAACATGACTCACAAATTACTAGCATTGTCAAGGAGCAGCAGAGGCTTCAGCATAGAATGAGTGAGACAAACCTTGAGAGGAAGAGATTGGAGAAAGAGGTGATTTGTTAATTTATTTTCTTGTACCTGTTTCTCTGGACCATGCAATTTATTTCTTTGTTTCACCGTAGGTGAAACGCATGGAGACGGATCAAAAAGATTGTGCTTTGATGGTTGAAAAATTAATAGAGAAGCACCCCTGGATTGCAACTGAGAAACAACTTTTTGGGAAAACAGGGTCAGATTATGACTTTGCATCCCGTGATACTTGTAAAGCTCGGGAAGAATTCGAAAAACTGCAAGCTGAACAATCTGGGTGAGAATTCAGTAGGATTTTGAGGCTGTATGCATTCAGCTGGCTGTTAAATTACCGTTGTAGACCCAGTGAAAATTTATAAGCAATCCTAAGAGCAAAAATGATATATTCTGACATTTTGCCCTCTTTTCCTGTTGTAGCCTTGAGAAAAGGGTAAATAAGAAAGTCATGGCCATGTTTGAGAAAGCTGAAGATGAGTACAATGACTTGATATCCAAAAAGAACATTATTGAGGTAGTATTGTTGATTCATTTTAATGTTTCGATACTGGGTGCTTGTTATTTATTCAAAGTTCTTGTTCTAGAATGACAAGTCAAAAATCAAGCTGGTGATTGAAGAGCTTGATGAGAAGAAGAAGGAAACCCTAAAAGTTACTTGGGTGAAAGTAAACAAGTGAGTGCAATGTTTCATTATAGCTCGTCTGTTAATCATTTATTGGCTGATGTAAAAAGGAAGTAGCTATTTTTGCTTCCATAATTATTGGTGGTGCTTCATCTACTAACTCTTCAGACTATTACTTTGCATGCTAGTGAAAATCTTCTAAATCTTTCCCCTTTATTCAGAGATTTTGGATCCGTCTTTTCTACTTTGTTACCTGGTACAATGGCAAAACTGGAACCTCCTGAAGGATGCAGCTTCCTTGATGGTCTGGAGGTTCGTGTTGCATTTGGAGGTGTTTGGAAACAGTCCCTATCAGAACTTAGTGGAGGGCAAAGATCTCTGCTTGCACTCTCTCTAATCTTGGCATTGCTTCTCTTCAAACCAGCTCCACTTTATATATTGGATGAGGTACTTCAAATATCTATTACAAGTAATATATACATTTTAAAGTTGGTATTGCTTACTGTTCAGTTTTAAAGTCCACACACTTCTAATTAGAAGTTATTCAAATGTATTAGTTTTTACTGGTACTGTAGTCTGTAGTACATTTTTTCTTGTTACACCTAGTGCAGATGACATTTTATTCGCTTGCTATCTTTTTCTGTTCTTATGGCCTTCTAATGCTAATTATGCAATCTGCATTTTACCATCTCTATTGCCATGCTTTACCCTCACCTTTGAAGTTCATGTACACGCTTCTTGTGTGAATGAAGTGATAGGCCAACCTGTCCCAATTTAGTATATTATTGTTATGGCATGACTATGTGCTTGTAAAAGTTATCTCTTCATATTGTGTTTGTTGTATATAAACTTCACGAAGTCCTACCAAATTTCATCAATTTATTAGCAATTACTAGGCATTTCCAAAATTATGAAAGTAAAAAAAATCGGGTTCAGACTTTTCTAATGTCATTTATATTATGTTCGATCCATTAATGAAGACGCAAACGAACATTCAAGCTCATCTTATATAAATTGTTCGATCCAAAATTATGAAAGTAAAAAAAATCGGGTTCAGACTTTTCTAATGTCATTTATATTATGTTCGATCCATTAATGAAGACGCTCAAGCTCATCTTATATAAATTGTTTGGCAGGTTGACGCAGCTCTTGATCTAAGTCATACGCAGAACATTGGAAGGATGATCAGAACTCACTTTCCACATTCCCAGGTTCATTATTTTCCCTGCTGTCCCGGTCCCTGTCGCTTCCTTTCCTTTCCTAGCATTATTCTATACATGCAATTAACTGCAGAATCAAAGCAGGCCGTGTCTTCTGCTACTATAAATGATTTAACTGTAATAAAGAGAAGCTGGGGTATGTTCTCCAAACTTGTTAAACAGCAGAAGCATAAAGAGAAGTAATAGTGATATCTGAAATGGTATCAGAATATCATTCCAGAAAGCTATTGGATTACAAGAAGATTGTGAATGTCATTGTTAATCAACCATTTTAAATCAGAATAGCATCTCTCGTTAACCTACTTTTGTTTATGCTGCAGTTTATTGTTGTTTCTTTGAAAGAAGGCATGTTTAACAATGCCAACGTACTTTTCCGAACAAAATTTGTGGACGGTGTATCTACTGTGCAGAGAACAGTTGCAAATAAGCAAAACAAGTGATTCCATTTAACTGGTGAGTATTATACTTTCCCTGATGATATCTGTCAAGAGATACTAATTATATGCAAAGTGCTCACTAATGTGCTTCAGAAGATAATCTCTTAGTAAGTTTGAACACTACTAGACAATTAGACATAACTTGTGACTCATGTTGTGTTCTTAAGGAATGTCATGTAATTTTACTGTATTAGCCAACGGCGCGGTTGTTTAGTGTAATGAATCTTGGTCTTACGAGTATCTGATCAAGTTTAATGTTTAAAATGGAGACATTGGAAGTACTTATTAAAAGCTTAGTCATTTAGCATCATATTTTGCATGTCAAACCCACTTTTTAAGAATTTGAAATTTATTATAATTCAATCAATATGGGTGTGTTGTCTAATTCTTAAAGAAGCTCTCGTTTATAAGAGTGATTTAATTTTTAATAGAACATGTGAGAATAGGGATAGGTAGACCATTAACGTGGAATATAGTAGTTGTTGAGGATTTAGTTGCTTTAGATCTTCCGGAGTGGCATAAAAAGATTCATGTAGTCGACTCCAAATTTATGAAAACAAAACTTGGTTATGTTTTCTAATCCTGTCTTGTTTTGTTTCATCCAGATTCTTGATCTGTCTTTATCTACAGATGAAAGCAAGCTGCTGGAGTTTAGGAGTGTTGTACTTTTATGTTGTTTGGATTGATGTATACGTAGTGCTGATTAATTGCAATTTTAATGTTTTTGATGTATGCTTAAATATGTAATCTCAGAAATTAGTTAGACCTTTTGATGCTTTAAGCTCTATTCTGCCAATTATACCTATTGGCAGTGAAGTTGTATAGTAAGATGTTGATGATTAGCTGTAGTGTATTTATTCAAGTTTTTTTTTTGGAAATGCTGGATGCAACATTTTGGCTTCATTTGAATTTTGGATATACGAAGAAAATGAAAAGGACAACAATGGGTCAATGTGGATTCCCCCCCTTCTTCCCTTTCTATAATAAAGTAACAAGTAAATTGACATTGGATATCGTGTATCTAAGTGTAAATTTTTTATAATTACTGTATTACATGTTTATTACAAATAACAACGTTTGAAAATATTGATGTAAGTAGTTTCAATCTTGTCATTATATTACAATTGTAGAGGATATTTAGAGTTGTATAAGTTGACTTAAAAGTTTGTTCTATTGAGAAAATTGGTTTAAAAAAACGTTCTGATAAGAGTTGAATGACAAATTAACATGCCAAATTGCATAAAAAAAACTTGTAGGAATTGAAAACAACTTCATGTTGGCAAGAAACATCTTTTCAAGCTTTAAATTTGTATATCTACCAATAAAATTAATAGAATCCACATTTAAGAACAATAGGCAACTGAGTAATGCCACGTAAGTTAGCTACTGGTAGTGAGCGACTATAAATAATACTACTTTAAACTATTTCATTGTTCAATTGACATAAATAACAACATAACTAATAATTGAAACCTAAATATACCATAATGGAGGTGCAAGACAACTACGAGATTCTCCGGCATAATTTAATTGAATGGTCCCATCTTCCAAGTTAAAGATTCCAGTGTCGTAGCCACCTCCACCTCGTTCATTGGAATATAGTTCATAATTATCTTCTGAAAAGTAGATGCTATTAGCTTTGATATAATTTGATGAAGACAATGATATAGACACACTATTGCCTAAGAACAATGCCTGATCTCCTAAAGTAGTCACTTCATTCAACCTATAGCCACAATCTTTCCCTTTCTCTTGACATTCTTCTAGCCTTAACACAAAGAAGCCAATTGTATAGTAACTAGGCACCTCATTAACATTGTCATCATCTTGTTCAACATTGTCATCGTCCTCTTCCTTATCATCATTATCATCATCATCATCATCTTGTTCAATGTTGTCATCAACTTTGTCGTTTTCTTCGTCTTCCTCCTCATCGTCATCATCATCAACTTTGTCGTTTTCTTCGTCCTCCTCCTCCTCATCATCAACTTCATTATTGTCTCCTCCTCCTCATCAGGAGCAACATCTTCCCATGATGAGCCATCTCGAATACGAGAAACAAGCAAAAGATGTCCTGAGGATTTAACTAGATACTTTTGAATCCAATCAAAGGTTCCAGATGGAGGGGCTACCACTGTTGCTTTTGGGCCATTAGTGTCATCAAGGTCATAAACTACAACTCCACGACAGTCAACAGCATAAAATTTGCCGTTATAGTAAACAATATCTTTATAACAGCGAGATGGAATAGTTATATTGGTCCAAACTTTATCTCATAGTCTTGCAAAAGCCAATACATCACACATTCCATAAATAGCCATTATAACACAGTCGCGATTATTGGTCTCCTTGCAAGGATTTGAGGACATCACTATCCTCCTAACAAAGAAATCGAACACATCTTGTGGCGTGAATTCATCGTCATATTTATACTGATCAGGTAAGGTCAACATAGGGGGTAGGAAAATTTGTTGTCTAGAGAAGAGGTGCAATAAATTGATTTGTAAATCACTGCCAACTGTCAGCAACCATCCGTAATGTGCTCCTATGGATCTCCTGCCACTAGCTTCTGGCAACTTGAGTTGATATGTTTTTTGAGGTTAATAAATTTAAAAAGCAACGATTATCTTAATTCCCTTGACCATTGGTATCTTAGCCACTCCAAAATCAGCCACCTGAGCCTCCATGTCCTCGTCTAAAAGTATGTTACTAGGCTTGAGATCGCGATGGATGATAACTGGATTACAATCATGATGAAGATAACTTATCCCCTGCGCCACCCCGACTACAATCTTATATCTAGTGTGTTAAAAGAAAGTAAATTAGCAGATTAATTGTAAATTGATATATTGGTTGAGTAAATTGTGGACCAAGCTATTAGAGTAGAGTGATTTTAGGATCTGAATTATTGTCATGCCTAGAATAGCCATACTGTTTTGTATATATACAGACTAATATACACATTATTCATTCACCATCTTGTTCACTTTGTTTATGGTATTAGAGCAACGGTCGTAGTATCTCTAACCTAACATCTTGCGCCACAACCAAAACATAGACACCACTACATGGACAACATAGTTGACACAGAGAACACAAAAGTGACAGAGGAAAAGCAAGCTACTTTACATGATACTCTAGCTTTACATCATTTAGATACGTCGGGCCTCGTCCTGGTCAGCATACTCCTAAATGGCCGCAACTATGGAAGGTGGTGTCGTTCAATGTGCCGCAGCCTCAGCGCCAAGAACAAACTTGGCCTCATCAATAGATCCATAAAGGCTCTGCCTAAAACAGATGCAAGATTCCAACTATGGCAATGTTGCAATGACTTGGTGGTGTCGTGGATCTTCAATTCTGTCCAACCAAAAATGGCTCGCAGTGTGATCTACTTGGACATAGCTGTAGCAATTTGGAATGACCTCAAGGATAGATTCTCTCAAGAAGACGAATCTAGAATCTACCAAATTCGACAAGAAATTGCCGAATGTCGCCAAGGATCCCTCTCCATCTCTGCCTACTACACTAAACTCAAGGGACTTTGGGATGAATTGAGGTCCTACCAAGAACCCATCGCCTGCTCCGGCATAGACACGTGAAGAAAATGATCCTCCGGCATAAACTCAAGTCTCCTCCGACGAAGATGAACCTCTCCTTCTAGTTGTGCACTTTGTTGGGGCTGTCGATGGCTGTTTTCCATTTCTGGCCTGGCCAAGAAGAGATGTTATACCAACCGGTGGACCGGAAGGGCTGGTAAATAGATTCAAACTCCATCGGGGTTAAGTTCCCTCCGACCTCGACAATATCCACAATAGGAATGAGGCCACCATTTGGCCCCAACCGTTCGGTGTTATCTGACAAGGGCCAAATTCCAATCTCTTAGTAACTCGCGGAAGAAATGATGCATGGGTAGGTGAAGACCTTGCTGCATCGTGGGTTCGTAAATCGTGACAAATTCCTCAGAAGGATCGTCGGCGTGCTCCTCAGGACCAGGAGCCCTAAGTGTCACAGAAACGAGAATATTGTAGGAAAACTATATGTCTTTTAACTCCGCTTCAGTGATCCTCGAGCGAGCCATGGAGGCTTTGGTGGCCGAACACTTGAGCTCTTCGTCGAGCGTCCGTGTTGCAGAGACATCCCTTTTATCAAGCGACCTTCTCATCTTGAGTACCCCGACGTCACGCTGCCCCTTTCCTACGGTTGCTTTCGACGATCTGGTTAGGCGCGCTCCTCTTTCGCTTGTGAACGCAGTGGACAGGTGTGAGGCTGTAGGTGCTTGGTTCACTTCTCCCACATGATCGGTCAATGAAGAAAATGAAGAGGAGGATGACGACTCACCCCAGACACTAGGGTTTGTTCGAGCATTCAACTAGTTATGTGAATCATCATGTCCAGACGACATTGCTATCCCTATCCTCCCTTTTAATTCTAGAAGATGATACCCCTACTATCGCCGAAATATATGGCAGAGAATGGCGTCCAAATTACGAAATCAAGAAATAAAAACAAAGGTAGACTACGAAGCAAATCACAGCAACTCTCGCAACGCTTACATCGGAATTGCAGTCCAAACAATGCACATGCCTTGAATTTCTTTGATTATCGACGGAGTATTCCATAAAACTTACAAAATACGCAGAAACAAGAAGAAATCAAATATGAAGGGGGCACCGAGTTATATAGATTGAGGCACCTCAATCACTACCGTTCAAACTTGAAACATGACATCTAAACCATTGCTCAGTGGACGTGTGTTTATAGTAGGGCAACAGGTGGGAAACGGAACCCTAAGCATTTATTGAAACACTGAGCGCGCCACGCGCGCGCCCGTTTTCCCTTCACATGCCGTTAACATTAAACCCACACACCCTCTCACTCATGATTGCCTGACCAATAGATTGACAATTCTGATTGACAGCTTGGACAAAATCACACCAACCACAGACACGTCACCAAGGGTCTAACCAATTGAAGCCCTCACCCGTCATAAATGTTCGACTTCAGACTTGGAGGACTATTCTGAGTAGGCAATTCAACAGCGCATTTGCAAAGACCACACTCGCGGGATTCACTTTTGGCAAAATTTATTTCTTCTCTTACCTCAAAGTCTCATGCCTACTATAAATAATAGGCTTGGACTTAGGGGACTATTGTTACCACCTAATTTTGATAAGGCCTCCACGTCAGTAAATACCTAGTAAAAGTACCATCTAGGCCTAATTCAGGCCTCACTAAGGCCTTATAGACCCAGCGAAGGCCTTCTAAATTTATAAAGGTCCCATAGACCCGGCGAAGGCCTCGGGGGCCCAGTAAGGGCCTTGTAAATTCTCAAAAAGCCTCAAGTCCATTGAACATCTTAGCATTCCTGAATCAGAGTATCGCGAGGCCCATGAAGGGCCTCGACACTCATGGCTGACCTAGAAAGCCTCACCGGACTTTGTATTTATTATAACATGCAGAGAGCACGATATTTTGAGATAACCAGAGAAGTAATTAATGAAATATTGTGTTTGATCGACACAAGGACTCTCACAAGGAAACCAATTCCCAATCTCTTAAAGATTAAGCAACATGATCTACTCAAAGAAGTGCCAAAATCTGAGAGATTGTATTGACAACTAATCATCCCTATCTTATAAAGAAAGAGAGTCCAATCAGATTTCTAATTGATTGTTTTCCTAAATCAATTAGAACTCTTGTGCTATAAATACAACGTCTCCAGTTATTTTAAGGTACGCAATCTTTATAACACGCACTCTTGACACTCTTTTTACGTTTGAATTTCACCATTAAACTCTGTTCAAATCTATGCTTGCTTGTCCCTCCCACACCTCATTGCTTTCACCTTCCGTATATTGCTCTATATACCGGTAGTTGACTTGATCGTCCGAGTACCAACGATCGCTGGACCTTTTTCTCTTGGAGATTTTGGTGCCTAACGATTGTCCGAGTGTGCAAGTAACATACAGGTTGGCAGATAAGTGACTGGAGGTTTGTTGACATGTGGACGGTGCAGGTTTCGATGTCAACAGACGCCTAGGGGCAAATGCGGGCCTAGGCCTATAATTCTTGATGCTTTACCTCACCGCGTCGTCACGTATTACGCATTTTACAACCTTGAAAATTGCAGTCATTACCTTAAAATTTTAAAACAGGGGTAAATAGAGCTGGAGGTCTCGAACCTTTGAACCTTGTGATGATGGGTCCCGAACCTTCAATTTCTAACTTCCGGGTCCCGAATCTTTAAAAAACGCACGAGCAAAGTCATTTAGTTAAAAAAATCATTAGTTTGACCGTTAACTAGTCAAAATTTACTTAAAATGGCTAATTTATCCTTTTCAAATTAAAATAAAAAAACAAATAAAATAAAAAAAAATAAAGAAAAAATTGTAATCAAGCCCTCACTCACTTCTTCTTCTCCAACTTACTTTCACCGGCTTCGGCTCTGGCTCCAATCATTCACCTTCACCAACTCTACACAAAACCCACCCCACCGCAAGAGGAAAAACCGATGGCTAGAGATTTGCAAGGGGGACAAAATGGCCAAAATTACAAGGGTTAATTCAGCAAGTCCCAACTTCTTTGCATGTGTGGAGGCAACGCAGCATCTATTGTGATGGTTTCCACAGTTTTAGGATCAAAGTTCGAATCTGGATTGTCACGTTGCCAAACATGAACAATGTTCAGCAACAACATCTGCTTACAATGAAGATGAAGATGGAAATGTTTATCAGAGATACTTCCATTCTCTAAATCGAGGCCAAAGGGATCTGGTTTTCCCTTGCATATTTTCTAGTCCAGTTTGCAATCGAAATTGACAAGGATATGTTATGAGTTCTTATGAGCTTGCCACCCATACTTGTAGTCTTCTACCATTGGTGTCCCCAATACCTCGGCACAGTGAACATGCAGCTAAAAGATAATGGCAAAAATCGAGAAGATGAATCAGATCGACATGTTTAAGCTATATGAGATTCATTCAAAAATTATGATTGCATACGGCAATAATCCAGACCTGATGTTTTCTTCCAGTAAGCGGAGACAACTCTAGCCATGGTGCTGCTTGTCGGATCCAGAGTGGAGTGGGTTTTTCTTCTTGCGGTGGGGTCAGGGATGGATTTTGTGCGAGTTGGTGAAGGTGAATGGTGCTTCTTGCTAGAGCTAGAGCCGAGCCAGAGCCGGGCCGGAGCCGGGAGTTGGTGAAGGTAAGTTGGAGAAGAAGAAGTGAGTGAATGGCTTAATTGTAATTTTTTCTTTATTTACTTATTTTCTTTGTTTTTTATTTTAATTTGAAAAGGATAAATTAATCATTTTAAGTAAATTTTGACTAGTTAACGGTCTAACTAATGATTTTTTTAATAGAAAGACTATGCTCGCACGTTTTTTTAAAGGTTAGAGACCCGGAAGTTAGAAATGGAAGGTTAGGGACCCCATCGTCACAAAGTTTAAAGGTTCAAGACCTCCATTGCTATTTACCCTTAAAACAATGAGTCATTCATTTGCCATTTGGCCCATTTCCGAAATTGCAACAAGGCTCATTTAAATATTTTGAAATTAGGGAGCTTTCTATGCAATTTTCAAAATTGCAAGAGAAGCCCCTTTCCTAAAATAACAGCATGGTTTCGACCTATTATCACATGCCGCAGTCAACTGGTGGCAGTGGCACGTCGGTGTCCAACACTGGAGGCCACTACTGCTGGGGAGCTCAACCAAACAAAGGCAATGCGCCGCTATAGCAGCGGTGGTGTCCTCTGCCTTTAGGCCCCATTCTCTAACCGTCGGCTTCCATGCGCCGGCGGTGATGCCTTCAATCTAATTAAATCAAAACCAATTTCAGATGATTTTTTTTTTGAAAATTCACAATTTTTATTTTACTGTGAAAATCTCAAATCAAATTAATATACAAATAACAATTATTGTTCGATTCATTAAACCAATCTAAACAAATTCTAAAAAGTAACAAGATATGCCATGATCCCATTGTAAAGAATTAACGTATATATGCACATCGAAAATTAAATCTGCAATTCTTATAAGTCGGATCAACGTTGTATTTAGATAAAATTCATGATAGAAGTCTATCTCAATGAACACCGTGGAATTTGATTATCTGATTAAATGGAGGTATAATTTTCAATACCAAAACTGTCCAACTGCCAATTGTAATCTATACAACAAGAACATATATGAACTTTCACGATCAAGAATAGATGAAGGCGAAAATTTGGCAGTAATTGTATTAAGTTGTCTCTTGCTTGCGCTAGCAAGTAATAAAACAGCAATTCACTTACATAAAATATTTGAAGTTGATTACATAAATATTTGAAATCGTGAAATACAATGGCGTTTGAATATATATATATATATATTGTGTTCTTCTTTCAGTCACTACTGCTTTCCCGAAATGGCAATGGCGAAATAACAGATTATATATATATTTCGTTATTTTGTTCTTTTGTTCTTCTTTCCCAAATCAAACCAAAGAAGTACTTCAAATATCTTTTTCGTTATTTTGTTCTTCTTTAGTCACGGCTGTTTCCCCGCCATCGCCATTTCACAAAGTAGTCGTCACAAAGTCAATTTATTCTCTATAATACTTAAGAAACTACATTCCTCTATCGACAAACACCACAATTTTACTCGGAACTCACTCTTCTTTGCCCAAAAGATTTTTCGCCGCTGTATATTAGTGTTTCCTGCTAGGAAAACTTGAGCCGCTCCGCCGGTTGTCGGGAAATTTGGCATGTATTGGCAATCACATCCACCGGAAAATCCCCGCAAAGCGGAGGTGCAGCCGCTTATTTATATTTTTTTTATAAATTAGTATCTCAACTATAATTTTTTTATTTAAAATTAAGGCCATATTTGTCATTTCCATTTCCATCAAATAAGTACCAATTGAGTATCAAAATACACAAATTAGGGACGTCTGAACCAACAAATTAACATTTGGGGCTATTTACGCACTGAGGTTAAGGATAAGGGACCATTTGTGCCATTTTCACAGTTATATATATATATATATATATATATATATATATATATATATATAAATGTTTTCCGCCATCGCCATTTCAAAATCTCCCCAAGATTGTTTCTATTCAAACCAATAGGTAACTTCAAATATCTTTTTCGTTATTTTGTTCTTTTTTAGTCACGGTTGTTTCCATACCCATCGCCATTTCACGCCTTTCCCGCATTGCTTCTTCAAACCAACAAGTACTTCAAATATCTTTTTCGTTATTTTGTTCTTCTTTAGTCACGATTGTTTCCCCGCCATCGCCATTTCACGTCACAAAATCAATTTATTCTCTATAATACTAAAGAAACTACATTCTTCTATCGACAAACACCACAGTTTTACTCGGAACTCACTCTTCCTTGCCCATAAGATTTTTCGCCGTTGTATATTAGTGTTTCCTGTCGGGAAAACTTGAGCAGCTCCGCCGGTTCTCGGGAAATTTGGCATGTATTGGCAATCACATCAACCGACGATCTCCGCAAAGCGGAGGTGTAACCGCCTATTTATATTTTTTTTATAAAATTAGTATCTCAACTATAATTTTTTTATTTTAAAATTAAGGCCATATTTGTCATTTCCATTTCTATCAAATAAGTACCAATTGAGTATCAAAATATACAAATTAGGGACGTTTGTACCAACAAATTAACATTAGGGGCTATTTACGCACCGAGGTTAAGGGTAAGGGACCATTTGTACCATTTTCACGATTATATATATATAATTGTGAAAATATATATATCCATTTTCACGCTTTTATATATATATATATATATATATATATATATATTATATATATATAACTGCTTTTCCTACCATCGCCACTTCACAAACCGTCTCCTGCTTTGTGCTTCGCTCAAAAACAGTGAGTAACTTCAAATATCTTTTTCGTTATTTTGTTCTTCATTAGTCACGGTTGTTTCCCCGCCATCGCCATTTCACAATTTTCCCGGCAGTGGTTCTGTTCAAACCAGCACGTACTTCAAATATCTTTTTCGTTATTTTGTTCTTCTTTAGTCACGGTTGTTTCTCCGCCATCGCCATTTCACAGCTTTCCCGGCATTGCTTCTGTTCAAACCAGCAGGTACTTCAAATATCTTTTTCGTTATTTTATTCTTTTTTAGTCACGGTTGTTTTCTCGCCATCGCCATTTCACAAAGTAGTCGTCACAAAGTCAATTTATTCTCTATAATACTAAACAAACTACATTCCTCTATCGGCAAACACCACAGTTTTACTCGGAACTCACTCTTTTCGCCGCTGTATATTCGTGTGTCCTGCCGGGAAAACTTGAGCCACTCCACCAATTGTCGGGAAATTTGGCATGTATTGACAATCACATCCATCGGCAACCCCCGCAAAGCGGAGGTGCATCTGCCTATTTATATTTTTTTATAAAATTAGTATCTCAACTATAATTTTTTTATTTTAAAATTAAGGCCATATTTGTCATTTCCATTTCCATCGAATAAGTACCAATTGAGTATCAAAATACACAAATTGGGAACGTCTGTACCAACAAATTAACATTAAGGCATTAGGGGCTATTTACGCACTGAGGTTAAGGGTAAGGGACCATCTGTGCCATTTTCACAATTGTCTCTCTGAAGACTGCTTTCGCTCGAACCAAAGTGTAACTTGAAATATCTTTTTCGTTATTTTGTTCTTTTTTAGTCACGGTTGTTTCCCCGCACACAAATTAGGGACGTATGTACCAACAAATCAACACTAGGGGCTATTTACGATCGAGGTTAAGGTTAAGGGACCATTTGTGCCATTTTCACAGCTTTATATATATATATATATATATATATATATATATATATATATATATATATATATATATATATATATATATATCTTTTTCCCGCCATCGCCATTTCACACCATCGCTGCTTATGTTCAAACCAACAGTAACTTCAAATATCTTTTTCGTTATTTTGTTCTTTTTAGTCACGGTTGTTTCCTACCATCGCCATTTCACAGCCTTTCCCGTCATTGCTTCTCAACCAAGGATACTTCAAATATCTTTTTCGCTATTTTGTTCTTCTTTAGTCACGATTGTTTCCTCGCCATCGCCATTTCACAAAGTAGTCGTCACAAAGTCAATTTATTCTCTATAATACTAAACAAACTACATTCCTCTATCGGCAAACACCAAAGTTTTACACGGAACTCACTCTTCCTTACCCATAAGATTTTCCGCCACTGTTTATTAGTGTTTCATGTCGAGAAGACTTGAGCCGCTCCGCCGGTTGTCGGGAAATTTTGCATGTATTGGCAATCACATCCACTGGCAACCCCTCGCAAAGTGGAGGTGTAGCCGCCTATTTATATTTTTTTATAAAATTAGTATCTCAAATATAATTTTTTTATTTTAAAATGAAGACCATATTTGTCATTTCCGTTTCTATCAAATAAGTACCAATTGAGTATCAAAATACACAAATTAGGGATGTCTGTACCAACAAATTAACATTAGGGGCTATTTACGCACTGAGGTTAAGGGTAAGGGACCATTTGTGCCATTTTCACAGTTTTATATATATATATATATATATATATATATCTGTTTTCCCGCCATCGCCATTTCACAGCTGTCCCGGCACTGTTTATGTTCAAACCAGCAGGTAACTTCAAATATCTTTTTCGTTATTTTGTTCTTCTTTAGTTACGGTTGTTTCCCCGCCATCGCC
This sequence comes from Forsythia suspensa, assembly GCA_023638005.1. Taxonomy (NCBI): domain Eukaryota; kingdom Viridiplantae; phylum Streptophyta; class Magnoliopsida; order Lamiales; family Oleaceae; genus Forsythia; species Forsythia suspensa. Next base: position 53,265,521 of record CM042666.1, read on the forward strand.
ATTTCACAGCTTTCCCGGTATTGCTTTTGTTCAAACCAGCAGGTACTTCAAATATCTTTTTCGTTATTTTGTTCTTCTTTAGTCACGGTTGTTTTCTCGCCATCGCCATTTCACAAAGTAGTCGTCAAAAAGTCAATTTATTCTCTATAATACTAAACAAACTACATTCCTCTATCGGCAAACACCACAGTTTTACTCGGAACTCACTCTTCCTTGCCCATAACATTTTCCGCCGATGTATATTAGTGTTTCCTGCCGGGAAAACTTGAGCCGCTCCGCCGATTGTCGGGAAATTTGGCATTTATTGGCAATCACATCCATCGGCAATCCCCGCAAAGTGGAGGTGCAGCCACTCATAGTGTTGATCATTGCGTTGTCATTGGTATTGAATGCTACCCACTCGAAACCTTGGTCTCCAGCCTGTTTCACCACCGCGAAATTGTGTGGCACCACCACGACTTGGCCCTGCTGGATCGTGTCGTCGAACACGGCTTTTCCTCTGTGATCCACTATCTGCGTCTGAGCCTTGCCCCTTGTCACGTAGACTATACGGTGGCAGTTCATGTACCAATGTAGTGACTGGTGACATATCACATTATGCACAAAACATTTGATTGAAAATCTTGTTGAAGATATAATTTAAAATTTAAAAAATATTTCAAATTTCTTAATTACGCTGTATAGGACCCCCCCTCTCTCCCCAGCACTAAGTTGGAAGAAGCTAAGGACATGGAGGGCGAGGTTGTTGGCGGTCTGTGTGTTGGTCTCTGATATGAACATGCAATCGATAAAAGTGTAAAGAACAATAAAAATACAACGATTTTTCATCCTTTCGAGTCCGGATGTTTAGCCAAAAAGGCCTAGTCACACGTTGAGCTTCCACAAACTTGGTTCTTGCTCCAAATCCACTATCACAACCTCAAGATTAATCAATATTACACAAGATACACCAAGTATCACCCAATACATAATATATGCCCTCAGAACCTCTATCTCTCTCTTCACAAATACACCAAGTATCACCAAAGTTACTGTTCATCAAGAACGTAACAAACCATACCTAATATATTCAACTATCTATTCACCAAGAAATGTAAAAGGAAGATAAAAGATGAATTTCTTCAACGAAAAAGAAGAACCCATAAAAATGAGAAGATGAAAAACTATAATGCTAAAAACCAGTAGTAGTGTTAGTTGTGTCTACTTCCCTAATTACACTATCAGATAAGTGTAGAAACAAAGTGCTCCGAGCAATTTCAGTTTGTTCTATTCTTTTAACATTTTCTATGTCATCATTCCATAACTCATCTAAAGCTTTAGCACACCAAAGTTGCAAAAGTAAGGCCCTTAATTTTTTACGCCAGAGACTAAAGTCTCCTTTGCCATTCCAGATTTCAATATCAACCTTTTTAGATGACATTTTACACAGAATATTCACAAGTTAACCAAAAGATTCCACTTTAGAAAAAAAAGTATAAACAACACTTATTTATCAACAAGAAGTCACTACGAAGAAAGTTTCACAAAACTTTAAAGATGCACTTAGAGGTGTTCGTATAAATGCAACGAACACAATATCAAAACAAAAACCAAAGAAATTTCAAGTTATTTTAGGAAATTAAACATAGTTTATATAATCACAGGTTTTATTTATTTATTAACAAGAATATTGAAAGAAACTACAAGAGATCTTGATAAAACCAAGTCCAGTCCCCTCAGATTCAAGAGTTCTCGCATGAAACCCTAGACAAAGGAAGATCCAGATAGCTCGTGTCAAGATCTACAATATTATGTTAAAAAGAACTTTAAAAACAAGGGTTAGAATTTGTTACCATCCTCCAATGCAAGAAATTTAAGAAATAATATCAGAATACCAGTTTTTCCTTTCTACGGATAACAGATCTTGTTCTTTCTTTCAAGAAAATACAAGATCCTCTTAGATCCGTGACTATTTTCTTCAAGGCAGTACAAATCAATAAGTTTGGAGTAGGATTCTTTTAGATCTGAGCTCTGATACCACTGTTGGTCCATGATATGAACATGCAATCCATAAAAATGTAAAGAACACTAAGAACACAACGATTTTCACCCTTTCGGGTCCGAATGTTCAGCCAAAAAGGCCTAGTCACTTGTTGAGCTTTCACAAACGTGGTTCTTGCTCCAAATCCACTAGCACAACCTCAAGATTAGTCAATATTACACAAGATACACCAAGTATCACCCAATACAGAATATATGCCCTCAATACCTCTCTCTCTTTCCCCACAAATACACCAAGTATCACCATAGTTACTGTTCATCTAGAACGTAACAAACCATACCTAACATATCCAACTATCTATTCACCAAAAATGTAGAAGGAAGATGAAGGATGAATTCCTTTAACGAAAAAGAAGAAACTAGAAGAATGAGAAGATGAAAAACTATTCTGCTAAAAAATCTGATCTTTCAACCATCAGACGAAGTATATATATATATATATATCAAAGGAGCGTAACCCGCAGATCAACGGAATTCAACAACCCACGTGTTCACCATCAGAAGAAAACCACAACTCCAGCATTTGCATAAGTCGTGTTTTTACAAAAGGGCGACTTCAATGGTATGTTGATTTGGGCCTATTGATGGACTTCAGTCACTGGGCCAAATTTAGGATAATAAACGTAATTGGGCTTCCAGTAATTGGGTCAAGTCTTAATGGACAATTGCGAATCAATCAAATAGTAGGCCCAACAGTGTGTATTGTTGTCATGGCATGCCTCTATATTGTTGCATTTTTTAATATACCTCTGTTTAGTATATTATTGTTATGGCAGGTCTGTGTGTATTGTTGCAATTTTATTTTTTTTAGTGTGTAATTTCATTTGATATTTTCCTTGTTTTTATATTATTCATCACATGTATTGCTCTACTTATTTTTTTTTTCATTCTACAGGTATCATGGTTAATACAATGAAAAAGGACATCCGTTGCCCGCTTTGTGAGAGGTATTTCGCTGAAAATGGAATGTCTAGACACTACTCTTCAAGACACAAGAGATTTCTGAATAAGGGTGCACAACTTGTAGAATGTACTTCCAGCTTTGAAGTCATACGCCATTTTACCCCTAAAGCCCACTTGGCAGAGCATTGTAATATGCATTGATGTATATTTATTTTAATTTGATAACATGCTCCTAAAAGGAGGGAAAAAATTTGATGAAAAATAGGGATAGAGGCATACAAGGTCTCAATAGGGCAGTCTATGAATTTTGGAGTGGAGAAAATGAATAAATCAATTTTTAAATTGGCTTAGTATCTCAAATATACATAAACAACATAAAAAGTTAAGCTTTTGAAACTGTAAACTGATTCATTTGTCCATGTTCTATCATTTTGTAAGAAATATTAGACATAGATCTTTTGGTGGGAAACAACATATTGTCTCCTTTGAATAAAAAATCTAGTTAGTTTGAAGAATGTAATTCCATTGTATTAGTACTAGAATTTCTAATTCAACTGTATCTGTTTCTTCAGAATACTTGCATAGTGATTTTCATTTTGCTTAATATTTCTTCTATTTTTGATCCCAAAATTTTGCTTCTGAATAATGAAAGATATAATGGTTTTAATAAAATAGTAAAGATTATGTATTGGCTCAAGGTGAAAGAATGAGAATTTTCTTGAGAAATTTTTGAAAAATGCCCTCTGAATTGATAATTAAAACTAAGACAATACTTATTAGGAAGACATTACTTAAAAATTTCTAGTACATTTCGTTCGTATGTACTTTCATTACTTGTATCTTGATTTATGTTTGCCACTAAAGGCATGCTCGACTTTGGATGGACATCTCACTTTGATTTTTTCTAAATTTAGTATATCAAACATGTAGTTTTGGAGCATAGAGTAAATTTTTTTTTTCACAATGCTCTTTTTGGTTGTGACATTTGTTGCCTATGACATACATTGGTAAGGATAACAATTGCAAAAATATGTGGAGAGACCCTGGAAAGACCCTGGAAGTATGAAACTTAAATAATTATATAGATTGGTTCATGAAATTCAAGACTCGTGATTTGCTTATCTTTTTTCTTGATGGATTTCTTCTGTTCACTTGGTATTGTTTTCTGTTCATGATTGGTGGCCAATTTTGATAACTATTGTTCTAATCCTTGGAAATTGTAGTGTTAAATTTTATTTCTAAGGTTTGACTTGTGCCCTATTTGATTTTACTTAAAAATCTGTGATCAAAACCAATAATGAATTTTATTCATATTTAATTAATTTTTATCAAAATCTGCTAAAGAAGTGATTTTTAACAAAATCAAACACACTTAATATTATCAAAGATGTTGTGCAAGTTTGACAAGACCTTCTTTACAATTGATATATGTAAATCAATCTGACCTAATGTTGCCTGAAGTATATTGCAGGTTTGAGAAGATTCACTTTAGAATCTTAATTTCAATTGAACTAGACCGTATCTTAGGAGGGTGTCCTCAACTCAGATTTTAAAAAATTTATTAATATTTCTAAATTTAAATAGATTTCATGAATTTGACTAGAATTCCACAGAATTTATAAGATTTCAACAGAATTCTATATTTTAAATTTCAATATATTCTTATGGATTTCAAATAATTTTTATGGATTTGTGGTCTTTTTATTAAAAATAGTAATTTTACATTGTTTTTAATCTAAATAGTTCGAGTGATTGCTCTATATAAATAAATATTTTGAGTAGAATTTTTGAAAGAGAATTTTTTTTTTGAAATATAAAGAACTAAAAACTCTTTTCGATCAAATGAGTGAATGATTCGATAGATTGAGAGATATACCAATTCGACATCTATGTCAGCTAAGCTCCTAGGGAATAATCTAATAAATAGGTCATCCGTCGTCTCTAAGCTCGAAACGTAATTAGATCCATTGTTTAGGGATTCACATTATTATTATTATTATTATTATTATTATTATTATTATTATTATTTATTATTATTAATTTCCTTAGTTTTAAATTAAAAAAATTGATTAAAGAACAAAACTTCTTAAAAGTTTTTTTTTTTAATAAAGTTTAATTTTTTTTTCTTTCTACATGTCCTTTTTTATATAATCATCTATTTCATATCCGAGACTATAAATTAGGCCTGGGCGTCGGGTGGGTCGGTTTGAGTATTTCAATACCCAGAACCGTTGGTTCGGGTTCGGATATTTCGTAAATGGAACCGTTCGGGTTCATGTAATTTTTAGAACCAAACCCGAACTCGAACCGTCGGTTCCGGTTTTACCCATAAATTTTAACACTTTGTTAATCTAATGCACAAAATATGAATATAGCATTCAATAGATAGCATAATATAGCATCCAATATCTAGTAAAATAAGCCACAAAATAGCATCCATTAGGAGAGTATAAACATGAAACACCAAATTACATACCCAAAAAACAAACCAAAAAGAAAAAGTACTAAATTTTACAAATGTTAAAAATATCATAAATTTTTCCTCTCAAAACAACATAACAATAAATATTGTAGAATTTTCCTTCCATCCCGTCATTTCATTTGCTTTACCATTCATCAACATTTCAAAAAAGAGTGAATTATAAAGTTAGAAACAATATAAATGAAATATTTTTTAATTTGTATAGAACTATTTAATATTTACCAACCAACCATTTAAAGACCCATATTAATTATTTTATTTAGTTGGTGTTGGGCCATTGAATAAATTGTTAAAAAAAAATATATATGTTCCAGTTCGGGTACCCATGGTTCTTGTTCAAGAACCAAGAACCGACCCGAACCCGAACCCGAACCCGAACCCGAACCCGACGGCTCCCTATCGGTTTGCCCAGCTTCTTAATTTTTTTTTTTTTTGGAGGTGTTTCCGGTTAAAATGCCCCACCCCTACTATAAATGATGGATATTTAAGATTCATTCTCTTCCAAAATCAATTATTTAACCATCTTGTATAAAAATTTATTTTATGGCTTAAAAGAGAATTTACATGTGTCATATTTGACGAATAACTTTCCAAATTCAAAAAAGAATTTTTAGTGTTATACTAATTTTATAGTCCAATATCTAATTGTCATAAATGATAATTATCTAATTAATATTTACCAATATATTATTTATATATTTCAAATTTCAATTGTTTGGTTTAATGAATGGTCATGGAGCATCGAGAATAAAAATTTCAAAGACGATGTTTGACAATTGTACAAAAAAAATATTAATAAAATAAAAAATAAAAAAATCAATAAACTTCCATTGCTAATATAAAAATCAAGAACAATAGTTTACTACAAAAACTTGTGGTACAAATTGAGGAGAGAGGTGAGAGAAAGAGATGTATAAGAGAAGAGTTGAATTGAAATTTTGAGAGGTGTGGATAAAATTTTAAAGAATTTGTTATTCATATTTAAGATCTCAAATCCATACAAATCATTTTAAATCTTCTAATTAATGAAATTTTCGTAAATCCACTAGTAATTGGAGACATCTAAATTTCTAAAGAATCTATTTAAATCGAAGTTGAGACACCCAATTTTCAATCAATCTATTAAAATCGAGTTAGAAAACCAAAATTTACATGTATTTTTAAAATCTATTTAAATCTAAGTTGAGGACACCCTCCTTAATATTCAAGAGACAAGAATATTATCATTGAAAATTTGAAAACAATTGATATCCAAACTAAACATCTGCATCTAAGTAACGTAATTCTTAAATTCAAGAGATCCTGAATAAATTATAAACAAATAGTGAAATCATGTGGATGATGAAGACGATAGATATAGTTGAGAACTTGATATACGAAGAAAAGTGCCCAAATCTTAAAATCACATGACATGATTTCCTTATCCTAACATTTATTGTGTTAGAGAGACAAGGGACACTAGACAGAAAATATATATTTTTTGAATAGGATCCGTTTGATTTCACATTTTTCATGAAAAATGTTACATTTGAAGAAAATAATGTCACATCAAAATAAAATATTTTTCTACTTTGTCTATTTGATACAATGTAGAAAAGAAAAATGAATTCTATGGTATAATCACTTGAATCATGAATTTGGTCATTTTGGTGGAAAATATTTTCTCAAAATTTTAGTGGTTTTTATTTTCCTTTTTACATGGATTTTTTTTTTCTTTTCCACAATTTCCAATCAAACACACCCTTATTTCATGTATAAATTTAGATACTCGTTAATTCCAGAGACAAGATATAAGAATACACGTCAACAAATGAATTGAAATTGATGAAGGAAATATTAAATATGTAGAACTACATATATTCTCGCTCATAAGAATGATATAATCTCAACATAGCATAAAATGAGTGATGTATTACAAATAAGAGTATGTTGTGATTTTTAAGAATCTAGTTGTTACGATAATACTTAATATGAGTTTACTTGTCTTAAAAAACTTCGAGAGGTTTCCATCGATGGTTTACACATGTTTCAATCACGAAATTGCAAGTGAGAAGCAATAAATGTGAATGATACAAATAATTTCGTATAAATTTTATTCTTGTTAAAATTTACGTGAATATGATAATCCTAATATTTGTTTTGTTTTCTTGAACAACTAATTCTTATCTCTTAAATTATGTTAATGTATAAGATTACATGCATCATTATGGGTTGACTTACATCTTTATTAGCATAAATTAAACTAATTTGGGTGTGGGTGTGGGTGTGGGTGTGGGTTGGGGTGGGGTATTTGAACCCCATCCAATGCCCAAAGGTTAAGCAGTGTTTGGAACATATCTGGATCTATGATGCACCCTACCTCTACAGTTGAAGCTTAAATGAAAGGTACTTCCTAACAAAATATTGACTTTTGGAAACAAAGTCAACTCAAAATATGTCATTTTTAAATGATTTATTGTTGACCAACATCATATCAATCAATATATTTAGAATGGTTAGTTAATAGGGATTGACTAATTAATAATTAAAGAAATTTATCATCTAATCATAAAATGATTAGTCCACCTCTTCATTCATCTCCCTTTGTAGAGAGTTGGGAACAATATAATTATATGATAAAGTAATAAAATATAATTGTAATTTCTTTAATAATATTGAAGAGGTTTTAATCGTTTTCGTCGACAAAAATTGAAGCACCGTTACACAATAATTCAACTGAAATATTACATAAACCGAGGACAATTGGAAAATAAAGTAATCATGTGTGGTGTTTATAAGTTTCTTATAATTCTTAAAATGTATGGAGACAATGTTAAATTGTATGTTACTAAACTATTTTATTTCGGCCGATCCATATTATTAAAAATCTCCATAATAATATTAACATCTTGTAACTTTTTACAATTCAGTCATAATTAATTTTCTAGCGATCGATAAATGTAAGTTTCAATTTTTTGATTTTTCATGTTAAAATCATTTAAATATTTACATGTTTCAAAATTACACATAATGCAAAATCTAAAATCATGTTCAGTACATTAGACTAATTAATTCAATATGATAACCAATAAAATTCTGTTATACGTTTCTCTTATTTAATTTCAAACGACTTGTACAATTGAACCGACTAACTGCACCATGACATCAAATGGAGAAAAGATCCAATTCATCATAATAAACGTCCTTTAGGAACATGTTTGCTAAGTAATATTGAACTACAATTATACAATAATAAAAAAGATTTTAATTATTTTTTATTTAATATTATTAATACTTATCAATCGAGCCATAACCGTTTTGACCCAAAAATTACTATATATGATTGTATACTACAATGACAGCCTTTCAACTTTATTTCTTACAAAATAAAAGTCAACCATTAGAGTTTCCTTTCATGTCAAACATTATATTAGAATGGTTAGTCTCTAGAGCTTGACTAATTAATAATTGAAGAAAAATTTCTTCTAATCTTCCAATGATTAGTCCACCTCTAAATTCATATACCTTAGTGGTGTGCTTGTTTGAGAGGGAGAGTTGAGAAAAACGCTATTATAAAATAAAATTTTAAAATACAATTGCAATTTTTTTTTTTTTAAAGATTTGAAGAAATTTAGATCGTTGTTACAATGTAAAATCAGTATGCAATACACGTTAAATATGAAATTCTATCATAATTTTTATTTATTATTTATTAATAAAATGTTGCAAAAGAATTTATTTACGTATATAAACGTGAATGTGTATATATCCATGTCTACAAGCATGGAGGATATTTGGAAAATGATGTAATCGTGTTTTCATTTCCATTGTTTTATAGTATGCGTAGTAATATTCCATTAAGAACATGTAATTATTTACTATTCAATCATAAACTAATCCTCTAGCAATCAAAAGAAAGTAGTTTATAAAAATTTTGATTTTGTGATGAACGTCATTTTAATCTTCGAATATTTCAATATTCTACTCTTAATACTGACTCTAATAGCACGTTTAATATATTAAATTAATAAATTTTATTACGCGTTTATTCAATCGATCATACTATAGTATTGGACTAATATAATATTATAGTCAACGATATTTAGACTTTTTTTCTTAATATTTTCTTATGGTAAACTTTATTTAAAGGGTAATTATATTTACACCACATTTTAATTGTAATGAAGGTCTTCGACTATTGTTCATTTTCATATTTATGTCCTCAACTATTTTTTAGCACATTCTTATCATCCACTTATTTATTTTCACATCTTATCTTTGTATTAATGATGCTTTCTGTTCAAAAAGTTAATTAAGAAAGTGTAAAAAAAAAAAAATTTGTCTCTCGTATTTTTTTAAAAATAAAATAAATAACAAATACAAAATTTTGACAAAATATTTGTCTCTCAATTCATTCAATGCACATTAATATAATATTTTGACAAAAATCGTTATTAGACACAAGATGTGAAATTAATTGAAAGTTAATGATAAAAATGTGATGAAAATAATTAAGGATATAAGTGTCAAAATATCAAAAATTAGGAGACTTTTATTATAATTAAAATGTAGCGTAAATAATAAAAATTGTATTGTAGATAATAAAAATTATAGTGTAGATATAATTGCCCTTCATTTAATCAAACGTGGCACAAAAATACATACAATCTATATATTACATATAAAGACAGCCTTTCAACTTTCATTTATTTCAAAATGAAAGTCAACCGTTTGACTTTCCTCAATATTTTTCTTGAACTATTGGCAGATCAACGTCCGGACTGTACCCAGACAGAATATCCATTTTCCTTCATTGGCCATTTCAACTGCTCTCCACATGACGCCAATTCACCCTTTACAAATAAATTCTCGAGGGCGGCCCCAAGCATGAAATTCTATTATTTTCAAAACCTTTATCATGTTTGACTTTTTATTACAATATGATATTCTTGCCTAAGTCATATTCCTTGTTTGGTCCATATTAAAATCTGTTAAAAAGCTATAATCAAAAGTTACCAATTAATTTTAACACACATTTTATGAAACGTACAACTTTTATTAACTTTCAACTACATATTTCTTAACTTTTTATCAAAATTTACTAAAGAACTCTCTCAAACAAGCTCATGTTAGGAATACCTTCACAAAAAACTTATTAGTTAAACGTTAATGTGACATGCATAATATCAATATTTACAAAAGTGCAACCCTACATCTTGTGTTGGTAAGCAATCATTTAGACATGGGCGGTCTAGAAAATATCAATTTTTGAAGTGCAATTTTCTTTGTAAGTACTAGTCCTCCTCTAAAAAATCTTAACTCCGTAACTACATTTAGAGGTATTAGCTAGTTATTTGATGCCAACCATTAAACTTATTTCTCGTTGTATCACTCGTGAGCTTGACCCTAATTATTTTGAAATCGGGTCTAATATTCAAAGTTTGCTTAGAAATTCTTTTGAAAGTAATTATCTTCAAATCTTATGATATAACTCAAATCAACACTTCCATTTTTACAAAATCAGTTAAACTCGAAATTTAGAAAGAGTACCTCCTACTTAAAGAAAAGGTATTACCTGTATTAGATTCTCTCTTTTAATGAAGGATGTGTTGAAAATCACTAGACATGGAAGATCCCTATACCTTGATATGTAAACATCAGTTTATATTTTTTATATTGATTTCTTTATAGATTGTAATCTGATTTATAAGGATTTTTGTTGCTTAAAATGTTGTAAGGAATAGTTATTAATTTAGTTTAAGGTTGACTTTTATGTAAGAATAACTGTATATAAACCAGCTTATGGAGTTGTCTCATCCATAGTGTATACAAAGAGAGGGAAATAGAGAGAGAGAGAGAGAGAGAGAGAGAGAGGCTGCAGAAATGAGAAGCAATCAAGTGAGATTGAACAATGGCATAACCATACCTGTAATTGGTATGGGCACTTATTCTTTGGAAAATGACACAAGAACTACTGAGAATGCTGTGCATGTGGCTCTCAAGGTATGATCGATCATGTTTAATACGTAGTACTACGCATGATTAGACATTACAATTGAGAAAATGTTAGCTTCTTGTTTTTCTTTAATAGTCTAGAGTTGTCGAATTTACCTTGTCAAACATAAAACTACTGTTGTACATACATATCAAATTTTCAACACAAGCACTTGATTTTTGTTACACTGTAATCAAAACCGTGCATCTTCATTATGCATGTGGCTGACATATTTGGTACTTAGTACTAGACAATATTAGACAGTTGATTGTCTAATTCATCTTCACCGAATATGACACCACTGTTTTACATACATATAAAGTGGTCTATATAACAATACACGCGTTTTCTTTCGATGCTTAAGTGAAGTGTTTTTGCATGGATATAGACTGTATATGTCTGATGATGTTGTATGTATGATATACAGATGGGTTATAGGCATTTTGACACTGCAAAAATATATGGTTCTGAGCCTGCCTTGGGGAATGCATTAAGGGAAGCAATTTTTGATGGAGTGGTTCAAAGAGAAGACATTTTTGTTACATCTAAATTGTGGGGAAGTGATCACCATGACCCTGTTTCTGCACTGAAGAGATCTCTGCAGTAAGTATCGTTGACGACAAAATTCAAATAAATAAATTAATACATTCTTTAATGGTTAAAGCTTTAGAACGAAGTGTATGGTTCAACATGTTATACATATTTAAGTCTTGTTGTTATTTATTTATGAAAATTGTGCACGTATCAGCCATTCGATGAAAATATGAGTCCAACTTACACTCGAGGGCTCATTGAAAACAAAAGTTAAATAAAGAAATTTGTCTGCATTCTAATAGCTTAAACTTTTAAATGAGATGATTAACTCAATTTAATGGGCTAAGTCTATGAAATCGTGAAGTCACTTTTAAGTAACTTTTTTAACTAGACATGCTCTAATTCTGCTACACTGTGTTGCAGGAATCTTGGGATGGACTATGTGGATACGTATTTGGTGCATTGGCCAGTGAGATTGAAGCCATGGGTATGTTATCCAGTGCCTAAAGAAGAAGATTTTGATCAACTGGAAATGGAGAAAACATGGTTTGGGATGGAAAAATGCCTGGAATTGGGTTTGTGTAGGTCTATTGGTGTCAGCAATTTCTCTTCAACAAAGATTGAAAGCCTCTTGGATTTTGCCTCTGTTCCACCTGCTCTCAATCAGGTAACTTTTATTTCTCTCTCCACAACCGTACATAATACTGATCAGTACTCGACATACAAGATTTTAACATTTCTTTCTTTCTTTTCCATCTTGTCCTTTTAACAAATTTTTTTTTAATCTTGTCCGGTATACCATACTTGCCTCAAATTAATTAAATAGACTTTGACTCTAAATAATCATATCATACACAGAACTAAATCAGATTTATGTTCAAGAGTATCTTGGATCACTGATTAGATCACATGTCTGATTATTATAAAAAATTTGACTTCACACAATATCTTTACTTTTCTAAATATTCTAAATTCTTAAAATATATGCCAAAAGTTCAAAATCTCACATTCAGTAAATAAATAATTAATCTCAAATTAATATTGTACTGCAGGTGGAAATGCATCCAATGTGGAGGCAGAGAAAGTTAAGGGAATTTTGTGGGGATCACAAGATTCATGTTAGTGCTTATTCACCACTTGGTGGACCAGGAAATTCATGGGGCTCAACTGCTGTTGTGGATAACCCAATCATAGAATCCATTGCTCTTAAACATGGAGCCACTCCAGCACAGGTAAGCCATGAAAGCTTAAGACTCAAGTCATCATGTATTTTTTGTTGGATTGTACTTGTAGTAGACGTGTATAAAAACGTGTAATTATATAATTGGACGAATTCTTTGATTATATATGTAGTCATTAAAGTTGGAATGGAATGTTTACTTTAGTCCTTAAACTTGTCCTTAAACTTCTAAAGAGAGTTCTTGTATAAAAATAGTTTGATATAGAAGAAGGATAAAAAGCTAAAATCCTCTTGTTGATAACATTTCAACGAAAAAACTGAAAAATTAAAAGGTTGCCATATTTAAAACTCTAATTATCACATCCCTTCTCTAACTTTACAATTCGAAATGCAAGTGTTCTTGTAGAGATAAGACACTTTCATGAATAGCTAGGGAAAGGAATTTTCTTTGTCACGGAATATTTGAAATTACATGTGTGAAATACATGTAATAAATATTTTTGAGGTCGAATTTAATAATCAAACAATTCGATTGAAGTGAGCTAAAATTAAAGCATGAACAAGCGTGTGTGAATGTGCCATGATGAAAGTCAACATAACAAGAATCCAAATCACTTCAACCAACTCTAACATTGTTTTCTTGAACTTTAAGGTTGCCCTAAGTTGGGGATTGTCCAAAGGAGCTAGTGTAATTGTGAAGAGCTTCAATGAAGATAGGATGAAGGAAAACATCGAAGCCCTCAATCTCAAGTTGGACGACTATGATTTACTTGAAATTGAGAAGATGGAGGAAGATAAGATAATGAAGGGAGAATTTCTTGTTAATTCAACAACAAGCCCATACAATAGCCTCCAACATTTATGGGATGATGAGATTTGATTATCCCAACTTGCAATCAAGTGTGGATTCAACTTGAGTTATTTCAAAATTAATATGATTTTATTGCAAAATTGAGTTGAAATCAAGACACAAAGGGATTGCTAACTACTTCCTGAGAGATCATGCGTTTTATATGATTTATATATTTATTACATGTTTAGTAAAATAGATTGTACGACACTCAAGGGTATAAAAGAAGAAAATGAAGGTCAAATTATACTTTAGTGTCCCATGTGGCGTTCTAAACGTGCCTTTATTGTTTTTCAAAAGGTTTTTCATGAGACGTTAATATGGAGATTTGTTCTTTTTTTTTCTATTTTATTTTTCTACATTCATCAGCCAGAAACGCCCGTGTGAGCTTTGAGGCTACGTTTGGAACACCGGGTAAACCATACAAGAAATTATGCATAAAATTAGAGAAGATAGAACTAGGTAGATAGTATTAAGGTGGGTTAAGGAGAATAATATTTATGAGTTTTTCATTAAAATTAAAAGAATGTTATTTGCATTATCTTTCTTATCTGGCCTAAACCGACATCCTCACTCCGTACTATGTTATCCAGTTAGTTTAAGAAAAATATTGGAAATAAAATTATTTTGAATAAAAATTAAAAAATATGTCTACATTAATCCACTATAATACTACCTACATAGTATATCTATTTTAATTTTACCCTTAATTCTGTATACAATCTAATTCAATGTACCAAACACAATGTACATAATACAACCTAGTATGATGAAAATGAAGCAAAATGTAAAAACCATACAGGTTTGTGATCTAATATTACAATAGTTGATTTGCTAGATACGTAGTGCATATTTAGCTAAGTTTAAAGTTACATACAAGTAAGTGCGTTTTCAAATAATAATTTTTTTTTTAGTCGAGTTAAAAATAATTTACTAATTTTAAAAGCAATTTTTACATTTTTTTGGGTCAAAATAAGTAACCTCTTTTACTATTCCGTCTTCTTGAACTTGAAATAACAAAGAATCATACACATAATTTGCATTCTTACACATAAATCATGGGAATCCATTCTTAAAAAAAAACAAAACAAAACAAAAACAGGGAAGCAATGTAGGGTGTGTCAAAAAAAATTCAATCTCCGAAAAATAATTCCCAATCTAGTGTCGATGAGGGATCCAAGCAAGCAAACTCGAGTGTTAGCAATTCTTGTGATAATTTTACTATATACTACAAAATATAAAATAATTTAAAATACTATTTAAATTTTTTAATTCTAAAAATACTATTTTTTATTTTTGTAACACTTCTTGTTACGTTTGTTATGTTTGTTAATAACAAATGTAACACATTTATTATAACTAAAATAACAAATGTAACAACAAATGTTACAAAAATAAAAAAACACTATTTTTAGAATAAAAAAAATTACACGATATTTTAAGAAATATTTTATTTATTGTGCTTATTTTTTAAAAAACCCTGCAATTCTTTAGTGGTTATTTGATATTGGTCCATTCCTTTTTTGACACACTTTGATAGGTGTAACAGTCCAACTTGGGTAGGACCCTCTTGTTAGTTCCACGGCGATGTTTGGCCCAGTTGTCGAGTTCATTAATGTATTATCTATTGGAGGTTAGCTCAATGTATCTCTTTAAAACTTAAAGTCTTTTTATCAAGGTTCTAAAATGCGTAATGCGTGACGACGCGGCGAGGTGAAGTATCAAGAATTATAGACCTAAGTGCGCCCATGCGAAGCCTAGGCGTCAAAATGCGTTTTCGAATTTTTATTTTTTTAATGCTCAAATTTTAAATTTTAATAACATAGCATTTAGATTACAAAATTACAGGTCTAGTTTTCAAAAAACACATTAAAAATACATGAGTTTTCAAAATTAGATGCACGATGTAACAATGAAGAAAAACTAGATCTATATTAAGGCACATATCATGGTTGAACATATCACATTCAACGTGGTTCAAAATCAAAATTGCAGGACTAATTTTAATATCATAGTCTACAATTAGATTACAAAATAAAAACCCAACATAATAGTTTTCAAAAGTTAGTAAATTTTAACTACCACAAATATAAACACAAATTACTCAATAATTTTCTACAATTTTATTACATACCAACATAGCTTAAATTTTGTCTAACTCTTTATCGGATTCTAAATCAAGCTCTTCTTCTTCATCTAACTCATCTTCCGTGCCATCCGATACAAAATCATTTTCGCCGGATTCTCTTATTTTATCTTTAGCATTTCTAATATCTTTTGTAGATTTAAAAAATGTTTATTTTTGCCCAATTTGAAAATAAATTTAAAAAGAAACGTGATTGCTCTAATGAGTGTTATGCGTGATTATTCGCGCTTATTCTCGCTTAATCATGTTTATTCTCGCATATTCTCGTCTATTTGCGCCTAGGCGGTCAACAAAAAGAGTTGACCACATTTTAACGCGCATACTCTCAATGCGATGCGTTTTGCAAACGCATTGAGCTTAGGCGCGTCTAGGCGAGGCCTAGGCGGACCTTTTAGAACACTGCTTTTTATACTTTTTTTTCATTGATCATATCTTGTCTCTGTCTAAGGCGTTGTACTTTTCTTTATTACTAATAAAACTACACCTCATTTGGTTGAATAAAAAAAAAAAGTAACATTAAAAAAAATAACCCTTTTATTTTTTAAAGGGTAATCTACACTTTTAGTCTCTAATCTTTACAGTTTGTTACTAATTTACTATCAACCAATTTTTATAGTAGCACCAAACATCACTAACTTTTCATTTAATTATAAATCACGTCTCATTAACATATTTTGACGGATTTTCCATTATTTTAAATAAATAAAAATAAAATAAAACAATAAAACAACAAAAAATAAAAAATAAAATTGTAAAAAAGTCCCATAACTTTTCAAAAAGTACAAAACAACTTATTCCCCCACCCCCCAAACTCATCCCACCATAGCCAACCTACTTCTGATCTGAGCTGCAATTTTAGTTGTTTATACTAAACAAGTAGCAGGAGGCAAAAATCATGGTCCTGATTTTACCATTTTCAATCTCATTTTTACATGAGGCCTCGGAAGAAGATGACGATGCTATTGTAAAGCAATTGTAAGAATTAATAAATTCCGACCCCGATGACCCATCTCTCCATTTTAATTTGGTAAAAATGCTACCTTAATTGTTTGTGTTGGGTTTCTTCTCTTCATTTCTATTATTGTTTTTGTTTTTGTTACGCAGGGAGTTTTATTATGAAAAAAGGGGGAGAAACGACAAGAAAGTAGGAGAAAGCAGTGGAACATTTGGTGATAGCAACCAAGCTCAATCTACAATGAGTATGTGTTAGGTTGTTATTATACGCGGGGTTTTGCCAGATCCTCATCAGTAAAAAGAAGGGGTGAAATTTGATAGAGAGCAAATGAGTTGTGGGAAAAGGATAAAGATATCGTCGGAATTTGCCGCCAATTTCTCCCAACCTAGCCCTGCCTGGGCACCACCCTATTTTGTCTTGCGTCTTTCTGTCCAAAAAGTACACTAAATCATGCTTTCTCCAGTTCGTGTGGAGATGAGTTGGGATAAGTGGGTGATGAAGAAGATATTTTGTACTTTTTGAAAAATTATGAAACTTTTTTTGTAATTTTTTCTTTTTTTTTTTTAAGAGGAGCAAATTCATCAAAATATGTTCATAAGGACGTGATTTGCAATTAAATGAAAGGTTGAAAATGGTTGATGCTAAAAAAAAAAAAATTAAAGATAGATTAGTAACAAACTGCAAATGTTGAAAGAAAATTACAAATTTGCCTTTTTTAAACAACCCTTCTACTTAAAATTAAAAAAATACCAAAACCAACAAAAAGAAAGCAGTCAGGCCCCATGGACCAGGCTTCAAATATTTTTGAGCGGGTAATTAGCACAAAACGTCTATACCTATTGAAATAATTGTACAAAACGTCCATACTTTCTAAATTTTGACAATTTTACCCTTACCTACTGGATTTCTTGCGCAAAAGGTCCTTGGGTTCAAAAATCGACCATTAACATAGAGGTAAATTAGTCCAACCACTTTTTTTCACATATATATACTTTTTAAAATTGGGGGCTTTCCCATACAATTTTCAAAATTGCACGCAGCCCCGTCCCCAAATCGCCAAAACGACGCAGAAACCCCCTTCTCGCACTTTCGCACAATCTCCATCTCTCATTTCTAGCCCTTTTATTCTTTACCTTTCTTCTGCCTAAAGAATTTCAAAAGCTGCTCACACCGCCGCCGCCGCCTCCAACACCGCCGCCTCGCCTTTTTTCAAGTCCCACTTCAATGTTTCCAAACCGGGCGCTTTTCGACCGTGATGGAAAAGATCTCCCGTGAAATAACGCCCATGCGTAAGGAGAAGTAGAGGCCGATCGTGTTCTTCTTGGCACCTCCGCTTTACTTTTTTGGGTGGCAAAACCTAACAAAACCAAATGCAAGGCCCTGTAATTTCTTCTATTTTCTTTTGTGTTTTTTATTGCTTAAAGGATTTTGATCATTTTCTTCACGCTTGAAGCGGATCTTGATTTCGCGTTCTTGATTTTGGGGCGGAATTGGATGAGTTTGTGCGCATTTCTTGGAGTGATAACCTGCGATGCTTACACTTTAGCGGCGAGCGTACCGCTATGAAGCGGGTATTATGGCTTGTTGAGCCTTCTGAGGATGTTGGTTCTCCATGTTTTCTTAAAACACAACATCAAATTGAATGTATGTGTATTTATATATATTTGTATGTATATGTATGAGGTGGTGGGGTCGGGGTTACAAAAGGGCTAGAAATGAGAGATGGAGATTGCAGAATTGTAGAAACCCCAAAGGGTTTCTACGTCGCTTTTTAAGCGATTTGGGAAGGGGGGCCTCTGGTGCAATTTTAGAAATTGCATGGGAAGCCTCCCAATTTTAAAAGAAGTAATATATATGTGAAAAAAGTGGTTGAACTAATTTACCCCTATGTTAATGGCTGATTTTTGGACTAAATGACCTTTTGCGCAAGAAATCCAGTAGGTAAGGGTAAAATTGTCAAAATTTAGAAGGTAAGGACGTTTTGCACAATTACTTCAATAGGTAGGGACGTTTTGTACTAATTACCTTTTTTGAGCCCACACTAAAAACTGTAGGACGTGCTGGGCGTTGACCAGGTACTCCCACCTTAAAATTTTTTAAAAGATTTGATGGATAAACTTTTATAATTACTAAATAGTTGAACTCAAAATTAATAATTAATTTTAACTATTCATTTCATCAATTTTCTTATCAAAATTTAGTAAAATGCTTTCTCAAACAACCCCTAAAAAAGCTGCTAGACCAAATGGACCGGGTCTCACATATTTAGAGCATCACACCAAAATATGTGGTCGTGCTAGGCGTGAATGTGGGCCCGTGTTGGCCCAACACTTTTCCTTTCAAATAATTAAGATTCTAAAATGTGTCATGCTTGATGAAGCGGCGAAGTAAAACATCAAACATTAGAAGCCTAGGCGTGAAAATACATTTTCGAATTTTAAAATTATATACTCTTAAATAAATTTAGTCCAAATGCATAACTTTCCAAGTTTTCAAAAAATACATAGTTCTCAAATTACAAGTACCATAAATCACTTAATAATTTTCTATCAATGTTCTGTATTTTATTGGGTTTCGAATTTTTGGGCTGAATTGGATTTTTGGATTTTATTGGTCTTATTTATATGAGTCGGCTCAAAAAGAATGCGTGCACATTTTTAAGCCTAACAGCGCATTAAGCAGTCAACTATGTGTTAACCATATTAGAAACGCATTTAAGCAATATGTTGTATTTTTGCCACGCATCGTGCTTATGTCCATCTAATTGACGAATTAACGCACAACTTAGAACATTATAAATAATATTTAACGATACAAGTCTAAACCAAAATCTTTAACACGAAATTCTGAAGATTCATTTATTACAATCGATAACCCAGATCATCGAATATAGTGCTAATTTTGAAACTTCACGTGGCCTTCTAAGCTCTAGCTACTTCTAGGAATTTGAAGTAGGGGTGGGACTTCGGGGTTACCGGTTACGCAAATTTTGTTTTAGCAGATTGTGTTTTAATATGTGATCTCAGATCAATTGAATTATACTCGTATATTTGTTCAAGTTGAAAATCAATTCGGTAATGGTCCTGCTGCTTATATATATATATATATATATGCTCGTTTATGTTATTTTTCGGTTGTATTAATAATGTCGAGCTTACAAAATCTACAAAGAAATATTACAAAAATGTTAGCAAGTGTTATTAAAGAGATGAATTATGCAGTGATTACACACAATTCAAGTCATTACACATATTTTGATAGATAAATTTATTTATTTAAATGTTGTCTTTAACTTGCTGTCGGGTGCAAGTGAAACTTTTTTTTTTTATCAAAACTTTGATACATCCACCAATTTCATCTATAACTGGCTTTATTGAATTATCTCATTTTAAAAGCTTAAATTACTCTAAATATAGTAATTGTCTATTTAAACTTTGCAGATTAATACATGCATGAATAGTTGTGAGAAACTATTCACTGAACCATGCAAATTAGATATCATGCTTGATTCCTCGTAACACAAATGTATGCAAGTTAACTATTAGAGCAAATAGAACACTTCAAATACTCCATTAATAAAAACATAAAAGAAAAATCACTTCTTCTATACCAATCCCCACAATATAAATGTTCTCAAAAAGAATAAAAATAAACAAGGCCACAAACACTCAAATACTTTAATCTTCCGTTGTTGGCTTTTGTACTTCGAGGATATTTTTAACATCAACCACAATATCGCCACTACCATCAATGCCTCCTCCGGCTATTTTCCTCTTGGGCTTGGCCTCTTGCAACATTGACACAACATCCCTCATGGATGGTCGGTCGATCGGATTCCAGCTAGTGCAAAGCAATGCAACCCTAAGCAATAAGAGCATTTCTTCTCTTATATAGACACAAGATGCTCCAACATTTTTATCTAGCACTTCGTTTACACCATTTTTGGTCTTAATTTTAGACTTCACCCAATTGACAATGCTATTTCCATCACCAAATTCTGCCTCGACTGATCGTTTTCCCGTCAAAATTTCCATCAACACCACTCCATAGCTGTAAATATCACTTTTTTCATCTACTTGTAGTGTGTATGCATATTCTGCAAAATAAAGAAGAACAATTCAAAATTAGCTTTGTAAATATGAAATTAAAATTGTATGAAAGTTTATGTTACTAAATCAAAGTCATTCCGCTGGATTAATGGATAAAATCTTAGCGGGTCCAAAATACTTGAAAAAGTTGGAAATTAAGGGTTTGTTCGGTAGAGTTTTTTTGGGGAAAATTTTGTTTTTTTTGGTTACTTTTTGACTTTTTAACTTTTTTGTAGTGTAAAAGGGTTGAAAAGTGTCAAAAATCAGAAAGAAAAAAAAAATGGATTTTTCGGCGAAAAAACTCTACCGAACACGCCTAAGGAAAAAAGAGCATTTCACGCGCAATATTAAGTGGCAAATCATAGCAACAAAGATGTAAAAAAGAACATGATTGGCTGTGCTCAGACATGCTTATGATTCAGTCTACCTAGAACTGTAAAACAGGGTCAAATTGTCAATCCGCATTAAGCTCAATATAGATTCGAAATAAGTTATAAGAATGTTTGATAGAAAATTCACTTTCTTATAAGTTGAGAACTCCTAAATTCTGTGGATCAAGCTACAGGACCCAACGTTGAGTGGGTTTACGTCGGACTTGAACGTCAAGGCCCATGAGCTGTAGGGATCATCATTTAAAATAAAATTTGAGCATCTACAAAATATGTTTAGGGCATAAAGTCGTCCATAGGTGTATCAGCTTCCAAAATTCTGACATGCTAGGCATAGGGGCTACCCGAGCTAAATGTTAAGCCCAAATTATTTTCGACTTATGACGTATTTATTACGACATATTAAACAAAATAATTGATTAGCGTTTAGGATTAAACCACTTTTAGTTGAATTAGTTAAAAATGCTAGAAGACAAACCTCAAAAGACACTATATGCATCACATGGGACATGACACCACAATGGGCACGCATTTGTCACCCTACACAACCAACTTAAAACCAACATGACAAAACATCATGGCTAAACCCAACAATAAAAACATGAACCATCCATCAAAAAGCAACAAAAAACAGACAAATTAAAATAAGAAAAGCCAACAGACAAAAGAAAAATATTGGGCTGGGGTGGGGGTGGGGGTGGGGGTGGGGGGGGGGGGGGTGGGGTGTAAATTTGATTTTACGTTTTTATGTAATTTACTTTTATTATATGTTGAAGTTGTTGACGTGTTCATTGCGTACTAATTGTCTATATGAGTTAAAAACGTTTTAATTACTAAACACATAAACCATACCTGGGGCAATGTAGCCATAGGATCCAGCAATCACCGACATCAATTCCTCGCTTTGCATCAGCTTAGCCACTCCAAAATCAGCCACCCTAGCCTCCATGTCCTCATCTAAAAGTATGTTACTAGGCTTGAGATCACGGTGGACGATAACTGGA
Source organism: Forsythia suspensa (assembly GCA_023638005.1). NCBI lineage: Eukaryota > Viridiplantae > Streptophyta > Magnoliopsida > Lamiales > Oleaceae > Forsythia > Forsythia suspensa. Next base: position 53,288,066 of record CM042666.1, read on the forward strand.
TTACAATCATGATGAAGATAACTTATCCCCTGTGCCACCCCGACTGCAATCTTATATCTAGTGAGCCAATCAGCCATCAAATTATGATCATCACCCTTATTTTTGCCATGTAATAAATCATCCAAGCTTCCATTAGGCATGTACTCATAGAGCAACATTGTACATTTATTGTTACTGCAACATCCCAACAATCGGACGATGTTCCTATGTCTTACATTGCCTAAAACCTCGACTTCTGCTAAAACTCCCCTTCTCTTTCTGATTGTCTCCTTGTGCTTCCCCCATAGTTTCTTCACCGCTATGATCTCGCCACCTGGCATTTCGGCCTTGTACACGGTCCCCGTGGACCCCATTCCGAGGATTTTATCTTCCGTTGTTACACACTCCAACACATCATCAACTGTGAAATTCAATCTTTGAAATGCAGTTAATTTCCAGGGGCTGAAATCTTGATCACCTGAAAATCTGCCGCCGTATTTCGCCTGGAAACACCGACTGCCGACAATCAGTACAAATAATCCAATGCCAAATGCTGCGGCTATGATCCATAGAATTGCCCCGGCGGTCTTCTTGGGCGGCGGAGGGACCTCCACTGCACCGGCCGCCAGTCCATCTGTCCGGCAGGGCTTTTTAACAACTCCACCGCATAGCCCTTCATTTCCAGTAAATGACGATGGATGAAGGCTTGAAAATACTGAGCCTGAAGAGGGTACTGGACCTGTGAGCTGATTATATGATACGTTAAAATCCTCCAATGTCCTGCAATTCTTAAAATTCGACGGGATGGTTCCGGTGAGAAAATTATTCGATAAATCGACATCAGTAATGGAAGGAAGAGTGGAAATCTCCCATGGTATGGTTCCTGTCAGTAAGTTTCGACGTAAATTCAATCTGATGAGCTTTTCACAGTGGCCAACGTTCCAGGGAATGCTCCCGCTAAGGTTGTTCCCATCTAGTTCAATTCTGTAAAAGTTTTGACACCCGATGAAATCAGGGATTTTGCCTTTGAGGCTGGCAAAACTGGCAATGAAAATCTGTAAATTCGGTGAACTCCAAATATTATCAGGCAATTCAGTGTCGAATGAATTTTCAGATATGTTCAAGAACTCCAACTTTGCCGCATTGCCTAAATCTTTCGGAATTGGACCAGAAAAATTGTTCTTGCTGATGTCCACGAACGTGAGGTTGGGCAAGAAGCCGAATCCAAATGGTATCGACCCGTTGAGATTGTTGTCTTGAATCCGGAATCTTGACAGGGCCGTGCAATTTGCCATGGATGAAGGGATCTCACCAGTGAACTGATTCGAGAAGAGAATGAGTTTTAGCAGTTTCTTGCTGAGGCAAATATTTGATGGAATTGGTCCCGAGAGTGAATTTGAAGAAACATCAAGCAATTGTAACTTGGCATTGGAGCCCAAGTTTTGTGGTAAAATTCCTGAAAGTGAATTATTCCAGAGAGATAAGAATTCCAGGTTGGGGAGTTCACCAATTCCTCCTGGAATTTCACCTGTCAGCTTATTGTTCATCAAGAACAATGTTTTGAGCTCTTTCAAAGCTGAGAATTCACTTGGGATGTTCCCTGTCAGCTTATTATCGGACAAATCAAGAGCATGTAAAAATTTCAATTGAACTAAACTCCCTGGAACTGTACCCGTAAAATGATTCCGGAATAACAACAATGTTTCCAGCTTCTTCAAGTTGCCAAGGTCGACCGGAAGATCCCCAGAGAGATTGGCCGATGAGATATCGAGATATATTAAATTGGACAGACTTGCTAACTGCACAGGAAATCCACCGGAGTACACATTGTATCCCAATTCGACATGTTGAAGCTGATTCAGGAAGCCTAATTCAGCAGGAATTTGACCTGTTAGTGAATTTCCATTCAAATATAAAGACTTCAGTTTCAAAAAACTGCCATAGCTGGCGGGGATCGTGCCATTGAAGTAGCTTCCACCGAGGTTTAGGTACTCAAGGCTCGGGAGGAGAACAAATTCTTCCGGCAGAGGGCCGGTGAAGCTGTTGCTGTAGGCATTTAAGAAGGTAAGAAATTTGAGCCTCGAAATTCCAGGCGGAAAACTCGAATTGAAGAAGTTGTGACTAATGTCAAGTGTCCGGAGATTTGGTAATTCAAAAATGGCAGATTGTAGAAATCCACCAAACGCATTTCCACTCAAATTCAAGTGTTGTAAACGCGACAAGAATTTGATATCATGTGGGATTGTGCCTGAAAGATTGCGCGTGGAGAGGTCTAAAATTGTGATTTGTTTGCTTTTACTGTCGCATTTAATGCCACTCCAGGAGCACCAGATGGGATGGAATCCAGCCCTGGAGAATCCATTTGTGAGGTCCCAATCCTTGAATGTGTTCAGAGGGTCTTTGAGGGATGATTTTATGGATAGAAGTGATATGAGCTCGAGAGGTCGAGATGAGGCTGCCACGGCAGCTAAAGTGGTGGAGAGGAGTACTGTTATGCTAACCAGGATCAAGAATGATGTTGTGAGTAGATCAGAAGGAAATTTCATGGTTTTGAGGTTGTAGTGAAAGTGTAGATGTAGAATTTGTGTAGAGAAGTAAATTTAAGGCATGGAAGGTTTGATGGTTAGATTTGCTTTTCTTGAGTGCAGGGTGCAGAGGGTGTTTTTCATGATGATTAGTTTCTCGATGGGCTTTGTTTGGTGTGAAGAGAGAGAGTTTTTTATATGTACATAAATATATATTATACATACATATATATACAGAGAGAGAAAGAAGAAACTATTTTCCTCTCTCTCCTATGTGTTTAAAACTTTGTCTAACCTCTCACTCTACTTTTAGTTTTCTTGGATTTCTTACCCCTTTTTCTTTTTTTCCCCCTCACTTTTCATCATTCCTTGTTTCCTTTTATCTTTGGTCCAACATTTTGATACATTTGGGCACAAGAGGCAATGTTTTTGCAGGATCCAAGAAAGTGACAATTTCCCCATATCCATGCTATGTGATTCTTTGAATAATTTGTTCATCTTTTTCTTTTTTTTTTTTGTTATCAAGATTTCGTCTTGAGGCTTCCTTATGCAACCACCTTGGCAAAGTCCTGTAAGAGAAAATAGACTTGGCACGGCCAATTGTAACGAAGCGTGACACGACCCGTATCTCCAAACAGTTCAGTCCGACTCACCTTCACATGCAAGCATTACATGAAAATGTATTGCTGCTTTAATACGGGAAAATGGCACCAAGCCTTTTCTTCAAGCATATCATTCCGACTAACCTTTACAGCTACATGTTACCTTAATTCCATGATGAATTATCGTGGCCTTAATAGGGAAAATGTCACAAAGCCCTTAATTAACTGATTTAACCAGAAGGCTATATATACATCAGGTCAATTTGATTGATGATGATTGAGAAAATCATCCCTTTATCGCAATTATATACATTAGCCTTATCAAGAATAATGCTGGTTGATCACAGTTCGTGCAGAGTATATATTAGTTTATTGGTTGATGATCCCTTTATGGCAATTTTATTTTGTAACCCTAACATTTCTTTCACTCGTTCAACACCCTAATCAGACTTCAAAGTTCAGATTGGAGGTGTTACTAGATCTGATCTTGCCATAAGTAAGAACACATGCACGCACAGATAGGGGAATAAAACGGGCAATCAGACCCTTATTTGGCCCAATCTTGGTCCGCAGCCCCTGTGAACATCTTTGTTTTTGGGTTTGGTGATCCCAGGCGATGCCTGTTCTCGAAGTTTCTGGACATTCCCGGCCTGGTTGACACCCTTCCGCACAGTCATTTACATTTACAAAATAGCTCTAAGGTGAATAAGATTCTATTTTGGAATAGTTTTATTTATGATTAGATCATTCATCATAGCACTCCTACACACTCGTTGATACTCACAATTCACAAATGCAGCTGTCAAATTCAATGTCATGTCTTTTTTTGGATCACACACGTGTCCCGTTTGCATTGATACTATGACAACTTCAAGTTAATATACATGCATATACATCCACACACTCACGCATAGTACCGTCAAAAGACACATTTACTTAGAGTTATTCAAACGGCAAACACACACACGCGTGAGCATCATGAGGACATGCATGGCAGCTCTCTATTCATGTGCCTAAGTGAAGGGTTGGAACATGGAGGTGATATGGACTGTATTGCGGATGGGCAAATGGCATTTGAATTGTATGTGCAGGTGGTTATAGATGGGCAACCTTAATTGTTTGATGGCTACAAGGAAAATATATATGTGTATAATGTCGATTTGGGAAACATAGAAATTCACGTTAAAATGATATTATTGTTGTCAAGAGATCAAACTTATTTTGAGTTGGGCAAGATGAATGTTGACTATGACATACCAAATAGAATATCGTCATTACATGACACTGGATGAAAGTACAATATAAGATTCGATGACAAATCTTCTCAACTCGAGAAGAATGATGCAGACAAAGACTTTGCAGGGCAAGAAAGAAAGCAAGGGCTTAATGCCTTATTTAGTGTTATTTATTTTGACATTTTATTAAGTTTGGTCTTTTATTCATTAGGGTCAAAATTTGAATTTTGGTAAGAGTCTAGGGACTAGGAGTGCAATTTCAAATGTGTTGGAATTGGGTTGTTTTTTTTAATTAAAATTGATTAATGAAATTGTCCTCCAATTTTTTTGTTACTTTTTGGTATTTGTGAGCGAATCAACAAATCGTAATTGTATATTATTATTCTTGCTCGTTTTATCAACAAGTTAGTTTCAGTCTACCGTACCAAAATGTCTTAAAAAAATTTGTAGGCTCAAATTTATTTAATTTTGTCTAATTCGACGTTCGAGACATTTACTTTTGAACCCGAAATGGTGGAAAACTTAAACAAACAAAGAAATAAATCAAGGGCTGAGACGTAAGATCAACAAATGAATTGTCGTTTTACATTTATAAAAATGAGTGAAGTTAAGAAATGAATTGTCATTTTACATTTATAAAAATGAGTGAAGTTAACAAATGAATTGTTGCTTTACATTTATGAAAATGACTGAAGTGTTACAGTTCCATAGTTCAAGGACTAAAGTATTGCTTTAATCACTCACTCCAACTCAATTTTTATATTTTTTTGAACGGAGTAGAGTAGAGTACGTGTAAGTTTGGGACCGTCTAACTCAAAACCAAAATGAATTGGTATGTTTAAAGAGGCGGGTTGTACCGAACTTGATTCTATAGATCTATACTGTCCAATTCATACATGTCTGTCTAATTTTATTTTGGGTAAATTATATTCACAGTTTTCATCTTTTCAATTTTGTAACAATATCATCTTCATTCAATTTTATTCGCAAATATCATCTCTATCATTTCATTAATTCGCGCAGATGATTTTTTTGAACGATTTTGCCCTTATTTGAAATAAACTAAAATAGCAAAAATTATAAAACTTAATTAAAAAATTATAGATGCAGTTTCTAACTTTTTTAAAAATATAAAATAATCTCTTTACGTTCTATTATTTAAAACAATAAAAACAAAAAGAACTTCACCTTCTCCCCCACCTCCACCACGTGACCATGGCATCTGTTCTTGGGAGATTGTCCCTCCCACCCACCATCTCTCATGAGAAAAGAGTATTGTTGTGCATTCTTTTCACCATTTTTAAGTGCATATTTCCTTGGAAAAAATCATTTTGTTTAGTGTGTGTATATATATTTTCGTACTCTTCTAACAACGTAGTCCTACTAAAATTAAGGATGAAATAAGAGTGTTATATAATGAGACAAACAAATGGAAGGTATATATCCTTACTATAAATTTATCAATAATTCTTTTACTCTCTCTCTATATTACTTGATTTTTCTAGTATTTTTAACTCATGCATAAATTTGTTTGTGTGTATATCATAAGAGCATCTGCCTCTTTCAAATCTCATTTTTGCAGGTAAATGAAGTATAACCCCTCTCTCTTTCTCTCTCTAAACACACAAACATACATATCTTACCTTGTGGATATTTAGTTTACTTTTCAAAATAGTCAACCAAAGTTATTTCCTACCTCCTAGTTAAATTAAAAGTGTAGATATTTTACTATTTAAAATGGACAACTAAAGTTGTTTCCTACCTACCTATATTAAAAATGTGGATATTTAGTTTACTATTCAAAATGGTCAACCAAAGTTGTTTCCTACCTATTTTGGTTTAAAAAATTTGCAAAATAATTAAGACACCAAAAATGAATTCATCCTAATTAAATATAATATTTGTTCACATTTATGAAATAATGATATGTAAATTGTAATTTTAAAAATTAGGTTTATGTAAATAAATTCAGTATTTTAATATGTTTTATTATTTTTATAAAGACTTAATGGAAAGTGAAATACATATATAATTCTTGAAAACGTGGCATGTGAAGTGTAATTTACACTCTTTATACGAAGAATTGGTGAGTATTTCGTAAGTTTGCACGTGTAATATTCTCCAAAGTAACGTCAATGAATATGATTTAAAATATATTTTAATTCGACGATGAAACAACTTGATCAATTAACATATTGATTATCTCCGGAACTTCATCTAAAGCAAGAAAGAAGATTTTTATGAACTTTTTATTCTATCACTAAATATTGTGATAATCGAATTGGTACACTTACCGAAGAAGCCTAATTTGCTGTTCTTGAAAACCCAAATATTTGATGATATAAGCTCAATTCAAGCATCTCTTTATCTTTTATTTAAGTTAATTAAAAAATTGAAATTAATGTGCAGATGTTGTTGTAGATACTTATGCCTAGAGTCTTGTTCTAGAACAAATGTGAAAATTCTTAATGCAAAGGCATTCAGCTTTCTTTATGTGATTAAAATATTATAAAAAAATGAACTCAGTATTCGAGGAGGAATACAAATTCAGGGAAAATGGTACTTAAGAGTAGTAGTTTTTATGAAATAAATTGAATTCAATTTTATCATATGTTTGAGTCTTCTACTGTAATACATTTTAATAAACTATGTTTTAAGTTATAAGCATGTTATTTAGATTTCAATCGTCTGATTTGTTAATATTTAGTTTTTTTTCAATTAGATTACCAATATCAAACCAATTCGTAAAAAAAAGATATAATAAACATTATTACGTTTTTAATTATCGACACATCACGTGCATCGCACGTGCTCACACTAGTCATTGATAAATAGACAAATATAATAAGAAAGAAAAAGATTTCTCACTTTTACGAGATCTAATTTCAAAATCTCGAAAACTTCTCTTTCGTTTAGGCCAATTTCATCTCAGGGATGGAGGTGGGGAAGAAAATATTTTTTTATTTTTTGTCTGTTTTAATTGTTTTAAAATTTTAAATAATAGAATGTAAAAAGACTATTTTGCACTTTTAAAAAAGTTGGGTACTTCAACTGCAATTTTTTCATTAAATTTTCTATTTTTTGTTATTTTAATTTAGGATAATTATATTCACACTACATTATTTGTTAACTACACCACATTTTAATTGCAATGAAAATATTTAATTATTGCTCATTTTTACATTTATATCCTTAACTTTTTTATCACATTCTTATTATCAACCTATTAATTTGCACGTCTTATTTTTGTCACTGATGATGAATTTTGTCCAAAAAAATAATTAGGAGTGCATAAATATATTTTTTTGCCCCTCGTATTTTTAAATAAGAAAAATAAATAAAAAATAAAAAAGTTTGACAAAATAATTTCTCCTCATTTCAATACACATTAACAAAATATTTGAACAAAAATCGTCATCAAAGACAATATGTGAAAATTATTGAAAGTTAATAATAAAAATGGGACAAAAAAATTAGAGACATAAATATCAAAATGACAAAGATTGTTGGACCTTTATTGCAATTAAAATATGGTGTAGACAATAAAAACTGTAGTGAATATAATTACCCTTTAATTTATTTAAGTTAGGGCAAAATCGTCAAAAAAATTATTTGGACACCATATGTGCAGATTAATGAAATAATAAGGACGATATCTACGTACGAATAAAATTAAATAGTTATGATATTGTTACAAAATTGAAAGAATAAAGACTATGAGTGTAATTTATTATTATATTTTTTGTTTTTCTAGAAATTACTTAAAAGTCAATAGAAACTAGACATCGTGATCACTTGCCCATGACGCACCATGCCGCGTTGAGCACTTGCCCATTGAAATATTACCTTGAGGGGGATGGTTCGAAGCGTTTCAACAGTCAAGTCCTTTGGTTGCTCCGATACCTGAAAAGGAGGCGGGGAACTCTCCCCCGGTTTATCCTCCGGCGTGAAAGTTAGATATTGAAGAGGAAAGAGTGACCAGAATTAAGTGAAAAACGAGTGTAACAATTATAAGGTTTTTTTTGTCATCATTCACCTGGCTCACCTTCTGACGTATTTATAGGTGGGCGATTTTCCTTTACGTGCCAAGCGGTTTCCTCCAGATTGCTCGGCAGTTGTTGCCCACGTGAAACGTACTGACGGTTATCGTCACGTGGCAGCGGTTCCAATAGTGCGCCAGTTGGCTTCGGGACGCGAGGCGGTTACTTTATCATCCACATAACTGTTATGTGACATCAGCGAGTCGTTCGTTGATGTTGTCGACTGACTGTCCTTCTCAGTGACTGGTGGTCCACTGGTCCGATGCCATAATCAGTTGACTACTATTTGTTATAATGACTAATCGATTGTCTGCCGTCTAGTGGTAGTCAACTGACTGCCACTCACATAGAGAGCTTACTAAGTCTGGCACAATTTGACTCTAGTCTTTTGAGTATAGCATCACCCATGGCGCACCATTTTGATTTTTCAAAACAAATCAAAATGGATTGATGTGGCAAGAATGCAAGCCGCGTTGAGCTAATAACGGGTATGCACAAGTGACAAGTATGATACCCCAAATCAAATAAGAAAAAAAATATATCTTTCGTCTCTATAAAAAAAAATGTAGCGCTTAATATCCACTACCTAAATATATCAATAACACGTGTCATTGCTTGATTGATCATACATCATATTTAGATGAGTTTTCGCAATAGAGGAGATTTTTACCTGCAACACATTCCAACAAGCTCCATTTTCACCCTTGAATAGTGATAGAAAAAAAGAGAGTGGGAAAACGAAAAAGAAAGCAAAGCAAAATAAAGCTTTTTATTTCGGCATTGTTAAAGATGAACCACGAAGTGTCTCTTCAAGCTTTATTTGTGACACTTTTTAAGCTTTGATGACATGCCTAATATTGACTTGCAAGTTTCACCCTTTTTCCATCTAAATAAGTTTTTGTTTGGCAATAGGAGTTGGAAAAATTAATTTGGAATTCATTTTTATTGTTAGTTAAGGTTAAAATGGGCTGTTTAATCTTTTTTATTCTAAATAAAATGTGATTAAAAAAAATTAATCATCTATCAATTTTAAAATGTCTAAAATAAATTATTTTCATGAATAAAAGAGGGTAATTAACCTTTTGTCTATTGGAAGAAAATTCATTTACTAATGGACAATGGAGCATGGGCGGATTTACAACATGGTGAGACCCTGTGTCCGCCCGTGCTGAAATTTCGCGAAAAAATAGTCACTGAATTTTGAGAAATAAAGAAAAATGATGGATGGATATTTTCTCCGCGTGTAAGTATATGTGTATATATATGAGAGTGAAGGGGAAAGATGATATTTTAAATTCAAAATTTTCTTTATGGTCCCTGAAGTTTGAAAAATTAAAATGTAAGGTAATTGCATGACTAAATCCTCAAGTAAGGATTTATTAATTTTTCTTAAAGTAGATCAAAATTGAATAATGCAGAAAGTATTTTTAGAGTTTTTACTCTCGATTTTTATATTTATCATCAATTAGAGTTGTACAAAATATTTTTTAGCATTATTACGACTTGTATCGAATTATATTTCACTATTATATGATTTTTTATTGCTTGATAAGTTACGTATTTATTAAAAATATTTTCACATTATTTTTTCACAAGCATCGGCCGTTAACTGGTCAACGGTCAATATTTGACAGTTGACCAGTCAACGTCCACCCTAGCTGAACTTCAACCCTAGATCCGCCACTGCAATGGAGAAGGCAAGATTTCACTAAAAGTTTAGGGACGACAAGTTTTTGTGCGAGATAAGTTGTATCTAGTGTAACTAGTGCCTTACGATACAACATACTTCTTGTTACAATTAAAACTTTGTATATCAAGGATTTTTTTTTCTTGTTTATAGTTTTGTTTTTTCTAAAGATTGAACTCCAACTCGAGGCGCCCCCACCGACCTTTGTCCCTGCGTCCTGTGCTGGCGGAGGAGGTAAATCGCAGAGACGCGCTCGCGAACCGTGGAGTGGAGAGCTTTTATGATGGGATTGTAAATTGTTAACCATATAATTTTGTTCTTTCTAGTACAAGTACCTTATGGCTTATGCATACCTTTTGTGATGGGTATGACCCCACACATGCATTATGAGCGTGCCTATTGTTATTATTTCATTTCATGATTATGTTAGGAGTTATTAGAGATCCCAAGCTTGATTTTCATTTATCAAAATCAAATGGATACAAGAGGGAAATATTGAATAATATATTTGTTCCATGTTATCGTTTATTTTTAAATAATTTTTTTCTAGAAGCAAATCAAGGGTCTTAGGCAAAAATATTTGTTGAACATTTTCAAAAATAATAATAATAAAATAAAATATAGTAAATGATCATGGACATAATTTTTGTTGATGAACGCCCACCGTATTAACATAAGTGATATGATAGAAATCAATATTTTTCGATGACTTTAGACATAATTTCCAACATTAGTATCATATTTTATATCGATGCACCTCCATGATCGATTACCGACGGTAATATTGTTGATAATAACATTGACAAGCTGATTGCGGAGAACTTGTTTGGTAGAGCATAAAATTTTGATGAAAATGTAAAGTCAAAGTCAACAAATAATTTTAACCACATATTTCATGAAACTCAAAGCTTTTCAACCACACATTTGATCAAAATATGTTAAAATTAGAATTTGCAACATATTATCTCGTATTGAACAAGAAAAGAAAAAAATCAATTGTTGATTAACCTATATCTTCAAGCTTATTAACGACCTAATTATTTGTACAAATAGTGAAATCGAATTAGAAGTATAAAATAAATTATTTGAGTCATTACACATTATTTCAATAACTCATCATGGACAATAAATTTTAAAAAAAAAATTACATGAATCTTTTTTTAAATTACTTTATCGTATGTCCAATTATTCGTACAAACAAAAAATTCACACTTTGCAACAATGAGCATGGTTGGGAAATTACAAAACAACCTAGACTACTTCCCTTCAATAAGTATTTGATGAAAAGCAATTTTTTTTTTTTTTTTCCCGAACCAAAATTGAAAACTAAATAAAACTAGAAAAAGAAAGGTATAGAGGATATCGATTAAATAACTAAAAGGAATTCCAAATGATTTTGTCTGGTATTGGAAGCACGGTATTCCAGGAAATTCATTACAGTGTTCATTTTCATTAAATGCTTTTTCAAACATGTAATTCAGTGTTAGAATTTTTTTTTTCTTTTTTTCTTTTTGTAATTTTATTTGTATGTTATGTATTTCATTATTGATGTGGCACTTTCACAATAGTCCACATCAGCAGTGGACAATTGATCTCCTTCAATCCCCTCAATATATATGCTTCAAACATGTGATATGTGCTATAGATCCTAAAAATTAAAGTAACGATAAATCTTCAGTGTCATTTAAGCAGGTGCTAAGTACAACTAGTACTAGATGTCATTATTTAAAAATTATTTTAATATGATACATAATTCTGTGTAGGAGTGTATATTCAAGTGGAATTAAGCTCATGGATAGCCTGGCCTAGGCCACGTCAATGGTCTTGATCTATACTATGTCTATGTTCCGTGCAATATAACACCCATTCAATTTGTACGTCTTTTTGTATATATTTGGAAACAAAATATGTAAAATAGAACTCTGGGACCATTTGTATTTTATATTTTACTTGAAATTATTTTGTAACTATGTACCTATATAAATAATAAATAAAAAACAAAATTATCAGATTTTTGTGAAAAAAATATGACAGACCAACTAAAAATAGCCATGTGTCAAAAAAATTCTTCTCAAATAAAAGTATAAAATCCTATGCTCAAAGCAAACAAATAGAATGCGCGTATGTTTGATAAAGTTTTTAATAGATTTTGATAAAAAAAAAAAAAAAAAAAAATAAAATCAAAATGTATGATTGAAAAGTTAATAAAATTTATAGGGTCCATCAAATGTGTGGTTAAAATTAATTGTTGACTTTAACTTCATCTTTTTAATAGATTTTAAACTCTACCAAATAAACAGTTAATCCAAAGTATTATATTCTCTCACTTTCAATCCGAAGATATTGTTTATTTTTCTTTTCTTTTATTAAGTACACTTTTATTCTACTTAAAGCATCATATCACTTTTTATACTTATTGAACCCTCAAATATCCGAGGACCTTTTTTTTCTTGTGTGTTGACTTATACATTCTCACTTATACATTTACTTACACTTACTTATGTAGCAGTAGAATTTATGGCTGAAATATTTGACCAAAACATTATTTTCAATTTTTTTCTTCATTAAATTATACTACCACATAAGCAAATGTAAGTGGGAGTGTAAGTGTGGATGTACAAGTAGTAAAATCCTTCTTAGGTATGTATTTGACTTTGTAATACCATATGAAAGTGCATGCTAGACTTTAACTATTTTATCTGAGGTCTGCATATCCCTTTTTTTTTTTGTGTTTTGTTAGTACCGATTTTAACTATTTTATCTGAAAATTATTTAGTGTTCAATGAGGGCGGGTCATACATTTTTACGATATTCAACCATTATTGTTTGAGTGACCCATCTCATTAGCTTGAGAGAAATTTTTCTGCTCAACAAATCATTCCTGAGCATAACGTTTTTGTAGTTGAACTCATGATCTTATCTCTGATACTACTTGTTAGGATCAAATTTTAATCATTTCATTTGAAAATTAATTAGTGTCTAGTATGGAGAAACTAAACTTTTTATAGTATTCAACCTCCATCATTTGAATTATCTAACACATGGGGTCAAGAGCAATATTGTTTCTCCTCAACACTTTTATTGTGTATTATTCTAAACAATTCTGATTATGTTCTGAGTAAATTATAACAAAAAGTTAGATATTTAATGTTAAGTACAAAAATCATGTATATACAAACTTAGGAAAGTAAATTCTACTAAGGTTTTTCTAGTGGGACTTTTGTTCATCATTTTAGCCCTAGTGGAGGACAAAATCATTAGGGTTTGAAGATGAGGGTATCAGGCATGTGAAACACCATCTTTAAGTCAAATTTTCCACTTGAACATACCCTTACAAAGTTGAGGGCATGCTCAAAACATATCTTAAAGGGGGGTACCAAACAACAACTAAGTACAAAGTCAAAGAATACTTTGTGCATATGACAAAGTATTTGTTTGGTAGTGATAGAAATTATTTTTTAAATATTTATAAATTGTAGGTCTTATAGATATATAGATAATAAGTGTGTAGTAAATTATAAATTCTACAAAATATAGACACGAAATATGTTTAACTAGTTTGATCAACGTAAATTATAATTTTAGTCAAACAAACTATAAGAGAATAGGTCCAAATAGTATTTATGGTCCGTTTGACACGGTTGTTGTGAGTAGAATTTTTGGTAATAGAGTTTTTGACAATAGAGTTTTTGTTAAAAAGTTGTTGATTGTTTGGATATGAATCTAAAAAGTACTTTGAATATTAAATTGAATGTTTAGTTACATAGCAATAAAAATATTTTTGTATAAACTTTATATTTATTTGTTAAACAGTAATTAATTATCATGTATTTCATATTTTTTTATATCATATAATAACTATTAAAATTAATATATTAATTTAATTATAATAACACGATTATTTTAGTATATTTTACTAAATAGTAATTAATTATTTAAATCAAACATATTATATATAATTGATATTATATTATTTAATACGTCAATATACATTGTTCACTTTATATAAATATATGAAGTTACAATTTGGTATAAGTAATTAATATGATAAATAAATTAATATTTTTTTGATGTATTAATGATAATAATATTAATTTTTAAGTTTATTAAATATTAATTACAATTTCTTGTAAAAAATTAATTAGAATTTTTTAGAAAAACTCAAAATTTGTACTTCTTTAAAACAACTTTTTTAAACTATTTTTTAAGTCAAAAAGTACTTATTAACTTTAACCAAATGCACTTTTACTCTTTAAGAAGAATTTTTGGACTTCAAGAAAATCCTTCCAAACACACTACTAAACAATCGAAGCATATGTCCCAATGGAACTCTTAACTTGTGTAAGTAAGAGAATTTTTACAAACTTTCAAAGAGTAATAATTGCTTTTTTGTTGTTTTTGTATGTTTTAAAGGTACACGAAATAACTAAGACTTATTATTTTTTTAAAAATCTATCGCTAGAAGAGCCATTCAAAAATGGAGAGTAAAAAACCCCAGCATTCTTGTTTGTAGGTATAAACTTTGACATATCATGATGAATGTCTAGAAAATAAGTTCACTTTTTGTGATTCAAAAGCTAAGAAGACAATTAGGATGCATGCAATCTATGATCCCATAATCACAAATTTGAAACATTCTCTTAAAAGATCAATATTTTTTGTTTTTGTCCCAAGAGAAATTCAGAAGATAAAAGAGGGGTTTTGAAAGGGCCCCACATCATCATTACATGTCATTTCCTATCATTTGTTGTAAAATAAAGTTGCTTTAGTATGAAGATATGTTTCAAAATCCCACCTCCACTTATCTTTAAAGCATGTGAAGATATGATAAATAGAGAAATAAATGATTTAGACCTTCTAAAGTAGATAAGAAAAGGAGTAGAACCTAAATTTGAAGACATGAAGGAAAGTTAATCTAAATGCCCCTTCTTTGTGAAAATAATTTGCTAGTGATAATTCATGCAAATAAGGAAAATTCTAAAAATTTATTATAATGAACTCGATAATTGAAGAAAACAACATGTGATCCATATTCTATCCGTTAAAATAAATTTTTTTTTCAAAAAAAAGGTACACGTTCGATCTTCTTTTATTGTAAAGCTCTATTGTTCAAGCCACGAAAGCAATGTACAATTAAAATTAAATATATCAAAATATTTTGATTTAAGTTTCTTTCATGAGCTCCCATACAAACCCAATTAGATTATTGAAGAGATTGGTAATCCACTTACAAATTATTTCACCTAATCAACAAAATTCAATTGATTGAGAGCATTTTTATCAAGTTCTTCCTGGACTTGATTAGTCCATCTACATCATGATTAACTCAGTCAAATCAATGTAATTTGAAGAATCATATAATATTAGGCATCCTCGGGCACCATTCCTGCAACTTTAAGAAAAGGAAAGGTACAAAAATACAGCGACCCAAACCATTAAAGCAAAGCTCAAAATGTCAATGTCAGCATGCCGCTTTAGAAATTAGAAGATTGAAGGTTTTTTTTTTCCACCCCCCAAAAAAAAAAAAAAAAAAATAAAAAAATAAAATAAGATACTTGTCTAAAGGATTAATGTCAATTTTCATCACTAAAATTTCATGAAAATCTCAATTGAGTAGCTAAACTTTAAATCTCAATTGTGGGCAAGGAGGATTTCGAACCCAGACACTTTCGTTCATAGCCACTTGATCTAATCCTCTGTGCTATAGAACTAACCTTGTTTCCACTGGATTTATTCCTAAGAGTTCGAAAATAACCTTGGTTTTACGGCAATGTAGCAATGTGGATATTTCTCAAGAATATCGGTGTATAACTTCTAAAGACAAATGACATAGTAGAACCAAGGGTGACAGAGACGAAACATACAAGAAATAAGTTTGTCCGAAAAAAGAGAGAATATGTTTACCTGAAAATACAGTTCAGTTAACTCAAATCATATTTCTATCTCAATCAGATCTAACTTGAATTCAAAGAATCCGGGTCAAGTATCATAAGGAAAAATGAAAAGGACGTTTTCAAGCAAAAACAATTCAAGGGAAAAATGGAAAGCACCCACTTCTAGCGTGCACAAATGAAGTATCTTAGTAAAAATTGAAAATCTTCTTAAATAAACAAGGTTATTTATTTATAAAAAAAAAAAAAAAATTGTGGAACCAACTAAATTTGAACCAAAATAAACAGATTGCGACATACAACAGGCACGGTAACTAAAATAAAATTCTCTCTCCAATACGTAACCCTACAATTTTGCTGAAAATTATCTTTCTTTATATAAATGAATTCTCCATTTTCCACACAACTCGCAGCAGACACGTTCCATTCAGACAACTAAACGCTTCAAAAAATACAAAAAAATCAAAATCAAAATTTGTAAAATTGTGATTCAACTTCGGGTTCAAAAACGATTTCACAGAATTTTTCTTCATCAAAACTGTAACTTCTTCCACGAGTTCTGTTCTTCACAAGGAAATTTTCCAATTTGGGATTTTCCAGAGGGAGTGAATGTCACCGTAGATTTAAGAAGTGATTAGGATTACAATAAATAAAACACTTAATTGATGAGAGAGAGAAAAATGTGACTGAATATTATTTTTTTTAAATTAAAAACTTTAACAAAACAGGAAAAATCATAAAATGAAAGCAGTATTTTTCAGATCGCCCAGTCTAATTTTCCCAAAATTCAATTCCGCGTGTCTTGAGCCTGGCCCAGAATATTTTTATTCCGTGTGACTGTGATCTGTTGATTTACATGTCCGTATAAAAAGAAAGCATTTATCTCAAAAGGTAACTAAAAGCCTAATAAAAATTATGTTAAGAGGGCAGTCAGTCGAACCATGGCTGTATATCCATGATAAAAATCAGAAAATTAAACAAGATATAGAGATGCTATGCTGTGAATGCTACCTTCCTTTTCCTCGAGAAAATGTTGTACAGGATTTTGAACTGCATCAAGAGGCATTACAATTATTAGAAGTCTACATACATATGGAGACAGAATAATAATTTTCTTAAGCACAAAAATAAAGAGCGATGAATATACATGTCTCACCTTCAAGAGAACTCAAAATTTCAAGAGTTTCAGTCAGCATGCTCGCGAAAACGAATAATTTTGCTGATAAATGATCTCTCCTTACGGTAGCTAATAATGAAAACAAAAGGTTACTATCATGAGTTGAGATGTCACTACAATAATGTACACATGCTACCACACATAAAAGAAAGTATTAGGGAACGGCAATATCTCTGCTTTAAGAGAGAGGCATAGATTAAAACTCACATTGCAAATGCTGTTACGCTGAAACATGCGAATCCAAAGGAGAAGTGAACGAAAAATGTGGCCCAGAATTTATCTCGGTCCAAATATATTTTCTCAAATATGAAAGTGGCTACACCTGAAAATAGTAGATATTCCCAACCTGAGGGCAAGCACTCACGAAAAGAAAACGAGGAAGGCTCCTGAGAAGAGATTGAACAATCCATTATAAGTCTGCATCTAAGAGATTTATGCTCATAAGTGTATGTATCTATCAACATTTCAAAAGGTCAAGCTGAAATGTTACAGAATGCAAACAAAGTTAGTTGCAGATATTACAGTTATACCTTGAAATAATTACTGATGAATTTCGCTGAATAAATAATCCTGAAAATCATGTCTTTGTGATAGTCAAGGAAGCAGAAAGTGTAAATTATGATTACTGTTTTTAATTTCAACAAGGCACGAAGGTGTTGGCAACACAAAAATAAATACATTGTGCATGTCAAACCACCCAACCAGCCATTGACAAAATGCACCTTCACTCTCAGAATACACATCCCACAAAAATGGGGGATAATCTTTGTTGGCCTGAAAACACCAAGATTTGGCTGATTAAGCAGCCTTATTTCCTACTTAACTTGAATGTCCCACTGCTCATTGATGAAAGAATATTTTAATCTAAGATAGCATGTAGAATAGTCAACAAACAATTGATTAGAAAAGAAGAATATGATCAAATCATCATGAAAATAGTAGAGGATACTCAAAGAATTTGCAGTGATCAACCCCACTGCTCCAGCTGATCTTATAAGTAACACATTCAACACTAGGTAAACCAATGAGAATACAACCAATGAGTTGTTCGATTGCTTGAGTTGATTCTCTGTTGCAACTGAGTGCAAAAATGCTTCAGATGTACCTGATGCGAAAACAAAAATATTATTCCATATTACAATCTCGATGTGAGTGTAAGATTTATCTGGCTCAAGTAAGTTTAGGTCATACAGTTCTCCTCAACAGAATTAAGGATTCCATTAATGCATGCAAGACTGCTACTGCTAAACTAATTGGAGTTCCGTGGTATTATCTTCTTGTCATGAAAATAAAAGTAGGATAAGACAAAGTACCATATAGAACTAAAATGGCAAGATAAAAACAAATACGAAAATTGTAAAGATGCAACTTACTCTTGTAGACAACAACAAAAAATTGAGATGTAGGATCAATTACCGTTCATGGCCACAACTATTACGTAAAGGCAATAGTATTGTAGGGCTGTTGAAGCTTCTCCATCACTCCATTTCCTACCATACAATATTCTGATGAGAGAGTAAGAATAGCTTGGACCAAATGCGATAACCACCAGGCCTACACAATCACAAAAACAGCATAAACTACACAAATCTTTTAGGATAACTTCTTTAAGGTTAGGATATGCACTCGAAATGTCAAAAAATTCTAGGAAATTTTGCAACTCATAACCTTGACTAAGCAAAATGATATAGAAGAGAGCCATATCACACTTAAGCTCAATATAATTCATGTTCTATAAAAACATAATGTCAGATAACACTTGGCTTGGGATTGACAGCACAGATTTATGAACATCGCATGAAAGTCTCATACCAACTTGATGGAAGCTCAAAGCTCAATAGGACTATTTTGACACGTGGTCAATCCCGAATCCCGATCATAATTGTGATCGATACATAAGGTTACTGATGTTATCTATGCAAGGAAACTACCTTACTTCAGCTCAGACCCATATCAATCTTAAGCAATGCAGTTTAATTGGTCCAGTATTTTCATGATATATCCTTTGGGATTATTCAATATTAATATCTTTAAAATCACATAGGTAAGCTTCCTATGAGCAATATCTTCCATCAGAATCTACTGTTTAGCAGCAACATGCACAATTATGCTAAGAGTAGCTAACGTCACATAGCTTTTCCTTGTTCATGGTTCCTCCTAAACTATAACCTTCATTTGTCAACAAGAAATAATATTTTTACAACACGAACCACTCAATAACATCTAGTCAGAAAAGTTGCACAACTGCATTTTTAAAACATTAATGAATTGTTCTTCATAAAAGGTAATACTAACCCATTATGGTATTTACAACTAATCAGATCAGATTGGATCTAACACCAAATCCAAAATAAGTAGAAAATAAAAGAAATGATGAAAACTACAAAGGCGTGTTCAGTTCATAGGAATTGATTTCGGGAATGATCTTTTCATATCTATTTACGAAAATCCCAGAAGTGAAAGAAATCTGAGATTCTCATTCTCTTGTTTGCTACTGGTCACTTCAATTGAGAGATGCTCACAACTATACTTAATGTTCAATGACAAAGGATACCCACGAGTGTGGCTAGAATTTCCAACATGCTCACAACTATTCGGCAACATCATGTGTGATGTAGGTCTCTTTCTTTAACTATCCTGTTGTGGGGACATTTCAAGTTAGATTCCCTGCACAAGGCTATGAGATAACCTCAAAGAAGCATCCAAGCAGTGTAATATATCTCAGATTTTCGTTCTTTATTTTTATACTAGTTATTTCAATTGGGATGAGCTCAAGGTCCACCCAATTCTTATGGTTCAATGATAACAAATTACCCAGGAGTGTAGCTACAATTGACGTGAACATTATGCTAGTATTTCTATGCAAGTCCTCTCTTCACTGTATCGCACCAAAACCATGGATGAAGTGAATCCCTTTCTTATTTATTACATATGGGCAATTTACTGTAAATTACATTCATTGCATAATAACCATATGAAGCATGGGTTTGACAACATTGTCTCTAAACCAGAGTCACTTGGGTCTTGTAACCAGAGACAATGGGTATTGTAGGAGTGACAATGAGATCCATTCCGAGATCGACATGCCAACAGAAGAAACACGCCCTAATGTTTTCCCTCCCTATGTTTGGTTTTCATACTAGAAACAAAAGAAAACAAGTGTTGAACTTGAATGGATTTTGGTGAGTCACTCCAGTACACTTGGTTTTAGAAATAAAAAAAAAATTTACTCATGTTTTTACGAAAAAACTGTGTTTTCCATGCTTATCAGACCACAATTGTGGATTAAGGATTTGAAATCAGAATAATAGTGAGAACGTGACATCAGATCACAATGTTGATTTAATTTGGGATAAAGAAAGCTTTAGGCTTTCTAAGTCTACTAGAGCTAGGAAAATTCTAGCAGCTAAAACAGTTAGCAACAAATTACAGCCCAGCGGCTAAAACTTCTGGATCACTAGCACCTTGTTCAATATTCTCTGAAATGTCTTGCATTAGTTTTAAGATCGAATTAATCAGCTTGTAGCCCTACGGGCTTAAGTACTTTTGAGAAAGACTAAAATAATCAAAATCAATCTTCTACTGAATTGATATTAAATTAATTGTTGGGTTTTTTTAGTCTTTTAGATATAAATTGCATCAAAAGTAGAAGTACCTATGAGCAAAACAAGTTTCAGAGCATCTGTCAGACACCTTCCAAGTTTCCTGCTTTTCACTTTATTGTCTCCTGCCAAAAGGAATGAAGATAATGATATTAAAGTCTTACTGCAAAAAATAAAACCCACAGATTATGATAATCCTTTCGAAACAATATTAATTGACTAAAGACATGGTTTTTCTTTTTCATAGGAAAATGACCTTAAATGACTCAAAGAGCTACATTAAGAAAACGACACAGACAAGTGGTCACGAGTTACTTGATTCTTATAAACCAAAGAATGTAAGCCCTGCTGATTCATTGATGGAATAAATCATGGCAATGTCAAGAAATATAATTCCAGTATCATCAAAGCATACAGCCTCCTTAGCGAAAGAGTGTGAAACTGTAGAGTTCAGACTATGGGTCAAAGGACAAAAAAGATGAATTCATTATGCATTCGTAACCCAATTTTATCATTTCTATGACATCAAGTACAAATTGTTAGTATGCTGACACGTCCTCAGCTTTAGAGAGAAAAATGTCAGAGGATTAGACCCATGAACATTCAGAATCAGATGAATGGTAATATATTTAAGCAGTAGAAGCAACAACAACAAATTAAGCTTTGTTCCCAAAAGAATTGGGGTTGGCTAGATGAATCACTTTCGCCACTCCATTCGGTTCATTACTAGATCTATTCGGAGATTTAAGTAAACAAGCATAAATTGCATATTTTATCTACAAAAACCACGTATATGTTATATGTAGTGAAAAAATACTAAAAAGGAATAGTTTGTGTAAGAATCTTTGAGGGAAGTCCTCTATCTAAGCTACTTCCAATGCAGGAAAATTAAAAAGGAATGCAGCAGCATCAAGAGCACAAAGAAGAAGAGGGATAAACCTGATGCAAACCTTGCAAATGTAGCATATGAACTTTCCTCAAAGGGAAGAAACACCAGCCTAACTACTAAGCTCCCTGAAACATCAACCTGATTTATTTTAGCATACTTGGTAAATAACGGGTTTGAGTTCCAAACTGATACTCGAATTACATACTTAAACTTGAATAGTTCCATATCAGACAATTGCATCTTTCTCATGGAAACATGCTATCTTGTGAAGCAATTTATTAACTACAAGCAAAGAATATATTGATGAAATACCAACCTAATTTCTCTACAACTCCATATACTGCTTGGTTATATGGTGTATCAAACCATACAAGGACCATCTTTTCTCCTTCCTGAAGAACCAACTTCCGAACTGATTGACCCGTGAACAACATACACATATTTGCTAGCGGCCTATCATAATCCATCAAGTTTCCTACACTGAATATCAGTTGTTTTTCAGTACCATCTAAAGCTTATTACTTAAAGCAATTTACATTATGGAAATTAAACTCCATCACTAGATGATAAGACCATCTGAGAAGGTGACCAAAGAAGACTGACAAGATATCGTAAAGGTTCACCAACCATAAGAAAGTTCCAACAAAAAGTTTCTACAAAGATGGCAGAGGTTGAAAAAAAAAAGTAGTACCTGAAAGGAAAAAGGTCAAAAGTTTTCGATGCACGGTAAAGAAGAAAATATCCCCAATAACCTAAGAATATTGAAACTCCATATGCAACTTGCGACAAGGCAAATACAATTGCTTTTTCCTGCAAATCAAACGGTAAATTTTCATATTAGAAAGCTGCTCAGATTGTGGTAAAAATGTTGCACAAATAGATATGTTGAACAAGGATGCTAAACCACAAGTGTCATGGAAGCACAAATGGTTGAGAAGGATAAAAGCGTGCCCAGAACACATCAAAAGTAATAAATTGATTTCGTTAAAATCAGATTAAAAAAATGCTATCCATCATACAATGGTAAAAAATAAAACAAAAAACAAAAGCACTCTAGACCAAAACTTCAGTAACTAATGCTGCAAAATAATGGAGGATAAGCATGAAGAGAGGTTAAATCGTGTACTACCAAAGACAAATCAACACAAGGTTATAGAAGCCTCCTTTCCGACATGTATAAACAGTAGACTTTTATACCAATCAGTCAAAAACATGGGAAACAAAGAAGAGAAGCAACTTCAAGGTGATTGGGACATTGAAGAAGAAAAAAGTAAAAGAAACTGCCTATTTAGCCATCCATTAATTTTCTAGCAACAATAATAATGTTGATGACGATAGCAACACTAATAACGATAATGATAATAATAGGCTTCTGACTTTTTGACGATGAAAGGTCAAAATCCTCATGCTCTGTGTTATTTATTGTTTGTACAATTCATAGCTGATTGACTCACTTCAGTTTAAAGTTCACATACTGCTCCAAGCAATCCCATTATGTGCCCCCAACTCATGACAAGTTATGTGACAACCTTTATCCAAGGCCCAAACATGCTCATGCCTCTACTCTTAACAATAATTCCTATGAGGTTTGTCCATGCTTTAAAGCTTACACAACGAAATGTTACTACTGACATAGTTCCAAAAGTCGCCACGACCCACCAAAATTAAAATTAAAAAAGTGTAAATCTACTAATTACCATGCTAGATTGCTTCAGTATTAGGATATACGTTGTTAAACAACGTGAAAGAGTAGCTGTACTTTCAACAACCAGCCGCAGTCTGAGAAGAAGCAAGTTCTGAGACAAGATATAAAAGGGTTCTGCTAGTAGCTCAAGTATACATGCGAAACCTGCATATGAATGAACAAACCTGACATCAAGAGTCTTTATTGAAGGTTAAACATATAAGGAAACACAACACCCTATCGGTTTCATATGAACATATTCGCATTTTCAAGAATAATAACACAAGATTTCAACTTCTATTTGATGCAAGATGGCACACAAATGTCAATCTCCACTTTGTTGTGCCCCAAGGGAAACTATCTCAAGAACAGGGTCTGTGCCTGTCCATACCTACCCCCCCCTTCCAAAAAAAAAAAAAAAAAAAGCATGAAAATCCTTTTGTCTTAGAATTGTAATAATTCTTACATCCCTCCCACACTAAAATTAATTTTCCAGAATTGCTTTTGGTGCCTTCACACAGTTAACCTGGCCCCTTATAGTGTGAAAATTTCTAACGAGTCCTTCTTTTAGAATGTTAGTAATTCCTATTTCCCTCCACCACTCCTCCATATTGTCCACAAGTTTAAAGCCAAACATTTTTCACCAGTAGGCAGACTGGCTCCAGCAACGTGGAACTGGATTTTAAATGTTTGTGTGTGATGTATTAGCATACCGTTAATCAAGATAGCTTGTGCATATGGACTAGAATAACTTAGTCCTTTCCACCAGAATACAAGTACACATGCTGCAAGTGTAACAATTATTCCTAAAGGGAAAGTCATCCAGGCTACTTTCAAAAGTTTTGCTGCATTTTCTCTCGTTGTTGAAGCATCATCACTGCAATATATCGCAAAATCATCTTTGAGATTCTTACTTCAAAAATCAAAATGCATAAAATGGTGGGTGAAAGTTTTGCATTTTCTAATACGTCCATCAGAATATTATCAAAATAGAAGTACTAGAAATAATAAGAAGGCACAGTTATTTAGATTATTGAATATACATATACATATACGCATGCACAAAAACAAGCACGCGTAGTTAGTATCTATGCATTATTTATCAGGCGGACCACAACCAGCATAAGATAAGGTAAAAGAAAATTTTGATGTCAATAATGGGAAACCAGATCTGAATTGAATATGAATAAAGAATCTGATGTTATTGTATTACTTATATCTAATTTAGAAAAGATTAAAAATAACTTTGTATATTTTAAGCATGTGACAAATGAAAATATATTGCTATTAGATGAACAATTAGGATAGCAGAAAGCAAAAACTTCTTGACAATGAAATATCACTGAACTCAACCAATAACTGACTGCGTGAGTGAACAAAAGAAGAAACTTAAAGCCAAGTGGTTCAACCAAGTCGGTGCTTGGACAAGTAGAAAAATAATATACAAGGTATAGATACCCAACATTTTGGATCAGAAGAGACATTTGAAATTACCATCTAATATCCGCCCTCGTGCAAGCTCGCCGAAACCCCTCTCGACTGAGGAACAAGACACAGGTGACAAACAGGTGGAATTGTACAGCATACAACTGCATTGTGTATGGGAATGTGAAGTGTTAGATGACAATAGGAAGTACAAACACACCTTTATAGTACATTCGTTTAAGTTATACTTTTGAAAAACCATAGAAAATATAGTTCATTTTCAACACCTATGATATAGCACAACACAACAAAAGATGCGTGTAAGTTTACACGGTTTGAACGCTGACATTTTCAGATATTATGGATGGCATTAGACACTCCTTAAACTGTAAACATAAATAAAAACCACAGGTCCAAATTATTAAAAGTATCTGCCATTTCCCAGACAATGTCCGAAAAGCATGACACACTATATGGTTGAGTAAAAAAGTCCACAACCAAGATCTATTGCATTACTATATACATTTGAACTAAAAAGAACATTTTTTGTTCACAATTGAATTTTCTGAATTCCAACTCGAGGTTCAATAACATGTTTTTAAATGTGGCACTATGGTTTTTCTTCCCCCACATGTATTATTACTTTTAAAATTTTGATGCACCAAATCATCCAAAATTCATGTTTTTCGTCAATTACTTTTCCAATTTTAATTCTACCAAAAACTTCCAAAAAAGAAAATATGAGTGCTTAACGTAAAACATTACCGCGTAGTCTTCTTCGGTGAGGTGCCTGACAATCCACGAATTAAATATGAAAGGGATTCCCCTAGACAATAACTGCGTAGCTATACATAAACATTTTTTTAACACAGTAATTTAGATAGAGAAAAAAAATTGGGTATAAATGAGAGCAGATAATTGCAGAGCGCGAATGAAAACAACTAACCAAACAAGTATCTAAAAGTGCGCGATAGATTTGCAGCCCCGTCTCCATGTGACGGCTCCGAGCTCGATTCGTATGAAACAATTTTTTTCATTTTTGGATTTGGAGTTCCTTTTTATATCTTCCCTTCTTCAATTGGACTATTGATTGAGATCATGGGTTGAAATATACTAGTATACCGCTTCCTCGCGGTGGGATCCGACCGTAGGCTCTATTGTAAAATACAAAATTTGACAACAAAAATAATGTCAATAAAAAATTCAAAAAAAAGAGGAATGAAGAAAAACTTAATCGGCGTTCAAAAATTGAATACCGAGTGTCAATCAACTCGCTTCTATCACAAATTATTAAATATCAACCCGAGAGGAAGACAAATATTAAATATCAAAATTGAGTATATCTAAGATGGAAAAATAAGGAAATCGTAAAAAAAAATGCGCTTGCAGGTCAGATTGCTCTTCACATGGTACTTGCCAAATGAAGTTATGCATGAAAATGAGATCATATAATAAAAATTGTTGCCTACTCCTGTCCTACCTCTCTCCAGCCCCTTTTCTCTCACAATAGCTTTCACTTCTTCTCTACATCATCCTAGAACCTAGGCACTTCAATAAATGTGCAAAATTTTGACCACCTCCTACGCACTTCCACAATGCTGAAAGCATTTGAAAGGATTTCAATGGAAATGCAAATAAACTTCAAGAAGTTTACTCTTTTAAATTAAAAACAAGAAGTTTACTCAACAAGTTTCTTTAAAGTTCAGTTAAAATATTGTATCTAGAATTTAGGATATATCACGTAGCCATATCAATCAGCTAGTTGACAAATTTTCTCTAGTTCAACATGTGCTTTTGTTTCGAGGGTTTGCATTTTTTAAAGTACAAGGTAACAACTTTTTTTTGTTTTTTGTTTTTTAAATATAACAATCATAATATTAGTACTTTGTACATGTAAATTATCAAACTAATGCATGAAGACTGTGAAAAAAAAAAAGAAAACAGGTAAACATAGTTCCATGAAATCCGTTTGGTATCATATGCAATTGCGAAACACATCATTATCACTCTTGTAAGGCAGTCAGAGCATATACAAAAAGAATCCCTGAATACTGAGAAAAAAAGAAAACAGGTAAACATATAACAGTGAAGATGACAATTAAATTGAGAAAGAAATATCTACCTTCTCAACTGAGTGTTCCTTTGGAGGTGACAGCATAAAGCTTGGGCTCCACTGAGCTGACCCAAAACACTTGGCACTATAACATATGATACCAGACGTTAGTGATTTCCGAATTGGACGATTCAGAAGCCTAATAATTACTTATGATATGCATAGTACTTTGTACATGTGAATTTCACTACATCAAGTCTCTGCACTATAACAGTTTATTTTGTAATGACCTATTGGTGTTATATAGAGACATTACAAAGCATTTTTGCACCTTTGCTCATCTATGCAATCCAGAAAAGAATCCCTAGCTCTACATTTGTGCCAGCAAGCAGTGAAATAATTAACACTTCTCAAACAATATTTGCAGATTTCTACGAGACCAATGATCGAACAATATTTATAAGCATATAATTCATGGGTTGAGAAGAATGATGATTGATTAAGATAGGGTTTTACAGGGTTGGGGAAGTTGAGAAAGGTCTGCAGAACTAATTCGTATAATGAATATCGAAATCTAATTATAATAAAATATCCAAAATTGTCCAATTAAAACAATACTTATAAGCATAGAATTCATGGAATCTGGAGACCTAATTCGTATAAAGAATTTTGAAATCTAATTATAATAAAATATCCAAAATTGTCCAATTAAAACAATACTTATAAGCATAGAATTCATGGAATCTGGAGACCTAATTCGTATAAAGAATTTTGAAATCTAATTATAATAAAAAATCCAAAATTGTCCAATTAAAACAATACTTATAAGCACAGAATTCATGGAACAGAGACGCGGGTAGAATTATTGACCTGATCGAAGATATCGCCGGCGAAGATTAGCCGCCAATCGGAGAGGGGAGCAGCCTCCTACACGATTAATAAACAGGTTCGATGATTTGAGAAAAATCTGGAGACTAAACAGGCACAGAGAGAGAGAGCGCGATTTTGAGAGTGAGAGAGAGCTCGTGAGAGAGCGATCGAGAGGGAGAGAGCAATTTTTTGGCAGGGGATGGAGTTATTCTGCAGACGTAGGGACGGACATCATGTAATTTTTTTTGTGCTTTTTTTTGCCACCGTAGCGAAACCTCTACAATCGGTGACTAACTGTTATTGTTGTTATTATTATTATTATTATTATTATTATTATTATTATTACAAATAGCTGAGGAGCGGAAAGTGGGAAATCACAGAATGATCCCTGAATGTTAAATTATATTCTAACCTCGAAGATTCAGAAAAATATAGAACGGGCAAATATTGAAATTTCTATAAATAATGATAGGAATTACTAACTTTTACTCTCCTCTTCATTTAGTCCCTAAAGTTTAAAATAGTGTTGAATACCCACAAATTTTACAATCTTACTCATTTGTTACTCATTATTTACGATCTATTAAGAGCTAGTGGATGGAACATCACACAAATGTTGAGCTGTTTGCCGCGTCAATAATTTGTATTTTAAATAATCAGTGAACTTTTAGTCTAAAATGTTGTTGAATGCCCACCCAATTTGAATTATACTCTGTTACTTCCTCATGACGATTCAATAACAATCAATTGATGAAATACTTACGATGTTGATGGAATGATCATGTATCTTTCATTTTGTGCCATTAAATCTACCAACCAGAATAGTCGTGTGTCATCATCAAATGCATTTTCAAAATATGTTCTTAAATATGCCAAAATAGTAAAACTTACTCCCAATTAAACAAATAATTTCATTAAAATTAATCTCAAATTAATTTCTCCCAAACATTCCACCAATTGATTACCAACATGTATCTAGCATGGGTACAGATCCACCTGTATCTAGCATGGGTACAGGATCTGGGCAATCAAAAAAATCACACGCATCTACCTTCTCCGTAGAATCTGCAACCCCAAAATCGACGTCCAGGAATACCTTCCGTCCAAGATGTCTTCAACACTGAAATATTACCACAATAGCATTATTTTCTGTTCATAATCAGTGAAAAATTAGAGTTTTCCATCCTAAATTGTTTCGCTAGAGAAGATGGGATAGGGTTAATATTTTTGGTGGAACGTTTAGGAGAAATCAATTTGAGATCAATTGTAATGAAATCGTTTGTTTAATTGAGTCAAGTTTCATTATTTTTGACATCTTAAACAAAATGCGTTTAATGACATGATGCGCAACTATTATAATTGGTACATTAATTGCACCAAATAGATGACGCATGGTCATTTCGTCAGCCACGTGGGCATTCCGTCAATGGGTTGTTATTGAATCTTCATGAGTGTAACAAAGTGTAAATTTAAAAAGTTGAGTAAACATCCAACAACATTTTAAAGTTCAGTGAGTGAATACATGTCTAAAAGTTCAGTGATTATTCAAAATATAGATTATTGACACTGTGGACAACTTAACGTTGGTTGGTAAATTGTATGTCACGTGGACCTTCCGTCTACCACGTGTGTTGTTCCATCTACTAGCCGTTAATGAGTCATCAAAAGTAAGTAACGGCGAGTAACGTTGTTAAATTTAGTAAATATTCAGCACTATTTTAAAGTTTAGTTAGTAAATGAAGACGAGACTAAAAGTTCAGTGATTATTCAAACATTTAACTCGATAAATTACACTCAGGTTTTTTCATCTTTCTTAATTTATTTTAATTTTGTCACTATTCATTTTAATTGTATGTATTATCTTCAATCTTTAAGTAATTCGTACAAACGATCCTTCCTAATAATTTTCCCTCCAACTAATAACCTAAAACAAAAAATTAAATTAAATTAAATTAAAATTTTGTAGTTGAAATTCTTAATCTTTTCAAAAACGTAAATAACTCCATGATGTCCCCACCCACTCGAATGACTGCTATACAAAATATCCAACATTTGAATGTTGCAATCTCTTGTCCAAGAATCCGATTGTTGAATTTGATGTTTGCATCCACCAAATGCTGCTATTGTTGCTAAGCTTCATTTACTTCAACAAACATCACCAATATCTAATAAAGTACATTACTTTTCTTAATCTTTGTCTTCAATATTGCGATTCCTTTGTTACCAAATCTTGCTTATTTTGATTAAAAAACATTTACATATTTCTCATGTCTTCAAACAACGTTGATCTTCTCGAAGTGTCCCCAACTTGAATTTCTCGTTCTCTTTATGTTATCTTGATTAAAAAATATTTACATATTTCTCATAGCTTCAAACAACAAACAACATTGATCTTCTCTAAGTGTCCTCAACTTAAATTTCTCGTTTTCTTTATATTATCGTCATGTTTCTTCTAATATGCTTCAATGAAATGAAGCTCTAATTTATTTTATATTTTCTCTTTCCCAAAAATAGTAGATTCAAAAAAATTTGTTGGGTTAAAAATTTTCGTTTGATACATTTGGATTTCGCCACCAATATTTTATCTGGCGATTCTAATATTCAAATGAACAATTCATGAATATGAATGACGAATTAAAAAATTCTATACAATTCTCAAAAACGGAAAGATTCCACAGGTCTAATCATATCATTCTATTATATTTACAATTCCAAAAAGCTGCTCATAATATGATTATAGTATGAGGGCGGTTGGGAAAGTCGGCCCCATGGTCTAGTGGTTTAAGACATCTCTTTTTCAAAGAGGTAGCTGGGAGGATTGGGGGTGGGGGTTTGAGTAAGACTCCGATTAAAAATTTTATCTCATAGAACCCGTAGATTTGGGCTCAATATTTTATACGGCAATGGTTGAAAGTGTTTTGTTTACTTTAGTCGCCTAACAGCGGCAGCGCTTATTTGAGAGGTTTGAGAATTTGAATGCAGTTTGGGTTGGGTGGTAGAAATGATGGATTACAAATTTAATTGCAGGTCTAGATTTTGTAGTGGAGATGGGGATGGTGTAGTGGTGCAAGTTTGGGTTGCATTGGGGTGCGTGGGTGGGGATGATGAAGAATTGAGACCAACTACAATATAGTGGTGGGGGAAGGGCGGCGTGGCAGGTGGAGGGTGGCGTGGGACGGGTGAGTGAGTAGGAATTTTGGAGACTCATTTGTATTTTTGAAAAATATTGGAGATCTTAACTGCAATTTTTTTTTTTTTTTATTTTTATTGTTGTTTTAGTTAATTTAAGTTTGAGGACAAAATTGTCAAGAATGACTATTTGTGCAAATTTTTTAAAGATTGGTAATAATATATGTAATTAAAATTGAATGTGGACGAAATTATAGAGAAATTAAAATTACGAGTGAATTTACCCCTAAGACATATTGAAGTAGGTATATGAATGGCATGATTTAATGACAAAAAATTAGAAAACCGAAGAAGAGTGGAGAAAAAAAATTCAGCAAAATTATAGGGTTTGTGGTTGAAGAAGATGTAAGGGAGGGAAATTGAGGAGAAGGAAAGGATAGAAATTCGATCTGCAGACAACGACTGAAAAGTTTCGAAGGCTAACCATATGGGGACAAATCACATTCTAATGTATTAGTTGAAAATTGTATTATATATATCACAGCATAATGAATAGGATTATGTCATCACCAGTCCAACATCAATTACGTGTTTTTGAAATTTTAACAATTATGTGCTCATCAACATACGTTCATTAAGTAGCATTTTAGTTGTAAGGGAAAAAACTAGATTGTACCTTTCAAGTCTATGCATTAGCAATACTGAGTCAAGGAACAATTCATTTCGGTCATTTAGAAATGTAAATTATGTTGCATCAATCCTCTCTTTGAAACATGAACTGTTATGGTTTAGTCATACACAATAGTTTAATACTTTTCATCTTCAACAATCCAAATAGTCGTCACAAAGATTTTATTACTTATACATCTCCACTTACACTTGTGTAAAAGTAAGATTTAAGACTTGGCATTTGACAAAAACATTATTTCAAATTTTATTTTCATTAGTTTATTTTACCACATAAACAAATGTAAATAGAAATGTAAGTAAAATATATAAGTAGTAAAATCTGTTGTCACAGTAACTACAGGACTTGATCTTACACTTATTTCACTTCCCTCATTGATTTCTGGTAGTTGCTTATAAAGTACTTATGGTTTTGCAAGTTGAAAGTTAATAACTTACAAAAAGAGTGAAATTGCTTTCTTTTCACACTACTTTATTGTGTAACTTTCGGGACATTCCAACTTTGTTCTATAATTGTTCAATTACTATAGTATATACAAGTTACATATCATCAAATGTGAAGTTCACAAAGGTTCAATTCAATAAATTATACCCGTATCGTTAAAGTTTTCAATGGGAGTTATGCTCTCTAACTTTTAATAAGTCTGGACTGCCTGATGTCAACTGTAAAAGGTTGTTAAAATGACGATCGCAATTACAATCTGGTAAAAACAATTTTGACTATGAGAAATAAATGGAATAACAATTCAACAGCAGAAATCAAACACATTTGAATGTCCAACATAACAAAAGTATGACATTGATTGTGAAGAAGGGTATGCAATTTAATTTAACAAATTGCAATTGGACCAATGATTATAATGTTTGGTATGGTTTAAAAACTAATTTTAACTTCTCCCTTGACTTGTGGGTCCCTCAATCCATTTGAAAATTTGGATTGTTAATTGGAATGACTACATTGTCCTTTTTATTTTTGAAGTCTGTGAACTCTCCGGGTTTCAAAAGAACAATGTAGTCATTTCAATTGACAATCCAAATTTTCAAATGCATTGAGGAACTCACAAGTCCAAGAAGAAAAACTATAACTAGTTTTTAAACCACACCTGCCAAAAGTAGACGACTTCAACAAAATCAACTTAACACAGTGACCAAAAAGCACTAAGACAAACCTTCAAAATACCACTTCACGTTCATTAAAGCCATACGATAAGACCAACAGTTCCATGCAAAACATAGGATCTTTAACGAGCATGCGGCATGCTCATTCCATCAAGTTTGTAAATGAAGAAGTCAGATGTTCAGGCCTATGTAAATGTTGCTGTAAGTGTCAAGACCCCAACTTCTCAAATTGTATCTAATGTACAACATCTAACTGGAAATAAAGATGTCAAGACTTGCATTGATCTCCAAATTTTCTTCCTAACATATAACTCTTAGAACGCCATAAGCAAATGACATCCATACCATCTAGAATGAAATTCATTTTTCTTTTCTTATTTGCCTTCCGAATGCATAAGAACATTCAGCATGAAACATGAAGGTTGGAGAGGAAGTGGAATAAAATCCTAACAATCAATATTTAATTTCATACACAACGTTTATCAACAACAATATGTGCACTTCACTTTGAGGAAATCTTATGGAGAATGTGTAGGCACGCACACAAGAAAACTAAACGACTATGTGTAATAGAGATAAATGATCTACAAGATTCATTGTTATGCAAATGTTTTTTTCTTTATTTCCTTCGAGACAACGAGAATCACACATCTCCCTGCCACCCCATTCACAACAGATGTGAATTCAATCACAAGAGGTCTCTAGATACTCGTAAATAAGTGCTTTGAAGCTGAGAAACGAATAATATCTTCCTACAGTCTCTTCATTTTATTTTGACACCACTTATTAGAACTTCATGATTGTGTAACCAAAAGTAATTTACCAATTTAAATAACATCCATATACAGACTGAACCTCCAACCTAATCCTACTAACCGCTCCATTTGTACCACATACCTTCCTGCATTTATTCATTCAAAACCATCACCCGGATTTCTTTAATAAATAAAAGACCTAAGAGTAGAAAAACCTATTCATGTCAAAAGAACTCAAAGAACGGCTCAAGAACACAACATTTACTCTGGCACAATCACACTTTACCTGCCATACATGCACTAGAAAAAGATATCAGAGAGAAAATATTAGGAAATAAAATCAGGAGACACATAAAAATAATTTATCTTATTAACATACCCCAGGTTAGCCTTACAATTTAAGATGCACACACCCTTCTGGCAATGATTGGTAGAGGCAAGCATTAACCTGCTTTCAGAGATGGGAACTACAACAATGTGGAACTGTCAAACTTAGAGCAATATTGAGAGGTATAAACAAAAAGTGGGACATGTTAATAGCAGAAAACAAAGAACATAGTCAGCCACCTGAGTCAACGTTAGATAGAACCACACATAATGTCAGTTACCGATTATTAAAAAGTTCGAACATAAAAGTAAAAATCAAATTTGAGAGATCCAGATGCTCTAAAGTAAAAATAGATAGTCCTCCAAAAGGAATAACCAATAGCAATAAATCTCTGAATGAGTACTGTAACACAAGGCTGGGTGAATGGAACTTCGTCGCAACTCTCTGCAAATGTCATAACAGTACAGCAAGGTTAAAGGTGTGAGTCCCAAACTTCCAACAAGTAAGTCATGGCAAGAGATAACAAATGAGGATGACAAGTGCTCCAACAAACAGCCTGTCAAAATATTACAATAACGACAAAGAAACAAGTGTTATGATTCATGAGATGATAATTAAGTCGTCTGACGCCAAAAGTGAAAATATGCATGAACAGATTTTATCAAACAGAAATATGAGGTCAAAGAATGCCCGTTTCCAATAAATGGGAGAGAAGGCGCAGACTGGCAACACAGATAGTTGTACCCAGTCAGAATATGCCTATCTGCACAACTTAAACAACAATTTAAATAAGGCAACACGAAAACAAAATCTGCATAGTGCTGAAGGTGTACTGAATTCGGTTCTTTTCTCCTCTTTAGACAAGAAACGAACTTCGTTAAACTATGGATATGATAGAAAATAAATACAGGCTACTTTCAAGTTCAGCGATATAAAAAGTTTGAGACACAATAATAAAAGAAATCAGTAACTGACAGAAAGTGCCAGAGTCTAGAGTGAACTTAAGAGTCAAGCTACTATATAAGTATATAGACAGTTTCGATAAATAACATTTCTTCAAAAACTACAGATCTAAAACCTCTTGCCCATAATGCCCCGTGGCACTAGTTAGTTCAAATCAACCATCTCGCAAACCAAAGAGCCTACTCTAGCAGAATCGACATCTCCCCACCCCAAAAATAGAATAACTACAAACTAAGCCCAATTATCAACAAATCTGGAGTTTGCTACATGAATCATTTTCGCTACTCCATTCATGAATCTATACATCTAGTGAAAGATACAATGTAATTAGATCTTTTTACAACCAGACAATCTACCTCTCGATCTTCTAACATGGTCTACTGGGACCACATCACATTGTTCTTGTAACTGTGGACTTCTTTAGACACACTAAAGAATGTAGCAACCACCTAAGTCGTCCTACCAATATTTGAACATCCTCCTTTTACTACGTCACCAGTTAACATTAATAACTGAAAAGAAAAAGTATGCCCATCACGAAGAATGGGTTGACAAAACTTGACCAAGTCAGGTTACTCCATAGGTGTTGTGAAACTTCAACCCCCTCGCACTCAAACTCACACACAAAGGATAAATTAATAAAAATAATAAAAAATAATAAAAATCTATAAAGGTAGTAAGTGAAATGTTGCAGTAAATTTTCGTTCTCTTCTCTTGCTAGAGAAGAAAACATATTGTACCCTTCACATATTATTGTCCAATGAACACATGTTAAACTCACATCACAGCCAATCACTGTGGTAAAAAGATGCGAGATTTACTTAGTTCAATTTCCTTGTCTTTCCAATTCCCTCAATGTAATCTCCAGCCATCCATTGAAGTAGGTACCACGTGAACAAGATAAGTCTCACATCAACTGATCGTATGTGATTACATTTTGTTGGAGTTGGAGTGGATTCTTGCCCTAAAAAATACAATTATATTGTGTTGTAATGCAAGACATATAAGGAAAAGAATCCAGCGTGTTTACCGTTCATCCCAGAAGGCCATCCTAGAAGATCACGTCATCATTTCATTTCCGCCATGAACTTCTCATATTCTGCATCTGTACTATAGCTGCTCTTCTCCGCAGATGATGAAGGTGGAGGTACAGGTGGATTTGAAGCCCATGGAACATTATTCAAACTCTGGGAAGGGTCAACCGTTGGCTGAGGCACAACAGGAGGAGGGGGAGGAGGGATTGAACCATAATAAGATGGGTAACTGTATGAAGGCACTGGATACACAGCTTGAGCATTTGGTGGCACGGATGTCACAGAATTTCCATAGACATAAGTGGGAGCAGATTGAGCGGGTGCACTACTCTGAGATTGCACTCCAGGAGGATAATTTTGCTGTGACTCCCCAGAAGATGCATAATTTTGTTGGGCATCAATAGAAGAAACAGTCTGTGATGGGGTACCAGAAGACGCTGGTGGCATTGGTGGATGATACTGCACTCCATACGGAGGTACAGGTTGACCTGGAATAGGAGGATACATGGTTGAACCCGGAGGAGGTGGAGGATAGGAGGCATAAGGAGCTAGAGGTGGTCCCCATGGAACTGGAGCCCCAACATAGCTCCCGGGTGGTGCACTACCAATTGGACCCCCTGCATTATACTGCTGGGATGGGTAGGCCCCACCAGGCTGATTTGGAGCCGGATAAGGGGGCATTACTGGAGCAGGAGGGCCTGGTGGCACAGTAGGCTGAGGAGGTTTACCTGCAACTCTCACCGCAATTGTTCTCCCATCTAGTCTGTGGCCATTCATACTCGCAATGGCATTATTAGCCTGTTGGCCATCGGCATACTTAACAAATCCATATCCTTTACTCAGACCAGAGAGGCGGTCCTTGATGACCTTAGCCATCACAATTTCACCAAAAGGAGAGAACAAGCTGATCAAACCATCGTCATCCATAGTAGGTGGCAGATACCCGATATACAAATTTGTCTCATCATATTCCTTTGGCTTGACTATGTTAGACCCCAAACCAGCTTGTGTTGTGTTACTAACAGTGGCCCAAGGAGGATTGGTTCCTGAACTGCCAGGGCCAAGGGCAAGTGTCGCAGAGTTTTGCTTGGTTGCAGACTCAGGGACAGTGCCTCCCAATTCTGCCAAGAAATTCTGATACTCATCATCCATTTTCTTGCCTGTAGTATTCTTCACTGGACAGTCAATTGTAGGATGCCCACCATCACCACATATCTTACATAAAACATCACTCTTAAATGTTGAAGTACGAGAAGGACACGCGTACTGTCGATGCCCCGGCTCACCACACAACCTACAGTACTCTTCATCCCTAATAGTCCCATTCAATGCAGCAAGCTCCTTAAGCTGTTGTCTTTTATGTTCATTGAGAACCTCATCAACCGGCTGCAATAGCTTCTCAACCATACCTGCGGCAGCATCAAGAGCCTCCTGAGTGTCAGCCTCCACCAAGACATGCAGATCCTCATTTTCGGAAGGATCAGGCTTCAAATTCCTATTCTGTTGCAGCCTACCCTCTTTCATCGAACCTTTACCCCGAATCACAATCTTTGCCCCTGTCTCTCTTTCCATCCTCTTCTGAGTGTTCCCTCTTGGTCCAATAATCAGTCCAATAAAATTATAACCTGGATACTCTTTCATCGGAATGTATAGCTTCTTCTGAAGTTTAGGTGGCCTATAATCTGCAGGCGGCTTGAAGGCTGGATTTTTCTTAATTATCTGTGATATTATCTCTTGTCTCTCCCTATTCAATTTTTCACGAGCACGATACTCCCTAGTATTAATCCTGATTCCCATGTTATCATAGATAGGTTCGGGAGAAGGCGACCTAGCACCCTCGGGGCGTTCATCCAAGGGCAACCCAGATTGCAATTTCCGACTAATTTCAAGCAACCTACTATTTAAAGCCTGAATCTCGGGATCAAATTCAATACCTCCAGTGAAATCCTTCATGAAATCAGGCAACTGAATCACAGGCTTGGGCTCGTCATCGGCCCACCTGGACTTCCGTTTCCTCCCACCAGTCCCACTACTATTATCAACTCCTCCAGTGCCAACCCCATCGTTGCTCGATTCGCTAGGCGGAGGATCCCACCTGGACCTCCTCCGTTTTCTGCTGGTCGTCTCCTCTTCGCCTCCGGAGAAATCCCTGTCGGTGCTATTGGTCAAACCATTTTCCGAAACCAAAATCTTCGGCATCTCGGGTTTTGACGCACTTCCATTCGGAGCTCCATCTTCAATAGTCGGGTTAGGTATATTTTCCTCCGGATTTGATGAATCTAGGGTTTTTTCTAATTGAGTTTCGGGATGTGAATCCGATGGGTTTTCAGGATAAGAGTAAGAATAATTTTGAAAATTTGAGTACTGCAGCGATTCGGATGGAGGTTCAGATGGCGAATCCATGTAGTTGGATTGAATAGTGTCCATTATAGAGATGGAGATAAGAGTTTTTGTGATTTGAAGAATGGGGGGAAATTGCAAGCGCTGCTAGGGATCTGGGTTTATAGATACATGAATCTTCTGGTCCAGAAAGGCGGTCCATGTGTTAGACTACGATACGTTGTATCGTGTTTGGCTTATTTGGTGCTTATTTCGAAAGTGGTAATTATATTTAGGGGTTTTGAGTTAAAATGACTTGTCAAATAATGACTTTAGTAAAATAAGTCTCTTTCTACAATGTTTTGGTAAATGGCTTTTATCATTAAATAAAGTATAAAAAATATTACGCATTATCTAAAATACCCCCAAGTGATTAAAACAAAAAATGCCCTAATTTATTTATTTTCATTCCTTACATTCTCCTCTTTCTCTCTCTACGAAAATGGAAGCCATGTCTCTCTCTCATCATCATTTTCATTGCACTTGTTCTACATAGAAAAACAAAAAAATCTTTATGTTTGTCCTTTCTCTTGTCTATTGTAGCTTTGAGTAGTGTGTAAACTTGTTAAATTATCCACATTTTAGATTTGTAATTGGAGAAGATAATATGTACATAATAATATCAATTTCTACAATTTTTGATCAATTTTCATTCTGGTTTACAGCATTTTTACTGATATATGCATTTGCCTAAGAATGTGCAAAACGTCATATATGCCGTTACCTGTCATCTATAACATCATCCATGCCGTTATCTTATTTATCCACTGCCAGCATGTATATAACATTGGGCATTTACAGCATTGTTGCTAATATATGTATTTGCCTAAGAATATGCCATAACATCATATATACCATTATATGTGATCTATAACGGCACTCATGCTATTATCTTATTTTTCCACTTTCAGCGCACATTTCAAAATTTTTATTCATTTTGCCATTCTCAAAATTGCAAAACTGTGTTATTTCCATGGTGTTGAAGTTATATTGATTGAATGTGGTGGTTTTTATTGTGATGTATGTTCCAGTAAATTCAATATTAACAAGGAGTTAAAAAGATATGCAACAATAAATTATATATGTAACAAGCAGCATAACGGCAGCAATGCCGTTATAGGTATACTAAAGCAGCACGATTGCCGTTATGGTTCTAAAAGTTCTTATCTATCGTTCACTTCGGCATTAAGCATTCTTATTTTTGATAAAATCACTGTAATAAGTCAGTGTATCAGCTTCGAAGTCATTCCAAACAGTTTAGAAACATAACGGTAGCATGCCGTTATGGGTACACTAAAGCCGCACGCTTGTCGTTATGGTCCTAAAAGGTCTTATCTATTGTTCACTTCAGTATTGAACATCTTATTTTTGATAAAATCACCGTAACAAGTCAGTGTATCAGCTTCGAAGTCATTTCGAACAGTTTAGAAACATAACGATAGCAATGCCGTTATGAGTACACTAAAGCGGCACGCTTGCCGTTATGGTCCTGCAATACTAATTTCTTGCCTAATTCGGCCATAAAGATGTTATTTTTTAACAAATAAGCTAATATGTGTCTTATTTGTTATAATGACATTAACGATACTTAGTTTGGTTGATTTGTTAGTAAAGAACTTGAGTATGTAAAAAAAAATCATGCATATTGTGTTCATGGAGAATATGTCATATAATAGTTTTAGAGGTAGAGAGATTTCTTATGAATCAGTATAATAACTATTCTAAGATTGAATAAGCATATAAAATGCTCGAAAAAATTTGCAAAAGAGATTTCAAACATAACGTCACAAGTGCCGTTATAGAAACTACTTAAATATTTCTCTATTCGGGGACTCTCAAACATCATATTGTTGTTCAAATGTACCTAAATTTACTACTTTAAGAAGTTAGAACCTGTTCGAGTTCATTTATGGGCATAACGCCATGCATGCCGTTACGATATCACTAGAACGGCATGTTTGCCGTTATGAAAACTACTTAAGTATTTCTCTATTCCGAAACTCTCAAACATCATATTCCTGTTCAAATGTATCTAAATTTACTACTTTAAGAAGTTAAAACCTGTTCGGGTTCATTTATAGGTATAACGCCATGCATGCCGTTACGGTATCACTAGAACGGCATGCGTGCCGTTATAAAAACTACTTAAGTATTTCTCTATTCCGGGACTCTCAAACATCATATTGTTGTTCAAATGTATCTAAATTTACTACTTTAAGAAGTTAAAACATGTTCGGGTTCATTTATAGATATAACGTCATGTATGCTGTTACGGTATCACTAGAACGGCATGCGTGCCGTTATAAAAACTACTTATGTATTTCTCTATTACGGACCTCCCAAATATCATGTTGCTATTCAAATGTAGCAAATTTTACTATTTTAAGAAGTTAGAAACTATTCGAATTCATTTATAGGTATAACGCCATGCATGCCATGACGGTATCACTAAAATGGCATGCATGCCATTATGAAAACTTCTTTACTAAACATAACAACTGAACAATAACAAACCATACACTTCACATATTAACCATTCACATTTACCTAGTGAAATATAATACATTTACAGCAACTTTACATGTCAAAAATCCAATACATAACAATCAAATGAAAAATCAGTCACATAAACTCATTCTAAGGATCAAATTCCCCTCCAAAAATTTCAGCTGCCATTTTCTGCCTCCACATTAGCATATGCTGTGTTGAACAAGATTCAGGTCAAGTCCAATTAAAGAAAATTCGATGAACTTGACCGTAAAAAGTCTGCAATCAGATCTGGAAGAGTCTCTTGAGACAAAACAAACCCGGTCTTCTACCACGCCTTCCCGATTTGACTGCAAAAGAAACACCTCTTTTTTTATCGAAACCACTCCAAATCCTTCTTTCTTCTACGACTGCAATCCACTGATAACAATGGATGACAATATATCCAAAATCCCAGATGCAATAAAAGAAATTGTCAAGATGAAGAAAAGAACAACACAAACACATCAAACAACTTATCTACCGATAAAACCAAAAACTTAGGAAAATTATTCGTCTATGTGGGGTTGTTCATTGCTACCAGTTTACAAATGAAATTTTCATTCAGCAAAAACAAGCGTCTGCTGGAGTTAATCATTCAAAAATGAAAAAGAAAAAGAATATCAATTACGGTTTTTGATCCCAATTCAATAAGAGTATTAATCCAGATCAAGTCGTTAACAATAAAAAAAACTTATCTTCGAATCGATTCTAAAACTAAATTAGTAAAAAAGACTTCTCCAACAACAAAATTCATTAGTCGGCAGCGAAAACCATATTCAAAAACAACATAAAAATCAAAACTTTTGATCAAATATAACATTAAAAAGCAGCCCAGATCTCTAAAATTCAGATCAAACAATACCCAGCTGCTAAAATCTTGTAGTAATCAAAATCAAAGCTTTAATATTGCAACCTGTTTACCAATAAAACTAATTAAATACCCGTTAAGTTATAAGCTAAATAATTAAGAATTACACAAGATTATTGAACCAAATCTCAAAAAAAAAAAAAATAGATAATAATAATAAAAAGAAATACCCATATTCCAACCCAGTAGGCAAGTTCTTGACCTGTGAAAATAGAGTGGAAGGAAGTGAAAAATTTTGAGAATTAAGAGATGAGATGGCTAAAGTAGGCAATGGAGAGGTGAGGGCGAAGACAATGGTTATGGATATAATGTTGTTGGACTCAAAAACTGGTTTTGAATTCACAAAATTA
Organism: Forsythia suspensa; assembly: GCA_023638005.1. Lineage (NCBI taxonomy): Eukaryota > Viridiplantae > Streptophyta > Magnoliopsida > Lamiales > Oleaceae > Forsythia > Forsythia suspensa. The sequence continues at coordinate 53,329,866 of CM042666.1, forward strand.
CTATTGTTGGAATTTTGTAGAATTTTATAATTGATAGCAGTTGCCTTTGGAAATGGAGATTGTGGGGATGAAATGACGGAGAAAGTGTGTTAAGGGATTGTGAGGACATTTAGGTCATTTATCTATTATTTATTTTTGGAATTAATTTTATTTATTTATTTTCTGGTCAAAAGCCATTTGACAAAATGTTTTATGTGCAAAGATCATTTACTGGTATTCCTCTTATATTTACATTACAATTTTATTATATTCACCATGTTTTAATTATAACGAACTTCTCCCAACTGACATTTTAGCACTTATACCTTCAATTTTTTTTTAATCATATTTTTATAATTAACTTTTAATAATTATCACATCTTGTCTCTAATAAAATTTTTATCCAAATATTCTGCTAATGTGTATTGAAATATTTTAATTTGCTTGTCAAACTTTTGTGTTTGTTATTTAATTTGTTTATTTAAAAAATACGAGAGGCAGAAAAATCTTTTTATATCCTCTTAATTAATTTTTTGAACAGAAAGTATTATAAAAAACAAAGATAATATGTCAAAATTAATAGATTGATGAAAATATATGATAAAAAACTGAAGACATAAATGTAAAAATAAGCAAAAATTGAAAACTTTCATTACAATTAAAATATAGTGTAATTAAAAAAAATGTGGTGTAAATATAATTAAAAAATTCCTTATGCAAAAGAAGCAAAGCTAAACATGCTCAAAGCTTAAAAAATAACTAACCATTACTATCTTTTTATTTCTAAACACTGAATAATATTTTTTATTTTTATTTTTAAGTAAAGAAAATTATGTTTTTATTTCTAAACATGCGTGAATCAATTTTTTTGACTTCTAAATTAAGAAAGTTAATAACTATTATTTATTGTCAAACTAACTAATTTATTTATGGGATAATTGCATCAAAGGTCCTCAACATTTCAAAATCGTTAAAAATATGCCCATAATCTAAAATAATAGTATCAAACGTCTCCAACGTATGAAAAAATAAGCATTATATGTCCATATGGATAATTTCCATCCATTTTCTCCGTTAAAACCAAAATTTGGAATGTACGCGCTATACATCTCCAAAAAATGCGAGTGAGAATTGTCAATTCTATGTGGTCTGATGTTCATTCTCTCTCTACTTCGACCATCCCAACTCATCCAATAAACCCTCACCAACCACCGATCTCTGTCGTTGTACGTATCGGTCGCGTAACTACTTCAGCCACCATCTCCGTTGACTCTCTTCTGTTCTCTTTCAAGAGAAAAAGGCAAGTCCATCTACAGTAAATGTAGAACTCCAAAAATTTTAAGATATTAAAGGATATAAGTGAAAATAAGTTTTAGAATCGATTAATTAACTAGGCTAAATAATTAATTAATGAAGGAATAAGGTTTAGTATATCAATATTAGGCTCGTTTAGTAGCTTGTAATTATTTATGATTATTGGCCCAAGATAAAAAAGTAATTTTAGATAAGCCAAATCTAAGATAAAGTAGTACAAAGTAATCTAGGATTATCTATTTTGTTAATTAGAGATTAAATCATTCTTGTTTTATCTTGTTGACCGGCGCGCGCAGAGAGAGAGAGAGAGAGAGAGAGAGAGAGAGAGAGAGAGAGAGAGTTTGGGAGTTTTAATAGCTTCCAAATTTGATCCATAACCCTTCATTATAGATTTCTTATTAAGTGATCAATTCTAATTAGGTTAAGAATTAATTACCAACTCTTCATAACCTAAGCTAAGTGGCGCTAGATCTTTCGGATAATATTACTTACTGCATGATGAGTCCTAAATCAATTAAATAAGCTAAACCCTAGTTTATTTAAACTAAGCTAACAGTAAGCAGATAATCATATTCTATAAAATCCCACTACCTGAAACCATTTTTCCCACGTCCCCACACTTTTCCCACATTGGCCATAAAGCTGATATTGTCCAGAAAGTCATCGTGAACTTGTTTTGGCACACTAATATTCGAGGATTCGCATCAAGTTGCTTTCGTGTGTAAATCAAAATTTTCAAGTACAATTCCAAAATTTCAGATTTCCAATATTAAGGTGAGATGCTATATGCTATTTGTTGATTTCTACGACTTTCTAATTATTGTAGTTATGTATGTAAATTAATTACTTTATTTCAGTGCTCCTTCAAGAGAAATCATGAATCATTTTAGTTAAACCTTCGGGTTTCAGTTAAACTTTCAGGTTCAGTTAAACCTTTGAGTTTCAGTTTAATTACAGCGCTTGCATAAATTATCATTGTCATGGTATGAAAATTCTCAGTTCAGTTTAGTAAGATAATTTTATACATAATTATAATATTTAGACTGTTTGTAGAAATAGCAAGTACCTCACTGAGTATAATTGTTTATACTCATCCTTCATTTTAACAAATTTCAGTTAATAATTAACGTGGTGGATGCGTGGCGGGTTGGTGAAGCTATCAAGCAAATGGTCGCCAAATAAAATTAGTTTATTTATAATGCTTTAGTTAATAAGACGATTAGCGTCACAGTTTCAAGTTTATTTATATTTGACAATCTATTTTCCTTTATTGTTTACGAATTAACCAATTGTTTAGCAATTGAGATTTTTCTTTTATTATTAAAGTCACTTTTCCACAATAATTTAATGTTCATGAATTTTATTAACACTCCGAAACCTTAGAAATTTCGGGGCGTTGCAATAAACACGCGCACAGGTATACATCTGTATACATTCATACTTCCCTTTCTATAATTATATTTCTTTACGGGGTTTGTGGTCCGATGCTCATTCTCTCTCTACTCTGACCATCCCAACCCATCCCATAAATTTCCACCAACCACCCATCTCCGCTGCCGTACGTGTTGGTCGTGTAACTACTTCAGCCACCACCTTTGTTGACTCTCTTCTGTTTTCTTTCAAGAGAAAAAGGCAAGTCCATCCACAGTAAACACGCGCACACGTATGTATCTATATATGTTCATATTTCCCTTTCTACAATCATATTTCTTTACGGGGTTTGATTTTCGACGATTTTGTACTTTTTTGTTTCTGGGTTTTACATAAATGGGTGATTAGTAGCATTAAATGTTGTCAATGAACATTTAATTTTGAGATTTGCGGATTGTACGCACTGTTGATATAAAATTCTTCTTTTTCTGATTATTTGGTGCATTTACATGCTTGATTAGCCAGTGTTTTTGTGTATTAGATTGAGATTTTATTTATCAGTAACTAAAACTCCGAGCTCCATGTCATTGATTGCTGAATTGTCCAGAAAATTATCAATCACTTTTTATCCATGATGCACAACGTCTTCATTTCACCTTAATCAGAAGGAAAAATTGAGGGAAGTTTACAATGGAGTTACTTTTTTACTCCTACCATTCTCACTCACATTTTTTGTGGATAAATAGTGCGTGCATTCCAAATTTTGGATTTAACGTAGAAAATGGATGGAATCTGTCAATAGAGACCTATGATACCTATTTGTTCATACGTTGGGAACGTTTGGTGCTATTATTTTAGGTTAGATGCATATTTCTAACGATTTTGAAACGTTAGGGACATTTGATGCAATTATCCATTTATTTATTCAAATTAAGTAAAATATATACCTTTGATGGAATTACCCCCGCCTTTGAATCATTGTATAATCAAATTAAGAGCCTGTTTGATGTGGATTATAAACTAGTTTATTTGATCAAAATAGTTTATTTGACAAAAGTTTTTGTCTTGTAGCATGATATTTTTGATCATTTTTTGTCAAATAAACTAGTTTATAATCCATACCAAACGGACACTAAATAAAATATGTACTTATAAGTAAACTTTGTAAGCTTCGCTAAGCATGATTGTTCAAAGACAAATACTTAACTAGATGACTCGTGAAATTTAAGAGTTAACTATAAATTTTTTAATGTGTAAATATATAAATTAATTTTATTGACGGTAATTGAAGTTTCGGCAAAATCCCTTAACCTCGCAAAAGTCAATTCATCACATTGACCACAAATAGCCACTATAAAGCAATCAATTAGGCAATGGATGTTTCTTCTCGAAGATTGACCCCAGTCCCAATGACTGCCATGATTAATTTACAAACAGCACATAAGGAAATAAAATCCCCCATGCCATGCATGGTAAACAGGACATATGTACAGATACCATAATTATTATATTATATTATATTAACTTACCATACCCTAACCTACCATACCTTATAAATACTCAACACCTACATAGTAAATCTTACATATAAGCAAAATACCAAGATTGATCATACTCTCTCTCTCTCTCTCTCTCTCTCTATCTCAAATCACCATGTTTTCCGAAACTGAAATTCTGGAGATCTTCTCATGGCTACCTGTGAAAGCCATTTACAAATTCTCATCAATTTGCAAATCATTAAGCCAATTGCCAAAAGAAGATTTCTTTGCCAAAAAACAGTCCAAAAACACTAGTGATAAATATTTCTTGATTCAACCATATTCATGTCAACGTTACAAAACTGGTAAACTACAACTTCATTCATGGATCAATAATTCCACAAACGATGTCTTACCCGTTTCTTACAATTCTCTTCAATTTATAGCAACAGCTGGTAGTGTTCTTCGTTCCAGTAATGGCTTAATTTGTGTTAGAAACCTAAGCAACCATTATGAGAAATCTTATTTTATTTTTAATCCAGCAACCAAATATTGGTTACAAATTCCTCAACCACATGGGTTTGATTGTAGAGATATAGACTTCAAAATTATTTTTGAGTGCAATAATGTGGACAACAATACTGATGACTATATGTTAATATCAGTATTTGAGACATCTGAATGGGGTTCTGATCCCTTTTGCAAAATATACTCATCGAGAGAAAATATTTGGAAAGATGCAGGAAGAATAAATATTGGTGCAGGCAGAAACATTTGTTACGAAACAACTGTATATCAGAATGGGTCGATCTATCTCATTTCAGACTCTGGTCGATATTTTAGAGAAGACAGTCCATTCTTTTGGCCATACATAGTGGCTTATGATGTCAACACCTGTGTTACAAAGTTGTTGAAATTGCCCAAGAGTTCAAGGGGAGGTATGGATGACCTAGATTACAAACTAAGTATTTTTAAGTGGGAAAATTCAAACAATTATATATGTTTAGTCAAATTAAGCAATAATATGTTTACAATTTGGGTGCTAACTGATGAAGAAACAAGTTCATGGAATCAAGTTTTCAAGATGCACGTAACAACAATGGGGCTAAATCAGTTTGATCTACGGGTGGCCGGCTTCACTATTTTGAATGGAAATATTTTACTTATTGCGACAAACTTGATGGTTTATCGCTATGATTTGTCGACTAGGAGTAATGGAGAACTTCAAGAAGTTTGCCATCATGAATGTGGGGAAAACGTGATTTTCCATTCTTTTTCGAGTACCCTTCGTCCATGTGGAACTAATGCAACAAAATTGGTTGCATGATTTCAAAATCCCCCAAGTGTTTGTAATTTTATTCAGTTGATTTACACAGTTTATTTTCTATGTAGATTTTTTAAATCTTTTACATAATTACTTTTATATTTCATTGCATCTTATCTAATTCTAATTTCTTTATGTGGAAATTTTTCTTTTATTCTCAACGTAACATGATATATATCCCACTTTAAAGGTAAAAGAAAAAAAAAAAAAAAACATAAAATCTAATTCATGTGATATTGTGCACAAATATATCCAACCAATTCTGCATATAGGAACTATCACCAAAACAAACTCAAATTGCCTTCTGCTTTGGTCTTTAAATTCAACGAATATAAATGCGATTTATCATAAATTGACTTGATCCTCATAAAGGAGACTATTGACGCTCAAAGGTGACGAGATTCACTGTGTTAAATCTACTACAAAATATTATATAGTACATTTGAAAACTCTAATGATATCTGAAAAGGGTCTCCTAGACCAATAAAAAGAAAGATAACTCTAAAATTTGGAGTCGGAGTTTGCGCATAAGAATTTGATCTCCTGAAAATTAACTCATGAGACAATGCATTCGTGAGCTTTCTTAGATCATCCAATGTGTGTACTGCACTCAGAGTTATCCTCAACCAGTTAACCTGTAAGAAGCAAAACCAATATTCATCAAAAGTCGATTTGAATGAAACCCAAATTTCAAGTTTGTACTCGTGTTGCTCAACTCGCAGACTCAACAAAATTTCTTGGAAGTTTGATTTGTAAACACACACCAAAATAAAACGTTCCAAGCTTTAGTTGTCTTAAGGCTCGTCTTTCTTTCAAAACCATGTTCCTTAAAGCTGTCTTTTTCCCCGAGGCTTTTGGACAAGACTTCTTAGGTTGGTGAGCTACCTTTTCTAGTTTAAGGCAAGGGTCTAATCCAACTGTTTCTAACCAACCAAAATGAGGAGACATTTTCTTAACCAGGAAATAGGTGGGGAGAATTGCAGATCGGCACCAGACAACAAGATCTTATTTTTCTTCTTTTATTTTCTCCCTCGTGGAAGGAGTAATCAACATGCATATATATTTTTGTGTAAATAAGATGACCGTACACAATAATATTAAAGAATTGGCCCTATACAAGAATTGCATCAATATCGTTATCAAACAACATAATTGAAGAACTGGCCCAAATAAACAGATTCATCCCATACAAGAGCACCTAATTACAGGTATCACATATAGGACCATCAAAAGAATGAGCGACTCAACTTTTGCATACTTAAGCTGTCCAAAACTAGGGAAGGCAGTGGGTCCACCTCATTCCTGAATACATCCAAATACCTTGTCCCAAACACGTCATGGGACAATACACTCCATTCCCGTCCCAATTAAATACACGCCGCCGGCAGATAATGTAGTTCGCTTTGTTTGTGGGAGATTTGATTTTGAAGAATATGGAGAAAAATATGGGGAAATAGAAGAATTGAGAGAGAGATGTGGGTTTTGGTTTGAGAGGATGAAGACGTGATCGCGAAACAAAGAAGATTTTTTTTTTGAGAACATGAATGGAAAAATCTCTACGATTCGGTAATAACATACTTTTTAAAATATTTATGAATATAAATATTGAATTCCCGATAGGTACCGTGCTTAAATATGTATTTAATTCTATTTTTTTGTTCAAATAAAATTTAGTCTATTCTTTTCTTGGTGCACAATCATTTGCCTCAAAACTTAAATTTTCCTATTATTTCAATAAATTGAATCTATAAAAGTGACTTAACTGAGACTATTTGATAGTTGAAACACCAAACTGAAAAATTTTGAGGTTGTACGACCAAGTAGAGATTTTATTGCAAAGTTCACTTGCAAAAAAATTTATTTCCAATTATTCGAATATTTTATAACGACTCGTGTATTATAGACATAAATGAAAATTTGATAAATGTAAAATTAAAATTATTTATAATTTAATTTTTGAATTTCATTGTTAAATACAAATTGATATCTTCATACAAACGCAAATCTCCAAAGCTTAAGCTTAATTGATGATATATAACTTTCATCCACTGTCACAAATATTTCTCAATTGAATAATTAAACTTAATATTGTCTCAACTAAAATACTAAATTTCAATTTAATTTCAAATTTCACCAATTTGTCATTCATCATCTTCAAAATTAAGGAAAATTGCTTAACTACAGAATTACAGTGTAACATGACAACTTACCACTACATAATATCAAAAAAGTGATAAAATCAAGACCACACCAAACCAGATAACATTATGTTTTGTATTTCTACATAATCGTTGCTTAGTTGACATGCCATTCAACGATGACGTCAAAAATCATTACAATTTAGCGGTCAAATAAGCAATTTCTGTCAATTTAGAGGATTGCAAGTGATAAAGTGGTTAAATTTAAAACTAAATTGAATTTCAATGACTCGATTGAGAATAAAGTCTAGTGACCGAATTGAGAGGTCTCTAAAATTCAGTAACTGCAAATAAAATCTAATATAATATAATTACTAAATGACACATAATATTAGACTAAACTCGATAGCTAGTACTTAACGATTTTTTTCATTATTTCACAGTTGACCTTCTCAAACAAACCATCAATGCATGTGTTCAGAATTTGAACTTATGTTTTCTTCTTTGATATCGGAAGAATGATCTTCTAGCCAATTTGTACAGGTATTTATTGTACATTTGAATAAGAAAGAATCCAATAAAAACCTCTGAAATTAATCGTCAAGGAATGTAATACATGGGATTGGGAAGCTTGAATGAACGTTTTGAGATGGAAGAACCCAATAAATCACTCCACTGGTCTCCTGAATTGCCCGTAATTCTGTAACCCTCTTCTTCCATCTCACTCCTCTTCTCCGATTTATAACTTGTTGCTGTCTTCCCATGATCCTCCGACCCCCTGCACGGTTTTAAAATAATAAGTTTTTGAACTAAAAATCCTCGGAAAAAAGTAACTTCTAAGAAAATTCAAACATATTTTCACAAAAAAAAAAAATTACTTAAAAGTAACGTTTTTCCCAACAAATATATTTGCCAATAAAAAGGATAAAACTTACTTTTTTGATAGCAAATGTTTACTTGCTTTTCTTTCAAGTACTTAAAGCTCTTTTAAGCCTTACATGCTCTAAATGTGCTTAGTTTTAAACACAAAAGCATCAAAACTACTACCAAAAATATAATTGAAGTACACACATGGAAAACTAAAAGCATTTCACTCATTAAATAAACAAGATAGACGACTAGAAAAAATACATAAATGAACAAACACTCGTTCATACCAAGAATTTGGAACGTAATTGTCCCTTTTCTTATGCAATGAATATTTGACCAATGACAGAAATAATCCGAATATTTTTATACCATAATGCTTCGCAGTCACTTGTAAGGGCTTAGGCTAACAAGGAAAGAATAAAGAAAGTTTGATGCTACTTTTCACCTAATAACTGTTCTACAATAGTCCTTCACTTCCTGCTTGAAAGTGATCTAATTGTACAGCAAAATGATAGTAACAAAGCACATATAAATAGTCGCCCAAGATTTAATCATAACCAAGGTTTAATCCCAAATGAAATTTGGTACAAATAGCTTTTGAGTACTTATTGTGCCTTTCATAAATTATATGGTGGTTCTTGTCAAGACAATGATACCTAATATATATTACTTCCCAGAGAAAGATTCTCTTGTTCTTTATCTCATCTTTTAGGTAAAGTTCTTATATTCACACCCAGGTGTTTTCATACTTTCGTCTGAGAATTAGCATTTGTTTGCTCTTTTCAGATCCTCGGTTAGTGAACAAAACGTTGCTCCTAGAGAATTATGAATTAAGATTACGACATGGATATTTACAAACAAGTGGTTGCCTATAAGAACTAACAAAAAAGAATATATAAGCAGTGGCAATTTGAATACTAACCTCAATATGAGCTTGTCGTAATCCTGAAATCCAGCTTTGATCAAATTCTCAATGGTAACACTTCTATGCCTTTCACTTCGCCCCGTCAGCAAGAAAACCTTGAATCCCAACCTTAAAACCTCTTCGTAAAGCTTTAAACTGGACTGTATAGCAGGAGCCGATCCTTTCTCGACCCATTTAGCAAACTCCACACTATCAAAAAGCTCCAACCTACACATCACCACCAGAAAATGCATATCACATATCTGAAATCACATTTCCATGAAAACCGTTAATTCAAGAAGTTCACTAACAATTACCATAGCGCTATTCCAATTTCCAAATAAGAATTGCATCTTTAGCAAACCACAAAAACTCATCAAACCAAATCTGATATTGAATTTTCGATAAAAAAAATAATCTGATATTGAATTAACTCCAGAGATAATGCCTATCAAATAAGCATAACGATTAAACATCATGGACATGTTTAGTATGCAGTACCCAACACTAACGACACAACACAGCAGTACACCAGACCGTCTAGTCTACACATGCCACAAATGTCATACGTAATTATTATTCCATTCGTAGTAATAGAAACATCCAATCAAAATTAAATTGCACCCAGAAGAAAGACCCATCAAGCAACAGTTCAAAGAATCATCCTACTCATAAAATTCTCAGACAAGAAAACTAGTACAATAGCTCAAATTTAAATTTAAAAAGACTATATAAAATGAATTCTTAACAAAAAGCAAGAGCAATTCTATAACATTGTGTCAAAAATTGAAAACAAACCCCAAAACTAATGCCCTTATCCAAAGGCCCCAAAAACACCCAATTCTTGCTGTATTGTACAAGGCCCATCATAATTAGAAAGAAAATTAAATCTTTAAAAAAAAAAAGTCCAAAAAATTATACCCATAGCCGTGTTCAGCATAATAGGGAAGATTTGAAAGCAAAGTCTCATCCACGTCAAAAATCCAAACATCTTTCCCATCTCCATTCAACTCCACATTTCTTGCAAATATTCCAGCCTCGTTGGAGACCCTTACAAGATCAAGTTCATAACCCCTTCCAGTCAAATAATCCTTCACGTAATCAGCACATTCTCCTGGAATACTCCTCCATGGACTTAAATTATTGGCCTCCACGGCAAACCTCCAACTTGTACACTGTAATTGAAATTCATCTGTACATCCTTGTTTCAAATGGGGTTCGTTTCTTTCTGGGTATTCAAGAATCAAAGGCCTTGGAAAATGGTGTAAATTTGAGGTTTCTTGAGAGAAAACTAAGGAAAATAGGAACAAGAAAAGGGAAATTCTTATCAAGAAACTCATCGTGGACCAAAGGAAATAATACTTTCAATTCAGAGAAAAAATCAACACATGTAATATAGTGTTTATATGGTCTTAAAATGAGTCAAAAAAACGAAAATGAATAAATTCTTGGAATTTCAGCTATTTTTTTACCAGAAATACTTTACAAATGTAAAAGACGCTTTTTCTTGATGAAGATACGAAAACCCTTTATATCCACTGATTGGGTTTGGACGGTGGGGATTGGGGATGATAGGTCATAGGGGCACAAATGTGAAGTAATGGAGTCAATGAGAATGGTAACAAAAAGATACATATTTTATGGGCGTGTGTATTTGGCATTGACGAAGAAAACAGGGATTGAATGCTTTGAGGATTGCACTTGCACAGGAAAAAGAGTAAATTTTATTGGTGGTCACCCAACTTTGAGCAGAGTCTCAGTTGCTTGAATGGATGTTTAAACATGACAGAATTTTGACATGGATTAAGCAACTGACATTAGGCACGCACAATTTCACGAGACTAATTCCATTCAGCCCGGGGTTGGGGTTGAAGGTTTTTGGTTAATTTATTAATGAATCGTATTCTGTTTTTTTTAGATTGAATCCATGCGTGCACAATACTAGTGACTCCATTCTTGTCAACAATCTATCATATTTTAATATCCACACAAGCATGGCATGTGACCGAGTGATCACACTTGAAATAATTATGAAGTTCGGTGATTTGATTGAGGCATTTTAAAGTTAGATGACCCAATTGAGACTTTGTTCAATGTTAGATGACCACTGATAAAATTTATCCCCTACGTAAGAAGGAAGAAAAAAGAAAAAGGCCAATAAAATTGTTAGTGTCGGGGGCGGCCGTTATGTCGGTTAGGTGAGACAGTTTGTTGGATTTCTCAAATTATTATCCATTTTGTCAGAAGAATGTTTCTTTTTTTTTTTTTCTTGGGTACTTTTGACACGTTTGAAGTTATAAAAAGATGTATCACGTTAAGTTGAATAATAATTTAATTAATACGATGGAAGACATGGGGGCATAAAAAATAGGTGAATATCGTGATTAAAGAAGAGGACAGAGAAAATTATTTAAAAAGTTTTCGATAGGCATAAATTTAAAATAATAGATTTATAAGTAATACAATCAGCAAACAAAAATAATAAATTTAAACCTTGTTTAATATATTGACGTCGTTTACATAAAAAATTTGTCTTCAGATTAGTTTATTGTTACATCTACTAAATTATTCAAGAGTCATGAACATGGGAAAACTGAGGTTGAGCTGGTGGATCGTGACCTATACATAATACATGGCTTGTGTCAAGCCCCCAACATAAGCCAAAAGAATGTTGGCATGCACGGTGCACAGAGAGATTAAATCGAATTTATTTCATCACTTGATAATGTCTCAATAAACTTTTTTATTTCTAATATCAAAATTAAGCTCTCGACAATTAATACAATGAGATTTACTTGTAATTAAGTTTAACCAAAGCTTAAACAATGGTTCATTACATCATAATTCAATTGACAGTGAGACCAAGAAATAATCAGGGAAAAAAAAAATTAGCTTCCGTTATTATTTTATGACATGCACCCTTGATCATAATTTTAGGGACACAAAATAGGTGGAAACACACTTCCCCAATCAACAAATTACCAGTCACCTTGCGTATTGCGGAATGTAAAACTTCTATTTTTACTGCAACAACTGAACTACTGGTATTGTTGCATAAAGATCACCCGGAGGCCGGATCCTTATTTTACACTAACTTTTCACTGAATCGGCTCCCGTATTCTCCAATGGTGAGAACATAAAGTTCCCCGTAAATATGGCTTCTTTGTCTGCCCACCAAAACCACAACTTGTCAAATGAAATTTACAGAAATAGTATTAAAATTCTACAACCTAGAATCAATTGGAAAATGTGAAGATTCAAATTTCTTCCAAGGATCCAATGCTAAAAATATTGCAGTACCATATTGGTACAATGAGAAATCCATCTATTTGGGACATTGGAAACTACATCAGAAAAGTAGATTGCGGAGATGCTTTTCACCCCCTAACAGTCTCCTTCCATTCTATTTCCTGGACAAGTTTGTCCTCCCTCCCTCTATTTTACCCTGTCTCGGAGGGGAGTGATCCATTTTACCCTTTTCCAAAAGGGGGCATAGAAAGCATCTGTACCTTTCTGCCAGCAGTCATTTCACTGCACTATATAATATGAGGACAGTGAAGTTCTAACATTGGCTCTAGAATATGGTATCTGCATTTTTCTTTTCATTTTTTCCTATTTTGTGTTTTGAGTTGAGGGGATGGTGGATAGATGCAAACACAATATTACCAAGGCACAAATGCTTAAATTCTACCAATACATACAGCACATGCATACCTGTTAATGACAAACAACTGGTTTCCCGGTGCACATATCTTGACATGGCCTATAAATGCCAAAAAGAAACAATAAGCAAGCTTGGTGTACCATTAGTTTCAATATTTTAAACAAATGATCTATGCCTTCCATACAAGAACCTAAGAGCTATATATCTCCAGAAAAGTAGCAACTTATCTGCACTCATTAATATAAGGGAATTCGTAATTGTAAGGATCCAAAAGATTTCCCTCATGAGTCATGACAGACTAAGTGTATCAAGCATAAGAGGAAAACTTTATAGCCAACACACCCAAAATAACCAAATGAATTACACAAGAGAAAGAGATTACTATTAGTTGCTGTAACATGTCTAGATCCAAGTGTTTGACAGGTATAGTATTTTATGTAGGCACGCTGTAACAGGAGAATAATATAATCTCTCTACTCTATCTCGCTAAAATTAACATTAAAAAAATAAAGTCTTGTAGATGACAATCTATTTCAACACATTAGAGATGAGAGCTTGCCTGGACCAGAGGTAATGCGGCATCACTGGGTTTTGCTGAACCATCATCAGAGAAGACATTCCTACAACTCATGTAAACATCAATAATACTAATAAATATTAACATGAACGGCGTCCAATATCTTTAAATGTTCTTAAACCACGGCAAACCAGCCTAAGCTTTTTAATCAGTTAAATTGAAGCATAAAGTGAACTCGTTTCACTGTCCTTTTAACTTGAGAAGGACATTTACACATTTACAAATGCCAAGTCCTCATAGTTAGTTTAATATAGCACTTGGATCCCAACTCTTTTTTCCTTAGCTTTTAGGTTCCCATTATGACAAATCTGTAATATGACCTTCCTGACGTTGTCCGTTCACCAGAACCATTAACTTTCATGTGGTTCACGTGGGATGGGTATTCGTTGAAAAGACAATTCTACCCTCAGATTCAATAAAAAGAAAAGAAAAGGAAATAGAGGAAAAAAACCTACCGAGACTCTCAAGCTCAACAACCTCCAATCCAGTGATCCACCTCTCTCCTCCTCCAGTCCACCCATCGAAATAATATCACAAAATGGCAAGAAAGAGGAAAAAGATGCAGAAGAATAAGGAAAAAGAGACTTGTGTGAACAGCGGTCCTCTGCAAGATTTGAATGCACATCTGATTCAGAAAAGTACTATAAGTAAAAGCACCACAATAATCTTCTACTATTGTTGTTTCTATTGAAGCTCTCAAGCTCCTAATGGCTGTTTAAAATTTTACTTTCTTCAAACTCTTTTCTTCTTCATCATCTACTTGGGCCTCTTTACCATTCTATATAAATGGGCTAGCTATCTTCTACAAAAACCCAAACCCTTCCTCCGAATTTACAAACAGTGCTTCCAATCTAGAGAAACGAAATTCCCCAAAACCCTTTTCTCGGAACACTAAAAGGAACCTCCTTGCCATATTGGAAAACTAATTAAAAAGACCACCTCTAATACTATTCAAAAATCAAAACATTCACCTGCTTCTGGAAATCCAGTTATTAAATTGAAGTAAGGATCAAAAGAATTTGGGAAGAGGTGAAGAATTTGCAAGAAAATGGCCCAAATTGAACCAACCATTGAGCTATTTGGAAATTATAATAATAATTTCTTGCCCCGTTGAAGCAGTCAATTCTATACCAAAAGAAATCTACAGAAATATAGTATGTGTATCAGAATCTTTGGCCCTCCGTGTTGTCTGTAAATTCATTTAATTCGTCTTATTTTCCATCAAATTCATTTAATTAGTCTTATTTTCCATCAAATAACAAGATATTCCTTTGTTGCAATCTTTTTACAACGAAAATATCCCAGAAAGCTGCCTCACGTGCAAGTAACATGAAGATTAACTGTTCTAATAGACAACAGCACAAAAATGAACCTGCTACAAAATTGTCAGAATGGGGACCCAAATGCCAAGAAAATTAAAATCGGGACCCAAGTGCTATATTAAGCAAACAATGGGAACTGTGGCTGCAACTCTCTCTGCTGTTTATCATATTTTTCTGCACTTCTAACATAGCTCCATTGGCAGATTAATATATTACTCATTAACACACCGTGCCAAACCAATACCAGGATCAAAATTCTGCCAAATGCCTTACCTCCAAATAACACTTTGTAATTGATCCTGCTTTCCTTCAGGAAGCATGGAGGCATCATAAGCAACAATATTTCCATAAAATATCTTCTCCAAATCTTTCATCCATTTAATTAACAGCAAATTTACCTGCAATTTCAAAGCGAGAAAATGGAATAAAATGACAAAGGGCTTAGATAGAAAAATTAATTGTACAATGTTCTCATGTGATGTGGGACTTTTTAAAAATTACTTGTTTGGTAGATACTTGAGTTTTCATCAGACTGGAAATACATTAAATATAACAAACGTCTTCATTTGGACTTGAAAAGATTATGTGGGGCCTTTTGAAAGAACAATGGTTATTAATCAGCATTGAATTAAATTTTGCAACAATTATTCAGGTACGGATGACTGACCCCAGCCTTGGAAACTCTCATTTCGAGATCATGATTGTAAATCTCATATAAGTATTGCCCCAACTCAACACCTTCCTTTCCCTCTTCTTTTAAGCGGCGTAAGCAAAGCCACATATGGATTACAAGCAAGGAGAATGTTGTTTTAAAGGTTTTCTCCAAGCTAAACACTGCGTGTAAAAGGTACTACTCAAGTTAAACTTAGATAAAATGTACAGATAGCACAAGAACAAAAATAATGACCAGTAATTAGGCATGTTTGTTCAAACATTAGCATCAGATTTAGTCTGATCATAATCAAAAGATGGGAGACCAGCATGCCAACACTATCATATATAGGATTTTGTTGTTTGTTTCACTTTAGACATCATAATTTTTCTTATTGAAGGTAACAAACTATTCGTGAGAAATAACTATGAGCAATCCCCTTTCAACATCTGTTGCCCCTGCCAAATTGACCTCACCTTCCTAAAAGACCCACGTGGTCATATATGGTTTCTAGAGCTTCTATAGAATAGGGCATTCTATTAATACAAGGGAAATGTGATCCAATTTATGACAGTAAAGGAACTCTGACAGGCCGCCAACATATAAACATAAACTTCGAAGCAGTTTCGCCGAAGGTGTGTGTCACAAACAAGATGTAGAGGCTTCAAGGTAGAATATCCTGTCAGCATAATGCCTACAAGTGATTAAAAAGAGAAGGAGATTTATCTACCCCTTCATTTAATACAATGTCCATCTAGGGCTGCCCAAAGATGATTCCCATTTGATTCCAAATAAAGGAGTTAATCATTTTCAATTCCCACACCATCATTTAGCTGAACAACCACATGAGTATGAAAAAAGCAAAAAAATATTAATCCAGCACTCCCACAACTTCCAAACAAGATAAATACAAAATTAAAATGTTAACTTGAAAAATATGGTAACAATGTCTGTTCTCCATAAATCAATTAGCATGTCTTAAACATGTGCCCTCACAAAAAATGGCATAGAATGCGAGGAAAAAAATACACAATCAATTTTTTTTCATCTTGTTAAACCGTGTGGCCTTGAATTTGAATGTACTTTGCATCATTGGGCATGTAAACTGATGCCCTCTTTCTTCAAAAAATATACGGTGCACAAAAACACAAGAAACCACAACTCATCAGAGCATGAGGACAAGATCAAGGATAAACATAAGAGAAACAAAATGCTAACCATCATAAATAACAGGCCTGTCAACTTGATAAAGAACGCGGCTGTAAATTGCATTTGCCCATCGAATGAACTGGCTTTGTTTACTATAGAACATCATCAGCCTGAGGATAACTCGCTTAAAGCCCTCGTACTTGGGATCTTCAATTCTTTGTGGTGAATCAGGTCGCAACGCCAATGAACAAGGCTTGGACCAAAACATCTTGTTCAAATTCACCTGAATGCGTGTTCTTTCATTAACTCTTAGCAAATTCACCAAAGGCGTGTACTTTCATCAACCCATTAGAAAAATCAAACAGCATGAAAAAATAAAAAATAAAATCAACATGGATTAACAAACAAGAGAAATAAGGAAATACGTGTAATCCTTTCACCAAACAATCGAGTAGAGTAGTTCAATCTTTTCCACCAGTAAAAGAAAAATTACCTCAAACTCACGATTTGAGTTCACGCAACATTGTCTTATTTTTTGCTATGAATAAATGACTCACAAACGGGCAAAAATGTATATCTTTGTTAAGAATCACATTTTCTTAGAAAAATGTACAGTTTTGCCTTCTTATTTTCATTTACTATTCTACATCTCAAAACTCCCACCCCTCCTCTTCCAATAAAATCCCCGGCTGAATCTGTTATTTCCATTCTAACCCAACTAGACAATTTCTCAATATTACCCTTCCTCCATTTTTGAACCCCTCAAAGCAATAACCAATTCTCCAAATAAATGTTTCTTATAAAAAAAAAAAAAAAAAAAATTCAAGCAAACAGTGAAGTCTATATATATGATTCCCCATTTGGTAAACAAGAAAGAGTAAGTCCGTATCCGATGCAGTGCTAACAAAAAATTAAAACCCACCAGACCACGCTCTGACGCAGATGACGAGCAATGTAAATTGTTACAAATAGTAAAAAGGAATGAACGTCTAAAATTTCTTACCTCTGGTCTACTAGTGTAGGTTTTCTCAGCAGAATCGGGAAGATCTGGCTCTGCATCAGCAACCTTTGAATAATTCTGATACGAAAAAGTATGCGACAATTTTCTAATAATTTCAGTGTTCCTCTGGAAATTATTAGCCATATAAATTTTGGAAATCGCCCTGCTCCACCTTGGCAACATTTTCTCGTAATGCTTTCCTGTGAAAAAGTCATTAAAACAACAATAAGTGGGAAAACCCTTCGAAAATCGTAGCAAAAAATTGAACGAATACAGTAATTTCGTTAGTGAGTGTGTGATTGAATGCATACCTGAAAATGTATAGTCAATTGGAGCTCTGTGTCGATGGCTTTCGATTTTGATTTCCGTTTGCTTATTTCCCCTTTAAATCGTGAAGGAAATTCCTAACTGGGGTTTGAATGTGATAAACCCTAGGAAAAAAAATCTAAATAGCTGATGCAAAGTTTGCAGTTGAATCCGACGATTGACGGAGCGCTGTATGTTTGGCTGAGGTGGCAATTTGGCAACGCCAGGAGAGATTGTTTGGGTAAGCTTTAAGCATTTACTCATAATATATGAGTTTAATAAGTTAAATTATTTAGGCTCTGTTTGTTTTCATTATTATTTTTGTTAAAAAGTTAAAAGTCAAAGTCAACAATTAATTTTAACCACATATTTGGTCATACTTTTCAACTTCTGGCACATTTCAACAACTTTTATCAACTTTAACCAAAAATATGATTTTAATCAAAATCAAACACACCCTTATTTTGCCGGTTGAGATTAAAACTAGTTTACCGGTTTTTTTGCGGTGTAATTCGATCTTAGGTCCTATTATGATAATAAATTGAGACGGTGAATAGATTTTGGAGATCAGTGGAGAGAGATGATCTATCGAAAAGGATAGATAATTTTGCTGGTTGAGATTAAAATTAGTATACCGTTAATTTTGCGGTGTAATTTGATTGTAGATTCTATTATGATAATAAATTGAGGCGGTGAATAGATTTTTGAGATGATCAGTAGAGAGAGATGATCTATTGAGGAGAATAGATTAAAAAGATGAGCATTTTAGAGATGATTCGTGGAGATAGATGATAAAACAACAAATTTTGAAGGAGATGAAATTGAAAACGTAGTGACAGTGTGATTTACGAATGTGCATTTTTCTTCCTTTGACAGAGAAAATTTCCTACAATCGTGATAAATAAATTATTTCGTTTAATGAGTCGTCACACAAGCGTTTAGTATAATTTCATACTAGTCACTATCATTTTGTTTCGAGTTAATTAATCAACTAAAACATTGATTTAAGTTAGTAATTTTATTAATAAATATCAATTAATTTGATTGATGAAATAAAACTAGTGGCAATACTATTATTCCAACTAAAATGTAAATTAGATTGACGGATTATCTTTTGCTTGGTAAACCTAATAAAATGATTAGATTATAACAAACTTTTTTTTACAGTCAATGTACTTTATGTAATGACAAATTTAAAACAAAATGAACTAGAGTGGAATCTAGTAGAAATTAGGGATGACAAAAAACTCCGCCTCCGACCTGAGGCAGGAACGAGGATCATGGTCTCCACCATGAATTTTCTGAATTCGTCTCGAATCTTTTTATTTTATCTTATTTTTATGTTTTAAAATTTAAGTCGCATTTAAAAAATAAAATTTAATATTAATATTTAATTAATGAATTAGAGACGGTAAATGGATAATTTTCAATCTCCCATGTGCCACCCGCTCCCACCCCATTGCCATCTGTTACTAAAAATACATTGTCACCGTCATATTTCCAAAATTTAATTTAACACTATTTTTTGACAATCTCATTTCTTTCTTCTATAAATTTCATGAAATGTGCGAAATGAAGAAGCAAACAATACTCGAAAAAAGATACGTCAAAATGTTGCGAAGGTGCATCCCATTCTTTTGGGCATTTTGACCTTGCTTAAATTTACCCTTTTGCAAGATTTTGAGCTGGAGATCACGTTTACCCATATGAATGCCTTTGTTCATTTAAAAATACCGAAGTTAACAACATTATGATCTCTTTAAGAGCAAAAAGGAGAAAACATGAAAATTCTTGAAATTTTTGAAGGCTTTCCTTGAATACGAGACCTTAGACCATGTTTAACTCGCCTATATAGTTAAGCTGGCACTGTTCCCATTAGTTGGACGAGGGCAAACCATGGTCGGTTGAAAGCTAACTAGTCATCTGTGACATGTCATTACTTATTAGTTTAACATTTTAGTCCATGTTTGGCTAAATTTAAATTAGTCTAATTGAAGAAAACATACTTTTTATCTATACTACCTATTTATTATTCACACATTTTATTGAATTCACAACTTACAAGCAATTAAAAAATAATTTCAACGCAGTCAAACATGTTAATTAATTCTTAGAAATCTTGTGCGTATGGCTGTAGAAATTATCGGTGCACCCTTGCTCCATTGCCACAAAATTGTCTCCTCCTTTTATCATTGGTTTGTCCTTGGTTTTTGTTTTGATATTTTTTTTTTAAAACTATTTATTTTCAACCATATATTTCATAACACTCACAACTTGTATCGACTTTTTAACCACACACAAAAACTCTAAACAAATATGTCTTGAAGGTTAATTTTGTATATAAAAATAGGAAGGTTTAATAAGCCTATACAAATGTTCAACTAATGCTCTCTTGATTTACTTTTAGTCACCATTTGTATTTTGCAACTAGTTCAAAATTATCTTGACCGACTTGTAAAAAGGTGGAGTCAACAATAAAATCTGATCCTATAAACGGGAGAATCAATTTGGAATGAATCAAAAGTTCATGCCATTCAACATCCTTTACATTATCACAAAAAAAAAAAAATAAAAAATTTGACTTGTTCGTCAAAGAGATGAACTTCTCATATTTTATTTCAGAGTTGAACCGGCAAAATCATCAAAACTCCCATAAGAGCATCTTCGATGCAACTGTATATTGTACTAAAAAATATGTCACATCATCTTAAAATACTTAAATGGCAAAAAAAAAAAAGTAGAGAAAATCTAGCGCACCACCTATATTTGGATAGTGTACTAGACGTCCACTATTTATTTTTTTATAATTTATATATATCGAAATATGTGTTTAAACCTATTTTATTTAATAATTTTTAATTTATTTCAATCGAAATGTGTGCTAACTTTATTTATATTAATACTCTTGTATAATTGGACCATAATTTTTTTAATTTACAGTCTAATTGAAGATGCTCTTTTCTCAATTTTTATTTTACTTGACCCATATGCAACAATCCACATTGTATGTGTAGGTTGTCTATAGAATGGGATAGAATGGGAAGAGGCACTAAGGCATTCAAGCTCAATCCTCAATGGATCAACATAAAGTGAGGAAACATTTGATTCAAAAGATCAGGACGCGGCATTTAAATTAGAATCGGAATTGACTAAAAAGTTACTGAAATTTTCAAGATTGATAGTGTATGCTTTGCCTTTGTTTAAAAAATCTTTGGCAAATTTAGCAAGGGCCCACCAAATGCGCGTTGCAAAGGTTTCTGTGCTACACTAAATTTTATATTTGTAAAATCTAAAATGTGGTAGTATAAATATTAGTCAATTTTTTGTCAATTTTTCAACATGGGATAAGCTACTTGCTTTTTTTTTCAACAATTTTTCCAACTCTACTTTGAACTTCATTTTATCATTCACCAAGTATCATTTTTGACAAGTAAATATATAATTTCGATATTCACGCGAAATAAAATGTGAATCTACTTTTATCTTCCACAAAGAAGAAACGAGTTCCATATAAAATTATATCCAAATATGACATAAAATTCTAAAATTTTCAAAACTCTTAAGTTGACATAGAGAATTGGAGCTATAAATTGTTTGAGAAGATGAATTATTTTCATTGAAATGAATTTGAGGGGCAGGAAACCGTCGTATTTTTTAACTGTCAAGGGGGCTGAATTTAGTTCGATAGACCCACTATTTGAATCATTGAGTTGGGTTTGGATCGGTCGGTTTCATTGTGCTGAAGGATGGAGGCTTCGGATTGGGTTTGATTGGGCCTGGATTCAGTTTGTAAAGTTTTGTTGGAGGGATTACTGGGAATGTTTGCTTCCCTCGGGATGGTGGGCTTAGAATTTAATTGGTTTTTCAAATTGAGAATGTTCCAAATATAACATTAACCATTTTCCATATTGATGAAAATATTTTCCTTTTGTTCCTCTTTTCCCTCCAACCCAAGAAGGAAAAGCCAAAAATTTTACCCCCATTTCTTTATTATGTTACAACGAAGTTTTTTCCGCTACGAAAAAATTATGTTACTACACTTCATTTTCAATTTTTCTCTTTACAAAATCATATACTATCAATATATTATGTCTAAAATTTATTCACCTCCTTAATAAATCATCTCTCCTTAATCAATCATCGCCATTCACCGATCATCTACAAAATCTGTTCACTGTCTTTATCTATCATTATAGTAGAGCTTTCGATCGGATTCTACTGAAAAATAAGCGGTAATAGTTACTTTTTCCTTCTACCAAACACACCCGAATTTTCAAATAGGAAGTCGATCCCGGTCCAATTGCCAGGTGAATAAAAATTTGAACCAAAATCCAAAAACCGATCCACAGATACGATTCAAATCTACTCTTCTCTACTACGACTCTCACTGTACCCCCACTCCACCCAACATTTTTCACTGCCCAGATCCCTCAATTTCACGAACAGATTCACACCCATAATCTTATTCCCTCGGAGTATCCAATAAATGTAGGTTGTATAGCATCGCTGACCCATAATTTTGTTTTTCATTTTTTTTTTGGTCTTTGGGTGTCACTGAATGGAGTTTACTGAAGCTTATAAGCAGGCGGGCCCTTGTGCTTTCTCTCCAAATTCTCGGTTTCTTGCAGTTGCAGTCGATTACCGCCTTGTGATTCGCGATGTTCTCACATTCAAGGTACTTGAAGGAATTAACTTGTTTTCTTAGGACTTCAGCTTTATGCATTGGATTTAATTGAATTTTGCAAATGTGGTAACTGGGCATTTTGATTCGGGTTTTCATGTGAGTACTAAGCCCAGACGCAGATGAGTTGTATTTAAATATACTTTAAAAATTATTGTTTAAGAGCATGTTTGGCTAAGCTTAAAAACGAAGTAAACTTACTAAATTTTGCCTCCAAACATGTTTAGGCAACTTACTTGCTTCTTACTTTTAAGTTACTTATTTTCGACTTTCACCCAAAACCAGTAATTATTTTGTTGCTACATTACCCTTTTGAAATGCTAGAACACAATGTGTGTTTTTTTAGCACCGCACAGACCTTTTTTGAAGTTAAATGGAAGTTTGGGAATTGATTTATATTGGGAAAATGAATACCAATTCAAAGCAGCAAGGAAATCCTAAAGATTGCAAAATGATGCAGTCTTATATTATTGATGAAATGAGTGTTTTTAACCCAACCCAACCCGGCCATTGAACCGGAAAAGGTAAAGGGTCAAAAGGTTCAATTGGGGTCAAACTGAATGTCAAAAATGAATGAATAAATAAATAAGTATGCACACACTATGAAAAATTTATAACAAGAATAGTTTTAAATATCTTCATATACCAAATGCTCACTAATGAGTTCTGCATCTTCAGAATTGTAACCTTCCCATGGCATATAAGCTACTAATACGTTTTTCCCCAAAGCAAGTTCGCCACCAACCGTAGTAGCACCATCTGCTAAAATTTGTCACTTTTTAATACATTTACCCGGCTGAACCTGGGGTTTTTGATGCATACTTTCATATCACTAATTCAAAGTAAATATAGATACATGTCCTGTATTTGGATTTATTAATCTGTAACTTATTTGAACACCTCAAATACTAACAACCAATATGTCCAACTGATTTTCTTTGTTCAAATTGATATTTTTTTTAGCCTATTGAATAATGAGTGTAGCATTATTATGCTAATAATGAAGTATAATTGGTTGTACTCAATAATTAGAAGTAAAAGAACCAATAAACGAAGAGAATGAAGAAAAAGGAAAACATTGTAAATTGGCTTTGTTTGGGGCCCTTTGTTTAGTCCCACATTGGAAGATCAGTAATGGAATTAGGGAAGGAACATCTTTAAAAGGAGCAGTGTTTACTGAAGTGGAAATATAGGCACGTGTGCGGTGCAAAAAAAATTATCTTGGGATATATTTTATAGAAGATTCGGATAAACCAGGAAAACTGTGACTGGTTCATCTGGTTCACGATTGAACCGGCCAGTTAGGCAATTCTTTTACCGAATTTTCTATATCCATTTGTTAACATATAACTGGACTGGTTTTTCGGTCTAGTTCCTGGTTTTTTCGGGCTGGTCTGTTCGGTTTTAATAACATTGATGTAAGAACAATTTAAGTTTGGGTATGTTTGCTTGTTTCTTGCTGTAGAATCTAAAAGAGTTCATGATAGTTCTTAAAACTCCTTTACAAACATGATTTAATTATTACTGATGTAAGCATACAATATATGCAGCAAGTGATTTAATCACGTCTATGCCTTGAAATTTAAGTGAATGGACTATTAGATCTTCCATCAAATGCTGCATATTTCAATAAAAACAATTATTTTTTGTAGTTGAGATTTAATATTTGAGATGCTGGATCATAATCACACGAAACTCATGATAAGTTTGTTATATATTTAGCTACAGTATGTGATTCTAGGTTGCAGAAATGAATGTAATTAAAATATTTTTGAAATCCTAACACAGGTGGTGCAACTATTTTCATGCTTGGACAAAATAACTTACATTGAGTGGGCCCTTGATTCAGAGTATATATTGTGTGGTCTGTATAGGAGACCTATGATACAGGCATGGTCCTTGGCGCAACCTGAGTGGACATGCAAAATAGATGAAGGTTCTGCCGGAATTTCCTATGCAAGGTGGAGTCCCGATAGTCGGCATATACTCACCACATCTGACTTTCAATTGCGGCTAACAGTTTGGTCACTGTTGAACACTGCATGCGTACATGTGCAAGGGCCGAAGCATGGTTCAAAAGGAGTATCATTTACCAAAGATGGCAAGTTTGCTGCAATATGCACTAGACGTGATTGCAAGGACTACGTCAATCTGCTCCCTTGTCATACGTGGGAAATTATGGGTGTATTTGCAGTTGACACATTGGATTTGGCTGATATCCAATGGTCACCTGATGACAGTGCCATAGTTATCTGGGATTCCCCTCTTGAATATAAGGTAATTTTCTTCATGCTATTGCTTGCTTTCTGCCACAGTTGCTCTTTAGTGTGAAGGCATAATTATGCTAGCATCAATCTCAATGATGTGTCAGTTGTAGAACATAAGAAAATACAATAGCATCTCACTCTGATTACGTGGTACTATTTCGTTTAAACCTAACATTGCAATATGCTTATGTTTGAAACGGTTTTGTTTGGTTTAGGTTCTGATATATTCCCCAGATGGACGGTGTCTATCCAAGTATCAAGCATATGAATGTGGATTGGGTGTAAAAAGTGTTTCATGGTCACCATGTAGCCAATTTTTGGCAGTAGGAAGTTATGACCAGATGATAAGGGTTTTAAATCACTTGACATGGAAAGTATTTGCAGAATTTACGCACCTATCAACTGTTCGTGGCCCGTGTGGTGCTGCCATTTTCAAGGTTACAAAACTTCTCGTTCATTTACTTGGTGACCATTACTTTGTAGGATTTTAAACCATTTTTCCCTTTACATTTCAGGAAGTAGACGAGCCATTGCAACTTGATATGTCAGACCTGTCACTAAGTGATGATTTTGTTCAACGCAGTTCTGGTAAGCTCCAATGTTTGCTTTTGACAATTCATATCTCATTTGTTTCTACTTTCACGCTCTTGAAACATCTTATCATGATTGTAAGCAGAATTCATCTTCTTATGTACTTTTTTTCTTTGTGATCTTCTTTTTCTGATTTGGATTTGTAATGTGCTTTCACGGATAGAAATAAAAAAGTTTTAGGTTTCTGCATAGGGTTTCAAAATAGATACAAGCTCAGAATCACTTTTGAGTTGCTTAGCAACTCTGAATTCGAGGAGAAGTATTCAATGAAATGTGGCTTAAAAAGGCATTTTTATCTTTTTCTGGAGTCTACATTACTCCCTCTATCATGGTTGAATATCTTCGTTTGACTCTTGGGTTGAATGAATCGATTTTTTGTAGTTTCTTATCAATTTATTTAATTTTCATGAAAAACAGTGTAGGATATACTTCTCAGATAAACAATTTTTTTGACCGGTGAAGTATTTTATATTCTAGTCATTAATCCAATGAGCAGCTATCCTAAGTGCTATAACTCTTATGTGATTGTGGTGCTTCAGCTCATTTACCCTTGTTAAAGAATGATTAGGAAATTTTTAGAAGGATTTTGAGACCAAATGCATATTGTTATGGTCTTGGCATAAATTTAAGTGGGATTATATTATCTAAAAGTTAAGGGTCTTCTTTTCAGGGTTATTGTTACTTTAAACATTGCGTTCTTCAAGTCAAGTTATATATTCTTGTCACTGACTCACTTTTCACATAAATTAAGCTCAAGCTCAAAGTTTTGTATGTCATCTCCAGAAGTCTTACCTTCTTGGTAAAAAATGATATTTTGCAGTATCTACTTTGCTTCAACTCTATTTTTCTCTTCTTTTTGGATTCTTGGATCTATGCCTCTTTGCCAAGATTGATTGCATCGATTCTCTATTAATTAGTTGGTGTTGTAAAATTAATATGAAGATAGAATGTGATTGCACTTGATGAAGTTCGATCGGATTTCTTTTTCTTTAGAGATGCTATGAACAGTTGTCATTGGATGAATCTTTCCTTTCAAGAAGTGTTAATTCTCTGCCAATTAGGTAATATTGCCTCTTCACCTAAATACTACGTGGCTGATGTTTTTCCTGTAGTGAAAAATTAATTTAGATGCATATTTTATAACCGTGAATATTTGGGGTAGAATTGGAGCTTGTCATTTTGCTCTCTCTCTCTCTCTTCTTTTTTTTTATTCTAAGAGAGTCTTTAACTGTGCAATTTTTTCCCCTGATGATATCCCTCTGCAGATGGTGTTTCAGAAACACACATTCAAGTTAGGTATGATGTTATGGAAGTGCCGATTACTCTCCCCTCCCAGAAGCCTCCGGCTGATAAACCAAACCCTAAGCAAGGAATCGGTAAGGCAGTGTATGATATAAATGTTACTTGTTTAGATATTTCCTTACATACTGTTACTACATGTTAGAATAAATCAAGCAACAGTCAACTCTTTCTAAATGTAGTCGTGCTTTATGTATACGTTTTTCATTCTCGTGTTTTCTCTTTTTGTTATTTGTATGTAAAGGAACACTCAGATATTTTCAGCAAGTATACAACTTCCATTTTTCCTGGAATCTTCCCAAATGCATTTCCTCTCATTGTAGAAAGCAGAAACCCTAGAATCCACCTTTCCTTGAATCTTCTTGGTTTCTTCCTGGTATCAGAGCATTAATGATCACCAATGGCTTCCGATGCAAATTCTTCCTCTTCTAGATTAACCCTTAAAAATTAAACAGAATGCAGGGTTTGTATGCATCCGTCTCTTCCTTTTCTTCTGATTTGCTGAGATGTAGCATAAGTTTACGGAAACAACAAAGTGGTCCAGAATGCATCCCTCTCAATTGAGATGATGTGGTGGTTACAATATTGTCATGTTATCATTTATTATTAATGGGTCGGAACTTTATCAAAATGTAGCCATGCAAGATTATGGTACTCGCGGAATTGTAAGAGGTGACAATATCCTTTTAAAATTTGTAGATTCCCCCATTTTTAGGTTTTGTGTCTCTTTGATTGTGTATATTTTCCTTGTTGTTAGGAGCCCTTCATTATAGATGAAGATGTGTCTAAGATGCAGGAAAAAAAATCCTGAACCCTAAGATACTTTCAAAATTCAAGTGGATTATTTAGGTTGAAAATAACCTGTCAAAATTAATTGCAGGTCTTATGTCTTGGAGCAGTGACTGTCAGTACATATGTACTCGTAACGATAATATGCCAACGGTTCTTTGGATATGGGAAGTGCACCATCTCGAGCTTGCGGCTATCTTGATACAAAAGGATCCCATCCGAGCAGCAGTGTGGGACCCAAAATATCCACGTTTACTTTTATGTACCGGAAGTACCCATTTATACATGTGGACGCCCTCGGGTGCTTACTGCATAAACGTTCCGTTTCCACAGTTTTCTGTGATCGATCTGAAATGGAATTTAGATGGAAGCTGTCTTCTTCTCAAAGACAAGGAGTTCTTCTGTTGTGCTGCTCTGCCGATGCTACAAGAATCTAGTGATTATAGCTCGGACGACTAATGCTCGCATTACTTGAACTAGAAGTTTATATTTTCTGTGACTGCTGTAGTCCTAATTAATTTTCAAGAGTCACTCGGTATGTCTTGTAATATTATGTAGTTTTAGTTGAGAATTAGCTTTAGCACCCAAAACCAAAATCCCTGTTTGTATTTGATATTTCTTATTGAATGTATTTTAATAGTCAAATTGCATTTATTTCCTACTTGGTTTGAGATATTAGCCATTTTTATTATGCATTTGTGACTATGCTGAGCAATTTTAACCATGGACTTTAAATTCATGAAATTTGTGTAGTTTAGCATCTTATTTTCTTAAATAATTTATTTACAATAATATGCAAGTTAAAGTAGAAAATTCAGATGTTATGTTGGATTTGTGGAAAAATTAAGTATATGTTTGGTAAAGATTTTTGCAGATTATAGATAGTGGGTTATACGGAATGTATGGATGAAAAATAGATGAAAAGTTGTAGATTTTACGAAATATGTAGATAAAAATGATGTTTGATCAAATAATAAGTGCTTATAAACACAGGTATTTATATACTAAAAATAGATGAAAAGGTGGCATATTTTGTTTGGTGAAGTTTTTTGTAGATTTTAAGTATTGAGTCTTATGGAATGTGTGGATCCTACATAATGTATGGATGAAAATAATATTTGACTAACTTATAAGCACTTATAAGCAATGGTAAACATACATGCACATTTTCATAAAAATAATGTGAATTCAATAAAATAGGTTAGAAATTTAAAACTGAACTACAGTTGTAAATTGTTGAAGATTTTTTAATAGATTTAACAATAAATGAAAAAAATGACAAAGAACAAAGATTTATTGTGATTGACACTTTGTTGTCATGTTTTGTTCATTATCGCTAACCAATATGCTTGCAAGATTTTCTAATCCAACATCTTTATTCAAGATATGATTTGTTCCTCTCTTGACCAGTGCAAAATGAGTTCAACTAAGAATACAAGTAGTCGAAATGTATAAGAAAGATTCTTTATATTTTTTTGTAATTTTTATTTTCAATTAACACTGGTTGGAATATATCGATTTACAAGAAAACTACAAATATCAATTATAGTCTTTTTAACATTTCAACTCGAGAAAAAAAAGTACAGAAAAGAAGATAGAAAAAGGTATATGAATTAAATTATTGAGACCAATAATGTAACCACTTCATTCATATGATTTATACGCATCAAAGGCTACTAAATTATTCAGTCTTCCACTTGAAAAATGAAAGGGGGATTTGTTCTTTTGTATTTTGTTCCTTACTGGGAAAAGAAAATTGTAACATCGATTTTCAAAAATAAGTTGGTCTCAACTTGTTATTATTGTAACACGATTAATTTTAACAATAAGAATTATTCAAGTCATTGTAAAAAAAAACGTAAGTCACTTCAAATTTCTTACTATCGAGAAAGCAAAATTTAACTTAATAAAAATGAACACAAGAGAACCATCAATTTAACCAGATATTTGGATACTATATGCCATGAGGAACAGATTTTACACAGGTTTGAAGATCAATTTGTTCATTTTTTAAATCCTGAGGACCAACTTGCTTACAAAAAATAGATTAGGGACCCATAGTGAAAATTTTCATTATAAACTAGGCTTTATTGAAAAGAACTTATCCTTAACAGTTCATCAAAATGTGAAAAAATTCAGTATTTGAATTTGCAATTTTGTTCTTGGATGTTCATAAAAATATGAATAACATAGATAGTGTCCCCCAAAAGGGATTTTTAGTGCAATTTCATGTGATCTTCTAGTCCTACCACATTCAATGATGAAGATGAAAAGCAACACAAATTTCTAGTTATAATTAAATACAAAAATCTCTAGAAAAAGAAAACTATTATTGCCTTAAGAAATATAGAATCAAGATTTCAAGATTATATTGTTGATCAGTCAAATTAAATTTCTTGATTTGTTGTGTAATATTTGAAAATACCAAGTTGTGTAATAAACCTTTCTCATGTAAGTTTAGAAATGAATAAAAGTAAATAAATCAATAGTATGAAGTCAATAATGCAATGAATGTTGAGAAAGTCGAGTTTGTGTGACTTTTTTTATAAGTCTTCTTATGAGTTATAGTTAAATTTATTTTTCATTAAATACTTGACGCATAAAACTTAGTCGCCCTAAAATTTGAACTCAATATTTGTATGTTCTAATAAAAATTTAAATAATATTATTTAAAAATTTAAACTTTTAGAAACAGAATC
Source organism: Forsythia suspensa (assembly GCA_023638005.1). Lineage (NCBI taxonomy): Eukaryota > Viridiplantae > Streptophyta > Magnoliopsida > Lamiales > Oleaceae > Forsythia > Forsythia suspensa. The sequence continues at coordinate 53,360,240 of CM042666.1, forward strand.
AACTTATTTATTTAAAATTATATTTTCACATGAAAAACGTTTCACTATAGGCTCAACTTAAGTATTTAGTAGTGGTAGGACACGAAGGTCCATTGTTTTTTTCTAATTACACTTTCAAGTGGAGCCTATTGTTGTTAGCTAAATATATTAGTTGTAGTTTTATAAATAAATCAAGTCCAGAGGAGGCGGACTAGTCCTTTTTGGTGTAGAAAGTCAAGATGGAGACATCACATTGAGCGCTCGTAATAAAAGGAATTCGAGATGAAGAAGACAAATGAAATAAGAGCTTGTTTGATGAAATTTAAAAATTTGTGAAAGAATTGAAGTCAAAATCAACAATTAATTTTAACCACACATTTTATGTGAATCGACAACTTTTATTAATTTTTTAATTATATATTTCATCAAATCTTTATCAAAATCTGCTAAAAAAGTTTATCAAATAAGTGCTAAAAAATAAAGAATGAAGAATGGAACTCGAAAAATGGAAATGTTTGGCTGAAGACTTAATTTTTTAAAACATTAAAAAATAAGCAATTTGAAAAGTCACCTGTCACCATGTCCCACCACATTGGATTGATTGATGAAGATGAAAAGGAACACAAACTGTGCTGCATCAATGTGGTGGTCCTTGAGTTGGATAGTGGTGGTGCAAAAATTCATAGTTGATTGTCTAGGTAATTGTGATTGCGAGATAAAAGAGTTAGGTGTTGATAGAACGTGTGATTATTCTTAATTTGAGAAAGAGTGATTGATAGATTAGCGTTAAAAGGGTCGAAATGATATCATACTTCGTTCGAAAAAAGATAAGTACGAAAGTACGAATAAAATCTCATATCAGCTAGCATTAAGTAAATATGAGCATATAAATATTTTTTGATATGAATTCTCAATTTTACTACACTATCAACACTAGAAAATTTAATAATTAAGTGACGATGTGAAATTCAACCTCGTAATCTTTGTTTGCTCCATACTATGTTAAATAATACTATCTATAAATTCAAACTCTAGTAAATAAAACAAACTTATTTATTTATTTAAACATTTGAGGGCAAAAAATGTTTAGCTAATCAAAGCTCAGTCTAGATATTTTTAAGAGGGGGTGGGGAGATGGAGGATCATTACTTTTCTTTTTGCAATTTCTAAGTGGAGCCTATCGTTGTCAACTAAACATCCCACATGCAGTCACGGTTTAACATGTCCATCAAATACATAAAGACACTACTTTTTAAAAGTTGAACTCTAATTTGAGGAGTTTCACCGTCCTTACTTTGAGACTTTGGTGAAATATGTAAATCGCAGGATGTGCCTCAGTGAAATAGGATTGAGAATCGCTTTTTTACTTACTACTTTCTGATAAGCCAAATCTATACCAAAAGTTAGATTCAACCCCACATCAGTATTATCAGTGAGTTCGGTATCTACCCCACTCTCATCCTTTCAATCACTGAGTTATGCCCTAAGGGGCAAGACGCTCTTTTTTTGTTAGCACAAATAGAGGTTTAAATTTTTATATAATGGTTGTTTGTAATATATTAATGAATTTTATTAGGTTAAAAATTAATTTTTTATTATTGTATTTTATATTTATATTTTTACTATTTCTCTGAATGTCTTTTTTTCTTCGTAAAATTATTTTGATACAACTTGAATTATTTGTGTTACTTTGAATCTATAAATTAAAGGATTAATTTTACTAAAAATTACCTTAAAATTTTAAAACGGTCACTGAAGTTTAAAAGTTGGGTCACTAAAGTATATAATTCATTCTCAAACGGTCACTCCTTTAAGATTTCAACTTGAAATGGTGACGTGGCATACACTATACTTTTATTTATTATATAGTAGTCCATATATTTTATATAATATTCACTTTAGTTCCTATATTTTTAATTATCTTCCAGTTAAGTCCTCCAAAAATTGTATATTAGGTCATTGATCTTTTACATCTTTACACTTTGATCCCTAAATTTTTAATTTTCTTTCAATTAAGTCCTCCAAAATTGCAATTTAGGTCCTTCAACTTTTTACATCTTCAAACTTTGGTCTCCAAATCCTTGATTTTAGTGGCCAAAATAAGTGCAATTTTAGTGGTCAAAATAAACGCACTTTCAATTAAATTCTTGACTTTACACTCGAATTTTCAAAGAATTACACATAAATAGTTGCTCTTTAAGGTTATTTGTAATGCACTCCATCTATTGATTTTTAGATATGTCACATAAGCACATTATATGCTGACAAGAACATCGTTTTGTTGATGTGACACACTAAAAAATAGATTATGTTTAAATTTAGACGAACTTCTAAACAGAATTACTCAACATTTTATCAAAAAATAAAATAAAAAATCGGACAAGGGAAATAAAAATTAAAGGTCCACCAATCTAAAAAAATTTAATGCCACATAAGCGGTATTATTAGTTTTAGACATAATCCATTGAAGATAAATTTTTAATTTGATCTACTATTCAATATACGTAGTGTTACGTGAATTGAAAGTCCGTATATTTTACCTGCCATGTAAAATTCAATAGACAGAGTGCATTAGAGATGTTTTACTAATCAAAGTGATTATATTATCAATATGGTCATTTAAATCAACAAGTGTTCCTATTAATCTCCAATTACTTTTAAATTTTTGAATCCTATTTCAATATTAGTTTTTTAATTGAAATATCTATCATTTTCCTTGCTTAATAATCTTTTTAAATAGTACTTCAGAAATTAATTTCATACAATTAAATTTGAGAGTTTATAAATCTTTACTTTTACTTTTCAACATCCACAATTTATTTTCTTTTTTCTTTTTATCATGTTTAAAAATCAATGTGAAGAAGAACCTCTCCACTTCCTCTCAATCCCAAATAATTAATTTGATCACTCACTTTATTTATTGTGAACCACGTATATTACACTAACTAATTAACAAACATAACTAATAACTTATGCAAGTAGTAGACAAATAATCACTAATTTAAGATTCATAAATTGATTATCCTTACAAAAGATAAGATTAGCAGAGAAACGCACATTAGCAATCTTTTATTACTATTTTTACAAGATTTGAGAAATAAATTGTAATAATATGTATCGTATATTCGTATGATGAAAACGACTAATTTTTATAAATAAATGACGATCATATTTAAACATAGAATGTCAACTTATTTTGATATCGCATTGAAATATTTTGTCTAAAAATTTACATTGTTGTAAAGAAAATTTATAAGTTTATCAACCGACCGTTAGTAAGGTTTTTTCACCCCACTCACCCTAAAATTCTATATATGTATGTCTGCAAAAAGTTAAGGCCAAAATCATTTCTTCTTCCTCACCCCTCATCCTTCAAATCAATTCTCTTCAAATCTAGTGTCGAATTTGTCTTCAACGTTTTGGATTCCGACTCCCACATCAGTTTATCACATTTGGAGAATATTTTCGAAGCGGACTTTCATCATCACCTTTTGAGATCGATCTCGAAGCCTTGATTGATTGGTGATATTGAGTTTACATTAAATATGAATCGTATATAATCGGATTCCGCGAGTAAGCAGTATATACTAGTTTAAATTTAGTTACTTAATTTATGTATATAAACCAATTCCTTATCCTCCATTTTTGACTTTTTCTCTATTTTTATTTAGGAAAATAATAGAAACAATACATTATCCATCCAAAAGTACTAGCCGACTGCCGACCCAATAACCGGTCCAAACTCTAAACTTGACCCGATTTTGCGGATGTGTAAACAAATCGACGCTGTAAACGTAAAAGCAAAGGTACAAAACTTCTAATACTGCACGTTCACACTATCAACGTCACCGCTCTTTCATCCCTTTCTCTTCTGATCATCTTTCCTTTCAACAGTACCTCTCATTAATTCAGAACTCCAATTTAATTCAATTGTAACCGGTGCGGTTAAATTAACTAGGAAATAGTTAATCAAATAAATTGAAGGAGAAAGAAATGGAAAACGGAGGTAAAGAAGGCTCTGTGTGCTCATTGGGAATGGAGGACGGAGGGGAGGATGTGTGTGGCTGTAAACAATCGGATGTTTCGTCTGCTGATCATCTGGTTATTATGATTCACGGTATTCTCGGAAGGTATTTTTTATTTTTATGTGTGTATTAACATGAATTTTTTGGAAATTTCTTCCATATATAAATTTAATTTTATATTTTCAAGTGGATATATAAAATTTTTAAAATTTAATTTTCTTTTTATATATAAGCATATATGTAATTTGATTCTTTTAAAAAACTAACCTACCAAAATCGCTCCCCACACAAGTTTGCAAAACTGATACTTTAAAAAACACTCGTATCCGGTGCTCTAAAACTCTAGTTTTTGGTTTTAAGTTTGTTAGGAATTCGAAGGTTCTTAAAAGTGACGAAATTAACTTTGATATGAGTAGAAGATTCAAACATCAATGCGGTTGAGGCGATGAATGATGTTGATTTTTTATTTTTTGTGTGAAAGTTATATGTAAATATACAGTCATTGTTGATTTTTCTTTTATTGTAGACTTATCAATTTAATGAAATTAAGATCAATTCCGGCAAAGTTGGATTAAGTGATGTTTTGAAGTTGCATTGTGGGAGGAGGGAATCAGGCCGTTCAATCTAGTTTTAGTATTTTTAAAAATTGGATTGGAGAATTACTGTTTTAGTTTTGGTAGAATTTAAGCTTTCCTTTTATGAAGGAGAACAACAAATGGGGTGTCCTTGATGAAGACCTTTGTTTTTAGTAGCTTCTTTCTGTGTATCTGTACACAGTTGTGTGTGTGTGTGAAGTAAATAAATGTTTGTGTAGATTGTGGGTTTTCTTAAATACAATCTAATTTGCAGAATCTATAATGGTTTGTGCATTTTTATTTTTTATTTTTTTTTGCTATAGTACTAAATTTTATATGGGAATGCTTCTCTTTTATAGATTTTCTATTCCCCATTTTGATCCAAAAACATGTCCCCATAGCCTGTTTTCCTGAAGCTGTAACATTGTTGCAGTACCAGGGATTGGAAGTTCGCTGCCGAGCAATTTGTTTCAAATCTCCCTGATAAAGTTTTTGTTCACTGTGAGTTTTACATTTTATATTGTAGTGAAAATGTATATGCCGTGTCTGATCTTTGTCTTGAGTGATTCTCTTTCTCGCGTACATTGGAGTTAGATTCAATTAGTTCTTTATGATTGGAGATATTATCTAATTGTATTGTCATATGACTACTGGACTCGTGAGTAGGCTGAGTTTCTGAAATAAAACACTCCACTGAGTTGAATTTCACAAAGCATAATTCTTCTGGGCATGCATTTTTGTTCACACGCGACATTTAGTTGTAATGTTAGGTTCTTTGGGTTTTGGTGTTACGAATTAAAGAATTGGTAAGTTATATTCTGCCCCCTTCTAATTCTTGATTTGATCTTCATCATTAGAATTTCGAAGTGTTCTCATTTATTTTGTTTTATAATCGAGTTTATTTTAGGGAAGGGAATATCCACCAACTTGCACACCTTTCCCTCTTTGTTTTCCGTGAAGGAGCTTCAGAAGGCTATATGTGGACCCCCTTTTTGGATTGGTTAACTACTCTTTATTCATTAGTATAGTTTCTAGTTTTTCTATCAAGGATTATGTGGTGGCTATACAAAATAGATAGTATTATCTGAATTGTTGCCAAGGCTGTTTGACTTTATTAATATTTACATATTCATTTATCTTGAAAATAAGACGGGGTTCATATTTGCACTTATTTAGTGTGCTCAATGCTGTATTTAAGTATACTATCCATTATCTGGAAAATCTTTAGGCATTATTTACCTATTTTTTGTTCCTTGGGCAAGTAAAAGTGGCTTATTTATCTCACCTTAATAATGGGTATTAGTTGGTTTTCAGGTAGTGAACGGAATATGGCTAAGCTGACATTGGATGGTGTGGATATAATGGGCGAGAGGCTGGCTGAGGAGGTTCATTTTCTTTTGGGCTATGGATCCTTCTTTGCATTCTCGTTGTGCCCATTTCTTGTAAAATATGTTATTGGCTGAGATTAGTCTAAATATTTCGATATTAACCTAGACCTGCATTATAGGTACTTGACATAATCAAACGGAAGCCAGATATAAGGAAAATTTCTTTTGTGGCACATTCTGTGGGAGGACTAGTGGCAAGATATGCTATCGGGAGATTATATAGACCTCCAAATAGGGAAAGCACAGAGGTATCAGCCACTGCCTGTGAAAAAGAGTCAAATGGTACAATAGCTGGACTCGAACCAATGAACTTCATCACTGTTGCTACTCCTCATCTTGGTTCAAGGGGTCATAAGCAGGTACCTAGTTGCTTCGGTTTTTGTTCTTGTTGGGAGTCTGATGTTAAATTGAAGTTGAAAGCTCAAGACAGTGATAAATGCATTAATTTTGCAGATGTGGTGAGTTGAATGCTCAAAAATAGTAGTTTGTCCTATATGTCATGCCTTTTTTATGTTAGCAAATAGATTTGGCGCTGTATTGGGTATGTGGTGAGTTGGGATTTTTTTATATTATACCTGGCTATGATTGTTGTTAGAATTACATAGGAAGTTTAGTTATGGATTTGTTTGTTCAGCATGTGGTTAGCTTGATGCCCATTTTTGGGAATTTCATATTAGAGCTCAAGGATTGTTGGCTCTTGGAAAACTATCTTCATTAACTTATTGAACTTTTTGGTAAACTACATAATTGTATCTTATTCACCATCAGCATGTCGAATCTGCGAGGATGAACTTGGGCTGTAGGATGCAAACCAAGCCTTCTTGTTGTAATCAAAGACATTAGATCTCTGAATTTAAGCTGAATATATTCTACATTTGGTTGGCTGATGAGTTTTATGAATCTATTGTGGTTCAATCTTTTATGAGGGGATAAGAGTGTAACCTACATCGTGGCAATGAAGAAAAAAAGTCTGTATTTGGGTTTGTCGTGAACGACATGTCAATTTCTGATATAAGAGAACTTTTTATTCTTTTCCATCTGTTACTCCAACTTTGTGGGAGAAGGGATGTTCTGATCCCAACACTGCATTACTGCTGCTGATTTTAAGGTGTTCTTAGTATTAAACCAGTCACACTAGTTCTAGATCTCCTGATTGTTGCACCGAATCACAGTCATATTTCTTGGATTTGTTTTAGCATGAATTGTTTTTCGGCTATTTGTTAGGTACCATTTCTTTTTGGTGTACCTGCTTTTGAGAGAGCTGCTAGTTGTGTAATTCATTTGATATTCAGAAGAACGGGCCGGCACCTCTTTCTTACAGATGACGATGAAGGAAAGCCTCCATTATTAAGACGCATGCTAGAAGACAACGGGGAATTACATTTTATGTACGTTTTTTCTATCCTCTTGCTTTATGTTAATCAGATTTGATGCTCTCCTGGCTTACTCGAGATATTCATATGCATGTATGAATATGTGGGACATGCAAGTGTTTATATGTTTTACAACTCATTTATGCAGGTCTGCTTTGCGTTCATTCCAACGCCGGGTGGCATATTCAAATGTTGGTTTTGACCGTATCCTGATGTTGTGGACCTTGCTATATTTACCTTTTTTATGGGCTAAATAACATTTACTATCTTTTACACTTGGTTGGTTTCTACCATCCTTGTCTTCCTTCATAAAATTTCACTTAGATATAGTGGGCTGGAGAACATCATCAATAAGACGTAATATCGAGCTGCCCAAGGTATGTTATCATCATTCAGTTAATCAGGCATTTATATATATATTTTTTGCAATTGTACGACTGTACTATTTCATTCTCTCAGTGGGAGGATTCTCTAGATGAAAAATATCCTCATATCGTTTACGAAGAGCGCTGCAAAGCAAGTGATGGAGAGCAGTGTGAGTCTGTTTCAACAGATGATGATGGTTTAGATGAGCTGGAAGGTTTGTAACTCATTTTCACACCCTGCTTAATAATTAAGTGAGTTTATGCTGCTTGTTTAACATCTGTCTCTGCTGCTGCTTTTGTTGGTCGCATCATTTGGTGATCCCTACACATCTGAATGAAGAGTTATTCTCTGCCACAATGTACTAATTTACTTATTGGACTCTGTTAAAAGTGGGATTATAATTGTGCAGGAATGATTTTTGGATCCTTAGATACTAAGAATATGATTGGCAATACTCTCAAGTGGATTTTAGGATTTTAGCAGTCCATTTAAAAGAGTCACGAGTGTTTGGTAAGCTATTTTAGATGGACTTACTAGGTAAAGTCCAGATTTTATAAGTTCTTTTCAAGTAAGTGAACTTCATTGGCTTTTGAATTTTTATTTCCTGCAAAATCCAACAGATAGTTACTTTTAACTTCTAAGTCTTCTTGAAATATAGGATCACCAAGCATTTAGCATGGTATGGAAACAATTTCTGCTAAGTCCATAAATTGAGCATTTGGTATGATGAGTATATAATAACTATAATTGGTGAATTATTTCGGCTGCCTTCTGTTTTGTGCACGGTTTGACCCAGAACAAAAACGTGAGTAACAATAAAAACGTCTTGTTCGTAACACACGAACGGGTGTTGATCGAATTTCGCTCGAATAGATGTGAGAAATATTGGAACCCACCAATTAATGGAAAAACAGAAATATTATTATTCTATGATTAAGAAAAAGCGTCGCCTCCCCAAAACCTAATTCGCTAGGCAAATCTGATTAAAACTCCAAAGACTGCAAAAAACAAAAATGACTTAAAAAACAAAACCCTAATTAGCAATTTTCTATTTTAAGTCAATTTAAAGTCTTAAAAAACAAAACCCTAATTCGCTAGGTAAATCTGATTAAAACTCAAAGATTGCAAAAATGACGAAAATATCCTTAAATTCACTTAAAATAGAAAATTGTTAAAATGGACCCCTAAACGATGGAATTTGACCCCGAAAGTTTGACATTGTTGGCCAAAGGCATTGTCACTCGACAAAAATTGTGCAGAATCGAAAAACGCTTCCGAAATGTAGTCGCTCGTCTAGATTTGACACCCAAGCTCAAAGTTACGCGTCCTTCTTGTTTTTCTTCTTCTAAAGCTTTACAGGTTAGATCTATTGCGTTGTCTGTTTTATGATCTCTTGGGGATTTCAATAAACAAGCAACATATTTATGTACTTCCGATTCCAACTTGTCTGTGCCAATCTCCTGCTCAAAATGTTGTTCTTCTGCAGTGGATTTCTCACTGAGATCGTGAGATCATGTCAATTCATTCGTGGCTTCTTATTTGGCCCCTTCAAAAATTTCTGTCGATTAATTTTATGCTGAGTTATGTGATGCAGAGGAGCTGGTGACTGGCCTATCTCGCTTGACATGGGAAAAAGTAGACGTCAGCTTCCACAGGAGCAAGCTTAAATTTGCTGCACATAGTCTTATTCAGGTCTCTCTCTTTTCTGCTACATTGCTGCATGCTTGTATATGGTTTCCTTTGCATGCATGCTACGTGCATGTGTATTGTACACAGAATACATTATACTCCTTGCTAGGGAAACAATGAGGCCGCTCTCTTGCTGAAGTTGGAATTTTTAAACTCCATCTTCTGCTATGATAGAAACTCTTTTATGTACTACCACTAAGATATTGGTGCAACAACGAGTCAAACCTACTAGATGTTGTCAGGTTCTAGACCATGTGACAACCTGTCACTTTTTTCACTTCCACGTGGGAAAAAATTCGACAGTAGTTTGCACAAATCTTACATATATAGCACACAACCTTTCCTTGTTCGGGTGGTGTGGGATTCTACAATCCCATGCCCATTAGGGGGCCAGCGTCCTTGCTGGCACACCTCCAGCCAGAGTACCAAACTCTGACATCATTCTGCAACAACCCATTAAACCTATCCAGTATTGTTAGGATTTGGGCCCTGTGACTACCCATCCCTATTCTGCTTCCACGTGGAAAAAGCCTCAATAGTAGTCTTGCATATAGAACACACACAATTTCCTTCTCCGGGCAAATTTGGGATTCTACAATTGGTGTAGTTCCATTAGTGATACTTTTATGAGCATGGTAGAATATTTTATAATTTCAACAATGTACTGTGGGGCAAAGAGTCTGCTCGTTGGGACTCGGAGTCCCTCTTTGGGTCTAACTCTTCAGGTCTTATGTTTTGCATTAGTTTATGCATGCATTCCATTTAATATATATTTCTTCATTGGAAGAGCAGTCTCATCTTTCCTCGCGTATTATTGTTTTTTTGTCAAGTATTCAAATAAGAAGCTGATTCTTGGTGGTATCTGAAAATTATTCAGGTAAAAGAGCATTACATGCATACTGAAGGTTCAGATGTCATCCAACATATGATCGATCATTTGCTTCTTTAGGAGTGTCATCCCCGAGTATGCACGACGATTAAGGTAATGCATGTGTATGGTTTCCAGGTTCTCATGTCTCACTGGAAGGCCCATTTTATGGAAAACTACCATCTTTATGGGAAATTTTCTTTATTCATTATCTTCCAGTGTGTAACCAAACATTTGGATCAGTTTTTATAAATGAAAATATTGCACTTACATAGATACACATCTCTTCATGGTCACTAGTTTCTGATACTAGCGGAGGAAGATCTCTTAGGGGGAGGGAGGAGGGAGGGAGGGAGGGGTGTCTAAGGGAGCTCAAAAAGGATTTTGTGTATAATTTTTATGTTGTTTAGCTCAGCTTAAATTATAATTTAAATTGGTTAAATTTGCCAAATATTTTTTATCTACATATTTTATAGACTCAGAACGTACTATTCATATATTCTATAGAATTTACAATTTATACGCACTTAAAAAATAATTTTAATTTTGCCAAACACGTGCCTTGTATAATCTTTGATGTTATCAGTTTTGCTACATAGTCTAAAATGCTCTATTTGGGAATATTATCGACCTTTGTTCAATTTTAATGTGCAATAGTTACCGGTATGTGACAGGTCAGGGATTTAGAATGAGTGGGAACAGTAATAAATGGCTAGGTGACCCGATAATATTATCTGTATGGCTCTTGACTCATTTCACAAGTACATTACCAAATATATCTCCTATGTTACTCGGGTGCGGGTGTTGGATATGGGTACATATATAAGAGTCAGATCATTCTCGTCTTAAAAATTAAGATACGGGGACACAGATAAAAAGGATCCAAATTTTTGATACGGGTGCGGGGATACTTCTTATGCAATTTTTTTTAAAAAAAATGACATAAAAAATACCAAAATAACAAAGATAAAATATTTTTTATTTTTTTTAAAGCAAATAACAAGTAACAACTATTTTGTTTTTTCTAAATCGAATAGTGTCATAGAAAGTCCCATATTAATTGAGTTTTAAATATCAACGGCAACGGCAACGTCGATTCAATTATTAACCAACTCTTTTTCATTTAGGACTATTTGAATTGGTTTTTAATTTTAATTTGAAATATATTTAAATTTAAAGTCAGAAATAATTTTTTTTATAAAATTAAAGGAAAAAAATTCAATTTAAGGGTCTTATATATTATTTAAAAACTATAATAGATATAAATTTAAATTTATTACCCCAAAAAACGATGTGGCAATAAATCATTTTCATTACAAAATAAAATATTCACACAAATAAAATATAATAAAGAAAAATTAATTTAACTGACCATACAATTTCCAATGGGCTTCACTACTTATTAAATTAGGGCAGAGAGCTACATCGTCTTTCCCAACTCTCCATCTCTGATATGTGCACTTTACTGCAAAATTCCTCTATTTCAAGCTAACCAAATAGCCATATAAGCAAAGCCAGAAACAGAAATTCGGTGCGACCTCCGCTACAAATGCATAACCAGAAGCAAGTCTCCACCTTCTGTCGTTTTCTCTCTTCTGCCGTGTCCGAGTGAAAAATCAAAAATCCGACCCGTATCCTGTGTCGGTATACGTTTCGTGTCGTGTCGACACGAATATATACTTTACCATTTTTGAAGAGTCCGAGCAACATAGTGTATCTCTATCTATGTTATTTCTTCTCCGCTTATTACATTTCAAAATTTTCTCTGTTGCTTATACATCAAGAGAAAATTTCAAATATTAGAATCTATTTCATTTCAAAGTTAGAATCTAATCATTTTATCTATGTAGAAAATCTCATTTCAAGGTTCGAATCTAATCTATCTAAATTAGTAAATTCTTGTAAAATATGTGGTTATTTTTTCTTCTAATTTATAAATTGTAGATTTTATGGCATAAATTATAAAATTATGTATATATTTGAGTATGAATTGTGATTTTTGTTTTAAATTTTTGTAAATTTGAGTTCTGGGTTAATTGAAAAATATGTGTAAACTTGAAATGGGTCTGTTAAAGTCAATTCTGATCTTAACAGACCATCTATTAACAAATTTTGTTCATGAGAGCGGTTTTTTTTTTTTTTTTTGTAAAAGAGGTTTTTTTAATTTAAATTATATAAGTTACGTGCTTTTCCAATTCAGCTTGTTTGACATGCCCTTTTAGCCAAAGCAATCTTTAGAATGACTAAATTGAGGGGGTTATGATTGTCATTTATTTAATTGAGAATGCGAAATAATTGTCTAGTAAGGAAGAAAAATGTTAACTGTGCATATTTTGTTATTATTAAATTAAGGAAGAATATTCCAGTAAACTTGACTCAAAAAATGTTGTTTTAAAATTATGTTACAAAATTCTGATAAAACACGTTGAAATTTCGAGAAATATCTTATTTTCAAGTTTTGTTATTATTATTTTTTAAATTGAATTAGAGCAATTATATTAATAGATCAATCTGAATAAACGACATAATTAAAGCAATATTACAGTAAATAAGTTGTGACTTGTGAGTCACTTTATTCTGCTGACAAGAGTTATATCCAACTTCTCTAAGAGAAGTCAATATCTATATAGTGGGTACCATAATTAGTGTTTACTGTGGTGTTATATCACACTCATCTAAACAGACAAGAATATGTAGAAGAAAGAGAGCCACGGGCGTTACAATGTTGCACTACAAGTAATGCATCACACTCTACTTCGTTCACCTGCAATGACTGATTTATAGCAAACAGAAGACCTTCACGAAGAGTTATGGCCTTAGCATATGCAGTGAATAAATGGGCAATCAAATTTTTGGTGAGTACCGCTTGCAAAAAAAATTCAGGTAAACTGCAGACGATTTTTTCTCGATGCACTGCATCTGCCCCCACCTCCCTCAATGATTGCAAACTCCCTTTGCCTCGTCCTCCCCCTGTAGCCTGCAACCCCTCAACCAATTCCTAGTGACTTTTAACTCCCCCACCACTCCTGCCAAGTTCCACCCCATATATCTCCCCTCTACAGCAGTCACGCCATACAACACATCCACTCAAAATCCCTCGTAGTATAGCTAGCTTGGATATTAAGAAACGGCCTTTTCCCAAATAGACTTTGTCTCATTACATCGAAATAATGCATGCAAACTATCCTCCCCACGCCCACACCATGAACATCTAGCCTCCACTGTCCTCATAATGCCGCCTCCTAAGGTTGTCTAAATCAATTCCATAGCATGAATATTCTTTTGTTTTAAAATTAGTGAACTTTTGATTCAATCTTACAACTCGTTCAGTCAATTCGAAGTGCCTAAAATAAGTTTAATTTGTTTTTTTTCCTAGCTAGTTATTCCATCAAATATGTTTTTCAATATTACTTTTTTAACAAAACATATATTTCAGAAATTTGAAGAGTGAATTTACTTTTATGGAAAATTCTTCCAGAAATTCTCAACTTTTTATTAGTATTACAGTCATTTCCATCACCTTTCATTTGTGGTATTCATATATCTAACATTTTAACATTGTCTGCACGGTATCCTTACTTAACAAAAAATATGAATTTAGATGTTAAATGTAGATACGACATGCTAGTAATATCTGACTGAAAGGGTAAAAGTGTTCAAAAAAAAATCTTTTAAAAAAAAAAAAAATTGAATATTGCTCTTTTGGACAATTTTATTTTTTTAGTAGTCGCCATGTACTTGTCGTGTAGTCATTTAATGACCAAATAACCGTGAAGATGTTGCACGTACAGTGTTCAAAGGTTAGAGACATGAGGATTATAAATGAATGATTGAGGACAAGACTTGTGAAATGTTGAGAATCCTTGGACGAGTTTATCCTTACTTTAATAAAAACTAGGGTTAATTATATTTATAGTCTTCATTCTTTTATTTTTATAATAATATTATCCCATTCAATTTTATTCATAAATATTGTCTCAATCTTTTCAATTTTATTTATATATATCGTTCCCATTCTATCAAAAAAATTATTTGGAGACCATATGTACAATTAAAATGAAAAGATGGAGATTTATTTGTGAATAAAATTGAATGGAGATAATATTATTATAAAGTTGAAAGAAGGAGGACTGTGAGTGTAATTAACATAAAAAAAGTAACTAAACAGGAGTAACTATTCCATCAAGTGGACTAGTGGGAGAACAATATTCAAAACAAACGAATGAAAAAATCAACGAAAACTTGGTCTTCAGTTTAAAATCAAACATATTGATCTGAAAGCGGAAACCAAACAAAAAGAAAAAGATAAACAAAATGGAAATCGTTCAGTGTTCCAACGCAAATCCATTTCTTCCTCTCTCTAGAAGTTCGATTCCTTTCAATTATGCTAATAGAAATCTCAAATCGTTTTATGATCTCCATAATCCAAAGTTCAACCCCAAATTCTCTATCAAAAAACCGTTGTTTATTTGTAATCCGCACCAACGATTCTCACTCAGAGCTCAAACTTCCAGCGACAGCAATGTTAATGTTAATGAAGATCAAACTTGCGATTTTATCATCGAAGACGTCCCTCATTTAACCAATTTTCTCCCTGATTTACCGGTATTCCTCCACATGTTAGATTATTGTTTTCAGTATTTTTCAGCTCTGATAGCTTTACTTAGAAAAGATTGCGTTTTAAATGATATTTTTTCAATTCCGTAATAATGATCAGAATCTGAAATGCACCATTTTTCTTCTACTATTGTTTTCTTCAGGCGTATCCGAATCCATTGGAAAAGAGCCAAGCTTATGCCATCGTCAAGTAAGCTATTTGTTTATCAAAAAGTAGAAATATTTCTTTTTGGGGTTATTATTATAGTTTAGATTTTAGTACATTATTATGAGAAATTTGATTTTTTTTTCCTTGTGCACTTAATTATTATTTTGTGGCAGGAGAACATTTGTCAGCCCTGACGATGTGGTGGCACAGAAGGCATAATAGTTTATGACTTTTATCTTCTTTTTATAATTAATAAGCCGATTTGAGTTTATGCAAGTTAATTGATGTTGTGTTTTGTCTTTAGATTGTTGTTCAGAAGGAAAGTCCTAGGGGAGTACACTTTCGACGAGCAGGGCCTCGAGAAAAGGCACGTAAAGTTTTCCTAATAATATTTGGACATTATTGCTATTATTAGAATGGATTGGATATCATAGTGTTCTTGAAGAGTGTGGTGTAAGCATTTCCTTTATTTGATTTTAGGTTTATTTTACTCCGGAAGAAGTGCGTGCTTGTATTGTGACGTGTGGGGGTTTATGCCCGGGAATCAATACAGTGATACGTGAGATAGTATGCGGTTTGAATTATATGTATGGAGTTGGTGATATACTTGGAATTCAGGTTAGTTTTATAGATTCACACATGCTTTTATTCTTATTCATGTTTATGTGAAATCAATGAATGAAATTTTTTCATCTATTAAGATAAAATAAGTAACAAAAATGTTCCGGTTTCATGTTTTCTGTGATCCTCTTCCATACCCTACTGAATTGCAAGTTTACTCTTTTAATTTTAACAATAATTTGGTTGGATACGACCTCTGCAAGTTATCTTGATGTCATTTTGATGTTATTGTTCTTGTTCTTGTAATCTCAAGGTAGTTTCATTCTGCTTCCTTTTGGTCAGGACTACAATGAAAATAATGAAACCCTGTATTTTATCTCCCACTATCTTTGAAAATGCTGTACCGAGGTTTCCACAAGCAACAAGGCCGTGGTCTTTGTAAAGAATCATGTATATATGGCTATGTATGACCCAGCTAACATTCAAGTCAGTTGAATTCACAAAATGAAAATTTTCAGGGAGGATATAGAGGGTTCTACTCTAAAAATACCATTAACTTGACGCCTAAAATTGTTAACGATATCCATAAGCGTGGTGGCACCTTCCTGCAAACTTCAAGAGGAGGTCATGATACCAACAAGATAGTTGACAATATTCAGGACCGGGGAATAAATCAGGTGAATTTCATTTTCCTTTTCCATTGGCTTGTTCGTTGATCTAAGTAACTTGGAATTTTTTTTTACCTTTTCTGTATTTCAGGTTTACATAATTGGAGGGGATGGTACTCAAAAAGGAGCAGCTGCAATTTATAAGGTAATTATTCATAGTTGTCATTTTCTATTAATTTATTTTGCTTGTTGATGATGTTGTGACAAAATGTTTTGCATTCTATTTGTCAAGGAAGTTGAAAAGCGTGGTCTTAGAGTTGCAGTAGCTGGGATTCCAAAGACAATTGATAATGATATTGCTGTAAGTTCCATCATCGGTATTTCTTAATGTTTCAATCTGGATGGTATAAATGTACGTTTTAATCTTAGCATACAATTATGTATCCCTTATCATTGATGTTATTAGTTCCTTTCCTTATTGGTTATGACACTGGTTGTCATCTCTTAATGGCAAAAGGAATAGGATAAATTAAATCAAAAGCTGCTCTTGAATAATAAGTTACCTCAGATATAGTCCTCCATCTCAGCCTAATTCACTTACATTTGGCTTGTCCTAGTTGATCTGATAGTAAATATGATGCTCTAGGGGTCAAGGATTTTGACCCCATTAGATGGGAAACCTATTTGTGGGTTTATATAAACATGATCCATTAGTAAACCCATTCTTGGATTAGTTTCATTAGATTTTGTTGAACACACTTTTAGTATGAGTTGTCTTTGGTGAACTCTCTTTATATACATGAAGTTTGATAGATACCTGGAAGCAACCTACTGAATCTTCCATTAACATAGATTTATGTGTTATTTGAGGTGAAGATTTTATTTTTGGTAGATTTGTAGCTTCTGATGGTTTTGATTATATTAAAGAAGTATTCTTGAATTTAAAAAAAAACTCCATAACAGGATGTGAATTTCTTTTTTCCCACATCTGTTCATTGTAGGTGATAGACAAATCTTTTGGTTTTGATACTGCTGTTGAGGAGGCTCAGAGGGCTATAAATGCTGCACATGTGGAGGTTGAGAGTGTGGAAAATGGAGTTGGAATTGTGAAGCTTATGGGTAGATACAGTGGTAGGTAGCTTAGCAGTGTGTGATTAGAGCTAATAGTTTCTTCTCGTAACGGATTTGTCAACATAAATTTATTGCTATTTTACTGATTGTGATTTCTCGTAGGGTTCATTGCTATGCATGCAACTTTGGCTAGTCGAGATGTGGTAAGATACTTCAAACCCTGTGTGTGTGTGTGTATAATACTGTCTTGCCGCTCAGTAATTGAAAATTTTGCATTACAGTTGTGGATAATCTTGGGTATTAAAATTTTCAGCCAAAATATTTGTTAGGTAGGTAGATTGAGGCATTTTCAAAAATTTCTACCGAGACTTATTTAATATTGTAATTGTACCCATTATTGTGGTATGCGAAATGGTGAATGGATTTTTTCTTCAAAACTTGTTCGGGTTAGTATTTGAAAATCTTCTTGACTATAGTATTCTTTCATTCACAGAGAGAAAAATTATGTTTGCTGATTTGAATTCTCTGAAAGGGTGTGACTGCAAAACTGCTCGTACGAATGATGAGACTATTGCAAGTTCCGTTAACAAGTTTAAAATCATGACAGGATTGTTGTTTGATTCCGGAGTCCCCATTCTATTTGGAAGGCCAGGGTGGGCTCTTTGAATTTGTTGAACAGAGGCTGAAAGAAAATGGGCATATAATTATTGTGTTGGCTGAAGGAGCAGGGCAGGACTATGTTGCTCAGAGCATGCATGCAGTTGATGAGAAAGATGCATCAGGAAACAGGCTACTTTTGGATTCTGGTCTTTGGTTGACACAAAAGATTAAGGTACCCAGCATATGATTTTATGTATTTCCTTACAGCTATTTTGTCAGTTAGAATTGTCTTATTCTAGAAATCTATCATCACTCAGAAAATGCACATGGTTGTCTGTTTATCTTCCATTTTAGTTTCCCTTCATAAGTGCTTCTGTCAGCGATACGTGATGGTCTTCAAGTGGAGATCCACTGGCTTTATGGTTCTCTCAGAAAATGCAGATGGTTGTCTCTGTTTATCTTCCATTTTAGTTTCCATTTATGAGTGCTGCTGTCAGTGATACTTTATGGTCTTCAACTGACATCCACTGGCTTTATGGTTCTCCATTCGTTACACGATGTATATGTATTTGATGAATAAAGTGAAGTCTTTCAAATCGCCATTAAATATGAGTTGAATGCTATGAAAGAGTAAATTTATTAGCATTTCTTTTTTATTCCATCATTGCATTAGCATCTGTAGTTGGATTGTATTTGACCCTTATTTTCTGTAGCATGGGATTCTTTTATCTGCTTTCTGGCCAAATAAGATGTAGAGTAGTGTTGCTGGACCCACAGAACCTATTATATGTATATCTTGTTCTAGTTGAATACCTGATTTTTCTTCTTGCCTCACACGCACATTTTCATTGTCTGTCTATACAGCTATGATGATATCATATAATTTATGAGGGCAATTGGCACTGTTCTTGTGTTTGGATCTACTTTATTGTGTGATTAATTGCATTGTTATAAAAAAGGGATGCTCTACATTCCCAGTTTCTTTCCTACTACAATTTCAACTTTTTTAATTTAGATATATGTTTCGTGTGGCAGGATCATTTCACATATGTTCAGAAGATGGCGATCAATATGAAATATATAGGTATGTTCAGAAGATGGCAATCAATATATAGGTGTTTTCAAAGTTCTACATGATATGTCTAAATTTTAGCAGACCTGCTTTTGTTGGTCTATTTTAAAATGCACAATTTTCACTAAGCCCCTTCAAAACGGGAAAAATAGCACTTGGCCACCATATATATGTAGAAGGGGAAAGACACTAATGCAGGAGCATGCTTGAAATGGGGCAGGCCCAAGAGGAGTGGGCTTGGGTGGATTTTGGGGCTTGATTTTGGGCAATATAGGGTAGAGTGCACCTGAGCCATAAGCTATAGCTTTTAGGCAAAGCGGTGGCAGTACCGTGCATGAGTTGGTAGCAGAGTTGGAGGTCCTGTGTTCGAATTGAAACTGGAGCATTCCCGTCAATTGTGCATGTAGACTGGAAGATATTATTTTGTTGCCCATTGTCGCCCATTGCGTGTGTAGTTAAACAACTACGTTGAACCACTAACATATGTCCCACATCGCCATCCACTAACTCTTCATCCTCAATTTCCTCTTCACCCGTACCAAGTACAGGAGCTGTCTCATGTTCCGTTTTGCCTTCTCCATCCACAAACAGTCCTGTTTTGGGGGCTACACGCGTGGAGCAGTTAGCTATAACTGGACATTCATTAGTGATATGATCTTGTATATGGCTTCATTGTCTTCATTGGCTTCATTCACACTAAACTCTTGTTTTCCAATGTATATGTTCTGCCATTGCAGATCCTACATACATGATTCGAGCTATTCCAAGTAATGCATCAGATAACATCTACTGCACACTTCTTGCTCAAAGTGCCGTTCATGGAGCCATGGCAGGATACACAGGCTTCACTGTTGGGCCTGTAAACAGCAGACATGCTTATATTCCAATCAGTGTAAGCATTTTCGGTGCATGAAGTTTACTTCCTAATCCATCTTGTTCTGTTTGAATGGAACATAACACTGAGCATGATCCAGCACCTCTCACACAGCATTAATAGAAAATTGTTTACTTCTGGTTGGTTGCTAATCCATCTTGTTCTGTTTATTCAATGGAACAAATAACACTGAAATAGCATGATCCAGCACCTCTCAGGAAAAAATAAATAGTAAATTAATTATAATTGCCAACAATTTATTGATTTTTAATTTAGCATGTTAATTTATCTTTAATCTGGTTGGTGTAAAATTATTGTACTTGACATAAGTGACTATCTTTTAAATAAATAACAAAATAGCTTCATCTCAATGCATGCAGCTTTATTCAATAATCTAATTAATTGAATGGAAATTGAGCATGATCAAATGGTCTCTAACCTTGATTTTAGAATTTATCTTCAATTGTGGTTGCTTAAATAAGTGACTCTTTTCTTTTCTTATTCAATAATTAATTAATGTTTTGGTTTTTGACTTCATTGTGGAAATAGTCCGTAATGTTTTTTTTTGTTTGCACCAAAATCCCTAACCTATGTTATTTTGGTGCACAATTGGTCTTTACTTATAGAAAAAACAAATATGTCCTTAGTTTTAATTAGTAAATTATAATTGGATTCTTAATTTTTGCAAAAGGTGTATCCGATACATTTATTAAATAATATTTAATTTAGCATATTAAATATTTCACTATAGTCGTGTCAATTAAATTGTATCAATTAAATTTAACTATATGTAATTGCTATATGATATGAAAATTTTGAATAAAAATTAAGTTAAATAAATAACAAAATGGCGTATATGATTTTTTGATATTGAACCAATCTTATTATGTTTTTTTTTTTTTTGACATAAAAATACTTACAAAAATTAATTTACACATTATTTATTTTTTATTTTTGAACGATAAATTAAAATATGAAATATATAATTGGAGCTCTAATATTTGTACTTAATAAACAAATAGCTCAATTAAATAAAATATTTGAACATCAAATTCGTGGCAAAGTTACTTTTTATTTTATTTTATGTTGTAAAAATAAAATTAAAATTAATTAATTAATAATAAAAAAATTATTTTATTTAACATGTTTGTTAATAATTATGAGCTTAAATTTTAGTTATTTTATAATAGTTCATAAAATATACAAAACAATTTAGTATATTATCAATTTGGTCAATAAAGTGTTAATTAAAAAAAAAACTCGTTATTTTCCTTTAATTTTTTATAAAAAATAAAAGTATCGGACCCATTTGTACTTTTTGCAAAAGTTAAAATATAATTACAACTTTTTCTAATTAAAATAAGGGTATATTTGTTTTTTTCATCAAATAAAGACCAATTATGCACCAAAACACGTAGGTTAGACACCTTTGTGCCAAAAAACAAACGTTAGGAACCATTTTCACACCGAGGGCAAAGGTTAGGTACCATTTGCACCAATTTTCCATTAATTAATTCACTATGGAGAAACAGAGTCTCCTGATTTTTGCTCTTTTTTGAGCCTTTGTTTGATAATGAATTGTCTGTCTTGTTTGGTTTGACACATTTTCCTGTTCCCTTCATGAAAACTGAAAACTGTGTAGATGCCCTGGAAACTGAATCTTTAAATGCACTATGTAGAATAGGCACATAGATATTATGGCAGTTGGAAGAATTGATGCTAAACTGTACGTACAAACACAGTGATGAACCCCACAGTAGTGTCTTCTCCCTGATTACGCATGTTATAGTAACCACAAGTTATCTGGAGAGGTTGTAGATACATTGATTTTAGGTAAATCTAGCACGTTTTTGCACTTTATAAACACATAATTATCCAAGATCTTTACTTGTGTGTGTGGACTTACAGCGTGTGACGGAGTCTCAAAATATTGTGAAGTTGACAGACAGGATGTGGGCTCGACTTCTGGCATCCACGAATCAACCTAGTTTCGTGCAAAACTGTGACTTGGTACAGGAAAGAGTTAATAAGCAAACCATTGACCAGATCAACAGCATGAAGATAACTTCCATCTAGAGTTATTGGACTTTGTCATTGGCACGTTCCATATTTGAATATCTCTAGTGCTCAAAATTAGTGGTGTCTCTCACCCTTTCACCAGGCCTTGCCGAGTTCTGATGTGGTAAGTAGAGCATGTTCTTGTATAGTGGCATGACAGAATTATCTCTTGGTAAGCATTAGTATTGACATGTATTTTTGGATTTTTGAGATATGGCTCATAGAAGTAGGATCTGTTCTTTATACCAGATGAATCGATTTATTCAAAGATAGAAGTTATATTTTTTTCCGTTTCTTGTAGGATTAGCATTATTTTGTATTAGAATCAAGGAATGACTTTTGTTGATCTTTACTATTCATGCTTACTCCTCATCTCTAAACTGTTTCTTCATTCACAAGAACAACAAAATTAGGCAAACCGTTTCATGAATTGATAATGAAACTTGACATATTTGACCTTATACTTCCAAGGAATTACAAGGATTAAGACCTTCTGACCAGGATAGTATCATAAGGTAGTATTTCTCAGTTTATCTGACCAAATGAAGTTGTCTATTTGTTGAAGTCCCTCAATGAAATGAGGCAACTCAAGTTGTGGTTGCCAATCTTGTCATTTGAGAACATTTCACTGGGTCTGGGAACTTGAGTCTTCAAAATATGATCAATAATTTATCTATACAAGGTGCCACTGCTGTAGGTTAGCAAGACTAAGACTATGAATTCAAGTCTTATGGGCAGCCAATATTTGTATGTAATAGATATATTTGGTATATATGATGCATATCTTTCAACAACCATCATAAGATAGAAACAGACCTGGTCTTGCACTTTTGATTTGTTCGTTAGAATAATTAGATTTGCACCTGTCTAGGATAACTATCTTTTCTTTTTCTTTTTTTTTTTTTTTTTCTTATTGGACTTTGATTTGTTATCTAAAATAAAGAATCACAGCATCTGTTAATGGTTTCTTTCCAGTTTTTCAATGAAATGTACTTGGTTTGCCTATAGATACTTAGATGACTATTTTGATGTGACATAATTCCATTTCCACATATTACAGATTTCATTCTTCAGTTAACCAACAAACATTTTCTTCAGTAGATGGTTTTGCCATGGAACTTGGCATGTATGATGCTTGTAAAATGTGCGTCTGCAAGTAGTCGACTCGACCCGTTATATTCCGAGATATAAGGATCTTATGTCCGTGCCATTAACTCATTAGTAATTGCAAATATCTGAGCTGGATAAGCAAATTTATTTAGCTATATTAGTATTGAAAATGTATAATTGCAAGGAACTAATTTTTTCGTGTTGTTGCAGGTTTATTAGTTGTTAATGAAAGTGGATCGGGCTGATCAGGTTTAATCTGATTGAGCTTTGTGGTTCAACTATTCATAACTCATGTACATTAGATTTTTTGTAGCTATTTTTGGTATTTGTTTTAAGGATTATGTCTAGATTATTCCCATTTCAGCAGGGGTGAACAATCAATTTTGTTGCACGAAGGTAAGAATAGAACTTGTATTTAAAATAGATGGCAAATGAAACGCGTCAATAAAAGAGCTCTTGTTTCCAAACAGATTTGTCTTCATTGGTGGGAATGTAGCCTAACATGTCACTAACTTGTTTTTCAATGACGGATAAGGCAGTCAAGTTGCCTGCGCGTGTTTGATCCAGTCTGTTTTTCCTGCTTTTTCTAAAGTCTGGGCTATAGCCCATTTTTGGCCCAAAAGGATATGAGCTGATGTTTCGGGAGCATCAAGACCTTGAGTTATAATGCGCGAAGATAATCACCTTATAAAATAGGGATAAATAAGCATCTTTTTTATAAGAATTGTAAAAAGTCATTCATGTTGCATTTATTCAAAAATAATGTTTATAAAAAGTTGTTATTTTAATTTATTATAATAAATAATTACTTGGAAATAAAGAAACCAATTTCTTAAAAATTGGAATTGATTAAAATAAATATATTATATAATTTTTTATTGTTATCAATTTTGCATGTAATGGCAGCTGTTTTGATTCTATTTCTTCAAAACAAGGTCAAAATAAAATAAAAATATATTTCTTCAAAACACAAGATGGGTCAAGAACAAATATCGATTCTCTGAAAAAAAAAGAAACCAAACCAAGTCCAACCCACAAACCAAGCCCAAATAGCCCTATTCTTATGTTTCTTTAGACTTTCGACAACAAGGTTATCTTCGTACTTTCACGCCAAGCTTCTACCGTTCACAATCATTTTTCAAATCGTTTTTGGACTCTCTGATTTGGATCATTTTATCACAATCCTTTTCTATACTCATATTCGAATACTTATACAAAACAATCGTATTTGCGTGCTCTTTTCAAATATTTGTTTTTTTTTTATTAAAAGCGGAACCCTTAAATGGTCTTGTTTTTCGTTATGGAGTGTTAATAACAATTTTGAGTTTGGATTAGGTGAGAAAAGATTCATTTGTTACACTAGTGACCCTTTTATTTTGTTTCCTTTTCCATGATAAAGCCGGTGGCTTTCTTCAGCTAATCAAGCTTGATTCGGTTGACTCACCCGAACATGTTAGGGTTTTTTCTTTATTTTCCATGACTTGACTACATGTCTACATTAGGAATTTAGGATTTGGGGTTCTAATTTCTTTTGACTTGTGAAGTTGGAGTTTAAATTTAATTTAAAATAATAGCTATCTGGGCTATGATTTATTTGCAGTAATTAGTGTTTTGATAAAATATATAGTTTTGGATTTTGTAGAAAAGAAAAGGAAAAACTTGTATTTGCAGACTTGCAGTAATTATATGAATAATAGAAATATAGAATGATATTAATTATGATAGTCAATTACAATTACTCATTAATAGATAATTAAGAAGCAGCCGTTAATTATCAGTATATCATCTTATTTATAAAATTTTCTATATGTGTTTATTTAATTAATTTCCATTTCTCAACCATAAATTATAAATTAGTTAATGTAGAAAATCTAAACAACTTGAAGAGACATTTGGATTTTTATTTAGTTTGGATAAGTTATATCGTATATCTTGTGTCAGTTTGTTGAAGTTTTGTAAGAATCTTGAGCAATATTTGAAATATAATGGATGTTCTGGACATTAATGGAGATGATTTATGTTCGTAATTGATAGTCTTGAAGAGCTATTACCAAGTGAAACAAAAAAAGCAATTGATGTGTTTTGAAGACATTGGATGGTTGTTTTCCAAATGCCTATATTGCTTACAAAATTTTGCTAACCATACCGGTTCTGATTGCATCTGCATGAAAGGAGTTTTTTCAAGTTGAAGCTGATCAAGACTTATCTCCGATCAACTATGTCACAAGAAAGATTGAATGGATTGGCTATGATATCAATTGAGAAATAAATTGTTGAACAATTAGATTACTCAAATTTAATTAATATTCTTCTAAAACTGCTAGACGAGTTGTATTTAAGTGATAGTTTATAATATTTTCGGCCTTGTTACCAATATATTATAATATTTTTTTTGTATAATATATTTTGTTTGTCATTTTTATCGAGTTTTAAGTTTGCAATTAGTTTCGTGGCCTTGTGGATGTTAAATGCATAATACAATTTGAGGATCCATTGGTGGGGTTGGGGGGGCCTAATTTCTGAACTTCGCCTCAGGCCCAGAATATGTTAGAACCGGCCATGTGTATCATTAATACATAATATTAATTGAGGGTGATATTACCTGCATTAACAATTAACATCAAACATGAATGCTATGAATCAAATATATAACAATCAATATCAATTTTCAGACATAAAACTCATGATATAACAAATTTGTAACATATTTAGCATTCAATGATACAGAATAATAAATTGTGTAACATAATCTGTATTCTCGGGTAACAATTCAATCAAGAATATTTAAATATCAAAAATTGAATACTCAATCAAAACATCATATTAAACATCAATATTACCAACATTGTATTAACATTTTGTGTTACATGCAATTAACCAATTAAAAGTTATAATATCTAGGGCTAGGCAAAAACTTGTGAAATCGACAAATTGACCCGACCGAACCGAACCGACTCGGGTCGATTTTTTTAGCAGTTGGATAAACCCAACCCAAAACCGACTTGGTTTATTAAAAAAAATTGTTCTTCAAAAGGTTAAATCGAAAACCGAACCGAATGTTAGTCCATTTTTTCAAATTTTTTGTGGTTTCGGTTTGGTGAAAATTTTTGGTTGGTTCAAAAACCAACCCACGCCTACTACCCCTAATAACATCTTTAGCAGTCAATGTTACATAATAACAAATTGTGTAACATAATCTGTATTCCTGAGTAATAATTCAATTAAAA
This sequence comes from Forsythia suspensa, assembly GCA_023638005.1. Lineage (NCBI taxonomy): Eukaryota > Viridiplantae > Streptophyta > Magnoliopsida > Lamiales > Oleaceae > Forsythia > Forsythia suspensa. Next base: position 53,386,449 of record CM042666.1, read on the forward strand.
ACATTTAAATATAAAAAAATAGAGTGCTCAATCAGACATCATATTAACATGCGTCAGTGACTTGAAAGGTTCAACTCGGCATACATTCTTATCCCGACAATGCTTTCTTCAATTTAGTGAGCCTACAATTTGGAGTGTTCATTGTTATATTATTCAACCCACTCCAAAAATAGTGAAGAATATAATGAAGTAAATTATTATAGTTTCGGTTTAAGAGATTCGTGAAAATTGTTGGAAAATAATGTATTTTTGGAAGATATTGATATGTTTGTAAATCAAATTTTCGCCTCCAATTTAGGAGGATTTTCCTTTTCTGTGCAATTTCAAAGGACGATTGTGTATAATTGTATATTTTGTTTTGATTTTATTTTTCAATATAATAATTTATAGGTAGCATTTTTAAAATAAAAAAAGTTAAATTTGTAACAAAAATTTTTTAAAATATAAGTAGTTTTTTCAAAATAAGAGAAATCCCTTTTCTAAAGATTAGAGTCGGCCCAACTTCATGACAAGTGAGGTGTCTGCTTAAGTACATAAATTTTTAAAAAAACTTTCAAAATAATTTTCTCAATGGATCATGCAAGTTATATTTTGACGGTAATAATTAATACAAATTATTTTAATATTAAATTTTGTAATTAATAAAAATAAATGTCAAATAAAGAAATATATATTACTGATGAAAAAGTTGTAGGTAATAAAATAATAATTTAAAATTAGTATTTTTTGTATAATTTGAAGAAACAAAATGTCTTAATAAATTTAATTATTGCTCGAATTTCCTTTGTCAAATAAAGTAACAAATATAAAAAATTAAATATTACTTTCTAAAATTGTCAATAATATAATAAAATAAAATAAAATAATTTAAGATTATGAACAACTTTTTAATTTAATAATATCAAAAATATAAATAATTTAATAAGTTTAATTACCAACGAAAATTTCACCAATAAATAAAGTGATAAAAATATAGATAGCAAATAGTAAAAGAAAATTATGTTGCGAATAAAATCATGGTAAAAAATAACTTATCTTTCAAAAATATTATAAATAAAAAAAAAGAGATATTAAACTTATATTTCGATCATTTTTAAAATAATATAGAAATAATAAATTTGCATTGATATTGGTGATATCAATGGCTTTTCATGATTGGGACTAAAGTATTGTCGATAATTGTCAACGACATCCCCATGATATTTCTATCGGTAATCGTTAATGGATGTGTGTCAATGATCTAACGGATATATATCACTTATTGCAATTCCGTCTTAATTGCTAACATATATTGATTTTTGTCGAAATCACTTTCAATAATGCCATCGACAATAACCAACTGAATTTTCACCCGTGATCATTTGCTTTATTTATTTTTCTATGATTATTGTTGAAAAGGTCTTCTAATCAATTTTATCCGATATCTCCAAGATAATCTGCTAAACACGTGTTAGTAATAACAAGTTTCAATCGAGAAACACTGAAATGTTTATACCTTATGTTTATCTTCTTCTTTTTTTTCTAATTTAAGCACTAAAGCATCTTTGTTAAAACATCTTTCGAAATAAAATGTAGTTGCAAATTTTGTTGGTCATTGATTTTGGTTCAATTTCTAGAAGAGAAAATGTCTTCAATGTTAACTATTCATTTGATTTTAATTGTATTATTGTCAACTCATACTTTCACAAATTATCTTCGTTCAAATAACAATTTTCATATATAATTAATATATTTTTATTTACTCTTAATACATTTAGGAGACTTGCAAGTTGCAATTATATAAAACAAGTTCAGTTAGTATCTATTCCACTGTTGTGATGCATAAGATCATAGTTGATTGCTACTACTAACTAACTCTATTGGTGGCATGCATGAACATGTTTTTTAATGGTGGGGTGGGGGCAACATTTGAAATTGTGAGCTGCCCACGTTAATTTTATTACTTTAAAACTATGTCTTCACAAGTCATTTCTCAAGTAGTAGATGAACTTCAACAACAATATTATTGAAAGAGGTGGTACTAAGGAGGAACGATCTCTTGCTCTAGTAGGCAAGTATTATATTGTTTATATCTAATGCGACACTTACATATTTGATGAATTACCCCACAGAAGTAAATGTCACATCAATCATTTATCAATATACAAGTACCACATTAATGTAGATAAAATAACACTTATCCACTAAGAATAAGAGATCGCTCCCTCTTAAATTATAAATAAAATTTTTATTTATTATTTTTTCTTCAGCATGGTGGGGGCAATGACAACGACTTTGGCAGAGTTTTAAATCTTTAGATAATTTTTTTAAATCACAATAATAACAAATCGAATATAACGATGACCATACAAAACGAGTCTAGATATACTGTCCCAATTGTGTATCTCATTATTGTTCCCATCAATAAAAAATATACACATTATCAAATAAATACAATTATTTAATATTTTCGCACTTACTGATAAAATTAACTTATATTTATTTAATAATTTGTATATTTTTATTAGTGAGACAGCCAATTAAACACACAATTGAGAGAGTAGTTTATCTTATAAATAATTTCAAATATACATAAACTTTTTAAGCTTAACCAAACACGACCTTATCACTAATATTTAAATAGAACTTGTACAGTCGTCCGCTGTCTTTTCTCTTCTCCTCTTCCGGCCAGTGTTTTCCGGTGGGTCAGATTTTCCGGCATCCAACGGAAAGTTCAAAATCGCTTTGGATCCTCTCATCTTGAAGGCTGCACAGTCATAAGCTCTAGCCGCATCAACATCAGTATCGTAAGTCCCCAGCCATACCCGAGAGCCCTTCCGGGTCGGGTCTCGAATCTCCGCCGAGAACTTCCCCCATGGTCTCCTCCGGACCCCTCTGTAATGCCTTTCAACTTCAACAGCCGATGTTCTTGGACTCAACCCGGTTTTTTTCGGGTGGGTTTCAACTGGTTCCGTCGGAGGAGGAGAAGTAGTGCTTGAAACTGAATCTTGAGCACACAGTGAGGAATTTTCGATGATTTGAGGCTTCATTTCGATTTCGAAGAAATGGGGCTCGATTTTAGAGCAGGTGGAGAAGATTGTGTCGGGTTGTTTTGAATCCGAAAGGGAAGAGCTTGAGTCTGAGGCGGACGTAGGGGAGTCTAATTTTCCGTTGAAGACATCGGGGAAACAAAGATTAAGGCTTTGAAGAAATGATTCTGTGGAAGTGAAGTCTTCAAGAAGGTGTTGGCGAATAAATTCCAACGTTAATGATTCATCTGGTTCTGGTGTTGTCATTACAACATCGGTTGCACCCAACTTTTTAAGACGCTATCTTAAAAAATCGAAACTCTTTAAAAACTCTTGAAAACGTAAGGGGACCAAGAAAAAAGTCTCTTAATATATATAATAATATATGTGTGTGTGTGTGTGTGTGTGTGTGTGTGAGAGAGAGAGAGAGAGAGAGAGAGACTGTGTATATGTGAGTTTCAGAAGTTGGGAGTGTTTAGTGCCACTGCCATTGTTGGAGAAGAATGAGAGCGGAGGCATATATATACAAATATATATGCGCTTGTAGGGGTGGGTGGGTGGGGTGGTGGTTGAGATAAATTGTTTTGAGACACAGTTTTTTGTAGATGGAGATAGGAAAGTATAATGTTAATGAGTAATTGAGGTAGCTTATCCTAAGAATTGTGTTTGTGTGCAACTTGATCATGTCCATTTCTTGTTTGTTACTTGTTACAGGTCATGGGGGTCTATTTCCTCTCAACTTGATGCATGGGTCCGGTGGCTTTTTCAGTTCATTTTTATTTTTTATTTATTTTTCTTTTGTATTGTTCAATTCATAATCAAAGCCTCAAAGGCGTTGGGTTGATGAATAGTTTGAGGGGAAAAGAGGGACCAAAAGTATAACTTTGGATTTTTAATATGAGTTATATTTAACTCTGTAACATGCTTAATTTGAGTGATTTTTTATGATGTCATATCTATCATTATTTTGGAAAATATCCAAGTTTAACCCTAAAATTCTTTGGAGGGAGAGAAAAACCTATGGGGATTTAACTTTCAATTCTAGTTTTGACTTGAGTAATTAATGAAATCTTTACTAATATTTATCTTGTTAAAGAAATTGATTTATAACAATAAATTGTCGTGACTCAAAAAAGTCAACTTTAAATCGATTAAAAGATGTTTTGAACAATAACCTATAGAAGTTGTCCATATTGAAAATCTGAATTATTCTGAGCGAAGTCTCCATATAATCCTCATCAATTGAGATATTTAAAATTTGCTTAGTGATAAAGGTTAGCCACAATATTTATTACTACATATTTAATGTGAAGGGAAGAGACATTTGATGCACAATCAATGATAGAAGATTAAAATCTTCAAGAATCATATGAGTTGCTTGTCTTTCCCAAGTCAAAAGTAGACACAGATGGAGATTAAAAAAAATATATACTGAATTAATATATGAGAAAAATAAATTTTTTATATAATAATATATGCAATACGTTCTTAAGTCCCTAATTTCTCCCAAAAAATGTTCACACACCCTAATTTCTTCCCCAATTGGTTAAATTGATTTGTCAAATGGTTTGGAGATCTGAATTAGATATTGTCCAAAAATTGCAGCTAGGTCTTCGTATTTTAAGTGCATTTTTTGTGGTCTGAATTTATTGTTATTAATACATGAAGTCCACGTAATATTAATTTTTGTCAAATATCGATCAAGTGTGTGCTACGTAGACACTTAACGATGACACACATAATTATTTCACGTTGAAATTTTAATAGAGTGGCCGTCGGTGAATGCGTTAACATATTTCAGTGATTGACAATGAAATTTTGTAACTTTAGTGACCATTTTATAATTTTGCTGAAACTTCAGTAACCGCCAATAAAATAACCCTTTTGTATAATGAACAAGAATGAAACTCATGTATCAAGCTTCTTTTATCTAAAAATAGAATGACTATATTGATTTTCATTGATTTTAATTTTAATACATTAGACAAAATCTTTATAATGAATGAAGGTACATAAATGTAATCACAAAAAAGTCAAAATTGTGTTTTTACTAAAAAGTTTATTTTTGTCATGGGTTTTCAAACATAGAAAATAAAAAACTAATATAGAGAAAATCTCTATTCGGAAGTGACAACAATTAAACAATCCAAGACTTTATGAAGTGTGAACTATTTGTGAGATGGTCAATAGTTCCATATGATCCCGATAAATAACATAATAAATATCTTTAATTAACCTTTTAAATTCACGTAATTTAGAGGTTGTTCTCTTTGCGTTTCAATTTTCAGTTTTGAGTTTTTAATTCATTTTTAATTTTTTGTTTTGAGAGTCTATTTTAAGATTACCGAAAATACGTTTGGTTTGTCATTCTGAAAAATTATTTTTGAAAATAGAAAAGTAGAAAACACGTTCTATTTGTAATTTTGAGAAATTGTTTTATATCATTTTAAATTTTTTTAGAATTTTTACTTTTTTAGAATTTTATTTTTTTAGATTTTTTTAAAATTTTTATTTTTTAAGAATTTAAAATTTTATTTTTTAGAATTTTTGTTTATATAAAATTTTAATTAAATAAATTTATTTTTTCAATTTTTTAGAGTTTTATTATTTTTATTTTTTAAGAATTTAGAATTTTTAATTTTTTAGAAATTTTGTTTATTAAATGTTTATTTAATTAATTTTGTTTTTAGAATTTTTATTTTTTAGATTTTTATTTTTATTTTTTATTATTATTCTATGAATTATTATTTTTTAGAATTTTATTTTTGTTACATTTTTTTTAAGAATTTAGAATTTTATTTTTTTATAATTTTAATTTTTTTTTATAATTTTACATTTTTATAATTTTTGTTTATATAAATTTTTATTTAAATAAATTTTGTTTTTAATTTATTTCGAATTTTTACTTTCTTAGAATTTTATTTTTTATAACTTAAAGAATTTATAATTTTTATTTTTTAAAATTTTATATTTTTAGAATTGTTTTATATAATTTTTTATTTAAATAAATTTTATTTTCCTTGTTTTGAGTGTTTTCTATTTTTCTACTGAAAAAACTCAAAACGACAAAAACATGTTTTGAGTTTTGTGTTATAAATTTAATGTTATTTTTGAAAATAAATTTTCAAAAATAACATAGTAAACAAGTTTTGAGTGTTTTACAAAACTAAAAATCAAAATAAAACTTGGCTTACAAAAGATACTGGCGTTAACTTTCTATTCTCGAAATCAATGATTACTCGTGATCAAATCAATTTCTTGTCGGTTCTATACGAAAGGAATGCTATGATAAAATTTATTTTGAGACGATGTGATTGTTATCCATTTTGTTTATTTTGAGAATTCCATTAAACAATTTTAACTTTTATTTCTTTTGTTTAAGTTGATTCTTTGCCAAATGAATAAACGTGACTGTGAATATCCTAAAGGCAGGTGACTGGGTCTGGGTGAAATGTATGGATTTATTATGTACAAGTTGTGTACCCATCCGTACAATACTAGCAATGCGTGGACCTACCTCCATAATATAGATAGGGAGACACATGCATGACTTGTTATTGGGCCAGCATTCATTGAAGGAACAAGTGGTGCGACGCCGGTGTCAAATAACTATTCTGACTTATAAGAAAAGAGTCCTCCCTCATACTTAAGATACCACTTGGTTAGGCTGAAAAATATGGAGGTTATTAAGTCAAGTCAATTCAAGTTGGATTGAATCGTACCTATAATAGTTTTAAAATCGGCTGCATTTATACTAGCGTAGCATAAATATTTTATTAAACAATTGCACTCATAAAAAACCTAGACCAAAGGAGTTTATTTGTGTTGTAAGGAGGGTTGCATATTTTACACTTCACCAAGCATTTATAATAAGTACTGTTCATTAAATATATTCTTGTTTAATTTTTTATCACACTCTCTTAGCAATAATTGTTATAGAGGTAAATAGTATCCGATGTCTCGAAACTTTAAATATTATTCGAAACATTTAATTTCTAACATTTATTATCTCAAATCATTCAAACGTCTGCGCTTGAAGTCATTTTGTAACAAAAAATATCAATTTTGACTATTAAATGATAAATATTTTATTGAAATGATAGTTGTACCCTTATTTTAATTTAAGATAAATAGTACTAGGAGTTCTTAAACTTTAAAATCTTAAATCTTTGATTTTTAGCACTCGAAATCTCAAATTATTCAAACGTTTGTGCCTGATTTCTTTTTTGTGACGAAAAAGGTCAATTTGATTGTTGAAAAGAAAAACTAATAATCACATATACCTCTTCAAACAAATAATTTCATCAACAATTTAGAAATACAAACCAATTATCATAACATACAACTGCTGTTGGGGTTGGGGTTGGGGTTGGTGGTTTGGAATTTAGGAAGTTGATTATTTCCTTTTCGTTTTTTTTTTTTGCCTTTATTTCTTCATTTTTTTTATTTAATTCAAAATTAAATATGGATACACTAATTATTTTACTGAAATTTTGATGTTTTAACGAACATTTTTCATCATAAAAAGATCTCAGACACAAACGTTTGAAAGGTTTGAAATTCCGGTGCTATAAATGAAATATTCGAAACCTTATTGACACAAAGTTTAAATATTATGAACTCTCAGGACTATTTAACCTAAATTAAAATAAGAGTATAACTGTCATTTCAATTAAAAAAAATGATTACTAACGTTTTCCTTCACAAAATGGCCTCAAGCACAAAAGTTTGAAAGGTTTTGGATCTTGATTGTTAGGCATTAAAGGTTTGAGACCCTATCATCAAAAATTTGGGACATCTAATACTATTTTACCTTATTATTGTATAGAACTACTGTCCAAAATATAAAATAAAGAATTAAGTACTTATTTTCTTTTCTTATGCACAAAACTATTTTAATTCTCAATTTAATAAATTATATGAATTATTGTAAGGATAATCATATTCAATTACCACTAGCAATAAATATCTTTAGAATAAATTTTAAGATATACATGTGATGACATAGATTTATAATGGACACTTTGTTTTTAGTGGCAGCTACTTTTGTTTTAGAATAGTTAGTTTCATGGAGGCCATGGGACCAATTAATCTAAATTTATAAATGATATTATGGGAGAAAAATAATCAATTTCGTTTTTCTTTTTTTTTTTGCTTATGATAAATATATTTTTCACTAGCCTAGATTATAATAGCAAAAATCCCATATGTGTGCCACTTAATTAAATTGAGTTCAAGATTATGGGTGCGTTTGAATTTGATTAAAATCAGATTTTTTGTAAAAGTTGATGAATTATGTTGTTGAAATATTGTAAAAAGTTGTGGGTCCACGAAATGAGTTGTTAAAATTAATTATTGACTTTGACTTCAATTTTTTTAGCAAAATTTTAAGTAAAATACACAAGCCATCATAGAATAACACCTCAAATAAACACAAGCTCATACTTAATGTTAAGAGTGATCTTGAATTTTACTATTCATAATAATCAAAGTTGAACAATTTCGCATGATATTAATACTTTATTTTAGGAGCGATTTTGAGATTCATCAAATTAGAACAACTTAAGTTGCTCTAATGTATAGTTGATCTTGATCTTCATTAGGATGTCGATGACTTGAGTAAAGGATCAACAAGATCCTAAACACTAGGATTGATTCTCATCTTTACAACATCCCAATAAACCATGCCAAAAGATTAAAGTGATCCAAATAACTCAACTTTAATGTCAATTTTGGTGTTGACTAAAATTTCGACTTAAAAGAGCAACACGATCCTAAAGCATTAAAACACAAACAAGCTTAAATAATTAAAGCTTAGCCAAACAAAGTGAACCTAAATTTGCTCTAAGGATATCTCTTTGAGTCAATCAAATGAACTTATAGTTAGACGTGGACGTAACCATTACTCACATGCATGTATTAGCTGAAGAGCTGTGGATCATTAAAGAATGAAGCAATTTCACATAACATCAATTCTCAAAATAATTTATCGACTCTTTTAGAAGGCCACAACTTTTGGCATTGTTTAATTACATATTTAGTATTTTATTGATTAGACTGAATTAGACTTAGTTGAAGAAGATAAGTATGGAAATGTTTTTCATTTGTGTTTTTTACTCTCATTTATAACTTAGAAGATTGATGCATCTCCTTCCCTCCTATATTGAAATGTTATATGTACACTAAGGTATGAATCAATGTCGAACTCTCATTTATGTACAAGTGTCATTGAGTACAAAAAATTCTACAATTAAAAAAAAAGAAAAATCTTATTGTTGGACAAAAAGGAAAAATCACAAATGAAAACGTTGGATTTGAAGTACGAAAATTTGTTTCTTTCATTAGTTAAGTGTTAAACGACTAAACAAGTGATTATTCTATATCTACATTCTACACTAAAAGAACCAAAAATAGAAAAAAGTAAAAAAACCATTGTCTCTTATACCCCAACATTTTTCTTAATTCTAGAATGACCTCAGACATTTGGTGTCGGGTTCATTTGAGTCCAGCAAATCATATAACCGAAAGTTGAGTCCACAAGTCTTGAGTAAACCCAAAGTTGGATGAGACAACGGCGTTACTTCGAAAATACCTTTCACATCACCACAGTCCCAAACTGCCGTCCAACTTGAGGCGTTAAAGGTACGGCGGCGGCCGTATTATTGCACCTCGTCTCTCTTTACCTCCTTCTTGTCTCTCTCCTCACTCTCAGTTTCTCTCACCCTTTTCCGGCTAGCCTCCACCGGAGAATCATTTTCCGGCAAGGGGTTGGATTTTCCTATTTCGAGTGGAAAATTCAGTATAGCCTTGCTGCCTCTCAGCTTAAACGCCGCCCTGTCGTAAGCTTTCGCCGCCTCCACCGCCGTGTTGAAAGTCCCTAGCCAAACCCGTGTCCCTTTTCTATTGGGATCACGAATCTCCGCGGCGAACTTCCCCCACGGCCGTTTCCTGACACCCCGGTAATGCCTCCGGTCATCGGAATCTTCAACTTTACGTTCAAAAACAGTAGTGTTGCTAACATTATTACTCTCCAAGTACTCCACTTTCTTGATCAATTGTGGAACAGCAATATTCAGTGAAGGTTTTCTTTCACTAATAATTTGTGGCTTTGTTTCAAACTGAAAGTAATCACACAAGTTTGAAGAAGCTTGAGAATTGTGGGATTGTAAAGAATAGTTTTCTTCCATGAAAGAAGATTCATCAAGGAGGTGTTGGCGTATGAATTCAAGAGTTGATGCCATTTTAGACTAGACTTGGAAAGTAAGCAAGAAATTGACTGCAATTAATGTATTGATTTAAGATGGAAGATTGGAGTGGAAAGAAATGAGTGAGGAGGGAATGATTATAAAGGGGTGAAAAAAATTTGGATAGGGAGATAGGAGAAGAGGTTTCATGGATGGTTCTGAGGTGGAGAGAAGAAGCATCGTGCAAGTCGTGTGGCACAAAAACAATGGTAAATAAGTGGTGACTGGTGAGGTTGATTGGGTTTGTCTATTTCTTGATTTTACCACTTGTGAGGATGCATGGTAGAGGGTTCTTACTTTGTTTGACTATTCACCGAGAGCCCGTTTCCAAGTTACTTCTATGTATTTGTGTCGATTTGGGTAGGCTAATTACTCAAGATTGAAAAAGCACGATTTTTTTTCTTACTTTGATCATGTGTTGGCATAGCATATGTTTGGACAACTTAAATTATAATTTCAATTTGGTCAAACCTATTAAACATAATTCTCATCCACACATTTCATGGATTCCACAATTTACAACCACTTTTTATCCACGCATTTACCAACTAACTTATAATATAAACACTTAAATTATAATTTCAGCACCTCCAAACATATGCATAGACTTAAGTCGAGAAGTGGAATGAATCTGTGCAAGAACTCAACACAGAAAAAGCACGATCTAAACTTGAACTGATTCATGTCTAGAGACAACTCACCTAGATTGTGCTGAGCACAACTAATTTGTACCAGCCAACAAAGTTAAAAAAAAAAAAAAAAAAAAAAAAAAAAAGTCGTGTCGGGTCATTGAGATATAGCGAGTCGATAATGTCTAATTTATGCCTCTAAGATTTAAGTCGCTTATTTAGCCCCTGGCCCATCAAGCTCGGGACGCAAGTGTACTTAACCCATATATGCAATATTTGAGTTATTTTTTTTGTTGAAAATGCGATTTAGATTAATATAGATAGTCCATCTTTTAACAATTCTAGGCTTTAGATGACATAGATAATCAATGTTTTAAAAAGCGTAAAGTGTAGTTAGGCATAGAGATCGAGTTTTAAAACTTTTTTTTTGAATTTGCGCGAGGCCGAACAAAAAACGATGTGAGCATGAAAGAGGCATATAGCCCAGGTGTCGGCGCCTGTGTGAAGCGCGGTTGAGGTAGGTTTTTTAAAATTGTGTAGATAACACAACGTTAGAGTCATGGAGTATTTGTTATTTGTGAAGCTATTCCTAATATTAAATGAGCATTGTTTAAGAAAGAATTTTCCAACCAAGAATTATAAGATATTTTGAAGCATGGCATACAATTACGTAAATTGCGTTTGGAGTCTCAAAATAAACATAGTTATGTCATACGCGAAATCCCCGAGTTCATGCTCTTGCAGTGTCCGTCAATTTCAACTATTAGTAAGTAACAAAATAAAATAGAAGACTATTAATAATAATTTTATTTTTTTAATTGTAATTTTTGTTTTTATTATTAGTAAATCGTGTCTGGAGATATGTGCCATATATAAAAAAAATGTTAAAATAAATACAAGACGCATGACACAACTACTAGTTTTATATTAATACAATACATACAAATTTTAAAATTTATATTGCATTGCATCGCTCGTCTAGTAGAAACATCTCTCAAAATTTATCGAATTTATGGTCGGATCATGTAATTCTACTTGTTAAGATATATTTCCATTTCTTATTTTATTCTTGATCGCGTTTGTTTTAACCCTAACAATTATGTTTTTTGCATGCGATAAGATATCATGGTGACAATTAAACTTTGTTTTGAATTAATCAACTAATCTAACACACTAGTATTTTTCTTTGGGAAATTGGCGCAAATAGTTTCTAACATTTGCTCTCAGTATGGAAATGGTTCCTAACTTTTGTTTTTTAGTACGGAAGTCTATAACTTATGTATTTTAGTGTACAATTAGTCATTATTTGATAAAAATGGATAAATATGTTCTTATTTTTAATTAGAAAAATTTTCAATTGGATTCTTTGCATTTGTAAAAAGTGCAAATGAGTCCGATATTTTTATTTTTTATAAAAAGTTTCAAAAAACTAACAAATTGATTATATACTAAACTGTTTTATATATTTTACGAATTATTATAAAATAACTAAAATTTAAGCTTATAATTATTAACAAACGTGTTAATTAAAATTATTTTCTTATTATTAAGTAATCATATTATTTAAAATTTAAACTTTAATTTTAGCATTATAGTATAAAAAGAAAAATAAATTTGTAACAAAATTGATGATCAAATATTTTTATTTAATGGAGCTATTCTTTTATTAACTACGAAGATTAGAGCTCAAATTGTATTTTTCATATTTTAATTTATCGTTATCGTTTAAAAATAAAGAACACATAATGTGTAAAGTAATTTTTATTAGTCATTTTAGGTTAAAAAAAATAATAAGATTGGTTAAATGTCATAAAATTATATACGCTATTTTGTTATTTATTTAACTTAATTTTTATTCAAAATTTTCAAATCACATAACAATTACATATACTTAAAGTGCAATAATTTTATATTTTGCAGTGGTTAGAAATCCAATTACAATTTTCTTTAATTAAAACTAATAGCATAGTGTGTTCTAAAAAGCGTAAAGCGTGGGTAGACGTAAATACCGAGTTTCAAGTTTTTCGGGCCTAGACGAGTCCTAGGCGAGAGCGAGATAAGGCAAGGCAGAGGCGATGCGTGATCGTGCTGTAGGCGTGGGCCAAGAGCTTCAAGTCTAGATAGAAGCTGCAGGTGAAACTTGCAGCGACTTTTTGTAAACGAAAGACCAACAGACACACAAAACAAATACATTAGAGACTTCTGTGCCAAACAAAAGTTATGGATTATTTCTACATTGAGAGTAAAAATTAAAAACTATTTGCACCAATTTCCTTTTTACTTTTCTTGTTATCCTTGTTTTTCGTTAATTTAATTAAAATTTAAAAGTGAGCATGTAAACATTATTTATATGACCAACAAATGACGTTGTAACATATTTTTTGAATTGAATTTTATATTTGGAGAAGCCTCCACTAAAAAGTTAAATGTTGAATAAAAAATTAAAATAAGACGTAAATACTTGTTTATGTATAAATAGACGACAATAGATAAAAAATTGTGTAGTATAATTATTATGTAGCTATCTTGATGGCACGTGAGAAGACCATATGACTTGAGCTTGACTTTTGTGTCTAAAAAGTAGCTCTCAAGGATTTGTCATCAATAAGTTACGTAACAACTTGATTTGGAAGCATCAACTTGCAATGAGTCAATTTCATACCTCAACTTGGGTTTGGCCCATATTTCTGTTGATGGGCCCAACCAATCCATCTTTTTGTCGGGTCGGGGGATGAATCTGAACCATTTCAGAAATTTGTAAATAATATGCAGTTCTTCTATGATGGCAAGATAATTTAGCCACATCAAGGATAATTTGCATCTTAGCTTAGTAAAGAGATTAGAATTATTTGAAACTGTTTTATGCAAAATAATCTATTGGTAACTAAATTTGATAATTAATTCTCATATGGACGGATCCAAATATCCACCCATTCTACAAAAATAATTTTAAAGTCATTCCAACGTTAACAAATTAAATGACAACCAATAAAATGTGACTATCGCCGAAGGCATAATCTCCTTTAGTGAAAGGGTCCATCGATAAAAATGGTCTGTCAAAATTTCCACAGGTGAAAGGATTATTGATAATTGTTATAGATGAAAATAAAATTTTGTCAAAATCTAAATTAACTTCATTGACGACGAAATAAATTTCAGTCAACACACGAAATAACTTCAATGACAAATACTAAGTACCAACACACAATTGAAAAGTAGCAACGAAGAAACCCTCTATGAAAACGTTGAAAAGCTCATACTGACGATACTGATAACATTTCAATAATTGATTTTTTTTATCAACAAATTTGTATGTAATTCAATCTTAAAAAATTAATAAATAAGCTGTGTGTCAGAGCTTGATTCCAAATTCGCCACTTTTAGAGAGTCGTTGTCTGTCAATAAATTGATGTTGATTCTGATGCATTTTTTTTAGTGAGATAACAATTCGACAACTAATATAAAAATAGTAGAACTAGACATATTGAATTTTATGTGTGATTAAATTTATACGGTTGCACATGAAATTAATAAATATTATAATCTATAGTCAACCTTGAACTTTCTACATTGGATCCTTAATAATTGAATAAAATAAAATTAATAATATACACTGGATCCACATTTTTTTTCCTTCATCGCAATTGTTTGAACGACACAAATTGCATTAAGCAATTACTTGAACGACACAAATTGCAAGTGTATGGCTGCTGTCAAGCTAAAGACATCATAATTGAAACAAAAGAAATACATAACTGAAATTTTAATTTTAATCATAAAGCAAGATTGTCTCAGACAATTAAATGGCTAATCTAATCTAATGGGAAATCAGTTGAGTGAGGCAACTGCATTCTATTGTGTACAATAATTAAATTATGGCTTGATAGCAACATTTAACTTATTAGACCCTAATTAATTGTCAATAATTAATAATGTATATGCCGATTAAAAAAAATCAAAGTATTGAGATTTGGTAGGAAAATAATCTGAACAATCTTAAGAAATAATTAATTGTCAATACCGGATTCTAACAGTACGCCGAAACAACATTTTAGGTTGAGAAGCGAATAATTGCACTATCGGTCACCGGCCTATTTTTCTAATAGAATGTTGGTACTCAACTTTAAAAGGATCAATTTGATTTTCAATCTATTATTATAGTTGCACAATTAGTTCTTAATAATGGAAATAATTCAAATTTCTCTATTACATCGTCACATGACCCTTACATTTTTGCCTTTATGAAGCTAAATTTTATTTTTCAACTTAGATCGATACTTGAAAATTTGAAGAGAAATATATTTACTCGAGGGTAGTGTGAGATATAAGGGAGTTTTTGACGCTTTCTATATTTGGAGTCAAATTATGCAACTATAATTAAAGGTTGCTGATCATTTTACTTCTTTTTAGAGATTGAATATTGACTTGCTATTACAATCATAAGTATAGGACCTATATAGTGAAATTTCAATTGTAAAGGGAGCATGTTCGACTATGATTTAAAGTTAGTAAGTAAGTTTAAGCTTCATCTTTAGGAAGAGGGAATTGGTACAAATGGTCCCTAACATTTTCTCTCAATGCAGAAATGGTCCATAACGTTTATTTTTTGGCATAAACATTCCTAACATATGTATTTTGATGCATAATTAGTCATTATTTGATAAAAAAGACCAATAAGTCCTTAATTTTAATAAGAAAAAAATTGTAGTTCGATTGTAACCTTTGTAAAAAGTACAAATGAGTCCGATACTTTTTTTTATATAAAAAATTAAAGGAAACTAAGGATTTTTTTTTAATTATGAATTTACTGACCAAATTGATAATATACTAAATTATTTTGTATATTTTATGAACTATTATAAAATAACTAAAATTTAAACTTATAATTATTAGCAAATATGGTGTATATAATTTAAAATATTGAACCAATTTTATTATATTTTTATTTAATATTAAAATACTAATAAAAATTAATTTACACAGTTTGTGTTCTTTAATTTGAACAATAATAGAACGATAAATTAAAATACGAAGAATATAGTTGAAACTCCAATATTTATAGTTAATAAAAGAATAATTCAATTAAATAAAAATATTTGAGCATCAAATTTGTGACAAAGTTAAAATTTAAATTTTAAATAATGTAATAATAAATCTATAATGTTTTCACTCAATTCTTCCAAATTTCTATTTATTTATCTTAATTTTAATTCAAGTATTTCACGTTATATATCAATTATATATATATATATATATATATATATATATATATATATATATATATATATATATATATTTTAATTATTTTACATTTTCTCTTATGAAAAATGTAATTTACACGATTATAATGTTATATTTAATAAGATAAATTAAATATTGTTTAATAAATGTACAAGACTCATTTGCACATTTTACAAAGGTTGTGAATTCAATTGTAATTTTTTCTAATTAAAACTAATGGCATATTTATCATTTTAATCAAATAAGGATCAATTGCGCACTAAAAGATATAAGTTAAGGATGCGTGTGCTAACAAATTAACGTTAGGACCATTTTCTTACTAAGAACAAAGGTTAGAAGCCATTTACCACAAATTCCCATAAGAAAATAAGTTTTGGTAGTAAAAATATTTACTAAAAGCTATGCTTAATATTAAGAGTTTATTTGATTTAATTTAAAAAGTTAATAAAAAATAATTATTAAACAACACATATAACACTTACAACTTTTATCAAATTTTTAATTATATATTTTAATTTTGATTAAAATTGTTAAAAAATTTATTAATTGCTTTATCAAACAGCCGTAAGTCACTTGTCACCATTAATTTTCATGGAATTTCATGCTTTCAAGGTATAAACAGTTCATTAATTATTGCTTGACTTGACTTGTCACGTGATTTTGACTTTAGAAGGTCACAATAACTTTAGATGTGAATTGCATGTTTGGCTAACTTTAAAGAATTTATTTCCCTAAGAATAAAATTTAAAATATATAAATTTTGTTAATAGTCAATATTAAAATTAAGTAACTTAGTTATTTAATTAACTCATATCTTACCGTTTTAGTAAATAAATTTTTAACTATTTAAACTATAGATATTTTTGATTGATGAAGTTAATTAACCTCAATCTCACACTCACCAATTTATTACAATATTCTTTTTCGCACATACACATGAGTGATGTTTTTGAATTGATCTACTTTAGAAGTGGCAAACTGACTGAGCGATTCGTAGGCTTGCCGGCTCGATTCATGACCAATTAGGACTCGTTTAGAGACAAGCCCCAAATTTTTTAACGAGTCGACTAATATTTTTGATTTTTTTTTAAAAAATTTTGAAGTTGTTTAAAAACCTTATTTAAAAAAAAAAAAACGAGTCGACTCGAATATGCCCATGAGGCACACAAGCAATAGGTCAAGTCAGGCTCGTTTGTCTCGACTTGACTTATTACCACCCCTAAATCCCTAATCTATTTTATGAAGAAATATACTTCCATATAGAGTGTGAATCTTGTGACGATAAAATAGTCTTGTTTATTTTTTATGTATGAACATATTTACTTAAGTAGTCTTGTTTTGCACTTATTCGTGAAAATTATAAGTACAAGAAATGGGAAACATAACTTGATTGGATAATAAATCAAGACGTCACTGCCGCCTAAATAGTTATGATCTCAAGTAATGATAAATAGCATTATTTGAAAAAACAAAGATGCGGGTAGGTACATAATATTTAAAGCAATGAGACAACTTTCTTGGTAAAATATCTCTGTAATTTCAGGAGAATGGGGCATCTGAAATGGGAAACATTGCCGGCAAGCGCATGCCACGGGTCCGACGCGCGTGCTCTAGATTTCTTCTACGAGGCATCGCACGGTGTCTTTGGCTATTTTCATCTTCTCTACTGTCACCTATTTGTTTCCAATCTGTCCCCTCTTTTAAAGTGTTTTATAATTGTTTTCTATATCACTTCATATTGTATCTCACTCACCAAAACATACATTTTCGTCCCATTGCCATAATAGCATGATCCATTCAACAATATCCAAAAACTCGACAAAATCAACAATATTCAAATTAAACAACAAACAAATGCGCGAGATAATAAGTCCGAATAAGTGTAAAAATTACACTCATCACATTTATAATACTTTATTCTATAATCAAAATGCACCTATAATACTTATTCTATAATCAAAATGTATTTGGGTACTGATTCAATTTTTGATGACACTTGAATTTATAATCTTAAAAAGTTTACTTCTAAGTAAATAAATTTTTACAATTTGTAAAAGTGAAATAAGTTACTTATTTTAATAATACAAGAACTATTTTTGAAAAAGTAATTATTTTACTTAGAAAGAAGAAAAGATTAAAGCCATGTTTTATTTTACTTAAAAATATGTTAGTAGTCAAAGTTAATTTTAATTATATATTTAATAAAATCTACAACTTTTATTAATTTTTTTAATTGTATATATCATCAAATTTTATTAAAATCTATATAAAAAAAAAACTGATATTTAACAAAATCAAATAGGCAGTATGTTATGAGTTAAAAATAAGTTTATTTCTTTATTTAATAAAATGTTACGGAAACACTCCACAAACGGGTTAATTTTACTAGCAATCACTAATGTTTTAGCGAAATTATAAAACAATTGCTGAAGTTATAAAGTTTCAGTACCGGTCACTGAAGTATACTAATGTATTCATCAACAGTCAATCTATTAAAATTTTGGCGTAAATTAATGACGTGACTCCGTTAAGCGTCTATGTGGCACACAATCTGTCGACACTTGACAAAAATTGACGCCACATAGACCTAATGTACTAATAACAATAAATTTAGACCACAAAGGATGTACCTAAAATACGAGGACTTAGATGCAACTTCTGAATAATATCTAAATCAGATCCTCGAACCATTTGCACAACTTGATTTAATCAATTTGGGGGAGAAATTAAGGTTTTGGATCGTTTTTTGACAAAAATCGAGTTGTACAAATGGTTTGGAGATCTAATTTATAAATTATCAAAAAAAATGCAGCTAGGTTCCCATATTTTATGTGCAGGTGTGGTCCAAATTTATTGTTATTAATACATTAAGTCTACGTGATATTAATGTTTGTCAAATGTCGATTGATTGTGTGTCACGTGGACACTTAACGGTGACACATCATCAATTTATGTTGAGAATTTAATAGAGTAGTCGTTGGTGAACTCATTAGCATACTTTAGTGACTAGTACTAAAATTTTATAACTTCAATGACTACTTTGTAATTTTGTCGAAACTTCATTGACCGCTAGTGAAATTAACCCGTCCACAAACATATGGTCAAATCAAATGTCAAAAATTACGGCGGGGACTGGGGAGTTATTGACTGGTACATGGTTCAGACCGCAACCTATGCACCATTTGACTAATACAATGAATGTATTGACTTTTAGTCAATTGTACGACATCATAAGCAACATCGTCAACTTTTCAAAATTTTGAACGTAGAAAATGTTGTACTCTGTTTGATACTTTATTATTTTATTTTGATTAAATTTATAACATGTTGGTAAAAAGACACGTGTGTGTTTGCGTCTTGTGACTCTCAAAAATTTTTCAAGATTATATTATTGTTTAATTTTTAGTCTATTTTGGCATAATCGAAGTTGAAAAAGAAAATAGAAAAGGTTGAAATTTATATTGTAAATTAAATTTGGTGCTTCGTGCAGTGCCAGTGCGTGGGTTGGTTTGGTTCGGTTTTGAACCCAAACCGAAACCAAACCGTCCAAATCGGTTTGGCCATTAATCCAAACCGAATCAAACCGCCGCTACTGATGAAACCGAACCAAACCGAACCGACCAATCTTGGTTCGGTTTGGTTCGGTTTGAGCGGTTTGGGCCTAATGTTTTGGGCCTAATGATAATAACTCATTTCCAAAAGTCCTAAAACTAATAAAAAGATAGTTACTTGCTAGAAAGAATTGCTTATTTTCTTCTTATTATTCCATCTTTCCCTATATAAACTCTCTTAATATTCTATCTTTCCACATCCAATTCATCCTTTGGAATGAAAAATATCACAAACATACCGAATTATAGCAATTTTAGCTTATTTTAGCAATAATATTCATCTTTCATTCATCAAAGAAATTCTCACTAAGATTCGAACCCGAATAATTATTGTCCATTTAGCCATATTAGTGTCCAGTCCCCAAAGCCAACATACCGTATTATAGGAAGCTAAGCATTAGCCAGTGTATAAGACGTTTAATTCGTCCTTGAGTAGAAAACCTATGAAGCTAAAGCTATATGACGTCGTCAGACTATTTTAAACCACAGTGTTAATCACTCTACCTCCGGAGAGAAAAATAATATAATGTGATAACAGAAGGCTGAAAATATTACAATTGGGTAGAATTCTCATTTTAGGGGTTTTTTTATCGGTTCGGTTTATAGCGGTTTGGTTCGGTTTTTTTTCCTCAAACCGAAACCGAACCAAACCGTCAGGGTGTGAAAAATCGAACCAAACCAACTCGATTCAGTTCGGTTCGGTCGGTTTGAGCGGTTTGGCGGTTTAAATGCCCACCCCTATGTGCCACAGTATAGTTTATAAAAATTGAATCTTTTTCTTGGTAAAAACAATTATTACGGAATACATCACCTTATTTTAAAGAGACGTGTACATATTTTTCTAGGTCAATGATCTAATGCTCCCCATGCAAGACATCAAGACGCGCAAGACCTTATCTTACCTACATACGGCGGCGGAGATCACCTCCCCTAATTTTCTAATAGATGAATCTTAGAATTTCGTTTTTGTTCAATTGTTTAAAAATTATAATTAAATTAAGACTTATTTTGGCATTGATGAGGTTTTAAAATATTAAATTTTTGCTGTATTTAAAAAAAATAGCTACGGGAAGAATCACTTAAGTGTTTAATAAATTTTTGTTTCAGAATTGCTGTATATTTCAAAATCAGCATTTTAGCATTTGGAAAATAAAAATAGTGTATTATGTGCTTGTGTACAATTACTAAAATAGACGTTGAGTATAATGGTGTTATTTTTTATTATTTTTATCATTAATATTATTGTTAAAAAATTTATTTTATAATAATATATAATATTATCAAATATTTTTCTAAGACGATTTAAAATAAAAAAAAAATATTATGTATTAAATCTCAAAATTTATAAAATTACAAAATAAAAGCATAGTTCATATAGTAAAAAATGAATAAATTTAATTAATTAATGTTAAAGTAAGTATTTTGATCACAAGTAATTGAAAAAGCTGAAAATAAAATATGATAAACTATCATTTTACTGTTTTTCAAAATATGATGTGAGATGAGTTTGATGGAGTAGCAAATTTTTTGTTTGCTTTGAAATAAATATTATTATCTAAAAATAATAATATAATTAAAAGACCTTGATTTGGATTCAATTTTAAATAAGTGAAAAAGTTATGAACGTATGTATGAAAGCTCCAATTATTATCAGAATAAAGACAAAAAATAGGACATTGGAATTTTAAAATTGAAGAGAGGAAAAATAAAATATATGAAAAGGACAAAGGAGATGGAATAATACCAAGAATTAATAGTCATGTTGCGTTGGGATCGATAGAGCCATTGTGCTTGATGCTTGTGAGGTGGAAGGATTACTAGAAACATCATTCGATAGTGACTCTTAGTTTTCATGTAATGACCAACATATAACCCGTCTTGGTAGAGTGATGCCTACTTGTCAAAAGTCCTCTCTTTTGAGTCGTTGAAGTATCGTCAAATTATTTAACCCACGGTGAATGGATGCTTCCCTCCGCAGCAATAAAGGAGGCCATTGCCATTGGCCAAGTAGATCGACTTCAATCAGTGTTTTTACCTCAAACAACTCACAAAAGGTCAAGCTCGATCGATCAACTACCTAGGCTATAAACTCACCCTTTATATAAATAGTATGTTGTTAGAGCTTAATAGTCTCCATACTTGATAAAAAACTAGATTAATATTAGTATTTGATATTTTTTTGTATAAATGTAACAACAATAACATAATCATATTTTTAATATTACAAGGTTGATTACATAAATTCTTAATATACATTTTTGTAAACTTGGTCTTTGAGCCATCTTCACATTCCTATTTCAACACCAAACAAGATGTGATCTTTTCATAAATTATTTAACCTAGGCTTGGACACGTCCATTTCAACAAGAACTCACGCAACACTTGGCCTCGACTTCTTGGAAGTTGCTTTGTCCACTTTAATGGGCTTTCTTATACCGCTAGCATTGGAGAATAATGCCCTTTTGTTGAAAAAAGCTATAGGAAGAGATGACAATCCACTCCAAACCATAGCGACTGGTCATTCTTTCTTCGGGTCGAAATCGTAAGACCACTTGAAGACCTGCATACTTTTCGCACAAGTGTACTAGGAGGTTTTACATAAAGCCGATTGTAACCTTCTTCAACTTTAAAATTTATAATAATATATTTAAGATCAGTTAAAACAATTGAATACTCACTTCTAAATTCAAATGATTTGACTGCCATTCAAAATGAGGTTTTAATCTCGAGAATTTAACCACTAATGCAAACTTAGGATTTGAAGTGAATTCTTGAATGTCATCTTTCGAAAACTTGTAAAAAGGTTGTTCTTTGAACAAAGTTGGAATTGTGAGTTTTCCAATGGAAATATAGATTAAAAATTCAATCAATTTTTTAGCAGATTTTTGATAAAAATTAATAAAATGTGCATTTTGACTCAAATTTTAATCAAATATTCTTTTTCTTTATTTATTTTTTCATTTTTTATGTCGTAAGACTTACCGTTCATTTCTTTAGAATATGTTATATTAGACTTGTACAATAATTTTAACACTATCAATTTTGAGCCGTTACGAGTTGAAAAGCGGATCAAGTATTTGAGTAATTAAATGATCGTTTTCTGAAATCATAATCTATATTTATTAATATTCGCTTTGATTCTTATATACATAAGTCGTATTATAAAATTACTTTTAATTTAAAGGACAAATAAACTATTATTCTACAAAATTGACGAACCAAAATCACACAACGTTTATTATATAAACAATGTTTCTCACCTACTTCATCTTGGTGGAGCAAATTCTTTGTTTGCTTTGTAATAAACATCATTATCTAATAATATTTAATATTCTTTTTTAAAGATATTTTTTTCGATATCAATTTAAAATGTCTGAAAAAGTTTCAAAATGTTTGTCTTAAAGCACGGACCATTATTAAAAAAAGACAAAGTACGTAGGACAATATAGAATTTCGAATAATTAAATATTTGAAAAAGACAAAGGAAATTGATATAATATTTCAAGAATATATTGCGAATAATATTCAGTTCTCTTTACAATATTATGCCTTGATATATGGGCCAGGCCCAGGTATGTGGTTTGACAAAGAAATGATGTCATCAGAAAATTATAAAAATTGAGTCTCATTGGGTAAAGGAATTTTATATTAATTATCATATTTTCTTATGTTTACAAAATTATATTTTCTTAACACTTTATTTTTGGGTTTATTCGAAGCAATTCGAACCAAAGAAGTCTTTTTTAAAGTGCAACTCTTTTAAAAAAGTTTATGAATTCAAAATTATGTTTAAATCTCGTTTATTTTAATTTTATAGTTGAATATAAACCCCTCTCGAAATACATAGCATTTGAGTCAATCTCATGAAACGTAAGACTATTCATTATCCTATCTTGGTGTGAATTGCATTAGTGAAGAAAAAATGTGTTCTTATGTATTCTCAATTCAATTTGCTCCGGCCACAATAAAATTAATTTAGAATAATTCCATTTCTTTCTTTTCTTATTTGTTTGAAGCACTAGTCTTTCTTATTTTCTTTAAAACTAATATGCCTCAGCAAAGCTTCTTGCTTTAGCCTAACAAAGGCTAGAAGCCAGAAGCCCAAGCCCAAGTTCATTGTTAAGGTTCTCATTAAAGCTTGGTCAAGGTCAACTTAAGTCAATGGCACAAAGTTAGAGTTGAAACCAATGAGAATAAAAGTGAAATGGCACGGGAAGATGCTCAACACCATGACATGCCCAATTCGACGGGTAATTGTTTTGATCCTAGTCAAGGTCAACTTAAGTCAATGGCACAAAGTTAGAGTCGAAACCAATGAGAATAAAAATGAAATGGCATGGAAAGTTGCTCAACACCATGACATGCCGAATTCGACAAGTAATTGTTTTGATCTTGGTCAAGGTCAACTTAAGTCAATGGCACAAAGTTAGAGTCGAAACCAATGAGAATAAAAATGAAATGGCACGGAAAGATGCTCAACACCATGACATGCCGAATTCGACAAATAGTTGTTTTGACCGGCATGTATTACTTAGTGCAGTATAAAACTTGAGACTGAACTTTAAAATATATTATACGTTATCACACTATTAAAATTTAAGGAATGCAAAAAATTACCAACTTTGACATGGTGGCCCTACATATGCATAGCTCACCCATCTAATCCCCCACACTCCAACAATTATAGATACAACGTCATGCTTTATACGAAAAATAGTTGCAAACTAGAAATTCTGTTGGAAAAGTGTCAAATTCATTTTCTAAGCTACAATAATCGCTGACTTAATCTAATTGTCTTAAAAACTCTGGCATCAACAGTATAATCGAGTAATCTATGAAAATACAATTTTAAAAAAGATTTAAGACATCAAAAATTGCTAGAGATTTTTGTGGTAACTTCGTGAACTCGTGCTTTAAAGTAGTCTACAAGATAATTTTGAGTTAATATGTTGGTTCAAACCCTACAGAGAAATGGTGGAGCGAGCTTACTACGAGTCTGTGATGGTCAAGTAAGTATATATTTAAAGCACATAAAAGGAAATGGTATGATATGTGTTTGATGTTTCAAGCAAAATGTTTTATTTAGAAACATGTGATTTTTTACTTGTGATTTTAGGTTAGAGTTACCTCTCTATTTTTGTTTCTTTTTCTTTTTCCTAGAGTAAGATGGTTGCAAGTGCTTGAAGAACCTTAAACGGAGCACATAAGATATCTTAGCCTTTGTTTGGTTTGGCTTAAAAAATTACTAAATAGTTAAAGTCAAAATTAATAATTAGTTATTTTAATAATTTTATGAAACTTACAATTTTTATCAACATTTCAACCACACATTAATCAATTTTTATCAAAATTTATTAAAAAATAATTTTTATCAAAATCAAACATGCATTTATTTACTGAAATGAGGGAGATTAAATAGGAATGATCATTGTTGAAAAATTCGTCAAGTGATGTTGACAAAATAATTTGAATACAATTAGTGACAACAATTCGGTCGATAATCATCGACACCCTATGTCAACGATTATTGACAACTATATCATTTATGATGTCATCGATTATTATTGACGACGCTTCAATCACTGATGATCGATAGAAAAAAATGTCTAGTATCATTGATATGAGTTATTATTGTTTCTTTCATTTTTCATATTTTTTTGATAAGTATCGAATAAAACAATTAACTAATTAATTTTAATTTCCTCATTGCCCGACCGGTGCATGCACACCCTCTCTCATCGTACT
Source organism: Forsythia suspensa (assembly GCA_023638005.1). Taxonomy (NCBI): domain Eukaryota; kingdom Viridiplantae; phylum Streptophyta; class Magnoliopsida; order Lamiales; family Oleaceae; genus Forsythia; species Forsythia suspensa. The sequence goes on from CM042666.1 coordinate 53,411,927, forward strand.
ATATATCAGCGATCTTTTCTCTCTCTTCTACAATTCAAAAGTTTAGGCCATGTTCTTTTCAATATTTTTAACGTGTTTTTCGTTTTGTGTTTTTGAAAATAGTCAAAACGTGTTCTCTTTGCCATTTTCGAAAATACATTTTTCGAAACACCTAAAAAATTGTGAAGGAAATAGAAAACGAAATTTTAGCTATTTTTGCATTTTCTTTACATGACTCGGGCGTATTTCAAAATAGCCAAAACGCGCGTTTTGGCCGTGGAGGTCCGCGTTCCGAGTCCCGCTTCCGGCATTTTTATTTTTATTTTTACGCTGGACAAAATAATAATGATTTAACCAATTTCTGCCTTCTCTTTACAAAATGCGGTTTCTATCCAAGATGCACGATTTTCGTTTTGTTGGTTAGTGGTTCGATTCCTAACATGCGCACTCGTTTTTAATTGTTTTGAATTACTATAATTGATTTAAATTGTGTTTAATTCCAAATAAAATTGTTTTTAATTCCAAACATAATTTTTTTTAATTTTTTTTAATTAATAATTATTTGTAATTCTAAATAATTTCAAGTTTTTAGTTATTTTTAAATATTTTTGATTGTTTTAGATTTTATTTAATTCCAACAATAATTGTTATTAAATATTTTTAATTATTTTTAATTCCAACAATAAATGTTTTAATTGTTTTTAATTTCAAATAATTCCAAATAAAAATTTTTTAATTGTTTTTGATTGTTTAATTAATAATATTTGTAATTCCAAATAATTCCAAGTTTTTAATTGTTTTTAATTCCAACAATAATTGTTATTAAATGTTTTAATTTGTTTTTAATCCTAACAATAATTATTTTTAATTGTGTTTAATTAATAATTATTTTTAATTCTGAGTAAGTCCAAATTTCTAAAAAAATTCAAGTAAACGCGTTTTTTATTTTTTGAAATAATTTTCGAAAACACAAAAAAGAACACATTTTCAAAAATCTCAAAATAAGCACTCAAAACACAAAACACAAAATGAATTCAAAACTTAAAACACAAAACTCAAACGTAAAGAGTTCATCTTAGTCTCTCTCCCTCTACATTTTCCTTATTTCTCTCTATAGACTTGTTCTCGAGAAAACCAAAGAGTTTGAAAAATCCATTTGATATATACCAAAAAAAAAAAAAAAAAAAGAAGGTATCAATAATTTTTACTTACAGTGGTAGACCACAACACCAGTAGGGATGGCAACGGGGCGGGTTCGGGGCGGGACGGCCATTCCCATACCCGTCCCGTCGGGAATTTTTGGAAAGCGGGTCGGGGATCGGGGCGGGGCGGGTATAGAAAAATCTCCATTTATCGCTCCGTTTAATTAATTAATTAATTATTTTATTTTTTATTTTTTTTACATACAATTTAAATTTTAAAATATAAAAATAAAATAAAATAAACCATTCGGGCGGGTTCGGGTAAGGCGGGCGGGCGGGGACCATGATCTCGCCCGCCCGCTTAGTAATCGGGCGGGATTCCCGCCCCATTAGGGTCGGGGCATGGCGGGCGGGCGGGCGGGCGGGCGGGGACGGTTTTTTGTCATCCCTAAACACCAGGGCCCCACAAAAAAATGGTGGTGGAAGGCAAAAGGGCAACTATATGTTGCCCGACTCACACAGGGGTGGGTCCCTTGTGTGGGGGGCCCACCTCCCATGTGAGAGTCGGGCAGTGCCCGACTTGAGCAGGAAATAAGTTCTCGAAGGCAAAATGTGTAAGAAATCAGAAGTGACTCGAACAATTTGAGGCCTTTAGACAAAATTGCTAAATGAACATTTTTTAAACAATAATAAAAAAAAAAATTAGTGTAGCAAATAATCACTTATGAAATTGGTGATCGCCAACTGGTGATTCTAATTGAAATCAATATATGTTGGTGATTTATACAGAATTATTGACAATGATACCGTTGGTGATCGTTGATACACATTTATCAGTAATTACTCACGATAATATCGATGTTGTCAGGAATCACCAACAAGAAGTCGTCGGTGTCATTTTGTTCAAGATGGAATTTTTTAACTTTTATTTTGTTCATGATGGAATTTTCTGTTAGTATTTAACTTTTATATTTTTATTAATTTTTTTATTAATGAATTGTTTTATAAATAAAATTTGTTAAACTATTTATGTTTTTAATATTACTAACTAAACAATCATTTGTAATATTTAATCTTTTTTTTTAATGTTGTTAATTACTGACATAATTTTTGATAAGAAAAACATACGCAAAAAATATGTCAAATTTAAAAATTGAGGGACTTCGACAAATTGGAAACCCTAATGCAACTGCCCAACTTGTCAAATATTGGATTAAGTGCCATAAAAAATGTAGAACTTTCTATGGCACCAAAGCCAAAGTGCTAGATCACGATCAAAGGCACCACAAAACTGCTTCGGGATGAACAAAAAGATGCAGACTTGGTGTTTGGTGATAATAATAGTTTGATTATGTGAAAGACTAATAGAAATGGAAAGAAAGCATTTACGTCACATAAAAAGTGATATTATCGACGCTCTTATATCAACGATTACTAACAATTTATGTCGTTGGTGATGTCGTCAACACATGCCCGAATTTTATATGAGGTCTAAAAGGCAGCTACCTCGGGCCCAAAATAATTAGGGGCCCATAGATCTAAAAATTTGCGTTAAGCTTTTTTTTTTTTTTTGAAAAGATTACCTTAGGGCAATCCAAACCACATCTAATTAAAAAAGCCTGTCAAATTAAAATCTCGTTTTTTCCTTATTTGAAAGTTGAAACGTATAATCTCGACTCGATTTCAAAGTTCAGACCACCCATCTCCCTATCCAGTCTGGCAAAACCCGTCTCCACAATCTACGTTAAGTCGCCCATAGTTGTTTTATTGCATGTTCTACGAGAGTTGTAAGCGATACTTTTTTTTTAACCATTCTATTTCATTTTACATAATTTAGATATTTTTAGAGTTAAACTTTTATATATTTTTTGGTAATGATTGAACCAATTGAATTGATTAAAATGAAGTTGATGTTGTCATTTTTTGTCGACATCAAATTTTGCATCAAATTTACTTATTGTATATGTAGCACCTTGCCTTAAAAAATGGATAATTAGCACATTTCGTCCCTAACGTTTTCTCACATTGTGCAAAGCGTCCAAATCATTTGGATTTTGATATTTGGGGTACCAAATATATGTTTCTTTGCGAAAAAGGTCCATGCCGTCCATATTTCTTAAAATTTACTATTAAAATTATGAAAAAGATTAATTAGCACAAAAAAATCTAAACGATAAGGATGACTTGCGCAAAAACAGTAAACAATAGGGATTTTTTCACACACAAACGTTTAAAGCCAGAATTTGGATTTTCTTCTTCCAACAATTATAAGATTGGTGTTAGAAGTTGAAAGGCTAAGAGAGAACTTGTGGGGAAGGGATTGGTCAGGTGGACTGTGCTTTCTAAGGCTTGAGAGAGAGCGCTCTAGAAATGAGGATGCGACGATGGAGTTGGAGTCATGGAGTCGGCAGCGAAAAGGTAGATGACTGATTAGATGATGACGGTTTTTGTCTAAAAGACATTTTTAGGAATTTTATGAATAATTATGACTAATTAGTGCTCTATTATTGGAAAATTTACGTTGTTGATTTCAAATATTTTATAAATGCTGTGGAAAATAGTGGAAAAGTTTCTCACAACATGAAAGACGTTACAAATGATGTTGAGAAATCATGTGGTGCTCTCTAATGGTAGATTTTGAATTTTGGAATTTCTTAAATAAGATGGCATATTTGTTTTTGCTTTTTTTTTTTTAGCTGTACATTTAATTATTTTTCTATTATTTTTTCTTTTTTTTTCTTGTTTTTTGTTTTTTAAAAAGAGATGCAATTTCGTCATTTTTTCTTTCGACCATATTTCAATTGTTACCAAAAACAAGTGATTCTTGGGGCCTGAACGAGAGAAGAGGCAGCAAGGCAGGCTTTCCGCAATATCAAGCTCACTTCATTAAGTCTTTCTTTAAAACGATATATCATGCATATTTCTTCAAATATTGAAAATGTTCAGTGCTATTTTTAAATATTAATGATATATATTTTATGTTTTTGAAACATTAGGGAGAACAAATATGCTATTTTTTCAAGAAAATATTAAGAAGTTCAAGGCAAATCTTTCACATAGGCTTGGAGGTGAAAGGGAAAATTGCAGCCACGGTCCCCAAGTTTTGGAGCATTAGTACTTTTATCTCCAATCTTTTTTCTTAACACGAATATCCTCAATATTTCTGCCAACATCCATATTAATAGAATACATTCAAAATTAATGTTAATTTTTCATAAAAATATATATTTATTTTTCGCAGTAAATATGGAAAGTAGTAGCCCTCGTTCACAACCTTGGGTGTTGAATATGTATAAAAATTTATTAAGTTAATAAAAAAGACATATTTGCCATTTCAATTAAATAAGTAATATAAATAAATTAATACTGAAAAAATAATAAAAAATTTAATCATATTTTTACTTCATCTTTTTCACTCAAAGCACCTATACTCCAACCCAAAATAACGACCACTTACTCCCACAAACTGCAGCCATTATCAAAATCCACCACCCTTCTGTAAGCTACCATCGATCGCACAAGTGGCTGTTACCACTAATGGCTTGCAGGATTCAGGCTCGGACTTTATATAAGGCCTAAGAAGAGGCTACATCGGGCCCAAAATATTTGGGGGTCTATAAATCTAAAAAATTGTGTTAAATTTTTCTTTTTTTTATTCATTTGAAAAGATTGGCATGTGCAACCCAAACCCGCATCCAATTAAAAAAGTCTGCCATTTAAAATCTCATCTTCTCTTAATTTGAAAGTTGAAATGTATAATTTCGACTCGTTTTCAAAGTTCAGACCACTCATCTCCCTCTCTAATCCGGCAAAAACCTAACCCCATAGGCCACATTAAGCCGCCATAATCGTTTTATTACATTTTCTACGAAAGTTAAGCAATATTTCTCTTTTATTACCATTCAATATTATTTTAGATAATTTATATATTTTACGAATTAACCTATTACTTTTTTTTTTTTTTGTAATTATTGAACTAATTGAATTGATTAAAATGAACTTGATATTTTCATTTTTTGTCGACATCAGATTTTACATCACTGAAATTTTTTTCCTTGTATATGCCTATGCTGATAACTTCTTGCAAAATGGGTTGTGATAAAATAAAAAATAAAAAAATTATAGACTTTCTTTATTGTTGGATATTACATTTTATTTGTCGTTTTATTATTGAATTTGAGTTTATAGATTTAGTTTGGGAAAACTATTATGAAAAAAAAATTTGAATGCATATTATGATTTGAAGTCCAGTTTTTAAAATTCGACTCAGGCCTGTAAAACATAAAGACTGACCCTGGTAGGATCAATGGTGGCTTGTTGGTGGGTGGTGAATTACGGCAACGATCGCAACTTGTGGGCGGTTGGGGTGACAAATGTTTGCTTGAAAATGATAAAATGAAAATGTATTTAATTATTTTCTGTATTAATTTATTTGTTATGCTTATTTAATTGAGAGTACAAATAATTTTTTTTTTTTTTATCAACGTAACATAATGTTAGACATATTCGACCTGTAAAAATGAAAGCTGCAAATAAATAAAACGTTGAAGATAAGCCATCCATGAAAGAAATATTAGAGATAAAAGAAGGGTAATTTGTATTTTTGATCCCCACCTTTTTTAATTTGTAACAAATATACCCTTAACATTTTTTTTAGCACCAGGGATCCCCAACACGTCCCCATTGACATATTTTGACAGCTTTGTCATCCTCTTTAAATAAGTAAAAATAAAAAAAATAAAAAAAACAAAAAAATAAAATAAAATTGCAAATGAAATCCCATAACTTTTAAAAAATATAAAAAAATCCACTCCACCCCACCCCCCCTCCCCTCACCAGAATTCATTTTCTCTCACTTCTCTCTCTAATGGCCACCAAAACTCTACTCCGGAGCGCCATTCCATAGTAGTTAATTATAACAAGCACGTAAAATATTTAGCAAAGATCCTAGTATATTGAAATAAAGAAATTTTTTATTTTCAAGCTAATTCTCGTGCTAGTTCTAACAGCTTCATGGTATGGATAATTGCCATTGGGTTTGCAGCGGGATTTTAACAAAATTCTATTGTTTGGTGAGAATAATGACAATTTAGAGTGGTCATATTCAGCTATTTTGAATTTTTATATTGCTTTAATTGAATGTGGTTTGAGTGATGCAGCTTTCTCTGGTCCAAAATTTACTTGGACCAATAAGAGATTTAGCAGAAACAATATAGATGAAAAGCTAAACACTGTCTTGCTTGATGAAAGATGGTAAAAGAAATTTCACTTAGGCTAAGGTTTTGAATTTGGATTTTTCACCTTCTGACGACATGGCTATTCTTTTGCAATGTTAACCCCATCCATGAGGCAAATTCGAAGACGCTTGCCACGACCTTTACATTTTCAACCCCTTTGGACTAAATAAAATGACTATGGACAGATGGTGGAACATGGTGAATTACAGCGACCTAGCCGTTGGCTAAGATCCTTTCGTGTCGCTCTAGTAAGGCGTTGCTTTAATGTCTTGGAGTCAGCACGATTTGGTAATTGGCAGTGAGTTTTGGGCAGTATATGGAATGACGCTTCGAGTGGAGTTTTGGTAGCCATTAGAGAGAGAGAGACGAGAGAGAAAATGAATTATAGAGAGAGAGGTGGGCTGGGGTGGTTTTATATTTTTTAAAAGTTATGGAACTTCATTTGCAATTTTATTTTATTTTTTTGCTTGTTTAAAGAGGAGGGCAAAACCGTCCAAATATGTCAATGGGTACGTGATTTGCAAAAAAATTGAACAATTTGGGATGTCTAGTGCTAAAAAAAAGTTAGAGATATATTTGTTACAAATTAAAAAGATTGAAGACCAAAAATATAAATTACCCATAAAAGAACCATGATCCATTTTGGACGGCGACAATAATTTTTTCTATTTAATATGATTGGTAAATACATGTCTTTTTCTACAAATTTTACACTTATTTTAAACGGATTCTTGTTAATACGGATTCTTGTTAATAAATGAAGTGCCTATTCGACTGTCATATTATCCAAAAAAACTCATTTTTTTGCCTATAATTTTTGACTTTTCAATCATTTTTATACTACAAAAAAATTTGAAAAGTGAAAAAATAACCAAAAAAATTTATTTTTTCTTCAAAAAAAACTCTACTGAGCAAACCCGAAATGTTGAGACACTCATGTAAAAAAAAAAAGAAAAAAAAAAAGAGACAAGACTTTGTAGATTGATGACAACGACTACAATTTTATCGAGAAAAGAAAAAAAAGAGGGCACCCAGCATGACGTCAGGAACACAGCATCTTATCCAAATGAATTAACCACGTGACCATAATATTGCACCAACTTGCACCACTTGCACATGGAGAAATTTCCAAGAAACACTTTTAATTCCCTAATTGCCCCACGGGTGCATGCACCTCTCTCTCTCTCATCATCCTATATTCCTATATATATCCCATCAACATTTTCCATATTTCTGTCTCTCTCTAGACTTTGTTTTCAAAAAAATCCAAGAGTTTGGAAAAATCCATTTGGTGTATTGCAAAAAATAAATAAAAAATATGCATCAATCAATTTTTAGTGAGCTGCCACCGTTGGAGTCTCCGCCGGTGTATTGCCGGAGTTCGAGTTTTAGTAGCCTTATACCGTGTTTAACGGAAACATGGGGTGACTTGCCTTTGAAAGTTGATGATTCTGAGGATATGGTCATATATGGACTCCTACGTGACGCTGTAAACGTTGGATGGACACCCTTTAACGACGTTAAGGTCGAGACGAGGATTGAAGTCGAACCGGAGATGTGTTTAGCTGTGGTGAAGCCAGAATATTTGGCTGCTCCGCCGGTGGCAAAGTTAAAGGGAAGGCACTATAGGGGGGTGAGGCAACGCCCATGGGGAAAGTTTGCGGCTGAGATAAGGGACCCGGCTAAAAACGGCGCTAGAGTGTGGCTTGGGACCTATGAAACGGCTGAAGAAGCGGCTTTGGCTTATGATAGAGCGGCTTATAGAATTCGCGGCTCGAAAGCTATGTTGAATTTCCCTCACAAAGTTGGCTCGAATGAGCCGGACCCAGTAAGAGTGACGGCTAAGCGGAGGTCACCTGAGCCGTCTGCTTCTTCATCAGTGTCAACGGTGTCATCTGCTTCAGAGAGTGGCTCACCTAAACGGAGAAGGAAAGGGACGGCTGCTGAGCAAGCCGAATTGGAGGTAGAGAGCCGATCAAATGGGTGTCAAGTTGGATGGCAAATGACACAATTGCCATTGGGTGGACAATTATTGGTTAGCTAAATTATGAATGGGATAGGCGGTCTTTTTTGTTTGTGTATAAAAATGACATTTTGTACTAGTTCCACTTGCTTTTTGGTCGTCTAATGAAATTTAAAACAATGAGTTTATAATGTGTGTAAAAATCAAGCGTGGGTAGAGAATTGAAGTTTTTCTCATTTTACTCGTTTGCTGTAGAGACAGAAAATTAAATCACCTATAAAATTTCTCAATTATTTATTTTTATGCAAAATTGTTACGTCCTTTGGACTCAAGAGTTCAAGTGAAATGCATCATGCATAAATATCAGTGTTTAAAAATTGGACCTGACCCTGACTTTGACTCAACCTAAAAACCGAAAACCTGTTTCAAAACCGGTCCGGATTACTAAATTAACCGTCTATTAGAGAACCGGACCAGAAATATGGTTTTATAGCGGTTTAACTGGGAAAATCAGTTGAATCGGTCCGATTTTTATAGAAACTGAGATTTTTTTTGGATTAATTTTTAATTTTTTAATTGAAACTTATGAAAAGTCTATCTAAAATCATGTTTTGTGAGTAATTTTGTCTATAAATGTTGGTTTATTTACAAACAACTTATTTTTAGAAATTTTGTGAGATTTTTGGATTAATTTTTAATTTTTTAATTGAAATCGGTTCGACTTTAGTTCGACTATTGACCCGTTGCCTTTTTCAGGTCGATGGTCGGTCCAATTTTTTGAACATTGATAAATATACGACAAATTGCATCATGAAACAGCCAAAATTTGGTTGTTAGAGCCCTTGGAAGAGGGTTTGTTTTTAAAATTTTATTTGAATTATACTGACCCAAGATTGGATCTATTTGCACATTTTATAAATATTACGTACTTAGTTATACTTTTTTCTAATTAAAATTAATGACATATTTACCTTCTTTTTTTTTTTTTTTTTTCCATAAAATAAAGATCAATTACACAACAAAAAACAGATTAAAGACATTCGTGTCAAAAATTAAACGTTAAGAACTATTTTTGCACTGAGGACAAATTAAATATTAGAAACTATTTGTGCCGAATTCTCTTCTTTTACCTCAACTTTCAATATTAAAAATCATAATTTAATTAAGTCAAATTAAAATAAATGTATTCAGCTTCAACTTTCATTGACGAAAGAACACCCAGAATCTTGACAAACATCATTACTAATGATATACGATATTGCTTATAATATTCTACTGCTCGCACATTTGAATCTCAATCCTTTAAGATTTATTATTTAATATATATTTCTCAAATCCATTTCATTATTTTGACTATTAAACCTCCCCGACGTTATTTATTTGCAAAAAGCACAACATTTCTTCGAAGTCTTTGATAAATTTGACCCGTGGCCTTTCAATTTAGTGACATTCGATTGCTTTATATATCTTTCAAAGTCATTCTTTAATTTTAAAGAACGTTATGTGTTACGTTAGAGTGAATATGATAGAATGTGATAAAATGAGATAAAAATATCAAAAAATGTAAATATCCTATTGATTATAATTCAATCTAATATTACATATATACCAAAAGAACATCTATGTTATGTAGTACTAACAATATTAATACGCAACAACAAAAAAGATATTACATCATTTTTTTTTGTTGGTATGATCAGTTTTGTCTAATACTAAACATGTCAAAATGAAGTACGTACCAATAGTAAATGAGAAATGAATAAAATTAAAAATAATAAAACAGTGTCAATTGTGGTGTCGAACTTGCCGCCTAGCCGGCTGATGGGTTTGGAAACCAAGGCTGGATGTCATGTGGTCCGAGCCTATAGACAAGTAAACCCATGGCACAGTCCAACACGAGCACGGACTCGATTTCTAACATGTCTAGAGAGCCCAACTCATTTTGACGCTATTAAGGGTCTTTCTTAAAAATAAATATATTTATTATCAAATGATCGATGTTTAAGAGAACAAAATCTGGTTGTATAGTCAACCCTAAAAGAAACATCTTTTTTAAAGTAAAAGTCAAAAATGAAATCATCCAATATGAAAGGAATCAGTTTGAAACATATATATGAATATGAAAAGAATGAAGTTGGGAGCAAAGTTCACACGTGAACTTGACCTTAATTTTGGACCGAGCAGATAAAAGTTTGACATTTAAGTTCCTAGTATATATATGATTTCTTTTTCATGTAGATGGATATAAGATTTATGACATATTTATAGCTAGAAAACTATTCATTTCAATTTTTGCATCCAAACTGCCTATACAAAATGAATTCATAATTTTAAAATAAATAAGTAATAGTTTATAATGTCAAAGCGACCCCACTATAAGTCTTTGTTTTTATCTAAATGAGAAAACTCAACCATTGGCAAAATTGATGTTTTTTTTTTTTTTTTTTTTTTTGTCACAACATCTCTTTCATATGCTAGAAATATGAAACTTTAGATTACCGATCGATGAAAATATTGAATAATAAATTGTCTATCTCTCTCTTTCTTTTTGTATTTTTCTATGTGAATGATAGTTTTATATTCTTCTTTCTTTTAAAATTTATATTATTAGTCAATTCTTCCAATGGAAGTATTTGAAAGTTGTACATAATGGATTTCATTTTTCAAAAACTTGGAAATTTATACAAAGAAAGTAGCAAAGGATTGAGAAAAGGTGCACAATATTACTAGGTACGTGAAAATGACCTCCATAGTATGCTATATAGTACAATGTTTGCTACTTTATTGGTTTTTTTTTTTTGGGTGTAAATTGAAAAAGTTAGTTTGCGTGTAAGCGTTAAATTTGCCTAAATTTAGACAACAATAATTTAGAAGAATTGTCAATTGAGTAATTGAGCCAAAAGTTTGCCACTGTTACATGGGCTCTATGGGTAGATGCCGGTGGTGGATTGAGTTGATACATCATGACTTGCAATTCGCATTAGTAGTGGATATATTGGTTTAGATGTATATCTCTATTCTTAACTTATGGCGAATAACTAGTATTTTTAGCCGTAGAATCTAACAATTTACTCAGCGATTTGAATTCTAGACTATTGGAAGTAATTATTTTCAATTTTATTGGTACTCACCTCTAGTCAACCTATTATTATTATTTTTTTTAATAAATTTGTAATTATACGAAAGCTTATTCTTTCTCATGTTAAGACTTGAATAACAACTTTCTCTTTGATTCAGACCAACTCACCTAATACGTATAGCATACTTATTTATTAGTTTATAATGGTGAAATCTAGATGACTTCTAACACGTCGATGTGACAATTTACTGTTGAGTTATATTGATAGAACGCGAAATGGCTCTATAAATTGTATTATTTCCTCATATTTTGATAATTACAATTGCTTAAGTTTTGAGTTTTGATTGCATTTTGTGTTTTGTGGATTATGTGTAGGAGTTGGATTGAATTGGATAAAATTCCACAAGTTTTAGAGAGAAGAATTAAAACTCGAAAAGAGGCACAATGCAGAAGTCGACCTCACTTAAGGCATGGACACGCTTGATTTCTCAGTTTTTACCAACAGAAGCGAACTTTGCATAAGTCGTGGGCATGCCTTACTGACTCGGGCAGCCAAAGTCTACATACACAGATTTTTGGAATAAAATAATGGGATGACTACAAAAAGAGATCCTAATTGATTTACATATATTTCTAGAAGGAATATGAATATTTTAAAAGGAATTATTTTATGTCATTCAAAGATTTTTGGGACTCTTTGAAAGGAAGAAAATTAGACTAGAAATAGAAAACAAAATCTTACATTTTCTCTCTCCTCCTTTTCCTCCTATAAAGGGATTCCATCCTCTTCCCAAGGGAAGACGTTTTTGACCCATATCTCTTACATTTTAGTTTTTATTTTTATTTTCATGGATTGCTAAATTTCTATTCCAGCACAAGGATAATTAAAGTTTTGATTCTTCAAGAATTGTGAGATCGAATTAATTTTCATTGTTCTTTTACTCTTTCTCTATTTATATATTTTTTGTGTTTCTTGATATTATTGTTTTGATTGATTATACAAAGTGCACGTTGTTTGATTGTCAAAATGATATATCGCCAATTAGAAATCTAAATCCGTAATTGTTTAGAAATTCTAATATTAGTGGTAAAATAACATAGTTGATTAATCTATGTTATGGAGATATATAATCTAACTTAAATGAATCATGCTTGTGTATTTGTTGGTTAGAATTGGTAATCTCTCTAGAGATTAATGCTGTTGATAAATTAAATCCTAAGATCGTATCTAGGGTTGTTTATTGACAAGAGAAATAGTCAACGAGCGTCTCTTGACTATCTAGAAAGTAAGGAAAGATAGGTTGTTAAATGGTATTAATAACCGTAACCAATTTGATAAAAGAATAAAGGATTTTATTTTTGCATCAATGATTAATTCTCTAATCAATTCTGAGATTATACATTGGGCTGAATATTTAACTAATATTAATCTTTTCTTTAAATTACATTCTAGAAAAATTGCTTTAATTTAATTTGCTTTAATTCATAACAATCCAAAACCTCCCTTTTCTTTTATTGTTTTAATTTTTTGAAGAATTAAATCTTACCAATCCCTGTGGATACCACCTTGTTCACCGCTATCACAATTTATACTTTAAGAACAAGAATTTATTATTTGTTGGATTCGACACTCATCATATATTTAATCTCTTTTCTGTCTCAACGAAAAATATAACTAATTAATTTTAGGGGCGATCACTGCTTCATGGGGCGGACATTCCTCACCACTGCCGAGGTGTCGGCGGGTGGTTAGTGTTAAAAAATTATTTTTAACACTAACCACCCACCGCCGACACCTCACAGTGGTAGGAATCCTCTGCCTCTGTAAGCAGTGATCACCACTGCACTAATTTTAAGTGCAAAAACAATTAGACCAAAAACACAAATATTTCACTGTTTTCCAAGGTACAACACTCCAATTAAAACACTATGATCTTTAAACTTTAAATCAAATTTGTATATAGGTTGAGCTTAAAGCTCCATCGTAAGAAATTTTTTATTTGACTAACACAATTCCCATTAGAAGAAAATAAGGTGTGCACTAATTGACCTCATGATCAATTGACTGCCAAAAAGTCCATCTGCGTGTAAATGCTCCAACCGATATTTTTGATTTGAGTCTACGATATGACATCATTGCTAAATATACAAGACGATATTTTAAAGGAATGGTCAATTGAGTAATTGATTTAGCCTAAAGATTGTCCACATTACATGCATGGGGTGCAAGTGGGGTTGGGTCAATAACACGACTTTTAAATTACGTCACTACTGATCACATAGATTTAAATATTTCTAGTCTTAACTTACGATGGATACTAATTTTAAAGTTATTGAATTGAACAGGTCAACGATAAAAAAAAAAAAAAGACATTAGGGCAACTAGAAAGATTAATTTTATGTTTCATAAAACAAATTATTAGTTCACGTCGGATGGCCTGACATAGGTCATTTATGTTAATACGACACACATACTTTCAATTTGCAGTCTTGTATATCAAATAAAATTAGAGATGAAAATTGATTTCAAAAAACAAAAATTATAAAATTGAAACGTGATACAGACATGTAATTTTTATTTTTAATCCATGCGTCCCTGTCGTACATTTTTTAAATATTTATGTGTCTGCATTTTCATGTCCAGTCGTGTACATGTTCAAGTCTAGATGAAATAGTTTAGAAGGACCAAGTTGGAGAGAGAGTGAAAGATTGTAATTGTTTATTAACTTCTGTTGGACATCAGCAGATGTGAGCTCGTACAAAGAAATCTAGTTAACAATGAAATGTATGCTACCCCTTAAAAATCAAGTGTATAGGTTGTGAGAGAAGGTATAAATGTCATTTCTACGTTACAAAACTATATAAGAAAAGTAGTAATCCGAGATATAAGTTGTTGGGTTTAAATGCTCACAATTAGTCCATTACATCTGCAAAGTCCAAAAACATTGAAGCCCAATGATGTGTAGATCATCTGAAGGCCCAAAACCCGGACTCATTGTTGTTACCCTTTGGAAATGCGACTTTGCAATGCTGGAGTTGCTTCCTCAAATGGTGACATGTGGTGTGCTGACTGCCGTTGATTTGAGGGTTACAGTGCCTTCATATAAATACCCTCTCTGTTATTGTCTCGAGTATGCTTTTTGGCAGACATCTCTTCGTCTTCTTCATTTCTCTGAATTCTTGTCTGAAGAACTCTTCATCTTTCATCTTCCTTCTTCCTTTCTGAGTGAATAGATAGATGGATAATGTTAGGATTGGTTTGTTGCTATCACTATGAACAGTAACTTTTCTACACTTGTGTATTTTGGTGAGAGAAAGGAACTGAGGGTGTATTCTTGTTCTTTGGGTGATACTTGGTGTATCTGTTATAATATTGAACTTATCTTGAGGTTGTGCAAGTAGATTTGGAGTAGAACCACTTTTGTGGAGGCTCAACGGGTGACTAGGCCTTTAGCAGAACATTTGGACCCGAAAGGGTGAAAAATATTGTGTTCTTTACAGTATTATTGTTTGCATGTTTATTTCTGGGACCAACATAAGTAAATAAATAAAACAATCATATGATAATACCTGATCCATTCATAAGTTGGGAAGAATCGAAGTTCTGCTTCAGTCATGTGTACAAAGGAGAAGATTTCACTCAAGAATTGGCTTGAAGTCCTGCTTTGAGGCTTGAATTTTTCGTCATTGTTATAGTTGCAGCTGTGCTTCCTTACATTGAGTTGGGCTACCATTATTCAAGTTTCTCCAAGATGCTATAACGTCATTATCGACAAAAGGTACCCAAGACAATTGATAGCAGTCACCAATAATCGCCACAAGAGCATAAACCGTCTTTAAAATGATGATAGCGGTTGACATCCCTTATAGTGATTTCCCTTCGTGTGATTTTGGAAATAAACTTGACCGCGACATGGCAGTCCTCACAAATACGGAGGTTTTTTGTTACCAGAAGCTTAGCCCCTGCAGGTGTACTAATGAGTCCAAATGCAATAGCTAGCCGTTCACTGTGACTGTACACCATTTTGGTCTTCTCATCATCCTCCACGTCAAAGAAAACTGGCGAAATATTTGGAACATATCCAGCTTTTGCCATTAATCCTCCCAATTCTTCCAATTCTGCATATATCTCATCAGACATAGGATGAGAGATATCGCCAGATACAAATGCATGCATCTTATTTTTAACCTCAATCCAGCTACAAGCAATGCTTTTCTTCAGTTTCCTCTCAGACAATAGCTTTCTTAGCTTCGTAACTCCTTCCCACTTTCCCGTTTGAGCATAAAGATTTGATAAAATCACATAATGGCCAGCCTCATTCGGTTCAAGCTCAATCAGCCTCTCTAATGCCATTTCCCCCAACTCCACATTTCGATGAATCTTACAGGAATTAAGCAAAGCACCCCAAACACCAGAATCTGGTGTCACCTTCATCTGCATTATTAAGCCATAAGCATCGTTCAACCGATTACAATGGCCAAGGAGATCAACCATGCAGGTATAATGCTGAAGGGTAGGTTCTATACCATAATCTCTTATCATCATGTCAAAATACATCTTCCCTTCATTTAGAAGTCCTCCATGGTTACAAGCTGACAGAACCCCTACAAAGGTAATATGATCAGGCTGAATTTCGGCCGGCATCCGCTTAAACAAATCAAAGGCTTCATAAGCATGGCCATGCATTGCATATCCAGTTATCATTGCATTCCAAGAAACAAGCCTTTTCTCATTGAGCCCCTCAAATAATATTCTCGCAACCCCTACATTTCCACTTTTCGCATACATATCCACAAGGGCAGTCTTCACCCTGTCATTGAATTCAAACCCATGTCTACAACTATAACAGTGTAGTTCGCGCCCTTGTATAATTGCCACTACATCGGCAGAAGCCGATATAGCCGTCACTAATGTGGCTTCAGTAGGCCTAAACCTCCCAAACGCCATCTCACCACACAGTCTCAAACACTCGTTAGGATGCCCATTTTGAGAGTAAGCAGCAAGCATTGAATTCCACAACACAACGTCCCTATTCACAATCTTATCAAACACTTGTCGAGATTCATTTATACAACCACATTTTGCATACATATCAATAAGCCCAGCACCCACAAAGGAATCCATTTCCCACCTAGTTTTCTTCACATGCTTATGAATATCCCTTCCCACTTCAAGAGCCGAGAGGCCGGAACACGCTTTGAGCACAAAAGGAAAGGTGAAATTATCCGGAACAAGCCCTTGATCAAGCAGTTGATAATATAAAGAAATCGAAACATGATAAGGACCATTCCATGCATACCCGCGAATCAAAATGTTCCAAAGAAACAAATTTGATTTCGGCATTTTGTCGAACAAATGGTGAGCACATGATAAAGAGTTGCAAATACAGTACACATTAACGAGTTTTGTGGCCAAGTGTGTGTTGTGAAATAGCATACCATTGACACAGAGGTGTGCATGCAGTTGTTTTCCGGGTTTAATGGCTTTCCGAGTAATACAGGATTGAAGTACAGAGGCATAGTGTTGGGGGAGTATGTATCGCATTTGATGAGTTGTTATGTGCTAATCCTATTTTTAAAAGACCAGTAAAATTTGGGGAAATTTACACTATTAAACCAATAAATGTTACACCATCCGCCCCAAATATATAGGCCATATTTCCTTTTTCTCTAAATATATAGGCCATATTTCCTTTTTCTCTAAATATATAGGTTTGTTTCTATTTTTGAGGTGTTTTTTTTTGTTCCTTTACTAAAATACCCTTATTTAATTTGCTTATTTATAATCATTTTCCCCAACTTAATCTTGAAATTGTACATTAAATGATACTCATTAAATAAGGATAAATTAGGAAAACTATTGGTAAAATTTACTTTTTCAATAACATTCTTAATCTGTGTGAAAAACCCAATCAGCCTATATATTTGGGACGGAGGGAGTAATATTTCTTAAAAAAACTGTTACATCTTATTTATTATAAAAATACTGGGAATTGCTTTTTTTTTTTTTTTTAAATATATATTTTTTAATTAACTTTATCAATGCAACATAATCCTAATAAAACGCCAATTACCCAAGTCATTGCAATTCCACGTTTAACACATATATCAAATTTAAATTGATCTCCTAATCATCTAATGATTATACTATTTAATTTTTTTGAAAATATTTCTAATTCTCTCTCCTGCAATCATGAGAGAAAACAACTACATTTCATTGATTTAGTTGCAGAAAAAAAGAATCGATTTCTCTCACAAAAGACTGCTTTGATGTTTGTGTAAATTTGAATATTTTGTTATTGCTGTTAATTGAGATTTTGATGGATAAATTATGGTTGTTAGTGAGATATAGAACATCGAATGAAAATATTTATTTAATTTTGACAGAAGAATGTAATGTGAGTTTTGCAATATGCTATGTGATCGAAAGAATGCAATTGTGTTACATGTTAATTGTGTTTGTTCTTAAAAAATTTACAGTTCATCTAGATTCATTTTGTGTGGTTATGTTTAAATTTCTGTTAATGGCATTACGTGAACAATCTGTTTTTTCAATTTATGTTACATTCGCTGTTACAAAATTATGTTAATAATTTACAATGAAATGTTAATAATAAATGCAATTTGAATATGTTAATTTTGTTTCGACCGAAGTAATATTGAAAACTTTACATAAAATGTTAATTTGTTAAATTCGATGTCTCTGTAAATTTGAGTAAACTTTGATTATGGTACTTGGAATGTTACAATTATATTGCGTTCATTGTTACAAAATCTGTTAATAATTTCTAGTGAATACCATGTTACATTCCGATTCGTTTTATGTAATCATGTTAAATTTTGTGATAATTGTGTTACATATAACACCCGCCAATAATTGACCACGCAACGTTAATAGTGAATTCAATTTGAATATGTTAATAGTGTTTAAGTAACATTGAAAATTTTACCTAAGATATTATTTTGTTAAATTTGATGTCTCTGCAAATTCGATCAAGATAGTTGGAATGCTTACTGATTTTTGTGTTAATATATGCTTTTGTGAGAGAAATAAACATCAAAATATAAAGCGGGTAATGCTTATGTGGATGGTAAAAGAAATACTGACTTTACAATGTCCTGCAGTAAAAGTTATCAAAAGAAACAAAACTAGCAGAATCGGGGAAAATGCACGGGTAAATTCCATTCCAATGTAGAATTTTGATTTAGAAAAAACATGAGCAAAATGAAAAAATATATGCAAGCTTTGGACTAGTCGAAAGCAACACCAATGGAGTCATGGTATCCATAAGGCCACGACACAACTTGAAATTGCCAGAATCATGGTAACCCCAAAATTGGATATCTCTCACTTCCAATCAAGCATGTCTAGGAGCCACAAAACTTGACCCTTCAAGTTGGCATCATCACAAAAATCTAGCTCAATGCCGAACACATCAATGAAACCTTCATGACCATGGTCCATAAAGAGCAATGAAATCCATGCCAGAATACCATATACAATGGGGTGGGGAGGATAAAAGTCGAGGTAGTCGAATGCTATGGCCCAATATGCAAAACGATCTATGTAATCGTAAACTAATTTATTTATTATGCAAGCAATCTTTTTGAAATCCTTCTGACCTATAAGTTGCAGAGAGACTCATTGTCTCCCACAAAAGTAATAGTGAACCTTGGCTCCACGGGTAATGTCATCTTGTCGCCTTGTCTGTCCAAATAAAACCTAAGAGCGTCAGAGATTCTGGGCGAGAAAGTCCAGTTTCCCTTTTGAACAACTGGACCCAACACCACTTCTGAGAAGATCAACCTTTGTTCACTTCAAATGTCGATCTAAAATTTCAGTCCCTGAAGGACAGCTTCGAGGGAAGTAGAGTGTTTCCACGTTGAGGTATATAATGTTATGGATTGATGGCCATCTCATGCCTCATAGGCATTTCCAGAAGTAATCTTGAGTTATCTCTCGCCATTACTTACGTACTAACATACGAGTAGCGAGGTCTCGTCCTTCCAACATAGGAAAAACGACTTTCAAAATTTCAATAGTGTGACATGACTAGTACATAATAGATTTTTAATTGCGGAAAGTTTTATTATATTACTCTTTGCATAATTAGAAGACTTAATAATGATTAGCCGATCCACATATTTTCGACGAAATCATCTCTATCCTTGAACACACATTTATAGATACTATTATTTTCTCATTTCACCTCCAACTTGGAAAACAAATTAACTACTTCATTCAGACATCATAACTTATCGATTCACTTACCCTAAGAGGCTAATACCCAAATGATCAATTTTGGGCCAATAAACTTGATGCATCAACAAACGTAAATTAACGTGTCCGACTGAAACTCATCAGATAACAATATAATGTAAGAATAACCAAATGAAAAAAGAATTATTGGAAGTAAAAATGAATATATTCTGATATGTATTTAACTATTACACTAGATCCAAGTTATGCGTAAATTCATAAATAAATCGATAATGTAATTTCCGACTTTCAACCTTGTATTCTTCTTTCAATTTCTTAGAAATCCAAGCACAAGCTCAAACAATTGAAGTTTCAGAATTTTAAGCCAGTTCTAAAAAAATCAACACGGTAAATAATAAAAATAACCATCACAATCAAATATTGGGCGAGAAATTAGAGACGATTGATCTTGATGAATGTTTGAAAGGAACCCTAATAATTTGGGAATCTTGACGAATTGATGTGACTGCGAGAATGAATGTGAAAATTTTGGGACTATTTCGAGTTTTTTTAATAAATTATTTAATAATCACACAGTGTTGTTAGAATAATTACATACATACTGAATTTTTAAAATAAATTTTAAGAGTGTCAGTAGGGAGTGTAATTTCCACTAAAATTTGCACTATTGCTATTCAATCAATTTATAATACCACCCTACCATTTTTTTATGCCTATTGTAAACATTATTATATAATCTGCTTTTTTTGACGTTAAAAACGGCACAAAAAGATTCTTTAAATTAAATTTGTAAGACTATTACACATTTAAATGTATAAAAAGAAAATTATGATTTATTAAACTTGTTATTTTGTTATCTCAATTGAAAATGTGGAGGTTAAATTGTGAAAGCAGGAGATTTCAAAACATTTTATTTAGAGTCAAGTACTTTCATCTTTTTCAATCACTTTGTTCCAAAACATTTTAGATTCCAAGAAAAACACAAGTTGAATCCACAAAGAAAATAGATAAAACGCAACTATATGACCGAGGAAGAAACAACATACAATGTAATTGAAATTCAACTTTCTAAGCAGGTTGAGAAAAGCAAAGGATCAATCAAATTATCCACTTTAACAAAAAGACTCAAAATGGAAAATTACAAGTTGAATCCACAAGGAAAATAGATAAAACGCAACTATATGACCGGGGAAGAAACAACATACAATGTAATTCAAATTCAACTTTCTAAGCAGGTTGAGAAAAGCAAAGGATCAATCAAGTTATCCACTTTTACAAAAAGACTCAAAATGGAAAATTATCTTATATTCTTATGAGGTTCATGCCAACATATGAAAATAAGATAAAAAACAACGAGCATAAATTTTGGAGCCTAATGACACAACGAACAAACTGTAAAAATTGCAACACAGATTGGCACATGTTGAGCTTAGCCTGATGAGCAACAGTCAATTTTGTTCTAACAGCCCTCGAAAAATCATAACTATCTCCAAACTATCTCCTCATCCATTTCCTGGTTTTTGGAATTGCTCAAGAATTACGTTACAATTGTTCATTGTCCCAGCATCGAGGAGGCCATGATTCCACAACTTTATCATAAATAATCTCCAACGCCTGCCAAGAATACAATAATAAAATCAGACGGTGCCCTAGTACCAGAACAACGAAGAAGATTGGCTATCAACATATGTAAACAACAAAAATGAGTAGCTATTGATATCAAATGACTCCTATTTTAAAGCTAGATAAACACTAACAAATAAAAAACCACTACAATTGATACTTCATGGCTGTCAAAATTTTAACTAGGCATGTGAAATGATATGGTGTTTGTTAACGTCGAAAACATCTAATTGCATATCCAATTTGTGATGCAAAAGCCCTCAAGTACTGTGTTTCGTGCAAAATTTTGACAACTGACCACATAATAGATTGATACACAGACACAAGTTTTTCATCATTAGCAGCACATGTTGCAACCAGTGATATCAGCATGTTTACTCTTGATCAAGAGCCAGGCAGATTAAATTAGACAAAATTAAACCACAAGATAGCAAACATCTAAAGATCTTTCTGGCCCAAGGGCATAAAATAGAATTATAATACACTAAAACAAGGTAGGGCAGAGCGCAACATAAAGAATTCCCAAAACAAGCATCTAGATAATAAAAGAAGTTCACCAGAGTAATGCTGGTGCCTGAACAAGATCCAGTCCATGCAATTTAGAAAAAGCCTCACATGCCCAAGGAATATGACCATCAGCCAGCACCCTGCCATCACAACGGACATAAAGTGACCAAAATTTGACCTTGATGCACATGCATTAGTCAAAACTATCATAGAGCCCAGCTACACTGAAGGTGCTATGATTGTGCTTAATTTCACAAAGAGACTAGTAGAAAGAAAGAGACGAATAGAAAGAAACCGTCATTCTGGCTCCACTGATACCTCAGCGATATGATAAACAGTAATCTTTACCGAGAAGGGACGACTAAATTTTCAATGATTATTAGCTATTTGCTCAATATGCCTTTGCTCAAGACCTTATACCAATTCAAAATTAGTAATCATTTATTTCTTGGGGAGATCAATTTCCAAAGTCCGCCAACTCCATACACCAACATATTCCTCAATTGTCAATCTTGAAACCATTAGATCCATACTATACAAAACATGTTTTGTGCAGACCAGATCCATTGGATCCCGTTGGAGAATATTATACAAATAAATATGTTCCCTCTCTAACAACTTAAACTTTTAAATGAAATAATTATTAGAGTAGGCAGAGGTCTGAGTTCAAGTCTCGTTGCCACCCATTTATGAGAGACGTGTCAGGCCTTTGATAAAAAATGAATCCAGTCTGCATGTGAGGGAATATTGTAACACCCCGAAATTTCGTTACTAGCTGTTGATTTGGAATTTAGTACTCAATTGCACAATATGAAAGTTCGAGGACCCAATTTGATCATGGAAAATAATTTTAGGACCATGATGCAATTTTTGCAAAAGCAGATTTTTTTGGTATTGCTACAATACCTGAATTTAAGAAAAAAAAAATAGAGAATTGTGATTATTGATGACCTTGATTTTGTCCTCTATAATTAGCTTAAATCATGCATGTAATTTAAGGTAAAAATATATATATTTAATATCCTATTGCATATACATGGTAGGTAAAATAGTTGATTAGATATTAATGTGTATATGATGTATATACATATATATAATTGTGTGACTAGCTTATATCATGCATGTAATTTAAGGTGATATATATTTTCCTAATAATACATATGTGTAATATAAGAAGGTAATTAATGAAATTAAAAATTTTTATGCATGACAAACGCCAACCTCCTCTACAAATACCCACCCTTTATGCAAACAAGAAAGATACAAATACACAATCTTTTCTTATCTTTAGAATAAAAGAGAAAAGAGAAAAGAATTTCAAGTTTCTTCCAAGTGATCCCACTTTATTTCAAGTTTCAAGCAAAAGTAAGTATGTTGTTATGTTTAACTAGGAGTAATTCTTTTCATATGTTATTTCACGGCTATGATTATATTTTGGTCCATATAATGCAAGATTTATTGAGTACTATATAAGATTTATCCTGAATGAATGGACTGGAGTTTAGTTGTGTTATGCACGAAAATTTGGTAACATCTAAGTTCGATCAAATTTTCGTATAAATACAAACTTCCGTTGAAATACAAATAGAAATAATTATTCACACACATTTATTGAGATTTTTATCTCACACTATGTTTTTCTCTTTTTTTAGAAAATTAGCGGTTCAAGGCATACGAAGATGGTTGCAGATGTGGGATATAAAATAAAAATTTATGAAGCAACATCTATTTCTTTTCGATTTATGTTGAACTCGTTTCTATTTAAAATAAATTATGTTGAACGTATTTTCTTTAAAGATATACGTGTTATTAATAATGTTGAATCGTGATTATTTTATAAAAATCTTATTTTATCTCGTTTCAGTACTTTTATTTAAGTTTATTTTAAATTTTAGTGTCACTTGGATCGGGATTATGGTCATCACAACATGTTGAATAGTAAATAAATATTATCCCTTTTAACAGCTTAAACTCTTAGGTGTGGCAGTTCAATATGGTCTTTACAAAAACGAAATGAAAGAAAGAAAGCAATCCATAAATCCCTCACCTTTGCTTTCTCACAAAAGAATTCCAAAGATGCATCATTTGCTTCTCATCTTCGGTAACATCCACAAAGTCCTCAATCATCTGCATCATATTGGTGTATTGAATGTAAATATATTAAATTTAAAAGAATGATGGCGTCAGAGAACTGAAGTTATAACATCTACTTCGAACACAAGTGCCTCTATGTTCACATACCTCAGTTAAATCATAAGTGCCTCATATGCCTTGCTGCTCTTTGTAATTATAGAAGTTCAATTAAGATTCTTACATTATATGTTTGTAAAAAATGAACACACACTGAAAAATCGTAATCTGAGCCTTATCCTACTGGGTTTGAGAATGTTAAAAATTGGTTTGGGATTAGTATATGCATTTATAGAGAGTAGATGGAAAAACCTTAGTCTATTCCAAATTGCATTGGGTTTCAGCAGAATTGAGATAAGTTGCTCCACAAACTTTTTATTTTTTTATTTTTACACAATCCTACTCCTCAAGTTGGTTGCATTTGCTTCTGGAAGATATTCTGATTACTCTATATATTCGATATGCAACATAACCCTCAAGCAAATGCAAATGCTTAGAAGCAGGCCATAAGCATATGTTAAAGCGATATCTTAGAAATGGAAAATAATTGGCTTAATTATCATGAGATAAGCATACCCTTCTATCTTCAATATCTGCAATATCGTCATCGACTTCATCCTCACTGTCGTGATCTGACAAGACTTGCTCCATTGTCATGGGCTTCATTTGTTACAAAAGTTTTCATATTCAGATTTCTAACCATGTCATTCAAATATTCCATACAGAAATAGTTTATCTCATAGCTACACTTTCACAAAGCAAGACATGTCTAATTCGAGTCTCACAATAAGAAATTATAGAAGAGAGGGGAAAATGTTGCAATTCAAACTCCACAAACACAGGAGTAGTGGATCTCGAAAGTGGTACTTCACAACATTTATTTAAAAATTTATGCCCTACAGATCTTCCAAAGTGATCTAAACCATTGATTACCCAAAGTAAATATTGAAAGATTCTATGCCATCAAGATCAACGAACGGAGGAGATTGAGTAATAACATAAAGTAAGTTACTTGAACCATGGCATCTTCCAACAGTAATCCCAATGTTCAGGTAGGTCATTTTTGAAGAGGAGCACAGAATAGGGAAGGCAAAGCAGACATCATAGACAAAGTCGTGAATACATTTATTAGCAGGATTATAAATAACCTAACAATCTGAACAAGCCTTCCACAGAACGCCGGTGAAGGGGCAAGGGGAATCTAATGTAGTCTTATGTCAACTCTTCGGTTATCATTCCATACCTCTGTCCAATATGACACAACACAGAGTTTGTCTGACTTTTGGAAATGGGAACACCTTCAACAAATGATAAAATTCCCAAAAACTAAGCCATGACTAATTTACTGAGATAGTAACAAGACACATCACCTTCTTATCATTTTTCAGTTGTCCTATATATTCTTTCTTGGAATGCACTACTCTTTTCATTTTTTGTTGAAGATAATATTTAAAGGGAATTTGGCGCAAATGGTCCCTAACATTTTCCCGCCCTAACCTATATGTTTTGGTGCGCAATTAGTCATTATTTGATAAAAAACACTAATATGTCCTCAATTTTAATTAAAGAAAATTGCAGTTGGATTCCTAACTTTTGAAAAATTGTAAATGCGACAAGTATCTTTATGTAATAATATTTAATTTAACCTACTAAATATATCATTATAGTCGTGTCAATTAAATTTTCCATAAGAAAAAAAATATTAAATTATTGTGCTTTAAGTATATACAGTCGTATCATTATAGCTATGTGATTTGAAAAAATTGAATAAAAATTAAAGATAAATAAATTACAATATGACTTGTAATTTTATGATATTAAATCAATCTTATTATGTTTTTATTTAACATAATGTGTTCTTTATTTTCGAATGATAATAAAACGATAAATTAAAATATGAAGAATACATTTGGAGCTCTATTATTTGTAGTTAATAAACGAATAGCTCAATTAAATAAAAGCATTTGAGGATGAATTTTGTGACAGTTATTTTTCTTTTTTTGTTATAACCTAAAATAAAAGGTTAAATTTTAATAATGTAATGACTTGATAATAAAACTAGTAATTTTATTTAACACATTTGTTAATAACTATGAGCTTAAATTTTAGTTATTTCATAACAATTCGTAAGAAAATATATAAAACAATTTACGTATATTATCAATTTGGTAAATAAAGCCTTCATTCAAAACAAACAACTTATTAGTTTTCTTTAATTTTTTATAAAAAAATAAAGGTACCAAAACTATTTGTATGTTTTTCAAAAGTTAGAAACCAACTGCAATTTTCCCAAATCAAAATTAAGGCCATATTGGCCTTTCAAATAAGGACTAATTGTTTACCAAAACACATATGTTAGGGACGTCCGTATAAAAAACAAACGTTAAGGGCCATTTTTGTACTAAGGGCAAAGGTTAGGAGTCATTTATTTCCCATATTTAAATGATATACATTAGTACTCTCTATCAGCTTAAGATTTTAAATCAAGTGGTTCAACACGGTATTACAACAGGAAAATGTCTTGGGTTCATGTCTAACCACCCATTTATTAAAAATTATGCATGTGTGAGGCTTTAATAGAAAAAATGAATCACCGGGGACATGTTGAAGATAATATTTAAATAAATACATGGGGCCCTCTCTAGTAACTTAAACTTTTAGATCAAGTGTTTAGTAAGACATCTTTAATGCATCCAACTATTAGCTTGCTTACTAAATTCATGATAGCATGTTCATGTGCTAATAACAATGTCAAGACTCTTTTTCGACTGAATCACCTGGGTCATAAATATCGAAAATTGTCACATCTGACACCTAGTCTACACTCGTAACTTATATCCGTTCTCAAGTTCAAGCAACACAGCATGTGTGTCTGCATGTCATAGCTTGGGGTCGCTGGCATTACTTGCAAGATACAAAATGAGTGGTACCAATTGGCACCCTACATATGTTAAATTCTGATGACTTGTGGAACATAAAGCGAGAATCAAACTTTTCTGCCTCCAACAACTTTATCATTTTGCCGCCATAATATTGTTGAATAGCCATATCTCAACACGAGAAATTATATGAGTACTGAATTTGATTCGAGTTTACTTTGTTACGTGATCAATAGAATTGTCAAAGCACGAGTACATTCAGGTAGGATGAAATTGTGTCATGAAAAACATAAATAAGAATGACCCCTCACCTGAGCTCCCTGCGAGTGAAAGAACCGCCGCTTCTGCAAGAGCTTACGACTGGGGAGAAAGGTGGAAAAGAGATATGTCCGTCAAACATTAACAAACATACATAGCCTTGCATCTATAGATCACATAAGTAAATTACATGATGGAGATATCAGGAGACATGAAATCTGGAAGACATTTTCTTCCCTCGAGTAAGCACAAACTCAAAACTGATGCTATCGGTGACAATTATAACTTCTAACTAGCTCAACCATAGCTGTTCCTTGTTTTCCATATATAAATTGAATTTATCTTCTTTTCAACTAAAAATGTGAAGTCTAAACACAAAAATATTAACAGCAACTTTTTGAAAACATAGTTAACAACTTTCGAACTAAGCTTTTGAGAGTCATCCAGTCAATGACTGTACCATCTAAACCGTAGGAAAGGCCAACATATCATGGAAACCATGCACTTAAGTTAACAAGTTGTTCAGAATTATAAAATGATTTAACTATGAGGCCTGAGTTGTTTTCAGGGAATTAGCATCCACTATTCAAATAAATTTACGCGTTCGGTTAAGTTGCTGAAATTTTAGGCACAATTCCCCACATTTGTGCAATTTATTGTGTTGTGGACTCGTATAATGAAATGCCTGATTACAAGGGGGACCTTACTGGACTTTAATCAGACAACCAGATTACTATTGGGAAAATCATAGAGCCTAAGTCAGAAGAAAACTGACCAGCTAAGTGATGCTTGAATTACTGTCAACTATGTAGAATTAATATACTTGCGTCTCGAATTGATTAGCCCATTTGAGTTGGCATAATCTTTTAGAAACTTCAGAAAACATGCATTTTTCCTTTTGCACCCCTTGATGTATGACATACAGATAGAAGTAACTCATGTGATCTCCATTTTGAAATATGTAATGGGGCATAAGATGAGGTTTTGGGAAAGATCAATATCAGAACATATTTTCAAAAAAGTATTGGTTTAAAATAGAACGTAAAGAAAGTACTAGATTCAAGTCAAATGGAGTAATAACAATTACTTCTTAACAAGTATGAGGAGTTTTATATAACAATTTTCTAATAAACAATTCAGGAATTAAACATACTTTTTGGGGTAAGAGCGTGCAACAGATAACTTCTTTGTCTTTACAAACTGAGGCAATGCAGGAGGTGTTAGATTGAGATCAGGTAATGACTGAAAGCATTCAGGGTCTCCATACAAAGGTGCTCTGACAGATTGAAACCTGGGGCTGGATGCATCACGTTCCGCACTCGCTGCAATAAATATTTCATAATTAGCGGTACTTCCCCTTGTGCTATAAATATACTCATTCCAACCCAAAAAATAGCTAGACTGCTACCTTAGACCGCTGAAATTGACTCTCTTGGAATGCTAAAGCTTGAATACATAGTTTCTTTATATAACACTTGAAGCATATTAACAACAACCAGAAAAGAAAAATATTATACTTGAAGATTATTAAACTGGATAAAAATTACCATCATTTGATGGCTTATAATATTAAAGATGTGAACTAAAAATGTACTATATTGTTTCAAAGGCATAAAGGTATTATATATTGTTTCAAAAGCAATTGAAGCTAAAATTTATACTGTAGCATAAGGCAATAGCAATGAAATGGAGGGAGTAGCAAGTATCAAGACTATATGTTAGGTTGGTTGACAATTGACCAGCAGTGGGAAAAGGTAAGGAAGTTAGTCCCTCTCACGTTTATCATTCCTGTTATCTTCTTCTAGGCAAGAATGACAGAAAGGAATTCAGTTCTCAATAGACGCGAGAACTCACAATTTAACATTCTTTCAAGCACGAATATAAAGATAAAAACTATGGATATTGTGTATTTCATGGATCTACCAAATGCTACCATTCATAGCATTGACCAGCTGATAAGGGAGGAAAACTCTTATTCAGGATTCCATATCCTATTCACAAATTAACAACACTTCAGAAAAATGAAATAAATTTGTCAGGGCCGCCAAAAGCATACAAAGACTTCGTACAATTCAACTCCACAGAAAGTAACTTAGAACGAAAGGACAGAAAATCATCTATACAGTGGATCTACTCCAACTGCAAAGGCAACTACCATATCCAACAAACCACTATCTTAGCTAAAATACGAGAGAATAGATTAAATAGAGAACTGGTGGACTTCCTAAAAGGTTAAAAAAGAAAAGAAAAAGACAAAATGACATTGAATGAATCAAGAGAACTTGTAGAAAGGATAATACCATTAATCTTGTCAGGAAGGTAATTGATTGATATAGGCAATTCTGAATCTAAGACAAGCGGATGCACGTTCTTTGAACTTTGAGCAAGGCTCGTCAATTTTCTTCGTCGTAGTGCCTTAGAACTTCCACATTTCATGGACGCATGTCAAAATAATAATCATACCCGTGCAAAGGAATAAAGTAATGTTTACATACCAAAAGAAAAATGTATGTCGCTCAGGATGAACACCATCTGCAACAATCTGCATCAATCAGATTGGAAAAGGAAGTTCAGTTACATAACCATTCAAGCCATGCCATTTTTTAACAATCGTACACCATTGCCTCCTTGAACCTTCCCATTCCCAATACATATTCCCATGCTTGTAGCAGGCTGTCAAGCAAAATGATTCAATTTCTACATGACATCAAAGTCACGGTGTAAATTAGGAAAGTAATTAACTTCAGCCCACCTACATCAGCTTCATACCTTGTACAACATAGTACATTAATCAAATAGTTCTGTGGGAAAATTGACATCAAATTGCAATACTCTTTGTTGTTCTATCAATAAAACATGTGAGTCTCACAGGAAGGGATAACCAAAAACTAGTTTCACGAATGCATATCCATACAAGTGTACTTTAGTCTGTACCTTTACATCCCAGAAATACTGTTTTCTAAATTAATATACATCCCAGAAATACTGTTTTCTAAATTAATATATACAAGTCAAGAACATAATAACGAATCACCCTCCATGTGTAGCTGATCAAGATAAAATGGAGTTCTAACCTCAGATCCCCGTATGTCAGTTTTCACAGATACATTGACAGCCTGAACTTCTTTGGTTACCTACACAGACCTAATGGCGATAAGGTTTATGATCCAAATAACACAATAAAATCTTTAAGAAATTGTAACAGTAAACCAACCCAAAATTCAAAGTTGAAGAGATCATGAGAGGAGGGTAAGTGACATCTCAGACCCTGTAAAATAGCAGTGAGAATCAATTCATAGACAGCTTAAAAGAAGCAGACTTCTAATTTTAAAAAATAAACAGAAACAGGTTTGAACATACGTTGAAGCTTGCACATTTCACCAAGCAGAAAGGACATGAAAAGTCCTCTGTCACTGCAAGTACAGAGTATAAGTCAAGATTTTAGTAAAGCTGCAAAATTGAGTTCCACCAGGTAGTAAGAGAGGCGTGTTTCCCAAGTTGAGTATGATGACCCAAAAGAACTATGCTGCCACTTGGTCCTAGCAAAAAATTAGGTACAATGATTGCATGTTTCCTAAGTTGTGTCTGGCATATTACAGTTGCAACCTAGATTTTAATCAGCATTTGTTCCAAATAAATTTATAAATAATGTTTAAGATCAGTAACCGTGGAGAGAGTCCTTGAACAATTTGGTTATGACTTACTATTCCGCATACATATTCCAGAGTTATATTTGATCTAGCATTATCAATGGAATGACAAGAGTCAACGTCTTACCTCAACATTTTCTACAGGAACAGTTAAAGGATTATTACATCCATACAAGTGCAAATACATATATATGCATGTACTTGCATACATTAACAAACAAAAGCAAGTCCATACTATCTATGCATATAGGGTATATGACGATAAACGATTGATGATAGGCAGTAATTTGAACTTCCTGCAGTTTGGAACAAAAAGAAAACACATACTGCATGCTTGGAATCTGTAGTACTACAACCTCCACCTCCACCTCCATCCATCCTTTCCTGTCTCCACCACCAACACCAAGGACACTGTCCCATCTCCACCATTGGCAATGCAAACCGGAAAATCATTACCAGGACTCTATGTCAACTGACCCTAATGACTGGTTCTGGCCATAATATTGGTAGCTTATAGGTAGTTGTGTCATATGCAATGGAGTAGGTGGGAGTGATGTGTGCATGGTGGTGGTGTTGGAACAAAGGGTAATTTAAGGCAGAGTCAGTGACATGGAAGGCCCCAAGAGCGCACAGCATTTTTTTCTTCTGAATTGCTGGTCTGGGAGGAATCTATCAATTTATTATTATTATTATTATTTATTTATTTATTTATTTTATTTATTTATTTATTTTGAAATAAAAACTTTTTCATTAAAGAGTGTCAAGATGGCACCAATGATATACAAAAAACTAAAAGGAGCCCCTATCATTTTGCTATACAATCATAGATACCATCCACATCAACTGAGAATTGACAAACCAGATGGCTTTCCCGTTTCCAAACAAAGTGTATTCCAAATAACTTCATTTCAACATCCGAATAGGCATCTACCCTTCAAAGAATCTGTTGTTCTTCTACTTCCACACAAGGCAAAATATATACAAAGGGGCTGTACCACAACTATGTCCTCCTTTCCTCTTCCTTCTACACAAACTCCAATTCAATAATATACGTGTAATTGTCCAGGAACATTTTTTTTTGTATACTAATGAAGGGATAATTTAGTAAAGGAAATATTGGGTGCAGTGCTGGCTTATCCATAAAGTGAGCAAATTAACATAACCTCTGTGTGTGCGAGCATGTCAATGAGGGCGTGAGAGAGAGAGACAGAGAGAGAAACATATATTCTCCATTTAGGATCACAGGATGAAGTACCTTATTGAGCATCCTTGTTGGCCTAGCAGACGTGTTTTACCAGACACATTAAAACTTATTGTCATTGAAAAATACAGAGTCCAGCATATTTACCAACCCTACTGTTTGATCATTTATGTTCTTCCCACCACTTTCTTTTCTTTCGAAACAAATAAAGAAAAGAATACATTTGTAGTGTTGCAGCAGTGTGGGCAGCATCAGCAGTTAAAGTCCAAAAAAGGACGTGTAAAAGTCCAAAAAAGGACGGAAGAATTGGGAAGAGAAGAAAATTTCTTCACTAGAATCTTTAAATCAGCGCAATACTTCATATTAAAAGTTGAACTGTTTAACCTATCAACGAAAAGCAGCATTGCACCTGAAGATGCATAAACTAAGAAGTCTAAGACTCCATGCAATTACAATTAAAAATGGAAATTCATTCTACCTTCAGTCTTCTGCAACTTATTATTGTAGTATCTGTAGTTGAAAATAACATTGCCAGCCCTTAACCTAGATAGCACAACCAACAAAAAATTAGTGAGTCAAATAATGAACAAGCCTAAAAAATTTCAATGAGCTATATGTGATGGAGCAATCAATAAAAGAAAATACAAAAGAAGAATTCTATTTTGTAGTTCGAGTATTTTGTTTTAGTGATGTCTTTTGTGTTATAAATCTATTTCATTACTATGATTAAGTCGTTTTAATAGAAAGTGAGTAGAATATTTAAGTTTCGGTATTGAACTCAAATCTATGACATGATTTCTATAATTTGTATAATATCATCATTTCTCTTATACATAAACATTTTCTCTTTAAGAAATTATGCTCATCTTACTTAAATTTGATAGACATACACTTAACAAAGTACAAATATTTAATTGACAATTAAATAAGTAGCATATCATTTTCTTTGAATTGTGTAGGGTCGGTCAAAAGTTAAATTCATATATCATACGTCGCAATAACACTATTTCCAACTTCTCCCTTTCCATGTTTTATGATAAACAAGAGCAATGGAGAAGGCCATTCCACCTCATTCTAGTAGGATGGTATTTTCATTGCATTCCATCATAGCCTAAGATAATATATATATATATATATATATATATATATATATATATATATATAACCAATGGGGGTGGGTGGGGGTTGGGGGCGGGAGAGGACATTCACCTAATAATATGAGGCAGCAAAGAGTCAGGAATGTCACTGTGTGCGAGTGAATCATAAGGAGATCTCCATTTGGCTCCAAGTTCTTGTGCTGCAATGCTGACTTGCAGTTGCTGCAACAGAGCCTTCCTCAAAGATATTAAAAATCAGTACAAGGCAATTCAACATCTGAGTGACCTCCCAAAGTATATACACAATACCATAGAATTAAGAGCAAAAAAGAGGTTAAACTACCAGAGCTCTGTTGTTGTGAGGAATCTGAAACGATACACATCTGTCTTCTCCCAAACAGCTTGTCTGTGAAAAGGAAAAAATGTTATATGAAAAATGTGAAAAATAATCATGACAAAGTACAATTCGACCTCTCTAAATTAATGCCATCCGTCAATAATTTATTAATTAGCGGAGGTTACTAATTTGTAGAACATCTACTTATAAAAATTATTTCATGTAGATTTGCTAATGCTATTGCATAATTCTAGGTAGTTAGAAAGTCTTCCATCATGCTAATTTAGTCTTATATATTTATTGTTTGTAAGTTACCAATGAACTTGGTATATATCTCTGATAAAAAATTAAATGCAAGGATGGTACAAATTTATTATTTCTCTTCTTGACTTTTCAAATCTCACCCATGTTGTAGCTCATAAGGTACTCCGAGGTATATTGGACAACCGGAAAGAAACAAGCTACTCTAGATAGATGGTTATCTAAAGAACGTGATTCTGGTAATTAAATTTTTTTTTTTAATATTTCGTATTAATTATTAGATAGAAGAAACATTAAATTATGCCTATAGAATGCGGTCGTTTCATGAAATTTTATTAAATGTCAGAGTTTATTAATTATTGGAATAATAATTTAGAGAGGTCAGACTATAATTCCCTCATTTATAACTTGTCTACCCATGAATAAACTGAATCAAATTGCACTAAATGCAATATCTATAAAACAATCAAACGGAAGTATGCAGAAGCAGAAAATCACATTTCACTGTAAATGGTTCCATGATCAAATTTATTGTAGAATAACTTCTTTTATTCACATATGAAAGTATACAAAACCCCGCAGGCTATGGGGCGAGTGAGGGTGAAATTTCAATATCTAAAATAGCTATATAACAAACTTGTGCAACAAAATCCATTATACTCTCATCATTGCAACAAGCAGGGTTGAATAGAAATCTAGAGAACAAAAAGTATACATCTTTGTATCTTTCCTATGCATTACAAAGACATAATCCGAATATTATAGCATTTCTAAGGCTAAGTTTTCATATAATCAAATGTGTCTACACAACCAGACTGGAAAAAGGGGAAAAATAAGAACAGAAAAAAGCAAAAGAGAAGTAGCTTCTATGATATCATCTTGTAGGTCTAGGATTCGTTATTGTCCTACTCCTGCCCGGTAAGACTGATAAAGGTATGAGTGGTCTTATTGCCTCTAACTAATTTTTGGCTTAATTACCAGAGAGAGTATGAAAATCTTTGAAAATACCAGCAAAAAATGTTGAAGTATAAAGAAAATGAACAGCTATACCATACATCCATCTTTCAAATTGCTCATACACCAAGGATATACAGAACGTGAAATTAATCACGGTTTACGAAGCATTGTCAAACAAGTAGTAATATGTCCACAACTGAGCATACCTTCATGACACAGGAGTGCAAGTCAACCGTTGACAGCATCTCAGCTCTATCCCCCATACTCAAGTTTTGAGACTTCTTCCATGACTTGTGAAGTAACTCCAGTGGAATCTTCCCCATGAAACACTGGCCTCCAATATTTTCTACCACCAATTAGGGAACCAAATTAGAAGAAAAAGGTTACGTGTCCAACATGATAGTAACAGAGGTCAAAACTTCATGCAAAAGGGGCTGTGAGAGAAGTGAAGATATATTAAGAGAGAGCTTTCAGTTCACTCATGGGGAATCCATATATAAGTCTACTGACTATGACTTTGCACTAGTTTTATACCAAAACCGTTAGAAACTGTGAACTGGATCTAACCGAAACGCTGATAGGAACAATAGTCTTTCTAGGAATTACAAAAAGAAAGACTATTTATAGTTTTACAAATAATTATTTAATGAAAGATTTTACACTATTATGCAATCAAACTATTAGAGAATAATCAAATGAGATCTCAGAAAAATGAAATCACACAGAACATGGAAATATTTCCACATTGTTAACATTCCCCTCGAAATCAAATGGTGCTGTAGAAACCATCTGAGTTTCAATTAAAGTGAATCGAATTCAATTGTTCAAATCTCAAAATTGTAAGTATATCTGCAACTTAATGCAAATTGCACAACACCACTGCAAAGATTCAATAACCTGCAACTTAAAATTATATTGTGAAAGTGGGAGAGAAAGAGGAACCAAACCAAATGAATGCAAACCAAGAGAGTATAGTAACCAAACCAAACAAATACAATGGAAAAAGAAGATGTGTGAACGCACCCAACGTGATTCAACCAAACAAAAGAATCGGCACGACGAGACACAAATACCCAATAATTCCAAACACCTTGACAAATACCCAACAATTCCACACTTGGACACAATACCCAACAATTTCAAATCACACTTGGACACAATACCCATCAATTCAATATCACCTGATAACAGAGGCTAAAGGGGAGGGAATTAGAGCTATCAACACACCATAAAAAAAGAAACAAAATAAAAGGACCAAAAATGGATACTAACACAAGGGAACACTACATGTTGGGACAGAAGAATATACCAAATGCTACACCATCGATTACTTTTCCTTGGGAGAGGGAAAAAAAACTTTTATAAACAGAATCAGAAAACTACATATGGAGTGGATGAGCAACTCTCCTATTCAAAAGAAAAGAGAAAAAAAGAACCAACAATCAACTCTTCAGTCCATATTGTATCTATATTCAAACAGACCATATCCATGTCCATATTGTATATATTGTGCAAATTAAAAAAGGTGTTTCCCCTCCCATCTGTATAGACATTGGGTACTCTTCCTTTTTATTATTTATGCTGGGTTGACACTCTTTTAACTTTGTCAACAGTAAGAATGTTCATAGGTTATAATGCACGCACACTATGTGGACTTGTTTGCATATCAATGTTCCCCGTGTTTTCAAAACTCAAATTGGATTAAAATTCTTTATCAATTTTTTAAGCATCATGTCTTTCCATTTGACATTAGTGTCCTTAATGATATTTTTATCTTATTATTTTCTAATGAATTAGATAAAAATTAGAAGCTACGACCACTTTGAAATATATTTTCAAATATGAGATTTCAATTTGCAATATCCATAACCATGACACTTCAATAGGCCAAATTAGCCAATATAAAAACTTTACACATAAATAACATGGGATAGAAAAATATGAAGCTTCAATAGATTGATATATCAGCATGCTTAACATGAATCACAAGAGACTATCTAATTACATATTAATAATAAATATCAAAACTTTTGCAGAAAGTATGAGAGATGATGGTATCTATTAATCACTTAAAGAATGAAGGAAATGGTTCCGGTGAATTTATTATAAATTTTTTTTTTGCAATTAGATTGATAAGATACATAAAATTCTTGTTAGTTTTAAAGATTTAATATTTGCATTTTTTCCTTTAAATACAAACTAAAATTAACATAGATTTACATTTTTATGTTGGATTTACATCGTGTTTGTTCAACAAATTTCATACTTATATTGTTTTTTAATACATATTATTGGTCTATTTATCTATATGTTCAATTATCATATTAATTACTCAATATCACGATACAACAGTTTTTAATACGTTGTACTGAAAAGACCAAATGTTCTAGTGAAAAAGATCCCAAAAAGAGTGTGAGATCATGATCTAATCCATAACATAATGAAAACTTTGAGCATGATTGATCAGAAAACTCACAAAAAGATAACTTCATTTCTGGATAACTCAATCCCCAGAAATGGACATTAGACTGCATTGACTCATCACCCAAGAGAAAAGCAATAACAGAAAAAAAAAAAAAGAAGGATGCAGCATTACTGTCATGCAGGTATAAATGCATGTAAGTCAATCTCAAGTTCTAGAAAGAACAAGTTATTAGCAACCATCAATGTGCGAGACACTTCTCTTACAGCCATTACTGGGGGAGAAAGTTAACACTGTTGGAACACTATAGTCAAGTTCTTAGTTCTTATTGACCTCACTTTCATAAAAATTAAAGAGCTTAAAAGTTCCTTTTTAGTTTTAAGCATATGTGATGATGTAGACATGTTAACATACAAGTATTTGTCGCGGATGCATCTAGGATATCTCAACTCCAACTTAGATCCGAGATGCATCTACACGTGTGAGTTTGAGAGCTTTTACTTCTAAAAGAATGGTTCATCTCCTAAGCTATTCATACAATTTAGGCAGCTAGTGTTCAATAAATCCCATAATTGAGCAATCCGTGGGTGGTTCTACTTTCCTGGCTCCTTAACCCATCCCCAATAAAAACAAACATGAACTGTAGACTGTGGACTAATCCACAGAACTCCACTTCAGCATTTCACAAAGCACATACCTGGAAAGCTGTCTCTAACCCTAAAAATATTTATGTGGGGTCTAGCTTCTCTTACAAATTAGGCAGCCATTGTTTTACAGTATGAAAAAAAATCACAAGACTTAGGAGGATTTTCAACGGATAAATAACTCACCTGGAAATGATGACATACCCATATGGTCCTTAAACAATTGGGCTGCAAAAAATATATAAAAATATGAAAAATTGTAATGGAAGTACACATGGATGTTTGCACATGTTGATGAAGAAATACAAATGGCTTACCACAGCTAACAAACAAGATAAAAAGAGAGCCAGCCGATAGCTTATTGATCTCGGGGAGAACAAATTTTACTTGAGCTTGATACTTCCCTTCAACTTGAGTACACGTTGCTAAAATACATGCTCGGGGAAACAATAAACTTCAGAATTCTGCATCCAATTGGAACCAGAGGAAGCAGACGTAGCCAAGTAAGAAGAATAAAGGAAACATTGAGTGAGATGAAGTGAACCCACACACTACCTCAACAACTGCAGGACTGTTAACTGATCTGGATAACAATACACACAAAGGAAAAAGACTTTGACTTTGCGATCCATCATTTACAGATGACGGCAGAGAGATTGACATTTGTATCCTAGGAATGGAAACAGAAGCAATCAGACTACATCATTATGCTTGGCAATGGAACAAACATATTTCCAGGCAAAGAAAAATGAGGAATTTCTCCATCAGTTGTGTTCTATGGTAGTACAAAAGCATCTCAACACAAAGCAAGACAAGGCAGAGTCACGAAAAAAATTAGAATAAAAAAAAGTAACTGTTAATCTGAAGGAGATAACTCAGACAAGACAAAGATCTGCTATTGTTATTTACCATGGTCCATCTGATACATTAACCCTATTCTTCCTCTGCAGGTTTTGAGAATCTGTGTGTTACTGTATTCACTTAGTACACTTAATCTTACCACTTCTATCAAAAAATGCCACATTAGCACATCTACTTGCCTAATAGTGATCATAGTTGTTAAGAGCACACAGGTGCAAAGCATAATGAGGCATACAGGTGAATGTTTTTACTTCGACCAAGCGCAAAAAAGCCTACTGAAGCACTCATTTTATTTATTTTTTTCCTTTGTGCCAGCCCTTGACTTTTCCATGAAATATCTTGACCCTAGATTCGGTATTATCATAAACCTTTCAATACCATATCTTTTTGCTTTAAAAATAAAAGGAAGCTCCAGAGCCCATCTGTAAAGGCAGAAGCACACAACCGCAAGGGTCACAAGAGTCAAGACATATTGGATAAAGCTGCACCAGTTCTTTTTTTCTTGTTTTCTTCCTGCTTCTCCTCCTCTCCCTCCATCTCAGCTCCTCCTCAAGAACTTAATTAAGAACTACTGAAAATCTTTAAATATCGAGGTTTGCTGAATAATCAAATATTTCTGTAATAATATTTAGTGTGTGATGGGATATGCTGAATTCTGATGAAAATTTACTGATGTGTGCTGGATTTATGCTGAAAAGTGCTGACGTATGCTGGGATTGGCTTTAATTAGCTCAAAAAATGTTATTTTGCTGAAGTTGTAGCCAAATGTGTATTTGGTACACTTTGCACTTTAATCACACGCTTTGTGATTAGGCCCCTTAAGGCCTTGGCGCTTCAGTACATTTCATGCATATTTGATACCATACAAGTGCAGTAAAGTTAATATGCTCTGCAGCTAAGGATGCATTTAAAGTCACAAACAAACATTTTAGGATAAAATTCTGCGATGGGGTTTTCTAGCCTTTGACCTTAAACTTTTCTACGTGCTTTTAATTAAAAATAAAAGGTAAGAGTCCTGAAGACCTCAAACTTGATGGACGCCATGTGAAACAGGATGCTTTCTCTATAAGAGACACGAATTGAGGAAAATCATACATCCATTTGTTCCTTTACAAGTGTCAATTTTCTCATAAAGCACGTTATGATGCAGATCTGGATAAATAACAAGAAAGCACCAAAATTTAAAAATGTAAAGGGGGAAAAGGATTTGTTATGAGATCAACAGCTATATCATACGGCGAGTTGTGCTTCTCAACATAAATTTGAATTCAATAAATCTTTGTCTAAAAAGTGATAATGTAGCGACTTAGAAACAAAATTACTTGCTGACAAGTAATAATAATCAATAACAGATTGGCTTTCAGAGAGTTTTACCGTTTGATGTGCTTTGCTTGGATTTTGTACTGCAAACATCTTTGCAGAAAGGATGGCTACAGAAGAACATACACTCAGTTAGAAATGTTATACAGAGAATAATCAGAACGAAAAATCTATAGCTGAAGCACTGAACCTTCAAAAGATGATAAAAATGTTACAGTATTCTATTTTATTGTTCATGTCTACAACAAGACAAGCTCACTTGATAGAGCAGCAAAATTGAACAACAAGATTATATTTGCATAATTATTAGACAATATTGAGATATTTAATATAGATACTTATCAGCTGTACAGCTGAGGCATATACATATACATTAGGTAACTGTAATATTGGTGGTCCAGAAATAGCATATCATTAGCAAGACCGATGACCACAAACATAAAAGGGGGAGGGTGAAGCAGCTGCAGAAGACAAGGAAGAACAATACATTATTAACAGCCCACTGCTGAAGAATATTGTACAATTCTACGGGTTTGCAGTAAATTGAGAGGCTTTCAGCTGCAACTTGCTCTTCCACAGACAAATGCGCATGGCGATCTTGGGGACACATACTTCTAGAGTAATAGCAGTTGCAAACAGATTTCCTGTTCCATGAAATAGAATACACTGATCATTTCCATTCATCCCCAACAGTCTCATTGCAAGTATATATTTCTTCTCACTTCAATGAGGACACAGGATACCTAATTCACGAGTATGGTCCATGAATTTACCCTAATTTGGAAAACTTGTGAACTGAGATAAAATTCATAATGAATTCAATTTTTTAAGGATTGCAAAATAGATTGAAGAGTCAATTCAATCCATTCTCTTCTCTCTTTAAAGCACATACATTTCTTTATATTATTTTATTCCTTGGATATGATATATAGTGCACTAAAACTACAATAATAACTCGGGTTGTTGCCCACTCTGCAGCCGCCTCCCTCAGTTCCAACAACTAAACACAGAAAGTAGGAAATTGCCAGTTAGGAATAAATTCAATGAATAGTGCTGGAGTTTCGCAACCACGGCTAACCATATCTTTTGTTGGCACACCCACAAACTAATTGTATGTTAAGTATTTTCAAACATCTGCTTTTCATTTACGCTCTAAGAATGCTTTGGAGTCTCAAGTCAGGGACGACATATACAATGTATACGTGCATTGATTGATCAGAGACATATGGATAGGTGGATATATAAACTTAGATTTGATATTAAAACTAGGCGTGGCAAAAACCAGTTCGTTCCAGTTTCCTTTACAACCGGACCAAACCGGTTTCAAAAGGAAATTCTACACATGGAACCATTGGTTCCATTTGTGAGACTGGAACCGACCCAGAATGAAACCATTGAGTTCGGATCAGGTTTGTTCCCTTCCTGTCCTTTAAACAAATAATGTACTACATAGTTCAAATGACACAACCCAAATAACACTCAATGCAGTCTCAACTCACAACCCAACTCACACAGCACTGCACTTCATATTATCACCAATTAACAGTGTTCAGTAATGGAAATTTAACATTAATCAAGCAACATTGACCAAATTTACAGTAATAAATATTTCCACGCCTTAACCAACATTAAAGCCTTAACCAAATGTCAAGGAAACAAATCCCAAGCAGTATTAACCAAGTTCAATCTTCCTTCACAGCTTCACCTGTGGAAACCTCGTGAAAAAACCGTAGAAGGAAGCAATTGAAAAATTGGTGGAAGGAAATAATCGATTTAGTTTCTTAATTATAGGCAATTGAGTCAAATTACCAAGTTTAGAATGTAGATTTTATTTCCTTGTAAAACCACTGCTTGATGTATATATGGTTGTTCATCGTATATCGGATATACAGAAAAAATCTATCTTTTCCCCAATCAATGTGTACAAACGTGGTATCAAAGGCACATACCAGATTCTAGGGTTCGAACGCCTCCTTCAGTTTCAATTAATAAGTACCGCCGGTTGAACAATAATTGAAAGATTGAAGAACAAAAGCAGAGACCGGAGACCGAAGGAAAAGAACAATTAATTAATTAAATGAAAATGAAGTCACCAGCCTACTTATACACATTAGTACATAAAATAACCAAAGAATGTCACATATTAACAGCCATGCCAGTGTGCGTTGTTGACAGCCTTGCACCCAATTAATGCTTAGCAATGATGCATGGACACTCATACTAGGGTGGCATGTCCGTGTCCGACACGTATCGTGTCGCGTCAGACACCGACACTCCATGATATAGGTTTAACAGACAAGACAACAAGCCATGTGTTGTATCCTGCGCTCGAGGGATAATTTAGGGACATTCTTTTAGTAAATGTTCGACATGGCATGTGTCGTGCTATATCAAAAGGTATAAAAATAAAGATATAATATAAATCTAACTCTTAAAAAATTTAAATTGACGTGTCCCCGACGTGTCTACGTTCTACTTTTCGGAAAAATCATGTGTCGCCATGTCCGTGTCATCGCATGTCCATGTTTGTGCAACTTAGATGCTTAGAGCTGACCCATTAGCCTTTAGACTCCCCTTCTTCAATACCTCCACTCGAGCAAAACTGGGGGCGGGGGGCGCACACAAAGATCTTGGATCGCAAAGTTTAAACCGAGCAATGTTAGCAAATCGGCAATCTGCACATCAATATAAATGTACCACACATCTAATTCTCCT
Organism: Forsythia suspensa; assembly: GCA_023638005.1. Classification (NCBI taxonomy): domain Eukaryota; kingdom Viridiplantae; phylum Streptophyta; class Magnoliopsida; order Lamiales; family Oleaceae; genus Forsythia; species Forsythia suspensa. The sequence goes on from CM042666.1 coordinate 53,454,410, forward strand.
AAAAAACCTTTTTTCTCGCAGAAAATGAATATCTACTTCTATACGTTTAGTCTTTGGTGAAACGCTGGATTTGAGGCCAAAGACCTGGCACTAATATAATCACACCATATAATAGGACTCCCCTCCTCTTGTATTCCCAATTCACTAAATAAACTTCGAACTTACACAAGTTGTGAAGATGTTTTTACAAGTGCATGGTATTCGGATTCTATGCTTGAGCAAGCTATTACTTTCTATTTTCTAGAGAACCATTGTATGAGATTACCCGCAAGAAAGACACAGTATCCCAAAGTTGAACGCCTATTGTCCAAACAGGCCGCCTGTTATGCATATGAAAAACCCTCCAGAGTCAACTATTGGATAGTTGAAAACAATGTCAAAGTCAATTGTATTTTAAGATATCTCAAGATTATTTGCAAGCTTGCTAGTGATGAACGTGGATTCATAAAGGGACTGGCTAAGCTGGATATCTGATCTAGTCATAGTGAGATACTGAAATGTACCAACCATTCTCCTATACAAAGTAGAATGATCAAATGGAAGACTGTCACCAAGGCTAGCTTGTGATCAGTGCTCAGTAGTGAACCTTTCAGCATTAACCATATTGGTCTTGGCCACAAATCCAGAATATACTTGGTTTGGGTCAAATACAAACCCAAAGCATTGCTCTCAACTTTGAAACCAAGTTAATACTTTAGTGACCCAAGTATTTTCAAAGAAAACCTTTGATTCAACTGTTTAACCAATTGTTAGACTTGCATAGGATCATTCGCCGTGATTAGAGTGTCATCTTCACATACAAGTACAACTAAAGAAGACCCCTTATCGAGCTTAACAAACAAGTTGGTATGCGAATGTGAAATCTCAAATCCCCACTCAACAAGAGCATGCTTATGTTTATCAAACCATGCCCTCAGAGCCTGTTTAATCCCATAAAAAGCTTTGTTCAAACAACATCTGTGATGAGGACGAGAAGAATCAATAAAACCCTCTGGTTGAGTCATAAATACTATCTCAGGAAGATCATTGTCATAAAACATGTTATTAGTATCCACTTGCTGAATATCCTAACCATACGTGATAGCAAGTGTAAGGATGATGTGAACGGTGGATGGTTTGACCACAGGAGTGAAAGTCTCAAAGTAGTCTACTCCAGTTGTTTGTTGAAACCCCTTAACAACATTAGCTCCAGTAACAAGTGACACAAGTGTCCAAGTGTAAATAAAAGATATTGCCTTAAACTCTTCATTTTCATAGCCCGAGATCAGTTGGGATCAAATAATGATTCCTTTATTACAAGGGGAAGCAATGGCAATATAGACAAATGACCTGGGATATACCATACTTGGATCTAGTTTGCATTGGATGCAAAGAGCCAAGTTGTGATTGTGGATGGAAAGAAACATGTTAAATAGGAAAATATAGGGACAAAGGACTACCTGAAGTGAAGGACAATGCCTCAACAGGAGCTGCAACCATGGACTCACCAATGATACCCATAAGAGCAGTCTGGAGACATAGAAGAGAGAGTGGAAGATTCTTGTGGGATATGGAAGACACACAAATAGTTAAAGGTAGTATAGAAGAAACTTCAACTTGAGAAGCAATAGAAGAGTGTATAAACCATTGGGAGAAAGAAAAGGAGCTCTCGTCAAAGGCAATACTCTTGAGTCTTGACAATATAAATTCGTCCGAAAGAGTGAAGACACCTATAACCTTTACAAGACATAATATAATCAAGGAACACACTTGGATGTGTGCAACTCAAACTTGTCTTTGTAGGAAGGTTTCAAAAAATGATAACAAGCACTTCCGAAGGTTTTAAGAAGATGATAATTAGGTTTGGATTTGAACATCTCCAAGGGACTTTTATATTGAAGTGAAAGAGTGGGAAGTCTATTTATCAAAAAGGTGCTTATAGCAAAACCATCCCACCAAACCTTTAAGTGGATATTGGCTTGTGTAACAGTGCTAAGCCCATTTCGACAATATGTCAACGTTTTCTTTCAAATCTTCCATTTTGTTGGTGTATGTAAAGATAGGGGTGTCGAAAAAGAGTACCCCTAGTTTAGTAAGATAGGGCTCAAGTTTTTTATATTCCCCACCGCAATCTGATTGTAGACACTTAATTTTTCTCTCGAATTGTCTTTCAACCATGTTTTGGAAGTATTAGAAAATAGGAAACGCGCCGAAATTGGGTTTCATAGGATAAATCTAAGTGAACCGCATCGCATGTCTTCGTCCACAAAATGAACATAACATTTATAACCTTCGGAAGGACCGCACACATCACTATGCATATTGTGAAGAGGATATTGGGTGCAATTTAAAGAAGAAGAAAAAGCACATCACTATTCCTTGCCTCACAATTTTTTTGTTTCTTAAAATCTTTTTTTCTGGGTTTTTTCCTGTGAAATTTTTACGCAAAATCAGAAGATTAATTTAGCTTAATAGACCAGAATTTATTTTTATAAAGTTTATCTTTTGTTCTTTGATTTGATCCACATTTTGTTATCAAGTGAGGTTTATTTGTTCAATTTTGTAAAGAAAATGGCTAAAAGATTGGAAAAGAAATTGTCAATCCAATCTCTCACAGTTATTTCTTATGTATTACCAAGCCATTCTTCTTTTCGTAGGAGAATTATTTCTCCTTCCTTTTTGGAAAAAATAGAATCGAGATAATTGGTAAGGCCGTGATTGGTTCACCCAGTTCATGGTTGAACCAGCAGGTTGACTGTTTTTCTACCGGTTTTTACCTTTACGATTTTCACCTTATAACCAGACGGTTTTCAATCCGATTCCCGGTTTTCCCAGTCTAACCTGCCAGGCCAGACTGCTTTTGAAAACATTGTTTTGGACAGGCTTATTAAACTTTCTGATATATGTGTGTTATGGGGGCGGGGGGTTTACATGAAGAAAATTTTCAGAAAACTTGGAAAACTATTATAAGGTGCAATTACTAAGGAATAGACATTAGCAATAGGAAGAGCATTACCATCTTCCACTGTCAATTTACCTTTCCCGTGAAATTTAGACCTATAGCAGGAGTTGCATATAAATCCTTCTCAGTTATCACCCGATTGGAACCATACTGTGAAAAATTACCAGCCTGTTTTGGAGGTGTGATTACCATGGAACACCAGGTCAAACCGTTTGAAGCACTTTAAGGCAGTGTGCCCCAGTTCCCCACACAGTTGACAAACTACATTGTTGAAACTGTTTACCGCTGCCTTTGCCAAGGTAATTTGCTTGAGAACCACCAACAGAGTTCTGATCTTAGAAGCCTTTACCGCACTGAGAAGAGCTCTTCTCATAAGAGCTATTACCACCATTGTTGCACCTAAAATTGGCAAAGTAGGCAGAGCTGGAATTCCACAACACAGCATACCTATTCAAAATTTTATCAAGCACTTGCCAAGTATCATTTTGCATACAAATCAATAAGCCCAGCACCCACAAAGGAGCATTTCCCACTGAATTTCTTCACGTGCTTATGGATATCCCTTCCTACTTCAATAGCCGAGAGGTGTTCACCGAGAGGCCCGCTTTAAGCACAAAAGGGAAGGTGAAGTTATCGGGCACAAGCACATGATCAAGCAGTTGATGATACAAAGAAATCACAACTTCGTAAGGGTCATTCCATTCGTATCCGCGAAACAAACTGTTCCAAAGAAATTAAATATGACTTCGGAATTTTGTCGAACAAATTATGAGCAGTTAAAAGAGTTGCAAATGCAATTGACAACGACAAGCTTTGTGGCCAAGTTAATGTTGTGAAAAAGCATGCCATTGAGACAGAGGCGGGCATGGAGACGTTTTCCGGGTTCTATAGCTGCCGAGCAATACAGAATTGAAGTACTGATGCGTACTGATGGGGAAGAGAGGGAAAGAGAGTGTCCATGTATCTCTTATATTTTTTTAAAAGCAGCCTAAACTTCACCTCCACTCCACGCCTCGCCTCTCCCCTTTATCTCGAATGAAAAACTTGAAACTCTTAACCGTGCTTTACAAAAATCATTGATTAAATCAAATTTATTTAAAGAGTGATTGTTTGCATTGGTCCCTAATGTATGGGGTCACTGTAATATCGTTTCATTCTTGACATTAACATCCTCAATTTCAACCTTTAGTTTCGAAATCGGTCCTTTGCATTATGTGCCATTCCATTTGTCTATTAAATGGGTGCGTGCATTGCACATGGTTCAATTTAGGAGGACAAATTTGTCTCAACACTATTATGGGCAGAAAAAATAAATTAAACAGAAAAACGAAACAAAAAGATAATAGAAAACAAAAAGAACCAGTCACTACCAAGATTCACCAATCGTCGTTGCCGCAAGTGATGCACCATATTTTGAAATGAAGAAAGTCATTGTCAAGAATAAAATGATAGTTCTTTTTTCTCACAATGATCATGTACATTAAAAAATATTTGTGCTAATAAGCCTATTTAAAAGTTTACCTAAATGTTAGTCTAATTCTTAACATTTGAGAGTCTTACCAATAAAACGTGTCTCCTAATGTCTAATGACACATAAATTGATACTAAGCATCCATAGTGTTGCATAACGTTATGTTAACTAAAATCTACCAATTTTAGTAAAAATATTGAGGTGCAAGATTTGAAATCAAATTCCTCTTCGTTCTCTTTCATTCATGAAGCTTAGCTCAGAAGAGACCAAATTAGCCACCAAATGATATGACTCCCTTGGGATGCCAACGCAAACAAGCTTCTTGTTATTCGTGAGCTTTATATCCACGGTATTTAGAGACATTATTTTCTAGATTTGAAAAAATTATAAATTAGACGTTTAATATAACTCGATTATTTTAGATAATGTTTCAATAATGCAATTCCATGTGAAGACATCCCAAGTTGGACACTAAGAATTCCTCGAGCTCATGCATCATCTTCAAGTTCCTTACGAGGAAGAATACTCTACTTGACGCTTAGTCGTGATCTTGATTGGACATGCCCTTGGTGTTTATTGTCTACTCGTCATTCATTAATTGAAGTCTTCCCAAGGCTAAGGCATTGTAATCCCTTATCTCAATTTTCCTTGACCAATTGAATGGAAAATTTTGTCATCAAATAAAAGACACGTCTTATTTAGTACTCTAAATATATCTTATGATCAAACTATTCCCCAATATAGATAGGGGGTGTTGGTAATCAACATCTTCATCTTCACAATATGTTTCATACTATAAAATGCTATCCTAGCATAATACTTATATAATTTGTGACTTCTTACAATAGTGATGACTTGAAGGGGGAGGGGGAAACACTATAAGTTGCAATTCCAATTCAAGTTTCTAAGCAGTCAGGCATGAAAAAATTTTGAGGTTCAAGTGTGAACTCCCATTACATGGCTACAACGTCCGAAAATAAGATAAAAAGCGAGTGAGCATAAATTGTGGAACCTAAAGCCTCATACAACAAACAAATTGGGAAAATGGCGACGCAATGAAAAATTCAATTCAAGTTTCTAAGCAGACAGGCATGAAAAAAATTTGAGGTTCATGTGTGAACTCCCATTACATGGCTACAACATCCGAAAATAAGATAAAAAGCAGTGAGCATAAATTGTGGAGCCTAAAGCCTCATACAACAAACAAATTGGAAAAATGGCGACTGCAATGATCATTATCGATCTATTGTTGTAAGTTTTGTTTGAGATTGATTTTTAGAACTCTACTTTTGATTGTTAAATAATCACAAGTTATTTTAAACATTTGATAAATTTTTAAAAAGTGATTATAAAAGAATGTATATCATCTAACAACATATTAACAAATTTTGAGATACAACAAAAAATAACTTCTCAAATTATGTTTTTAATTTTTCAACTTATCTACTATTAAAATACAAATTTTAACACAATTAATTAAATAATTCGATTATTAGTATTATAATTGAGAAATTAAGAAACCGAATTGTTATCATTAAAGGTAATTTAAATTTATTTAATATTATTTCTATTATATGAAAAAGAAGAAATTGAGAAACCAAATAAATACAAGTCTAATGCATAAAAATAATTTAAATTTAATTAATTTTTATACTATATAACTATACTTTTATTTTTAATTCTTATAAATTGTGAGATTTAATAGATGTTTATTATTTTTATTTTAAAATAATTATAGTGAATATACTCTCTTGAAAAAGTATTTGATAATTATACAAACAAAAATTAATCTTACAATATTACTCGTGATGATAATAGTACAAAAAAAGATTATTATAATCAATGTCCTGACAACAATAATTTACTTTTGTTTACCAAACATTTAAATTTTGATTTTGAAACATACAACAATTTTGAAACAAGAATTTACCAAATACTTACTTGATTCTTCTTCACAATTAATTCTTTTGTAGCACAACAAAAACTAATTCTCTTAAAAAAACAATAATACCAAACCAAGCCTAAGAGTCCTAAAATAAATCATAAATGCCACTATAACTTCTCATCGATCCATATCTTGGTCTTGAAATTTCTCAAGAAGTATGTTACAATTGTTCATCGACCGTGCATCAAGAAGGCCGTGATTCCACAGTTTTATCATAAATAACCTCCAGCACCTGCCAAGAACATAAAAATACTATCAGATCGTGCCCAGTGCAAGAACAACAAAGAAGATCAGCTCTCTATGACATCAAATCACACTCACTTTGAAACTAGATAAACAATTATTATTAAAAATCACAAACATTGAGACATTTGAGACAGCTGTCAAAATTCTGACTAGGCACAAGCAAATGAGATTGCATTCATTGACGCCAAAAAGCTCTAATTGCATATCCGTTTGTCATCTGATGTGAGTAATATGTTTTGCGCAAATATTAACCACAAACCACTAGAATTATGTTCAGCGTCTGTACAAATTAATACGCACACAGAAGTTAGTCATCACTAGCAGTACATGTTGAAACCAATGAAATCAGCAAGCAAACTCTTGATCATGAGCCAGACATTATATTAGCCAAAATTATATCACACGATAGATAACATATAATGATTTTCTCTTCCATTTTCCAATACTTGTTAACAGCAACAAAAGAGAACTATATACGACAGATAGTACATTTAGGTTAGTCAATTAACTAGAAAAAAAAAATAGGAATCTTATAAAAAGAATGCCAGAAGAATCTTTCTGTCCAAAAATCTCCAAAAATATTTTAAGGGCATAACATAGTATTGTATTAAACAAAAACTGGGTATGGGCAGAGCGGAGCACGAAGAATTTCGGAATCAAGACTAGATAATAAAACAAGTTACCAGAGTACTGCTGGTGTCTGAATAAGATCCATTCCATGCAATTTAGAAAAGGCCTCACATGCCCAGGGAATATGACCATCGGCCAGCACCCTGCTATCATGACAGACATAATACTTAGTGAAAAAGGAAAAGCAGTTACTAAAATTTGCTTGATGCCCATACATAAGTCAAAACTATCATACAAACAGCTACACTGAAGGTGCTATGATTGTTCTTAATTTCACAAAAGAAACGAGTAGAAAGAGAGAAACCCATAGAAAGAAGTCGAACCCTTTATTCTAGCTCCAATGAGCCTCACTGATAATCAGCTTTACCCGGAACGGCCAACTAAATTTTCAAAAATAATTAGCGGTTTGTTCAATGACTTTGCTAGAGACCTGATTCCTATTCAATACTAGAAAAACATTTCTTTCTTGGGAGATCAATGGCAAGTGCCGTCGCCAACACCAGGCACCAAAATATTGCAGGAACTATGAATCATGAGACCTTTATATTGGTACTATACAAAACAAGATTTTGCAGAGACCAGATCCTTATGAAATGAAGAGAGAACAATCCATAGGTTGCTCACCTTTGCTTTCTGACAAAAGAATTCCAAAGATGCATCATTTGCTTCTCATCTTTTGTAACATCCACAAAATCATCCAGCATCTGCACCATATCAGTGTGTCGAATGTAAAGATAACATGATAAAACCATCAACCACAAAATAAGAGGCCAGATACTATTACACTAAAAAAAATGACAACTTCAGAGAACTGATACTGTTCCGTTAATAACACTTAAACGGCATCGAACTTAATTTACACACTTGCAACATATGTTCCCATCTTGACGAAATATGTTCAAATAGCTTAGGTAAATCGTATTAAAGATAGGGAAATGTTTCCAACATTCTTCGTGATATTGCGATATTTTACAGTTCTATAATAGTTTGATTTTGTGATTAGTATGAAATCCTTCCTTTTATAGTTATTTGTAACACTACAAATTGGGGTTTTTCTCGTCGAAATTCGCAAAAAGAAAAGTTATATAAAGTCTCCTATTCCTGTCCATGTCTCAATTATAGTCAATCTATAATTTCTACCACGGTACCAAAGCCAAAATATTATTTGTAGTAGTCAAAAGTCCTTCACGTTTTCTCAAAAAGAGAAGAAATCACCATTTTGCACGACCAGAGAATTTGGACAGAACTCAGGTGGAGATGAAGGACCAGATGCTTCTCCTAGAGGTGGTTGTTCTAGAGCATCAGTAACTATATTTAGATCCACCGTGTACCCATTAAATTTCTCCCTTGCCCCGTATTCTTGACAAACCTTTTTTTTTCTATGTCTCCAATAGCTGAGCTTGCTTTTTTTGTGCAATCCATCGTCACCCAGTAAGATCCGCATCTTCTTATTAGCCTAAACACAAGCAACAGCCTAGTGATCCCTTTCTCTCAGTCATTCTTTTCCCAACTATTTTCTTATCAACCAGTTCTTAAACTTTTTGGGTTCTTTTTACTAACCGACTAGTGACATTCTTTCTAGAGAAAAATTATCAACTGATTCTCTTATATGGCCTTATTCCTAAGTTTTTTTTTTTACTTATTTACGGTTTATGACCTTATTTTAAGGTATTTGCATTTTTAACGACAGCTTCTATACTTTATTCTTAAGGTTTTTCCTTTTTTATCAATTAATTTGTGACCTTATTCCCAAGGTTTCTTCTACCAATTGATTCTAGACCTTGTTCTCAAAGTATTATCAACCTGTTCTTGACCTTATTCCCAAGGGGTGTTTTTTTTCCCTTCTTATTCACGATTATTGACATTGTCTCTAAGATTTTCATTTATCGACCAATTCTGACTCTGAGGGATTTTTATCCACCAGTTCTTGACCTTCTTCCTAGAGTTCTATCTTTATTATCGATTTTACAGTGTGGTTTCAAGTTGACTGCCATTCATAAAATAGAATCTTCACAAAGGCATTCAACTTATAGCTATCTAATTGCTCCATCAAACTCAATTTGGTGCATCATTGAAGGGACGTTAAAGATGTGATAATATTTCAATATTCTCAGTGATACTGCAATAGTTTTTAGATCTCTTGTAATTAATTTCCGTAATAGTTTGATAGGGTAGTTAGCATAAAATATTTCCTGTTATAGTCATTTGTAACCCTATAGTACACAAAAGATATACAAATCCTCTTTGTTTCAGCCTTTCCATCTCAACATTACAACTCCTGCTACAATTGCCTCATATGCTTCACTGCTCTTAGTAATTGGTTCCAAACCCAAATGCTTTAAGCACATTATAACCAGAGTTCAATATTTAAGTAAGTTCAATTAAGGTTTGCACCATATAAACAGTCAACAATGCTCAACAACTTGAACCAAAGCCTCATCCTGTTGGGTTTGAGAATGTTAAAAATTAAACAAATTACTAATACAATTGACAATTGGTTTGAAATTGTTATGCAAACATGTACAGAGAACCATGAAAGTTACAGTGTGATAGTAGATGGATAAATCTTATTCTATTCCAAACTGCATTGGGTTTTCAGCAAAAATGAGAGCATGTCAAAATTTTTGACCTGTGAAATTAAGTTAAATTTTCAAGTACCTAGGTTAAACAATTAAAAGATGTCAGTGAGCAGCAACTTTGGTTGCATTTGCTTCTAGTGGATAAAGGGGCGTTTGGTTTGCATTTCAATTTTCAGTTTTGAGTTTTAAATTCATTTTCAATTGCTCAAAACGCGTTTAGTTTGTCATTCTGAAAAATTATTTCTCAAAACAAAAAACTGGTAAACACGTTTGGTTAGAAATTTTGAGAAATTGTTTTAGGACATTTTATTTAATGAAATTGATTATTCACAATTTTATGCTAACTTATTATAAAGTATTATATACATTTCAAGGTTGGTGAATGTTATAATTTTTTTCCTAATACAAAAAAATAATTAAAAAAATAATTAAAAAAATTAATGACGTGGTGGACTGAGAATTTTTATCTCTTTTCATTTAAATAATTTTTTTTTAAAATTTTTATTTAAATAACCAATAGTTTGAACTAATTTTATATTTTTAGAATTTTAGAATTTTTATTTAAATAAATTTTTATTTCCTTGTTTTGAGTGTTTTTGGAGTTTTTATTAAAAACTGTTTTGAGTTTTATCTTATAAATTTAACCTTGTTTCAAACATGTATTTTCAAAAATACTAGACCAAACGGGTTTTGGGTGTTTTATAAAATTAAAAACTAAAAGCAACTTGAAACCAACGCTACCTAAGTTTCTGAATACTTTAAGCAATCCAAAAACAGATCATCAAACAAATGCAAAATAGGCAAATGCAAATGCTTAGAAGCAAGCCATGTGCACCCAAAAGATATTTTAAAATGGAAAATAAGTGGGATAACGATCAAGAGATAAGCATACCCTCCTATCTTCAAGATCTGCAACATCATCATCGACTTCATCCTCACTGTCACAATCTGATAAGACTTGCTCCACGGGCATGGGCTTCATTTGTTACAAAATTTCACATTCAGATTTCTAAGCATATATTTTACTAATATTACATACAGAAATATCTGATCTCATGATTGCACAATCACAGAGCAAAACATGCCCAACCCAAGTCTAGCAATAAGTAATTACTGAAGAGACGGGAAAATGTTGCAATTCAAACTCAACAAACACAGCAATAGAAGAACTCAGAAGTGGTATTTCCACAACATTTATTTAACATTAAGTCCCACAGATCTGCCGAAGTGATCTAAGGGATTTATGTCCCAAAGTAAATATTGAAAGATCCCTGTGCTAACAAAATCAAAAAGAATATAGGAGGTCAAGTAGTAGCATAAAGTGAATTATTTGAACCATGGCATCTACCCAATTGTAATTCATGTGTTCAGGTACAGGTCATTTTGGAAGAGGAACACGAAATAGGAAAGGCAAAGCAGACACTGAATGCAAATTTGTCATTCACAGGATCACAAATAAGTTCACAATCTAAACAAGCCTTCCACAGAAAGCACAAGCCTTCCACATAAAGCGAGCAAGACTATTTTGTAGAAATAGAATGAGGTGAGGAATGGGCTGTTTTCCCATTAAAGCGGTACGTGACATCGATTCAGACCGTCGTGAGAGAAGAGCGCATAGCTGCTAAAAGCATCTAAGTAGCAAGCCTACCCCAATCTCAGGGTTTTCCTATTCCGACTACACCTGAGGTTGGCCTTGAAGCTCTAACATACTTCGCCTTAGGAAAAGAATACCCTTTTCTTCCATGATAAAGTTTGGATAAAAGAAACCATGTCTTCCTCTCCACTATAGGAATACCATTTTACGTCATGCGAAAAGTTAAAAAGACTTCAGATAATAAATAACAAGGGCTGTCTATGAAAATACATAAGAGAGAGAGAAGAAGGGGGTGGGGGAGTGGTGGAGGGAGATCTTATGTAATTATATCACTCCAACTTTTCGATTATCATTGCATACCTATGCAACCCCCAGATTTCAACTAACAGGCACTTCAACAAATATTGGCCGAAAGTTGATGCGAGAGAACACATATAGTGTTCGACCTTTGGAAATGGGAACACCTTCAACAAACGATAAATTTTCTAAGTGAGCCAACCATAACTTATTTACTGAGATAGTAACAAGACAAGTAACCTTGCGTACCATATTTAAGCACTATATAGTCATTCTTAGAATGCAATGCTATTTTCCTATTTTTAATTTTATGCAAGAACATCTTAAAGCATATATCTATGAGCTTACTAATTTCCAATGTACGAAAAACCGGGCCGCAATCCGGTCAGGTTAGGTGTTAAAAACAGTTTATCTAGAACCCACTGTCAAACCCAGTCAACTGGCCGGTTCACATTCTAACTATGAGTGACTAATTTCTAATGTAGGAAAAACCGGATCGGACCGGCCGGTTCAATGGGGAACCAAACTGGAATCTGGTCCGATTAGGTGTTAAAAACGGTTTATCTAGAACTCGAAAACGGGTCAACTCGCTAGTTCAACTATGAACCAGCCGACCCACACAGGTTCCCGGAGTTTTCCGAAGTCCGATCTGATTTTTTAAGTAAAACACCGATCCGTCTAGATTTGAATCGGCACCTTTAATGAAAACTACCTTCTTCAAATAGGGAATAAAAATGGTTTTGAATGATGACATAATTGAAAAAAAATAAAGAAGTGAAATTTACCTTAAAAACTAGAATCTCACCTGGAACTTGGAAGAGAATGCAACGTTTTTCCATTTTCATGCACAGCGACGGGAAGTTTGAAAATGAGGCCATGGTAGTGGTAACTTATCACTTTCCTTGTCTTTTTACTTTTTTTGCTTTTTTCATTTATTATTATTATTATCTTATTTGACAAATTCGACTAGTAAAAACAAAATATAAATTAACTTAATTTTTTAGTAAATTATAAATTATAAATAAAATAAATCAATATATTAAATTACTAATTAGCATATTTATTCATTGTACAGTTAAATTGGTATGATTGATTATATATTGAATTTTAACTTATATTTTAAAATTTTTATGATATAATATGTATTACATAATTAATTACTTTTTATTACCTGTTCAACCATGTTGAACATTTGACCCTTTAGCTTTTTCTCAATCATTGACCGGGCTCGATTTTTAGAACATTCCTAATTTCATGAATAGCGTTCATGTATCAATACCAAAGTCTAAGCACTTTTTCAACTACATTCCAAAGTCATAAATATAGGGACTTGACATGTCCAATGCCATAATCTCACACAAACAACTTATAAGTGGAAGGTTTAGGGTTCGTTTGGTACAACTATTGTAAGTAGAACTTTTAATAGTAGAACTTTTAATAGTAGAATTTTTATTAAAAAACTATTAACTATTTTGATATGAATTCAAAAGGTGCCATGATTATTAAATTAAGTGTTTAGTTGCATAACTATAAAAGTACTTTTGTATAAACTTTATATTTATTTGATTAAACAGTAATTAATTATTATATATATCATATTATTTGTTTTAAAATAAATAATTTTTTTATCTTATAATAACTATTAAAATTAATATATTAATTTAATAATAATAACACGATTATTTTATTATATTTGACTAAACAATGATTAATTATTGTATAGCTCATTATTTTTTTTTAAAAATAAATCATATATTTTTATATCATATAATAACTATTAAAATTAATATATTAATTTAATTATAATAATACGATTATTTTAGTATATTTGATTAAACAGTAATTAATTATTTAAATCAAACATATTATGTATAATTTGTATTATATTATTTAACACGCCAATATATATTTTTCATTTTATATAAATATATTACTTGACAATTTGATATAAATAATTAATGTGGTAAATAAATTAATATCTTTTATGTATTAATAGTAATTTTGTTAATTTTTAAGAGTATTAAATTTTAATTACAATTTCTCATAAAAGATCAATTAGAGCGTTTTAGAGAAGCTCAAAATTTAGGCTTCTCTAAAACAGCATTTTTAAGATGTTTTTTAAATAAAAAAGTATTGGTTGACTTTAACTAAACAACAATAAAAATAACCAAAAACACTTTTATTATTTAAAAAGTGCTTTTAGACTTCAAAAAAACATTCCAAACACACTATTAGAGTGTGTGATTGTAACCTATTTTCTATAAAAAGGCATTTTTTCACCTATTTTTCAACTGATATATTTGATAGCCACATTTTTCTATGGAAAAGTCTTTTTTCACCTATTTTTCAACTCCACGTTTGATTGATGTTCATTTTTTTCGAGCAAAATATTTTTTCATTTCTACATAAATGGCTACATTTTTTTTGAAAATAAAGAAAACATTTTCTTAGAAGGGAGGAGGTTTTATTTTCTAAGTAAAATTTATCTTCTAAGGGTGTGTTTGATTAGTTAACATGGAAAATGGTGGAAAATAAAAATCTTTTCCATCTTCTATGGAAAATACAATCCACCAAATACGTGAGAAATTGTTTTTCAAGAAAGTTGTAAAAATTGTGCTTTAAATACTTGTACCTTGAAAATCAAAATTATTTTCCATGTGCAATCAAACAAGAAAGGTAGAAAAGAAAATTTTTAGATTTTGATAACATTTTCTATAGATTGGACATTTTTCATGAAAAATGTGCAAATTAAACACACCCTAAGAGCATCTCCAACAAGCTCTTTAAACATAGATTACTCTTTAATTTAAAGAACCAAAACTTAAAATTCTCCAATTTAACATCTTAATTTAAAGATCGGGTATAACTACTTTGGAGAGCTAAATTCACTTATTATTAAATGTATTGAAATAATTTTAATTTTCAATACTTGATGAGTTAGTCTTAATTAAATAATATATACAAATTATGAAAAAAATATATGATAAAAAGAAAGGAGAGAAATATATTAAATGCTTCTTGAAAAAAATAAAATAAAAAGTAAAAATAAAAAGACTACTGGAATGTTTAAAAAAATTGCTCTTTAAATTTAATGATGTTCTTTAAAATGCTAAAGATGCTATTTAAATATACATAAGCTGTTGTAGATGCTCTAAATTGATATTTTTTAATTAACAATTTTTTGACCAATTCAATTCTCTGGAAATTTATTTTCTTTTCACTTAAATTCAATGCTTGCAATCAAACGCACTCTTAGACCAAAACTAACATAGCTTATTGTGATTACTAAGTATCTAATCTCACAAACACTGACGCGATATATGATGCATAGACCCTCCTACAAGGGCGGCGTATCCGTGTTGGACGCATATCATGTCGTGTTGGACACTCCATGACATGGGTCCGACAAGCCAACTGTCATGTTCTATTTTTCATCTATTTTTTTGAAGTTCTAAACGCTCAAGGGATACTTTAGAATCATTCTTCTTGCAAGTGTTCAACATCACATATGTCAAGTACTTATTAAAAATTATAAAAGTAAAAATATACTATATAAATCAACGTGTCCCCGTGTCGATCGCAAGCGTGATACTCACCCCACGGCACCACTTGCGATCATGATTGTCCAACTTCGATTGCATCTTGTAAATATTAATTTCAGTTATTAGTCCTTTCCGTTTGTAATAGTTTATTTTTCGTTATGATTCTTCAACTTTTTAATGTCTACTTATGTAACTTATGTTTTTCTTACTTAAGCTATTATAAGAATAGTTGATATTTGAAGTTTTGTCAAGCTCACTAGTGTTCATCCTCTGCACCAGCTATTGTAATTTTCTGCTTTCATCAATCAATGAACAAACTATTTACAATGCATTCAAATGTTGAATCTTCTGTTTCAAAGCTTTCTTTAAATTGTCTTTCATTACTGAATCGATCGAGAACATGCGAAGGTAGCAGAGTAGACTACTATCGCACGGTGCCCCTTTGTGCATGCTAGAAAGAAAGAAGCCCCGTGATAGTTGATATCAGAGCTGCGGCAGCTTACGACCCTCGAGAAGAAAGCAATGAATCTGAACCTATCACACACCACTGAGGTGGTGGATCACAAAAGAGTACTAAACAGCACTTGGATGCGCTTGATAGACAAACTACTAGGTTATGCGACGCTCTTGATACCATTGAGAAAAAGGTCGAGACAGTGAAAAGCGGACATCTGCGAATTAAACATTCAACTGGATGAGAGCCAAATGACTTGCGTAGCAATGGTCGTCGCAATCCTTCCCGATCAGCAGAAAGAAATGGAAGCCATGAGACTTCAATTGCAAATACTTGAACGCCAGAATTGCAAAATGGACAAGCGCTGCACTGCGAGTATACACCTAGACTCAGAATTCCAGAACCGCGCATCTATGGTCGGGCGCGCGACGCAAAGAAAGTTGAAAACTACTTGTTTGACATAGAACAATATGTTCTTGCCGCCAATATTGAAGATGGAGCAAAAAGAGTAACGATAGCTACCATTACCATGTATTAGGGTGGAGACGTAAAACTATGGTGGCGAACAAAATATATTGATATTCAGGCCAATAGGGCTAGATAGACA
Organism: Forsythia suspensa; assembly: GCA_023638005.1. Lineage (NCBI taxonomy): Eukaryota > Viridiplantae > Streptophyta > Magnoliopsida > Lamiales > Oleaceae > Forsythia > Forsythia suspensa. Next base: position 53,470,716 of record CM042666.1, read on the forward strand.
CATGGGATCTCCTCAAGGAGGCAATCAAAATAATTTTTTACAGAAAATATGGAATAACAGTCCCGACGGGCGCTACAAGAAATGAAACATACTGGTTCCATTTGGAACTACGTGAAAACTTTTTCAGAACATATGCTAGACATCTGAGACATGTCTGAAAAGGACAAATTCTTCACTTTCATAGAAGGGCTGAAACCATGGGCGAAAATCGAACTCCGAAGACAGAAGGTGGCTGATGTAAGCACGGCAATGGGAGCTGTTGAATGCTTGATTGACTATTAATCAGAACCCAGAAAAGAGCAGCTACAAGTAAATAGCCAATTCCGAGGGGAAAAAAAATAGACTCTTCAAGCCCACATCGAACTCAAATGAAAGAGAACACTACTATTACCATAAAGGAGGCCATAAGGGCAACTATTAAAGTGGCCATTGGAACAAAGGTAAGGCGCCAGAGAGCAAATCAAGTGCTACTCCTAGAAAGGATAGATGACTTCAAGTTGATTTTTGGATTAGAGTTTCTTCAAAATACGAAGACAATAGTGTTGTTGTTTTCGATTTCTTGATGATGATGAAGAGTAAGCCCTGCATCATCCCCACGCCAGTTTAAAAAATAGGTAAGAAAAGCATCCCAGCCATGCAGTTCAGTAAGGGCTTCAAGCGAATGAGCCCTCATTTTTGTGTACTCTTCGACTGGAAGAGATTGAGGAAGTTACTGGCCTATCCCAAAACCTATTAAAAGGCTTCAATAGGAATTTGAAGATATCATGCCGGAGGAATTACCAAGGAGATTGCTGCCAGAAGGACTATTGATCATGAAATTTAGCTGATACCTAATGCCAAGTCTCCTGTTAGGGGCCCAACCGCATAGTTCAACCTGAACTAGAGGAGCTTAGAAAGCAATCGGTCAAATCTTCGACAAAGATGAAATTATCGTGCTTGCACAATTGCCATATATGGAGTTCCAATCTTAGCTATATTTCGTAAAAGCGGCGATGGTTCTCTTTAGATGTCTTTGTGACTATCGAACCTCGAACAAAATCACGTTGAAAAACAGTTATCCGATTCCGCTAGTAGCGCACGACAATGCTCCAAAGAACGCTCGCATGATTATAAATCAAGTACTTCACGGGTTTCTAGATGATTTCGTGGTGGTGTACTTGGACGACATTGTAATTTACAACAGACTGGGAGGAGCATGTTCAAAGATGTGAAAAAGTTCTTATTCGACAACTTTATGCAAATCCATCGAAATGCTCATTCGTCCGGACATCAATCGCCTTTTCGAGTCACATTATCGAACAAAGAAAAGTCCGCATGGATACTAAGAAAGTTAATGCTATCAAAGATCGACAACCACCAAAGCACGTACATAATGTACGCTGCGTTCCTCGGGTTGGCCACTACTATCGAAAATTTGTAAGAAAATATTCAAAAAGCGCATTGCCGCTAACCGAATTAACAAAGAAGGAGAAATCTTGGGAGTGGTCAGCACAATGCCAAGTTGTTTTTGAGAAACTGAAGTAGTTTATGTGGACAAATCCAATTTTGGCCTTACCGAGATATGGCTAAAGCTTTTGAAGTGCGACATGATGCATCCGATTTTGCTATTGGGAGAGTCCTAATGCAAGAAGGGCATCCGGTGGCATATGAGAGTCGAAAGCTGAATAATGCAGAGCGTCGTTACTCGGCGCATGAAAAGAAGTTGTTGGACGTAGTCCATTTGCATTTGTAGTATGGGCGTCACTATTTGCTTGGGTCTCCTTTCATTGTAAAGACAGACAATATTGGTGTGTGTCACTTCATATCATAACCTAAACTTTCAAGCAAGTAGGCTCGTTGGCAAGAACTTCTTTTAGAGTTCAACTTTGTACTGGAATATCATGCTCAATCAAGCAATCATGTAGCGAGATACAATTGGTGACCGACTGGGCCGCTATCTACTCAATAACCGTTCTTTCGAAAGCAATATTACAACCACAAGGAATCGAATACGGGTACTTTTGGAGAAGGACCCCTCAACACATTATTTGATCGACCTCATCAAGCGGAGAAAAACTCGACAATAATGGCCGGATGAGGTCTATCGAAGCATGAAAGAAAACCATCTCTATGTACTAAAAGGTAGAAATCGAGGAACGAAATGCCATGAAACGCTTTTGGGCATCAAGGAGAGTAATGCACTTCGCATTGTTGCGTGTATATTATCGGCCGCAAATGAGAGATGATATTACAACTTATGTGAAAACTTGTTTAGAATGTCAACGGGATAAGCCAAATCATCGAAAAAAGGCGGGCTTACTAGAACCCTTCCCATTTCAACTAGTCCTTTTCGAGTGTATCGATGGACTACATTATTAGCTTGTCAAGGTTAGAAATCATGGCACTATCATCGCCGCAAGCGAACTGCTTATCAAAATATGTAATATTCATCATAGCATCTAAGTATGTATTCGTCGAAGAAACCGCTCACCTCTTCTTCAAACACATTGTCAAATCTTGGGTCGCTTTAAAGATATAGTCGGGTGATCGAGACTCTCAATTCACCGGCAAGACATTTCGACCGAAAGTTGTTCAAACTTTTTGGTTCAACTTTGAGCATGAGTTCTTGTTTTCACCCACAACTCGACGGATGGACGATCGAAACGGTTCAATTTTATGCCTAAAGAATATCTTCGACACTTTATCCCTACTTCGCAGAAAAATTGGGTGAAACTTTTGAATGCGGCTCGCCATTCAATGCCCAAAAGAGCATTTCCAACAATAAGAGTCCTTTTGATATTGTTACTGGCCAGTAACCATTACTCCCTCATACTGTAGACATTGATCAAAGTATCTAGCCTCCTCAAGCTAAGAGCTTCTCTCAAGAATGGAAACGAAATATTGAAATTGCTCAAAGTTATTTTGAGAAAGCACAAAAATGGTACAAACAGTCACGATCATATATATTTTTTCCTAATATTCAACGTGGGAGATCCGGTGATGGTAAACTCCCCGACAAAAACTATTTTAAGACAATAAGAGGAAAATATTCTCAATCGATGCCAAAATATATAGGGCCATTACTCATCATGAAGTGGTTGAAAAAGTTGCATACAGAATAGAACTTTCTTCATGGTACAAAACCCACAATGTCTTTCACATTAATGCACTTAGCCATATTTTGCAAATAAGGAGAACGCATCCAAAAATAAGTCAAAGCAACTTGAATTTGAATTGAAGAAAACAGATAAGAAGATTAATGAAGCTATTATTGATAACCGAGTTACTAGGACTTCCAAGAAAGATCATCCAGAGTACTTGGTTAAATGAAGAGGATGCAACAGTAAGAAGAATACTTGGAAAAGAGTTAAAGACTTTGGAACCTTCAAACCTCTACTTGAAAAATATCATACCAAGATGGCGCCAAAGATGTCACCAAATCAAATGGGGGAGAATGTCAAAGTCCACAGGTATACTTAGCCCCCTGACAACACTTGCAGCCTCAGTTGCCCAACTTCAACCGTACTTTGTAAATATTAGTTTCAGTTAGTTCTTTTCGTTTGTAATAGTTTAGATTCTGTTATGATTCTTCAGATTTTTAACGTCTACTCATATAACTTAGATTTTTCTTACTTAAGCTATTATACGGAGTAGTTGATATTCTAAGTCTTGTTAAGCTCACTGGTATTCACTCCCTGCACTAGCTATTGTAATTTTATGCTTTCATCAATCAATGAACAAGTTATTTACAATGCATTTAAATTTTCTATTGTAAAATTTTCTTTAAATTATCTTTCATTATTGAATCGATCGAGAACAGACAGAAGATAGCCTAGCAGAGTAGACTACTACTGTACGGTGCCCCTTTCTTTAAAAAAATTAAGTGTTGTTGTATCCGTGTCGTGCAACTTAGGTCACCATTATGTTGGAGGAGTTTGCGACACTTTTATAGGGATTCACAACTCCGGCAACCTCGTGAAAGGGTCGCGACTCTGGCGACCAAGGAAAATGATCGTAACTCCAACAACCTCTTAATAAAGTCTCAATATGGCAACCTCTCTCTCTCTCTCAGATATATATATATATATATATATATATATATATATATATATATATATATATATATATATATATCTCGTAGAGACTTAGAAAGATAAAGGAAGAGATCTTATCAAAGCGGGTATCACACTTATCTTTTCTTTATGCATATATGCTGGAATTAGATATATGTGTATGTTTGCGCGCGCGTGCATTAATTGATAATTTTTGTGTGGTCTTCACTTTAGTATTCATTGTGCTATCGAACAGTGGGTAGTGTGTGTTTTTTCGTGGCAAGCAAGTACTAGAAGTGGCACAACCACCAAGCAGGGCTCCTCAAAAACTACCTCTAATAAAGCAAAATTAAGATACACAGATTACTGAGAGTATCTTATCAGAAAACTATATTCTGTATATGAAAATTTACATTCTGGAAGTATATTTTAGAGTGTGATACACCTACAAAAGTAATATTTTGAGTCAATTATTAGTTATGATACAGATGACTGGTTATTGGGTTTGAAGCACAAATACAAGAAGATAAGTTTGGAACATTTGAATTTTTGGGAAAAAAGTGGATTTTTTTATCCCCCTGTTTTCGTGCAGTGCGGTGGTGGGGGTGATTACTCTTTTTTTTTTTTGCTGATTTTTTTTAATAGTTTAACTAATAATATTAAAATGACAATTTTGCCCTTTACAATTTTTAAATGTGTATATTTGACTAACAGAAAAATGGATGAATATTTTCCTAACTTTAGGGACAAAGTAGCCCAGAAAAATAGCTTCGGGGCAGAAGTGCAAATGAAACTAAAGTTTGGGGACATTTGCCTTAATTTACCCAACATAAAATGGGAATCAAGCTTTTCTGCGTCCAAACAACTTTTTCATTTTCCAGCCCTAATATTGTTGAATAACAAGACTTCAACATGAGAAATTAGTGACAAATTTGACAAATTAACTTTGTTACAGAATCAATAGAATTGTAAAAGCAAGAGTACATTCAGGTAAGTAGATTGAAATCGTCATGTGCATAACATAACTAAGAACTACCCCTCACCTGAGCTCTGTGTGAGTGAAAGAACTGCCGCTTCTGCAAGAGCACAGGACTGGGGAGAAGGGGACAAAACAGATATGTCCATGTCAAATGTTAACTAATATAAAAAGCCTTACATCTGCAGATCACAGCAGCAAATTACATAATGGTGATTATCAAAGACATGAAATCTAAAAAACGTTTTCTTCCCTAGAGTAAGCTCAAATTCAAAATTGGTATTCTGAGTAACAAGTATAACTTCTAACCAGCTCTATCTTAGCTATTCCTTATTATCCATATATAAATTGAATTTAACTAACATTCAATCAGCAATGTAAGGTCCAAGCACAAATCATAGAGCCTCATTTAGATGCAAGACTTACCACCTAAGTGATGCTTGAATTAGTATTAAGAACGTAATCTTAATATACCAGTTCCTCAAATTGAAGAGCCTTGTTTGAGTTGGCATAACTTTTTAGAAGAAACTTGCATATTTTTCTTAGCAGTCCTTTTATGCCCCTTGATGTATGACATAGAGATAGAAATGGCTCACGTTATCTACATTTAGAAATATGTAAAGGGGCATAAGGAGAGGTTTTGGGAAAGATCAATACCAGAATTTTTTTTTGTAAGTGGATATTGTTTATAAATTTTACAAAAAGAAGGTACTAGCTTCAAGTCAAATGGAATAATAATATTGCTGCTTAACAGGTATTATGTTTTGTATAAGTATTCTGTTAACAATTCAGGTAGTGAACTTACTTTCTGGGATCAGAGCGTTCAACTGACAACTTCCTTGTCTTTGCAAACTGTAACAAAGCAGAAGGTGGGAGGTTGCTTCCAGGTAATGACTGATCACTATCAGGTTCTACATACGAATGGGCTGTGGCAGATGAAAACCTGGGGCTGGACGCATCATGTTCTGCACTCTCTGCAATGCATATGTCAAAATTAGATGTCCATCCCCTTGTGCTATAAACATACTCTTTCCACCCCAAAAAATAACTAAACTGCTACCTTTGACTGGTTAAATTGACTTTCTATTGGAATGATATTGCTTGAATTTACATAGTTTCATAATATAGCACTTCAAGAATATTAAACTGCATGAACATTAGCATCATTTTACGTCTTATAAAATCAAAGATATGAACAAAATTAAAAAAATTATTCTTTCAGGAGCAATTGACAACTGTAGAATTTGGAAATAACAATGAGAAGGAACAATTAACAAGTGTAAAGACTATATTGTATGCTAGGTTGGTTGACCATTGACTGTCAGTGGGAAAAGAGGCAGGTAAGTAAATATCCATCATTCTTGTCGTCATGATCTTGCAAGCATAACAGAAAGGAATTCAATTCTCAATAGACATAAACTCACGATTGACATTCTTTCAAGCACACAGAATACGTGATAAATTTGGACATTATGGAGACATTGGGATCAGCCAAATGCTAGCATTCATATCATTGACCAGCTGATAAGAGAGGGAAAATCTTATTCAGAAAGTACAAGCACTTTGGAAAATGAAATAAATCGTTCATCAGTTCAAAATTCATGGACTCCCAGAAAATGTTAAAAAAAATGAGAAAAAGAATAAAAAGACAACAACATAGAATGATTCAATAAAACATGAACAAGAATAAATACCATCAATCTTGTCACGTAGATTAGATCCAGGCAATTCGGAATCCAAAACAAGTGGATGCACGTGCTTTGAACTTTGAGCAAGGCTCTTCAATTTCCTTCGCCGTAGTGCCTTAGAACTTCCACATTCACAAAAGCAACGGTTAAAATACTAACCACACCCAATCAAAAGGAATAGAGTTATGCTTACCTACCAAAAGAAAAATGTTTGTTGCTTAGGATCAACACCATCTGCAACAATCTGCATCATATATTAGAAAAGGAAGCTCAGTTAGTACAACTTTGCCCTTTTTCAACCTCCCCACACCAAACATATATTGCCTTGCTTGTAGCAGGTAGTCAAGCATAATGACTCAATTTCTATGTGACATCAAAGTCAATGTCGTCCTTGGGCAAGTACCTGACACCTACAATAGCTTCAAACCTTGTACAACATAGTACATTAATCAAAAAAGTGTGGGGGAAAATTTGAGATCAAATTGCATTACACTTTGTTCTTATATCAGTAAAGGAAGTTATTCCCACGGGAAAGTATATCCAAACTCCACTGTCACTAATGCAGTTACGTACAAGTGTTCTTTACTTTTTACCTTTAAATCGTGGAAATAATACTTTTTTAAATTAATATATACAAATCACCCTCCACATGTAGCTGTTCAAAATAAAAAGGAGTTCTAACCTCAGATCTCCACATGTCAGTTTTCACAGATACATTTACAGCCTGAAATTCTTCAGTTACCTACAGATATAAAATTTATGATCCAAATAACACAAATAAAGTCTGTCAAAATTGCTGCAGTTTACCAACCCAAAATTCAAAGTTGAAGAGATCGTGAGAGGAGGATAAGTGACATCTCAGACCCTGTAAAAGTTGTTAGCAGTGAGAATAAATTCATAGACAGCTTATCTTCACTAAAAGAAACAGACTTCAAATACCTTAAAGCTTGCACATTTCACCAAGCAGAAAGGACATGCAAAGTCCTCTGTCACTGCAAGTACAGATTATATGTCGAGATTTTTATTAAAACGTCAAAATTAAGATCCACCAGCACTAAGAGAGAGGCAAAGCTCAAGAAATTTACTACTACAACGGAACTATTACAAGGAGAATCAGAATATGCTCGGATCCAATAATCATATTCAAAAAAATGCAGATTTAATGCTATGGAGATGAAAACTAGATGTAACTCATGAGGGACCAAAAGTGACAAAAACCCATGGATCTATGTGATATCCACCAAAAAGGGCAAAGAATGGGAAACTTTTTTTAAAAGGCCCCTTTTAATGTCATGGTAGAATAAGGACCCACTCTAATTTCTTGTTTAATAGAGCAATTTTAAGATCAAAAGTAACCTTATTAAAAAGGGCCTTCACCACCTCCTTCAACTACTTACTGAGACCCTATGAGCGCCTTGGGACCCGGGAGGTACTAATAAGGTCCTGAGAAATAGCTACACTCGGAACCCTGGGAACTGCTCGGGACCCCGAGAGATGCTAATGATCTTAGATAGATATCTGTCCCATCTCTCTGATTTTATTTGTCACAAAATCACTGCATTGTTACTTTACATTTGTCATTACATTATGTTTCTCAGAAAATATGTCAGCCTAATGAATTCAATCCTTCATGGCAAGATGGGGATCTAAATTTAAATTTTCAGGGACAGGTGACTAAGAAGTGGAAGGGATGGGCAAAAAGAAGGGGCAAGGGTATGTTTGGCAAAAGAGGTCTTTTCACATAATTTTTTATAAAAAAGAAAAGCCTTACTCCACTTTCTCTCTCCAACCGGATCCTCTCCAGACAGTTTTTAAGATGCCAAAAATGCCTATGACCTCACCCCTAAAAAATGAAACATGAAAAGCTGTAGTGCCAATTATCACAGAGTTAAAGATGGAAACAGAAATGTATTGTCATCAAAAGATAAGCATGATGACCAACCATGTACAGAGAACCAAAAAGAAGCCCCTATCAGTGTGATATACAATCATAGATGTTATCCACCATTCAAGTGAAGAATTAACAGAATCCAGCTAGCTTTCTGTTTCCAAAATAAAGAGTATTCCAAAAACTACTTTTCAACATACGAATAGTCTTCTCTACCCATTCAAAACACCTGGTGTTCTTCTCCTTCAAGATAAATCAAATTATATACCAAGAGGCTGTTCCCCAACAGTGTCCACGTTTTCTCTACAGACTCCAACTCAGTAATATACTCATCATTGTCCAGGGACATTTTTTATGTATATCAATGAAGAGAAATTTTGATAAAGAAACTATTGAACTCAGTGCTTTTTTTTTTCTAATTAATTTTTTTCCTATTTACCACGTAAATGCATAACGTTAAGACGAATAAACGATAGCTGGTGACCAAAGTGTGAAATAAAGCACATCTATGACCGCATAATAACGATAATTTTCCGACTTGAACATCACACGATCTGATATAACATCAGAAAACTGTCTCCGTTACTATTGATGAGCCTCCAATGCACCTTGTATATTTTTCACTGCACCCATGAACCAGAATTCATGATTGCCAACAGAAATAATCTGGATGTATTTTTCAGCTGGATTGAGTTTGCTCTTTGAATGATTAATTGCTTTACCTCATGCAGCGGAGTAACCACCTTGTAATAACTCCAGCGTATCACCTCACCCACTTTATATGAACTCAAGGCTTACTTACCCATCAAGTGAGCAAGTTAACAAAACCTCTGTGTGCGAGGGTGTGAATGAGTAAGTGTGTGAGAAAGATAAAACAAAAATCCTCCACTTAGGAGCGTGGGAAGAAGCACAAGGTGAGCTAGAGTGTCACAGTTTCGATTTCACATGAAACCGAAATCTTCCGTATCAACTAACTACTTCCTAGATCCATAAATGGAAAAGGATCCCCAATTATAGGATATCAAACACCTGAATCACCTTGTTGGCCGAATAGAACGTGTTTTAGCAGACACAGTTCAAAACTTATTGTCATTGAAAAGTACAGACTCCAGCACATTTACCAACCCTACTGTTCGATCATTTAAGTTCTTCCTAATTTCTTTACTTTTTGAAACAAATAAAGAAAATAATAACGTGTGGTGTTGCAGCAGTGTTGGCAGCATGAGCAATGAAACTGTGAAGGGCCAAAAAGGAATGGTAGAATTGGAAAGAAAAGAAAAACAGTCCATTAGAATCTTTAAATCAGTGCAACACTTCATCTTCAAAGAAGATGTCATCAGAAGTTGAACTGTTTAATCTCTCAACAGAAGATAACAGCTTTGGTTTAGGAATTATGTGCTTCTTTCAAAAGCAAAGTTTCAGAAAGCAGACAGGACAAACAAAGTTTCAGGAAGCAGAAATGGAAATTAATTTTACCTTCAGTCCTCTGCAACTTATTATTGTAGTATCTGTAGTTGAAAACAACATTCCCAGTTCTCAACCTAGATAGCACAACCAATGGAAAATAGTGAGTTCATCAAATAATGAAGAAGTCTAAAATACTTCAGACCAAAGTTCATAATCAATAAGGTATATGTGAAGGAGCAATCTGTAAAGCAAAATTGATAAGAACAATGCTACTCCCCTCATTTCAAATCAAAGTCATATTAGTTTTTCAAAATGTCACAACTTTAAGCCAACAGGACCCTCAACATAATAGCAACATAATAGCGTGATTATCAAATGGAAGATACAATCCTCTCACAGGACCCTTACATATTGATAAAGACAATTATCCCCACATTGAACTATATTACCCACATCAATGTACTAGACATGTTTTGACTCTTACGTAAAATTCATGCCAAGTTAAACTAGGGCATCGGCTTGGGACAGTCAAAAGTATTATGGTGTTCAAAAAAAGGAAGAACATTAAGAAGCAGCAGCTCATAGCATAGATTTCTAAAGAGGCGCTCCAAGGTGATATTTTAAAATGGACAAAGAAAACTGATAAACCATTAGCATGTAGAATCCTACTCCTCTCTCCTCCTTTTGCTCTAGCAAAGTCCCATATTTTTCCAACGATTAAAAGTTTTATTACTTGGGCAACAAAGGGAGGCCACTTATTTACAAAATTAATGAAGGGGCTACACTTTCAAACAGCATCCAGGAAATCCAAAAAAGAAAAATCACTGGCATGGATGTTCCTTGTAGATTCGCACGCGCACATGGTGTGGTGGAATGAGAACATTTCGGTTTTCTAAGACCTGTTACCAGTCCAGTCAGACAGTTATGACTAGTATGCTTACGAATAGGTCGAATCAAGTACCAGACCGACTTGATAGTCAAGCCTCCGGTTTCTGGGCTGGACGAGACAGTCAGTCCTAGTTCAATAACAATGCTTCTATTTATTGCTCTCCAAATTACCCAAAAATGCGAAGGGATGTTGGATTCCATCCTTTTTCCTATGTTTTATATACAACTCCAGCTCAACCAAAGTTTTTAAACATTACAAGGTGTGGTCCAAAACAATCTGTCAATGTCCATGTACACAATAAAACAGTGGCTGTTTCACACAAGCACAGCAGTTGATTGTATGTCTCCCCATATTTTCACAAAGAAACAGCAACTCATGAAGATACGCTTCTCAGATTATACCCAGTCAATATACTATCCATGGAGTTGCTTCTGAGCCAAAAAAGAATATTGATAGCCCAAGAATAACTAACCAAGAGGGGGGTGAATTGGTTTTCTCAAACTTTTTCGAAAAATATTCTCAAAATGATATTTAAGAGATAAAAATAGATTCACAATAATATAAGCACAATATAAGTAAATAAAAGAGAAGAGAGAGTGCAAACGATTTTTATGGAGGTTCGATCCAACCAATGATCTACGTCCCCGTTACCAAGCTCTCCAACACGAGCACGGCCTTTCCACTATTTTGATTGACTTATGGTGCAATCCAAACCCCTTACAATATATCCGGTGACTTACAAGCAAGAAGCACCGATTCTTATACAATATTGAGCTTTTCAAGGGACCTCAATATGACCCAAATAAATAAAGAGATTGATTTGAGTATTTCTCTAGATGAATGATAGATACAAGTTTAGCTCTAAGAGACTAACACTTTAATGAATAGCGATGGATGAGGAAAGCTCAAGTGTTAGAAGAAAACTTTGTTGAGAAAGATGAACCAAAAGTTTGATTTAATCAAACAAAGTTTTTCAAAGAGAGATATTGAAGATATGAATGCAATGAAGTTTTGAATGATGTTTTTCAATATAATTCTCTCTATAAATGCTCTTGTAAGTGTTGTTCAATGATAATAAATAAAGTGGTATTTATAGAGATGAATTTTCGTCACTTCATTTGAAACAGATGACCAAACGGATGACCAAACGATCGACCGGGTCGATTGGTCGAACTAGCCGCTGAACCGCAAAAAGTCGAACGGACACTTTTGAACAAATACGCTCGAGACGGTCGACCGGTTAAAAGTAAGCGGTCGATCGGTTCATCCGATTTTCCAAACGGATGATCCGTTTCCACGCTTTTAAAATCGATTTTTGGCTTTGATAAAACTAATTTTTATGCAAGTGATAAAATTATATTTGAGCTTTCGTTCATTTAATTGCTAAGGATTAAAGAGTTAATACCTTTACAATTTTATCTAAAAATCTATTCTTCAATCTTGATCTTGAATCTTGAAATTCGGTGGATTTTGAGATGCTTGAACTCTTGTATTGATTTTGACTTTGAACTTGACATTGCATGAGAGTTCGATTTGTAGTCTTTGAATTTTGCTTGAAAATAAAATGTTAGAAAACATAACCAATTTGTTTGTAATAATCAAAACATTAAGGTTTAAAGTTAACCATAGGTCAACAATTTCCCCTTTTGATTATGACATGAACAATGTGAGAATATAGAATAATGAGATACAATAAAGCATATATATTCCCCTATCTTTTCAAGTAAACATGATTTGATGAATTTGTATCACATTTTCATTTGATTTGCCAATTTTATCTCATTACATGATATCGATTCCATTTGATCACATTACATATTTCACGCCAAATTCATCATTCATCACATCACATATTTCATCACATATTTATTTTCCCCTTTTGGCGTAAACAAAAAGGCAAAAGATAAAACATTAAGGTTTAAAAATATATTCCTAAATGAAACAATATAAGCCGTTCATTGATAAACTTAAAATTTAAAAACAAGCATAGTTTTATAAATGAAAGCTAGGACATGAACTTTGTTTCCAAAACATAGCTACAAAGAACAAGAAAATAAATAGACTAAGGCTCAAGGGCGGCCGAGGAGGGAGGCAGCACGGCATCGAGACGGGAGTGAAGATCTCGAGCAAAGGTCTTGGTCGTAGCCGACCGCAAAGTCTTGGAGAGTCCCCACGGTATGGTGCGGGCCCTCGATCAAGAAGTAAGTGAGTCGATCCGGCCATGCAAGTAAAGTGAATTGATCCTCGTTATGGCGGGAAGTGGAGGACGACGGCTTTTGTGATCTTTGCAGCGGAGGGGACGGAGGAGCATCCTCGTCAATATCTTCCCCTCGAAAGGTAGAGTGGAGGGCCCGACTTTTATCAAATTCCTTCGACTTTACCACCCATTGACCGCTCTCCTTTACAATTTTCATTCTTTTGAGTGTAAGAATATTGATGGTGTCGGTGGCTTTCTTGAAGGAGGGTCACCGTATCACCCGAACGAGATATCGAAATGTTGAAAGATTTTGGTAAGAATCATGCCATAGGGAAGCGCCTTAGAACTCTTTTTGCCGCTAAGGACGTAGTGTATGTGTTGGATCATGATATAGGAGAAATCGAGCTTACGCCCTGGGAGGATAGAGTCGAGCACAAAAGCATCGAAATGATTAACCTCATCCAAATGATCCTTTCGAGGGACAATTATGTGGGCAATGATGTTATGGAGGACACGACAAGGAAGAGTAAGTTGATTTGAGCTAAGACGAACGGCGACCTCAAAATGCTTTGCCGATGACATTACAACATGCTTGACGGGATTATACTCGTCGGTGTGAGAAATGTCTTGGTGGTATAGAGACGCGTACCACCATTTTCAAGATGGAGAATGGTTCGAATAAGATCTTGAGTGATCCTAATTCGTTTGTCCCAACGAAGATGAAATACCCGACCCCGGAAAAACCATGTGTTTGTAAAATTCTTTGATAATGGAGGGTAAACAGTTTCATTGAGAGTGAGAAGAGGAACCCACCCCATACCCATGAAAAGATTTTCAATGTTAAAAGATGGTGCTTAGGTGTGTGAAAGAGGCAAGATCGACGTTCTTACCAATGAGAAGCGGGACTTCGCTCGATGCGCTGGATTGAGGATCTTCTTCTTGGAGGAGGAGGATGGAGATGGTTGCCTTTCTCTCCTAGGTCGTTTGGCTGCCATTTTCACCCGAGGCATGGTTTTGGAGACGGATTTGGAGCCCAGGGTTGGAGGTCGACCCGGTTGAGGGATTTATCACGATTTGGTGGACAAAATTTGGGGATTTTGAAGATTTAGGCGTCAAAATGATATGGGTTTTGAGATTTTGAATGTAAATTGAAGAGATTTTGGGAAGATTGGAAGATTGGAGGAAGATTTGGAGAAAACCGTGGTTCGCAGGAAGTTGGAATGAAGAAATTTGAAAATTTTCTAACTTAAAACCCCGATTTCGCTTATACGGACGACCGAAGCCTCATACGGTCGACCGGTTGACTGGAATTTGGATGTTCAAACTTTCTGTTCAAACGGATGATCAGACGGATGATATACGGTCGTCCGGTTAAAATCATACGGACGTCCGTTTGAAATAGACGGTCAACCGGTTAAACTTTTTAATTTTGGCAAAAATCTCTGCTCATACGGATGAGCAAACGGATTTGAACAATTGTTCATCCGTTTGACATGAAACGGACGTCCGTTTTAATAAACGGTCGTCCGGTTGGACAATTTTTGCAAAAAATTTATAAAAATCATCGATTTGATCTTTTGTCAAATAATTTTGAGACATATTTATCACATAAAATGCAATCAATTATAGAAAATATAAGGAGTTAGCCACATATTTCACATTCATCAATTATACCTAAATTTCGGTCGAATGTAAGAAAATCTTTCAAGTCTTAATGGTTTTGTGAGAATATCGGCCAATTGTTTTTCGGTGTTTACAAACTCTAAAGTTATATCTCCCTTTTGTGCATGGTCTCGTAAAAGTGATGTCTAATCTCAATGTGTTTGATACGAGAATGCAAAACGGGATTTTTGATAAGTTGATCGCACTAGTATTATCACATATAATAGAATTTTGTCGAATGAGATGTGATAATCATTTAGAGTTTGCTTCATCCATAAGATTTGAGCACAACAAATGAAGCGGCGGAGATATACTCGACTTCCGCGTTGATAAAGCAACGGAATTTTGTTTCTTACTAAACCATGAAACTAAAGCAAAGCCTAGAAAATGGCACGTTCCACTAGTACTTTTTCGATCAATTGTGCAACCGCCCAATCGGCATCCGAATAGCTAAGTAAATCAAATGAGTTTCTTTGGGATACCAAAGACCTAAAGATCTAGTTCCACTAAGATAACGAAAAATGCGTTTCTACATGACTAAGATGGGAATTCTTAGGACTAGATTGATATCTAGCACATAAGCATACACTAAACATAATATCGTGTCTACTAGCGGTTAAATAAAGAAGGATCCGATCATACCTCGATATTTTGTTACATCAACGGAAGTACTCGCTCGTCTTTATCTAGTTTGATTGATGAGCTCATTGGAGTATTTATCGGCTTCAACTCTTCCATTTCAAACTTTTTGAGCATATCCAAAATATACTTAGTTTGACTAATGAATATTCCATCATTGGTTTGTTTGATTTGGAGACCAAGAAAGAAATCGAGTTCACCCATCATGCTCATCTCAAATTCCTACTCATGCACTTAGAAAATTCTTCACATAGAGAAATGTTAGTAGCACCAAAAATGATATCGCCAACATAAATTTGAACAACTATCATATCATTTTTTTTTGTTTTTATAAATAATGTAGTATCCGCTTTACCCATTAAAAACCATTTGATAAGAGAAATTTACTTAATCTCTCATACCATGCTCTAGGAACTTGTTTTAAACCGTAAAGAGCTTTTCTAAGTTTGAAAACTTTATCCAGATACTTATGATTTTTAAAACCGGTGGTTGCTCAACAAAAACTTCTTCTTGAATGACTCTATTCAAGAATGCATTTTTGACATCCATTTGAAATAAAGTAAAATTCTTATGACAAGCAAAAGCAAGAAGCATGCGAATTGATTCTAATCTAGCAACCGGGCAAAAGTTTCTTGAAATCAACGCCTTCTTCTTGATTGTAACCTCGAGCCACTAATCTAGCTTTATTACGCACAATTATACCATTTTCATCTCGTTTGTTTCGAAAAGCCCATTTTGTGCCAATTACGGTTTGTGAATTTGGTCTAGCAACTAAATCCCAAACATGATTTCTTTCAAATTGATTTAGTTCATCTTGCATAGCTAGGATCCAAAATTCATCAAACTCGGCTTCTTTAAAGTTCTTTGCTCAATTTGAGAAAGAAATGCACAATTGTTATGAAAATTTCTAGAAGAATTTCTTGTGCTTACCCATTTCATGGATCACCAATGATGAGATCTTTTGGGTGAGATGGGACAAACCTCCATTCTTTTGGTAATGATGAAGTGTTGGGATCTTCATGAGGTTCTTCATCATTTTGTTGCATACTTGTTTCCTCCTCATGTCGACTTTCAATGTTATTTGGATTCCTTTGTCTTGATTTTGAACACTTAGTTGTTCAAATGGGATTTCAAATCTTCATCATCAATAACTTTTTCTTGTGTAGAGGAGTTAGTTTCATCAAAACAACATGCGTGGATTCTTCAACTACTAAAGTTCTTTTATTGAAAACTACAAAAGCTTTACTAGTAGATGAATATCCAAGAAAAATTCCAATATCGGATTTTGGATCAAATTTTCCCAAATTTTCTTTTGTGTTTAAAATAAAGCACTTGCAACCAAAAATTTTAAAATATCCGATATTGGGAATTCTATTTTTCCAAAGCTTCGTATGGAGTTTTGGTTTTCTTCGACTTACCAAAACTCTATTTAAGATATAACATGAAGTGTTTACTGACTTCGCCCAAAAGTATTTTGGTAAATTGTTTTCATTCAACATGGTTCGAGCCATTTCTTGCAATGTTCGATTCTTCCTTTCTACTACACCATTTTGTTGAGGAGTTCTAGGAGCCGAAAAATTATGTTCATATCCATTGGATTTGCAAAACTCATCAAAGGCTATATTTTCAAATTCTCCACCATGATCACTCCTAATTGTGGTAATGGTGTATCCTTTTCATTTTGGACTCTTTTGCAAAATTGTTTAAATGCATTTAAGGCTTCATCTTTTAAATTCAAGAAAATGACCCAAGTAAATCTTGAAAAATCATCAACAATAACAAATGCATAATGTTTTCCACTTAAACTAGCGGTTCTAGATGGTCCAAATAAGTCCATGTGGAGAAGTTGCAAAGGTCTTGAAGTAGAAGAGTGTTGTTTAAGTTTGAAAGAACTCTTTACTTGTTTTCCAAATCGACAAGCATCACAAATTTTATCTTTTCAAACTTTATACTTGGCAACCCTTTCACAAAGTTATTTTTGGAGATTTTTGAAAGTAAGTCCATGCTAACATGACCTAATCTCCTATGCCATAGCCAAGAGTCATCTTTTATACTTGAAAAACATTTTATTTCCTTTTCAAGTTCAAATTCAATAGATATGATGTAAACATCTTTGCTTGACTCCCAATGAACAATACCTCTTTAGATATAGCATCCTCAATGAGGCAATTAGAAGAATCAATTTAATGAGATAACCTTTATCACACAATTGACTTATACTAAGTAAGTTATGTTTGAGGTTATCAACTAATAAAACATTTTCAATAGAGGGAGAAGAGCGATTACCAATATTTCCAACGCCTATGATTTTTCCTTTGGCATTGTCTCCAAAAAGTCACATGACCTCCATCTTTTCTTTTGAAATTTGATAGTAATGATCGATCTCCGTCATATGTTTGAACAACCACTATCCAAGAACCAATTGCTCTTGACCTTTTGTGGTACCTACAAAATAATTTTAATTTTTATTTTTGGTACCCACATAAGTTTGGGTCCTTGATAGTTAGTGCTTGTGAATTCTTTTATCCACTTGTGTTTCTTTTCAAAGTATAGTTTCTTTTAGTCAAACAATTGTAAGCAACATGACCATCTTTCTTGCAAAACTACATGTGATGTTTTGTTGAGAAAAGTTGGATGATTTTACAAAAATGGTTTCAAGGGATTTTGTTTCAAGAGAGGTTTATATCCAATTCCTCCTTTGTTAAACACACATTTTTTGCTCACCAAGCATTAATTCAAAGTTTTTCTTTCCTTAGGTGAAATTGTGAATAATCTTTGTTAAATCAACCACTTTTTCTTTCAATAAAACATTTTCTTTAATCAAGGACTTATGATCATCCTTTTCTTTTTCAAAGTCCTTTTGTGCAATAAAAGCTTCTTAACTACCTTTTTCAACAAAGAGTGTTTATTGTTAAGAATGGAGTATTTTGACATAAGTTTCTCAAATTCTTCAAGAATTTCATCATAAGAGGTAGATAAGTCAATGTAAGAGTCATTGTTGTTTTTGTACTTACCTCATCCTCAATAGCCATGAAGCACATATTAGCAATTTCTTCTTGAATTTCATCATCTTCTTGATCATCTTAATCACTATCATCCCATGTAGCTTGAAGTGCCTTCTTTTGTTGAACTTCTTCTTGTTTGGGCATTCGGTCCTCTTGTGACGGGTTTGTCACAATCATAGCATATGATCTTTTGTTCTTTTCTTCATTTTTGTCTTCTTTCTTTTGAAATCGCCTATTGTTTCAAATCCTCTCCATTTCTTGACAAGAAGAACTAAGTCATCAAGTTCTTCATCACTCAAGTTTGTGTTGGATGATCCTTCATCATTTGTCGATTTCAAAGCAATTTGCTTCTTTGGAAGCTCCTTCATCTCTTCTTTGCTTCTCCTTGTTTTCTCCTTTGTTTGGCATTGTTGAGCTCATATGTCATCAATGTTCCATTTAGCTCCTCCAATGGATAAGTGTTGATATCTTTTGTATTCTCTATCAACATCCTCGAGGAGTTCCAATCTTCCGATAAAGCGCCCAAGCATTTTGCTCACAAGTTCACCGTTAGTAAATTTTCGATCAAAGCCCCAAGGCCATTGATAATATCGGTGAAACGAGTAATCATATCAACAATAGGTTCATCTTGTTTCATAAAGAAATTTTCAAAATCTTTTGTCAAAAGATTTATTTTGGTTTCTTTAACCTTGTTGGTACCTAAATGAGTTATCTCTAATGCATGCCAAATATCATATGCGAATCACATGTGCTAATACGATTAAACTCATTTTTGTCTAAAGCACAATAAAGTAAATTTTTGCTCTAGCATTCAAAGACAATTTTCTTTTGTCCTCTTCATCATATTCTTCTCTGAGCTTAGAAATAGTTTGGTCCGGGTTTATCATCAACTTCGACAATTTTGTAGCACATACGGACCAAACTCGATGACTTCCCAAATGTTATAATCAATTGATTGAATATAAATCATCATTCTAGTTTTTCAATAATTGTAGTGGGAGCCATTAAAGAAGGAGGACGATTTGTGGAGTGACCTTCAAGGTTTTGAAAATTTTGGTTAGCCATTACTCAAGATTGTGTAATCAAAAAAATGAGCACCTCGCTTACGATACCAATTGATAGCCCAAGAATAACTAACCAAGAGGAGGGTGAATTGGTTTTCTTAAACTTTTCGCAAAATATTCTCAAAAATGATATTTAAGAGATAAAATAGATTCACAATAATATAAGCACAATATAAGTAAATAAAAGAGAAGAGAGTGCAAACGATTTTTATGGAGGTTCGATCCAACCAATGATCTACGTCCCCCTACTACCAAGCTCTCCAACACGAGCACGGTCTTTCCACTATTTTGATTGACTTATGGTGCAATCCAAACCCTTACAATGTATCCGGTGACTTACAAGCAAGGAGCACCGATCCTTATACAATATCGAGCTTTTCAAAGGACCTCAATACGACCCAAATAAATAAAGAGATTGATTTGAGTATTTCTCTCAGATGAATGATAGATACAAGTTTAGCTCTAAGAGAGACTAACACTTTTTAATGAATAGCGATGGATGAGAAAAGCTCGAGTGTTAGAAGAAAACTTTGTTGAGAAAGATGAACCAAAAGTTTGATTTAATCAAACAAAGTTTTTCAAAAGAGATATTGAAGATATGAATGCAATGAAGCTTTGAATGATGTTTTTCAATATGATTCTCTCTATAAATGCTCTTGTAAGTGTTGTTCAATGATAATAAATGAAGTGGTATTTATAGAGATGAATTTTCGCCACTTTCTGTTGAAACAGATGACCAAACGGATGACCAAACGGTCGACCGGGTCGATTAGTCGAAACTAGCCGTTGAACCGCAAAAAGTCGAAACGGACACTTTTTTGAACAGATATGCTTCGGGACGGTCGACCGGTTAAAAGTAAACGGTCGACCGGTTCATCCGATTTTCCAAACGGATGATCCGTTTCTCAGCTTTGAAAATCTAATTTTGGTTTTGATAAAACTAATTTTTATGCAAGTGATAAAAATTATATTTGAGCTGCTCATTTAATTGCTAAGGATTAAAGAGTTAATACCTTTACAATTTTATCTAAAAATCTATTCTTCAATCTTGATCTTGAATCTTGAAATTGACGGATTTTGAGATCTTGAACTCTTGTATTGATTTTGACTTTGAACTCGACATTGCACGAGAGTTCGATTTGTAGCGCTTTAATTTTGCTTGAAAATAAAATGTTAGAAAACATAACCAATTTGTTTGTAATAATCAAAACATTAAGGTTTAAAGTTAACCATAGGTCAACAAATATCGCCAGTGGGAATTTGTCTTTCTAATCTGCTTCCAAGGGAATTCTATTTTGTGTCTTCCGTAAGTACGTGATAAATGATTTAACTGAGAGTTTCTATGTTCTATTGCTCTTGCAAACACTAAAGAAATCAGTAATTGGGTTACTTAACCCAGCCGTACAGGCCTTGGTGAAACGGGTTAAAGAGGATATGAGTTGAATTAAATTTGACATTGCCAAGGTGCAAGTAGAGAGCCTCGTTTCCTGTGCAAACAGAAAGATGTGGAAGATATTGAATCATTTTGCAGACATACTGAATTCCAATGGCAAAATCGTAACTGCAATGACTTGAGATGTAGAAGGGATCATTCGATTTTGAGTATATTTGCTTGATCAGAAGACGGTATACAGATATAGAAATAGCTGCTCCCTTAAGATAATATTACCATGTCCAATCACTGAAAGGAGGACAATAAATACCAAAACTCAGACCTTGTTTGGTACACTAGATAAGCAATGCAAAAGGCTGGCCTTTCAAGTGTCTCTTTCCTTACTTTGTTCGAGTCAAACTAGTGGGAATCTTTATTTCAGGTGGAATTAGGATTCAAGGACTTTTCTAGAATCCCATTCCTTAAGGATTTCACTAACTAGGATAGAGTACGAAAGAAGAAAAAACAGATTCCCCATCACCAACCCCCTTCCATCCTTCACCCCCATCCCAACCAAAATGATCATCCTTTGGCACTTCCCAGCCATTAACACCATAAGCCACCCGACCCCAACCACAAAGCTCCATCCACACCCCCTTCCGCCATCAAAATCTGCCCCTACCATCTCCCACCCCTTGATCTGCACTGCAAAGCTTCTCTTTCCCTAACCACTGCTATGCACACCCTTTCCCATCCCACAACTTAACCACCCGCAATTGTCATGGCTGCCCAACACCACCAATGAAGAGATCAGTTCCTTTTCTTTTTTCCTGTGTTGATTCATTGATAAGTTGTACGTGTATGGTTGACATTTGATGTTTTCAGAAATTTTTAGTTTATATTGGTGAATTGGTGGATTTCTTTGGGTGATGTCATATGTTGCAAATTCTAGGGATTTTAATCTAGTTATTTCATAACCGAGGTCCTTGGGTGTTGTCCGTGTAACGGAAAGGTGACGGGTAGTGGTGATAAATTTCACATTTGATTAATAACACCATGTCCAACTTCTCCCTTTCCATGTTTGATGATAAACAAGAGGAATGGAAGTGGCCATTCCACCCCAATCTATTAGGAATGACCTTTTCATTGAAATCCAGCATCCAAACGTATGACAAGATCAAAAATCAAATACAAAAATGAGGAGAGAAAGGGAGTGAGAATTCACCTAATAATGTGAGGCAGCAAAGATGCAGGAATGTCACTATGTGAGAATGTATCATACGGAGTTCTCCATTTGGCTCCAAGTTCTTCTGCTGCAATGCTGACTTGCAGTTGCTGCAACAGAGCCTTCGGCAAAGATAATAACAATCAGTAAAAGGCGATTTGACATCAGAGCAACCTCCAAAAGTAAGTACAGAATTCCAGAGTTAAGCGCCAGGCAAACTACCAGAGCTTTGTGGTCATTGGGACTCTGAAATGAAACACACCTGTCTTCTCCCAAACAACTTGTCTGGGAAAAAGGAACAAATGTTTCTAAGAAAAATGTGAAAGAGAAGTATGACAGAATAAATTCTTAGAGAAGTATGACAGAATATATATCATTAGTCATAACCTAAAAGTTACCTGATATATAACTTCTCTACCCATGACTAAATTGAATCAAGGTGCATTAAATGCAATATCTACAATCTACAAAGCAATCAAAAGGGGGAATGTAGAAGCAGAATATGACATTTAATTCTATATTCTTCTCCGTACAAATTCATTGTACAATAAATTCTAGATGCAGAATTAATTAATGTGTCTTAACTAAAGAGTCAAGGGAATCAAAGAGTCATTGTTTAGTTTTATGCAAGTCATTGTTCAGTTTTAATTATGTTTGAAACTTGTAGATTTGAGAAAGTCCGTTAGTTATCCTAGATTAAATTATTATGAATTTAGTTTATGTTTAGGAATTCTAAGTGTCATTTCGAATGTCTAGGAGTCATTGTTGTATACTGGGAAGAAAAGCAGAACTTAAATTCAAGTAAAATATCAGATTTTATTACATCTCTTGCTACTACTTTCAAGGTTTTCTTCCAGAATTTTCTCTTAAAGAAATTTGTACTCCAATGGTGATTGGAGTATCAAGTTTTGCCCACACCAATTCTGTTATCTACTTATAAAAAGCGTAAAAAACCCTCAAGGATGTACAGTGAGTGGGGGTGCAATTTCATATTTAAACTGAACAAACTGAACAAGCTTGTGCACTGAAAACCATTATACTCCCATGGTCGCAACAAGCAGCGTAAGGGTTCAGTAAAAAATCTAGTAACAAAAAGTAAGCACATCTTTTATATGCATGATAAAGACAGTAACCAAAATGTAAGAGCATTCCAGCGGCTAATTTTTCATATGATCAAATATGTCCACACAGCCAGAATAGAAAGGGGGGAAATAAGAACAGCAATAGCAAAAGAGAAGAAGCTTCTATGATATCATCTTGTAGGTCTAGGATTGGTTTCTGTCCTTCCTGGTAAGACCGTAAGGGTGTGACTGTGTGAGGGGTTCTGTTTCTGAACTACGAGTTCTTTTTGGATTAATTACCAGAGGAAGTATGAAAATCTTTGAATATGCCAACAAAACATTGTGAAGTATAAAACAAAATGAATAGCTATATCATACAACCATCTTCCAGGTGACTCATCCACCAAGAACATAAAGAATGTGTATCTGAATACACCTTTTGAAGCATTGCCAAACAAGTAGTAACATGTCCAACGAACAGCAGTTTCAAATTAGCATATACCTTCATGAAACAGGATTGTAAGTCAACAGTTGACAGCATCTCAGCTCTATCCCCAGTACTCAAGTTTTGAGACTTCTCCCATGACAAGTGGAGTAACTCTAATGGAATCTTACCCAGCAAACAGTGGCCTCCAACATTTTCTACCACCACGTAGGAAACCAAGTTAGAAGGAAAAAGATAAGTTTCCAAAGTAAGAATTACAGAGAAGGTCAAAAGTTCATACAAAGGGGCTGAGGAAAGTGAAGATACATGTAGAGAAAGCTTTTCAGTTCACTCCATAATTTAGAAAGCATGGTGCTTAATACCATTCAATCATTTTTTTCCATGTAAATTGATTTTACTCAAAGTGGAAAGGGTGGGGGAAATCCATATACAACGGTACTGGCAATAGACTTTCTATTTGCACTATAGTTTTATACTGAAATATTTATCCAAGACATTACAAGTTCAGAAGGAAGAGTACTGGACGGGGAACCCCGGATACAAGGAATATACAAGAGTACTCACAAAACAATTTGCACCACAGTTTTATGCGATAGATACATTCAAGACCTAACATGTTGGGATGGAAGAGAACACCAAATGCTATCCCATGGTTAACTTGCCATTGGATGAAAGAAAATTTATAAAAATAGAATCAGAAACAACATATAGGGAGGGTGAGAAGTTTTCCCATAAAAAATAAAGAAAGAAAGAACAAAAGAACAGCACTCCAGTCTCTCTGCAAGTCTGTCAATTGTCATTATGATTAAAATAAAACATTGAAAGACGTAACTATATCAACCATGTCCATACTGTGATATAGAGTGCAAATGCAGAAAGCTGTTTCCCTCACATTCTGTATAGAAATGTTAACCACTTCCTTTTCATTATTTATTCCCGGTTGATGCTCTTTATCTTTGTAAACAGTAGGAATCTTTGTTTAGGTTATTATGTGCGCACACTATCTGGACTTAATCACATTCCAATGTTCCCCGTATTCTAAAAACTCAACTCAGATTAAAATTCCTATCAATTTTTTTAAGCATCATGTTTTTCCATTAGAAACAGATGTGCTTCCTAATGTTATTTTTATCTTATTCTTTGATGAATAAGATAAACATTAGAAGCTATGAACACTTTGAAATATATTTTCAAAAAAGATATTTCTAATTTCCAGTATCCATAACCATGACGCTTCAATAAGCCAATCGAAAAACTTTACCAAAAAATAACCTCGAATAAAAAAGATATGAAGTGTTAAATAGAATAACATATTAGCACCCCTAACATGAATCACAACAAAATATCTAAATACATAATTAAATATCAAAAATTTCGCAGATAAGTAAGGGAGACAATGGTATTAATTAATCACTTAATAAAAAAAATTCAATTGCTTATTTACTTTGTCAAGAGATACAATGAAGGAAATGGTTCCTGTGAATTTATTACAATTTGCGTGCAAGTAAAATTGATAAGATCCATCAAATTCTTGTTAGTTTTGAAGACTTAATATTTGCATTTTTTTCCTTTGAAAATGGACTCAAATTTTCACAAATTTCCATTTTACGTTGGATTTACATGGTGTTTCTTCAACAAATTGTCTTTAAAAACATACTCAAATTTTCACAGATTTCCATATTTACATTGGATTTACATGTTGTTTCTTCCACAAATTTGATATTTATATTGTCCTTCTAATATATGCTTTTAGTCTATCTTTTTATGCATTTAATAATACTAGTTAGTTGGTCGTACGATGCGCACATTTCATTTATAGTTGGACAATTAATAGTGTCAATATATATTAACAATTTGTTAAAAGATAAGATCTAATATGTTAGTATTTTACTATTTAGAAGCGAGAAAAAAATTAAGCAAGTTAAATATAGTAAGATCTAATATGTTAGTATTTACTATTTAGAAGCAAGAAAAAAATTAAGCAAGTTAAATATTGTAAGTTAAATTAAGCAAGTTAAATATTGTAAACTAAACATTTATTTTAATTTTTCTATCTAGCAAAGCAATCTTACGAATTAATATATATGTAAAACGTGATAAATTATTGAGATGAAATAACAAAGTTGTCGATGTATTGGCAGAAGTAACAAAGACAATGTCGAAGTTCATAATTCATAAAATAACTACCATAGAAACCGAAGAACGAAAATATAAAACTATGATTCTCAACCCTAATAATGTAGGAATGTTTCTACATGACCACTTATTTTTTTTGGGAGTATAGCAACGGAGGTCCCAACTTTTCACGTGTTGCATTTGGTCCCCCACCTCAACCAAGCCCCACTGCCCAAACAACCTCCACCCCCAACCCACCTACCGCATGTTGCCAACCCCATCTACTTATGTCAAAATAATGAATATTATTTTTGTTCTTTTTCTAGTTTTCTTCTCTTTTTTCTTTTTTCCTTTTCAAACTTTTGTAAAATTAAATGTGAGGGTAAAACTGTTTTTTTAACAAATGATGTCATGCTAATTAAAGACATGGGTAATATTGTCCATCAGGGACCTAAGTGGTACAAAGATAAAAGGTTGATGATGTAAATGCTACTTTTTAATGGTTGAGGATAAAAATGCAACATACATTAAAAGCTGGGACCAAAGTGCAAAATGTAGCCAATGACCCTCTTCCTCTTTTTAATTATATGTATAGATTGATATGTTCAATCATCATTTTTGTTGTGTACAAGATGGCGTGGTCAATATGTGACATCTTAGGATCCAGTAGAACATGGCATACAATCCTAAGCCTTTCTGGCCTTGTTTTGAGCACTGAGGCTCTAGCTATACTTCTACTCAGCATCCAAGGTGATCAAAATCAAGGTGAGATAACCAAGCAACAGAAGCTTACCTACCATGATATGTTGCTTCCTAAAATTTTGGGACATAACGGGCTATCAAAACCAGGTAGGGCTGATCACAGCAACAATAAGAGCATGTTACCTAATCCCATTATCTCGTTTACCATAAATAGCCAATACCCAAGCAAAAGGAATTCAAAATTCCATATCTACTAAACTCTGTCAATTTCATGCCTATAAACAAACTTATCACTTATTTAAGAGCATCTCCAATGTAACTGTAGGTTGCTAAAAAGAATTTGTCACATACGCAAAATGAACAATGTTTAAAAAAATTCGTTTTCAATACAATCTGATAGAGACTCTCACTCACAAGAGGCGTGTGTTTAAAAAACATATATTGTCTAAAGCTCCGTTTAGATTTAGAAACTTTGTTAGACATGTTGTCTGCAAAATTTATATTTGATATGGCGATTTAGATGCGATTTTATTTTTATTTTAGAAAATCAAAAAACACCATAGACAATATTATTGGGTTGTAGATGTCCCATTGAAAACCAATTTTGGACTCCAACGTCTACTCATTAAACATTAATACCACGTAAATCGTAAGTCTTTCAACTTGCATGTCACCTACATAGCAATCTCTAGAATGTATCGAAGATGCTCTAACTAAGGGAGTGTCCTCCTCCTCCTCTTCCTTTGTTGTCTAAGCAATCGCATGGCGTTTTGTCACGTCGAATAATAGGGATTTGAGTTCATGCAGTTGACTTGAAGCTTTTCAAGGGCAACAATATTATTACTCAATATCACAATATGACAATTTTTCTTCGCATGAGTGCAACGTTGGGGTTATGATTCTAGTAAAAATGACCAACTATTTTAGTAAAAATAGTTTAAGATCATCGGCTAATCTGTAACTTAATGAAAATTTTGTGCATGATTGATCACAAAAGACACAAATAGAAAACTTTGTCTCTGGATAAATCTAACCCAGACACGAGAAGACTGGACACTAAATTACCATTGCAAGTTCGATCAATGAATAGTTAAATCATATCCATTTAATTTCACGAGATCTGCATTGACCTCAGTTATCACCGAATAGAAATGACAACTATAAAAAAGACTTGGCATCAGTGTCATGCAGGTATAAATGCGTTTAAGTCAATACAAGTTCTAGACAAAATAAGTTATTACCAACCATCAACCTTCCAGACACTACTCTTGTACACATAACCTGCAGAGAAAGTTAACATTGTAGGAACACTATACTAAAGTTCTTACTGACCTCGCCTTGATGAAGAGCTTAAAAGTTCCTTAGTTTTAAGCATATGTGATGATATCGACGTATTAACATACATGTTTTTGTTTGCATATGCATCTAATGGTAATAGTTCTCCAACTCATAGGATATCTCAATTCCAACATCTATCCTAAATGCATTAATATCTTTGACTTCTAATAGAATGGTTCATCTACCAAGCTATTCGAACATTTTGTAGTTTTTCAACAAAAGCAATCTTTGAGCAATCCCTGTTGAGACAGCAGAAGTGACCTTTTTTATTGTTTGTTAGAAAGAGACACGTTTTCTAACTCTTTCACCCATTCCCTGAAATAACAAACAGGAACTGCAGATAGTTGACTAGCCCGCAGAACTCCAGCTCAACGTTTCACAAAGCACAGACCTGGGAAGGTCAGTCTGTGACCGTAAAAATATACATGTGGGGACCAGCTTCTCTTGCAAATTAGGTCACATTGTTTTATAGTATGTAAAGCAAAACCACAAAACTAAAGAGGTTTTGCAACTGATGCACAACTCACCTGGAAATGATGACAAATCCATATGGTCTTTAAACAATTCAGCTGCAAAAAATATCGAAAAACGTGAAAAATTGTAATGGGATGTAGACATGGATGTTTTTTCATGATTTATAAAGAAAATATTATGTCATACCACAGCTCACAAACAAAATAAAAAAAGAGCCAGACTCGATTTCAACCGATAGCTTATTTATGCCAGGGAGAGTAAATTTTGCTTGATCTTGATACATCCCTTCAACTCCAGTACAGCTTGCTAAAAAACATGCTCGGCTGAAACGATAAACTGAAGAGTTCTGCATCCAAGTGGAAACAGAGGAAGCAAATAGTAGCCAAGTAAAGGAAGAATAAAATAAACATCCAATGACATGAAGTGAACTCACATACTACCTCAAGAACTGCAGGACTGTTAACTGTTCTCACTAACAATATACACAGAGGAAAAAGATTTTGAACTTGTGGTCCGTCATTTACAGATGATGGCAGAGAGATTGACATTTGTATCCTAGGAATATAAACGGAAGCAGTCAGAATAGATACATTGTGATGGTGATAGAACAAACACATCTTCAAACAAAGCAATACGAGGAATTTTCCAATCAGTATCTTCTATGGCAGTACAAATTACAAACACATCTCAACTAGAATCAAAAAACAAGGCATTTGTCTGTTTCATATAACTAGGTATTTTTATCCTACAACAACATTCCCAAGTCCGAAGACATTGATATGCCGTAAAGCTAAGAAGTACGGACACACCATCGGCACCGGCATGTCGGTGTCGGTGTCGGTGTCGGTGCAACATTTTAATCGGCTAATTATCGTTTAAATGATTCAATCATTTTAGCTTCACTATATTTGAGTATTTATTATCGTATACAAATATCCAATATGTAATATTGGCGTGTTCGACAAGCGTTTTTCGAAAATCCATATCGCCGTGTTCGACAAGCATATCCGCAAAGCCTCATAGCCATAGACAGAGAAACGAGAATAAAAACTAAAGGTTAATCATTGAAGGAGATAATTCTGAGAGAGATAGAGAGAGAGAGAGAGATCTTCTAGTGTCATCTACCATGGTCCACAGGTCTTGTTCTGAAATTCTTTGTAACTGCATGTTACTAACAGCACACTAAATCTTACCACGTCCATAAAGAAATGCCACATTATCACATCTACTTGCATACAAGTGGCCATAGTTGTTAAAAGCACATCCAGGTGCAAAGTACAGGGAGGTGTACAGGTAGTGCATGCTTTTACTTTGAGGAAGCACAAAAGGACACGTGCTGCAGTGAAGCACTTATTTGGTTTTATTTTCACATGGTGAGTTATGCTTAACAACATAATTTAGAATTCCATAATATTCTTATGCTAACAACTATTTAGAATGTAGCAACTTAGATACAAAAATTACTTTCTGACTAGTAATAATAACCATTAAAAGACTAGTTTTCAGAGAGTTGTACCAATTTTTGTGCTTTGCTTGTATCTTGTACTGCAAACATCTTTGCAGAAAGGATGGCTACAGAAGAACGTGAGTTCAGTTAGAAAGCCATATACAGTATAGCCAGTATGAAAAAATCTCTAACTGAAACACTCAAATCTTCAAAAGATGGTAAAAATTACAGTATATACATGCTATTGTTCATATCCAAAGTAGACAAACTCACAGGATAGAGCAGCAAAAGTGAACAACTAGATTATATTTGCATTATTAAACGAACAATAGCTAGAAACTTAATATATATGCTTATCAGCTGTATAGCTCATGCATATGCATGTATTGTAAGTGTGAAATAGATGGTCCAGAAATAGCAAGACCATTGACCACAAACATAAAAACAGAAAAAAGAATGAGAAAAGCAGAAAAACAGCAGAAGACAAGGAAGAATAATACATTTCTAACAGCCCGACGCTGAAGAATATTGTACAATTCTACTGGTTTGCAGTAAATTGAGAGGCTCTCCTCAGCTGCACTTTGGTCTTCTGCAGATAAATGCTCACAAGGATCTTCGCGACACATATGATCTGCACTTCTATAGTAACTGCAATTGCAAGCAGAATTCCTGTTTCACGGATTAGAATACACTGATCACTCTATTCATTCCAAACATTCTCATTTCAAGCGCAAGTATGTATTTCTTCTCGCTTCAATGAGGACACAAGATATACCTAATTCACGAGTATATTGCAAAAATTTGCCTCCAATTTTACAAACTTGTGAACTGAGAGATTTCATAATGAATTCAATTGTTCACAGATTGCAAAATAGATTGAAGATTCATACAAAAAGTCAGTTAACGCATTTTCTTCTCTCATCGAAGCATGTTTATTTCTTTATATAGTACAAGCCTTGGATCTGATACATAGTGGCATTGAAACTACAATAATAACTCGGGTCAGCCCACTGTGCAGCCCCCTTCCCCCAAGCTTGAACAATTACACAATGAGAGATAGGGAGTTGCCTGGTATGATTAAATTCACTGAATGATGCTGGAGTTTTGCAATAAAGGGTATCCATTTATCTATAAACATTATTTATTTTTCTTTTTTAGGCTTTGGGAATGCTTTGAAGTCTCAACTCATGAATGAACTAAAATGGCTGCTATCGGGCTACTATTTCCATTCTGCTCCCACTTCCTTTCACTCTATGGTCTCAGTCCAAGATTACAGATATAATAAAATAAAATAAAAGAGACAACAAGTTCTACATCAGTTCCATTTGTGTGTGTGTTCTGTTTATCAATTTGTTCAAGTTCTACAGCTAATATTACAAGAAAGGTGACATCATTTGAAAGATAACTTACGCAGGTTTATGATCCACTAGAGGTATGCCTGGCATTCTTGTTAGACAGTATCCATACAAATATTCAAAGCTCTATGAACCTTGTAAATTTGCCGAATTTCAAACCTGGAGGCTGGAAGAAGCACTGTACCAAATCCTAACTATGTCAATGGAGAAAAGGGAACAGAAAAGGGAACAAGAAATTACACAATTACACTTTATTTATAAAGGTCAAACTAATAATCAAAAAATTAATAACACAATTTGAAGTTAAAGGATTAATTGCATTTACCACAAAATTACGATACAAAGTTTGTCACATTGAAAAATAAATAAATAAATAAAAGAACCTTTGACAGTGGAGACTCAGCGCCTGCTTGGGAGTTTTTTTTCAGACCGGTTTTGGGTGGTACCATTTATGAAAAGTTGGCAAAACCGGTGCTTGTTAGTTTTTTGGAGCATCGGTTTTGGTCAGTTTAAATTTTGAGCGGTTCAAAACTGGTGTAGTGTAATTTTGAGTGTATCTCCCAACCCTCCAAATCGATGATTTTTTGTCATTCTTCAAAATTTCTTCCAATTTTACCCATACTCAAACAATTATTTTCAAAACTATCATAAACTTAATATTTGTAAAAATAAAAAAATATATGCAAAAATAAAAAAAATAAACATATGCAAGAACATAAATTTAATTTTATATTTTCAATAATACGTGGATATATAAAATTTTTAAAATTTAAATTTATCTTTATATATGGGTATATATGTAATTTGATTATTTAAAAAAAAAAAAATAGAACCGTTAGATAATAAGCTCAGCATTTCAAAAACCGCTACTAAAGACCACCCAAAGCCACTCCACTCAAAAACGCCCAAAACTGATACTTTAAAAATCCGTACTCCAAAACTCCCGAGCACACCCTCAAAGATAGACTTTTGTGTATACAAATTTCAGAATTCTCTCGGCAACAAACACCCGCTAAAGATACCGATTAAACTATATACATACAGGCTACAGCACACATATATCCATATACATACATTGATTGACGAGAGACTGCATGGATAAGTATATATAAAAACTTGGAGACGATGACAAAACAACAAAATTGAAGCAAAGTAAAATTAAAAAGGCTAAAAATCAGAAGAATTAGCAAGAATGATGATCGAAACCCTATTTTTTACTTAGCTAAATAAAAAACGGTGTTGTAGTGTCAGACTGTCAGTGGTAGTGTGTATAAATACTCCCATAAGGTTTCAAATTTCAATAAGAGCTTTTCATCATTTACATTTGTTCATGTCTATAAAATTTTAGAGAGAGAGGCGCACCGTTTATCAGTTGAAACAGACGATCACCAGCAGCGGCTGACGGTGGTGGCGTTTGACGGCAATCGGTAGTACAAAGACAAAGACGTGTAATTTTCTTGGAGATGCGTCAGTTAAGTATGTGTCACCCTTAAGAAGTCCGCAAGTTTAAATTATCGCCTGTGAGGTTTTATAGATACCTTGGGTTTATGGGGATGGGTCTCGCGCTCGCCCGACTCTTTTTTCTTTTTATTTTTTTTAGGAAAATTAGTGCAAATTCTCCTGCTTTTTGATATCTATTTTTTTTATTTTTTACAGAGAGATTTTTGCCTTCAAGTGCACAAATAGTTAGACAGAATTTGTTTAAAATGTTCATTAATTTTAAGCGTGATTTATATTCTCTTTTAATAATATAAAAGTAAATATATGAAATTTAAAATAAATAATAAAAATTAGTATACCGCTTCCTTGCGATGATCTGACCGTAAGCTCTATTATAATAATAGATTGAGACGGTGAACGTATTTTGAAGATGATGAATGAATGAGATAATCAATTGAAAAAGTAGCACAGATTTTGAAAATAATCAATTGATGGAGATGGTCGAATCAAAAGATATATTGAAACAGTAAGTAAATTTTGAAAGAGATAATTTTGTGAGGAAAGAAATTGAAGATGTAATAACACACGAACGTTTAAGTTTTTTTTTTTTCTTATAGTGGAGAAAACTCCCTTATAGTCGTGATTAAATTTTAAAATACAAACAAATAAAGAGCATCCACCTCATTCCACTCCATTCACCTAACCTAGTCCTATTCTACCCTACCCTATCCTGAAAACGCAAATGCCTAATGTATAATAACCGATTGTTGCTTTTTTTGTGATGGTAATTTTCATTTACGAGTCATGAGTGGATTTAGAAATTTAATCATGTGAAGCATATTCCTCTCTAAAAAATGTGACATAATTTTGGACTCACGAGCAGTAAGATCCTTCTGATTCTTTCTTTCTTTTTCTTTCTTCTTTATATTTTTTATTTTTAAAATTCCATGAAATTAATTTTATACAGCCAGCTTCACGCTTGTACAAATAAAAACAAAAAAACAAAACCAAACAAAAGGTGAGATCGTGAACATATTGATAATAAACAAAGATACAAAGAGTAAGACAGAATTTGTTTAAAATGTTCATTAATTTTAAGCGTGTTTTATATTCTCTTTTAATTATATAAAAGTAAATTTATTAATTTTAGAAGTCGGATTCTACCGCAAAGAAAAGCGGTATATAAGTAAAAACTAGTTTACCGCTTGTTACCACTCGATTTTGATAGAGCCTCCATGTCAACAAAGGCCCAACGAAAGCCCCATATAGGCCCAACGAGGGCCTCGTAAATCTTAAAAAGGCTTGGGAGGCCCATTAGACATCTTAGCATTCTTGAACTAAAATACCGCGAGGCCCATGGAGGGCCTCGGCACTCACGGTCGATCCATATGGCCTCATGGGGCAGATGTTTACTATAAACCAAAGAAAAGACGATATTCTAGAATGACCAGAGAGTGAATGGAAGAAAGATTGCGTTGGATTGGCACATGGATCCTTACAAGGAAATCGAATCATAATCTCTAAAAATTAGGCAACGTGATAAACTCAAATAAGGTAGATACTCTTGGAAATTGCTTTGACAAGGAATGATCCCTATCACATAAGGAAGGAGGATCCGATCGGGTATCTAATTGATTTATTTCCTAAATCAATCAGGACTCTTGCGCTATAAATACAACGTCTCTGGTTGTTTCAAGGTACGCTTTTTTCTGTACTTAAAATTTCACCATAAACTCTGCTCAAATCTCTGCCTGCTTGTCCTTCCCACACCCAATTACTTTCACCCCCGTGTATTACTCTTATACCGGCAGTTGACTTGAACGTCGGAGTACCAACGATCGTCAGACTCTTTTTCTCCGGAGATCTTGATGCCTAACGATTGTCTGAGTGTGCAGGTAACATACAAGTTAGCAGAGGAGTGACTGGAGATCTATTGACATGTGGACGTTGCAGGTTCCGACGTCAACAGATTGGCGCCATATGTGGGAAACGAAAAACGTTACATAACCTAAAACTTGTGGTAAAAACGTGTTTTCTACCGTGAAGAGAGCATGGCAACCGAACATTCCATAGAAGAGAGAGTCGAATCCCATCATACTGCCCTGCGGCAGGAGAGTGTTCAGGACCTACAGAACATAACCCACCCCAAAAGAAGAAGACAATGGCAGAAGCGAACGGTTGAACAGGAGAACCAGGACCTGAGGTTGGACAACGCTCGGATGAAGGCAACGCTTGAACCGTTGGAGAATCAATCTCTTCAACATGGACCCAACCGTAGCTGTGGCCGGTGAAGCCCTTCGAGATCCAACTCTATCGAAAGCCGTCGATCTCAAGATGATTCGCCAATCCTCAACGGGCGAAATCCCAAAACCAGGAGAAACCTCGTGCCTCGTGAGTGGAGAAGCCGGTCCCTTCTACCAGCATACTCGACAGGTTGGGAGTTGGATCGTCTGTGGCTTGACCTCAATCGTTGAGTAGCCGATGTAGCAAGCCCAGCGATGACCACCGAGAGAAGAGAATGGACTCCAGGGTTGCAGATGTGAAGCCCGAAGATGAAAGACCAGAACGGTCGTGCGACGATGACAACGACCTCCCATTCTCCAAAGAGTTGAAGGCTAGAAAACTCTCCGCAGGGTTCAAAATGCCTCCTATGGAAAAATATAATGGGAGAGGTAATCCTACGGATTCCATTGGAGGTTCGCTTCCTAAAGGCCTTCCTCCATATTTAGTACTATTTCTTAAAGTCCCATGCCTGATATAAATAATAGGCTTGGACTTGGGGGGACTATTGTTACCACCCGATTTTGATAGGGCCTCCAAGTCAGTAAAGGCCCAACGAAAGCCCCATATAGGCCCAGCGAGGGCCTCGTAAATTCTAAGAAGGCCCCAGAGGCCTATAAGACATCTTAGCATTCTTGAACTAAAATACCGTGAGGCCCATGGAGTGCCTCGGCACTTACGGCCGATCCATAGAGCCTCGCCGGGCTTCATATTTACTATAACCAACAGGCAGCACGATATTCTAGAATGACCAAAGAGTGAATGGAAGACAGATTGTGTTGGATTGGCACATGGATCCTTACAAGGAGACCGAATTATAATCTCTTAAAAATTAAGTAACGTGATAAACTCAAATAAGGTAGATAATCTTGGAGATTGCATTGACAAGGAATGATCCCTATCACATAAGGAAGGAGGATCCGATCGGGTATCTGATTGATTTGTTTCCTAAATCAATCAGGACTCTTGCGCTATAAATACAACGTCTCTGTTGTTCCAAGGTACGCTTTTTTCTGTACTTAAAATTTCACCCTAAACTTTACTCAAATCTCTGCCTGCTTGTCCCTCCCATACCCAATTACTTTCACCTCCCATGTATTACTCTTATACCGGCAGTTGACTTGATCGTCGGAGTACCAACGATCGCGAGACCTTTTTCTTCGAGAGATCTTGGTACCTAACGATTGTCTGAGAGTGCAGGTAACATACAAGTTGGCAGATGAGTGACTGAAGATCTGTTGACACGTGGACGTTGCAGGTTCCGACGTCAACACCGCTTTCTTGCGGTGGGATTCGACTGTAAGCTCTATTATAATGATAGATTGAGGCGGTGAACAAATTTTAAAATGATCAATAGAATGAGATAATCTATTTAAGAAATAGTGCAAATTTTGAAAATAATCAATTGATGGAGATGGTCGAATCAGAGAAATGGATTGAAACAGTCAGTAAATTTTGAAAGAGATGATTTTGTGAGTGAAGAAATTGAAGATGTAGTAACACACGAACGTTTAAGTATTTTTTTCTTTTTGTAGTAGAAAAAACTCATTTACAGTCGTGATTAAAGAGCGCCCCTCCCCACCCCACCCCACCCCACCCCACCCCACCCACCCCGCCCTGCCCTATCCTGAAAACACATTGCCTAATGTATAATTACCGATTGTTGCTTTTTTTGTGATGGTATCCTTGATCCGCAAACGGAGCCAATCACTCGAACGAATATTTCATTTATGAGTTATGAGTGATTTAGAAATTTAATCATGTAAGCATATTCAGCTCTAAAAAATGTGGAGTTAAATGTTTCATTAGTCATTGAACTATATATGTCCGTCTTGATTCACTCATTGAACTTCAAAATGTTTCTGATTACTCACCGAACTTTCAAAAATGTCTCGCCGTTACTCACTGAACGCCATTCAGTTACGGCCAACAAACGGAAATTCCACCTGGTAGATGGAATGCTTATGTGGCAGACAGAATCAGCCACCACACATCTGATATCATCCAAATCAGCCAAAAACGTGCGCCTCGTCATCAATTGAAAAACGTTTTCACCTAAATTCCATTCTTTATACCCACCTTCAGTAATTTTCCCAAATGACCGAAGTCCCAAACCCTAATCTGAATCCATCCATCTCCCGCGACATAGATACCCCACTCAACAGCATCATCGAAGACCACAACTACCTTTACACATCAACAATGTCGCACATAGAAGGACCACATGGAGGTGCATGTTTCATTGTGTTTGAAGAATTTATTGTCGTTATGTATATTCTGGTTTGCCTTTTTCCGATACAATTAGATTATTTGTAAAATCGAACTTAAAATCAATTGTTAATGTTATTTTGTTTTTGTTTATGGTAACAGATTCCGAGGATGACCCAGACTTCGTCGATTCTGATAATGACAACGATGAAGACGATGAGCTATTGTATGAAGAAAATGTCACGATTTACCTTCATGATGAAGTTGAAGGAAGAGTATGTGCAGGTGAGAATAGTGATCTTGAAAATGATGTAGATTGGGAAAATGATGTTGATGAGTTAGAGTACCCAACGTCAGAAGAATTACATAGTGATTATGAAAGCGATGAAGAGGTTGGGTATAGGTTTCCTGAGTTCAATGCTGAGACCGATATGCAAAATCCGAATTTTGTTGTTGGGCAGAAATTTAGGTCTATTGAAGATTTTAGAGAAGCCGTTAGAAATTATGGAGCTGTGAATAGATACAATGTCAAATTTAAGGTGAATGACGAAAATAGAGTGCAGGGTGTTTGCAAACTAGGATGTGAATGGAAAATTTGGGCGTCCAAGGTGAAGAACACGAGCACAGTTCAGGTGAAATCCTACACTCCACAACATACTTGTAGTCGTGACCAAACTAATAGGCATTGCACGTACCTGTACTTGGCTAAGAGGTATATAGAAACATTTAGAGTTGATCCAGAGTGGAAAACCAAGAGTATCATAGCCACAGTGAAAAAAGATTTGAAAACAGATATTAGTAGGAACATTGCTTGGAAGATTAGAAGATATGCTAAGCAATTGTTAGAAGGAACAATTCAAGAGCAATTTTGGTTGTTGGGGGTCATACAGTGCTGAAGTGTTAAGGACAAATCCAGGATCTACTGTGATTATAGCGATGCATGAAGGGGTCTTCCATGGCATTTACTTGTGCTTCAATGCATGTAAGTTAGGATTTGTGAATGGTTGTAGGAAGATGATTGGGCTTGACGGATGTCATTTGAAGGGGAACCATGGAGGACAAATACTGTCAGCAATTGCCATGGACGCAAATGACTGTATATATCCCGTCGCATATGCAGTTGTACAGAAAGAAAATACTGCGTCTTGGCGATGGTTCATCATGAATTTGGGAGAGGATTTAGGCATTGAAAACACTAGTGACTGGGCGTTCATGTCTGATAGGCAAAAGGGTCTAATAAATGTGTTGGAGTGATTGTTTCCAGATGCAGAGCATAGGTTTTGTGTACGCCACATGTACACAAATTTCTTCAACAAGGGATTCAAGGGAAAAATTCTAAAAGATTACTTGTGGCGAGCAGCGAAATCCACAACAGTTGCTGACTACAGAAGGTGGATGCAAGAAATTAAGAATGTCAACGCCGACGCATTTAATTGGTTGATTGAAAGAAATCACGAGAATGGAGTAAATCACATTTTTCTGTGAAAGTTAAGAGTGACATAGTGTTGAATAACGGTTGTGAAGTGTTCAACAAAACACTTTTGGATGATAGGGAGAAGATGATCCTCAGTATGCTTACGTCAATGCAATCTACATTTATGAAACGGATTCAGACGAGAAGAGATAAAATGAGAAGGTACACTGGACGAATTTGCCCAAAGATAAAGAAAAAATTGGGAATTTCCATTGCTAGGGCAGATGAATGTACATTGGATTGGTCTGGAGGACCACAGTATCAGGTGAAAACCCCATCTGGTATATATGTAGTCGACTTGCAGGCTCGGACGTGTGCATGTAGGAAATGGGACCTAACTGGCATACCATGTTGCCATGTTGTTTCAGTCATACGGGATATGCGAAATGATCCCGAAGACTATGTTGACAATTGTTACTCAGTTGACTCCTATTTGAATTGTTATGAGAACATTATCAACCTAATCAATGGCAAAACAATGTGGCCTGAGACATCTGTGGAGATAAAAGTCCCTGATTGGAGTGTGCCGCATGAGAGGAAGGCAAACAGAAGAAAAGAAGAAGATGTATTTGGATGAAGATTATATTCAACACTCTCAATCAAAATCCACCATGAAGAAGAAAGGTCAAGTTGTAATGACATGCTCGGAATGTGGACTGGAGGGACACAACAAACGATACCATTTGAGGGCAGATGCACCAACGAATGTAAGTAAATTACAATTTCTGTAAGTACTTTTCAGTTTGTTTATCTTAATTTTTTTTTGGCTTCTACACAGGATTAGTTCAATGCACCACTAGAAGAAGTGAAAATTCAAACAGATAATCAACGAACTGGGAAGAAAAAGGTGAATATGTTGCATATCTAAACCAATTTTTAATTTCAGTTTGTTAATGTTCAATTTGTTCTTCCTTCCTCCAGGGTAAACTAACTCCAAAGAGAGGGACTACTAGTGCATCCCACCAGGCTGATCAACCAGAATCAATACTTCAATTTATGCCAACACCTAGGTTGTCTATGCGACCTGCAGATATCAACATGAGGAGTGGGCAGTCAGCGTCATCACCCGTGGCTGAGGGAATATCCAATCTTCAGACTGAAGCTACTGTGATTAGAACAGAAGAAGTTGACATCAGTCCAATGGTGGATGAACTGAAACAATTGAATTCTGAGGAAGCAACACGAACTCGAGCTGAAAGAGCACGGGCAAGAAGGCAAAGGAATAGGAATGCAATACAATTTGTTTACAAGACCAGATCAAGGACCAACGCGTAGATGAAGAAAACTGCATATGCTGTGAATATATTAACAGTGGCTAACTTAACAAGTTCTTTTGAAGACTCAATGCATATTCGAACCATTTTTTTGAATGATCAGTGCATATCCGAAACAGTTTTTTGAAGCATTTTTTGTCGTTAGTTATTTTGGTACATTTTGGTGGACTGATTAGGGAGAAGAATCAATAAATGTACATGGGAAGAATTAAGTTATGTGTACTACTTGCATGTTGGATATTCGAAACTGTGTTGGATACTTTGTTGGGAAGAATTAAGTTATGTGTACATTTGGTTGAAAGAATACCTACTTTTTGCAATGTACATGGTGCTTTTTTTAATTTATGAGAAGAACACATATTTTGTAAATGATGACTATGTTGTCAAGTAGCGATTCATTTTGTAAATGATGACTATGTTGCTGTTGTACACATTTTGTTGGAAAGCATAATATGCTAAGAGAAGACCATATTCAAATGGTGGCAAATAGTGGTCGGTATTTTGCTTGGACCTCCTATCTTGATTAAACATTTGTTGAATTGTTACTACTAGTTTTCTATTATGCTTTTCGCTTTGGATTTAGAAAGGTGTTTTTCTCATTCACTACATCCCGCAAATGACCAAGATGAAGTTGTTGTTTTGTCACCAAAATAAAGTGGCGTAACTAAAACAAGAACCCATTGTCCCCCAACTACTAAATGCCATGAGATTTTGCATTGCTTAGAAAATAACACATTGACATACTCATTCAAATATAAGGATCTATCAACAGATGCATATTAAGTGCCACCCACTGATGAATATCCAGGATTCACACAACTAGTTTTCCACATTTCAGCCTGTAATGGGCAATATTACAGTGTTCGTAATAACATACCAAAGCAAAAATTAAACTCATTGTTTCATGAAGAGAAACCTGATAGCAAGTTATACAAGAAACACATTAACTACCGTCCATTAGAGAAGCTCAAAATGATGGAATACATTGACCCATTTCGCTTCAGTTAATTACATTTTCATGTTGGAGTTAAACCCACACTATTCTACATTTAACTCCATTAACAACCACATTACCACAGACGTCTGAACTACATTCATCCAACTAATTCAAACCACAACCCGAATTGCAAAGTACAATATAAGAAGTGAAAATATAATATGATAACAACTAATGGTCTTGCACATTTTCTCTTTCTCTTTCTCAGCTTGGTTCTTCTTCCGAAGCAGGCCATTGATTATGGACTTGTATCTATCCTCGGGTGCAGGATCAACCCAATCAAAAAATTTACAAGCTTGAGCCTTCCCGCACATTCTACACCCCCAAAACCGCGGCCCGTGATTAGCCTCGGTCCAAGACGCCTTCATCACCGGAACAAGGCCACAATAACAAACTGTTTGCCTTAATATATGCGAACAATGTGACTCTCCCATCCCAGAGTTGTTCGTCCCACAAGAGGGGTTAGGGTTAGGGCTTCGCATTTTGGGGTAAAATTCTGATTTGGGAAAATTTTCTTTGCAATTGGGATATGTTAAAGAGATATGGGTATAAAGAATGGAATTTAGGTGAAAACGTTTTTCAATTGATGACGTGGCACACGTTTTTGGCTGATTTGGATGATATCAGATGTGTGGTGGCTGATTCCGTCTGCCACATAAGCATTCCATTTGCCAGGTGGAATTTCCGTTTGTTGGCCAGAATCGAATGGCGTGCTCGAGTGAGTAACGCGTAGACATTCGGCGAGACATTTTTGAAAGTTCGGTGAGTAATCAGAAACATTTTGAAGTTCAATGAGTAAATCAAGACGGACGCAATAGTTCAATGACTAATGAAACATTTAACTCAAAAATGTGACATAATTTTGGACTCACGAACAGTAAGATCTTTCGGATTCTTTCTTTATTTCTTTCTTCTTTATATTTTTTATTTTTTTAAATTTCATGAAAATAATTTTATACAGATAGCTTCACGCTTGTACAAATAAAAAAAAAACAAAAGGTGAGATCGTGAACATATTGATAATAAACAAAGATACAAAGAGCAAGACTGAAAAGTAGGTAGAAGGAAACGATGCAGCAATATAGAAAGCTGCTGCTTTCGAAAATAAGTCACAAAAAATCCTCACACTTCTTAAAATTTAATCCAGCTACAAAATTCTTCATACAACACTTCAATGTTCACATTAATTTGATAATGTCTCTGATAAACTCAATCAGCACAGTCCAGTAATTCAACTTACTGGCTGCTGGTGGTTTGGCCATTTGATGCCATATAAACTGCACCTTCATTATACCCGTTGCCATTGTAACCTTGACTTCCACAATACGATCCACCCCACTGGTTATTAGCATCCATTCTCGACTGCTTGTTTCCCAGATTTCGTCCCCAAGAAAGACGGAACTGTCTGCTTGCCAATAACTGCTCCATTTAATCTCTGCATTGCATCCTCCGCATTGCTTCTGATTGCAAATTGTACAAATCCACACCCTTTTCCAGCCGGTATTATAACAGATATAACCTCACCAAATGGAGTAAAAGACTGTCTGAGCTGTGATACCACTGATAATAAACAAAAAAACAAAGAGCACGACTGGAAAGTAAGTGGAAGGAAAATATGCCGCTTGAAGAAGGAGCTGCACAATCAAACCAAAGTCCAGAAACTTTCAGTTTAAGGGAGGGAATGTTGGAAAATCATTTTTATTATCACATATGGAAGCTGCAAATAGATTATTTATGAAAAAAAAAAAAAGCTGCTGCAAATAGACAGTACGTTGTTCTTCTCACGCTTGTTCAATGATGGTTGTCATTTCCAGCATGAAATTTAGTGTTTGTGATTTTATACAATGCTAGCAGTAAAAATCGACTCCTCAAAATGTAACTTGTCCCCTTTGTTACCATCTAATTGTTAGCACAACCAATTACATTGTAAATTTCTTAAATATCACATTATTCTCTCCATAAATTAAATAAAATTTAAAATATATTTAAACGTCTGTTTTTACATAGATAGAGCGAGAGAAGGATCGACCGATCAAGGGGGACATGAACAAGAAGTTAATGAAGGATCAACCAATCAAGTGGATGTGAACAAGAAATTAATGGCATTTTCCAGGAAAAAATCCCAACTCCTGTTACGACAATGAGAAGGCCTCCAATTGAGCCCATGTCTGGACCACGTGTAATTCCTAATCTATTTCACTACATGGTACGTGAAATCGTATTTAAATAAATTTGACCCACATTAATCTGCTATGTCATGCAACTAACTAAGATTTGCAACGAATATACTTTGTGTTCGACACACTAAGATCCTTAAGTCAATGTAAAATAGTCTTGTGAAATAAAATATTGAATAATTATAATAGTATTATCATCATCAATTATATTTTTATGAAAAGTTTCAACAACATAATGTCAATACTCTCTTTTTCTTTCTTCATAACTAGCTTTTCTACGTGTCCTGTCGTGTTGCGTTTCCTGTGCATGTTCAGCCTAGCTAGGATATATCTACACGTACAAACTATATCCATTGCTGTATAAATATAAGCACATTACAAGACAGTTTTACAAGACAGTTACGTGTTTCAAAATCCCTCAAAATCCCAATACTTTGACAGTTCGATTGAGGAAGCCAAGTATATATATAGATCAGTTCAACTAATTGATCTCTACATTTTTACACAGGGTTCCAGTGATGAGTTTATTTATGCCTCATTCAATGGGTGCTACACTGCAACAGCCAGTTAATTCTGGTTCATATCCAACAGGCCATTCAACCCCAGTATTGGAAACATGGCATTCTGACAGGCGTCTCGTTTTCTTTCTTTTTTTTCAGCATAGTGCAAGAGTAATGTCAAAAAATCTATTTCACCAAATAGGTTTTAAACATTGTCAGTTAATTCCATATTTGCTTCAAAATTATCTTTATTTTTGTAAGTTCAGTAGACCGTCAAAATGTCATTAAAACTAGCTCACGAATTTTAACTTTTAACATGTAAAATGCACTACTTGTTTAATACACTGGTCTTCATCTTCATTTATGCAAACAAACACGTATACGCAGCACACAGTACTGCCTGATTCCAGTCATTATAAGAGTAGGATCCATGAGTAAAATTTAATCAACAAAATAGGAAGTTTAAAGGCCAAATTCTTTTATATAAATTTGATATAGAAATGTTTCAAAACTAAGTACCTCTTAGTGCTTCACAAACCTAATAATATTAGCAAGCGCCGTTCTTAAACTTCTGATACCAGCTCCAGTATTTGAGCTTATCATCATCTGCATTGACATACAAAGGCCACACTAGTTTTAGTTCGTTAAGTGAGAAAATAATTATTAAAACATTGAACAAATCAGCCATATCCTTCATACCACAGGTTGAACTGCAGACTTCTTTGCTTTGAGGCTCTACAAGATCAGATGGGGAACCAGTCACGAATCAGAGCGGATAAAAAATTCAATTTAGATTCACCACATGGCTAATACATTTACCTCCTCAATTTGCATTGCTCGGCGAGCCACATCAATTGGGAAAACCAAATCTGTCTTCGTTAAAACAATTTGGTACTTAGTCTGTGACCTGTAAATTCAGGAAACATTATCACAAATTCACGCCCATAGCAAGATACTATTTAAAATGAACAGTGTGAAAAATTTAAAATTATGAAGTCCCCACCAATCCTTCAAATAATTAAAGAAATGTAGAAAGAGTCCCTAACACTATACAGACATGAAGTACGTGCACATTTTTACCTTTCCATCAAATCAATAAGTTCGTGATCCCTTGGTTTCATACCCCATTTTGTGTCAACAAGAAGACACACTCGCTTTAGACCAACACGTGTAGACACATACTCTTTCACCTACAAAATGAAGCGCAT
This sequence comes from Forsythia suspensa, assembly GCA_023638005.1. Classification (NCBI taxonomy): domain Eukaryota; kingdom Viridiplantae; phylum Streptophyta; class Magnoliopsida; order Lamiales; family Oleaceae; genus Forsythia; species Forsythia suspensa. The sequence goes on from CM042666.1 coordinate 53,515,254, forward strand.
GAATCATGAGGGGAGTGAAAAAAGAATGTCTAAAATAACAAGCCAAAAAAATAGAAACCTAATCTAACAAACACAAAGACATATCAAAGCATATTTAACAAAATCAGATCAGTTCCAGTAGAGAAGTGACAAAAGCATCACCAAGTTCAATTATTATGCATTTTAACTCAAAATTTTCAATTTATTACATAATTTTTGTTTCCCAATTTCAGATTTCCCACCAGAAGAATGATGCAATTTCCTCTTTAAAAATTCTATACTCGAAGATGCATCACATAATAAAACAGTAATGCAGACACCTTGCACATCATTTCGGATATTCTTTGGCCAAGAAGTGATGTAATATTGTTTCATATAACAATGGAATGCTTCATACTATTTCAAAATGGGTATAACCTATCACACGATAATCCATAATATTAACATATGTCATATTGATTTTATTACATACAATCATGCATATACAGTAAAGACAGAGGAAACTTCGAGTCGGTCTTGTTTGGGCAAGTTATTGGCTCGAACTTCAGTGGTTAAAAACTGTTGAATATTTATATAGTGCAAATCCTTCAGTTTATAAATATTTTCAACCATAATGACTTTTGACTAAATATTATATGCACAAGTGTTTCCTTTTGCTTAGCTCCAACTGTATATGACTAAATATTATAGAGATGATGTTGACGTACTATATATGAACCAAATAAAAAATCAACAAGAAAATGACAATGCTTATTCTCATACTCACAAGTGCCTCCCATTCTTCCTTCACTTCTTCTTTGGCATAAGCAAACCCATATCCCGGCAAATCGACTAAATGGAGCTTCGATCCAAGTTTGAAAAAGTTGATTGTCTACAAAATGATTGTTAGTTGTTATTATGCATATTCTGGTAATTTCAAATTCATTATAATGACAAATATAGCACCTGTGTGAGACCAGGCTTGTCCGATGTCCGTACAACTCCCCATTGTCTAGTTACTGCATTTAGCAAAGATGACTTCCCTACATTTGACCGTCCTAACAACCAGATTCACTTGAGTATTAAATTCAATCAAGTTCGTCAAATAAGTACCAGGAATAAATTTAGTGGACAATCCATTTGACGGCCAGATAAAAAAGGGAGAGAGAGAGAGAGAGAGAGAGAATTAACAATCCTGTATATAGTACCAAATCTCAGAATATGACATGAATTTTAGCCGAACTTCCAAGTTTGCAAACCTTGTCCTTCCTTCCACACATTTTACGTTCTATATTTTATGTGCTTCATTTAAAATTACAGCACAATGCGAGCCAATAGTAACATAAGCCATAAGGAGAAAGGAGCAATAGTAAATTTTCATTATATAACAATCTGACGATTCACTATCGAAACTAATAATGAAAACTTCCTGAAGAAAATAAGCAGCCAAGTTAAACAAACGAACATTTCAAACACAAAAAAAAAATGTTTATCACAGTTGATTTTTTTGTGTTTCTTAACAAAACCAGTTCATTCAACATACCTGCAAATGCAATCTCTGGAAATTCAGGAGTCGGAAATGATGACGAAATCTTAGCAGCAGCAAAGAATGTCAATTTATTTCTGAATACCTACAAAATAATCAGATGTTAACAGCTACAAGAAAATAGAAATGACATAAGAAGATAAGATTCAGTTAGGTGCATCAAATAGCTTATTTTACTTGGGAAACTTAAATGAAAGGGAGAATACACTGTTATTTGAGTATGGCAAACAGATAGTAGTATTTTATCGTCATAAGTGGGTATTTTAGGGCATAAAATTTCACATAGGTATTAAAATTGTTCAACTATATCCATCATAGAAACCATATGAACATACCGGTACTTCAATCCGCTCCCTTTCTGAGCTTGTTGAGAAGGGAATGTTATCTAAAGGGGCAGAAAGCTCTGTGTTGTAACCAGCCCTCCTAAACTCAACATCACGCCTACGGCCCAGAAACTGGAAAGAAGTGCTAAGAATCAGCAAATCTCACCAAAAATTAAAACAAATGGATATAGAGAATAAAAATGATGTTAGTCAAGCATACAGTGCCTAGCTACATAAATTACATTGTCTTCCACAAAGGAAAGGATAGAGGGGCTAGGACATATGGCACGAAACTGTGCATTTTTTGACATTTCAGCACCATTTGTTTCTGCTGAATCTTTGTTCTCTTCACTATTATCTGGAAAGCATGTGAGGAAAAATAAGTTAGAAGAAAAAGGGAATGAGTTTATCTGCAGAAGATAACAATCGAAATCTTCAAATAGATGAGTGTTCTTTTGTACTACAGACATCTAGATGTACTTTAACAGTGTAAAGTAAATAGTTGACCTTTCTCGATAATCAATGGTGTCATGGTTTAGTTTAAGTATCATACAAAACCAACTTTATATTTAACAAATTTGAGGTGGCTGGCGCCATTGCAGCTTCAGCAGCAGGTGTTAGCTGGAACTCATAACAGGGTAGGACTGGTGTCTAGTGGGGGGTGGGGTGGGGTGGGGTGGGGTGGGGTGGAAGTAGCAGTCAACAAAATGTAAAACATTCTATGTATGTGCCAAGTGTTGAAAACAAATGCCAAAAGAAATAACCTACTTATTTACGCTTCAGCCCTGCACAAACTGACACAGCAAGAAACTCATGTCTATCAGCTAACTGGTATTCATCATTGACATAGCAATCTTTATGCCAAAATATACCACCTACCCTGAAGTTCCCTCGATAAATTCCACCACCATCTCATGTAGGGGTGGATATTTTAATCAAAAGTGAATCTCCCGAACTCGAATAGAACCAAACCGAAACCAAAGATTCGGTTCTGGTTCCGAATAAATAAAATTAAGAACCAGAACCGAGAACCGACCGGGTCCGGATTGGTTCTTGGTTCTTGAACTAGAACCGTTGGTACCCGATTGAAACCAAATTTGTCCTTTATTATTTTGTACAATTTATTAACCCTAATCCAATGAGTCACAACCCAACACCACAATACTAAAGATAAGAATTCAACTATTCAAGACCTAGACCAAAAGTACAAAACTCGCTACTCTTAAATTCAAACTCAATTGACCCAATTCTAATTATTCAAATCTTAATTGCTATTTGCTAAGATACTCAATACAAATATTGTCGTTTATCTCGTACTTTTGTTCATCTATCTCTCGTTCAACACACAATGATATGGCGAAGGCGAAATTCCTCTGAAACGAATCCTCAATTTTGAGAGATAATTTTTTTTTTTTTTTCTAACTCTAATTTATGAGTTTGCAATTTTAGTATCTATTCTTTCAGTTAATATTTATATCTTTTAGAAATTATTTTAATATATAACGTAATTTAATGTTAATGGATTTGCAATTTTTAATTTTTTTCAAAATATGTTGGTAACTCACAATTTTAAAAAAAATATTATGGGTAGAACCGAACCCGAATCCGAACCGATGGTTCGGTTTGGATTTGATTCCAATAATTACGTGGACGGTGGACCCGAATGATTCCATTTACGAAATATCCGAATAGTAACGGATGGTTTCGGGTATTGAAATACCCGAACCGACCCACCCGATGCCCAGACCTGGCATGCTTGCCATTGCCCTTGGTGCAAAGCCACATCCATGATAACTAGGTGATATAAGAGATTGCTCTTATCACTTAGCTTCCCACAATGCTGATTATAGCTTATTTGGGTTGATAACAACTTCAAGCTAACCTATCATGTACTGACATCTAGGAACTAATCAATAAAAATACAAAGCATTCCAACAAAATGTTGGCCGGATGATGTAGCTAGAAGGATAATGCTTGTATTCAAAGACGCAATCTACTTTTATTGTTATAGTAGTCTTTTTGACACAGATAGTTCACAGTGCTCATTGTATAGAAACTTGAAAAGCCAACTCATATTTCCACTCTCAATTAAGAAGATGAACTGAACTAATTCGGTAACAAGATTTCTATACCGAGGAGCTTTCCTCAGTGAATTCAATCTGTAAATCCACGGCGGGATGTTCTCAATCCAAAGTGTACCTTTGGGCAGCAAAGGTGCCTAATAGAATAGGGAGACTCACTAATAGATTAAGAAACATGATAAATAGAAACAAAACTTAGAATAAAACAAAATGCAAATGATACTGACCTTTACTAGCTGTGCTATCATCCAATCTCTTATTCGAGAAATCATGGGGATCTATACGGATAACTTTCTTTTTCTTCTTTGGTCGATCCTCCATTACCTCAATATCACTCGCACAACTCTTCTTTCCCTGGAACATCTTCTTGTGGGATTCCTCAACAGAATAAGCTACTTGTTTTCTTTGACCTTGATCTAATTTTTGGGTCGGCAAATATTTGTTTTTAGCACTTCTCCTCAACATTCCACTCTTAAAGCCATTATCTTCAACAATTTTCACTTCATTGGTACCCTTCACCTTGCCTCTCAAATTTTTCTTATCAAGTAACTTACTTTCCTTGGATGTTCTCCCCCCTGCAATTGAAGCTTTCCTACTGGCTTCTTCAAATTCATGAGATTTTGCTCCTGTTGTCTGCTTTCTTTTACCAGAATCATATCTAAACTTATTTTCCATCCCCTTGGACAAAGATTTCCTATTGGGTATTTCTACATTGTTATCTAATGCTCTTTCCTTACCAATATCTATATCAGCATAAATTCTCTTCCTTTTTCGACCAGAATTTCCCTCAATTACCGCTTCAAACCCCCTGTCTTCATTTCTCGATTTCAAGTTCCTTTTTCTTCGAACCCCTTCTTTGTCTTCATATCTCAATTTCAAGTTCTTTTTTCTTCCGATCCCTTCTTTACCTGATTTCTTATTCATATCAACATAAAATGTATCCCCATTTTTATTTCCTCTACTTTGCACCTTTTTACTACTTTTTTCCTTCAATTCTCCGACCCCGACATCAACTTTCGAGCCCTTCGACTTGCCAATAGCAACTTTCACTTTCTTCCTAAACTTATTATCACTTTTCCTTGAACTCACTTCCACAGACATCCCGTAGAAATATGTAGTATATCTGACAAACAACAAATATGGATTAAAAAAAACCCTTTAATTTTAAAAATGGCCACAGTTTGAGTCTTCTATATCCTCCTCAACCTGGAACACGTAAAAAATCAGTACATAAACAAAAATACACCAAATTTTGAGGGAAAAAAAGCGTTATTGCGGAAAACATGTCCGGCATTTGTGCCTAATATTAAAAGAAAATAGCATTATTGTGAAAGTTTTAACTCACTGTGTTTCCGCTTCTTTTGCCGCCTTCAATGAAGTGTGTTCTAGTCTCTGCGCAGGTATACTACTGGAGGCAAACTGGGTCGTCTGAATTCACAAGCGAATCAATCAACAATAATAAAGATGGGCATTGACACAAATAGCACTAAAGAGGGGGTGGGAAATGGAATGGTGCTAAATACCCGAAATAGCTGACTGACAAGGATTCTTTATGTAAATAGCGTTACCATTTTTGCAAAGAAATTATCAAATATATTATACTCTTTTCTTCTCCATTTATTTTATTTAAACGATTTTAAATTTCATCTGCTATTTATACACTGCTTGAAAAGAGATGATTTCAAATTATATTATTTTACAAAAAAAAATTAACATCTCATTAATCTCAAAACAATTTCAAACAAGTGTACCAAAATCCTGTTTTAAGGTTAGAATCTGGCTCATCTAAATTCTTGCAAAATGTTGGTTATCTCTTTTTAAATTTATTTATGGTAGAAATTGTAGATTTTATTGTATAAATCATGAAAATATATATACATGTGAGTATGAATTGTGATTTTTACTTTAAATTTGTGTAAACACGAGTCCATCTGGTGTGGGTTAATTGAAAAACTATTTTAATAAGAATAAACTGCCTTAACTTGGATCGGTTAAGATGGCCGATTGGATCAATTAGGATCAGTTAAAGTCGATCAAAGACTATGATATTTAAGTTATTTCTTTATAAAATAGATCTTTTCATTGTAAATTTTATAAGCTATGCTATATTGCCATTCTTCGTGTTTGACGCGGCCTTTTAGCCAACTCTCCTCTAAAAAAGGACCATTTGTTAGCACATATTTCTTGGCAAATGGTAGCAATAGTGTCCGAACATTTAGTGTTTGTTTGGTATAGTTTAAAAATAGTTTTTTAAAAAATTTTGATAAAAATTAATAAAAATTGTAATTAAAAAATTAATACAAATTGTAGGTCTATAAAATATGTAATCGAAAATGAAATTGAAAAAAAAAAGTTTATTTTAAATCATACCAAACGTGTTTTTAGTTTTATTTGCACTGTCGCCACCAACTTTGAAGGCATAAATCATTAAAATGGATTAATTCCGTTAATTTTTCCAGCAAAGGTTCCCCAACCTTTTTTTTCGAGGTTACTTTGTTTCTAACTCTTTAAAAAAAAGCAACATTCATCGAAGTTGATGAATTCTATCAATTTTTCTATTAGTTAATTCAGTTGACCCATATATTCAAAAATAAAAATGTAAATTTGTCATTTTCATATTTTTTTTAAAATATTAAAAAATTAAAATTAAAAATTTGGGAAAAAAACCCAATAATAATAATAATTAAAAAAAAAAAACCATCATCTTCCTTCAACCCACACCACCAGTGAACCAAGGGTCGGAAATCTCCCTTTCTAATTAATTTAACTAACTTCTTTAATTTTTATTTTTCAAAATAATATTTCACTTAATATACAAATAAATTAGTGAAATATTTATCTGTAAAACAATCCCCATAAAGTAATTTTTAACAATTTTTCAACTATTACCAACAAACATCATCATAGGAAAATTAACTATTTTATTACAATTTCAACTCACACTGTCACAAATCACCATCTTACACTATCCTTTCAATTTGCAACACCAGCTGTTCGAACGTAAGGATACAAATCTGCTATGTAACAGTGACAACTATAGAACAGTAACAAAATAACGAACAAATGTTACTAATTAGTAACCATTTTTTAATTTGTACAGGCCACTTAGAAATCCAATAAACTTGAAAGAATGTAATGTAACTTATATAAGATGCATTTCGAGCTTAAATGACTTGATCAGTAGGTGGTAACAAGCCTTCCCCTTTTGGAATGGATTGCAGGATTGGTGAGAACTTTACCCCCACGAGTCAATGCCAGGCAACTACGAAGAGCAGCAACCACTCTTCTGGGCAACAGGTTGTCCACGAATCTGCACAGTGGGTGGCCTTGAATTACTCGATGCAGGCTGACTTGCCATTCTGCAGTCATTGCAAAGGGATGTTAAGTACTGACAACTTGCATACGAACAAGTAACATAATACCCATAAGATAGAAGTAGGGAGGTCTGTTTATGCAACTTATAGTGACAAAAGCAAAAGAAAACCAGGCAGCACAATATAAAAAGGGTACCTATTCTTAATGTCAGCAGCCATTGCCATAAACGCCTGTTCAACATTGGTGGCATTTTTGGCACTGGTCTCCATGAATGGAATGCCAATTTCATCTGCAAAAGCCTTTTTACAACAGGAAATACAGGTTATGTCAGTTAAAACTAGTCTGCTCAAGTACCATAATATGCTGGCAAAACTGTGCGATTTTTACCTTGGCTGTTTCATAGGGCACGGCTCGGTTCTCAGTGAGGTCACACTTATTTCCAACCAGAAGCTTGTTCACATTTTCACTAGCATAGCGATCAATTTCGTTCAACCATTGCTTCACATTATTAAAGCTTTCTTGGTCAGTGACATCATATACTATCTGCCAGAATAGCCAACACAGCAGGTCATGAAAACGGGGACACAAAGGTCAAATATAAGACATCAGACTTCAGAAATACTTACAATGATGCCATGTGCACCACGATAGTAGCTACTAGTTATCGTTCTGAAACGTTCTTGTCCAGCAGTATCCCACTGCAAGCAACATACGAACAACGGTGAAAAACAGCTGACTCCAGTGATAACCCATCAACAGGTAAAGAAGAAACACAATCTTGCAATACAATGCTAGATATACAGTATCAAAAAAAATTCAAATATCAAAAAAAATTCAAATGACTCATCAGTTGAATAGACAAATTGTACTTGATAAGTAAAATGAACACTGCAATGGTCATGCTTACAGACAATGGGTATGTAGACAGCCTTTCTTAAGGAAGAGCATTTCAGATTTTATGACTGGCCACAAATAGTTCATTTTCAGTCGATGCATTAGTGCCCGTGCAAATTACTAAAAGATGTATTTGTGTCTAATCATTACTTCAACTGCAGCAATTAATAAAGCTCCTTTAATTTAATCAGTCGCCTCCAACTTTTCCTTCACATTCCAGAATGAAAAGCTTAATACGATAATTGAATTAGATTGAAGGACAGAGAATTTATCCTCAATAGTTTGAGTTGAGACAATATAAGAAAACACAAGATATCACGTATGTACAACTTCTCATTACAGTCGAGTTCATAAAAATTCCTAGGAAATATTCATGTAGAAAGAAAAACAAAATTTAACTCAAACCTATAACCACAAGATTTTCAAAAACATCAAACGGCCAACTAAACCATTCAAGAACCTAAACACAAGAACTTGTGTAACTACTTCTTTTTCTCTAAAACATTAACTTGTATGTCAATATCTACAGAGAACAACAAAAATTGCCACAACTCTTAGTCATAAACCCATAGGACTGATTCTAAAGAGAGTCTTAAAATTATCTAAACTAAAGTCATAGCTCCTATAGTTCACACAAAAATTTAGATTCAAGACAAGAGAACCTTACAATCTGAAGTTTGATTGTCTTCCCATCTTGCTCCACAGTGCGTATTTTCTGCAATAATAGAAATATAATTCAGATGTGGAAAATTATGCCAAATACAAGTAACCAACTCAGAAAGATTAAGTTCTTACAAAGTCAACACCAATTGTGCTGATGTAACTGTCCAAGTATGAATCGTCCTGCATGTAGATTAAGTATGGTTAGCAACTAACCTAAATTCATAAATACTTCAACAGATGCCGAGATAATGAAAGCAAAAATCCAGATATAATTTCCATTGCCTCTTGCAGCTTTATTATAATGATGGAATCCACCACCTTCTCTTATTACCTAACAGGATAACACTGATAAGGCATGCTATTTACAAGCTTAAAATGAATAGTATTCTACAGATTGGAAAAGGGAGTAAAATAACTTAATTAACTGGCAATTTATTACTAGTACTGCTCATACTGAATATGAGAGAAACAAGCTCAGCCTTGACACAGAGTGAAAAGGAGCCCTAGAACCAACCCTAGTTACAAAGCCTAAAGGGAAGTCATATTCCAAACTTTCCGAACATAATATTACAATCAAGAAGGGTATATTCAGTATTTATCTTTGTCAATATGGCTTTTATTTCAATTTGTCATATTACCTTAGTTCAATAATAAATAAGAAAACAAGTAACATCAAATGACTTACAGCAAATCTAAGGAGAAGACATGACTTGCCTACGCCAGAATCTCCAATTAATAGAAGTTTGAACAAGTAGTCACTGCAGAATTCAACATCAAGTGCCGTGGTTATATGACATTATGCAGTATTGCAAGATATACATACAGTTATATTCAAAGAGCAAATAACTTAAGTTGGATGAAATAGATCTGCAGAACACACACAGTTTTAACTTTTCAAAGTTCAACATGACCTACAAATATATGTAAATTGACACAATTTTCAATTATGTAACCTTCCCAGTGGGAATCGAGGATGTATTCTGCCCTTCCATGTAAATGGTTGGGATGGGCACATCTGTGAATTGTGATGGTTAGCTTGGCCTGACTTGTCAATTGTCATGCTTTAAAAAAATTATTCCATTCTATCTCTATATACTTCTGACGTAGTCTAGTTTTGTGCAGGGTACCTTTGTTAAAATGAACTCCTTTTTTATAACTCGCCTATATATGACGCCTAAACAGTAATGGCTACATAAACAAAAACTTGTTTAGAGTCAGCTAAAATTAGTTTTATCTCTATAGTGCTCATTAGGTTTTTCTAAGCTTTTTAGAGAATAGATCCATTAGGTTAAGCTTTTTGTAATAGATCCTACGGAATGCGTGGATAAAAGTTATCACTGCGAAATGTATGGATAAAAATAATATTCGACCATTTTATAAGTGCTAATAATAAAAGTTCACAAGGGACTTCTAAATAAATCATGACTTGACTTTTCTTCTCCAAATAAGAATAATGCATCCTATTTAGTTCCTGACCATACCTGTAGAACTCGTTTGGGTTATCGCCTTACATTAATGTGCTCCAACCATAACCTTTTTAGTCAACCGACCGTGAGGGAGGTTTTTCACCTCCACTCACGCAAAAATCACATATACGTCTGTCTTCGTCTCTCAATCTTTTTTTCAGTTTTTCCAATTTTCTCTTCCCCAATTCTCTTTCCCTTCGCCATTCTTCTCCAAATCTTCCATTCTTCTCAACCTTCTTCCTCCCATCAATCTTTATTTTTCACGGTCGGATTCACCAATAAGTGGTATACTAGTTTTTATGCAACCCTTTTTATCACCATAGATAATGGAACCAATTCAAGTCTTTTACCCAAGAAGAAACTTTGCTACATTAGTAAAGGTACAATTTCCTTATCACCGACCGTAAAGGAGGTTTTTACCCCATTCACACAAAAATAGTGATATACGACTGTGTTCACCCTTTCAAAAAAGATCTCACAATCTCCTCAAATATCTCTTCTCAAGTCTTCATTCAAGTTCACACTTTCCCTTTTTATAACGACCTGTTTCAAAGTTTTTACTCCAAACCATCTAACAACAGAAAATGAAACAACTGTTTGCGTCACGAATCGTTAGATACAAATGATTCTACTAACAGGCGTAAACCCCAAGAGTTACGATAAACAACAAATATGAAAATAAGATATGCATCAAGTGTACAATAAGAAAAATTAACACGCTCCAATCAAATTTGAAGCGGATCTAGGTAAATTAAAAAATTAAAAAATAAACAATTTCCAATTTTTCATGCCCGATATTTTATTGTTTTTCACGTTCAAATGTAAAGAAGAGAGAGATATTTACTATTCGGGATTCATGATGAAGGGATATGAACCGACAGTACTGGAGCCGGAATATTCTCCTTTCGACAGCCGGAGATTGACCGAAGTAGAGTCGTGGCCGGAGGAGCAGAACGGGTTGACCCGGATGGAGAAAAGTAAAATGAAATCAGATTAGATATTTAGCGAACGCCGACAGGATACTAATGGAGAGTGGTTCGAGGAGAGACATATATGAATTTATACGGAGCACCCAATTCTTTGGTTTATTATAATGTTATTTACATTTATCCCCCTCAAGATTCATCTTAGAACAAACTAACCACTGAAGTATAAATATTAACACTAATCTCTTTTGAGACAAGACATGTCTATTTAATTTATACAGAGGTGATCTCCTGCTCCATTGGGGGGAAGGATAAGCCACCCACCTGCTAAAGTGTCAGCAGGTGGGTGATTGATGATAAAAATTGTTTTATCAATCATCACCGACACTTCGCAAGCGGTGGTGACTTATCTCGATAAAAATTGTTTTATCATCAATCACCCACCACTGCTAATTTATATTTTTATACATCCCGCTTCAAATATTCGGAGATCATTATCTTATAATTATATTTTATTTATATATTGAATATTTGGGATTCATCATTATCTTATAATTACTTATGTCATGTCGTCAGTGTATAGAATATCATTCATCACTCTTTTATATAATTGACAGGTTTTAAAAAAAAAAATTGTTTTCCACAGTTGTATTCTAGTCTCTAAAAGTTGGTTGTATATATGCAAGCAAAATAATTTGATTTAAAATCCCAATTGTCCTCCCTTTCCATTATTCTTGCAATTTTTTTTTGTTTCATTATCTGTAGTGTTAAGGATCAAATATGGCAGCAACATTGAAACTTTTCATATAGAGATATATTTATTGTCCTTATCGCTATACACTTGCACTCTTTCTGCTCCCACCATATATGTTCTAGCCTTGTATTCCTATACACTTACATTCTCTCTACCCGTGTTTGGTAGTACTGAAATTATTTTTTAAATATTTATAAATAATATTGTAAGTCTTACAAAATATATCAATAAAACCAATTAAACTAACTTAATTTATAATTTAAGTTGAGACAAACAAGTATTTACTCATCGCTTTCTCCATTTTTTCCTAACAATCTTAACCTCTTGCTCACACAAAATAGTTCTTTTGCTTATTGATTATTAATTGATTTGTTAATGCTTTATTTTTTGTCAAGAAAAATAAAACAAAATGTGAATAAAACTTCAACTCAGACTTACAAAGATTTTAAACATTCATATAAATTTGAGTGTCCCTAACCTATATTTTAATAGATTCCTTTAAAATTTAGATGTCTTCAACTCGAATTTAAATAAATTGGGTTGAAGAATATAAATAATCTATTGGTAAGCTCTAATTAGATAATTAGTTTAATACCATATTTTACGTGTGAGATATAATCTGCCTCATGTTTTGACCATTAAAGTACGCCTGAAGATTTGGTCCATTAAAGTTGTGAAGATATTAAAATCTATTATATAGAATTCTATTATATTCTTTGAAGTATTTTATTTATTTATTTATGATGGTTATATTGTAACTACGATTTTTATTTGTTACACTACGTTATAAACACACACTAATTAAAACATATTTTTGATAAAACACCACAACTATTTTACAAATAGACCCTACCATTAGACCAATTAAAAGATTATAAAAATGGAAAAAAATGTACTATACACACCAAAATTTGGTCATAAACCGCTTTGGTCAAATAAACTCTTTTGGTCTAAACCAAGGTTCTATACAATAAAAAATTTACACTTTCATACTCCTTCTCAATATTAATTTCTCATTTTCATTCTCTCTCCAGATGAAATTTTTGAAAGAGAAAGGTAATTGAAATTCTTGTATTAAACCAGAAAGATTTCAGTTGAAAAATTGATGAACACGTACCAAAAGAATTATTAGAAACAATAGAATCAATTAATTGTAAACAATTCTTCTATCTTTGCTTAATTAATATACACCAGTTTTTCTAAGATCATATCAATATAATTAAAAAGCCGACCATGATAACCATGCAATCAAAGAATCTGCATTGACGAGGAAAATCTGCGCCTGCGACCACTGAGGAAAACAAAACAAAACAAAACAAAACTTTGGGGGGAAAAATTTTTAAAAACCTCAATGGTTGTGGGCATCCTTGCCGACGGTGGAAAACGAAAAAGCTTACACCGGAAAAGGAAAAAATTAATAATCCGCACATATGCGGGAAACTTGCAAAGCGGCTGACGGAGAAAAATAAAATAAAAAACAAGTTAATGGTTGTGGTGGAAAAATAAATTGCTTTATGTCAAAAAAAATATGTATTTAAAAGTATTGATATTTATGTCATTTTGGTTAGGGCCATATTAGTAAATTAAAAAATTACTTAAAATTGTGGCTGAACTAACAATATTGTAATGGTATTATAACTAACTATTTATTTATTGTGGTATTAAAGCAAAATTACATTTGATTAAAAAAAATTTGGTAGTACAAGCACGGTCTTTAAGAAAAAATTTAAATAAATGTTCGCATTAAATTTGATGAAAATTGGCACAAATAGTCAATCACCTTTATCATGAGTGCAGAAATCATCCATAACGTTTGTTATTTACACAAAAGACTCAAAACTTATGTGTTTTAGTGTGCAATTAATCCTTATTTGATGAAAAAAAAAATATACATTTAGTTTTAATTAGAGAAAATTGTAATTGGATTTTCAATCTTTGCAAGGTGCAGATGGGTCTCATAATTTTATTTTTTATAAAATATTAAAGAAATCTAACAAGTTCTTTTCTTTTTTTTTTTAATTAACACTTTTTTGGAAGTGGTTGTCCATTAAGAATTTCCAAGATCTCTATTTTACCAAGTAGAAGAATATGCACACGCATTTATCTCTTTCTTCATTGATGCTCTGATGACATTTCATGAATATTACATGTGGTAAGCTGGTAAGAGAAGCCCCCGTTACATCAACAATCATACTGAAAAATATTTCGACATTGTATTCATGCATTTGCTCCTTTTGTTATCAAGATTTAGCATAAGCGTTTGACATATTCTATACATTGAATTGGCAGCCAAAACCTTGATCGTCCATTTGAAAGAGCCGTTTCTTAAACAACTTATTGCATCTTCATTTATCAACTCCATGAACCTATGTTTTTATGCATTAGAGAGCTCTAAAATTATCTCTCTTAGGCTTTTGCCTTCAATTCCCATTTCACTAAGATTCACACCCAACAACATGTAATGGAGTTCAACTCCGACCCATACAATTTCATTTCAATTCGTACAACATATAGTTCTGCATCCAAAATGGGGTGGATTTGAGGATGGTGAATTTTGAATTTTGGGGTTTGATAAAGAAGATAACATCTTTGTTACTTTTTATTTTTTGGGGTACATATAGTTATTTTTCAATTTTTTTTTTCTTTTCTTGTTTCTTATTTGTTTATTTAAAACGAATGACAATTTTGTCATAAAGATCTACTATGCCTATTTCTTCAAACGTTTGCGATGTATGATTTTAAAGATTAAGGGTATATTCCTTACGTTTTTAAAAGTTAGAGACCAAATATACAACTTTTCTTTTCTCTAATTAAAATTAAAGGTATTTTTGTTTTTTTTTTCAAATAAGGACCAATTGTGCACCAAAACACATATGTTAGGGGTCTTCTGTGCCAAAAACAAACGTTAGGGATCATTTCTGCACTATTTTTTTTTAATAGTGGGCATGAATTAATTGTCTATTTCCAATTTTAATAGAGTGCTATTACTATGTTCATAACAAAGAAAATTGTACATTTTTTTCTGAGGTGAGTTAGGTTGTCAACATTTATTCTAAAACAAATTGCTTATTCTGACTTAATTTGGTTCAAAAAGTAAAGATAGACATTGAAATTATATGGTAAAATTTTAAAATTTTCTCCGCTTCAAGTTGATAAGTTTGAGTGATTGTAGAGGTAAAATTACTATTTTATAATAAAAAGACCACACAAATTCACGAGAATACAAAAACTATAATATAAAATTCTGTTAAAATATTATAAATTAAAGCGAAATCCTATTCAAATTCATAAATATTGAAGAATATTGAAGAATGTTTTAAAATTTGAGTTGATCGCAATTCTATAAATAAAGACCGTTTGATTGAAAAACGTAAAAGAAACCTTCCTTAAAAAGATTGGATTGTTTCCTATGGAAGCTCATGCATATTGCATGAGAGTGGAATTCGCCTAACCATTTTGGTTTTTGAGACCGCTATTACAGTGTACCTAATTCATAATATTAGCTCTCTCTCTCTCTCTCTCTCTCTCTCTCTCTCTCTGTGCATCCCCTTCATTTAACAAACAACTTTCCAGACATTTTCTCTTTTCTAACCTGATTTATATATATATATATATATATCTCTCTAAAACAACCATCCACATTTATACATACAATCATTTGCTTATATATCCGCCATGAGCTCTGCAGATGAAGTCTCTCAAACAATTTCCAAGAAATCCAAGAAGCCCCAATGTACATTATTCTTTATCTTTCTTTTTTATTTCTTCATTTATGTTTATGATACTATTAATCATTTCATTTATAATTGAATTATATTTTTACAATTCTTACATGATTGTGTCAATACATTTTTCTTTATGAGCAATCTTATTCATCTTTGACATTTTTTAGCTAAATTATACACAATCCATGTGTAAATATAAACCACCCACAATATTACGCCGTGAAATATCAATTGCTTGTTGACCCCGGTAAATTGTGTGCATAATTTGATGCGGCGTCTCTTTCGAGAATTAGCAATTTGCATTGAATACAATCTC
This sequence comes from Forsythia suspensa, assembly GCA_023638005.1. Taxonomy (NCBI): domain Eukaryota; kingdom Viridiplantae; phylum Streptophyta; class Magnoliopsida; order Lamiales; family Oleaceae; genus Forsythia; species Forsythia suspensa. The sequence continues at coordinate 53,531,221 of CM042666.1, forward strand.
CAAAATTGTGGGATTGAGAAACCCTTGCTCCTCTTTTTGGCCTTAAATAGTAAATAGGTTTGTTTTAACAACTACAAACTTTCTCTTACAAGTCTTTCGATCAATGGATATTCCGTGCAACATTAGCTTATATACTAATATCAGTGACCTTGTTATTCTTTGTGTTGATTGGAACAAGAAAATATACCCCATTTATACAATTTTCTTATGTTTTCCAGATTCTAGGTTTACTCAGCAAGAACTTCCTGCTTGCAAACCAATATTAACTCCCGGATTGGTACGGTTCCAATGCTATATGTATCCATGTCGATCCACTTGATTATGAAGTTCCAAAGTTGTTGATTAACTTTTGATTTTGCATCTAATTCAGGTCATAACAACTTTGATCTCCATTAGCATCATATTTATTCCTATTGGCCTCAGTTCATTGTCTGCATCAGAGAATGTAATTGCAGTCTTTATTTATTCTCACTTCATTTAAGAATTTTCTCAGCATCAATGGCTAGTAACAAGTATCGTTACATTTAGGTGGTGGAAATTGTCGACCGGTATGATGATGCTTGTGTTCCCTCAACTGGTAACGACGAGGCAACAAAGCGCGACAGGCTTTCATTCATCCAGAACGCGAAAACAAATAAAACCTGTATCAGGAATTTAGTTGTCAGTTCAATCCCTTGTAACTTTTTGTATTAATACATTAGCACTTTTTTTCTTGTCCTTAATTAATTTGATTTTATAATACAAATGTTGAACATCTCTCCAGGTTCCAAAGAAGATGAAGCATCCTATTTATGTATATTATCAGCTTGGCAACTTTTATCAGAATCATCGCCGGTATGTTCAATTTTGGAAAACATGTAGCCGACCCCTAATTTATTATGACCAAGACTTAGTTTGTTGTTTTTTTTTACTAGTTTACGAATATCTCTTTCTTGACTTGAAACTATACTTTGGTGCAGATATGTGAAAAGTAGAAGTGATAGGCAATACCGGAGCCCCAGATATGAGGGAGACACAAAGACTTGTGATCCTGAGTCCGAAATCGATTATCACAAACCTATTGTTCCATGCGGCCTAATTGCTTGGAGTTTGTTCAACGACACATATGGGATTTCGACCAATAGCAATCCTATACCAATTAACAAGAAAGACATTGCATGGGGAAGTGACAAGAAATCTAAATTTGGGTCTAATGTCTATCCTAAAAATTTCCAAAAGCAAGATCCAATAGGGGGTGGAAAACTTAATGAAAGCCTACCTGTAAGTCCACAAAATCAAATTTCAAATTGTTCAATTTGTTATCCTAATTGAGCCTCAGAAAACACTTAGAACTCAGTTTGAATGAACTTTCATAAGCTATATGTAAATTAAAATGTTGCACATGACACGACCAATCTGATTTAAGGTCCAGCACTTCTTTTTGTCATTTAATACTCTCCGAAACAGTTTTAACCCGTCTAACCAAACATGCCATTACAGTATAAGTTCTAAGTAAAGATAGCTTAATATTTATTTATTTATCATCTCCTGATTGATATTGTATATTGTCCTTGAAATAGTTGAGTGAACAAGAGGATCTTCTAGTTTGGATGAGAACAGCAGCATTACCGAATTTCAGAAAGTTATATGGGAGGATAGAGACTGATTTGGATGCAAACGAGAAGATAAGAGTAGTAATACAAAACAATTATAATACATACTCTTTTGACAGCAGAAAACAGCTTGTACTTTCAACAACCACTTGGATTGGTGGCAAAAATGACTTTCTTGGCAAGGCCTACATCACTGTTGGTGGAATTTGCTTGTTCCTTGCAATAGCTTTCTTATTAACATATGTCATCAAGCCCAGGTATTTAATTTCCCCTTATTTTCTTCTACATATTTTTTTTAATTTTTATGCAAAAATATGACATGTTTTAATTTTCTAGTTATATATATTTATGTAAAGCAATGTTTTTCAACCATCTTTCACAGTGGTTGCTCGGGCTGGATTTTTTTTTTTTTTTTAAATCAAACCACAATGGAGGTGGATTGTTTATTACACTATATCTTGTGTGATTTCATCATGCTTCTTGTCATCATGCTTGAGTTAGGTACTTGGTTGGCTCTTCATGATCGTGTACCGGTTTTTATTTAGTATAAATCCGAATCACTTTCTAGTTGAATGTTTATGATATAGAAGTAAAGAAACCATCTTTTTCACTTAAATCATATGGAACAATTGTTTGATCAAACCATTGTATGTGTTAATTAACATCTTTGTTGCATATATATTAATTCTTAATAATGTGATGTTAATTGGTTCCCTATTATTCTTGATTATGTCTTTTGTTTTCCCTTTCTTAATTTTCATTAGTGCTTCATAAAATCTTGATTAATTTTTATTCCTTGCCTAGCATATCAAGGTTCATTTTGTTTGTCTTTGTGCAGGCCTTTGGGAGATCCAGCCTACTTGTCTTGGAATCTAAATTCTGCAGCGCTCTGATTATTTCTATTATGTTTGATTCTAGTAGGTCATTTATTAATATACATATTAAGGGCAATTTGTGACAATATTTGATAGTTGTAGTGTTCAATTTTATAGAGTCAAGTGTAAAATACATGCCATAAATATAGCTTAATATTGTAATTTTGAAAACTTTCCGGCGGTTAAGTGGACAAAAAATGTATTTATTTTGTCCCAAGCTTTTCTTTTGGTTTAAAAGTTTATTAAAAGCATGTCTGAAATTAATTAAATGCAGATTTTGCCAAAATGTACTTTGACTATGCAAAAAAAAAAATAGTCCCACAATAACTTGAAAAGCTAAATATGGAACACTGGATGCCCAAAATCTACTTTAACTATTGGCAGCTTTTTTTTTTTTAAATTGTGAATTGTTTGAAATATTTTAATCAAGTGTATTTGTTGATCAAACAATCTTAGGTCAATTTAATTGAAACAAGACAGGTTATATCAAATTATGTTCTTAATTTGTTCTAATTCTAGCCACTTCCAACATTATAGATATAATAGGTTATAATATTCTTGAATAGCGTCAAATATTAAACAAAATGATAGAGATTCAATATTGAACTAGTTGTTCGTAACGTATTTCTTTCTAAACTAATAATATATATATATATATATAGTCACATACATGTGTTTCGTTGTCGAATAAGTTTTACGGAATTGACTATAATAACTTATATTTGACTGTAATACTTATTCCAGTGGCTCCTTGACCCACCACTAATATCTCTAATCTTTTAGGATATGATAGAGACTTTTTTGTCTTGATGGGACTTGTGAACTTAGACAAAAATGCCCACCAATGAGGAAAAAATGTTGCTAGGAATCTCTATCATTTATGTTGAAAATCAGGGGGAAATGGTTGGGGACATGTTTTGGCCTAGCATAAAAATAAATAGGGAAAAATGGAACATTTGTCCCCTATTATTGATCTAAGTAGTAATTGGTTGCTTTCATTAATTATAGTCGTATAATCAATTGTTAACAATACTGAAATCATCATGTAGTCTTAATGAAAATACTTCAAATTTCTGAGCACTAATTACAAGTTGGACATATGAGTATTACCTACTAATTTAATAAAGACTTAGATGATTTTTATTGTAGAGATTGATTATGTAACTATGATGAAAAGTAAATGATCAATTTGCTCTGTTTTAACCAATATTTTAAAAAGTATAAAGTGTAATTCACGCATTTTGGCGCCGAGCTTAAACTTTTTCGCCAGATGCTTAACTTAGCGAAAACTAGAGCCTTGTCTCATGCCTAGGTGGCTTAAACGGATTTATTAGAATAGTAGTTTTAATATATAAAAATATCATATTGATGTCAAATGGTGCAATTTTTTCAAATAGATTAATAATAAACACTCATTTTGAAAGAAACTTTCCCTTATTGTCAAGTAACATTTTTATGTTTACAAACAAAAAATTGCTTAAAATTAAGTATAGCTTATTTTAAAACTTAACCAAACAAACATTCTATTTAAATAAACAAAGATTTCAAGCAGGACTTTAATATAGGGTTAGAGTATGTTTGCCAATGTTTAAAAATATTTATAAGTTGGTTAAACATAATTTTTATCTACACATTTTATAAACCCACAAATTTTATCCACACAATTTGTAAGATCCGCTTATTATAATTTACAAAAATCTTTATCTAACATATTCTTAGTGCCTGGTTGATGAGAGATTATAAACTGGTTTATTTGATTAATATTGTTTATTTGACCAATATTAGTTTTTTTGAGTTGAAATTGTTGACTTTTCATGTTAAAAGTGGGTTGAAAAGTCAAAAATTATGGCTGAAAAAAATCAAAATGGGTTTATAATCTCAATCAAACAAAGCCTTAATGTAGTTGACAAAATGCATGCGTGTGTTTAAGGCATAAATTATTGATACTAACACAGATTATGTTTGTGTATTTATAAGTATTTATAAGTCGATCAAATATATTTTTATCTACACATTTCATAAATAACTACAACTTTATCTACTTTTTATTCATACATTAATTAAGACCAACTATTTATAATTTAAAAAAATATTTACCAAACATATTCACAAAGAAAACAAGTAAAATCCTGCCATAATGGTGAAAACAATATAGACTTTTACATCAATTTATTCATTAAAAGTTAAAACACATGCACTAAATATAGAGTTTTGTATGTCTTTATCTAAAATTTATAATATTATTTTTCTACTGGCTTTTTAAAAAATTTATCTAGTCGACTATAAATTGGATATTATTAGATTCAAAATTATAATTATTTTTAAAAGACTTTTTTTAAATATTATAGATTATTTCCATAATTTAAATTAGAGTTAAGATATACAAAGAAATTTTGTCAGCATGTTATAGACTATTTGAGGCATTTTATTAATGAAATCCACTTAAACTTAATGTCCATATATTATATAATCAATGGTTAAGGATAATAAATAAAATTTATCTTATTTATTTGGACAGAATTGATATCCAGACACTTTTATCCAAATAACAATTTAAACAAAAATAAAAATAAGTTTTATTCTCAAAAAGAAGAAGATAAATTTTTTTATTTGGATAAAAATTTACTAATCTTTTTTAAAAAGATAAACATATCATTTATAATATAGAACAAATTTATTTTTGAATATCCATATCCTAGAATAATCGCCATTAACTATTGCCCCAACCCCGCACTCTACCATCGACTTCCGCTAAATTTCCATATCCTAGGATAATCGTCATCTACTACCCCTACCCCGCATTCTCCCATCGACCTCCGTCACCGTCCGCCGATCTACCTATTTTTTATTTTTTTTAGTTTTTTATTTACTTTTTTCATTTAATTAAGAATAAAGGTAAAATAATTTTTTTTACGTAAAGTTGAATTTTTAACCGTGATTTTTTCTATTTTTATACCTATAACCAAACAGGATAATAATAAACTTGTTATCCATATAAACAATTTTTTCACAAACCAAACGGAGTGTTATTTTACTTAATAGTCAATATTACCATCTAACAATTAAATTTATTAATTATTTTTTAAATATAAGTAAGAAAATATAAATGAAATAGTTATGAAACCTAAATAGATGATACCATCAGGCTGATACTTTGAAAATGGATTTTTTTTAACCATTTCTTCTTTTATTTCCCATCTATTTACCAAGCTACAAATTTTAATGGGAGTAAAAATGTAAAATAATTAAAATTAAGAGCAAATTAATGTAAATATTTACGCAATAATGTAATGCAGTAAAAATATAAAAAAACTCATCTTTATATACATAAGCAGTGTCCATTTCTTGATCTTTGAAGCAAAAAGAGCCAAAATACACACGGTTTACCCTCAAAATTACGTTTATAATTATCAGTCAAACCTACTTGTTGTGGAGAGGATCTGGGCAGCTGGGTATTCTCCTTTTGTAATCAAGAAACGTACCATTTGAAGTGTTGTTGAGATCAGAAACTAAGTCATTGAAATACTTGCGAAATATGTCTGTTTGATTCTTGTTCGATTCCAGAATTGTTTCTGTGTCTTCTTCTACTGCTGGAAATATTCTTATTGCTGTCACTTTGCTTTCTCTGGGGACCCAAATATGCACCACTGAGATGATTAACAGCGCCACCAGATATGAGTACATGACTGGTTTACTTCCGCCGGGAAATGACATCGCCGTCGCCGGAAAACCCACATAAATTTCTGGGTCGCTTGAAAATTCGCACTGTGTGTGTGAGAAAGAAAGAGTTATCTCTGTGTCACTGTGTCTCACTGTCACAGCCCAAGCACTTGATTATGAATTGACGGGTTGTGTTTTACATACATTACACATAGTCAGTGATATATATAGAAATTGGCGCAAACAGTCCCTAACCTTTTTCTTCATATAGAAATAGTCACTAATGTTTTTTTTACACAAAAATCCCAAATTTATGTATTTTTGTGCACAATCAATTTTTTTTTTTATTTATGAAAAAGACAAATATGTCTTTATTTTTTAGAAAAAATTATAATTGATTACTAACCTTTCTAAATAGTACAAATAAATCCGACACTTTTATTTTTTATATAAAAATTAATGGAAACTAATTAGTTCTTTTTTTTAATTAACACTTTATTGACCAAATTGATAATATTCTAGATTATTTTGTATATTTTACGAACTATTATAAAAAAAATTAAGCTCATAATTATTAACAAACATGTTAAATAAAATTATTTATTTATTATTCATAATTATATTATTTAAATAACTTTTATTTTATCTTTACAACATAAAAAAAATCAAAAAGTTATTGCTCAAATACTTTTATTTAATGAGAGATTCGTTTATTAACTACAAATATTAGAACTTCAATTGTATTTTCACATTTTAATTTACCTTTTATTATAATTCAAAAATAAAGACACATATTGTGTAAATTAATTTTTATTAGTGTTTTTATGTTAAAAATATATAATAAAATTAGTTCAATGTCATAAAATTAGATACGCAATTTTATTATTTATTTAACTTAATTTTTATTCAAAATTTTCACATCATATAGCATGTATATATACGTAAAGCATAATAATTTTATATTTTTTTCTTATGAAATTTTAATTGACATGACTATAGTGATATATTTAATATGCTAAATTAAATATTATTTAATAAATATACTAAACATATTTGTACTTTTTGCAGAGGTTTAGAATCTAATTGTAATTTTTTTAATTAGAACTAAGAATGCATTTGTCTTTTTTTTTTATCAAATAAAGATCAATCTGCGGTTAAAAACACGTAAGTTAGAAATTTTTGTATTAAAAATAAACGTTATGGACCATTTTATACTGATTGCAAATGTTACGGATCATTTGCGTTAATTTGAGGGAGGGAGGGAAGGGGGGTCCCACTGATGGGAAAAACAATGAAGCTAGCGATGTTGTAGATAGACAGGATATCAATTATCTAGGATTAATTGAGGAAGTAAGGTGTTGTAGATAGACTTGTCATGATATCATTTGGATACTTCAAAAATTGATAACGAATTGAACTGTTTATAAAATAAAAGAAAATCTTGTTTAGTTTAATGAAAATTGATTGAAAAGTTTTATAAATATTCATTATTCACTATATCCAAACGGTTTGAGCTGTCACTCAATAAAATAAGGAATTTTTATCTTCTATCTACTTATTCTACTCATTTATAATATCTACATTGAGATAGCATTACATAACTGATAATTTATAGTTTCGTACTCATTATTTTTACCAATCATGTGATGTCACATCAACGTGAGCATTATAAGTGGGTAGGAGATCAAAACCCGTAAAATGAGGTTAGATTGTATTCATATAGTTGAACTTTGTTAATTATATTTTTCAAAATGATATTTGTTAATGTATGTTTGGTGAAGTTTAAATGTAATTATTTAGTAGATTTTGAAAAAAAATTAGTGAAATGTGTGGTTGAAAATTTGAAAAAAATTGTATGTCCATGAAATATAAGTTTGAAAACAAGTTTGAAAAAAAAAGTAGTTTAAATTAAACTATGTCAAACATATGAATTTTTATGGTTAACATTTGCATTATTTTATAGTTTTAAGTTGATACAAATATATTATAATATATATGTTTAGAAAGTTTCAAATTAAGCGTTGTATTAAGATTTAGACCAATAGTTATGTTTTAATTTGTTAAAAGATGTTACTTTTTATGTCGCTAGGTAAATAATACTTTGAGACCAAATCAAGTCACAAAAACTGGTTTGGTTTGGAATTTTTTAAATCGTTTTATATGTTTTAATCTGAAAATATTGAACTGTTTACCCTTACATAAAAGAAGTCAATCAATTACACCTACTAAAAATTTCCTTTCAAATGAATTTGAATTGATATCTCCCAAGAGTAATGACATTGTCTACTATTGTCAATGAAGTTGGAATGTATTTTAATTCTTGGAATATTGATAATGTTATTCAGAGTAATAAACACTAATAATGCTATTCACAGTACTTATCTCCCAAGTCCCAATTATCCTCTTTTTTTTTCTTATAATTAATGTAATTTGAATTCCGATTTTCAATTAGCGAAATTATTTAATTCTAGCATTTAATCTCTGTGAGAACATTATATATACTACCTAATACAAATGATTAAATCAAGAATGAAGTGCAGAGAAATTATATTTATTAATAAGACATGGATTTCCAGAAACATGCACGAGAGTGTGCAGCTGGTTGAGTTGGCTAACCGGGAATCTCGCTACGGTGTTAACAAATAATTTTGTATGTATTTACATTTTCCCATGTACCAACTTTGATGGCCAGTGAACTTGATACCAATTGTTTGTGATTTCGTGTTTGGTGGTGTTCAAATTATTTTTGAAATAATTAAAAATTGTGAATTTTATAAAATGTGTAGATAATAAATAAATAGTAAATTGTAATAATTAATTGAGTGGTAGTACGTTATCACAGTTCAATGCCACCTGGTGTCCCTTTTGGCATATTCATTTAGTTCCCCTTGTCGAGCACGATTAGGTTTTTAATAAGAAAGCCGTTTGGATTTAATTCAGTTTTGGGATCAAATAAATTAAGATATGTTAATGGTCTAGCACCACAAAACAATTTTTAAGGACATGAAATCTCTAACAACTTTAATCAAAATTTCCACAACACTATAGAGACGTTTACCCACGGGCGCCAAACACAAGCCTAACGTACGTGTTAGGTCGTGTTTTAAGATTAGACAATTTCTTCAAACAATTCGACATATTTTGCCAGTTCTAACATCATCTTCGAAATTATCTCCAACACAATTCAATGGTAGACATGATATTAAAAATAAGAAAATAATGACCCTTTAATCAGAGTTTGAACTGTGGGACAATCTTAAAAAGTGTAAAACCCCAAACCAAGATTGTTGAATCAATGTAATATTAATTGTTGGGGTCTCTGTCTGACTCTGAAAACTCTGAATCTCATCTTCTGGACCCAATAAAGTTAAAAACCTTCTAGCTTTATACCTTAGATTTGTTCTTCTCTTGGTGTCTTTTTATATATTTTTGCCATTTTGTAGCAGAACATTAAATCTCAATGCTGTCTTTTACTGGTAAATTCACAATTTTCTTCTTGGCCTCATTCTTCCTTTTAGCATTTTCTACTTGCTCCTATTCAAATCTCTCTCTCTACTAAAAATCGCATTTTCACTAACGAATTATAAGTTGGTAAAAGTGATAACCCTTCCCCTACAGTAATCAACAACGACTTTTTCATTGGCAACAATAATAGCTTTTGACTAACGAATTTTATGTGCCTAAATGAGTAATCCATATTACCTACGGTTTTTTCGTATGTGATATTAATCAATTTTAAAGACCAACATTGTTTCAACCTTTCAACTACGGAAAGTCCATAGGTGACAAGTAATTTAAATTACCTACGAAAATTTCATATGTAATATTAATCAATTTTAAAGACCAAAAAATATTTCGACCTTTCACCTATAGATAATTCGTAGGTAAAGAGTAATTCACATTACTTACGAAAATTCCGTAGGTGATATTAATCAATTTTAAAGACCAAAATATCTTTCGACCTTTTACGGAATATTCGTTTGTGGAGAGTGATTCTTATACCTATGAATATTTTGTAGGTGATATTAATCAATTTTAAAAATTAAAAAACACAATCCAACCATTCACCTACTAGAAATTCATATGTGAAGAGTAATACATAAATCAATAATATGTTTCAACCTTTCACCTACGGATATTATCCTTATGTGATATTAATGTTTCGACCATTGACCTACGAAAAATTTGTTGGTGAAGAGTAAATTTTGTTACCCACATATTTTTCCATAAGTGATGTAAAGCAATTTTGAAAATGAAAAAATAAAATAAAAAATCAACTATATGAAAGTGAAAGTTAATCACTTAAGGAATAGCCGTAAATTATGTTTCATTTATTTAACATTCAAATTTTCTACAACGAAGTTATTCAATTACAAAATTAAAAAAGATTCAAACTAATCACATACGAAGAAAACATAAGTGAAGTAGTTTATCAAATGTATGACGTACCTCTATCAAACTTATAACAACCCTGTTGTGACAATGATAACAAAAGAAATGTGGAAATGAATTCATTTATGATAATGTAGGTTAATGTTTTCATATTTAATCGAAGTTTATTTTTTAATATGTCTCTGCAAGATGATAGTTGGTTGAATACATAAATTTTGACATGAGAATGGTGGTTTAAGCATTAGATGGGTTGAATTACTCATTTAAGCTTCTTGGAGTGTGATGTCATACTAAGACTTAGGGTTTTTGTATATCTTAACATTGTTAAGAAAAATAGTTAAAACTCTTATACATAGAAATGGGCAAGGTTAGGATTCAACCATCGGAAGCTGTTATAAAAAAAAAAATTTAAAGCTATTTTTGACTATAGAATTTTTTTTTTTTTTTTTTAAATTTAAAAGCAATATATTAGACTACTCCATCTTGATCTACAATTTCGACAATGAGACGCGAGGATTAACCTTAAAAAAAATCATTAAATTAATTAAATTATATCATCTTGGACTGTGCTACAATTTATTTTGTTGGGCCTATTTATAAAAAATTTATATTTAAAAAAAAAAAAAAATCCTGTTAATGGGCTTGGCCCCTCCCTTAAATCTGCCCATATATGTTAGTATGTTACCATCTTTAATCAACATAAGATTTTATCTTTAACATATTTTTGCAATATGGTAGTTCGTTTGAAGACACTAATATTAAAATTTGAATGTTCGTTTAAGTATTAGACGGATTGAATTATTGTTTGAGCATGTTGGAGATTGGAATCATATTAAAATTTAGAATTTCATTTTAAAATGTTAGTAATGTTGAGGAAAGTAGTCTAAATTCCTTATATATAAATTAGTATTTCTATTTTTAATTGAAGTAGGATTTAATCCTTACCATTCTATTCACAAAATTTAATTAGAATGAATGATTTTTTTTCAAGCATAGACAGACTTCTAAACAAAATTCATTTGCTATGACTTTAAACCTTTGTTATTTATGGTAAATTCCACCGATTTATCAAAGAAATCAGAGTTTTATTTTTTGTTCATTTAAATGATAGAATTTAGGGGTGGTCTAATTTTGTTAATTTTTTTTTTTAAAAATTTCTTTAACTTCATTATTTTGTTTCTAAATATTAGCTCATTATGGCTCGTTCTAAATTGTATAAGGCGGACCGGCTCGGGTAAATCAAATTAATCTTCATTGAATAAAACTTGAGTATTGCTATAAAATAAAAGGAATATGAGATAATCAATTATAATGATAACTCATATATATAAGAGATAGTGATCTCATACTCGAGGAGACATTTGTTATCTTATCCATATTCAGTGTGACACTTGCACATTGAATAAATTACATACGTAAATAAATGTTACATTAACAATTCATTCAATGTGCAAATAACAATTACCCATAAACAAGAGATCACTCATAACATATAAGATTCTAATAAGAGTTACAAATTAAGGAAGATATAGACTTTTAGAGTAAGTATGATTATTTTTAAAGTATCATGAACAGATTAAATAGTCATCAATAATTATTTATTATTTTACAACACTCCACATTAGATGTCTATTTAAACAATAATTGTCTCGTTAAGAATATCATTTGACAAATGATGATATAAATAATGACAGTTGCTATATGTTATTTAGCTATGGTGGCACATTTAGGCACACCCGCCTCGACGATTCACCTGCCTCACTGTCCACCTTGTTGGTCTTATGAGCACGCTTCTGACAGATAAACTGTAATAACCCAATTGTCATCAGATTAGTCAAGCAGGCGACCCATGGAATGACAGTTACCACTAGTTATCGGGAAGACGAAACATCTCTTAAAGATGAAACATCCCTCATTAACTCCTAATAATGAGGGAGATGAAATGACACCTGTTATTAAATGAGAAGGATGAAGGGACACTCATCATCAATAATTACAGGTCATCCCTATAAACAGAGGCCAACCCCTCAGGTAAAAAGGAAAGACACAATTCTCATACATTCCATATTGTTATTGTGCACATATGTTTTAATCATATACTGATTATCACACTGGAGTGGCCACGGGAGAAAAAAGTCCCGCCACTTTTTGCAAGTCTCCACCATTGTCGCCGTCGTGCTCGGAGGAGGAAAAATTATTTATCATCAACAAAAATTAAGTGTGACAAAAATCTTGTTAATATTTTAAAATCAGTAATTTTCAAATTCTATAAAGGGAAACAGGATGGGTCCTAATCTACATTTTTAATTATTTGATTACGGTTCATACTTCAATTGCCATTGTGTATTTAAATTTGCCATATCTTAATTCTTTGATAATTTCTTAATCATAAGTGAGGGGAATGAAATGCACTTTTTGCAATTTGCAATCTAATATGAGTTGAGTATTAGAAGGCTAGTGAAATAAAAAATCAATTTACATATATACTCTAAAAATTAAATGAAAATTGAAAATATTGATTTTTATGTATTAATTTTAAATAGTATTCATCAATCATAATATCTTGTTAAAAAATACTGTTTAATTATTTATTAATCACAATTAATATAAGTCAGTTTAGCTCCAAATATTTTGTCATTTTCTTATTTATTAAGGTTATTAGAAAATACGGAATGTGGTTCGCGTCATTATATTTTAAGACATAAGAAAAGAGTGCTTCATATTCTCGTCTCCTACGCTGCTTATTCTTCATTGAATGTTCATTGGGCTAAATGTGTTCCTCTTATTATTTTGTCGTATGCTCGTGAAGATTTGATATCTTGAACGGGTTCATCTATATTATAATTTATCTTGAACTTGTTAAACAAACCAACACAGCTCGAAACTATTTAGTATTTACACATTTGATCACGATTCATATTTGACTTCTCATGCCAAAGTCTCCACAATTCAACTCAATTTACACTTGTAATTTTGATGTATATTCGACTCAAACCCCTTGTACGCTAAAGAAGACTCAAGTCACTTACGTTGTCTTGTTAAACCTAAATTCATAGAGATACACATAAGTCAAAAGAGATTACTTGGAGCTGGAGGTGAGGGGGTTAAACTCCCTGCCAACTCGCCAACAAACCTCACCTTCTTCACCCAACCAACACAACATCTTGTCAATATATATAAAATATATGGTAGTGGGTAATCTAATCATTTACAAATCTTGAACCCACACATATATATGCCTCATCTATATAAATCTGCATCTCATCTTCCATTTCTGCAGCCATGGCAATGGTGAAGCTGCTTATAATTTCTGCACTTGTGCTTATAGTGTATGCATTAACATGTGGAGCAACTCAGTATAATGTGGGTGATAACTCCGGCTGGGATATTAGTACTGATCTTGATACATGGACAAAGGACAAGAAATTCCTTGTTGGTGATGTTTTATGTAAGTACTTTTTTAATCTTCAAATTTACGTCTCTTGTTTGTTTGTCATAGTTACTTTAAGAACATGTTTGGTCAAGCTTAAAAAGATTATTTAAAAGTAAAAATTGTTAAAATTACTAGTTGAAAATAAGTGAGTTAACATTTTACTTACAAATAAGAAAAGAATATGCTCCAAGTCCATTTACATGGAAAATTGAGCACGTACGGACCTTTGTTGAGCTTGATGGTGATGAAACAAAAATTTAACTATGAAATGTGTTTTTTTAGATGTGATGATTTAATACATTACATTGACGATTTTCTGGGTTTTGCAGTATTTCAATATTCGTCGTCTCACTCGGTGAGCGAAGTGACGAAAGAAAATTATGAGGGGTGCAACACGGCCAATGTACTACAATCGAGTAGTAATGGGAACACATCATTTGTTTTGTCAAGTCCAGGCGATAGATATTTTATTTGTGGTAACAAGTTGCATTGCTATGGTGGGATGAAGCTTCATGCAAGCGTAGAAAACAATCAGGGTACAGGGTCGCCGGTCGAGGCACCAAAGGCACAGCCAGGCACAGCTCTTCCTCCGCCGAATTCTAAGAGCAAGAATCCTGATGTTACTAGCTCAGCATTTTTCAACCATGTCACAATAGATTATATGTTCATATCATGTTTTGGATTGTTGGTCCTTTTGTTTGGTGTGAAGTAAATAATTTGAGTTTATTTCTGTTATTGTTTTGAAATGCTTTGGTAGTCATGCATGTTTATGGATTCAAACCTTTTTCGCAGGTGTGTGGATTGTCTTTGAGTTGCACAAAGAAAGTCATTGTATGTAATAAAGTTTCACCTTAATTATCAACTTATCAAGTTCTTTTCAATTTTGAACGTGCTTAAATACTAAAAGTTTTTTCCCCCTCTCTCAATGAATGATATATGATTTGTAAATCAAAATGGGTATTGGGGTTTTTCATACGCGGCTCGTGGCGAGTAAGTACACGTGAATGACCATGTTTGCAGTCTTTAGTTTTAAAGACCAACCAAACATGTTATACTATGTTGGCCCATGGATTCTAAAATAGAGTGATTTGATTGCAATTAAATTGAAGTTTAAGTGGCCTAATTGCAGTTGAGGTGAAAGTTGGATGATCACCGGTGCAATTAACCTAGTTTTGAATATGCGACTATTGCAGTTAGTAAGTCCATGTGAATGACCACGTTTGGATTTGTTAGCTTTAATGACCGACTGGGCATGTTCATTTATGTCGTCTCACGGAGCTCAAACGAAATTGAAGTTAAGCGTTTTGATTAATGTAAATTAAAGTTCAATGACCTAATTACAGTTGGAGAAAAAGTTGGGTGACTATCTGTACAATTAACCTAACTTTAAATATGCGACTAATGTGGCGAGTAAGTTCACTGCCCACGTGGATGGCCATATATGTAGTCGTTAGTTGACCAACCAAGTATTTTCTGTTACGTCGTTTCACGAACCCCAAACAGAGTACTTTGAATGCAATTAAATTAAAGTCACATGACGAGATTGCTGCAAATTAAAGTTTGTGGTGAAAATTGAGTGACCGTTCGTACAATTTACCACCTAATCCCACGTACCAAGCATTTACTATGTGATCGAGAGAAAATAAAGGCCAAATGCCTATTATTTTCAGTATAAAACATTAGGCAATATAGTTTAAAGCACATTTATTAAATTCATGTCGGATCGACCAATTCGATCAAAAAAATCATTAAATTGGACCTTGGTTTGGTCTGATTTGTACATTTATATAGACTGGATAATGACTGCTCACGAACCATTCGAACTGGTCGATTTTTACAAGAAACAATAAAGCAGTTCAAGTAAACTGCTCGGTTCTTGGAAATATTACAAAAGATGTTATATTGAAGATTGATCTGGTGAGTTAGTGCTCGTTTGGTATGAATTATAAACTAGTTTATTTGACCAAAATAGTTTATTTGACAAAAAATGGTCAAAAATATCATGCTAGAAGGCAATTTTTTTTTTGTCAAATTAACCATTTTTGGTTAAATAAACCATTTTAATCAAATAAACTAATTTATAATCCACACAAAATGGGCTCTTAATTAGTTGGGTCAATGTCTAGTTGAGAATTACAAGAAATACATAAGATATATAAATAGAGAAAGAATAGAAGAATAATGAAAATTAATTCGATCTCACAATTCTTAAAGAATCAAAATTTCAATTATATCCTTGTGTCGGAATAAAAATTTAGCAATCTATAAAAATATTCAAAAAAACATAAAAGATAAGAGAAGGGAGCAAAAAAACGTGTCTTTTAGAAGAGGAGTGAACCCCTTTTCTAGGAGGAAGGGGAGAGAGAAGAATGTAAGATTTTGTTTCTTATTTCTAATTTAATTCCCCTCCTTCCAAAAATACAAAATTCCTTAAATTACATAAAATAATCCATTTAAAATATTCCTATTCCTTCTAGAAATAGATGTAAATCAAATAGGATCTCTTTTTTGTAGTCGTCTCACTATTTTTTCCAAAAATTCGTGCATGTGGATTTTGGTTGTTCGAGTCAGTAAGGTGTGTCCACGACTTACGCAAAGTTCGTTTTTATTGGTAAAAACTGGAAAATTAAGCGTGCCCATGTCTTAAGTAAGGTATGCTTTTGCATTGTGCATCTTTTCGAACTTCAACTCTCCTCTCCAAAACTTGTGAAATTGAGTCAAACTCTATCTAATTCTTTCATATAATCCACAAAGCGCAAAATGCAATCAAAATTCAAAACTTAAACAATTGTAATCATCGAAATATGAGGAAATAATACAATTTATATAGTCATTATGCATTCTATCATTAGTTGAGTCTAATAAATATGATTTTATAACACTATTTTCCACCAGCCACTTGAAAATTGTGCTATATAATTAATTAAAAAGGTTACGAAGTTACTAAAGTTTTTAATGATTATACTAATAGTCATTCAGTTAAAAATATTTACGCTAAATTCTACATAGTGTTGTTAAAATGTCAATATGAACACAAACAGCATTGTGTATTACATCACGTCAGCTGGGTTAATTACGTCAATGATCTCTGAATTTTCAAGTAAATTATATAATGGTCAATGAAATAACTTTTTAAAATAGCCATTGAAATTTCTAACGGTTATTTGATTAAAAACATTAACATTATACATATTTCCTCCCCAATTTCTTTCTCAGTTTATGGATAACCCTAATTCTCCAAATTCCAATTTCTCCAATTGGCATTTTATCTAGGATTCTCCATTAAATAATATACTATTAGATATTGCCTTACAAATGTATCATTCTTCTTTAATTTACCAATTTTCCTCTAATTTAATGTTCTACAGTCCAAACGAAATAAAAATAGAGTCCGACTCACGAGTTTTTGTTGTTTCTAGATGTAACCGTGTGACAAGTTGTATGATGAAGATTTCATGGACTAAAGCTAATTCGAATAGTCAATTCCCGGGATTTGCAAAATTTAGGGTAAGATCATTGCATTAACAAAGTCCATGGTATTGGCGAAGTTCAAATTTTCAAGAGTACATCAAATTTTGAATTAAATTAATAGTGAATTGAAATTTTTGTATTTGTTTATTTAGAATGAGGATTGTATGCTTTTACCATTTTCGTGATCAATAATTAAGATCACACTCATTATGATTTAATTATTATTATGTGATTTGATATTTTTTGCTTGATTTTTGTAGGACCCTGATATTTGTAATTATTTTATTTGGATACTCAAGCGAAATAATTAATATCTAGTTTTCTTAAAAAGAGAAAACATATTGAAAACGAATGACGAAGGATTGAAAATAGACAACAGAGACTTGAAAGGAAAAGGTAGCGGCTTGAAAAGAAACTACTGAAAGTCTAACAAGATTTTAAATTTGCAGTATTTATTTTGATCACAATTCTCTCGTATTTAATTATGTAACTTTAACTTACTGATTCTAATATTTTTTTAATCAAGTGACCAGTAATGTAACCGTTAGAAACTTCAGTAACTATTATTGCAAGAAAAATTATTTTAAAGATTATTTTGAAATTTACTTTAAATTTTAGTGATTATTGGCGTAATTAATCTAGATGACGAGGCGTAATATATAATATCGTCCGTATCTATGTTGGTATTTAATGGCACCACATAGAATTTAATATTATCGTTTTCAACTGTGTGATCATTGATGTAATCATTACTTCATTAGAAATTTTAGTGAATGCTTATCTAAAAAGATTACTTGAAGAATTATTTTGAAATTATTCGAAATTTCAGTGAACATTGACATAATTAACTCAAACTTGATTTATGAGCTCGAACACGCACACATCTCTCTTATCCATAATCCATATGTTATTATTCCATTTGAAAAATAAAGATATGTAGAAACCACACATGTCAATCCAATATTCTTTCCAATTTATTCTCCACTAGGAATCAAGTATCAACCACCAACCAAGACAAAATGCTCCTCAAAACCACCACCGTTGCTGCCGCAACCACTGCCATAACCACCTGCTCCCCTTCTCTCTTCTCCCTTTCCAAACCATCTCTTTCTTTCTCCAAACTACCCTTTTTCAAATCCCATAATTACCCTAATACCACCAAAAAGCCCCTCAATTTCTTCTCCTCCCCGAGGATGAGCTGGCTCAACAGGCTCGGTTTCAGTACCCGCACCCCGACTGACTCCCCCGTGGACTCCTCATCTTCCATACCACAAGGACCCGACGACGATATACCCGCCCCGGGACAAGAGTTCGCGCAATTCGGGGCGGGTTGTTTCTGGGGAGTGGAATTGGCTTATCAAAGAGTCCCGGGTGTTACCAAGACTGAAGTGGGCTACACTCAGGGGCATTTACATAATCCCACTTACGAGGATGTGTGCTCGGGTACTTCGAACCATTCGGAGGTGGTTCGCGTTCAGTATGACCCGAAAGATTGTAGCTATGAAACTTTGCTTGATCTTTTCTGGGCTAGACATGACCCCACCACCCCCAATCGCCAGGTTGGTCCTTTTGTTTTTTGTTTTTTTGTTTTGGAATTTTTAGTGCTTATTTTGTGGGTTTTAAGTTTAATTACTATTTGGAAGAGCCTTTGATTGTATCTTGAAGTTTTAGGGTGCGTTTGATTGCAAGCATGGAAAATGGGTGGAAAGAAAACATTTTCCATGGAAATGATTTGCCAAGAAAATATTTTCCTGAATTGTAAATGTAGTGTGTTTGATTGGATAAAAATTATTCCTAGAAAAATGATGTGATTTTCTATCTTTTGGTGTTTGATTGTCTTTATTTTCCATGGAAAATGTAGTATTTTCCAACTTTTGTTGTTTGATAGCAACTATTTTCTAGGAAATTATCACATTTCCATGACAAATATTGGGAGAAAATTGAAAGTTTACTATTGACAATTGTTAAATTATAATTTACCATTTTTATGCATATTTCCACCATACATTTTATATAATCTAATACAAATTATGAAAAAAGTTATATTGTACGTTGAATTCCCACATGCATATGGGTTCGTTATAAAGTACGTAAAAGTGAGTGAAATAGTAACATTCCCATGAGGCCTACGATTTACACTTACGTAAACTAAAATAAAATGCCCTATATTTTGAATAAACACAATGGACTAACTTAGTTAACTACATTAAATTTACTTAATGATTTAGAGCAACTTAAATTTGCTTAAAAATTAATAATTTTGCCAACTTAAAAATTAATAATTTTGCTTAAAATTATTAATTTTAAGCAAAATTAATAATTTGCTTAAAAATTAGAGCAACTTAATGATTTAGAGCATTTTATATAATTTGCTTATAAATTAATAAAGGCTTCTTAATTTGTATTCTTGCCAATTTTCATTTCCATAGAAAATTGATTCTACTCATTTGGCAAGAAAATGTTTTCATCATTTTTTTATGGAAAAACCATCACGTGCATGGAAAATAGAAAATTTTTACCTAGAAAATTTAGGCAATCAAACAGAGCAAAAGTTGGAAAATGGGTGGAAAATTTTGATTTTCCATGGAAAATTTAGGCAATCAAACATAGCCTTATTTTTTCATTTATTGGACTGTGCGCTCTATGTTGTACGGAAACAGAAATGCAATTAGGACACAAAAAGCTGTGGAAACGTTTGGATAAAAAATATAATTTTTTAATAATAAATTTAATATAGTTATAATGCAAGGGTTAAAACCTACAAATAAGTTAATTCTTAGTTGAAATCCACAATTAAGTTAATTCTTTATTGAAATCCACAACAAAACCCACAAGCATGCGCAACTCCTGACCAAGGAAGTTGAATATTTTGATCAGAAAGTTTTTAAGAGTTTCCACAAGGTTCCCTTGAAGTTCCTGAATTTAATTAAAAAATAGAAAACAAAAAAATAGTAAACTTTCTTTTGAGTTTCGGAAAAGTTTGCTACAGTTTCCGAAGAGTCTTGGTTTTCAAAACTACCAAAACGTGAGCATTTTAGAAGTTTCCATGTAATCTAGTTTGTGGGAGAGAGCATGAAATTTGTGGTTGAATGGCTCGGATTTGGTGTACTTTGTTTACAGTTTTTGGGCTTTGATTGTTTGGTTTTCTCCTCCTTTAGATGGTTATGCTATTATTTTTGTTTGGTTAAGCGAGTAAGTAACTTGCTCAATTTTGGATTTTAAATTTGAATGGACACGTACCGTTCTATAAGTGAAAAGATTAGTAGATGTTTGGCTAAGCTTAATTTTTTTTATATATATAATTAAGTTTACTTTGAAGTAATTAAGTAAATCTTAAACTAAACATCTTTTTGTTGCTCCAAGTTAGAAATAGTTTTGTTATTTATTTTAAAAGTAACCACTATCCTATTGTAATTTGTTTAGTTATAAAAATAAATTAATTTATCCAAACATGCAATGGAGTTAAATAACAGATAAACAGAGCCTGTTCATATTCATGGACCACTCCCGCAATTGTCCCACCATCACAAATCTCTCGCTTCTCCTTTTCATCATCATTATCATCCCAATCTTTACCCTTTTCTATTGATTTCTTGTGGTTAAATGAAGAATCATATCTGATATTCCAGAACTCTTAGACGACATTTATCAATAGAAAAGTCACATATTTGTCAAATTTGGTAAACTAAGTGTAACCCAAAAGGCAGTCTGTTAACACGGGTTGATGTCTTGAAAGTCTTTAAACAAAAGAAGTAATCTTCTTACCTTTTGTGCTGGTGGCTGAAATGATCACCTCAGTATCACTAGTTTCCCTTATGCTATTTTGGCTATTTGTAATGACACTCTAAAAGAAACTTAAAAGGGATAGTGAGTATCAAAATAGCCGAAAAAATCTGTTCTTCTCTTTGTGAGAATTACATTAAATAGAAAATGAATCCCTAGCTATATATGGTAATGCTATATATATGATCAATTAGCTATATATACAATTATATTTATAACTAAGAAAGGAAAAGAAATCAGAAATAAGGAAAGGAGATCATATTAACATCCCCCTCAAATTGATGCGGGCTGATCAAGAAGCGTCAATTTGTCAACCAAAACCGATGTCGCGGTCGATTAGAAAGACTTTGGTGAAGATATCGGCGATCTGAAGATCCGTAGATATATGAGGAAGAGTAAGTATTTTCTCATCAAATGCCTCACGAATGTAGTGACAATCGACCTCTATGTGCTTGGCAGTGCGCTCGTGAAAGACCGGATTAGCGACAATTTGAATTACCTGACTGGTGTTGTCGGCATAAAGAGGAGTAGGCTCATCTTGAGAAAAACCAAGTTCTCCTAACAATCCACGAAGCGAAACAATCTCGAGAGCAAGCGGGGACATGGCGCGATACTCGGACTCGGTGGAGGATTTGGAGACCCGAGGCTGTTTCTTACTTTTCCATGAAATAAGCGCGGTGCAAAAAACATGCACCAACCAAGAATCGAGCGGCGATTATTCACACAACCCGCCCAATCGGCATCACTATAAGCCGCCAACCGAATAGGTGATGCGGTAGGAAAGTAAAGACCACGATAAAAGTACGCTTTCAAATATCGAACAATGCGACGAGCAATGACCCAGTGTGGAAGACGGGGAGTTTGCATAAACCGACTAACTTTGTTGAATCGCAAAAGAAATGTCGGGCCGAGTGATTGTCGAATAATTGAGTGCTTGAGCCAATTGTCGATAGATGGAAGGATCGGGTAAAAGTTAAGCCTCATCCTTACGATGCTTTACATTCAACTCCATGGGGATTGCATGAGAATTCCCTTCTTGAAGACACCTGCCATGCAATCAACTCCCGAGAGTATACTTGTCTTGATGTAAGAAAGTCTGGGAAGGAGTGGAGTTTACTTCTAAACCCAAGAAATATTGTAGAGGACCCAAGTCTTTCATATGAAAAGAAAGCTTTGAGATGTTGTTGGGCTGCGAATTAATAAAGAATCGGTTCATGTAATAACAATATCATCCACATAAACCAAAAGTAACACAATACCACCGGTAGTTTCTTGCGAAACAAGGAAGAATCATATTGGCTTTGACAAAGGAAAAATCAAGCAAAGTAGACCTAATTTATCAAACCAAGCCCTAGGAGCTGTTTTCACCCATGTAGAGATTGTTTTAACCGCAGCGCGCATCGACGAATGAGTAATAAACAAGTGCTTGTGGTGGAGTCATATAGATCTCTTCCTTAAGATCACCGTGCAAAAAGGCGTTCTTGACATCCATCTGCAGTAAAAGCCCAACCTTTTGAGGCACCTATGGCTAAGACAGTTCGGACTGTAGTCATTTTAGCCACTGGAGCAAATGTCTCATCATAATCCACCCCATACTCTTGTCGATTACCAAGCGCAACCAATCGAGCTTTATACCTATCTAGAGAACCATCAGACTTTAGTTTGATAGTATATACCCATTTACACCCAATGGGCTTAACACCGAAGGACAAGATACAATATCCCAGTGTGGTTTTCTGCAAAGCTTCAGCAACTCTTCTTCCATACCTTTTACCCAACAAAGCTTGCATAGTCGCTGAGAGTAAGAATTAGGCACACGATCCGAGCTAAAGTTGTATTAAGTGATGTGTGAAAACACCATATCTTTACGGGAAAAGCCATACACTGGCGGTGGACGAGAAGGTCTAGATGACCGTCGAGGAGTTGTAGATGTAAGCGCGAATCTGGGATCGGGATCGGGATCGGGATCGGGAAGGGGTAGTAAGAGAAGTGGAGATTTTAGAGTCTCGATAAACACCACCGGTTTAAAACGCTCAACCGAATCGATGTACATCAACAAAGTTAGAAAGCATAGCTAGATCGTAACTAGGAACAACATGGTTTTGAAAAAATATTGATTCTCAAAGAAGATCACATTCTTAGAGATATCTGAATCGATGAGTTCTGACGTCAAAGCATACAAAACCTTTTGAGACACATCAGTAACCCAAGAAAGCACATCAAGCAGTTGAGCGACAAGTTTATGACGTTCGTTGGGAGGTAGATGAACAAAGCATACACACGTCGAAATGTATGCAAAAGCTTGATAACTAGGATGTGTCTGAACAAACGAAAATATGGTGACTTAAAGTCCAAAATTGAGATGGCAAAGCGATTAATTAGATAGACAATGAGAGACAAAGCTTGAACCCAAAATTTAGGAGGAACAGAGGACTCTAAAAGCAAAGTCCGAACAACGTCCAAAAGATGACGATTCTTGCGCTCGACCATACCGATTACGGTTGAGGTGTATATGGGCGAACGATTTGAGAAATAATACCTTTATGTTGCAAAAGGCTTGGAAAGCATGAGACATATACTCACCACCATTATCGGACCTCAAACCTTAAGGCATGTAGAAAATTGGGTCTCGAGGTGGGTAACAAAGGTTTGAAAAACTTGAAGCACTTCACTCTTAGAACAAAGGAAATACACCCAAGTAAAACGGCTATAGTCATCAATGAGCGTCACAAAATATTTATAATGAGCATGCGAAGCAACTGGTGTTATACCCCAGACATCACTATGGATAACATCAAAGCATTTGGAAGCACGACTACCATGTATAGGAAATGGAAGAATTTTGCTTTTGCCAAGTTTGCAAGAAGCACAATCAAGAGACAAACCATGAATGAAATATGATCTTTATTCCTGAGATAACCATGTTTAAACAAATAATGTAAAATCATAGAATTTGGATGGCCTAAACGTCATGCCAAACCTCATTCGATTGTTTACGATGTGAAGCCAAAGAGAAAATGCTAGGAATAGAAAATGCGAGAGGAAACAATCGTCCCACTTTAGGCCCCTTCATGATCACCTTCCCCAGATGCACGATCCTACACAAGACAACCACCACGAGAAAAAGAAATGTTATAGTTATTATCTACTAGTTGTCCAACCGAAATCAAATTAGCGAGATAACCCAGAGACAAAACACATTTTGGAAAGAAGGTCCATATCACCAACTTGATGTAGGTAGGTGACTTCCATTTGCAATTTGAATGTGTTGAGGACCATTATAACTTCAACATTGAGCAATGATTTAGGCTGTCGGTCGTATGATTAGAAGCACCTAAATCAACAAACCAAGGAGAAGAGCGATCTTACCATTACCTTGAAGTCCAATGCGAAAGGTGTTGAGATGATCATGTCTTTGGACCATCTCGGGAGTGAAGACAGACTTGACTAGTACTTGTCAGTAGTATTTGTCGGAGCTCTGATAATAGTGTGAAGTTTGTGTTGCATGTGTAGCATGAACAAGAGCTTGGAACGCTTTGTGCTTCCGAATTTGAGACGGATTGGACACTCTTTGATAATATGTCCATGTTTCTTGCAATAATTACAATATGGCTTTGTGCACTGGTAGCAATATGACCAAATTCTTTGCAACTATAGCAATTGGATTTGACCTTTTCCTCTTCCTCTTTCTTGGGCTGCATAAGCGACATTCACTATCTCCGAATACATCCTCTCTTGTCCCATTCCCACTGAGTAGCCAATCTTTGTTCTTCCCGTAGTAACTCTCCAAAAAAAAACATCCAATGTAGGAACTGGATTTCGGTTTAATAACCCACCCAGTGTAGCCTCATATTACGGCTTTAATTTCATCGAGAATTGATCTCGTCTACTTTCTTCATGAATTGTTTGAAGTGCGCACGATTAGTCTCTTTGGGTACCTTAGCATGTATAATTCTCGAATATTCGCTCCACAAGTTCAAAAACCGAATAATATTGCTCAATCGAAAGGTTACCTTGGCTGAAATTTGCTATCTCCAATTCTAACCGAAAACAACATGCATTGTTGTCTTGATGATATATCGCCCCGAGATAATCCCACATCTCTTTAGGCGTAGAAAAGGACCTCAAGTTGTTCACTATATGTGGTTCAATGGAGCCCAACAACCAAGAGATAATCGTGCATCCTTTGCCTCCCATGTACCGGGTTCTTTGTTGTCTTTGGGTAGAGGAGATGTCCCATCAATATGTCCCACAACTCTTTCCCTTTCACGAACATTTTAAACCGAAATTCCCAACTAAGATAATTTCTCCCTTTGAAACGAACAATAGAATTCTCTCCGACATTGTGAATTTAGTAATATTAAATCCACCAATTGAACCTCAAATTTACAACTTAGTTGTAAAAAAAATATGAGCCCAATAATTAATAAAGTAACAACAGGTTTCAAGAAGACCAAATAGGTTACTTTTGTCCCAAAGTTAAATTAAGCACCAAGAAATTTTAAAGCCCAAGCTCTAAAATACCAAAAAAAACCCAAGCCGATGAATTTTAAAGCCCAAGCCCAAGTACAAGAACAACGACCCAAGACCCAACAATACCCAATGAGACCGCGGTTTACGATGTCTTCTTCTTCCTTGGGAAAAATCACCACCAGAATCGCTCAAGAATTGCAACCGCTGGAAACTTTGGATGAAATTTGTCAACAAGATTTTGAGTTTGGAGGAGTGATTGTAAAAGTTTCTTCAATCGCCCACCAACTTACGCAACAAAGGAACCCCAAAGTGGAAGAAAGCGCACCACGATTCGAATCGAGTCCGAAGCAAAACAAGATCAGTATCGTAAGTTTTCTAAAGTTATGGCTTTGATACCATATCAAAATAGTCGAAAAAATCTGTTCTTCTCTTTGTGAGAATTACATTAAATAGAAAATGAATCCCTAGCTATATATGGTAATGCTATATATATGATCAATTAGCTATATATACAATTATATTTATAACTAAGAAAGGAAAAGAAATCAGAAATAAGGAAAGGAGATCATATTAACAGTGAGTGGGTTAGTTACTTGATTTGCTGTCATAGAAAACTATGTTCGTATCAAATTATTTGCTAATGGCCAGTTTAACGGCAACTGTGTTAATATCAATGTTATAAAAAGTGTAAAGCGTGACTAGGCGTGGTGGTCGAGTTTCAAGTTTTTCGGGCTTAGATGAGGCCCAAACAAGAGTGAGTTAAGGGCGAGGGCGAGGGCGAGGGCGTGGGCGTGGGCGTGGGCGTGGGCGTGAGCGTACCTAGGCATGGAAGCTGCGCCGCTTAGACAAAGCTTAGGCGGGCTTTTCAGAATAGTGGTTAATATAGATCACTGAAGTCATGGAGGGCCACATTGCACCTCTGGATGGGTTTATCTTTTGAAAGTTCGCTGTTGGTTTTATTGAATGAAGTGGTCGAGACTTTACTAAATTTAATTTCCATATGTTACTCTTAGAAGAGGTTCGGATTAGTATATTAGAGTGTGGATTAAACCATTCTCTTTGTTTGAGAAGAAAATAAATGTGTAATATGACTTTATCTAAGAACTTTCTCTTCAAATTGATGATAGTTTGTGGATGAGCTTCTCAAAAAAGTAAGAATGATAGTAGTTAAAAAGAGTATAAAGTACATAAAGTAATGCAACTTCTAGAATATATTAACTTTTTATTACGGAAAAGGTGAAGAAGTCAACAAAAACACTTAATTTGGACCAATTGAGTATCGATAGTTCCATTTTTTAAGTTGAATTTTTAAATAGCAACTCAAAAATATTGGATATAAGATTTAGCTCCTGTTTGGCCCTATTTTTTAAAACTCGTTTTTCCCTGAACTCATTTTCAAACGCACATTCCATGGGACGCACCACTTTTATCAACTTTTCAATCACATATTTCATCAACTTTTATCAAAATCTCCTAAAAATCTGGTTTTTATCTACACTAAATAGGCACTTAGTTTGTTGTAGTGTTGTGACATTTCAAATGAATGAGCTTTTTCTTTTTGTCTATAAGCATAAATAGATCTTTTTAGCCTCGATTTTGGTGCAAGAGGGAACCTGAGGCTATTAATTCATGTTTGGTTGGTTTACTTCTGATAGTCTTTTGCTCTATGTTACGACTAAGGATGGTGTTTTAGTACAAATTTCTATAAAAAAAAATTAGGTCAGAAAGAGTAAAATTGTTTTAGCGACTGTAAAAATATTCCTTTTATTTTGAACCTACTTTGCTAATATATATTGTACGTGATAGAACGAGGTTTTTACGCCAAAAATGGTTCATTATTCAAACAACGTGAGATACATTTGAATCGAATCCATTGTCCAATCCGATTTTATTTTTTTGTCATTATTATTACCAATTACCAAAAGATACTGAAAAGTACAATTTTTGTGGTTTTCTTGTTAAACTATAATATTTATTGCTATACATGTTTTATGCTTTGAAGAGTTCTTGTAAGAAATTTTTCCCAAATGGTAAATTCTATTGACAGATTGCATGCTTTTCTCGTTCTACATATCATCAAAGAGCAGGAATCAGCATGTAATCAGATATGAGTGAGAAAGCCAGAGCCACTCTCTGCTAACAAATTTCTAATTCTGGTCTCACTTGAATTTTAAAAACTTTTCCACTGCAAGCATGATTTTTGGCTGAAAAAAGAGTACCCGATATTCAGTTACCTAGAACTGATATTCTCTTACACGAGCAAGTTGCTCATTGCTGGTCTGTTTTATGTACTTAACGAAACTCGGGATCTGGCAACATCCGTCTGCGTATGTGCATGTGTAAACGGCTCTGACCTGGTGGCATTACTGTATAAATCCGGCTTCATACCAGTTAATGCTGTGGAGAAAGAGAGACGACTAAACCTCTGTTTTTTTGGTGCATCTGAGTTTTACAATTTGTTGTTTGATAACATACTTGGTAAATTGGATTAGACAATACTTTACATCATTAAAATAAGGGGAAAAAAAAAAAAAAAACTAAAATTTTCTCTATTATAGTGTCTAATTTTCTCGAGTATTGCATACCAAACATATCTTGAGTTTTCATGTTTGTGCTTGTTCATGCCAAAGTAAATACCTGATGCACTCACTCATCTTTTAGTTAACACCTTTTTCTGTATATTCATTTGGATCAGATTTGCCCGATTGTTGTGTAAAACTAGTTTGGGTCCTCCCCCATCACCAACACATACAACCAAAAATGGAAATATAAAAAACTCGGTCCATCTTATTTCTGAAATGAACATAGTTTTCGGTCAGAGAGTTTATTTTGTACATATTATGTTGTCATCATCGTTGTTTCTTTTACTAATGCTATAACTGGTACTTCTACGGATTATTCATGACCTTTTCTTTGCTATTTCATGTTTGCTTTGTTATATACTAATGACTCTAGCATCCGCTATTCAGGGAAACGATGTGGGAACTCAATACAGATCTGGAATTTACTTCTACACTCCTGAGCAAGAGAAGGCAGCACTAGAATCCCTGGATAAACACCAACAGCTCTTGAACAGGAAGATTGTTACTGAGATTCTGCCTGCCAAGAAATTTTACAGAGCCGAGGAGTATCATCAGGAGTACCTGGCAAAGGGAGGACGATTTGGTTTCAGGCAATCAGCTGAGAAAGGTTGTAATGATTCCATCAGGTGCTACGGCTAATTTCCTGATTTGATATATATTTGAGGCCATGGTTGTTAATATGTTTTTAGTCGTGCTTGCTGATTGAAAATTTATGTTTTTACTCAAATTATGTTGCTGTTGCATTGTTTAATTTATGTAAATCCTTGATATTGATCTAATATGTTCTTGCATATTGACAAGCTATGTAGTGTACTTGCTATAAACCTGATGTATGCGCCAAAATTTTCTTCCGTGTAGAGATGCCTTTACTTCTTGTGATAAAAGCTTTTACTCTGTCCAATCTTGTTTGATACTGCGTAACAAACTGTATACTGAAGAGTAAGGTATGGTAGACTGTCTACATGGCTATCGAAAAGGTCCAGGTAGTATGAGCTTTTGGTGGTGTATGCTATCCCAAGGAATAATGTCAACGAATAAATTTTGTAATAATATTAAAGTAAAATTAAAATCATAAAGTTATATATGTTTTCTTAAATACAATTAAAATAAAACAAATACATAATTTAGAATAATCTAATGAAGATGATGAAGTGGAATCTTAAAACGGAAGATAAAAGTTAATTTTTAATATCCTGTATCGATTTGATTTAGCGGCATATTCTTTAATTTTGATTATTTATACTCATAACATTTATAAACATGTTATGTTTAGAAAATTAAAGTACTTTTATTGTAATACTAAAATGGATAATAAAAATGTATATTTATATGTGTAGACGTCAATTCCTATAATATTTGAAGACCGAAAAAGTGTTAAGTGCTGATTTAGTTAAGTTTAAATTATAATTTAAAGTGGTCGAAATATATTTTTATCTATATATTTTGTAGGATCTACAATTTCTTATCCATACATTCTGTAAAATTTACAATTTATAAGCGACTTAATTCAATAGGATTTGAATTTATAAGTCTTACAAAATAATTTTAATACTGCCAAACATTTTTTTTTTTCTTCAACCTAATTCAAGGTTTTTTTTTTTTTTTTTTTTTTTTTTTTTTTTTTGGGACCATTTATTTACTCAGTTGGGGCAAGATTCTTGAGAGAGAATTTTTCTACTTTTCTCTCTACCCAGGTGAAGAAATAAATTGAGCAAAAACATCACAAGAAACGATTATCTAATTACCAAAAATTCTTGATATTTAAGATAGAAATTTTAGTAAACCCAATTTAACATATTTTTCAAGCCTACAAATTACCTGAATTCTTAATTACCTCTACCTAATTGTATGAGTCCACTAATACGGTAATACCTCAATAGAATTAGAGTCAAGATGTTTTATTTAACATTTTTATCAAGTGACCAAACTTGCTTAATCTCTATCACTTCCAATAAATTCGGAATCTAGTTGTTGATATTTAACAGTATTAATTCAATATCAACTAAGAAAACTTCTCAGTCTTAAACGCGTTTAAATAGAAATAATATATGAAAAAAACCGTACAATGATCTAAACACCCTCATTAAGA
The DNA here is from genome assembly GCA_023638005.1 of Forsythia suspensa. Classification (NCBI taxonomy): domain Eukaryota; kingdom Viridiplantae; phylum Streptophyta; class Magnoliopsida; order Lamiales; family Oleaceae; genus Forsythia; species Forsythia suspensa. Next base: position 53,561,571 of record CM042666.1, read on the forward strand.
TTATTAAATGACAAGTAAAAGGATAAAATAAAATATAGAGTCTAAGGATCGAAACCCCTGGTACAAGTCGGTTTTGGCTGATTTATCAAAATTTGAAATTATTATTGATTAATTTCGGTGTAGAAGTTTTTCTCCTTATAGCGAATCTCTTTGAAAAAAAGAAAAAAAAAAAGCAAAAAAAAAAAAAAAAAAAATTGTATGGAACAAAAGTATTGTGGAAGTGTGTACTTGCCTTTTTTGAAAATATTTCTAATGTGTAAATCTGAAATGTTATACATTTATAATTAAATGCGCATAACTGAGACTGACACAGAATTTCACATATTTTCTTCGTCAGAAAACATGCACTCTTTAACATGCCTTTTTTTTTGCCATGGCTATTTCTGTCCTCATATATCTACGGCAAATGATTTGCATTGCCACCGGAGCCACCACTTCCACCACCAGCGCCACCTCCATTCCCACCAGCACCACTTCCAGCTCCGTAACCACCCCCACGAGCACCACCACTGCCATAACCGGAACCTGACCCGGAACCTGATCCAGTCCCAGAACCAAATCCAAACCCATAACCCCTGCCAGACCCATCAGAAGACCTCCCGGATCCCGAACCATAACCCCATCCTGCTCCTGGGCTTGAACCCCATCCCCAACTAGAGTCCCAATTCGGACCTTGGGCAGACCCGCTACTGCCGGAAGGGGTAGAAGAAACCGATGACATTTCCGGTGATTTAGTCTTCCTCTCACCGCCGGAGTTGAGCTCCCTAGAATGACCAGAGATCAAGAAAAGCATAATGAGAACGATTTGGAAAATTTTAGGTTCCATTTTTATGTATGACTTGTAAAAGTTAAATTATGTATAATGCATGGATAGTGGTATTTAACTATTTATAGTGCGAGATTCGATGTTGACACTAATGAACTGTGGGTTGGATACAGTTCCATAATTGGCACCTCCACACATAATTCGTGTTGTTGTCGATTTTTTAGGTGATTTTGATACACGAGTCTCGATCTGTGGGCAGCAGATCACAGCCATTTGCTTCTACTCTCTATCTCACAAAGATGTACTGTTTTTTTCACACAAATTAAAAATTTTCATTTAATGTAATTAGAATTATAAATTTTCTACACACTTTTCCTATTATATCCCCATTTAACATTAGTCATTCATGAATCTAATAAATTTAAATACTCGTTAAGTTATAATTGAAATGTAAATGAAATTGAATTGCATTACATTGAAACAATAATGAAATTTAATTGTTGACTTTGTTATTAGGGGATAGGTGTTTTCTAGGCAATGTGGAATTTATTGATTGCCTACTTGAGTAAATATGTGAATAAATTTATGTATTTTTCTATTATAATTAGAATATGTTAAGTTTATTTGGGTTGATAACAATGTAAATTAAATAAAGATATATTAACAAAAAGAAGAATTTTAATACACTCTTTATAAAGTAAGTGACTTATAATTTGAGACAGATAAATAAAGAAAACGAGTTTATCTTTGTGGAACGGAAGAAGCAATATATTGAAAATTTTGTTTAATGAGTCACTCAAGTATGTATGGGATTTCAAATTGGTCATTCAAATAACTTTTTACACATATAGTCACTAAAGTTCATAATTATTTTACCAATGGTCGCTTGATTTCACCATTGGTCACTCATATTTAAGTTGCATTTAGAGAATTTCAAATGAGGTATCTAATCTTTGCGAAACGCGCATCTTTTGTTTTGCTAAAACACAAGTAAAGTATTTACAAAATGCAGGATAAGTAAGAATTTTTTTAACATCGCCGCAGAGACATTTTGGTCATATGACAACAAGAAACAACTTAGTGCCTCATTGGTTTTGCTAAATGATGATAGTTAATTTTTTTCTCTTTTGAGCACGACAATGACGATGGTGGAGACACTGCAAAGGGTTGCGAGCTTTTTTCCCGTGTAGCACTCCGGTGTGATAATCGTTATATGATTAAAACTAGTTATGCGTAATAATCATATAGAGTGTATAAGAATTGTGTGTCCTCTTTTTATCTGGGGGGTTGGCCTCTATTTATAGAGATGACCTACAGTCATTGATGACGAGTGTCCATTCATCTTCCTCATTTAATAACGGGTGTCCATTCATCTCCCTCATTATTATGAGTTAATGAGGGATGTTTCATCTTTTAAATTTATTGAAAGATGTTTCGTCTTTTCGATAATCGGTGGTAATCATTCATTCCATAGGTTGCCCGCCTAGCTAACTGACGACAGTTGGATTATTGCGATCTATCTGTCGAGCGCACTCTCATGAGACCAACAAAAGCGGGCAAGTCGGTGAGGTGGGCGAATCGTTGAGGCGGGCGTGCCACCATAGCTAAATAACATACAACAACCGTCATTATTTATATCATCATAAGCCCATCTACTTCTCATAGATCACTTTTCATAAACCGTTAGAAATAATCTATTGCACCTGCTCTTCTCTAACTTTTTCAGATAGAAGCTCATCGCCTTGTTTTTCTGACAGAGGTTCATCGCTTTAATTTTTAAACATAGGCTCATCGCCTTGTTTTTTACCGCCTTTTTTTTTTGACAGAAAGCTCATCGCCTTGTTTTTCTGACGGATGCTCATCGCCTTGATTTTTAAGCATACGCTCATCGCCTTGTTTTTCCGACGAGAAGATCATCGCCTTGTTTATCGGGCGAGGCTCATCGCCTTGATTTTTAATCAGAGGCTCATCGCCTTGATTTTTAAACATAGGCTCATCGCCTTGTTTTTCTGACGAGAGGCTCATCGCCTTAATTTTTAAAGAAATGCTCATTACCTTGTTTTTCAAAAGTGGCTACTGCCTTGATTTTTAAAGATAAGGTCATCGTCTTATTTTTCAATAGTGGCTATCACCTTGATTTTTAAATAGTAGCTCTTGCGCTTGATTTTTAAATATAGGCTCATCGCCTTATTTTTCAATGATGACTATCACCTTGATTTTTAAATAGTGGCTCTTCGCTTGATTTTTAAATATATATTCATCGTCTTGATTTTTGGATAGAGGCTCATTGGCCTTATTTTTCAAACAGTGATAGGTGACCTTGTTTTTCGAGACGATGCGGTGACCTTGTTTTCACTGCGATGGCGGTATGTCTTATTTTTTACCCTTGTATTTGAGACGGAACAACCCGACTGGTCTTATAAGCTCATCTACTTTTCATATACTATCGTTAATGAGAAGTAGAAGTAATTCTTACGACCTACTCATTTTTAATTTTTTTTTTTTCTCGGGTGACCTCGGCCCGCCTCAAGTGACCTCGGCTTGATTTTTTTTTTTGAGCTCGCCTCCTCGGGGTGAGCTTGCTCGCCTCCCAGTAACCTCGCCTTAAATTTTTTTTTTTTTTCTTGTGAGTGAGTTCACCCGCCTCAAGTGACCTCGCCTTAATATTTTTTTGTAAGCTAGCTTAGCTCTCTGGGTGAGTTCACCTGGTTAACTCGCTTGGCTTGGGCGAGGTCGCCTCGTCTTGGGTGAGCTTGCCTCTATTATTTCAAGGTTCGGGCTCATATTGAATCTTTCTTTTGTTAGACTCAGGTTCATTTCGATCTTTCATACTTTTGGTAATAAGATACGCTTCTTCAACGTCCACATACTTATCCCTTCTATTGAGTAACTCATGTATCGTATCCAGCGGGTTTTTAGAGAGTGACATCTTGAAAGGACGACTTCTAGTTCCACTCATCATGGCAGTGACTACAGCAGACATCTGTAGATCTTTGATTCCCAACATTGCTCTATTGAACCGGATAATAAAATCTTTCAGTAGTTCGTCATTGTCCTGTGTCAATTGCATCGGGCCGATAGCGCTTTTCTTAACGTGTTTCTTCACCGGCAAAGTGTGTAGCAAAACTTTTGAAAAACTCGTCAAATGTATGGATCGATTTTTGGGGAAGGGTGGCTACCCGGTCCCTGGCCTCCTGCCTAAGCGTTGGCGGGAAAGCCTTGCACGTAATTGCATCAGGGGTGGCTTGTAACATCATCAAGTCAATAAAAGACCTGAGGTGATCGACAGGATCAGAAGATCCGTCGTACTTCTCTATCTTTGGCTGTTTGAAGTCTCGTGGCAAGGGGACTGCCATCACTTCTAGGGAAAAATGGTCTTCTTCTAACACCATGGATTATTGCCTACTACTTTTATTGGACATAGCCTCAGCTATTTTGCGACCCATCATTTCTTCTAATCTCTATTCCAGGCTTAACACTGGTATCTCAACTAGCGTAGGCGTGGGCATCCATGATGGTTGCCCCCTGTATGGATTTGGGCCAGATGTCAATGAATAGAAATGGAGTGCGGAAGGTGGAGCTAAAGAAACTGAAGCCTGCAGTGGAGCTGCCGTTGGCAGTGTTTCTATTGTTGAAAAGTTAGAAATCTGGAGATGAGTCTCTGGGGGTGATGGCCCTATCGGTGGAGGGCTAGGACCACAGGGGCGGTGCCTCTGTAGTGAAGATCCCACCGGCGGAGGTTAGGACCACAGTGGTGGCTAAGAAACCGCAGCGTTCTGATCTTGGAGTAGAGCCGTTAAGGTCACCACCTGAGCCTGCAGTGCTGCAAGTTGAGCAACAGAGGCAAATTCTGGTTGTGGGTGATTAGTGGCGGCGTTGGACTCGGTGCCTACATCCCCTACAGGGGCTGGTGGAGCGGTTACATTCCCAGCTCTTCTGGTTCGAGCCATAACTTTTTGTGCGTTTTCCATAGACAGCCCCAATTGATAATAGTTAATTTTCTCCTCTTTCGAACACGGCAGCGACAGTGGTGGAGACCTGCAAAAGGTGGCGAGACTTTTTTTCCCTGTGGCCACTCCAGTATGATAATCAGTATATGATTAAAACTAGATATGCACGAAATAATCATATATAGTGTATAAGAATTGTGTGTCCTCTTTTTACCTGGGGAATTGGCCTCTATTTATAGGGATGACCTGCAGTCATTGATAACGGGCGTCCTTTCATCTCCCTCATTTGATAACGGGTGTCCATTTATCTCCCTCATTATTAGGAGTTAATGAGGGATGTTTCATCTTCCCAATTTGTTGAAAGATGTTTCGTCTTCCCGATAACCTGGTGGTAGCTGTCATTCCACGGTTGCTCGCTTTAGCTAACCCGACGACAGTTGAGTTATTACGATCTATCCGTCGAGCGTGCTCATGAGACCAACAAGCGCGAGCAAGTCGGTGAGGCGGACGAATCGTTGAGGTGGGCGTACCACCATAGCTAAACAACATACAACAACTGTCATTATTTATATCATCACTAAAAATTATTTGATAAAAGTTGATAAAATGTGTAGTTCAAAAGTTGATAAAAATTGTGGATCCTACAAAATATGTGGTTAAAATTATCTGTTGACTTTTTAAGTAAAACCAAACAAAGGCTTTGTTTAGGAAATTGTAGGGTTTGCAAGTTTTAACTCGCGGTCTAGATTCTTGTCTCAAATCACGTATATCATGACTATCCTTCCATTAGAAATTTTACACACCATAAATAATAGCAAATGTGAATGTATTAAATATTGTCCATAATGATCCTCTCATCTATTTATTTGATGATATGTAAAGTTTATTATAGGGAGTACGACTAAAATGACATGTATTTAAGACAGTATTTCTAAACTCGTTTTCACTGACCATGCTCTCTGTCCATGGCAACATAAGCAAGCACACAATATAGTATCCTCTCACACATTCGTACCACTCCCTTATTTTTAGTGTGTGCATCTCTTCGACTGGTTTTACATCTTTATTTATAGCTCCACGACGATGTACGTCAAGATAAATTAATTTATAATCTCTATTTATGTCTCCGTAATGAGGTAAGTCAAGATAAATAAATAACCTTTATTTATACCTTCTAGACAAAATATGTCAAGAGAAATAAAACACATTATCTCTCTCACATATTAATATCTCAATTCTTCATCACTACTTCCCTTATTTTCAACACGCTCGTCTGGTCGATTTGTTTTACACTTTTAAGATGTAATTCAAGATAAATAATACAGTACTCCACTCACATATATTCACATATCCATCATTGTCAAGGGCCATTTGCACGTTTGTGCTGAATATCATCTTTTTGTGTGGATAAAACTTTAGCATTCAGAAAATATCTTTAGAAATATCTAACAATTTCATGTTAGTTGCATATTTGGTATTCAGACCCAACTTGAATTGATTTTTTCCGTTTTTTTTTTTTTTTTTTTTTTAATTTTATAATCTCATATACACTTTGTGACTCTTTCAGAACCACTACTTGCCAATTATATGCACCTAAAAAACAATATTTTAAAAAATAATTTATTTTTGAAAATTATTGGTAAAACTTTCTCTTATTTGTTAGCATGGACCATGCATACCACCTTTGTGAAGACGACACGTATATATACCACACGGACAACACATGCAATGTTCCCCATTGCCCACATTTAGTTCAACTAATTTGAATCACACGATTTGTATTAGATTTTGTAATAATGTTATGAGTTATATTTTTTTATTTAAATATTTCGATAAAATTAAATCAATCAAAAATCACGATTAAGTAATTCTTGCAAATACAGTGTAATACAGTAAAATAGATTTAGGTTACCATATTAAAACAACTCTACTTTGTTATGTTGTTGTTATAAGCAATCTTGATACGAGATTTAGAGTATCTCGAATGCGCTTATTTCTCACTGTGTTTTTTAGATGTGTTACATAAGTTCGGATATATAGTAGTTATAATAAAACCATCTTCAATACACGCCGATCGGGATTCCGCCTAATTATAACACATTAAAAATAGACTTAGATCTAAAAGTTCGTTTAAATTTAGACGGAGTGACTTATCAAATTTAAATCAAACTTATCATTTTATTAAAAAAAAGTCGGACGAGGAAAATAAAAATTGATGACCCATCAATTTAAAAAAAAAAATTAAGGCCACATAAGTAGTAATATTAAAACGGAACCTATTGGAGATAAATTTTTAATTTGACTATCTATTTAATAGACGTAGTGCCACATAGACTAAAAATTTGTCTATTTTACCTATCACGTACAACAAACGGAGTGTTTTCGAGGTGCTCTTACATTAGCAAAAAATAATCCAAGATATTTACATTTGTTCAATTAATTTGAAATTGCAAACATAATGTTTATTATTTGATTATGTTAAATTCTTATGTGGCCAAAGGATGTGTCTTTGTTACAATATTACAATAAATTAATAATAGTAATACTTTTTTCAATTCTTTATTTTCTTTTTTTATATTTTAATTTTATGGCAACACTTAAAACTATATTAATTTTATTGAGTAATGTTATTCATAGTCGCTCACTATCGGTAGTTATTCTACTTGGCTTTATTCAATTGGATGAATTTCATAATTAATAGCTATAAATATATTACTTAATTAGAGTAAATAATTCATCCAATTGAGTAATGCCACGGAAGATAACTACTGGTAGTGAGTGATTATGAATAGCATTATTCAATTTTATTACATTGAAATATAATTCTTTTATATATTTAAATTTTGAGTTGTACTCAAATTGACGATTAAATATTAATACCAATTATCTTTTTAGTAGACTGAGTTTAAGAGTCCTATGTTTCCAAAGTTTATTACTCACTTCATCCTATAAAGATAGACTTAATTAAAAAAATTAGTTATTATAGTTAAAACAATAATTTTTACTTACGTTTTTTCTAATATATCCCTACAATTAATATAATATTAGTTTATATTTATTGATAACAATACACATCAAATAAGGACATATTAGAAAATTAATAAATTAATTATACTATCAACAAAAAAATGGACTATAATTTGGGACAAATGAATAAAAAAAAGCAAACGTGATGTATCTTCATGAGATGGAGGGAGTATTTATTTTCACAAAGAAGTAGAGTTTTATTTATTGTTGACGCCGAATTTGCAACGCACGCGCCAACAGATCTCCAATCGGCTCCTCTCTCTTAACACAGTATGTTACAAGACACTCGGACAATCGTTAGGTACCAAGATTTCCGGGGAAAAAAGGTCCGACGATTGTTGGTACTTGACGATCAAGTCAACTACCCAGATTAGAGCAATACACGGGGTCAAAAGTAAAAGGTGTGAGAGAGAAGCGCGGAGATTTGAGCGAGTTTAGGGTGGGATTTTCGGTGCAAAAAGAGTACACTTTAGAACAACCGGAGACGTCGTATTTATAAGCGCAAGAGTCCCGATTGATTTAGGTAACAAATCAATCGGATACCCAATCGGATCCTCCTTCCTTATGGGATAGGGATAATTCCTTGTCAAGACAATCTCCAAGATTACTTTCCTTATCCGAGCTTATCACGTTACATGATTTTAGGAGATTATGATTCGGTTTCCTTTTGAGGATTCCGGCGCCAAACCAATGCAATCTGTCTTCAATTATTTCTCCGGTCGCCGAGAATATTATCTTTGTCTGCTAGTTAAGGTTAATCTGAAGTCCCATGCGAGGTCCCGTGGCTCGGCTATGAGTCACGAGACCTTCTCTGGGCCTCCACGGCATTCTGACCGCATAAAATTTAAGATGTCCGGTGGGCCTCAGAGACCCCTTTCGAGAATTTACAAGGCCTTTAATGGGCTTATATGAGAATCTCGTTGGACTTTTCTTGACGTGGAGGCTCTATCAAAATTGAGTGGTAACAATTATTATGTAGTAATTTGATATCGGATTAAACGGCCTTGTGAGAAAGTTTAAAAAATTGAAACAACATTATTTTTAAAAATAAAATGAGAAACTAAATTTGTTTCCGCACTTATACATTACTATTGCACGTCTTCTAAATACTATTAACAACTTATAGTTTACATTTGATTAACTTTTGGTGTATAAAAGCGTGTTTTTTGGGGATTTCATTTGGGAAGATGGAAGGGTTTAAAATTACTATCCATTAATCGTATATTGACCAAATCAAATTGAATTATGAAGATGGACCAAATTATTAGCTTGTAAATATCACTAAGAGCATCTCTAATGCTATGGATTGCGATCCAAGTCATATTAATATCTAATCATGAATAGAAGGTCAAATTTACAGCCCATTATTGTTGACCAACTATGAGAAAAACTTCAATAGATTCTCATACAATCATATGTGATACGCCTAACTACTTAAATAATAAATCTACATGAATATCTAACATTCATAACTTTTGGCACAAATCCTTTTACAACCCAAATTCTTTCATCCCACAAATTCCAACTCTCTCTCTCTCTCTCTCTCTCTCTCTGCATTTCTGTTATTATTAGAATATACTTATTGCTACAAAATAATTATTAGTAATAATTTTGTATGTTATAAAATATAATAGTAATACACAACAATAAAAATAATGAAAAAATAAATTATGCAACAAATATACATCGTTATACAAATGATTATGCGACAAACTCTCTGTGTTGCAGAATAAATTGAACTATAAACACAACTTGTTACATAATAAATCATACTATAAATATTGAATATCTTCATATATATTATGCAACGAATCAAAATTATTGTAAAACAAATTACGCGACAAATATGACTTGTCATAAAATATATATTACTACAAGCTTGTTTGGTTGCAAAATAAAATATGTAAACGTTATACTTTTAAAATAGTATTCGCAACAAACATTTTTTCTCGTAAAAATATTTTTGGAATAATCATTGCGACATTGATTTGTCGCTCTTTTAATTTTTCGCTACATATATGCATTGCGACGACAATATGGTAACAAATATGTTGTTATTTCATAATTTCTGCGTCAAACAAATAATGTTGCGAATTTGCTTATGCGACGAGTGACTAAAATTGTTGCAGAATACATTTTATGACGCTTAAAACGCGACAATGTCCGCGGCAAACATCTTGTTGTCGCTAAATTATTTTTACAACAAAATTTCTATTTAAGTGATAATATTTTTTTTGTCGCAAAATCGATATTTTTTTGTAGTGATATTACACTTTCAAAATCTGGTCTCTCTCTCTCTCTCTCTCCGCGCGCGCGCGCGCTAAATCTGTCTAATTACCCAAAGCGTCAACCTATCATTCTTGTTCCCTTGTATTCTTTTTAAGAAATGATGGTAGAATCTAGTGAACAATTTTTTTATATATTGATCAGTATATGAAAGACACTTGTACGAATTTGTGGGATTTATAACTAGGTGATTATATGCTTGTGTTTCTTTTAGACTTATTAGTTTTGGTGTGTCTAACACGACACACAAGTCAAGAGTTTCTCCGGTCATAGTAGGTCATGCTATTTCCATAGTAAATTAAGACTTTCAAAATAACTTATTTTTTTAATCCAAACATTATTTGAATAGGATAAATTTCAATGGAGGTCACACAACTTTAAAATGTCTCAATCAGGCCACCCAACTTTAGTTTTACATCAAATTGTCGTGAGTAAACTAACAAGACTTTCTTAAGTGGACATTAAAAGGAAATAGAAAGTAAGTTGAGGTGGCACCTATGTGGAATATGCAGGAGCGGAATTAGGATATTTTTTAGACCGGATTGCTACGGAAAAAAAAAATTTCACCCTCCAAGACCGGGCTATTACTAGGAAAAAAAATTAAATTTTTTTTCACACTATAAAAAACAATTTTTTCCAAACCGGACCAGACTGCAGTCCAGTCCCGCCCCCCTAAATCCGCCCATGGGAATATGAAAGAATAATATTAATACAAAGATACATCAATTCAACTAATTCAAGGGAGAAACAAGGGAAGAAGGATCCTAATAAGAAAAGGTGGAGTCTAGATGTATTGTTTCAAATGTGTCCTCGTAGAAGTTAAGATCTGCTGTCCCAATTGTATGTCCTCTTGACTGTCCCACCAATAGAAAATATACACGTCATCAAATAAATACAAGTTAATTTTAACAACAAGTGCGAACACATTAAATAATTGTATTTATTAACATGTACATTTTCTATTGGTAAGACAGCAGATCTGAGCTCATCCTCTAACTGTTCCATCAATACAAAATATACATATCATCAAATAAATATAATTATTTAAAGTGTTCACAGTTGCAGTTTAATTAACTTGTATTTATTTGATGATATGTATATTTTTATCTTGTCTAGTGCATGAAAACGATTAAGAAGACATTCATTTGAGACAATAGATTTGGACTCGAAAAGTGACACCTCAATTTATCCACATCAATTTTTTCTCTGAATATATAAATGAATTTAAGCTGATAAAAGATTATTTTAGTTCTATTTTATTTAAGCTGCTGTATACATGGATCATTCTCTAATTGCACAAGCTTCTTTTGTCTTTTTTGTTGTACGGTGCATGTCAAGGTGTTATTGGATACATTGCCTCGAGGCAGCGAGGCCTTGCATGTGCATGCAAAGGTTTAGCCAGAATCAGTTCTTTCGATGCAGAGAGATCAATCTTCTCCTCATTAGGTGGTACACTCCATGTAAACCCTTGAATAAGCCTCGCCAATGCCATTACAGTCAAGAGTGTTCCAAGAGCAGACCCAATACATCCACGCTTTCCTGTAGAAAAAGTTATGAACCTCAAGTTAGGTTCTGTCAACTCTACTTTACTTGATCCATTTTCACCCAAATGGCGCTCTGGTTTGAATTTTAGTGGTTCCTCCCAGACTGCTGGGTTCTGACCGAGTCCGATGCGGCTCAATAGGATATGGCTGCCTTTTGGAATGAAGTAGCCACCCACTTCGGCGTCTGTTAGTGAGACGTGCGGCAAATTGTATGGCGCATGAGGATGCAGCCTGAAAGCTTCTCTTGCACATGCCTTCAAATAATTTAATTGGGGAACATCTGATTCTTGAACCAATCTGTCTTTCCCTACAACCTTGTCTATTTCGTCAAGGGCCTTTTGTAGAATCTCAGGTTGATTAATCATTTCTGCCAATGTCCATTCTGCTGCTGCCGGTGGACCATCTACTCCAAACAAGAACTCCTGAAAATATCAAAAAAGGAACAAAATAATTTTTTTGCTATGCTAAACACAGAGTAGATTGAGTAACAGAAATTATCTCACACTGCATTGAGCTTTGATCTCATCTATAGAAAGAAGTGGATTCCCGCTTTCATCCTTAAGAGATATCATAATGTCAAGAAGGTCCTCTGGTTCCTCTTTCTTACCATCTTTCCATCGATTCATTCTTTCTTCTATGATTGGATCATGGTATTTTCCAAAAACACCCATGGAGTTTCTTACAATCTTTTCATGGCCGTCAATATCTAGACTTCTCAACCAGGGCACATAATCTGAAATCCAAAATGCATACATGTGGCTGAGAATTGAATGAAGAGCATGAACGTGATGCTCTTCTTCAAAACCTGGACCTCCATTTTCTCCACCTTCTCCAAAGAATCTTCTGTTAAAAGTCATCTTTCGGATTACATTTACACTATAATGTTGGAGTGGTACTCTCAGATTGATTACTGATCCGTCTGGATTGTTGCACTGTTTGAATATATAGTAAACAAGATTATCAGTTTCTTCATTCCTCTTGTTAAGTAGCCATCGAAGTCTGGTTGGACTAAGCAACTCATGGGTGACAATCCTTCTCATTTTCTTCCACTGTTCTCCCCACGGAGAAACTCCCATTGTCAAGAATCCCCGGCTTGAATATTCAGTAGCCATGGTTATAGGTCTTGACACGAAAACAGAATCATGTTTATGCAGAAATTCTCGGGCGATTTCTGGTGAAACTACCACCATTACATGAACTCCGCCCAGACGGATGCAGGCTATATTTGTTTTTAGTTTTTTCACTACACCATCTATCCATTTGAATGCAGGCTTGTTTAAGTACACTTCAGGAAGGTTTCCGACTACAGGCCAGGAAAATGGACTTGGTGGAAGTGGTGGTTTTTTTCTTTTGCTCAAGATTTTCCATTTGATGGTGATGAAGATGAGTATGCAAGAAAAGAAGAAAGAAAGCATGAAGAAAAACATGGTGAATGGCATTTGAAAGTTGGTGCAATTCAGGATTTTATAGCTTCCAAGATCGATAAGCACAAAAAGTGGATATGAAGCGGTGCAGTTTGTCATAATGACATGCAAGACTTTTGTTGACCCCCTTTGACTAGAATATGCTATAATGACATGCAAGATTTTCACAATATTATTATAATTATATTGCATGTGTTTGGTACTAATGAAATTATAAGTTATTGGTGAATGTGTGGATAAAAAGTGGGTTGTAAGTTATGGGTCTTACGAAATTTGCGGATAAAAATTATATTTGACCAATTTGACCAACTGAAATTATAATTAAAGCAACCCCAAAATGTGAATAGATGATTTTCTTTTAGATTATAAGCAGGGTCTTACGAAATGTGTGAATAAAAATAATATTTAATTAATTTATAAGTACTTATAAACAAAGACTTTGTTTGCTTTTGCTTAAAAATTTGTTAAAAGCTCAAGTCAAAGTCAACAATTAATTTTAATCAGATATTTCATGGGTCTCACAATTTTTCAACTACACATTTCATCAACTGTAATCAAAATTTACAAAAATCTTATGTAGTAACAACAATGGAGAAAGAAAAAATAAGAAGTAATAAACTTGTTTCACATACTCGAATATTACAACCGAGGCAATGACACGAAATCGTTGTCCTCAAACTGAATTTGCCCCCACTAGGAACTGAGTGCTTAATGGTCTCGATGGCAAAGTGTTTGTAGGATTTAATCAAGCCTCAAAGTTGAAGATAAAGTTATAAGCACTTTAAACTCTAACTTCAAGAACTTAAAACAAAGAAATATAAAAAATGGTAGAAATGAAATTGAAATAATACAATATAATCTGATTTTTTTTCTTTCTTTCGGATGTTTACAAATGGAAAGATCATCCATTTGCATACATCTTCAAACATTTCATGTCAACAAGTGTGTCTCTTCAAAAGAAACCATTCAATAGGTGTATCTCTTCAAATGGAATCATTCGACGGGTTCCTATTCATATTAGGAACATGTAAGCATTTTCCAACAAAGTTCCCATTTCGGGATAGTACAAGCTTTCCGGACTCAAATACACTTTTTATGCCCAACTTACATAAAAGATCTCCACTACCTAAATTCCTCTTCATATCAGGAACATGTAAGACATTTGTAAAAGTGACCTTCTTTGTAGAAGTAAAGATAATGTCAATACTTCATTTTCCAACAACTTTGGAACGTCATTCATTTTCCATTTGCACCTCTTGGCCATCATCTGTCTCTTAATAGGTTTTAAAAAGTGATCTATCATAAGATACATATACCGTAGCACAAGTATCATACCACCATCCGGGAATCTTACCACTTATAGCATTGACTTCGCTAATTGTAGCCACAATGCTATCTTCTTTAATGGAGTTTATTTGTCGTATTTATTGTTTTACTTTCTATGGCAACATTCCTTTGCATGATGTTCGGGCTTACCGCAAACATAACAATCTCCCTTCTTCTTTTTGGAATTTCTGTTGTCCTCATTTGAAGATTTACACTTGTAAGATTTGTTGGAAGATTTGGTCTTCTCAACGGCATTGGCCTTCCAAGTGCCTTCATAAGAGTTTTCAATCTTATCTATTACCTTCGACTTTTCCTCAATCTTGAAATGTTTTTGGACTTATTCCAATGAGTAATCCTCGGAACTATGAAGAATCTTCTTCCGATATTCTTTCCTATTACTCGGTAATTTGGCTATTATAGCCTCCACTTGAAAAGATTCCAGAAGTTCTATTTTGACTGCAATTAGTTTATTAACAAGTATTTGTAGTTCATGTATTTATGAGAGTAGGGGATAATTGTCAAAGAATTTAAAATCCATGTACTTTGATGTAAGAAATTTTTTCGTACCTTCCTCATTGACTTTGTACTTGTTTTCTAAAGCAACCCAAATATCTTTCGCCGAAGAAGTATTGGTGTAAAGATCGTAGAGACGATCAGATAAGGCGTTCAAAATATGACCCCTACATATGAATTCGTCCTCTTGACGCTTCTTCCTCTTTTGTTTGATCTCGTCATTTTCTCCTTCAACAGGTTCGAGAATAGGCTCCAGATCCAGATCGAGAATGTAAAATCAGTGTGGTTAGAAGGAACTTAATTTTATCTTGCCAACGAGTAAAATTAGTTTCGTCAAACCCATCCAAACGAACCAAATCTTAGTTCATCACCTTGATAGTAGCCATTGAAGTTTCGTTCTCCATTATGATAAAATTCAATTTGAGATTGTTAAATATGTAGTAACAATAATGGAGAAAGAATCAATAAGAAGTAATAAACTTGTTTCACAAACTCGAATATTACAACCGAGGCAATGACACGAAATCGTTGTCCTCAAACTGAATTTGCCCCCACTAGGAATTGAGTGTTTAATGGTCTTGATGGCAAAGTGTTTGTAGGATTTAATCAAGCCTCAAAGTTGAAGAAAAAGTTATAAGCACTTTAAACTTTAACTTCAATAACTTAAAACAAAGAAATATAAAGTAGGGTAGAAATGAAATTGAAATAATACAATATAATCTGATTTTTTCTCTTTCTTTCGGATGTTTACAAATGGAGAGATCATCCCTTTATATAGATCTCCAAACATTGCATGTCAACAAGTGTATCTCTTCAAAAGGAACCTTTCAACAATTGTATCTCTTCAAATAGAATCATTCAACAGGTGTGTTTCTTCAAAAGGAACCTTTCAACAATTGTATCTCTTCAAATAGAATCATTCAACAGGTGTGTTTCTTCAAAAGAAACCATTCCAAAGCATTTCATCACCAAGCAATGTGACTGTCCACCTTTTGTAATTTTCACTTATTTTATCATTTCACTTATTAAATATTGTTGAACACATTTCCAACAGTAATTGTTAGAAATCATTCGGTGGAGTGGGTTGTTGGTGGTGGCAGTGGCAGCGGCTTTGGCGAAGAAGATTGTTGGGTTCTTCTCGACAGAGAATGTACTAACTATTGCATTGCGCGATGGCCTTTTATTTGCATAACAGACTGGATTGCATGTACACAATATGGAAAGTTATTTTCTCCAGGATATTGGAGATAGGTTGGGCTCAGTAGCGGGAAAAGGGGATGGACGGCTGCACATTTGGAACCCACTGACTGCTGATTGTCTGAAGTTGAACATTAATGCAGCTGTTAGTTTAGTGGATGGGGTTGTTGGTGTAGGTGCAATCACTAGAGATCATTCGGTGGGGTGGGTTGTTAATGGTGGCAACGGCGATTTTGACGAAGAAGATTGCTGGTTTCTTATCGACAGAGGATGCACAAACTATTGCATTGCGCGATGTCCATATATTTGCATAATAGGTTGGTTTGCATGTACACAATATGGAAAGTGAATATCTCTTGTTAGTGCATAGTTTAGGCTTGACCATAGATTTTGCGTCAAATGCGACTCTTTTTGGATATAGTATAGTAGCATTATTATGTAATGCGGGTAGTGTCATTTAATCTCCGCGAGGGAAATAAAACGACCCATATACTCACAATATTTGTTTGTTCAATAAATTATTTAATTAGTTGAGTATACTTCTTTTACTTGCGCCTGCTATTGACGGCGATTTACATTAATGAAACGAGTTAATTGAAAAAAAAAAAAAAAGTCACTGACAAATTTGACTAGTAAATTAACTTAATAACTCACGAATTATACAAAATTACTATCAATACTTTTAAAATTTCTAAAAATAGAAATCTAATTTAAAATACTTTAGCATTTTGAAAATATGAAATTGTTAAATTATTTTTTCATACTAACTCGGGTTTTTAAATTTGCTTAAAAAGTGAAAAGCTTTATTTATTAATTGCAAAAAAGAATTGTAGGTGGAGCAAGAACACGAGTATAATTAGGAATGCCAACCTTGCTTAGGGATGAAAGGCAATGAGGAGAAGAAGTTGTAACTCGATCTAAAATCGTTTCTTACTTTGCAGTTAACGAATATGAGAATGAGAGTTTGGCAATGATTATTCGAGCGATAAATTAAGTGTGTGTTTGGTAAGAGTTCAAAAGTAGTTATTTTTGAAATTTTAATAAAAATTGATGAAATTTGTAATTAAAAAGTTAATAAATGTTAATGGATTTAAACTCTACCAAACACACTTTATCCCATAAAGGTAGACTTACTTTTATTTTTACATAGATTAAGAAAATTTTATTATTATAATTGTAATAATAAATTTTACTTATATTTTTCTTAATGTACCCCTACATTAATATAATAATAGTTCATATTTATTAATAACAATGCACATTAAATATGGATATTACAAAACTAAGAAAAATAGATTATAATTTGAGACATATAATAATTAAAAAAAAAATCTATATTTATGAGACGGATGAAGTATAATTTAAAATATTAAAGCGTTGTTCTTTCCCGGGACTTGAGGTAATGCTGCCATTTATCACCTTATTTTTGTGCACAAAAGTTATCAACATTACACATCAGCTTATATAATTTTATGAACTATGCTTTAAAATTGCATTCAATAAACAAATAAACTTAAATCTTGATTGTAATATTTTCTAAATTCCTATATCATTACCTAATTTTAAATTTTTTATTCTTATTCAATTCACGTGTATAAAATTGAATATAATTGTATCTTAACCCTATTTATGAAATCGAATGTCACGCATGTTTATTATGTTAGAATAAATATAATTGTACAAATTAAACAAAGAATCTCATGCATCCATTTTCTTAATTGTCTCGAACCACATTCAAATCTTATAAATAAAAAAGTTGCTTATTCTGACACTAACTTCGGACTAAATAAATTACTTATTTTGAATTTTGACCCCCCAAAAAAATTTATTTTAAAACTTATAAGAAACTTTTTAAACTTAGCCAATCATGCACAATTTGTAGATTAATCTATCTATCAGAGTTTTAATATAAATCTATGTGACTGCCATAATATAGAAAGAAAAGTTGTTGATGATTAACGTGTAAATTATATACTTCGTAGCCGAACACACACAATTATAACATATTTGATATTCTGATTTGGACAACAATAATAGACGTGCGTGAAGAAAAAGAACTTATTAATTGTAGATAATGTCTTGAGTATATTCAAAGTATTTTTGTGAGTCTTGCTATAAGTTAGTTAAACATCATTTTCATCTATACAATTTGTAAGATTCACAACTTTTATCCACACATTTCATAAGACATAATACTTTTAATGTACAAATTTTTTTACCAAACATACACTAATATAATGTGTGTTTAAAATAAATTTATATTTTTTTACGCTTGAGTGTATTTGTAAGTTGGTGCAATTAATGCTTTTAGAACTACATAAATTGGATTTGAAGCGGTGCAGATTGTCATCTTTATGAGGATGGCGTGGACAGTGAGGAGGAGGCGTTACAACTTACTTGGGAGGAGCGAAGGTTAACAAAGAGTCAACATTTTGTATAATTAATGCTAGGGTCCACTCTAATTAATTAGTAATACATAGGCGTGTGTTTGTTTAAGATTATACCATAACGTCTTGGTATGATTACAATATTTTATCTTCAAAACAAACTTTCCAAAACGTCCATATTCAAAAGCAAAATCTGCAACTGCCGGGCCCACTGTGCAAACAAATTTTGGCTCCATGTAATAATTGTCATAGTTGAAAAGTCAAATATTGTGGCTCAAGTATAGGGTAAAATTGTAAATGTGTGCTCACATAAAGCAATTGTCAAATAAGGTACTCTATGGTCAAATTCACATAAACTATAAACTGGTTTATAATCTTAAACAAACACACGCTAAATCTATTCTCAACTACAATTATAAAAAATAAATTAGTATTAAACTCAACTACAATTATAAAAACACGATGAAAGTTGAAATTTATAAACTGAACTACAATTATAAAAAATAAAAAACTGAAGTTAAAATAATTTGTTGATGAACGCGTAATTATGTATGATATGAGTATTAATTATACTTGTACAAATAACATGGACGACTAGCGGTGGTTTAAGCCCCAACAACAATCGGGCATGGCTCAAATCCTTTGCCACAATTGCAGCAACTTCGGCCTCTAACAACATCAAAGTATAAAAGCTTATAATATTTAGGGAAGAACCAAACCTAAAAGTCTCGAAAGAAGAGATTAGAGAATGTTATCGGAGCTTTACAAATTCGACCTTATAGGTAGGGTTATTAACATAATTACCTATTTTTATTTTGATAATTGCAAATTTACTAATTTCAAAAAATAAATTAAAAAATACTAAATAAGAAATTAGAATAACATTTTTATTAGATAATAAATGTCGCTATTATTACTCATTCATTCCATTTTAATTTCAACCGTTACTTTTTAAATTGATGAGTATCATCCCTTATAAATCTCCAAAATTTTAAATCCAAACATCACATTACCAGTCATCTTTTACATTGACAGTTTACACAATCGCGTATCTTTGAGGTGAACAATGGTGATGTTAATTATCGTTGCTACTGTATAGCATGAAAAATTTCGTAAATCTATTGTATTTTTACACTTTACCATTGACGATGTTTTTCTGATTTTGGTTACTGCTTTTTGAACGATTATAAAATGTCTTTAAGTTAATGATTATGGATTGTGGTTATTGAGTATCTGAATTTGCTGATGAGAATTGGTAAATTAATATAGTAAAATGAACTATTGAGTACTTCAAATGATACTTCACACTAATTGTAATGGTGATGATGAATGATATAAGTGTGTGTTGATATTTGCAATTAATAACAAAAAAGTATATGGATTAACGAATAACATAATTATACAAAATACATTTATAATTGTAGATCATGATTTTAGTATCATCAATTTCAATTTTTTTCAATTGTCGAAAACGAAAATATAGAATTGTTACTAAATTAACCTAATTTTTAATGAATTAACGTAATTTTTAGTAATTGTTACTGAATTATTTCTTTCAATTGCTAGAAATTAACATAATTGTTACTTAATTAAAGTAATTGAAAAACATCTACATGAAGAAACATTGAGAATGGCGAGACTTGGAAAATTTTGAGAAAGACGTGTTAATTACTCATCTAATAAATGATGATAAATTACTCATATATATCTATACTATAGTATAAGTGTCTATGACCTGTTTACTATTCACCCTTCAACCAACGCGACGTCGTTTTGATGTTGTATTAGTCTTAATTTTGTCCAAATCTCACCATTTTGTCCTAATCTTTTGACACTTTTTGTATATTAAATTCATATATTTGGCGCATTTTTGACTTCTTCATCTTTTCTTTTCTTTTATTTGTTTTAATATACATATATTAATATCTTTTAGCCGCAATTATTGACTTTTTATATATTATAGTCAATATATATTTATTTTCCCTTAATAAGTCATCAAATTTGGTGCTTTTTATCCCGATTCTTGCAGAGAACAAATGACGAAATACAATCGATTCTTAAAGGTTTTGCTAAATTTCATTTTCTCTAAACTTCAATTTTTTTGTCCAACATAAATATTTGCTGCACTTTATACATTAAGTATTTTTACATAATTCCAGTTGGAGACGATATCCCTATGGGTTACCTAACCATTGGATTTGGTTTCACATAATTTCATGTTGTAACTCAAGGTATGGATATTTTTGTAAATCATGACAAGATGAATCCGAAACCGACTTAGATGTTTTGGTGATCATTTTAGTATGCGAAACATGCCGTCGGACTATAAAATTTTTATATGTGGTAGCTACATGGGTATTCTATGTGCCTTGAAAATTTCATATTGTTCGGTGATCGCTTTCTATGTCAAATAAATTTTTTTTAATCCATGACCGGGTGAATTGTTTCTCTAAATTGTCTTTCCTGTTCACCAACTCAAAAATATGTTGCACCTTATATATTAAGTATTTTTACATAATTCTAGTTGGAGACGATAGCTCTATGGGTTACCTAACCATTGGCTTTGGTTTCACATGATTTCATGTTATATAACTCAAGTTATGGACAATTTTGTAAATTATGATAGCATGAATCCGAGAAACTGCCTGTGATGTTTCGGTGAGCATTTTAATGTGTCAAAACATGCCGTCGGATTATCAAATTTTTATATGTGTTAGCTACATGGGTATTCTACGTTCCGTGAAAATTTTATATTGTTCGTTAATCGTTTTCTATGTCAAATAAATCTTTTTTGCTCCATGACTGGGTGAATTGTTTCTCGAAACTGCACTTTCTATTGACCAACTCAAAATATGCTGCACCTTATATATTAAGTATTTTTACATAATTCCAGTTGGAGACGATGGCTCTATGGGTTACCTAACCATTGGCTTTGATTTCACATAATTTCATGGTATATAACTCAAGTTATGGACAATTTTGTAAATCTGCGACCGCATAAATCCGAGAAACTGCCTAGGGTGTTTGGTGAGCATTTTAGTAAGCGAAACATGCCGTCGGACTATCAAATTTTGATATGTGGTAGCTAAATGAGTATTCTGTGTTTCCTGAAAATTTCATATTTTTCGGTTATTATTTACTATGTCAAACAGATTTTTGCTACTCCATGATCGGGTGAAGAAATTTTTGTAACAGTGCCCTTATTTTGAAATTTTTATTCACCTGGTCATGGAGTAACAAAAAATTTTTTGACATAGAAAACGATCACCGAACAATACGAAATTTTCAAGGGACATAGAATACTCAGGTAGCTACCACATACCAAAAATTAGTAGTCCGACGGCATGTTTAGGCATACTAAAATACTTATCGCGAAACCTCCTAGGCTGTTTTTCGGATTTATGCCGTCGGCGTGCCGGATTCGCTATTATAAACCAATCAAAAAACTTTAAGTAGTGTAAATATCTTCTTAAAATTTTTTGGACCTTGGTTTTGTGGTAGTTTTAGTGGATTCCCATGTTTTGGTTACACGTTAATGATGTGAACTTGAAAGGTTTTGCTAAATTTCATGTTTTTCTAAGATACGCTTACATTGTCCAACTCAAACATTTATGCACCTTATATATTAAGTATTTTTACATAATTCCAGGTTGGAGACGATAGCCCTATGAGTTACCTAACCATTGACATTGATTTTACATAATTTCATGTTATATAACTCAATTTATGGACAATTTTGTAAACTGTGACAGCATAAATTTGAAAAACTAACTAGGATGTTTCGGTTATCATTTTAGTCGGTACCAAATATCTTGCTCGGACCACAAATTTTGATATGTGGTAGCTACATGAGTCTTTTATGCACCTCGAAAATTTCATATTTTTCGGTCATCGCTTTTCTATGTGAAATAAATTTTTGTTAATTCATGACTAAATGAAGTTTTGAAAAAAAAAATTCCCATATACGCCTGAATTGGAAAATTGACTGTTTAAGATTTTTATTTTTTTTTTTTTTTTTTTTTTTTTTTTGTAGGTGGACTTTTCATGACAAATATAAAACAAAAAAAAAAATTATTTCCCCACTTTGCTGAGTAGGCAAAGTGGGGAAATTTTTTTTTATTTATCCTACTTTGTCGAGTTACTCGACAAAGTGGGAAAATTAAAATGTTTTTAATTTTCCACTTTGCCGAGTAACTCGACAAAGTGGGAAACATTAATTTTTTTTTTTTTTTTTTTTTTTTGTAATTTGCACTTTTAGTCCACAATCTTTTCATTTTATAACAAATTTACTCATAACTTTTTATTTGCTTTGGCCATCCCTGACTTTTAAATTTCGTTACAAATTTTATTTTGTCCACCTCTTTAAATAATAATAAAAAAACAAATAACAACAAAATAAAATAAAAATGTATATGAAGTCCTAGAACTTTTTAAATCTTGTCAAGTTACTCGAATTTAAAAAAACAAAAAATATTTTTTTTTTAAAATTATGTCGAGTTACTCGAATTTAAAAAAAAAATTTAAAAATTTTTATCGAGTTACTCGAATTTTAAAAAAAAAAATTTTTTTTAAAATGTTGTCGAGTTACTCAATTTTAAAAAAAAAAAAAATTTTTTTAACTTTTGTCGAGTTACTCGAATTTTTAAAAAATAAAAAATATATATTTTTTTAACTTTTGTCGAGTTACTCAATTTTTAAAAATATATATATATATTTTTTTTAACTTTGTTCGAGTTACTAGAATTTTTAAAAAAAAAAAAAAAAATTTCTTAACTTGTGTCGAGTTAATCGAATTTAAAAAATATATATATATATATATTTAACTTTTGTCGAGTTACTCAATTTAAAAAAAAAAAAAAAAAAAAATCTTTTGTCGAATTACTCAAATTAAAAAAAAAAAAAAAAACTTTTTTTTTACTTTTGTCGAGTAACTCGAATTTTTGAAAAACATTTTTTTTTTTTTTAAACTTTGTCGAGTAACTCAATTTTAAAAAAAAAAAAAAAAAAAAAATTTTTTACATTTGTCATTTGTCGAGTAACTCGACTTCTAAAAAAAAAAAAAAAAAATTTTTGTTTTTTACTTTGTCGAGTTACTCGACGTGTAAAAAAAAAAAAAAAAAAAAATTTTTTTACATTTGTCGAGTTACTCGACGTGTAAAAAAAAAAAAAAAAAAAATATTTTTATTTTTGTCGAGTTACTCGACGTGTAAAAAAAAAAAAAAAAAAAAAAATTTTTACATTTGTCGAGTAACTCGACTTCTAAAAAAAAAAAAAAAAAAAAAAAAAATTTGAGTAACTCGACAAAAATTTTTAAATTTTTTTTTTTTTTTTTTTTTTTTTAAATTGAAAAAAGTTTGTCGAGTTACTATTCAACTCGACAAACTTTTTCGAGATAATGAATAGTAACTCAAAAAGTTACTTGCTCATGAAATTTTTTTTTTTAAATTCGAAAAAGTTTGTCGAGTTACTATTCAACTCGACAATCTTTTTCGGGATGAATAGTAACTCGAAAAAGTTACTATTCATGAAATTTTTTTTTTTTTTTTTCGAAAAAAGTTTGTCGAGTTACTATTCAACTCAACAAACTTTTTCGAGGTGAATAGTAACTTGAAAAAGTTATCGCTTCATAAACTAATTTTTTTTTTTTTTTTTAATTCTAAAAGTTTGTCGAGTTACTATTCAACTCGTCAAACTTTTACGAGGTGAATAGTAACTCGAAAAAAAGTTACTTGCTTCATAAAATTTTTTTTTTTTTTTTTTTTAATTTTTATGGTTAGCTTTTACATTTCTAATTTTTTTTTTCAATGAAAAAATCAACAACATATTTTATTTTTTATAACTATTAATTATAACATTCTTACCAATAATGTTACTAATATTTTTTATACTAATTGCTAAAATAAAATAAAATAAAATAAAATATATTGTATTAATTGATTATGATATATATTAAATTTATATGATATATATTCTATTTTACTATATTCTAATAAATGAAACATTAATTAAAATTTTGTATATGCTTTATTTATCAAGTTACTCGACAAATCCAAATTTAAGACTCACGAGTTTCTTGAAAAATAACACCACTAAATAAGAATAAAAATTATTTAAATGTATGACATCATTTAAATAAAAAGGGAAACAAAATAATAAAAATTTTAAATTTCGTTCGTTTAGTCGAGTAACTCCGCAACTCGATTTTCATTTTGTCGAGCTACTTGAGCTATTGAATAGATTGATTTCAGATCACATTTTTAATCGAGTAACTCGACAAACATGTTTTTGCCAAAGTGTTGTTTCAAAACCTAACCATGTCTTCCTCGGTTTCATTCTTGTCTCCAATACTTTGTGTAATGTTTTCTGCTTTTCTTCATTATTTTCTCAATATTTAATTAACGTCTAAGAAAATAATAACGTAGATTTGCACTATGAATGACTTTTTATATCCGCATTATATATATACATGCAAAAGAGAGTTAATAAACTCCTACTCAAACTTAGAGTTCCATATTAAAACTTTAATATGTAGCTCAAGTCTTACGATAATTGTGATTTTCGAATAGAAACAATATAAAATTTTACTCTTTATATTGAATAATGTTTTCATATTAAACGATTTAAAATTTTAGCCCTGAATGACTAAAACGTATGTATAATTTCAATCACAATAACTTTTTTTTATTGTTCCACCTTTACATTCTTTCTACACTCTTTTATAACTTTCGCCTAATGAAAAAATTGTGGTCAATTTTCTAATATCAAAATATATAAATTTGCTTGATCACAAGTGCAAAAATTATATTTTCTATACAAACTTTCACAACTTCATGACTTTCACACGATTTAGGTATGAAAAAAGATGCACTTTGAGTCATTCCAATTTTGAATTGAGTTCGAAGAAGGATAAATGCGATTTTCTCTCTTGACCTCTTTAAAGTAATTTAAACTCTTATTTTATAAAGCGTGAAAAATATTTTCCATTGAAACACAACTATTCATATGAGTTTTACTCTTTCATTGAAACCTCGTAATTAATTATTAGATAAATTAATAGAATAATTATGAATGTTGATATGGGCCACAGTAATAAAATCTTGTGATGAAAAGTGGAAAATAAAAGAGAGGATTATCTTTACTAATTTTCTAATGGAAAGTGAAAGCGGAGAGTCATTCACCTTTTCTTCCCCTCTCACATTGTGGGTAGGAATGGTATTGGGGTAGGACGGAACCGCGAATTTGCGATGCGGTGCGGGGCTTTGACCCGTCAACCGTCCCGATTAATTTTTTTTTAAACAGAAAAAATAATTTTAAAAGAAAGAATATGAATTTTTTTTTTATATATATGTAGGAAATAAAACAAAACAAATACAAGCTTGAGATTGTAGTATAATAGTTAAGAGTTATAGTTTCACAACTTTAACTCGATTCGATTATTATTCAATCCATTAAAAAAGTGATTTGTAAATTGTAATTCTATTTTAAAATTTTTAAAAAAATATTAAAGTGACGGGTCGTGGGGTCGGTCGGATTTTTTTTTTGCCATCCTTAATTGTGGGAGATGAAGTATTTAATTAAGACAATATATTAATTTTAGTGATTATTTGTTATTGTAGTGTGAATATATCCATCCCAATTTTAATGATGACTTGTCCAAAGATATCTAAAACATTTGCCTACGATCTAGAGGTTGAACAATTTATGCAAAGCAAACTTTTAATTCAAGTCAAACAAATTCATAAAGGTTTTGCTAAATTTCATATTCTCTAAACTTCAGTTTTTTTTTCCAACATAAATATTTGCTGCACTTTATACATTAAGTATTTTGACATAATTCCAGTTGGAGACGATATCCCTATGGGTTACCTAACCATTGGATTTGGTTTCACATAATTTCATGTTGTATAACTCAAGGTATGGATATTTTTGTAAACTGCGACAAGATGAATCCGAAACTGACTTAGATGTTTTGGTGATCATTTTAGTATGCCGAAACATGCCGTCGGACTATAAAATTTTTATATGTGGTAGCTACATGGGTATTCTATGTTCCTTGAAAATTTCATATTGTTCGGTGATCGTTTTCTATGTCAAATAAATTTTTTAATCCATGACCGGGTGAATTGTTTCTCTAAATTGTCTTTCGTTCACCAACTCAAAAATATGTTGCACCTTATATATTAAGTATTTTTACATAATTCCAGTTGGAGACGATGGCTCTATGGGTTACCTAACCATTGGCTTTGATTTCAGATAATTTCATGGTATATAACTCAAGTTATGGACAATTTTGTAAATCATGACCGCATAAATCCGAGAAACTGCCTAGGGTGTTTGGTGAGCATTTTAGTAAGCGAAACATGCCGTCGGACTATCAAATTTTGATATGTGGTAGCTAAATGAATATTCTATGTTTCCTGAAAATTTCATATTTTTCGGTTATCGCTTTTCTATGTCAAACAGATTTTGCTACTACATGATCGGGTGAAGAAATTTTGTAATGATTGCCCTTATTTTGAAATTTTTATTCACCGGTCATGGAGTAACAAAAATTTTTTGACATAGAAAACGATCACCGAACAATCTGAAAAATTTCAAGGGACATAGAATACTCAGGTAGCTACCACATACCAAAAATTAGTAGTCCGACGGCATGTTTAGGCATACTAAAATACTTATCGCGAAACCTCCTAGGCTGTTTTTTCAATTTATGCCGTCGGCGTGGTCGGATTCGCTATTATAAACCAATCAAAAACTTTAAGTAGTGTAAATATCTTCTTCAAATTTTTGGACCTTGGTTTTGTGGTAGTTTTAGTGGATTCCCATGTTTTGGTTACACGTTAATGATGTGAACTTGAAAGGTTTTGCTAAACTTCATGCTTTTCTAAGATACGATTTACATTGTCCAACTCAAACATTTACTGCACCTTATATATTGAGTATTTTTACATAATTCTAGTTGAAGACGATAGCCCTATGAGTTACCTAACCATTGACATTGATTTTACATAATTTCATGTTATATAACTCAATTTATGGACAATTTTGTAAACTGTGACAGCATAAATTTGAAAAACTAACTAGGATGTTTCGGTTATCATTTTAGTCAACCGAAATATACCGTCGGACTGTCAAATTTTGATATGTGGTAGCTACATGAGTCTTTTATGCACCCTGAAAATTTCATATTTTTCGGTCATCGTTTTCTATGTGAAATAAATTTTTGTTAATCCATGACTAAATGAAGTTTTGAAAAAAAAAATTCCCACATACGTGCAATGGAAAAGTGATTGTTTAAGATTTTTTTTTTTTTTTTTTTTTTTTTAGGTGGACTTTTTCATGACAAATATAAAAACAAAACAAAAAAAAATTATTTCCCCACTTTGCTGAGTAGGCAAAGTGGGGGAAATTTTTTTTTTAATTTGTCCAACTTTGTCGAGTTACTCGGCAAAGTGGGAAAATTAAAATGTTTTTAATTTTTCCACTTTGCCGAGTAACTCGACAAAGTGGGAAACATTATTATTTTTTTTTTTTTTTTGTAATTTGCACTTTTAGTCCACAATCTTTTCATTTTATAACAAATTTACTCATAACCTTTTTATTTCCTTTGGCCATCCCCGACTTTTTAAATTTCATTACAAATTTTATTTTGTCCACCTCTTTAAATAATAATAAAAAAAAACAAATAACAACAAAATAAAATAAAAATGTATATGAAGTCCTAGAATTTTTAAATCTTGTCAAGTTACTCGAATTTAAAAAAAAAAAAAAATTTTTTTTTCAAATTATGTTGAGTTACTCGAATTTAAAAAAAAAATTATAAAAATTTTATCGAGTTACTCGAATTTTAAAAAAAAGTTTTTTTTTTTTTTAAATGTTGTCGAGTTACTCAATTTAAAAAAAAAAAAAAAAAAAATTTTAACTTTTGTCGAGTTACTCGAATTTTTAAAAAAAAAAAAATATATATTTTTTAACTTTTGTCGAGTTACTCAATTTTTAAAAATATATATATATTTTTTTTAACTTTTTTCGAGTTACTCAATTTTTAAAATAAAAATTTTTTTTTTTTTTAACTTGTGTCGAGTTAATCAATTTAAAAAAAAATATATATATATATATATATATATATATATATATATATATAACTTTGTCGAGTTCTCAATTTTTAAAAAAGAAAAAAAAATTTATCTTTGTCGAATTACTCAAATAGTAACTCGAAAAAGTTAATGTTCATGTTTTTTTTTTTTTTTTTTTTAAAAATTGAAAAGTTTGTCGAAGTTACTATTCAACTCGACAAAGTTTTCGGGATGAATAGTAACTCGAAAAAGTTACTATTCATGAATTTTTTTTTTTTTTTTTTTTAAATTCGAAAAAGTTTGTCGAGTTGAATGAGTTACTATTCAACTCGACAAACTTTTTCGAGTGAATAGTAACTCGAAAAAGTTACTTTCATAAAATAAATTTTTTTTTTTTAAAATTCTAAAAGTTTGTCGAGTTATTATTCAACTCGTCAAACTTTTACGAGGTGAATAGTAACTTCGAAAAAAGTTCTGCTCATGAATATTTTTTTTTTTTTTTTTTTTTTTTATGGTGAGCTTTTACATTTCTAATTTTTTTTTTCCAATGAAAAAATCAACAACAAATTTTATTTTTATAACTATTAATTATAACATTCTTACCAATAATGTTACTAATATTTTTAATACTAATTGCTAAAATAAAATAAAATAAAATATATTGTATTAATTGATTATGATATATATTAAATTTATATGATATATATTCTATTTTACTATATTCTAATAAATGAAACATTAAATAAAATTTTGTATATGCTTTATTTATCAAGTTACTCGACAAATCCAAATTTAAGACTCACGAAGTTTCTTGAAAAATAACACCACTAAATAAGAATAAAAAATTATTTAACTGTATGACATCATTTAAATAAAAAAGGAAAACAAAATAATAAAAATTTTAAATTTCGTTCGTTCGTCGAGTAACTCCGGCACCTCGATTTTCAAAGAACAATTTAAAAAAAAAAATTGAACTTTGTCGGTTCTTGAACAAAGTTCTTTGAACTTTTTATTATTATTTTTGGCCACTTTGTCGAGTTCCTCGACAAAGTGGTAAAGTTGAATTTTTTTTTTTTTTTTCATTTTTTATTTTGGCTTTCTCAACAAAGTGAGAGAGTTTGAAATAATTTTTTTTTTTTTTTTTTTGGCTTACTCGACAAAGTGGGAAAGAGTTGAATTTTTTTTTTTTTTTTTTTACTTCCTTGACAAAGTCTTTGAAATAAATTTTTTTTTTTTTGTGTGGCTTTTAGCTCAAATTTTTTGTGATAAAAATTATTTGACATAGAAAACGATCACGAACGATCTGAAATTTTCAGGGACATATAATACTCAGGTAGCTACCACATATTAAAATTGGTTGTCCGACGGCATGTTTAGGCATACTAAAATGCTCACCAAAACCTCCTAGGCAGTTTTTTAATTCATGCCGTCGACAGGTTTACAAAATTGTCCATAAATTGAGTTCTATAACATAAAATTATGTAAAACCAAAGCCAATGGTTAGGCAACCCATAGGGCTATCGTTTCCAACTGGAAATATGTAAAAATACTTAATATATAAGGTGCATTAAATTTTTGAGTTGGACAACGAAACTGCATCTTAGAAAAATATGAAGTTTAGCAAAACCTTTCAAGTTCACATCATTAACGTGTAACCAAAACATGGAATCCACTAAAACTACCACAAAACCAAGGTCCACAAAAGTTTAAGAAGATATTTACACTACTTAAAGTTTTTTGATTGGTTTATAATATCGATTCCAAAGACGCCGACGGCATAAATCGAAAAATCGCTCTACGAGGCTTCGCGATGAGTATTTTAGTATGCCTAAACATGCCGTCGGACAACCAATTTTGATATGTGGTAGCTACCGAGTATTCTATGTCCCATGAAAATTTCGTATTGTTCGGTGATCGTTTTCTATGTCAAAGAATTTTTTGTTACTCCATGACCAGGTGAATAAAATTTTCAAAATAAGGGCAGTGTTACAAAAATTTCTTTCACCCGGTCATGGAGTAACAAAAATTTGTTTGACATAGAAAACGATAACCGAAAATTATGAAATTTTCAGGAAACATAGAATACTCATTTAGCTAACACATATAAAAAATTGATAGTCCGACGGCATGTTTCGGCTGACTAAAATGCTCACCGTAACACCCTAGGCAGTTTCTCGGATTCATACGGTCGCAGTTTACAAAATTGTCCATAACTTGAGTTATATACCATGAATTTATGTGAAACCAAAGCCAATGGTTAGGTAACCCATAGAGCTATCGTTTCCAACTGGAATTATGTAAAATACTTAATATATAAGGTGCAGAATATTTTTGAGTTGGTCAACAGAAAGTGCAGTTTGGAGAAACAATTCACCCAATTATGGAGCAAAGAAAATTTTTTGCATAGAAAACGATCACCGAACAATATGAAATTTTCAAGGAACGTAGAATGCCCATGTAGATACCACTTATAAAAATTTGATAATCCGACGGCATGTTTTGACACACTAAAATGTTCACCGAAACATCCAAGGCAGTTTCTCGGATTCATGCTGTCGCACTTTACAAAAGTGTCCATAACTTGAGTTATATAACATGAAATTATGTGAAACCAAAGCCAATGGTTAGGTAACCCGTAGGGATATTGTCTCAAACTGGAATTATGTAAAATACATAATGTATAAACTGCAGCAAATATTTAAGTTGGACAAGAAAAACTGCATTTTAGAGAAATGAAATTTACCAAAACCTTTAGGAATCGATTGTATTTCGTCCTTTGTTCCCCATAGCAACTGGAGATAAAAAAGCACCAAATTTGATGACTTATGAAGGGGAAAAATGAATATATATTCACTATAATATATAAGAAGTCAATAATTGCGGAATAAAACTTAATACTGAATATATTGTAAATAAAACATTTGTTTTTAAAGTTTCAGCTTGGTGGCTTATAATTTATTGATATATTAAACTATTATAATATATTATATTTTATTTTATTTTAACAATTATGATAACACATTAGAATGCAAATTTATTATAATAATTATGTCAATTTATTACAATAATCAATATATTATACACTTTGGAATAAAACGCTTACACAACAAATCTATATAACAAATTTAACATAAAATGTTATCAAATTATTTAGAAAAAAAAAAAAAAAATCAAATGTTATCAACTTAAAAATTTATTTTTCAAATTGCATGTATACAATTTGTTTATAACATAAAACAAAAAGTTTAAGCATTATCATTAATTGTTGATTTTTTCTATTTTTTCCTCTTTATTTCAATGAGGA
The DNA here is from genome assembly GCA_023638005.1 of Forsythia suspensa. Lineage (NCBI taxonomy): Eukaryota > Viridiplantae > Streptophyta > Magnoliopsida > Lamiales > Oleaceae > Forsythia > Forsythia suspensa. The sequence continues at coordinate 53,593,371 of CM042666.1, forward strand.
TGTTTCGTAAGCATTTTAGTGTCGAAACATGCCGTCCGGAGTATCAAATTTTGATATGTGGTAGTTACATGAGTATTCTATGTTCCTTGAAAATTTCATAATTTTCGGTGATCGCTTTCTATGTCAAATGAATTTTTTAAATACATGACTAAGTGAAATTTTGAAATTTTTTTTTTTACCTTTTTCCCACTTTGTCTTATAACTCGACAAAATTAGTATTTTTTAAAATTTTTTTTTTTTCCAAATGACTTTCTCGAGTTACTTGAGAAACCCAAAAAAAAAAAAAAAAAAAATTAAATAAGGCTTTCGAGAAAGCCACAACCAAAGAAAAAAAAAAAAAAGGTGGCTTTCTCGAGTAACTCGAGAAAGCCACAAAAAAAATATTTGGTGGCTTTCTCGAGTTACTCGAGAAAGCCACCAAAATTTTTATGTTATGTATTTTTTTTTTTTTTTTTTTGTGGCTTTCACAGAAGCCACCAAATATTTTTTTTTTTTTTTTTTATTCTTTTTTACTTTCTCCGAAAGTCCAAAATTATTTTAATTTTTTTTTTTTTACTAATTTGCCGAGTTATGAGGCAAAGTGGGAAAAAATGTAAAAAAAAAAATTAAAACTTCGCTTATTCATAGATTAACAAATATTCATTTGTGTTCAATTTGCTTATAAGAAAAAAAAAAATTAAATAGTAAAAATTAAATGAAAATCTATTTGCTACTAAATTATAGAAAAAAAACACACCAAAAAAATAATAAATAAAGGTCCAAACACGCTCGACAAATACATACCCAAATTAAAAATTATAAAAAAAAAAAAAAACATTACTTTAAAATGGGCTAAAAACCCCATTTTATTGTTTGGGGTGTGTGTTTGTTAAAATAAACACCCCAATATTTTAAAAAAAAAAAAAATTTTAAAAAGTTTCAAAATGGGCTTTTAGCCCATTTTGATTTTTAGTGAGTGAGAGTGGGTGTTTGTCGTGTAACTCGACAAACACCCACATACAATTTTTAAAACAAATAAAATAAACAAAAAGCAAATTTAGGTGTGTGTTTGTCGAGTTTCTCGACAAACACACACTCATATCAATGAAAATGGGCTTAACCTTTTAAGCCCATTTTGACTTTACAATTTTTTTTTATAATAATTTTTTATTTTAATCAAGAAAACCTTTGAATTGTAAAGTAAATTTTTATATTTTTTTTTACTGATTATTCTAAATAAATCTTTGCGTATGTTTAAGAATCAAATTTATAAAAAAACCAAAAAATAGTGAATTAGAAATTAACCGCTCACGCCATCGACAACATTATTTTTGAAATATTTTTGACTTTGTGGTATGTGGCATTTTATTCATATAAATAATTGAGCAACTCTAAGGCAATCTCAAATTTCATTTTGTCGAGTTTTTTGATAATTTAAGCACATGCATAATTTTTTACTCTATCATTTATTATAACATTGTATAATAAATTATATATAATATAAAATTATTATAATATACTTTATTTTAACAATTATAACAACACGAAGGAATGCAAATTTATTATAATAATTATGTCAATTTATTATACTAATTATATAAATTTTATTAAAATAATCAATTTTAGTATAATTAATAATTATAATAAAACTTAATATGAATTTATTGTAAATAAAACTTTTGTTTTTTAAAGTTGGAGTCTGGTGGCTTATAACCGATCGATATATTAAATTATTATAATATATTTTATTTTATTTTATTTTAACAATTATGATAACACAAATGTCAAAATTGATGTCGAGTAACTCGACCAATTTATTTTTAATAAATTATTGTTGAATAACTTGACAAACCAAATATATTAATTTTATTATTAAAAAAATATTTGTCGAGTAACTTGATAAAAATCCAAAAAAATGGTCAAATTGGACTTTCAACAAAATTTAAATATTCGGGATGGTCAATGACATAAAAATAAAAATTATGGGTCAATTAGTTAAAAATTTAAAAGTTGGGACCAAAAGAACAATTTAAAAAAAAAATTTGAACTTTGTCGGGTTCTTCAACAAAGTTCTTGAATTTTTTTCCACACTTTGTCGAGTAACTCGACAAAGTGGTAAATGATGAATTTTTTTATTATTATTTTTGGCCACTTTGTCGAGTTCCTCGACAAAGTGGTAAAGTTGGAATTTTTTTTTTTCATTTTTTATTTTGGCTTTCTCAACAAAGTGAGAAAGAGTTTGAAATATTTTTTTTTTTTTTTTTGGCTTACTCGACAAAGTGGGAAAGAGTTGAATTTTTTTTTTTTTTTTTCTTCCTGACAAAGTCTTTGAAATAATTTTTTTTTTTTGTGTGTGGGCTTTTAGCTCAAATTTTTTTTGTGATAAAAATTATTTGACATAGAAAACGATCGCCGAACGATACGAAATTTCAGGGGACATATAATACTCAGGTAGCTACCACATATTAAAATTGGTAGTCCGACGGCATGTTTAGGCATACTAAAATGCTCACCGAATCCTCCTAGGCAGCTTTTTTAATTCATGCCATCGACAGCTTACAAAATTGTCCATAAATTGAGTTATATAATATAAAATTATGTAAAACCAAAGCCAATGGTTAGGCAACCCATAGGGCTATCGCTCCAACTGGAAATATGTAAAAATACTTAATATATAAGGTGCATTAAATTTTTGAGTTGGACAACGAAACTCGCATCTTAGAAAAATATGAAGTTTAGCAAAACCTTTCAAGTTCACATCATTAACGTGTAACCAAAACATGGGAATCCACTAAAACTACCACAAAACCAAGGTCCACAAAAGTTTAAGAAGATATTTACAGTACTTAAAGTTTTTGATTGGTTTATAATATCGATTCCGCACGCCGACGGCATAAATCGAAAAAGCTGTCTAGGAGGTTTCGCGATGAGTATTTTAGTATGCCTAAACATGCCGTCGGACAACCAATTTTTGATATGTGGTAGCTACCTGAGTATTCTATGTCCCATGAAAATTTCGTATTGTTCGGTGATCGTTTTCTATGTCAAAAGAATTTTTGTTACTCCATGACCGGTGAATAAAATTTTCAAAATAAGGGCGTTGTTACAAAAATTTCTTTCACCCGGTCATGGAGTAACAAAAATTTGTTTGACATAGAAAGCGATAACCGAAAATTATGAAATTTTCAGGAAACATAGAATGCCCATTTAGCTAACACATATAAAAATTGATAGTCCGACTGGCATGTTTCGGGTCGACTAAAATGCTCACCGTAACACCCTAGGCGCTTTCTCGATTCATACGGTCGCAGCTTTTACAAAATTGTCCATAACTTGAGTTATATACCATGAATTTATGTGAAACCAAAGTCAATGGTTAGGTAACCCGTAGGGATATTGTCTCAAACTGGAATTATGTAAAAATACGTAATGTATAAGCTGCAGCAAATATTTAAGTTGGACAACAAAACCGCATTTTAGAAAAATGAAATTTACCAAAACCTTTAGGAATCGATTGTATTTATCCTTTGTTCCCCATAGCAACTGGAGATAAAAAGCATCAAATTTGATGACTTATGAAGGGAAAAATGAATATATATTGATTATAATATATAAGAAGTCAATAATTGCGAATAAAACTTAATATGAATATATTGTAAATAAAACATTTGTTTTTAAAAGTTGCAGCTTAATGGCTTATAACTTATCGATATATTAAATTATTATAATATATTATATTTTATTTTATTTTAACAATTATGATAACACGAGAGAATGCAAATTTATTATAATAATTATGTCAATTTATTACAATAATCAATTTATTATACATTGAATAAAACATTTACACAACAAATCTATAGAACACATTTAACATAAAATGTTATCAAATTATTTAGAAAAAAAAAATAAAAATCAAATGTTATCGACTTAAAAATTTATTTTTCAAATTACATGTATACAATTTGTTTATAACATAAAACAAAAAGTTTAAGCATTATCATTAATTGTTGATTTTTTCTATTTTTTTCCTCTTTATTTCGATGAGGATGTTTCGGTAAGCATTTTAGTAAGTCAAAACATGCCGTCAGAGTATCAAATTTTGATATGTGGTAGCTACATGAGTATTCTATGTTCCTTGAAAATTTCATATTTTTCGGTGATCGCTTTCTATGTCAAATGAATTTTTTTAATACATGACTAAGTGAAATTTTGAAATTTTTTTTTTTTTACCTTTTTCCCCACTTTGTCTTATAACTCGGCAAAATTAGTATTTTTTTTTTTAAATTTTTTTTTTTCAATGACTTTTTCGAAGTTACTTGAGAAACCCAAAAAAAAAAAAAAAAAAATATTAAATAAGGCTTTCTCGAGAAAGCCACAACCAAAAAAAAAAAAAAAAAAAAATTATTGGTGGCTTTCTCGAGTAACTCGAGAAAGCCACAAAAAAATATTTTTGGTGGCTTTCTCGAGTAACTCGAGAAAGCCACCAAAATTTTTTTTTATGTATTTTTTTTTTTTTTTGTTTGGTGGCTTTCACAGAAGCCACCAAATTTTTTTTTTTTATTTTTATTCTTTTTTACTTTCTCCGAAAGTCCAAAATTATTTTAAAATTTTTTAATTTTTTTTTTTACTAATTTGCCGAGTTATGAGGCAAAGTGGGAAAAAAAATGTAAAAAAAAATTAAAACTTCGCTTATTCATGGATTAACAAAATTCATTTGTGTTCAATTTGCTTATAAGAAAAAAAAATTAAATAGTAAAAATTAAATGAAAATCTATTTGCTACTAAATTATAGAAAGAAAAAACACACACAAAAAAATAATAAATAAAGGTCCAAATACGCTCGACAAATACATACCCAAATTAAAAATTAAAAATAAAAAAATAATTACTTTAAAATGGGCTAAAAACTCCATTTTTATTGTTTGGGGTGTGTGTTTGTTAAAATACACACCCCAATATTTTAAAAAAAAAAAAATTTTAAAGTTTCAAAATGGGCTTTTAGCCCATTTTGATTTTTAGTGAAGGAGTGGGTGTTTGTCGTGTAACTCGACAAACACCCACATACAATTTTTAAAAAAATAAAATAAACAAAAAAAATAAAATTTAGGTGTGTGTTTGTCGAGTTTCTCGACAAACACACACTCATATCAATGAAAATGGGCTTAACCTTTTAAGCCCATTTTGACTTCTAATTTTTTTTTATATAATTTTTTATTTTAATCAAGAAAACCTTTGAATTGTAAAAAGTAAATTTTTAATATTTTTTTACTGATTATTCTAAATAAATCTTTGCGTATGTTTAAGAATCAAATTTATAAAAAAACAAAAAATAGTGAATTAGAAATTAACCATTCACGCCATCGACAACATTATTTTTGAAATATTTTTGACTTTGTGGTATGTGGCATTTTATTTATATAAATAATTGAGCAACTTCGGCAATCTCAAATTTCATTTTGTCGAGTTTTTGATAATTTAAGCACATGCATAGTTTTTTACTCTATCATTTATTATAACATTGTATAATAAATTATATATAATATAAAATTATTATAATATACTTTATTTTAACAATTATAACAACACAATTGGAATGCAAATTTATTATAATAATTATGTCAATTTATTATACTAATTATATAAATTTTATTAAAATAATCAATTTTAGTATAATTAATAATTATAATAAAACTTAATATGAATTTATTGTAAATAAAACTTTTGTTTTTAAAGTTGGAGTTGGTGGCTTATAACCGATCGATATATTAAATTATTATAATATATTTTATTTTATTTTATTTTAACAATTATGATAATACAATTGTCAAAAATTGATGTCGAGTAACTCGACCAATTTATTTTTAATAAATTATTGTTGAATAACTTGACAAACCAAAGATATTAATTTTACGTGTGGGGTATGTCATTAATGTGTAAGTCTTCAAGTAAACCCAAAGTAACAATTCAAATAATTATTAACATTTTCATAATCCTCTATTTCATATATGAAAAGGAATCAAAAATCAAGAAATATGCCATTATTCTACAATTTTTATATCAAGTGTACTCAAGAAAAAAATATCAATATGTTTTAAATAAATGGCGAAAATTAGACAAAACATTTGAAGAAATTTTGACCTTTCTTTATTATTTGTTAATTATTTATTTTTTAGTGTATGAGCAAATTGTACACAATTATCTAAATTTGTTACATTTTTCAAATTTGTTTAAAAATTTAAATTTCATATTTTTTTTGGTCATTTCAATTACATTTAAAACCTAAAATTTTTTCCTATATTTGTCACTTATCTGCAACGCACGCCTTAAAAACTAGTATATATATATATATATATATATATATATATATACACTACTTGAATATGTATGTATAAAAAATTTTAGTATAAAAAATATTAAATGTATAAAACATAAATAATAAATATGAAAAACATATTTTTGAACATACCATTTAATATAATTAATTAAGTAAAATGTTGAAATTCTATTAATAAAACCAGAACCAAATAAAACACATAATTCATATAAAAAAAATTAAATAACTCGTACAAAAAAAAAAATAACTAAGATTTGTAAACGACCTTTAGATGTTGGTAAATTGATATGGTAAAGTGATCATTTTTATATTTTTATTCAATTGTACCACTTTGAGAATTTAAATAGGACCAAATTCTCATTCTTCAAACTCAGTTCCAAGTTTTTCAACTTTTTTACTAATGACCCAAAAGCCAAATATTAAAAAATTGTGTACAATTTGTTTATAACATCAAATTAAAAAAAAAGATTGGTAAAAAAATTGAATGAAAATCTAGGCGAATATGTGAATAATAAAAGGAAAAAATAAGGAAAAAATAATAGCATTTTTGTAGAATAATTTGTAATATTATAATAAAAAATAAAAAATAAGATTAGTAAAAAATTGAATGAAAATGTGTAAAAGAAAAACGATTATTAAGGAAAAAAATTAAAGGAAAAAAAATATTTGTGATTGGCATACACCACAATAATTTGGCCATCTCTCATATATTTAAGTAATGTAATTCTGTTGAAAATGAAAAAGGAAAAAAGAAATTGGGTGGGGCGGGGTGGATTTTTGAGGAAGATGAAGTTATTTTGTACTTTAAGTTGTAGAACTTCATTTACAATTTTTTATTTTTTTAGTTTATTTTTAATTTTTTTATTTAAAGAAGATGGAAAAACTGTCAAAATATGTCAAAAGGACGTGATTTGCAATAAAATTCAAAGGCTGGGGACGGCCAATTCTAAAAAAAAAGTTATGGATAAATTTGTTATAAATTGAAAATGTTGGAGACCGAAAGTACAAATTACCACAAAAAAAAAAGGGCTAAAACACAACACATTTTTTTAAAAAAAAAAATTAATTTGGTTTACAGTGTGCTGGACAAGCAAACAAAAAAAAATAAATCAAATGGCCAAAGCTCAACACATGTCAACAACAAAAAAAAAAATGTTATCAAATTAGAGTAACTCGACAATATTTAAAAAAATTCAAAATCAAATCTTGTCGAGTAACTCGACAAAATAAAAAAATCCAAAATCAAATCTTGTCGAGTTGTTCGACAATATTAAAAAAAATCCAAATAAAAATGTTGTTGAGTTACTCGACAAAAAAATAAATAAATAAACAAAACAAAAACAAAAATCAAATGTTATCAACTTGACAAAAAAAAATCAAAATTAAAATGGTGTCGAGTTGCTCGACAATATTAAAAAAATCAAATGTTATCAGCTCGACAACATAAAAAAAATTCAGATCAAAATGTGTTTGTGTCGAGCTGCTCAACGAAAAAAAAAATAGTATTTGGACAGTGTCAAGCTACTCAACAAAGACAAAAGAGAAAAAAAAAAAAAAAAATTGTGTACAATTTGTTTGTAACATCAAATAAACAAAAGATTGGTGAAAAATTGAATGAAAATTTGGATGAATATGTAAATAGTAAAAGAAAGAAATAAGAAAAAAAAATGAAGGAAAAGGTGTAAAAGATGAACAAATAAAAAAAAGAAATTTGTGATTGGCACACACCACAATAATTTGGCTGCGTCTCTTACTTATCTAACTAATGTAATTCGATGAAAAAGGAAAATGAAGTGAAGTGGGGTGGGGTGGGGTGAGGTGGGGGCGGGCGGGCGGGCGGGCGGGCGGGGCGATTTTTGAGAAAGATAAAGTTATTTTGTACTTTTTAAAAGTTGTAGGACTTCATTTACAATTTTTTTTAGATTTTTTTTTGTTTATTTAAAGAGGAGTGCAAAACCGTCAAAAGTACGTGATTTGCAACAAAACTTAAAGGTTGGGGATGGCCAATGCTAAAAAAAAGTTATGGATAAATTTGTTATAAATTGAAAAGGTTGAGAACCAAAAGTGCAAATTACAAAAAAAAAAAAAAAAAAAAAAAAAAGAGCTAAAAGCCCACACGACACATTTAAAAAAGAAAAAACAAATCTTGTCGAATAACTCGAGAACATATAAAAAAAAATCCAAAATCAAATCTTGTCGACTGCTCAACTACATTAAAAAAAAAAAATCAAAATCAAAATGTTGTTGAATTACTCGACAAACAAAAAAATAAAAACATAAAAAAAAAATCAAATGTATCAGCTCAAAAAAAAAATCAAAATTAAATTGTTGTCGAGTTGCTCGACAACTCGACAACATTAAAAATAAATTAAAAAAAATCAAATGTTATCAGCTTGACAAACATTAAAAAAAATCAATATCAAAATGTGTTTGTGTCGAGCTGCTCGAAAAAAAAATACTATCTGGTCAATGTCAAGCTGCTCGACAAAGAAAAAAATGGAAAAAAAGGAAAAAAGAATTGTGTACAATTTGCTTATAACATCAAATAAATTTTTTTTAACTAAAATACGGACGAATAAAAAAAAATTGTTGTGTGATCGACAAGCACAACAACAAAAAAAAAAAAAAAAGAGAGAGTTGTGTTTGTCGAAATGTTCATCACGTGTCAAAAAAAAATGGAATGTTGTTGAGTTAGAGTAACTCGACAACATTAACAAAAAAATCAAAATCAAATCTTGTCGAGTAACTAGACAACATTAAAAAAAAATCTAAAATCAAATCTTGTCGAGTTGCTCGACAACATTAAAAAAAATTATCATCTCGACAAACAAAAAAAAAACCATCCAAATCAAAATATTTTTGTATCGAGCTGCTTGACAAAAAAAATTAGTATCTGGGCAGTGTCAAGCTGCTCGACAAAGAAAAAAAATTAAAAAAAGAGAAAAAAGAATTATGTACAAATTGCTTATAACATCAAATAAAAAAAAATTGGTGAAAAATTGAATGAAAATCTGGACGAATATGTGAATAATAAAAAAAAAAATTAAGGAAAAAAATAATAGCATTTTTTTGGGTTAATTTCACCAACGGTCACTGAAGTTACCTTAAAATTACAAAATGGTCACTGAAGTTCAAAAGTTTCAGTAATGGTCACTGAAGTTAGAAATCATTTCACTAATGGTCACTCTATTGAATTTTTAATTTAAAATGGTGATATGGCATGATGATGTCTTATTTATTTATTGCATGGTGATATAATTCTCACAAACTTTAGAATATAAACACTTATCTACACTATTATGTTGAAAACCAAAAAAAATGATTGCAATATCAAAATTTTCATACTATTTCTTTGGTGCTTGCTTTAAACTGTACAACAATTTAACCAACTTGCACACCTTGCGTTCTTGTCCGGGTAGAACAAAACATTCCGGTTGTTCCGTGTGACCTCCTCATTAAGATCTTCGTTTAGGAACGCTGTTTTAACATCCATTTGATGAATATATAAGTCATAAATGGTAGCCAATGCGAATAAAATCCTTATTGATGTTATTCTTGCAACCGGTGCGTAAGTATCGAAGTAATCGATTCCTTCTTTTTGTCGATAACCTTTTGCCACTAGTCGTGCTTTGAAAGTGTTTAAAGTACCATCGGAATGGTATTTCTTGTAAACACCCACTTGCATCCAATTGGTTTAGAACCTTGTGGCAAATCAACAAGTTCCCAAGTATTGTTAGACAATATTGAATCCATTTCATCTCTTATGGAATTTTTCCAAAAGAGGCTATTTCATGAAGTCATTGCTTCTTTGTAACTTTTAGGACCAGATTCCAATTGTAAGACGAGGTGTTGTTCTTACAACATCCTTTTCATTTCCTTCTACCAAGTAGAACGAAACAAGTTGAGAGTCTATTTCATCTGGTCCTAGTGACTTCTCAATTTGAATTCTTTTGCTCATTCGAGGTTCACTAGAATCTTCAACGCCTTTAGAAGTCGTCTCCTCTTGTATCCCTCTAGGATTAGGCAACTCATTTTGTTTTTCTTTTAACTCATTACCCGTAGATAATAAGTTTTCAAAGAATTCAACATCATTTGATTCTATGATCACATTTGTTTTCAAGTTAAGCAATCTATACGCCTTGCTATTACTAGCGTATCCAACAAATGCACATTTGATCCCTCTAGGACTTAGTTTAGTCCTTTTTGGATCTGTGTTCTTACAATAGGCAAGACACCCCTAAACTTTAAGATAATTAATGTTTGGTTTCTTTCCTTTCCATAGCTCTTATGAAGATTTCTTTATTTTCTTAGAAGGTATTCTATTTAGAATACGACAAGCACTTAATAAGACCTCACCCCACAAATGAAATGACAACTTTGCATGATTAAGCATTGCATTAATCATGTCTACCAAAATTCTATTTTTTCTTTCGGTCAAGCCATTTTGTTTGGGTGTCCTTGGTGCTGAACATTGATGTATAATGCCATGTTCTTCACAAAATATGTTAAAATCACTTGAAAAATATTTACCACATCTATCACTTCGAAGTATTTTAATTTTCTTATTTAAGTAATTTTCCACTTCGTTCTTATAAACTTTAAACATGTCAAATGCTTCATATTTATATTTCATTAGGTAAACGTAAGTATATCTAGAGTGGTCATCAATAAAGGTAATAAAATATTTACTCCCACCTCTAGTCAATACTTCACTTAACTCGCAAATATCATAATGAATTAACTCCAAAATACTAGAAGTCCTATTCACACTATAATAAGACTTCTTAGTCATTTTAGATTCTACACAAGTTTTACATTTATGAGCATGGTTAACATCATATGAAATCAAATCATCTTTCAACATACATTTCATAGTACTATTTCCAATATAACCTAATCTACCATGCTATAAAGTAAAAGAGTCAAGCGAGTAAATAGAAACAACAGTTTTATTCATTTCAATGTCATTAGTACATAATTTGACCATTCCCTCACTCGAATAACATTTTCCAACAAAGTTCCCATTTCGGGATAGTACAAGCTTTCTGGACTCAAATACACTTTTTATGCCCGGCTTACATAAAAGATCTTCACTAACTAAATTCCTATTCATATTAGGAACATGTAAGACATTTGTTAAAGTGGCCTTCTCTCCAGAAGTAAAGATAATGTCGATACTTCATTTTCCAACAACTTTGGAACGTCCTTCATTTCCCATTTGCACCTCTTGGCCATCATCTATTACCACTTATAGCATTAACTTCGCTAATTGTAGCCACAATGCTATCTTCTTTAATGGAGTTTATTTTGTTGTCTTTATTGTTTTGCTTTCTATGATAACATTCCTTTGCTTGATGTCCGGCTTACACACACATAACAATCTCCTTCTTCTTTTGGACTTTCATTGTCCTCATTTGAAGATTTACAATTGTAAGATTTGTTGGAAGATTTGGTCTTCTCAACGGCATTGGCCTTCGAAGTGCCTTCATAAGAGTTTTCAATCTTATCTCTTACCCTCGACTCTTCCTCAATCGTTAAATGTTTTTGGACTTATTCCAAAGAGTAATCCTCGGAACTATGAAGAATCTTCTTCCGATATTCTTTCCAAGTGCTCGGTAATTTGGCTATTATAGGCCCCACTTGAAAAGATTCTGGAAGTTCTATTTTGACCGCAATTAGTTTATTAACAAGTACTTGTAGTTCATGTATTTGTGAGAGTAGGGGATAATTGTCAAATAATTTAAAATCCATGTACTTTGATATAAGAAATTTTTTCGTACCTTCCTCATTGACTTTGTGCTTGTTTTCCAAAGCAACCCAAATATCTTTCGCCGAAAAAGTATTGGTGTAAAGATCGTAGAGACGATCGGATAAGGCGTTCAAAATATGACCCCTACAGATGAGTTCATCATCTTAACGTTTTTTCCTCTTTTGTTTGATCTCGTCCTTTTCTCCTTCAACAGGTTCGGGAATAGGCTCCAGATCCGGTTCGAGAATGTAAAAGTTCTTCAGTGTGGTTAGAAGGAACTTAATTTTATCTTGCCAACGAGTAAAATTAGTTCCGTCAAACCTATCCAAACGTACCAAATCTTGGTTGTTGTGCGATTTAAATCCTGCAAGTGGACGGATCGTTAACAAGTAATCAAGAATGAATAAAGTGTCGAACCCACGAGGACTAGATACCAATTGAACCTATTAATTTATAATTCAAACTTTAACAATATGAATAAACACAGATTTAAATTGTGGTTTTGTGATTCTAAACTATTTTAATTAAACCTAAATTATAAAACAATTAACTTTAAAATAGATATAACAAATTCAAGATATACTAACACTAGGATTTGCGAATTCACCAACACTTTCCTTAATCAAATATCTGTTTAACCGCTTTAGCTTATAATTACCATAGATTGAAAATCGGTGATCCTAAAATAATCAAAAGCCTCTCTCGATGGTCAATCAATTCTATATGTTATGCGAACCTAATTATCTCTAATTAAGCTTTGAACATAAACACATGCATTAAAATCTCAAGAACTCCTAAATAGATTTCATAAAGCATAATAGTAATCTCTATCTATTATTGGACCATGTATTATTCAATACCACGTGCTTAATCAATATTGAATCTCTCGACTTCAATATAGATCACAATATATTTTAATGGTGATCAAGCATTAAAATAATATAAAAACTGAATAAAGAATAATCAACCCAAGAGGTAATTAACTACTAAAACAGAAAACTTCTAATTAATTAAAAATCATGAGGTTTCATCGTTCATCCTAGAAAAAGTAAATTTAGCCGGACATGATTTCGTCAATTATGACAATAATTGACTTCATCATAATCCGGCGAAAGAAAAAGAAGAAAGAATAAATAAAACCTGTGACTCTGGCTGAAGAATCTTCAATCCCGTACCTTAATCTTCGATTCTCTTCTGTATCTTGTTCTCAAAATTCATCTCCTTTTTTGTTCTGGGTATTATCTGTCTTTTATAATGTTCTCCCCACCTTCCAAGACGTGATTTAGGTAGTTGTATTAATCTGGACTTGGTAGTGTTTCAATTCTATCGTGTTTCGCCAAAATCGTTCCACGATATACCCTTGCGATCGCATGGTGTAATTACCTCGATCGCATGGTTCAATCGTTTTACATTCTGCCGATTTTTGGTCCACCTTGCGATCGCAGCCATGTTTAACCATGCGATCGCATGGTTAACTTGGCTGTAGATCCTGTTTTCTTCTTTTAATATTTGCATGCTGAGCTCCTGAAGTATCTTTTCTTAGCAGTTTTAGTCCATTTTCTTCTATTTGCTCTCTTTTCGTCAGATTGACCTTTGAATTTGAATATTTCCTAAAATAATAAGAAAACAACGCACCATTAAACTGAAAACAATTAATATTACTCATAATCATCCTTTTTTGTGAGCCCCAATAAGTACAAAATTGTACTTATCATTGGTTCATCACCTTAATAGTAGCCATTGAAGTTTCGTTCTCCATTATGATAAAATTCAGTTTGAGATTGTTAAATATGTAGTAACAACAATGGAGAAAGAATCAATAAGAAGTAATAAACTTGTTTCACAAACTCGAATATTACAATCAAGGCAATGACACGAAATCGTTGTCCTCAAACTGAATTTGCCCCCACTAGGAATTGAGTGCTTAATGGTCTCGATGGCAAAGTGTTTGTAGGATTTAATCAAGCCTCAATGTTGAAGATAAAGTTATAAGCACTTTAAACTTTAACTTCAAGAACTTAAACCAAAGAAATATAAAGTACGGTAGAAATGAAATTGAAATAATACAATATAATCTGATTTTTCTCTTTCTTTCGGATGTTTACAAATGGAGAGATCATCCATCTATACAAATCTCCAAACATTGCATGTCAACAAGTGTGCCTCTTCAAAAGGAACCATTCAACCGGTGTATCTCATCAAATAGAATCATTCAACAGGTGTGTTTCTTCAAAAGGAACCATTCCAAAGCACTTCTTTACCAAGCAATATGACTGTCCACCTTTTGTAATTTTCACTTATTTTATCATTTCACTTATTAAATATTGTTGAACACATTTCCAATAGTAATTGTTAGAAATCATTCGGTGGAGTGGGTTGTTGGTGGTGGCAGCGGTGGCGGCTTTGGCGAAGAAGATTGTTGGGTTCTTCTCGACAGAGAATGCACAAACTATTGCATTGCACGATGGCCTTTTATTTGCATAACAGACTGGATTGCATGTACACAATATGGAAAGTGATTTTCTCCAGGATATTGGGGATAGGCTGGGCTCAGTAGCGGGAAAAGGGGGACGGCTGCACATTTGGAACCCACTGACTGCTGGTTGTCTGAAGTTGAACATTAATGCAGTTGTTAGCTTAGTGGATGGGGTTGTTGGTGTAGGTGCAATCACTAGAGATCATTTGGTGGAGTGGGTTGTTAATGGTGGCAGCAGCGATTTTGACGAAGAAGATTGCTGGTTTCTTATCGACAGAGGATGCACAAACTATTACATTGCGCAATGGCCTTATATTTGCATAATAGGTTGGATTGCATATACACAATATGGAAAGTGAATATCTCTTGTTAGTGCATAGTTTAGGCGTGACCATTGATTTTGCATCAAATGCGACTCTTTGCATATACACAATATGGAAAGTGAATATCTCTTGTTAGTGCATAGTTTAGGCGTGACCATTGATTTTGCATCAAATGCGACTCTTTTTTTGATATAGCATGTAGCATTATTATGTAATGCGGGTAGTGTCATTTAATCTCTGCGAGGGGAATAAAACGACCCATATACTCACAATATTTGTTTGTTCAATAAATAATTCTATCAGTTGGATTGATTGTATACTTCTTTTTCTTGCGCCTGCCATTGATAACGATTTTCATTAATGAAACGAGTTAATTGAATGTCAAAAAAAAGTTCTGACAAATTTGACTAGTAAATTAACTTAATAACTTACGATTACTGTCTATACTTTTAAAATTTCTAAATAATAGAAATCTAATTTAAAATACTTTAGCATTTTGAAAATATGAAATTGTTAAATTATTTTTCATACTAACTCGGGTTTTTAAATTTGCTTAAAAAGTAAAAATCCTTATTTATTAATCGCAAAAAAGAATTGTAGGTGGAGCAAGAACACGAGCATAATTAGGAATGCCAACCTTGCTTAGGGATGAATGGCAATGAAGAGAAGAAGTTGTCACTCGATCTAAAATCGTTTCTTACTTTGTAGTTAACGAATGTGAGAATGAGAGTTTGGCAATGATTATTCGAGCGATAAATTAAGTGTCTGTTTGGTAGAGTTCAAAAGTAGTTATTTCTGAAATTTTAATAAAAATTGATGAAATTTGTAATTAAAAAGTTAATAAATGTTATGGATTTGAACTCTACCAAACACACTTTGTCCCATAAAGGTAGACTTACTTTTATTTTTACAGAGATTAAAAAAATTTAATTATTATAGTTGTAATAATAAATTTTACTTATATTTTTCTTAATGTACCCCTACATTAATATAATAATAATTCATATTTATTGATAACAATGCACATTAAATATGGATATTACAAAACTAAACTATATTATCAACAAGAAAAATAGATTATAATTTGAGACACATAATAATTATAAAAAAAAAAAACCTATCTTTATTAGACGGATGAAATATAATTTAAAATATTAAAGCGATGTTCTTTCTCGGACCGGACTTGAGGTAATGCTGCCATTTATCACCTTATTTTTGTGCACAAGGGTTATCAACATTACACATCAGTTTATATAATTTTATGAACTATGCTTTAAAATTGCATTCAATAAACAAATAAACTTATATCATGATTGTAATATTTTCTAAATTCTTATATCATTACCTAATTTTAAATTTTTTATTCTTATTCAATTCACGTGTATAAAATTGAATAAAATTGTATCTTAACCCTGCTTATGAAATCGAATGTCACGCATGTTTAATATATTAGAATAAATATAATTATACTGAATTAAACAAATAATCTCATGCATGCATTTTCTTAATTGTCTTGAACCACATTCGAATCTTATAAATAAAAAAGTTGCTCATTCTGACACTAACTTTGGACTAAATAAATTACTTATTTTGAATTTTCACCCCCAAAAAAATTATTTTAAAATTTGTAAGAAACTTTTTTAAGCTTAGCCAATCATGCACAATTTGTAGATTAAGTATATTCAAAGTATGTTTGTGATTGCATATAAGTTATAAACATCATTTTCATTTACATAATTTGTAGGATTCACAACTTTTATCCACACATTTCATAAGACATAATGCTTTTAATTTACAAAATTCTTTACTAAATATACACTAATTTAATGTGTGTTTAAAATAGATTTATATTTTTCGGCACGCTTTCACAAAAGTATTTGTAAGTTGGTGCAATTAATGCTTTTAGAACCACAAAAATTTAATTGGATCCGATTTTTGAGCGGTGCAGAACCACATAAATTGTCGCCTTTATGAGGATGGCGTCGAGAGGAGAAGGCGTTACAACTTACTTGGGAGGAGCGAAAGTTAGCAAAGAGTCAACATTTTGTATAATTAATTCTAGGGTCCACTTTAATTAATTAGTGCTACATAAATACGTTCTCTCTTCAAACTAATTAATTGTAGTGAACACTACTACTGACACGTAATCATAATTTGGTGATCATCACCAATACTAATAAATATCATTACTATTTGTATAGAATATGTGGAGATTGCCTCTATTTTTTTTTTTTCTCGTTTTTGTTTTAATTTCCATTTGTTATATAGTATGATGAAAGCTGAAATGTATAAATTCAACTACAATTATAGAAGATAAAAAACTGAAGTTAAAATAATTTGTTGATGAACGTGTAATTATGTATGATAACAACGATTAGCTAATCAGGCATGGCTCAAATCCTTTGCTATAGTTGTAGCAACTTCGGTCTCCGACAGCATCAAAGTATAAAAGTTTATAATATTTAGGGGAGAACCAAACATAAAAGTCTCGAAAGAAGAGATTAGAGAATGTTATCGGAACTTTACAAATTCGACCTTATGGGTAAATTCTCTCATAAGAAGCCGATTGAGAGTTCTTCAAATTTTTGGGTTCAATTCATTTTAATTGATGTAAGTGGGTTGGTCTCACCCAAACTCAAACTTAATCTCTCATCATTCAATAAGAATTTATAAATATTAAGAAATCTATTAAAATTTAAGTTGAAGACATCCCATAAAAATCAGTAAAGATCAATCCAATTTCGTTTTACACCGAATATATGTAAAGCACGATAAGAACCAAATAGAATAAATTAAAAGAAACAAAAGAACTAAGCTATAGTTGACACATTAATGTATTGGTACTTTAAATTGAATAAATAAAACTATAAAAAGAATCAATGTACTTGAATCTAAATTTATTAATAATAAGACTATATTAAATTTTTGACTTAAATAACATTATTAAACTATTCTTATAATAGATTAGTAACTATATATAAATTAATGAAATGTGCTTAAAAATAGCATTCAATAAACAAAGAACATATTACAAGGGAGAGGAGTAAGACCAAACCCAAATGATGTATTCTTGTACTGACATTTTAATAATTACTTTGAAATTTCTAGTAAATCTAACAATGAACCAAACAAAAATGGAAAAAAAATTGATTCTCGTAACCAATTTCATATATATTAGGAACAATGTTTAGTATGTATTATTTAAAATTTGTTATTCTTAGTCAAGTCATTCTCTACTAGATTATGTTCCTGGCACTGTCTTGCACCCGAACTCACCAGAGACTAATAATGCTATAAAATTGAAAAATTGGACACGGTTAAAAGATTATTTTAGCATCAAGTTGCTACAAGAGCCATTGGCTAATGATGTAACTTTCTCACAAAGTAAATGTATTAGAGCAGGGCGAGCTGGCTAAATAGCCATTGTCAAACACTCCGAATTACTAAAAAACCTAACTTATATTACATAAAAAACTTAAATACCTTGTTAAGAGACATGGGGTCGGTTAAAGGTCCTACCCCAGATCTGTTAACAAACCTGGGATCTGTTAAGACAATTTTGCCTTAACAAGTTAACAGGTCCCGTTAATAGATTCATGGTCCGTTAACAATCATGAGTCTGTTAAGATAATTTTGTCTTAACAGGTCATGTTAACAGACTCATGGTCTGTTAACAAGTTTTGTTAATAGGCCATGAGCCTGTTAACTTGCGAATTTATACAATTATAATTGATTTTTTCAATTAACCCACTTCAAATGAATTCAGATTTGCAGAAATTTAAAGTAAAAATCACAATTTATACTTAGATTTATACATATTTTCATGATTTATAATACAAAATCCACAATTTCTAACGTGAATTAAAAGAAAAAGATAGAGAATGATGAATTTCTACTTTCAAATGAAACATCTTACATAAATGAAATGAGTTGGATTCTAACATTGAAATATGTTAGATTCTAATCTTGAAATCTTCTCTTTTTCACGCATAAATCAATTTGAAATCGTTTAAAATGATTATAAGCGGGGGAATAAAGACAGGGGTTATATTTGATATTTTACTGAGACCAAAATTGGTCAACGGCCATTTTAAAAATTGGTCGGGTCATCCCGATCATTCACCACCTTTCCCACTATTAGAGTATCTTCAAAAGACTTTTTAAACATAAAATGTTCTCTAATTTAGAGAGTTAATCATTAAAATTATGCACCAATAGATTCTCTAAATTAACTTTTTTAAATAAAAAAATTTAGAGAGTCAAATTCACTCTCTATAATTAAACGCATTCAAAGAATTTCAATTTCATATACTCATATATTGACTAAATTAAATAGTAAATACAAAAAAAAAAAAAATAAAATCATATAATAATTAGGATAGAAACATGTCAAAATAAAATAGAGAGAAACATAATAAATTAAAGAAGCTGTTGGAATATTTCAAAAAATTTACTTTCTAAATTTATGTATGGTCTCTAAAATATAAAATATGCTCTTCATGACTCACTATCATTTTTTTTCAAAATAAATGTATTTTGGTACATGTAAGGGATTGAGTGGACAATAAGAAGTGTGTATTTAATTAAGATTTTATAAGAATTTTATGGAGTTCAAAAGTTTGTGTAGCAGACTTTTTAAATTATATAAAAGTCTTGTAGTATTTAATATAAACTTTTAAGTTATAAGTCATGTGATAGTCAATTTAAATCTGCTAAAATCCTACGAAACTCAGACGCATTTAAAATGTCAATGACTTTTAATGATTTTTTTTAAGAACAATGTATGTACTATCTTTAATAACAATGTATAAATAAAACATATCATAATTTCTCTTTCATTCATTTACGAGACTTTGAAAAAAAATAAGTCTTTCATTCTTTGATTTGTTTTCTTTATGCAATACCTCTCTTTTCTTTTTTCTTTGTACGAAATCTAGAGTTAATATTAATTATCAACACTTTTTTGCAAAAATAATAATAATAATAATAATATTTTCTCTTTCTTTAACATGTTTTTTTCTTTCTTCTTTTTTTCTTCTACGAATAGTCATATGTTATAACCATGATTAATTATCAATATTTTTTTATAAAAAAGAATATTAATATATTTCTTTCTATTCATTTTGTTGAATTTTTTTTTAAAAAGAGTCGCCTACCATATTTTTTTGAATTTATCCACAAGTCATATAAAAGTTCATAATTTTACCCAAAAAAAGAGCGATCTAATAATTTATATTATCGACTTTTGACGTAATTTAATTACTTGCAGGCTTGCAGCAAATAAATAGAACATTATAAAATCAAAGGTTTTTTTTTTTATAAATTTAATATTATTAATACAATTAAATAAATTATTGTTAGACTTTTTCCCTTCGATAATTTTTTTAAGTACGAGACATTATATTTTTATATTCAAAATTTAATTGAAAAGAATAAAGAGTAATACTATTTATCACAACTGATGATAATCACCTGTCCATGTGATATTAAATTATAGGTCCAATAAAATGAGTTTCATATCCACATATTTCATTGGACCTATCATTTAATGCCAATATATTGCTACATAGAAGAGTGATAATCACCAGTAATAATAAATAATAATTCAAAAATAAAAGTCTATAAAAATTCATAAAAGTATGTAATAGTCTAAAAAAGACTTCCAAAATAAAAATCTACAAAAATCTATAAAAGTCAATAAAAGTTAAT
This sequence comes from Forsythia suspensa, assembly GCA_023638005.1. Taxonomy (NCBI): domain Eukaryota; kingdom Viridiplantae; phylum Streptophyta; class Magnoliopsida; order Lamiales; family Oleaceae; genus Forsythia; species Forsythia suspensa. Next base: position 53,613,944 of record CM042666.1, read on the forward strand.
AAAATCCATAAAAATCAATCACTTAAAAAATGTAAATCAAAGTCTTTAAAAGTTATGAGGTTTTTTAAATATCACCCACTGGATGTTTGTGAGGTCGGTTTTGAGTAGTTTTGGAATACACATGTTTAAGTGAGAGTTTTTTTCGTGTTAAAGTATCGATTTTGGATGTTTGTGAGGGGATCGATTTTAGGTGGTTTTAGTAACGATTTTTAAAACAGTCAAACACATGATTAAGTGTTAAGAGTTAGATTATATTAAGGCATTGGTTGAACATATCACATTCAACGTTTTTTTTTAGATTACAAAAAAAATAAAATAAAATTATATATATAACCCATATATTAAAAAATGTAGGTATTTGTAAACAATATATGAAGTATATAAAAATTTAAATGTAAATTTTTTTAAGAATAATTCAATAGTTTATAAAAAAAATTATTGTTTGGAGAGAAGATGCAAAATGTACATTATGAGAGATGAGGAAGATGAAGTATATATTTTAGATTTAGAGTGTATTTATAAATAATTATTATAGAGAATGTAAAATTAGAAGATGATTTGAAGAGCAGTAAAAAACTATTGATTTTAGGGTTGAAATGTAAATTTTTTAAGAATAATTCAATAGATCCAAAATTACATTACAGAGATGAGGAAGATGAAGTATATATTTTTTATGTGATTTTTAAATCACTAAAAATCATTGATTTCCAAAAAACTAATAAGCATCCGCTTTTTCAACTTGTCATAAATGGTACCACTCAAACTGGTAAAAAAAAAAATACTCCTAAGCCGATCCAAAGCAACTTCTAGGCCTAGAAAATTGAATAAAATTTATCACATTCTTTTTTCTTTCACTAAAAAATTTTCAAGACGAAAATGATGGGTATAAAATTGAATATAATAAAATCAAATGTCATGCACGTTCAGTATATATCAGAATGAGTATGAGTTCAACAAAGAGTCTCAAGCATGCTTTTACATAATATTGTCTCTAACCAAGTTTAAATAAGTTTCGTTTTCTTATTTATAAGAAAAAATGTTACTTATTTTTAACAATATTACACCTCATTTTCCTTACTACATATTTTTCCACCTATTCCCGTGTTCAAGATGCATATGCAAGCTAGGAGCAAATAATACATGAAGAAAAAAAAGAATGGCATTTGTATGTTGGTGAAATTCATGCTTTTTTACCCATAAAATTTGGATTTGAAGCGGTATCGAATATCATCTTTATGAGAATGGCGTGGACACTGAAGGAGAGGCGTTACAACTTATTAGTCATGAGCCATACATTTCTTCTCTTTTTTATTTTTGTAAAATGATTTGTTCAACTTCAAATTGTTTGCTACAGTTCTAGCAACTTTGGTCACCCACAACATCAAAGCATGGGAGTTATTCCTCTTGACATCTTAATAACATCAAACTTCTGCAAACTTATTTATGAAGCCCTAAACTTCTTCCAAGTTTGTTTGTGAGTCCCAAAACTTCCTCTAAGTTTGATTTGAGCCATTTAAAGCTTAATCTCACTTTTTATTTGAACATTATTTCCAACAATCTCCCTCTCGTTTAAATAAAAATTAATTACAAAAATAAATGATGTTTGTAAATACAATAATTTATCTTTTGATTTGAATATTAACTTAGTGTAAGCCTTACAAAATATTTGTCGAAATCCCAAGTAACTACAAATTTTGAACCAGTTATTCTTTATGACATTAAATATGATACCCACACGCACAAATACTCTAGTGCTCAAATTTTTCTTAGCACTTTCATAAAAGTGATATTTGTCCCTTCTTCCGGGACTCTTAGACGAATAGATTTGTAATTTTTTATTGGAATTTTTTATTAATTTTCATTTGTTGGATTCAATGTGAAATAATTATAGAAAGTTATTTTAAATAAAAATCTTTATTTTCTATTGAAAAATCTGTAAAGAACAATTATAATGTATCAGAAAACTTGATACGTGTTTAATTTTCTTGTATTATTGTCAGTTAAGCAATGTCTCCAATAGACTAAATTTTTATCTCCACTTTTATAAGGGAGCACAGCTTTAAGTATGTGTTTGATTGGTTTACATGAAAAATAGTAGAAAATGAAAATCTTTTCTATTTAAGGTGGAAAATAAAATTCACCAAATAGGTGAGAAATTGTTTTTCAATAAAGTGTGAAAAAGTGTGCTTTAAAGTGCTTGTACTTTGAAAATCAATTTTATTTTCTACGTGCAATCAAACAACAAAGGTAGAAAAGAAAATCTATGGATGTGACAATATTTTCCATGGATGTGACATTTTCTATGAAAATGTGCCAATCAAACACACCCTAAAATTAGTATTGTGAGAAGTGGCAGGATATCCTGCCCACATGTAGGCAGGAGATCAGGGGTGGTGAGAAGTGATGTACTTCGTATTGTTTGGGCTCTACAAGGATGAAGTAGCTCGCTTTGAAAGTCTACTTCTAACTAATATTATATAGTGGTACAATTTAATAAAAAAATTAATGGAACTGGATGGCTTTTCTCAAATAAATGTTGCACATGAGTTTTGTCAGTTCCATCTCATCGCCATATCGACTAAACATTCAAAATAGAAAAGAGTATTGGAGATGCTCTTAGGATATCCGCATTGGATATTTTAATTTTAGCTAGCTACATAGACAATAAAGTAAATGTTAATTGAACATTTACATGTTAAGTTTAATTAGTGTTCAACGATCACATTAGATGTGTTAAATTTAGCAAGTCAACTTTTTATTTGGCATTCTCAATATGTGTGTGTATATGAGATTAGAACAAGAAAAAAAGAACAGAAAATAATTAAATATCATGTTAGCTAGTTAAGAAACTAGTTAAATTTAACAAATAATCATAATAAATACACTTAACTAACATACTAAAACATCTAGCGGAGATGTAAATTTGATATTTATCTAATACATGCCACTAGTTGAACCAACACATTCAATACAAATGCTATTAACTTCTCCCATGTTGGCGCGATTTATTCACGACCACATGGAATTTTTTTCATTACGAAAAGAAAAAAGTACTTAAACATCTATATGTCATTACGTCTTCAATTTCTCTATCCACAAATTCATCTCCTCCAAAATTTGCTCACCGCTTCATTCCATCTCTCTTATTCTAACATCTTCTTCAACCGACAATCTTCAAAATCTTCTCATCTTCTCCACTGACCATCTCCAAAATCTGTTTATCGCCTCAATTTATCATCATAATAGAACCGCAACGAAACGGTATACTAATCACCGATCGTAGGAAAGTTTACTCATTACAAGCAAAAAAAAATCTTGCTTTGCATTACTACGTCTTCATTCTCTCAAACCAAAATCCATATCTCTCTCTCAATTTCTCTATATTGTTCTCCATATTCATCAAAATCAATCTCTCTCTCTCTTATTCTTCTCAACTACATAATCTATTAAAATCTTCTACGGTCGAATTCCACAGCCAAAAAAAAAAAAAGGGTATCCTAGTTTAAATTACTTTCAAAAAATGAAAAGCATAAACCATGCCATGCGTTAAATTCCCGGACCAGCGCAACCAACCCAAGCGCCAAGCCGACTCTCGAATCCAGTAGCCAATTTGAGAATAAAGAGAGTGGCCTGTTAACGCGTTTTGTTCTTCGTCTTCCTCTATGAATCCGTCAACGTTGTTGTCTCTTCCATCCAATTATTTTTGTCTGAATAATGATAATGAATCTTCGTCACAATATACTCGTTCATTCCAAGGACCCTTTTCGCACGGGTCCTTTCCAATTGCAACGTTCATTCAAACCTTAGCAACTAAGAGGAGTTGAAGAGAATGAATCAGTTGATGCCTGTTCTTGTTATTGTTCTCTTGATTTCGTTTGTCCCCGAACAATCGCATGCCTCTTTTCTTGATTTTGTCCGCAAATTAGCTCAGCCTGACAATCCCAAGCCAATTCCGATTAAGGTTTGAACCCACAGTATTTATTCTTTTCTGTATTGGTTTTGTTAATTGATTATGGGAATTCAAGAATGTTTGATTGTCTTTATAGGTGTCTCCATCTCCGAGCCCGGTTCCTTCGGCTGATTTCAAGTCTGGGGATTCCAAGAATTCACCGGAGGAAGTTAAGGCATGCGACATGGCGTTGAATAAGTGCAAAATCGACGAATACAACATTACAGCCTGTGTCCCTTCTGTTGGGAATGGTACATTCAGTTTTTACTTTTATTTATTTTGGTCCTGTTATTTTATTGGATGGTTAATTATCCAGTTCAGTTCTACTATATACTGAAGAAATAGATGAAACTTCTTCTGATTCTTCAAGGCGTTTTTATTGGCTGAATGTGTGGAGTATATTCATTAAATTGTCGGATTTAATGATGTTCTGAATCCGTCATTAATCGTTATGTTATTGCTGACGATGTGTTTGATTTTGTGATTAGTTAACTAAATTTATAGAGAGATCATGATAATTATTTGGAGGAAAAATTTTCCAGTACCATTTTAATCCACCAGTTTGAGTAGAGCCTTTGAGTTATTTCCTGTCCTAACAATACTCAATTATAGGACTAATGACCCTAGGGAAAAGGAGCCTAATTATTTTATGCCTTCACCCCTCATATGGCTCGGGGAACTTACATCCAATATGGTAGGAGAAAGTTAAGGTCTTCTAAAGGATCTGCTCTTTGGAGCAGAACACTATCTGTTGAGAAGGGTTTCATAAGTGTGAAAAAGGTGGTTTCCTATTTCTGGCGCTGTATTGTAAAGAACAGAATAGGACATGGTACTTTAATTTCTAAGTAGAAGCAGTTAGTGCATTGAATTTAATGCTTTGCGTTTTGGGGAGAATAATGTTTCAACTCTTTCTCCTTGAAGATTTTCAGGGGATTAACAGAGAGATATTATTATTTATTGTTCCAGTATCAAACCTCCTCGGCCATAACTAGTCCCCTTAAGTTGTCAAACTAATACTCTTGTTATCGAACTCAAAACTCAAAACTCAAAACCCATTAACCTTCTTAACTAAAGGAGTAAGAAGGCACAATTTGCCCCGTCAACAGCAGTGATATCACTCTCTTGTTATCACCATTCACCTGTCAACTCTTTGATCGTGACAAAGTCACCTAGGCATCCACATTAATATTCATGATCTTTTTGGTTCCAAATTATTGAAAGCTTATGTGTGTGGTACACAGAACATTTGTTGCCACAACCTCATACTTGTCACCTCTATTTATCACCCACCATAAGCCAAACTCAACCATCAAAGTCACCACATTACTGCACACGGTGCCTCAAAAATTCACTTATAGAAACCATCACCAAGAATTACAGGCAAATGTGAGATTCAATACTGTGACTGGTGATTAGTGTTGACAGTAATTCCTCCAAATTAGAGTTATGCACATACTGGGAAGAGGAGGATCTACTGCTTGCAAACAACTGGTCTAACAAACTGGACAGGTGTTCCATTTCCATTGACCAAACATCTAGACATCTCCAATTTTAACTACCAGCAGTTAAAGGGTTTGAGGGGCAGTTGTCAGTTACCCCATCTGTTAATACAAGTCTCAAACTTTGTGTGGGAAGGGCAGAGTATTCAGTCTGGGTAGATTTTAGAGAGAATTAATCAAGTTCTTCGCAATCTATTTTTCCTTTCTTTCTTTCACTTGTTACAGTAGAGAAGAGTGGGTTATCGCTTCTTTTAATTACAGATTCAAAACATCTCAAACCCGTAGTGCAAGTGAGCTCAAGAAACTGAGCTCCAGGGATGTAGGCAGTTGCTGAACTGCGTGAACGCATCTCTGTGTTCTTTCTTTTATTTCTTGATCCTGTCATTGTGATTTGCATAGGATTTAGAAGCTTGTCAGAGTTTGTGCACCTGGTGTTGTGAGAGTTGATCATAAGAGTTAGGATCTTGATTTTTCATGATGAAAGATTTTGAAAAATTTGATGATTTGGTCATTTTCTTGGACATAAGGGAGGTATTGAAGGATGGAGGTTAAAGTATTCTCTGGTGGGTGGGTCTTTACTCTTTAGTAGTGCTCTAATGGTGCGAAGTTGTGGAACCTGAAAAGGTATAATTATAGGATTCCATTAAAGGTTTAAGAGGTTCTTTATACAGGATGAGTAAGAGGATAGAAGGTAGAGAGAATCGTGGTTGCCTGGATCTTGTTTTTCCTGTGGAAGGGATAGAAGGTAGAGAGAATGAAGCCCTGTGGAGGATAGGAAGAATCTTTTTGGGGGTGAGTTGAGGAGTGGTTGCTGGATCTTATTTTCCTTTTTTTCAAATTGTGAGCAGTTTGCAATTGTAATCAGAGCAAAGAGGTTGCCATTGTTGATTACTACACACTTTTGAGCTAAGATAACTGGGGTTTACGTGCCTGAATATTTTTTAGTCCTCCATAACAGATGAAGAGAAACTCGCACAAGAAAATGCACATACATAGAGATCTTGGTTTTGGCTTAACTTCGAGTTGTGTTTGATAGAATTATTTCAACCAAACAAGTGCAAAATCGAAAATATACCCATATTTTCCGATATACGATTTTGCCATAAAACAATAGAAAATCCAATCATAAATGAAGCATGTAAAATACGGTAGTACCTCCAATATTTAGGTGATGTGAGCCTTCATCGTCTCGAAAATTTCTGTAGAAGGATAAAACTGAGCTGCCAAGAGGGTAACGAACTTACATCTCTTTCTCCTCCTCATTTCAGCACAGCACAGCACAGTACAGCACAGCACAAATCACCCACACGCCACTTACCAAACACTGCCCTTGTCAATTGTCATAAAGCTCTCAATTCAGCATTTTTATCAAAAACTAGTTGTAGGACGTGCGATGCACGTAAAGTGGTTCGTAGGATACTTATGTTATTATATTTTAATTTGTAATCTATCTGAGGATATAAAATAGTTCGAGTATAATTTACAAAGAAATGGTTTAAAAAAATTAGCACTCAAAAATATAAGATGGATAATCGAAAGACACACTTCTTAAATATAAATATAATAAGCAAGCAGTTATTTGAACAAACCACAATTTACAACCTAAAAGAACTTGTGGTTGATTGCATAACTGTTTTTAAATTGTTTACTAAGTAAAATAGTAGAAGTTGAGAAATCTTTGGTAGTGCTGAATTTATTTTTTAAGTGCTTATATTATAAGTTGTGAGTGAATATGTGGATAAAAAATGGGTTGTAAATTGTGGATCCTAATTTTTTGAACATAAATCATCATCAAAGACAAAGATAAAATGTACTAATTAATAGGTTGACGATAAAAAATATAATAACAAATAGTTATGGACATAAATGTGAAAATTAGATATTGTTGAGGACGTTAATGTGCATTAAAATGAGGGATAAATATTTTGTCAAACTTTTGTATTTGTTATTTATTTTGTTTATTTAAAAATATGATAGACAAAAAAAAATATTTTTATGCCCCTTTAAAAAAAAATTTGAACAGAAATCATCATCAAAGACAAAGATAAGATGTACTAATTAATAGGTTGGTGATAAAAAATGTTATAAAATGTTAAAATTAGATATTGTTGATAACTTTAATGTGTATTAAAATTAGGGACAAATATTTTGTCAAACTTTTGTATTTGTTATTTATTTTGTTTATTTAAAAATATGATAGACAAAAAAAATATTTTTACGTCTCCATAATTAATTTTTGAGCAAAATCATCATCAAAGACAAAGATAAGATGTACTAATTAATAAGTTGATGATAAAAAAATGTGATAACAAATAGTTATGGACATAAATGTGAAAATTAGATATTGTTTAAGACTTTAATGTCCATTAAAATGAGTAACAAATATTTTATCAAACGTTTGTATTTGTTATTTATTTTGTTTATTTAAAAATATGATAGACAAAAAAATATTTGTACGTCCCCTTAATTAATTTGTTGAATGTAAATCATCATCAAAGACAAAGATAAGATGTACTAATTAATAGATTGATGACAGAAAAATATGATAACAAATAGTTATGGACATAAATGTGAAAATTAGATATTGTTGAGAATTTTTATTACAATTATTAAATGTGGTGTGGTTAAAAAAAATATTTTTACGCCCATTAATTAATTTTTTAAACAGAAATTATCATTAAAAACAAAGATAAGATGTACTAATTAATAGGTTGATGATAAAAAATGTGATAAAAAATAGTTAGGGACATAAATGTAAAAATTAGATATTGTTGATGATTTTTATTACAATTATATAAAATGTGGTGTGCTTTAAAAAAGTGTCGTTTAAATATAATTACCCAAACAAAAAAGGGGGAAAAAAAGGGGGAAAAAAAAAAGAAAAAGAGGAACACAGCCACATGTGAAGCCAACACGTGGTGAAATGAATAGTAAAAAAGTTTGGCTCTTTTATTATAGGAAAAAATGTGATAACAAATAGTTAGGGACATAAATGTGAAAATTAGATATTGTTGAGGATTTTTATTACAATTATAAAAAGTGGTGTGGTTAAAAAAAATATTTTTACGCCCCCTTAATTAATTTTTTGAACAGAAATCATCATCACAGACAAAGATAAGATGTACTAATTAATAGGTTGATGATAAAAAATGTGATAATAAATAGTTAGGGACATAAATATGAAAATTAGATATTGTTGAGGATTTTTATTACAATTATATAAAATATGGTGTGGTTAAAAAAAAGTGTGGTTTAAATATAATTACCCAAATAAAAAAGGAACAAAAAAAAAAGAACAAAAAAGAGGGGAAGAAAAGAGGAGGACAGCCACATGTGAAGCCGACATGTGGCGATATAAATAGTAAAATTTTTTGGCTCTTTTATTATAGGTAGATATGTGACGCTTATGGGTTGGGCTTATGTATTGTTGCTAGAGAAATTCCTTGACCCAATGGGCTGGTCAAAGCATTTTAAGAGACCGAGTCATGGGCCTCAAGTCATAAACATGTGTCCATCTGGACCATCCCATTATGGCCCATTGTCTAATACTGTGCAAGGATATCAGAGTAATATAGATGTCCAAAACATGCTATAATATAAATAATACTCATGAGTAAATCGATTATGATTATACAGGTTCACACAAAATATTATTTAAAAAAATTCATTGTAGGAGGTGAAGTGTTCAAAATATCTGTTTTCCTTGCAGGACTCAAAGGATCACTTTTGATTGTCCTGAATGATGGTGAGAACTCTCTTAAACTAAATATCACTGTTCATCCTGCAAATGAAACCCTGGAGCAAATTGTAATGCCGGCACACCAAGTCAAAAAGGTATTGATTTGTTATATCTGTTATTCCTGTTCAAGATGTGAAATGTCTCAAATGAAGTGCAATGCTTTAATCTCACTTTTTTCTCATCCAATTCAAATTTGGTTTTCATGATCACTTTTGCCACCTCATTCTGTACCAGGTAAATATGACATCAAATATGGGGGGAAGTTCTTCAATTTCGGTAAATGCTGGAAATGGGGTTTGTACAATACAGTTAGGAGCTTCTGTACCACAAGCTTCTTATACCACATATTTGACACCCGTCAATGGGACATATATACTCTTTGTGACAGTTTTGTTTATCGGAGGTACGTGGGCCTGCTGCAAGTTGGTAAAAAGGGAACGGCATCTAGATGGAGTTCCATACCGAGAACTCGAGATGGGGCATCAAGAGTCCAATTTTTCTTTAAATGTGGTTACGGGAGAAGGTTGGAATGAAATTTGGGACGATGACTGGGACGAAGAGAAGGCAGTGTAAGTCACCAGATGGAAAATCATATTTGAATCTATAGGCAAACGGTTTCATTTGAAGTACGTTAGTAGAAGTAATGGGTAAATGATAAAGATGATAGGTTAAGAAGAGAAAGATCTTCTTCCATCATCTTGGGGATGACCAAAAATTATAGGTGGATAATTGAAACAGAAGTAGAAAACTAGAAATATTATAAGGACGAGAAAAGCGAGTCTTATAATTTTGCACTCAATAGTTCTGTATTTGTTAAAAATTAGTTTTCCATTTTTTGAATGAAATATATTCTTGTTGCATGAAATTTTTTCCATTTACAGTCTAAAAAAAATACATTGATTACATTTCACCTCCTATGTTTTTCTTTATGTTGTGAATACCAGTATCATTATATTCTTCAATTAGAGTTTTCAGCAATTTTTCTTTGCCGAAAAAGAAGGAATTCTATAGATTTCTATTACCTTTATTATACTAACATTATTTACATGATACTCTGGAAATAAAAATGGCAAATAATAAGGAACAATTCATATATTCTTAGCAGTTATATTCTTAGCAGTTGGAACATGTGTAAGATATTTATGTGGCCTACGTAATATTATTTATCAAGTGGTCTAATAATACTAAAGAACTAGAATTTTATTGGTTAACTGAGAAGTTGTAGTTTTATGTAATTCTACTTTGATGGAAAGTAGAATTTGAAAGATCGTAGGAAACTACTTCTCGTTGTCTATAAATGTGGATATACTTTCATCATTTATTTACGTCCAATTAAAATGTTAAGGGAGAGAAAATATAGTTTCTTGGTTCTGCCAATTAAAGATCAATTGAAGGTTTGACTTTTTCAATAATCTGTCATGGATCAAGGTACGCTTTGGATTTGAGACACGCCTTCTTCATTTTGTGGTTCAAAATTTCTCTCTACTTAGTCCTACAAATTTTGACTTCCAAAATATGTCTTCATTCGAATACACCAAGTGCTATAGTTATTATTAGTGAGTCGAGGAACAGAAAAAGAGTTATTGTTTGCCATCTCTTCTTCTCACAATTTTAACCTTACTATAATGCTTTTGTCGGAAACTTGGAGATGAAACAACAGCTTTTAAAAGAGTAGAGCATAATTTTCAAGAGAACACTCAATTTTATTTCTCACCTCTTAACACTTCAAAATGACTTGTCAAAAATGAACAAATGCATATATGCGTGTACTACCTATTAAATGCATAACATGATGCATTCATGAATTCACCTAAACATGTATCTATTCAATTCATTTGTACATGTATCACAAAATACCAAGATATATTAATTAAATACATGAATTAACCAACAATAAAAATCAAATTTATATTTCCAACATGAACAAGGTGAACTCCATAACACTGGACAACAAAACAAAGAAGTTAAAATTTGTTAATTATACTGTCCAATCTTGTCTAATATTGTGTGCCAAATTTGCATTTTTATTAATGATCATTGTTCAAGTCTTCGAGAACTCAAAAGTTTAGGTAGTGTTTAGTTTGCCGTTTTCAATTTTGTAAAACACCATTACTTGTTTGATCTGGTATTTTTTAAATATAATTTTAAAAATAAGATTAAACTTATAACTTAAAACTGGAAACAAGTTTTTGACTTTTTAGTGAAAACACAAAAAAAACTCAAAATATGAGAAATAAGCATTTAAATAACAATTATAGTAAAAAAAAAATTCTAAAAAAAATTCTAAAACTCAACATATGAAATTGTTGTATTTTACTAAATAATCAAATTCATTGCATAAAATATCGTAAAATAATTTCTCAAAATTTCAAACCAAACGTATTTTCTAGTTTTTTTGTTTTTGTTTTGAGAAAAAGCTTTTCAGAATGATAAACCAAACACATTTTTAATAATCTTAAAACAGACCTTCAAAATAAAAAACTGAAAATAAATTAAAAACTCAAACCGAACGCTCATTTATCTTTTGGCACTTGTTAAAAAGTCTCTCTCTCTCTGTGTGTGTGTGTGTGTCTGTGTGTGTGTGAGAGAGAGAGAAAGAGAGAGAGATGGGAGGAAAAGAATATTAGTTAAGAAGGTGAAGAGTTGTATACAGTAGGTATACAAGTGTATTGGGTTGCCATTTAATAAGCTAGGTGTTTTGATGTCCTTTCAAAACTTTAGAATCAGGTGTTAAAATTAGTAAATAACTGATGTAATTGAAACAAATTGAAAAATTGAATGATTAAATTGAAATAATTTAAAGATGTGTAACTAGAATAAAACTTGTATATAAGTTGGGAGACCACCAATGTTTTTACTTTTTAGCGGAAAATAAAATGGTAAATTACAGACACCGTCCCCAACCTTTGACTCTAATAGCAATTTTGTCTCCAACCTTTTTTTATTTTTTTGACAAACTGAAGTTCAATATTTGATTAATTAGCAGAATGCATCCTTAACGATGATTTTACCTTTATCTTGAAAAAAGAAGTCAAACTTTTGTTACAAAAAATATTTTACCCTTATTTTAATTAAATAAAAAATAGAAAAAATAACAAAAAGAGAAAAAAATTATACAAAAAAAATAAAAGATAAAAGATACAAAAGAATAAAAGTAACCCTTCTTCTTCCTAAAAAACATGGCTGCCGCCACTTCCATCCGCAGTCACATGGCTGCCGCCACTTCCATCCGCATCACAACTCCTTTTTATTGTTCTTTTGATTGATTAGAAATTAGATGAAATTTTCAAAAATAATCTATCTAAAGACGATATTCATAAAAATCAACGATTTTGTTGTTGATCAAGAACCAATTATCAACATTTCTTGTAGGCATCAATAAATTTTAATTGTTAATTAAAATTGTGGACCGTTCTCAATTTTGGTCATTAAATATGATGATTGTCTTTCACTTTAAATAAACAAAATTAAAAAAACAATATAACAACAAAAATAAGAAGAATTGTAAAAGAAATCCTATAACTTATTTAAAAGTAGAAAACAATTAAACATATATTAACTAAAAAAAAAAAAAAAGAATTTTAAAAATAAGTATTTCAACGTTCTCAACCAAGTTCCCCCACCAACCTACCCTACCCTACCCTACCTACCCTACTACCCTATCCACACCTTCACCCCACCCTACCCCACATCACATCCACATGTGGGTAAACACCATCTTGAATGCAATCAAACGATAGCAGCACCACCCCCACCTTAGAAAATTTAATTCAAAAAAATTAAAAAAAATAATTGATAAAAATTGATTATGCGTTAGATCGTAGAACCATATCTATACGATAGTGTAGACACCATCACTGGCCCTCTATCATCTATTTGTAAAAATCAAATCACAGTCTAGATCGCACAATTCAAAATCATGACTATCGATTTTTTATCGAGTTGAATTTTATCTTTCTTTTTTTTTAGCTAATTAATTTTTCTAAGGTGATGATTGTGTTTGGCCGTGGGTGGGTGTGAGGTGGGGTGGGAAAGATTAAATATTTACTTTTTCCAATTTTTTTAATAAGTATTAAATTGTTTTAATTGAAATTTTTCTGTACTTTTTAAAAAGTTGTGAGACTTCTTTTGCAATTTTTTTTTTTTGTTTTTTGTTGTTTTATTTTTGTTTATTTAAAGAGGATGAAAAATCTGTCATTTAATGGCCAAAATGGAGAGAGCGGTGAGTTTTGCTACATAATTGAAAAATTGGAGATAGATTATGCTTAAAAAAAATGTTGAGGGAGGATTTGTTATATTTTGCAAAAGTTGAAGATGAAAAGTACAAATTCCCCTATAATGTATTATGGGTTTTTTTTTCCTTTCAAATTTGAATATGTGACATGTGATTTCTGAAATCTTTAAATCATTAAAACTAAATGTTTATTTTTTTTTAATTTAAATGATATATAAAAAAATCAATAATGTATACTACAGTTGATTATAATGATTAGATTATTTGATTGTGGGTGCGTTGTATTATCTTGACTGAAGATAGTATTAATATTATAATATTTTTGGGTAATTTGTACTTTTGGTCTTCAATTTTACATTTGTTACTATCTACCTTCAATTAATTTTTATAGCATCAGATATCCTCAATTTTCATTTCATTGCAAATAGTATCCATTTAGCTAATGACAACTCTCGCTATTTAAATAAATAAAAATAAAAGAATCAAAACAACAAAAATAAAGAAAATTAAAAAATTCTCGTAATTTTAAAAAAAACAAAGTAATTCTTTTCCCACCCACCATTCTTGATAAAGAAAGGCCACAAGAGATTGTATGATTTCTTTTACTGCGAGAACTCAACTCCCGTTCTTGATAAAAGCTAAAAACTTGGTCTGTCACGAAATGCTTGTTACAACCTCATCACCCTTCACCACCACCCATTGCCACCATGATCTAATTAATAGTTTGTCAAGAGCTTGAGACTCTAGGAATCTATGGTGCAATTTTTCAAAATAAGTTGTTGATTAGGCTTTGCATATGTAGCCATCAGAACTCCTTTTTGTTGTTCTTTTGATTGATTAGAAATTATATGAAATTTTCAAAAAATAATCTATCTAAAGTTCGATATTCATAAAAATCAACGATTTTGTTGATCAAGAACCAATTATCAACATTTCTGTGTGCATCAATAAATTTTAATAGTTAATTCCGTTTCTCGATTTGCTCTGTGTCACACCACCAAAATGGGAAGATTGCATCCAATACCAAAATTTTAGTTATAAACACAACTTATATCGAACACTAAAAAAAAGAATTTTAAAAATAAGTAAATTCCCCTCCCCACCAACCTACCCTACCCTACCCTACTCTACCCTACCCTATCCACACCTTCACCCCCACCCCACCCCACATCACATCCACATGACTATATATCGATCAGCTCACTTGACGAATGTGATTTCTGAAATCTTTAAATCATTAAAACTAAATGTTTATTTTTTTTAATTTAAATGATATATAAAAAAATCAATAATGTATACTACAGTTGACTATTATAAAACCTACATGTCGCAATATTGATTCACGCACGGTCTGGTGTAGAATCATAGCATTGTAATTTGAGTGGTGAATAATTTTAGGGATTTTTCATAAATAAACCACTGTAGCTTTAACTTTTAACCCATTTATTTAACCCAAACCGGTTCAGAACTTCAGATAATAAAATGAAGCATACACATTATGCCACATGCCATTAACAAAATGGGAAACATGGGATGGCAGCGAATCACAGAGGACGATTGTCCTTTTCAATAATTTCTCATTCGTTTGATATTGGTTTCGAGATGTCAAATATACCCTTCATACATGGGGGCCAAGGTGGGGAGAGTCGGGAAGGTCGAACGGGCTTTGCTGTTTCTTTTACTTTCCTCTACCTTATTATTTGCTAAACTTTTCAATTGTGTTAATTTCATTAACTTTTAAAAAGAATTATTGAATGCCAACAAATAATATCTTTCATACCAACTCTATTTTTTACTGACAATTGTCTCGTAGTTTTATTAGCATGACATAATATAAACCAACAATACATGATGATGTTTGGTACATATTATTATACAATATTCTACATTAAGACAAATAAAATTTTAGTTTATTTTTCTTGAGTAATATCTAGTATAAGATTGTCCACCTCACTGAACAAGCCGAAGGGACGTGAAATCTAATGAAAAGTGAAATCTAAATCACCAAATTCATCAATACCCTCCATGTTAAAACATCTCATTTTTGGAGGCCAAACCATTAAGGGTTCCAAAGATTTCATGTCATGCCATAAACTTGAATCTGCTGATGATTTTGTATCACTCTGTACCCTGTCTTCTTTAAATTCAAACGGTGCATCCACTTGGGAATCTTTTCTTCAAACAAAGTAGATTAGATTCAGGTGGATCTGTAACTATAACATTAATCTGTGGGGCCCTCAGTTTATGTCTGCATGTGTGGTGGCCAAAATATGTTGTCTGATACAAAATGGGATCTTCTTTGATTGTTTGAACTTGTTTTGTAGCTTTGCAACCTTGCTTCTTGTGTGTACATCTAAAGTAGCTTCTGTAAACCACAAATGGTAAAAACTTGAGTCTACTTCCGAGTAACTCGGGCTTACTTTTTTATCAAAGACCTTGAACAGCAGCAAGTTGAATTATATTATCTAAAAGTTTAAATTATTTGCGGATGAACAAATTTTATTTATTTATATTTAACTTTCAAAAAAATAATTCTTTAAAAAATATTCTTTTTAATTTGAATTCATCAATGGAAAACAATTAATGATTATAATCATAGTATACAAGTAGATGTGGCAAAATTGGCCTGGCCCGCGGGTTGGGCTGGCCCAACCCAATCCATTTGCCAGCTCTATATACAAGCCTTACTAAAAAAAAATAAAAAATTATGTATGTATCAACAAATACCTAGGATATTTTGCACTGAGAATAATTTTCTGTCCATATTTCCTCCATGCACAACCATCTTCCTTCATGGGAGACACTGTTGTCCATGAATCACTCGTCTTTCTGCAAATTAAACCAAAAAATCAAATCAATATTTAATTTCAAATTTATTTTATGAAAATAAAAGTTGAATTTAAATAAATAAAATTAAATGGAATTTTGATTATATTTGGGTTACCCTAACTGTATGGCAAGAATCTACATAAAATTTTGTTATTAGAAAGGACAAAAGTGATATCTTGGTTTTTAGTATGGCAACTTGCTTTATATCACTTGTAGCTTTCCTTTCGTAATTTCTTTTGCAATGATAGTTTGTTCGTACCATTTTAAATCACCTCGTCTGTAAAATTTGTTTTTAACATCTTTCTTTACGGTTATATTTATATTTTCGACAAAATCCCAACAGGTAAATAATTATCATAAATAAATAGCAACATGATTTAAAATCAAGATCTTTGTTACTCATAACATGTTATACCACTTTTTAAAAAAAAAAATTAAATTATTAAACTGGTCAAATTTCTAGGGCTCGTCCACCCTAGAAATACCCACAAGAAGTTTGTGACATCTCGGTTTCGGGTTTAAAAAATTATTTTCCCCAAAACTTTTAAGCAAAAGTGTATCCCAGATATTTGTACGTATGGCAAGAAAACAAACCAAAAACAATAATAATCCCACCTTCTCTTGTAACAGCCCCTCCGATCCTTGACTCTTGGACTCTTCCTATTCTCATCGGAACAGGCTGAGCCTCCGTGGTCACCGGCATCGATCTGAGATCTCTTGTCTGCACCGCCACCATAACTGAGAACAGAAAGAGTCTTAGTGAAAGATCTAAAGATTTTGACAGCAAGTTCCTCAGCTAAAATTGAGGCATGATCATTAACAGGATTCTGCAGTAGGGTTTTCAGTTGGGTTGCAGTTTCTTTTCCTCTCACTAACTCTCCTATCGCGGTTTTCCTCTTTGTAAGAAGATCTTCATGACTCAAGCTGCTCATTGTGTTCACTCAGTCAGTGTCTGTAGAGAGAAAAAACTAAGTGTGTGTTGTGTGAGAGAGAGTGTGAGAGATAAGGGTTTAAGTTAATGTCATAGGAGGAAAGAGAGAGGAAACTGAATGGAAGATCAGAGGAAGACAAATTGGGAAAAAAAAAAAGAAAAAACAAACAAACAAACAGCAGATCTTGGCTCTTTCTTGACTGTATAAAGCCTATAATTGTGACGTGACGTCATCATCAAATGTCAGCTGATGACGTACCCTTCTCACTTTGGCGTTTTACAGTGAAAATTGCAGCATTAGTTGCTCACGTACTGACCAAGTAGCAAGTTAGTTGTTAATTCTAAAGAAAAAGGCAAGTTATTCTTCAATTTATTATTATAGTTACATAAATAGTTTTCAAAGACAAAAGAGTTCAAATTTGCGTTAAATCATCACATGTCTCGCTTCATATTTCTAAGCATTAGCTCATATTGCGAAACAAAATTCAACTTCATAAAATCGGACAAGTGAGGGATGGATGACGATCTAATAAAAAAAATTGATTGTTTTTGTTATTAGTGATTATTTGTATAACTATTACTATTGTGGCAATGCTTTGGGCATTACTGGTTCAATTTTTCCGTTTAAAATGAAAGCAATTCAATGGGAATTTTCTATTTTTCTTTTCCTTATTTTGTTAGTTGTTCAAGTCCATAAATTTTTAATGCAAATATATAGATAATTGATAATTTTTAACTTCGACATCGTAGAGCTTCTATTGTTGTTGGAATATCGCATAGTCAATTTATTGTCACAATATGTCTTCAATGGTCTTTCAATACCATCTACAACACGCACCCCAGTAACAAAGTTTTGCAGCCATATCCTATTATTAGATACCTCATAACAGGCTAAGTACTTAGCTGCTATGATGGATAGAGCTATGAGCATCTGCTTAACACTATTCCATGATATAGCTTATCCAACCAGCAGAAAAATATAGCCTAACCTGGATCTCTTACTGTCTTGGCATCTAACAAAATTAGAATCAGAATACCTAATGATCTCCAAATGATCTGACTTCCAATAGGTGAGCATGAAATCTTTTGTTTTCTGTATCTAGTGCATAACCCTTTTGGCTGCTTTCCAATGATCCATCCCAGGGTTACTTTAAATATCTGTCTAATAATCCCACTATGAACGCTATATTCGAATGCGTACATACTTGAGCATACATAAGACTCCCTATACTGACGCATAAGAAATCTTTCGCATTTCTTTCACCTCAACCTCATTCTTGGGGCATTGACTGAGGCTGAACTTATCTCCTTTAGTAATGGACATATCTTCCGGTTTACAGTCTTTCATGTCAAATCTACTAAATACCCTTTCGATATAGCTATTTTGTGATAACCCAATGATACTCCGAGAGTGGTCTCGATGTATCTGTATGCCTAATACAAAAGAGACGTCTCCAAGATCTTTTATTTTAAAATTCTTAGTTAGAAATCTATTGGTTTCGTGCAATAAGCTTATATCGCTGCTAGTTAGCAGTATATCATCGACATATAATACCAGGAATATATATTTACTACCACTGAACTTATGGTACACACAATTATCAACTGTATTTATCTCAAATCCAAACGAGATAATGACTTGATGAAATTATAATACCATTAACGGAAAGCTTGCTTGAGACTATAGATGAAATTCTTCAATTTGTAGATCATTCTATTTGGATCACCTGATACAAAAATTTTTGGCTGCACCATATATACATCGTTTCCTCAACATCACCATGAAGAAACGCATTATTTATATCCATCTGATGTAGCTCCAAATCAAAACAAGCTACTAATGCCATTATTATCCTGAAAGAGTCTTTCGATACAATCGGAGAGAAAGACTCTTTACGGTCAATGCCTTCTTTTTGAGTGAAACCCTTGACAACGAGACCAGCCTTATATCTCTCAACATTGCCTTTTGAATCCATATTGGTCTTCAATATCCATTTGCAACTAATGGGCTTCGCACCTTCAGGCAATTTGACGAGATTCCAAACATCATTGTCTTTCATGGATTTTATCTCATCTTCCATGGTATTTGTTCTTGAGGTTGTTGAGTTTGCTCATCAAGAGCAACAACTTCATTTTGGATAGGAAAGTTGTCAACATTCTCTTGATAATCCAGATTCGTATTTTGAATAATGTCAGCAATCTGATCATTGTCAATAGCGACAGTAGGAAGAGAAACAAGTTCCTCTTCAAAGATGATATTCTTAACCTTATCTTTCTCTCTAAACTCAACATCCTCAAAGAACTTCGCATTTTTCGTCTCGAAAAAGGACTAGTCCAGGGATCATAGAATTTATAAACCTCTGGACCGTTCAGAGTATCCAACAAAATAGCAGCTTAAGTTCTTGAGTCCAGTTTTTTTTCACAGCCTCGCTTTAGCTAGACATCCCCAAATGTGCAAGTGCTTAAGACCAGGCTTCTTGCTGATCCAAAGTTCATAAGGGATTTTAGTTACTGCTTTATTTGGAACCCTGTTAAGGATGTATGCTACAGTCTTTAGTGCTTCTTTCCCTAGAGATTTTGGTAAAGGAGAATGACTAATCATACTTTTTACCATGTCCTTGACAATAACCTAAAAGTCTCTATAGCCTTAACTGTAACTGCTTTGCCGTTGCCCACAAAGATGAATCTTTTAGCATCAATTGGCCGTCAGCTCCACAGGCAACCCTGTATAGACACACTTATGTGAATGGTAGCACCAGAATCCTTCCACCAAGTGTGTCTAGGTACAGAAGCTAAATAAATTAACTTCAAAACAGATCATAGCGAGAAGCATACATTTCTTAACACACTATGCAGCGTAATTGGGACATTCTTTATTTCACGTGTTCACCATTCTTGCAAAAGTAACAGGTGAACTCCTTATTCTGTTTCTTTTGTATTTTATGTTGTGGGTGTTGTAAGTTGATAAGTTAGTACTTTCAGTCCTTTTATGCTTAAGCCTTTCTTCTTCTTGCACACAGTGAGATATGAGCTCATTAAGAGTCTATTTATCCTTTTGGGTGTTGTAACTCACTTTAAATTGACTGTATTGTGCAGTTTTGAAATTTAGGATTTATGAAATTTTAAGATTGAATCCTAAATTTTAAAACTTTAATATCCTTTTTTGAAGAAATTTTAAAATTTTAGGGTTAAAATTGTAAATTTAAAAATTTTAGTGGCCAACTTGTGAAAAATTTCAACTTTAAAGGCTAAATTATTAAAATCTCATAACTATAGTGTTAGATTACTTAATATTTAAAACTTTAGGACTTAGTTTTAAATTATTATAACTTGAGGAATTTAATTAATTAAGTTTTAAACTTCAAGAACTTAATGTGCAATAGTACCTCAATATCTAAAATTGCACATTAATCCTTGAATTAATCAAACTTACGTTTGAGGTCCCACTCTCAAAAATTGCAGCAGCCAGGGTTTGAAACCTTATCCGCCATCACGCCAGCCACTGCTACCCCTCCAAATCCGGTGGGATGGTAGCGCCACCTCAAACAGTAGTGCCCGACAACGCCGCGCGGGCGCTGCGATCAACAACAGCATCGGCCAGCGCTGCTTCTCCTTCCAACGGTGCTGATTTCCTTCTCATAGCACATCCTCTCAAACTTCAAACAATTTTCAAAGATTTTCAATATTGCATATACAGTTCAAGCAGAGAAAAGTTGGGATGGAATTACTTGCAGAACAGGAAAACTAATCTTTGAATGTGTAAGTGAATACATATAGATAATCACATATAAGCCAAAATTCTTTTATCCAAACATTGCAAACGCAAGTTGGGATGGAATTACTTGCAGAACAGGAAAACTAATCTTTGAATGTGTAAGTGAATACATATAGATAATCACATATAAGCCAAAATTCTTTTATCCAAACATTGCAAACGCTGTGAAAGCGATGAGAAAAATTAAGATAATAACTTCACTAAATTCTTTAATCTTTAATTTCTTTAGATTTTTATTTTCTTCAACAAAACAACCTAAAAAATTCATACACATAATGCTTTTTACCCAAAAAATTCCTTATATGCATATTCATTCAAAATCAAAATATGTATGGTTTGAGCATTTAATAAATTGACCAAAACAATTATCTGATAATTTAACATGATATTGGCTCTGATACCAATTGTTAGAAATAAAGTCTATATTCTTTAATTACATACTAATAATTAAAGAATCCATATATCATGCCAAATTATCAAGTACAATTAATTCAGAAGAATACATGTCTCTATTGGTGTTAAAATCGAGAGAGTTAGGATCTTTCGCAGCCTAATCACCTCAATAATGCTCAATAGAATCTCTATCTATAATAGTGTATAAGAGAAGAGCAAAAATTGTGATTGACTCGGGGATCATAACCCTTATTTATTATATTCTATATACCATAGTCGAATTAGAAGTCCATCAATCCTAATTGAATTAGGATCCGGTCTCTACACATTACAAAACTCGTACTCAGTTTAGATGTTTATAGAGCCCAATCAACAGATCACTTAATAGCCCTATTAATTAGATAGTCCATATAATTGCAATACAATATGTAGCCCATTATAAAGATAAATAATCCAACAATGTTTTTCTTAGAAATGGTTCATTTATTATCAAAATCAAATTACAAATACACTAAATTTATATATATATCTTATTTCTAAGTGATTAAAGATCGTTGTATCTAATGAGATTTCGACAACCATTTGTACTTTGACGATCAAATCAATTGTTGAAAAAATAATATAGAACCAAATTTGAGTGTGGAAAAGATAAATAGATAGAATTTTGACTAGGGTTTTATATTGCGTACATTTTTATTTGAACCAAGCATAAGTATTTATAGATGAACTTAGGTTAAAGATGGTACTGACCTAATTTAACACGTGTCACTCGATTATTAATTGAGCCGTTGTCATCACTGTGATGTTATTTCTTTAAAAACTGAATGATCTAATTGGCGGTTATTATTCTAGATTTCTCTTTACTATATAAGATTTTGTAGCGGATATTTAGAAATTAATAAGATTGTTTGTTTCCTTGTCAAAGAAATCTCTATATAGACCCTCATTCCAACTGTCAAAACAGCCATAACACAAAAACTAAAAACTCAAGTCATGGGGCCTCGCCCACGTCTTCGTTTGCTAAACCCCCTAGGCACGGTGGCCTCTTCCGTTTGATCATGTGGAAGGTTTGTCTAAAGGTGAGACTTGGCCAAAAGATCATCTCCACGCGAATACCCTGTGAGCTACAAGGTGATATTGTCATAGGTGCAAAGTTGGTGGACCATGTTGTTACGTCACTATTAGGCAAGGCGTGTGGGGTCAAGTGAGGCCACCACGTGGCAAACAAACAACTGCTTATGTGGCACCTAATGGATACTTGGATTCCATGCAAGACATAGGTGTAACAACTTGTCTATGATATTGTGCACTTGCGAGTTTCAGGTGAAAACGTATACTACACCAAACAAACTTTTATGACAATAAAATAAGGACACCGAAAAACGTAATATAATGATCAATGCATTTTTTGAGCAATCTATGACAGTTATGCTAACATGTTCTTCAATCACAAATTGTACATCGTTGTTTTTGAATTAGAACAACGGGTCTATAAATAGTAGTTGAGATAACTTTATAAAAATGTATTTTTTATATCAAATATTCATT
Source organism: Forsythia suspensa (assembly GCA_023638005.1). Taxonomy (NCBI): domain Eukaryota; kingdom Viridiplantae; phylum Streptophyta; class Magnoliopsida; order Lamiales; family Oleaceae; genus Forsythia; species Forsythia suspensa. The sequence goes on from CM042666.1 coordinate 53,636,841, forward strand.
AAATTGTCACGTTTTTGTTACGTATCCATAATGTTTGTCTTATCGTCATAGAAAAAACAAGATATTAACCATGGTTGCCATTCGTAGTTCCGTAGATGATTTTTGTCGCAACTTTTGTTTTAGTCGTACAAATGACATGACTACAAGATTGATTATTTTATTTTTGTAACTCAAAATCTGGAGTTTTTAATTGTGATGATATTATACGCTCTTGAACCATTGGGACTTGGCTTTAATTTGAAATATAGTAGTTAAAGAATTACATAAATTAATAGTTTGTTATGTATCATGTACTTATAAGTTATTGGTGCCGTCATAAAATTTTCTTTATAATCATTCATTGTTCTTATTCATTTATATTAATTGTTGAGTTGATATACACATTTCTCTTTGTTTATCTATTCACAAAACAGTCCCGTCAGTGGCAAGAGAAAATTTGTCCACCGTTCACGTGGCAAATTCCACATCAGCAGAGTTGGCCACATCAGCGGGCAATTTGAAACACAAAATGGGCCTGCCCATTTACTGCAACTTCATCCGCCTCTAGTCTCTCCCTGGCTTAGCTCATTTTCATTCGACATCACCCCTGCCGAAAAATCACCGCCAACCACCAAAATACCAACCTTCTAGGAATTTATTCGACCACAGAACAAAATGAACATCACCAACCTTCATTTTCTCCACAGATCACAGAACATCACCATTTTATTATTCGGCCATCACCACTTCATTTTCTCCGTCGCCAGTCCATCGCCGAATCTGGATTTGCTTCAACCTCCAACCACCAAAAAGATCATAACCACCACCTCTGATGACTTGCGCCACCATTGCCAACCTTCAACTGCCAACCACAAAAAAAAAAAAAAAATCACCACCACCTTTGATGACTTGCGCCACCGTTGCCGTCCAGATCTGAATGAGTTCCAACCACTAAAACAAAATCACCACAAAAAACCCAATAAATTCCACCACCGAATATCAACAAATCAAACTTGAAACAAGAGGAATTTTCACCTGGCAATTCATGTGGGTTCCTTGGCAAAAGCTTGGGTTTTCTTCTTCTTAACAGTTGGCCGAAAAATGAAGAATAAAATTTACTCTTCGTTGCACGCCTGAAAAATTCTACCGGCAAGTTTGGGAAAAAATCACGCCGAAAAATTGGGAGAGAGGGCACACATTTTTCCTTTCTGAAAATGGAAGCGGCAATTTTCAAATTGCCCGCTGACGTGGAGCTTGCCACGTCAGCAATGGGAGAATTCAGGGCAGGAGAACGAGACAGGTTCACCAAGATGATAAAAATTGTTTTTTAATTATTTTGTCAAATTTTAGACATGATAGATGTGATCACGCGTAAAATGAAAATCGAGATAGATTATATTCACGAAATTAGATAGGTAGGATAGAAGGAAAAGAATTAGGAAATGCATGTTGGAAATTCATATCAATTCTTTTATTATCTACAAGATATTTGTTCAGAAAAAAATAACGTGAAAGAAAAATATAAGAAGATAGAGAAAAATTTATGGATTGTCAAAACTTTCCATTATATGAAAAATAGTTATAATCATATAGAATTTTACTCTCCAAAATTTTTCAATTATCGTAAAAAAAAAATAATATCTTAAACTTTATAGTAGTTACCAATTTCTACTCTTTATACAATTCACAAAGAGAATAAAAAAAAATTAAGATACTACGTTTACAATTTTTCGCTCAACTCTCAAGTCGTACACCTCTTAAGAAAAAACAATCATATCAATTTATAGAATTAATAATTGTTTAGTAGGACCTAAATTTCTCCACAAATAATTCGGCGGAGAAACATGCACGTTTTTTTGAAGGTTTCCATTCACTTATCCAATTAATAGCCACCATATAATAGTACCATATAATCTTCTCCCCCAAATAATTAGAAAAATCCAAAAAGGACGGGCAATATCTTTGACCACCTTATTTTTTCTAATTTTTCATTGATGTTCTCCCATTTTCTTTATTATTTTATTTTAGCACTTTTTTGAAGAAAAATCCCAATAATGCATAGTATAAACTTCAGTATTCAGGGGTTAAAATAATCATTAAATTGAGTTTAAATGATTAGATTGTAAAAATTAAACAAGTCGAGAAAAGATTATAAGAGTACTTTGGCTTTGTTTCGAGCGTTTTTGGTCTGTGCTAACAATTAAAAGATTACTCAGACAATGTGTAACAAACAAGACCTCTTGAGACAAAATCTCAACAAAAGGTGTTTGAATTGAAATATTATATTATGCAACTTGTTTCAAAGGAGAACAAACACACAAAATTACGAGATTTGTAAATAGAAAATTAAAGACTTCAAATGTAAATTCACATGTTTGTTCGTTATAGAGTTTTTGTTGTTTTCTTTCCCATTGATTCGCTTCATTTATATAATGATCACCATCTGTACTATTTTCGTACATAACTGACCACTACTCTATAGCACTACTCTTCAAATAACTTTTCATAACTTTCCATAATGTATTTTCCATTAACTAACGATTATTTTGGATTATGGGCCACGTGTAAAACTGCTCTATTATATGCGCGATATAGTTATTATTTTCCCATCTCACCCTGTCGTTCAAGCATTTGTATGCTTGGGCAATTCTTATCTTGTCAACTTGCTCTCAAACTCCATATTTGGACTTTTATTTTAAGTCCTTATATTGGAGATATTTTATGCATCAACAGGCTTCTTTGAAGAGAATAGTTTATTGGGGTTCGAATGGTGCAAACATCACATTTTTTAGTGTTGGGTTTTTTCCATGTTTAGAGAATTAATGTTGAAATCAATTAATGAAATTCAAAAAATTTGAATTATTTAGTCACATGGAGGACAATGTCATGTGCTACACTAGATATCATTTAGGATCATGAGCATATTTGCTCAATTGACACATTAAAGAATTGATGTTAGACTTATTGAATCTTTAGTAAATTCACGTTAAAGACTGATCATTCGAGATATTTAAAGTCCATTCTAAAATATTTAATCATAAAACTCACCAAGTTTGACAAGTTTTGACCGTCTGATTCTGATCGAGGGCAGTAGAAAAATTACTTTGATGCTTGGTGTCAGGGTTGGCTGATGCGAGTAAGACAATTGTCTTGAGCCCAAAACCGATGGGGACTCATTTTCATTTAAAAAATATATATATATTAATTAAATTTAATAATTATTTATCAAGTTGTGCAAATAGTTTGGAGATCTAATTTAGATATTATCCAAAAATTGCAGCTAGGTCTTTACGTTTTAATGCATTTTTAGTGATTTGAATTTATTTTTATTAGTACATTAAGTTCATGTGACGTTAATTTTTGTCAAATATCGACCGATTATGTGCCACATATACATTTAACAGTGACACGTCATCAATTTACGCTAAAAAATTGACAGAGTTAATCTTGGTGAAGGCATTAGAAAATTTCAGTGACATGCACTAAAATTTTATAACTTCAGTGATTGTTTTATAATTTTGCTGAAACTTTAATAACCTCCCATAAAATTAACCAGTCACACACATAGCAAGCAAGCAGCAAAAACATTAACCCGTTAGATTCCAATGACTTAGACGCCATATTAATTAATTTTCTAATCAAACACTAATTAATTAATTATTAAATATCAAGAGCCTAAGGAGTTATATATCATGTGGACCTACCAAGTCAAACAATTAATTAAGTAATTAACATCCCCTACGGGCTACTTATGCCATTTAAACATTAAAACCCCGCCGACGTATCAGAAAAAGACGGTTTCTTTATTTTTATATTATTATTATATAAGTAATTAATTATGATTAAATAATATTAATCCCAACAAGAGAGTATACTGTAAAATAATTTTCTAGGACTTTGAGGAATGACAGCCACCATACAAAATGTAATTAGTCGGCACGTATTAATTCATTTAATCATGATTAAATAGTTGTCTTGGGATTCTATCTAATGTATGGAATATTTTTTGAATATTTAACTAATTTTCCCCGGCAGTTCTTTAACAAAATTAAAGTTAATTCTCTTAAAAATATATAACAATATAAAACCAAGCTTTAATATAATTCAATATTATACAATTTATATTACTTGCATATATGCTAATGTAACCTCCAATCCTTGATGACATGTGAAAATTTTCTTAAACTGGGAATAAATTGTAAAGTTGAATGAAGTTGCATAGTTTTCTTTCTAAGGTTGTGTTTGATACACCAAATTTGCATTTTCCACCCATTTTCCACCTTTTGGGTTGTTTGATTCACAAAATTTTCCATGGCAAACTTTTTCCATTTTCCATGCACGTGACCCATTTTCCATGAAAATGATGAAAATATTTTCTTGCCAAATGAGTAGAATCAATTTTCCATGGCAAATGAAAATTGGCAAGAAGGAATTTCCTTAAATTAAGAAGCCTTTATTAATTTTTAAGCAAATTATATAAAATGCTCTAAATCATTAAGTTGCTCTAATTTTTAAGCAAATTAATAATTTTGCTTAAAATAATAATTTTTAAGTTGGCAAAATAATGTCTTGGCAAAATTATTAATTTTAAGCAAATTATATAAAATGCTCTAAATCATTAAGTTGCTCTAATTTTTAAGCAAATTATTAATTTTGCTTAAAATTAATAATTTTAAGCAAAATTATTAATTTTTAAGTTGGCAAAATTATTAATTTTAAGCAAATTTAAGTTGCTCTAAATCATTAAGTAAATTTAATGTAGTTAACTAAGTTAGTCCATTGTGTTTATTCAAAATATAGGACATTTTATTTTAGTTTACGTAAGTGTAAATCGTAGGCCTCATGAGAATCTACTATTTAACTCACTTTTAGTTACTTTTTAACAAATCCATATGCTTGTGGTAATTCAACGTACAATAGAATTTTTTCAAAATTTGTATTAGATTATATAAAATGTATGGTGGAAATATGCATAAAAATGGTAAATTATAATTTCACAATTGTCAATAGTAAAGTTCAATTTTTCTCTCAATATTTTAGTCATGGAAAATGTGATAATTTCCCTAGAAAATAGTTGCTATCAAATAACAAAATTGAAAAATACTACATTTTCCATGGAAAATAAAAGACAAATCAAACACCAAAAGCAAAAAAGACTACATTTTCTGGGATTTAATTTTAATCCAATCAAACACACTACATTTCCAATTGCCAGAAAATATTTTCTTGACAAATCTTTTCCATGGAAAATGTTTTCTTTCCACCCATTTACCTTGCTCGCAATCAAACACAACCTAATTCTCTTATCTTTTCTTGAGTTAAGTGAATTGGTGGGTAAAAGTGTGGGTGCAACCAAAATTGACTGATGTTGTTGTTCGCCTTTACTTAGCGGACGTCTTGCTTGGGATGTTGACATGTGGTTATTTGGCTGCCCTTGGATCACTTTCTGGAGCCTTCCAATAGATGCTCCCTTGGCCTTGACTCTTCATAAAGTTACTGTGAGGCTCTTTGTGTACAAAGGAAAAAGCAATTCTTTCACTTGTTTTCTTTTAAAATCTTCTTCTTCTTCATCTGATTTCTTTCTTTTCTTTTGTTTTCTGATTTCTAGGTGATAAAGATTAAGAAGTTGGTGTTCTATAATCTTTGATTGGTAGACCAGGGAATGAATGATTTGTTGGGATCTCGGTGAACAGTAACTTCAAAGATTGTTTGGGGTTTCTACTTTCCATTATTTGATATAAAATCCGATCATTCTGCAGTTTTAAATACATTAAAAGATGTGTTTGAAAAAAATGGTATCAGAGCCAGTTTACATTATAAAATATGAATAACTGTAGTATGTGTAATAGATATACATTTAATTTAGAGTGTTATTATGCACTATATGAATTTCTTTGAGTTTTAACCTTGGTGGTTTTAGATTCTTGTAACTCTGACAGAGTATACTTTGATTGTCGTTTTGGTTGATTAAACAGTATTTTATAGCATATTCTACTTTGTGGATGTTCAAGTGTTAAAAATGATCACCGAACTTATAGAGTTTCGGTCCAACTCAATGTTATGTATAGATATAACATTTTTGTGAGATCTCTCATTTCTATAGCATTTGTTGTTAATTCTTTGGTAGGATAATCTTGATTCCTTTGTTTCTATTTAAATTCCATTCACTGAAGTCCCCCTAAAGACTATTCTTTGTCCAAAGCTCCTCTGAGGTTTTGAGAATCTAAGGGTGTGTTTGATTCAAACATTTTCCATGGAAAATGTCACTTCCATGGAAAATCTTGTCAAATCAAACACTTTTATTTTTCCACTTTGTTGTTTGATTGGCGATACTGGAAAAGCAAATACATTTTCTGGTGACAAAGATTTAAAGCGTGGATTTGCCTTCTTTCTTGGAAAAATTTTCTTGCCTAGATAGTAGAATTTAGTTTCCCACTTCCATAAAAATATTTTCATTTTCCACCCTTTTCCATGCTACCAATCAAACACACCCTAAGATAATCCGATATGAAAAGTGTAACTTGGGGTTTTTGCTGGAGACAAAATGTTAATGCACATGTCAGAATAAAAAAAACTTTTGATACTTTTTTTATTTATTTAGAAAATAGCACTCGTCGCAGCAAATGATATGTTCGCAAAACATATACAAATATTTTTTATGATACAAATAATGACATGTTTTGTATTTGGATCGAAACATAATTGATTGGAGAATAAAAAACAATTACAATCTATTGTCTATTATATCTGTGATTATTGAAGTTGGCAAAAAAAAAAAAATTGTACAAATATGGTCCAAAATCGAAAGAGCTCATCTTTATTAATTTGACTCATGTTTGCTTTTTTTTTTTTTTTTTTTTAAGTTAACAATTAATTCTATAAAAAAAAATTGTGGGTTTTGAATGCATACCATTATGAGAAGCCTATTAAAAGTTTAATTTATAAAATTTGTTTAGGTCTCGAAAATTAAAGAATCGACCATGCCAGATATTACAATACATAAACAGATCATTAATAGGACCATGACTTAATTTAAGTTTTATTTTTTTTTATCAACATTGAATTATATAAACATATATCAGAGCCTATTTTATTTGAGTATATTCTTTGGTTCACCTGAGAAAATTCTGTCATGCAAATAATAATTATTTATAATCATCTACTTATAAAAACTGTGCACTCGACAAAATATAAGAAATTTTGAAGGTTAAATAAATTAATTTGTCTTCTACTAACAACTAAAACTTTTAAACGAAATATGTAATTCACTATATATTTAAGATTTTCCCCCTTATCTTTGTAATTTTTTAGTTTTTTTTTTTTTTTTTATTTTCATATTGTTAAAAATACGAATAAACATGTCAGCGAATCCAGGTTTACGAAACTCAATCTCGTTAATTAGTTTTAAAAATAGAATATGAAAGTCGACTATATAATCTAATATACGCATGTTGTGCTTTCGGAAATATTGCTATGCTCAATTTTTAGAGAACATTTTTAAAATAAAAAGTAGATACAAGCATTTTAATTCACGGATTACATATTTTACTTGCTCCTTTTATTGAAAAGAATGCTGAGAAATTGAGAAGAAACTAAAGACAATTGACATAGAAAATTAGAAATTCAAATTTTCTAAACTTTCTTGTTAACGTTTGCTATTTGGAAATTTAAATTTCTTATCTTCATAATAACTTTTATCTATTAACTAGGATTTCTATCATTAGTCATTATTATTTGCCTCGCATATTATTTATTTATATATTACTAGTCAAATGCACGTGCAAGACACGTGTTGTATTTTAATTAAGTATTTAATAGTGTGGTAATTTTTAGTGAGTTTCTTAATTATTTTTTATTTATGAGAGACTAAGTAAAACATATATTAAAACTTATTTAAAAAATACGTATTATTTAAATGATAGGCGATATAGCTTCAATTGATATTTAACACCAATGTTCATCATTTTTAGAAGATGTAATGAATGATGTGTAGTTTACTAACAAAATTGATTAATACAAATCCTAGAACTAAATATTTCAATTATGATTTCACAAGATTATTCTGTTGCTTTAAAGTTTAAACTTATTCCATATTTCTCTTCATTATGATCCGACTTTGTAAATTATTTCAATTTAATTTTATTCATTCTAATGTATCAAACATTAAAAATATTTAAATTACACGAGTGTCGTGAGATATGCATAAGATTTCTTGTGAATTCATGGTAATAAGTAGTAAAAATGCTTATTATATATTAGCATAAGTTGTTAATTAGTGATTTTATTTTCTTGGTATATTAGAAATGGTTATACTCATGGATATATTTTCTTTTTCTGCTATTGTAACTTTCTATCTTGAGAATAGTATACTCTATCTTTTTTCTTGCATAGTGCAAGATTTTGTGCTTGTGGGTAAATCTTCTTGGATTTAATTATAATTTAATTCAGTAATCGTCATAAAAAATGAATTAAAACTATGTATTTCTTGTAATGTTGATCATTGTGTTGCTAACTTAATATAAGTAATTAATTGAAAGAAAATTGTTTCGATTGCAATGATTTTAAAGTTCAAAGTGGATTGTTTGGTATATGTTAGTATGTTTTGGCCTAATAGGCCAAACCTAGAGCCTAATATATATATGTGTAGAGCTGAATTTTGTTTCAATGGTTTAAATTATTAGGCAATTGGATAGCTTCTTACAAAATTGATTGGGTATAAAAAATAATAAACATATCTGTAAAAATTTTAGGCAATTTTTCGAAAAAATGATTAAAGTCGGAAGGAAGACGAACAAGATGACCAAATGAAGATGGGAAAAATAAAAAAACGCTGGAAAAAAATTAGGGCGGAAAAAGATCTATAATTGAAAAAAAAAAGAAAAATGAAAGAAAAGATAAGAAATAGAGAAAAGAAAAAAAAAATAATAACTTGACACGCATTCCTATGAATATTGCCTACATTTCCTTCACTCTTTTAATATATGGGGATATATCTCATTTGTTTTTCGAACAAGTGGGAATCGTACCATTAATGACTTGGTCAATCAAATGTTCAAAGAGAGGGACATTGTTTGATTCAAGTAGCTTATGAATATTTAATTGTACTTATAAATTAGTTAAACATTATTTTTATTTATACATTTTGTAAGATTTACAATTTTTTCTTATCCACACAGGGGTGGTGTGGGGAAGACATTACTATGGTGCCTAAAAAAGAGTACAAGCAAAAGTGAACTCCTTTAGAGTTAAAGTCATAAACTAAATTATAAAAACATGGTAAATTTAATAAACGTTCGCTGAAGTTTCAAATTGTAACTACTTACTACTTTTCCTTGTCACAAATAACTCACTAATCTTTGGCTTATGTCCCCCATCCCATTACCCGTTATCTTTCCGCTTGAATATTTAGACGGAAAACTCCAACGTGGCTAACGGTTTGTGACGTGGCACCAATCACATGCTTCATTTTTTGGATAAATTTAATAAACGCTCGCTGAACTTTCAAGTTGTAACTACTTACTCATTGTACTTTTCATTCTCACCAATAACTCACTGATATTTGACTTATGTCCACTGATAAGTACAATTTTGTACTTATTAGAGCTCACAAAAAGGATAATTATGAGTATTCTTACATGTTTTCGGTATAATAGCACATTGTTTTATTATCATTTTAGGAAAAAATCAAATTCAAGTGTCGATCTAACGAAAAGAGAACAAACTAAAGAAAATGGGACTTAATTGCAAAGACAAAGAGACTTGAGGGGCATGGCATGCATATATCAAAAAAAATAAATTCAAGAAATTCATCCAAAATAATCATGTGATCGCACGGTTATTCCAGGCTGCGATCGCAAGATGTGTTTTCCTTCTGCAGAACATTATTTGACAAAACCATGCGATCGCATGACTTTCCAGACAGATCTTAAGTGGTTTCTTAATGAAAATAGAACTCTACCGAGTCTAGGATAAAAGAAAGGGTTAAAACATGTTTCGAAAGGTAAAAATGGAAGATATAAAATGCAAAGAATAGACATATCACGAGAGGCAAATTTTGGGAAGAAAAACACAAAAGAAGAATCGAAGATCAAGGAACGGATTGAAGATTCTTGGGCCGAAATCACAGGTTGTATTTACTTTTTCTTATTTTTCCTCCGAAACATGATTAATACAATTCTTGTATTATTTTACGAAATCATGTCCGACTAAATTACTTATTGCCAGGATGAACGATAAAACCTCTTGTTTTTAATTAAATAGAAAATTTTCCATTTTAGTAATTAATTGCTTTTGGGTTGATTATTCTTTATTCATTGTTTCTAATGTTTTAATGCTTGATCACCATTAGAATGTTTTGTGATTTTTATTGAAGTCGAGAGATTCGATATAGATAAGGACATAATATTGAATAACATAGGGTCCAATAATAGATATAAATTACTATTATGCCTTATGAAATTCGGTTATGTGTTTTTGTGATTTAAATGCATATTTTTATGTTCAAAATTTAATTAGAGATAATTAAATTCGTATATCAATATAAAATTAATTGACAATTGAGAGAGGCTTTTGATTATTATAGGATCACTGATTTTCAATATAGAGTAATTATAAGCTAAAACGATTAAATAGATAATTGATTAAGGAACACATAGGTGGATTCGCAAACCCAAGTGTTAGTAAAACTCGAATTCATTCTTAATAATTTACTTCGATTGCTTGATAATTTAGATTTAATTAAACATAAGTAGAATAATTTTAGAATTAAAATCATAAACGAATATGTGTCTTTATATTGTTAAAACTTAAAGCATAAATTAATAGGTTAATTAGTAGCTAGTCCTCATGGGTTTGACACTTTACACGTTATTGTATTATTTGTTAACGATCCGTCCACTTGCAGAATTAAAATCTACAACATTCATCATCCACCCCTCGTCCGCTACGTAAGAATCGCATTACCTAAACATGTTTTCATTCAACAAAAGGCAGATGGCGATGGTGTGTATAATATTTGAACTAAAATGAGGGTGAAGAGGCAGGACTACTGATATTTTTGATCCATATTGTTAGATGTTTTCTTTTATTCAGTTTCAAAGAATAGACAATGGTGCTGTTATGTTGTATCATGTTTTCTTATGTCTATGTATCATGTTATTTGAATGAAGATGTCATTTCTCCCTCATTTTGGTAAGTTCAACTTCATTTTATGAATTTAATTGTTAAATGGTAGAATGAAAATGTGCACTTAAATAAACTTCTACTGCAGTTCAATTCAGGTTAAATGACAGCCCACCTACATAGCACTTCAAATGCACTTAAATGATCAAGTGAAATGGAATAACTGTAAGTGCAAAAAAATAAACCTCACACGACAGTATAGCCTCAGATTATGAAAATCAAAATGAATTACATTGTCATTTAGATGGACCATCTGACCTTCAACTAATGAAAATTACAAAGACCAATACTCTACAAACAAACTTGAACTACTATCAAAAAATACATAGTACTACCAACCAAAACCCATAACATTACAAATTCCATCCCATCATACTACACACTGAACCAATAACCACTTAATGAAAATTAATGAAAATTTAGGACAAAAACGATTTGAAGAAAGGGGGATTGATTTGGAGAAATTGGATTACGCAATCTGCCTTTTTTTGGATTAAAATCGTGTTTAGGTAATGTGATTTTTATGTGGCGGACGGGTGGTGGATGGTGGATATAAGTCAAAGATCAGAATTATTGGTGACAATGAAAAGTACAGTGAGTAAGTAGTTACAACTTGAAAGTTCAGTGAACATTTATTAAATTTACCTAAAAATTGAAGCGCGTGATTGGTGCCACATCACGATCCGTTAGCTATGTTGGAGTTTTCCGTCTGCACATTCAAACAGAAAGAGATGGTGGATGATGGACATAAGTCAAAGATCATTAAATTATTGGTGATAATAAAAAGTATAGTGAGTAAATTGTTATAACTTACTTTCAATAAGCGTTTATTGAATTTCACTGTTTTAAACAGTCCACCTAAGTCTTGTCTAAGCTTTGCATAGGTTTGAAATTTGGCCTCGGACATGCACTACACATCGTCCTCGCCTTGCCCTTATTTAGCTTTCGCTTATGTCTCGCCTAGGCCCGAAAAGCTTGAAGCTCGACCTCCACGCCTAACCACACTTTATGTTTTTTAGAACATTAAATTTACAAGTTAAAAAAAATAAAAAATAAAAAATAACTCGCATGGAATTCTACAATATAAACATTTTGCCCTAAAAATGTCCAGCGCCTCCGCGAGATGGTCACTCCGCTATATGTCTCTACGCAATTGCAACCTTACCCTCTTATCCTATATAGAAGAAGTGCATCTCTGGCCGCGCTGAAAATGCTCTCTTCAAGTTCTGCATCAAACCCCAACCCTAAACTTACCCCTTTAAAACCGACCCTGAATAAACCCACTTCAGAATCCAAATCCTCAAACCTTTCTCTATTTGCTAATCCCAAGAATGGCGTTTTTTATTCTCGCAACATCAGATGTTTCTGTTCATCTACAAGCACAGATTCCATACCCATCGAGGCTAATGATTTGAATATAGAGTGTTCACTCGTGGTTGTGTCCTTTTACAAGTTTGCAGATTTTCCAGATCATGCTGATTTGAGGAAGCCCTTGAAACAACTATGTGAGCAGCTGGTAAATTCTGTTACTAACATATGTTTGGTGTTGAGTAAAAAATTGATGCACCATGTTTTGTTTACGGATAATTTTTTGTTAGCTATGTGCATTCATAATTTCGTATATGTTAGGAAAGACTAATTACTGACAAGGAGAAATTAAATCTAAAAGTTTCAGGTTACTTTGCAACTAACGACAGTTGATGTTAAAAGTCATTGTGTGGACCAAATGGAACTGAACTTGCAATACGAGATAATATAGCCGATAGATTGATTGGTTAAACTAATCTTAATTGATGTAAATGGTAAAAGTTAGTATTTGTTACTTGGACTTAGGTACTAGAGTCAGGTGCCAATATGTATCCGTATGTTCGATCCACCTAACCTTGAAACTTTAGATAAGCGGGCATGACTGGAAAGCTAAACACAGGTTGAGAAGAACACATGTTTCCGACTTTTTGGCTTGAAAGATTTGTCATTTGTGCTAAACAAATTGGATGTGATGATAGTAATAACACTGTCTTCTAGGAGGGTCAAGTAACCTTGCAGATTTTTGATTACTAGTTTTTATGTAATCAATGTTGAGCAATTTATGTTCCCTAATCTTTATCCTCCCGGCACACCACCTGCCCCCAAGGACAGCTTGCCCTGCTGGCATAAAAATGTTGAAAATTCAATGATTAGTTTGGCCGTTGGAAGGTGGTGAGTTTGAATAGCTACATTAGTTTGCTTTTCGCTCTTTTTTTTTGTCCTTCTTTCAATGTGTTTTGGCATGTTTCAATGTTGAACCATCTTTTAGTTTCCTTTACAGCTTTTGGTTTGTTTTGCATACTCTGAGTGTACATTGCAATATCATTCAAGTCTCACTAAGTTGATATTCGCAGCGTGTTTCAGGGGGTATTATTCTTGCACCAGAGGGAATCAATGGAAGCGTATGTGGGACCCGGGATTCTGTCGAAAAAGTTCTTGCATTTATCCAAACTAATGACTGCCTAAAGGGGCTTAGGCGTGTTGAGTCACCTGTTAGTCCCGAGGAAGAAGCTATTCATCATGGACACGCAAGTAGTTCTCCTCTGGCTGCTGGGGAGGATTCTCCCTTCCGATGGGACCATGTGAGGGTCAAGCTAAAGAAGGAGGTAGTACTTACTGACCTAACTGTTTGTATTTACTTAAAATTTTGCTAAAAAACTGAAGTCAAATCAACAATTAATTTTATCTACTCATTTCATGGACTCACAAATTTTTACAACTTTTCAACCCCACATTTCATCAACTTTTATCAACTTTTACAAAAAATCTAATTTTAATCAAAATCAAACACACCCTTAATTCGAGTTCAAGTTTTCCCTTCTTGGATATTGTTTAGGTGTTCCTTCGGTGATTTCCCAGTCTAAAAGCTAGAAATTTTGTATTGTTTGTAGATAGTTACACTTGGAATGCCTTCGGTGTCACCTGTTGAAAGAGTTGGAAAGTACGTCAGTCCAAAGGATTGGAATGCATTGATTAGTGATTCAGATACTGTAAGTGGCTTTTCTCTATTGCAACCGCTGCTGTGTAGTTTATTGAACATGGATACTTTGTGTAATTTCTCTTAATTTGTGAGATAATTAGTATTTTAAATTACTATTGATATCAATTCTAGTCTGAGATCGTTCTTAAACTAGTCACTTTAAGTCCTTGGTTCTTGGATTTGAATTTGTGTGAAGTTCTTTAACAGAAGATACTGGCACCTCTTTATCTCAGAAATTTCGAGTATTTTACATTCGACATCGATATTGTGCAATTTTCCATATGGAAACAGCTCTTTACTATTATACTTATTTACCATCAAGTACACCTACGTACACCTACTTTATTATATTATATTCCGTTTTATAAATGTGATAAGCTTTTCAGTAGTTATTATGGCTTTCAAATTTTATCTTTGACCTGATTTTGACATAATTTAGGTTGTGATTGATGTGCGCAATGACTATGAAACTAGAATTGGGAAGTTCAAAGGGGCAGTTGATCCTTGTACAACAGCATTCCGAGAATTTCCATTTTGGGTGGAGGAACAGTTCAAGTTGGTTGAATCAAAGGACCGAGTGGAGTCTGCAGGTTCAATTGAAACCAAAGAAAAGAAAATTGAGGAAAATGAAAAGAAAATGCCACCCCGGGTGGCAATGTATTGTACTGGTGGAATTCGGTGTGAGAAAGCTACGAGTTTTCTCCTAAGCAAAGGCGTTAAAGAGGTGAAATTTGTTCTTGTATATTCTTTCTGAGTTTCTTTAAGAGTTAACATTTTGGTTGATGTCCATCATATGCATTCACGTATTTCAGTTATATTCCAGACTGTTTTTAGTAAACATCATTTATATTAGGCATGCATAGAGTTTCCTGCACTCAGACGCATGTGGAGTTTTGTTTGGTTGACCTGACGTGTCCGCTTCATTGGTGCTTGACTTGGGTCTATGTTTAAGATTCTTGAACTATGTCGTGAACCTCAATCAATACTATGACAATTTGGACCTGTCATTACTGAAATTATTTCATTCATGTGGTACTCACCTCATTTTGTTACCAGGTTTATCATCTACAAGGTGGAATTTTGAAATATCTCGAGGAAATACCTAGAGAAGAGAGCCTATGGGAGGGGGAGTGCTTTGTGTTTGATAAGCGAGTCTCGGTTGAACATGGGCTGGCCCAAGGAACTTATAAACTTTGCTATGGATGCAAGCAACCAGTAAGTGATGCTGACATGGAAGCTCCAGAATGGGAATACGGAGTTTCCTGCCCATACTGCTACACATCAAAATCAGAAGAAGAGAAAGAGCGGGCAAGAGCTCGACAAAAGCAGTTTGAGAGATGGGGTATAATTGGTGGTCCAGACAAAGTCCGCAAACCAGGAAGAACAGTTGAATGTGAAGACAGAGGTACTAAAGAGATGCCAAGTTCAATATAGATTGGCCAAAAACCAGTTTAAGAGATGGAATTCTTGGCTTTCTGTTTGAGTAATCACTGTGGATGTACCAGTTCCTAAGTAGAGACTGGTTCCACTTGTTCTGGGTAATTTAGAAAGTCACCCTTGCTTTAGTTTCAGACTTTCAGCTAGTGGCATGATTGAGATGTTACCATTGACCGAAGACTGGTTTGTTGACCGAAGACTAGGTTAAATTGTCAGGAATGATCCCTAAAAATTGTGCAATCCAAATCCATTTGGGTTTGATCATAGCTCAACGTTCCGTTGTAAATTTGGTCACTCTTAAGAGGTTGGTAGCTTTTGAAGCACATCCCTCCATTTATGTGGATGTCTAATTTTGAGTGCTTTGCCAACAGTTACAAGTGCAAGAGGTATGCCTCCACATTCCTTTGCAACTTCTTTTGCTATGCCTTTAACAACATTAGCATCATTAGAATTCCTTACAACATCCTTGAAAAGTTTCCATGCTTCTTCTTTAGACAAAACAAGTGATTCAAATTTTCTCTGGGGTTCGACCCCGCTGACAGAGGTAGCATGATGCATGATGTGTCTTTTGTTTAAAGAAGAAGAATGAAAACTTTTCAAGAATGGATTTCTAATGATGCTATGTTGCAAGGGCATGGTACAAGAAGTTGTAGAAGAATGTGGAAAGCTTACCTCTTGCACACTGTTGGCAAGGCACTCAAATAAAGTTCCACATAAAGGGAGGGATGCTCGTCAAGAGCGTAATTACACGACTTTTCTGCTATCAATATTTGGCCGAGTCTTGGTCCACAACCAGATGCTATTCTTTCATGAATTGATATTCCCTGATAAAAATCATTGTTCAGTATAGAATTGGATTTGTACTCATTGAACTTTATTTCTTTATTAATAGATTTTTTTTTTTGGAGGGTGGGGATAAATGTTTCTAGAATTTGCGGATCTAGTTCAATTTAGTTAGCAGATTGATGGTGAAGCGAAGTTTAAAATGGTTTATTGCTATAATATAATAAAGGATTCTAATTTTATATTGCTTATTGGGTTTTTTATTTGAGTACACCCATTATTGATATCTGTTTTGTTACTGTGAAGTGTATGTTGCTACCGCGATACACCGTTTAAAATGCAGATGATGGCGATGCATATAGGTGTTTTGACTTATAATTGATTTTGTACATAATGCTTATGTTATTTCCACTTTAGTTAAAAAAGATTTTTTTATTTATTTATCTTAAGAATCATTTGCACTTGGATAGTTAAATGTTTTATCCCTATATGATGTCGACAAAAATAAACATTCAATGTCTGTAGATTAAGAAAGACTTGCAATTAATTGAGGAAGGAGATAATGACTTCGGGCCAACCCAATTGAGTCACCTCACTTCGAGGTAGGTGGTCTAGGTTGTTCAACACGGTGAAGGAAAAAAGAGTCTCAGCCTGGCATGATTGGGTCCATTGTGGGCCACTGGGCTGCAGACCAGGGGACTGGAGAGTTGCGTCAATCTCGACATGTTTTTGATTAGTGACCAGCTAGTGTGAGGTCTAATTCTGGGTGGTCCAAAGTCCAGGCAACTCGATTCCATCTTTAGGTCTATTTTTATAGACTTGGTACTCAGGTTGCTGAGCTTTTGGTCCTACAGGTGAGTCCTATGCGATTTTAATTGGCATGACTAGTAAAATTCCTTATATTGTTAGAAATAAATGCTATAAAGCGACTTTAGTAATTCAAAACAAGTACTCTAGAAAATTCCAGAATAAACTGGCTTGAAGGCAACGTTAATATGGGGGATGACACGACATTTTCTAGTAGAATCATTTCAGCAAGCATAATAACCCCGGAAACAACGTAGAAATTCAACGTTCTGGTTTTTCTACATCGAAGATGGCGAACCCAGCTGCATCAGGATCGGGACTCTTCAAGTTCCTCCGCCCCAGCATGCGCCCTCAATCCACCGATATCCAGGCCGCCTTCTTGTGGGGTGTCGCCGCCACCACTACTGCTCTCTGGCTCATCCAGGTACCCATCATTTCCTCACTCTAATCACCCTATCATTTTGTTATCACTTCTCGAACAATTTTCATCTGCACGATATACCTTCCTTGATGTTGACTTTATTCGTATCGTCCTATTATTAGTGATGTATCATAAATCTATTATTTATATTTAGATTGTTATTTGATGAATGATTGAGGGAATATGAGTATTTCTATACCAATTTGAGTATTTGTCTGTAATTTTTTTTCATTTTTACATATACTGTTTCGTTTAATAGAAATTGCTTGAATATCTTCTTTTCTTTTTTACTGCTATTTATTTGAAGAAGCATCCCATGTTTCATTGCGTGGAATTTGGTTTGAATTGGAAATAGGAAAAGGAAAATTCAACTCAAAAAAGTTGAAAATGTACTGCTTTGGATTCCAACTCTCAATTCCATGCAAACAGACATACACGACTGTACGGGACTTGTTAATAAAGGTGCATGTTTACCACATTAGTCGGCGCTCCAAGTGTAATTACCGAGCTGACAACTCGTGTGCTAGTCTGGGCTTCTGTATGCCGCTGGCAGAAACTTGAGGGTGTAGCACCAGGTGTTTCACCACACTACTGAAAGCTTTGACCTTTGGTAATTATCTGGTTGTAGTTTGGGACAAGGACTTCTAGAATTAGTTCAACACTGCGGAGCGAAAGACCTCGGCAGAGGGTTAAGAACAGCAGGGTATTGGGTTGAACTTCAGCTATATGCCTATATCTAAGCTTATAGAACTGAGCTCATGATTTCTTTTGTGGTTTGGACTCAGTAATGTCAGCATACCACATTAGTCGGCACTCCAAGTCATATCTGGAATAAAAATGAGATAATGATTTTGAAGAAAACCATTTTTCCGTTTGGTTTCTTGTGAATAAACAAATGAAAAAGGAAAAGAGCATTGAGAAATGGAAGTGCTATGTTCTTAATTTTTTCAAAAGCCTGCCCGAATCTATTACCTCATCCTTGTGCATCGTAAGTGGGTATCCATCCACAGGGGCCTCCATAAAAATTACCTCAAATACAGGTTTGAGCTTTTTTTTTTTTTTTTTTTGTATTTTTGAGAGGAAATCTTTACTGTATGTTGGTGCATTTTGTACGAAAAGAGGACGAAGTCGCATATATTTATTCGAGTACTTAAATTGATAATTTGTTCATAGAGTTTGGTGCCTTTATTTGTAATCGCACATAAATCTCGCTATACACTAACCTTGGGTGGGTAACTCTCATTATTTCGTTTCTTTTATCTTCCAAACATTTACAGCCTTTTGATTGGTTGAAAAAGACATTTCTCGAGAGATCCAAGCCTGAAGAAGAGAAGTGAATGGAGATGTGATATCTCACTGGCAACCTTTGATATTGTATTCGGTGAGCAATGAACTTTTAGCAGGATTGAGTCGAAGTTATCATTTAGTTTCAACATTTGTAATTTATAGTTCTTATAAAACTGTGTTGTAGCTTGAATGTGTTTTGAGTTCTTTGTCCCAATTGACGTTTGGTAGAGATTTGCCGTTTGAATATACCTAATTGATTATGGTCTATGGATGATCATCGGTACAAGGATTAGATACTTCACATTCTATATATTTACAATTTTTATTAAAATATGCAATGAAAAAAAAAGTGATAATTTTTTTACATATTTGATTTTCTATAAAAATTCTACAATTACTTATTAATATTTTAAACTTCAAAAATAACAAATTTTACGAATGTAACACATTTTTTTTATAAGAAATATAACAAATGTAATAAATATAAGAACAAGTGTTATAAAAATAAAAACAGTATTTTTAGAATAAAAAAAGTTAGATAGTATTTTTTAAATTACTTTATATTTTGTAGTTAATAGTGAAAGTATCCATGAAAAAAGGTAGTAATAATAGATTTTTTTTAAAAATGTCATTATAAATAATTCAAACATATTGAAAATGTCTATGTTTGAATAATTATATGTTATGAATAATTTAGTAATTTGTGCTACCGAGAGTACAAAAAAAAAAAAAAAAAGAATAACAAACATTTAAGATGTTTATTCTCAATTTAAGAGATACGTCCATCTACATCACAATTGATGTTGAGGTAAGAATTATATTATATCATTACAAGCATTTCGGATTCATGTTTTTCCCCCTTTACTATGAGACACGTAGAGGAGGTTCGCCCTAATACTTTGGGTAAATAGCATTGTGGTCACGAATTTTTGAACTTTGTGATGATAGTGTTCCGAACCTTCGATTTCTAGCACTTGGGTTCTTAACTTTTACAAAACGTGCGATCAAAGTTCTCTGTTAAAAAAATTGTTAATTTGACTGTTAAATGGTCAAAATTTTCTTAAAATGACTAGATTACTTTTTTTCGAATTAAAACAAAAAAATAGGAAGAAAAAAAATTAATTCTCTCTCTCTCTCTCTCACACACACACACAAATTAATTGGACAATATCTCTCGAAATCTAATAGTGGTTAAGCTCTTAATGAATATATTGACTAATTGCTGATGACTTCGAACAAATGGCCTAAACACTATATTATGCTCCAACTTTTCTGAATGAAGTGGCAATTTACTTCAACGTGCTTTGAAGCAATAGCACCAGATACATGAAAATTCAAAATTTTCAACGGAGCTCGAAGCAAAATAATTTCACTAGTGGTATTCTGTTTGTGGCAACCACGTTTTACTTCTTACTCTTTCAAGTGACCAAATTACCTCCCACAAAGATGCAATAATCTGTAGTAGACCTATGATCAATGCAACAGTATGCCCAATTAGCATCTGTATAAGAAGTGATAGTAGTATACCATGTTGAGCTTTTAAGATATATTATTTTATTCACTGTTCATATGTTTAATTTTAGGAGCATGCATGAACTGAATAATCATACCAACGACATAAGAGATATCGAACCAGACAATCAAGTAGATGAGTCGCCCAACAAGTCTCTGAAATTGACAAACATGAGAAAATAATTCACCATCATTATCAAGTTTACCTCCACTATGTGTGAGTGTCTCAAAAGGTTTTGTTCCAAATTTTACAATTTCTTTCAACATATTTATCACATATTTTCATTAACCCAAATAACTCAATATTCTCAATTATTTGTGTCAATGGAACCGAAGTTAAGGAAACTACATTTTTTTGGAATAAATCACTTCTATCCCCAAACAATATTTCAAAATTCTGAGATCTTTTATAGAAATTTGTTCATGTAAGATAGCCTTGAGTTTTGAAATACCTTCTTGATCACTACACATAACAACTATATCGGCTACATAGACCAAAGCAATTGTAACATCAGAAAAACTCTTTTTTCACAAATAGTGAAGAATCAGTAGTGTTCATTTGTAACCCATGCTTTGTAAGAACCGAACCCAAAATAGCATACTAGGCTCACGGTGATTGTTTGAATTCATATAATACTTCATTTAATTTGTAAACAAACTCCTTTGAATGTCGTGGAGGTATACTCGTGTAAATTTCTTGTTATAGATGTCCGTGTAGAAAAATATTCTTAACATCAAGTTGAAATAATTTTCATCTGACATTAAAAGCAAGGGTGGAGCCAGGATACGACAAAGGACTGGGCCGGGGAGGGGGGAATTGCACTCAAGGGAGTTCGGGGGCAGCGTCCCCGAATTTTTTTTTTCAAACCACAATTACTTAACCCATTTTTATGAGAATCTAATATTTTTTTTATAAGTTATAGTCTTTAAAAAGCTTACAATAAGTCATTACACAAAAATATTCAAGATATAAAACTAGCTAAAAAAAGTTGTGTCCGACGATTTTTTACAGTTGCGAATTCTTCTATAATAAAATCTATATTTATTTTATTAATAAGGTCCTCTCAACAAAAATTGTTATATAATCGATGCTCAAAAATTGTTTTATAATATAATTTATATCTATTTTATCTAAAACTAAGCTATGTAGTCGATGCACAAAAATATTTAAACTTTTTAATAGTGTTATATATAATTATATAATAATTCTATATTTAATAAAACGACATACAAGTAAGTCATATATAACAGGATAATATTACAACCAAATTAGAAAATAAAATGATATTTCAACACCAAATAGTGAAAAACGCAACAAATTAAAAAATGTAAGCCTACTTTCGAATTTTGATCTTTTTGAAGTTTGAATTTCGTGGAATTAGGAAGGGCTAATATGCAATAGTCCTAGTTTGGGAGTGTGAGTATTTAATTGGCCCAGAAAAAAATGAATTAAAAAGTTGGACTGGACTAAACTAACATAAATTTTTTTTTTTAATAATTTGTATTAGGCTTTGGATATGGGCTTGGGCAGCCCTGGACTACAGCCCAGGGTTACTCCTGGATCCGCCTTTGATTACAAGCAAGAGAAAGAAGCACTTAAAAAGAATTTATCTTCTCAATTGAAGTGAAAGTCTCTTTATAATCTTCTCCATATGTCCGAAATCCCCCAACAACCAACCATGCCCTATGCTTTCAATGGACCCATCGCCTTTGTATTTGATTTTGTATATTGACCAACAACCAACATTCTTTTTTCAAAGCGACAATTTAACAATATCTCACGTATGATGCTGTCAAGTGTTTGAAGTTCTTATTTCATGGCGTTTTTCCAAACTGGGTTGGAGTTAGCTTCTAACATTATTTTGGCTCTTGATTGCACAGCAGGAAAACATAATGGGTCGAAGTCACATTGTTATAATACAAAATTTCGCATATCGGATAAGGGGTTGCATGACTGGTAATGAAATTATTCATTTTGTCCGATGGACGAGTTTGTATAGTAGATCTCTGTTGAAGATATTGAGATGAAGATTGTATAATCTCACTTATAAGAGATATAAGTAGTATATGATTTGTAACTACTTCTGAATCGGAAGTACCACGTCACCGTGTCAAAACTTACTATAAAAAGTCCTCTTCATCCATATTTTACTACCTTTGAATTTTTGAAATGGCATAATTGAATCTTATATATAAATATAATATATTCGATTAATTGATTATGTGTATTTAAAGAGATACGAGTCTCTAAGCAAGGTTGAAGAAGAAAAATGAGTCAATTTTTTGTACTATATTAGGGCTTATTCAGTGTAGTTTTTTTTCCTTCAAAAAATGAGTTTTTTTGACTACTTTATTGATTTTTCAAATTTTTTTGTATTGTAAAAAATTTGAAAAGTCAAAAATAGTAGGTAAAAAAATAATTACCAAACAAGCTTTAATGTATATTTTGTGAATATTAATTTCTCGTAAAAAGTTGTATTTAAAGTTTTTTAAAAGAAGTTTAAGATAGGTTTTTTAAGCCATTCTTGATTGATGAATCAAAAATTACAGTCAAACGACTTTTTTAATCAAAACAATTTTTATGAGTCCTTCTCCCATTCTAGATGGCAAATCCTCACAGAATCAAGATATCATCTGGTCACATAATGACCGTACGATCAAACTACACGTGCCACTTCAGCCTCAATTTTCTCCTTCCAACGTCAAAACCAAATTGCTAGCGGCAACTAAACCTAGGGTTTCACATTCCATTGTAAGAAGAGCTTACCCGAGCTCTTCCTGTCCTGCATTCGATTACCTGATTCTGTGAGGTCAATTTCGCATAACTTTTTTTTTTTTTTAATTTCTGCGATTTGTAGAAAAAATCGTCTTTTTGTGGTAAAGATTGATTTTATTTAACGTTTTCATCCTTATGTTATTATCTTCAATTTTTTCGTATCTATCTTTATTTTTTATCTTTACGTATAATTTATCTCTGTCATCCGTATAAATAAATAAATAAATAAATCTTTACTTTTATTTTTAGGAGGGGGTGGGCGGTTTGAGAATGTATTTTTTAACGTTCAATTCTGTATGTTAGTATTTTAAGCATCAATTTCACGCACCCAATTTCGTTTTTAGTATTTAGATATATGTTTATCTGTGATTCGTAGTATGGATCTTTATTTTGGGTGAAAGGTTTTAATTTAATTTGGTTTCATTCTTTATTAGATCTGAAGCTTCAATTCCGTGTACCATTGTTTCTTTCTTTCTGCAAATCTTTAGTAAGACTCGTAAAAGAAAGATTGTGTTTTGGGACTTTTGTTGTCCTTGATAATTTAAGGCTCAAGTTATCCATGATTGTGCTGTTCAAAAAAGTGTTTCTATATTTGGTAATAATAAATATGTTTATCTTTGACTGGATATTTTCTCTTTTGTTTAGTTTGAGAGACTGATTTGATCATGTTTCCAGGTTCTTTTTTTTGCATCTGATAGATTGTTTCTAATGGAGAAGGAGCTAACTGAGCTTTTCGAGGCAGTGAAGAAGGCTGCAGATGCAGCTGAGAATTCACCTGCTGAGGAGGAACGGTGCCTTGACTCTTTAAAACAGCTCAACAAGTTCCCCGTCAGTTACCAAGTCCTTGTATCCACACAGGTAATATCAAGTTTCTGTTTATTTCTGGTTTATTACCTTCTCTGCCTTTCATAAAATTGTGATACAGTTGATTCACTCGATAACATTCTATGTCATAACTGGTGTAACTGAGTTTTGAATTTGTGGTACTGAGTGTCAAAATATTCAGTAAAGCGTGTCATTTGTAGAATTCAATTCAAATATTAAATTTGGAAATGTTGTCCTTGGATGCCATTTCAGAACAACAATAGTGCCATTTTAAACCATTTGACTTGCCTTTAAAACATTTACCACCAGGCAGTGCTATTTTGGGTCCATTATTGGCACAGCGGACCAGATCTGAATCCTAGAAACCTTAGTGACATTAACAATTACAAATGATAGCGAGTTAAACATTATTGTTTTTTTCTCGTACTTATCTCTTCATCCTGTGACTAAATCAATTTGTTTAGCCATATTGAACATTCAACTGCTCCTAAAGGCACCCACCTCTAAATATAAATGACACATAATAACCCAATATTCAAATATATGTAAAAAAGTTATAACGTGCTATGGCGTAATCATAATCAACCTCTATTATTGACAAAATTAGTTTCAAACAAATTTGTTACACAACCCAAATTTAATATTCAATACCAAGTAATTAATATGTTTTGACACAACTGTAATCTATGCATATGCAAATAAAAGTTGCATACAGCTTTGCAGTTAAACCATATACTCAACATTGGACTTGGCGGTCCTTATTTGGAGTTGGCTTCGACATTGGACTTGGTGGTCCTTATTTGGAGTTGACTTCAACATTGAAGTTCCAATTGGACCCCCAAAGGTCTTCAACTAGTGGTCAATCTAAGTGCTTCTTTTTTACATTTATTGCACAGTTCTGAGACAGAACTTCCTTTTGGACTGTTGAAGCCCCCCCTCCTACTGGGTTTATAGGTCGGAATGTACCAGATCTGCCACATATGCGATCGAGTACAAGGTTATCATATATTCATCTTAGTTATTTGATATTGCAATACGAGTAATGCTCACAATAATGATTTGATGAAATGCTTGAAGAAATGTTGGCACTTCTGATTTGCCTTTAGGCATCATTTAAAATGAGATTCAAAAATCATGTGCTTTTGTTGGTTTTCAAACAGTTGTAACTCTCCGACATTGAAGTGCATAATCATGGTTTGAAAAGGCGGAACTGAGGCGTAGATATTGTGTCTGTTGATTGTGGTGCTATTTTAGTGTACGCCTCATGGGTGTGGCCTCACATGTTATTTTTTTTCAAATAAAATGATTTTTAGTTATTGGGCCCATTTTCTTAACTAATGTCTCCAAAAAAAAAGTCAAAAGTTTAGGCCCAAAAATATAAAATATAAAAACAAACATTTGGGCTCTATTGTCAAATAAAAAACACAAATTTACCACCCACACCTGTGCTTAGTCAATTCCACATTCCTCTCCAAGGCATACTCACAACGGCAGCATTCACAAATTTTAGTTTGTGGTGAGGCTTACGTCTCGAGGCTTACGCATCACTATACGAACGAAAACTGTCTCAGTACCTATTTAGTCTTTCTAAACATAGCGCATAATGTTGAGGTTGTTCACTGTTGCAACAACTTTTGTAACGACCACTGGTTTTTCCTTACAGGCCTCTCGTCCAACGGCTATTCTGTGTGCCATTAGCTTACGTATTGTCCATTGAAGGTTGGGCTCCAAACTGGATTTATGTCGCGTCCCCAACGATTTGAACTCTTGACAGCATTCTACTTAAGTTCCTTTTAAGGGAGAAGGTCAAAGATTCGAATCGCTGGGAGACGCGATGAAATTCGCTTTGAGTCCAACCTCCCAGAGATGTCAGTGGTAAGCTAATGACGCACGGAATAACCCTTGGACGAGAGGTCTGTAGGAGGAAGTCCCGAGTCTGTGGTTGTTACAACTTTGATCACACTTGCATTCAGTTTCATGTTGCATGTTGGATTTGAGTAGGTTCATGTGAATAGAATTGACAACTGGAGAGAGAATATAAAGGTCGAGTGTATTTGTGTCAGGTTTGCTTGAAGACTTGGTAGGTGGTAGTTTAAAAAAGAGGCATTGGTGACTAGATGTGAAATACAGGTTTAGGTTAGTGAACACTAGAATTGTAGTGGTGTAATGATGGGATTGGTATTGGTATAGCTGAAAATAGTTGTTGGGTTTTCACTGTTTACTTGTGAAATTTCTCTTTACCCAGTGAATACATAGTTTTAGGGTGTGTTTGATTGCCAAAGATTTTCCATGGAAAATGTCTTTTTTCCGCCTATTTTTCAACTTGTTTGTTTGATTGCCAAAAATTTTCCATGGAAAAGGAATTTTCCCACATATTTTTCTTGTTTTGTTTGATTGCAACCTTTTTTTTTTCCATGGAAAATTTTTACTCATTTTCCCACTTTTGGTCACATTTTCCTTGTTTTCAAAGAAAAGATTTTCTTTGTGGGATAGGAGAATTTATTTTCCATGGAAAATCTTTACTTGTTTTCCAACCTATAATTTCTTGACAATTCATTTCTATGGAAAATATTTTCTTTCCACCCAAATTTTCCACTTGCAATCAAACACACCCTTAGTTCTCTGTCCATGGAAGGAACAAACGAACACATTGTAAGTGGGATAATTTTTGTTCAAAGGTGATTCAATGTTGATGGTAAAAGGTAGTGGGTATCCAGGTAATTTGCCAAAATAATTTGCAATTTGTGTCCTCCAACATATCCCTGCTGTATTTTTATAGTTCATTTATAATTGTTGAAAGCGTGCCTGAGTGCGAAGCAAGCGAGGCTTGCCATATTAGTTTTTGGGTTCCCTTTCATCTGATCGAGTGATGTTCTCGTTTGTTATGTAGTGGTTGAAATACACATAAAATCTTAATTGAAAATTACTGTAGTACTTATTTTCTCTAATAGTGGTGAATATTATGATGTTTGCCGAACTTCTCTATGAATTTTAAATTTCATTGACTATCTGGTTCATGTATGGAAAATTTTCACATAAAACTTTAAAATGAGAATATAAAAAATGGGTCATGCTTTCGGAAGCAGAGGCCTCTCTTTGCACTGTGCACCTAATCATCAAGGGGCCTTTGGTGACTCGGTGCACACTGTACATAATAAGATTTCATCCAAATCATGGTAACACAGTTGGCTGACGAACAGGGTCTTAAACTTGAAATCAATTTTTCTTTGTATTTGTTCTAATGATGTAGTCTTTTGTTTTCTGACTTATGGGCCTAAGTTTAACAATGCATGAGGTTGAGATATTTTATTCTTTAAATGTGGTCCAGGCAGTGTTCTAAAAAGCGCGCCTAGGTTGGTTCAAGATATAACAATGCATGAGGTTGAGATATTTTATTCTTTAAATGTGGTCCAGCCGTCCCGTCCAGGTTACATAAAACATTTGGACACTACACTCTGCCATTTTAATGGATGTGCACGTGTCTTTGGTTGTTTTGGATGTATAGTTTCCAGTCGGGGCTTTCCCAGTACAGATATACTGGTGGATGTTACTTTTAAGTTTTCTTATTTTCTATTGCCTTTGCTTGTTCTCCCCATTCTTAACAGTAAAGAATTATGTTTCAGGTTGGGAAACGCCTCCGGCAACTGACAAAACATAAAAGCCACAAGATTAAGGCTTTGGCTTCTGATGTGGTTGACGTATGGAAGAATATAATTGTCAAGGAAACAATGAAAAACAACAAGAATGGAAGCGTTGATAACGAGGATTCTGTGAAAGCTGAACCAACCGGTGCTGAAACTGATGGGAGCAGGAAGTTTCAGAGGACAAATTCCGTGAAGGTTGAGCAGGGGCCCTCAACAGACAATGGGAATGGGAAGTTGAAGAGAATTAATTCGACTGGGGCACCAAATTCCGAGAAGTTAATGAAGTTGGGAACTTCCTTGAATGGGAAAAAAATCGAGAGGGTTGATGTCCAGACGTCGAAGAATGCTGCTGGAGAATGCGTACAGAACGAGAAAAGAATTAAAGAAGAAAAGCCAAGTTCTGATGGTCGAAAACTGTTATCAGACCCCGTTGGTCCTCCAAAGCTGACTTCCCTAGTTTATTGCAAGGACTCTGTGAGGGACAAAATCCGGGAACTTCTTGCAGAGGCTTTGTGCAAAGTCTCGAGTGAGGTCGATGATGATCTAAGAGAACAAGTGAGTGTGTCTGATCCTTATCGAGTGGCTGTTTTAGTGGAGACTGCAATGTTTGAGAAGTGGGGTAAATCCACTGGTGCTCAGAAGATGAAATATAGATCGATAATGTTTAATATTAAGGATCCAAAAAATCCAGATTTTCGGAGAAAAGTCCTCCTTGGGCAGTTTGAGCCACGTGCCATTCTTGAACTGACACCAGAAGAAATGGCCAGTGATTCGAGGCAAATGCAGAATGAGAAAATCAAACAAAAAGCACTGTTTGAATGCGAGCGTGGAGGCGCTCCACCGGCCAGTACTGACCAATTCACCTGTGGTAGGTGCAAGAAGAAGGAAACTACGTATTACCAGTTGCAAACCCGAAGTGCAGATGAACCTATGACTACATTTGTGACGTGCGTAAACTGCAATAACCGCTGGAAGTTCTGTTGAATTTGGAAATTTGTTAATTAGATGACTAGCTTAGTAGGTGCTTGTTTAGCTATGATTTTGGCCTTAATTAGTTCATTCTTTATTAGGTGTATTTTGTGTACGCCTGCACGTGAGCATAAGGCTATTTTATTGTAGGAGAAACTATTACAAGGACTTCATATTGTGGACGTTATGTTGTCATAGTAATTTTTCTTTTTTCATGTTATCTAATTTTGTTCGTTATGATGTTGTCACATGTGCTGTTAATTTTTGTCGGGAAAAAATCGTAAATTAATGACGGGCACAAAAGATTTTGTACTAAAAAGTATTACATAAAATATTTACTATGTCAAGACAAAAAGTGTACAATGTTTATCACTGTCCACATTTGGAAGGTGTAATAGATATTATTTATTTATTTCTATCGAAATTTGTGTTCAACATATTCTATTTAATTTTTTATAATTTATCTACATTCTATCTCTTATGTATAAGAACCACATTTTTTTCCAATCTACAATCACATTGAAAATGCTCTTCTCCATCTTCTATTTTATTTGTCACGTGTACAACAATCCATGTTGTTGTATTAGAGATACTCGAATGATTGTGGCTTTTAAGTGCATATTTGGCAGTGTTAAAATTATTTTTTAAATATTTATAAATTATAAGTCTTATATAATGTATGAATAACAAGTAAATAGTAAATTGTAGATTAAATAAAAAATATATTTGATCAATTTAATCGACTTAAATTATACACAAGTTGTAAGTTAAAAAACTTATAATCCAATCCAAGAGTTACGTCTCTTTGTTTAGTACTTTAATAATTGTACCAGTTTAATGAAACAATTCTTAAATGAAACAATTCTTACTTTTCATTTGAAAAATTACAAACTTGCGAAGCGGTACTACACACCATGGCTTTTGGACGGGAGACCATATTTACAGTTATTTATACGGCATTTTTTGTGTAAAAATTCGCTTATCGGTTATTATGTTATGTGACAGTTTCGATTTTGCTAGTAAAAATTTATGGAATTACATGAACAACAACTTTCATTATTCTTATAAACTCCACTACCCAAACATCAAGGAGGAAAAAGCAAAAAGAAATAAGTAATTAAAAATAAGCCAAAGAAAAGTAATTAAAATCAAGAATCGTGTTTAGAAGAAGTGGTTTCTTTTAGAGCCTTGAAAACTCTGGAACTTGTGTCAAATATTTGGGCCCTTCTATTGTAATCAGTTGCCTCTTTTCCTTCATCTTCTCCCATAATTGCTTCTCTTTCTAAGCATTCCAAAAGCTCAATCACCCCAACACTTTCCCTGCACTTCTCTTTCCATTTCCCTGCACTTCCTACAATCACTTCTTCCATATTCATCTCCTTCGGCAATTTCATCTCCACTTCCGAGCCTGCAGTACCCCAACCTTTACAACACTTCAAACTCCCACGATTTAATAAGGAATTACGACTTATAGCAACCATAGGCTTATGATCAGAGGAAGAATAATTACTTGTTTTTGGTTTTAGTAAAATGGGTGAATAAAAAAGATGAGTTGCATCCATATTTCATATGACTTGAACGGATCTTTGAGATTGGGAATGGAGAGAAGACTAGGGTTTATATACAGTTAGGGGATGTAATGAGTTTGTGACAAGTGCCACAGGATACGTTGCAGACGGCACGTGACATTTAAGATGACACGTGGGAAACAAAGGATGGGGCTGCTGGAAGATTACTTGTACAACTTTGTCTTCGTCTTATAATATGCTGATGCGATAATATACACATTTGACAATATTTAAACTATTTTTTAACTATTGTGACATTATTAAAGTTGCGCAATCGTTACAAATGTAACTATTTAACAAAAATACAACGTGCTTGCACATCAGATAAATCTTTCGGCAATCAAGAACCTAACCTTTCATTGCAAACAACAACACAAAATCAAAACTGAGAAACGAGAAGAGTCAGTGTCAACTCCTATTGGAAAACTACTGTGAATCAATTTCTTCACTGCCTTTTGAAGTTCCCTTTAAGCATCCTCCTCGTCTTCCAGCCAGTCACCGCCTTCATCCCAACAATTGCATATCATACTGCAGACAATTGAGAGCAATGTAAGAATGACCACAGCACATTGTTTTCTACAATAAATATCAAAATCAATATGTAGTAAACAGTGCATGTCTACATCTAAGAGACGTGAAACAGGGCTGAATGTTCTAAAATTTCTATAATGTGGAGGAAATATATTAATCCACCCTCTTGCTCCTCTATGGGTTCAGATACAGACAAGAATGTTGCTAAATTTTCCTGGTTGACTATTATTAGATGAAGTTAATAAAACCATCATAAGCAATATTACCTGTTCCAACAAACATCTAAAATAGAACAACATTTAACTGCGTACATATAATTTTGCATTCAATATTTTCATACTGTATCTTATGTTTAATGGCTTCTTGACTATAATTAGAACCCCCGACGACTTGTACAAGGATATTCGGGAAGCAAGACAAATCAATGCAGCCAATCACTCAAAAATAGACAAAGTTGCTTCATGTAAGGAAAACATGAGCAGCCAGTAACGAGGAAAACCCGACCTTTCTTCTTCTTTAACTTCAACGCCTACTAAGCTCTTGTTAGATCCTCACTTGTTTTACAGGAAATGCAATTACTCAGTGTGAAAATTGAAGATGCAGAGAATTCAATTAAATTGCAGAATGAATGTTTGTATTTTTGGAATTACTGATTGTATTTGTGTATGTAAATCTGAACAAAAAGTAGAGGAATACAGATATGCTAAGCTTCTGAGAGGCTTAGCTTCTCCTCCCCCGAAACCTAATCTCAATCTTTTTGAATGAATAACAAACTCCCCCCTCCTTTTTATTCCCTCTAACAATTTATTTCTCAGACTTCCTAAATACTTCTCTCAAACATAACAAGGTGCTCTAAATCAGGGGCTTATTAGCTCTCTTCCTTTCAGAACCTTGTATTTAAAAAAATAAGCAAACATCTTTTGCTTCTAAATCTCAGCCAGAAGTTCTTAAGCGTAATACCACCTCCTGACATCACATATGCTCTCAAATTTGTCCCTGTAAGGTAGCATCCATAGCCTCGAGAATTCCAGAATATTATTTAGTTTCCTTATGGCCATTCTATAAACCTTATTGGGATTAATTGTGAATCTTGAATGAACATACAAGACCTTTAAAGGAGAAAAAAAGAAACTATAATATTAATGATTATATTATGGAAAAGATAAAGAGTGAATTCTCTACCAACAGTGCTACAGTGATCCACAAAATCTTATCAGAAGGAAAGTTTGATATGATTTCAGTACCCACCTTGACAGCCATCCAACCTAGTAGCCCGTAGACCTATCTAAACCTATTATAACTGAACAACTTCAAAAACCAGGATAACTCGGGGAAATGACATGCTGAAATACATTTCACAAAAAAGAATGAAGCAAAGAGGATTCTATTAGATTATATTTTGGCTCGAACAGATAAATCCGATTAAACAGTTATGGATTCCACCCTCTCCATAAATTTCCTTTTCACCTCAATCTTTTCAATCATAACACATTTCATCTGAAGCAGAAGGCCAAAGGGGAACCATGCTTCACCACACATATTTTGATTATTTATTATGATTTCCTTTTTTTTAGTTTGTTGGATAAGAGAGCTTTCTTTACGCTACATTAGAATGGTAGATAGACAGGTAAAAGAGCAAGGATAAATGTAAAAGAAGGAATAATCGAATCATAACTTTTAGCAGCTAACAATCAATTTGCTGGGTTTCAAAAAATAAGAAGATGCAATTGATATCTGTATGGAAATTCTTGACAATGTCAAAGAAGCTTGGAATATCGAGTTAGACATCAAGATAATCATAATCCTCCATCCTCATGCAGTCTAGAACAGCAAATTATCGATGATTTTTCAGTTAACCTTTTTTCCCTTGTAAGAGCAAACAAACATGAATCGGGGCACGGAATATCTCCTACGCTGTACACAACATGATAAATTATTCAAGTTATCTTCAAGCAGTGTCCAGCCCAAAAATGAAATGGATAATTCCCAAAAATAAATTGACATAGATGTAACATCCGTCCGAAGTCAATTGATCACAAAATTCAATTATCATTGGTTTGAAAACTTTCCCTTATCCTCCCCGTCAGCAAACATCAGTACATCACCATTCAACCATTAGAAGTTATTGATAGAAGCCTGTTTCATAATAAATGTGTATTCTGGTTCAAAATGAGAAAGCCAAAACAAATTTTCCATAACTTAATTGCATATATACTCCTCAGTATTGGCCGATGCAACAGTAACTGCTTCACATATAGTACATTAAAAAATTAAATGAATAATATAGAGCAGAATCAGATACAAATTGTGAACAACGAAACTATACGAATTATAAAGAAGAACTCAATGAAAGATCAAGAATGCATACCATAATCTCACCTGCACACAGCAACACCAGATAATTTCTCTTCCAAAAAGGCTTCAATTTGCAAGCTCACCGCCTCTTTGTACCACAAAAAAGTGTCCTTAAACACCACTACTGGATTTTTCACCGCATCTTTTGCCAAATGCATGGAATCCATTTCATTCTTTGAAGAAAAGTATCTGAACCCAAGAAAATTTCTGTTCGACGAAAAATTGGCATCTGGGTGTAGTCTGTCGAAAATTCTCGTAATATTGGGCGATGATGAGAAATGGGTGTTTTGAGAAATTAATAGCCATGTAGGAAACGAGGGAATTTGGACGATTTTTGGGTTATTTGGTGAGGGTTTTAATACAATGAGATGAAAATATCTAAAAATAATTCTTGATGACGAGGGTTTTGACATTTTCTTCGCTTCTTATGGGGTTTTTTTATAGATGGATTTAGATTAGATTCACGAGATCACAAACTCGAAGTACAATTGATTGCCTTGTTTGAAGAAAATCAATCAACCCGTTTCTTCAAGATGCATATGTGAATGTTATATAGAGAGTTCCAAGCGAGTTGGGTGGGTGACTCGTTGCTCAGTTGGGTGACTCGCTACATAATCTTTTGTTGACAAGATTATGTTGACAACATTATGTTTGGTAGTGCAAAGATTAATTTTTAAGTCTTTATATTATAAGTTGTCAGTGAATGTGTGAATAAAAAATGGGTTATAGATTGTAAATCCTATAAAATATGTGAATAAAAAGTATGTTTGACCAACTGAAATTATAATTTAAGTATTTGTGTGCTTCTAAAAAAGTGTAAATTGTAATTAGGCATGAAAGTCGAATTTCAAACTTTTCAAGTCTAGTTGAAACGAAGTTGAGACGTGACACATGATTAGATATGAAAACATCACTTAAATTAACTTTTTACGAGAATGCAAAGTGTTAAAAATTAAAGCACGTAGAGTTAAATATTGTTAAAAAATTTAAATAAATACTTGTTTAAATTTAATGAGGTGATTCTTATAAGTAGAGTAGACATGATTCTATTTTTATTTATGAAAATTATAAATATATTAGTTCATAGTAAAAAATGAGAAATAAATGTAAATAAAATAAATAAATTGTATTATCTAATTTCGGAAATTCATTACTTGAACCCAAGAAACGGTGGAGACCACTGTTGCTGGAAAATCATGTACGCGTGTAAAAATATTATCAGTAAAGATTAGTTTAGTCGCAGGAGAATGATTGAAATAAGAAATGAAAACGTATTCATGCAACGTGAACTCATGACATATTTGTAGATTAGACTATGGGTTCATTACATTCGGTTTTGTTCTAATGTTCACAGTAAACATTATTATAATGTCGTCTGATAACGCGCTTACTGCGACACTTTATTAATGATCATTGAATGAGTGTAATAGCCTACTTTACACTCATCCAATGAATATTGGACAAGTATCCCGATGAACATTATAACAATACTCATCGTGAACATTAGAACGGGAGTGACATTATATTATATACTGTTAGAACTTTATATTGTATTTCATTTATATTATCGAATTTTAATTCGTTTTATTTATACTATCGAATTTTAGAATTATTTTCATTTAAACTATTTCCTTAACTAGCCGTTCATTGTTTGACAAAAATTTTGACGTGACAATAACAGACTATTAATTGGCTGATATATTTCACTACGTGGGAAAGTATTGTCCACGTGTATGAAATTCAAAATAAAAATACGCTTTTGATGTCAAAGTCGTATTCGAAAATACGTTTTTAAATCAACTATTTCGACAACCTTTGGCCCAAAGTAGTTTAATTGATATCAAAAACGTATTTTTGTTTTAAAATTCATACACATGACGAGATACACCAGCCAATTAACGACCCGGTAGTGCCACATCAGAAAACAATAAACAATTTGTTAACGAAATAATTTAACTGAAATTAATTTTAAAGTTTCGTAGTATAAATAAAATGAATTAAAATTCGGTGGTATAAATGAAACATGTTATAAAATTCGGTGATATATTATATAATTAACCCATTAGATTATAATTGACAAAATTAAATAAGAAAAATAAATTAAAATTTTAATCATCGTATTCTCTTAGAGCATCTCCAATAGACTCTCTATTTATAAAGAGCATATTTGGCATTTTAGAGAGCATCTATAGATTTAAAGAGTAAATTTTTTTAAGTGCTCTAATAATCTCTTTATCTTTAACACTTTATTTTACTTCTTCCAATAAGTATTTATTATTTTTGCATTTATTTTCTTTAACATGCATCTTTCCTAATTATTATATGATTTTATTCTATTTATTCTATTTTATTTTGTATACATTATTTAATTCAATCATTATTTTGAGTATTGAAAATTGAAATTATTTGAATGTATTTAATTATAGAGAGTAGGTTTGGCTCTCCAAATTTGGAGAGCCAAACCCACTCTCTATTTTAAAAAGTTAATTAAGATAGTCCATTGAAGTATAATTTTAAAGTTTGGCTCTTTAAAATAGAGAGAATCTTATGTTTAAAGAGCTCATTGGAGACGCTCTTACACTGCTTTAAAAAAATGCGCTTATGATTGTGCATTGCACCCTAGAAGTATAACATTACAAATTAATGATAATTGATCAATATTAAATTTTTATTTGCTTCAATTAATTTGTAGCTCTATCTACAACATCAGCCAATTTTAGCAACGATTGCTGAAGTTTTCAAAAAAAAAAAAAAATTTAAAATTATCACTGAAATTTACACTACTAGTCACTGAAGTTTGATAGTCTTACAATAAAGGTCATTATGTTAACACCGACAACTTTAATAATTTACATATCACTGTTAAATGTTACGTAGTATTGACAGTATTTATTTTTTTGCCACATAAAAAAAATGGGTTTTTTAAATAAATTTTTTTGAAATGATCCACCAGCAAAAAAAGAAAGGATAAATTGCAGCTAGTGTCTTGATAAGTGCGTTTTATACACTTATTTTGGCCTTTGAATTAATCATTTATGTCGTCATATAGTTGTTTTTCTGCTTAATCTAGTTTATTATTGTTCTATTTCAGTTCTGTACGCGTTTGGGAACAATTGGAGAAGATTGGACAAAAATAGTAATAAATTAGAAGATATCTCATAAGTTTGGGGATTCAATTGCACTCAACCCAAAGTTAAGGGACCAAACTGAAGATTATGTAAAGTTGAAAGACCAAATGGGATGTTATGAAAAGATGGAGGACGCAATGATCAAGATCTAAAGTTGAAGGACCAAGTCGGTGGCAATTGCAAACCGGAAGGGCCAAACCGCAAAACAAGGAAATAACAAGTCGGGCGATCGCCCGATTATAGTTAAAGGCGGCGTCCAAAGATGAAATCAATTACAGGACCTAAAGGCCATACAGGGCGATCTCCGGGATCGCCCAGGCCAATTTTGGCTACGTTTTTTTTATTCTTTATTTTCTTTCTTATTTTAGTTCCAATTTCATTAGGTAATGTTTGGCCCACGAATTTTGTAATCTTTTGAGATATTTTGGGGCACAACTAGGGTAGTATAAATATGAGTTATATTCTCATATCAAAGGGAGGATTTTTGGGAGCCGAATCAAGAGAAGACGGAAGAGAACAAGAGAAGACAATTCTTTGACGATCAAGATCTTTTCGAAGATTTCTTCTCCTAAGATCCATGCCGGGTTTTATTAATTATTGTTTTTCTAGATTAATCATGTTCTTCTAATTTTCTTTAGCCAAGGTAGACGATGAAACCTTGTTTTAATTAAGTGATTATTCCGTTATTCGTTTAATTCCTTTTAGAGTTTTAACGTTCATGGTTCGTTCTTGATTAGATTAATTAAATATAATTTCTTTCATCTTAAATATCATGTATTTTTGATAGTTAGATATTGATTTAATTAATCCATGCTTGATGCTTAAATATGTTCTATTAATTGCTTTTTGATTTTTCGTCATCTTTTATTCGAATTGGGATACATAGAATGTTTAGAGATTCTTTGATTCTTTGTTTTCTTTCAATTGATCTTGATACGAAAAACGCTTAAGTGATTTATGTTAGAAGCAAAAGGGGAGCCTAAATTAGATTTTTTTCTTCTGGACTTAATTGATAAATCTTTAGGGACGACTATAGATTGATTTCGTGTTGTCGTGTGTTTTTGGGAATTAATCAATAATTGGATAATTGTTAAGTTAAACAATGGTGGATTCCGAAACCTTGGTGTTTTACATAACTTGATTCTTCAATTTAATTGTTTTCGCATAATTAGTTATTCTTTAAATTCAATAATTTCAACAAAAACCTTTTCGACTCAACTAGCCTAGAATAATAGTTAATTAGGATTAAATTATACTTTCTCCATAGCGATACATGTGGGATCGACCCGTTATTACTTATCTATATTCCAATAGATTCGTGACACTCATGAGTTAATTAAAATTGACATCATGTCTCCAACATTTGATTTATTACATCATCATATCTTGATTATTTAATTAACGACATTCATCACTTTCATCTTTTATATGATTAGCGATCAATGCCCTCATGTTCATTGACCGCTAATCATATAAAAGGCCAAAAGTGATGACGCCAAGAATTAAATACTAAATATACAATGCGTATAATCGAAATCAAACGTCAAGACACTACTGCAATTTACCAAAAAAAAAAAAATTCATGTTGCCCCAAAAATAAATTAATGAATAAAATGAAGCAGCAGCATCTCAAACCACGGATTTCTCTTCTTTGCTAGGGTCGCTGCTTTTTTTTTTTTTTTTTTTTTTTTATAATTTGGGCAACACGGATTTATCTTATTTGCTGGCGGATTATTTCAATTTTTTTTTTTTTAAAAAACACCTAATTTTTTGACCTGATGAAAAATTAAAGACCGTCAATGCTATATAACATTTAACGGTGACATGTAGACTACTAAGATTAACATTGTTAATAAAATATTCTTTGATGTAAGGTATGAAACTTCAATAATTCGTAGTGTAAAAATACAACTTTTGTAATAATTTTAAACTTTTAAAAAGAAATTAGTGACTATTGTTAAAATTAACCTTTTATTTTTATTACAATTAAAGTGTTCCTAAGTTGCATAATTTTATTCTATTTTTGTAATATTTAGCATAAATATTAAATAGTATGGATTTTAGTTTATGGCCTTCATTTCTTACCTACTTATAATGTTCACGCTGATGTGGCATCACATAATTGGTATAAATAATTAGTGCGGGATCATGAACTATTAATCATGTAATGTCATTTCAGTATGAACATTATAAATAGACAATATAAGCAATTAGGATATCAAGACATTTTTAGTCTATAGCTGACAATGTGGGCTAATATACTATTTAATTTTTGGCCATTTAATTTAAAATTTGAATGCACCGTAGTCTCTATATTAGACAAATTCATACTCTCCTATTCAAGTTGCGTTCTCAATTAAAATAAATAAATAATTCTTCTTCTACTCCACTTGCAATTATTAGCCAACAAGTCTTGACTCTTGACTTTCTATAAAATTAATGAAATCTCCATCAAAACTCTAAAATTTAAGCTATACTAATTATTTATCTCTTTAATATATTAATTTTAAATTAATTTTAAATTATTGAACGATTTAGTTCAATTTAAAATAAAAAAATTACGTTTTTGAGTAGACGAATTAACGATTTGACCCTCTTTTGATTGGCCCTAATTAATTTTGTAACTCTCTCACCCTATCTTCTTTCATAGTATATATTTTCTTCCTCGTGTCTCCATAACTGTATATTACTGATATACTCGTCTTTGTTTTTTTACACGGTAATCTATATACAAATATCTATGTATTAAAGTTATTATATTAGTATAATAATCCTCACCCATTCAATACTTACATTCTCACTCATCTGACTTTTCTTTCGTTCATCTCCTTCTTATTTTGAACTTTTCTCTGCCGGATGCATAAAAGTTTTACATAAAGAAAGAAATCTTCATCCTCATATCATTGGATTTTTTTGCGAGTTTTTTCGTACTGATATTATTAGATTTTTTGTGGGTTTTTTTTTTTTTTGAAAAAGGTGAAATTATGGAGTCTGCAACAAGTTCTAATACTTCGAATTCTTATTCATGGCCTTCTTCATCAACTAATGGTGGAAATTCCAGAATCCCTTTTTCTCCCCTTCGATTCTTTAACTCCCCTGTTTCATCCCTACTCGAATACTCCGGTATCCTCCGGGGACGACCCGATTTCCACCCCGATGCCCAGCCCCTCATATCCGAACCCACCAACAATTCTGTCACATTCAATGATAATATTAGTAGTACTAGTAACAGTAATGTTAACAATGGGGAGGTTGCTATTCGGATAATCGGGGCAGGGGAGCAGGATAGAATTGGGGTTGTCGAAAATAGAGGAGATGGTGATCAAACGGGCCCGGCTTCGGAGGAATCTACCGGGGGGTTTGTTGATGATAACGGGAACGGTAGCAGCAGCGGCAGTAGTAATGATACCAACAGGGAAACGTCGTCGTATCAAAGATATGATATACAGCAGGTGGCGAGGTGGATTGAGCAGATTCTTCCCTTTTCTTTGCTTTTATTGATGGTTTTCATCCGCCAGCACTTGCAAGGTAATTTTACTTTCGATTATTGTAATATTTGACCTTGTTTATGTTTATCATGGTAGAAATTCTCATTATGCATCAAACTGACTCTGGCGAATTGTTTGTCATATTGCCTTTAAGGATGATGATGATCATGGTCCGAACGTGATCATGAGTCATATCAAAATTTGTATAGGACACATATTCTAATGATTTATCATGGCTCTAGGCCAATCTGAATTGGAATTCTGGCTGGACTTAATCTAGGCTAGCAAAATTGATTCACATTCAATTATGCTTATGCATCTACCCTGGCATTTGTGCACTTAAATGTGTTTCATTGTATTACGGGTTATCTTATAGATCATCATGTTCAGGTTCCAGACTTTCCTTTACCTTTACTTTTTCTTTTTCAAATTTTCAGGAGGTTGCATCCATTTCCCTTCAGTTTAACTTACTTTTAAACTTATGTTCATATTTGACCAAGGTAGTAAAAGATATTGATCCTCCATTATGAGAACTCAAATAAGTAATTTCAGTGCCACATAACTCATGCTCAAACAATATGACATTTCAGAGCAGATTTGATGTGGTGCTGTTAGGTACTTTTGCAGGAAGCGATTGAGGATTGGTGATTTGATGGTACAAATCTTGTAATTTGATAGTGACAGTTGATAATGATCAATAAAAATTAGCAATAATTTCCACCATAACTGGTCAATTGTGAGAAGGCTTTACCTTGTTACTTTTTTCATGTGCATTGGTGTTAGCTTGTAAACTTGATCATGTAACACAAGAAGTCACAAATAAGGATGTTGGATGAGGGTTGCAGTAGGTAGCCTTACAACCAGCACTTAAGCTTTCTGCAGTCTTTTAAAAAACATAAAACTGAAGGACAGCTGATGGAAGAAAATAATTTATCACTTTACTGCTGGAGAACAGTAAGAACAGTA
Organism: Forsythia suspensa; assembly: GCA_023638005.1. NCBI lineage: Eukaryota > Viridiplantae > Streptophyta > Magnoliopsida > Lamiales > Oleaceae > Forsythia > Forsythia suspensa. Next base: position 53,677,505 of record CM042666.1, read on the forward strand.
AGAAGAAATATTTAATTTTACGATACTGCTAAGATGTTATATGGTTAAATACTAATAGGCTATTAAAATGCATTAAAGAGCTGCCTCAGTTTGTGGGAAGTTGGAGCATGTTCATTGCTCTTATTGCAATGCTACTGAAGACTTTGTTGAAATTTGTGGTTGGTAAAGCAAGAGTAGTGTAGATTTGGGTATAGACTGATTTAGTCTCATTGCCTGTTATTCTCTTCTTTGAACTTAAATGCTATACAATGCTGCTAGTGATGGAGTAAAATTTATTCAATGCTTTTTCATATTTACACAATAGCCAACTTTGTAATCTCCTAAAGAGTTTTGTTTTGATGCAATTGCTAAAGCATGGTTGACTTCTATTTTTGTCTTGTAAACTAACACAGGCAATGTAAAACCATTGTTTTCTTTGGTTCCTACTTCCCTTTGAAGCTTTGTTTGTAGAGGAAAATAAGCAGCATATAAGATGCGGTTACCATAAAGCCATTGTTTTATATTTTTTTGATAATTTAGGAAATGTAGTAAGATGTATTGTATAACTAATTTAATTTCTAGTTTGATAGTCAAAATCTTGATGATACTTTTCTCAATGTGGATCTTCAGGATTCTTTATTACAATTTGGATCACTGCCGGCTTGTTTAAGTCTAACGACATTCTTCGGAAGCAGACAGCTCTAAAGGTATGATGTTTTTTCCAACTGAGTAGTTTGTAGCATATTCATGTTAATTTTTTAAAGTTTAAGCCATACTCCTTTATGTAGAAGGAATAAAGATAAATATAGGAATACTTCATAACAACCGAACACTGGCTTTCGCAGGGGGAGAGAAAGATTTCTGTCCTTGTTGGTTATTCATTTGCCTTCATACTTCATGTATTTGGAATCTACTGGTGGTGTCAGAATGATGATCTTTTCTATCCTCTGGTCATGGTTCCTCCTAAGGTTATCCCGCCGTTCTGGCATGCAATTTTTATCATCTTAGTAAATGGTATGGATTCTTTGAGCTCTTTATTGTTTTTTCATTAACTTCATTCCATCTTTATGATTTACTCACAGGAAACAAAAATTTGATCATTTGAAACCTGCTTGTGTGGATGTTGGATATGCATTGGTTGTTAAATACTAGATGGAAATGAAGTGCCTTACTGAACATTCTAATTTGAACTTTGATTAGTTTTTACTTGAGAAGCCCAGTTACATTGAATATGATCATTGCATGGGTATAACTTTCCCCTCGTACTTAATTGTATATGATATATTTTCTTTCTTCTCTCTATTTCCTATTGGAAAAATTTCCTTATAACTAGTTTCCGTTCCGAAACTTTTAAAATCAGTGTAACTTGTTTTCTGACATTTATTCTAGTTTATATATTGAGCACATGCTATTTTATTATACTTCATCTTAAGGGTTTTTCGGAAGGAAAGGGGTAACTAGAGTCAGGAATCCTGTTAAGGGTACTTTACTTAGTTGTTTCCTTTAACTTTTTTCTGAATTTGTTTGTTTCAGATACAATGGTGCGGCAGGCTGCAATGGTCTTGAAGTTGGTTCTGCTGATGTATTATAGGAATGGCAGGGGCCATAATTTCCGCAGACAGGTAATATGGTTTCTAGAGTATATAATAAAGTAGTTTCTGGTAGTTCAGCCGAGTAGTATATGATACCTTAGAATTCTGATGTATGCTTTTTATTCAGGGTCAAATGTTGACTCTAGTTGAGTACACGCTGCTTCTATACCGGGCATTTTTACCAACCCCTGTATGGTATAGATTCTTCTTGAACAAAGAAAATGGAAGTCTCTTCTCATCATTGACCACAGGGTTGTATTTAACTTTCAAGCTTACATCAATTGTTGAAAAGGTATTTGTTACGTTCATTTGCTTGTTTATTACCTAGAATCTGGAATACCATATTTAAAGAGATTTGTTTCTCTTCTCCCTCCCCTCCCCCCCTCCCCCTCCCTCTTCCTGCTGCTCAGGTCCAATTCTTCTTTGCCGCCTTGAAGGCATTATCAAGAAAGGAAGTCAATTATGGCTCTTATGCGACATCAGAACAGGTATAATGTTTCTGTTGCTTTTAAAGTATGGAACTAGTTTTGGTCAATATGGAGCCTGCTGGTGTGAAAGCAGACAAACACATGCCTTAAAATGACTACGCAGTGCAATTAGTGATGTCTTTGACTTATAAATTATGAGTAAAACTTTTGATTCATATGGAGTCTGCTGGTGTCAAAGTGGACAGAAGTAACCCTTAAAAATTCCTACTCTATCTAACAATCAGGAACATATTTAGAAAATCCTTCTTTTTCTTTGTGCTAACCCTTTGAGATCACCTTGTTTGCTTCATTTTTTTTTAGTTCTGTAACGAATGAGGATTTACACGGTTATTCAAGGCAGCAATGTCAACTAATAATTTAGAACCAACAGCCCAGATTCAATTGTCATTTTCCTAGCCATGTTTCTGACTAATATTTTTTAATTTCTGTATAAGACTTCCATAATGACTTCCCAGCATATGAATGTTTTTTTGTTCATTAATTCTTTGTCTTGTTACATTCTCAATGTTGATGTCTTCTTGTAATAACACATATTGGTTTTAGTAACTAAATAGTCATTCACCTTGCACATGCAAAGACCCACGGCTAAATCCCATGCCACCTAAATTTTCAGGGTGACTGGAATAGGCTATTCTAAATCCCGGAGGCAGCAAACTATCCAAGTTTTACCATTAAAAGTCTGCTGATCTAAGCCAGAAATACACTGAATGTCCCAATTTCAGATCCTATGTTCTTGAGTGCTTGGTTTTTTTCTTGACAGCTATATCTCAGCATGCTTGGCTACATGTTATTACTCTCTTTAGCTACCAGTTGATGTCCCTTCTGTCAAACTTCATGATTGAATCCACAATTTTCTTGTTTTTTGTTTTGAGTTGGCTGAGCATGTGTCCTCAAGAAGTGGCATGCACCCTTCTGCTCGTAGTCTTTATGTCCTGGTTCACATATTGTGTTGAGGATTTTTGTGATGCAGAAACAGGAAAAGCCATTTGGTAAACTAAGATGTAAATTATTGAACACAGGTGAATGCAGCAGGAGATCTATGTGCTATATGCCAGGAAAAGATGCATGTCCCAATCTTATTGCGCTGTAAACATATCTTCTGTGAAGACTGTGTTTCAGAATGGTTAGTTTTATGCACCTTCTTATTGCATGTAAATATTTCATGGAAAACTAATTATGTACCAAGTACGTTTCTGGTTTTACTTTTATAATTTTTGTCCTTATTTATAATGCCAATTTGCATTTCATTCAATTCTAGAATCACTGAGTCATTGTTATCTCTAGGCTGTCACTAGGCAAGCTAGCAACCCACGCCCCTACCCTATATCAACTTCCAAGCATTCCCACCCGTCTTATCTTTATCATTAGCTATCTTTACCTCCAGCTTGTGGAGGCTGATCTCTCCCTCTAATTGATGGAGTTTGATGGCTAGATCCTCTTAATGTCTCATTTTTGCTGGTAGTCAACGAGTGAACTCAAGAATGCAGTCATTTTGAAAGCACTCACGGGTTAGAGTGGCAATATTTATCAAAATGGATAATGAAGAAAGAGAGATTTCTATGTGTGCCTACAATAAAGAATAGCTGGGGTTGGGAGCATTGTTTGCTTAGCTTGAGCTTACTTAAATAATGATTTAAGGAATTTTGTGAATAGTTGAATAAGTTTCAGATAAATGCCATATTTGTCAAAATGAATGCCAAAATTTTGGGACTTGCAATGAATAAAACAACATTGAGATATCCCTTCATGTAATGAAAACACAAGATAAATGTAAAACTTCATTTAATGTAATGTCTATTCACTTAATATAAGATAACGGAGAAATATGGGAATCTCTCTTTGAAAGCAGAAACAGCTATTTAGATGATACGCATCTGTTTAATTGTTTGAACATACTTCAAATTCAGATAAAAATGTGTTTTGTAGAAGAAAAAAATTCCAGAGCGGTTAGGAGTGTTACTCTGCTTGTAGAGTCAAAGATTCAAGTATAACTTTTGAGTATCAGAGAATATTTTGTGTAGTTCGGCAGATAAATTTGGCAGCTTTCATAATACACACAAGTATATATGCTCACTTTTGTGTAGTTGCACCAATTTTACAGTGTGAGTACACATTGGGGGTAAGTAAAATACCCTGAAATCCGAAGAATTGGTCTGGTCCCGAACTGGAAAGCCCATGTCTGCTTCTCATGAAAAAGAAATAAATTTCGGTGTTACTACATCAAGAAGAAATTGGTTTTGGTCTCCCTCTTAGAGAAATGGGCTGGTTATCCATTTTCCTTTCTTAATGTTTTTAGCTTTTTAAAAACAATGTAAAATTCTGAATGGTAGATGCATCTAATTACAATGCAATAAGCCTGCACCATTGCTCTTCTCCCGTTTTATCAATAGGACTCTTAATTTCTAGGGTTCTTAAAAGAACAAAAGAATACTTTTTGGGTAGGAAAGATGATGGCAACGAGTGCATCCATGAATGAAGATGCAGTGGTCAATACAAAAGCTTTTGACGGTATTGGTGGCCAATTCTGTTTCGTAATTTTAGAGGAAGAATTTTGAATTTGACACTATAAATCCGTTCAATGGGCTGTTGAACTTTTGGAATGCTCTAGTTTTAAGGTCAAAACATCTTAAAGACAAATTCAAAGTGAATAAAAGTGGCCACGTCTGTATTGGTAGCCATGAAGACCAAGATTTGCTGTTCAGCTCCCTTGCACCTTTAGATTTAGTTTTAAATTAATCTCTTCTTATGACCATTGTGTACTAATTTTAAAAACATGTCTGTGTTTATTTTTCTTTTTCCAGAAACTGTAAGCACAGTTCTATGTACTATGTTACTTTAATAGGTTATACAAGTGATTTATTACTCTGTGAGTGTTTATTAACTATAATAAACAGACAAGGTGTAGTACTCATAATATCTTTCGACTTTGGATAGATTGGCACTAACTATTGTCTATATATGATCCTTGATTTAGTGTATGCATCGTAAATTAATCACTAGGAGACATTTGAGTTAGATGCATCTTCAGTTACGAAGGAGTAAGTGATTCATATTGTTATAAATTAAAATGCAGATTATTGGATAAATAGGTTAGCCATCTTTTATAATTAACATTTAAAGAAAGTAGCATGTTCATCCTTTCACTATTCTTGGAGCATTTTCGTTGCCTTTTACAATATTCTGCAAATCTCTGTTTATAGTAAGTCCATAGATCATTTTACCTCTTTTGATCAGTTGGCATCACAATTTCCTTTTTCAGGTTTGAAAGGGAAAGAACTTGCCCATTGTGCAGGGCCCTTGTTAGACCTGCTGATCTTCGATCATTTGGGGACGGGTCGTCCAGTCTTTTCTTCCAGTTATTCTAATACTCATCTTGTCCCAGAGACACCTTGTATCTGACAATGGTTTTTTATTGACCTGCTTTGCAAGAATCAAAGCAGTTTTCCAGAGGGGTTGCTTCGTAAGATTGCGGCATTATTGGATCTCCCCCGCCCCCGGGAATATTTCTACAAAGGGGATACACAAATTGGACGTGGGTTGGCATTAAATTTAAATGATGTACCTGAAAATAGGTTCAATGTAACCGTGGTGCCGTGACTTGAGAAATCTTGATAGATGAGGGGGATCTCTTGATTCCATCTCAGTACATATGTTGTTTTTGGTTTTCGAAATAAAGATTAAGTTGTTTTTGACATCGTTTTTTAGAGTGGTTCAAGACCCGTGGGTCTTCATCTCCTAACCACTTATGTTGCCTACTTAGAATGTTCACGCTGTCACATAATTAGTAGTTCATAGTCCTATACTCATTATTTTTATCAATTATGTGATGCCACCTCAGTGTGGGTATTCTAAGTGGGCAACATAAGTAAGTAAGAGATCAAGACCCGTAGAAATAGTCCCCAAAATTTGAGTATGAACTGAATCTTCATTGGTTGAATTTGTAAGTGGTACCCTTTGGACAATCTGAGCTAAGGTTGACACCGCGGGAATATGATTGCCATAGCTAATTAGTCGAGTGAATTTACTTCTTCATTTATTTTTATTTTTTTAAATATAATTTAATTTTTAAAATATAAAACTAAAATAAAAAGTAGAGTCGATATTAAAAAAATTCAGAAACCCCTCTCTTTATATTTAATTATTTTATTGAATGGCACCTCACTTACATTTTTACCTTTCATTTTTCTTTATTCCTTAAGATATATTTTTATAGATGGAAGTATTGCTTCTGATTAAAAGAAATCGTCGTTATAAATATTTGTAACAAGTTTAAATATAATTATATTATTTTATATAATTTATTTATTTAAAATTTATATAATTTTACAAATACGATTGACAAGGTATTTGTTTATAATTAATTAAATAACTTGATAATGACAAACAACTTGTTAGATTTCTTTTTTTTTTTGTTCCCTTTTCTAATCAAAATTTTGGATAAAATTTGGCAATTTTTTATAATTCAAAATCATTTCTGACCAAAAATATTGTTGCGATGAAATAGCTTTGCAAAAAGAGAGGAAAGAAAAAATCCCTTTAATATAAAATAATGTTTTATCTAGATTTTTAAATAAAAAATGAAAAAGAGATAGTTTCAAATTTACATAAAGGACGCAAGGGTAAACTTGAAAACTTGTGTACACGGGAAGTTTTTGTAATTTTTGGAAAGGTAGTGTGTGTCTATGCTATTTGCTCATGTTTAGACTATTTGTAATGCAACAATGTATACTGTAGTACATATAGCAAATAAAATGAAGATAGATAAAAGAGCATCTCCAATGAGATTGTAGATTGAAAATTTTTTGGTCCAAATGTTCAAGCGAGAATGGTAGATAAATTATAAAAAATTAAATAAAAAATTAACAAACATTTTGATTGTGATAAATTATTAAATAAATAAAATAAGCTTAGTATACATTTCGATGAACATTAATTATAAAAAATAAATGAAGGATATCTAGCACACCGTCCAAATGTGAAGGGTGTGCTAGACTGATATCCACCTTTTTTTCTTACTTGTAAACATTTTGGAATGATGTGACATACTTTTTAGTGAAATTTACGATTGCATTGGATATGCTCTTATGTCTTCCATTTTTTTCGTTGTATTTTTATCATTAGTTTCAATTAATTTTTACAGGTCTCTGATGATGATTTTTGTCCAAATATTCTACTAATGTGCATTGAAATGAGGAACAAATATTTTTGTCAAATTTTTATATTTTTTATTATTTTACTTATTATTTAAAAATACGAGAAGCAAAAAAATATTTTTACGCCATTCTAATTAACTTTTTGGACAGAAATAATTATTAATAAGTTGATAATAAGAATATAATAAAAAATAGTTGGAGACATAAATATAAAAATGAACAATAGTTGAAAATTTTCATTACAATAAAAATATAGTGTAATTAACCAAAAAAAAATGTGTATAAATATAATTACCCTCTTATAAATCTCTTCTTTATTTTTCTTCAAAATCTCTAGGGCCTGCTTGGGAGTTTTATTTTCACCGGTTTTGACCGGTTTTGGATGGCACCGTTTATGAGGGGTTGGGACAACCCGTGCTTGTTAGTTTTTTAGAGCACCGGTTTTGGGTGGTTTAAAAACCACCCAAAAACGGTGTAGTGTAATTTTGGGTGTTCTTCTCAACCCCTCAAATTGGCGGTTTTTGGCCGTTCTTCAAGATTTGTTCCAACTTTACCATTCTTAAACAATTAAAATCTGCAAAAAAATAAAAACATTTCTTTAACTCCTCTCTCCACCAATAGACTAGACGCTTCTTCTTCCAAATCCGGCTGCTAGAGTGAAAATCAAATTGACCAATTTTAAAAAGGTAATCTTCCTCTGTGAAATATATGTGTCTATCTATGTTGTGTGTATATGGAAATATCTGTGTGCATCTATGGTGTGTATATTTGCTCTATATTTTTGTACGTATATATGTTAGTGCATATATGTGCTCCATATATCTGTTTGTGCGTATATATGTGTTCCATATTTTTGTGCGGTCATGAATTAAAGATGAAAAATTTGGAAAGTTGGTTCATGATCACAATTAATTTTATTAATTTGGTTCAATAATATAAATTTAATAATATAATTTTGATTATGAGAAAAAATTAAAATAGGAAAAAAAGTGGAGAAAAAAATTACACAATACCATATTATTACATAGATCTTCTTTGATTTCTATATATATGGACATATATGTAATTTTATTGTTTTAAAAAACTTTCAGAACCGCTGGATAATAAACTCCCAAGCATGGGTTGGACAGTTTCTAAAACCGCTACTAAAAACCACTCAAAACCGAACCGCTCACAAACGTTCAAAATCGGTACTTTAAAAAACGCTGATAACCACTACTCCAAAACTCCCAAGCAGTCTTTATTTTTCTTCAAAATCTCTAAATGTGTCATTCTTTTCTTGGAAGGAGAAAATGAAAAATAGCATATTTCACTAGTTTTTGAAAATCAACAATCACAAAAAAAATAAAAAATAAAAAATAAAACAATTGTTTCGTTGATAACCACAATCATGACATAATTATTCTTCAATATTTCAATTTTTACTCTCTTTATTGTCCGTCTCCAGCAGCAAAGCTAGAAAATTAATGCAGCGAAGGCATGCCTTATAGTATGTTTGTGTATGCTTATAAGTATTTATAAGTTAGTCAAACATTGTTTTTATTTGCACATTTTGTAGGACCTACAATTTTTATCCACTTTTTATTAACACATTTCGTAAGACCCCTTATAATCTACAAATTTTTTTACCAAACATAGTCTTAATAAATCACTTAATCAACCATTGAGTAATGATAAGAGATCATTTATTCATTAATGATGTGAGCTGACGTGAGAGTGCCACGTTTGTCCATACAACACACACGTTTGTCCTTACAACACACACAGTGGATAAATGATCTCCTACCCACCGCGAGTAGGAGATCATTACTTATCTACCATCTCCCACTGTCCCACACAGTAAAGTCTACACAGTTTCTCTTTCAAAACTGAGGCTGGTTCTTCTGCTATCTTTACCTTGCTTTTATCCTTCTTAAAATCAAGCCAAAAGTTTGGCATTAACAGTTTTGGAGGCTGGGTGACCAGAAGCCCCCTTGGTGCCTTATCTATGAAATCCCATATCTGCATTAAATTGTCTTGGTTTAACCCACAGCCCAAAATTAAGCAATCTACATTTATCACTATGTTACATAATCTTCCGTGCACTCGAACCTTCCCTTCCAACACTATTAAACACAATATGCAAAAACTTCTGAGTGATCCACTTCTAAAGAAACACGTTTTTACCAATGAAAATTACATGTGGACCACATCTGTTGCTTTCACCTATAAAATCAGCAATGGATTAGCAGCAGATGAGATGGTAACGTTCGCCCGATTTCTCCTACTCTATTGTACGATAATAAGTTTGTTAAATATTTTAAATTTAACATTTTATTATTGTATATGAATTATATAAATGAAAAACACACTAATTGCACGGTCCATTCTTGAAATCAAGCTTATTGTCCAACAAGACAGACTAAAATTCAGACAAGATAAGCTCGACACGACTCTTCTCTGATAATTGACTATTGATTCTTTGTAGAACGAATAGAAAAAAGAATAAAAGAGAAACTTGATTAGAAATGGAGTATAGCATGTATAATAAAAGCAAGTCTAAAAATAATGTTCAAACTCTGCGACTACTTAGGATCCTCTTAAGCTCTTTAGTATAGTGTTCAGGGGCTCCTAAGTAACAAGAGAGAGGGGACGGCGTGAAAAAAGATAGAAACGTGAGAGGGAAACATGAGCCTTAAAGGGTAGAAAGCAGTGAAAAAAAAAAGTGGAGATTGTGAAGAGACGATGAAATAAAAGACGAAAAAATGATATAATGAATCTTTTAAACCAAAAAGATAAAAGAAAATATAAGTGCATTATGTTTTACTACAAAAAGTTGGGCCCTAATGCACGTGTTTGATTTAAATAGTTGTTTGAAAATGAAAAAACCTTTATAAGAAATGTAATATAACAAGCTTCACTGTGAAATTCCGACAATTGGCACAGTGGTGCCACTTCTCTTCCCACAAAAAGTGCAACATGAGTGGGGACAAAACATGTGCCTGTGCCACCCCACACCACCCCACCCTTCTCGTAATCTCCTGCCGGTGTATTCATGGTCTCCCTCTCATACAGACACTGCGTACTAGAAGAATGAATATTTTCTTGATTTTGCCCTTTTCAGAACATTCAGCAGAAGCTGCGATATGTAAACATAACTCTCTCTCTTTTGTGTATGTATAATCTCTTCTTTTGTGTATGTATCTTGAAGTCGCTTTCCCATCTCTGATTCTCATGAAGAAAGTGACTTATCATCTTCCCCTTGTTATTAATATTTGTCAAGTCTTCCTTATTTTATACCTGACCCTGCAATTTTATTTCTCATTCTATTATTATTAAAATACTTAGAGTAATTTTTTTTAGCCATCTGCTATCTTATCCGTGTTTTCTTTATCATTTCCGTGTTCAGAAAAATACAGTGACAACTGGAAACCATTTTTAATAAATATCACTGGTGATTTAGGGTTTCAACTTTTCTGTGCTCCTCCATCACAAGTACGAGCAGTTAAGTAATTTCTTTCAGTTGCCTATCATATTTATGTATTTTACTTTGCCTTACTGAAATTTTAATTTATAGTTTAATTTTATTAGTTAATTTTTGACAAGGATTATCGTGATTGTGGATATCTGGAAAATGGGTTTTGATTTCCTTCTGAGTAACATCATCCCTTGATGTTAGGGTTTGTGGAAAACTGAATTCAGGCTAAATTTCATCTCTTCAAAAGGGTTTAGAGAACTTTTTTATTGGCACTGGATTTTTGTTGCATCATTTCAAGATTTCTTTCATTTTAATATTTAAGAAGGTTATGATTTAGTATAGCATTTTTTCAATCAAGAATTGAAATCAGGTTTAAATTTCTCCATTTTGTGCTACAGAAGTAACAAATTCAGGTGATTTATTTCTTTTTATTAATGGTAAATAGGAATCAGAACAAAGAAACCTAAGGTTTGCTTTCCCTTTTAGATTATTTATACTATTTCCCTTGAGCTTTTGGTACCAGGTTTAGAACTATTCCTATATCTTAAGGTTTGCTTTTGATTTGATTTAAGTATTAGCGCAATGTTTTTTTTTTCCTTAATTTTTTTGTTTTAATTTTTTTGTACCTTTTCAGTAATGGATATGTTCTACCTCACTCTTATTTTATTTTATATTTTTTCTATTTGGTAACGGCGACGGAAAAAAGAATAGTTTTTCCATGTACAGCTGCAAATATTGTTGCTCTATTTCAGGTTTCACTGGGAAAGCAAAAATTGAGGTAATGCTTTGTTGTTTCCAGTGTTCGGCTAGAAAAACTAATCTTAATTGAATATTAGCTACTAAATTGAACGTGTATGTCATCATTGGTATTTTTGATTTGTCACATGATTGGCATAAAAACTTTCTTGACTTTGGTTGTTCGTAAGCAGTTGATAGACTTTTAAGCTGAAAGAACTGAAATTTCATTGAAATACTTTTGCATGTTATCAATTTTTCCCCTCTCTCACTCTCTTTCAAGTCTTCTTTGATCCTTTGGAAAATGTGACAAATATTTTGAAATGCTTCTGCACTGAGAAATGGTCTAAAAGAGCTTCCTTCAGCCCATTCATGGACGATATAGGGGGTTGAATTAGCTGCCGACTCATTCATTTAGACACTAAGTAGAACACAAGAAGTTTTATGCTACTGTGATTGAGTGAATGATGCGGGAGATAGTTTCATGTCCCTCTTCCTCTGTGCTTGGACTGAAGGGAGCTCCTCTTGCTGTTGCCTTCATTTTGTTTTCCTTTGGAATCAGTCTTGTTTGAGTTGTTTCCTAAAGATGATCCCCTCTGGCGAGATGCCTATTTTATTCACTTTTGGCTTGTTTCGTAAGGTTGAGTCTACAATAGTGAACAATATAAAAAAAGAAAAGAAGCTAAACATTCTACTGTCTAAAATCTAAATCTTGCGTGCCATACATTCCCTTAAATGATTATTGAACAGTACAGTTGGCCATTTTCTTCTATATTTGTTCTCACGTTCGTAAGCAAATGTCACTCAATCTCGGTGAATAACCCAAGATCTCATCTGTGGTATCTCTTTGTCACTTCTGGTCCAAGTAGTTTTTAATTTTCTTATTGGTAAACCTGGCTATATTTCTATGGTTAAATTAGAGAGGACCTCTAACTTGTTTCCTTTTTAGTAAATTATATCTGTCTATTGATTAATTAGACATGCTTGAAATCATTTGTGTTACTATTAACCATACAAAAGCTCTACCTCATGGTCGTACTGTAAGAGCTGAACTCCGAGGGTGGGATGAATGATTGTTTATGAAGGAATAGCTTAAAACTTTGTTTTGATTTTCGTTCTTCATTACGATGGTAAATCAAAATCAGTTGAGAGAGCTCCTCATTTGACTTTATACTCGACGATTGACATTTTATGAGTTTCTTCTTGGATTCTTTTATAAAATACTCTTTTAATGGATAGTTTTCCCAGCTATCTGTGTAACTTATATTTAACTTTAACTTTAGATTATTCGAGTGTGTAAAACCAAGGACTTTTGCTCGAGCTAAATATCCCAAAAATATATGAGGAAATCATATAGTCACTTCTGAATATAGGATATATATCCACACAGATACACACAAAGCTTATGGTACTCAGTTATAAATTGATGATTATGATAGTTCGATTGCCTAGTACCGTACTTCAGCACTTCTTTCCCTTTTTTGTCTTTTAAGTATCATAAAACCTCATCTATTTCTTCCTTCTTTTTTTTATTGAACATGCTAGATATTGCCTTCTGGATTCAGAATTTGTGTAAAGTGTACTTCATAGATGTACTGTATATGCAATTTTATTTGTATAATTTAGGTTTTTCGGTACAAAAGTATCTTTTAAGTGGATACTTTTTGATTAACTTATTCATAATCAGTTCATGCAACTTTGGTTTTATGGGACAATGTGAAATATTGCCAAGTATGGATGAAGAGCCTCTTCTACTTTAGGAAATTATTTATCTTTATTTTCAAATGATTAGAATCTGCAGATTGATTTGTAGGGTGGTCCTAATTTATGCAGAAATGCTTATTGATTTCATTTGTGTATTTTATTAGGGAAATGTGGTCCATTATCACTTCCCCTCCTGTTTTTCTTATTTAAAATTGTCATAGAAAGTGACATTAAAAGTTTTTATGTGAAAATTATGTAAGCTAATCTTCTTTACGTTGCGTAGGATAATGCAAGCTTGGCTTGGATCAGCTTGAGAATATTGAAATGAATCGAGATTTCTACGAGTTTAAGTTCGTTAAATCTTTCTACTTTGCTCATTAAGCTAGTGATTACTAGTTCTACTTAAATTATTTAAGTTGTTTGAGTTTGATCTTGTATTATAGATTAGATTCAGTTAAATTTCATCACATTCTTCCTCAGTGGAAGCTCAAGAGTAACTCGAATGGCAGCATGGAAACACGGGAGCATAAAAAAGGGATCCTATAAACATGTTCCGACCTCCGATTTCTTATCTAATTTATTGTTTTCGTGGTCCCATATTTGTATAGTGATAAGTAATGTATGTGGAAACTCAAGTTTAACTCCAGTATTTGTCGGCTGCATGTGCAGTTGTTTGCTTACTAGCTATTGACTGGAAACCAAATTTAATTGATGGCTACAGCTATTGATGGTGAAATTGCTTACCAGGGTTTCAGGGAAGTAATTGAAAATGTGTGGACCAGTTTCTTTTCTTTTCTTTTTAATAAAATAAATTATTTTGGGTTTAATATCACCAGGCAACAAGCCGAGCAGCACGTCGAAGTTGAAGTTGGGCCTGGCCCGTTGGTCAATGAGCCGGGCCAGGGCAGGCTCATTGATCAAGCCCGGCTCATTGACCAAGGGGCTGGCACTGTCCGGCCTGTCAGCCCTGTTCATGGAGGGCTGAGCCAAGCTGGCCGGCCAGTCTGGTATAATTTCATTGAATTTTTGGAAAAATTAGTACTAAGTTTTACTGTTTTAGGTTGTTTCACACAGACTACAATACAATAATTTTTATTTATTTTTATTTTTTATGGTTTTCACGTCTGCAAACTATTAATGTTAATTATGAAAAAAATTTGTTTTTATTTTTTGGTGGTGGTGGTGGTGGTGGTGGTGGTGGTGGTTGGGTCCAAAGTACTTAATTGTTATTTGTGCTAGAGTGTGTAATAATTATTCTCTGTTAGAGCATTTTCAATAAATTCTTTAAATAAAATATTTTTCTATTTTAAAGAGCTAAATTTTAAAATTATGCTCCAACGGACTTTTTAAATTAACTTTTTAAAATAGAGAGTGGGTTTGTTAGAGAGCCGGATCCATTCTCTATAATTAAATGTATTCAAACAATTTCAATTTTCAATACTCTAAATAATGATGGAATTAAATAGTGTATACAAAATAAAATAGAAAAAATAGAATAAAATTATATAATAATTAGGAGAGAGGTATGTTAAAAGAAAATAAATAAAAAAATAATAAATACTTATTGGAAGAAGTAAAATAAAGTGTTAAAGATAAAGAGATTGTTGGAACACTTAAAATTTTTTATTCTCTAAATTTATAGATGTTCTCTAAAATGTCAAATATGCTTTTCATAAATAGAGAGTTTATTGGAGATGCTCTTAATAAACAATTTGTTTTAGTTTTCATTTCTATAGAGAATATAGATATCAATATATTCTAATTTTTACCATGTTTGGTTTTAGTTTGGTTTTAATTCGCACCTCATCGATGTGTAGCAAAAATATGAATGAAAACATTATTTTTCAACTCTTCGATAATATATATATAAAACTAAAAGTTGTATCTTTTTACTCTATCCATCTAAGATATGGAAGGGTAGAGGAATACACCAAAAATGACTTAATTGAAGAGGCGAGGCAGGCCGTGTCAACTT
This sequence comes from Forsythia suspensa, assembly GCA_023638005.1. Taxonomy (NCBI): domain Eukaryota; kingdom Viridiplantae; phylum Streptophyta; class Magnoliopsida; order Lamiales; family Oleaceae; genus Forsythia; species Forsythia suspensa. The sequence goes on from CM042666.1 coordinate 53,692,588, forward strand.
GTGGTCTTACGTCCCTTTTGTTTTCAAAGATGAGATGGGCTTTGGTAGTTTGGTATGGTTAAGTCTCTAGACAACTCATATTCGATCACTTTTGATATCATCTCGAGTTGAGAATTGGGATCGCACGATTACTAATTAATAGGTTATTTTTTCATATCTTGCTTTCTTTGAAGTGTATTTTCAGGTTTGATTGAATATTTTGAAAGGGGTGAATAATGTTACAACATGCCTCCTAGAGAAGTCTTTGAAGGAATGAGCCTCAAATAGAAAAGTTTGGGTTATTTTTTATATTTATTGACCACTGTTAAGGGATTGTTTGATAAAGTTTTTGATAAAAAAGTTAGTAGATTTTGGTAAAATTTAATAAAATGTGTGGATGAAAAGATGTCATTCTTATGAAATGTGTGGTTAAAATTAATAGTTGACTTTGAATTCAAATTTTTTAGCTTTTTACGCTAAACCAAACAAGTGCTAAGAATCTCTAAGGGTTTTTGGTTAATTACACCAATGGTAACCAAATTTTGGAGTAAATTTCTAAGTGGTTAATTACAATAGTAGATTATACAAATGATCACTCAGTTAAAAAGCTTAACATAAGAGTTAATAAGTTAATGTTACACAATTTCCTACTCACAAGAAGTATTACAAAGTAAGAATCAGTTAGTCCTCAGTTGATTAGAACCAGATACGAGACCATTATAATCGATACAAATAATACAAATTTAAAATTTTGTTCTACTCTCATCAATTTCTTTTCAAGCAACCACCTATTGCTCATGAAAATAGTAAACATCCCTTCTTTTGATATACAAATACACAAAAATTAATTCACTCAGTAAAATATATTAAAATTTAATGCATTGCTGAATATTTGAACTTCGCCTATACCATGGATATTGTAGTAATCTTACCTGAAATTTGCACATCCCAATAATCAACGACACATATTAACTTCAGTCCACAAAGTTTTCATCACACACTACTTATCCCACAATGGCATTTGAAAACAACAAAGGCTGGTGAGTGAACTCTATTTCTAATTCTTTTGGAGCTGTATAACCTTAAATTAAAAGAAATTGAGTAAAATAAAGAAGAAGAATATGATGAAACAAAAATTTGTATGGCAATATCTAATAATTTATTTAATGCATAGATCAAAGTCAATTAGAGAAATTGGGAACGAACTTCGAAAACCAGGGTAATCGATAAACTGAGGATGAAATTGAGGAGAAAATAGGAAATAACATTAATGCTTTTAACCGAGTTACCATTAATATAACTGTTAGAAACTTTACTAACTATTACTGTAAAAAAAACATCATTTTGAAATTCACTCCAAACTTCATGAACATTGGTGTAATTAACCCGATCAACATGGCGTAATATAAAACGACGTCCTCGTTTGTATTTAACGGCTCCACAAAAAATTTAACGTTAATAATTTTAACCGAATGACATTAGTGTAACAGTTACAAACTTCAATGGATAGTACTATTAAAAAAAATGTTTTAAGTGATAATTTTGAAATTTACTCCAAATTTTAGTTGACAATTAGCATAATTAGTTGACGATTTTTGTATGCATAAATAGTGGGGGTAAAAAAAAAATTAGTAGCATATTTTACATTTTAGAAAATATATATAAATTTAGAGAATAAAAATTTTGAACTATTCCAACAATTTCTTTATTTTTCACACTTCATTTTCCTTCTCCTTGAAAGTATTTATTATTATTATTATTCTATATTTTATTTTCACATACTTCATTCTTAATTATTATATGATTTTCTTCTATTTTATTTTGTATATACTATTTAATTTAATCAACATATGTGTATTGAAAATTAGAATTCTTTAAATGTATTGAATTATAGGGGATGGGTCAATTTAAACTCTATTTTAAAACGTTAATTTGGAGAGTAAGAACATGTCCAAGAGGATTTTTAAAATGGTAATTAGCACAAAACATCTCTAACTTTTGAAGTCGTTGTGCAAATCGTCTCTACCTTTGAAATTTTGGCATTTTCACCATTACCTACACAATTTCTTGCGCAAAACGTTTTTTTCCACTAATTGTCATAAAAATCAGTAGTTAACTCATTTCCACAACACGATTCGAAACATAAATGAAGGGTAACTTTGTTCACCTACCTATATTCACTTGTCCTACTATTCAAACCAAAGAACATAAACAGACAGACGCAAATGACTGGAAGTTTCACCCATGTTCTTCTGTATTTCATTGAAGAAATCGTCTACTTCCGGCCTTGAATTGTGTAAATTGTCCTCAATCGTTTGTTGGTGAGTTCGAAACTCCTTTGTTTGCTTCATTACATTTGAAATTCCTGGCTTCGTTGTTTGTGTGATGTAAGGGTTTTGGCGGTTTTGCATTTCGGTTGTCCTAAAGGAAATTTTTTCCATTTTTTGTTTTATATTACAGATATCATATCAAATCTTTTTCTACAAAACGAAATGCTACCTCAAATATTCAGACGGCCCGAAGATGATCCACCAACTTATCGTGAGTTTTTGTTTTATACCAGTGGTTATTGATTATGTGACTTTTGGTTGTTATCAGAGTGATTGTGATTTGTGTTTATCATTGTGTACAATGATTTGTATTTATTATTGTGTACAATGATTTGTATTTACAACTGAGACACAGTGGTTTGAAAAGGGTTTTTTTTTGCATATTTATTGATTGGGTCTGTCATTGGCCAATTCTGAGTGTCTGCAGGCGACAATACAGACTATTTCACAATTGAAGTCCATCATGGAAGCATATTTTACGATAAGGCAAACAATGTGTCATATGAAGGAGGATGAGTAGTACTATATTTGGATTTTCTCCATTATGTATGGTTCACAAGAGACAACTCAATGATGTTTCTTACGGTCACTGGGTATGGACATCTCGTTGGAGTTTTATTATAGAAGGTCAAAAATGAGTTTGAAAAAAGGGTTGAGTATATTGGAGAGTGAAGATGATGTTAAGCGAGACAGGGATAATAGTAGGGTGGTAGAGGTTTATATTGTACGTGCAGTACAATCTTATGCACCGCCACTCGTTCCAAATGAAGAACACAATGAGGGAGTTCCTGCATAGTTGATGAACAAACAACAAGAGAATCACAAGCATTTGAAGGATGTTATGCACATGTTATTGAAGAACACAATGAGGGAGACCCTGAAGTTGTTTGGGTAGATCTATTTTTAAATAAGACTATTGAAAATTTGTGGTCCCGGTATGGGAAGTTCTTAGGGTTACAACCTGTAAGAAATAATGGCTAGGCTGAGGATGAATCCAACCCTGGAGGGCCATCGATAGAAGATTGACATGATGGACATGAGTGTGAAAGAAGATGAGGTGGGGGTGGAGACTCATGATCAAGAAGAAAGAGTAGGAGAAGAGGCAGAATGGCTAGTTGAGTCTGACTACGAAATGGAAGAAGAGTATCAAGGCACTAATGAAGATGAGAATCGTACAATAAATTTTGATTTTGAATTTGGTAAAAAAGATGGGCAACAACTTAAGGATTCAGATACGAATATAGAGATCCCGATGAGTTACAAAGTGTTGACAGTGAAGAGATGCAGAAACAAGCTCAAGGAAGCTCAGTGAAGAGGACTCCAATGAAGAGGCATCATCAAGCCAAGCAAAAAATGCAAGAAAGTCTTCACGCAATACAACATCTGCAGAGAGCAATGCAGGCGTTGTGATTGTCCAGGAAGACGAACGGGATTGATAATGACATGTACAAACTTTGGTGAACGAGGCCATAACAAGAGGAGATGCAAAAGGGCACCATCACCAGTGCCAAATTAGCGATTGGAAAATTTTTTGTTGTTAGCCTTTTGCACATATGGTTATTTTTGAATATTTTTGAGGCAGTCTTGCCCATGTTTGTTTCGACAATGATGAATCATCTCAATGAAATTATTTTGACAATGAATCATATTTAATGTTCGCTAAAGAAACGAGATTTTGTGATATTGCATTGGTGTTTGTACTGATTATAGTTCTGCTTGTTTTGCCGTTGTTTTCATTCTCTGTCGTCCATCAATTTTTAAGCAGGGACGTTGACAAGCGATAACACAATTAGGCTAGGATGTTCACCACAAAAATCCAAGAACATTAAAGACGTTCAATGCATTGTAAAACCAAAGATAGAGATGTTTTGCACAAAATATAAACAAAGGTAGGGACGATTTTCACATTGTTATCCAAAGGCTGTGATGTTTTCCGCAATGACAATTACACATCAAAATTGGTACATAGCAGTAACAGTTACGCAATCCTAACACTGCATTCTACACCACTAAACCATGATTCTAATTTAGGTAATGTTACAACAGGATTCTTACATGAGTACCCACATCACTACAAGCCAACAAACAAAACCAAAAAACTAGTTCTGAACATAGCATGCCCTCTTTTCATTCTGCAAATGGAGCATTTGTTGTTCACATTTATTCCTGGATCTAAACAGTCCAGGTATTATAACTACAGATCTTGGATACAAGGGTGGGTTGCACCAGGCGAAATAGCCACAACCTCCATTTTGCTGTACGAAGTACCCATTTCAGAACAAAATACAACTGTAAAATATAATTGCACATTTTCAGCTTACAATTACTAACCCGACGACGTTGACATGTAAAGAAGCGAATGCCAGGATTTTCTTGCGTCCACGAAGTCTTTATCTCAATTTGTATTCCACATCTGCACAATCGATTTGTCATTATTCTTGCTAAAAAATGGTCTGCTTTTCCCTATTTTATATATGAATTTTCACAACCGTTGAGGACTATGAACAGTAAGATGAGATGACAAGTGAAATAGGTAGGTGCACAAAATTACTTTCATTTGTGTTACGAATCGTGTTGTAGAAATGAGTTAACGACTGATTTTGGATGACAATGGACGAAAAGGACGTTTTGCGCAAGAAATGGTGTAGGTGATGGTGAAAATGCCAAAATTTCATAGATAGTGACGATTTGCACAATGACTTCAAAAGGTAGGGACATTTTGTACTAATTACCCATCTTTAAAAATAACACAATCTCTATTTTACAGAGTCAATCCTTAAAATTATGTTCTAAGATACTCTCAAAATTAATGATGCGAACTCGCGAAAAATTGAATCTTGGAACTCACAAAAGGATTGATCTGAACTCCAAGAAAGCTAAAATCTGGTCGCAAGAACTTGACCCGATGATTACTTGAATCAAAGAACTAAAGTTATAAACGTCACAAAGATTTGTGAAGTCTTTGATAAGTTTTAAGTTTGTTCGATTAAGAACAAGGAAGAAATAAGTGGATCTTACTTAATTTAAAATCTCTCAAATAAATCAAAGTTAAAGTTTTTAAAAATTGTTTACAATGAAAAGTGTTCATATAGCTAACATCTAAGAAACCTAATCTAATTCGAAAATAAGTAAAAATTGAACAAAATAAGAGTTCTAATTGAAAAAGAAAACGAAAACTGCCAAATTCGGATTTTTCCCGAAATAAACATGGGCGATCGCCAGTGTATTACAGAATTTTCGATTTTGTTTTCTAATTGTTGCATGGGGCGATCGCCTCCCTTATTTGCCTGAGCTGCCCTTTGCCATTTTTCACATTTTGACCTCCAAACTTTGTTTTATACTTATTTTGGTCCTCCAATCTTCCATTAACCTCCGATATGTCTTCAATATGATCTTTAGTTTGAGTCAAATGTAACAAAGGTCCATGGCTTGTATGGATCGCATCATCTCCTCATTCCTCAAAAAGATTCGACCTCGAATCATCACCGGCATCAAAAGGATAAAGATCATCTTCCGTCCTCATATGCACCCAAACCCAATCATTAGGCTCAAAGATGAATCTGCAAACTTTGTTGGCTTTAATTTGATGTCTCTGAAGCTCATTCATCTCATCTGGATTGCTTCTATAGGTTGGTCGTTATAGAAGAACAACTCCAGATACAAAGTGAAGTTGATGTGCAATGTCTCGAATTGGTGATATCTTACTAGACATCTTCTCTGAAGATACGTCCTCCAATTCCTACAGTAAAGAAATAGCCAAACAGGTGAGGGATTGATTAGTTTTCCGTAGTACAAGGTGGGATTCTTTGTGTACTAGCAAAAGTATTTGTTGATTTTTTCCTTTATTGTTGTCATTTCTTGTATATCTAAATCCTCTACTTTAATTTGGGCATGAAGAGCATGCCCCCGCAAATAGGATTTCACTGTCTACAGGGTACTCTATACCAATATCCTCCAACTCAGGCATCTCATCACTATCACTATCATCCTCAGTCTTCACTTCCCCATTATCACGTAAAATCATTACCTTTTTGTTTGGGCATTGTGATGCAATGTGTCCGGAACCCAAACATTTAAAACATTTGATATTCCTATTCTTAGAAGGTTGGAAATCTGACTTGGATTTATTGTTGCTAAGTACCTCATCTTTTCTCTTAGGTAGTTCGGTCTCTCCCTTCGAAATAGTCCTATTACTCACATAATTACTATTCTACTTCGATTTCCAAGGAGGGTTAGATCCCGAAGAAAACCTAGCCGCCCCTTTTCTTTTCAATTGCCTTTCCACCAGTCACCTTTATAGCCATGTGCACCATGTCCTCTGTTCGCTAAAAATGTACCGCAAGTGCACGGGTCGCGTTCAAGTAATAAAGTGATGAGAAAGTGTCGAACCCACGAGGATAGATAATTTTGCTAACATCCAAATCAATCTAGCCCTATTTTAAACACACAATAAAACATTTTGTTTTGATGATTAAACCTAGAATTCAAAGATGATGAAAAATAAACTAATAAGAGAAATATTAAAAGAGAAATTTGTAGAAAATAAAATCAATTAGAAGAAAATACTAGAATTCGACTTCACCAACTATTCCACTTTAAAGTTAGCTTTTCTATTATCAATTCCAAAATGATGTTACTATGGCAATCCATGCTCCTAAAATGTCTAGCAATCTCTCCCGAGTAAAGCCAAACTTAATTTTACACAAGACTCCCAAGCATTCTCGCCGAAAAGAACGATATGTAAAATTGCATTAAAACTCAAGAGCATTCAAAATTAATTGCACAAAGTATGAAAAAGTATTCCTACATTCCATAAGCCTCAGTGTTGTTAATTAAATGTGCTAAACCTAATTTCAACCTCCCGTAGCAACTAAGTCACAAAAGCATTTCAATAGTGATCAATCATCTCAATACACAATAAAGCCCAATAATCAACAACCATAAAAACCAAACATAAGGAATCAATAACAAGAACAATACACTTTAAAGCTTCATAAATGGATTCATCTCATTCCTAGTAAATAAAATTAGCCCATAGTATTTACAAAGACAAAATGGAAATAGATACAAAATACATCACCGGGTTTGATAAAGTCAAGAGAAATGCAAGATTTAGCTTGAGTCCATGGTTGTCTTCATTTGCCCACTATAAACCTCCATCCATCTTCCTCTATTTACAAAATACACACAATGATGTACAAAAGTCAAGAAAAACCCATTTCCATGGAGTTTTTCAAGAACCCTCTTCTTCTTCTTTGGTGAGAGGTTTCTATGGGAGAGTGAGTATGAGAGAATAGGGAGAGAATGGTTCAAAATGCCGAAAACTAGGCTCTTGTAACCCTAGGAATCGTGAAAGGCAAAGTTACCAAAAGCCCTTAAAAGTTGAACAAAAATTCGCGAAGCTCGAGAAATGAACCATGCGATCGCATGGTTATAATCCATGCGATCGCATGGTAGAGGCCAAAACCATTCGCTAAAAACATTGCCGGTCCGCGATCGCGCAAAAAATAGGCCCATGCGATCGCATGGGCCAAATATCCAAGTCCTTGGTTCGAATTTTGATTAATTGCATTTCCATTTCGAACTATCTCGAGATGTCGACTTTAGTCCTTGAAGTTTTGGTTGTCTTTCATATAGGTCCTCCATAAATTGCAACATTGGTCCTCCATCTTTAAACATATTTATCTTTTGGTCTCCAAGATTCTCGATTTGCACAACTTTAGTCCTTTTTGCTCTTTTTTCACATGGATCTCTTCCAATCACCATCCAAGCTCGGGTTTTTACCCAAATAAACAAAAGAACAAAAATAAGCGGTAAACAACTCTAAAGAACTCACAATTATCCATTTTTAAAGGCTAAAATAAGTGCAAAAACCGCACTTATCACACTCCCAAACTTGCCTTTTTGTTTGTCCTCAAGCAAAATGATCTAAAACGTCATGCAAGCACACAAGCACAATCAAAATATAAAAGGACAACAGACACGCGAAATATTAGGGAGCTTGCCACCTTACCATGATCTTTTGAAGCTTGCTTATAATTCATGAAAAATCTACACAAATGCTAAAAGTAAAAGAAACTTTTCAACTTAATCCATGTTAGATGTATGTGTGTGCATAGTCACTTTGAATCATCGCAAAACAAAATTGGTGAATACCCAACCCTCAATGGTCAAAATTTCCTTTCCTTCTCGTTGGATGCACTCCCCAAACTTGATATTTTCACTCTAACCCGGGTATCTACTCAATGGTTTCTCTCAAGTCACTCAATCATTCCCGCTCAAGTTTGGTTAGATTTAGCCAATGATTGTAACCACTTAGGCTTGTGAAGATTCTCCAAAATTTGAGTAGTTCAACAAATAAACTTCCACCAAGTAATTCAAACCCACAAGTCATCTAAATCCCGGCGAGCAACACATTGGCTCAAACTTGCAAGATTTGCTATGAAAATCTCATGATGAATTTTTTTTTTTTTTTGGCAACCTTACTCCTTAAGCTTTCTATTTGACCCATGTAACGAGCTTTAGGTTGGTAAGTCCCCGCTTAAAAGAAACCAAAAGGTACCGGGGCTTTGAGATGCCCCAACCGGACTTAATCACTCAAATCAAAAAGGCTACAAAGTAAGGTAAAAGAATTAAAAATAGAGCAAAAGTATAGCCATCTTGAGCACAACTAACAAGCTTTTATATAGGGATTAGATTCCAAGGATATGGTCATTACCAAGTTTCTGCTAGTTAGTCAAAACTACTCCACACACATGTTCAACAAGCATGGAATCAACACACTCCCAAGGAGATAAATCACGGCTCAACCATTCCCAAACTATCCTTCCATTTGGACAAATTAAAGAGATGAAATGTAGGTAATGGATAGCACCGTTTGAGTTCTAAAAATCGCTTATGAAGAACAAGTGCACTCAACATTTGTATGCAATGAACATCATGACAAGAGTGCTAGAGAGGGTATCTAACATGGAAAAAAGTATAATTATCGAAAACCACAAGTAGCATTTATGTCTACAATCCATGAATCACAAAGAAGCTTCAACAAAATCACAACATTAGCCGGCAAGGCTCTCTAACAAGCAAAAACAAGCAAAATACCTAAATTAGCCGGCAAGGCTTTCTAACAAGTAAAAACTCAAGCAAATACCCCCAAACTTAAAATGTACATTGTCTCAATGTAAATCTAAAAATCAAAAGAGAGGAGAAAAAGGAACTCCCCTGGGGTGAATTGGTTGGTGATGGCAACTTCAAGTTGGAGAAATCTTTGTTAGGACTAATGGAGATTGCTGGAGACTAAATTTCTTCTTGTTGTGGATTCGTTGCTATGACGCCTGCCAAACAAGAACACAAAATCAAAATTCATCTAATGTCCAAGGAATTAAATCATGCCAAAAATGGACTATTAGCAAAACAAAAAGTAAGGGAAAGAAAATGGGTTGCCTCCCATTCGGTAGCTTCTTTATAGTCATTAGCTAGACTTATAGCACAAAATTAAGCGAGATTGGTGAGATGGACAATTGATTTTCCTTTGGAAAAGTCACCACCCCAATAATGCTTCAACCTTTGACCGCTCAATTGTAAATGCCCTCTTGCTTTCATCCTCAACTTCCACAAATTTCAGATGAATACACTTGCCTAATTGTGAATGGTCCCACCACCTAGAGAGTAACTTTCCGGAAAAAGCTTGAGCCGGAATTAAATAGCGAACTTGTTGCCCAACCTCAAACCGCTTCTTTGGATGTGGTTGTCATGCCATCTTTTAGTGTGCTCCTTGTAGATTTTGGAATTCTCATATGCCTCAAGTCGAAATTCATCCATTTCGTTTAATTGGAAGAGTCTTTTCTCACCGGCTTCTTTCCAATCAAAATTTAGCTTTTTCATTGTCCAATAAGCACGATGCTCCAACTCTACAGGTAGGTGACATGCTTTTCCAAACACTAGACGATATGGAGACATACCAATAGGAGTTTTGAATGCGGTGCAGATGCGCCCAAAGTGCATCGTCCAATTTTTTGGACCAATGCTTCCTCGAAGCATTCACCGTTACCTCAAAATTCTTTTCAACTCCCGATTGGAGATTTTGACTTGCCCACTTGTTTGAGGATGATAAGGAGTGGACACTCGATGACGTACACCATACTTAGCCAACACCGACTCGAATTGGCGATTGCAAAAGTGCTTACCCCCATCACTGATTATTGCTCGTGGAGTACCAAAACGGGTAAAAATTTACTTTCTCAGAAATTTATCACGACCCGACCATCATTGGTGGGCAATGCTACGGCCTCCACCAACTTCGAGACATAGTCAACCGCCACCAATATGTATTGATTAGAGAATGATGGTGGAAATGGTCCCATAAAGTCAATACCCCAAACATCAAAAATTTCAACTTCTAGAATACTGTTAAGAGGCATTTCATTCTTTCTTGAAACATTCCCTGTCCTTTGGCACCGATCACAAGTTTTCACAATTCTGTAGGCATCTTTGAATAGGGTAGGCCAAGAAAACCGGATCAGTAACACCTTTGCAGCAGTTTTAGAGGCCCCAAAATGCCCGACATAATCTGATGAATGACAATGCTGTAGGATATCCATCATCTCTCCTTCTAGCACACATATCCTGATTATCTGATCTGGTCCCCTTCTATAAAGAATCGGATCATCCCAAAAGTAGTGCTTGATGTCTGCAAAGAATTTTTTCTTTTGATGGCTAGAGAGATCCGGTGGGGTGATGCTACTGGCAAGGAAGTTGACAATATCTGCATACCACGGTGCTTCCTCAACTGCAAAGATTTGCTCATCAGGAAATTCCTCATTTATCTCTCCACTTCGCGACTCTTCCCCAATCTCAAGTCTAGATAGATGATCGGCGACCACATTTTCACTCCCCTTTTTCTCTCGATCTCTATGTCAAACTCCCGTGGCGTAGTATCCATCTAATGAGTTGAGGCTTAGCATCCTTCTTTGTAAATAGATGCCTCGAGCGAAGATGATCTGTATGAACAATCACCTTTGATCCCACAAGATAGGACCGAAATTTATCGAAGGCATAAACCACTGCAAGAAGCTCTTTTTCTGTGGTGGCATAGTTTAGCTGAGCATCATTCAAGGTCCGACTGGCATAGTGAATCACATGAAAATTTTTATCCCTGCGTTGCCCCAACACTACCCCAACTGCAAAATCACTAGCATCACACATTAGCTCAAAGGGTAGACTCCAATCAGGTATGACCAAAACTGGTGCTGTCACAAGCTTTTCTTTAAGAGTGTTGAAAGCATGTAGACACTCTTCAGAAAAGTGAAAAGGAGTATCTTTCTCCAAAAGGTTGCAAAGTGGCTTCGTGATTTTTGAGAAATCTTTTATAAAACGCCGATAGAAGCCTGCATGCCCAAGAAAACTCCGAATTCCCTTTACTGATGTTGGAGGCAGCAACTTCTCAATTACTTGAATCTTTGCTTTGTCAACCTCAATGCCCTTTGCTGAAATTAAGTGCCCCAATACAATTCTCTCCTAGACCATGAAATGACACTTTTTCTAATTTAGAACAAGATTGGTTTCTTCACAACGCTGCAAAACCAAAGATAGATGATGAAGACACTCATCAAAAGATGCTCCAAAGACTGAGAAATCATCCATGAAGACCTCAATGTATTTCTCCACCATATCTGAAAATATGGATATCATACAAATACCGGAAAGTAGTCGGAGCATTGCATAGGCCGAAAGGCATCCTTCTATAAGCAAATGTCTTTGTAGGGACATGTGAATGTGGTCTTCTCCCGATCTTCCGGAGCTATCGAATCGATTATATCCGAATACCCATCCAAAAAGCAATAATGTGAATGCCCGGCTAACCTTTCCAACATTTGATCGATGAATGGCAAAGGAAAATGATCCTTTCGAGTTGCGGTGTTGAGTTTACGATAATCAATGCAAACTCGCCATCCCGTGAATCGTTCTAGTTGGAATGAGCTCATTGTTGTCATTGGACACCACCGTGATCCCTCTTTTCTTCTGCATACTACTTGGATTGGATCGACCCAATACCGTGTCGATATAGGATAGATGATCCCGCATCTAAAAGTTTTATCACCTCGGCCTTGACTACCTCTTGCGATGTTGGATTCAATCTTCTTTGACACCTGGATGATGGCTTAAAATCATCTTCCATGAGAATCTTGTGCAAACAGATCAGAGGGACTCATGCCTTTGATATCCGAGATAGACCATCCTATTGCGGTTTGTGCTCTCGAAGGACTCGTAGCAATTTTTCCTCTTCCAAATTATCGATGGAGTTTGCAATGATAACCAAAAGTGTGGAATCATCACCCAAATAAGCATAACGCAAATGAGATGGCAATTGCTTGAGTTCTAACTGCGGAGGCTTTTCAATAGATGGTGGTAACTTTGCTGCCTTTTCTCCAATCTCCTGGAAAGGTGGTTGCCATTTATAAGATGGATTTGCCTCTAGTTGCTTCACCATGGGCCTGGTTTCTTCGGGATTGAAAGTCTCGGTAAAGGAATGAACCAAACACATCTCAAGCGGATCTTGAGGATGATTTAGTGCAAACGATTCTCCCACCATTTCGTCTACCACATCAACTCTGAAACAACTGTCAGAATCCATTGGATATTTGACTGCCTTGAAAACATTGAACACCACCTCTTCATCATTTAACCTCAATATCATCTGGCCTTTGTGCATATCAATCAAAGCTCTTCCAGTAGCCAAAAATGGTCTGCCCAATATTAGAGGAATATCCTTGTCTTCTTCCATGTCCAGAATGATGAAGTCGACAGGGAAAATAAATTTGTCAACTTTCACCAAGATATCCTCAATAATTTCCCTAGGATATTTGATTGAGCGATCAGCTAACTGCAAAAAAACTGTTGTTGCTTTTGCCTCCCCCAATCCTAATCTCCTGTAGACAGAAAATGGCATCAAGTTAATACTTGCACCTAAATCACAAAGAGCTTTATTAAAATCAATATCACCAATGGTACAAGGAATAGTAAAACTCCCTGGATCTTTAAGCTTAGGTGGCAATTTGTTCTGCAAGATAGCACTACACTCTTCAGTCAACATCACTGTCTCGTGCTCCTCTAGCTTCCTCTTGTTAGATAAGATCTCTTTCATGAATTTTGCGTAGCTAGGCATCTGAGCTAAGACATCGGCAAAAGGGATGTTGATTTGCAATTTCTTGAAGACTTCTAAGAATTTCTCAAATTGCTTATCCAACTTGTGCTTTTTCAGTATTTGCAGAAATGGGATTGGAGGCACATATGCTTTCACTTGAGGAGTTGCCTTAGTAGGTGGAGTATCCAAATCTTTTTCTTGACTAGCATCTTGTTGTGCATTAGCTTGGTCCCCTTGTTCATCATCAATAGAGGGTGTCTTGTCATGAGTGGCAACATTTCTTTTGACTTCTATCTCAGGCAACTGAACCCCACTTCTTGTAGTAATTGCTTTGACTGCTCTCTTGGGTTAGTTTCAGTGTTGCTCGGTAATTGCCCTTGTTGTCTTTCAGATAGAAGTTTTGCCATCTGAACCATTTGATTCTCCAAGCCCTTCACGGATGCTCTGATACTCTGAATAGATTCCTCAGTTCGTTCTTGAAATTTTAACTGTTGTTGTGCCAACTGAGCCAAAGCTTCTTCCCAACTCCCTTTTTGTTGAAAATTCGATTGTTATCTCGGAGCACCTTGTTGGTGTTGGTTGTTGCTCCATGAAAAATTCGGATGATGTTTCCAAGCTGGATTATACGTGTTGGAGTAGATATTACCTTGCTGACTGGGATGATTCTTAGCATAACATGCTTGCTCAGTGGATGTTGAAGAACTAGTCAACAGTGGGCAATTTCCGGTTGAATGATTTGCTCCACAACCATCGCATTCAAGAGTAGGCGTCCCGAATAGCATGAGTCATCGATTATGAGCTATAGTATCCATCATCTTTTTCTCCATGGCGGCCATTTGTGCGAGAAAGAGCGGATATAACATCAACCTCATGCATCCCCACTGCGCCTTTTTGTTACTCCCCTATCATCCCGCTAATTTGAACTTGTCTCGACCATTCTTTCAAACAATACCCATGCCTCTTTGATTGTCTTTGTGTTGATTGACCCATTTGAGGATGAGTCAACAATGGAGCGACAATGTGGAAGTAGTCCGGCATAAAAGTATTGAACTTGCAAAGCCTTCTTGATCCCATGATTAGGACACTTCAAGCATCTCTTTGAACCTCTCCCAAGCTTCATGAAAATTTCTTTGTGTCTTCTTTGCTCGAATATGGAGATGTCATGCTTCAACTTTGCAACTTTGGCGGGAGGAAAGTATTTGTTCGTGAATTTTGAACAAGGTCATTCCATGTAGTGATACTCCCCGCAATGTGAATCCAACCACTCTCTTGCTCCATCTCTCAAAGTATGTGGAAATAATCGAGTTTGATAGCTTCCATGTTGACATCTTGATATTCAAAATTGCTCACCGCTCTCCAAGAAGCGTGATAGATGCATATGAGGGTTTTCATTAGAACGCCCATAGAATTGAAGAGTATTCTAGAAGAGGTTGATGACATCCGGTCTCAATTGAAAATTTTCCTTCCCATGTTTGGATATGCAATACTAGATTGGCTTTGAACCACAAATTGGAGTAATAATGTCCCCAACTAACAAATCATCCTCATCAATCTCAACCATTTGATCTTCTTCGTCTGCGCTATGGTGTTCACTCTATGTCGTGCTTCTCTTTGTTCTCTTCTTCGGTGTCTGAAAGTTCTTTCAATCTTGGGGTCAAACACCAAATTCTCAAGAGTTTCAAAATCTTGCATCCACCAAAGATAATATGCCTGAAAAGAACAAAGGTAGCACTGGAACTTTAAATGGAAAAATAAAATAAAGATAAAGAAATAAAGCTAGAAATAACAAGGAGCTAACTAATTAAATCTATCCCCGGCAACGGCGCCAAAAACTTGTTCGCTAAAAATGTACCGCAAGTGCACGGGTCGCGTTCAAGTAATAAAGTGATGAGAAAGTGTCGAACCCACGAGGATAGATAATTTTGCTAACATCCAAATCAATCTAGCCCTATTTTAAACACACAATAAAACATTTTGTTTTGATGATTAAACCTAGAATTCAAAGATGATGAAAAATAAACTAATAAGAGAAATATTAAAAGAGAAATTTGTAGGAAATAAAATCAATTAGAAGAAAATACTAGAAATTCGACTTCACCAACTATTCCACTTTAAAGTTAGCTTTTCTATTATCAATTCCAAAATGATGTTACTATGGCAATCCATGCTCCTAAAATGTCTAGTAATCTCTCCCGAGTAAAGCCAAACCTAATTTTACACAAGACTCCCAAGCATTCCTACCGAGAGAACGTATATGTAAAATTGCATTAAAACTCAAGAGCATTCAAAATTAATTGCACAAAGTATGAAAAAGTATTCCTACATTCCATAAGCCTTGTGTTGTTAATTAAATGTGCTAAACCTAATTTCAACCTCCCGGTAGCAACTAAGTCACAAAAGCATTTCAATAGTGATCAATCATCTCAATACACAATAAAGCCCAATAATCAACAACCATAAAAACCAAACATAAGGAATCAATAACAAGAACAATACACTTTAAAGCTTCATAAATGGATTCATCTCATTCCTAGTAAATAAAATTAGCCCATAGTATTTACAAAGACAAAATAGAAAATAGATACAAAATACATCATCGGGTTTGATAAAGTCAAGAGAAATGCAAGATTTAGCTTGAGCCCATGGTTGTCTTCATTTGCCCACTATAAACCTCCATCCATCTTCCTCTATTTACAAAATACACACAATGATGTACAAAAAGTCAAGAAAAACCTATTTCCATGGAGTTTTTCAAGAACCCTCTTCTTCTTCTTTGGTGAGAGGTTTCTATGGGAGAGTGGGTATGAGAGAATAGGGAGAGAATGGTTCAAAATGCCAGAAAAACGGCTCTTGTATCCCTAGGAATCGTGAAAGGCAAAGTTACCAAAAAGCCCTTAAAAAGTTGAACAAAAAATTCGCGGAAGCTTAGAAAATGAACCATGCGATCGCATGGTTATAATCCATGGGATCGCATGGTAGAGGCCAAAACCATTCTGCTAAAAACATTGCTGGTCCACGATCGCACAAAAATAGGCCCATGCGATCCAAGTCCTTGGTTCTTAATTTTGATTAATTGCATTTCCAGCCCCTGAACTATCTGAGATGTCGACTTTAGTCCTTGAAGTTTTGGTTGTCTTTCATATAGGTCCTCCATAAATTGCAACATTGGTCCTCCATCTTTAAACATATTTATCTTTTGGTCCCCAAGATTCTCGATTTGCACAACTTTAGTCCTTTTTGCTCTTTTTTTGCATGGATCTCTTCCAATCACCATCCAAGCTCGGGTTTTTACCTAAATAAACAAAAGAACAAAAATAAGCGGTAAACAACTCTAAAGAACTCACAATTATCCATTTTTAAAGGCTAAAATAAGTACAAAAACTGCACTTATCATCCTCCAATAATGCTATAATTCAACTATATTGGCTATATCCTTATTTATCCTATTTAAAAATCTGGCTAAAGTGGCCTTCCTATCCTCCTCAACATTAGTCCTAATCATAGCCATCACCATCTCCTTATGGTAATCATCTACACTATTTGAACTTTGAGTAAGGCTCTGCAATTTTGGATAGAGGTCCCTATAGTAATGACTAGGTACAAATCTTCTTCTCATGAGAGCCTTTAAATCACTCCAAGTTTCTACGGGTCTCTCGTGATTTCTCTTCCTATTTGTCACCAATTGATCCCACCACATTATAGCATAGTCAGTTAACTCAATTAATGCTAATTTCACATTCTTTTATTTCGAATAGATATGACAATCAAATATTAATTCTAACCTCATCTCCAGCTCTAAATAGAGTTCAGGGTTATTCCTACCTTGGAAGGAAGGTATTTTCATTTTTATATTCCAAATGTTTCTATCTACCCCATCGTGGCCTCCATAGTCTCCTCCTTTAGGAGCCCTTTCACGCATATCTCCTCTACGCCTCATCCTACCCATCTCAGCTACATAATTATAATCATCGTTATCCTCAAATTCAGCCATAGGATTATGATTACGCCTATTATGTCTTCTAATATTAAGAATTCTTTGTTGTTGCTCCCTTAGTAAGGTTGTAGTCACTGTATCATACATATCCATCCTACACATCATTTTTTTTATCACTATCCCTCATCTCATCAAACACTATGTTCATCCGCTCAAATTGTTGTTGCATGGCTTTTAACAAAAAGAATTGATTGTTCCCTCTCCCTAGGTGTTGTTTCTTCATTATTAGACATTTTTGGGATAAACAAAGAAATTAAGATTGAAAGAAAAATTTAACATCACGTGTTAACACTTGTGTTTCACTCTATTTGACTTTTTTTCTCGATAATAATCTCACCACTCTTGCATTTTTACTCTCTTTGTTTTTCTTACCAAATTTTCTAAAGAACTAACCAAACTCAATCAGAAATTCCGTCTCCATAACGTTCAAGAAGAAGAATAAGGAAATAAAAAACAACGAGAACGATCAAGAAGAAAAATTACAAAAAGAATAAGATTTAAGCACTGGATGACAATATGACACAAGAATCTAAAAGAATGCGTTTCTTGACTTTTCTTGAATTATCTTGAATTTTCGTTTTTTTTTTCAATCCAACGCAAGAAACGAAAAAAAAAAATCACAAAACAAGAACTAGAAAGAATTAGCTTTGGTGTTTGAATGATCGTGCACAAACAATTCTTGAATATTTTTGGTGCAAGAGAATATATATATATATATATATATATATATATATATATATATATATATATATATATATATATATATATATAAAAAGAAAATAAAAAGACTCTATGGAAGATGATGAATAACGAAAGAGATTTTTTTTATATGATTCAAGATGAATCTAATGGAAACAAAAATAAAATAAAAGATAGAACCTGATTTTAGAGCAAAAGCTTTGATACCAATTGATACAAACCTGCGAAGAATTGAATCTCAGAACCCACAAAAGGATTGATCTGAACCCCAAGAAAGCTAAAATATGCTCGCAAGAACTTGACCCGATGATTACTTGAATCAAAGAACTAAAGTTATGAACGCCACAAATATTTGCAAAGTCTTTGATAAGTTTTATATTAGTTCGATTAAGAACAAGGAAGAAATTAGTGGATCTCACTTAATCTAAAATCTCTCAAATAAATCAAAGCTAAAGTTTTTTAAAATTGTTTACAATGAAAAATGTTTATATAGCTAACATCTAAGAAACCTAATCTAATTCGAAAATAAGTAAAAATTGAACAAAATAAGAGTTCTAATTGAAAAAGGAAACGAAAACTGTCAAATTCGAATTTTCTCAGAAATAAGCTTGGACAATCGCCCAGTGTATTCCCGGGCAATCGTCGAGTACAAAATTTTCGATTATGTTTTCTAATTGTTGCATGGGGCGATCGCCCCCTTTATTTCACTCAAGCAAAGTTTCTGCACTTTGCCATTTTTTCACGTTTTGAATTCCAAACTTTGTTTTATGCTTATTTTGGTCATTCAATCTTCCATTAACCTCCAATATGCCTTTAATATAGTCTTTAGATTGAGTCAAATGTAACAAAGGTCCATGGCTCGCATCAATTAATTTTTTAAAATAGTTGGTGGGTTTGACTTTCTAAATTTGAAGAGCTAGTATCACTCTTTATAATTAAATGTATTTAAAGAATTCTAATTTTTGATACTCATATGTTGATTAAATTAAATATTATATACAAAATAAAATTAAGAATGATTAAGAAAAATTATATAATAATTAGAAAAGAAGTATGCCAAAATAAAATATATGGTAAAATAATAAATATTTATTGGAAAAAAGTAACTGAAATGTTAAAAATAAAGAAAATATTGAAGTAGTTTAAAAATTTTGCTCTAAATTTATAAATATTTTCTAAAATATAAAGAGATCTAAAATAAAATAGAGAAAAGTAAAGAAAAATTATACATGCCCCGTTTGTTTTTAATTAAAATTTTGTTAAAAAATTGAAGTCAAAGTCAACAATTAATTTTAACTATACATTTTATATACCTACAATTTTTTAACTACACATTTCATCAACTTTGATCATATTTTCTAAAAAATATGATTTTAATCAAAATCAAACACACCATAATAATTATGAATGAAGCATATTAAAATAAAATATAGAGAAAATAATAAATATATAATGGAAAGAAGTAAAATAAAGGGGTAAAACTAATCACTGGCCACTGAACATTAATTATGTTACTACTTAACCACTCAACTTTGAAAGGTATCTCAATGCCCACCATTTTTTCTACTAAAAAGGAAAATTAATTCAAAAACAATGTTATAATGTTCCCTTAATGCTTCTTGAAAAATTCATCAAACACATCTAAATCACAGCAGGGATGTGCACGTGCTAGCTGCAATCAACTTGGCAAAAGGAATGCAACGCATTGGACCAATCAAAGAACAACAAACTAACCCGTGTTCCTAATAAATTTGGGGTAGCTATATTTATCTTTTCCCACCACTTGATTCGGTACATTGCCAGATCTACTGGAATGTCCAATAAAATCTAAATTAGTTTGAGTATACCCTTTTCTATTCTAGCATGTTATACACAGATCTGGTTGCTCTTATCACAGAGATAGTGCCACTCTTATCACAACGGACCAATCAAACAAGGATATATAACATCACAATTCACATTTTCTCAAGAGAGTTTTACATTCTCTTGGTATGTTATTGACGTGAAAAGGATCACAAAATCTCCAATGTAGTACCAAGTCAGAATCAGATATATGTGAGTCTCAGAGAAACATTACATGAGACCGAATTTGATAGGTTTATTGATTTGATATTTGTTCCATTTCATTTACCATTCAAAAGAAGGAAAACAACAAATAGAAATGCATAAAACGGTCATAAAGTTATCTAAAGTGACAAGAGAACTAGCATGTTATGAAAACTAACCAAGAGATGCCCAAAGAAGAGTTCCACCGCCAAAACTAAATGAGCTACGACCTTTTTAGGGTTTCTATTTTCATTAACATACACTACTTTTAAAGGCATCATGAGCCATGGGAAAAGTTCCTTAACACGGACACATAACTTCACTCCGATCCCGAATAGGAGTTTTCGGATCAACAAATGCCCGCTCAATCCAAAATGCCCGTGCATATTGAATGAATCCTCGAAATTCACTTATCGTGATTTTGATATTTGTGTAAGTTATGTATAATATTTATGCATGAACATACGATAAATTCTCCATAAACCTCCAATTCTGAAGAGCACTTTTGCCCTATTCAAAGGTCTCAGGACTCGAACCAACTAAAACACGGGTATGGTTAACAATAAAGCCACTGTCTGATAGCTCTCCATCTTGCTGAAGGATAAGTGCCGGCTACAGAATAGCCCCTCTGTATTTTTTGTCATAATTGAAGTCACCAAATCTGCCAAGAGAATTGTAACATAGAAATTAATATACTCGGGGAAAAAACAAAAACACTAAATATCATAATTCAAGAAACATAACAATTTACTTGTCAATGCATGTCTTGTGTTCACGAGGAGAAGGACGAGCCCAACACAAGAAAACCATCTTTTCTTTTCCCAATATATACAGGCTCTAACAAATATG
The DNA here is from genome assembly GCA_023638005.1 of Forsythia suspensa. Lineage (NCBI taxonomy): Eukaryota > Viridiplantae > Streptophyta > Magnoliopsida > Lamiales > Oleaceae > Forsythia > Forsythia suspensa. The sequence continues at coordinate 53,713,628 of CM042666.1, forward strand.
AACGAAACTATAAATAATCAAGAGCTACTTTAACTAAAATGAATAAAAAAGTGTACAAAACTACTTCAAGTTAATGTCAAAAAGTGGTGTTTATATCATGGATATTAGGTAGAGAAGGCATCACCTGGAAGACTCAAAGAACAGCGTATGGGCTACTGCTCACTTTCCTTTTACTATGGGCTGTCCACTACCAACTCAATGTGGGTAACTATGGCGTATCACAATTACCCCCACTTAGTGCCATGACAATCTCCTCAAAAACCAAACAGAGTTCAGGATCACCCACAATACCCATCCAGTTGTCTATTCACACCACTACCCAAGGAATTGCTCAGACACCAGATGTACCAACCGAACCCTTTCCGCGAAGATTCTATACTGAAATTCCTTGTCAAGATGCTAAAACAGCTATATATCCAAAGGTTCAAGTTTTCATAAACTGAGGCTCAACCACAACAAATATCATCATGTAAAATCTGGCCATGGTGTGCGATAAGGCAAAGTGATGGGGTATCCAAATACAATAACGACTTTCTGGCAAGATCATCCATTCTTTAAATGACCTTATAATTTTTATGCAAAGACATGTCCTATAACCGAGCAGAAACTTAACAGGGGAAGGTGTAACGAAAACCACAAAGAACCATGATAAAAACTTCACCCACCTTGTGATCAATCTATTCCGACCCTTGCACGAAACCAAAGGTCGATCAGTATAATGAAAACACGAGATAGAAGAATGAGCTAAAAAATTGATAATATAAAGCACAGTAAAAATCGTTGAGAACTAGTAGTCTGATAGTAAAAGGTACTTTAAAAAGTACTTGAGAACTAACAATTTATCATTTGTGTTGCGTCTGTCATTAAATAGCAAGACTCAGAAAGCATTTCAATTACAATAATATAATTCACTATATAATTAAACATAGTAGAGCATTAATTAAAACATGAACATGAAAGCACATCATGTTAATTATGCCATCTGCAACAACCTCCGATCGGCATAAAATTAACAAATTAATCACATTACAATTTTGAAATCCCCAATGACGTATTTTTCTCTTTTCTGACCAAACACGCGCGTACTCCGCACACTTGAATCCAATTCTCATTGATCGGCATGTATAAATCCAACCAAAAGAAACTTGTACAAACATAAATAATTATTAAATTTAGTTACAGAGTCTAGCACCCAGGTTTAAAATTCCAAGTCTAGGGGTAAATATAACTTAAAACATTAGAATTTGGACCATGAGATTTTAAACCCTCAAATCTAGAAGTCTAAACCAAGAGTACTTGTATTGCTAGAAAGAACTCATTGTTATCTACAAATTCTAACTAGGGATAGACAAAAATATTCGATCCACCCTAAACCCGATGGATACCCGATCCGAGTGGAGCAGAAAATCCCCGATTTGCAAATCGGCGGGGCAGATATTTGTAATCCGCTTCATTTAAAAAAATAAGGGATTAAATAGTCTAAAAATCAAAGATTTGGGGCAGGAGCTGAAATTGCAATTAAAATTTCCTAATTCCTATTATCCTATATCTAATGTAACGTTGGGCTTTCTATTTCTGGACCAGAAAGACAGAAACCTAATTCGCCGCCTCGCCGCCTCTATTCGTCCCAAAGAAACAGCTGCCCACCTTCAAAACAGCGCCCACCACCTGGAAAACAGCCGCCTACCACCACCAGCTATCTTTGATTTTGGCAATCAGATCTGATTTTGGACAAGGGAATTTCTCTCTGCCCTGAAGTTTGGGTAATTCTACAGTGAAAGATTTGATCTTTATTAATTTCCACCCAAATTCTTTCTTACAGTTAAAGGACTGATTCTTCAGAAAGAAAATCATTTGATTGGCTAAGTGTGATCATTGATCGGATTGCAACTCTTTCTTTTATTGTAAAAAATGATTAAATTATTTTTACAGCTGATTTTCTAATTGTTTGCTTGTGTATATGTATGTAAATGTGTATGCAATGATGATTAATACTTTAACTTTCATGTGACGTTGATTGATTTTTTTTTTTTAAACCTTCCATCTTTTGCTGACTTTGTTGCCAAGGGGCCCTCATAGAGTAAATTCAACCAATGGCCCCCAAATTTTAACCCGGTTACTACTTAACCACCCAACTTTGAAAGTTATCTCAATGCCCACTCTTTTTTCTATTATCTTACCCATCAACCACCCAATGTTTAAAAATGTAAAATTATTAGTTGAACATCCTACGTGGCAAATAAAAATATGATGTGGCGGGTTGAGATCACTAATTCCGACTGAAGGAGAAATATTTTTTGGGAATGAAGGAGATGGAAATCCAGATTGAAGGCGGGAGTTGGTCTTCTCATATGAAAGCTTTCAATTGAAAACGTATTATGAAATGAATGATTTAAGGGTGTGTTTGGCTTGTGTTTTTAATTATTTGGTCAAAATTAATGATCTCAACACGTCACGTTATATTTTCACTTGCCACATCATATTTTCATGTGCCACATCATATTTTCATTTGCCACGTAGGATGTTCAACTAATAATTATACATTTTTAAATATTTGGTGGTTGATGGGTAAGATAATAGAAAGAAGAGTGGGTATTGGGATATTTTTCAAAGTTGGGTGGTTAAATAGTAACCGGGTTAAAGTTTGGTGGCTATTGGTTGAATTTACTCGGTCCTCATAAGACTGTTGAATTTCATAATGGTTTGGTTCAGTATCATCTGGTAGAAAATGTTAACTGTGTTCCCAGTTGCTATCAGATCTTACATTTTACAGAGGTCTCAAAGCCAGTTCATATTGGGGGGAAAAAAAACTTCGAAAAATGGCAGATCAATCCGCAGATTTGGATCTCCTACAATTATTGCAGGGTGTATACGGATTAGGTTGATCCGTTCCGTTGTCATCACTAATTCTAACCCTAAACATAGTCAGAATATGGTTTTTCGACAAATGAAAGTTAAAAATTCTCATAGTGAAGCTTAATTTAAGCCTATTTTCAAATCTTCAAATTCAATGTTATAGAATCCTGATATTGATAGCATACATATCATTAGATACTTTTATCAAAGAGAAGCATCACAATCAAATCAAATCCAACGCCAAACAATTTTAATATGAAACTTGTTTAAACTATATAGATGTTCTCCAATGAACTATATCACCGAATTATCAACAAATTGACCGGCGAAATATAGAGCAAGAGAATTAAGATCAATTGTAATTAATCGGTACAAGAGCATCTTAGCTTAAATAATCATAAAATTCAGAAGAAGATATGGATTACCTTCAAATTTCGAAGAGGATATGGATTTGTTTCATCCACTGGAGCGCGTGCACGTGCGAACACACTCTCTCTGTGTTGTTGATTTTTTTTTTTCGAAATTAATAACTGGATTTTTTTTACTTGAATTACTCTTTCAAGGCTACACTCCTATTATTTTTAACACTTTATTTTAGGGTAAAATCAACTGTTGCCACCGAACTTTAATCAGGTTACTACTTAAAAAGTATCTCAATGTCCACTATTCTTTAAACTATGTTATCATCCATCACCCGTTAACCAACTTGTGCCAACTCGTAATGGAGAATTTGACCTGGCAGATAGTTTTTCGACGTGGCGGGCTGATGATATGAACTTTGCCCAACTCAGCAAAATAGCACATCTCAACCACGTCTTTTCTCTTTCAAAATTGAAGTACAACCTAATCTTTTTTTCTCCAAAGAGAGTGTTTGGGTGATGCGTTTTTATGACTGGGTGAGATTTATCACTGTCAACATGCCACGTCAGAATTTTACTTGCCACGTGGGACGTTCAGTTAAGAATTGTTGAGTGTTAGATGTCGGGTGATGGATGGGTAACATAGTGAAAAGAAGAGTGGGCATTGAAATACTTTTCAAAGTTAGTAGTTAAGTTGTAACCTAATTAAAGTTCGGTGGCCAATGATTGATTTTATCCTAAGAGTAATTCAAGTAAAAAAAATCCAGTGATTAATTTTGAAAAAACAAATCGGTAACAGAGAGAGTATGTGTGCGCGCGCGCTCCAGTGGATGAACCAAATTCCACGGTGGATGAACCAAATTCCAGTTTTATTTATAATCTTTGAAATTTGAAGGTAATCCATATCTTCTTCTGGATTTTATGATTATTTAAGCTAAGATGCTTCTGTATCGATGAATTACAATTGATTTTAATTCTGTTGCTCTATATTTTGCTGGCCAATTTGTTGATAATTCGGTGATATAATTCATTGGAGAATGTCTGTATGGTTTAAACAGATTTCATATTGAAATTGTTTGGCGTTGAATTTGATTTGGTTGTGATGCTTCTCTTTGATAGAAGTATCTACTGATATGTATGCTATCAATATCAGGTATCTATAATATCGAATTTGAAGGTATGAAAATAGGTTTAAATTAAGCTTCAATCCGAGAATTTTTAACTTTCATTTGCCGAAAAACCATATTCTGGCTATGTTTAGAGTTAGAATTTGTAGATAACAATGAGTACTTTCTAGCAATACAAGTACTCTTGGTTTAGACTTCTAGATTGGAGGGTTTAAAATCTCATGGTCCTAATTCTAATGTTTAAGTTATAATTACCCAGAGGCTTAAATTAAACTTCAATATGAGAATTTTTAATTTTCATTTGCCTGAAAACCATATTCTGGCTATGTTTAGGGTTAGAATTTGTAAATAACAATGAGTACTTTCTAGCAATACAAGTACTCTTGGTTTAGACTTCTAGATTTGAGGGTTTAAAATCTCATGGTCCTAATTCTAATGTTTAAGTTATATTTACCTAGAGACTTGAAATTTTAAACCTGGGTGCTAGATTTTGTAACTAAATTTAATAATTATTTATGTCTGTACAAGTTTCTTTTGGTTGGATTTATACAGGCCGATCAATGAGAATTGGCTTCAAGTGTGCGGAGTAAGCACATGTTTGGTTAGAAAAGAGAAAAATAAGTCCTTGGGGATTTCAAAATTGTAATGTGATTAATTTGTTAATTTTATGTCAACCGGAGGTTGTTGCAGATAGCATAATTAACATGATGTGCTTTCATGTTCATGTTTTGATTAATGCTCTGCTATGTTTAATTATGTAGTGAATTATATTATTGTAATTTAAATGCTTTCTGAGTCTTGCTATTTAATGACAGGCGCAACAGAAATGACAAATTGTTAGTTCTCAGTTACTTTTTAAAGTGCCTTTTATTATCAGACCACTAGTTCTCAACGATTTTTACTCTGCTATATATTATCAATTTTTTTAGCTCATTCTTCTATCTCAGGTTTTCATTATACAATCAGCCTTTGGTTTCAGGCAGGGGTTGGAATAGGTTGATCACAAGGTGGGTGAAGTTTTTGTCATGGTTGCTGTGGTTTTTCGTTACACCTTCCCTGTTAAGTTCTGTTCAGTTATAGGACATGTGCTGCATAAAAATTGTAAGGTCATTTAAAGGATGGATGATCTTGTCAGAAAGTCATTGTATTTGGATATCCCATCACTTTGCCTTATCGCACACCTTGGCCAGATTTTATATGATGATGTTGTGGTTGAGCCTCAGTTTATGAAAACTTGAACCTTTGGATATATAGCTGTTTTAGCATCTTGACAAGGAATTGCAGTACAGAATCTTCGCGGAAAGGGTTCGGTTGGTACAAAAGCAATTCCTTGGGTAGCGGTGTGAATAGACAGCTGGATGGGTACTGTGGGTGATCCTGAACTCTGTTTGGTTTCTGAGGAGATTGTCATGGCACTAAGTGGGGGTAATTGTGATATGCCATAGTTATCCCACATTGAGTTGGTAGTGGACAGCCCATAGTAAAAGGAAAGTGAGCAGCAGCCCATATGCTATGCTTTGAGTCTCCCAAGTGATGCCTTCTCTACCTAATATCCATGATATAAACACCACTTTTTGACATTAAATTGAAGTAGTTTTGTACACTTATTTATTCATTTTAGTTAAAGTAGCTCTTGATTATTTATAGTTTTGTTCATATTTGTTAGAGCCTGTATATATTGGGGAAAGAAAAGATGGTTTTCTTGTGTTGGGCTTGTCCTTCTCCTCGTGAACAGAAGACATGCATTGACAAGTAAATTGTTATGTTTCTTGAATTATGATATTTACTGTTTTTGTTTTTTCCCCAAGTATATTGATTTCTATGTTACAATTCTCTTGGCAGATCTGGTGACTTCAATTATGACAGAAAATACAGAGGGGCTACTGTGAAGCTGGCACTTATCCTTCAGCAAGATGGGGAGCTATCAGACAGTGGCTTTTCTGTTAACCACACCCGTGTTTTAGTTGGTTCAGGTCCTGAGACCTTTGAAAAGGGCAAAAGTGCTCTTCAGAATTGGAGGTTTATGGAGAATTTATCGCATGTTCATGCATAAATATGATACATAACTTACACAAATATCAAAATCACAATAAGTGAATTTCAGGATTCATTCAATATGCAGGCATTTTGGATTGAACTGGGCGTTTGTTGATCCGAAGACTCCTATTCAGACTGGAGTGAAGTTCTGTGTCTGTGTTAAGGAACTTTTCCCATGGCTCATGATGCCTTCAAAAATAGTGTATGTTAATGAAAATAGAAACCCTAAAAAGGCCGTAGCCTCATTTAGTTTTGGCAGTGGAACTCTTGCTGGGCATCTACTGGTTAGTTTTCATAACATGCTAGTTCTCTTATCACTTTAGATAACGATATGACCATTTTATGCATTTCTATTTGTTGTTTTCCTTCTTTTGAATGGTAAATGAAATGGAACAAGTATCAAATCAATAAACCTATCGAATTCAGTCTCATGTAATGTTTCTACAGACTCACATATATACAGTTACAGCTTGGTACTTCTGTTGGGGATTTTGTGATCCTTTTCACATCAAGAACATACCAAGAGAATGTAAAATTCTCTTGAGAAAATGTGAATTGTGATGTTATATATCCTTGTTTGATTGGTTCGTTGTGATAAGAGTGACACTATCTCTGTGATAAGAGTGACCAGATCTGTGTAGAACATGCTAGAATAGGAAAGGGTATACTCAAACTAACTTGGATTTTATTGGACATTCCAGTAGATCTGGCAATGTACCGAACCAAGTGGTGGGAAAAGATAAATATAGCTGCCCCAAATTTATTGGGAACACGGGTTAGCTTGTTGTTCTTTGATTTGTCCAATGCGTTGCATTCCTTTTGCCAAGTTGATTGCAGCTAGCACGTGCACATCCCTGCTGTGATTTAGATGTGGTTTGATGAATTTTTCAAAAAGCATTAAGGGACCATTATAACATTGTTTTTGAATTAATTTTCCTTTTTGGACCCACAAATGGTATAATTTTTTTATCTTTGGCACGTGGAGCTTATTATTTTCATTTTTTCACAATCTGATAACCATTGCTAATGCGGCACTTGATTTTGTTATCTGCAGGCCGGGGAAGAACGCTTCTCAATTACGCTGGACGAGAACAATAAAGTTTGGTATGAAATACTTTCATTTTCCAAGCCTGCCCATTTTCTATCAATTATCGGATATCCTTACGTACTATTTAGCCAAAAACACTTTGCTCATGCATCCTCTCTTGCAATGCGCCAACATTTATCTTCGTAGTTAACCACCCACATTTATCTATGTATTTGACTATTTGTAATGAGGATTCTTTGAACTGAAAATGTACCATCTTATTTCTTTAATGATATAAATGATCTTCTTTGTGTGTTTGTGTTGGGAAGGGTGGTGTTGTGGGTGCGGCAGCGAGTTGATTAAGGAGCCTTTATAATGCCGGACAAAGCTAAGATTGAGGAAATTGTAATTCAAAGTGAATGCTTGAATCTTTCCTCGTTGTTACTTTATGATAGGGATAAGCACGGTCTGGATTTGATAAGAATCAAATAAGACCAAACGAACTGAGTGCGAATTACACACATGGAATCAATTGGTTCCATGAGCAGAGATGGAATTGGACTTCACTAGGACTGACTCGTTCTTATTTGGTCTTCTCATGTTTTTTTATGCTTTTGAAAAACAAAAATTGTTATTTTGTATATGCATTAATTCATCCAAATTCATATAAATTATTTTAATGGTTGAAATTGAATTAAATTTCGGTTTTAGCTAGAATCGAGAACTGAATCTATTTTTGCTTCTCGATTCTATTAACAGTTAAAGATTAACTAGAATTGAAACATTCTGTTTTGATCCAATTCAGATGGTTCTCAATAGAAATGTCCGTCCTACTTCATGAATAAGATAAGAAAGATTGGAATGGAATGTTAATTTATAATGTGATTGTCTCATACTTGAGATAAATAATCTTGTTGTACAAGTGAAAATTTACTTTAACACATAAAATTGTTACACTCTAGAACGAATCTTTCTTGCAATTATAAGGTACCGATGTGGTTTGTTTGATAGAGTGGATTATATGGTATTGGACAATACTAAAAAATGAACAGAACTTAAAATTTTGTTAATCTTATTGAATTTTGATTATCAAACATGCTCTTGATATAGAACCCAAGAATGTTCACGTGGCATTGTGGAAAGGAAAAAAAAAAAAAAAACAATCATAACTTGGTCGTGATGGATGTTTAGTCTATGATGCATGTGGTTGGTACCAATATGAAAGATAAAATTTTAAGCTGTTTGAAATTTTGAATCTTGTATTGATCAATACTCAACTTATGGAGAAGTTTCTTGGTAATCACTTAGCTTTATTTTATTTCAATTTAGTCAGTGAAACTTACATTTTTTGGGGATAATCTATTCCAAAAATAAAAAATAAAAACCAATAAGTAGATTGAAGTCAAGTCTTCCTTTTTTGTTTTTGTTACAAAAAGTCCACACTTTTTTCCAAGCCATCACTATTGACAGGAACTCATTGATTATTTATTTTCTCACTTGTTTACAGTTCATTTCTCAATACAGTTTATTAAGGAAAACTGTCTTAATAACACTTATATTGGTCTAACTTTAAGACTCTGTGTGGGAGTTTTAGAGTACCAGTTACAATGATTTTTTAAAGTATCGGTTTTGGGCATTTACGAGGGAGCAATTTTTGGTAGTTTTTGAAATGAACCAACCCATGCTTGGAAGTTTATTATCCGACGGTTCTAAATTTTTTTTAAAAGAATCAAATTACATATATGTTCATATATAATAATAAAAATCAAAATATTTTATATATTCACCTATCATTGAAAATATAAAATTAAATTTATGTTCTTGCATTTATTTTTATAAATATTAAATTTAGGATAGTTTGAAAATAATAGTTTGAGAGAGGATAAAAATGGAATAAATTTTGAAGAACGATAAAAAACCACCGATTTAGAGAGTTAAGAGATATACTCCAAAATACACTATACCGATTTTGGGTGGTTTTTAAACTGTTCAAAATCGGTGCTCTAAAAAATTAACAAGCATCAGTTTTTCCAACCTTTCATAAATGGTACCACTCAAAATCGGTGGAAAAAAAATTCCCTAGCAGGCCCTAAATTTTATGTTTTTTATAAAATAATAAAAAATATTATGGTAGATAACTGTCAAAATAAGTTACTATTTTTTCTTTAACCAATGAAATGACTCGAAGACCATCACTAATTTAATAATATTACAAAAAAAATTTAAAATAACTAATATTTAATACAGATAATAATGGGTTTAATAAATTCTTAAAATTAGTCAATATATTGGGCCCTTTATTCACTTGGTAAGCTTCACAGAACACGGGCTGTAGATTATAGTGACGAGCTTTTCATCCTCTCGAGATCGTTTGAGATATTCGTAGTTAGAAATTTAAGTGCCCCATTTAGCATATAGAATTAGATCGCAGTACACAGTGAAATAAGAGTAAAGCTTTATTTTTAGTATCGATGATGATTTCGTCAATTAAAAAGAACTATAAAAAATAGGAAATATAGAAAATCCGAATTCCCTTTAAGTAGGCAAAGAGCTTCAGACGGTCAAGAGAGAAAAAACTTGGGTGTGCTTCTCACCCCTGCGAAGCTAAAAATATGGGAAATGTTGAATATTAATAAACTTGAACATAGAATATTTGTTTGTTCTAGTACCTTATTGCGTTATTTAATCAAAAAGTTTAAGTTTGTTTGAATCTTGTTTTCAATAAACTTATAAAAAAACTATTAGTCACTCGAGGTTTCATGGTCATCACTAAATTTCATTTTATTTCAATTTAGTGATCAGTGAAGCTTACATTTTTTGTGGAAAATCTATTCCAAAATCAAAAAGTAAAAACCAATAAGTAGATTGCAGTCAAGTCTTCCCATTTTTTTTTCAAAAGGAAAAAAAGTCCACATTTTTTTTCCAATCCGTCAGTATTGATTTAACAAGTATGACATATTTCTTTACAAAAAGTCCACATTTTTTTCCAATCCGTCAGTATTGACTTAACGAGTATGACATATTTATATTGTCATTGTAGTTCATTTTCATTGCAGTTTTAAAGAAAAACTATCTAAATTACAAGAAGGAAATTTCTTCAAATTAGAGAACTCTAATAAAAAAAAGTTTGAAGATATTTCGTGCCTCGAAGTTATGATGAATAGTAATTTTCTAAATATTCGAATGACTGAACTAGAGTGTCAAATAATTTGATTTAAAAGATTAAATTATTAGAAAGGACAACATATATAGTGTTTAAATATTATTTTCAACACGTCCCTTCACATGTACGTATCGATGTTTTGTACCCTGAACGTAAACGTGTAATTGAGTTCTTAATTACATAAATTTTTGAAAAATCTTTTCTGGATATAAAGACCAATTGAGGAGTGGGGTGGGGTTTAAGTCAAGTCCTCCTTTAACAAGAAGTTATGACTTTTTTCTAAAGAATAATTGCTGATTTTGGATTAGTCTTGCAAGCGATGCTATAAGTAGTGCTGCTTAAATGGAGAAAAATCACAACACAAGAATATCAGCAAATTCTTAGTTACAATTATTTACAAAATGATAAGGTTCTTTCAACATCCTCATTTGTTAGTTATTGTACTATTCTTTAGCTTGAGAGCTACTTGTAAGCACTCTGTCGGAACGAAAGATGGTATCAGGTGCTTAGAAAAAGAGAGAGAAGCTCTTCTCAGATTCAAAGACGAGCTTATTGATGAATTTGACAGGCTCTCTTCTTGGGGAAACCAGAAAGATAAAGAAGAATGTTGCAAATGGAGTGGTGTCCTTTGTGATAACTTAACAAATCATATTATTCGGTTGGATCTTCGTGATGCATATACGCCTCTAGGAGGTAACATTAGCATCTGGTTGCTTGAAATGCAACATTTGAAATATTTAGACCTCAGTGACAATAATTTCAATTATAGTAGAATCCCACAATTCATTGGCTCTCTAGGCAGATTACAATATCTTGATCTTTCTGATTCTTATTTTAGTGGAGAAATTCCCCATCATCTTGGCAACCTTTCTGAATTGCAATTTCTTGGTCTTAGTGAATATGATGGTACGCTAACTAGTACAAACCTTGATTGGCTTTCTCAACTTCATTCATTAAGATACCTCAGACTGAGCTCTGTTAACCTCACCATGGCAACCAATTGGTTACAAACAATGAATAAACTCATTCATCTCAAAGTGTTATACTTGTCTGCTTGTCACTTGCCTATTGTACCTTTCACGTTCAATGCTTCTAACTCTCTTTATCAACTTGATCTCTCGGGGAACGACCTCTCTTCTTCTTTTATATTCCCTTGGTTGTTTAACTTCAGCAGTGTCCTTAGTTACATTGACCTCAGTTTCAACAAATTACAAGGTCCCATTCCTGATGCTATTGGAAACTTATTGTCCCTTTCGTATCTTTCTCTCTCTGAAAATCAACTTGAAGGTGAGATTCCAATATCCTTGGGGAATCTGAGTAGTTTATCGTATTTAGATTTGTTTTATAACCAACTGATAGGAATAGTGCCTCATCTTGCATTATCTTCATCATTGACGCACTTATCTCTTGATCACAATATGTTTAATGGTACTATTGCCCAAAGCATTGGAAGCCTTTCCAAACTTGAATATTTGAATCTTGGTTCAAACCACTTTGAAGACATAATCAATGAATCTCATTTCTTCAATCTTTCCCAGTTACGAGTATTGGACTTGTCTTCCAACCCAGGTATCTCAATCAATTTCAGTTTAGGATGGAAACCTCCTTTCCAACTCACAGATGTCGCATTGTCGGGTTGCAAAGTTGGGCCACATTTCCCCACTTGGCTTAAAACACATACGACATTATATTCACTTGATATCTCTAATGCTGAAATTTTAGACACCTTTCCTGATTGGCTTTGGGAGCTAAGTTCGAACTTATATTATTTAAATGTATCACATAATAATTTTCACGGTGTCTTTCCTGATTTGTCATCAAAGTTCTCAACTAATTTCCCAATCATAGATTTGAGCTTTAATCATTTTAGTGGTTCATTACCAAGTTTGCCTCATAATGCAACGATATTGGATTTGTCGAATAACAAATTTTATGGGTCAATTACCAATTTATGCACTGAAACTAATTACATTTGGGATTATCTTGACCTCTCAAATAACTTGTTGTCAGGACAACTTCCCGATTGTTTTGCAAACCTACCAAATTTGAGATTTCTTAATCTGGCACATAATAATTTTTCTGGAAAGATCCCTTCACTAAATATCTTTTCATCATTGCATTTACAAAACAACAGTATCACTGGAGAAATTCCAACATCGTTGATGAATTGTACATTTTTGGCTTTCATTGATCTTTCACGAAATAAGTTGACTGGTAAAATACCAGCATGGATAGGAGATACTTTTTCTAGATTAGTCTTTCTAAGTCTCAGGTCCAACGAGTTCTTTGGTAGTATTCCTTCAAACTTGTGTCATCTTGCACAATTACAAGTGTTAGATTTTTCTTTAAACAAGATTTCTGGTGCTATACCAAAATGCCTAAACAATCTCACTGCTATGGGTCAAGAAGTGGACCTTGAGTCGCATGGATTTATTACTAATGGGACAGGAAACTTTGAGAGTGCAAATGTAATGTGGAAAAGCAATGAGCACGAGTACATAAATACTCTTCAACTGGTGAAACTCATTGATCTTTCAAGTAACAACTTAGCAGGTGATATTCCAGCTGAAATTACAATTCTTGTAACTCTAGTTGGGTTGAACCTTTCAAGAAATAACCTATCTGGAATCCTTCCTACAAACATTGGACAACTGAGGTCTTTAGATTTTCTAGATTTATCAAGAAACCACTTTTCTGGTGGTATTCCTGCTGGTGTTTCTCAATTGGATCAACTTGGAGTGTTAGATTTGTCATACAATAACTTGTCTGGCAAAATTCCACAAAACATTCATTTACGAACTCTTGGTGCTTCTGCATTTGAGGGAAACCCTAATTTTTGTGGCCTTCCACTTAATAAAACATGTCCAGGAGATGAAATTGATCAAGACCCAAAGATTATTGGTAATGGTAATGGGATGAAAGATCCAAAGGAGGAGGAAGACAAGCTTATTAGTGATGGATTTTACATTAGTATGGCAGTTGGGTTTGTTTTTGGCTTTTGGGGAGTATGTGGAACTTTACTGTTCAATAGCTCATGGAGGATTGCATTTTTCAAGTTTTGGAATAGCTCAATGGAATGGTTGTACGTAAAAATAGCCATCAGCAAAATGCGACTCAAAGAAGCATTTCACAAATTTGTAAAATTTTAGCATGTGTGTTACTGTCTACTGGTTAAACTTTGCAATGTATAAAACTTAAGATGTGGTTGTTTTTGTGTTGTGTGTAATTGTATTGTATTAAAATAATTCCAACTTTGCGTACAACCATGATCTGATTTAATGAGAACAAACTCTTTTGATTTTCTTCACACAACCCACATTCCAAGTACTTGTTTTTCAAGTAGCAGACACTGATAAGACAAAATAAAGATTTTCTTGCTCACACGCCTCTACGTATATCAAAGAAAATTTCAATTATTTGTTAAAAGAAAAAAAATCACGCCAATTAATTTCAAATATTTTTTCTACACTAATAAAAATTAAAAATTCCATGCTAGTCATTGATATATGGCTTCAAAAACTCAAGTACCAAATCTGAACATTGTTGATATGTAAAGTATAAAATGTAAATTGACTAAATTCATTATCATTGTAATTAACGACTTCAAAAAATTAAGAAAAATATAGTTAAACAATTTAAATAAGTCAAATAGTATAATTTGAATTTTTTTATATGATTCTCTAAGCAATAACCTATCGAATTAGTCATACGTATAAAAACTATACTTTTAAGTATAATTATCACTATAAATGTGATAGTTTAGGTATGTAAAATTGTAGCAAAAGATAAACATAATGATCATGTGATTTAACCAATTCTAAGAGTATTGCTTAAATAATTAATTTATTATTCTATCTTTAAAAGAAAAGAATATCAAGTTCAAAATTCCCACTTTTTTATATATTAATTTGCATAAGTTGATAAATATTTATTTCTCTGGAAAATAATATGTTATTAAGTTTCTTTTATTTCACCCATAATATTTTGTTCGACTAATTTTGCTAGAATATTATTTCTTAGAACAATATGCAATTCGATCCATTTTAGTTAAACAAGGTTTCAAGCCCATCAATTTTTTTTTTAGTTGTTTTAAGTGAAGAATTGTTAAAAATAAAATTTTCAAGATCTATTTGCACTTTTGAAAAGGTTAAGAACCACAATTGTAATTTTCTCTTTCTTTCTTTTTTTTTTCTTTTTAATTTTTTTAATTTTTTTTGTTTACGTAAGTTAGAGGACAGAATTGTTAGAAAAGACCATCAACATGAATTTACTAAAGATTGGAGATGATGGTGCTATTAAAATTAAATAAAGACAAAATTGAGACGAATTAAAAATGTTAGGAGCTGTTCTCTTTGCCATTTTCAACCCGTTTCTAATTTTCTATTTTTGAAAATAGTAAAAACGTATTTACTTATATATTTCTGAAAATGCATTTTTCAAAACACAAAAAAAAAATTACAAAGGAAATGAAAAATGATGATTTAGTCGTTTTCTGCGTTTTGTATACAAACGAGGCTCATTTCCAAAACGGCCAAAACACGCATTTTCTAAAGGCGGTCTGCATTTCGAATCTCAATAGAGGCCATTTTTTAATTAACATTTTAGGCTGAGCATGGAAAATGATGATTTAATCATTTTCTACGTTTTCTTTATAAAACGCGGTTCATTTCCAAAGCAACAAAAACTCTAGAAATTTGAAGGTGGTCTGCATTTTGAATCACATTGGCGGTTTTTTTTTTTTTAATTCTAAGTTTTTAATTGTTTTTAAATCCAACAATAAATGCCAACAATAATTGCTTTTAATTCCAACAATAATTATTTTTAATTCCAAGTAATTTCAAGTTTTTAATTGTATTTAATTCCAACAATAATTGTTTTTAATTCCAAGTCTTTAATCAATAATTGTTTGAATAAAATATTATAAAAACATTCTAAAAAATTCCAACTAAACGCGTTTTCGAGTTTTCTGTTTTGAGAAACAGTTTTTGAAAATTTCAAAAAGAATGTATTTTCATCAATCTCAAAATATAAAACTCAAAATGAATTCAAAACTCAAAATAGAAAACTGAAACGCAAAAAGATGGACTTAGTGTATTTATCCTTTAAATAATTAAAATAATTAAAGAATTAGAGTAATGAAACTTGCAATTAAATGTATCTTTAAATAATGCTTGAATATTTTCATCATTAGCACTTTGTTTGATTGTAAAAAAATATTAAATAGAAGATGAAGTAAAAACAGTAAATATTTATTGAAGAGAATAAAATAAGGAATATAGTTGTCGTGTGAAAAAAAACTTACTTTAAATAAGAGAGATTCTTTAAAAATGAAGAAGTGCTTAAAAATAAAGATTAATATTTATAGTCTTTGCCTTAAAAAAATAAAAATAAAAAATTCATAGCCTTGACCCTTTATCTCCAGGTCCAAACAATTGATGTGTCTTTTATACAATATTACTATAGTTTTTCGTGTCCAATCTACTATTTTTATAAATAACATTTTCGCGTAACATGTCATGCTTTACCACCTCAATTTTGACTTCCATTCTTATTTTTATTTTTGCTTTCGTGCAACTTAAGTTTGTCACGCCTGCTAACTAAGCAAATTTGGTAAATTGGCACCTAGCAACAACAATAAAAATTGGCGCTACCGATATGTTATACTTTCTTCTTTAATACCGAGTAAAGAACTTCATGCCTAATCTACTTGACCAACACACAACTTTGCTCTACAAAAGAGGGCCACAATCCCACATGTGATGTAGCAGCAACCATCTTGCATCCATCCGGTATTTCATATTTTCAATGCACCAATGCAGATCAAATCGAAAAAAAATCAAAGTAAGGTCATTACCAAAAGGGTTAATTACACTCATAGTACTCAATATTTTAGTTTTGTAATAATATCATTCTCATTCAATTTTATTTGTCGATATTTTCATTTTCAGTAATGGATATGTTCTACCTCACTCATATTTTATTTTATATTTTTTCTATTTGGTAACGGGGACAAAAAAAAGAATAGTTTTTCCATGTACAACTGCAAATATTGTTGCTCTATTTCAGATTTCACTGGGAAAGCAAAACTGAGGTATTGCTTTGTTGTTTCCAGTGTTCGGCTAGAAAAATAAATCCTAATTGAATATAAAAATGAACGTGTATGTCATCATTGGTATTTTTGATTTGTCACATGATTAGCATAAAAACTTTCTTGACTTTGGTTGTTCATAAGCAGTTGATAGACTTTTAAGCTGAAGGAACTGAAATTTCATTGAAATACTTTTGCATGTTATTGTTGGAATTTCATAAGCGATGGCCTTTATAGGAGGTTCGTAGATGATCTCGATTTGAGTATATAACATTTATCTAGATTTTCAGATACTTAAAAAATAATCCCGCCATCTATAAGATGATCTCAAATTATATTCTATTTAGACGATCTTACCAAAAAAGAATCCAATTAAATAATCTGAATCACGCAACCCTCCTATAGGAAATATATTGTGTTACTGGTACGAGACTAAGTCATTCTGTTGCTTATGAATTAACAAAAGGAGACCATGATTTTTTATTTAAATAAATACCCTTTGTCACTCAATATTTTAAAATAATAGATTTTACTTTAAAATAATTATCAATTGTTCATATTAATCTAATTAACATACAGTTTAATTATTAAAAATTTTTCTTGCTAAAAATTTTAATTTTAATTAAATTAATCGAGAGAAAACCAATATTTTAATGAAATGCATTATATTCTAAGTTTTACGAGCAATGCCAAAATTAATTCTATATGTCATAATTTACAGAATAATAATATTTTAAACAAATATTTAAAGCATACATTAGCAATAAATTAACAATTAGTTGTGGCCCAAAACAAGACACAAGAAATAAATTAAAAATTAATTAGATCCAAATCCAATATTTAATTTAAATTTTCAACCCAAGCTTTCCAAACAATAGCTATCCGTTGAACCAAACAACCACTATTCATTGCACAAAACAAGAGCTATCACAGCAACCAAACATCCACTATCCAAGTTTCCAAATAGCCATTATCCAAGTAACCAAACATGGTTCTTCTTCCTCCTTGAACTTTCATTTCCCAAAGGCAAACTACCTTTAAGCCGCCGGAAAAGCACCATGGCTGGACCCGTCAACCAAAATAAAAAAATAATAGTAAAAAAAATCTGGAGACCACTGGATCTGCGTGATTGTCTGTCGTGCAGATCCGACAAATCTTCGCTACCAAGGTCGCGTGGCCGAGCGCAGATCAGTCCTATTTCTTTTTCTTTTTGGTTCTCCGTTATAGTCAATATTCAAACATTACAAAAAAAATCTAGTCCCATTATAGGACTCACAATTTAAATCTATTTTACAATTAACAAATTAAATCAAGATGACAAAGTCATAATTCACCGATCTTGTTACAGACTCGAAATAACGAAATACAATGAACAAGTGAGGCCACAAAATAATTGAATCACAGTTTAAAATAATTACAATTATTCAATCAACATATAAACAAATAAACCTGGACATTGCTCGACTAGAACATGCAATTATCATATCTAGATAACATAACAAACACGTGAATGATTTAAACTGCTCTGATACCACTTGTTGAAAAATGGAATGAGAATTAGCCAGAAAACAAAAAATTTCTTTAATTCAATAAACCAAGATCTTTACTTGGCGTTCACGTGTTTATTATAATTAAATACTAATATAACGATATTAGATCTTGATATGATTCACAAATTTGCTGCTTTTGATTCACGAACTTGGTGCTCCCAACGTTCAAGTCTTCTATGGTATTCTCCAAGTATAGATTAACCGGTGTGTGGGCACATTTTAATTAAATCAAAAACTAATTTCTGGACTTGTCTGATTTATAAAACCAAGAAGATAAAATTCAAGTCAAACAATACTTAAGAATTTTTCTCTCTTCTAAGTTGGAATTAAATTTACGTCACATGCAATGTAATATAAATACGACAAGCATCCTGATTGCAAACAATGACAATAGTCCTGATTACAAACAATGAAAAGACATCTAAGTCCAATTAGCTTAGGATTGATTTAATTACACATGTAATCTTTGAACTTATATCATAATTATAATTAAGTCTAAAACTTTATAGAGCTACCACATGGACCTGTTCGGATATATATTTTTCAAGCAACAAAAATTAGACTCTGTCTAGTCGACTCTAGGCTGTCCGATCTAATTATTAGTCTTTTGTTTTTTCTATTAAAGACAAGAGACTGCACTCTCGAAATATATAAGATTACAGAAGCTGCAATACTTTCCTCTGACCTATTGTATATATATTTCATCTCTGTCTAAGATTCGATAATTAGGTATGAGCATAATAACCGTTTTGCCCTTCTAATTATTCTCACTAACTTTAAGTTACATTTTCTTCAACGAGGCTGAGAACTAATTTACAGATGTCAAAGTGCAGTCGTCGCTAAACACTAAGCTCAAATTTGTAACGGTTCAACAGAAAATACTTAAGTTGTCACTCGACCTATTTTTTAGGGCGACAGTTCTTGACACAAATTCGAGTTATCTACTTTGCTCATTCTTAAGCTCCCAACTCACCGAGATATTTAATCAACTAAATGGATATCACCTATTGGTGAATCAAATAACCATCAAACTAACAAAAAGATATACACAATCATGTCAAGGGATTTAGATGAAATACCCGGTGATCAAGTGGAAGTTAATTATTCGCACGGTCATGCTATATAATTAAATTCGATACGTAGTTCATTCAATACACTCCAAGTGTACTAGTGTTACCATTAATCTATTTCTACTATAAGGACAAATCGCAAACCCGAATGATTAAATAGTCAACACTACAACCATCTGGTACAAAGCGCCAACCCTTATACATTAGTTGTGAACAATTTTATTGATGATCAAAATATATGTTATGTCACACTATGCTTCTCAACGCAAGTACCCAACTTATATTACACAAGTGATCATTGATACTTTATTTATATGCTCAATATTAAACAAATGCAATAATAATAAATGAATACAAACCAAAGTTTTATTTAATATAAATTGTCATTTCATCACAACAAAATTATACTATTTAAGCATATAATCCAACATTTTTCACTTTTTTTCCTCTCTCACTCTATTTCAAGTCTTCTTGATCATTTGGAAAATGGGACCAATATTTTGAAATGCTTCTGCAGTGAGAGATGGTCTAAAAAGTGCTTTCTTCAACCTATTCATGGACAATATAGGGGGTAGAATTAGCTGCCGACTCATTCATTTAGACACTAAGTAGAACACAAGAAATTTTATGCTACTGTGATTGAGTGAATGATGCATGAGATAGTTTCATGTCCCTCTTCCTTTGTGCTTGGATTGAAGGGAGCTCATCTTGCTGTTGCCTTCATTTTGTTTTCTTTTGGACTCAGTCTTGTTTGAGTTGTTTCCTAAAGGTGATCCCCTTATGGTGAGATGCCTTTTTTATTAGCTTTTGGCTCGTTTTGTAAGGTTGAGTCTACAATAGTGAATAATATAAATAAAAAAAGAAAAGAAATTAAAATCTTGTCTATTCTACTGTTTAAATCTTGCGTACCTTACATTTCCTTAAATGATTATTGAACAGTGAATTTTGATGACTGATGAGTATAATTTTAGTATACATGTTACCCGCTTATCTTATTTTGTTAGTAATTATTCATTGATAAAAGTACTAATTAATGTCTTATTTGAATCAAGACAAAATTTGAAGGACTGTGAAGATATGGGGACCAAGATGGAAGTTTTTAAAAGTATGGGTCCAAGTTTAAAACTTTGGGGAAAAAAAGACTAAATTTGGAAATAAAACTTGAAGTGGGGACCAAATTGCAAAACTATTGAAACTTTGAGAACTAAGTATGCAAAATTGGGATTGGAACACAATTTGGCCACAATTGTTTCTGAAGAGGAGTCAACCACGGAAAGCACGGCGGGTTTGACCGTGGTCCGTGGCAATTAAATAAGGGATAATTAGCTTATATATCTTTTCTTTTCTTTTTTTAATAAAAAATTGAAAGATACCTTCTTTTTAAAATTTTTTATTCTTACTGTCTAAATAATATTTATGAAAAATACATTTATTCTCTATTATATAAATTCTTTTAAAAATATTTATTTATTGTATAGTAATTTATGTACTTTATATAATATTCACTTTAGTCCTTGTATTTTTAATTATATTTCAATTAAATCTTTTAAAAATTGTATCTTAGGTCCTTAATCTTTTACATCTTTATATTTTGGTCTCCAAATTTTTAATTATCTTTCAGTTAAGTCCTCCAAAAATTGTATCGTAGGTCCTTCAACTTTTTACATCTTTATACTTTGGTCCACAGATTTTTAATTATCTTTCAGTTAAGTCCACTAAAAAATACATCTTAGATGTAGGAACATATGTGTTATCCGTGTCAAATTGATTTTAATGAAATTGAGGAAGTAACATATAGTAACAAATACGGTAACATATATGTTACCCGCGTAAAATATTGTTTTTAAAAATAAAAATTAGAAATATTTGATTTTAGACCAAACTAATGTATTTTTTAAAAAATATTTACAATGAGATAAATCATAAAATAGCAATTATATTGAAAATGAGAAAGTAACATAGCGTAACACATGTGATAACATATGTGTTACCCATGTCAAATTAATTTTAATGAAATTGAGGAAGTAACATAGGATATAATTTGATTTTAGACCAAACCAATGTATTTTTTAAAAAACATTTACAATGAGATAAATCATAAAATAGTAATTGTATTAAAAATGAGGAAGTAACATAGAGTAACATATGTGTTACCCATGTCAAATTGTTGGTATTAAAAATGAAAAAAATAAATATATTATTTTTATTTAACATAATTCGTAATTCAGAAAATTATAGATTGATATAATTTGCTAAAAATTGATTTTAATAAAATTGAGTAAGTAACATAGGTTAACAAATATGGTAACATATATGTTACCCGCGTAAAAGTATTGTTTTTAAAAATAAAAATTGAAAATATTTGATTGTAGAAGAAATTAATTTATTTTTTAAATACATTTACAAGAATATAAATTATAAAATAGTAATTGTATAAAAAATGAATAAGTAACATATGGTAACACATGTGTTACCCATGTCAAATTGTTGATATTAAAAGTAAATAAATTAAATAAATTATTTTTATTTATAATAATTCATATTTCAGAAAATTATAGAAGAATAAAATTTGCTAAAAATTGATTTTTATGAAATTGAGGAAATAATATAGGTTAACAAATACGGTAATATATATGTTACCCGAGTAAAAGTATTGTTTTAAAAACTGAAAATTGAAAATATTTGATTTTAGACGAAATTAATGTATTTTTTAAAAACATTTACAAGAATATAAATTATAAAATAGTAATTGTATAGAAATTGAGGAAGTAACATAGGGTAACATAGGGTAACACATGTGTTACCTGTGTCAAATTGATTTTAATGAAATTGAGGAAGTAACATAGGTTAACAAATACGATAATATATATGTTATCCACATAAAAGTATTGTTTTTAAAAATAAAAATTGAAAATATTTTATTTTGGATGAAACTAATGTATTTTTTTAAAAATATTTACAAAGAGATAAATTATAAAATAGCAATTGTATTGAAAATGAGGATGTAACATAGGGTACAAATGTGGTAGCATATGTGTTACTAAGTTAAATAATTTTAATTTTAATGAAATTGAGGGAGTATATAGGTTAACAAATACTGTAACATATATGTTTCCCACGTAAAAGTATTGTTTTTAAAAATAAAATTGGAAATATTTGATTTTGGACTAAACTAATGTATTTTTAAAAACATTTATAAGGAGATAAATCATAAAATAACAATTGTAATGAAAATGAGGAAATAACATTGGGTAACACATGTGGTAACATATATGTTACCCGTGTCAAATTGATTTTAATGAAATTGAGAAAGTAACATACGTTAACAAATATGGTAACATATATGTTACCCACGTAAAAGTATTGTTTTCAAAATTAAAATTTGGAAATATTTGATTTTAGACTAAACTAATGTAATTTTTAAAAAATATTTACGAGATAAATCATAAAATAACAATTGTATTGAAAATGAGGAAGTAACATATGATAACACATGTGGTAACATATGTGTTACCCGTGTCAAATTAATTTTGATGAAATTGAGGAAGTAACATAGGTTAACAAATGCGGTAACATTTATGTTATCGGCATAAAAGTACTGTTTTAAAAAATAAAATTTGAAAATATTTTATTTTTGACAAACTAATGTAATTTTTAAAAATATTTATAAGGAGATAAATCATAAAATTACAATTGTACTGAAAATAAGGAAGTAACATAAGGTAACGCATGTAGTAACATATGTGTTACTCGTGTCAAATTGATTTTAATGAAATTGAGGAAGTAACATATGTTAACAAATACAGTAACATGTATGTTACTCACGTAAAAGTATGGTTTTCAATAATAAAAATTTGGAAATATTTGATTTTAAACCAAATAAATGTAATTTTTAAAAAATATTTATAAAGAGATAAATCATAAAATATCAATTGAATTGAAATGAGGAAGTAACGTGTCAAATTGATTTTAATGAAATTGAGGAAGTATCATGTGTTAAGAAATACGGTAACATATATGTTACCCACTTAAAAGTTTTGTTTTCAAAATTAAAATTTGGAAATATTTGATTTTAGACCAAACTAATGTAGTTTTTAAAAAACATTTACAATGAGATAAATCATAAAATAGCAATTGTATTGAAAATGAGGAAGTAACATAGGGTAACACATGTGGTAACAATGTGTTACCTGTGTCAAATTGATTTTAATGAAATTGAGGAAGCAACATATATTAACAAATACGGTAATATATATGTTACCTACGTAAAAGTATTGTTTTTAAATATAAAAATTAGAAATATTTGATTTGAGACCAAACTAATGTATTTTTTAAAAACATTTACAATGAGATAAATTAAAAAATAGCAATTGTAGTGAAAATGAGGAAGTAATATAGAGTAACACATGTGGTAACATATGTGTTACATGTGTCAAATTGATTTTAATGAAATTGAGGAAGTAACATAGGGTAACAAATTCAGTAACATATATGTTACCCGCGTAAAAGAATTGTTTTTTCAAAAATAAAATTTGAAAATATTTGATTTTAGACAAAACTAATGTAGTTTTTGAAAAGCATTTATAATGAGATAAATTATAAGATAGCAATTATAAAGTATTTTTAAAATAATTATAAAGTATTGATTTTATTGCAAATGAGCAAATAACACATAGACATAACAATTTGATCTTCTCCATTCAGTAGGGAGATTTATTTAGCCTATTGAACATTTGGAGAAACAAAATGTGTTTGATATTAAAGTCAAACACTCTATCAATGCCCACTGGACACTTGACCAGTGGACAAAGTAATTTTCTCCACTAGGTGGAGGAGAACAGACCAGAAGTAACATATATGTTACTAGTATAAAAATATTGTTTTTAAATGAAAAATTGAAATATTGATTTTAAATGTAAAGAATATATTTTTAAAAAATTTATAAAAATAGAGAAATGGTAAAATATTGATTTTAATGAAAAATAAAGAAGTAACATATAGTAATATATATAGTAACATATATGTTACCGGTGTAAAAATTTTGTTTTAAAATAAAAAAAAATTGAAAAATTAATTTTAAAGAAATGTAACGAATTTTTTTAAATAATTATAAAATATTGATTTTATTGCAAATGAGCAAGTAACACATAGTAACATATATGTTACTAGTATAAAAAAAAATTTTGAAAATGAAAAATTGATTTTAAATGAAAATAATATATTTTTAAAATATTAATAAAATTAGAGAAATAGTAAAATATTGATTCTAATGAAATATGAAGAAGTAACATATATAGTAACATATATGTTACCCATGTAAAAATATTGTTTTTCAATTAAAAATTAAAATATTAATTTTAAATAAAAATAATATATTTTTAAAATAATAATAAAATGAGTAATTTATAAAGTATTAATTTCAATGAAAATGATAAAATAACACATATGTTACTCGTGTAAAAATATTGTTTTTCAAATAAAAAAATAAAAATATTGATTTTATGAAAATACTGTATTTTTAAACAATTATCAAAGAAAATAAATTGTAAAATATGGTTATAGTTATTATTATATTTAAAATAATATACAAATATGATAATTGGTGGTAGTAACACGTGTTAATTTAAATTAAATTAAAGTAACATATGTGTACCATAATTTAAAATAGTATACAAATATTTATTTTGTTCGTTTAGATGAAAATTCGAGTGTAAAGTCAAAGATTTAATTGAAAGTGCACTTATTTTGACCACTAAGATTACACTTATTTTAACCACTAAAATCAATGATTTGGAGGACCAAACTTTGAACATGTATAAAATTGAAGGACCTAAGATGCAACTATTAGAGGACTTAACTGAAAGATAATTGAAATTTGGGGGGTCCAAAGTGTAAATATATAAAAAGTTGAAGGACTTAAGATGCAATTTTTGGAGGACTTAACTGAAAGATAATTAAAAAATTGGAGACTAAATTATAAATATGTAAAAGATTAAGGACATAAGTTGTAATTTTTGGATGACTTAATTGAAATATAATTGAAAATATAAGGACTAAAGTGAATATTATATAAAGTAATATACAATAAATAAATGCCACATCATCATTCCACATTATAAAATATTGTTTTTAATGAAATGAGGTAATTTTTAAATCAAATCAAGAAAATGAGGTATTTTTTGAATAATAAAAAAAGAGGTATTTTTCAACTTTTCTACAAAAAGTAGCGCTCTTGTCAACTTTGCCCATTAAATAATTCACTATTTGTCGCGGCGCAGCAAGTTGCATTTCGTCTAGACTTTTTATTTATTCATTCATTTTCAGTTCTAAGTCGGGGTTATTTTTGTCTTTTAACGTACACGAGTTTTGAGATTGATAAAACACTAAAGACCGAATTTAGGTCGAATTAAGAGATAACGACGACTAAAAACAAGAGAGAGAAATCTTATGGCAAAGAAGACTTTTCGAAAATTTCTTCTCATTCAATCTATGACAGGTTCTATCAAATCTTTTGTTATAAATTTAATTATGTTCTTCTAACTTTCTTGAGCCAAGATAAATGATGAAATATTGTTTAAACGAAGTGATTATCTTATTATCTTTTTAATTCCGTTTTCGGGATTTAACTTTCATGTTTCGTTCTTGTTGGAATAATTAAATAAAATCTGTTTCATCTTAAATATTGCGTATTTTTTATAGTTAGAAATTAATTTAATTAATTCGTGTTAGGTGCTTGAACTTGTTCTATTAATTTTTTTGATTTTTCGTTATCTTGTTATCGATTTTAGATACATAGAATGCTTAGGATGCAAAATTTTTAATTCTTTGTTTTTTTTAATTGAGTTTGATTGTGAGTTGTCGTTTATTTTTTTTAATTAATCAATAATTGGATAATTGCTAAGTTAAACAATTGTAGATTCCAAAACCTAGGAATGTTCTCCTACCCACTGCTGAGGTGGCAGTCTCTAATTAGCAATTTTTTTTCCATAAATTGCCAATTAGAGATTGCCACTTCAGCAGTGGATGGGATAACTTATTCCCACCATGGGTAGGAGAACATCTCTTCCGAAACTTTGATACTTTAAACAACTTGAATTTTCAACTTAACTTTTTATCATAGTTAATTTGTCATTTTAAATTAAATTCTCTCGACCCAACTAACCTATAATAATAGTTAATTCGATTAAATTAGACTTTCTTCACTGTAGTCCCTGTAAGATCGACTTCGTTGCTACTTTTCTATATTCAAATAGATTCGTACACTTGCGAGTTATTTAAAAGCGGGTTGGATTGGCCCAATAAATATGAGACTGTATAAAATCGAGTTGGATTGAGCATAAGTAAAATTTTTATTTGTGACAAATTTATTTTTCTTCTTTTGTTGTAATGATAAAATTAAAGTTTGAATTTTAAATAATATGATTACTTAATAATAATAAAATAATTTTAATTAGCACATTTGTTAATAATTATGAATTTCAATTTTGGTTATTTTATAATAGTTCATAAAATATTCAAAATAATTTAGTATATTATCAATTTGTTAGTTTTTTTTTAATTTTTTATAAAAAAAAATTAAAGTATCGGACTCATTTTCACTTTTTTAAAGGTTAGGAATCCAATTGCAAATTTCTTGAGATTAGGGACCATTTGCACCAATTGAAAGGTTGAAAAAAAATGTAACTTGACAATTTTACCCATACTAATAAAGACAAAAAACAGTGATAAGGACCATTTGCGCACCTAAATGGATAGGTTAGGGACCATTCCACCAAAAATGAAACGTTAGGGACCATTTGCGCACTAATGGCAAACGTTAGGGACCATTTGCGCCAATTTCCCTTTCTATATAGAATATCTATCTGTGTATTCTTAGTTTTACCATGTTTGGTTTTAATTCGCACCTCACCGACATGTAACAAAAAATTTGAATGAAAAAATTATTTTTCAATTTTTCGATAAAAAGTAGAAATAAAAACTAAAAGTTGTATCCTTGTACTCTAACAAGGATAGAGGCGAGGCATAAACCAAAATGACATACTTGAAGAGGCGAGGAGGACTGTGTCAAATTGCGGCCTTAACACGCTTTTTTTTTCAAAGATAAGATAAACTGGTAGTTTGGTATGGGCTAGACAACTCATATCAGATCACTCTTGATATGACCTCGAGTTGAGAATTGGGATCACACGATTACTAATTAATAGATTATTTTTTCATATCTTGCTTTCTTTGAAGAGTATTTTCGAGTTTAATTGAATTAGAGGACAATTAAGAGTTATTGATGGAATGGGGCCTCAAACAGAAATTTCATAAAGGTTGGGTTATTTCTTTATATTTATTGAGCACTATTAAGGGGTTGTTTGATAAAAAATTTAGCAGATTTTGATAAAACTTAATGAAATGTATGGATGAAAAGTTGATAAAAATTGTAACTCTCATGAGATGTGTGGTTAAAATTAATAGTTGACTTTGAATTCAATTTTTTTTAGCTTTTTACGCTAAACCAAATAAGAGCTAAGAATCTCTAGGGGTTTTCGGTTAATCACCAATAGTAACTGAAGTTTAGAGTAAATTTCTAAATGGTTGTTGAAATAATTTTCTAACAGTAGTAGATTATACAAATTATTACACAGTTAAAAAGTTTAACATAAGAGTTAATAAGTTAGGATTACACAAGAGTTTCCTACTCGCAAGTGAGGTGGCAATGGGCTTGGCCCATTACCCAACGAGCTCGGTTCGTCCCAAAAAATGGGCTCGGTTCGTCCCACAAGCTCAACTCGGTTTTTTTTTTATTTTTTTTAATATTGTTTCGGAGAATTTGTAAATAAAAAAGAAATAACGTGTAAGAAATTTTTTCTGTTAAAAATTAAAAAATGAAAACACTACTCCTTTTTTCAGACTTGGAACCGACTACTTTGAACGTAAACAGAGTTAAAATTGTACACGTAACAAGTTCTTACATGTACAATTTTTTTTATTAAAATAAGACGAAAAAATATAAAATATGTACGCAAATAATACTTACTACAAATTCAAGTATTCTATATTCATATCTTCAAGTTCTTCGGCCATCATTCTATCTACTTTATCTTGGATCTGAAGTTCAGCATCATCCCAATATTTTAGACACAGTAAGTTTTCTAATATATCGACTCTAAATCTTGACATGAAATCAGACAAAACTCTGACACCTGTACTAAAAGCAAACTCCAATGCTACAGTTGATACTGAAAGTGTTAGTAGATCACGTGTCATATTTGAAAGAATTGTGTATCGACATTGATTTTGTTTTCACTATCGTAGTATATCAAAAAAAAATTATCTCTTCATTATCTAAAATACTAAGCATGTCATGCACGAAATACGTAGCTAACTCTAAAAGTGTGTCACTAGAACGAGAAAGAGAATAAGCAGAAGAAGAACCACTATTATGTTGACCACCCCTATGTGAATTAACGTAACTCCATAAGTCAACATCATCATTTGACGATGAAGTATGTGTTGGAACAGAGAGCCGTACGACGTTCCTACCGGCCTTTTCAGTGTAGACCTCATACATTTGACATAAAAATTGTTCTAAATTACCACATGTTAGTGGATTTCCGTACGTTAATTGTCATTATGGTTACTTTTGTACCCTCTAAGTTAAGTATGCGATCCATAATAGATGCTAATGAAGATAACAAAGACAACTCTTCTCAATATTTTCTAAATTTAGCCTCCATGACATATATAATATTAGAAAAAATAGTAAAATCCTTATACCTATTAAATTGTTAGTAATATAATAGAAATGATTTAAAACTAGTGGAATAGTCGGATAATATACACGTTAACATGTATTTGTTGCGTCGAAAAAAAACATTCAAATTTTTTTCTAATATGAGCACATATTTCCCAGTCATATGTTTGTAAATCAAAATCTGGACCGTGTGAGTGTTGGTTATTATAATATGCAGTAATACAATTTTAGCACATTTCACAAGATTCAAGCATGGAATATGTTGAATTCCACCTATGGCCAACATGAGTGCAAAAATATTTTTCTTAAAGACCATTTTCAACACATAGACCAGCAAAAATTTATTTTCTTGTTGATGAGACCGTAATATAATTAACAACATCAGTGTATCTAATTTTTTGTAATTGTACTTCTATGAATTTTAATTCATCTTTTACAATTAAATTAAAAACATGACATACACAACGAATATGAAATAAAATACCATCAAATTCAGGATTGAAATGTTCAATTAATTTTTCAATTACTATATTGTTGGAGTCTGCATTATCAAAAGTAAAACTACGAATTTTCGTTTAATAATTAAATTCACGTAACACACCCAATAAAATATGAAAAATATTAACTCCATTATGATGATAATCAATTTCTCTAAACGCTATTATTTTTTTATACATTGTTATGCATTATCCAATTATTATCAATGTGGTGTACAGTTGTAGCCATATATCATTTTTGGTTATTACTGGTCCATAAGTTTGAATTGAAAGGTAAAACACCGTTATAATTATTAATATTAGTTATAATATTAAATAAAATAATAATGTCTTTACGAAGTATATTTATAGCAACAGATATGTACCTTGGTTGTAGATATTTTTGGATGAAGTTTGTGAAATGAAGATTTTCCACCAAGTTCAGTGGAAACTCGGCATTTGCTACCAATTGTGGCAGTCCTTTGTGGTGCATGCTCTTTTGTGAATATACCCTATTGTTTAGATTGAGAGTACTATTGAAGCCAACTCCGGGAGATCGAAACTAAAGTTTGATTCCAACCCTCCATGTGTTGCTCTGACACTTTTTGAAGTGTCTATTTAGATGGGTCGTGCATATCCCTTTTGCCACGATAACTTCTCTTTACAGTGTTTATTCTGTGCTTTGTGCTCAGGGACTTCGTCTATTAGTTTACCAGTAGGCACCAACTCAAAATGCTGCCAGCATCTAGCCTTTTATTTTGTGGCTTTTCGTTTAGTGCTAGAACCGATATTATATTTGTATGTGTGTCGACATTTTCTTGAATGTCATCCAAATCAATCAGATCAATACTACCTCCAAATACATCAACAATATCGAGAAAAATTAGAATGTCATTAAAACAAATGAAATTATCATCACTTCAATTGTAGGCGAATTGGAATAAAATAATAAAAAGAAGAGTATAAGATGTATTAGTAATGTAGCAGAAGAAGTAGAAAATTAAAACTTAAAAATATAGACTAATATTTAGATAATGAGATTTGAGATAAATAATTATAAACTAATATTGAGAGATAATAAAATTTGAGAATTGTTGTTGAATTAAGTATATAATATATTGAAATATTGAAGTGCGAAAAAAATAAATTTAAAATGGGATATTTTTAAGAAAGAAAAAACGACGTGCAACAGTCACTTAAAAAAGTGACCGTTGGACATGAGGCACGAGCTGAGCGACTCGTGACTTGTGACTCGTGTCCACGGGATCGTGGGCATTTCCCACGAGCCGGCTATGAGCCGACTTGTGAGCCAAACGAGCTCGACCCTCTCTTTTTTTGGACTCGGCCCTAGCTCAAGCTTGTCCCGCGATAAGCTTGAGCTCATTATGAGCCGAACTGGCAAACCCACAAGCCGCTCGGCCCATTTGCCACCCCAGGCTCACCGGCTCGACCATTGTCGCCCCTACTCGCAACAAGTATTACAAAGTAAGAATCAAATTGTCCTTAGTTGCAGATGATTACAACCAGATAGGAGACCATTTTGATCAATACAAATAATATAAATTTAAAATTTTGTTCTTTCTTTTCAAGCAACCACCTTTCGTTTTCAATCTTCCTCTGCCTGTTTTCGACTCTCTAACGTTCATTTTCATCTCGCTCGCTCGCTCTTTATATGTAAACTAGATATGTTAACTCATTCGCTCGAGATGGCATTGGAGGGTCGACCCAAACAAAGTAATTACAAACATTAAAATTCTACAAAATAAGTAAAAAATAAATATAATTAAATTCCACTGTAGTATTTAAATCACAGTCAATTGTGCTCTTAACTATTGCTCACGAAAATAGTAAACAACACTTATTTTGATAAACAAATATACAAAAATTAATTCACTCGTGAAATTTATTAAAATTTAATGCACTGCTAAATATTTGAACTTCGCCAATACCATGGATAGTGTAGTAATCTTGCTCGAAATTTGCACATCCCAATAATCAACAACATGGATTAACTTCAACCACAAAATCTTCATCACGCGGCTTATTCTGCAATGGCATTTGAAAACAACAAAGGCTCGTGAGTTTAACTCTATTTCTAATTCTTTTGGAGCTGTACAACCTTAAATTAGAGGAAATTGAGTAAAATAAAGAAGAAGAATATGAGGAAACACAAATTTGTAAAGCAATATCTAATAATTTGTTTAATGGACAACACTAGATCAAAGTCAATTGGAGAAATTGGGAAAACAACTTCGAAAACCAGGGTAATTGATAAACTGAGGATGAAATTGAGGAGAAAATAAGAAATAACATTAATGTTTTTAACCGAGTTATCATTAATGTAACCATCAGAAACTTTACTAGCTATTACTGTAAAAAAAATTACTTCAATGACCATTTTAAAATTTACTCCAAACTCCATGAACACTGGCGTAACTAACCCGACTTGCGTGGCATAATATAAAACGTTGTCCACGTTAGTATTTAACGACTCCAAATTAAATTTAACGTTAATATTTTTAATCGAATGACATTAGTGTAACAATTACAAACTTCAATGATTACTACTATACAAAAAAAAAAATGTTTCAATCATAATTTTGAACTTTACTCCAAATTTTAGTTGACAATTAACATAATTAATTGACGATTTTTGTATGCATAAATAGTGGGGTAAAAAAATTGTTAGGCACCAAATTAACATATTTAAGGCATCGCCAAGAAATTATTTATTTATAAAGAGCATATTTTGCATTTTAGAGAGTATATATAAATTGAGAGAATAAATTTTTTGAACTACTCCAACAACATCTTTATTTTTAACACTTCATTTTCCTTTTCCTTAAAAGTATTTATTATTATTTTTTCTATATTTTATTTTGACATACTTCATTCTTAATTATTATATGCTTTTCCTCTATTTTATTTTGTATATACTATTTAATTTAATCAACATATGTGTATTGAAAATTAGAATTATTTGAATCTATTGAATTATATAGGGTAGGTCAAATTAAATCTCTATTTTAAAATGTTGATTTAGACAGAAAGAACATGTTCAAGAGGATCTTTAAAAATAAGACGATTTGTATTTTATATTTTACAAAGCCAATCTTTAAAATTATGTTCCAAAAGACCCTCCCAATTAACTTTTTAAAATAGTTGGTGGGTTTGACTCTCTAAATTTGGAGAGCCATCATCACTCTCTATAATTAAATGTATTCAAAGAATTCTAATTTTTAATACTCTTATGTGACTAAATTAAATAGTATATACAAAATAAAATTAAGAAAGGTGAAGAAAAATTATATAAAAATTAGAAAGGAGTATGCCACAATAAAATATAGGGTAAAATAATAAATACTTATTAGAACCTGGGTGCTAGATTTTGTAACTAAATTAAATAATTATTTATGCATGTACAAGTTTCTTTTGGTTGGATTTATATAGGCTGATCAATGAGAATTGGCTTCAAGTGTGCAGAGTAAGTGCGTGTTTGGTCGGAAAAGAGAAAAATAAGTCCTTGGGGATTTCAAAATTGTGATGTGATTAATTTGTTAATTTTATGCCAATCGGAGGTTGTTGCAAATAGCATAATTAACATGACGTGCTTTCATGTTCATGTTTTGATTAATGCTCTGCTATGTTTAATTATATAGTGAATTATATTATTGTAATTTAAATGCTTTATGAGTCTTGCTATTTAATGACAAAGCAATGTAAAATGACAAATTGTTAGTTTTCAATTACTTTTAAAAGTGCCTTTTATTATCGGACTACTAGTTCTTAACGATTTTTTACCGCTTTTATATTATCAATTTTTTGAGCTCATTCTTCTATCTCGTGTTTTCATTATACAATCGACCTTTTGGTTTCGTGCGCGGGGGTTGGAATAGGTTGATCACAAGGTGGGTGAAATTTTTGTCACGGTTCTTTGTGGTTTTTCGTTACACCTTCCCCTGTTATGTTCTGCTTAGTTATAGGACATGTCTTTGCATAAAAATTGTAAGGTCGGGTTTAAAGGATGGATGATGTTATCGAAAAATTGTTGTTGTATTTGGATATCCCATCACTTTGCTTTATCGCACACTTCGCGGCCGATTTTATACGATGATATTTGTTGTGGTTGAGCCTCGCTTTTATGAAAACTTGAATCTTTGGATATATAGTTGTTTTAGCATCTTGATAAGGAATTTCATTACGTAATCTTCGCGGAAAGGGTTCGGTTGGTACAACCGGTGTCTCGAGCAATTCCTTGGGTAGCGGTGTGAATAGATAACTGGATGGGTACTGTGGGTGATCCTGAATTCTATTTGGTTTCTGAGGAGATTTTCATGGCACTAAGTGGGGGTAATTGTGATAACCCATAGTTATCCCACATTGAGTTGGTAGTTGACAGCCCATAGTAAAAAGAAAGTGAGCAGCAGCCAATATCCATGGAGGAAGGCTCCCTTGGGGTCAGGAGTATAAAGGGTGTACGAACCCTGGTCAACTTGGGCATATACCGCGATTTACTTACACCCATCACTGAGGGGCCAGGGATGGGTGGTCCAGGACATAGTTTGGTGTAAACTGGGATACCTAGATATAAAAAATAAAAAATAAATAAAAAAGGTGAGCAGGAGCCCATCTGTTATGCTTTGAGTCTCCCAATTGATGCCTTCTTTACATAATAACAATGATATAAACACCACTTTTTGACATTAAATTGAAGTAGTTTTGTACACTTTTTTATTCATTTTAGTTAAAGTAGCTCTTGATTATTTATAGTTTTGTTCATATTTGTTAGAGCCTGTATGTACTATTAGAATTCTATTTACATTAAAATATCATGTAGTAGGATACTATATATGTAATATTCCTATTCTAGGTAGAACTCCTTTTATATCAATATACAGAGAGAATTATTTCTCCACATATATTTTCTCTCATATTTTACATGCTATCAGAGCGACGATTCTGAGCAACGATGTCTGGTACAAACATCATAGAAGCGACGATTGCCCAATCGGATCCCATGGCTCTACAGCAATCCGATCATCCCAGCTTAATCCTTGTTTCTAAACCACTTGATGGAAACAATTATAGACAATGGAGTATATCTATGAGAATTGCTCTAATTTCCAAGAATAAGATTGGTTTCATTGATAGAAAGATCGAAACACCAGAAGCAGAAGATGAGAAGTATTTCATATGGGATCGAAGTAATCACATGGTGTTGTCCTGGACACTTAATTCGGTACATCCAGATATTGCTGAAAGTATCATATACTCCGAATCTGCCACAGAGGTATGGAACGACCTACGAGATCGATTTTCTCAAGGTAATGATGCGCGAATATATTAGATTCGCCAAGAAATTGTTGAGCATCGACAAAGAAATCAATCAGTGTCAACCTATTATACCAAATTAAAAGGACTATGGGATGAATTGAGTTCTTATCACAACCTAATTGGATGTACTTGTGGAAATCTTAAAGCACTGGTTGTAAGGGATGAGAAGGAGAAAGTCATGCAATTTCTGATGGGGTTGAATGATTCTTATTCTACAATTCGTGGAAACATACTAATGATGAGTCCCTTTCCAGATACCAGAAAAGTCCACGCTATCTTAATGCAACATGAAAGGCAAGTTGAGGTTACAACAGATCGTGAAGGACAACATTCAATCAATTGAGAGAAGTCGATATACAACTGGTGTCTCTCCCTATCGACGAAATCCAGGAGAGGGAGTCATATAGACTTCTTCATCAAGATCACCATGAAGAAAGTCATTGTGTACATCCATCTGATGAAGCGTCCAGTCACGAATAGAGTCGATAGGAAGTAAGCATCTTATTGTAGTTAATTTTGCAACTGGAGCGAAAGTTTCATTATAGTCAATCCCTTCTCGTTGTGAAAACCTCATTTCACCTGAAAGATTACTATATCAATCATACTCTGCCTACTCAAGCCGAGTCTCTTCCAGTCAAATCCAGCACTCGATATCCTATATCAAGGTATGTATCATATAGTAACCTTTCTTCTATTCATCGTGCTTTTACATATAATATTTCTCATATCATTGAACCAGCTACATATGAGGCAGCATGTCAAGATCCCAAATGTGTCGCTGCTATGAATGATGAAATTCGTGCCTTGGAAGAAAACAATACTTGGTCACTTGTACCGCTTCCTCCGAGTTCTCGTCCTATTGGTTGTAAGTGGCTGTTCAAAATTAAATTTCATTCTGATGGTACAGTTGAACGATACAAAGCACGGTTAGTGGCGAAGGGGTTTACACAACGAGAAGGGATTGACTATAATGAAACTTTCGCTCCAGTTGCAAAATTAACTACAATCAAATGCTTACTTGTTATCACCTCTATTCGTGACTGGACGCTTCATCAGATGGATGTACACAATGCCTTTCTTCATAGTGATCTTGATGAAGAAGTCTATATGACTCCTTCTCCTGGATTTCGTCGACAGGAGGAGACACCAGTTGTATGTCGACTTCATAAATCTTTATATGGATTGAAACAGACAACTCCATCTTGATGCAGTTCACCGATTGCTCCGATACTTGAAAGGGGCACTAGGACGAGGATTATATTTCCCATTAAGTGAGAAATTGCAGCTAGCAGGATTTTGTGATGCAGATTGGGCCGGAGATATTACTACAAGACGGTCAGTTACAGGATATTGTGTATTTTTGGGAAAGACACTTATATTATAGAAAAGCAAGAAACAAACGACTGTGTCCAAATCTTCAGCAGAAGCTGAGTATAGGGCAATGGCTTCCATTACATGTGAGTTTATATGGTTGAGACAATTGCTGACAGACTTATGTGTAGATCATCCTCAAGCAGCAATATTATATTGTGATAATCAAGCAGCAATGCATATTGCCGCTAATCCAGTACATCATGAAAGAACAAAACACATTGAAATAGATTGTCATATTGTTCGTGAACGAATTGATAAGGGAGACATCAAGACTACCTATGTTCCAAGTAACAATCAGATTGCAGATTTATTTACTAAAGCATTGGGCAATGAGATATTTCACAATTTCACTCACAAGTTGGGCAATATTGACACACATGCTCCAACTTGAGGGGGAGTATTAAAATTCTATTTACATTAGAATATCATGTAGTAGGATACCATAATGTAATATTCCTATTCTAGGTAGAACTCCTTTCTTTTTTATTTCTTTCCTTATTAGGTTTCTATTAGCCTATATATATATATATATATATCTTGTAACCCCATTCATTATACATAACTTTTACATCAATATACAGAGAGAATTATTTCTCCACATATATTTTCTCCCATATTTTACATAAACCGGAGAAAAGATGGTTTTCTTGTGTTGGGCTCGTCCTTCTCCTCGTGAATGTAAGACATGCATTGAGAAGTAAATCGTTACGTTTCTTGAATTATGATATTCTTGTTTTTTGTTTTTTCCCAAGTATATTGATTTCTATGTTACACTTCTCTTGGTAGATCCGGTGACTTCAATTATGACAGAAAATACGGAAGGCTCTTGTGAAGCCGGCACTTATCCTTCAAAGAAGATGGCGAGCTATCGACGGTGGCTTTTTTGTAACCACACCCGTGTTTTAGTTGGTTCGGGTCCCGAGACCTTTGAAAAAGGCAAAAGTGCTCTTCGAAATTGGAGGTTCATGGAGAATTTATCGCATGTTCATGCATAAATATGATATATAACTTACACAAATATCAAAATCACGATTTTAAGTGAATGTTAGGATTCATTCAATATGCGAGCATTTTGGATTGAATCTGGCGCTTTGTTGGTCCGAAGACTCCTATTCAAACCGGGTGAAGTTTTGTGTCTGTGTTAAGGAACTTTTCCATGGCTCATGATGCCTTTAAAAGTGGTGATGTTAATGAAAACAGAAACCCTAAAAAGGCCGTAGCCTCATTTAGTTTTGGCAGTAGAATAGCCTCATTTAGTTTTGGCAGTGGAACTCTTGCAGGGCACCTACTGGTTAGTTTTCATAACATGCTAGTTCTCTTATCACTTTAGATAACGTTATGACCGTTTTATGTATTTCTATTTGTTGTTTCCTTCTTTTGAATGGTAAATGAAATGGAACAAGTATCAAATAAATAAACCTATCGAATTCGGTCTCACGAAATGTTTCTACACACGCATATATCTGATTCTGACTTGGTACTTATGTTGGAGATTTTGTGATCCTTTTCACATCAAGAACATACCAAGAGAATGTAGAACTCTCTTGACAAAATGTGAATTATGATGTTATATATCCTTGTTTGATTGGTCCATTGTGAAAAGAGTGACACGGTCTACGTGATAAGAGTGACACGATCTCCCCGTATGACATGCTAGAATAGGAAAGGGTATACTCTAACTTGGCTTGTTGTGGTTTCTAAGGATTTTATTATTTTGGACATTCCATTAGATCTGGCAATGGACAGAATCAAGTGGTGGAAAAAGATAAATATAGCTGCCCCAAATTTATTGGGAACACGGAACACTTGTTAGTTTGTTGTTCTTTGATTGGTCCATTCCATTGTATTCCTTTTGCCAAGTTGATTGCAGCTAGCACACGTGCACGTCCCTGCTGTGATTTAAATGTGGTTTGATGATTTTTTTCAAGATGCATTAAGAGATCATTATTGTTGGAAATTGGTTTAAATATGTCGAGAAATTAACTAAGTGACTTCGTGTCAACTTGGCCAAAATATACAAACCCGACCCAATCTGTTTAGGCAAAATTATTTGCCACTTCGCCGCATCGGGAAAACGGGGTTCGACCTGCATGTTTAAAGGGT
The DNA here is from genome assembly GCA_023638005.1 of Forsythia suspensa. Lineage (NCBI taxonomy): Eukaryota > Viridiplantae > Streptophyta > Magnoliopsida > Lamiales > Oleaceae > Forsythia > Forsythia suspensa. Next base: position 53,751,934 of record CM042666.1, read on the forward strand.
ATATTTGACATCTCGAAACTAATATCGAATGAATGAGAAATTATGAAAAAGGACAAAATCGGGTCAAAGTTTGACCATGCGATCGCATGGTTAATTTACACTGCGATCACAATTTGCTTAAATTTTAAGCAGAATATATTTTGGTCCTTCCATGCGATCGCAGGAGGCAAAGCCTTGCGATCGCATGGTTAATCTGGATGAAGTTCTGTTCTATTTTTTGTACCTTGCGATCGCAGCTTGGTTAAACCATGCGATCGCATAGGTTTGCGTGAACAGACATGTCATTTTGAAGGGTTGCATGATTTGGTTCCATTCCTTTTCAACCGATCTCCAACGTTAAAAAAGGCCTGTGGACGTCCATTTTGACATAGAATTGATACAGAATAGATAAGCAAACACAAAGAACTCATTTCATCATTTCTTAAACCAAGTTTCTTGCATTTGTTGCATAAATTCTGGTTCTTCATTTCATTCTTTATCTGTTGGAGTACAAAACCAATTTTAGTTCGCTGTACTTGAGTTTTTGAAGTGCTACAAAACTCAAGCAAAGTCGTTGTATCTTGGGAGTCAATTGTCAAAGACCGAAAGCACCTTTGCAGGGCAATATTGACTTAAGGACAAAGAGTTCAACTCTTACCTCGACTATTTATTGATTTCCATTCGGTTCTTGTTTCTACATTTTTTGGAGTCATTTACACAAATCCGCCAACAATTATAACATTGTTTTTGAATTAATTTTCCTTTTTAGACCCCCCAAATGATTTAATTTGTTTTATCTTTGGCATGTGGAGCTTATTATTTTCATTTGCTCACAAACGGACAACCGTTGCTAATGCGGCGCTTGATTTTTTTATCTGCAGGCCGGGGAAGAACGCTTCTCAATTACGCTGGACTGAGAACAATAAAGTTTGGTATGAAATACTTTCATTTTCCAAGCTTGCCCATTTTCTATCAATTGTAGGATATCCTTCTGTACTATTTAGTCAAAAACACTTTGCTCATGCAGCCTCTCTTGCAATGAGCCAACATTTATCTTCCTAGTTAACCACTCACATTTATCTATGTATTTGTAATGAGGATTCTTTGAACTGAAAATGTACCATCTTATTTCTTTAATGATATAAATGATTTTGTTTGTATTGGAAATTGGTTTAAGAATTCGAGAAATTGACTAAGTGTTTAAAAACAACTAAAGTGATTTCATGTCAACTTCGGTCAAAATATTTAGACCCGACCCAATCCGTTTAAGCAAAATAGTTTGTCACTTCGCCACTTCAGAGCGTCGAAACGGGGTTCAAGGGCAACGCCCCCGAAAGAGAATTCAAATTTCTCTGTATGTGCTGAAGGGTATATTTGGCATAACGAAACCAATATAGAATGAATGAGAAATTATGGAAAATGACAAAACATGGTTAATTTTTGACTATGCAATCGCATGAGTATTTTATCATGCGATCGCAACTTGCTGAATTTTTAAGCATAATGTTTTTTGGTCCTACCATGCGATCGCAGGAGACAAAGTCATGCGATCGCATAGTTAGTTTTGATTAAATTAATGTATTCAAAAATGGACATTGCGATCGCAGCATATTAGAACCATGCGATCGCATGGTCTTAACGATCAGACGCGTCCTTTTGAACTGTTGCACGATTTGGTTCCACGCCTCTTCGTTCCCAACACTTCATCAAGGATAAATAGGACTCTAGGAACGTCCTATTCAGTACAGAATTGATACACAAACACATTCAAATCATATTTTCATCATTTGAACCAAAATTCTTGCATTTGTTGCATAAATTCTGGTTTTTCCATTTCATATTCATCTTTTGGAGTACAAAACCATTTGTGGTTCATTGTACTTGTGTTTTGAAGTACTACAAATACAAATAGAATTCGTTGTATCTTGGAAGTTGATTGCCATAAACCGTAGGCACCGTTGCGGGGCAAAATCGACTTAAGGACAAAGTGTTCAACATTTGCCTCGACTTTGCATTTAATCTATTTTCAATTTTCTTGTTTCTACACTTCTTTGGAGTCACTTTACACAAAATCCACCAACAGTTTGTGTGTGTTGGGGAGGGGGGTGTTGTAGGTGCGGCAGCTAGTTAATTAAGGAGCCTTTATAATGCCGGACAAAGCTAAGATTGAGGCAATTGTAATTCAAAGTGATTAGCTTGAATCTTTCCTTACTATTACTTTGTGATGGGGATAAGCACGGTCTGGTTTTGATAAGAATCAAATCAGACCAAATGAACCGAGTGTGAATTACACACATGGAATCAATTGGTTCCGTGAGCAGAGATGAAATTAGACTTGACTAGGACTGTCTCGTTCTTGTTTGGTCTTCTCATGTTCTTTTTATGCTTTCGAAAAACAAAAGTTGTAAATGATAAACTAATTTTTCTGGTTTTACTTTCATGCCTTCTACTGCCTGCTTTCCCCACGCCAACCTGAGGCATGACGGAGCGGTCAATGAGAATCGATTGTCTTGTCGGGCGGCAAAATTTGTTATTTTGAATATGCATTAATTCATCCAAATTCATATAAATTATTTTAATAGTTGAAATTGAATTAAATTTCGGTTTTAGCTAGAATCGAGAACTGAACTCATTTCTGATTCTCGATTCTAATAATCAAAACAGTTAAAGGTTGACTAGAATGAAACATTCAGTTTTGATCCAATTCGGATGGTTTTCAATAGAAATATCACCCCTACTTCATGAATTGGATAAGAATGTTAATTTATAATGTGATTGTCTCGTACTGGAGACAAATAATCTTGTTATACAAGTGAATATTTACAGGATGGTTCTAACTTTTTCGGGTAAGAGGTGAAGGCCAAAAATTAGGTTTCAAAGTAAAATCGGATAAATCATGGACATGGCTGTTGATGAGATGAGCTTCAATGGTTTTTTTTTATTTATTTAAAAAAATAGGTTCCTTCAATTTTAGGCTACTACTTAATAATAGTCATTTTCTTAATGGAATGCGGCTTGTTTTACTTTGATGGGCCTTAAATTTTTGCACAAATATTTTTTTTTAACAAATTTAGTAATCACAAATAATTTTTTTTTTTTAATATGAAAATGAATTCTTTTCGATTTTTGGGCCCGAAACGGTTGTCTCACTCACCTCGGCCCAAAACCGATCTTGAATATTTAGTTTAACACAAATTGGTTAAACTTTAGAACAAATCCTTCTTGCAAATATAAGGTATTGATGTGGTTTGTTTGATAGAGTGAATTATATAGTATTGGACAATATTAAAAAATTAACTCAAATTAAAATTTTGTTAATCCTATCAATATTGAATATCAAACATGCTCTTGATATTGAAGCCAAGAATATTCAAGTGGCATTGTGGAAAGAAAAGAAAAACACTCATAACTTGGCCATGATGGATGTTTAGCCTATGATGCATGTGGTTTGTACTAATATGAAAGATAAAATTTTAATTTCTTTAATATTGTTCAATTCTGTTGAACGTTATGTACTAAACATTTTCAAGGGATAACACTTATATTTGTCTAACTTTATATGTAAAAATATTATGGTGATAACTGTCAAAATAAGTTACTATTTTTTCTTTAACCAACGAAATGACTTGAAGAACATCACTAATTTAATGATATTACAAAAAAAAACTTTAAAATAAATAATATTTAATACAAATAATAATGATTTTAATAAATTCTTGAAATTATTCAATATATTGGTTCCTTTATTCACTTACTTTCAGAACATTGGCAAAACATCACTATAGATTGTGGTGACGTGCTTTACCTCAGCTGGAGATCGTTGAGATATTCGTAGTTGGGAATTTAGAAGGTAAAATGAGTAAAATTCAAATTTTTTCTTATATAAAACTATTATTCTTGTCTAATACATCTTGTCAAACATGCCATAAGAATTTGACCAATTCTGCAAGAAAACCATCTACCTCTCTTTTAGCGAAATCTGGAATTATTTAAATAGTATACGGTGTATATCTTAGTATCGAAGATGATAACGTCAATTGGAAAGAAGTAATAGAATAGGAACTATATAGAAAATCCGAATTTCCTTTTAACTTAGGATAGCGAAGAGAGGAAAACTGGGGTGTGCTTCTTACCTTGGCGAGGCTAAAAGTATGGAAAATGTTGAGAGTAAATAAACCCATTGCCAACCATGATAGAATTTTCCATTACATTGGGTCGAAGTATGGTGTAGCTTTCGAAATAGAGTTCATCGACTGTCTAGTTCTGAAAAAGAAAATATGTAAATAAATCAAATGTTATTCTTAAGACTTTGGGTGTGGATGGTCGATGGACTTTTTTAATTCTTAATCAAATATTATCACGTCTATTCACATTTCACATTTTTTAGAACGATGATAATATACTTGAACTTAGAATATATGTTTGGTACCTTATTGGATTATTTGATAAAAAGTTTAAGCTGTTTGAATCTAGTATTCCATACTCAACTTAAGGATAAATTTCAAGATAATCACTAAACTTTATTTTATTTCAATTTAGTCAGTGAAGCTTACATTTTTTTTCCCCAAAAATAAAAGGTAAAAACCCATAAGTTGATTGAAGTCAAGTCTTCCTTTTTACAAAAGGTCCACACTTTTTTCCAAGCACTCAGTACTGGTTGGAACTCATTGATTTTACGATTATGACATATTCATAGCTTGTTCAGTGGCCATTCTTGAAGGAAACATCTATTTTGAATTAAATGATGGTGGCCACCTAAATAAATAAAGCATTGAATTTGACCAACTACTTTTTCTTTTCCACTTGCACATATTTTGAATGAGCGTGCCTTTTGACAATTACACCCTTCATTTTGGTATGAAGAAATGGATTTGTATTTTCACATACAATCACTTTCTCTTTCTATATAAGAAGATAAACAGTATTTGACTATTTGTTCTTTTTACCAGGGCTTTCAATTGAGCAAATTGAGGGAAATATTTTCTAATTTATCTTACCTTACATTTACAGGGGTCATCTGATTTTCAACAAAATTGAAATGGTATCGACTGGCAAACAATGAAGACTTTGAAGCCTTCATTGTTCTCCATTTTCAGACGACGGGTCGGATGAGAATATGACGATTAGGACCGGTCGATCGGTTTGCAATACGGTCGACCGTTATATTGTCTAAAAACTCTCTACTTATTTTAATTCAAAAAGAACATAAACACCCTACTTAAGCATAAAAATTCAGAAAAAAAAGAAGCTATTGTGGGAAGATTACCGTTGCTAAACGCGGTCGGACTGCGGCAAACAAGCTTTGCCGCGGTAGTGCTTGTTTGTTGCGGTTTAGTCGCGGTTAGACCGTGGTTTAAACAGAAAAGTTCTTGTTTGTTTACAATTTAGTCTTTCAACTTTCAATGTTATGTATTTTAACATTTTTTGTTCTAAACTTCTTCCAAATTGGTCCAAAATTCTCTTTACTCATCAGAATTTGATCCTTCAAAAGTTTTAGAAGTGTATGTAATTCATTCTTCAAAGTTTTTGTAAGTTAAATCCACTCTCAAACTTGTGGCATTCCTCCAATGGCTTTCTTAGTGATGTTTATCAATTTCGTGTAATCAAATCAATCTTAAAATACATCCGATCAACTCCAATTAAGCTCCAATTTACCTGTTTAGTTCTATTTAGCAATGAAGTGCATGTGAAGTACAATATTAGCAATGAATTCCGATCTGGTAAAACATTTTCCTTGCTGGAATCCTTGAGCAATCAGCACTTCACAACAATGAAGAAAAATTTGGTGTCTATAGTCGTCCCATTTGGTAGTTTTCCACATGGGGGGCTCGACTGTGAAGGAAGAACAAACGACCCGATTCTATAAATATTAGGAATTCTAATTAACAATAATAACTAAAAATAGTGTGTTTAGTTTTGATTAAAATTAGATTTTTTTATAAAAATTGATGAAATATGTGATTGAAAATTGTAAAAAGTTGTGACTCCACGAAATGAGTAGTTAAAATTAATTATTGACTTTGACTTGAGTTTATTGACAAAATTTTAAGTGAAATCAAACAAACTCTAATAATAACCATAACTTGTAAGTAAATGTATAAGAAATTTTATTGCTTGGTTTCTTCGTTGTTTGCCCTACTAATTTACCAACACTTCTTTCATTAATATCCATAACTTGGATATGAGAAAACTAAAACTTACGTTCAAGATCAGTGTTTTGCTTGACAATATGAGTTTATGTGTTTTAATTGTTAGTAAGTTTGTTAGGAGGGTGTTAGATTCAATTAAATTATAATTATTTTAGTACAATTTTTAAATTCATATTTTTGGACAAATAGTATAACATAAAAGTTATTTTTCCACATGGGTTCTACAGAATTTATGAATAAAAATGATGTTTGATGGGCTTATAAATATTTATAAGCACTTCCAAACATATTTACTCTTAAATGGTGTTATTCGTAAGAGTAAATATCAGCAAACTTCTCATATTTTTCATGTCATTTGCAAATTTATCTTTAATATTAATAGTCATAGTTCAACGCGCATTGCATATTATTCTGAAATGTTTTATAAATAGTCGATTCCGACGGCGTTGGCAGGTGATTCGATGGGTGGCAATGGTTGGACAGAGACGGAGGAAGAATATGGAAAGCAAGAGCATGGTAAATATTTCTTCTTTGTGAAATATTTTTTGGGATTTTTGTGTGGAAACAGGCAGTCCGTAAAGAAGAAGGGCCAAAATTGTCATTTCTTCACCAACAATGACAACATTCTGCTACAAGTGGCTAGCAAAAATCAATTCCAGATTGACGGACAACCATCTCGCAAATTGGTCGACTGATAGTGATGGTTCTTTCTTATCCTGTGTGTCGTCCAAAAAAGTGCTTGTCTGGACGTGAACAAATCCTGTTTTATCTTCTCTCTCTTGGAAGACAGATGTATTTACATTCATGCATATATAGAGAGAGAGAAAGTACTTGTCTGGATGTGAAAAATTCAAACCCATTTTCCACACCAAAATACAAAGGGCACGCTCTGTCAAAATATGTGTAAGTGGAAAAGAAAAAGTGGTTGATCAAATTCAATGCTAAATTCATTTAGGTGGCCCGTCATCATTTAATGAAAAATAGATTTTTCCTTCAAGAATGGCCATAGAAAGTGCTCTTATTTGTCATTGCAGTTCATTTCTCAGAGCAGTTTTAAAGAAAAATTATCTAAATTACAAGAAGGAATTTCTTCAAATTAGAGAACTGTAATTAAAAATAATAATTGAAGATATTACCGGCCTCGAAGTTATGATGAATAGTAATTTCCTAAATATTTGAATGACTGAGAGTGTGTTTGATTTGGATCAAATTACGAGTTTTTGTATGAGACGTGTGGTTGAAAAGTTGTAAAAAGTTGTAGCTCCCATGAAGTGTGTGATTAAAATTAATTGTTGACTTTGACTTTAACTTTTTATCAAAATCAGAATTAAAATCAAACAAACTCTGAAGTAGAGTGTCAAACGATTTGATTTAAAAGATTAACATGTTATAAAGGACAACATATATAGTATTTAAATATGGTCTTCAACATGTCCCTTCACGTGTAGACATTGTCTATTTTTTCCCATCAAAACTTGGTGAAACTTGAACTTAAAATATTTTGCCTACTCTAGTACCGTATTGGATGACTTGATCAAAAAGTTTAAGGTATTTGAGTATTGTTTTCAATAAGTTTAAAAAACTATTAGTCACTCAACTTATGGAGAAGTTTCATGTTAATCACTAAAATTTTTTGTTTCAATTTAGTCAGTAAATTTTACGTTTTATTTCAGTTTAGTCACTTGTTCATATTCAATTAGTATTTTCAAACGATATGTGTGACGTGTTGGACAACAACCTAGCGTGATGCCAACGTGGAGGTTTTCCATGTCACACATTCCTTTAGAAAATGTAACTAAATTTAACCATGACAAAACTAAAAACAAATTTTAGTGATTATTTTGAAACAAAATAAAGTTCAAATGGTTGACATGGATTTTTGTTGTAAGTTGAGTGACCGTCTGTGTTTTGAACCATGAACGTAACCGTGTAATTGGGTTCTTAAGTACCTAAATTTTTGGAGAATATTTTCTGGAAATAAAAACCAATTGGAGAGTAGAGTAGGGTAGGGTAGGGTAGGGGTGGGGTGGGGTTTAAGTCAAGTCTTCCAGTTTTGTTTTTTCAACAAGAAGCCATAACCTTTTTACAAAGAATTAATGCTGATTTTGAATTAGTCTTACAAGTGATGCTATAAGTATTTCTGCTTAAAGGGTGAAAAATCACAAAATAATATCAGCAAATTCTTAGTTACAATTGTTCACAAAATGATAAAGTTCTTTCAACATTTTCATTTGTTAGTTATTGTACTACTATTTAGCTTGAGAGCTACTTGTGAGCACTCTGTCAGAACAAAAGATGATATCAGATGCTTAGAGAAAGAGAGAGAAGCTCTTCTCAAATTCAAAGACGAACTTATTGATGAATATGGTCAACTCTCTTCTTGGGGAAACCAAAAAGATAAAGAAGAATGTTGCAGGTGGAGTGGTGTCATTTGTGATAACTTAACAAATCATATTATTCATTTGGATCTCCATAATACGTCTGCGCCTCTAGAAGGTAACATTAGTGTCTGGTTGCTTGAAATACAACATTTGAAACATCTAGACCTCAGTGGCAATGATTTCAGTAATAGCAGAATCCCACAATTCATTGGGTCCCTAGGCAGATTGCAATATCTTGATCTTTCTGATTCTTCTTTGAGTGGAGAAATTCCCCATCATCTTGGCAACCTTTCTAAATTGCAATTTCTTGGTCTTAGCTCATATCATGGTATGCTAACTAGCACCAACCTTGATTGGCTTTCTCGACTTCATTCATTAAGATACCTCAACATGGGCTATGTTAGCCTTACCATGGCAATCAATTGGTTACAAACAATAAGTAAACTAATCCAGCTCGAAGTGTTAGACTTGTTGCATTGTCAATTGCCTACTGTACTTCCTCCCCCACCTTCCACGTTCAATGTTTCTAATTCTCTTTATCAACTTGATCTATTTGGGAACGACCTCTCATCTTTTTGGATATTCCCTTGGTTTGTTAACTTCAGCAGTGGCCTTAGTAACATTGATCTCGGTTTAAACAAATTACAAGGTCCCATTCCTGATGCTATTGGAAACTTACAATCCCTTTCATATCTTTCTCTCATTGGAAATCAACTTGAAGGTGAGATTCCAATATCCTTGGGGAATCTGAGTAGTTTATCATATTTAGATTTGTCTTATAACCAACTGATAGGGACAGTGCCTCATCTTGCATTATCTTCATCATTGACACAATTATCTCTTGATCACAATATGTTTAATGGTACTGTTACCCAAAGCATTGGAAGCCTTTCCAAACTCGAATATTTGAGACTTGGTTCAAACCACTTTGAAGACATAATCAATGACTCTCATTTCTTCAATCTTTCCCAGTTACAAGTATTGGATTTGTCTTTCAACCCAGGTATCTCAATCAATTTCAGTTTAGGATGGAAACCTCCTTTCCAACTCAAAGATGTATTTTTATCGGGTAGCAAAGTTGGGCCACATTTCCCCACTTGGCTTAGAACACAAACGACATTATATAAACTTTGTATCTCTAATGTTGGAATTTCAGACACCTTCCCTGATTGGCTTTGGGACCTAAGTCCGAACTTATATGATTTTAATGTATCGCATAATAATTTTCATGGTGTCCTTCCTGATTTGTCTTCAAAGTTCTCAACTATTTTCCCGAACATAGATTTGAGCTTTAATCATCTTAGTGGTTCATTACCAATTTTGCCACCCACTGCAGTCTCATTAGTTTTGTCGAGTAACAAATTTTCTGGGCCAGTTACCAATATATGCAATAAAACTAATTGCAAGTGGTTTTATCTTGATCTCTCAAATAACCTGTTGTCAGGACAACTTCCTGATTGTTTAGCAAACATACCAAATTTGAAATTTCTTAAGTTGTCACATAATAATTTCTCTGGAAAGTTTCCATTACTAAATTACCTTTCATCATTGCATTTACAAAACAACAGTTTCACCGGAGAAATTCTAACATCATTGAGGAGTTGTACATCATTGACTTTCATCGATCTTTCACGAAATAAGTTGAGTGGTAAAATACCGACATGGGTAGGAGATACTTTTTCTAGTTTGGTCTTTCTAAGTCTCAGGTCCAACGAGTTCTTGGGTAGTATTCCTTCAAACTTGTGTCATCTTGCACACTTACAAGTGTTGGACATTTCTTTAAACAAGATTTCTGGTGCTATACCAAAATGCCTAAATAATCTCACTTCTATGATTCAAGATGTGGATTACGAGTCAATTGAATCATCTTTTATTACTAAATACATGGGAGGCTTTGAGAGTGCAAATGTAATGTGGAAAAGAAATGAGCAGGAGTACAAAAATACTCTTCAACTGGTGAAACTCATTGATCTTTCAAGCAACAATTTAGTAGGTGACATTCCTGCTGAAATTACAAGTCTTGCAACTCTAGTTGGGTTGAACCTTTCAAGAAATAATCTATCTGGAATCCTTCCTGCAAACATTGGACGACTGAGGTCTTTAGATTTTCTTGATTTATCAAGAAACCACTTTTCTGGTGGTATTCCTGCTGGTGTTTCTCAATTGGATCAACTTGGAGTGTTAGATTTGTCATACAATAACTTGTCTGGCAAAATTCCACAAAACATTCATTTACAAACTCTTGGTGCCTCTGCATTTGAGGGAAACCCAGATCTTTGTGGCCTTCCACTTAATAAAACATGCCCAGGAGATGAAATTGCTCAAGATCCAAAGGAGCAGGAGGAGGACAAGCTTATCAGTGAAGGATTTTACATTACTATGGCAGTGGGGTTTGTTTTAGGCTTTTGGGGAGTATGTGGGCCTTTAGTGTTCATTAACTCGTGGAAGATTGCATTTTTCAAGTTGTGGAATAATTCAATGGATTGGTTGCACGTAAAAATAGCCATAAGCAAAATCCGACTCAAAGAAGTATTCCACAAATTTGTAAAATTTTAGCGTGTGTGTTATTGTCTACTAGTTAAACTTCCAATGTATAAAAATTAATATGTGGTTGTTTCTGTGTTGTGTGTAATTGTATTGTATTAAAATAATTCCAACTCTGTCTACTAATCATGATCTGATTTCATGAGAACAAACTCCTTTGATTTTCTTCACACAATCCACATTCCAAGTACTTGTTTTCAAGTAGCACACACTGGTGAGATCAAATAAAGATTCTCTTACTCATGTGCCTCTACGTATATCAAAGAAAATTTCAATTATTTGTTAAAAGAAAAAGAAAAATAAACCACGCCAATTAATTTCAAATATTTTTTTCTACATTAATAAAAATTAAAAATTCCATGATCAAGTACAAAATCTGAGCATTGTTGATATGTAAAGTATAAAAAGTAAATTCATTATCATTGTGATTAACGATTTCAAAAAATTAAGAAAAATATATTGAGACGAAGAGAAAATATTAGGGACTCAAAGTGTATTTATCCTTTAAATAATCAAAGAATTAGAGTAATGAAACTTGCAATTAAATGTATTTTTTAAATAATGCTTGAATATTTTCATCATTAACACTTTGTTCGACTAAAAAAATATTAAATAGAAGATGAAGTAAAAACAGTAAATATTTATTGAAGAGAATAAAATAAGGAGTATATAGTTGTAGTGTGAAAAAAAGTTATTTTAAATAAGAGAGATTCTTTAAAAATGAAGAAGTGCTTAAAAATAAATATTAATATTTATAGTCTTTGCCTTAAAAAATAAATAAATAAAATTTATAGCATTGACCCTTTATCTCCATGTCTAAACAATTGATGTGTCTAAGCAAATTTGGTAAATTGGTACCTAGCAACAATAACAATTGGCGCCACGGATCTTTCCAATTTGTACAGCAGAAACTCCAACACCACCAACAATACCTACAATTTCACCATATGTAGATAACATAAAAATGAAACAACATACTACATATATGGTACACTTTCTTCTTTAATACTGTCTAATACTATCTAATTCATATCTCAATACAATATTATTATCGACTAAAGAACTTGAGGCTTAATCTACTTGACCGGCATGCAACTTTGCTCTACGAAAGAGGGTCACAATCCCACATGTGATGTAGCAGCAACCATCTCGCATCCATCCGGTACTTCATATTTTCAATGCACCAATGCACATCAAATCGAAAAAAAATCAAAGTAAGGTCATTACCGAAAGGGTTAATTACACTCATAGTCCTCATTCTTTCAGCTTTGTAACAATATCATCCACTTTCAATTTTATTTATAGATATTTTTGTTTTCAGTAATGGATATGTTCTACCTCACTCTTATTTTATTTTATATTTTTTCTATTTGGTAACGGGGACAGAAAAAAGAATAGTTTTTCCATGTACAGCTGCAAATATTGTTGCTCTATTTCAGGTTTCACTGGGAAAGCAAAATTGAGGTAATGCTTTGCTGTTTCCAGTGTTCGGCTAGAAAAATAAATCTTAATTGAATATTATTAGCTACTAAATTGAACGTGTATGTCATCATTGGTATTTTTGATTTGTCACATGATTAGCATAAAAACTTTCTTGACTTTGGTTGTTCGTAAGCAGTTGATAGACTTTTAAGCTGAAGGGACTAAAATTTCATTGAAATACTTTTGCATGTAATCAGTTTTTTTCCCTCTCTCACTCTCTTTCAAGTCTTCTTGATCCTTTGGAAAAAGTGACCAATATTTTGAAATGCTTCTGCACTGAGAAATGGTCTAAAAGATCTTCCTTCAGCCTATTCATGAACGATATAGGGGTTGGATTAGCTGCCGACACATTCATTTAGACACTAAGTAGAACACAAGAAGTTTTATGCTATTGTGATTGAGTGAATGATGCGGGAGATAGTTTCATGTCCCTCTTCCTCTGTGCTCGGACTGAATGATTGAGTGCAAAGGTTAGAAATTCAATTATAATTTTTTAAAACTAAAATTAAGGATATTTTTGTCTTCTTAATCAAATAAGGACTAATTGCGCACCTAAATAGATAGGTTAGGGACTATTTGTGCACTATTGACATAGGTTAGGGACCATTTGCGCCAATTTTCCTTTTTTTAATTGAATATGCTAGATATTGCCTTCTTTGATTCAGAACTTGTGACAAGTTGTACGTGGAAAGTACAGGTATGAATTTTATATGCTTTACAATTTCAGAACTGTTTCTGTTTTTCTCATTTTAGTACACAAAAAACATACCATATATGCAATTTAATTTGTATAATTTAGGTTTTTCGGTACAAAAAGTATCTTTTTAAGTGGATACTTTTTGATTAACTTATTCATAATCAGTTCATGCAACCTTCGGTTTTTCAAATGATTAGAATCTGCAGATTGGGTTTTGCAGGGTGGTCCTAATTTCTGCAGAAATGCTGTCTTCTCTTTGGGTTTGTATTTTGTGTTTTGTGTTTTGAATTTATTTTGTGTTTTGTATTTTGAGTGTTTGTTTTGAGATTTTTGAAAATGCATTTTTTTTTAGAATTTTCGAAAATTGTTTCTGAAAATAGAAAACTTGTAAACGCGTTTTCTTGAAATTTTTTAGAATTTTGGACTTACTTGGAAATAAAAATAATTATTGTTAGAATTAAAAACAATAAAAAAAAACTTGAAATTATTTGGAAATTAAAACAATTATTCATTAAAAACATTTAAAAACAATTATTTTTGGAATTAAAATCAATTAAAAACATTTAAAAATAATTATTGTTGGAATTAAAAATATTTAAAAATAATTATTGTTGGAATTAAAAATATTTAAAAACAATTAAAAACACTTAAAAACAATGAAAAACTTGGAATTATTTAGAATTAAAAATAATTATTAATTAAAAACAATTATGTTTGGAATTTAAAACAATTAAGAACAATTATATTTTGAATTATTTTGAATTTAAAACAACTATATTAATTCAAAACAATTAAAAAGAAGCTTAGGCGCATGCTGGAAATTGAACCACTGACCAACCAAAGGAAAATCACGAGCCGCCTTGCCATTTTGGACAGGAGCCGCATGTTAGTAAATAAAACGCGGAAATTGGTTAAATCTTTATTGATGTGCCCAGTGTAAAATGAAAAAAAAAAAACGCCGGATGAATGACTCGAAACGGGGACCTCCACAGCCAAAAATACGTGTTTTGGCCGTTTTGGAAAACGCCCAAGTTTGGTAAAGGAAATGCGAAAATGGCTCAAATGTCATTTTCTATTTCTTTTGCAAGTTTTTTGGTGTTTTCAAAAATGTATTTTCGAAAATGATAAAGAGACCACGTTTTGACTATTTTCAAAAACACAAAACGAAAAACAGATTGAAAACACCAAATAGAACATGGTCTTATTGATTTCATTTGTGTATTTTATTAGGGAAACGTGGTCCGTCATCATTTCCCCTCCTGTTTTTCTTATATAAAATAGTCATAGAAAATGACATTAAAAGTTTTTATGTAAAAATTATGTAAGCTAATCTTTTTTACGTTGTGTAAGATAATGCAAGCTTGGCTTGGACCAGCTTGAGAATATTGAAATGAATCGAGATTTCTACGAATCTAAGTTCGTTAAATTTTTCTACCTTGCTCATTATGCTAGTGATTATTAGTTCTACTTAAATTATTTAAATTGTTCGAGTTTGATCTTGTATGATAGATAGTGGAAGCTCAAGAGTCACTCGAATCGCAACATGGAAACACATGAGCATAAAAAGGGGATTCTATCAACATGTTCCGACCTCCTATTTCTTATCTAATTTATTGTTTTCGTGGTCCCATGTTTGTATAGTGATAAGTAATGTATGTGGAATCTCAAGTTTGACTCCAGTATTTGTCGGCTGCATGTGCAGTTGTTTGCTTATTGGCTATTGACTGGAAACCAAATTTATTGATGGCTACAGCTATTGATGGTGAAATTGCTTACCAGGGTTTCTGGGAAGTAATTGAAAATGTATGGACCAGTTTTTTTTTTTTTTTTTTTTAATTAAAATAAGGATAAAGCTTGTTGTACAGAAAAAAAAATTAGAGAAAGGTTGACAGACTCACATGACAAATGTGTAAAGACTTATCTACCCTTATTAACTTTTTCAAAATTTTCCAGCCTTGCCGTCCAAACAGAGAGAGTCCAAACTTCATGTTTGTCTAAGTCCTTTTTTTTTTTTTTTTTTTTTTCCCAAACTCATTTCAACCACATATTTGTTGAGACCCACAAATTTTAACTACACATTTTATCAATTTTTATTAAAAACTCCTAAAAAATTACTTTTAATTAATCTTTTATTTATTTGATTTCATTTACATTATTATGATTTTAATGATTTACAAATAAAATTATTGATGACTATATATATAGTTGAAATTTTTGATATTATACTTATATGATTTGAACTAAGTTAAAAATGTTTTTATATATTTATTTATTTTCTTCAAGTAGATGAAGTATTTTTTTTTTTTCAAATTGTCGTGGTATATGCTCAAGTTTGTTAGAGTGATTTTGTCGATCTAATTAAAGTAATGAAAAACATACGTGTAATTCTAATAAATTATTAGTGATAAAAAAACGTATATGCAATCAGATGTGAATCCAAGAAATTAGTTCACAAGAGCTGGACTTTTTTTTTTTAATTGCATTTTTAAAGAATAAAAACAAATGTTTCTTCTCTTGATCGAAACTTAACTTTCCATTCATAAATTCTAAAAACAACACACACACACACAAACAATCTATCAACAATTCAACAATAGACATGCAAGATACAACAATTTAATAAAAATTCACAAGACAACAAAATAGGCTGACAAGACAACAAAATAAGTCGAAAGGCACAACAATACAATAATAAGTATAAACTAATAAGGGAGCAAAAATAAGTTTAAAATTTGTGAATCTTATAAAATACGTGGATTCAACAATAGGCCGGCAAAACACAACAATCAAATAAATGGCAGATTAATTAAAAGTAGTTTTTTAGGAGTTTTTGATAAAAGTTGATAAAATTTGTGGTTGAAATTTGTGGGTCTATGTAGTTAAAATTTTTGGATCTCATAAAATATGTGGTTGATAATAAATTTGAAAAAAAAAAAAAAAAAAAACTTAAACAAACATTAGCTAAATAATTTGGAAGAAAAGAGCACAAATAAATAACATAGGCAGCCCACATACATGCTTTCCAAAATCAAAGCTAGTGGCACGTTATCTGTAACTCATTAGGTAAGGTTTGATGTACAACAAGCATTACCCATAAAATAAATTATTTTGGGTCTAATATCACCAGGCATCAAGCTGATCAGCACGTCGACATTGAAGTTGGGCCTGGCCCTTTGGTCAATGAGCCGGGCCAGGGCAGGCTTACTGATCAAGGGGTTGGCACTGTCCGGCCTGTCAGCCCTGTTCATGGAGGGCTGAGCCAAGCTGGCCGGCCGGTCGGTCTGGTATAATTTCATTTTTTTTTTTTTAACTTTTTGGAAAAATTTAGTACTAAGTTTTACTGTCTTAGGTTGTTTCACACAGGCTACAATACAATAATTGTTCTTTTTATAGTTTTCACGTCTGCAAACTATTAATGTTATTTTATAATTGTGCTAGAGTGTGTAATAATTCTTCTGTGTTAATAAATTAGGTTTTGTTTTAGTTTTCATTTCTATATAGAATATAGATATCAATGTATTCTTATTTTTACCATGTTTGGTTTTAATTCGCATCTCATCGACGTGTAACAAAAAATATGAATGAAAAAATTATTTTTCAACTCTTCAAAAAAAAAAAAAAAAAAAAAAAAAAAAGAAGTTGTATTCTTTTACTCTATCTATCTAAGATATGGAAGGGTAGAGGCAAAAACCAAAATAACTTATTTGAAGAGGCTAACTATGTCAAATTGCAATTCACAAAGATAATATAGGCTTTGGTAGTTTGGTATGGGCTATGCTAAGTCTCTAGACAACTCATATCGGATCACTCTTGATAGCACCTCGAGTTGAGAATTGGGATCACACGATCACCAATTAATAGGTTATTTTTTCATATCTTGCTTTCTTTGAAGATTAATTTCGGGTTTAATTGAATATTTTGAAAGGGGTGAATAATGTTGCAACCTGCCTCTTAGAGGAGTTTTTGAAGGAATGGGACTCAAATAGAAATTTTGGAAAGTTTGGGTTATTTTTTATATTTATTGAGCACTGTCAAGGGATTGTTTGACAAATTTTTTGATAATAAATTTAGTAGATTTTGGTAAAATTTAATAAAATGTGTAGATGAAAAATTGTGAATCTCATGATATGTGTGGTTAAAATTAATAGTTGATTTTGAATTCAATTTTTTTAGCTTTTTACGCTAAACCAAACAAGAGCTAAGAATCTCTAAGGGTTTTCGGTTGATTACACCAATGGTAACTGAAGTTTGGAGTAAACTTCTAAATGGTTGTTGAAATAATTTTCTTACAATAGTATATTATACGAATGATCACTCAGTTAAAAAGCTTAACATGAGAGTTATGTTGACGTCGGAATCTACATTATCTACGTGTTAACAAATCTTCTGTCAATCATCTACCAACTTGGTTGTTACCTGTACGCTAGGACGACCATTAGGCACCAATATCACCGGGGGAAAAATGTCTGACGATCGTTGGTACTCCGACGACCAAGTCAACCACCGGTATATATGATAATATACGAGGGATAATAACAATTGGGTGTAGGAGAGACAAACAGACAGATTTGAGTAGAATTTAAGGGTGAGAATAAGGCGTACTTAGAACAATCGGAGAAGTTGTATTTATAACCTCAAAGTCCTAATTGATTTAAGAAAACAATCAATTAGCTCTCTTATTGGATCCTCATTCCTTATGGGATAAGGGTAATTGGTTGTCAATGCAACATCCCAAATTCTATCCCTTATTTGAATTGATTCCTCTTATCACGTTTTCTAATATTTAGTAGATTGATATTTGGTTTCCTTGTGAGAATATGTGTGCCAATCAAACACAATCTTTTATTGAATACGTCTCTCGTTATTCCAAAATACCACAGTGCATACGGTTCTGTGACGGATTCGATTGTTGGCGAAGCGCCCGAGATCGGCTCTAAATGTCGATGCTCTTCACAGGCTTCGCCATACTTCATTTAAAAGTGGGAACTTTTCATCAATAAGCTAGAATGTGTTAATATTTACAAAAAAAAAAAAAAAAAAAACTTACATCTTTTATATTACATCAATACTAGGTGCACCTACCTTTTTTCCTTTTTTATTTTATTTCAAATATAATTAATTGTAATTGACGGATGCCATATTTATCTCCAGTTTACCATCTTAATTAGGATTCTATATCTGGCTAAACATCATAATCAATCCTAATCTTTTCAACATCTCTCCTCAATTGAAATAAACTGCAACTCAATCCTCCCAACTGCAATTCATATTCTTCATGCAAAATCTTGTTCGACGATAACATCCTCGTATTATTAACAAACATGATAACATCAAATCATATTTATAACAGTCATTGCAACATATTAATAGTAAATTAACACCGTTGCAAATGTTGTAACATCCAATGCAATTGATGTTTTTAACATTCAAATCAACAGATTTGTAATACTCAATAAGCCATATTATGTTAATATTTATATAAAAACACATGATAACATAAAATCAGATTTGTAACATTAATTGCAACAGGTTAATGGACAATTTCACATCACTACAAAATTTGTAACATCCTATGTAATACGTAGATGCAGCTCCAAATTTAGGATTCAAAATCTCCAGTAAATTACCAAGCAATTTCATCCAAAATTGATTAACATGAACTCAATAATTGAATTTTCCCCAAACATAAGAACAATGAATCTCAAACCAAAAATATTCAATCCATTTCGTAACATTCATTGCAACTTAAAAATTCACCTAAGGGAAATGACTTTCTGTCCGAAATGTAATGCTATCTTCTTCACAATTTTAGGCGACTCATTCTTTGCCACCGACCGAGTCATTCTGCAAGAAGGTGTATCCATGTTTGATATCTTTGCCCAGCGACTAAAATTTCTACAAATTGGGGGTTAGGCTTTCATCTTGTGGTAGAACCCTAGAGATTTGAGAGATTGGATGATACGATTGGCGACAATGTCGGCTGGAATGGTGCGGTGAAGAGGGTTCGTGAAGATGGAAATTGTTTTCTCTCTCTCCAATTCTTCTCTCTCTTCACAGATATAATGGGTAAAATATAAAACGTTTCCTTTTTGTAAATATCTATATATATACACATAATACCCAGTATTTTTAGAATAATTACATTGGAATAGTAAATTTAATAATATATTATATATACATAGTAGTGGGTGTAAATTCCTCTCTAAGAGTGTCAGAGTGTTGCCAGGGCCTTAAACGTATTTACGAGGCCCTCGCTAAGTATATGAGGCTTTTACGAAACTGGAAGCCCCTCGCCGGGCTTATGTGGCTTTAACGAGGCCTAACTTGGGCCTATATGGGACTTTTACTGACGTGGAGGTCTTACTAAAATCTGGTGGTAACAAGTTAATAAGTTAAGGTTACACAAGAATTTCCTACTCACAACAAGTATTACAAAGCAAGAATCAAATAGTCCTTAGTTAGTTGCAGATGATTACAACCAAATACGAGACCATTGTGATCGATACCAATAATACAAATTTAAAATTTTGTTCTAATCTCAGCAATTTCTTTTCAAGCAACCACCTTTCGTTTTCAAGCTTCTGCTGTTCGTTTTCAATCCTCCTTTGCTCGTTTTCGACTCTCTATCGTTCATTTTCATCTCGCTCGCTCTTTTCTACGTAAACTAGATATGTTAACTCATTTGCTCGAGGTGGCATTGGAGGGTCGACCCAAACAAAGTAATTACAAGCGTCAAGATCCTACAAAAGTAAGCAAAAATAAATATAATTAAATTCTACAATAGTAATTAAATCACAGTTAAGTGTGATCTTAACTATTAGCTTCTTTTGATATACAAACACACAAAAATTAATTCACTCGTGAAATTTATTAAAATTTAATGCACTGCTGAATATTTGAACTTCGCCAATACCATGGATAGTATAGTAAGCTTACCTGAAATTTGCACATCCCAATAATCAACGACACAGATTAACTTCAGTCCACAAAGGCTTCATTACAAGGCTTGTCCCACAATGGCATTTGAAAACAATAAAGGCTCGTGAGTTGAACTCTATTTCTGATTCTTTTGGAGGTGTAGAACCCTCAATTAGAGGAAATCGAGTAAAATAAAGAAGAAGAATATTATGAAACAAATTTTTTTAAAGGCAATAACTAATAATTTGTTTAATTGGATAAATTGGGAACGAACTTTGAAAACCATGGTAACTGTTAAACTGAGGGTGAAATTGAGGAGAAAATAGGGAATAACATTAATATTTTTAACCGAGTCATCATTAATGAAACCGTTAGAAACTTTACTAACTATTACTGTAAAAAAAGATCATTTTGAAATTTACTCCAAACTTCATGAACACTAGCGTAATTAACCCGACTGACGTGGCGTAATATAAAACGGCGTCATCGTTTGTATTTAACGGCTGTACATAAAATTTAACGTTAATATTTTTAACCGAATGACATTGGTGGAACATTTAACAACTTCAATGATTACTACTGTAAAAAAAAATTTCAGTGATAATTTTAAAATTTACACTAAATTTTAGTTGACAATTAGTGTAATTAGTTGACGATTTTTGTATGCATAAATAGTGGGGTAAAAAAGTTGTTAGTCACCAAATTAATTTTAAAGCATTTTCGAGAAACTATCTATTAATAAAGAGCATATTTTACATTTTGGAAAATATATATAAATTTAGAGAATAAAATTTTTGAACTATTCTAACAACCTCTTTATTTTGAACACTTCATTTTTCTTTTCCTTAAAAGTATTTATTATTATTTTTCTATATTTTATTTTGACATACTTCATTCCTAATTATTATATTATTTCCTTCTATTTTATTTTGTATATACTATTTAATTTAATCAACACATGTGTATTAGAAATTAGAATTCTTTGAATGTATTGAATTATAGGAGTGGGTCAAATTAAACTCTATTTTAAAATGTCGATTTGGAGAGTAAGAACATGTCCAAGAAGATCTTTAAAAATAACACAATCCAATCCTTAAAATTATATTCTAAGAGACTTTCTAATATAACTTTTTAAAATAGTTGATGGGTTTGACTCTCTAAATTTAAAGAATTAACACCACTCTCTATAATTAAATGTATTCAAAGAATTCTAATTTTTAATACTCATATGTTGATTAAAGTAACTATTATATACAAAATAAAATTAAGAAAGATGAAGAAAAATTATATAATAATTAGAAAGGAAGTATGCTAAAATAAAATATATGGTACAATAATAAATATTTATTGAGAAAAAGTAAATTGAAGTGTTAAAAATAAAGAAAATGTTGAAGTAGTTTAAAAAATTTCTCTAAATTTATATATATTTTCTAAAATATAAAGAGATGTAAAATAAAATAAACAAAAACAAAGAAAAATTATATAATAATTAGGAATCAAGTATATTAAAATAAAATATAGAGAAAATAATAAATATTTATTAGACAAAAGTAAAATGATGTATTAAAAATAATGGGAGTGCAGGAATAATTCAAGTAAAAAAATCTATTGATTAATTTCGAGAAAAAAAAAAATTGGCAAGAGAGAGAGAGAGTGCTTGTGCGCCTCTCTCCAATGAATAAACCAAGAAAGCGTCTCCAACGACTCCGCCTATTATTTTTTAGGCGTGCACATAAGCACATATAGGCGAAATTATAAAAACCATCTCCAATGCATCTTGACGAAAAATTTTTATCTATCCGATGTGGCGTATTAAAATATAGATTCCGCTTCAGAAGTCCGTAGACTTTAGACATGAACAGGTGAGTCAAGAAATTTAATTTTAGATTTTGAGTGCATTTTAAATGAATTTTAATTTGATCGCTCATTCTATGTACATATAATGGTCACTGGATTAAAGTCGATCTATTTTACTTGTCGCATGAATCGCAATCCGTCTACGTCTCTTTTAGGCGTTCCACATAAACACACATAGGCGGATGTATAAATAACCCTCCGCAATACATGCTTTGATTAGGAAGTCGTCATCCGACGCCAAGCATCAAAAATAAGTAGAAATCTAAAAAATAGAGGTCATAAATCAGGGAACTCTAGATGGAACGAAGCACATTTAAATTTAATTCAATATTTTATTAAAAAAAATTAGAACGAAGGAGAAATTGCCAATTGAAGTACCGCCAATTTCATTCCCAAAGTCTGGCAAAAAGATAAAAAGAAGAAGAAACCCAAATTGAACCTCCCAATCCACCAAACCACGTCTCTCCTTCTCCAAATCGGACCCAATCCACAGGACCACCACATCTGCCTCCCCAAATTGGCTCCGCACACTCTGCCAAACCACCATCTCTGCCTCAGTTCGATCATTGCTGGAGTGTGTAAAAACTACCACAATAACGGGAAAATTTTCCCTTCGGGTAAGTGCAGATTTTGTTTTTCTGCCCTAAATTGTTATAGTCCAAAGGTTTTGAACTTGTTGTTTTGGAGGATGCACTATGCCTTTCTATACACTTCAACTGTATTCTTTCATAATTTAGGAGAAATATGCATACTTTGTCCAAAAGTTTCAGAATTTCTCCAGAAATTATATTACCGCAAGAAAATTTTGGGTTTTAATTTTATGTCACATTGTAATTTTGGGTTTTAATTTTATGCCAGCAAATTTTGGTATGCTTATTTGCTTGTAGTTATAATTCTATGTCACATTGGAATTTATAAATTGGTTGGTGAATTTGTTTCATTCTTTTGATTGAGTGTGCATACTTGGATGATGATTTTATATTAATGGAACACCATGTACTGCTCTAGTTTCGATCTTAATTTGGTTTTTATGGAGGAATTCAACACAAAATTGTGCTGGAGGAGTAGCTGGCTGTGTGTCTGGGAAAGATTGATTCCACCTGTATTAATTGTAAGAAAAATCATTCCGTCTTGGGTTTCAATATATGGTAATATGGGTTTTGTCCAACTGCACTTGGGTAGCAATATTTTTGGGGGTTGCATGTGTACTTGTGAAGAATAGTATACTATACTCCTAGATGAATTTTCTACTAAAAAGTTATGCTAATTGAATAATTATCAAGGTATTGGTCCCAGAGAGTGTTGATCTTGTTCCACCATTTAATACTATTGAAACAGCTTTTTGACATTTAATTCTGATGTTTGAACAAGTCTAGTGTCATCATCTAACATAAGTTTTTATGTCCAGTTGCAAATAGGTGATAAGTTTTAGGCATTAGAAAGTGACTATTCTATTTATGTGCAGTTTGCATGCCCCCAATTGCTTGCTAATTATTCTTATGTTGGACAAGTCTTTGTGAATGTTTTGCAAAGATTAAAAATACGAATTTGTGTATATTGGCAAAGCTTGCACAAATATTGCACCGTGTAATGATCTTTGCCTATGTGTTTTTTTTTTTTTTTTTTTATAATAATGTGACTATCTTTTTGTTCATTCCTTCATCTTATATTGCATTCATTCTATGCAGATATATGTTTGAAAATGGAATCAGAAGACTTTAATTTCTCATCTCCGCAACAACCTTCCAATGATACTATGCCAACCCAATTTTCAAACTAATTTGCTTCATTAAACCTACCATTTCAGCCCAACCATCACTTCAATCTAATAAATGGTTCCTATCCTTCACACGCAAACCAACAATTTGGATCTAGGTTTTCTTATCAAGATCTACTGAGTTCTCCTAATATACCAATTGACATTTCTCAAACTTACCTTGTACCCAACGGTCCAAGGAATTAACACTTTAGTAATCCAATCTTTTGTCTTCTTAGGAGAAAATTTTGTGGTTGAAGAAGAGAAGAAAATTTTTGGGCTGAATTTGAATTTTGTTACAGTTAAGACACACGGCTATATGGGCTTTTTTTTTTATTATTATTTTAAGAAAAATTAATGCCACATAAGTGGTAGTATTAATTATAGGCGGAATGCATTGGAGATAAATTTTAATTTGATCGTCTATTTTATAGACGTAGTGTCACATGGACTAAAAGTCCGTCTATTTTACCTGTCACGTAGGCTACAATAGACAAAATGCATTGGAGAAACTCTAAATCCCAGTCTTATTTATAATCTCCGAAAATTGAAGGTAATCCAACCATATCCTCTTCTGGATTTTATGATTATTTAAGCTAAGATGCTTTTGTACAGATGAATTACAATTGATCTTAATTTTGTTGCTCCATATTTCGCTAGCCAATGTGTTGATAAAATCCTATAATATAATTCATTAGAGAACGTCTGTATAGTTTAAACAGGTTTCATATTGAAATTGTTTGGCGTTGGATTTGATTTGATTGTGATGCTTCTCTTTGATGAAGGCATATACTGGTATGTATGCTATCAATATCAGTCTATAATATCGAATTTGAAGGTTTGAAAATATGCTTAAATTAAGCTTCAATCTGAGTAAGCTTCAATTTGAGAATTTTTAACTTTCGTTTGCCAGAAAACCATATTCTAGCTAGGTTTAGGGTTAGAATTTCTAGATAGCAATGAGTGCTTTCTAGCAATACAAGTACTATTGGTTTAGACATCTAGATTTGAGGGTTTAAAATTTCAAGGTCCTAATTCTAATGTTTAAGTTATATTTATCCAGAGACTTGGAATTTTGAGCATAGGTGCTAGATTCTGTAACTAAATTAAATAATTATTTATGTCTGTACAAGTTTCTTTTGGTTGGATTTATATAGGCCAATCAATGAGAATTGGCTTCAAGTGTGCGGAGTAAGCATGTGTTTGGTTAGAAAAGAGAAAAAGAAGTCTTTGGGATTTCAAAATTGTAATGTGACTAATTTGTTAATTTATGCCAACCAGAGGTTGTTGCAGATAGCATAATTAACATGATGTGCTTTCATGTTCATGTTTTGATTAATGCTCTGCTATGTTTAATTATATAGGGAATTATATTATTGTCATTGAAATGCTTTCTGAGTCTTGCTATTTAATGACAGGAGCAACTCAAATGACAAATTTTTACTTTTCAATTACTTTTTAAAGTGCCTTTTATTATCAGACTACTAGTTCTCAACGATTTTTACTGTGCTTTATATTATCAATTTTTTTAGCTCATTCTTCTATCTCGTTTTTTTTAGTTCTCAACGATTTTTACTGTGCTTTTTAAAGTGCCTTTTATTATCAGACTACTAGTTCTCAACGATTTTTACTGTGCTTTATATTATCAATTTTTTTAGCTCATTCTTCTATCTCAGGTTTTCATTATACAATCAGCCTTTGGTTTCAGGCAGGGGTCGGAATAGGTTGATCACAAGGTGGGTGAAGTTTTTGTCATGGTTGCTGTGGTTTTTCGTTACACCTTCCCTGTTAAGTTCTGTTCAGTTATAGGACATGTGCTGCATAAAAATTGTAAGGTCATTTAAAGGATGGATGATCTTATCAGAAAGTCGTTGTTGTATTTGGATATCCCATCACTTTGCCTTATCGCACACTGTGGCCAGATTTTGTATGATGATATTTGTTGTGGTTGAGCCTCAGTTTATGAAAACTTGAACCTTTGGATATATAGCTGTTTTAGCATCTTGATAAGGAATTTCATTACAGAACCTTTGCGGAAAGGGTTCGGTTGGTACAACTGGTATCTGAGCAATTCCTTGGGTAGCGGTGTAACTAGATGGGTACTGTGGGTGATCCTGAACTCTGTTTGGTTTCTGAGGAGATTGTCATGGCACTAAGTGGGGGTAATTGTGATACCCCATAGTTATCCCACATTGAGTTGGTAGTGGACAGCCCATAGTAAAAGGAAAGTGAGCAGCAGCCCATCTGCTATGCTTTGAGTTTCCCAAGTGATGCCTTCTCTACCTAATATCCATGATATAAACACCACTTTTTGACATTAAATTGAAGTAGTTTTGTACACTTTTTTATTCATTTTAGTTCAAGTAGCTCTTGATTATTTATAGTTTTGTTCATATTTGTTAGAGCCTGTATATATTGGGGAAAGAAAAGATGGTTTTCTTGTGTTGGGCTCGTCCTTCTCCTCGTGAACAGAAGACATGCATTGACAAGTATATTGTTATGTTTCTTGAATTATGATATTTAGTGTTTTTGTTTTTTCCCCAAGTATATTGATTTCTATGTTACACTTCTCTTGGCAGATCTGGTGACTTCAATTATGACAGAAAATACAGAGGGGCTACTGTGAAGCCGGCACTTATCCTTCAGCAAGATGGCGAGCTATCAGACGGTGGCTTTTCTGTTAACCACACCCGTGTTTTAGTTGGTTCGGGTCCTGAGACCTTTGAAAAGGGCAAAAGTGCTCTTCAGAATTGGAGGTTTATGGAGAATTTATCGCATGTTCATGCATAAATATGATATATAACTTACACAAATATCAAAATCACGATTTTAAGTGAATGTAGGATTCATTCAATATGCAGGCATTTTGGATTGAACTGGGCGTTTGTTGATCCGAAGACTCCTATTCAGACTGGAGTGAAGTTCTGTGTCTGTGTTAAGGAACTTTTCCCATGGCTCATGATGCCTTTAAAAGTGGTGTATGTTAATGAAAACAGAAACCCTAAAAAGGCCGTAGCCTCATTTAGTTTTGGCAGTGGAACTCTTGCAGGGCACCTACTGGTTAGTTTTCATAACATGCTAGTTCTCTTATCACTTTAGATAACGTTATGACCTTTTTATGCATTTCTATTTGTTGTTTCATTCTTTTGAATGGTAAATGAAATGGAACAAGTATCAAATAAATAAACCTATTGAATTCAGTCTCACGAAATGTTTCTACAGACGCATATATACAGTTACAGCTTGGTACTTATGTTGGAGATTTTGTGATCCTTTTCACATCAAGAACATACCAAGAGAATATAGAACTCTCTTGACAAAATGTGAATTATGATGTTATATATCCTTGTTTGATTGGTCCATTGTGATAAGTGTGACACGATCTCCCCGTATGACATGCTAGAATAGGAAAGGGTATACTCTAACTTGGCTTGTTGTGGTTTCTAAGGATTTTATTATTTTGGACATTCCATTAGATCTGGCAATGTACCGAACCAAGTGGTGGAAAAAGATAAGTATAGCTGCCCCTAATTTATTGGGAACACTGGTTAGTTTGTTGTTCTTTGATTGGTCCATTCCGTTGCATTCCTTTTGCCAAGTTGATTGCAGGTAGCACGTGCACATCCCTGCTGTGATTTAAATGTGGTTTGATGAATTTTACAAGCAGCATTAAGGGATCATTATAATATTGTTTTTGAATTAATTTTCATTTTAGACCCCAAATGATTTAATTTGTTTCATCTTTGGCATGTGGAGCTTATTATTTTCATTTGCTCACAACCATTGCTAATGCGGCGCTTGATTTTGTTATCTGCAGGCTGGGGAAGAAAGCTTCTCAATTACGCTGGACGAGAACAATAAAGTTTGGTATGAAATACTTTCATTTTCCAAGCCTGCCCATTTTCTATCAATTATATTATATCCTTATGTACTATTTAGTCAAAAACACTTTGCTCATGCATCCTCTCTTGCAATGAGCCAACATTTATCTTCCTAGTTAACCACTCACATCTATCTATGTATTTGTAACGAGGATTCTTTGAACTGAAAATGTACCATCTTATTTCTTTAATGATATAAATGATTCTCTCTCTCTCTCTCTCTCTCTCTCTCTCTCTCTCTCTCTCTCTGTGTGTGTGTGTGTGTGTGTGTGTGTGTGTGTGTGTGTGTTGGGGAGGGGGGTGTTGTGGGTGTGGCGGCTAGTTAACTAAGGAGCCTTTATATGCCGGACAAAGCTAAGATTGAGGAAATTGGAATTCAAAATGATTAGCTTGAATCTTTCCTCATTGTTACTTTGTGATAGGGATGAGCACGGTCTAGTTTCAATAAGAATCAAATCAGACCAAACGAACTGAGTGCGAATTATGCACATGGAATCAATTGGTTTCATAAACAGAGAAGGAATTGGACTTGACTAAGACTGACTTGTTCTTTTTTGGTCTTCTCATATTCTTTTTATGCTTTTGAAAAACAAAAATTGTAAATCATAAACTAATTTTTTTGGTTTTACTTTCATGCTTTCTGTTGCTTGCTTTCCCCACGCCAGCCTAAGGCAGAGCAGAGCGGTCAATGAGAACTAATTGTCCTATCGGGCGGCAAAATTTGTTGTTTTGAATATGTATTAATTCATCCAAATTCATATAAATTATTTTAATGGTTGAAATTGAATTAAATTTCGGTTTTAGCTAGAATCGAGAACTGGACCCACTTCTGATTCTCGATTCTAATAACCAAAACAGTTAAAGATTAACTAGAAATGAAACATTCGGTTTGGATCCAATTCGGATGGTTCTCAATAGAAATTTCCACTCCTACTTTGTGAATAAGATAAGAATGATTGGAATGGAATGTTAATTTATAATGTGATTGCAAATATAAGGTACCAATGTGGTTTGTTTGATGGAGTGAATTATATAGTATGGGACAATATTTAAAAATGAACAGAACTTAAAATGTTGTTAATCTTATCGAATATTGAACATCAAACTTGCTCTTGATATAGAAGCCAAGAATATTCAAGTGGCATTGTGGAAAGAAAAAAAGAACACTCATAACTTGGCCATGATGGATGTTTAGCATATGATGCATGTGATTGGCACCAATATGAAAGATAAAATTTTAATTTCTTTAATATTGTTCAATTCTGTTAAATGTTATGTACCAAACATACTCAAGGGATAACACTTATATTGGGCTAACTTTAGATGTAAAAATATTATAGTAGATAACTGTCAAAATAAGTTACTATTTTTTTTAACCAACGAAATGACTTGAAAACCATCACAAATTTAATAATATTACAAAAAATATTTAAAATAAATAATATTGAATACAAAATAATAATGAGTTTAATAAATTCTTGAAATTGTTCAATATATTGGGTCCTTTATTCGCTTGGTAAGCTTTACAGTAAATGGCAAAACATCACATCAGATTGTGGTGACGTGCTGTACATCCTCCGGAAGATCGTTGAGATATCCGTAGTTAGGAATTTAGTAGAAGGTAAAATGAGTAAAATTTTATATTTTTTTCTTATATAATACTATTAGTCCTGTCTAATACACTTTGTCAAACATGCCATAAGAATTTGACCAATTCTGCAATAAAACCATCTGCCTCTCTTTTAGCGAAATTTGAAATTATTTAATTGGTATATAGTGTATATCTTAGTATCGATGATGATATCGTCAATAAGAAAGAACTAACAAAATAGGAATTATAGAAAATCCGAATTCCCTCTTCACTTCAAACTGTAAAGAGAGGAAAACTCGGATGTGCATCTTACCTTTGTGAGGCTAAAAAGTATGGGAAATGTTGAGAGTAAATAAACCCATTGCCAACCATGATAGAATTTTCAATTACATTGGATCGATGTATGGTGTAGTTTCTGCAGTAGAGTCCATCGACCATCCAGTTGTGCAAAATAAAATATGTAAATAAATCAAATGTTATTCTTAAGACTTTGGGTGTGGACAGTTGATGGACTTTTATTTTATTTTTTATTCTTAATCAAATATTATCTCGTCTACTAACACTTTACGCTTTTTAGAACGCTGATAATATACTTGAATTTAGAATATTTGTTTGGTACCTTATTGGATTATTTGATAAAAAGTTTAAACTGTTTGAATCTTGTATTCAATACTCAACTTATGGAGAAGTTTCATGGTAATCACTTAACTTTATTTTATTTCAATTTAGTCAGTGAAGCTTACATTTTTTGTGGAGAATCTATTCCAAAGACAAAAGTAAAAACCAATAAGTAGATTGAAGTCAAGTCTTGCTTTTTTGTTTTTGTTACAAAAAGTCCACACTTTTTTCCAAGCCATCACTATTGACGGGAACTCATTGATTATTTATTTTCTCACTTGTTTAAAGTTCATTTCTCAGAGAAGTTTATTAAGGAAAAACTATCTTAATAACACTTATATTAGTCTAACCTTAAAAGTCTATTTAGGAGTTTTTGAGTACCGGTTATTAGGGTTTTTTATAATATCGATTTGAGCGTTTACGAGGTGAGTGATTTTAGGTGGTTTTTAATAGCGGCTTTTAAAACGGTCCAACCCATGCTTGGGAGTTTATTATCCGACGGTTTTAAAAGTTTTTTAAAAAAATCAAATTACATATATGCCCATATATTAAAAAAAATTAAATTTTAAAATTTTTATATATCCACCTATCATTGAAAATATATATATATATATATATATATATATATATATATATATATATATATATATATATTTTTGCATATGTTCTTTATTTTACAAATATTAAGTTTATGGTAGTTTGAAAATAATTGTTTGAGAAATGATAAAATTGGAATAAATTTTGAAGGACGGACAAAAATCACCATGGTTTTTAATCCAACCAAAATCGGTGCTCTAAAAAATTAAGTACGGGTAGAGGAGTATACAAACTTTGAGGTAAAACTCTAGATTTGACCTGCTTACATGTGACACATCTTGCACACATTTTGACTTTAGCTTTTTATCAAAATCAGAATTGAAATCAGATGAGCTCTGAACTAGAGTGTCAAACGAATTGTTCTAAAAGATTAAGTTGTTACAAAGGGTAACATATATAATGTTTAAATATTATCTTCAACACGTCCTTTTACATGTAGGCACGGTCTATTTTTCTCCATCAAAACTTGGTGAAACTTGAACTTAGAATATTTGTCTACTCTAGTACCATATTGGATCATTTGATCAAAAACTTTAAGCTATTTGAGTATTGTTTTCAATGGGTTTAAAAAAACTATTAGTCACTCAACTTATGGAAAAGTTCGATGTTAATAACTAAAAATTTTGTTTTAATTTAGTTAGTAAAGTATACGTTTTATTTCAGTTTAGTCACTTGTTCATATTCAATTAGTATTTTCAAACGATATGTGTGACGTGGTGGACAACAACCTGGCGTGATGCCAACAAGGAGGTCTTCCATGTCACACATTCCTTTAGAAAATGTAACTAAATTTAACCATGACAAAACTAAAAACAAATTTTAGTGATTGTTTTGAAACAAAATAAAGTTCAAATGGTTGACATGGATTTTCGTTGTAAGTTGAGTGACCGTCTGTGTTTTGTACCCTAAACGTAAGCGTGTAATTGGGTTCTTAAGTACATAAATTTTTGGAGAATATTTTATGGAAATAATACCAATTGGAGGGTGGGGTGGGGTTTAAGTCAAGTCTTCCTGTTTTGTTTTTTTTAACAAGAAGTCATAACCTTTTTCCAAAGAATTATTGTTGATTTTGGATTAGTCTTGCAAGTGATGCTATAAGTAGTGCTGCTTAAATGGTGAAAAATCAAAAAAGAAAATCAGCAAATTCTTAGTTACAATTGTTTACAAAATGATAAAGTTCTTTCAACATTTTCATTTGTTAGTTATTGTACTACTACTCAGCTTGAGAGCTACTTGTAAGCACTCTGTCGAATGAAAGATGATATGAGATGCTTAGAGAAAGAGAGAGAAGCTCTTCTCAAATTCAAAGACGAGCTTATTGATGAATATGGTCAACTCTCTTCTTGGGGAAACCACAGAGACAAAAAAGAATGTTGCAAATGGAGAGGTATCCTTTGTGATAATCTAACAAATCATATTATTCATTTGGATCTCCATAATGCGTCTGCAAGGTCTAGAGGTAACATTAGCGCTTGGTTGCTTGAAATACACCATTTGAAGCATCTAGACCTCAGTTTCAATAATTTCAATTATAGCACAATTCCACAATTCATTGGCTCTCTAAAAAGATTACAATATCTTGATCTTTCTAATTCTTATTTTAGTGGAGAAATTCCCCATCATCTTGGCAACCTTTCTAAATTGCAATTTATTGGTCTTAGCGCATATGATGATGGTGGTGTGCTACCTTACGCATATGGTGATGTTGGTGTGCTAACTAGCACAAACCTTGATTGGCTTTCTCGACTTCATTCATTAAGATACCTAAACTTGAAACATGTTAACCTCACCACGGCAACCAATTGGTTACAAACAATAAATAAACTAATTCATCTCAAAGTGTTACACTTGTCTCATTGTCACTTGCCTACCGTACTTCCTCTCTCACCTTCCATGTTCAATGCTTCTAATTCTCTTTATGAACTTGATCTCTCGGTGAACGACCTATCCTCTTCTTTTATATTCCCTTGGTTGTTTAACTTTACCAACGACCTGAGTAGTTTATCGTATTTAGATTTGTCTTATAACCAACTAACAGGGACAATGCCTGATCTTGTATTATCTTCATCATTGAGACACTTATCTCTTGATCACAATATATTTAATGGTAATGTTACCCAAAGCATTGGAAGCCTTTCCAAACTCCAATATTTGAATCTTGGTTCAAACCACTTCGAAGACATAATCACTGAATCTCATTTCTTCAATCTTTCCCAATTAGATTCACTGGATTTGTCTTCCAACCCAGGTATCTCGTTCAATTTCAGTTTAGGATGGAATCCTCCTTTCCAATTGATATATGTATCTTTAGAGGGTTGCAAAGTTGGGACACATTTCCCCACTTGGCTTAGAACACAAACGGGATTAGCTGTACTTGATATCTCTAATGCTGGAATTTTAGGCACCTTCCCTGATTGGATTTGGGAGCTAAGTTCAATCTGGGAATTCAATTTGTCACAAAACAATTTTCATGGTGTCCTTCCTGATTTCTCACCAAAGTTCTCAACTAATTTGAAGTCCATTGATTTGAGCTTTAATCATTTTAGTGGTTCATTACCAATTTTGCCTCTTACTGTATTTGAATTGTATTTGTCGAATAACAAATTTTCTGGGTCAATTACCAATTTATGCAATGAAAATAATTTTAGTTGGGGTTATCTTGATCTCTCAAATAACATGTTGTCAGGACAACTTCCTGATTGTTTAGCAAACCTACCAAATTTGAGATTTCTTAAGCTATCACATAATAATTTCTTTGGAAAGTTTCCATTACTAAATTACCTTTCATCATTGCATTTACAAAACAACAGTTTCACCGGAGAAATTCTAACATCGTTGAGGAATTGTACATCATTGACTTTCATCGATCTTTCACGCAATAAGTTGAGTAGTAAAATACCGACATGGGTAGGAGATACTTTTTCTAGGTTGGTCTTTCTAAGTCTCAGGTCCAATGAGTTCTTTGGTAGTATTCCTTCAAACTTGTGTCATCTTTCACACTTACAAGTGTTGGACTTATCTTTAAACAAGATTTCTGGTGCTATACCAAAATGCCTAAACAATTTCACTGCTATGGTTCAAGAAGTGGACATTGGAATTGATTATATTACTATGGGCCCAGGAGACTTTGAGAGTGCAACTGTAATGTGGAAAAGAAAAGAGCACGAGTACATAAAGACTCTTCAACTGGTGAAACTCATTGATCTTTCAAGAAACAATTTAGTAGGCGATATTCCTGCTGAAATTACTAGTCTTGTAATGCTAGTGGGTTTGAACCTTTCAAGAAATAACCTATCTGGAATCCTTCCTGCAAAGATTGGACGACTGAGGTCTTTAGATTTTCTTGACTTATCAAGAAACCACTTTTCTGGTGGTATTCCAATTGGTGTTTCTCAATTGGATCAACTTGGAGTGTTAGATTTGTCATACAATAACTTGTCTGGAAAAATTCCACAAAACATTCATTTACAAACTTTCGATGCTTCTGCATTTGAGGGAAACCCTGATCTTTGTGGCCTTCCACTTAATAAAACATGTCCAGGAGATGAAATTCCTCAAGACCCAAAGATTATTGGTAATGCTAATGGGATGAAAGATCCAGATGAGGAGGAGGACAAGCTTATTAGTGACGGATTTTACATTAGTATGGCAGTTGGGTTTGTTTTTGGCTTTTGGGGAGTATGTGGAACTTTAGTGTTCAATAACTCGTGGAGGATTGCATTTTTCAAGTTTTGGAATAGCTCAATGGATTGGTTGTACGTAAAAATAGCCATCAGCAAAATCCGACTCAAAGAAGTATTTCACAAATTTGTAAAATTTTAGTGTGTGTGTTATATAGCGTCTACTAATTAAACTTTGCAATGTATAAAACTTAAGATGATGTTGTTTTTGTGTTGTGTGTAATTGTATTGTATTAAAATAATTCCAACTCTGCCTATAAACCATGGTCTGATTTCATGAGAACAAACTCCTTTGATTTTCTTCACACATCCCACATTTCAAGTACTTGTTTTTCAAGCAGCAGACACTGATGGTATAAAATAAAGATTCTCTTGCTCACATGCCTCTACGTATATCAAAGAAATTTTCAATTATTTGTTAAAAGGAAAAAAAAAATTAAACCACACCAATTAATTTCAAATATTTTTTCTACACTAATAAAAATTAAAAATTCCATGCTCAAGTACAAAATCTGAGCATTGTTGATATGTAAAGTATAAAAAGTAAATTCATTATCATTGTAATTAATGACTTCAAAAAATTAAGAAAAATATTGTTAAATAATTTAAATAAGTCAAATAGTATAATTTGAATTTTGTTATATGATTCTCTAAACAATGACCTATCGAGCTAGTGATCCGTACAAAAACTATTCTTTTAAGTTTAGATATAATTATTGCTATAAATGTAATAATTAAGGTATGTAAAATTGTAGCTAAAAATAAACATAATGGTCATCATGTGATTTAACCAATTCGATATAAGTAATGCTTTTCTTAACAAGAGCTTACAAGAAGCTGTATGCAACAGCCAGAAGGTATTAACGAAATAGGAAATTATTGTTAGCAAACTCAATCAGAATTGTGTTGTCCATGGAATTTTTTTGAAAATTACATTTTTATAAATATTTTAGGACTCACATAACAGTCATAAATTATTTTAAAAGACATCATAGTAGAGAACTACAACGGGATAATTTCCTGTAGTGGTGGATTCACAACAAGACGAGTACTCAATATTTTCTACTATGGAACGTGAAGTACTATGAAACTCACTCGAAGCAACATGGAAACATCCAAAGTTGAATAGAAGAGCTCGTTCTTATTACACGCGCAACAGTTCTTAGTACCAAGGATGATATGTTAGAACCAGAAAAGGAGAAGGGACTTAACCGGGTGTCATCTTCCCAATCATTCATCGCAGAATAGACATCTTGCCACTATTAAATTGGAACAAGATCCATAGCCCTTATTAACAACTACTACTAAATTTGTATAGTAACAACAGCACCTTTGGATACTTAGAATTGTAGAATATTTGTGAAAAGTTTCTCTGTTCCATGACGATTGTATGCCAATTAAAGCTTAGAACTTGCAGCTTTGTGATCATCAAAAGCAATCATCACCTTCCCATTGCTTTTCTATCCTTCAAGGCAGCAAAAGCAAGATTCGCCTGTCACGACAAACAGTATAGATCAGCACATGATCAAGTTAAAAATCTACTAATCCAAATGAGCAGGAGGGAGGGAGGGATCTTCGTTATCCATTTAACAAAAAGCAAAATAAATTGGGTAACAGTCTACACCAACTGAGAACTTTAAGAAAACATTATAGCACTGGAACAGGTCTTTACAGTGTGGTAAAAATAGATACCCGGGCAACAGTCAAATGTGACATTAAGGATATTACTATCAACTTCTGTATGATGTTATAATCATTTGAACTTGCACAATTTCAGAGAAAGCAACTTTGTCAATTGTCTTCCAATTTGAAATTGACTAGCACCTGGCGTTGCAAATAGCATCGGATATTGGCTTAGGCTGATGGTTTTACATATTTCTCTTTTCTTTTCCTTTTTTCAAAGTTATAGCTAAAAAAATATTGAACAAGCTATTGTCCTCGCTAATTCAGTTCCCGGTATCAAAATTGCTTTTGATAGAGTTGCATTTCCTGCCTTGCAAGCATAATTATCTTCATACCATCCCATCAGCAACAAGGGCGTGATTAAAATATCCAATAATCGGTTTAGCATTCATATACTCAACTCATTTATTATAGGACTACAATTATGTTCATAAAGTATGACTAAGGTTGACAGAAATAATGTAAGAGCTTGCTTTTCCAAAATTTGATAAAAGAGAAAATGGCAAGAGGTATCAGATTAGTATCAGAAAAGGTAATATTTTCGATTTCCCTTACATATATTGCCTGATTTTAAATTTCCTTAACTTAATCATAACAAATTTCTGACCTTAAAAAATGTCATGAGCGCATGCAGTTATTTCAAAAGTATTTATAAAACAACAATAGGAAAAGAAGAAATAAATAACCAAAAAATTTAAAATTTGATTGAACTAACACCATTACATTTATGATTGATGTGAGAACTCATGTAATGTGGCACATATCCGAAAACCTTTTAGATAGGCAAAGAACTTTACTCAGGCAGAAGAGGACAAGGTTGTTTCTAACCTCTGAGGGGCTGAAAGTATGGGAAATGTTTATGGTAATTAAACCCCTCGCCACCCATGATAGGAGCTCCTTCAGAGAATCTTCAAGTACAGCTGGTCGATGTATTTTATAGCTTCCCCAGTAAAGTCCATGAACTGTCCAGTTCTGCAAAATAAATTGTGCGATTAGATCAAATGTAGGCCAGAAGGTGATAAAATCATACACATGCTTGTACAAATTAGATTCAATCCATAAAATGAAGTACCCAGGATAGATTTTTGAAAATATTCATCACTGGGATGGATAAAAATTAACGCAGGTGCTGATGCAAGGCACAATTCTACTTCCGTGGAAGTTGGATAGAAATATATGATAGCAAATAGGGGATTAAGGGCAGTGCTGGAATAAATGGGTACAGTTCAATTTTGAGTGAAGATAGAAGGTGAAGTATTCAAAGTTTTAGGGGCGAAAGCCATCTAGTAACATGTAAGTCGTTATTGCATTTCATAAACTCTCAACATCAATTCTTTTCCACCACTTTATTGATTGATTTAATTTTCTTCCCGAGAAGCCTCTCCTTCCCCACCCTAAACCACTGTACATTATACTTGAATCTGCATATACTTGCGAGTGAAACCTTAAACACTACGTCAATTTGCAAGTGGAGTTGCTGACAATAACTTATCTAAAGCCAGTAACCTGAGTATTTACATATGCTAGCTTAGTTTTTTCAAGATGATTACTGACTGGATAACTCATGGAAATCCCATAACATGAAGTCCTTGGACCTCAGATTTCAAAAAAGTATTTACATATGCTAGCTTCAAATATTCAAGATGAGACAAGGAGTTGAAAACCTTTCTATAGCTTCAAAACTCAAGCCAGACACAAGAAAAAGCTGTCGTCCACATTCACAAATC
Source organism: Forsythia suspensa (assembly GCA_023638005.1). Classification (NCBI taxonomy): domain Eukaryota; kingdom Viridiplantae; phylum Streptophyta; class Magnoliopsida; order Lamiales; family Oleaceae; genus Forsythia; species Forsythia suspensa. The sequence goes on from CM042666.1 coordinate 53,789,474, forward strand.
ACCGACAACAATGCCATTTCCAAAGCATGACATCTTGCACTTAGGACCCGTTTGGTTTGTGGATAACATTATTTATTTATGTGGATTATAGTTATGTGGGTAACAGGTTTATGATTATCCTATTTGGTTCAGCTAAATGGAAAAAGTCAGTTTTTCGAAAAAAGACAATTCTTTCTTATTTTTAATTAAAAAAAAAAAAACAATGGGCGAAGCAGCAGAGGGTGGTGGTGGCGGTGGTGGAGGTGGAGGAGAAGGGCGGGTGGCAGCAGCGAGCGGTGTCGATTATCCCAAGATATAGGATTTTCAAAAATAGATTTGTTCTATTTTATAAAGAATATGTTGGTCTTTCAAAAAAATAAGTGAATCTTTATCTGCGTAAAAAAAAAATTCCTGAAGATAAATCTAACAAGAACCAAGGAAAAGATAACAGAAGCTCATGGCAGATAGTATAATCAGTTAATCACTTAGGATTGATATAGGAAAGGACAAAAAAAAACCTTCATACAAATCTAAGATAATTTTATTTTTTCCAGTACAAACAATTCTAAAAAGAAGTAAGCAAGAGTCCTCGACATCATAAAATATAAACAGTTAGTGGCATACCTTCACAAGGGCAATATTTGCTGGGACAACAGGTATTTCCCCACTTGCAAAACCTATAATTAAAATATTTGCTCCCCAGTTTAACAACTTCATGCTTTCTTTTGTAAGCTTGCCTCCAACTGGATCATATAAAACATCAACTCCTTTAAGCTTTCTTGCCTTCAGAAATCCCTTGATGCTGTCCGTGATGTTTCCCGTGCTCGAGTCGACAACATGATCAACACCCAGGGACTTCAGAAATTTCACCTTCTCCTCTCCCCTATCATTATAAAGAGAGCCAAACCCAAGTTATGCTGATCCAAGCTTTGAGATGTAAATAAATCCCTCTTCTCATACAAAAGGTTTGCTACACATACACTTGCAATGTCTACAAAGTTAGCAAATTCGGTAAATTGGTACCTAGCAACAGCAATAACGATGGCGCCACATATCTTTCCGATTTGTACAGCAGAAACTCCAACACCACCAGCAGCACCAAGAACTAGCAATACCTACAATTCCATTCAATTGCAACATAAACACATATTCATATATATAGATAGCATACACTATTATCATGAACAAGAGAACGGGAAGTTTGTTCTACCTGACCGGCGCGCAACTGTGCTCTATGAAGGAGGGCCACATGTGATGTTCCATATGCGACTGGAAGTGCACCAACAGCAATCATATCACATCCATCCGGTACTCGAATTCTTCAATCCATCAATAGAATTCAAATTAAATGAAAAATCCAAATAAGCTCATTACCAGATTAGTACAGAGTCCAATTTTATTCCTTTCTCATTAAACCAACTTTTTGCAATGAAAAACTAAACTCAACATTTATGCGGGTAGTTGGGGGCTTCAACTTATAATTATCTTAATTGCGAAATTTATCTAAAAATAAAATTAATTGCAGACTTTAACCCAGATAAGTGATTAGAATTTGAATTAATTAACTACTTTAACATAAATTATTGAACTTATAAAACAAATTATATTTTTTTTACTTCATCTTTTCACAGTATTCGTGTACTACTATTTTGAAGAATAACATTTTTAAATGTCTTATCGTGTTTCCCACTTCCGTGCAAGGTAGGACAAGAGAGCTAATCAAATACAGTAAGTGTAAAACACAACAGATAGTAAGATGCATACAATTCAGTTTCATCGGCGACAATGAATTGGGCAAATGAGCCTAGGCCGGCAAAAGAGCAAACGGGGTCGCCGATTCTGAACTTGGTGACATTTGATCCCACAGACTCGACGGTGCCCGAGTAATCGGATCCGGGTATGAAGGGTAAGGGTGGCTTTTCTTGGTACTTGCCGAGGATTTGAAGGTAATTGGCGAAATTCAAGCTCGTGGCTTTGACTCGGACTCTCACTGCTGTTGGTGAGTTGAGTTGTGGAATCGGGTGAGCCTTTGAAAGAGTTAATGGCGATTTTTCCGAGTCGTCTACTGGTATAGTTGGGTCGCCGAGTTTTCTGCAGAGTAAAGCTTCCATTTTTATGTCACGCTCTATTCTATGTGTACATCAATATTTTTCAATAGACTGATAGAGTAATAATATTTATCATAATTATTGATAATCAATCCTCCAATTCATTAAAATTATCATTTAATATCAACATATTTGCCAAATAAATAAATAGTATCAGCAATTATCACTATTAATCATAAATAGCATTATTCTTTTCAATAAGCATCATGTCTCCAAAATTTTGGTCTAATTATTTTTTTTTAAATCAACCTAATTACATATGAAATGAACATAAATAAAAAATGTGTCCAAATTTAACCTACATTATCTACTTTAATCTAGTCTTTAAATTGTAGACTGTGCTAATTTTCTATTTAAACCTCATTTTAGAAATATTTATCTTGAATCAAAACGATTTTTTCGGAAGGGGGGCATTTCCAACTTTCACGGCGACCTTACTGCGAAAAGTGGATTCGTGCTCAGTTCTGTAAGAAATTAGGCTCCACAACTTAACACAAATTTCAACTATTTTTTCATTCAATAAAAAAGAAGAAAAATGTACTTTTTTGACTTTTAAATATGTTTATATGTGACACACTCTTGTATATGTTGCGTGTATATTTTTTTATTATATATTTTCTCTTTTCTTTAACATTTTCAATTGTTTTTTATTTGAAGAACTTTATTTATTTTTGTTAAGTCCATTGTCCGCAGGCTTAGATATGACGCTTGGGATTTGGACGGTGGATATGAGAGCGCATCACTATAAAGCCGGGCATCCCCCGACACTACAACTTCTTTTTGCGTTTGTGCTCATTGTGAATACTTTGCCGATAAGTGAGAAGCTCCTAGTGGGTGTGTCGTTTTAATCGCATTTTCAAGGTAAGCACGTTGAAAAGTTGTTGTGATTTGTTTCTGTTGTTTCCTTTCGTGGTTATTGCCCGATTCCATAGCTTGGGGATTATACCCTGTAAGCGTAATGTCGTCTGGAAATGACGATTCACAGAACCCATCTGATACCCCAACAAACCCTAGTATTATTGATTTAAGACTACAATTTTTAACAGATTTTAATCTCAACCAAACAAGCACTAAAATTTTGAAGAATTGTGAAATATATTTATTTTTTTGAAAAATATTGATAAAATTTAAACGTAATTTTTTTAAAACTCTAAGTCGCACTTCATTAGATCACTTCGCCACAAGCAATAGGCGAAAAAATACGAAGAATACAATCAGATCATCGTATATTTCGTGAATATCAAAAATAAAAAAGGATACGGCTTTGTGGGCTATCCGATTCCCTTTAAAATTACTCTATAGGCAGTATCAATGTCCCACTTTTGCATTGATTTTTGAGAGTCGATTCTCAATAATTTTTTGATTTCCTTTATACCGTTTTGAAGATCTTACGGAGAGCTTCACGATAGATTTTTATTATCAAAAGAAGGACAACTAAAGCGGTTGTACGATCACACCAAACATGGCTACTATAAAGTTCTTAGATTTTCAGTTTTGTTTGGCACTCGATTTTGAGACTTCTTTCTTAATTCCATTTCGAAAGTCTCACCGAATACTCTACAATGTAATTTTAGACATAAAATAAAAACGATCACAAAGTGTGTACGAATGCCTCAAAAATGAATGCTTAACTAGCCAAAATGCGTGTCTAACTTTACATTTTTAATTTTCCAGCCCTTAACCCACTTTTCACTTATGTTCAATTGGTTCCTAAATGAATTATAACTTCTCAATTGATTTCATTTTAATCCTAAATAATTTATAACATTCTGATTTACCTTTTATTTTTTATTGAAAATAAATTAGAAATGTCACAACTTTCTAGGCATTTTACGGACTAACTATTCTTATTTTATTTTATTTTATGATTTTAAAATAAATTATAAAAACTACGAATTTTTGAAGTGTTACAACAAGATTGCCAGCCAAAATAGACACATCAAATATGTCGAAATTGCCTGTACCACAGCCTTAATACAGCTTTTGGGGTACAATGAAGTTTAAAAATTAAGTCACTTAATATTTAGAGTAAATTCCACCATGGGTCCCCAATATTTTGTAAATTGTGGCACCCATATCCGGTATCCCCAATCTAAATTGTGGCACTCATATCCTCAGAAAACTTTTATTTAAACATTTATTTAAACATTAAATAGACACGTGACACTCACGTGATATTGATGGTCCGAAGGATCCTATCCAAGAGAGGCTTGAGCTAAAATCTATTTAGACAATGATTGAGGTTGTTACCTTGGCACTATATGTCGAGTCTCAGATAGCCAAAAACACTAGGAAGACATTCAATCGAAAATTCTCCCAAGATTATGTGAATAACCCTTAGTTCACTTCTCTCAACTCTAAATTACAAACCTCACGCTATAGAACCTGTTAGAAGTAAACTAAAGCAGTTAGAAAACAAAAGATAGCCTCTACAACCCATGGTAACAATGTCTATCTCAACTCTCACACCTCCAATTGTTGATTCTCTTGAACCACTTGGAAACCCATGCATATATTGTGTTATTATTGTAACCTCCCTAGCATTGAAACAATGAATGCTCCAAGCCTACAAATGTCGATGTTGTTTAGTCGAGAATCTTTTGGAATTTTAAGTCAAATTGTGGGATTAAGTAATAAGATCTTATAATTGTTGCTGAGTACGTGGTCTAGGTGGTATGTTTAGGAGTGATTATAAGCAAGTCAAACATCATTTTTATCTACACATTTATATGATCTACTACTTATAATCTACAAAAAGCTTTACCTGATTTTTTTTTAACAATTCTTATCACTTAGGTACATTCATGGGCAAGAACGATTATTTTGTATCATACATTCATTGATGATATGGTTAGCTTATCGAATGAGAAGAAACTGGGCTGAGTAAATAACTTCCCGCCACTTGTTAACAAAGAAATGAGCCCTTTGCTGCTAAAGGAGAAGGATTCAAACTCCCATATTGGAGTCGATTGGTACAGGTTAGCACAACTGTGGAACCAAAGATTGCACGGAAGACAGGTATGGGACGAGTTTTTTTGTGGCATGACTGCTGGTTTTGGTAGAAATTAGTAGCCATAGCCAATATAAAGCACAACATTAGAAAAAGTACACGAATATCTCATAGTGCCAAAACAAACTAATGCTCAGGCTGAAGAGTTGAGTTATGCACTATTTGAAAATAATGTCCCAGTGAAGGTTTATGTAGGAATGTGTTAGTGGCATTCATTTACTGAAGAAGTTGTTCAATAGATTTTACGCAAAACTCGTGGTGCTTCATCTCTATTCTCGATTCTCAATATTAATAAGTGATTCAAGTCTTCAATGAGGCCGAACGGGTTACCACTATCATATAAACTAGAGTTGGAGAAATGTGTGGATTTGATCAAGGACGGACTAGTTATGGTGCATCTCAAGAGATGAGATTTTCAGAAACATATAACAAATTGAAGGATAGAAAATTTGGTCCTTCTCTTTTGCTAAGGAAAATCAATGGCAATGCTTGTATCATTGATTTGTTACCTTATTTTCAAATTTCATAGGTCACATAATATTTTTTACTTGATGAAGATAATTCAATTATTTTAGACTTACAATCCAATCTTTCTAAAGAGAGAGGTAACATACAGAGTTATCAACGAAGTGCTAAAGACAAACACACCATTAACTTTTACGTTTTTTGTTGAATAAGTTGCTAAACTTCTTTCAAGGACACATTTTATTCAATTTTAAAAGTTGTTATCTGTTTTATAATCTTTAGAAAGCATACACTTGCTATTTTACCACATGGAGTAACATTACGTTTCGTTTAGCTTATTTTTTCGAATTGACTCGTCGTAATCCAATTCTCTGCATTAGTATAGACTTCTCAATCATTGATTTATATATATGTTTTAAACCTATTTTGCACCTCAAATCCTAAAAAGATTTTAATTGTTTGAAACACTCAAAAGATTTTCATATCTCAAATTATTATTCAAACTCAAGGAGTAGATTCAACTCAAAGTTCAAACACATATATAGTTATACTAGTTTTTGTTACGTGCGTTGCACGTTCGTGAAAAATGTAAGGATAAATTTTATGTTGAATATCTAATTCAAATGATATATTTGTGGTATTTGTCGTTTTCATACACAAAGTTGTCTCTCACAATTTATATAAATACTCTACAAAGCATTTACATATTTGTTTGAGCAAATTAGATAACAAAGATTCACTTACATGAGTACAAGAAGGGAGGAAAGTTAAGATTCGTAAACAACCTTTGAATGTTGGTAAAGTGACTATTTTTATATTTTTATTGAATTACACCACTTCGAGAATTTGAATTGGACAAAATCCTCATTCTTCAAATTGGGCTCCAACTTTTTTAAATTTTTTACTATTGACTCAAAAATCAAATATTAAAAAATTGTGTACAATTTGCTTATAACATCAAATAAAAAATAAAAAATTTGGCGAAAAATTAAATGAAAATCTGGACGAATGTGTAAATAGTAAAAGAAAAAAAAGAAAAAATTAAGGAAAAAATAATAGCATTTTTTTAAAATAATCTGTAATATTAAAAGATAAAATAAAAAAAGATTAGTAAAAAATTGAATGAAATGTGTAAAAGAAAAAAAAAATTAAAGGAAACAAAATTTGCGATTGGCACACACCACAATAATTTCACTGTCTCTCACTTATCTAAGTAATATAATTCGGTTCGGTGGGGTGGGGTGGGGTGGATTTTTGGGGAAGGTGAAGTTATTTTGTACTTTTTAAAAGTTGTAGAACTTTATTTACAATTTTATTTTATTTTTGTTGTTTTTAGCATTTTTTTTGTTCATTTAAATAGGAGGTCAAAACCGCCAAAATATGGACGTGATTTATAACAAAATTCAAAAGTTGGGAATAGCAATGCTAAAAGAAAAGTTAGGGGTTGATTTGTTAAAAATTGAAAAGATTTGTGAAAAATTGAATAAAAATTTCGATGAATATGTGAATAGTAAAATTAAAAAATTTAAAAAAAATAATAGCATTTTTTAGAATAATCTGTAATAAATAATTCACTAAAAATAAATTATAATTTGCTTATAAAATAAAATAAAATGATTAATAAAAAAAAATTGAATGAAAATGTGTAAAATAAAAACAAGTAAGGAAAAATAAACTAAAGAAAAAAAATTGTAAAAAAAATTAGAAAAAGACAAAAGAAATGAGCTAAAAGCCCACATTTAAGAAAAAAATCGAGTAAACAGTAACTCATCGAGGAGTTACTATTCACCGAAGAATTTTTTTTTTTTTATCGTCGAGTTATTCGACGATGAACAGTAACTCGTCGCCGAGTTACTATTCACCCGAAGATTTTTTTTTTTTTTACTAACACTCTTGAATCCGTGTATGATATTTTGAGCCTCACTTTTTTTACTTGTTCCGAATTTTGATGCCACCATAGAAATGCTTCGGTAGTTGTTCCTTCTTATTATTGTAATATTTACGTCCGATTCTAAACAAATAAAATAGATGTTCTTTTTGAATTCACATGGAAATTGTTTGTCTTAAAGCAAATCATAGGGTGGATGATTGCATAGTTTGCACTTCCTTGGTCTATTTATGCAAGAGAGTTTACCTAAATTACCAATCAAGAGAACAATATTTTTCAATGAGGAATAACCATAAAATATCAAACAAGCACATCTACTGAAAATAAAAATAAAAACGTAATTCTTTTTGAATCCATGGAAGAAAGAGCACTTGATAAATTTAAAATGATCTATGCAACAGACCCTAAGTAGTATGGGATAAGCTTGATTTAGTTGGACTGGTTACATCTCACATCTAATGCATTTTTATTTATTTTTTTGTTATGGCAGGATCTTAAACCTACCATCTTCTTGTATCTCTCATCAAAGGAATTGGAATTGGTCCATGATGTCCTGAATGTTAGTTTGCGTTGGTCTTTATAAAACTTTTTGCTTGACAAGTAATACGATTGCCGAGCTACTCAACAACCGTGGCAAACGAGGTTGGCGAGTTAGCTCAACCGATTGCTCGACAACCTTGTCCAGTTAGTTTCCAGTTAGTTTGATGCCGTCTTGATCTGGTCTGCTGGTTATGGTAATCAAATATCAATCAAGACCCATTGAAATTTGCCATCAACATTGGTAAGAATTAAGTTTTGGACAAATATAACGTAGCACCGAATGTATTATGTATTAGAGAATTCGGGAGAAATGTAAGCTTCAGACAACTTCCACATAAATATTTGATTTGAAATTTCCTAAAACTATGGAAAAATTAACAGTATAAATAATAATGAAGTTACGCTTAAAAATTTTGTCGGATAATATACACTTAGAGAACTTGTTTGAAGAGAACAGTCTAAATTATAAGTTCCAATAGAACAAGTATAGAATGAGAGGAACAATCAGGCGGCTAAATTTTAAGCTCCAATTGAATGGAATGGAATGGAAACAAATATGGAAAATGAAAATAAAATTGGCTTTCCAAACGGTAGAAAGCAAAAAGGCAGAAAGTAGGTGAGTGAAGTGGGTAATAAAATTAAATAGTAGTTGTAAAAGCATTGACGTATTGGACGAAAAAAGTGTCTGATGACAAATTTAAGGTTCTTATATTATTGTAAGGATATAGAAAGAGACGAACAATCAGGCGGCTAAATTCTAAGCTCCAATGGAATGGAAGAGAAACAAATATGGAAAATGAAAATAAAATTGGCTTTCCAAACGGTAGAAAGTAAAAAGGCAGAAAATAGGTAAGTGAAGTGGGTGATAAAATTAAATAGTAATTATAAAACGATGGCGTATTAGACAAAAAAGTGTACAACGACAAATTTAAAAATTTATATTATATTAAGGATACACAACCAAAAAAAAAAAAAAAAAGCAAACTATTTATTTTAAGAGTAATTAGCAAAAAAAAAGTAAAATAAATTGCACCGTCAGATCCAGATATGGTCATTTTGAATTCTGGTCGGACGTCAAACTGATTTAAATCCGGCATATAACATCTCTACCCCCCTCTCTCTCTCTCTCTCTCTCTCTCTCTGAACAAAGCTTCACTCTCTGCCTTCTGTAAAACAGAGAGAGGAGAATTTATCTATACATACACATATCTATTTATACATGCCTGTATATCTTAATACACAGAAAATTCGAAAACCCAGTTGGAAAAGAAAGAGAGACTGAATTTTCTGTGCTTGGAAATTATTCTCTAGACCTTAGGCGAGAAAAACCCTAATTTTTTCTGGGTCCTGAGATTTGGGGTTTCTTCACTCAAAAAAACTAAACACATGATTGATTCCGTTTGATATTACACATTTTAATATAGATTTTGTTGATGTTCATAAATTTGTCTGTGTATGAATTTTAGGGTTTAGATTTGTGTAAACGTTTTTATTGACGTTAGATTCTGAGATGGACGGTAGGAGAATAACGGCGAGTCCACGGCCATGTTGTGGGCGGCGTGTGGTGGCGAAGAAGCGTCCTCGTGGGGGCTTAGATGGGTTTGTGAACAGCGTGAAGAAGCTCCAAAGGCGGGAGATTTGCTCTAAGCGCGACCGTGCTTTCAGTATGAGCAACGCTCAGGAACGGTTCCGCAACATCCTTTTGCAGGTTAGTTTTGTGAAAAAATTTTTTGAGTGTTAGTTTTAATGATGTATTTTTATGTATTTAGATTGTTAAATTGATCTTCCAGAAAATTGAGACGATTTTTTTAATGTTAAAATTTCCTTAGGGTTTTGGTTGCTTATTAATTTTTTTTAAGAGAAAACTCAGTTGGAGATTTGTGCAGTTCTCATGTTTAATCAGTTGAATTTAACTTGTGTCTATTAATACATATATGTAGATCTGAATATCAGACATGGATTAACGGAAATTTATCAAAGATTGTTTATAATTTCGGTCAGAGAGGAAGACAAATGAAGAAAAGTTGCTTTCAGAAAATATGGAGATGTCGATGATAGATTTAAACCTAAAAAGTTGGGTGATTTTGAGTTTATCATTAATTAAATGGTTGTTGTTTATGCAAGCGTGTTTATGCATACAAAAGGGGAGCTGAGGGATTATCATTTTTTTTTTTAATTGGGAGTGTGGATATGACCTTTAAAACGCCTTTTCCAACTGGCCTCTGTTATGCTTGATGAACGTCAGCAGTAGATTGCCTGTCTGACACAATTAGTTTGGAATAATTAATATTTTGAATTATTGACATTGAAAATACGGTTATGGAATCCTCAGTTAATGAACTTACCATTTTTTTAATGCTTTTCGTCAAAGTACTTAGCTTGTCCTTTTGCCATTACTTTTTAATTTCACACTAAGAGTTTTAATTGTTAAATATCTTACATGCTCCTTTGAGGCTTTGTACACATCAATGCAAGAACCTGCTGTAAAATTTTACAGAGGAGATGAATTTTTGTTTAATGAAGTTGCTAGTTGATAAAGGTAATCGTTATAATGATGATAATGGGATATACATGATAAGATGACATCTCATGCAGCATCCAGGGTAGTGACTTGGAATGTTACATGAATTCCACATTCCAATTGCACCCTCTCTTTTTTCTTTTATTCCTTATATATATGTGGGATGCCAGGATGGTAGCAATAGTTAAATGTAGGCTTGGCTTTGAGTGAGAAAATGGTTGAAGTTTGACGTTCTTTCCCCAGTAATTTCCTTTCACTTGCTAGCGTAGAGGGTGAATTACTTGGAAGGTCTTGTGAAGGTGTAGATATATGTTTTGCTTTTTTGATTGTGATGGCTAGGCGCTAGCTATCTCTTCCGGTTTTTTGCTTGGCGTTGTCCTTTGGCATACAAAGCTATCTTTACAATATTTGTTAGATTGCTAGTAGTAATTTACAGTATATTGTGAGTTTGAAGGGCATTCGTGGTATTTTCTTAATTCTTTTTCTTTGTGATCTCATTGAAATTATATTGGATTCAGGTGGAATATGATACTCATGATCCCAAGGGACATTGTTCCATGGTGTTGCCATTTCTCAAGAAGAGGTCACAAATTATTGAAATAGTTGCTGCCCATGATATTGTCTTTGCTCTTGCTCAATCTGGTGTTTGTGCAGCATTTAGTCGAGGTACATGCTTTATAAAGGGAAAGAACAAATTACCTTTGCAAATTTTTTCGTCAATATTTTACTCTTCAGATTTGGCATTGAAATTGGACTTGTATATTTCATGGATGCAGAGACTAATCAGAGGATATGCTTTTTGAATGTCAGTCCTGATGAAGTCATTCGGAGTTTATTTTACAATAAGAATAACGATTCACTCATCACTGTCTCAGTTTATGCTTCAGATAATTTTAGTTCGTTGAAATGCAGAACCACAAGGATTGAGTATGGGGTTCTATGCATCATTTGTAAATGATTTCTAATTATTCTTGCACTATTTTACTTATGCATGTCGCAAAACTATTTCAGATACATACGAAGGGGTAAACCAGATGCTGGTTTTCCTCTCTTTGAGTCAGAATCATTGAAATGGCCTGGTTTTGTGGAGTTTGATGATGTAAATGGGAAGGTTCTTACTTATTCTGCACAAGATAGGTAAATCTTAAAAAATCTCAGCTGTGTTGTCACACAATTGCTGCAGTTTGTTGATAGATATATGTTTTCTTCTCTTGTCAGCATATACAAGGTGTTTGACTTGAAAAACTATACAATGTTGTACTCTATCTCGGATAAAAATGTTCAAGAGATTAAGATCAGGTAATTTTTATGTTAATGTTAATCCATATATGTGCTGGCTTCAATTTGTACATGGTAGAATAGACACTTTGAATGCATTCAAATGGTGGTCTAAGTATGATTTAACCTTTGCTATTTCACATTGAAGTAATTTGTTTCTTTTGTCCCAAAAACTAGTGCCTGCTTCGTGATATATTCATAGCATGGGTAACTTGCCTATGTCTCCTCTCATTGACTAGAATAATTTTTCCTTTGATTTATTAATGGCAAAGTGCACAAAGGGTATAGTTTGCCTAGTTTTACACCTAAGTTGAAAAGAACTCAGAAGATTATCACTCCTTCAGATAATTGAAGTTTACATTTATTTATTAGGATGATATATCGTAGACTGATTGCTGAGCAGCATTCTGCTCTCATGCCAGTATATATTATTTTTTTAGATGTGAATTTATTTTTCACGTGGTTTGTATGTTTCCAAAAGTTTATGTATTGGTTTGCTTGTCTGAACATGGGGCTAATGGTAATCTAGTGGTCAAAATTTCAATCTGTCTGTTTATGTAAGTTCGGCAGAGGCACACAAACACTGTGGATGTGTTGTTTCTGAAAACATGCGAAGCTGGTGCCTGAAGATGTGGTTGAGTAATGTCATTATATCACAGCTATCTACTAGAGCATTATACCAAGTGTCATATGGTAACTAAGACTAGTGGACTGTTAAAAAAAAAAAGAGCTTGCCTGCTATTTGGAAGGGATGTCTGAAATTTCGATATATTTGTTCTTGTACCAATGAAAGTTTGATGTCTACGAGTGAGTAGTGTTATGTCATATTTATTTAAGCTGATTTCTTTCATGACCTTTGGAAAACAGTCCAGGAATCATGTTACTAATATTTACCAAGGCTAGCGGCCATGTTCCTCTAAAGATTCTTTCAATTGAGGATGGAACTGTTCTTAAATCTTTCAACCATCTACTTCACCGAAACAAGAAGGTGGATTTCATTGAGCAGTTCAATGAAAAGCTTTTAGTCAAGCAAGAGAATGAGAACCTCCAGATTCTTGATGTAAGTCATTTGCCATGTTCCATTACTTCGATGTTCATATTCAATAAAATCTGATTTGTAGTTGCTGCAGGTCCGCAATTCTGAGTTAACAGAAGTTAGCAGAACTGAGTTCATGACTCCATCTGCATTTATATTTTTGTACGAGAACCAGTTATTCCTGACATTCAGAAACCGAACAGTAGCTGTTTGGAACTTCCGTGGGGAGCTTGTGACTTCATTTGAGGACCATCTTTTATGGCATCCTGATTGCAATACCAACAACATTTACATAACGAGTGATCAGGACCTTATCATTTCCTACTGTAAAGCTGATTCCGATGATCCCTTATCGGAAGGAAATGGTATGTTTTCGAGGAACATAGATACTTTGGGGAAGAATTTATTTTTAGAATCTATTAGAAAAATCTATTATGCTCAACTAAATCTATTGAACTGTGATTAAGAATTGAGATGGAATATACATTTTCTTTTCTAATTGTTTCCGTTGATTTTGTCTTCTTAACATGATCTGGTGGGAAATATTAATGATGTGCACACTGTGGTGCAGCGGGTTCTATCAATATCAGCAATATTTTGACAGGGAAGTGTCTTGCAAAAATAAAAACAAGCAACAGTCTCCCTGTTGATGGTTGCAGTTGCAATGCAAATTGTGGTGGCAGAAGTTGCAACTCCAAGAAGCGTATCCAAGCTTCTAGAATTAGGAGCACTGTGGCAGAAGCCCTGGAGGACATCACAGCTCTCTTCTATGACGAAGAGCGCAATGAGATCTACACTGGAAATAGACTCGGCCTTGTCCATGTGTGGTCTAACTGAAGGTTCTCGATTGCCTCGTTTACAAATGTTATTCCAGATGGCTGCAGCGTCATTGCAAAACTACCTGGAACTGTAACATTCAACTAAATTAGTTTTCTTCATTTCTGCATGCATTTTTCTTGCCTTTAGTTTGTCATACCCCTCCAAAGGGGGATGTTTACTTTCATATTATACTGTTTTGGATGTATGCTTATTTTCTTTTGGGTTGTGGTTGAATTAGATGTGTGATCATTTCGTGTTGTAGATGTGTTTCCTAACTTGGGGCTCACATATGAGCTGTAACAACCCGCCTGCAGGTCGTGGCATTTACATCTGTGTTCAAAATGTTATGGTCGACAAATTGAGTTGTAGACTGGGCTTTGCATAAATGAGTTTGCTTTGCTTTCTGCTTGTTGCTTATTTCTAAGATCAGCCTATATTGGAGAGGACAAATCTGAACCACGGCAAAGAGACTTCCATTTGAATGTAATGGAACACAGTCTACCAAGACGTGTTCTAAAGTAGTAAAAGAAGCGAGTTTGTACACCACCTGATTCCCATCTCTGAGAATAAAGTGGTGAGGATAAAATTTTGATTATTGTACGGCCTATTGTTTTATATAGTGTTATGTGGTGAACATGCGTGGATGATTCATGATGAGCAGCAAGAGTCTTGTAAGACTAATTTCGTTGATGGTCTATTTTGTGAGCCTTTTAAGAGTTGCCCATCATAGACAAGATGGAGTGGAGAGGCTTCGTAAATATATGGACGAGAGATTCATCAAATATTTGGCATACAGATGGAAGAATAGTTGACCTATCCATTGGCATGCAGTTAAATTTATAGTAAGAGATTATGATTTAACTACTTGATACAAGGATCTATTAAATTGTGATGCAATCATATCACATCTCAACCGGGCATGTATCTTTTGAGACTTTTACAATTTTGTTTATATATTCATCAAGATACCATGAGTGCTTTAGGGGGTCTTCAAGGTATGTTTTCAGATGGTGCTATACAATTACTATCCATTTTTTTTGAATGGATACAAAACACCCATGCTTTAGCACCTGGCAAGCACTAGTTTAACTTGGGAGGTGTTGATTTAGTAGCAATGGGTGGCAAAGTGACTTTTATCCAGTTAATTATTTTTTTGTTCCAAATAAAAACAAATCTCTATCTCGACTGGACTTCTATGAAAAAAACCAAAGCCCCTTATCGGATTTGAACCAATGACTTACGCCTTATCATGGTGTTATTCTACTGCTGAGTTACAAGGGCTTATATCAACCAGGATTTAACACTACTGCTGAGTTACAAGGGCTTATATCAACCAGGATTTAACACGCATGATGCTAAACCTACTATATTTAACAAGCAAGACCAAGCCCATTTGCATACAAACACCAAGGAAGATCGAACTGAAGTAAAAAATAACCATTATATATAATGTGAACAATAGTTCAACAGTATTCTCTGATGGATGTGCCGGGGTTGGTGAGTGAGTTCGACAGACAGAACGATTGGCATAACAAATGCAAAACAACACTAACAGAACAATGGAAGGGGAGAGCCACGTTGCTTACTGATACTGCACAACATAAGAATGGCTACTTGCTACTTTCGGTCAAGAAGTTCAAGGGTTTCTCTCTTAAGGTAGTGCAAATGTGGAAATATGATCTCTGCATGCAACCCATAATATCGAGAAAATATTGCAGCCAATCGATCTATGTTGCCTGAAGCAGTATCACAACCCATGGATAGCTGAACAGATATTAGTTTAATCAATTCATTTCCGATGACAATGTGGTTTGGATCATAGAGCTTTTCAAGGACCTGTTGACATTATATTATCAAAATCCATTAAAAGTTAAAGCTCATTAAATTTCAAGGATATTTGAAACTCAAGCATATTTAAGTTGTCTGCAAGAAATATTGGTTCGACCAATAATTGCACGAAGAGCTTATGCTGCCATTTTAACTTGGACACTATGCTGCATAAAATGTTCAAAGTGCATGTTTGGTTCGCAATAAGATTAGACAGGATAATTAACTTATTTTTCTTCGTCAAAGTGCTATCCAATCCTCCCTACCTACAGAACATTGCTAAAAGAGTTCACTGCAAAGATAACACAATGGTGCAGCAAAATACTAGCTAATTATAATATTTAAAGAATAAATCGGAATCTTTTTTATTTCCCCAACAAAATCTTTCTTCTTAAAAAGACCATATGAACATGTTCCAAAGCAGAGATCTCACATAGTTGATTGACTGCAGAATCTACACAGTATGAAGGCAATATACCAAATGACAAGGAATTTATAAAAATTAACTTCTAATTTTTTTTTACTCTGGTCGCTTCAGTTTTTGTCAATTAAGAACAGTACTAGGCACTACTTCAGCCATATGAACCAGAAACTGAATATGAAAAGTTAAAAGCCACAGGAGACCAAAATATTCAATGCCTGTGGCAGGTGCAAGAATGAACTCGTCTAAAAGCTTACCTCAACTGAAGCTTGGCAATGGTCTAGTGCAGCTTGCAATCCCCCAACCAGACAAAATGCTTGAGCAACATTGTCCTCCACCTGATAATATTGACCAGTGTTATGAAAAGAGGCCCGGCCCAGACAGTTCAACCTAGAAAACCGGACCAATTACAGCATAAAACAGTATATTAAAAAGGCAGGATAAAACAAAAACAGTCAACAGGACAGTTCAACCGGAATTTGGTTGAACCAATCACGGGTTGACTGAGTTTTTCAATTGTATATCAAACAAAGAAAAAAGACAATTGTTTCTAAGGAGCAATTTGAGTCTTGACATATATCATGATATGTTATGAATATCCCAGACATTGTAAAACCTTAATGTTTGATTTTTGCTTTTATATTGATGAAATTAACTTATGTTTGTAAATTTTTATGGTATATATTCATTTATTTATGACTTCGGGTTCAACCCCGGTTGAACATTGATATTAATTGAAGTCTGGTCATGACACTGTTTAATGGCACTTATTTTCCAAGCTTCAAAGTTAAAAAAGAGCCGGCTATATGAAGCAATTCTGAAGATAGGATGAATACATTGTTTGCCACAACACATCAACTCTGTACACAAAAGCAAAACTAATGTTACCTTGTAACTCACCTCAGCAATTCTCTTGTTGTACGAATGCAAATGCATTCGAAGAATACCAACAGATTTTAGGGCATCCAAAAGTGCATTAGTTGGGATTTCATTGGAAGCTACTGCTTCTTGCAACCTAAAGAGTGATATAAATCAAAGAAAATGTCAAGGTAGGAGTGAAACATATCTTACATGTGTATATGCACGCATACAGATCCATTCACATGCCACTAATGATGTAATTATAGCACAAAATTATGATTGTGCACACGTATAATTAAATACAGATAACAGTTGACATGTTTATAATCTGCAATACCTGCTTACACAAGTCTCAGCTTTGATGATTGTTTCTTGAGAAGCTTGTAAATTACAATAAGAACCACAACTCCAACAACTCCCCGGCTCAAATTGATCGTCTTGACAAGTTTGTTCAAACACACGACGAGCCGCTTTATTGATGTCATCATTGAGGATATCAGTCTTCAGCATATTAGAAAATTTAAAGTCAGATAATGAAAAAACAATTTGTTGTTCACCACTGTAATCATGGTCATTGTCTCATAATAGGAAAATATGACACCTACATAACCTGATGTAGATGTGACTTCATCACCTTCTCTCTCAAAAAATTCTCCAGACAACTAGACAAAGTATAAAAATGTTGGCGATTGCAATTGCAAGTTACAAGTAAAACTATCTTCTCATGTGAATCCAAGAGTAAAAAGCCTGAGGTGTGTGAGTTCTAACTGGGGAGTCAGGTCCCTTTCCAAGTTATATCTTTAAATGAAACTGCAAGATATTTTTAATAGCCTTTTGAGAAAAACAGTAACATTTTCTCTTAAAATGATGAAGATTACACATGCATATATTTTACTCTAGAAAATAATGAAGATTACACATGAAGAAGAATGCCTGCTTATGAGTTCTCGGAATTGTAAGGGCACAACAATAGCGGTTAAGTTTCTGTTTCTCATATTTGCAAACGCAGCTGTCCAGGACTACTCCAAAACAATTTGGTTTATTACACCGATAAGCACTTAGAACGAGATCAGATAGGTTTAGATGAGCACAACCACTACATTGACAGATAAATGAGTATCGATCTTCCAACAACTGTTGACGGTCTTTGCAGGTGAACTGCCCAACCTGCAAAACAAATTATTACATTATTCAGCTTTCTACTTTATTTGTAATGAAAGAATACATCGAGATCCGTCCAGTTCAATCCAGGGCAAGTGGATAATTTACTATGAAGATTGAGCTTTAATAGAATGTTCTGGAGTTATTGCAGATTGAAACCGTACAGTACCACACAAGATAGACTTCCAAACAAGGCCTTCTCAAATAAGCCAATTCATTTGGGACCCTGCAGATCCACTCATTCTACCTATTCAAAGATCAGCCCCTAGCTCAGTGTTTTTGTAAGATTTATTTGCAGATGTAGCCACGTAATAGGGGCTTCTTAATTCCCAAACAGATTCTTCCATGTCAAGTATGGGTAAGAGTCAATACCCTACCCAAGAGGTATTATTGTTTGTCAAATATGTTCTTAGCAAGACTAATCTGCTCTGCAATACTACTTCACATTGTATTGTCCAAAAACAATTTTTTTTGCTGGATCACAGTGTAAATTACATGCATACAAGTAAAGACAATAAATTTAGAAAGAAGTTGACTACGCTAAACTGGCATATCTTGGGAGTTGGGAAACCAGAAGTGTGAAACTGCATTTCCCAACATTTGGAGCACCAAGGGACAAAATTAAGGCCAGGGAAAATCATAACAAAAGTACCAGTTGCATCATATAAACATCCTGAATCTTTACAGTCAAGAGGGAGTTTCAGTTAATATATAAAGAACCTGTGGACCATACGAGAGCTCTAATTGGTATCCAGTTGCCACAAACTCTGTTGCTCGTACATAGAGAGTGCGAGAAAGAAAATATGCATGCACATTCGGCTGGCAGGAATGGTTAAACAAACTGCCAACTGAATATACAGCTTGACCCACTCTGACCTGAAAATATCATTAAGAGGATTCAGGTTTTAAAATTAAATCATTATGCTTAACCAAATTAACAGTGTAGACAACACAGTGTTCATTGGTTACATAAATATTAAAATTAGCAATTTTGAGAACCCATTATGTTCAATGCATTGTTATGTGTTGAAGGAAAAATGTTCCTCTGTGTAAGAATGCTACAGATCATTTTCTCCTTAATGCTTGTCAAGAAGATGGGGACTTGGAGTGTCAATAATTTTCCTGCATCTCAACTCTTAAAAATGAAAAGCATTCTAAAGAGCTATTTAAATATTTTTCTTCATGGAGTTGCTGGTCTTAAACCATAAAACACTTGGAGAGCAGCAGCTTTTCGGTCCACAGTCTAATAATCTATGGGGTACCCTACCCTTCTATTTAATAACCAAGAAGGCAAATTCTGAAGGTGGCTGCTCTGCTGTTCTACACTACTTGGAGAATGGTAAACACTTTTATCTGAAATTTCCTTTAAAACACGCAAGGCCGATGCTTCTGGTTTTTGCAAAGTAAGAGGCATTTCTGAACATCTCATATATCCCTTAAAAAATGCAATGTCAATGGTTGTGATTTTTGCAAGGCAGGAGTCATTTCTTGAAATTAAGCTAAATTTCTAGTTAACACGAGGACCCAAAATGACTACAGGCTACTTCGAACTAGTTGGAAAAGCTGCTCATCAATATCACTATCTTCACAAATATTACAGACACGAGTGAGTTCCACAAGCATGGAATGTAAGGACCATTTTTTCCATATACATGGTGCACACCTGAAGATGCAACTGAAGGAAAATACTGCTATGAAGTTATTTTTGGCTAAAAAACAATATTCGGGGTTCAGCAAATTTTTAATATACACAAGAGCATGAATATGCTTAACATCAAACGCACCTCCCCTCCCAAAAAGACGAGGAAAGCAAGGATTACAAAGAACCACTAATTATTTGGCTAAGATGTCTATTACCCTGAAGAAAAAAATAAACAGAAATTGTGCGGAGTTTCAATTGACCACGTCTTTATCAACATGAAAGCTATATGTATCGACTGATAATTTTGACTTCGTTGTATTCTCATTAATCTTCATTGACTGTGCATTCCCCACCTCTAACCACAAAAATTGAAAAAGAGAAGAAAAAGCATTTGATGACGTAGCATCTTTACTTGGTATAACAGTTTTCAACAATGTACTGAGACTCGAGCTTAATAATGCTTTCATTTTCTATCCATGAGTCACTTAGAAATTGAAAAATTGGATAATGCTTTCATTTTCTATCCATGAGTAACTTAGAAATTGAATAATTGAATTGAAATTGCGAAACATAATTTTTGAATTGGATCAAGACTTCCAATTGAATAAGTGTGAGTAAAGGTCTTGCTTCATTGCGTTATGCTGCACTGCAGATCTTGCATTCTTTGTGCATGCAACAAAAACAATTCAACTAAATATTTGAATGGAAAGTCAATCTGCATTTGCTTTGATCAGTCACTCTATACATTTAATAACATTTAAGTGAAGTGTGGAATATAATTTGTATTTTAATGATGGTTCAACAAAAAGCCTTTTCTAGAAATGTAGTAATAATTAGACAAGGGAAGTATCAAACACCTGTTCCACAGAACATGTTCTTTCCTGTTCCAAAGGTTCCTTTAAATCTGAAAATTTCATACGAACAATAGCCATGGAATTGACCCTAATTTGAGATAGAAGTATAACAATCTGCATTAAGAATTGGAAAGCAAAATTAGTGCATAATGAACTAGAAATGTATAGGACAAGCAACATAGAATTCCATCTCAATTTCAAGCATCTTTAAGATTTTTATGAACACTGAAAAATTTAGCATTCTGGTAAAAGTATTGATGAAAACCATCTTCTATGAAAAGGTGTTGCCAAATCATGATATTTGTCTCCTGTGTTTTAGACATATTCAAAGGAAGTAGAAAGAACGAAAGACAGAATCAGTCAGATTCCGTGTATATTTATATAGCAATTTGAGCAAACATGAAAAGATTACAGTACACAGTAGGCATTGACTGGTAAATTCACCCTGACCAACAGTACGTGTACATGTTAGGGTGTCCCATCAGAAATCAACCAGCTTTTGGGAATCCAAAACTTGTCCCAACATATACAAAATTGTCTATCATCCAATTGAAGGTATTATACCCGATATTAGCTATTTTAATTAAGTTTAGTCAGTTATTCTATTCATTAATGAGTATACTCCTAGTTCTACAGAGAATAATTGAAATCTAAGAAATAATTGACTTCACAGAGATTTCAGATATATAAAAATAAATGCATATCCCACTAGTGGATGCTACCTGTGATGCAATAACTGAACTCATGGGAAGTTTCAATTGACAAACATGCTCAAGACAGCATGACAGAATAATAGAATATATATGAAACTCCAATTTCCTCTCAGGAGAAAGTTGTCCATAGTTGTGACAAAGATCCTAGAAATAAACAAGGCCGTCAGTTTGCATACAAAATGCTTTCTAAAATGAGAAGATAAAACACATATGAAGCAATAATGTTTTAACAAATACCAGAATACCATGGATGTTAGAATCTGCACTACATTGACCTTGTTGATGTATATGTTTCCTAATGACACGGCCAGCCAGAACTACGTCAGATGGTAAGACTGCAGGCCAATGCACACCATGACACTCGTGTCTATGTTCGCCAATGTAATCATTGTTTGAACTAAAGGAAAGTGAAGTAACACATCTAACATGATCTTGAAGATCATCTGATAAGTTTTCAGGAAATCCACATCTTTTCGGATGGTAACCAAAATCTTGTCCTCCCGCTTGACATTGCAGAGAGCAGTATAATGGTATAGAACATGATGCACAGGGCACCGTATCTGCAGGTAGTTCATTGAAGCAGAAGTGACAATGAGTTTCTCGACAAGGCTTCAATATAATCTGCATTGCAATTTTCCAAGTAAGAATGAGGACATTTTGTGAATCCAAATTCATGCAGGAATTTGGCCTATCTTATAAGTGACATTGGAAAATGGATGTTAACCAGACAATTTAGCATTAATTAATTTCCCAAGAAATATGACAGAAGAGCAACACAAGGCAAGCAACCAACATACGGAATGAAATTTTAGTGATTGCACAACTACCAGTGTGGCATCATACCGCAGCATAAGGATCTTCTTTATGAATTAAAGAGGCTCGAGGTATGTCAGTCAAAGAAACCATTCCCCTCCCTTTAGTTGGTGTAGGCACAGACTGCAATTTTATTTGGAGAGGTTCATCTGTCACACAAGACCTACATTATAAGACGTTAAGGAAGTAAAATAACTTTTGTTACACATGGCCAAAACAAGAAAAAAATGATGAAGCTCTAAGTGCATAATAAACAATTTCTAAATAAAAGTTTCCAAAAGATCTACTCTGTAAATATTATGTGAAGGTAATCAAATAACTTAATGATTTGATGAACACAAAATAAATTTGATATCTTTTTGAATAATATGGGACGAAGGTAAATGTTTTTGGTGTATTAATATGATTAGGATAAGTAAACTAAATGAATTCGCCTCATTCATGAGCTTCATCCATCAATTTGATTGATGAGCTCAATTAGCCTTATAAGAGAGAGGCTAAAGCAACATATCAACCGATAAGTTCTGCTGCAGCCTAAAAGATGGTGGCCAGACAGATGCCTTTTTTGTAATATATAAAAGTTTGTCTCAAGAACTCAAAAGTGCACACGCCCTTTGTAGGTTAGAAGATGTCTAGATACCAGCAATACATGACTCATCAATTGCAAGTAAATTGTAGAGCTATGATCACTCTTCGTAGGTGGGGAATAAAGATGTCAATAATAGCAATTCTTTACAAATGAATCAACCATATATGGAATTTTCTTCAATACTAAAAAATCAACTGAAGAACACGTTTCATATCCACAATTGATGCAGACAAGTGATTCCCAAGTGCAGAGAAAACACAGCAACTTAAAACATAGTTAGTAGTTATTAATTAATGTAAAGGAACATAATTAAAATAAAAAATAATTCTAAGAGTAAAGATACCACACCACCAAGGATATCTAAGTTGTCATCATTCGGTTTCTCCAGTGTATCACTTGTCTGCTTGGACTGGTCCAAGACCATCCTCAATTCACTTTGTATCTGTCTTTTTCCACTCAAAGATGTCTCCATATTTAGTGATAAATTCAGGTCTTGAATTGCATCTTCATTGTTTCCCAAAGAAGCATTGGCCTTAGCCCTTCTAAACCATGCCTACAGTAAGATGTATATAAACAATTCAACCGCAATTACATGACATAACAGAAATCTAAACAGAAGATGCCAAAATCATTTCTATTCCTTGTCAATTTGCTATCTATTCATTTACTACTTGTTGGCACTTCACCAGGGCGAGGAACGCAATTACACCCTAGTTGTAACAAGAAAGGAAATAGCATACAAGGTTTTCAGAAACAAAGGAAATATTTTCTTGAAAAAGTAGCCAAATGTACTTCTTCATTTAAAAAAAAAAACCAACAATCCAGAAGGTTTCCAGACACAGCCAATCAGTCTAACAGGTTAAGTATAGATAATGACAAGATTATTTTACCTTTGCAGAACTAGGGGATATTATAAGAGCCCGGCTGGAATCTCGCAAACACTCCAAAAAGAGTCCCATTTTCTGAAGATAACGTAAAAGAAATCAAGTGAATAAAGAAAGGATAGTCAAAATATGTTGCTGAATGGGGTAACAGTTATCAATTTTCTTAGTCACATGTGCTCTATGTTTCTTTTTTCTTTCTTTCTTGTTTTCGTGTCCTGCATTTGCTTCGCCCTATGACTACCAGTGCATAATGGAAGCTTTTCAACCTGTCAGCACTTCCTTATAGCAGAGTATTTTAACATGTACACGTTCAACTAAGAAAGAATAGTTAGGAAAATTAGACAAGATCTTCTAACCAACCTTGAGAAAAAGCTTTCGCTATACACAGAATAAGGATGAGAGGCATATCATCCAACGTTACATGTATGTCTTATGAAACAAGCATGGGTAGCTCTAAGTTCTAATTGACATATATGTCCTCAAAATGAATTTTACTCACGTGCAAAGCCGCTGCACGATTCACATATAGCATTCCAACCAGATTTTTCTCCACGTCTTCAGCATCTGTTGGAGCAACACGTAAAGCCTATTCCATCCATTCAAGAAACAAGAAGACCATGCACAGTTTTTTATCATTTGAGCACAAAAAAATTTTAGAAAACGAACAAAAGAAACATAATCACTTAAAGCCATTACTGAATGTTAGATTACCAATAAGGGGTGGAGCCGCAACAAAAACCAACCCCAGGTTAAATAAGTAAGTAAAACTGAATTTGTAAGAACCAAGATACACCAGTATAAATGAATATAGAACTCCCATTCAACTACTTATTTTCCATTTTCTGTTTTTGCTTTTCCCATTGTTCATCATGCATGTTTGCAGTATAACCGTATAAGGGTTGTTTTATTTCTATTCAATTACATAGAAACTCACATAAATCAATCATTAAAAAAAAATTAAGAAACTAATCCTTTTTGTTCCTCCTTTTTTCATCTTCTATTAACTAACTTGTATCTTACTTCCAAAGTAATAGCAGAAGTTCTATTTTCATCAAACAGAAAATTGAGCATCAAAATCAATTAAACTGAATTTAACCACGCGCATGACAGAATAATGGGGCCAAATTTTTTGCTTTTCTCTTTGTTCTCTAGTCTATAATAAGTTTGGCTACGCTTAAAAATCTACTTACAGGTAAATTGAGTAAGTTTTGAAACAAATAGTTTTGTTGTTGGTCATTGTTGGAAACACATAAAAGTAACTTATTTTAAAAGTAACTCCCAACTTATTGTCAAAAAACAAAAAATAACTTCGTTACTTGTAAGTAAGAAAGAATAAGTGACTCGTCCAAACGGGATAAAAATTAATAAGTGCATTTTGAACCTGTGAGTAGAAACGCAAAGCATTTGGATAATCCCCTTTGGAAAAGCACTCATTGCCCTTTTCTTTGGCTTCCAAAGCAGCCTCCTTGTTCTTCCCACACAGTCCCATTTCAGGGTCCGTCAAGTCTCTAACCATCTAATAAAAGCAAAAGTAAAATTAGAAAAACAAAAAAGTCGTATGATTTCGACTTCAAAATGCAGCAAACACGCCTAAACACACAGAGATAAACGTTAATCGAGAAATTGTACTTGGTGAAAGAGGGGCAAATGGTTGAAAAAATCGAGGAGAGAAGTGCATGTGAAAGGCAGGTCATCGGGATTGCTTTCAGAAATTATCTGTTTTAGCGGCGCTGGAATTACTGATTTCAGCTTCTCCATCAGAAATAAATTCTTCTTCCCGGCGATATTTTCACCGGAATTGCTACACTCACAGTCTGAGAGTGGCACCTAGCAAATGTGTTCAGTAGGTTAAAGTTATTACAACTGCAAGGGATTATATAGCACCAGTGAGCACCGTGCCTCTGGTTGGCCTATCGTGTTAATTTTGGCCCACCTCTTCTCGGTGCATTTATGCTTGTATATAATTCTCGAATTCAATCGTAAAACTTTATTATGATAATGAATGAAGATAGTGTATAGATTTTTGAAATGATCGATGGATGAGGTATGATCAATCGAGATCGATTAAGAGATGATATGGATTGAAAAGAGATAACAAATTTTGAAGATAATGAGTTTATGATTGAAACTCATTAAATTTTAGAGATGGAAATTGAAACGCTGTATCGCATCTGATATTTAATTACTTTTTTTTTCAGATGGATAAAATTTTCTACGACCGTGAATATTTGTTTGACTTCATTTTAAATTTGGTTAAAAAACTGAAATCAAATTCAATAATTAATTTTAATCACCTAATTTATAGACTTACAATTTTTTATAATTTTTCAACCACACATTTCATAAATCTAGTATACCGCTTTTTTTTTCTGTGGAATTCGACCGTAAAAGATTTTAATAGATTGAGGAGTTGAGAAAAATGAGAGAGAGAGAGAGTTTGATTTTGATGAATATAGAGAAGAATATGGTAAAATAGAAGAATTGAAAGAGAGATACATGTTTTGGTTTGAGAGGATGAAGATATAATGACGGACAAAAAGAAGTACTTTTTTTATATTTACGATCGGTGAATATATCAACTTTTACAAAAAATTTTTTACTTTTATTCAAAATTATATACAACCATGCACTTTCATAATTTTAAATATTAATTTTAGTCACTAAACATTCGTGAGTACTGAGTAGTAGCATAATAATTGTAATCGTATTGTATTGATGCTTTCCTACAATAGCACAAAAATTGGTCAAAATATATTATTTGATATTTATTCCTTTCCCAAATCATGCCTTAAATCTCCCACCCACCCACCGAGAACTCCACCACCACCACCACCTTCACCTGGACCCACCACCACATCTCTCGCGTGATCACTTGAAACTCATGCCGAACCACCACCACCACCCCGCTTTCCTCTCCCAAATCAATGTCCTAAATCCCCCACCCACCATCCACTTCAAACTCATAACCATAATTTTCTAGAGCGACCCCACCATATAAATATATATCGGAGTCCTAAATCACCAACCACCATTCCATCTCCAAATCACATCTCCTCCACTTTTTCTTGTATACCATCTAACTTTTCCAATAAAAAAAATAATAGCAGAGTCGCGAGTAATTTTTCAACTCTATATTTAGCGAGTGAGCGGACGGACTGAGTTTTGCCTGTACTGAGTGGAGTCAACAAATTTAATTTTTGGCGGAGTGTATTGTTTCTCTGCATTGAGATGAATTTTAATTTGAAAAATCGTCGCGATTAGATACCAAGCTATTTGTGAAAAGGAGGGATTCATCTCCTTTTTACGCAACACAACCGCAACAACGGGATCCGCACGATGGAGATCAACAATCTTTTTTTGAAAGGAAGAAAAGTCTCCGCATATAGTAGGGTTGGTGTTTGGTAATGCCATTGGGTTGGGCTTTTTAGGATGGGTGGTGATTTTGGTTTTGTGGATGTGATGTCTAATGGATTTCGTATAAATGGTCGTTTGTAATGCCAATGTCTAATTCTTTAGGGCACTAATTTGGGAGAGGAATTTATTAAATCTCTATCCAATCAATACATTTCTCTCTTTTTTTTTTTTTTGAAGCTAATAATTCTATTTATCACATTTTTACAATGAACATTGATGTATTGGATAAGTTTTGTATTGATATAATAATAATGTCAAAAGTCAAAATATATTATTTGATATTTATTATGATAGATCATTCAACTATAAGTAAATATACTATCTATTATAAATTATTTTTATTACTTTTCGGATAATTTCTTCCCACAAGTATAGAGTCTCGATTTGCATATACAGCTTATTGTTTTTTATTGTTTTTCTACACAAATTACTTGATCTCTATCACTCATCTTAATTAAAAAAAAAAAAATATATTTATCTACAAGATATATTCTCGACCCCAAACACTGTTACTCGAGCAATTTGAGATATAAATTTATAATAACGCATTTAAAGTTGTACTTGTTTTAAGAGTAACTTTCATAAGTTTTCACCGACTAAGTGCTCGTTTGACAGATATTATAAATCAACTTATAAATCAATATTAATTTATTTGAATTGAAATTGTTGACTTTTCAAACTATTTTAACATAAAATGACAAAATTATCTTTTTTACTTTGAAATGACATTTTGTTTATTAAGGTTAATATAGTCTTTTCATATTAAAAATAGGTAAAAAGTAAAAAAAAACTTGACTAAAGTAAATCAATTTTAATTTATAATCTTTATCAAACAGGACTTAATTCTCAAAATTATTGTTAAATTTAGATGGTAAAAAATATTAACCATTGATATTGGTTGGAAATTATCCAACCTTTAATTATTAACAATTGAGTGTGTAACCTTTATATTTTACATTAGATTGGTCTACAATGAAGGTTTTATTTCAACTTGAACTTTAAAAAGTCATCTCTCTATTGAAAAAATACATTGTATCATTTTCTTTATTAATAAAAACAACAAATATAAAGAAAAATAAAATTTTAATAAAATTTCTCATCCTTTCTCCATTTCTCTACCTCTTGTCGATCGCACTACCCTTAAACTGCCATTTTTTGGGAGCGTTGAAAAAAAAATAGAACTATGACAAAATCGTAAAGGAAAATCAAGAATAGAGATTTGAGACTATTACTGAATAAAAAGTGCAACTTGAGGGTGGGACATGTCATAGAGCAAGGTGGTGGATTTGTTTGTATTCATTTTTACTATTTTCTTATTAACTTTTTATTAAGGTCCTTTTTTTTTATTAAAAATTTTCTTAAAAAAAAAAATCAAAAGTCAATAATAATTTTAACCACACATTTCATGAACTCACAATTTTTAACCACACATTTCATCAACTTTTTTAAAAAATCTGATTTTAATCAAAATCAAACACACCTAAAGTTAATTTGTAACTATTTTACCTATTTAAAAGAGTGATCTGCATGGGTTTAAAGTGATGTTTTAATAGTAAAGTGGAGGTTTTCGGGTATTACGGACCAACTATTCAAAAGAATTAAGTTGAGTACTCGTTTACACAAATACAATAAATTGAAAACCTCTACTACAAATTTTTTCTCGTTTAGGGATGGCAAAAAAACCCATCCCCGCCCGGCCTCGCCAAATTTCAAATTAAATTGGTGCCATGCCCCGACCCTAATTGTGATGATTCCCCTAGTAAAGTGGAGGTTTTCATGGTATTAACTCCGACTATTCAAATAGTTTTATTTTATTTTTATGTTTTAAAATTGAAATTGTATGTAAAAAATAAAAATAATATAATTAATTAATTAATTAATTAAACGGGACGATAAATAGAGATTTTTCTATACCCACCTCGCCTCTCACCGGCATATATCCTACTTTCCAAAAATCGTATGGGAATGCCCTGCTTTACCATCCCCTCGTTGATGTTGTTGAGTACTATTTGCAACAATTCCGAAACCCGGGCCCATGAATCACGAGTCACCACTCTCGAAGATACGTTAAACACAAGAAAAGAGTTTGACGGGAAATACTTTAAAAACTCAAAGACGATAAGGTCTTCTCAATTCTCAAGTTTCATAGCCCACAACAGGGCCTCTCTAAAACCCTCCTCTTTTTCCAGTTAAGCTCCTTCAATCTCTCTCTCTCTCTAGACTTGTTGTGCAAATTTTATATACATTGTAATTTGTAAGTTCTTTTCTTTTTATTTCTTTCGAATTTTTAGTTTTAGCAGAATTGCAAGTTTTTTTAAAAGGGTTTTGGGTTTATTTTGAAAAGGGTTCTTCTTATACTATTTGTTGTTGTTTTAATCACGTAATTTTGAAGTGAAGTTTGTATCTTTATCTCATTTCTTTGATTGTGAGGTTTTGGTTTTATTTCATAAGGGGATTTCCCTTTGTCTTTTGGTAAATTATGTTTTCTTTGTTGTTTCAATTGGCAGAGATAAATGGCCACACAATTAGTCAAAGAATGGACTGCAATTCAGCAGTTTCCTGCAGCCACCCAGGGAAGGTTGCTTGAACTGTTGGGGAAATTAAAACTGGAGGTTCTGGTTTTCCCTCTTAAATTTAGCATACTTATACTACATTATGCAGTCTTTTGGTCACTAGAAGAAAATGGGCTTTACTGAAAATGATGACAGAAATTAGAAGCTCTATAATTCATTGTGTGTGCAATTAGAAAGAAATATGTGTTTTACAATTACATCATGTTTCTAAAGTTGCTTTTTCCTCAACAAAATGTGGGTGGTCTTGTTGACTGTATATAATGTGAATCTGGGGCTCTAATGCTGTTTATGAATCATTGTAGAATGTCAGCACATTGACAATCCTTGTTATGGGGAAGGGTGGTGTTGGAAAATCTTCCACCGTGAATTCAATTATAGGGGATCGAGTGGTTACTGTTAGTTCTTTCCAGGTACATATTGCCCGACCATGGTTTTGAGAATGGAGTCCAGCTTTGTCTTTTTAAATTTGGCGATGCTGATGCATGTGATAATACAGTCAGAAACACCAAGACCAGTGATGGTTTCGCGTTCCCGGGCAGGATTTACATTGAACATTATCGACACCCCAGGGCTAGTTGAAGGAGCTTATGTCAGTGACCAGGTGCTTGAGACCATAAAAAGGTTCGAGTCAATCACTAGCTCCCATCAAATTGTGTTAGTTCACATTTGATCCATTATGATTGTGTTTTTCTTAGTCTGATTCGATTGTTCGTATGAATTTGCCTGTTGCTGTCTGAGCAGGTTCCTTTTGAACAAGACGATAGATGTTCTGCTATATGTGGACCGTTTGGATCTGTATAGAGTAGATAATTTGGATAAGCAGGTTGTGAAAGCTATAACTGATAGCTTCGGCAAAGAAATATGGCGTAAAGGGATGGTAGTCCTTACACATGCTCAGTTCTCACCTCCAGATGGATTGAATTATGACGAGTTCTTCTCCAAACGATCTGATTCTCTTATGAAAGTTGTCCGACTGGGATCACGTATAAGCAAAAAGGAAATTCAGGTTTGATTCATTCACCTTTGCTAATCAATCTTTCTATGGGTGAGGAGGGAGGGAGTGTTGCTAGTTTGAAATTGTTTAGGTTCAAGATCCAACATGGCTGAATACATTTTCCTGAATTTCAGAAATTTTCTTGGGAAAACCTGGGCTGTAAAATAAATATTTGCTGTATCAGCTCATATATATCCCTCTGTTTTTAATTCCATAAAAATATTGAAGAACAGTAGCAGGATGCAAGATATGCAATTCTTTTTTTATGGCTTAAGTTTATCCATAATAAGTTGTTTTGAAGCATCCACTGTTGAGGTTTCACTAAGGGATTCTCAAGATAAACTTGGCACACATTTTCTAGAATGCCTGAATATGTGGATGAGAATTTAAACAAATAGAAAGTAGAAACTTCTAAACTTTAAAGATTTCAATTAAGAAAAAAGAACTAGTATCAACATGGGAAGGAAGTTGTTCTATCTAAGACCTAGAGGACAAGATTTGTTCATGAATAATTTTAAATATTCATGCACTTCTCAGGTCTCTTTGCAAAAGAAAAGGAGACCCTTTTCTGCTGAATGGGCTTGTTTGTTAATTACTATATGGATTGAAAAGTTTTCTAATCCTGTATTCACAGATAATACTGTGTCAAATTTTATATATCCAAGTCAATTAAATTATCCCATCAAAGGACAATGAACCTAGGGTCCATTTGGTAGCTAAGTTATTCTCAGTTTTTCGGTTTTTATTTTCAAAATTCTAAAACATTAAATGAAAACATGCTTGCTTGGCTATGTTCAAAAGTCTTTCTGCACTGTTACTGCAAGAGACTTAAATACTGGAAATACTGATCATTAATGAGGTCCAGCTTTCAGTTCCCACGAACCAAAGAAAAGTTTCACATAAATCTCATATCATCCCCTCTCTCTCTCACTACCTCCATGCCAATCACCAGCATGAATAGAGATCTGATCTCTCATTGCCAACACACTCATGACAGCAAACACCATCACTTTATCACTGTGTTACCTTAATCTCAAGAATTATGGACCAGAGCTGTAATCCCTTTCTTTTTTGGATCTCCATCACCACATCAGCAGAAACCTGCTACTGCTGTCTGACAGTTCTCACAAGTAGCACCAGGGTAACTCAGGAAAAACCCCATAAAATCACCAACTATTCTAGTTAAAAGCTTAGGAAAAGGAAAATAGAGAATTTCTTTATTCAGAATTGTGTATCTGATGGTTCAATACTGATTCATGCTCAAACATGAGCTGTCTTATTGTCCTTTGTAATTCCTTCTTGATAAAATTCTTTATTATGTATATATGCGGGGAAGACCTTGTCTCGGTGCATAATTCCCACGGCTTAGTAGTATTGCATTTTGTGAAAAAATTGATAAAATGAAAAATGAAGTTAGATGAATATAAACATGGAGGAAGCACATGTACTAGACATGTTATATTTTAGTTTTCATTTGGTAAAAGAACTAAAATTTATTTCTGTTTCTATGTTGGATATAAGAACTCAAACAAGTTGGTGACCAAAAGGGTTTTAATCATGGCTATTCTTGAAGTGATTAAGATTTATACAAAATCTGATAATAGCATAAAGTGTTGCTTTGGCCTATACTTGTGGGAATTTGCAAAGTCAATTTTGATTTGAAGGACTGCAGAAATGTATTCTCTTATCCTGCACCCACCTTTTCTTTCTCTTGCTGCTCTCTGTTTTTAGTCTTGTTATGTTCTTTTTTTCCTTTTTCTCCCGGGTGTCTATTACCCCATATTTGGAGGTAGAGTTGTGGCAAATGACTAAAGCATGTTCTCATGCATTTCATCTCATGATAAAAGCAGTTGGGCTTCCCAAGTATAGCTTAGATACTATGCACAAGTATTTGAGACTATTCTACAGGACTGTTAAGATTGTATCAGTTTCACATTCTTTTTAACTTTGTTTATCAACTTTCTACATTATCATAATTTGAATGCGATATGCAGATGATTCCTGGAGAATGATTTTTGTATGTTTTCCCTTGATTCTAACTTTATCTATTTTGCTATTGCTGCTCCTAGGATTCTCCAATCCCTGTTGTTTTAGTTGAGAACAGTGGGAGATGTGACAAGAATGAACACGACGAGAAGGTTGGTTTCTGTTGTAATATTTTGTTATTGGTTATCTTATTTATTCTCTTTCACATTTATTCTTAAGTTTTTGAGTTGTTTGTCTGGATTGCAGATCCTACCAACTGGAACTCCTTGGATCCCCAATTTGGTCCAAATTATCACGGATGTAGCCTTGAATGGAAGCAAGGGTATTCTTGTTGACAGGAAGTTGATTGAAGGGCCAAACCCAAATGATAGGGGGAAGTTATTTATCCCTCTCATCTTAGCATTCGAAGTAAGCTTTCGATTTTGACATGTTCTTTTGGATCCTCTTATGCTTGGTACGGAAATAAATAGAACATCGCTTATTATTTCTTTTACTTCTTAACAGTATTTCTTCGTAATCAAACGGATTCAAAAGTGGATCAAGGACGATATTTCAAGAGAGACGAAACCTTCATGGGCATGAATTATTGTCACCCTCTACTTGACTTTCTTCAGCAATTGATGCTTTAGTCCACTCTGTCATCTGTTGTCAATCTTGCTGCATCTCATTATCAGTCTCTTTTGATGCATTGTGTAGTAACAGTCAGTGACTTCATTGATCTGCGGCTGTAGAGTTCAAATTTATTGTTTTGAGGATTCGATTTTTGTTGCAGATGATTTGTATAATTCTTTTGGGATTCGTATGAGTAGAAGCTATAGTTATCCATATTTAACTTTCTTTGTTGTTGTAGACATCCGGGGGAAGAACAGAGAATCCTGATTTCAGGCTTTTACATGTTCTATTATTTCCTCTGTTTGCACTTATTATCAGTGATAATAATGAAAGAATAATGCTATATACCACCAGTCTACATAGCAGTTTGTGGATCAGTAATTAGACCTCACTGTCTCATAGACTTGCGCCAGATAGCATTGATACGTTTCCACTATGTCACCTCACATCTTTGGTTCAATATGACTTATTTCAAGTGCTTATTTTGGATCAAATAACATGTAAAGTGCACTTGAGTAAGATAACAGAAAAATAGATTGAGTCTGCCATTAAAGATATATCATGCTTATTTCTTCAATCATTAGAATGTCTTCTACTATTTTTATTAAAAATTAGGTATATATTTAATACGATTTTAAAAAATTGGGACCAATGAGAAAAATATACCTTATCCCGAAGTCTATGAACCCAGGCCTTGGATTTTTCTTGTGTGGGTGTTGGCCCATATTTCTTACTTCAACAGTCCAATTTTAAGTGGGAATGGTGCATAATTTTCAAAATTTTCAAAATAGTGTTGAATACCAATTTTGGTTGATCAATTTTGGTGTAAAATACCAAATATAATTATACCTTCTTTTCAGCTTATAATTATTTTAAACTATTTTAAATTCATTTGTATGTGAAAAAGAGAAGATTTCGAGGTTAAAATTTAACATATTTCAATATTAGAATCCAACTCATTTCATTTATGTAAGAAATTTTATTTCAAAGTAGAAATTCATCATTTTCTATCTTTTTCTTTTAATTCACGGTAGAAACTGTAGATTTTGTAATATAAATCATGAAAATATGTATAAATCTGAGTATGAATTATGATTTTTACTTTAAATTTCTGTAAATCTAAGTTCATTTGAAGTGAATTAATTGAAAAAAAAATCATTTATAATTGTATAAATTTAGCTTAACATACTCATTGTATGTTAAAACACCATGAACTTCAAAATTGGCAAGGGTATGTTAAGTGTCATGTTGACATACGGATATTATAAAATAAGGATATTTTAGTCTATTCTACTTAAAAGAGAGACATTTTAAACTTAAATTGTATGAGTTGAGTGCTTTTGTGATTCACTTTGTTTGACAAGGTCATTTAGCTGGGTAAATTTAATAAATTGTCACTAAACTAATTTAGAATTACTATTTGCTCACTCAACTTGAAAATGTTTTCAATTGTTCACTCATTCTCAAATAATTTATCATTCATCACTCATTGCAAAACGTTAGGTTGAGCGGATGAAAATTATCACATGATGAATGGAAAATTGAAGTGACATAATTAAATTGTTGAAATCATCCACGTAATTAAATTGCAATAGCCAAACATGGCTTTAGCTTGTTTTAAAAGACGTTTCTCCAAGCTAAAAACGTTTTTTCAAAGTTGGACAAATGTTATTTAAAGCAATTTAAAAGCGTGTTTGGCTATTACAATTTTGTTACGTAGACGATTTTAATAATTTAATTATATCATATCAACTTTTCATTCATCATATAATAATTTTTGCATGTTCAGTTTAACGTTTTTTCAATGAGTGATGGATAATAAATTATTTATAGGTAAGCGATTGAAAACTTTTTAAAATTGAATAACTTTGGTCATTTATTACCGATCGTAAAAGGTTTCTTAATCGCTAAATACACAAAAAAAATATTTTTTCGTTACTACGTCTTCATCTTCTCAAACCAAAATCTACGTTTCTTTCTCAATTCCTTCATTTCTCCATACTATTTTTTATATTCATCAAACTCAAACTTCCTCTAAAAAAACTCTCTACTCTCTCTCTCTCTCTTTATTCTTAAAATTCTCAACCATAGAAATTCCATATAATCGAAAAAAGGAAAAATAAAAAAAACAACTGTTCTTCATTTATTAAATTTACCCTCATTTAGCCAAAATCCGCCAATTTTCAATCTCTGCCCTCTCTCTCTCTCTCTCTCTCCCTTCACTCCCATCATTATACACAAAAACTCAGCCTCCAAATTCTGTAATTCAGAAGGAAAAATGTTGAGACAGGCCCCAAGATTCCTCCTGAGCCGAGCCTCTATGAGGTGGCGCCGGCCGTTCTCCACCGATCTCCCGGCGGAGACACCAGCAGACTCGAAATTCGTGGACACGTGGAAGAAATCGATCCCGAACATAGAACCACCGAAGACTCCGTCGGCATTTATGACCCCTCGCCCACCAACCCCATCTACTATCCCCTCCAAGCTGACTGTCAACCTCGTTCTCCCTTACGATTCTCTCTTGTCCGCGAAAGAGGTATATTATACGTTTATATGTCTAAATACGACTATATCCTTGCTTTATGTATTATTCATAGGTGAGCTTTATGTATATATGAAATATTTGGCGTCATCAAATTTTAGTCGAATAGGGGGAACATGTGTTGTTACAATTGCTTTTTGTCTGGGGTTTTGAAAATAATCTGAAGTTTTACGCTCAAGTAAAAGTCTCAATTTTTTTTTGGATAACAGATAAACCTCAAATAATATAGATCGGAAGTGCAGATATGTGCTAAGTGATTGAAAACAACTGATGCAGTGTTCGATTTCCGATTCAAAGCCTCAAAATTTGTGCCCGTGCATGTCCATATACACATCTCTGTGATTGAATTTACTCCTAATATAAAGGCATTACATACTATAGATTTGCACAATGAAATGAGCTAATATGTTATTGTAAATTGTTCACGAACAATATTTTTTTCGAGCACTTAAATACAGATCCAAGGCTGCGAGATCTAGTGCTTTGTATGGAGATAGATTCACTTTTGCACAGTTGACTTGGAGCAGTTTGTTCATGAGTTTTTTAGGGGTAATTGCTTTAAGCTCTGATACATCCAGTCATGGACTTGGCTCCTCCAAGTATACATACAACACTTTACTCCTTCCAAAACTGCCCCCTTTTGTGTGTGTGTGTGTGTGTGTGTGTGTTGGTGGGGTGGGGTGGGGTGGGGTGGGGTGGGGTGGGGGCGATCAAGTTCCTTGCCAACTGCCAACTATTGACACCGATTTCTTTTCATTTGTTTCTCGCTACCTAAGTCAACCTATCCAAACATTGCAAATGTGTTAGACTAATGGAAATATGAAAGTTTGAATGGTAAGGGCATGAAAAAGTGATATACGTTTTACTGCGATGCTAATATAAGGGTTTGAATGGCAAGGATCATTGACAAACTTCTAAAAGTATTAACACTGTATGCTTGAAGTGTTTTTGAACTTTTAATATAGATATAACATGCGTAGTAGGTTTCAAACAATTTTAACTTTGTTATCTCTGTTTCTTATTTGTTACAATCATAGTGTGAATTTCTTTACTTTCAACCGATGTTGGCTTTGGAATGGTTTGTGAGTGGTATGAAGGTATCCTCCTCCAACCCTGGGGCCTTTTATAAATTTTAATCCTTGTTGAAAGCATTGGCTTCAGTTTGTTACCTGACTGGAAAACAATGAACTTCAACCCTGGGGCCTTTTTTATATTTTAATCCTTGTTGAAAGCATTGGCTTGAGTTTGTTACCTGACTGGAAAACAATGTATCATACTGATGAATCAAGTGAAATTGGGTGTCTTGTTTCTCTATTAGCATCTTATGTCAATCTTTAAGGTTTTTTCTTTATGATTAGATGAACTTTCTCATGTTGGGAAAGTAGCTCAAACTGTATCCGTTCTTAATTGATTTTTTTGTTTGATTATTTTTCAAATAAACTCGTGCTAAAGTTTCTGTATTTGTGTATAAGAAGATAAAATTATACTACAAGAAAAAGGCCTTGTTTGATGTCGAAATTTCTATATGAATTATAGTTGAACCTGGGAAATTCAACCTTTTAAGATCTGAAGCTCTTGAGACCTGATAAGCTTTGACACAATCTAAAGTTCAGTTGATGTAATGGAGAAAATGCCCATGTTCCCATTATGATCGACTGACCTTATCCCTCAGCCATAAGGAACCTTTTGGTCAGTTTCCACCGTCATTAAGGATCTGAAAGCATTGATGAATCAGTGCTATCATGGAACTTTGTTCAATACAACCCATTAACTACATGCCTGATTGCTCAACAAAGTATTAGAGCCTAGTCCCCTTTCACGTTCGATTTAAAATGATTTGCCTGCTACTATTAGCACTCACTGTTAGGATAGATACTGCTTTTATATAATCTTTTGATCTATCCCAGTTCTCAACTGGGCAAAAGGGAATTATAACAGTATTTTCAGATTGATAATATGAAATGTTACCCCTTGGATTCCAATTTATCTTCTTGAGAAATTTTATTTAGATTCTGTAGGAGCTTTTGTTACTTTAACATTGTTTAAGTGACAATGATATAATATGTTTCACAATCAACTAAGCTTCATGCATAGTCCATGTGGATTCCGATAAAACTTGCCAACTCATGAATCATTGTTGGTAATCAGGTAGTGCAGAGTCATCAATCTAGTGCGATCTGTCAGCCTCTTAACGATAAATGTAGGAATTGCTGTTTAGTGAGATCCAGTACCTAAAGGTCCAAATCTGAGGTCAGTCTCCCATACCTCCAGTCAATTATGTGTGCAAAGTTGAGTGTCTTAACCTGGCTCTTATTCTTGAACTAATACTTCCATTTTCTGGGTGTTAAGAGATGCGAATTGATTTGACGTTCAATGTGGTGTACATAATCGTACAGCCGTCTCTAAATAATTTGCGTCATCTAGGAAAGTTTTAATAGTTGGCTTAAGTGAAGTAGAAATTATGGAACTTATTATAGTGCCGTATTTGAGTGTTGAGTTAAAAAAACAAAATATCCATAAAATTAACAAAAAAAAAAAAAAAAAGCTAAGAGATGGACGTATGTACGAGTAAGATAAAAAATGATAAATACACCATCAAAAGGAGGTGTTTCTAGATGAGTATTAATTAAGAGAATGACGACTTAAGAGGGAGGGGGATGTTTTGCGTAGACCTAAGTAGGCTCCCATTTATAAGAGTGGCACAATCTTGGCATAACAAATTAAAGGATGGAGGGGTAGACTAAAGCCACCACAATGTGTTGTAGTTGTTAACAATCTAGTTGTTTTATACCTTATGGTAGATCTTAGCATATACCGAACATAATGGAGAAAAATGATTCATTTAGCCTACCTTAATTTTATTGGGAACAAGCTTAGTTTTTTGTGGTTGTCATATTATAATGGTCTCTCTCTCATCCTTGTGTGCATGTCCTTTCAGGTTGACATGGTCATAGTTCCAGCTACTACTGGGCAGATGGGTGTTTTGCCTGGTCATGTGGCCACAATTGCTGAGCTGAAGCCCGGTGTTCTATCGGTTCATGAAGGTAACGAGGTAAAAAAATATTTTCTCAGCAGTGGGTTTGCTTTTATCCATGCAAATTCTGTTGCGGATATAATGGCTGTCGAGGCCACTTCACTTGACCAAGTTGATCCGAGCCTGGTTCAGAAAGGCCTCACGGAGTTCACACAGAAACTAAACTCAGCATCGACCGACGTGGAGAAAGCCGAAGCACAAATTGGGGTTGATGTACATAGTGCCCTCAATGCTGCTCTTACTGGTTAAGACTAGAAGAGAAGCAAGTCTTCAACCCATTTAAATTTTCTTCTATTCTTCTATTCTTCTTTGTAGGCTGCTTGATATATATCTTGTTTCCGTGTTTGTATGCTGGTTTCCAGCTCAATTTAAACAAATATCTCGGAGTCCTGGTGTAAAAGAATTTCTTGAAATAAATATGAAAACGAAGTGGACAGTAATTAATGTTTTTTCTTGAACGTGCGATTAGATTCCAGATAATTTGACTGAATTTTGGAATGATGATAGATTGTGTGTTGTTTGAACGTATTTTCCTTGAATGTGTTTGTGTTGGTTTTGTCCAATTATATTAAATGTATCATCGATGAATAATGTTTGAGAATGTCTTGCAATTGTCACTTGCAAAGGCATCTATCTTGTGGTCAAGTCGACAATAAACAAGGGTTGAGTTATCTTTTCCAATGGGAAAAAAAGAAAGTTGTAAGTGCTTGTTTGATATTCAATATTAACTTGTACTCGATATTATAAAATAGTATCAATAACTCCACTGATTATTTTTCATGACCTGTTCCAGGTCCAGGAAAAGAAGAAGAGTTGTGGTAGGTTAAACAACATAAAACTTCGTCAAATACATGAATAGTTGGAGCTGGTAATGAACTCTTGTAATAATGCAACCAGTTTGCATTAAGGTTAAATTTCTCATTCCAGAGGTGACATGTCCAGAAAGAAAAACAGAACAAGATACAGGTAGTAGTAGATGATTGCATGTATAATACAGAATTGATTTTCATCATGCTTTTATATAATAACACCGTAGCAATTCGTAGTAACACGGTAAAGTTCCAGTTAATTAAACCCCAGAAATTGTAATTTACAAATTAATCGAAAGAAGATGAACAACTGTACACGTTTCATGCTTGAAAATAGATTAGCAGGCAGAAGCCAGCTTGGCACTTCACTTGTTGCAGCACAAATGTGTCCTATGTATGCAGAACTCATAGTGAAAACAGCTTCGTGTATACATCAAATGGTTCATTAGCAGTAAGTTGTGGTTCCTGTAGCCAATGGAAGATAAAATTCAAAGATATCCAAAGTATAAATAATAATAATACTCACTAGATAACTTTCAAAAGCTGCAAAACTAGGTTGTGGCGTGGCCTATGCATAATGTAAAGAGTCTGGTGGGTTGAACATATTTTGTTTTGATGTTCCAAACTCTTAGGTAAGGAGGAGGCGAACATTTGGTCGAATAAAAGATGAGCACAAGTCCCACATATATACCTGTGTCATTCCGATACCAGCACTTCCCCAGTCAAGAGCATTGTTAAAAGTGTTGTTACAACACTCCCTCCTAGCTCATCATCAGTCTTTCGGATGGTAGATCGCATTGAACTTAGAATACTTCCGTATGTATTTCCTTGCCCGCGTTCAATTGCTTGGATGAAAGCATAAGTCATTGCCCCTGTTGAAGTAACCTTAGATAGAGCCTGTACAGTGTTCAAATAGTTTCATTTTGTGCTTTCATCATTCTATTAATTTCTAGTTGCAAAAACTGAACTAAGAATAAATTTTTTGAACATATATAGTAAGTCTTACGGCTGTATCTGCAGAAGTTTGATCATCGTCGCAGCCACTGAATGATATGACTTCTCCTCCGCTAGTTCCTTTCCAAGCACCTGATCGAGGACGATGATCCTCCCATGCATAACGCCCCGTTCTGCATCCGCACGTACATTATGTTTAAAACAACACTTAGCGCAAAAAAGGTTATAACAGATATTAAGCTGCAAAATACCAAAAATTCACAAACCTGTCCATTCGACAAAGATATGGTAAATCTAGCACGGTACCACTATGACAGGCATCTATGATCGCATGAAGCTTGACTCCACGAGGAAGAGGCCTAACGATTGTTGCATTAATTTCATCGTCAACTATCATTCCCTGTTTTTCGTAATCCAAAGGGCAAAGTGTTTCGTCGTATCCATCAATCTCGTCTCCAGTGTAGTTCCTCTGTTGTGAACCATGACCAGAATAATGAAACACCAGGGAATCCCCGGACTGACAATCTTGTACAAGCCAAAACATTGCCATCCTAATGTTGTGTTTTGTTGGAATTCTGTATGGATCAGTTTCTTCTTCTGAAACAATACTTCCACAGGATGATTTCAATTAGAATAGCCAAATATGAAAATGTGTTACCAGATAGTATTAAAAAGAAAAGGAAGCTAAAATCTAATTTAGTACTGTATACCAAACACACATTCGCGACCCTGTTGTGGATGTTGTTGTTGTCAAAGTTAAAACAATATTGCGCTATTGGGAGATCCTTTCGAACTCTTTAGTGAAACTATAGTCAAGCCTAACAGGAAACTACACTAAGATTCCTGACCTTAGGGACCTACCTTTAAGGACTTTTTATTGATTTATATGATTCTTAAGAGTTCAATATCCAGTACAGCAGATTCAGTTCTTGTGATTGAAGATATTGAAAAACTAGATCTTCAAAAAGTGAAACATAGGCAAGGAATTGATTCCTCTAACAATGAGTTTCAAATGAGATGTTTCTGAGTTTCTTTCGAATCTTTTCTTTTCATTATGGACTTGGCCGTCCGTCTTTATATCTTGTAAATCCCGTTAGCGCGTAAGGGCCTAGACAGCCCGGTACCTTTTTAGACCTCTAGGTCGAAGTATGCAAAATCTCCAAGACAATTTTATCTTTGAGAGGAGAATTAAGAAATGAGAAAATAAAACTATTTTCCAAATGTTATCATTGTAAGAAGGTTATTTTGGAAAACTCCTCCAATATAAAAGCTCATTTATTCTAAATTTCTGGCAATCTTTTAAGCCAAGTAGATAATAATATAAAGACTGGCGTGGAAAGTCTAACATTGCAACAGGGCAACTTGCAAGATTAAGTCAAATCCATAATGATTCATAGATTCATTATTCATCAAAGAAAAATTTGGAAATATAATCTTAATCAAAAGTGTTTCGAAAAGTTGTTTTGGGGGGGGATCATTACCAGTAAGCATGAGAATGGAGGCTTCAGGGAACTTGAAGCGGTTGACCAGCATGAACTTCATGCACTTAGCATCATTAATGCAACCCTTCAGCTCATTCTTCGAGTTTTTGTACGAGATCCCAATGATCACGGCCTTTTTGCGTCCGTGGACCGAGGATTTTGACTTGGTGGAGCTTGGTTGTACGGCGACGGAGCAGGAACAGGTGTAGCTGACGGCGGAGCGTAGTAGTTATAGTTGTTATTGGGACTGAAGGTGGTGGGAGGAAGATAAGGAGGCGGCGGAACAGGTGGCGCGTTGCGGGGTTCGCCGATGAGAGTGATGGCATGACATACTGCACAGCGTATGGACTTAGCCCCGTGAGGAAGCTGCAAGGGTGT
Source organism: Forsythia suspensa (assembly GCA_023638005.1). Classification (NCBI taxonomy): domain Eukaryota; kingdom Viridiplantae; phylum Streptophyta; class Magnoliopsida; order Lamiales; family Oleaceae; genus Forsythia; species Forsythia suspensa. The sequence continues at coordinate 53,831,660 of CM042666.1, forward strand.
ACGGCACTTTGAACAGTCCACAAGCATCACCATTTTCAAGAACTAGAGAGAGATAGATAAATATGAAGGGGAAGATCTAAGAGCTGAAGAGGTCAATTCTACTGATGTGCTTAGAAATGGAGTTGGTAGGGGATACATACATGCACATCATATTTATATATATAATATATATAAATATTTAGAGAGAGAGAGAGAGAGAGAGAGATGAATTGAGGAGGCTTCTTGGTTACTTGGTTACATTTTTGTGCAGTGTTTTGCACGGTAAAATTGAGAAGATGGTTGACTTTGACAATTGCGCATTACCGGGTCCGGGAATTGACATCCAGACCCTATTCGGCCATTTGAAAGGGCTGGCACTGAACCTCTCATTTATGGGGCCGCCGGCATTATGTTCGGGGCCTACAACCACGGCCCAATTCTGCCGGAGCATATAGAAGGTTGACTCGACTCGATCTAATTCTTTTGACACCCCTAACATTAGATTGGAAGAGAAAATGATGCACTAGTTAAATACATTCCGATATTTTGAATTAACATGAGTTTTACTATTTTAGAAACATTGTTCTAGAGAGTTTTTGGGGAAAAAATGGGTTTTTAGTTCTTTTGACTTTTCGACTTTTTTATAGTGTAAAAGGTTTGAAAAGTCAAAATCTCAAGAACAAAAAAATGGGTTTTTTTAGAAAATAGATCACCTAATGCCCTTTAATAAAGTTTGTTCAAATTTATAATTTTCTTGTAACTTCGTATGGTCACTTTATATTATTTGACAACATAACAAGACCTTCCTCCTATGGGAAGCCAATGCCCACGTACATACCTTAGCAACATAAAAGTATACATTCCAAACAAATAAATAAAATATCAGCCTACAATTTTAATTCAATGTTTAATTTGAAATTATTTAAATATAAATGTTAAAATAGATTTCATAGTCATGTAAACAATGTAAAACTGTTGAATTGTGAAAGCTATATACATCATTTTGACATTCAAATTAATTCATAAAATTTAGCAAATAATTAAACGATATGAAACACGGTGCTATGCATACGAAAAACGAGAGACAAAGAAGTACTGTTAATATTCTTAACTAAGGGCTTGTTCGGTAGAGTTTTTTTTAAGAAATAATGGATTTTTTTGTTTACTTTTTGACTTTTCAAAATTTTTTGTAGTAAAAAAGATTGAAAAGTTTACAAAAAAAATTGAAAAGTCAAAAATTATAGACAAAAAATTGAATTTTTTTGAGAAAACAACTCTATCGAACATGACCTAAATGAAAGAGTAGCACTCTTTAAAATTTCGTACATGACACTTAAAATCCCAAAACTAATTTTGATTATTACAAGTAGACTATTTTCAATATATGTAGGTGCCAAGTACAATGGGTGTAACAAATATATTTATTAGAGTGCATTAATCAACAAAAAAAAACGTGTTTAACATATTAAATATGTTTTAAAAATGTATTTCCTATTTTTGCAATATTTTGTCTATAAATTTCATCTTCACCTTACGAAACATATTAATTGAACAAAGAAACTAATATAATTGTCTCTTCCTTTTTGTCGTCATGTTTTTTGTTGTCTTTCTCTTCCTCCCAAACCTAACACCTAACACCTAACACCGTAAGAAAAAGATTATCTTTATTTGACTTTTAAATACTAGCTAATTTCCATCAAATTCTCACTCGTTTAAATTTAAATCCTTTTTAGTTTCTAAATAAAATTAATAATCCACTACAACAAATTACTATCCATTGCATCATTTAATTTTTAGCAATGTTCTAAAAAACGTAAAACATAGTAAGCGTAGAGGCCTAGCTTCAAAAATTTTTCAAACCTAGGCAAGCGAAGACAAGGCGTGAGGCTCCGCAACGCTTAGACGAACTTTTTACAACAATAGTTTTTTTGTATTCAATTGTTGCATCACATGGATCGTTTTAAGACTTTGTAAATTAATATTAAAAACCACACTTAAGAGAAATAAATGGTTCAATTGAAATTTTCTATTTTATTTTTCACATTATTTAGGTTGGAAGTTGGAATCTTCCATGAACCAGCTGTGTTATTGGAAGAAAAGACTTTGGGAGAAGGCTTGATGTTGACTTTTTAGCAAAAGGGTTGCCTAGTTTGATTAATCTTTTGTATTAAAGTCCCTTCTCTTGATTAAGATAATAATTTAATTAGATTAATCTCTCATCATTCTTACTTTATTAAATAAATATTCTATTAAATCATATCAAGAATATATATGTCATGTTCATGTTTGTTTAAGCAAACAAACTATTCAAACTTCTGATAAGGGAAAAGTCTTGAAGGCGAAACTCCCCACCTGCGTCAGAGGCCCTTTGACCAGAACAAACTATTCAAAACTTAATTTTAAGTAATGTTGTTTGTGTCCAAACAAAAAAAATGTTTCGTTTTTAATTTATTAGTAAAAAAGTTACTTCTTTTAATAATAAAATGTATTGCATTGCGAAAAATCTTTCTCCATACAAGTTCTTGAGTGTAATTTGTGAACAAAATTTCAACGTGTGAAAGGTATAGGTATCGAGAGATAGAACAAACTCAATAAAAAATGTCCTCCAACCCCTTCTTTCTTCTCTCAAATAGATTAGCTAATTCATTGATTCAAATCTTTTATGATAAAGACATAATGATGACTCTTCTTAATTGCTAGTCATTAGCTCCCAAGTTGAGTTATTTTTACATAAGTAATTTACTTAGTGTACGTTTGGTAAAAAAATTGTAGATTATGAGCATTGAGTCTTACGAATGTGTAGATAGAAGTTGTGGATCATATGAAATGTGTTGATAAAAATGACGTTTGACTAATTTATAAGTGCTTATATATACTAACATAAAACTTTCCTTTTACTTGCAAGTAAACTTATAAGCAAACTTTTTGAGCTTATCCAAACATGCATGCACTTTTAAGAAAGTTCTTTTTAATTTTCAAAATGGAAAATAGTGGTTTCAAGGGTTCTCTATTGCGAAAATACATTTCCCTAAGTGGATAGGGCGAAAGTTAGCTATGATGTTCTAGAAAAACAATGACATTCAATTTTCACAACTCTTGTATTTATAGTCCAATAATTCTAACTAATTTTCTCTATCTAATTCTAACAACAAAAATTAAATTATAGTGTGTAAAAACCAAAATAATATAAATTAGTCTTATCATAATAAATTATTATATACAAAGAAACTTGAATCCCAAACAACATACAAATTCAAAAGTTGTCCCTATATTTCAATGATTCCCATTATGTGTTCTTTTTAAAGTGTATATTTTCCTCCTGAAATTGTTATTGCACATATTCCAAAATTCCAATATTCCCAAATAATTAGCCATAAATCTGCCACACAATCCTACTTTAGAGTTTCAAGCCAACAAGTATTGTACTATTTTGTCATTTAATTCCTATAATGTTGCTTATTTAGTTTGTTGAAAGTGACACTTTATTATGTATGCTTTATCAAGATTTTATTGGTTTGAAGCTTTGAGAACTTATACAATGATCTTGACACCCTCGTAGTTGTTATTGGAAGGGATTGGTTGGAGTCAAGTTCGTAGTAAAAGATTATGTTCTTTCTTAAGATAATCATGATAAATACACGACACTTTTATAGATTCGAGATCTTCATATTCGATAGCTAAAATTAAATCTCATTTTCTTTTTTATAAAAAGGTCATAGAATATTAAGATTCATCTAAGAAGTAAGATTGATTTTTGACAATTTTTTGATGAAAATAGACTACACGTGTTTGAATTGTCATCCTTTTGATTTTTCAAATCAAAGTCTTTTCTCTCCCTCTCTATACAATTGTAATCCTTTTAATTTGATTCGAAATCTATAAATTTAACTATGAAAAGGATTAAGATAGCTCTAATATGCACGATATTGGGTGAACAAGTAAGCTAACTTAGTATTATTAGACAAATAATCACGAAGTAAAAATTGAAAGAAAAAAATCTATTTATTTTACTTGAGAATAATTTAGAATTAACAAGTAATCTTAAAACTTGAACTTCGAGCAATAATCTTCGAAAAACTTCAAACTTTAAATTATTTTAAAACTCAAAGAAAATGTGAAAGATCCAACTAATTTTGCATTGAAATCTTGATTCATGATAAAATGTTGCCCAAGGCAACTTGAAAGTTGTGTTGAATTTGTATAGAAATTGTTAACTTGTGTAATGTAAGAAATAAATATTTGGATATAGATTTTGTAATATTTATTTTTCTTCCATTAAACAATTAGTATAATAAAATATGATAATTAGAATTAATACACTTTATTGGATTTTATTAATAGATTGTTCAATATTTATTAGATTATCTAATAGAAATTATGTAATGAATTTTACTAACAAAATTTTAACACTTACAATTATTCAATTTGTAATTTAATTTAGAATTTTACAGTCATAAAAACTAATATTTCAATAGTCACTACCTGTGTTAAATTTTTTTTAATTTCCTCAATTCTCTCGTCTCTTTCTCTTCACCGTTCTTCTCTAAATCTTTCCTTTCCGATCTCAATCTTGTTCCTCCTATCAATCTCTATTTATTTTTCCAATGTTGAATTCTATCGATAAATAGTATATTAGTACTTTTGAAAATTTTAAATAGTTTTTAACTTTTTATATTAGACCCAAATTAAAGATTTAAAGATAAATAGCAGTAGAGGTTCCGAATCTTTGAACCTTGTGACGATAGGGTTCCAGGGGTCCCGAATCTTCAATGTCTGAGCACTCCGGGTCCTTAACCTTTAAAAATCGCGCAAACAAAGTCCTTCTGTTAAAAAAATCGTTAGTTTGACTATTAAATGATCAAAATTTTCTTAAAATAACAAAATTACCCTCTTCGAATTAAAAGAAACAAAAGAAAAATTGCAATCAACCCACTTACCTATTTCTTCTTCTCCAATCAACTTTTTTTTTTTCACCAATCAATTCCAACCAACCAAATACAAAATTTTCAACTAATCCAACCACTTCTTTTTCTACAAAATCACCGCACCAACCACCGTAATCAACCTTGGCGGTGCAAGGGTGTCATCGTCAGTCGTCGGCCAGTGGGTGATGGTTTTTCCAATTGCACATTCGAAGTACTGAGTAATTGGAAGCTCATTCGCTTTATCTCAGTCATTAATTATTAATGTCGAATATGCCAATTCCTACAATATTCATGAAACCCATCAAACCTCAAAACAGTAAATTCATTTTAACACCAAGAAAAAAGACATTTCTATCTACACTAGAAATTCAGCAATCATGGGCTACTAATTTCTGTACAGAATATGTAGAATCCCATAAAGAGATTCAAACTTACTACACCCATAATTTCAGAGGTTGCAGCAGAAGAGAATTGAAAAAAGATGAAAAATTTCTCTTTTTTATGGGCAGAAAATAGAATCAGCAAAATTGTTTCAACATTACAGAGTGAGAGGGAGGGGGTTTGTTGTAAGAAATAAGAAATAATGGAGGAAATTTGTGATGTTCAAGATTGATTTCTAATTTTGTTATTTTTCTATTTTTTTTTAATTCTAAAAATTGTAATTTGGTCATTTTAAAAAAATTTTGACCATTTAACGATTTTTTTAACATAAAGATTTTGCTGGCATGTTTTTTAAAAGTTAAGGACCGGAGTGCTACACATTGAAGGTTTGGACCTATCGTCACAAGATTCAAAGATTCGGACCCCAATGCTATTTACCTAAGATTTAAGCACCAGGTCCAAGAGGGCTCAGGGTTTGAACGTCGTAGACTCGTAGTTGTAGGGGGGAAATTGTTCGCTGAATTGATCTGCTGAATTCACGAAGGTCAGAAATTCGTTAACCTCTAAGTACAGTTCACAAATATATTCAATTTGTTTGTATATATGCTTAAAGATTCGTTAATTTCTAATTATTACTTCTATTCTCTTTGAAATCATATACTCTTTTTGGAACCATGTATGTGTCGGCGGGGGTTAATGATACTGTGATTACGATTAGAGATAAGATTAGGGGTAAAATTGGGCAGACGAAGGTGAAAAGATACTGGCCTGGAAAAGCGCCCAGAGTGGGCTGATGACATTGATGAAGATGAGGACATTAGGATGGCGGAAGTCTCTTGAAAGCGTTCCAAGGTCATGACGATATGGATTATGTGCGGAAGGATGATCCTAGAGTGCATCGTTTGGTGGAGAGTAGGATTGACAATCGTGATGAAGTGAGGGAAGATCATAGGCGCATTATGCAGGCAGAGATTGTTCCGACTATAGAGGAGTTGAGTAGGAGACAAGAAGGGTTGGATTTGGAGGAGGAAGAGGATGCCTTGGAAGAGTGGAGGAGAAGGATTAGGGAGAAGATGTTGCAAAGGCATCAAGAGGAGGTGGTGCTCGTGCCAGAGGAGTCTGAATATAAGACGGATTCAGATGAAGAGATGACGGGAATTGCAATGTTGAAGCCGGTTTTTCTTCTGAAATTGGAAAGAGAAACAATTGCAGAACGTGAGAGGCTCGAGGCAGAACAGAAGGCTCTTGAGGAAGCAGTGAAGAAGTGGATGGAAGAGAGGAAGGTGGGACGAAGCAGATTGTAGTTGAAAAAATTCGGACGTATCAGGAGATTCAAAAGAATATGGAATTAGAGGCAAACATTGCTGATGTGGATACTGATGACGATGTAAATGAGGCGGAGGAATATGAGGCTTGGAAGGCTAATCTCTAGGGAGATTGCAAGGATAAAGAGGGATAGAGAGGACAGGGAGACAATGTTGAGGGAGGAGATTGAGAAGGTGAGAAACATGACAGAGGAAGAATTTGAAACCTGCAGCACCTGCCAAGCAGAAGTGCAGATTCATGCAGAAGTACTACCACAAGTTCCAGACAGATCCTGATGACCATGCTGGAACTGCTCGGGTTGATAACATTTACACACGTGATTTCTCTGGTCGGGCTGGAGGTTTGGGCATCGAGCAGCTGCCCTTGGTGGGCAACGATGTAAACATCTGAAATTTTCATGCGTGGATTGTAGTAACAAACTGACCTCACGGATGCTTATAAGTGAGAGATCATAACCTACGAAGAAATGTTAAATTGTGCGGAGAGTAATCCAACATTTTGCAAGAGGGCCTTTTGCTCTCTGCCACATTTTTTTTTTAATTACTCAAGGAAATAAAAAATAAAAAATAAAAAGCTCTTATAGTATGTTTGGATGTGCTTAAAAGCCTAGATTAATCAAGGCAGCCCAGATTAATTAGAGCATGTTTGGCTGGGGCTTATGAGTTGGAGCTATCTTATATGTAAAATAAGTTCATTATTGATAAGCTTATATATTTGGATGCCTTGTGCTTATAAGTGCAATAACCACATTTATTTGGATTGTTCAACTTTTCTTATAAGCTTTTGGCCTTTTTCAAATTACAGAAATGTCCTCGTAGTATTTAATTGAATATATAAAACAAAACCAATGTTTGTTAGAAATTCTCCCATGAAAAAAAATTTATAATTGAACTATAATTCTTTGTGAAATGGAAAATTAAAACAACTAAATCACTTTTTGAAAACGTAATTTTTCTTTCATGATTTTTGGTTACGAAATCGGATGAACACATAAAAAGGTAATGATTTCAATTGGGTTGGATGGTGAATGTTGAATTGTTGGAGGTTAAATTGGTAATTCACTGATCTACCATACCTTTAATAAGTTAATATAAGTTGGATAGATCTAGCTTATGGCTTATTTTGATTTGGGTTAAAATTTAAATCATCTTACAATATAAGAAATATGTTTGAATGGGATTTGAGTTTATAAGCTAGTTTGATCAGCTTATAAACCCAGCCAAACAAGCTCTAATTGTGCATTAATTAATCAAGGTAGTACTTCGCGCTTAGATTTGGGAAATTTTGATTTCAAAAGAAATAAAAAAGGCAAAAATAAATTTGTTTGACCAAGAACATGCTTTTGGGACTGGCAACCCAGTGTGGCCAGGTCGGGCTGATTTGAATAACTGATTCGAATCGACTCATTCATTTTGATACTTCAATATATAATAACAAATTACTTGTACTATACGTATAATGTTAAAAGATGGGAGATATAGCTGCACACTTATCAAAGGTTTGGGACCAGTGGAGCAATTTTCCTAAAATCATTCCCCCTTCAATCTACCCTGCAGAATCGAAAATTATTCCTCTGAGTGTGCATCCGAGCGGCGAAGGACGGCCTATTTCTTTATAGGTGCAGTATTTTACTTGCCATTTTTGTCATTAGAATTACATGATTACTCTTTGGATGTGCCTTCTGTATAACATCTTGAATACAATTGTAGTGACAAATTGGGATGAGATTATGATTATTCGTTTTGTTAATTTTTCATTATTTAGAAAAGACAGGTGATTATTATCATAGTTGAAAAATTCTGTGATAAGAGTTATTTATTTGGTAAATAACGCTTTCATGATCCCCTTGCAGAAAAAGATCTATTTTTGTTTGACTATTAATTTTTTTTTTTACATTGTAGCAATGGAGGAAGAAATGTCCAATTCAATCCGTCGCATGTCTACTCGAAGTCGAAAGGTTGCTCCGAAAATGGCTGCCGCCCTTGCAAGCAGTGATAATCGAACTCAGGTCTACCTTATCATTATTCCTTTCATTAATTTTTCTCAGTTTAAACCAATTTTGGTTTTTCTTCCATCCAATGAATTTGGAGAATATTCCATGACCATAAGAAAATGTAGGCAATGCTGGCTCGCCTTGAAGCTTTGGAAAATGATAATGCTGGAATGGAGATGGTACAAAATGATGAAGATGATGAAGCATCTCTTGATGAAGATGATCAAGGTCAGTTGTGTTTCTTCCTCCATATTTTTTTTTTCCTTTTTATTTTTCAGTGCTTAATACTGAAAATGCCTGCATTTTGGGTTTTGCATATATGCACGTTCGGTTAATTATGTTTCAAACTTGTTGATATAGGTAAATATCACTTGTATAATATTTTAGTTACTTGAGACATTCTTTGAAGTCTCTTTTTTCAGTGAAGTCCATGTATGCATGAAATATTGGGTTGGAGTATGCATGAAATATTGGGTTGGAGTTCAGACAAGTTACTGAGCCCCTTCTTTCTATATGAAATATTAAATGTTGCAAACTTAAGTGGTAATTGGTCATTGTTCAACTAAGGGTGATGGGTAGACATACTTTAATTAATTTATGTTTGTGGAGAAAGGTAGAAATTTGGCAGTTGAAATGAGTATCAACTTTCAGTGGTCTGGAATTTTCAACTTATTCATGCAACTATACCAAGTTTTTACTATAAACCAATGAAAGGCTAGTATACATGCAATTCTTGGAATATTATATTGTAAATTAGATTTTATTCAGTCATTTTGTGCTATGTTTTGTCAAGCTCGATGTTAGGCAGCTTATGTATATGTTTGTGTCTTGTATTTGATAGACTATTGCTGGTTGATAATGATTATTATCAAATTTTCTTGAAACATCATTCTGATGTTTACTTTTTTGATCCTTTAGTTTTTATCACTCTTCCTAAAGCAGGTAGACAACCAACTGAATCAAGTTCCGTTCAGTACTTTAGAGGATCTTAGAGTGTCTAGGGTTGAGCTAGGAGGGTCTCTCAATGCCTTCTTTTTTCTTCTCGTTGGAGTTATATCCTATGCATCAATATCCTGCACTAGGCATGTAACTTAGACTCTCTCTCTCTCTCTCTCTCTCTCTCTCTCTCTCCCTCCCTCCCTCCTAGGTCAGTTTATTCATATACTGGTTTATGAATTACAAACACCAGTCACTACATTGTGGTTACTTGATGTGGTTTTAGGTAGTGCATGTGCATATCGTGTCAATTTGGACTTGAGCCTACTATTAATTTCAGTGTTAGATAGACTATGGGCATGTTAAGAGGCCGAAGAATTAGAAATTTCGAAATGGGTCATCTAAAGACATCTTTTGGGTATTTTGTGATTGAACATGTGCTTCATCCCGTTTCGGGTTTCTTTTGGATAAATCATCAAATAAGACCTGAAAAAATCCCATCACCATAATAGAATTTGTCATTACTACTTCATTTATTTAATAATCAAGAAATCGACCAAAAAATACAAATTCCTTCTATGTGACATCCCAAAATAGGAATCATTTTCCTCAAATAAACACTTCCTTGCATTTTCTTCCTCAAACGATCTATTTCTGTTCTCCTAAACATTCAAAATAAGATAAGAATGGGTAAATATATTACTTTATGTAACACATCAAAGACTACAATTGGAAACTACATAAGACACTTTTTTTTGACTCATTAGGTGATAATCACATAGTAAAGCAAGTTCTTTGAATTCTAGTTTAGGGGATTTCTATAATATATGATATTAATTGTGGCTACAACAAGGGGCTGTTCATTCACATAGATAAGTGAGTATGAGATAACGATAACTCGATAAGTTGTAATCCAGGAAGTGATCTAATTCCATCCTAGAAACTAATATTCCCCTCCTTGAATATTCTTTACTCTAAATATGGGTTAGGAGGTGGGCTCAAGATGAGTCATCTGGTCCAATGAGAGTAATATCAAGGTTTATAGGTTTATCCAGAAGTTTAGCAGATTAAGATAAACATAAGATGGGGCAGATTTCAATACACCAATAAGTGTATTCATCTATAGAGTTCTGAACCTACGTGTGGCCCCCAAAATGTGCTCAATAGGATAAGCGTATCTAGCGATCTACTGGGGACTTTAACCCAACTGAATAATGTTCTTTTAGTGTTCTTTTAATGCATTATCTTGAACATAGTGCATAGACATAAGAAGGATAATGGTTGTCACACTTTTAATTATCATAAAAAAGTGAGTTGCACTTCAGTTCTATTTATTAGATCCTGCCATCATAGTTCGAGTGCATAGTTTATTGCCCACTAATGATTATATTGAAGAAAGAATCTTGCTCTATTACAATAATTCCTTTATCCTAATTTAAGAGTGCAATTTGGGGAAATGCATTTATTGCATTTCTCCCACTTTTGAAGGCAAAATTTTCTAATTTTTCACTTTGTTTGCCAAGCAATCATATCAAGGTTTGATATGGGAGTTTGAGAATGCCAGTTTCATATGAACAGTTTCGAATCTTAAGGAAATATTACAATGAGAGTTTTATTTTTGACAGACAAAATGTGGAAGGATCCCTTTTTTGAGGACCAGGGGTACAGTGAGTTGGGGTGGGGGGTTAGAACAGCACATCCTTGTCAGTTCTTGACATGAACATTGTTCCACAGTCCCAGTGAATTTAGATGGAAGGATAAGTGTCAAATTCAAAGTATACCTTCTTCCTTCAAAATCCAATCAAGTATCAAGAAATTCATTTTGAAGTGGATCAGATTTATTGCAAAAACTACGAGAATGTCGTTATTGCTTAGTTATAATCTCTGTCTCCACTGACTCACTGCTCGCCTCTCTTTGGCTTGCGTTTTGCAATTCGGTGGTACATCTAGAATACCATCTTCTATAATGTATGATGCTGGTAGCCTAGCATTTAAGCAGTTGTTTGAGGCATGTCTATACCAATTGTGTAAAATTTCTTAAGATGCTAGTTGTCCTAGAAGCAATAATATTCGTTTACGAATTAACTTTTTTATTTTTTGATTCTGTTTTCGTCTCATGTTTCTATGTTATTTTTACAACCTGTTAAGCCTTGCTAATTTCCTCCTGTGATCATGTGGTTAGCTGGTGGCTTTATATTCTCATTTCTTGGGCATATTCTGCATCATCATCTTGTCCAATTAGTTGATCTTTTTTCAAAACTTATGCTGCAGTATATCAAAAGAAGCAATCCAAAAGCACAAAACGTAAAACTCGTCAAGCTAAAGCTCTTGAAGATGCTAAGAAGGCCCCAAGAACATTCCTTGAGCTCTTAAATGAGGTAAAGATTATGAAAGAAAGAAGTTGCTCTCTGTTTTTGTTTCTAGCTAATGTTAGTTGGCTTGGGTATCAGTTCTGATTGGGTGACTTCGGAATTAGGCAAACCTGGAGTCATTGCCTCCTCATGTGCCCTCCTACTTGAGAGCATCTGTGGGACCTCCAAGCTCTGTCGCTCGCCGCCATTTTTGCACTGTTTGTGGTTTTTCTGCAAGCTACACGTGTGTACAATGCGGAATGCGTTTCTGTTCAATCCGGTGCCGGGCTATTCACAATGATACTCGTTGCCTGAAGTTCGTTGCTTGATGCTCAGGTAGTGTTAATGACGTCTTTTAGAGATGTCACAATTGATGTTCAAAAAACTGGTGATTTCTGCTCATTATACCTCCTTAGAAACTGGCTAGAGAGCAAATTTGACGTGGTCATTGGGATTATCTTATTTATTCTTTACATCTTTCTTTGCAGGAATTAAGGTTTTCTTTCCATTAATGATCGTTTTCATCCTTGGCATCATACCTCCTAAAGGAACTTGACATCTTCGGCACAGCAAATAAATCTTTACTCAATGTCGATGCCATTGCCATCCAGTCTTGGAGAGTTAACGAACCACGGTTGGTGACAACAAACTCAGTTGCTTGATTTGCTCATTTGACTTTTTTATGTGCTTCAATGTTAGCCGAAGGGTGAATTCGAGCAAACTGCCTGACAAGCTTGCAATTAGATATGGCTTTAAGTTTGTAATTAGATCTCACTATCTTGTAGCCAGTATCACGTTGATTCTTAAGAGTCGCATGTCTTGTCCTGTGCATGCAGCAGCAGAAAAAAACAAAGTTGAATTAGAGAACATAGGCTGGGCATCTCGACTTAGTTGAGTCATTGAAAGTTCTGTGTTGCTCTTATGGCGGCTGGCGGCTGGGATGCACCTAGTTGAAGTAGGCTAGTCCAAGCTCATGAAAAACTTGAACCGTCTACGGTTTTATCACATGGTGAACAAAGTTCCATGTTTTGATCATTATAATGTCTTTTGTCATCAGACAAACCAAAAAGGGTAAAAGGGAAAAGAAGTGTTCAAAACTTTGACAAGTGAGTTTAATGTTGCATTATTATGTTTTGCAACTTCACCTTTTAATTCTGTGGCCATTTGTAGATTACCATACTAGTTTTGCCATTGAATAAAACACCGGCAATAACAATCAAAACTGTGCACAGTGCATATAGTTCATCTTACCAGCGACACGGGTTGCGCCCCATGGCGTATGCACAAGCAGAATCACGTGGTGCCATATTTGGTTGCATGGCATGCCACGTAATACCATCTTTACCATGTTGCCTGCCACAATGGGTGGCAATTTTGGTGGTGAATGGAAAATCAACTAGAACGCACGGATCAACATTTGTAGATTACGAAGTTATCTCAACGTGTCAAAACCAGATTTTGAGTTTCTATATTTTGAGTTTAAATATATTTTGGAATTGTGTAATGGTTTAAAGTTCGTTTGGTAGAGTTTATAAACTAATTTATTTGATCAAAATGGTTTATTTGACCAAGAATGATAAAAATGTCAAGCTACCAAAGCAAATTTTTTGTGTTGGCGTATTCAGCAGACAAAATATTATCGTCCAAAAATCGTGTTGGTGTATTCAGACATAAGGGTGGCGGAGAGAGGATAATCGCCCCAATGCCAGAATATGAAGAAACAAGGAGTTCCAATTACAACTTTGGGACTGAAACCAAAGGATCAGCCTGAACAAATAGCACAAATGGCCATAAGAATCAGGGTGAATCCATAGACTTTCTTCCTTCCAAGTTTATCACCCCGAAGACTAAACCTGACGGGTTAGAGTCTCGGCCAGGGCAACTCCAGTCACAAAATTATTGAAATTATGAGGCAGTTTTGTGGCATATTAATGAAATTATTTTTTAAGTGCTTATATTATAAGTTAGAATTAATGTATAGATAAAAAATGTATTGTAAGTTCTGGGTTTATGAAATATATGGATAAAAATATGTTTGAAATTATAATTTAAACATTAGCTAAAAAGTTTGAAAAATGATAAAAAGAAAAATTTGTTATCTAAATACGAAAATGGAATAGATATACGTCATCAAAGCGTGTGAGCGCACAGTTCAACAATACACGTTTTCGAGTTCGCACTATAATCAGGTAATAATCACGTGACAACAACAATGAAAAGCAATGAGCGCATACGACGACGTTTAAACCCTATCTTCATTGTCTCCAATTCTCCTTGAAATTTCTCTGTAAATTCATATTTTAACTAGTTCTTCCATCTTCAAATTCATTGCTACACAACAGGAGAAAAGATATAAAAATTCATAAAAAAATAGAATAAAATCAAAAAGAATAATGCACATCATTTCTACCTTCAAATTCATCACAGTTTGTCCAACACTATCATCCTCCATACCAAGAATTTCCACCGCATGCCCTTTATTTTTCAAGAAATTCTCATCAGGTACCCAATTTTTATCTTCCATTTCCATATCAAAAAAGACCATTTTTCACTCAAAATCATCAGAAGAAGCAGAGGTATCCGAAACAGAGGATGAGTGGCTTCAAAGGTTGCCGGAGAAAATGAAGCCATTGTACTCTCACAGCTTGCCATGCATAGAGGCGTGGTTGAGAAGTCTTGGATTTTATCAGAGTAGAGAAGATAGAGCTTCTTGGTTTGTAGAGAAACCGGATTGGCATGCCCAACTCTCGCTTGATGTCACTGATCTATACATAAGGTTTGGTCGTATTGAACTCCTTTAATTTGCATATGATGATTAAAGATTGGGTTTGCATATGATTTTAATGTTTTTTTTTTTGTGGGTTTTGTTTTTTGTTTGAGAAAATGTGTGTTTTGGATTTTTGGTGTGTATTAATAATATTGCAGTCAAAATTTGCTTCCTTGTTTATCCTCCTTTCTCCTGTAGCAATACATGCAACAAAAGGTGTGATGTATCTCCATGTATTGCCTAAGTCAGTATTTGACCATACGATTCTAAATATAGTTGAAACTGGGAAATTTATAAGAGTTTGTAGAAGGATCTATTTATAGTTATCGGACGTCTACTGTTGATAGGTTCTTCGTTTGGACTGAAGTGATAGAGCTCTACTCTCTTTTCCATTACTTCTTAATAGAGCCCATTTGGATGAGATAATGAGTTGGTGAATTTTTAATCCACAACAGATGTCATCGTCGGTACTGAAATTTTGATATGTTGTATGACTGGTTAATTTTTTTCCTTTTTTCTATTATTATTAGTATTTGGATTCTGGAATCAAGTTTAGGGTTAAAATTATATGTTGGAGCAGTATGGTTAGATCATTGGGCATTTGTTTTAACTGGGGATGAAAATAGTGCAGCTTGATGGCAAATATATATTTGGTTTTACTTTTGTGGAAGGGAAAAGTTAGGTTATTGGGTAATTAATTGGTTCGAGGGTGATGAATGATATTGCAATTTGTTAGTTGATGAAGTTTGGGGTTTTGGCTCGTTGATATGTGAATATGTAATGAGGAAGGTTTTTCTTAGTCTCAACTGTGTGGGATCAGAGCAAATTACAATAGTATTGTTAAGAGAAGCTAGTAAGTTGGCAATAAAGAAGTGCTCATACTAAGTTGCAGTAAATAAGTGCTCATAAAATCTGTTAAAAAGAACTTAAAAAGTAGTCATTGAGCATTTTGAAACTGCTGGGCTTTCTTATGTTGCACTAATTGTTCACTTATCCCATCGATTGTGGATTGACCTGAATTCCCCGATATCGATAGCAACTTGAGGGTGCCACTTTTTACAGATACACGGACTGAGTAGCGTGAGATCTCACCATGATTGAGTAGTGCTCCATTGTGAGTTTCTTGTCAATTTTAGTGAAGACTTGCGGTGGCGAGTGGAAGTAGCTCTCATATTGGGGGTGAACAACTATAAATCTATGTGTGCGCTTTGTATTTTTTTTAATTTCTGCTTGCTTATTATTGCTCTTAAAATTAGGGATTAGGACTTAAGAACACTTATCTTACCTTGACATCCTTGACACTACCTAGCATAGTGTTTGCGATGGTGTTATAAATTGCTTCATGGAAAAGCCAAAGAGACATAATTCGTTATATGATGTATAATGAGTTACGTGTGACGAACAATTAATCACAAAGTATTTTACAATAAAAACGGAGGAAAAGTGAAGTTGTAGGGCATCGTGGTGCCAACTAAGCTGGTGATTACAACACTTGTTCAATTGCCAAGTTGTAATCTGTTATGGGTTGTCTACAAACAATATTAGTGTCAAGTATCCAACCACTGGATAGAGTAAATTAATGGGAGTCGAGCAGTGCACATGGCTAATGCAACTTATTCTGAACCCCTTTAGTGAAGCCAGTCATTTTAAAATATTCAGTTAAAGACTCATTGACCAGAGGCTTTGAATATTCCATAATTTAAGTTTCCCAGAAACTACTTGACATAACAGTAAGATTAAGATGGAGTCATAGAGAAATAAACTGTAAATCTTTAGATTTTTCTCCAAGATTATCTGGATTGAATATCTCAACTGTGTTCGAATATACAAAAACTAAGATACAGTATCCACAGATTTTGTCTGTTCATTCATGTTTATTTGAAGCCTCAAGTTCTAACCAACTTAAGCAATTGGTGGAAAGATACGAAATTCTTTGTTTCCATCCTTTCAGCGTTTTCTTTACTTTTCCTGTCAATTACTTTGCATGTAGATTTCGCTGATACTCTTCCTCTTTTATATGAACTTAAAGATGATCTTTTTTGTTAGTTGAGAATCCAGAAATTTGTTTTTTTATAGTCCATGTGTTTTTTTTGGAGTTCCTTTTGTTGGATAGTAAATCTTTCTATTCTGTTAAAGTTTGTCTTTTGGCCAATCTTCATGTCATAATAAGGCTATGAAATTCCAGACTTCCAATGGTAGGCCATATTCAGCATTACACTTTGAGTGCATGTTTGGTACGCAGTACTAGAGTGAAGTGGATAGAGTAACGAATAAGATTTAGCTTCTTTTTCTTCCTTATAACTGTCGAGTGTTATCTAATCCTGCCTATCAAACATACCAGGATCTCATTTTGATGGGTCTTTAGAAATAGCATTCGGCTTTTGAGAGAGATTGGTTATGCTGTCATATTCTGCTGCTACATGTGTAGAGCTCAGTTTCTAAAGATATTTGAGATAGAGATTCTGAATTTAGACTAATGACCTCCTTTTGACTTTTGCCTTTTGCCTTTTGCCTTTTGCCTTTTGCCTTTTACTTCTAAAAGAATGAAAGAAAATAGAATACTTTATCTAGCTATTTGCAATCTCATCCTTCTGATCTAAAGATTATTCAAGTAAAAGATGTGCCTGTCTGTTGATAGTTGGAAGGTCGTGCAGTAAATCAACAATGCCCAAAGTGATATAATAATGTTTTGATGTTGGAGTGATTAATGGGCTCTGTTCAACTCATGAGTATTTTCAGAAAGCACAAACCAAGATGGTCAGTGAAAATAAAAAGCCTATACAACTCTCTGCTTTTATCTTGGTTTGAGACCAGCTAGAAAGACTTGTAGATGAGTTAAGGACGTTTCTTAAGAAAACATCTAGAATTGTTAGAAGATGCAATGCCTCTTCTCTTTCTATCTCGACTAATTTTTGCTGCTTTTAATATGCCAACCTATCAGAATTGTCCAAGTAAGAAGATGGATAAATGCATAAGATGAAAAATACACTAGAATCCTCGAGTCAATTTCCGAATTTCTACCTTGAAGAAATTACTTGATTAGTTTCCTGCATTATATTAATCTTTCGACTGGCTAATTATCTCTGTTTTCTTCATTGTGTTTGTTACTCTTCAATCTAACAAACTTCTTTCTTTTTCAGTGTTTTGTAATTACTAGTTTCTAACAGCTCTTTGGAATTAAATGCAGGTATCTAAAGAGTGGACCAGGAGAGCTTGAGAAAGATGTTGAAAGGAGATTTAGTTATGCACTGAGTAGAGAAGATATTGAGAATGCCATACTTGGAGGGCCATGACAATGAAGAGTTATTAATCCGCTATTGCTTAAGCCTCCTGGAAACCCTCGTCTAGTAAGACACTATGGTTAGCTTTATATCGATCTATCTACTTTTCAGTCATATCAAATGAATCTGTATCTTGGAAAATATTGTTATTGACGTACCAATGGCATAAAAAATAGAGGATATTCATTAAGAATCACTGAATAGAAAGTTTCATCTTTTAGGACAATCTGATGTAGCATATACTTTGCAGCAATTTCAGTACCTAGTTTCCCCTTCAATATATGATAGTCCAAATCTTTAACACCCAAGTGACTTGTTTGAAAAGGTAGACCCTAGAAAAAGTAACTTTAACTTCATTCATTATACTGATTTTCCAGCATCATCTGGCCTATTTTGTTTGTTCTAACGTCTATTGTTATATAAAGAATATTTCGACTTTTCATAATATGGCTAGTTCAACATTATTTCTAAGAGCATGTTTGGCACAAGCTAAGATTTTAATTTTTTTTTTTTTTTGTTTGGTTTGGTCGAGTCCAAAATACCAAACATGCCATGAGAGTCTTGTAAGAAACATACATTTTGAAAAAAGTCCATGGCTTATTGAGTAGTAAAGTTTCACATACTTCCCCAAAATCCAAAAATGAATCCAAGTGCCACAGCAATGTTAAATCCTCTTCTTTCTATGTTCTATGCCATGCGGGGAAATGTGACCCCACTTTGCAACCCCCTAATCGTAGAAATTTCAGTCGAAAAGGAGGATTTGATCTGGTGCTCAAATTTAAAGAGATCTGCGAGTTGAAATTCAAGCTCAATAGTCGTAATTTGGAGAGATTCTAGAAATGAGCTTCAGTGATTAGGCCTTCAAAGTGATATGAACTAAGAACTAAATGCTCAAGTTGGAAAAGGCTTCCAATTCTTTCGGACAATGTCCTAGTAAAATGGTTATGAGACAGATCCTAATACGTTAAACTACTTAGATGCCCAAAGAATAAAGGAATGCCACCTTGTAAATTGTTGTTAACGAGATTAATATGACCAAGTGCATGTTCGACAAAGCTTTTTTTTTTTAAGTTGGTCAAGTGTAGTTTTTATCCACATATTTTGTAAGGCACATAATTGATTACCACTTATTTTTTACATATTGTGTATGACTTACCACTTATAAACACTTAACAAGCTTTGTCAAACATACACCAAGGTTCCTGCTAAAATAAGAGAGTAAATTGCACTTCGTACCCAACCTTTGAGCAAGGTAGTAGGCCTGTCCTCAACATTTTTTTTTTTTTTTGTCTGGTTTTTATCCTCAACTTTTGAGAAATTAGCAGAATTAGCCCCTGTTGACAATTTTCATCCAACAATCTGTTAAGTTTGTGTTAAATGTCGATCTTACCCTTTAACTTAAATAAACAAAAAATAAGCAACCAAAAGAAAAAACGAAAAGAATAAATAAAAAATAAGTTAAGTACTCAAAAAAAAGGGAGGGAAATAAAGAGAAAAAATAAATAATAAAAACACTTTCTTCCAAGTGGGTTTTCACCTGGTATGCCACCGCCCTTGAGATATATGCATGCCACCGTCAGGTGGTGGTGAAAACTTGGGGTTTTTTTGTTACTTTATTTTATTTTTGTTTATTTAAGTTAAAATGTAACATCGTCATTTCACAAAAAATTAGATTTTTGGATGAAACCGTTGGTGGGGACAAAATCTGCAAATTTCTCAAAGACTGGGGACAATAACTAGATAAAAAAAGGTTGGAAGTAGATTGCTACATTGCTCAACGGTTGGGGATGAATAGTGTAACTTACCCAAAATTAAACAACCAACGGAATACTAAAGACAACTCACTCCCCTCGAGATCAAGGATATAGAGATAATTAGAAGAACTAGTCATGAAAAGTGAGACGATGGATCGCTTGTAGGTGACAGTATGGCAAGTGTAACTGTTGGAGCCGAGTTAGCTCATTGCTTGTAACCAATCGGCTACTTCTGTGAGGTCAACAAAAGCCAGGTCAAGGTAGCTTAATGAATACAGCCGAGAAAGCCAATCAAGGTTTGTACAGGTTATGAAACCTTGATCTGTGCCCAAACTAAGGAATTGCAATTGGGAAAGGTTGCCAATATGATGCAGAATTGGGCTACTTAAATTGGAATATGAAAGATCAAGATGTTTTAGTCTTCTAAGGGAGCCACTGAATACAGGAATTGTGCTTAGATCGAAGTCATTGTAGTTGAGGTCTAGATAATTCAAATGTTGTGATTCACTCAACAGGGGAATAATGACCTCCTAGCCGCAGAGATGGGCCACTAAAATTCAACACAACAACGTAATTTGTTTCGTTATGATACTGAATACAACTCCATTTACAGTAATCCATTTTATCTTCGATAGTTCTCAAAGAAGAGAGTCACCCATATTCGTCAACAAGCTTATCTTTGAACTAGAGAAGAGCTTCTCTCTCCCTATCTAAATATCGGAATCTACCATCCTGCACTTGTGAAGAGGGTCCAAAAGCAGCTCTCAAGCTCAGTAACAATAATGTTGAAAACCTTCTTACCAGAAATCATTTTGATAAGTAATATGATGTTAATTAAGGATTTATGGATATATTCTTCACCATTTAGCATCACTCGTAAGAATAATTTTGCACAGAGGAATTCATCCCTGTCAAGCATCCCAAAGAAAAAACAGCAGCTAAATGCATCAATGGTAGAAACAACCACTTCTTGACAATTTGATTAAGCCAATCGAAACCCAGTAATCAGACATGAATGGTTTCAAGAGTAACGAAAGTAAAGAAGTAAAAGGTTTAATTTCTTCAGAGATAAATAAAAAGAAGTTTGATACGAGATTAAAAAAAAGAAAGCCCTGCTAAAGATTCAACAAAATGAATTTAGATTTGTAGGTATCGATATATTTTTCCATTAAAGGTTAAAAGAAAGAAGCCAAGCAAATGAGCATATGCAAGACCATAAATTACTTTCTGTAAACGAGTCCTATTGATGGCTACATTTACGTACAGCCAACTCATTGCATTATTCTATCACCATTGAAATCTGGCTAGGGAGCCAATGAATTTGGAAATTCGACTAGCTTTCCATTGTGTGCAAGAAGATGAGAAGATATATATATGCCAGACTAGTAAAATCATCAAGCTTCATTCTACATATTTATTTCTTTATATAATTAAGTGAATCTATGTGTTACGTGGTTGATGAAGAAGTCTGGTCGCTACTTATCTATAAAAATTATGCAAGTGCTAGACAAATGATGGAAAAGTGAATCCACGTAAATAGCACCTTCAATATTTAAATTTGAGCAAATATTACGTCATCGTTATGGAAAGCAATAAGCACCACAAAAAAAGTAAAGAACAATCATGAAGCAGAAAAGTTTTCCGGCTTGCTGGGAAAAGACAGCGACTTAGAAAAATAAGGAAGGGAAAGATGAGTAGAAAAAATTAATCGATCTTTTCAAGTACCACCACGTCTACCCCATATTGAGTATTGGGGTTGAGTGAAGAAAGTGAAAAGCTATAAAAACACCTATAAATCTATTGCTTCCTCAGATTAGTGCCAATTGCATCAATTCCCCTTTTAGGACACAGTTAAAATGCCTAAGCAAATCTGGGCATCAAGAGGGTCCATCACTAAGAGGATAAAAGAAATATCGCTTGCGGGCCCATATCTGGCAGTACCGGGTGAACAGGGTGCCCAAGCGGTTCTGTGACAACCATGCTTCAAGAAGCAACAAGAAAAAACCATTATGTCCAAATTAAGTTGTAAATTGATGTAGTCAAATAGCACAAAAACATGCTGAAATAAAGTTACAAACAAAGTTTGAGAATCTAATTTATGGCTTTTTGGCATGCATGTAATGGTACATGTTATCACCAAAATAATTCCTAAAATAACAAATATGGAGGTATGAGTGTACGGCAATTATGGGCAAAAGAGTTGCTTGTTTCACAATCGACCCCCCCAGTATCTCTAGCACACCAACAGCCGATGATTAAGATACATCAATATGGCCTGTAGCGCATAGGACGCCTAAACCTTGGAACCCTCCTACACATAGAGAAGGTTGAAATCAGAATCTCTAATATAACCACAAATTAATAAATGTTAATCCAATGGGTCCATTCATTCCAAGTAAAGAACTAAGATATTTTCGGCCCCCGAAATGAATTAGAGTAAACAGAAGTCTTGGCTAATCTAAGTAACAGAAAGATTATTAGTTAAAATATGCACAATAACATAATATTTTAGTATCAAAAGCTTCAAGCTCCAAGCCTCAACGTGTAAAAGAATGCATTCTCATCATTACGTTGTTCTGGGTGAAAGCCAAAAAACTAAAGTACACCCTAGTGCTTACCCATAACCATAGGGAGGGTAGACAGGTGGACCAGGCATGAATGGCCTTCTCGATCCAAAATAGGGGTTGGGACGTCTTCCTCGATATTGTTTCATCCCGGGAACATTAGTCCGCTTAGCAGATACCTGCCCAAATTCAAAATACATCAACATTATTGTGGCAAAGATTCATATGTCTTTCACGTGTAAAGTTTCAGGACCTATATAAATTCACAAACCTTCAGCTGACGGCCATGCAACTCAGATTCATTCAGAAGTAGAGCATTTTGCACAGCCTCAGTTTCAACAAATTCTACGTAAGCAAAACCTTTTGGCTGGCCAAACTTATCGGTCAAAATAGTCACCCTATTTACCGTACCACATGACTGAAAATGCTGCTGCACCTCCTCAGGTGTGCAGCCATAGTCCACCTGAATTTGAAAGAGCAATTGTCAATGGGATTAATCAATTGGGTCAATCTAAACCAGAACACATCATACATACTTGTGTACACACCACATGCATACTAGCTTCTAAGAGGAATTTAGTTAAATTAAGGAAAAATATCTCATTAAGAGGCAGAGTAAGCATTTACCCTGCATATTGATTTTGCATACAAGATACAAATAGTGATCTCGGCCATCTTTAATTTTCCTCAAACTTTACTTCTTTTGAAAACATATTGATTCTGGCTCACAAAAGTTGCGTAATACTGTGGGTAAAGATCTGGTATTGGCTATATTTCGGTGGTTTGAACAACAAGGAACTCCAAATTTTTGAGGAAAAAACAAACAAACAGCTGCTTGGCGATTTATGAGAGCAAAGCATTTTGATTTTTTCTTGGGCTTCAACAGACAAGGATCTCCCTTTATCTTTTATCAATTTCAGAGGGGAAAAAAAAAGAAAAAAAGAATAGGACTTTTTTTTATATACGTTCCGAGTATATTTTAACATTTCTCATTGTGGAAAAGAAATGACTACTCCCTGAGTGTGAAGCTTTTTGTATCCACCACCATGTATATACATGGTTGGAAGAATATGTCGTATTCTTGATATTGCTTTCAACTTGTTTTTTCTTATATATTAGGGCAAATTTAAGAAACCTCCTCTGAGGTATATGACAAATACAGAGAATACCCCTCCAGTTTCCAAAATTACAGATACACCCCTTGAGATTTATTTTGAGTAACATATTATTCCCCCTTTCACTATTTCTAAGGCATTTTTTAAGGGAAAAGACTGTCAAGTACCTAAAATGCCCCTTAGAACTTTAGTTCCATTTTAAAGCTTTTTTCCCTTTTAAATTAAATTCTCTTTTTTACTTTAATCTTTTTGAACTTTGAGACTAAAAGTACAGTATCTTGTATCAACAATTTTATAGCTCCAATTACATTAATTTAATGTTCATTAATTACCTTCTCATTAACAATACATTTTTAAACTTTTTTGAACTTATTACATTTCATAAAATTTAGTAATATAGGTAGGCCACGTACAAGAACATTTTTATAAATGAAGATATAAGTAAATAATTATATATATGAAATTTTTTATCAATTTAAAATTTTCATAAATCTTTTGGTTTCAAGTCGTAGATAAATCTTAAATTATTCTTATCAAGAAAATTCTAACACACTTGAAATATTTTATAGAAGTTCAATTGTTTTAAAAAATAAATCTTCAAAAGTCAGTTAAAATTGTTATAGCCCAATCTGATACAATTTAAATTTTCAATTACGTGTAAGAAAAAACTTTAGAAATTAATCATTCATAAAATGTGAACGTAATGAAAAAATATTTAAATGGAACTAAGTTGATAAGGAGTAAAGGGTATTTTAGGCACTTGACAACTATTTTCCTTAAAAATGCTTAAAAAATATTGGAAGGGGGTATATGCTACTCAAAATAAACCTCAAGGAGTGTCTTCGGAATTTTTGAAACTGGAAGGGGTGTCTCTCTATTTGTCATATACCTCAGGGAGGTTTCTGAAATTTACCCTATATCTTAGAAGGACTCCCTTTCCTGTTCGTGTATCTTTCACGTCATGTCATCATAAATAAGATTATGTTTCTATTAAAAATATGTATACAAAGCTAACTACTAGCAATTAGTAGTTCAACACTACAATATAAATGTTTCAACGGTAGGGATTTAGAAAGTTTCAGCGTGTCTCTAAATGAAGAAAAGCGTATCTCTAAATGAAGAAAAGCTGATAAAAGATCAATTCATGCATAAAGGAAGCCGAAGGAAACCACTTGATAGAAGAGATCCCATTTCCAAACCAATAGAATTAGAGAACTATTCATTGTGTTTGATCTTAAAACGTTCAGACTGTCTACTTAAGAAGAGGTGACAACAAGCATGCTTATTCTTGAAACTCGAGCAACGTAATTAGCACAGCGCAATATTTGCATAATATGACAGGGAATAAAATTAACAGAATTAAGAAGAGGACGGTGAAACTCACATTACCAACGTATATTGAACGGGAATCCACCTCCTCCTTTTCTGCCTGAGTTGCAGAGGCACCAGTTAAATCTTCTAACATGGCCATAAACAAATGTTACAGTTAGTTGTGCTCCAGTTTAATGGCAAAAACTAATTGTGACTAAAATAATCCATGTTGTCAAATTAAGAAAAGGAAAATACGCTCTCTCTCGCAGATTTTATGAACATACCTACCATATTTGTAAATTGTGCACCCAAAACTCTGTTTAATTTGTTGTTTATTTTGCAGTTTTCTAATTTTGTTTCTATTTTCTTTTTATGTACAACCTATATTTGCCTCATCTGCAAGCATTTAAGATCTGGATAACATTAAAGGGTGGTATTGATATACCATTATAAGAGCCAACTCAGCTTCTACTTTAAGGATCGCGGTTAAGAAATAAAGTAATTATTAATTTCATAAATTCTTAGCTTTAATTTCATATTGTATGTCTTAATAGAGAAAGGGAATTCATGAAGTCAGGATATGCAGGACCCATATGAAAGAATTGATAAAATGAGCAAACATGATTTAGAAGAGTGTGTTCTACATCTTGGTGATGAATAGGAAAAATTAAAAATTAGAAAGAAGAAAATTGAGGTTGTCAAAAAAGTCGAGCCACATAAAAACAGAATGTGTAATAGAGTTCCTAGCCAAAATGTGGTTACTCTAATCACCTAATAGCTGCTTATGACTTATGAGCACATAATGTGCAACAAGATAAATTTTTTCATCCTATGAACTTCGAAATAGAATTTCCCTATTATAAAAGGATAAAAGGATAAACTACATCAAGAAAGAGAAAACAACAAATATGTATACGTATGAAAAGAGAGACAATTAAAGACTTCCAGATTGTAAGGCTCATTGGATATCAATATTTTGTATCTATTCATATATACAAATAACCACCAGACAATGATATCAAGTAACTTAACTTTATTCATGATATAACCATTTCTTCGTTTAGTAGATCTTAGTTCTTTACTCACTGAATGGCATAACCATCTATATTTGATCTCAATCAAATTGTATGATTACTGATTAGCATAAAATACATGCTCCACAATGATAAATATAGCTTTGATGTGTCACCTCCAATTTTGAGAGAATTGTTGAGATTCAATAAGGTCCGCACAATTACTGGCCAATAGTAGGGGAAGAAAGGAAACTCGTCACCACTTTTCCTGGAAACTACTCAATTGAAACTAATAAATGAGTGGTTTTGACATCGCCTATAAAGAATAAACTCTTCTTCCTTAAATATGCACTTCCAAGGCCGAAAATGGCTAATCTCAAGCTTGTCTTATAATCATCACAGGGCATAAATGAGAGACCGCTTGTACGATGGTCACTATTAATAAAAGAATAAGCTTCCGAGCAAATATTATAACATATGAATGTGTGTTATCGAGGATAGCTATTTTCTCAGGAGAGAGGGAATGAAGATATAAGGGAAAGAAGGTGGACAACAAGTGAAGCAAAACGAAAGATGTTAAAGAATGAAAATTCAGAAAGAAAATCAACATACTTCTTGATGTTCAACGACACCATGAAAATGAATGCTATTGAGCCTTCATGAATTGGACTCAACTATTCATTCCATGGAAAAGTTTTGCCTTATAAAGCAAATAGATATTTGGAAGGGAAGTTAAACGGGAAATGTGTAATTATACCATCATCTGGAACAAAGCGACCAATAGAAAAATTATGAAAATGCTGGACAGTGGTCAGAAATGGGAAATAGGATGAGTAACCGAAAAAGAACAAGACAAAAGAATGCAGTGGTAGAAATGCATTCATCAATTAGAAAAGGTAACTGTTGGAGTAATGAATCTATATGGACAAAGTGTGTTAGCTTTTTTACCAGCTTCATTATGTCTACTTCTCTAGATGGTTTGACCAAAATATAGTCCGATTGGTGAGTTTATGTGTATGACAGCTCAGATGAAGTGTAGTATTTTGCAAATATGAGAAAGGGAAAAGGATTGCTTCAGTCTGACTGTGAAATATATCATTGGATTATTGCCATACATATAATTGTTCAAGAAATCAATAATGTCTATAATCACCAACCATTCAAATTCAAACACATTACAATAAACAATCCAACTAAGATTTCAATGTTGCCGTAACTCCACCAGATAAGGGAACTTACCGCGCATAAACCCAGTCCACCTCAAGAGAGAACCCGAAAAGCATTCAATGGAATGTATAAAACCATATTCACGTGTCCACCTCTAAGGCTCTAATCTCTGTCATCATCCCCTACGTACATCTCCCATTTGCATTTAAAATCCTTCCAAATTTATTGATCTCACCAAACACCAATACTAAGAAAACTTGGCACACCAACCTAGCAGACAGCTCATCTTCACTATTTCAACTGTTACATATACATATAAAACTACTGATGGGGATTGGGAGGGGGGAGAGGTAGAAGGAAGAAGGGAAGGGGGGGTGGGGTGGGGTGGGGGGGAGGAAGGATCACGAGGGAAAGAAATTCCATGGTGGTTTAGAGAATGAGCAAGGATGGAGCATCAGGGGCAACAAATTGTCAAAAACATTGAGTCTATAAAGGCAAAATCCCCAAAGCATATGTGAAACCAAAGCAGCAAGCTGCCCAGGGAGGAGATGTGGATTTGAAAGCTAAGGTTTCTTGTTCCATTTTTCTCTATATGCACAATGTGTATGTGTGCGTACATATTGGGTATGCATGCATGTGTGTATTTCATCTAGACATCTAAATAAGTATATATATATATATATATATATATATATATATATATATATATATATATATATATATATTTTGCCAAGTCGATTCTCCAATTGCAAGAATTTCTTTCAGCCCTAGCTATTACTATTCCATTTTAAGGGAAAGAAGGATCTTTCTTCTCTAGAGCTCTCTACGGTGAATATGACTATGTACGCGTTCGGAGTTGTTTCTTGTTTAGTAGAGGTTACAAAGGATGTCCTACTATTTTTGACCGAATGAAAAAGAGGACAGGACCTATTCAGTCTTTGACCAATTAGGGCCATCAAAGAAGAAAGGGACTGTCCGAAGATTTGTTCATGAAAGGTTAGGTGTCTCGAAATCATCTCAAAAATCTAAGAAGACTGAAAGGTCATCCGTCGTTGTAGCTCCGGAGTATATCTTCCCACGGGTCAAAGCAAAAAAGACACTTCGAATATTTTTCTATTGAGTTTAATCTCCAATTGAACGGAATTGCGAAAGAATCTCGGGCTTCTGTTCAAGGAGTGACATTGTTGAGCTCTTCCGCGAAATAGAATTGTATGATAAACCAACCAACTGAAGCTCAGCTGATTTTTTATTTTGCTCCAGATTGGCTCCAAGGGATGAATGACACACAAATGAAAAGTTTTTAAAGCTTGTGCATTTTTAGTTTGATACAATTCAGTAATCTAATCACTATCCAAATCCAATTACAAACCAATGTCGAGAATAGAAAACAAAGATAAATCAACTAATTTGAAACGTCTATGATCTTTAAATTTCATGCCACACTTAACAATCTACCACCAGTCACAACAACTGATTCATTTACTCCTGCTACCCCCCCCAAACCCCAACAAAAAAAAAAAAAAAAAAGGAAGAAAAGAAAAGCACAAAGTTCATTATGGGCTCAATAGCCAAGAGAATTCCAAATTTCAAAACCTAGCTATTTTCATTGTTATGGTAAATAAAAAATATGTTGTCAATGAGTTGCTACTTAAATTTCCCTTCTATGGAGCATTGCGAAATAAAAAATCTACCTTCCTTTGGGTCAGTTCCAATCTAAGAAGTATGGACACGCCACCCGGCCAAGAGACCGGTCGGGTGTCGGGACACATATCGGACACTTCGTCGTGTATTTGTTTAGATTTAGAAAAAAATAGATCAATCTTTATGGTCCGGTTAATATTTTAAATTGGCCAATTATTTGATTGTTAATATTAAAATGCGTATTTTTTGAGTATTTGATTTTTATAAAATAAGTATAGAAATTTTTATTTTCTTTACACAATAAAATTTGAAAAAAAAAATTAATCGACGTGTCAGTGTCGATGTCGGTCATTTTTCAAAAATCGCGTATAAAAAATTAATCGACATGTCGACAGCGTGTCGGTGTCGGTAGTTTTTCAAAAATCACGTGTCAACATATCCGATATATATATATCGAACACGCGTATCCGTATCGGTACATCATAGGTGGAGTATAAGTCAAGTGACTCAAGTCTTCATTTTTTTGTTTTTTTCTTCAAGAAGTCATAACCTTTTTCCAAGGAATTATTGCTGATTTTGAATTAGTCTTACGAGTGATGCTATAAGTACTTATGCTTAAATGGTGAAAAATCACAAAAATAATATCAGTAAAATTTTAGTTACAATTGTTCACAATATGATAAAGTTCTTTCAACATCCCCATTTGTTAGTTATTGTACTACTGTTGAGCTTGAAAGCTACTTGTGAGCACTCTGTCAAAACAAAAGATGGTATCAGATGCTATTAGGTGCATGTCGAAAACGTCTTTGGTAGGCTCCACATTTAAAAGAGATTTTTTTCAGACACTTGTGAACATTTCTCCAACATCTCACGCGCTTGTTAAACACTTGAAATCCAACAAAACGTGAACACGTAATGCACATTGCAATTTATTTAAATAACATTTCAAAATAAAACTAAAAATATGATAAAAGGGAATGAAGATGACAGGAATTATCCCATAATCCACATCACATATAATTTGTCTGTACAGCATACATATTCTTGTTGAACTTGTCTTTTTCATTGAAGTATACAGATTTCATTTACCGAATAAATGCAACATAGTGAATCCATAAAATTTTATTGCATTATTTTCAGTTACGTGCCAGACACGAGTCAAGTTAGAGTCAATTACGTGTCTGTAGACATGCTATCTTACATTTTGAGTGCAATCAATGTAGTGCGAGACATTTGTCAGATGCTCAAAGAATGTCGATGACCATGTGTATGAAAAGTTGTCTTAAGATAACACTTAAATTTATTTCAACCAAAGATCATGTACGGACTGTGCAATAGAATTTGACTTTGAAGAGCTTTGCAGAGCACATTCAAATTGCATAGACTCTAGTCAATAAATAATGAGGCAAAGAAAAGCTTGTGATTTTCAGATGCAAGTCAGGTGCAAATGTTATGTCGCTTACGAATGGAAAGTAGGCAAGTGCAACCACGTTAAAAAGACTACAACAGAAAATGCTAATCGTGGCATCCAGCCCCATTTGTCATAAAAGAAAATTCTAAAGAATTGAATACTCAAAACTCAAGTCGATTAAAACTACAGAAAACTTCAATCATAAACCAACAACTCTATTTCCTACAACGAAATCCCTGCATGATTTAAATATCAACAGGCAAGCTTACATTCAATGAAAACAACAAAATCCTAATTATCCAACAGCATCAGCCTGAACCCTTCTATGCTTGTATTCTCTGAACAACTACATACACAGTTTTGTGGGAACAAAGACCCACAAAACCATAGATCACAAAATTAACAATTCATTTACACCGCACAAAATCCAAGAATTAACACACACACACACACACACACACACACACACACACACACATATATATATACATAAATTTCATAAATGTAATACCTTGAGCAGCGCCCATCTCTTTCTCCACCTTGGCCTGCATTTCTCGAAGCGCCCCAGCTTCTTCTTCAATCTCCTGCAACCTCTTCTTCATACTCTCCAATTCCTACAATTCGAACAACAGTCAAATTGTTATACATGCATATAAACATACAAATATACATACATATAGAGTAAAAAATACCTTAGCTTTCAAGTTGTCATCCGCGTCGGCGTCGGCGTCGGCCTCAAACTCGGCATCCATGTATGCTTCATCAGGTACTTCACCGCCGTACACATCATCCTCTTGTTCGTTCTGCCCCTTGTGCTCCATCTCTCTCTATATATTTCCTCTTTCTACAGTTCTATATATGCAATTATGTATGCAATTGTGTATACATGTGTATCTAGCGAATGCTGGATTTGTCTGAAAATTCTGGGATTCTGCAAATTTTGCTGCTGTTGGTGTGAAGCAAATAAAAAGGGCAAAAAGGACAAAATCGATTCGCGGTCAAACAGCTACGCGAGGGTTTGGGGAGGGGGTCAAAAATAAATCTTTTCAAGTATTTCTCTTATTTTTAAATTTTAATATTTTAATAAATATAAAAGAAGTTACGCTCCGTTTGGGATTGATTTTGGAGTCCAACTTCTGATTCTCAAATAATTAGAAGTTGATTTAAGCATTTGACAAAATTTTTAAAAGTTATTATAAAATAATCTGACTCACCTGACAGCAGATTTAGAGAAGTAGGAAAATGGCAGTTTTTCAGATTCTTTTTTAGCTTTTTCATTTATATATTATTAAAATACTCATTTCACACTTAATTAATTAAACTAATTCTTTTAATACACACTTGAAAAACCGAATTGATGCAAGTTGGATCATATAAAATAATATAAATTTAATAAATTTTTGTCCTATATGACTATGCTTTTATTTTGTAATTTTTATAAAATTTGAAATTTATTAGATTTTTATTATTTTATTTTAAAATAATAATAATGAATGCATTGTCTTATTGAAAAATATTTGACTGTAAAAAAAATGAATTTTATCACTTGTAATAATAATAATAATACAAAATAATATTATTTTAATCAATATCTTTTTTAGTAATTTAATACCATTGCAGCAATAAATCACTTTTGTTTACCAAACGCTCAAATGCTAATTTTGAATTATACAGCAATTTTGAAACAAGAGTTTACTAAACACTTATCTGATTTTTTCCACAGCTGATTCTTTTTACAGCACGGCAGAGACTGATTCTATTAAAAGCACAGCAATACTAAACCAAGCCTTAGTTATTTCAAAAAGTAATTTTTATTTTATTTTATTTTTAAAATAAAAATTACTTATTTTTAATTTATATGAAAAATTGGATTAGTAAAAAGGTATTAATTATAAAATTTACTTATTTACTTATAAGTAAATTTTGTAAACTTAGCCGCACATTCTGTATTCAAAGTTACTTCCCTGGTAGACTTTCAAATCAGTTAGGGCCTGCTTGGAAGTTTTAGAGTATCGGTTATGAAGGTTTTTTAAATTATCGATTTTGAGTATTTATGAGAGGTCCGATTTTGGGTAATTTTAGTAACGATTTTTAAATCAGTCAAACATATGCTTGAGAATTTATTATCCAGCGGTTTTGAAAAAAATAAAAATAAAAATACATATATAATCAAATATTTAAAAAGATAGTCATGTGTAAACAATATGAAGTGTGTAAAAATTTAAATGTAAATTTATATTCGACTGTAAAAGATTTTAAAAATAATTCAATAGTACATAAAAAAATTATTATTTGAAAAGAAAATGCAAAATGTGCGTTTGAAGATAAGAGAAGAATGGAGTGTGTGTTTTAGGTTTATACTAGATTTATATAAGGTAATTAGTACATTTCGTCCTTATCCTTTAGGTCTATTCACAAATCGTTGGCATTTGAGTCCTTAAATCACTAATTCTTTGCACAAATTGTCCCTATTGTCCAAATCTGTTAATTTTTTCAGTTAAATTAGCACAATTTTTGAAGGGCAATTCTATCAAACCATAAATTATACTGTTGTCTCACCACTACAACTGAAAAACCCACACTTCCAGCCACTGTCTCCTAACTGGTTCGTTATTGGATAATGAGGAAGTGACTAATGGTGGCCTTTGCTGTAGATACTGAGGAAGTGACTAAAGTTGGTAAGAAAGGCCCTAAGGTTGTTGGTAGTGATGTAGTTGTCGTCTTGCCATTAACAGCTCTTGCCCAGTGTCCAAAAAAAGCACTTTAGGGATTTAGCCACCGGGTGGCTCCAGACCTACACCAATAGCCCGACAGGGTTGTGCCTTTTTGCCTGTAGCGGCATGAAAAGATTTTATTCCAGCTGCTGGGTATATGATAATGGTATGTAAAATAAAATGTGCTGAGATTGATTCTGGTTTATCAGCATTTGTGGACTAAAATTAACCGTAGACTTCATATCCGCATAATTAAATGTGGAACATAGTTGAAGACAAATTGCTCCAACATTGTTAGGCAATGAAGGGAACAAATTATTAAGCAGATTTGAAGGTGGGTTGCCGGATCTGTTCATAGTGAAATTTAAATTGTGCATAGAGGTGGGAACTGGGGAGATAAAATTTGCACCAAATTAGTCAATTGAGTCAGCACCAAATGTTTGATCCACAACACCAAACCTACCATTGAACTCAAAGTCTGCTACCACCGCCGTCGGCGAGCCACTATCGATTTGTAAAACCCTGTTCACGCTGCCCATTGAAGGGTCCTCCACATCTCCCATGATCCACCGTAGAATGGACTGTTCTTAGCTAGGCGAGGCGGCAACGGACTCCGACCACACGCTCTCCCACACGTCCATTGAACATTTTTCCATTTTTGCAATGGCAGTGACAACGGCAGAGATGTTGCCGATCTGGAGAGACGGAGCAACATGGAAGAGCTCACAGTCAGCTCCGGCATTGGAACTGGTGGCAGTGGTGGAGTCTTACCTCCATTTGGAAGTATGAGTTTCTTGGTGGTAGTGGTGGATGAACAGTAGAATTTATGATTTGATGAAATTACCCTTCAAAAATTGAGAGAGTGTACTGTACGCGCTTATTTAACAGAAAAATGTGATAGATTTGGACAATAGGGACGATTTGTACAAATAATTGGTGATTTAAGAACTCAAATGCCAAAATTCAAACGATATGGACGATTTGCGCAATAGACCTAAAGGATAGGGACAAAACGTGCTAATTATCCATTTATAAATAATTATTTTAGAGATAATAGAATTGAAAGATAATTTGAAGAACGGAAAAAAACCACTGATTTAGAAGGTTGATAAATAAATCTCAAATTACACTATACCGATTTTGGGTCGTTAAAATGCTTGGGAGTTTTTTTTCCACCGGTTTGAGTGATTTTGAATGGTACCGTTTATAAAATGTTAGAAAAATTAGTGCTTGTTAATTTTTTAAATACTGATTTTTAGTGGTATAAAATCCTTTATTCCCACAATCTCTCCCGTCATCCTTTATTACCAAGCATTTTTCCTGGGAATGGCCATATAGAGCAAAAGGTTATGGCATTTTCATATAAAATTTCGTGTCAAATATTAATTTTTTTTTAACAAACTCTTACCACTATATAAATTCGTGTGATAATGCACTTGTTGCATTTGCACGTTCGTGTCCATTCATTGCACCATTTTAAGACTTACTCCAATTCACACATATAAACTATTAATTAACCTTGTTTAATGGAATTCCACCAATTTTGCTTATGTTTGGTAGTGTTCAAATTGTTTTTTAAGTGTTTATATTATAAGTTGTAAGTGAATGAGTAGATAAAAAGTGAGTTGTAAGTTGTGGCATATGAAATGTATAGATAAAAAGAATGTTTGACAAATTTGATCAATTAAAATTATAATTTAAACCTTCACAAACAATGACTATTCAACTTTTCCTTGTCATGGATGTGTAT
Source organism: Forsythia suspensa (assembly GCA_023638005.1). NCBI lineage: Eukaryota > Viridiplantae > Streptophyta > Magnoliopsida > Lamiales > Oleaceae > Forsythia > Forsythia suspensa. The sequence continues at coordinate 53,866,039 of CM042666.1, forward strand.
GGGGTGGGAGAACATCCCCCAGATGTGTATTCATGATATCTTGAACATTATTCATGGATAAACCGCTACAAAGCCACCTGCTATCCTTGTCGGCTTCAAACCCTTGTTCCCACAATCTACCTTGTCATCCTTTATTACCAATCATTTTCCCTCCGGATTGCCCATATAGGGCAAAGGTTATGGCATTTTCATATAAAAATTTGTGTCAAATATTAAGTTTCATAACAAACTTTTGCCTCTATAAATTTCGTGTCAATATAAACATGTTGTACTTCAATAGTCGCCTCCATTTATTGCATTCTCTAAAGACTTATTTTAATTTATGCATATAAACCATTAAATAACTCCATTAGATTCCAACAATGTATTCAACTTTTCTGGTAATGGATGCATATTCATGATATAGAGAACATTATTCATTGATTAACCGCTATAACCTATAAGGCCACATGCTATAATTGTTGTCTTCAAATCCTTATTCCCACAATCTACCTTGTTATATCCTTTATTACCAAACATTTTTTCTCGGGATGACCCATATATATAGAGCAAAAGGTTATGGCATTTTCATATAAAAATTGGTGTTAAATATTGAATTTTGGCAAACACTTAATACAGTAAATTTTCCTATGACACATCCACTTCGACAAGAACCCTGGATATATTTTGTCTTATAACCTTTATAAGTTACCTCAAATGTACCATGGAAGCACTTAAAGTAACCTATAATAATCTTTCTTGACTGAAAAATGAAAAATGATGATATGCATCTAATAATCCAATTAAAAACTTCTTTTATAATTAAAAAAATTAAGAGATTTTTTACTTTCTCCATCGTTGGCGTGAGCTTGGAGAATTTCTGCACATGACATGTGGACATGGAGAAGAGAACTCATTGATATCATCACTTGGAAATTTGACATCCGCTCTCCCTTGTAGGACATGGGTTGGAAAATGGAAAATGAGAAAGAAGAAACTCCTTAAAATATAGGCAAATGACATGTTCCATGCCCTCGCAAATGAGACTTTTGAGACATCGATTAGTGAGATTATAATAGGATTAGTACTTCAATACATATATTTTGAATCTAATATTTTAAAAAGCTAGAAATTAGAAGTCAGGAAGCCAAGGGTCAACACGATGTCATATTGTTCAACTCGATTTGGGTTGTGTTGAAGTTGTTATACATGGTGAGTGACTATGTCCCTTTGAAGTCAAATATTTTACTCAAATGTCTTAGGGTCTGTTCTCATTGCTGTTTTTAAGCTGTTTTTAATTTTCAATTTTGTAAAACACCCAAAATTTGTTTACTATATTGTTTTTAAAAATTCATTTTCGAAAACAAAGTTAAATTTATAACATAAAACTAAAAACACATTTTTGACGTTTGAGTGTTTTCAGTAAACATGTGGAAAACATTCAAAACAAAGAAAACAAAATTTATTTAAATAAAAATTTATATAAACAAAAATTATAAAAAAAATAAAATTCTAAATTCTTAAAAAATAAAAATTATAAATAAAATAAATTTATAAAAGATAAAAAATTTATAAAATTCTAAAAAAATTTAAATTCTAAAAAATTTAAAATTCTATAAAAATGAAAATACTAAATACTAAAAAATTAATTCAAGCCCTTAAATGTTATTTAAAGAAAAAAATTATTTTAAATAAAAATAGATTCAAATTCTCTGTCCATATCATTAGTTTTTTTTTTTTCCTATTTTGTTAATTTATTATTTATTTGTATTTTATTTTTGTAAAAAATAAATTTGTAAGATCCACTGACTTTAAAATGAATATATTATTTTATCATATATTATCAAAAAATTGTTCTATGTTTCTGACTAATCAAATTCATTGAATAAAATGATATAAAATAATTTCTCAAAATTCCAAACAGAACCGTATTTTCCAGTTTTCTATTTTCATAAATAGTTTTTTCAGAACGACAAACCAAATGCGTTTTCAGTAATATTAAAATAGACTCTCAAAATAGAAAATTGAAAATGAATTCAAAACTCAAAACTGAAACGCAAAGAAAACAAGTCCAATGATCGATTGTGTTAATTTAAAGGGGGTTTTTCATAAATGCGCCACTTTTTTAAAATTATTCCAAAAAACCATTTTTTCTTCATTTATTCTAAAAATACTGTTTTTTAAAAACTATTATTTTAATTTATTATATTAAATAATATATGGTAACTGAATATGTAAAAAATGGAATTAATTGGAGAAATCTTTTATTGAATCATTAATTACCGAATTTGATGGAAATTCATATATTATAAAATATTTTATTGTTAATTATAGTAACCGAATCATTGAAACCCGAAATTGGTTGTAATATATATATAACAAAATCTTTTATTGTTATAACCGTCAAATGTATATCATTTGTATTAGAAATATCTGTAACAAACACAAACAAAACTCATGTTCTTTTTAATTACAACATTTGTAACAATCCGTGTTACAAATTGAGGTGTAAAACATAAGTGATACAAAATACCAATTTATATAACATGTGCTGTGTAAAATAACATAATATAATCTGCAATATATTTAGTAATACAAAATATCATTTGTAACATCTGTATCAGACAGTAGTAATACACAATATTTTGTAACATCTATATTAGACTGTGATACTAAACAGAAACTGTTACAACTGCAAAATCAACTCTAAACTTCAACAAGTTCGTATTAATATACACATTGAACTATGAAAACCTATTCACACTGTGTAACATTAGTATGATATAGATATGTAACACAATGCCAAATTTAACAAATAAAACTATTGATTTCATCATTTGTAACACATTTAACATCAGTGATACATAATATCAATTTATGTAACATATGCTGTGTAAAATAACATAACATATTCAGTAACATATTCAGTGATACAAAATATCATTTGTAACATCTGTATCAAACATTGATATACAATATCATTTGTAACGTCTGTATCAAATAGTGATATTGTAAATGACTAAATTAACGTAAAAGTATAAATATAGAGACCAACTTGCAAAAATCCAAACATTGAAGAACTTGATTTACAAATAAAAGATGACAAAATTGAAATGAAAGAGGAAGTACATGGACAAAAATAGAGATATTATAAAGATAAATGACTTACCGTGAAAATAATCAAGAACTCAAGCAGCAAATTTGGGTCAAAGTTCATCACAATTCACGTGGTTATTTGATTTTAATTTTTTATTTGATTAATTAATATAATTTTAAGAATGTAGTATTTATAAAATAAATTAGTTAAGTTGTTAGATTTTAAGTTATTTTAAAATTGATAAGTAGTTAGTGTAATATCCACTAATTTAAAATCAAAATTTTAATGATTGATTATGTCCTTTTTGAAATCAAGTCGTTATGGTTTGCTACGAAATGATGGACTCCAACTAATGTGCAAATGACTTAAAAAGACTCTCGAGATAAAATCTCGCGAGATATTAAGATTTGTTGTATTTTGCAAGACTGAACTTAAAGTTTAAGAATAGAGAATTTGTATATAAAGCTGTTCGATTATGTGTATTTTAGTATAATCGAATTACTAGAAATAGTTAGTTACAACACGAGTTCGACTCTACAAAAAATTTAAAAAAATAAAAAGATAAAAAAAAATGCAATAAAGTATCTGTTAATACGTAAACTCAAAATCTAAAATTCTTATTACCAAACTATATGAATATCCAATCTAATTAAGCCTCGAAGTAGTGAAGTAATTACTTATGTCTACATTTCTTGCAAAGAACTATAATATCTTGCTTAAAGTATGCCAACGTCAACATGAAATTGTAAAAATCCATACAATCAAGAAATGAGAAATCTACGTAGTTATCTCAATCCATTCAAAGCATATGTAAATCCAATAAACAAAAAATGAATATCAAACTCCCCCCCAAAAAAAACACAAAAGTTGAGTTGGACCAAGACCGAACCAACGAGCTCTCAATTTTAACACTAAAAATGAATTGAAAATTAAGTTGAATCAAAACGATCGATTCAATTTGATTCTAGATCACTCCAATCAGTTGTGATACAAAATATCCCACCCCAATATACTTAGCTAAACCTAGGGCTCGATATGAAAATTACAACAAATTCAAATTGGTAACTATATTTAAATCACACTTTTTTTTTTAATTTTTTGTACCATAACTTGACTGCAATGAATATCTCCAATTTTTGCTTATTATTGCACTTATGTCTTGATTTTTTTTTTTATCTCATTCTTGTCTTCAACATTTTATTAAGGGTTAACGACATTTATAATTTCCATTTTTTCAACTTTGTAACAATATCATTTCCATTCAATTTTTTTCACAGATATCGTCATCGTCATTTTATTTATTCGAACAGATGGTTCCCAAATGACTTTTTTGACAATTTTACCTATGACTTAAATAAATTAATATGATAGAATAAAGAAAATACAATGAAAAAAAATACAATGAATAAAGAATAAAGAAAATACAATTTTACCTATAACTTAAATAAATTATTATGATAGAATAAAGAAAATACAATGAAAAAAAATTGTATTTGAGAACTTAACATTTTCAAAAGTACAAATAAATCTTAAACATTTTAACATTTTTTTTTATTTTTTACAGAATTTTACTTAAAATAATAAAAAATATGTTATCAATTCCAAAACTTCTAACTATGTTTACCGAAAGTGGTCAACTGGTCCATTAATTGACAAAAAAAATTATACCTGTGATCTAAATTTGACCAATTTAACAAAGAAAAAATAATTTATTATATTCTATTATTCAAAATAATTTTTAAAAATAAAATATAAAACAAAAAAAAAGATCACCCCACCCCACCCCAATCGGGGAATGGGGAATTTCTCCCTCATTTTGCCCGGGGTTTGGGCCAGCAGCAACCGTGGAGGAGAAATCCTCCCCGGTTGCACGAAGACCATGGAGACTTTTCCCTGGTTTTCACGAAAACTAGTGTCTTGTTCACACTGGTTTGCTTTATTTTCTATTTTTTAAAATTATTTTGACCTGGTGTGTGTGACAAACAGAGAGAGATGAGAGCAACCATGGCGGCCGTAGGAAGGAGGCGGCTACTAGTGTCTGATTTCATGTGGGTTTGGTCCATTATGCTCATCAAGATTTTTGTTTATAAAAATATTGGGGATATGGGGCTTATGATTTGAAGGGTGAAATTCTGAGGTATGGAATCTCCATTGTCAACGTGTTCTTCTTTGCATTCTTGGCCAAAGCCACCAATGGTGGGGCCTACAACCCCCTCACCATCTTGTCCTCAAATGGAGATTTCAGCAATTTCCTTCCTCTTCATTGCTGGGGCCAGAATTCTTGTTGGGTGAGTGGGTGATCCCTTTTTTGTTTTTTTGTTTTTAAATTATTTTGAATAATAGAATATAATAAATTATTTACTCCTTGACAAGTATAATTTTTTGTCAATTAACGGACCACTATACTACTTTTGGTGAACATAATTAGAAGTTTTGGAACTTGATGACATATTTTTTTTTTTATTATTTTAAGTGAAAATCTGTAAAAAATAAAAATGTTTAGGATTTATTTGTACTTTTTAAAATGTTAGGGTCATAATTATAATTTTTTCATTGTTTTTTTTCCCCTATCATTTTAATTTATTTTAGTCTGGGACAAAATTGTCAAAAAAATCACTGGGACCACCCGTGCGAGTAAAATGAAAGAATGCGGACGATCTCTGTGAATAAAATTGAATTGTGATGATTTTATTATAAAGTTGAAAAAATGGGAGACTGTTAGTGTAATTAACTATTCTATTAATTAACACATCTTATTTTTAATGACGGTTTCTGTTCAAAAAATCCGTTATGAGAGCATAAAAAACTTGTTTACCCATCATATTTTTAAATAAGTAAAAAAATAATAAATACAAAAGTTCGATAAAATATTTGCTCATTATTGCAAAGCATCATAGAATATTTGGACAAAAACGATCATCAGGAACAATATGTACTAATTAATTAAATGTTGATCATGAAAAAACGATAAAAAATAGTAAATTATACTTACAATCCTCATTTTTTCAGCTTTGTAACAATATTATCATTATTCAATTTTATTCACATATATTGTTCATATCATTTTATTAATTTGCATAGATAGTCCCCAAATGACATTTTTGACGATTTTATCCATAGTTTAAATAAATTAAAATTATAAAAAAAAAACACAATAGAAAATTTGCAATTGGGATTGCTAACTTTTTGAAAATTACATAATAGTTTATTTACATTATATTATTTTAAAAAAAATTACAAAAAAGAAAAGAAAAGAAAAGAAAAAATCATGTTCTTCTCGAACTCCAACTCGACCCCACCTGTGACCAAATAGGAGAAGGGGGATGAAATCCTATGGTTTCATGCGAAACTAGATCTAAAAATCGGAGGAGGAGATGAGGGAGGAAGAAATCCCTCCTGACTTGGCCACGGGGGTGGGGTAATGTGGTGTGTGGGAAGAAGATTAAAAACATTGTTTTAAATAATAAAACGTGGAAAAGTTATTTTGTCTTTATTAAATTGGTCAAATTTTAGATCACAAGTTTTATTTTTTGTTAAATGTTTAACATTTGGACGAAATCTATCAAGACAATACAAGTCTTTTTGGCACTCATAAATTGAGGGACGTATGTGTTAGATTATAAGAGTTGGAATTTGATGACACATTTTTTACTATTCCAAGTGAAAATCAATAAAAAAATAAGAAGTTTATAATTTATTTGTCATTTTGAAAAAGTTAAGACCACAATTGCAATTTTTTCATTATTGTTTTAATTTATTCAAGGTATGAGCAAAATTGTAAAAAATGACTATTTAAGGATCATTTATACAAATAATAAAAGAATGTGGACCATATTTACAAATAAAATTGAACAAGGATGATATTTTTATAAAATTGAAAGAATGAATAGTGGAAATAGAGATGACAAGTTGATTTGAGACCCGCGTCTCCCTGATCAATTGGGTAATAATGGTTGTTCGGGATGGAGTAAACCCATTCCTTATTATTATTTTTATTTTTCAAAAAATATAAGGGTGTGTTTGATTCAAACATTTTCCATGGAAAATGTCACTTCCATGAAAAATCTTGTCAAATCCAGCACTTTTATTTTCCCACTTTGTTGTTTGATTGGCACACTGGAAAAACAAATACATTTTCTGCGTGACAAAGATTTAAAGCGTGGATTTGTTTCTTTCTTGAAAAAATTTTCGCTTTGCCAGATAGTGGGATTTATTTTCCCACTTCTATGAAAAATATTTTCATTTTCCACCATTTTTCCATGCTACCAATCAAACACACCCTAAATCAAACTTTAAAAGATACATTGATGGGAATGAAATTCGAACGTGAGTGTAAAATGTGAAATTATACAACTAAACCACTACATCAACACCAATCTTGCACTTTTTAGTTTTGTTTTTCTTTTTTGAGTTTGGAATATTTTTTCTTTAATTTACAATAAAAAAACAAAAAAAAAAAAAACGCAGGCAGTGCCCCCTCCCGAAAAATTAGTGGGTCTAAGGGCGAGGTAGGACAAGATTTGACTCGCTCAAACTCGCCCCATTTCCATCTCTTTTTTAAGTGGAAACGTAATTTAACTTAAAAAAAAAATGGAATATGCAAATAGGTTGAAGAGTTCTATTAAATTTTTTTTAAAAAATTCAACCACACTTTTTTAATCTTTTATTTTATCAAAATTTATCAAAATTTTCTAGTATTTTAAACTCTACCAATCAAACAAATGTTAAGATTTCAGTAAAATTTATAAACTAGTTTATTTGATTAAAATAGTTTATTTAATCAAAAGTAATAAAAAATGTGACCTCCATAAATATTTTGATTAAATAAATTATTTTAATCAAATAAACTGTTTAGTTAATAAATCCATTCAAATTTCCCCAGCCATAACGCAGTTGGAGGGAAAACCAGTGGAGTAATAACTAGCTTCAATTAGGGTTCCCATAAATTTCAATTTTACATACTGGCTTCAATTTCTTTCTGACGAGAAAACACAAAAATGAACAAGGAGAATGTGTTGGTTTCACCTGGTGGAGGTGAATTATCGGCGGAGCAGAGGTCTCGAATTTCCCAAAATTTCAGAGCTGCCAAGGCACTTCTCCACCGCAAAAGACCTTGCTTGTGGTCGACCTCCCCCTCCCATCATTTCCCAAAATTTCAAAAGTGAGCTCAATTGCTTGCCATGTTTTTCATTTTCAAGTCAATTTATTGTTTTTGTTTCTGGGCTGCTCAAAGAAAGTTGATTTCTTCCTGGTTTGTTTTGGAAAAAGTAAGAAGAAAATGTATATGGCTTGTTCATTTTCATTTAAGTTTTAACGAAGTAAAAAAAAGATGAACCTGGATGGCTGAATTTTTTGTTGAACAGGAAATTCGAGCTAGTTGTCTTTTAGTTGTCAGATTTCTATCATTTGATTTGCATCAAAATCAAGTAAGCACATGTTTGGTGGAGTTTATTAAACTCTTTTTTCCCAAACTCATTTTCATGGAACCACAAATTTTATCAACTTTTCAACCACATATTTCATCACCTTTTCTCAAAATCTCCTAAAAAATTATTTTTAAACTCTACCAAACAAACACTAAATATCTTTCATTTATAAATGTTGAACTGGGTTTTCTGGGCTGTAAAAATTTGTAAAGAGATGTTTTCGCGTGGATAAGTTTATTGGTTTTTCTTTTTCAATCTTGTTTTACAGTTTGTAGATGGCTAAGTAAAATAGAAATCTTGTTTGTTGATTTTACTTGTTTCAGAGCTAATGATACAGATGGAAGCAGAACTCAGGCTCAGATGAATGGGATTAAGAGAGTACCTCTTAATGAGATTCCTATGAACACACCATCCCCAATTCCCATGAAGGGTTACAAATCGGTGAACGACGATTATGAGATAAATGATATGAATTCTAAAATGAAGAGTGAAGTATTCCAACTTTCATTAGAGTCTCCTAGTAGTCAAGCTAAATGCAGCAGCAGATCATGTTTAGATGAAATATGTAGTTGTGGGATTGAATTGAGTGATGGCGGATCTGGTGAAATGAAACTACATGTTCCTTTGGAATCGTCAGGGATATATTCAAATGGTACCCTGGCTAGGCAACCTAGCTGCTCCAATGGGTCTAATTCGAGTTTATATATTAATCAAGTAGGACTGCCTGACCTCTGTACTTTGAGCAGCTCCTTAACAGAATGTCATGTTTTCAGTGATGATTTTGATGAGTCAATGTTAGAGGAAATTGATATATTATGTGAGCAGAAGTCAGCAGAAAAGTCTGAAAAAGAGCAACGTGATATGAAGCCTAAGGATATTCAGAGTGTCAATACGACCCCTGGGGAGGACAAGGTCAATACAAATCTTTTTGTCATGGATGAAAAGTTAAAAACCGAACATATTTTAGAGTCAAGTGGTGACAGTGACTGTCGAGGTGAAGCGTTGAGGAATTCTGTGGATACAGTTACTAAGAACATGCCTGATGAGTATGCAAAGTATATTCGCTCACTGAGTGACAGGCAGAGAGAGGCAGCATGCAGTGACATTTCGACCCCTTTAATTATTGTTGCTGGTCCTGGAAGTGGGAAGGTCTTAGTTTCCATTTTTGTTAATTTCATATCTGCCTGTCTTTTGTGGTTATAACTTTCTCTTTCTGGTTTGCATATCAGACATCTACCATGGTTGGACGTGTTCTGACGCTGTTGAATGAGGTACTCTTACATACCAATTCCATGATTATCTCAATCATGTAAATTATTTGTCTCTCTAATAGGAGTTTCGGCAAATTATTGGTCTGCTCATCTTTCTAGTTCTTGTTTTGGTTCCTCTCTTCTTTATTGGCTTTCTAGGGTATTGGTCCATCCCTTATTCTGGCTATGACTTTCACTACTGCTGCTGCTGCTGAAATGAGAGAGCGGATTGGAGCAGTTACTGGGAAGGCAGCAGCAAAAGAGCTTACTATCAGCACATTTCACTCATTTTCTTTGCAGCTTTGCCGCTTGCATGCCGAGAAGTATGTATATGTCAAATTCACAAAAAACACTTAAATTCTAAATTACATTCTATTCTGTGAGCAGGTTCATTTACCTATAAAATTACATGAAATCAAATAGCTGAGATAAATTGCAATTACATTTCTTTCATGTTTCTAATGTTCTGATGGACAAACTTCAAGAGGAGTACTTGGAGGAAATGAATCAAGAAGTTTGATATGACTTGTGGTATTCATGCCTACTTGGAAGGTTAATTGACATATCTTTGACATAAGATGGCTTCCTAGCAAATAATGTGAAATGGAATGTGGATTTTTCTAATATACAGAGTAGTAGAAGTTATGAATGTTAACCGGTCAATATGTATATCATGTGGAATGCTTGGAAGTAAGCTTAGTTATTCACATTGTTGACACCGTTAAAGAAAATTGTGGCACAAGTAATTTTCTATAACGTTTATGCTAAAAGTTTCACATATTGATATTTAAGCCTGGTCACCTTGAGATCTCAGTATAGAGATGTCTTTCTAACTATCAATAATTTTGGAAGATATAAAACATGTAAATTACTGGAGGTACAAATTGTGATATTTTCATACCTTTTCACCAATTAAATGACTTCTAGACATTTAGAAGGCTTATGTTACTGAATTCTGAGTAAGATTATTTGAACTCTACTACATCATGTTGGTGGTTTTATAACACAAACTGAGGAAAATACTCGCTGGCTTAACAAATAAGGAGCAAATTAGGATAGCTGACGAGGTATGAATAAATTGATTCAAGAATAAAAAATTGTGATCCACTAGGGACCACTTCTATTGACAGGTGGCAACTTATTAAGCTAGCGTTATGATAAACTTGAGAAAGCATGTACGTGGGTGTGGATATATCAATTCTAATGTATAATACTACAGAGGATTTTCTTCAAATAAATATTGGATCATTATATAATTGAGTTTGGGAGATGCAACATAATCAGTTCGTAAGAATTTCACCAAATATGAGAACTTATCAACTTTCACAACTATACAGGCATTGGCTGCGGTCCTCATGTTTGTGTTGGCAGAAGGGTGGTTGGGAGGGCTTCAGATGTAACCATATTGGGCAAGTAGATCAATGCCTTGGTTAAGCCATGTAGATTACCACCGAGCAGGGAATTGGGTTCATGGGATTATGCAGCTGTTCAAACAATAAGATCTAATGGAACGCATAAACACTTCTTATGATTTGCTATTCCTCAATTATGGCTAAAACAACAATATGGATGCTGGTTGAAGTGAATATTTTAATTCAGACTCTTCATATTTTGCCTGTGGGACTGTGTTAAAATTACGACATATATTTCTGTAGCTGTGTGGGATAGGGCTGAAAAAGAAAGATCAGTGCTAATGAGAGAATTCGTCTTGTTTACTGTGTAATTTATAAATTGAAATAACAAGTTCTGTATAATGATATTGTTGCCTCTTATGTTTTTAGTTAAATTTGCTGTCATCGCAGTATGTATCTGTAGAAATTGGCGAATGCTAATAACTTCAGTAGGTGTTCAAAGTTTTGCCTGATAATGATGGAAATGTATGACTCTAGTTGATGGTCAGTGCACCCATTTAAAAGTAAAATGAGAAAAAATTAACGATTCTTACAATTTTAAGAATTTCATGTTAAATCCTTTCTCATTACCCCCTTTTGTTAAATGATACCTGTCCGATGTAAGTTTGATTCAAGTTGCAAATGACACACATATTCACCTAACATGTTATCTGATCCAATAGGTTTGGCCGTACACCTGATTTTTTGATATATGGGCATGGACAACAGAGAAGAGCTGTTATTGAGGCTCTTCGCTTACTGGAGGATGGAAAGAAAAGTGCCAACCATGAGCTTAGCAAGCTATCTGAATTGTCTGTCATAAACTCTCCACAAAATTTTAAGGATAAGTCAAAGAAGTGGCTGAAATTTGTAACTCGGGTAGTTGATTTCTTTACCTTATTTACTGTCTGTTACGTTTCCTGAAGAAATTTTTTTTGTTATTTTAAAATCAGGATATTGTTTGTGTAGTTCTATTCCTAAAAAATACATCTAATTTCTGTGCTTGTATTACAATAATGTATAATACAAGGAAAGAAAAAGATATATGAGGAAGAAAGTTTCCTTAGCTTTAACTGATATCTTTCTTTTTTCTTGCCATAAAGGAGTACTCATTGTTTTAAAAGTTTTAAGATCTTGCAAAAGTTCTTAGTTTGGTTGATAGATAAGAAACTTTCTTGGGTTTATAGTGTAAAATAATGATTGAAATGTATTCACCTGAAGAGAACAAATTTTCTTCCTTTTCTTATGCCTAAAGAATAAGATAGCCATAGCTATGCCATTTGAAAATACTGTGAACTATTTTTACCTTCTTTTTCCATTATGAGCTCTGTTAAAGTAGCTTTCTGTTGCTGTTGTTATGCGTCTTGTATTTGTATCAATCGTGGTAACACCATCAGCATAGTAAATTACAGGCTAAAGCTGCTGGAAGGACGCCTGAAGATTGCCGTAAGATGGGAGATGAGATGGGTGTAAGCTCTACTATTTTTTTTTTTTTAAATGGCTTTCTGAATATATCATATTTTACATCTTAGCTTTCTATGGTCAAATCTGCATCAGGCTACAATTCTTCAGAACTACAACGACATATTAAAATCTTGCAACTCTCTTGATTACCATGATCTAATCGGCTATTCAGTGAAGCTGGTAACTGATTTTCCAGGAGGTTAATATTTGGACATAATCAGTGAAATTGTATTGCTTAAAGGTATTGTCATTTATTGACCCTTTCTTTCTTTTTCTTTGGTAAATTAAGTGTTTCAGGAGTGCCAAGAATCTTGGAAAGCAATAGTGATAGATGAATTTCAGGACACAAGTGCTATGCAATATGGCTTGTTGCGAATTCTTGCATCCCACAAACGCATTACAATTGTCGGTGATGAAGATCAGGTGATTTTTGTCATTGATACCCTTTAAGTTTCTAGTTTAATTGAGCATGAAGCTTGTTTTTTAATTGGTGCAAACTAAGCTAGCTGTAATAAATGATTTGTCGTTGTAACATTTATTTGCTATTAATGTTCAAGGTCATTTTTCCTATTTTTATTGTTTTATGTTTTTGTTTGGGGCTGCCACCGAAGTCCCCATGGGTATTTTGGAAGTTAAAATATGATTTCTTTGGTTGTGGAAAATGTGCCTTTTTTGAGGTTTAAGCGAAAAGTTTTTAAAGATTCTGAAGGAAGCTTTGGGGATATTTTCAAATAGAAAATGATGACTGTCTCTACTAGATCTTTTGCTGAAGTTTTTGAGTGCTCTCGGTCAAGGCCTACTGAGGTTCCAAGCACTTGAGGGTAGGGTTGTCAGGTTTTGACCATGTGGTGTCTACCAAGCCTCTATTGCAGCTATATACACTAGAGCTACTAAAATTACTTTTTCTTCTTCACTTTCGAAAAGCAAAATCAAACAGTGGTGGAGGGTGTCCATGGCGCTGGATTTCGACGGCATCAGATGTCGATTGCGCTGGGTTTCGGCATTGGATGGTGGCCTTTGTAGGTAAGTTTCATGGTTCAGGGATGGACAATTGGAAACCCTAGTATTGCAGAAGATGACTATTGAAATCGCATGCTATGTATTTAATTTTTGGTCAAACTTGACTTTTAAATAACTACAACTTTTAAATTGCACGCTTCCACCAAAATGCGATTTTTTTATGTTCAGGTTAAATGTTTTTTTATTGTGAAAAGTGGGTCAACTTTTAACAATTAAAATTACCATTTTCCTCCCGAATTCAAATACAATCTTGGAAATGAAGCTAAATCTATTTCATTGGTTTACAAATTGCTTTTAAAAAAACCTCTCCTTAAACCCTTCATTTATTTTTAATATCAATCTTCTTCAATAATTTCAATCTACATTTCAAGCATAGGAGACGCTAGTTCTCAAAAACATCGGGTAATATCACTCCTATTTCATTTAACTATTCGAGAATTTTTTTCCTTATGAAGTTATGAGTAGTATTCCTGTGGATGATGATTTACCCAGCCAATTTGGAAATACGTAACAAAACATGATAAACTCAATGAAGGGGGTGTAACATTCTTTGGCAAAGCAATTTTTGCAATATATGTAAGAAAAGTTCATATACGAGAGTTAGGGCACATTTGTTAAAATACTGGGTAATGTTATTGGGGCTTGTCCAAAAGTAACTAGAAAAGATATATGTGAAATGCAAAAATTGGAATATGAAGCCAAGTTGAGAATGGAAACTAATTTGACAAAAAGAGAACCATTGCCGTCGGAGAATATGGCTTCTATGGATTGTTATATACTAGAGGAAAAGAAAGAAGCATTATGCAATTGAAAAGGCTTTTAACACGACACCACGTGACTAAATGGATTTCGAAATTGCTAGCGAGTTTTCGAGTGGTTTTCCCTTTAATCTTGCAAGAAATCCTTATTATGTTAGTTCTTATGCTCTTGCTACCAATAGCTGATTGTCAGGATGTTTGCCCCTCGATTATAATAAGTTGAGAAAAACTATTCTTCAAAAGGAGAGAATATGAAGAGATTACCACAACCTTTTAAAGGCACACATGCAGAAATAGGAGTGAGCATTGTGAGTTATGGGTTGAGTGCCTTACTATGAGGGCTACTAATTAATTTCAGGTGGTGAGTGAGAGTGGACCAATATTTTTAAAGATAGTTGATTGCTCTGGTGAAACAAAAGATAAATATTTTATTTCTGAAGTGATGAAGGAAGTCATATAAATGAAGTTGGTCATAAAAGGGTTATATAAGTAAGAACTGATAATGCTCTAAAGTGTATAGGTGCAGGCCGAATAATTGAATTGGCCTTTCATTTTTTGGACACCATGTGTTGTATATACACATTAAATCTTGCTTTGAAGGGTATTTGTGTGAAAAAGAATGTTGTGAATAACTCGATTACATATGAGGAATGCAATTGGGTCACTAGTATTCATGATGAAGTAATGATCATGATTTTTTTTTTATCATGAACTGCTCTATGAGACTAGTAACGTTTAGTGAATTTGTGTCATTAAAGTTGCTTTTTAGTAGAGACGTGATTTACTTCTGTTATTATTATGCTCAAAAGATTTAAGCTTTTCAAAGGCAGACCAAGCTGCGGTCATTAGTGATAAATGGTCATTTTATCGAGAAGATGTGATGAGGACAAATTTTTTGAAATTGAAAGTACTCGATGATCTTTGGTGGAACTCTGTAAATTATGTTCTTTCCTCCACTTTGCCTATTTATGACATTTTTAGATTTGTGATAGCGACAAACCTTGTTTTCACTTGGTTTACGACATGTGGGTCACCATGATAGAGAATGTAAAAGGAGTGGGCTAATGGTTTGAAGCAAGGCGTAAGCGCTATGGATGACCCACCAAGTCTTTGGCTCTTTCTAAGAAGCACGAACACGCCACCGACACCAGCGTGTTGGTGTCCGATCGTCCCAGTGTTGGACACGTGTCGGACAAACGACATCGACACTTTACCGGACATTTGTTTTTGTTTGGGTTTAGAAAAAATAGGTTAATCCTTATAGGCAGTCAATATTTTAAACGGGCTAATTATTTGTTTGTTATGATTAAAATAGGTAAATCATTTTTGATTATTTGATTTTTATGCAATAACTAAAGAAATTTTTATTTCTTTAGACAATAATTTTTTTTTTTAAAAAATAAAAATATTAAAAAAATTTAATTGACGTGTCGGCGGCCTGTCAATGTCGGTCCTTTTCCACAATTGTGTGTCGACGTATCCGATGCATCATAGGACTCTTTGTGGTAACGATCGTGGATAGAATCAAAGTCACTAAAGTTTTCTTCCATGGTTGAAAATTTAACGTATTCCTATGCATTTTAGTATTTCATGTGACAAGCATCTCTTGAAACATTTCATTCTTACTCGAAGAAACCTCTAAATCTCTATGTGGATGAACACAAATAGGATCTTCACTATAGTACTTGAAGAAGAGAGAAAAAAAAAGAAATAATAATTTAATTAGTAACTAACTAGAAATAACTAACATTACAAAAATGTAAATAAATATAAATGTATGAATTATAATTTAGAAATGACTTTGGATTTAAAGAATGAGACAAGCAATAAAGTGGAGTGGTATTCTTGTTCCAAAAATTGACAAGTATCAAGTGAATGACATCATAAAATAATATACCTTTTCTTGACGCTTTCTTTCATGGCTGTAGATAAACTTATTTCACTCTCTTTCCACATGTCGAAAACTAAGTGACATTAAGATTTATCGGTATTACAAAATCTAAACACGTCATAAATAGTTTAGTACTTGAAGAAGAGAGAGAAAAAAAGAAATGATAATTTAATTAGTAACTAACTAGAATAACCAACATTTCAAAAATGTAAATAAATATAAACGTATGAATTAGAATGTAGAAATGACATTGGATTTAAAGAATTAGATAAGCAATGAAGTGGAGTGGTATTCTTGTTCCAAAAATTGACAAGTATCAGGTGAATGACATCATAAAATGATATACCTTTTCTTGACGTTTTCTTTTATGGCTGTAGATCAACTTATTTCACCTTCTCTTTCCACATGTCGAAAACTAAGTGATAACAAGGTTTATCTGCATCACAAAATCTAAGCATATCATAAATAGTTAAAGTGAAGGAAAAAACACAACTTATAAAGTCTCATCAAAGATCATCAAGTACTTCTAATTAAACCAAACTTGTTCTCGTCACGTCATATTCTCGACAAAATGACCATTTTATCATTAATAACCATAACTTGGAGATTGCCCTTGATAAACTTAAATATTTTGAGCATAACAATACCAAAAGCAAACTGCGTCTCTACTATGGAAAACAACTTCAACGGCACAAATTCATTAAACATTGCTAGTCTCATAGAGTGGTTCATGATAAATTTTTTTCATAATCAGTGATCCAATGGCAATCATCATATGTAATCAAGTCATTCTCAATCTTCTTTGCCGCACAAATATTCTTCAAAGTAAGATTTAGTGCGTGTACAAAAAATGTGAGGATATTCTGATTCAATTATTCGTCTCGCACCCTTACAATTTGGAGCATTGTAAGTTATTACTTGAATAACCTTTTCACGACCAACTTCATTTATGACCTCTTTCATTGAGTTAGAAATAAAATATTTATCTTTTGTTTCACCCTAGCAATTAGCTGCCTTTAAAAATATTAGTCCATTCTTAGTCACCACCATAAAACTAATTAGTGACCTTCTTTGTAAGTCACCTTACCCATCAATCACAATGCTCATTCTTTTTTCTGCCCATGTGCTATTAATAGGTTGTAGTCATCTTTCCACATTTTTTTCCTCTTTTTGAAGAAGAGTGGTTCTCAACTTGTTATAATTGGGGGACATATATGTTGACAATCGGCTATTGGCAGCAAGAGCATAAGAACTAACATAATAAGGATTTCTTGCAAGATTAAAGGGAAAACCACTTGAAACAATACATTCTAGCAATTTTGGAAGCCAATTTGGTCACGTGTTGTCATGTTAAAAGGATTATTTTTTTTTTCTTTTCCTCCAATATACATCAATCCATAAAAGTTATATTCTTCGACAACAATGATACTCTTTTTGCTTGTTACTTATCATTCACAACGTGGCTTTTTCTTCCAATTTTAGCATTTCACGTATATCTTTTTTATTTATTTTTGGACAAGCCCCAATACCATGACATAGTAATTTATCAAATATGCCCTAATTCTTGTATATGAACTTTTCTTTGATGTATTACAAAAATTATATTGTCAAATAATGTTACCACTCCTTCATTGGGTTTATAATGTTTTGTTATCTACTTCCAAAGAGGCTTGGATATATCATCATCCATTCAAATACTATTTATAACATCAAAAGAAAAAAAAAATCTCAATAGTTAGATGATATAGGAGTGATATTGCCCAATGTTTTTGACTAGTAGTGTCTCTTTGTCCCTTGCTAATGATGCTTGAAATGTAGATTGAAATTACTGAAGAAGATTGATACTAAAAAAGAAAATTAAGGGTTTAAGGAGAGTGTTTCTCGCTGGAAGCAATCTGTAAACAAACGAAATGGATTTAGCTTCCTTTGCAAGTTTGTATCTGAGTTGGAGAGTAAAATGGTAAGTTTGGAGCATGTTAACTTATAAGCTAGTCAAACATTATTTTTATTCACACATTTTGTAGAACCTACAGTTTTTACCATTTTTATCCACATATTCCGTAGGAATCATTACTTATAATCTACAAAAAGCTTTACCAAACACGCTAAGTGTTGAAAATTGACCCACTTTTGACAAAATAAAAACATTTGACCTGAACATAAAAAAAAAATCGCATTTTGATTGAAGCATTCTTTATTAATAAGTCAAGTTTTACCAATAATTTAAAACACAAATGCAATATCAAGACTAATCTTGTACAAAACTAGGGTTTCCAATTGTCCATACCTATGCTGTGAAACCTACCAACGAAGGCCAACACCCAACACCGAAACACAATGCAATCGTCATCTAATGTTGTCGAAATCTACCGTCGTCGACACCCAACCCCATCCGCCGTTCTATATTTCTTTCGGAAATGGAGTGAGCAGGTTAGTTTCTCTTCTTTTTTTTAAATAGATGTGCTACGTTGGCGGCTTGTAGAAAATTCAAACAGAAATGGGACACGCCACTTGGCGTACTCAACACATGTTCAACACCAATATACCGGTGCTGGAGGCTTTGTCTTGCTTCCTAGGACATAGCATATGCAACTTCATTTTAGAAATAGTAAGAATATGGATCATATTGGGTTATTGTAGAGAACATTGTCCCAAAAGGTGTTTGTTGTAGGTATTTGGGTTCGATTATTAACAAGGAAATCAGAATTTAAGATGCTATCATAGGATTAGAGTCGTTTGGATGAAAATGAGAAGTTCTACACGACTACATGCTATGTTTATCGTACTGAGTATTGGGATGTTAGATGATAAAATGTCAATAGGATGAATGTAGAGGAAACGAGGATGTGTTGCCATACTATATGATTGATACGATGAGAAAAAAAATTATACCCCAACAAATGGGATGACACCAATTGAGGATAAATAAAAGGAAAGACGACTTAGTGGTTAAGACATTTTTGCGTAGACTTAAAGAGGCTCTAGTTTTGTAGATGATGAGTTCTCAATAAAAAACTCGTAATTGTTTAAAAAACTATTTGAGGCTTACGCCTAAAATCCCGGCTCACTCGAGGCTTTCATAAAACGCCTTGAATCCCGTCCCTTAAGTACTATTTGTGAGGCTTACGCCTCAAGGCTAAGCCTCAAGACGACTAAGATGTTTGCCCAGTCACAACATTCTATTATCAGCCTTAGCTTTTTGGGCTATTTTGATTTCTTTTTATGTTTGTTTGCAAGCTCAACTTTTAATATTGTTAATTTGTTTTATAATGAATTTTTTAAGATGGTGTACGATTTATTATGAGCATATTTTTGTATTTCTATATTCTTTTGAATTATTTATTAGTCTATCTCGAGGCTTGCGCTTCAAAGTGCCTCGAGGCTTACGCTTCGCCTCACAGAGGAAAAACACCTTGCTACCTGATTAAACCTTTTTAAACAATGAACTTGTTAGAAGAGGGAGGGGTAGGCCAAAACTTACTTGGCTTATTGTCAATGTCAAAAATCTAGTTGCTCTGGATTTACTAGTAATTGTAGCAATACACCGAGCGGAGTGGCGAAAAAGAATTTATGTAGCTGACCTCAATAATAAGGCTTAGTTTGTTTTTGTCGTTTGCATCATTAAATTTCTCCGCAGTTTTCAATTTGACTGTTCTGTCCATTACATTGCAGTCCATTTTCAGTTTTAATGGAGCTGATGTTTCTGGATTTGATTCATTTCGAAGAGATTTTGCAGAGCATAAAGAGGTTTGACTTTGTGCTTTACTACACTTGATAAGCTTTTCCTGCTTATCAGAGAAAAGCTAAAACTTTCAGGAATGGAGGTTCCTTGACAATGTTTCTTGTCATTCATCCAGGTCAGACTTAACAAAAATTATCGATCCACTCGTTGTATTGTTGAGGCCGCCTCATTTCTTATACGAAACAATCTAAGACGATGCAAATCAAAGGATGTTTTAACTGATAATTCATCTGGATCTAAGGTAAACGTTTTTAGCAAACGCTAAGTATTATCTTATTTCTGGTAACTAATTCAAATTCTTTGGACCACATCATCAGATATCTGTTAAGGAATGTTACAATGAAGATGCACAGTGTGCATTTGTTGTTGACAAAATATTGGAAATTACATCTGATGGTTCATCTTCTAAGTGCTCCTACAGCAACATTGCTATTCTCTACCGGAGGCAGGTTAAATTTACTGTTGTATTTCTAGTTTACTTCTATGTAGTGAGTTATAGTTGCTGCACTTACATGGCTTTTTCTTTGATAGGTGTCAGGGAAAATATTCCAAACAGCATTTCGCGATAGGAAAATTCCATTCAATACTCATGGTGTGGCCTTCTATCGGAAAAAGGTTGCAGATATTCCTATTTTCATTTTTCTGACATCCATCACATGATTTTTCTAGATCCTTTATATGGTCACTTTCAAAATCTCAAGGTTTTGAGATTTCATAGCATGGGACAAGGAAGGCTAATTGATGCTCGTCACAAATTGGATGTCTTATTTTTGAGGGATGTCCCAAATTAATTACAGTAGAAATTAGAACATGTGGCCTGGTTTATTACTCCACATCATAAATTAAATGAGATAATTGAAATACCACACAATACGTATCTCGTGCCAACTGAAACCAAGACATTCAAATTGGAAGAGTGGTTACGAAAGCTCTACCAATCTCTTGCTATTCTGGCCATTAGATGGTATTTCTTGGTTGTAACAAAATTATGCCTCCGGTAGTTCACTTATCCCTCTATTGGCTTGGAGGATAGCATGTTCACCTCCAATATAATTATATACCCAGGAGTCAGAGACAATGATAGAAGAATTGGACCCACTACCAACATAAACATAAACTGAGTTTTTTTTTTTTTACTATGAACATTTAAAAGTGGTTTATGGTATTGAACCTTTGCAGGACAAGTTTCTGGTTAGCATCTTGGTTCTGCAGTAATTTTAACCACTTGAAATTGGAACATAATATTGGTATTTGTAAATATGCTAGTGCGACGACAGGTTATGAAAATATAGATTTGAAAAAATGGAAAAGAATTTGTGTATAAATATGCTACTGCAGCAACAGTATGGATATATAGATTTAAAGAGCACAAAAAATATGGATTCAAAGCTTGGAGAAGGAAGAAATGAATAATATTTTGTTCTCCTTCAATCTTTCAGCTACACACAACTACAAAACTCTGGAATTATGCCAATCGGAAGAGCTTAGATATTGGGAACAAAATGGAAATTAATGAGGGCAGATTTTCATGGAATTTCCTTGAAAGGTGTCTTAAATTACATTCGTTGACTTGTTAATGTCTTACATCACGAACATGGAGTGATTTATATTAGCTGACATAATAATTGTTTTGGTATATATGTTCTGCTTTTAGCTTTCTGGTTTAAAGTAAGCAATTGAGCTTAGTGTTTCATTTGTGAAGTGCAATTGCTTCCTCAGCACATATAATTTTTGAATCACCTCACTACATGGCTGGGTGGCTTTCTACCATTGGATACATCTTCCACCCATATGTCTCACTTCTTTATACACATTATATTTGTAACAGATGTATAGAGAAATGCAACCTATTACATGGATCTCAAACAAATCTTGCATATAGCAATATATTCTGCATGTTTCCATGACATTACCGAGATGGTGACATGTTATTATTGGATGCATTTCTCCTATATATTTCTGATTGTAAAATGTCATGGTGTGTTCTTCTCATGTAATACCTGTTGGTAGATTTCTGTGGAAATGACTCCAAAGCAATCAAACCGAATGATGGATGAAAATTAAGCTGAGGCAAGAGTTGAACTCTTTGTCCTTAAGTCAATATTGCCCATAAAGGTGCTTTCGGTCTTTGGCAATTGACTCCCAAATCTGACGACTTCACTTCGCTTGAGTTTTATAGTACTTCAAAACTTCAAGTACAACGAACCAAATTGATTTTGTACTCCAATGGATGAATAATGAAATGAAGAACCAGAATTTCTGCAACAAATGCAAGAAACTTGGTTTAAGAAATAATGAAATGAGTTCTTTGTGTTTGCTTATCTATTCTGTATCAATACTCTGTCAAAATAGACGTCCAGAGGCCCTTTTTAACATTGAAGATCGGTTGAAAACGAAAAGGAATGGAATCAAATCGTGCAACACTTCAAAAGAATATGTCTGTTCACGCAAACTTATGCGATCGCATGGTTTTACCAAGCTGCGATCGCAAGGTACAAAATTCAGAACAGAACTTGATTCAATTTAACCATGCGATCGCAAGGCTTTGTCTCCTACGATCGCATGGAAGGACCCAAAATGTTCTGCTTAAAATTTAGGCAGATTGCGATCGCAGATGGAAATACCCATGCGATCGCATAGTCAAAACTTTGACATAAAATTGTCCTTTTCCGTAATTTCTCATTTATTCGATATTAGTTTCGAGATGCCAAATATACTCTTTAAACATGCACATAAATCTGAATTTTCTTTCCTGGGGCATTGCCCCCGAGCCCCTACGGGGGCGCTGCCCCCTCGACCCCCTCGACCTGACCGGGCAGGTCGATCTCCATTTCTCCGAAGCGTCGAAGTGGCAAACTAATTTGCCTAAACGGATTGGGTCGGGTTTTGTATATTTGGCCAAGTTGTCACGAAGTCACTTCCGTTGTTTTTAACACTTAGTTAATTTCTCGACATAATTAAACCAATTTCCAACAATACCCACGAACTATATTATTATCAATCTTATGTTTGTCATGATTGCAACGCTTCTTTTATCTTACATGTAATTTAAAGCTTCTTGGTGAATCCTATTTTTCAAGTTCTCGCGTCATGATGCGTACATTTCTTTCACATTGCGTACATTTCTTTCACATTAGTGTGCAAACATGCCAAACTGCTTTGCTTTATACTTTTTACCTTTGATTGTGTTCACAGAATGAAGGGGCAAAAGACTTACAGTCTAATGATTGATAGAAAGTGAGCTCAAATTCATTCACAAAACATAAGTCATGCATCAATGCAGTTGGGTCGAAAGATCGACATGAAATTTATTGTCAGAAACAAATATGAAGAGTACAATTAGGGTGTTGACATGGATCACATTTGAAATGGGGAGTCCAATGCATGAGGTCCTGTGACTCGGGGATATCACAAGGATCAGTTATATGCAGTCTTACTGCCTAATAGTAATCTGTTTGATTTGAGTCCATGATGCCCAGGCCCCCAGGGAAAAACCTTATTGCTGTTAATAGACCCTTCCTCGTGGATTCCATATCCATCAGTTTATATTATTTAGCTGTGAACTAAATTTTATTTTTGTATAATTTCTGTATTAGCTTCATATTAAATTTTTAGCTTCATCTAGTTGTATTCCTTTTACTTTATGTTGTAAATGGATTACTCGAGATAAATTTTTATTCATAAATCCTCTTCTTTCTTTAAAGAAAAACATATTAAGAAAGAGGAAGGTCAAGAAGCAGAAATTAGTAGAATAAGAACGAGGAATCAATTCTCAAGATAGAGATAGAAGCCAACATGCCGTCTTTTAGGCAAACATTTCTTTAGCTGTGCTGCTTGTGGATTGTTGAGTAACAAAACTTCAAACTGAGAGTTTGTTTTCATAAATGCCCTTGGAAACTCAAGCAAGTATGTGGATAATTTTGAAAGCCAGCACAAAAATCGTCCATCTCAAATAACACTTTTAAAAGAATCCTTGGGGATGTATTCCTCACATCACTCTCTCTTGAATGTTTTGGGATCCCAAAGATATGAGATGATATACTGCTTAACATTAGAACTCAAGAATATGGTCCACCCTTGAGGTTCTTGGTACTATTTTATTCAGAAATGTTACTCTTCACTCTAAATATAATTCACCTTTATGTAAAATGGCAAAGTATAATGTATCAATCTTCTTGATACATTAGAACTCAAGAATATGGTCACCCTTGAGGTTCTTGGTACTATTTTATTCAGAAATGTTACTCTTCACTCTAAATATAATTCACCTTTTGTAGAATATAGAGTAAGTGGCAAAGTATAATGTATCAATCTTCTTTCTCAGTATTGATCACACTGCTTTGGTATTTTTTTTCATAGTATCACATTCAAATTTGCACCCCTCATCATAACCCATCCTTAAGATCATGCTTTGAATAGGTGATTGACCAAGTTTTGTAATGTAACAGGTAGTTAGAGCAATTATATCTCTGCTTGGGACAACGTTGCCTGGTTGTGACGATGGCCCATTTCGTCGAGTATTCAAGGCTTTACTTCCTTATGAGAAAGACGAAAAAAAGAAGGTATTTCCACAGTTAACCCATTTTCAGTTTCATTTGGAATATGGTCACTTATGGGTTTAAGCCTCTTCCGCCGAGGCTTCATTGTCAACTTCTTTCCAATGCCCCCACTTCAGGTAATTGGGCACATTGACAAAATTTCAACTGTAAGAAAATGTAGCTTTATTGCAGCAGCACGTGACATATTCAGCGCAAAGATATCTGGAACTTTTAAGAGGTTTGCTTATCACTTCTTACCTGAAACAAGTTTGTTGAACATATAGTTGTCATTTTTGATAAGCACAGGAGAAAAGTTGGTCATAAGAGACTAACTATACAACACTCTAATGATACAGGATCTTGTGTTTTTCTAGGTTTTCTGAATTAATAACACATCTAAATATTCCATAGCGTAGAATATGACTTGTGTGCATTAATTAGTCATAATTTTTGGCATGATTTGGTTATTCTTTCTTTTGTTAGCATTATGTGCAAAGGTTGGCTGCGTCTACTTCTTCCGCTCTCTTATGATTGCTCATTTTTTATTTTCTTTGTGGAAGGTGCAATTTTATGTCATTTGGCATGGTTGCAATTTACCTCATTGGTTTAATAAAAGCACACAAACTTGCCGTGGCTTTCATTTAGTTTTGATATACCCTTTACTTCTTTTACATTTCATTGCAAATGTCATAAATTTACATGGTCACTTGGATAACTAATGTATATAACATTCTACAAGTATAAGCATCAAATTTTTTTTCGTTATTAATCCATTTCTGTATCATAAATTAATTAAGTTTATCTTTTGCTGAGTAGTTTTGATAGATACGAATAAGAAATATAGAACCGTTATTAACCAGAATTTGGTGTAGGCTTGAGCAATTTAAGAATGGGATCTTTCCATGTATCTTCTTCTACATTTCTTGTATTTTGTTATATTTTTCTTCAATTTACAGTTGACTTCTGGAGCTTGCTAAACCTCTGATACTGTACTTAGTTTGGCTATACAACTAACTGCAGGAGTCAACTCACACAAGGGCGTAAGGTGTTGCTCACTCTAGACATAATATCCAAACTTGTTTATAGGGTATGTCAACTGAACAGAACAACTTCTGTATGTGGGCCGGGTGTTTACTTTGGTGTATGATAACTAAGTCATATTCTTCTAATAATCATGCTAATCCCTTTTGTACTTGAACAGAATATGGACGAATGAAACATCTGAAAAAAAGTTATATTCATTCGTAACTTGTGGGAATTTTTTGAACATGTTTATCTTCTACATATTTTCGGTCATGCAACTATCTAGGGTTATTTTTTTGGTTTAAGCAATAAAATTTACATACAATGGATTGTAGCATTCACCAGATTCTTGATGCTCACAGGAACCATCAATTTCAGCTGTTATTACCTCTGTGGCAAACATGATACCTCAGGTTGGTTTTCCTTTCACACTGTTATTTCAAGTTTATGTTTTCAACTTGCACATTTGTATCTTTATACTGTTGTATTGACACAAGCAAATAAATGCTGCCTGATTTCTGGTTCTGTAGAAATATCTTCTTGAACTGCGAGCGGTTCTTGATGTTGACGGTGGCAAGTTGCTGAATGAGGACAATGACCTTAGATCTGTAAGAGTGGACTTCTGCTTCATTTTGTTAATAATGTACTTGGCAATAGTAGCACCGGTCATTTATTCTTCTTGCTTGGAAATTAAATTTAGCTTCTTCAGTATTTAGAGTCTTGCAAATATAATTGGTTGAACATGCAGGTGCTGCAGTATCTGTTGGATGATGTCTCTGATTTTTTAACAAACAAAGATAATGCAGCAGAAGGGGGAGATAATAATATAACAGAAAGGAAAGGTTGCATGACCGTACTTCAAGCTTTTATTGACTATATATCTGACCGGGAGAGAGATAATTTTCGTTCAAGAAGACATGATAATGAAGATTCTGTCACCCTCACAACAATTCATCAGGTTCTATCGCATACTCTAACTGCTGTAGTTTGTCCTTAGAGTTCTTTACTAAAATCTATTTCATCTTTTCTTCAACTTCCATTTCTTTCTTCTTTCTTTTTTCTCATTCCTTTGTTTCTTTGAGCAGTCAAAAGGCTTAGAGTGGGATACAGTTTTCATTGTGAAGGTAGTATATGGGATCCAGATTGTCTAGTCATTGCAATTATGGCTACTTGTTCATCACATTAACTCGTTATTTTACTAATTATTATGTGTCAACAAATGCTACAACTTGGAATAATTATTTTGGGATAAAATTGTCAATATTGGTTCTAACATTTGGTTTAATGATTCAGGCAAATGACTCTGAGATCCCCCTGCATGATTTTAATGGCCTTGTAAATGAGAGTGGTACTTTGGTCGAGGTAGGTTTGTGTTTTGTTCAGAACTCCTTACATGCTCTTGTGCTTTTTATTTCTTCCACATAATAGTTGTCATTCTACCAAGTACCAATCTTATTTGCTTCTTACACTTAGGAAGAGAGGCGCTTGCTGTATGTAGCTATGACTCGTGCCCGCAAGAAACTTTTCATTTTATATGTGATTACTGATTCCAATTGGCAGGTATAATCTATATAACCATAGTTTTCTTCTCCATTTACTGTAATGGTCTTCTTCAAGGAGCTCTATTTCTCTCTGCCAATCCATTTCTTCTTATCTCTCCATTTACTTTATGGTCTTTCTTTAAGCATCAATGGATTGCTTTTCAGGTTCTTCAACCTTCACGTTTTCTTAGAGAAATACCACATCATCTGCTAGAGACCCAGGTGAGATTTTCTTTGAATTTGAAATATCTTGCTATTAATATCAAAGGTATGCCTTGTATATGCATGAAGAATAATATATATTTCCCTCTTGTGCTCAATGCTATTGGTGCTTTATGTTCCTGCTAATTGTATCCCGATAATCTTCAATAAATCTGGGATAAATTCTTCTGCAATGCTCAGCAAAGAGTAAAATCTTCTGCAGTCACATGTTATTCAAAACCATCTCAGAGCAGATTGAACTAAAACTCCTAGCATTAGTAACTGAAATTAGTTAGTTGTGAAGAGAAAGATGTAAGGGAAAAGGAGAAAAACATAATGATGAAACAAATTTTTCATGATGGGCACTAAGCAAAAGAATTACTTACTGATGAATGCAGATATGCTGGAAAATTCTACAGATACATTGTCATGGGACAAAAAGAGTTCCTGACTTAATGTTCTTACGGTTGCAGTTGCTTTACATAAGTGGATAGGTTATGGTTATTATTCTAAGACTTTTTCCTTCAATATTTTAATAGAGTTAGTACCTCCACTTTATGGTTACCTACTTTTTAGTCTTGCTATCCCCCAGTGTACATCTCAAGGTAAGGTCCATCTCCCTCTCCCTATTGTAAAACTTGTGTTATCATTATATGAGTAGGTGCCACCAAACCCCACCTAGAAATAGGTGGGTTTTAAAAACACTTGCATCTGGATGATAGACATTGTAGGATTGTTGTGTAGTCTAAAATTTATAAAGAAGCATGCTGATATTAATAAAAGCCTTTCAATAGGAAGAGCAAAAGATAACAACTCTTTTATTTCTCTCTAAATGTGTTCTTCCCTTCTCTTGTGAACTTGAATTTTCATGTACAGGTTCTAGAAGTAGACATGAGGTACCATTACCTGATCTTTATTACTTACGGCATCTTAGTTAAGAAGGGATTGCAAGAAGTATGTGTTGCATGAAATGGAAATACTGGACATTGTATGACCTTCTATCATTCTTAACTTTCTATACTAACAGGATACAAGTAAGGAGGTCTTAAAAAGCGGCATTTTGAGACTAATAGGAGTACTTAAAAGTCAAACTATAAACCATACAGTGAAAAATCCACTATATATTAATAATGTCCACTTAAATCTATGCAGCTATTATATATGTTGCACTGTATTTCTCAAACAGTAGTTCATGTTATGTATAAGTGCTAATATTCTTCCAGATTTGAATTTCCTGTTCCTTTCATAAATACGGTTTGAGCATCTATGATAACTTGCAGAAAAATGAAATCAAGGCATGGTAATATGTTGTTGATGTCCTGAAGTTTAGTGAAAGAACATTAAATCTGATCTCCACGAGTTGCTTCTTTATTATTGCTATGAGTTTTGTGCTGTCGTTGTGTTTCGTGACAAATTTGGGTAACTGTACTCATGCATAGAAAAGAAGACCTAGGAATTCTGAGATTAAACTTATCCTACACCCAAAAATAAATTTTGATTGTTTTTTTTTAAAAGGAAAGAAGTAGATTAGTTTCTCTCTGCTTAATTATCTTAGCTAATTGTTTTTGAAATCTAGGCTTATATATTGTTGCTGATGCTATCTTAATCTATTTAGTTTGTTCTTAAATCTTGTGTAGGAAGAGCTGAAATCAACGAGTTCAAATGTAAATTCCCAGCAAATTCATCAAGGAGCTCCCTGTGGAGCCATTAGTTATAGAAAGGAATCTTCTGAAAGTAATACCATGCTGGATGATTATCTTGATAATCAAGTTAGTGAAACATCTGAAAAGCCAAGTGAAACAATTGAAAACTGCATTGACAGTAACTTCTTAAGAAGGTTCTCTTCAACCACTGACCAATGATGGGTAGAATGATATAAAATACACATATAAAGATTTAAATATATGAATCATAATATGTTAGTCCGACTTATTATAAGATTATATTCTGCATTTCAAATATACAGATTCAATACAGAGGGCAGAGCTGTTGTTTCCCGTCTATTCCATCAATGGGCCAAAAAGTCAGCATTTCATGATCCTAAGAGGTTACTTAACAAGGTGAGCTCATAATGCTTGTTATTAATAGCTCTCTCTTCCCACGATTTCTATAAAAGTTTGTTCCTCATGTTCTTTCTATTTGAGTGTCAAGTTCTTAATTAAGCAAGTTGTCCACTTCCACTTTTTAATGTTTTCAACATATATCTTTAATTAGTTTTTGCTGTTGCTGCAAGAATGCTCCCAGATATTGTTGTAAAGTACAAAATAAATTGGGTGAGAATTGGTTCTCTCCTACTGCTTCCCTTCCACTCTGTGTTCACGTGTGTATGTGCATGTGGCTCATAATATCAAAATCAAGCTAATCAAAGAAAAATTCACCCAGTTCAGTAGAGTAAACAATATCTATCCTATTTCATGGATTTTCTGTGTTGGCAATGTCAAATTAGTTTCACAAGAATATTTGGTTGTGGTTTTTGACAATCCATATCATTAACATGTATTTGCTAATCTGCAAACCGATGATATATAATATGTTTTCATCACTTTTTTATTGAGCAATGAACATAGCTAGCTTGATGGTAGGTAGAGATCTGTTTTATTTGTTTATACTGTTGGACTAGAAGTTTGTTATTATTTCTGAATTATTCTATTACAGGTTGCTTTTGTCATTGACGAACGCTTAAAACTCAAGAAGAGCATACACAAGGTTGTTGTAGTTTCTCTAATTTCATCCTTTCTGCATCAATACTAAAGTTTTATGCTCTCTTCTATTTTCCTAACTCTTTGTAATCAAAGCCTTTGTTGTGTTTTCACTGTGATCTCCTCATCTGATATCTCTGCTTTCAAAACAAACATTTGAAGAAAACATTTGGATCACGGTCCTCTTATAAATGATTCCTTAAGTGATTTCGCAAAATAAACTTCTTAGGATATAAATGCGTACAAGAGTAGGACCTCAAACCGGTAACCCTTTATACAAGTGAAGGGAAGAAAATATAAAAAATAAGATCTTTTAGTAAAAGCTGATATCAACTGAAGAATGTAATACTAATTAGCTAGGTTTAGGACTCCGCAGAAAGCCATGCTAGTTCGATGATAGCATGAACCTTTGCTGAAGCAGATTTACAATCACATATTACCTCGCAAATTTTAATGGACTTAAATACGCGTTTCTAGAAAATGTTGGTATAACTTGCTCTTGCAGTAGAAATGACTGTTCAATCACCTGTCAGGATGTTTTGCGCGAGTTAAAGACCTGCTTAACAACGGATGTGGCTTTTCACTTTGCAGTATCTGTAAGTTTTTGTTTCCTTGCTAAAGATTTCGATCTGAGCAAGTATATGAATATTTCAATCTCAGAACAATCAATACTCATGTAAAGAGGTAGGATCCACGCACAAATAAATATTCATATTATAGACTGATATCTTGACTTGAAGAAACTTTTGTTGTTTTTCTGATAAGGTTCTGAAGTGGGAGAAAATTCCTGCTGAAAAACGTGCCCATTTAAATAGAGAAAAACAGGTATTTTTGCTTAAGTTTACAGCTTCTTTGAGCACTCTACTTCAACCCACTGGATTTTGGTTTTTATTTTTATTTTTATTTTTAAATTAAGCATTGTGCACTGTTTCAAAAAGTAACAGGTTTCAGCCCTTATTTTTTTTGTTTATTTTTTAAATGTTCTCAATATGTTGGGCTCAGTGTATTAATTATGGGGTCGTTATGTGTGCTTGCGCGCATGCACGCGTCTTTTTCGAAGAATGAACATGCAAATTTAAGTTGTCATTGTTGATAAATATATAATTTTGGGACCTGATTTATATGTTGATTATACACTATTATGCCAGGTTTAAATATTTAAATTTTTGGACATTAAGGTCTTTGAAATGTTGGTCAATAATATTAGAAGAATTACCTTTTGAATTAGTAGGCTTATTTGCACAAATGATTCCTGAATTTTGCATTTACTGCGGGTTGAAGACCTATCGTTTCATTTTTGGCAGTTTAGCCCCTATTTCAAATGTTTTTTGCGGCAATGGTCTTTTTCATCAATTTCCGTCCAAATGTCTTTGAAATTTGACGGTAAAAATTTTTTTATTTAAAAATGGCTAATTTGCACAAATGGTCATTGACTTTTGTAAAGGAAAATTTGCAACAAAAGTTCATAATTTTTTAGAAAGTGTTGAAAAGTCTCATAACCTTCTAATCCAAACACATATGACCCAAAACCTTTTTGACAATTTTACCCATAACTTAAATAAATTAAAAATAACTCAAATCTTTTCAAAAATACAAAAAAGTCTTAAATCTTTTTATTTTTTACAGATTTACACTTGAAATAATAAAAAGTGTGTCATCAAGTCTCAAAACTTTTAATTTTATTCACCAAAATGACATTTAAAATGTGTTTGATTAAAATAAGATTTTTTAGTAAAAGTTGTTGAAATGTGTGGTTGAAAAGTTGTGGGACCATAAAATGTGTAGTTAAAATTAATTGTTGACTTTGACTTTAGTTTTTTAGTAAAATCAAAATTGAAAACAAATGGGCTTTTAGAGTCTCTACATATTTTGTTCAGTGGTCCATTAATTAACAAAAAAATTATACCCATGATCAAAATTTGACCAATTTAAAATTTTAATTTATTTTTCATGTCAATTACTAGAGGAGGCAAAATGGGTCAGCCCAGTGGGCTAGCCCAGATAGTCCGGTTTCTGGGCTAGGTTGGTCCAATAAAAAATTGATCAAATAAAAATTATGTCAATTTAGTCCGGTACAACTAGTCAATCGGACTGAAGCCGTGTAGGCCCGATAATTTTTTTTTTTCCCCAAGTCCCTATCCCACACTTCAAACACCACACCCCATGAAATGTGGTTGCAAATGGAGAGAGAGGGAGAAATCCTCCCTTCCCCTCGCAGCAAATGGGGGGACTTCTCCAGCCCACCACCATTTTTTTTTTAATTGATATGAAAAATAAATTAAAATTTTAAATTGGTCAAATTTTGATCATGGGTATAATTTTTTTGTTAATTAATGGACCACTGGACAAAATTTGTAGAAATTCTAAGAGAGCTCGTTTGTTTTCAATTTTGATTTTACTAAAAAGCTAAAGTCAAAGTCAACAATTAATTTTAACCACACATTTTATGGTCTCACAATTTTTCAACTACACATTTCAACAACTTTTACTAAAAAATTTTTATTTTAATCAAATACATTTTAAATGTCATTTTGGTGAATAAAATTAAAAGTTTTGGGACTTGATGACACACTTTTTATTATTTTAAGTGTAAATCTATGAAAAATAAAAAGATTTAGGAATTATTTGTATTTTTGAAAAGGTTTATGAGTTATTTTTAATTTATTTAAGTTAGAGGTAAAATTGTCAAAAAGGTTTGGGGTCATATGTGTTAGGATTAGAATGTTATGGGACTTTTCAACACTTTCTAAAAGATTAGGGACTTTTACTGCAAATTTTCATTTACAAAAGTTAGGGACCATTTGTGCAAATAAGCCATTTTTAAATAAAAAAATTTCATAGACATTTGGACGGAAATTGATGAAAAAGACCATTGTCGTAAAAAATATTTGAAATAGGGGCTAAACTACCAAAAATGAAACGATAGGTCCTCAACCCGCAGTAAGTGCAAAAGTCAGGGACCATTTGTGCAAATAAGCCGAATTAGTATGTGGTCATGTTTAATTTGATGTGTCAATTGTATAAATTTTTTAATTGAAATTTGGCCAAATATATTTGCATTTTAATAATTGTTGTGTATTAATTTGTGTAAATTTTACAAATTGGAATTTAGATTAGTGTGATAATCAAATTGGAGATCAATGGATGAATGATAACTTGGTTGTATATATTGAAAAAGATGTGTTTAATAAAATTGATAATGAAGTCACTATACGACATTTTGAAAGTTCGAAAATGCAGAGGTCACATTGTGATGTTTTTCAGTATTATTATTTTATTGTGTTATTGGAAAATAAAATCGCAGTTAAATGCTGCCCCTACTGAGTATGGTTCCTGGCACTGCCACTGATATTGAACTCAAATTTCACGTGACAGTGGAAGTATTTTCAATAAACAGGCGTTTCCTCTCTTTTCAGCACCTTCTGTAATTTTTAGAATAATTCCTAAAATTATAATCTGCATTCAACATTATAGCTTTCTATATGCTTGAAGCTTTGTGGGGGTATTTTTATTTATCTATGATCTAGGCATGTACCTGATCATCTTTTCTTGATTCACGTTCATTTGCTCAGTCTTTGGTTGTGTATATAAAGATATACGTTATTCAAAGGCATACTTATTGAAGATTGTTATTTTACTTATTGCAAGTGCCATATTGGGTGATAATATAGCTGTTTATTACCTTACACATTTCCTATTTTTCTTGTTTAGGAACATTTTCAGAAACTAAGAATCGAGAGCGCAATGAATTCATCTGAACCCACTTCCAAACAGGTGATTTGTTCTCCTCGTCCTATAATTCAATTTTTGGCGTGGTCTTCCGTTGGCAAATGAAAAATGGATTATGGTAAGAGTTTTAAAGAATTTGCAGTTCATACTTTTATGGAGAAAGTCAAAATAAACTCAAGTCATTAACTTTATTTTTCTAGGTTGACATTCAACCCCGTCAAAGCTAAGTGTTCAAGTTGATTTTATTGTACACAGACCCATTGCACAGAAACAACCACATACTAATTCAACTTCGATGATGTTATCTGGAAATTATAGTAATGTTCTTGCTACCATCTCATTTTTTTGCTTCTCTTCTCTTGTTGAAACAGATTGCATACTTACAGAGTCTTGGATGCACCGTTGCCCCTACCTCCCGCCTCCATGCTTCTCATTTGATCGAGCAATATAAATCATTGTAGCAAGATATGAACACAATTTATCAAACACTATAGAAGGTGCCTTTTATTTGTCTACCCGATTACATTATTGT
The DNA here is from genome assembly GCA_023638005.1 of Forsythia suspensa. NCBI lineage: Eukaryota > Viridiplantae > Streptophyta > Magnoliopsida > Lamiales > Oleaceae > Forsythia > Forsythia suspensa. The sequence continues at coordinate 53,900,320 of CM042666.1, forward strand.
TGAGGTGGAAGTTATATACTCATGCACGATGTTCACCTCTTCTTCACCATATTTAAATTGGCGTGGTTTATTTTTCTTTTAAAAAACAATTGAAATTTTCCTTGATATACGTAGAGGTATGTGAGCAAGAGAATATTTATTTGATCTCAGCAGTGTTTTTAGTTGCAACTTGAAAAAGTACTTGGAATGTGGATTGTGGGTGGAAAATCAAAGGAGTTTGTTCTCATGAAATCAGACCTTGGTTTGTAGGCAGAGTTGGAATTATTTTAATACAATATAATTGTAAATGGAATACAATTACACACAATAGACAAACAAGCACATTCTAAGCTTTATGCATTGTAAAGTTTAGCCCGAGGGTTACTCAACTTTATACTCTATTTTATTTATATTACTGAACTTTAATTGTTTCATTTATACTACTGAATTTTAAACTATGTTTTATTTATACTACTAAATTTTAATTCGTTTTATTTATACCACTAAATTTTAAAATTATTTTCAGATAAACTGTTGAATACATTATTGCATTTTTCTAATTTGAAGAAATTTCTTTCTTGTAATTTAGACAGTTTTTTCTTAATAAACTGCTATAAGAAATGATTTGCAAAAAGATGATAAAATTAAATCAAAGAGTTCCGGTCAATACTGACGGCTTGGAAAAAAGTGTGGACTTATTGTAAAAAAAATACTAAAGAAAGACTTTATCACTTCATTGGATTTTACTTTTTTATTTTTGGAAAAAGTGTTGGCTTTTTGTAGCAAAAACACTAAGGTTGTGTTTGATTCATCAAAATTTTCATGGAAAATGCCTTTTTTCACCTAATATGTTTGATTGCAAAAGATTTTTCATGGAAAAAACATTTTCCTTCTTAATTTCTTTGTTTTGTTTGATTGCAACTTTTTTTTTCATGTAAAACATTGTCTCATTTTCCTTGTTTTGGCCACATTTTCCTTGTTTTCAAGAAAATATTTTCTTTGGGGGGAGGTTTTATTTTTCATGGAAAATTTGTCTTATTTTCCAATCAATAATTTCTTGGCAATTCTTTTCCATGGAATTCATTTTTTTTCCACTCAAATTTCTCGCTTCCAATCAAACACAACCTAAATGAAGACTTTATCACCTTATTGGTTTTATATTTTATATTTTTTGGAAATAAGTGTTGGCTTTTTGTAACAAAAATACTAAAGGAAGACTTTATCATCTTATCGGTTTTAACTTTTTATTTTTTTGGAAATAAGTGTTGGCTTTTTGTAACAACAACACTAAGGAAGACTTGACTTCAATCACATTATTGGTTTTTACCAGTATTTAGAAAATTGGACTGGACCGACCGATTCTGTCGGAAAAATTGAGAACCGGCCACAAAATCGGTCCGGTTTACCAATTTAATCGGCCTTCAAAAAATCGGACCAGAAATCGGGGTTTTTAATGGTTAAACCAGAAAAACCGGTTGAATCGGGATTTTTTTTGGATTAATTTTTAATTTTTTAATTGAAACTTATTAAAAGTCTATTTAAAGCCAAATTTTATGAGTAATTTTGTCTATAAATGTTGGTTTATTTAAAAATAACTTATCTTTAGAAATTTTATGAGATTTTTAGATTAATTTTTAATTTTTTAATTGAAACCGGTTCGACTAGGTTCAACATTTTGACTCTTGACCCGTTGCTTTTCCAGGTTGACGGTTGATCCGTTTTTCTGAACATTGGTTTTTACTTTCTATTTTTAGAATAGATTCTCCTCATAATTTTGCAGTTGAGTACTAAATTACATGTTCACAATATAATTTCATATATTATAGTTACTAGTTATGTCAGTGCGAATTGAAGTTATTGACCGAGAATTTCGTTATAAAGTTTTGACACGAATTAGTGTCTTAAGTAATGTTAAATTAGCATATGGCAAAAACTTATTACAAAACTTTTTCGAGTATTTGATATTGCAAGTGTATGGATCGTACCCACAAAGATTGTGTTAGTCTGATCTAGAAGTAAGTTAACCTTAATCGAAACTATAATTTTCTAAGATTCAATTATCAAACTACTTAACTAACTAATAAATGCCAAACCTAAATTAATTAAAGTTTATGCAACGTTGAGATGAATGCAAATGTGATGAAAATTTAATAATGAAAAGTGTATTATGATTCCGAATCCACTTATACCCTATGATGCATCGATATGGATACGCGTGTCCGATACGACACGTATTGAATACGTTGACATGCAATTTTGAAAAACTACTAATACCGACTCCGACACTTCGTCGACACGTCGATTAATTTTTTACACGCGATTTTTGAAAAAGTACCGACGTCGATACCGATAACGATACGCTGTCGACATGTCGATTAATTTTTTTTTCAAATTATATAATGTAAAGAAAATAAAAATTTCTATACTTATTTCATAAAAATAAATACTCAAAAAATGATTGACTAATTTTAATATTAACAAACAAATAATTGGCCAATTTAAAATGTTGACCAGACCATTAGGATTGATTTATTATTTCTAAACCCTAAACAAATACTCGATGAAGTGTCCAATACGTGTCGGTGTTCGATACATGTCCGACATCGACACACCAGTGCTGGTGGCGTGTCCGTGCTTCTTAGCCTATGATGCACCGATATAGATACGCGTGTCCGATGCGACACGTTTCGAATACGTTGACACACGATTTTTGAAAAACTACCGACACCGACACACTGTCGACACGTCAATTAATTTTTTACACGCGATTTTTAAAAAACTACCGACACCAACACTGACACGTCGATTAATTTTTTTTTCTTCAAATTTTATAGTGTAAAGAAAATTAAAATTTCTATACTTATTTCATAAAAAAACAAATACTCAAAAATGATTGACTCATTTTAATATCAACAAACAAATAATTGGCCAATTTAAAATGTTGACCAGATTATAAGGATTGATTTATTTTTTCTAAACCATAAACAAATACTTGACGAAGTGCCCGATATGTGTTGGTGTTCGATACATGTCCAACACCGACACACCGGTGCTGGAGGCATGTCCGTGCTTCTTAGCCTATGATGCATCGATATGGATACGGGTGTCCGATGCGACACGTACCGGATACGTCGACACGCAATTTTTGAAAAACTATCGACTCTGACACGCCGTCGACACGTCAATTAATTTTTTACACGCGATTTTTGAAAAACTACCAACACTAACACCGACACGCCGTTGACACGTCGATTAATTTTTTTTTTTTCAAATTTTATAGTGTAAAAAAATAAAATTTCTATACTTATTTCATAAAAAACAAATACTCAAAAAATGATTGACTTATTTTAATATTAACAAACAAATAACCATAAGGATTGTTCTGTTTTTTCTAAACCCTAAACAAATACCCGACGAAGTGCTTGATATGTGTCGGTGTCCGATACATGCGACACCAACATGCCAGTGCTAGTGGCGTGTCCGTGCTTCTTAGCTTATAACAATTCCCTTTGACCTAAACAATTGAATTTGATAACCCGATTTAATTTCAAAGATCAATATTCCTAATTTGTTTAACTTATCTCGAGTAAAATTAAACCTATCTCTATATATGACTCGATTATATTTCTATGATGAATGCAAATATACAAGAATGCATTAAATATTTGTGAATACTTAAAGATCACGTAAATCATAAAGATATATTTATATCCTCTATCGGATTATACGACAATTGATATTTTGTCTAACTTATTTTCAATCTCTCGAAAATAAAACAAGCCACAAAACTCATACAATCATTGCGCATATAATTGTAGATAAATTAAACTTATATCAATGGTTCGAAATTAAAAAAAATGCTTGAATATCAAAGATTAAGTTCAAAGAATTAAAGAGTCATGGTACAAGTTTCATTGTAATCCTAGCACAAAATAAATCTAGCCTAGCATACTACGAGAAACAACACAAGAAAAATATATAAAATCCATTACCCGAATAAGAAATAATTCCACAGTTTGATTCTTGTTCCTCATTTCAATTGCTCGGATGAATTTCAATAATTAGCCCTTGTTTGCCCTATCAAAATCACAAATTGTCCAACCCTAAGTTTGAGTTAATCTCCCCTATTTATACCATTGTCTTCCAAAAAGATCCCTGAAAATCGTAAAATCGTGGCAAAAAAGAGTTTCCTAATTGGAGTGAAACTCAATTAATGAAAAAAACCCGCTGGGCAATAGCCTAGGACTAGCTTGGGCGATCTCGAAGGCAAGGCTTTAGTCCTCAAATCATCCAATAGTCTTCAATATGGTCCTTAAAGTTCCGATTGAGTCCCCTTACTTTTTTGATATTCGCCAAGTCATTGCTCTTTCCGTCATTTATTCTACAATAGCTTATAAACTGGTTCAGAACTGAAAACAAAGAAAATTGAACTAAATAGGACACTATAAATAGAACTTGAAAAACTGGTAAAATCGAAAGCGCCGTGATAAGACCGATAAGTTGGTTATTTTATCGATTTTTAAATTTCCAGTTTTCACTATTTAACCATATCAGTTGTGTCCTAATTCGGGTTTTGCAGGTCAAACAAGTATGTTTGATCCGATTCTTATAACGGTCTTAATTGAATAACTGTAATGCGTAAATTATTCATGGAAATTGGCATGGTTTCTTTTGTATGTAGCAATGTTGCATACTGAGATCTCTTGAAAGAATTCCTTGTAAAGAGACAGAGTGCTCTTGAAAATTATTAGCCAAAAGATGAGAAAATCAGTAAGTTCCAGTGGCTTGGGAATTTTTTTGAAAGGACTTGTATAAATATATATCTCATATTGTCACATTCAATTTATCGTCATCATGTGTCTTATACGTCTTTTAATACTACAGTATCCAATCATGTCGAAAAATCCCCTCGATCAACTTCCCCACAAACATATCAAAAATCAAGAAATGAATTATCCGCTTATAAGTACAGTACCTAAAGATGGGTATATTTAAGAAATAGTAGAGATGGAGGAAGGGGGTGAGAATAGAAAGAGTAAGTATTTTGTTTGTTTACAAGCTTTCTTTTACATTATAGAACACACACACAAACAGAGTTATATATGTATGTGTATGTATGCATTCATTGGTATGATATCTGTATAGAAAGAAATGATAATTTGTTTGTGCAGTACTGGGTACAGAAGTTGTGATGGTTGATGCCTCTTGGGGTCACCATGGCCAAGCCATTGTCTTTGTATGGTCATGGTGAGTTTAAACAATTCCTTTCCTTGATCACATGTCCAATCACGTAAATTTTGCTTATGTCCGTGGATCTTTGTTTTGTTTCCATTTGTAAATTCTAAAGACCACATACATACAAAAATAAAAAATAAAAAAAAATCTATCAACAATTCAACACTGACAAGTCCCAACAATCCAATAATAATCCTACAAGATAACAAAATAGGCTGACAAGACATAACAATCCTCCAAGAATTGGATTTAAATGTGAACTATTATCAATAACAATTAACAAATAAATGAAAAAAATTAGTAACGTAGTGGCATGCAAAGTACCTACTAAGTGCTAAATGTGTGGGGATTGATTGAATCACTATCATCCGAGAACAAGGTTCATGTAATTTATTCCTCCATTTTCTTCACATTGACTACTCATTTCTTTCGATATAGTTAAATCTAGTTTTCAATTGCTAGAAATTGAAAAATAACCAAATAAAAAAGTTCACAATTTTGGATGACATAAGTGAAGACTTTAAGAATTAAGTAATTAACTAAAACTAAAAAACTAATAATTAATCCATATAGAGAAACCTTAAGTAATTTTGGAGCAAGCAAATTTGAAATGGATCAATAGAAATAGGCAAAAAAAAAAAAAAAAACCAAACAAATGCAAAAGAAAAAATATTTGTATGGTGCTTGGTTAATTAACTCAAAATAATAAAATTTTACAATAACTTCAGTAAATTTTTCTAATAGTTGAAAAAAAAAAGTAATTAAACTTTTTTGCAATAACTTTATTTATTTAATAAGCAAAAAATCATTTTTGATTTTCTTTATAATCTATCATAGTTTTCTTTCTTTAGTTAATGACATGTTTAAATTTTTATGTACTACTACAATATCTTTCTTTCTTTAATAAACAAAAAAATATTTCAAGAAGCAATAAAAATACAAATAAAACCAGGAAATAGGCAGAAATAACTAAGAAAAAAATTTCAAAACTAAAATATACAGAACCATATAAACATTACAAATGCTAAAAAAATAAAAATTACAAAAAGACCAGTTGTTTGGTTGTACTTCACAGTTGGTTGGTTCATGGTTGAACACGGACTCTTCGCACTCGCCCGTCGAACTTTGTACTCACCATTCGAGGAAGAAAAGAAATGGGGCTCGCCGGCTAGGTTAAAGATTTAGGTCTGATTTTGACTGATTGGAATTTGAAAAAATTGAGTCAATTTGGATACAATTGACAGAGGACATTGTATATGTTTTAAAGGAACTAAGACAATTACAATTGACCAAGACATACATTATCATCTCCAAGAGTGCAATCAATGAAAATAAGAAATCTAATGGAGGAAGCCATTCGACACAATAGAAATTTTAAACAAAAGAGAGAAAGTAGTATCTCTGTTACGAGACAACTAATCGTACAACGAACTAACTTATTCGTCCCGTCCTAAAATGGATATACAAATTTTTTTACTAATTTCATTAATTTTTATAACATATATAATCCAATAATAGTTGGGCATGCATATAATAAAGAGATCTTCTGATCTTCATGAATAGTTAATTGGTATTAATTGTTGGAGTCCCCTCTACAAAAGTTTCTTATTTATTTTAAACTATCAGTGGGTGTTATGTGCCTATCTAATCAATTCTTTGTATGCAAGGAGAAAGCGTGAGGTGATTCCTGGAACTGCCACTGATATTGAACTCAAATTTCATGTGACAGTGGTTGTTTCCTCTCTTTTTAGCACTTCTATAATTTTTTGAATATTCCTAAAATTATAATCTGCACCTAGCATTATAGATTTCTATATGTTTGAAGCTCTGTGAGGGTATTTTTATTTATCCATTCTTGATTCACATTCATTTGCTCAGTCTTTGGGTTGTGTTGAAGATATAGGTTACTCATTTCCTATTTTTCTTGTTTAGGAACGTTTTCAGAAACTAAGAATCGAGAGTGCAACGAGTTCATCTGAACCCCCACTTCAAACATGTGATTTATCAAACACTGTAGAAGGTGCCTTTTATTTGTCCACGTGAGGTGGAAGTTATATACTCACGAACGATGTTCACCTCTTCTTCACCATATTTAAATTGGCGTGGTTTATTTTTTTCTTTTAAAAAACAATTGAAAATTTCCTTGATATATGTAGAGGTATGTGAGCAAGAGAATCTTTATTTGATCTCATCGGTCTTCATAGTTGCAACATCAAAAAGAAGTACTTGGAAATTGGATTGGGTTTGGTGTGGAAAATCAAAGGAGTTTTTTCTCATGAAGTCAGATCATGGTTTGCAGGCAGAGTTGGAATTATTTTAATACAATACAATTACACACAACACAAAAACAACCACATCTTAAGTTTTATACATTGCAAAGTTTAACTAGTAGACGATAACACACACGCTAAAATTTTACAAATTTGTGAAATGCTTCTTTGAGTCGGATTTTGCTGATGGCTATTTTTGCATACAACCAATCCATTGAGCTATTCCACAACTTGAAAAATGCAATCCTCCACAAGTAATTGAACACTAAAGTTCCACATACTCCCCAAAAGCCAAAAACAAACCCAACTGCCATACTAATGTAAAATCCATCACTAATAAGCTTGTCCTCCTCCTCCTTCGGATCTTTCATCCCATTAGCATTACCAATAATCTTTGGGTCTTGAGCAATTTCATCTCCTGGACATGTTTTATTAAGTGGAAGGCCACAAAGATCCGGTTTCCCTCAAATGCGTAAGCACCGAGAGTTTGTAAATGAATGTTTTGTGGATTTTGCCGCCGACAAGTTATTGTATGACAAATCTAACACTCCAAGTTGATCCAATTGAGAAACACCAAAGCAGAATACCACCAGAAAAGTTATTTCTTGATAAATCAAGAAAATCTAAAGACCTCGACCGCTCAATGCTTGCGGGAAGGATTCCAGATAGGTTATTTCTTGAAAGGTTCAACCCAACTAGAGTTACAAGACTTGTAATTTCAGCAGGAATGTCACCTACTAAATTGTTACTTGAAAGATCAATGAGTCTCACGAGTCTAAGAGTATTTATGTACTCGCTCATTGCTTTTCCACATTACACTTGCACTCTCATAGCTTTGTAGGCCACTAGAAAAAGATGATACATATGACTCATTATCCACGTCAATCATAGCAGTGAGATTGCTTAGGCATTTTGGTATAGCACCAGAAATCTTGTTTAAAGAAAAGTCCAACACTTGTAAGTGTGAAAGATGACACAAGTTTGAAGGAATACTACCAAAGAACTCGTTGGACCTGAGACTTAGAAAGACCAAACTAGTAAAAGTATTTCCCATCCATGTCGGTATTTTACCAGTCAACTTATTTCTTGAAAGGTCGATGAAAGCCAAGGATGTACAATTCCTCAATGATGTTGGAATTTCTCCGGTGAAACTGTTGTTTTGTAAATGCAATGAGAAACGGATATTTAGTGAATGGATATTTCCAGAGAAATTATTATGTGCCAACTTAAGAAATCTCAAATTTGATAGGTTTGCAAAACAATCGGGAAGTTGTCCTGACAGTAGGTTATTTGAGAGGTCAAGATAACTCCAACTGCTATTAGTTTCATTGCATAAATTGGTAATTGGCCCAGAAAATTTGTTACTCGACAAATCCAATAAAGATGCATTAGGAGGCAAAATTGGTAATGAACCACTAAAATGATTAAAGCTCAAATCTATGGTCCGGAAATTAGTAGAGAACTTTGACGAGAAATCATGAAGGACACCATGAAAATTATTATGTGATACATTTAAATCATCTAAGTTCGAACTTAGCTCCCAAAGCCAATCAGGGAATGTGTCTAAAATTCCAGCATTAGAGATATCAAGTTCATATAATCTCGTTTGTGTTCTAAGCCAAGTGGGAAAATGTGGCCCCACTTTGCAACCTGTTAATAATACTGCCGTCAATTGGAAAGGAGGATTCCATCCTAAACTGAAATCGAACGAGATACCTGGGTTGTAAGACAAATCCAGTATTCGTAATTGGGAAAGATTGAAGAAATGAGATTCAGTGATTATGTCATCAAAGTGGTTTGAATGAAGACCCAAACATTCGAGTTTGTAAAGGCTTCCAATGCTTTGGGTAACAGTACCATTAAACATATTGTGATCAAGATATAAGTTTTTCAAGGAGAAAGATAATACAAGATCAGGCACTGTCCCTGTCAGTTGGTTATTAGATAAATCTAAATACGATAAACTACTCCGATTCCCCAAGGCCATAGGAATCTCACCTTCAAGTTGATTTTGAGTGAGAGAAAGATACGAAAGGGACAATAAGTTTCCAATATCATCAGGAATGGGACCTTGTAATTTGTTTGAACCGAGTTCAATGTAACTAAGGCCACTACTAAAGTTAAACAACCAAGGGAACACACAAGAAGATGAGAGGTCATTCCCGAAGAGATCAAGTTTATAAAGAGAATTAGAAGCATTGAACGTGGAAGGTGAGGGAGGAAGTACAGTAGGCAAGTGACAATCAGACAAGTATAACACTTCCAGCTGAATGAGTTTATTTATTGTTTGTAACCAATTGGTTGCCATTGTGAGGTTAACAGAGCTCAGTCTGAGGTATCTCAATGAATGAAGTCGAGAAAGCCAATCAAGGTTTGTGCTAGTTAGCGTACCATAAGATGTGCTAAGACCAAGAAATTGCAATTCAGAAAGGTTTCCAAGATGATGGGGAATTTCTCCACTAAACCAAGAATGAGAAAGATCAAGATATTGTAATTTGCCTAGAGAGCCAATGAATTGTGGAATTCTCCTATAATTGAAACTATTGAAACTAAGGTCTAGATATTTCAAATGCTGTATTTCAAGCAACCAAACACTAATGTTACCTCCTAGAGGCGCAGACGCGCCATGAAGATCCAACTGAATAATATGATTTGTTAAGTTATCACAAAGGACACCACTCCATTTGCAACATTCTTCTTTATCTGTCTGGTTTCCCCAAGAAGAGAGTTGACCGTAATAATCAATAAGCTCGTCTTTGAATCTGAGAAGAGCTTCTCTCTCCTTCTCTAAGCACCTGATACCATCTTTCGTTCCGATAGACTGCTCACAAGTAGCACTCAAGCCCAATAATAGTACGATAACTAACAAATGGGGATGTTGAAAGAACTTTATCATTGTGAACAATTGTAACTAAGAATTTGTTGGTATTTTTTGTGATTTTCACCATTTAAGCAGCACTACTTATAGCATCACTTGTAAGACTAATCCAAAATCCACAATAATTCCTTGGAAAAAGGTTATGACTTCTTGTAGAAGAAAACATAAAAAAACAAAAAAAGGAAGACTTGAGTCACTTGACTCTGACCCCACCCCACCGCCCAATTGGTATTTATTTCGAGAAAAGATTCTCCAAAAGTTTATGTACTTAAGAATCCAATTACAAGCTTACATTTTGGGTACAAAACACCAATAGTCACTCAACTTCCTGCGAAGATCCATGTCAGCCACTTGAACTTTATTTTGTTTCAAAGTGGTCAATAAAATTTTCTTTTTATTTTGTCACGGCAAAATTTAGTTACATTTTCTAAAGGAATTTGTGACATGGAAGACTTCCACGTTGGTATCACGTCAGATTGTGGTCCACCACATCATATAGTTCGGTTGAAAATGCTAATTGAACTTGAAAAAGTGACTAAACTTACAAAAAAGTAAACTTCATTGACTAAATTGAAACAAAATAAAGTTTGATGATTAAAATGAAACTTTTCCATAAGTTGAGTGGCTAATAGTTTTATTTTTATACCTGTTGGAGACAATATTCAAATAGGTTAAACTTTTTGATCAGTGATCCAATATGGTACTAGAGCAAGGCAAATGTTCCAAGTTTAAGTTTACCAAGTTTTGATGGGAAAAATATAGACTATTCGTAAAGGGACGTGTTGAATATATTATTGCAGTTCTCTAATTTAAGAAATTTTCCTTCTTGTAATTTAGACAAATTTTTCTTAATAAACTGCTTTGAGAAATGATTTGCAAGAATATGATAAAATTAAATCAATGAGTTCCGGTCAATACTGATGGCTTGGAAAAAAGTGTGAACTTATTGTAACAAAAATGCTAAAGAAAGACTTTATCACCTTATTGGTTTTTACATTTTTTTTTTTTGGAAAAAGTGTTGGCTTTTTGTAACAAAAACACTAAAGGAAGACTTTATCACATTATTGGTTTTACTTTTTTTTTTTTTTGGAAATAAGTGTTGGCTTTTTGTAACAAAAACACTAAAGGAAGACTTGACTTCAATCACTTTATTGGTTTTTACTTTTTATTTTTAGAATAGATTCTCCACATAATTTTGCAGTTGCGTACCAAATTACATGTTCACATTATAATTTTATATATTATAGTTACTAGTTATGTCGTGCGAATCAAAGTTATTGACCGAGAATTTTATTGTAAAGTTTTGGCACGAATTAGTGTCTCAAGTAATGTTAAATTAGCATATGGCAAAAACTTGTTGCTAAACTTTTTCAAGTATTTAGTACCGCAAATCGTACCCACAGAGATTGTGTTAGTCTAATCTCGAATTAAGTTAACCTTAACTGAAACTATAGAATTCAATGAATTTTCTAAGATTCAACTAAAGTTAATGCAAGGTTGAGATGAATGGAAATTTGATGAAAATTTAATAATGAAAAGCGTATTAGGATCCCAAATTCACTTATACCAATTCTTTTAAACTTGAATAGTTGAATTTGATAACACGATTTAATTTCAAACATCAATATTCCTAATTTGTTAAACAATCTCTCTCGAGTAGAATTAAACATATCCCTATATATGATTCGACTATGTTTCTATGACGGATGCGAACATACAAGAATGCATTAAATATTTGTGATCACTTAAAGATCACGTAAATTATAGTGGTATATTTATATCTCTATCGGACTATACGACAATTGATACTATGTCTAACTTGTTTTGAATCACTTGAAAGTAAAACAAGCCACAAAACTCATACAATCATTGTGCATATAATTATAGAGAAAATAAACTTATATCAATTGTTCGAAATTATAAAACATGCTTGAATATCAAAGACTATATTCAAAGAATTAAAGATTCATGATACAAGTTTCATCGTAATCCTAGCACAAAATAAATTTAGCCTAGCATACTGTGAGAAAGAACACAAGAAAAATATATAAAATCCATCACCCTGATAATAAAGAATTCCAAAGTGTGATCCTTGATCCTCGTTTCAATTTTGCCCGGATGAATTTCAATAATTAGCCCTTGTTTGCCCTCTCAAAATTACAAATTGTCCAAGCCTAATTTTAAGTTAATCTTCCCTATTTATATCTCTGTCCAAGTCTCCAAAAAGATCCCAGAAAATCGTAAAAATCATGGCAAAAAAGAGTTAGTGAAACTCAAATAATGAAAAAAACCCGCTGGTGCCTTTTTGCAATGGGCGATCGCCCAAGCAAAGCCTACGGCTTCTGCTGGTGAAAATTGAACTAAATAGGACACTATAAATAGAACTTGAAAAACTGGTAAGATTGAAAGCGCGGAACGACCGATAAGTTGGTTATTTTAACGATTTTTATATTTCCAGTTTTCACTATTTAACCAAACCGGTTGTGTCCTAGTTCAGATTTTGCAGGTCGAACCAGTATGTTTGATCCGATTCTTATAACGGTCTTAATTGAATAACTATAATGTGTAAATTATTCATGGAAATTGGCATGGTTTCTTTTGTATTAATTACAGAAGAACAAGGACTTGTAGCAATGTTGCATACTGAGATCTCTTTAATTTTTGTTGTGTCTCTAGCTAGCTTGAAATTTGAAAGAATTCCTTGTAACAGAGAAAGAGTGCTCTTGAAAATTGTTAGCCAAAAGATGAGAAAATCAGTAAGTACGTTCCAGTCCACAATCATGGCTTGGGAATTTTTTTGGACATGCATCTTATACGTTCATATATCATCAAGTTACAGTATCTAATCATGTCGAAAAATCCCCTGGATCGTCAATTTCACCATGAAATTATCAAAAATCAAGAAATGAATTTTCTGCTTATAAGTACAGTACCTAAAGATGGGTATATTTAAGAAATAGTAGAGAGAGAGAGAGAGAGAGAGAGAGGATGAGAATAGAAAGAGTAAGTATTTTGTTTGTTTACAAGCTTTTAAATTATAGAACACACACACACACACAGTTATATATGTATATGTATGTATTCATTTGTATGAAATCTATATACAAAGAAATGATATTTTGTTTGTGCAGTACTAGGTACAGAAGTTGTGATGGTTGATGCCTCTTGGGGTCGCCATGGCCAAGCCATTGTCTTTGTTTGGTCGTGGTGAGTTTAAACAATTCCTTTCCCTGATCACATGTCCAATCACGTAAATTTTGCTTATGTCTGTGGATCTTTGTTTTGTTTCCATTCGTAAATTCTAAAGACCACAAACATACAAAAATAAAAAATAAAATTTTTTTTTATCAACAATCCAACACTAGACAAGTCCCAACAATCCAATAATAATCGTACAAGATAACAAATAGGCCGACAAAACACAACAATCCTCCAACAATTGGATTTAAATGTGAACTATTATCAATAACAATTAACAAATAAATGAAAAAAAAATAGTAATTAACTTAGTGGCATGCAAAGTACCTACTAAGTGCTAAATGTGTGGGAATTGAATCACTATCATTCGAGAACAAGATTCATGTAATTTATTCCTCCATTTTCTTCACTTTGACTACTCATTTCTTTCTATATATTTAAATCTAGTTTTCAATTGCTAGAAATTGAAAAATAACCAAATAAAAAAGCTTCACAATTTGGGATGACATAAGTGAAGGCTTTAAGAATTAAGTAATTAACTAAAACTAAAAACTAATAATTAATCCATATACTTTATAGAGAAACATTTTGGAGTAAGCAAGTCTGAAATTGGATAAATAGAAATAGAAAAAAAAAAATACAAATGCAAAAGAAAACATATTTGTATGCTGCTTGGTTAACTCAAAATAATAAAATTTTACAATATATTAAGTAACTTTTTCCAATAGCTGAAAAAAAAAATACAAAAATAATTAAACTTTTTGCAATAAATTTCTTTCTTCAATAAACAAAAAATCATAGCTGATTATCTTCATAATCGTTCATAGTTTTCTTCTTTTAGTTAATGACACGTTTAAATTTTGTATATTACTACAATAATTTTCTTTTTTTAATAAACAAAAAAATATTTCAAGGAGCAATAAAAATACAAATAGAATCAGGAAATAGGCAGAAAATAACTAAAAAAAATAAAAACTAAAATATACAAAACAATATAAACATTACAAATGCTAAATAAATAAAAATTACGAAAAGACCAGTTGTTTGGTTTTTTGGTTGTACTTCACAGTTGGTAGGTTCATGGTTGGATTCGGACTCTCCGCACTCGCTCGTCAAAACTTTGTACTCACCGTTCGAGGAAGAAAAGAAATAGAGCTAGCCAGCTGGGTTAAAGATTTAAGGCTGATTTTGGCTGATTAAAGCTTGAATTTGAGGAAATTGAGTCAATTTGGATACAATTGACGAGGACATTGTATATGTCTTAAAGGAATTAAGACAAGTACAATTGACTAGGACATACATTATCATCTCCAAGAGTGCAATCAATGAAAATAAGAAATCTAAAGGAAGACGCCATTCGACACAATAGAAGTTTCAAACAAAATAAAGCAAGTAGTACCTCTATTACGAGACAACCATTCCATCCTAAAATGGATATACCAAATTTCTTACTTATTTCATTAACTTTTGTAGCATATATAATCCAATAATAGTTGGGCACATTGTATGATGCATATAATAAAGAGATCTTCATGAATAGTTAATTTTTATTAATTATTGGAGTCCACCCTACAAAAGTTTCTTATTTATTTTAAACTATTAGTGGGTGTTACGGGCCTATCCAATCAATTCTTTGTATGCAAGGAGAAAGCAAGAGTGTGATTCCTGGCACTGCCACTAATATTGAACTCAAATTTATTTTATTTATCTTTGATCTAGGCATGTACCTCATCATCTTTTCTTGATTCACGTTCACTTGTTCAGTTTTCGGTTGTGTCGATATATAAATATATACGTTATGCACGTCATACTTATTTAAGATTGTTATTTTACTTATTGCGATTGCCCATATTGTGTGATAATATATAGCTGTTCATTACCTTACTCATTTCCTATTTTTCTTGTTTAGGAACATTTTCAGAAACCCCACTTCCAAACAGGTGATTTATCAAACACTATAGAAGGTGCCTTTCATTTGTCCAGCCGATTACATTGTTGTTGAGGTGATAGTTATATACTCACGCACGATGTTCACTTCTTCTTCACCATATTTAAATTGACGTGGTTTTTTTTTTTTTTTTAAAAACAATTGAAATTTTCCTTGATATAGCTAGGTAGATGCATGTGAGAAAGAAAATCTTTATTTGATCTCATCGGTGTTCATTGCAACTTGAAGAAGAAGTACTTGGAAATTAGATTGGGTTTGGTGTGGAAAATCAAAGGAGTTTGTTCTCATGAAGTCAGATCATGGTTTGTAGGCAGAGTTGGAATTATTTTAATACAATACAATTACACACAACACAAAAACAACCACATCTTAAGTTTTGTACATTGCAAAGTTTAACTAGTAGATGATAACACACACGCTAAAATTTTACAAATTTGTGAAATGCTTCTTTCAGCCGGATTTTGCTGATGGCTATTTTTACATACAACCAATCCGTTGAGCTATTCCACAACTTGAAAAATGCAATCCTCCACAAGTTATTGAACACTAAAGTTCCACATACTCCCCAAAAGCCAAAAACAAACCCAACTGCCATACTAATGTAAAATCCATCACTAATAAGCTTGTCCTCCTCCTCCTTTGGATCTTTCATCCCATTAGCATTACAAATAATCTTTGGGTCTTGAGCAATTTCATCTCCTGGACATGTTTTATTAAGTGGAAGGCCACAAAGATCCGGGTTTCCCTCAAATGCAGAAGCACCAAGAGTTTGTAGATGAATGTTTTGTGGAATTTTGCCAGACAAGTTATTGTACGATAAATCTAACACTCCAAGTTGATCCAATTGAGAAACACCAGCAGGAATACCACCAGAAAAGTTATTTCTTGATAAATCAAGAAAATCTAAAGACCTCAGCCGTTCAATGCTTGCAGGAAGGATTCCAGATAGGTTATTTCTTGAAAGGTTCAACCCAACTAGAGTTACAAGACTTGTAATTTCAGTAGGAATATCACCTACTAAATTGTTGCTTGAAAGATCAATGAGTTTCACCAGTTGAAGAGTATTTATGTACTCGTGCTCATTTCTTTTCCACATTACATTTGCACACTCATAGTTTCTTGTGATATTAGTAAGAAAAAAAAATCCATGGGACTCATAGTCCACTTTTTGAACCATAGCAGTGAGATTGTTTAGGCATTTTGGTATAGCACCAGAAATCTTGTTTAAAGAAAAGTCCAACACTTGTAAGTGTGCAAGATGACACAAGTTTGAAGGAATACTACCAAAGAACTCGTTGGACCTGAGACTTAGAAAGACCAAACTAGTAAAAGTATTTCCCATCCATGTCGGTATTTTACCAGTCAACTTATTTCTTGAAAGGTCGATGAAAGCCAAGGATGTACAATTCCTCAACGATGTTGGAATTTCTCCGGTGAAACTGTTGTTTTGTAAATGCAATGATGAAAGGTATTTTAGTGAAGGGAACTCTCCTGAGAAATTATTATGTGCCAGCTTAAGAAATCTCAAATTTGATACGTGTGCAAAACAATCGGAAAGTTGTCCTGACAGCAGGTTATTTGAGAGGTCAAGATATTCCCAACTGCAATTAGTTTCACTGCATATATTGGTAATTGACCCAAAAAATTTGTTATTCGACAAATCCAACATCGTTGCATTAGGAGGCAAATTTGGTAATGAACCACTAAAATGATTAAAGCTCAAATCTATGATCAAGAAATTAGTTGAGAACTTTGGTGAGAAGTCAGGAAGGACACCATGAAAATTATTATGTGATACATTTAAAAAATCTAAGTTCGAACATAGCTCCCAAAGCCGATCAGGCAAGGTGTCTAAAATTCCTGTACTAGAGATATCAAGTGTATATAATGTCGTTTGTGTTCTAAGCCAAGTGGGGAAATGTGGCCCAACTTTGCAACCCGCTAATAATACATCTGTCAGTTGGAAAGGAGGATTCCATCCTAAACTGAAATCGAATGAGATACTTGGGTTGTAAGACAATTCCAGGAATTTTAATTGGGAAAGATTGAAGAAATGAGATTCAGTGATTATGTCTTCAAAGTGGTTTGAACCGAGATTCAAATATTCGAGTTTGGAAAGGCTTCCAATGGTTTGGGTGACAGTACCATTAAACATATTGTGATCAAGAGATAAGTGTGTCAATGATGAAGATAATGCAAGATGAGGCACTATTCCTATCAGTTGGTTATAAGACAAATCTAAATACGATAAACTACTCAGATTCCCCAAGGATATTGGAATCTCACCTTCAAGTTGATTTTCATGGAGAGAAAGATACGTAAGGGACAATAAGTTTCCAATAGCATCAGGAATGGGACCTTGCAATTTGTTTGAACCGAGGTCAATGTTACTAAGGCCACTGCTGAAGTTAAACAACCAAGGGAATATACAAGAAGAAGAGAGGTCGTTCCCCGTGAGATCAAGTTCATGAAGAGAATTAGAAGCATTGAACATGGAAGGTGGGGGAGAAAGTACAGTAGGCAAGTGACAATAAGACAAGTATAACACTTCGAGCTGAATGAGCTTATTTATTGTTTGTAACCAATTGGTTGCCTTGGTGAGGTTAACACAGCTCAATTTGAGGTATCTTAATGAATGAAGTCGAGAAAGCCAATCAAGGTTTGTGCTAGTTAGCATACCATTATTTTCTGGAAGACCAAGATATTGCAATTCAGAAAGGTTGCCAAGATGATGAGGAATTTCTCCACTAAACCAAGAATAAGAAAGATCAAGATATTGTAATTTGCCTAGGGAACCAATGAATTGTGGGATTCTGCTATAATTGAAATCATTGAAACTGAGGTCTAGATGCTCCAAATGTTGTATTTCAAGTAACCAGGCGCTAATGTTACCTCTTAGAGGCGCAGACACACCATGAAGATCCAACTTAATAATATGATTTGTTAGGTTATCACAATGGATACCTCTCCATTTGCAACATTCTTTTTTGTCTTTGTTGTTTCCCCAAGAAGAGAGTTGACCATATTCATCAATAAGCTCGTCTTTGAATTTGAGAAGAGCTTGTCTCTCGTTCGCTAAGCACCTAATACCATCTTTTGTTTTGATAGAGTGCTCACAAGTACCTCTCAAGCTCAGTAGTAGTACAATAACTAACAAATGGGGATGTTGGAAGAACTTTATCATTTTGTAAACAATTGTAACTAAGAATTTGCTGATATTCTTTTGTAATTTTTCACCATTTAAGCAGCACTACTTATAGCATAACTTGTAAGACTAATCCAAAATCAGCAATAATTCCTTGGAAAAAGGTTACGACTTCTTGAAGAAAAAAAGAGAGGAAGACTTGAGTCACTTGACTTAGACCCCACCCCACCCCCAATTGGTCTTTATTTCCAGAAAAGATTCTCCAAAAATTTATGTGCTTAAGAACCCAATTACACGCTTACATTTTGGGTACAAAACCCCAATGGTCACTCAACTTACTGCGAAGATCCATAGCCACTTGAACTTTATTTTGTTTCAATGTGGTCAATAAAATTTGTTTTTCATTTTGTCACAGTAAAATTTAGTTACATTTTCTAAAGGAATTTGTGACATGGAAGACCCCCATGTTGGTATCACGTCAGATTGCCGTCCACCACATCACATATTTCGTTTGAAAATACTAATTAAACTTGAAGAAGTGACTAAACTGGAAAAAAGAAAAGAAAAGAAAAGTAAACTTCATTGACTAAATTGAAACAAAATAAAGTTGATTAACATGAAACTTCTCCATAAGTTGAGTGACTAATAGTTTTTTTTATGCCTATTGGAGACAATATTCAAACAAGTTAAACTTTTTGATCAAGAAAAATGTTCGAAGTTCAAGTTTACCAAGTTTTGATGGGAAAAAAATAGACTATGCCTATACGTAAAGAGACGTGTTGAATATATTATTGCAGTTCTCTAATTTAAAGAAATTTCCTGTGTAATTTAATTAGACAGTTTTTTCTTAGTAAACTGCTCTGAGAAATGATTTGCAAAAAGATGATAAAATTAAATCAATGAGTTCTAGTCAATACTGATGGCTCGGAAAAAAGTGTGAAATTATTGAAGCACTAAAGAAAGACTTTATCACCTTATTGGTTTTTGCTTTTTTATTTTTGGAATATGTGTTGGCTTTTTGTAACATAAACACTAAAGGAAGATTTGACTTCAACCACTTTATTGGTTTTACTTTTTATTTTTAGATTCTCCACATAATTTTGCAATTGACTACCAAATTACATGTTCACATTATAATTTTATATATTATAGTTATTAGTTATGTCGTGCGAATCAAAGTCATTGACCGAGAATTTCGTTCTAAAGTTTTGGCACGAATTAGTGTCTTAAGTAATGTTAAATTAGCATATGGCAAAAACTTGTTACAAAACTTTTTTGAGTATTTAATACTGCAAGTGTATAGATCGTACCCACAAAGATTGTGTTAGTCTAATATAGAATTAAGTTAACCTTAACCGAAACTATAGAATTCAATGAATTTTCTAGGATTCAATTATAAAACTATTTAACTAACTAATCAATACAAGACCTAAATTAATTAAAATTAATGCAAGGTTGAGATGAATACAAATGTGATGAAAATTTAATAATGAAAAGCGTACTAGGATCTAGAATCTATTTATACCAATTCTCTTTAACACGAATTATTGAATTTGATAACACGATTTAATTTCGAATAAGAATATTCTTAATTTGTTTAACACACACTTTCTCGAATAGAATTAAACATATCCCTATACATGACCCTACTATATTTTTCTATGACGGATGCGAACATACAAGAATGCATTAAATATTTGTGAATACTTAAAGAACACGTAAATCTTAGTGGTATATTTATATCTTCTATCGGACTATATGACAATTGATATTATGTCTAACTTATTTTCAATTTCTCGAAAGTAATACAAGCCACAAAACTCATATAACCATTGCACATATAATTGTAGAGAAATTAAACTTATATCAATTGTTCGAAATTTAAAAAATGCTTGAATATCAAAGATTATGTTCAAAGAATTAAATATTCATGGTACAAGTTTCATCCTAATCCAAGCACAAAATAAATATAGCCTAGCATACTATGAGAAAGAACACAATAAAGATATATAAAATCCATCACTCGGATAAGAAAGAATTCCAAAGTGTGATTCTCGTTCCTCGTTTCAATCTTGCCCGGATGAATTTCAATAATTAGCCCTTGTTTGCCCTATCAAAATCCCAAATTGTCCAACCCTAAGTTTGAGTTAATCTCCCCTATTTATATCCTTGTCCTAGTCTCCAAAAAGATCCTAGAAAATCGTAATAATCGTGGCAAAAAAGAGTTTCCTAATTTGAGTGAAACTCAAATAATGAAAAAAACCTTCGTACATTTTTGCACTGGGCGATCGCCTAGTACTAGCTCGGGCGATCTTGAAGGCAAAGCTTTAGTCCTCAAATCTTCAAATAGTCTTCAATATGGTTCTTCAAGTTCCGATTGAGTCCCCTTACTTTTTTGACATTCGCCAAATCGTTACTCTTTCCGTCATTTTTTTCCAATTGCTTATAAACGGGTCCAAAACTGAAAACAAAGAATATTGAACTAAATTGGACACTATAAGTAGAACTTGAAAAACTGGTAAAATCGAAAGCGCGGTGATACGACCGATAGGTTGGTTATTTTATCAATTTTTAAATTTCCAGTTTTCACTATTTAACAATACCGGTTGTGTCCAGGTTTTGCAGGTCGAACCAGTATGTTTGATCCGATTCTTATAACAGTCTTAATTGAATAACTGTAATGCGTAAATTATTCATGGAAATTGGCATGGTTTCTTTTGTATTAATTACAGCAGAACAAGGACTTGTAGCAATGTTGCATACTGAGATCTCTTTTATTTTTGTTGTGTCTCTAGCTAGCTTGAAATTTGAAAGAATTCCTTTTAACAGAGACAGAGTGCTCTTGAACATTACTAGCCAAATTAAAGATGAGAAAATCAGTAAGTTTCAGTCCACAATCATGGCTTGGGAAAAAATTCGGATGGACTTGTATAAATATATATCTCATATGCTCACATTCAATTTATTGTCATCATGTGTTTTATACATTTTTTAATACATTCATCATCAACTTCGAAATCGTTGCTCAATACTGTATCCATTCATGTCAAAAAATCCCCTAGATCATCAATTTCCCCATGAACATATCAAAAATCAAGAATGAATTATCTTCTTAAAAGTACAGTACCTAAAGATGGGCATATTTAAGAGAGAGAGAGAGAGAGAGAGAGAGAGAGAGAGAATTTTGTTTGTTTACAAGCTTTTACACTACAGAACACACACATAGTTATATATGTATATGTATGTATGTATTCATTTGTATGAAATCTTTTGGAATTAATTGAATTTTATTGGGTTGAATCATTAAATATATTTAATGATGTGAGTCATTACAATTAATTTTGGTTGAATTCAAAAAGTCTCCAATAAAAAATACGTAATTGGTGAATGAGTATGATGAATGGACATATTTATTCAAGATTTAATCTGAACCAACAGATCACATAAAAATATGAAATGGTGCGATCTAAGGACTCAGATTAATTAGACCAAATGGTGTACCTGTTTATGAAGAGGCACACATCCATTCAAAAAGACACTTTAAATCCTATAAATAGAGACCCTCAAATTCAATTTTTTCATACCAAATCAATTCTAAATTAATTGATTTTAAATTCTATATTTCTCTCCAAATTCTGCTTAAAATAATTTCAAAAGATCGCTGTTCCTTCTTTTCGAGAAGAGTGCAGTCATTCTTTGGTTTGATCGGCAATGTTGGTATAGTGCAATACTGACTTTGGAAAATCTTGTATCTTGGGAGACAGACGTCCTTTGATCCTGTTAGCACCTTTGCAGGAGACGAATCTGTCTTAAAGAGATTCGATACGACATACTTCGCTTCATCTCTTTTCCATTTTTATTTTTCTGTTTTTCTCAACGTTCCCATCAATTTTGACAACAAGTTTGGTGTGGAAAATGAATGGAGTTGTTTCCATGAAATCCACATATATAAATCTGATCCTGGTTTGTAGGCAGAGTTGGAATTATTTTACCATTAGATCCTTAACATAACCCCAAGTTAGTTCTTTTTCAGAATTATATCTAATTTAATAAGTTGAATATTTGTAATTGATTTTTCCACTAACAAGAGTGATGTGCATTTAGTTGTCTGACATCGAGTTTTGAAACCAAGTCCACCTGAGACCCTAGGGATTAATTTTAGTGATGTTCTATAGGCTCATAGTGGGTTTTTTTTTTTTTGAAAATAAATAAATTGTAAAATGAAACAATGAACATGAAAGCTCCAAGAACCACTGCGTTAGGTACAAGACTGGTTGCATGATTCAGTTATGGCTACAATATGTGTTTGTATGTTCGTATACTAATACCATTATACTGTTTTTGGGGTGCTCGACTGACCAACTTTAGACGGAATTAAAAAGGAAAACGAAGTTAAAAGTCTTGTTCGTTGTCTTTGACAAGCATGTCCTTAATTTGTGTCGGTTATTTCATTTCATGTTACATTTGTTGTTATCTAGTTGATAAGATTTTCAAGCTTCTTCATATGACAATATGCCTGACAACCAAATGATTTTGCATCAAGAGGAGAAAATAAAATCAAACCTCCAATATACAAAAACTTAAAAATAATCTAAAGGAAATTACAAAGTATCAGGGATAGACATAAAATGTTTAGTACTTCAAGTGAGATGTTACAATATCTTAGACTTTGGCTAACTTCATATAGAGAAATCTTCCCTTCCTCCCGCAAAGAAATTGGGGGGGATTTCTCCCACCTATTTGCGCGGCAAAACCAGGGAGATTTCGCAAGAAATTCTCGCAATTTCTCCTTGATTTCGTGACCGAGGGAGAAATCCTCCTCCTCGGGTCATGAGAAAGAAATCTCCTCTCTGGTTGAGTTCTCAAATGGGGTGGGGGTGGAAGATACCGATTTTGTTTTTTTTTTTTTTTTTTTTAAATTATAAATAATTATTTTGGAAAAATAAGTTAAAAATTTAAATTGGGCTGGCCCATTAGCTCTGTGGCCCAAAATCGAACTGGTTTGCCCCAATAAATATCAAATATATAAAATTGGGTCGTGGGCTTAGCCCAAATTTCAATCTTTTATGTGGCCTCGTCCAATTTCGAGTCGGACCAAATTTATCTAGCCCGTTTGCCATCTCTACAAAGGATATCTCTCCATTTGCAACATTCTTTTTTGTCTTTGTGGTTTCCTAAGAAGAGAGTTAATTGTAATTATCAATAAGCTCGTCTTTGAATTTGAGAAGAGCTTCTCTCTTTTTTCTAAGCACCTGATACCATCTTTCATTTTGATAGAGTGCTTACAAGTAGCTCTCAAGCTCAATAGTAGTATGATAGCTAACAAATGGGGATGTTGAAAGAACTTTATTATTGTGAACAATTGTAACTAAGAATTTGTTGGTATCCTTTTGTGATTTTTTTACCATTTAAGCAGCACTACTTATAGTATCACTAGTAAAACTAATCCAAAATCAACAATAATTCCTTGGAAAAAGTTTACGACTTTTTGTTAGAAAAAAACAAGAAAGGAAGACTTGACTTAAACCCCCACCCACCCACCAACCAATTGGTCTTTATTTCAGAAACACTCTCCAACAATTTGTATGTATTTAAGAACCCAATTACACGCTTACATTTTGGGTACAAAACAATGACGGTTACTCAACTTATGGCGAAGATTCATGCCAGCCATTTGAACTTTATTTTGCTTCAAAGTTGTCACTGAAATTTGCTTTTAGTTTTGTCACGGCTAAATTTAGTTATGTTTTCTAAAGGAATGTGTGACACGGAAGACCTCCATGTTGGCATCACGCCAGATTGTCGTCCACCACGTCGCACATATCGTTTGAAAATGCTAATTGAATTTGAACAAGTGACTAAACTGGATTACCATGAAACTTCTTCATAAGTTGAGTGGCTAATAGTATTTTTAAGCCTATTGAAGACAATATTCATATAGCTTAAATTTTGATCAAGTGATCTCGCTATGGTATCAAAGGCGAGACAAATGTTCTTAGTTCAAGTTTCACCAAGTTTTGATGGGAAAAAAATAGACTGTGCCTACACGAGAAGGGACGTGTTGAGGATATTATTTAAATTATATATATGTTGTCCTTTG
Organism: Forsythia suspensa; assembly: GCA_023638005.1. NCBI lineage: Eukaryota > Viridiplantae > Streptophyta > Magnoliopsida > Lamiales > Oleaceae > Forsythia > Forsythia suspensa. The sequence goes on from CM042666.1 coordinate 53,925,073, forward strand.
CAACATCTTGATGTTTTAGATCAAGTGATTTGACATCCTAGTTTAGTCATTCAAATGTTTAGGAAATTACCATTCATCGTAACGAGGCACAGAATATATTCAAACTTTTTTTATTGCATTTCTCCAATTTGAAGAAATTTCCTTCTTGTAATTTAGACAGTTTTCCTTAACAAACTGCCATGAGAAATGAATTGCAAATAGATAAGAAAATAAGAGCTGTTTGGAAGAGTTTTTTTTTAAAATTCTTTTCTCTCAAATATATTTTCAACCGCATATTTTACGGGACCCACAATTTTTACCAACTTTTCAATCACACATCTTACAAACTTTTTTCAAAATCTTCTGAAAAACTACTTTTAAACTACACCAAACAAAAAACTAAATATGTCGTACTCGTGAAATCAATGAGTTCAGGTCAATACTGATGGCTTGGAAAAAGTGTGGACTTTTTGTACCAAAGGAAGACTTGACTTCAATATTAAACTTATTGGATTATATACTTGGAATTTCTACATATTTTTTTTAACGGAAAGAGTAAATTTCATTCAAACTTATCAAGAATTACAAGCTCATCATCAATGAGGCTAGGGGATTCCCCAATCCGGCTCCAGTTGTGAGTGATTACAATGGCGTTACTAGCTAGAGCTTAAGTTACATGATTCGCTTCACGCTGAACAAACTTACAAACTAAGAAGAGAAAGACACGAGATACTCTAATATTTTCAATAAAACGGCACATTTGGCTGAACGAATCGGCTGATTATATACTGATTGAACTCCGTTGAAGCAATTGGATTCAATTGTGGATATAGCAAGTCCATTAGCGTTAGTGAATACCAGCCCTTCCAAGATGGTAATACATTTAGCTGAATAGTGAAGGACTGTACGAATACTGAACTAGTAAATGTATTACTGAATAAAACTAGTTATTTAAAATCTTTTATTTTTTATTTTTTTATTGTATAGTTGCACATTGGCACAGAAACTAAACTATTCAATAGTCAATAGTGAATTACTGATTTACCATCTTTTGTCCCGTTACAAATGAATTACTTACAAATGAATTAATTATGATAGATTAATGAAGAGTTATTTAGTGGAAATTTTTTGGTCATTTAATGTCAAGAATATTTTTATATATATATAGTCCGAGGCATATTTATTTAATAACAAAAGGAAAATACTACAAACTTAAGAGGGATCTAGACCTGGCCTCCAAAAACAAATTAATTACAATGTCTTTGGACTAAGAGTACAATGTAAAATAATAAAAACATAAATATATATATCTCCTATTCACATTCAACTATCATCATCATGCATCTTATGCGGTGTTTAATATACGTTCATCAACAAGTTCAAAATTGTTGCTCGATATTGATTGTATCAACATAGTATTCAATCATGCCGAAAAATCCCCTAAATCGTCAATTTTCCCATGAACATATCCAAAATCAAGAAATGAATTATCTGCTTATAAGTACATTACCTAAATATATGTATATTTAATAAATAGTATTACTTATTAAGTGAAATGAATAAAATTAATTAGAAAGAAACGAACTCTTTAATGTGGTTCATAAAGGAGAGCAAGTTTGATAGGTAAAACATGCTGTGTTGATTTCTTCCTATATGGTTAAATCTAGTTTTCAATTGCTAGAAAATAGTCAAATAAAAAAGCTTCACAATTTGGGACGACATAAGTGAAGACTTCAAGAATTAAGTAATTAACTAAAACTAAAAAACTAAAAAATAATTCATACACTTCATAGAGAAATATTAAGTAATTTTGGAGCAAGCTAGTTTGAAAATGGATCAATAGAAATAAAAAAAACAACACAAATGCAGAAGAAAACATTGTTTTGTATGGGTTGACTCAAAAATAATAAAATTTTACAATAACTTAAGTAATTTTTCCCCAATAGCTGAAAAAAAAATACAAAAGTAACTAAATTTTTCTGCAATAACTTTCTTTAATAAACAAAAAGTCATGGCAGATTTTCTTCATAATCAATCATAATTTTCTTTCTTTAGTTAATGACAGTTTTAACAATAACTTCATTTCTTTAATAACAAAAAAATATTTCAAGGAGCAATAAAAATACAAATAAAATCAGGAAATATGCAGCAAAAAACTATAAAAAAATCAAAACTAAAATTTGCAAAACCATATAAACATTACAAATGCTAAAAAACAAAAAACAAAAAATAAAAAAATAGTGGTTGTTTGGTCGTACTTCACAGTCTGTTGGTTCATGGGTTGACTCGAACACTCCGCACTTGCCCATCGATCTTTGTAGTCACCATTCAAGGAAGAAAAAAAATGAAGCTGGCCAGCGCGGTAAATAGATTTAGGGCTGATTTTGGCTGATTGGAGCTTGAGTTTGAGGAAATTGAGTCAATTTGGATACAATTGACGAGGACATTGTATATGTATACAAGGAATTAAGACAAGTACAATTGACGAGGAGATACATTGTCAATTCTTTGTATGCAAGGAGAAAACAAGAGTGTGATTCCTAGCAATGCCACTGATATTGAACTCAAATTTCACATGACAGTGGAATTATTTTTCAATAAACATTCACTTTCTTTCTTTTTAGAATATTCCTAAAATTATAATCTGCATCCAGCATTATAGCATTCTATATGTTTGAAGCTTCGTATTGTAGGGGTATTTTTATTTATCTTTGATCTAGGCATGTACCTGATTGTCTTTTCTTGATTCACGTCCATTTGCTCAGTTTTTGGGTTGTGTCGATATATAAAGATATACGTTATGCACGACATACTTATTGAAGATTGTTATTTTACTTATTGCAAGTGCCCATATTGTGTGATAATATAGCTTTCATTACCTTACTCATTTCCTATTTTTCTTGTTTAGGAACATTTTCAAAAACTAAGAATCGAGAGCGCATTGAGTTCATCTGACCCCACTTCCAAACAGGTGATTTATTAAACACTATAGAAGGTGCCTTTTATTTGTCCACCCGATTACATTATTGTTGAGGTGGAAGTTATATACTCATGCATGATGTTTACCTCTTCTTCACCATATTTAAATTGGCGTTGGTTTATTTTTTCCTTTTAAAAAACAATTGAATTTTTCTTTGATAAACGTAGAGGCATATGAGCAAGAGAATCTTTATTTGATCTCATTGGTGTTCAAAGTTGCAACTTGAAAAAGAAGTAAATTGGATTGGGCTTGGTGTGGAAAATCAAAGGACTTTGTTCTCATGATATCAGATCATGGTTTGTAGGCGGAGTTGGAATTATTTTAATACAATACAATTACACAAAAACAACCACATCTTAAGTTTTATACATTAAAAAGTTTAACTAGTAGACGATAACACACATGCTAAAATTTTACAAATTTGTGAAATGCTTCTTTGAGTCGAATTTTGCTGATGGCTATCTTTACTTGCAACCAATCCATTGTGCTATTCCACAACTTGAAAAATGCAATCCTCCACGAGTCATTCAACACTAAAGTCCCACATACTCCCCAAAAGCCAAAAACAAACCCGACTGCCATAGTAATGTAAAATCCATCACTGATAAGCTTGTCCTCCTCCTCTCGATCTTTCATCCCATTAGCATTACCATTTCTCTTGGTCTTGAACAATTTCATCTCCTGGACATGCTTTAAGTGGAAGGCCACAAAGATAAGGGTTTCCCTCAAATGCAGAAGCACCAAGGGTTCGTAAATGAATGTTTTGTGGAATTTTTCCAGACAAGTTATTGTATGACAAATCTAACACTCCAAGTTGATCCAATTGAGAAACACAAGCAGGAATACCACCAGAAAAGTGATTTCTTGATAAGTCAAGAAAATCTAAAGACCTCAGTTGTCCAATCTTTGTAGGAAGGATTCCAGACAGGTTATTTGTTGAAAGGTTCAAACCCACTAGCATTACAAGACTGGTAATTTCAGCAGGAACATCACCTACTAAATTGTTGCTTGAAAGATCAATGAGTTTTACCAGTTGAAGAGTATTTAAGTACTCGTACTCATTTCTTTTCCACATTACATTTGCACTCTCAAAGACTTGAAAGACACTAGTAAAAAGTGATCCATATGGTTCATAATCCACTTCTTGAATCATAGCAGTGAGATTGTTTAGGCATTTTGGTATAGCACCAGAAATCTTGTTCAAAGAAAAGTCCAACACTTGTAAGTGTGCAAGATGACACAAGTTTGAAGGAATACTACCAAAGAACTCGTTGGACCTGAGACTTAGAACGACCAATCTAGTAAAAGTATCTCCCACCCATGTTGGTATTTTACCAGTCAATTTATTTCGAGAAAGATCAATGAAAGCCAATGATGTACAATTCCTCAATGATGTTAGGATTTCTCCGGAGAAACTGTTGTTTTGTAAGTGCAATGATGAAAGGTAATTTAGTGAAGGAAACTTTCCAAAGAAATTATTATGTGCCAACTTAAGAAATTTCAAATTTGATAAGTTTGCAAAACAATCGGGAAGTTGTCCTGACAACAAGTTATTTGAGAGGTCAAGATAATACCAACTGCAATTAGTTTCATTGCATATATTGGTAATTGGCCCAGAAAATTTGTTACTCGACAAAACTAATACAACTGCAGTGGGTGGCAAAATTGGTAATGAACCACTAAAATGATTAAAGCTCAAATCTATGATCGGAAAATTAGTTGAGAACTTTGACGACAAATCAGAAAGGACACCATGAAAATTATTATGTGATACATTTAAATCATATAAGTTCGAACTTAGCTCCCAAAGCCAATCAGGGAAGGTGTCTAAAATTCCAACATTAGAGATATCAAGTTTATATAATGTCGTTTGGGTTCTAAGCCAAGAGGGGAAATATGGCCCAACTTTGCAACCCGCTAATAATACATCTGTCAAATGGAAAGGAGGATTCCATCCTAAACTGAAATCGAACGAGATACATGGGTTGTAAGACAAGTCCAGGAGTTGTAATTGGGAAAGATTGCAGAAATGAGATTCAGTGATTATGTCTTCAAAGTGGTTTGAACCAAGATTCAAATATTCGAGTTTGGAAAGGCTTCCAATGCTTTGGGTAACAGTACCATTAAACATATTGTGATCAAGAGATAAGTGTGTCAATGATGAAGATAATGCAAGATGAGGCACTATCCCCATCAGTTGGTTAGAAGACAAATCTAAATACGATAAACTACTCATATTCCCCAAGGATATTGGAATCTCACCTTCAAGTTGATTTTCAATGAGAGAAAGATACGAAAGGGACAGTAAGTTTCCAATAGCATCCGGAATGGAACCTTGTAATTTGTTTAAACCGAGGTCAATGTAACTAAGGCCACTGCTGAAGTTAACAAACCAATGGAATATCCAAAAAGAGGAGAACTCATTCCCAAAGAGATCAAGGTGATAAAGAGAATTAGAAGCATTGAACGTGGAAGATAAGGGAGAAAGTACCATAGGTAGGTCACATTCAGACAAGTCTAACACTTTGAGCTGGATTAGTTTACTTATTGTTTGTAACCAATTGGTTGCCATGGTGAGGTTAACATGTCTCAGGTTTAGGTATCTTAATGAATGAATTTGAGAAAGCCAATCAAGATTTGTGCTAGTTAGCGCATTAGAATTTGTGCCAAGACCAAGAAATTGCAATTCGGAAAGGTTGCCAAGATGATGGGGAATTTCTCCACTAAAATAAGAATTAGAAAGATCAAGATATTCTAATGTGCCTAGGGAGCCAATGAATTGTGGGATTCTACTATAATTGAAATCATTAAAACTGAGGTCTAGATATTTCAAATGTTGTATTTCAAGCAACCAGATGCTAATGTTACCTCTTAGAGGCGCAGACGCATTATGAAGATCCAATTGAATAATATGATTTGTTAGATTATCACAAAGGACTCCTCCCCATTTGCAACATTCCTTTTTATCCTTCTGGTTTCCCCAAGAAGAGAGTTGTCCATATTCATCAATAAGCTCGTCTTTGAATTTGAGAAGGACTTCTCTCTCTTTTTTTAAACACCTGATGCTATCTTTTGTTCCGATAAAGTGCTCACAATTAGCTCTCAAGCTCAATAGTAGTACAACAACTAACAAATGAAAATGTTGAAAGAACTTCATCTTTTTATGAACAATTGTAACTAAAAATTTGTTGATATTCTTTTGTGAGTTTTCACCATTTAAGCAGCACTACTTATAACATCACTTGTAAGATCCAAAATGAGCAATAATTCATTGGACAAAGGTTATGACTTCTTTAAAAAAAATGAAGACTTGACTCAAACCCCACTCCCACTCCCACTCCCACTCCCACTCCCCCAAATGGTCTTTATTTCCAGAAAAGATTCTCCAAAAATATGATGTACTTGAGAACCCAATTACACGCTTACATTTTCGGTACGCAAAGATCCATTTTAGCCCATTGAACTTTATTTTTTTTTCAAAGTGGTCATCGAAATTTGCTTTTAGTTTTGTCAAGATTAAATTTAGTCACATTTTCAAAAGGAATGTGTGACATGATACCTCCACTTTGGCATCATGCCAGATTGTCGTCCACCACGTCACACATATCGTTTGAAGATACTAATTGAATTTGAACAAGTGACTAAACTAAAACAAAAGGCAAAGTTCACCAACTAAATTGAAACAAAATAAAGTTCAATGATTAACATGAAACTTCTCCATAATTAGTTGAGTGACTAATAGTTTTTTAAGCATATTGAAGATAATATTCAAACAACTTAAACTTTTTGATCAAGTGATTTAATATGGTACGAGAGTAAACAAATATTCTAAGTTCAAGTTTCTCGAAGTTTCGATGGAAAAAATATATCATGCCTACATGTGAAAGGGCGTATTGAGGATAATATTTAAATAATATGTATATGTTGTCGTCTCTGTAACAGTTTTAGTCTTCTAGATCAAATGATTTGACACCCTAGTTAAGTCATTCAAATATTTAGGAAATTACTATTGAGCATAACGTAGAGGCACGGAATATCTTCAAATTTTTTTATTGCAGTTCTATGATTTGAAGAAATTTTCTTATTGTAATTTAGACAGTTTTTCCTAAATAAATTGCTCTAAGAAATGAACTGCAAACAGATGAGAAAATAAGCATGTCATACTTGTTCAAATCAATGAGTTCCAGCCAATACTGATGGCATGGAAAATAGTGTGGACTTTTTGTAACAAAAACAAAAAAGGAAGACTTGACTTCGATTTTAGTTGGAATTTGAAATAATTCCTTGTAAAATTTGACAGTTTTCTGTAATGAGTGCTTTTGAAAATTATTAGCCTAAAGATAAGAAAATCAATAAATTCCAGTCCACAATCATGGCTTGGAAAAAAATTTGGACTTAACTGTATCAAAAGCAAAAGTGGAAGACTTGATTTCTCTACAATTTTGCATATTTTTTAACTAGAAGCGTAAATTTCCACTACAAGAAAGGAGGACAATAGCGGCAACATAAGTCGTCGCTGAATCATACATAGTCGTCCCTTTAAATGTATAGGGACGACAAAGTTGTTGCTCAATGTCGCCTCAATAGTGTAGTGTTTCTAGATATGTAGCGACGACAATTAGTCGTCGCAACATATATTTGAATCTATAGAGACGACAACTTCGTCGCAACATTGTCGTGGTTTATATCTCGAAAATAGATATAAAGAGACAACAATGTTGTTGCTAAAGTCGTCGTTGATAACTAAAATAGTAGAGACGTGAAATTCGTCGCTATTATGTCGTCGCTATATGTACTTCTAATATAGAGACAACTTTGTCGTCGCTAAATATAAATGATTTGTTTTCCTACAGTGACGACAATGTCGCCGCTATAAACAATTTGAATTTTTAAAAAATTTATTTTTCAAATAATTGAAATAATGTATAAAAAATTCTACAAATCTACAAATCCCCCAAACCCTCGTCCTCGTCCCCGTTCTCGACATCCTCAAGCACAACCACTGGTATGCTATTTTTCAGAAGCTCAATTTCCTGCTGCATTCGGCGTAACTGAGCCTTGTACATGGCAAACCGAGGATCGTTATTCTGAGAATTTCCAGAGAACTGATGGAAAGTTCCTTTTGGGGCCTTCGATGCAGCAGTCGAATCTATGGAGGGAGAGGTGCCATTCGGAACCCGTCCAACCCCACGGACGTGACCTCGTCTTTCTCCGAGAACCTCCTTTGCAATAGCACGCTCGTCTAACGACGCAAAACTGGAGGCGACCTGTGTATGTTGAGTCTCTCTCAACTCAACAAATTTATCCTGTTTAGTGGAAAAAAATAATAAATAATAATATCATGTCAGATAAAATTATCTTAACATAATTTAAAAGTCATCACATAGTCACCAGCCGCCTGCGGGTTTACCCAATTGCCATCCCGGAAGGTGTGAAACGTCCGGAACGAATCAATAATCCCCGGCCACTGCTGGGTCTCAGGATCCCGCTACGACAATTTAAACCTGAAATGTAGTTAGTAGACATTTTTACGTAATGTAGTGAAGATTTGTATAATGATATTGAAAATTTTAATTGTACCTCATCGTAACGCGTGGCAGAGAAGCTCTTCAATCCCTGTACGTTCGGGTATTTTGCCTTACCCCGATTGGCCTTATTTTTCGAGGACCGTTCCTGAATGTATAAAAAATATTTTTGACTTGCATAAAACTTAATAGTTAAAAAAATATATAAAACAAATCGTAAAAAATAAATAAACAATACGTACCACGAAAGTAGGACTGGTGAAGAAGTCAATGCACTTCTGCTAGTCCTCGGCAGACATCTCACCGTATGGTCGATTGGGTCCATGCGCTTTTAAGTGATTATGCGCCTTGAGTTTGTAATCGCGATAACGATCGGCTGCTAGGCGATCTACAGCGCCACAGACTGCTATGTACTCGTCGGGCGACCGATCGCCCAGTAGATCGAAGTAGCTCTACAATAAGGATAAAAAATGACGTTAACGTAGAAGTCATGGAACAATTATTTATTGACTGCGCTAATAACAAAACTAATTTAAGTTTATATCTCGATAATGCTTACGTGACGCGTCTGCCGCTCTTTCCTCGAACCTCTCGTCCATGAAGGATAGCACGGGGCACGGTGAATCTCACTGTTCCCAACCAAGCGCGTGAAGTACTTCGCGTTATTCTTGATCGGTTGCATTGAGCGTTCGACAATGTTGAACGCGTTAAGAAGTGGCATCTTCCGTTAGCACTCGCCAAACCTTCTCAAGGTTGATGCCTCGAGAGATACCCCGTCGCTTTATGGGCGTCAAAAAGAACAAATACGAACCATATTTATCATACGAAATGTAACGATATTTATAAAATACAAAAAAAATATTCTGAACGAAAATTATTACCAGACTCGCAGGCCGAAGCGAGCCGGTGAGATGGTCATGTGGAGGATCTCTCCGCACTATCGCCTCCGTCAATATCACGTCGACCATACTAACACATAAAATAATTGCGAACATCAATTAATGCGGAATATGTCCCTACATTTAGTGAAATTGATCCTAATAAGTTTGAATTTATTCGTAATTTCTAATAAGTTTTAATATTTTGATAAATTGGACCTTAAAATTTTAATTTATTTGAATTGGGTCCCTAAATTTTGAATTTTTTTTGTACTTTCTAATAAGTTGTAATATGTTCATGAATAGGTCCCTAAACTTTCAATTTTTACGTAGTTTCTAATAAGTTTCAAGTTGTTGATGATGTAGTCCTTGCACTTCTACTTTATTTTAAATAGGTCCATAAACTTTGACTCTATTTCAAATAGGTCCATATACTTTGAATTTATTTCAAATAGGTCCCTGAAATTTGAATTTTTACGTAGTTTCTAATAAGTTTTAAGTTATTGATTAATTGGACCTTAAACTTTTAATTCATATGTACTAGGTCCCTCAACTTTGAATTTTTTCATAATATCTAAGAACTTTCAATTTGTTGATTAATTGGTCCCTAAACTTATGAAATTTCAAATAGGTCCTCACACTTTGAAGTTTAGCGTCATTTATAATATGGTACAACAATTATAAGTAGGTAATTAAGGAAATGTTTTATTTCAAATAGGTCCCTAAACTTTTAATTTATTCTAAATAGGTCCCTAAATTGTTTACTTTATTTCAAATAGGTCCTTAAACTTTGAATTTATTTGTAATTTCTAATAAGTTTTAATTTTTTGATAAATTGGACCTTAAACTTTTAATTTATTTCAAATGGGTCCCTGAAATTTTGAAATTTTTTGTACTTTCTAATAAGTTGTAGTTTGTTTATGATTAGGTCCCTAAATTTATAATTTATCTCAAATAGGTCCCTGAGATTTCATTTTTTACATAGTTTCTAATAAGTTTCAATTTGTTGATAATGTGGTCCTTACACTTCTACTTTATTTTAAATAGGTCCATAAACTTTGACTCTGTTTCAAATAGGTCCCTATACTTTGACTTTATTTCAAATAGGTCCCTAAACTTTGACTTTACTTCAAATAGGTCCTAAACTTTGATTTTAAATTTCTAATAACGGACTTATTTTATTTTAAATAAGTCCCTACATCTTGAGTAACAACAACAAATGATCCCTATTATTCAACCTCAATCAAACTTCATCCAAACTAAACCAAAAATCATCCCAAGTTTCAATTCAACCGAAAGCCAACCAAACTAAACAAAATTTAAGCCAAAAAACTGAACAACAATGATGTCATAAATGGGTTCCAAAATTAGTTCAACCGAAAGCAAAAATTAAACTTAATTATCAACATTTTATAATCCAATTAAGCAGAATTGCATCAGATAACATAAGCATAATTAATCCAAAAATTAAACTTTCCAAATTGCATCAGATAACATGCAAAGCAGAATTTTGTGCGTATTTAGCTCAACAAAAACCAATTTATATCTAAATGTACCTTGGGAGTTGGATGTAGAGTTGAATGGCGGCGAGAATACAATCGAGTTGCTTGGCGGTGGTGGCGGTGGAAACGGATGGTGTGTGGAGGAGACAATGGCGGCGAAGACGGAAGACTAAGACGGTCCATCGCGGCGGCGGCGTAATCTATAGTCCTAGAGAAGAAGAAGAGTCAAAATGAGAAAGAAAACAGTTCACACGTGAATTAAAAGGTAAACTCTATAGCGACGACAAATGTCATCGCTATTGTTCCATACAACGACGACATTTTTTTCAGCTTTTCAGACCACGCGCCTAAAATGTGGCGCCCAATTTTCAGGACTATAGCAACGACATATGTCACCGCTATAGACAATACAATAAAGTAAATTACATTACACTTGAATTATAAAGGGGTATTTATATTTGGAATAAATTTTAATATTAGTAATTGTTAATATTTAATATTATCAAACAATTTATTTTTACAATTAAAGTAATTTTTTTTTTTGTTGTTAATAATGAAATTGTTAAAGTATAAATTAACAAATTCAGTTATACAAAAAATATTGTACAATTTTGGAGTCTAAAAAATATTCTAAATATATTTCTCTTTTGAGGGCATTTTTCATATTTAATTTAATATATTAAATTTTTAAAAATGTAATTGTATATTTAATAAATTATTTTAAATTTAATCTACAATGATAATAATGAACAACTCATAGTTCCTAAATATTTTATAAATAAATGAAACACTTTATTATAGTTAACTACACTCTATGACGCAATAAAAAATATTCAATCGATTCACTCTCATGATACGAATGATCCTCATCATTGTCACCGCCGTCCTTAGTGATTTCACTCGATGTTTCGTCATTCTTGTATTCTGCATTTGTATCGTCTTCCACATCATCGTCGTTGATAAACGAAGTTTGTCCTGCAGTATTAAACAAGGCTCTCCTGATAACCCATTCTTCTATCTCATCGGTTTCACCATCATCCCGGTGCAAGGATTTGTGCTCTATGTTGCCAAGATTAACAATCAGAAATAAACTGGAAGGGTAGTTATTATGGAGCAGGTCAATCTCTGTGATGTTAGATCCCACTTTGTCCCACGTATTTCTGTGATGGACAATTTTAGTACTCGCCAGCTTGGACCACAAGATGGATCTTCAATGTAAAATACTTGTTGTGCTTGGATCGTAAATATGAACTAATCATCCTTGAATGCCTCAGATGCACGATGTCAATATCGGTAACGTTATTCTCGCCACCATCCGTCTCCCATCACACCTAAACCACTTCCATCCAACGATAAACTGAAAGTCTCGGTCCATACTGTAGCTCCAGTATCTCTTGCAGCTGTTTGTAGTAAACCTCACCCCAATCCCTAGGACGGACACACCACTGTTCTGAGTTTTTCTTCGAATATCACGATCATATGTAAGGAACCGAACTCCTTTCACAACACAAGCCGTGTATGACATAACCTGCTATGATTGGCTCACTTAATTAATATTATTGATTTTTAATGTCAAAAAAGGAGGTTAAAGTTTTCGTTATGACTGACTGCATTGATAAGCAAATTAATTTTTTAGATCAGTAAAGCTATGATTTTATTCTTTTTTCATACATGATATATTTTGATAACATGAATATTATTAATACTCATTTTGTAGGTTAAAGGATGTAACGACCCAAAATTTCATGTCTAAATTTTCATCGTACATTAACATACTTCAAGTTCAAAAGATCAATTTCTTTAAGAATTGAAAATTTTCTTTGGTGTATGATGTTAAAAAGTGGAGATAAATATGTAAATTAAGTTTTAAGGACCAAATTAGAAGAAATTAAAGTAGGAATATTAGGACCAACTTAGTCATACTTTAAAAATTGAAGGCATAGACCAAAATCTGGAATATTTGTATAAATTACAGTTTTTCCATTGTGTTTGAGCTTACTTTATAAGCATTTCATAAATAGCACAATAAAGTATGAACAATGCATGTCATATCACCTCGAAGTTCATGTCGAGACCTTCATTTTGGTATCAAATTTGTAGACTTTTCGAGTCGGGATAAGCACGAGCGTCGAACCAAAGTTGAATAAAATTTTAAAAAATCTGGAAATTTGGCTAAGAATAAAATGTTATGGTCGAGCAGCCTACTTTGAGTGAGTCGTACGAGCAACTAGATAATTCGTTCATATTGCATGTGTATGCGTTACGAAGCCCGTAACTAGAACTTCACAACAGTTTAAAGTTATCTCAGTTTGGATCCTTAAATAATGACCCGAACATGGCATCTCAAACATGAAAATATGCCTATTTTTCTATTAAAATAATGAATTTGAGGACACTTGTCAAAAAGTAATCATAACTTCTTAGGAGCTGTTTGGTAGAACTTAAAATCGAAAAAATAAATTAATCCAATAATGCGATACTATATTCGTATGAAATAACGAGATTTTGAGCAACCAAACATTAAATAAGTAGAATCATGGAAATAAGAAAGAACAAACAAACCATAAGGCTCCTTTAACTTTCTCTATAAACACAACTCTTCAACCCTTAAGGAAAATCACAAAGAAAAGAAGTAAGTAAAACATTTTATGTGTTCATTTTTAAGAAATAATTCTGCAGTAATTCTTACTTTTGATATTGTTCTTTCTTTACTTTTAATGTTTACGCTAAAATTTTAGAATTGTTGCTCTATGTGTTCATTTTGTTCATAAGTAAGAAGAAATTCTGCATTAATTCATTCATGTTTACTCCTTAGTTATGTTTAATTAATTGATGTTTATGTTGGATTTTAGATTTCTGCTATACCTATGTTAGAATCAAGAAAATTTCCTTAATTATCTTTCTTTACTGATGATATTCCAGCAATTTCTTCATCTTTTTCCAGAAAATATAGCAACTATGTTCTTACAATTACTTACTAGTTTCCATCATTTACAGTATGTTGTTTCTTGCACTTGTTTTCTGATTTCCAACAGTATTATTTCTTACTTTAAAACAATGTTTTCACTCATTCAAAATGGGTAATCAAATTCAAATAAATTTAAGGTTCTTAAAGGTTAGTTTCTTGCCTTACATGTATTTAATCTCTTGAGTTTTTACCACCAGCAGTTGTACTTTCTTTTGGCTGAATTTCTACAACTTAATCATAAAGATTAAGTGTTTACAAAGTTCAAAGGTGTTATATCATTTAATTCAACTTTTGGAGTTAGTTAAATAGAATATTTTTACTTTGAGCAACTATAATCTATCTTATTTGATATCAAGAAATTTATGTGAGTAAAGCATTTACTTGCTCTATGTGTTTATTTTGATCTTAAGTAAGAGTAAAATTCTGCAGTAACTCATAATCTATTCATGTATACTATTTAATTATGTTAGATTAATTAATGTTTATATTGGAATTCTAGATCGTTGCTCAACCTATGTTAGAATTAAGAGATTTTTCTTTAGTAATCTCTCTTACTTCATGATAATTCAGCATTATTTCCAAGTTTTCTTCCATAAATTTCAGCAATGATATTTTGCATTTTTCTTGCTGTTTAGTATCATTTAAAGTTGCCATTTTTCTTGAATTCATTTCACAATTTCAGCTTTCCAGCAGTATGGTTTCTTACTCTAACTCAATGTTTTCTCATTTATGCATAATGAGTAAATCAATTCCATGAAGTTTTAAAGTTCTAAAAGGATAGATTAGTGCTTTATATCATGAACTTTTATTACTAGTGGCTGAAAATTTCATTTGACTGGATTTTGATGTCTTCAAAGTTTCATGTAACTTTAATTTAACTTTTGAAGTAGTTAAGCTATGAATATTTACATTGAGCTACTTTAATTTATCTTCTTTGACCGTAGAAATTTATATAAATAAAAATGATAAACTGCAACACAACCTCGGTGCGTATAATGTTCCCTAGATTTGTGCTTCTAGTATCATGTATATCATGATTCTCGTATTATGGATGTGTGCTTCTAATGGCTTTCTTTGACAGAACAACATGTGGATGTTATATACATGTTATAATCGAAGCCAAATTCTTTTGATGTGATATGTTAAATCCTTTTGAAGATTCTCTTGTATGGTAAAATGTTGTTTTTGGTTCTTTGGTGTAAATCGGGAAACATAAATATGTAAATTTTAGAAACCCGATATAATTAGAAGAAAGAGGATCTCATTTACCACATTTGTAGTTAAGTTATATAATCAAGTTTATAAATTATTATGTTTTGTACATTCTTAAAGTTTTATTTCTAGTTTCAATTTTAAAGTCTTAAAAATCGTATGTTATAATTTTAGTTTAAGTATTGGGAGTTAAGGTAATAAACTGAAAAATGGACATATGCATGTCTAGATTTAAGACCGATATAAGAATACTAGTATCCATCAGAAACTGATTTTCTAACTAAACTCGAAAATACTAGAAGCCTTCAAACATGAAGCAAAAGGGAAGTACATGTCATGTGTTCTTTAAGAAGGATATTAAATTATTATTTTTTTAAAATAGTTTTCTACTTCAGCTTGAAGCTATTAAGAGCCTTCAGTAGACCTAAAGTAGAAAATAAAAAATAAAAAAAATTTACTGAAAATTTAGGAATCGTCACAAAGGATCTTCCTTTATTATTTTGGATTTGTTTAGGAATGAAATATTTAAAGATAATCTTGAGTTTTTTAAATGATTTCCTTCTACAAATCAAGAATATCTTTATATATATATATATTATTTCCTACTAATTGTCTTACCATTCTTGTTGTAAATTTTTAGGTAAGAAATAATTCCTAATTTGATTACTACTTTACCTATAAGTATGACTACAAATTAATATGGAATTAAGCTTTGAAATTAGAAATTGAGTTCTTGTTCATTAAGCATCATTGCTGCCGAATTGAAGAGCAACAAGACTCGAAAGCTTCATTGATTTATTTTCAAAGCAAAAAGTTTTCTTCAAACTCATTGAAGAATAAAAAATAAATTGGTGCTCAAGGAACAATTTCATATCTTGTTCAATCTACTTGGCGTAAAGTTAAGAACGGAAGTTCTTAATCCAAGTGGTGGTTGCGATCAAGTACAATAGGAAAGTGGTGATAAAGTCAAGACCGGTGGGTTTGATTCCACTTCATCAACAAGTCAAAAGAAAAAGTATCAAAAGGAAGTTGATTTATATTTTTTTGATTGTTATTTTGTTAATTTTGTGAAATAACAAAAATTGATACTATTGTATTTTTGAACAAGATAATTAATAGATTGTTTTTACCATGGCATGCTGGCCCGTTGATGTTTACCTTCGGGTTTACCACATTACATTTTGTGTTCGTATTTAATTTTTTAAATTTCGCACTTAACAAAATTAGGTAAACGAATCGAACACTCTTGTCTTGAGCCAAAATTGTTGTTATCATTACTACTCGCCAGATTCAATCGCATTCATCCAATACTTGTTTAATTAAGATCAAAATTATTATTAATTTAATTAATCTAAATTTTAGAACTATCGCTCTTATACACTCAATTCTTTTTGGTGCCGCTATGATTAAGATGTTGGGATATTTTCTCAAAACTTGCAAAAATCAAAAGATGTACCAATTGTTGAAAGTGAAGACTTCTAGGTCGACTAAAATTACGAGTTTCCTAATCTTAGATATTTTGGTAGTCAAAACTAGGAAGACATCTAGGTCAACTAAAATTGAACAAGTTTTCAAGTCTTTGACTCATTGGCACTTTAAACTTGTAAGAAAATTAGGTCATTCGTTAACTATAAATTGACATAGTTTATTCTCTTTTGTAGTTGTGACTTGAGGATTTTTTGAGAGAAAAATTGTAAGTTTAAGATATTATTTTTCTTGAGATACTTGGAGAATTTGGATGGATGAAATCTATATAATTGTAACAATTATTCATATAGTAAAAGCATTGATAGTTTGTAAATTTTTCTCTATTTTTTTATATTTTTTTGTTTCGCTATTTTTTCTGAACAAAGATTTTGTAGACAATAAAAGAATTGGTCTAAAATTCCCAACATAAGAAATCATATTAATTGTAGTTAAAATTTATATACGTGCATCTACCAACAAGCTAAGATGGTACAATGTGTAAAATGTTTGAGAATTAAAGAGGAAATGCTGAAGTCAATCACTTGTGTGCGTTAGTCAACTTTCTCTTTAAAATGTTGTATAGATTAGCTAAAAATATTAAATTCATTATAAAATATAATATTTTAACTTTTAAAACTATAGATTAAAAAATAAGTAAAATTTTATTTGCGACAACCGTTCAATCAAATATAAATTAAGTAAATATACTTTAATTTTGATTGAATCGAATTGATAGTAAAATTACATTATGGTGAGCTATTGTAACCTTGAGAGATGACTATATTTACTAAGTTGGATATGTGTCAATCGGAATTTTGTCGGTTTCACAGTGTGGAGCATTCTTTTTTGACTCAACAAGAATATTAATTTTAATGATCTAATTAATATTGTCCGAGTATTATCTCGTCTTGTCATTTTTCTGAAAAATAATTGAAAATAAGGTATATTTCATTTCAACTTAAAAGAAAAACAACTTTCAAAAATTTCACTTTTTCTTTGCAAAATCGTTATTTTCATTTCAAAAGAATTTTTAAATCTGCATTTACACGTGCATCAATTTTAACAACACATTTCCACGGTGATTAAGCGTTGACGTTGTAGAGAAAAATACAAATATTATGCAATTGTGAATTGTCTACGTAGAAATATTTAAGAAAATTGAGTTGTGCCAAAAGCTAATAGAAAATAATAGTTGTGCAGCACATTTTCTGAATCAATGGGGTATCACGCTTCCTATTATCCTAATAATGAGGTTGCTTTTGGTCACAACAGCATGATCCATCGGCTCTACAACCACAGGTTGTCACATTGAAGGTGAGTGAACAAAATATTATACAATCATCCACACCTTCGCAATAGGGTTCCATACGCCTCAGTGCTGCTCTATTGTTATTATCATAGCTTGTTATGTTGTTTGCATACGTCATTGGCACTTCTGCGAATATAAACATTTCTTAGAATTTTTCTTCAAATACATGTGTACACGTACACTAAGCACATGCATTTTTTTTTCCCCCTCTTTTGATAAATGATGGAGCATAGACACGAAATGCTTACCAAACATAATACCAGAAAATAGGACGATGATGATGAGCACTTCCATAACCATTGAAGATGAAACTTTCCCCATTATTAGATAGGAACGAACAATTTCAGGTTCTAAAATTTTCACATTTATATACATGTACATTCATTTATATATATATATGAACGAATAATATTAATTATTACTATTGGTAATGATTTTCTGTTAATGGGGTCCACTGCAATTGAATAGTAGACTCCAATGTGTTGTCTTCTTAAACCAATTAATTGTAGTGGGCACTAACATATAGAGATAAGCATTATCATAATGATAAGGGATAATTGCATATTTGGTCTCCAATTTTTCAAAAAAAATTAGAGATCTATCCCTAACTTTTAAAAATAGCACCAGACATCCTCAATGTTTGAAAAATAGGCATAGTGGGTCCTTTGACGAAATTGTCATTTCCTTTAAATAAACAAAAACAATAAAATGAAGAAAAAAAATGATTGAAACATAACTAAATATACCTAGAAAAATAAAAAAAGTAACAAATGTAGTCCAAATAAATAGAAATTAACAAAACCTAACTTTAATCAGAAAGAATGCATAAATATCAAATTAAGGCAAATAGTCATTGATTTCAAAAATAAAAACGAAAACCAGGTTGCAAAATATTAGTTCACATAATCCGCCTCCTCACCGACATACCACAGGCATTTGAATTCACTTGTTGCACAAGCTAATGTTATTGCTCTATCAATTGAATACAAGTTGGCTCTCGAGCATCCACTCGCAATTTCTTATGAAGATTCATGGCTTGCACTCAAATAGTCGGTTTCTCACTCTAAAGGTAATGGACGTGAGGTATGGCTCAATAATTATATTGATTTTGGAAGAGTCTATTTGGGTGGAGATAGTGTCGGAGCCAACATTGTACACAACATGGCTATATGGGGGTCGGGTTGGAAAGTTCGAAATATGATGTGAAACTCTGGGGTTTTTCTAAATTGCCCATATTTCACAGGGAATAACCCAATTGAGAACGAAATTGCTAACATGAACGGGAGGAATAACATTAGGCTTCGCGCTTATCCGAATAGTATGGGTTTAGATGACCCGTTGGTGAACTCGGGCACGGATCTGAAACTTTCAAAATTGGGATGCATAAGGGTTTTGATTTTTGTTTATGGGAAAGATGTTTTAAGGTTAGGTTTTTTAATTTTTTTTTTAATATATTTGTTACGTTTTATTTTTGAGTGGTATATTTTTTATTTTTTATTTTTTTAGGATACATTTGGTTATTTTTTAATTATTTTTTTTTTTTTTATTGTTTATTGTTTTTTTATTTATTTAAAGAGAATGACAATTTTATCATAAAGTGCTCATCATCAATGAGGCTAGTATAAGAATTAATGTCTAATGTCCAATTAGTTAGGTCGGACTTAATTATTTATTGGACCAAATTAATTAATTAGATTAATTAATTAGGCACATTTATTGATGGGTTCTAGTTGGACTAGAACTAGGACTAGGATTAGCCCTGTCTATAAATACAAAAGCACAACTGATTTAGTCAGAAGAGTTGATCTTGATTATTTGCTAGCATAAGCAAAAGACAACTAAAAACAATTACTTCCAAAAGTTTCTCTTTCATCTGTCTTGATCGTGAAAGTTCAAATCTGTTCTTGCTGTGTGAATCACCATGGGATGTTGGACAATTGAACAATTTGTGATTGAAGATCGTACATCTAAATAATCGATAATCGATTTCACATCGCTCATCAAAAGAAACTTCATCACGAATCTAAATCTGAGGTTGATCCAGGGCATAAAATTGTAGATTTAATTTCTACAGTGCGTATATCCTCCGATTAACTTCGCGGTGGTATCAGGACTTACATTCTTCTTGTTTGTTGTAGTTCGTTAGATTACTTTAATGAATCAAACAATAATTGTTATTGATGTATTAATTTGATTTTGAGTTTTGATACTTTAAAATAAAAATTGTGAATTTTTTGGAAAAACCAAAATTGTTTGGGGTTTCTTTGGGAACGGAACTAACTGGCCGGAGAACATGGCGATCGGCGACGGCGCTTTGGAAGTCACCCTGTCGGAGATGGCGACCACGGACAGAGAACTGCCGCCGCTGATTTCACAGCGAAAAAAACCCGAGAACACTCGCCGCTGCTAGAAGTAGCAGCGGTGCTGGGCTGTTGCTGTTCCACACTAAAAGGCAGTGGTCGCCGGTGTTAGACACCTGCGCGACCACTGCCGGTTGATCTGTTCATCGCCTTGCATAATTTTTTTTTAGGGTTTCTGCGTTTTGGAAGATCCCAATCAGAAATTGCGTGGGAAGCCCCCTTATTTCAAAATATTTCAAAAGGGTCTCCTATGCAATTTCTGAAATTGCATAGGAAAGAATCACTTTTTTAAAATAAGAAAAAGGTCTTCTGTGCAATTTTGGAAATTGCATTGAAGGACCTACTGTTTTAAAAATTTAAAGGCTGACTATGCAATTTCAGAAACTGCACATTAAGTCCTCAAATTTTAATTTCTAAGAAAAGATTCTTAAATATAATTTTGAATTTTTTGGAAATTTGTAATTAATAAATTTTTAATGCTAGTCAAATATTCAAAATTGACTAAAATCGTTTTTAAACCATATTTTAATTTTTTTACCAAATTAAATTTTAACTTTACTTTATAAAATTATAATTTTGACCATATATAAATTTTATTTTCAATTAATGTATGACTTTAATTTGAGAGATAGAATAAATTTTGAAAATTCTCTTTATGAATAAAATTAATTCCTTTATGAATAAAATTAATTGATTAATTTTATTGTTAAAAAATTAATTAATTGGATTAATTATTTAATCCCATCTAGTCCGTTCTAAAGTGTCTAAACGGTTTAGACTTATACTGTCAAAGCTGCAAATTTAGAAATTAATAAATTTTTAATATTAGATATTAAAATGAATGTTTAGTGGATGATTATGGACTCGACCCATGTGATTGGTTGTATGGTTAATTATTCATGTTGATTGTTAGTTGGGCCTGCGAGCTTATTATTTAATTAAATGGACATGCGAGCCTGTTATTTATTTAATTAGATTTTCATACTATTTATTTATTATGGACCTGCGTGTCCATTTATCAGGACCTGCGTGCCAACTAGTATAGGATACATGTTGCAATTATGCCATAAGGAAGCACTTAGTATAGGATATAGGTTGCAGCAAGAGATGGAGATGATTGCATTAGCATTCGATGAACGAATGCAACGTCCCTTAGGAATTGACCGACTAATCTTCCTCTTGGCCCATGAAGATTAGATTGATAAAGTCCATAATCATCTGCAGCTTGTTGTTATTATGTATGATTGATTGCATGTTATATATATATATATATACACTAGATTTTTGGCCCGTGCGTTGCACGTGGCGTATATGTAATAATATAACTTACACAGTTATCGTTATTGTAAACTGTGTAAGTACTAAGTAGGATAACTCTAACAATGCAAATGACGATATTCATTCCTTACTATTAACTATCGTAGATTATGAGAATGTGAACTACTTGCTTGCTGATATGCATGGAAGTAGAGAGTAGCAATGATGGATCTAGTGTAAATCTACTTGACATTCAATCATTAGCAAGAAAACAATATCAATAATCAATTTCTATCTTATTTTTCTCATCAAATAATTAAACGCTCAAACATGTGAAATATTCTCTTTATACATAACTCAAATTAATTATAAGTATTTCCAATCTTGAGATTTAGTTGCAGCCATTTCAATGAAAGCAGGGGTAAACTTAATTACTTCCATGAATATAGCTGCACGGATCAGTAAGATAAAAGACATAATTGTGATTGTTGAGAGAAGAGTAATGTTGTCCAAAGATTCCTGCATGAAAACAAACATATCATAGTCGTATTCAGAGAAATCAATTCAAACTAATGCGTAATTTGGAAACAGATGTGTCACAACGAGACAATATTAAGTAACAGATTTACTGCAACTAATTTCTACAAAATTGATTTAAGGGGATTAAAAAATGACCAGCACTACATTTTTTGTATTAGAATGATACAAAATTGAGAGTGAAAGATACCTCTTTCTTGACCATGAATTTTTGCTAAGGACATTCCGAGATTGATTGGTCAAATTTGAGGTCATTGAACTCAAAAACGGCCTTCAAAAATACGTGACACACAATAGAAAAAAAAAACTTCTATATGAAAATTTCAAATGAACATCTGTTACCACACTTCAAAGAGAATTGGTAGTAGGAGTTATTGCAATGAATGAAGAGGCCTCGGTCATTGATGCCAAGGAAACTCCACCAACAATCGGTAAAGAGAGAAGAAACAACCCATATTGTAAGGAACTCGCTCAAAGAGGAGGGCAAATTAGACACGATGATATGCATGATGAGTGTTCTGCAATGTTTTGAAAATGGCACAATCCATAGTGAAGAGCCAAATGAATTGAACATCAATCGAGCTGTTTGTGATAACTTCACAAATTATATGATGATCATGTGTTAATGCAGGCGCCAAAAAGGAAAAGGGGCCAAATTGTAGCCCCTTTCCATGCAGCCAAGCCTACAGTGCCATAGTAGTCTAATTGAGAAATGTTTCGGATCTGATTCTTATAGGGAAAATGATGTGCATTCAAAATAACTCCTAGGATCTTTCCTAAACTATTTAGAATAACAAAACTCTCTCAAGAAAATAGTAATACTAAGAAATGAGAAATAATATTAGGTCAAAAGTACATGACCAACAAAATTTAGTCAAAAAGACGTTACATGTGTTGATCATACTAATAAATCGCATCTCTTTCTGTAAGGGATCAACTCTTTAAAACAAAAGTATCGCATAACAAATAGATGAGAAAATAAAATTAAACCTCGGAGACAGGAAACCCGAATGTGAATCTAGATAGGAGCTCATGAAGCCAACGTGAGGGAAGAACAACACATAATTGCATGGCTTTCTAGACAGCATTGTTGTAAATTTAGAGTGGCATAAGCAAACCAACAACAAAGTAGGCATGAATATGTATATGTTCATCTAGCCACTTGATAGACATTTTGGGGGCAATTTCTAGTTCCACCAGGCAGCCACTCTAGAAAGTATCTCAAGACTTTGTTGCCCAAATGAGTGAGCAAAAACTATAGAAGTCTCACCACGCAGTTAAGAGCAGTTTCAAAAGTCATCCTACAACAAGAAAAATAAAGCAATCGTCTAATTTAGATGACAACCTTTGTCTAAAAATAAATGGACAATAAATGAAGAGTGGATCTTTATCAAAAACTTAAAGTACTATCAGAAAATTTGTTAAAATTGTTAATGTTGTCAATACAAGTTTAGAAATTCTCATTTCGCATGTCTAGAAAAATCAATGGTTCCTCCTAAAATGATAACTATGGCAAAATGTTGAGGGTAAAAAATATACCGAAAAGTTTATAACCACATATTTTTGTCCAAAACCCAAAATAATAAGCATCTTAAGAACATTATGATGACCAGATTAAAAAATTTATTAAATACCAGGGTGTTAATGATTTGCATTTCACGAGAGATATGACCTTCATCCCGTTAAGAACACTCTAGAAAATAAGTTGTAAAATAAGAGGAAAAACCATTGTAGTACTGATTGCTAAAGAGAAGAGTGGGTTGTAAATGAGTTATAACAACTGATGATCGACTCATGCACAACCTATTTAAAGCTTGTTTAACATAAACTCAAGAATAAATCAAGTTCACTGAGAACGAATTTTTAAGCAAGTAAATTTTTTAGATAGGTTTGACTTCGAATCATAAGCGTACAAAAGTTGGAATATACGCATTTGCTTTAATGCATAAAACAGAAGGCTATAAAGCAATCTCAATATTGTATTAACAATATTATGCCCATTTTTCATTCATTATACACAAGACAACAAGGAATTGCATTCAAATTGTTACATAATCTCAACATGTCATATTCTTTTTTTATTTAAATTATATTCAACTTAAGATTTCAATATGGTCCCCTAAATAAAAATGGCAACATCTAGAAACTATGCAAGACAAAAAAATTATTGGCTCTGAGAGAATAAAAAAAAAACAAAAGAAATTCAAATTTCACATTCCTTTAAGAAATCAAAATAACAACATATAAAATCTCCATCTTCCAAAAACTTTGACATGGAACATGTTTCGAAACAAATAGAAACACTAACAATAAGAACTTCTTCTATTCAAATATATTATAAGTTCACACTATTCAAACAAAAAGCATTCAAATCTCACAAAATAGTAGAATCAAAAACAAAATCTATCAAAAATCAAAAGAGAGAAATAAATACAACAAACTTACCCTCAACCTCCGCAACCAATCCATCGGAGCGCTTTTAGTTTGAATAATATCAAATGTTCCTAAACAAAACTTGACATAAATTTCGACAAATTAACCACCAATAAATCTTCATGAACAAAAAATACCTGAACATCGAAAATAATTGCGATTAACAAAAAAATCATCAAACTTCACTTAAGAAAAAAGCAGTGAATTAAATCTAGCCCATTAATCAACAATGTATGGAAAATAAAAAACAAAATTAGACCTTGAAGAATATGTGCAACCTTGGCGGAACGATTATTCCAATATGAAAAGGCAGGAAAAAGAGAGTTATATGGGAAAATTGAACTATAAACCCTAGATCCCCTTTTTGATTTTGTATCTCAGTGCGTATTTTGCGTATTGAGAAAGAAATAGACCTTCGCCTTCACTGTTCAATTGAAGTTATTGCAGAAAGAGGCGTGTGATAGGGTAGGTGAAAATCAGGTCCAAAAACGATGTCATTTTCTAAACAAGAAAACAATGTCGTTTTCACACACAAAATGAGAGAAAAAACATGACGTCATCTATACGATGTTGTATCGGTCGAAATAATGAACAATGATTTGGCCCATTCACGCTTATAAGATAGTAGTGATAATTCCATATGTCAATTACATCGTGGCATTGAATGATTCCTAGTTGCTATTATTAATAATCATTTTATACCAAAATCCTATATAATTTATTTTGTGAAAGAATGGCATTATTTTATTTCTTGAGAATATGGGAGATATCCAATAAGATAACCCTACAAGCAAGCATAGCCTTTCAAAAGAATAAAGGAAACACTTTGAAATCACCAAATCACGAAACCGAACCTTCTAAACAAAAATTGCTTCCTCCCAAAAATAGCAAATAGATAAAAGTTCAAAAAAGAACTAAAAGCCTAGGCTAAATAAAATGTAGAATTAAATACAATATTTCTCCCAAAAAATGAATAGTTTAATACAAAGAAAATTCAAGTTAAAATAATAGAAAATTAACAGGAATATTATGATAACATACATAAAACTAACCGAAGGGACAAGTCTTGGGAACATTTTGGCGTAAGCCTCCAATAAGTACTCCAATACTCTTTGGTGGAGCTCTTTCTACCAAAATTTCAATTACATATTTATAATTAAAATCACATTAAACCATAAAAATTACAATTTACAATTCTTAATGGGCGATTACAAACAAAGCACGTGTGTGTGAGAGAGAGAGATTTGAAGGAAGAAGAAATTAACATTAGAATAATTTAATTTTTCTTTCCACAAAAGATCGAGAAAATAGTTGTGAGGTCGTATTCTTGAAAATTTCTTTCAACCTTCTCTAAGGATCATTGGATGAGGAAATAATTTAAAAATGCACTTTCAAAATTATCGACTTAGAGGAAACTAATCTCCTCTCCACAAAGGTCCGGGTGGCCTTTATAATTTCTTCCCACCGTGGGAAGGAGATCATTAATGACTTAGAGTTGTAAAATAACCTTCAAATCCAAATACTTGCACTTGGTATATCAATGATTCAATTTTGTTCAAATTAATGTTAATGGTTCGTGCAACCTATTATTGTCTATTGAATTAGAATAAAGGACTAACCTTTAACATTGTGCAATCAAGAAACTTAGTATTCAAACGTCTAGTGAAGAAGGAAAGACAATGAAAGTTAAGCAGATAGAAGCATGAAAATTAAATGGAATAATCCAAACACTATAGTGAAATAGCAAAGAAATGAAATTAACCTGCTAACAACAAAGTAGAAATAATTAGGCTCACCGAATTGCAATTTTTTGTAAATCCGAGCCTATCGCCAAGCACGTGTCATCCCCAAAGAAATTGCTAGTTTAGAAATTTAACACGAAATGGCGACAAATGTGGAGGAGCAACGGTGGAAACCAGTGTTGAATTGAGCAGCGCGCTAGGGGTTTTCTTGGTGGGAGATAATGGCTGTGGCAGTGGATCTAACTAAAGACGGAACTCAAAAGTGGGAAAAGGGGAAAAAATGGGCTAAACTACATCGTTTTAGACGAAAAAATGAATAGTAGCAGCCAACATCACTCTTATATTACTGTGGAGTTACTCGACAGCCATGGTCGAGTTAACTCGACAGCCATTGTTGTCGAGTTAACTCGACGGACATTGTTGTCGAGTTGCTCGACAACAATGGTTGTCGAGCAACTCAACAACTCGACAACAATACTTTGCTCGACAACAATGGTTGTCGAGCAACTCGACACCGAACTCGACGACCAACCATCTCAGCTGCTTATCTCATCTGACCTGATTGTGGAGGATTTTGTTGTGATAATTCGTCTGACCTAATTGTGGATTATCCAATTTTGTCCGCATTTTTTTTATATAGTTCAAACATTGCTGAAATAAGAACTTATAAGATAATGAGAGATTTATGTAAATATTTTTTATGACAAAATGAAGAGATTTGAGAAGTTCTAGAAATATGAACTTTCATATAAGTAATTTTAGTGTTGTAGTTTTTGTCCAAATGTTAACATTTTTTGTATTAGCCACATTTATTGACTTGTATGTGTTCATTGAAAATTCTATAATAAGCCATGTAACGTTCACATAAAATTAAGTGATTTAATGAACTCGCTACATGAATTATTTAAGTAGATGAATGTAGTAATTGATATATGCATATATTAGAATAAACATAATCATTGAACATCCTATAAAAAGGCACACAATCTGACAATGCTACACATTTTGTAAGAGGAGTCAATCCAAGAATAAAGTTTGCCTTGAATTGTTTTTGCCATTTTAAAGTAAATCTCAAATTTTCTATAAATTGACATTCTTCCGAAATTATCGAATATTAAATAAAAAGTGAAAAAATATACAGGAAAGAGGGTCATAATATAATTAATTTTTGTTTACACCTACTCTAATCAAATTTTAATTTATAACATTATTAGTAAGAATGTTATAATTAAAAGTTATAAAAAATAAAATATGTTGTTGATTTTTTTCATTGAAAAAAAAAATTAGAAACGTAAAAGCTCACCATAAAAAAAAAAAAAAAATTGCATGAATAGGAAACTTTTGAATTACTATTCACCTCGAAAAAGTTTGTCGAGTTGAATAGTAACTCGACAAACTTTTCGAGTTAAACAAAGAACTCGAAAAAGTTAAATGTTCACAAATTTATTTATTTTTGTATGTGGACGTTTTCATTTTGAATAATTAGTGATCATTTATATATTTTAATAATTAGCCACATGAAATTAAAATTTCGTGTACTCGTTACATACATGAATTATTTAAAGAGATAAATGTTGTAATTGATAGATAATAAGATACATGTATCGAGATAAATGTGTTCATTGAAAATTCTATAATAAGCCATGTAACGTTCACATAAAATTAAGTGATTTAATGAACTTGCTACATGAATTATTTAAGTAGATGACTGTAGTAATTGATAGATACATATATTGGAATAAACATATTCATTGAACATCGTATAAAAAGGCACACAATCGACAATGCTACACATTTTGTAAGAGGAGTCAATCCAAGAATAAAGTTTATCTTGAATTGTTGTTGCCATTTTAAAGTAAATCTCCAATTTTCTATAAATTGACATTCTTTCGAAATTATCGAATATTAAATAAAAAGTGAAAAAATATTCAGAGAAAGAGGTTCATAATATAATTAATTTTTGTTTACACCTACTCTAATCAAATTTTAATTTATAACATTATTAGTAAGAATGTTATAATTAAAAGTTATAAAAAATAAAATATGTTGTTGATTTTTTTCATTGAAAAAAAAAATTCAAAATGTAAAAGCTCACCTTCAAAAAAAAAAAATATATATTTTTTTGCGTGAACAGTAATTTTTTCGAGTTACAATTCACCTCGAAAAAGTTTGTCGAGTTGAATAGTAACTCGAAAAAGTTCACTGCTTCACTAATTTTTATTTTTATTTTTGTATGTGGACTTTTCATTTTGAATAATTAGTGACCATTTATATATTTTAATAATTAGACACATGAAATTAAAATTTCTTGTACTACTTACATACATGAATTATTTAAATAGATAAATGTTGTAATTGATAGATACTAAGATACATGTATCGAGATAAATGCGTTCATTGAATATTCTATAATAAGCCATGTAACGTTCACAAAAATTAAGTGAATTAATGAACTCCCTACATGAATTATTTAAGGAGATGAATGTAGTAATTGATAGATGTATATATTGAAATAAACATATTCATTGAACATCCTATAAAAAGGCACACAATGTGACAATGCTACACATTTTGTAAAGGAGTCAATCCAAAATAAAGGTAAATGCCTATTTTAATTGTAACTTATAAAAAAAAATTGATTCTTAAACATATAACGCATTTATTTAGAATAATATGTAAAAAAAAATTGAAAAATATAAAAAATTTAACTTACAATTCAAAAGGTAAACTGAATTAAAATTGAAATTAAAAAAAAAAAAGTCGAGTTATCTGACAAATTTTTGTATTTTTTTTTCTTTATTATATATTTTTTAGAGTTACTCGACAAAACCAAAGCCAAATCTTTAAAAAAAAAAATAGCAAAGTCAACAAAAGCTGATTTTATAAAAATTTAATGCAAATATATATGACAAAAGGGTGATAGTTAGTCGAGTTATCTGACAAATTTTTGTATTTTTTTCTTTATTGTATTTTTTTAGAGTTACTCGACAAAACTAACACCAAATCTTAAAAAAAAAAAATAGCAAAGTCAACAAAAGCTGATTTTATAAAATGTAATGCAAATATGTAGGACAAAAGGGTGATAGTTGGATGGCCAATGCCCAAAAAAAAAAAGTTGGGATAGATTAGTTACAAATTTGAAAGGTTTGGACCAAAAGTGCAAATTAAAAAAAATTAAAAATGTCAAAATCAAAATGGACTACTTTTTAGAAGTTGTAGGACTTCAATTACATTTTATTTTATTTTGTTGTTATTAGATTTTTTTTTATTTAAAAAGAGGACAAAATAAAATTTGCAACAAAATTCAAAGGTCGGGGATGGCCAATGTTAAAAAAAAGGTTGGGGTAAATTTATTATAAATAAAAAGGTTGTGGACTAAAAGTGCAAATTACTAAAATAAAAAAAAAACATATTGAAACAAGCAAAGTGGAGGACAAAGTGGCAAAAATAAAAATAAAAAAAAAAATTTACATTTACCATTTTGTCGAGTTTCTCGACAAAGTGGGCAAATAAAAAACAAACAAACAAAAAAAAATTAACCTTTTACCACTTTGTCGAGGAACTCGACAAAGTGGGCCAAAAAATATCAACATTTACCACTTTGTCGAGTTCCTCGACAAAGTGGCCAAAAAAAAAAAAAAAAATTCAAACATTTTACCACTTTGTCGAGGAACTCGACAAAGTACCAAAAAAATATTAAAAATAAAAAATTTCAAAAACTTTGTCGAGTAACTCGACAAAGTTAAAAAAAAAAAAAAAAATTAACGCTTTGTCGAGTTACTCGACAAAGTGGAAAAAAAAAATTAATTTCAAAAACTTTGTCCAGTAACTCGACAAAGTTCAAAAAAAAAAGAAAAAACAAATTCAAAAAAATTTGTCGAGTAACTCGACAAAGTAACATTTTTTTTCTTTTTTTTCTCGAGTATAACTCGAGAAAGTTTGCAAAAATGAATTTTTTTTTTTTTTTTTCTCGTGTAACTCGAGAAAGTTTATTTTTTTTTTTACTTTCTCGAGTTAGTCGAGAAAGTCCAAAAATATTTTTATTTTTTTTTTTTGGTTTCTCGAGAAACTCATTTGGGGAATTTTTTTTTTTTTTTTAAATACTAACTTTGCCGAGTAATGAGACAAAGTGGGAAAAAAAGAAAAAAAAAAATTTCAAAACTTCACTTAGTCATGGATTAACAAAAATTCATTTGACATAGAAAACGATCACCGAAAAATATAAAATTTTCAGGGAACATAGAATACTCATGTAGCTACCACATATCAAAATTTGATAGTCCGACGGCATGTTTCGACTTACTAAAATGCTAATCGAAACATCCTAGTTAGTTTTTCAGATTCATGCTGTCACAGGTTTACAAAATTGTCCATAAATTGAGTTATATAACATGAAATTATGTAAAACCAAAGCCAATGGTTAGGTAACCCATAAGGCTATCATCTCCAACTGGAATTATGTAAAAATACTTAATCTATAAGGTGCAGTAAATTTTTGAGTTTGACAACGAAACGCATCTTAGAAAAACATGAAGTTTAGCAAAACCTTTCAAGTTCACATCATTAACGTGTAACCAAAACATGGGAATCCACTAAAACTACCACAAAACCAAGGTCTAAAAAGTTTAAGAAGATATTTACACTACTTAAAGTTTTTGATTGGTTTATAATATCGATTCAACACGCCGACGCCAGGCATAAATCCGAAAAACAGCCTAGGAGGTTTCGCGATGAGTATTTTAGTATGCCTAAACATGCCGTTGGACTACCAATTTTGATATGTGGTAGCTACCTGAGTATTCTATGTCCCCGAAAATTTCGTATTGTTCGGTGATCGTTTTCTATGTCAAAGAATTTTTGTTACTCCATGACCGGTGAATAAAATTTTCAAAATAAGGGCAGTGTTACTAAAATTTCTTCACCCGGTCATGGAGTAACAAAATTTGTTTGACATAGAAAACGATAACCCGAAAAAATATGAAATTTTCAGGAAACATAGAATACTCATTTAGCTACCACATATCAAAATTTGATAGTCCGACGGCATGTTTCGGCTTACTAAAATGCTCACCGAAACACCCTAGGCAGTTTCTCGGATTCATACGGTCACAGTTTACAAAATTGTCCATAACTTGAGTTATATACCATGAAATTATGTGAAACCAAAGCCAATGGTTAGGTAACTCATAGAGCTATCGTCTCCAATTGGAATTATGTAAAAATACTTAATATATAAGGTGTAGCATATTTTTGAGTTGGACAACAGAAAGTGCAGTTTGGAGAAACAATTCACCCAGTCATGGAGCAAAAACAATTTATTTGACATAGAAAACGATCACCGAACAATATGAAATTTTCACGGAACGTAGAATACCCATGTAGCTACCACATATAAAAATTTGATAATCCGACGGCATGTTTTGACACACTAAAATACTCACCGAAACATCCAAGGCAGTTTCTCGGATTCATGCTGTCGCAATTTACAAAATTGTCCATAACTTGAGTTATATAACATGAAATTATGTGAAACCAAAGCCAATGGTTAGGTAAACCATAGGGATATCGTCTCCAACTGGAATTATATAAAAATACTTAATGTATAAGCTGCAGCAAATATTTAAGTTGGACAACAAAAATTGCAGTGCAGTAGAAAAATGAAATTTACCAAAACCTTTAGGAATCGACAGAGAGTTTGTGTTACTCGACAAACATTAATTTTTTTTTTGTTTGTTTGTTTGTTTTTTTGTTGTTGTTTCTCTTATTGTTTATTTTGTTTTTTTAAACCTGTTTAATTATTATTCACTCAAGAATTTTTTTTTTTCTACAGTTTAAATTCTTTAGTTTTTATTCTTTCCAGTAACTCAATTACACATTAAATAGGTTAAATTTAACAAATATGAAAGAAAAAAAATCCACTCGACAAAGTCTTTGTCGAGTTGCTATGTTGAGTAACTCGACAAAGTTACTTGACATAGATCACATGGGAATGGATGATATGGATCTCCCAGTTGGAAACCCAACTCTTAAAGTTAGAGAAGAAAGGGAAATTGGCAATAATGGTATGAGGAAAAAACTCCTCAAAGAAGGTGAAGGATGGGAAAATTCCAACTCCAAGTTGAAGGTACATACACTATTTTGTATACTGATTATAGTCTCTGGTTTTCGTTTTACGATTTGTTTCCACTGGGTTGGTTTTCTTTTAGATTAGTAAATCAATGGAATTATAGGTGCATGGAATGTCATTAATGGTTATTTGTTGATTTTTTGCGCTTCATTATGTGGGTAGTTTGTTTAAAAAAATAAATTCCTTCATACTTGTCGAGTAACTCGACAGAGAAGTTGTCGAGTAACTCGACATAGATCACATGGGAATGGATGATATGGATCTCCCGGTTGGTAACCCAACACTTAAAGTTAGAGAAGAAAGGAAATTGGATATAATGGTCTGAGAAAGAAGCTCCTAAAAAAAGGTGAAGGATGGGAGTCCCAGCTCCAATGATGAAGTTGAAGGTACATACACTATTTTGTATTTTGTACACTGATTATAGTCTCCGGTTTTCGTTTTACGATTTGTTTCCATTGGGTTGGTTTGCTTTTAGATAAGTAAATCAATGGAATTATAGGTGCATAGAATGTCTTTAATGGAAATTTGTTGATTTTTTTGTAGTTCATTATATGGGTAGTTTGTTAAATAAAAAAAAAACCCTTCATACTTGTCGAGTAACTCGACAGAGATGTTGTCGGGTAACTCGACTTAGACTTTGTCGAGTAACTCGACAAAGTTACTCGACATAGATCACATGGGAATGAAGGATATGGATCTCCCAGTTGGAAACCCAACTCTTAAAGTTAGAGAAGATAGGGAAATTGGCGATAATGGTATGAGAAAAAAGCTCCTCAAAGAAGGTGAAGGATGGGAGAATCCCAGCTCCAGTGATGAAGTTGAAGGTACATACACTATTTTGTATACTGATTATAGTCTCTGGTTTTCCTTTTACAATTTGTTTCCCTAGGTTGGTTTGCTTTTAGATTAGTTAATCAATGGAATTATAAGTGCATGGAATGTCATTAATGGTTATTTGTTGATTTTTTGCGCTCATTATGTGGGTAGTTTGTTTGGATGGGTCACGGTTTGATTCTAGCCACGACCGGGCACTTCATTCAAATTTAAGCTCGGGAAGGTATGCCTCTATGAATTAAATGTTGAATGCTATCTTTACAATAGAAGCTACGAAGAACTATCAAACTTTCGAATAAAGATTAGTCTTATGTTTGGTTATTAATTTATTGATATTTGTCAAAGTCTCGCTCAGATAAATATGTGGAAATATTTTTCTTCTCTCGAAACGTTTGTTTCTGTTTGACATGTCGTTCAAGAATTTGTATGTACAAAAGTATCAATTGTTTTTGTGGATGGTATTGTAATTCTGAAAATTTTTGAGTTCAATTTTATGTAGATTGAGTTGGACCATGATATCCGGTCATCGCTAGCACCATCTCATGTGTAAATCACGTATAATAGCCATATCCTTGATGACTTTCCAATTATCTCTTCTGGGAAGGTCTATAATTTTACATTATTTGGTGACATTTCCTATGTTCCAGTTTTTGTAATGCAAATGAGATGAAATTATTGGCATGTTGAACTCTTATTTCCTGTAAAAGTGAGAATCTTTGATGACTTGAAAGTATGTTAAGTCTACACTGAAGTTGCCTTTTCCTCTGCTAATAAATATATTGATCCTAGCATGTCAAATGAGCCTAATAAATGTGTTTTGAATATAATCTTAATTTTTATGCTCCTTTCCTGTTTAAATCTCTTCAATAGATAAAATAGTTATTCATTTGGCACGAATTATGCAGTTCTTGAAGGGATGGAAGCCTCAATACCTTTATTTTTATCCCGGCTCAATCATACGACACTCTTTTCATCTTAACATAATAAGCCTTTGTTGAACATCTACCATAATTTATTACTTGTATCGAGGCTTCTTCGAGTACATTCAGTTAGCTTTCTAACATGGGAAGATATATAAAAATTTAAAACATGGTAATCCAGTGACAATAATTTTGATGTGTCAGGTCGTTTGTTAAACACTTACGTTAGTTAAGCAGGAAAGGAAATAAATGTTTATACTCTGATAAACATGAAATGTGGTTTCAGAGGAATACAGTAAGATATGATTGTTTTGATGACTGATCAAGGTCTCCAATTAACCAAATTGGTGTGTAAAAATGGTATTTCTGTTGTAGTTTGTTACACAGGACACCTTATATATATTAAAAGTGAGATTTATGTTAAATTTTTTTTTGTGGCTTTCTCGAGTTACTCGAGAAAGCCTTAATTATTATTATTATTATTATTATTATTATTAGTGGCTTTCTTGAGTTACTCGAAAAAGTCTTAAATTTTTTTTCAATTTTTTTAATTTTTTACTTTCTCGAGAAAGTCAATTTTTTTTTTTTTTTTTTTAACTAAGTTTGCCGAGTTATGAGGCAAAGTGGGGAAAAAGGAAAAAAAAAATTTTAAAACTTCACTTAGTCATGGATTAACAAAAATTCATTTGACATAGAAAACGATCACCGAAAAATATGAAATTTTCAGGGAACATAGAATACTCATGTAGCTACCACATATCAAAATTTGATAGTCCGACGGCATGTTTCGGCTTACTAAAATGCTAATCGAAACATCCTAGTTAGTTTTTCGGATTCATGCTGTCACAGTTTACAAAATTGTCCATAAATTGAGTTATATAACATGAAATTATGTAAAACCAAAACCAATGGTTAGGTAACCCATAAGGCTATCGTCTCCAACTGGAATTATGTAAAAATACTTAATATATAAGGTGCAATAAATTTTTGAGTTGAACAGCAGAAACTGCATCTTAGAAAAACATGAAGTTTAGCAAAACCTTTCAAGTTCACATCATTAACGTGTAACCAAAACATGGGAATCCACTAAAACTACCACAAAACCAAGGTCTAAAAAAGTTTAAGAAGATATTTACACTACTTAAAGTATTTTGATTGGTTTATAATATCGATTCCGGCATGCCTACGGCATAAATCCGAAAAACAGCCTAGGAGGTTTCGCGGTGAGTATTTTAGTATGCCTAAACATGCCGTTGGACTACCAATTTTTGATATGTGGTAGCTACCTGAGTATTCTATGTCTCCTGAAAATTTTGTATTGTTCGGTGATCGTTTTCTATGTCAAAGAATTTTTTGTTACTCCATGACCAGGTGAATAAAATTTTCAAAATAAGGGCAGTGTTACTAAAATTTCTTCACCCGGTCATGGAGTAACAAAAATTTGTTTGACATAGAAAACGATAATCGAAAAATATGAAATTTTCAGGGAACATAGAATACTCATTTAGCTACCACATATCAAAATTTGATAGTCCGACGGCATGTTTCGGCTTACTAAAATGCTCATCGAAACACCCTAGGCAGTTTCTCGGATTCATACGGTCGCAGTTTACAAAATTGTCCATAACTTGAGTTATATACCATGAAATTATGTGAAACTAAAGCCAATGGTTAGGTAACCCATAGAGCTATCGTTTTCAACTGGAATTATGTAAAATACTCAATATATAAGGTGCAGCATATTTTTGAGTTGGTCAACAGAAAGTGCAGTTTGGAGAAACAATTCACCCAGTCATGGAGCAAAAAAATTTCTTTGACATAGAAAACGATCACCGAACAATATGAAATTTTCACGGAACGTAGAATACCCATGTAGTTAC
The DNA here is from genome assembly GCA_023638005.1 of Forsythia suspensa. Lineage (NCBI taxonomy): Eukaryota > Viridiplantae > Streptophyta > Magnoliopsida > Lamiales > Oleaceae > Forsythia > Forsythia suspensa. The sequence goes on from CM042666.1 coordinate 53,960,983, forward strand.
CACATATAAAAATTTGATAATCCGACGGCATGTTTTGACACACTAAAATGCTCACCGAAATATCCAAGGCAGTTTCTCGGATTCATGCTGTCGTAATTTACAAAATTGTCCATAACTTGAGTTATATAACATGAAATTATGTGAAACCAAAGCCAATGGTTAGGTAACCCATAGAGATATCGTCTCCAACTGGAATTATGTAAAAATACTTAGTGTATAAGCTGCAGCAAATATTTAAGTTGGACAACAAAAACTGCAGTTTAGAGAAAATGAAATTTACCAAAACCTTTAGGAATTGATTGTATTTCGTCCTTTGTTCCCCATAGCAATTGAGGATAAAAAAGCAACAAATTTGATGACTTATTAAGGGAAAAATGAATATATATTTACTATAATATATAAGAAGTCAATAATTGCGGCTAAAAGACACTAATATATGTATATTAAAATAGATAAAAGAAAAGAAAAGATGAAGAAGTCAAAAATTGAGGCCAAAGATATTAATTTAATATAAAAAAGTGTCAAAAGATTAGGACAAAATGGTGAGCTTTGGACGAAATTAGGAATACTAAATTAACAAAACGACGTCGCGTTGGTTGAAGGGTGAATAGTAAACAGGTGATAGACACTTATATTATAGTATAGATATATATAAAATGACGAGACAAACCTCTCTTTATCAAAATATTAAATTCAGTATTAAACGGTTAATACAATGTGCCTTCTATTGTTATAGTGAAAAACTAGAGTCCATTATCGATGTCAGTTTGTTGAATCACTCAAGACTACTCACTCATGGATATGTTTATCACTATGAAACATTTGATGTTTATTAACAATTTGTCGAATTTAACTAAAATTTTATTTTTTGTTGAGTCACTCAAGGAAATAGAATTTTAGGAGTACAATCAAGTAAACACAACTTGTGCGACAATAAGTTGTCTACTTGATAATCTAGAAATTACATAGAGATGTTATTGATAGAAGTATCTACCTGGATGTTTTGTTATGATTTGTTGAGTCACTCAAGGTTCTAATATAACAAAAGGGATCCTAACCCACTGGAAATCTATGAATTTAATATAAGTCCATGTTAAATTAATTTTATGCATTTAATTAATTGTTCTATCTTATTTAATTGTTAAATCATGAATAACTATATAAGTTTGAGAGACATATTGGATGCCAACATACATATCGGACCAAATTTTTAGACTAGCACCACAATATGAGAATTGTTCTCAAGCATGAAAAATAAAAAAATTGGATATGTCAATAAGCGAATGATGCCTCCCTGCAAAGGCGTGCGAGCTTACTTACAAAAACATAGTGATGACAGTAACACTGCAACATATGTGCTTGCAGCATGTCACATGAGTTAGAAAAGCAATACGAGGGTATGGATGCTTATACCAAAATATATTATTTCAAGGAGTTGAATGATGTACAGTCACGGACTGAAAGATATGAAATATCCAAAAGGTTATTCAGAGGTATGATGGTAAAAAGATCTTCAGTTAGTACTCATGTACTAAAGATAATTGGTTATATTGAAAAATTAAACCAGTTGAATTTTACCATGGACCACGAGCTAAGTGTTGACTTAGTTATATAGTCCCTACCTAATAACTTTTCGCAGTTCATTGTGAATTTCAATGTGAATAAGATTTAGTGCACCCTACCTGAGCTGCTGAATATGCTGAAAATTGTTGAGCCCAAGGGAATAGGACAACTTTGGCCATTGATACCTCTAAGAGAAGTAAGAGGAAATCTAAAAAGACCTTTAAGAAAAGATCCAATGCCAAATATATTGAAAAACAGTTAAAGAAGACAAAGACAAATCCAATTCTGATGATCCATGTTTTCAATGTGGAAACAAATAGCATTAGAAGAGGAACTGCAATGCATAAAAGGGATAAAACTAATAACTCAAATCTTTGGCATTGCAGACTCGGTCATATAAGTGAAAACACATTACTAAGTTACATAAAGATGGATACTTGGATTCAAATGATTATGAATCATTTGAAAAGTGTGAATCATGCCAGTTGGGCAAAATGACCAATACACTCTTTTCTGGAAAGAGAGTCGAAGTTACATATATTTTGGGTCTTGTACATACTGATGTACATAAACAAATGTCTAAAGATGCTAGAGGTAGATTTTCCTACTTCATTACATTTATAGATGACCATTCTAGATATGGTTTCATCTACTTAATAAAATTTAAGAGTGAAGTCCTTGAAAAGTTCAAGGAATTCAAGTAAGAAGTAGAAATGCAAACTTAAAAAAAATATTATAACACTTAGATCTGATCGAGGTGGAGAATATTTGAACGGTGAGTTTTTAGACTATCTAAAAGAGAATAAGATTCTCTCGCAGTGGACTCCATCGTATACACCAAGACTAAATAGTGTATCTGAAAGGAAAAACCGCACCTTTTTTGATAAGGTGCGATCAATGGTGAGTCGTGCAGTTATTCCAAAATCGTTTTAGAGATATGCACTTAACACTACATGTTATACACTAAACCGTGTCCTATCTAAATTGGTCGATAAAACTCCATACGAGTTATGAAAAAGGAAAAAGACCTGATCTTTTATACAAGAAGGTTTAGGGATGCGACGCTTATGTGAAGCGTGTTGAATCAAATAAGATAGGAACTAAATTTGATAAATGTTTATCTGTGGAGTATCCAGAGTAAACTACAGGATACTATTTCTACAATTTCATTGAGATGAAGTTCATCGTATCGAGACTTACTGTATTCTTAGAGAAGATAGTAGGAGCAAAGTAGATATTGAAGAGGTTCAAGAAACCACAAATAAAATTGACCAATTAGATGTTCCAATAGCTGAGCTTGCATCTGATGAAGCACAGATTGAGAAAGTGGGAACCACCAGTTCCTAAGGACGCACCGGCTCTGCGTAATTCAAGCAGAGTTATTCATTTTATTCTGAGATATGATCTCCTGATTACTAGTAATGTATTACTAATCGAGGAAGATGAACCTACTACTTATGCAAATCGAAGTCAAGTGTTGACTCAAAGAGATGGCAGGAAGCCATGGAATCCGAGATGAACTCTATGTATAAAAACAAGGTTTGGACTTTGGTTGACCCGCCTGAAGAGGTAAAACCTATAGGCTGTAAATTGGTTTACAAGAAAAAAGTCGACATAGATGGTAATATTTATATTATTTTTGAATATAAAGATTTAGAAGAATAAGAAGTATCAGAATGAATTGTTTTAGGATATATAACTCAAAAAGAACATCCTAACGCATTCAAGAAATTATCTGCACATAAAAATTATTTAGAAAAACTTCAAGAAAAATAAATAAAAATTATTCTTAATGCTAAGATATAATTTAAAAAGTTATGATAATCTTGAAAATTATGTGTGTAATCTATTAGGAAAATAATTCACGAGATTAAATAATAAACAAGAAAAAGTATCTTTAGAATATCTATAACAAACCAGAATAATAAATAAATTATTAATCAAACTTGAAAAAAATTATAGAGACTAAATTAGAATTGTTAGAAAGATTAAGTAACGATAAAATAATTAGGCATAGAAGAAGTTAAAACAATTTAGAAAATGGCAATTTAGACACTTTACTCAAAAAAGAGGTCTTTACAACTTATTTATTAGACACTACGCCTTTTCATTGTAAGGCTAGTTTGACTTTGACAAGACCATTTAGCCAATTTCCCTAATAAAATATCAACGCTACTAGTATACCACTCCCTTTTATGAAATCTGACCGTACACTCATTATGATGATTAATGTGGTAAATAGATTTTGAAAATAATCAGTGGAGGAAGATGAATTGAGGAGGTTGGTAGATTTTGGAAATGATTTATTGAGGGAGATGATCGAATAAGGGAGAAGAATTGAAACGGTCAGTAAATTTTAAATGAGATGATTTTGTGAATTGTGAAATTAAAGACATAGTGATACAAGAACGTTTAAGTACTTTTTTATTCTCGTAACAGAGAAAACTCTCTGCAGTAGTGATAAAAAATTTGAAAGCAAAGATAATATTAATCTTTATTTAGAAGCGCTACTTTATTTTTGAAGAATATTTTATAATTCTTTTAACATTCTAACAATACTCTTTATTTTATTTTTTTTCGATAAATATTACTGTTTTCATTGTCTTCTATTTAATTTTATTTTATTTTATTTTTACAATCAAACTATGTGATAATTAATAAAATATTCAATAAATTTAATGAGTTGTAAGTTTGATTATTCAAATTCTTTGATTATTTAGAGGATAAATTACACTGAGTCCTTAATTTTTCCATTTCATTTCAATTTGGTCTCTATTTAATTTTAATAAAATATATCATCTCCAACATTTCAGTAAATTTATGCATAATGTCATTTCTAACAATTCTGTCTTCTAACTTAAATAAACTAAAAAACAGCAAAAACGAAAAATAAAATAGAAAATTACAATTGTGGGTCTTTAGCTTTTTTAAAAGTGTAAATAAATTATGAACCTTTTATTTTTGACAATTTTCACTTAAAATAATTAAAATTACCAACATTTAACAGTGATGAACTACTCTCTTTACACTCTTTAATGTATGTTTGGTAAAAAAAAAAAAAAGATTATAAGGAGGGTATAAAAAGTGTGGATAAAAAATAAATAAAAATTATAGGTCCTATAAAATATGTAGATAAAAATAATATTTAATCGACTTATAAATACTTATCGTCAATAACTAACATAATATGGAAATGCACCTGGAATATGTAGGACAGTAGGAGCTTGTGAATTAAATCCCACGCCACCCCGCCACCCCACCTCCTCTCATGCTGGGTGGCTTTTTCTGGCTACTAAACATGTCTGCATATGTTTTGGGTACAAAGGTGAAGATGCCCTTTGAATCAATAAGAAAGATGGAAAGATCTATTGGTGATAGGACAGCTTATTTCGAAAAGAAATACTATAAATTTTCGAATATGAAGAAAATGAGAGAACTAGAATTAATTGATTGAAGTCTCCTTTAGGTTGAGTCATAGAGATCGAAGGCAAGGTAATTTAGGCTATCTGGTAATGAAAAGGAGAGATAGCTTCTCATCGTGTTTAAACGAACATCGTGAGCGGCTTTCCAGTGGCAGACAAGTCATTCAATCCAGAAGACTTACTAGGCATTCCATACCAAGGATTAGATATCAGATAAAATTAAGACAGAAAAAAAGTTTAAAACCAGTCCATTGTACAATACAGTAAAATCCAATATAGTATACCGAACATACACTTACTGTCCATGCCATGTTGTATTGACTTAGCCTCTCTTTAACAAGTGGGACAATGCATTAGACAATCCCTTGTGAATACCATGTCTATTGGCTCCTAACTAACAACATTTGAAGAAAATTCACATGCCTTTTGTGGATATCATTCTTAGGTTTTATTAGTATGTTCTCATGGATAAGATAATTCAGAACATCCTTAACAGACCCTTCAATTTCAAGATACAACAAGTATACCCTGTATTTTACCCTCATAATACAATTACTCATTCAGAAGAGAGAAAAAAAATGCATGTTTGATAGTGCTGAAATTATTTTTCAAGTGCTTGTGAGTCTTATAAAATGTATAAATAATAAGTAGATAGTAAATTGTGGGTCCTATAAAATATATAGATAAAAAATATATTTGACCAACTTATATTATAATTTGTCATTCAAAGATAAAGTACACTAGAAATCTCACACCACCAAACAATCCACTTTAATTCACAAATTTCCGTAATAGTCCGACTTAATAGTCATTTTCAAAACGCATTTTAAAATTTAAAATTATCAACTAATGTTGCATAAAGTAGAAGAATGTAAGATTTCTCTATGTTATCCTCTTTTGATTAATTAAAACTAATTGAATTATTATAGCTTAACAGTGCCTGAAAGCTAATATAGTGATCACAACTGGATGATTGAGCTGGTGATCTCTTGAGTTTAGTTACCGACAAATCAGAGCTTGTTTAGTGGAGCTAAAAAAAATTATTACAAAATTAAAGTCAAAGTCAATAATTAAGTTCAACTATACAATTCATCAAATTTTTATCAAAAACTGCTAAAAAGCAAATTTGATATCTATATATCATAATTTCCCGAATCAAATGCAGATGATTTCATGCAAATAGGGAAAAAATATTAAAATTAGAGAAATCAACAGCAATAGAAAAATGGGACAGAAAATCAAGAAAAATATAAACATATTGAAGAATGCATGTGATTGTAGGGTCTATGAGATTAGCAGTGGATATACAGAACAAGTGCATGTGCTCAAAAAATTTGATTCAGTTTTTGTGGCTATCAGAGGTTAGTGCAGTTAAGCTGTCAATTTCATGCCCACATTTTTTCTATATAAAAAGATCAAGCTCTACCCACTTTTCTCATTCTTCTTCTCTCTATCTATATATCACAACTTCATTTCTGTGTTTCAAATGGCTAATATTTCAGCAGTGTGCATTTTTTCTCTTGTGTTTTTCTTTAGCTTGTGCCTCCATGGAACTTATGGTGATTACGGAGGATGGCAAAGTGGGCATGCTACTTTCTACGGAGGGGGCGATGCATCGGGCACTATGGGTACGTATTTTAAACATTTTCGAAATGTACTCTGAAAAACGATATACATGGCCAGTAATATTTTTTTGTGCATGTTTGGTACATTAAATTGAAAATATCACTGGATGACAAATTACAAATTTTATCATGTGATATTGTCCCTTAATAATGTCTTGTCAAACATGCTGAACATATTGGGTTGTGCAATATATTATGTTTTCTTAAAATCGTCATGACACTAAGAGGAGGATGTTATGTACTTAATATTGCACGTGATGATCACTAATTAGTGTAATGGACAAATTTTAGCTTATTTTTCTTTCTTATACTGTTCATAGTATACATCTACATTACCAAACTTTTAAGGATGAATTCCACATTGGTTATAAGGGTTTGGCTTAATCCTTTTAACAAGATTGATGTTTCAATATGGAACTCGGGTTTAATATGTCATTAGAGCCCAAAAAACTTAAACAAGTAATTCGATCAATCTAAAGTTCAAACGGACAATTGAATTCCAAGATTGGTATTCACAAACGTGCTACAATCTTGCGATAGTATGTCATGCAACAACTTCCACGTCGTTTAAATCAATCCTCTTAACGTGGTTGAACTTTTAAAATGGAACCTCAATACTCAATACAAACAAGTCATAAATATAAATCTTACTATCATTCCATTAAAAAAAAAAAAAAAAGCTAGAATTAATTGGCATGAGCTCTTGCATTTTGCTAATTTAAGTGATTTGAGCAAATACTAATGAATGATACACTTTGACAATGCAGGGGGTGCTTGTGGGTATGGCAACTTGTACAGTCAAGGTTATGGTACTAACACTGCTGCACTAAGTACTGCTCTATTCAACAATGGATTGAGTTGTGGGGCGTGCTACGAAATGAGTTGCACCAACGATGCTAAATGGTGCCTCCCTGGCTCCATCATTGTCACAGCAACAAATTTTTGCCCCCCAAATCCTTCACTGCCCAATAACAATGGTGGGTGGTGCAATCCTCCCCTCCAACATTTTGATTTGGCCGAGCCTGCATTCTTGCAAATTGCTCAGTATCGAGCTGGAATTGTTCCCGTATCTTTCCGAAGGTAAAATTAAATTTTAATACTATAAAAGTCGTTGCACTACACGATAATGGACAATTAACAAAAAAATCTAATTATTTTCTTTATACCACACTAACCAGGCACGAATTCAAAGAGCATTTTCTAGAAAGCAAATCAACTCATCAAAATCTAGTGGTTTTAAGTACACTACTTATTTTAAAACTCACTTATTCACTTATAAGTAAATTTATAAGTAAACATTAAGCTTAGCCAAAACATGTTGTCTAAAAATTTAAGTTGTTGGTAAAGAATTTTTTCTTAACCACACCCTCTCAAGTGAATGTCAAATTCCATTTTTTAATTAACGACCTGAAATATGCACAATTTTTATACCTTTTTTGTTGACAATTTTTACAGAGTACCGTGCATAAAGAAGGGAGGAATAAGGTTTACAATAAATGGACATTCCTACTTTAACCTAGTATTGATCACCAACGTTGGTGGTGCTGGGGATGTCCATTCAGTATCAATCAAAGGATCAAGAACAGGATGGCAACAAATGTCAAGAAACTGGGGCCAAAATTGGCAGAGCAACTCGTATCTCAACGGTCAAACCCTCTCGTTTCAAGTGACCACTAGTGATGGAAGGACCGTAACTAGCTACAGCATCGCACCTGCTAATTGGCAATTCGGACAAACATTTCAAGGGGGACAGTTTTAATCCACCAGTATTTTAAAAAAAAATTATATATAATATATTGTTCTATTGTATTCAAACAATACTTACTAAAGATACCTCAAAAGTTGGAAATTAGGTTAAGTAGATATGAAAGAGGCTATGGGAGAGAGTCTCTAATATTGCCGTGGTGGCTGGTAATTAGCACCCGCTTAAGCCCATTTATAGTTAACTTATAGGGATAATTTTGAGTTTTATTTCTCTCTCTCTCTCTTTTTTTTTTTTTTTTTTAATAGGGTTTCAAATGGTGGATAGATTGAAAGAAGCCACATGAAAATAGTATCACATAAAGTTGGTAAATTATACTTAGTTAAGATCGCACACGATTTTATAATAATATTATGAAATTTTTTATCTAATAATAATTTAAGTAAAAGTTATTCAATTTCATTCAAAATTTATATATTAGGTAGAAGAATATTTGAATAGAAAATGATTTTAATCTCACTTATTAAAACTGTCATCGACAAATATAACGATTCTAAGAGCATCTTCAATGCTAGACACTTCTTAAAAAATCTACGTGATAAGAGAGAGAAATGAGATGAGGAAAGAGAGGAAAAATTAGATAAGATAGATAAAAACAATGTGGCAGTATTTATTATAGAAAACTGTCTAGTAGGTTGTCTAAAAATGTAGGCGATCATTAAACAACCTTCTACATAAATCTTTGTCGCGTGAGCTTTTGTCCTCCTCTATTTTATCGCCACATAACATTCAAAATAGAATGCAGCATTGAAAATGCTCTAAAAACGTCATCTTCTATATATCTCTATGATCACAGCAAAAACAGATGCATTGAAAATTGATTATACAACATGACATTTCTAATACTGCACAATGTGTTACAAGAAGATGTTGAGTCTCTAAACTCAAGTTACCAAACAACACATTAATTTGTATTTCTGAAATTACAAAAAGAAAAAAATGAATATACACCAGGACAATCCACTGATGCCTACAATTTTATAGAAAAAAAATAAATCATTAACATCCATCTTATCAAACACTATTACTATTTCCGAATAAATGCTCATAAATAATGAGTTTTTAGTTGGAGAAAAAATATGCATTTTTACTTCCAATAGAGAATATAATGGTACGGTTCTAATAAAATTCAATTAATTATACAACAGCCTCAACAACTCTTTATTGCGATTAAATCAAATAGATAGCCCCTAAAATTATGAAAAAAAACGGAAGAGAAATCAATACAACAAAAATTCTTACAATTAACGGAAAAGAATTAAAATGGGAATCCTTTTAAAGTTATGAAAATAACGAATGATTTCATACATCAAAAGTGTGTTGGATGGCCGCATTGAATTGAAGGTGCGTCGGTAATATTTGATTTTTTTGAATTAGTTTGAAAGTTGAAACCAGCGTTATCAGACTCGATTGGTTCAACTAGTAAAATCGGGAACCAAGCTCAAAACTGGGCCGGTTATGTAGAAAAACTCTCTAGTTAAAAACTCGCCCAAAACCCGTCGACTCATTCGGTTTTAAGAAACCCGTTGAACCGTTCTCGATTTTATCGATTTTAAAAATCATTTCTTTCCACAATTAATTATAATTGACCATTGAAATTCATCTCTCTCCTTATACAAAATGGATTAAAAGAATGAAAAATCAAAGCAATTTTTTTTATTTTCAAAAACTTATTTTTTATTTTTAAAATTTATTTTAAAATTTTTTTATTCTTTTAATTTTTTTAAAAATCACCGGTTCAACCCTTCAATCTTTGACCCTTTCATTTTTCCGAGTCGATGTCCGGGTCGATTTTTAAAACATTGGTTGAAACTGACTTATGGTATTTCTGATTATATCTAACTTTTTTATTTGCTTATAAGTTTTGAAAATGGGAATGCATTGAATTTGGGTGGAGGCATAGACACGGCTCGTGGTATTTCAAGTTCTGATTTTATTTTTTTCTCTTATTATTTTTGGAGTAGATTTAAATTGTGTATTTATGATTAAAAAATATTTGTATAATATTAATTGAAGGAAAAAGCAAGAATTATAAAATACTAGTGAGAACATTAGTCAAAAGATATTTCTCCAACATTGGTACTTCTATATATACCTGCATTGCACGTAATTTTTAATTATTATTGTGATATTTTCTGTTGTTCAAATATTAATTCAATTTTAAAAAAAAAAATCTACTATTTTTTACCATTTACATTGCCGTGAAACTTTCAAAAATACCGTGAGATCAATAATGAAAGAAATAAAAGGTACAATTACTTTCGTACAATAATCTACATTGACGCAAGCCAGGGTCCGTTTGTGATTGATTTTAGAGTCCAACTTCTGAGATTTAAACGTTTGACAAAAATTTTAAAAATAATTATAAAATAATCTGACTCACCCCACAGGCAGTGATTTTTTGAAAAGCGATAAAAATGCGAGCTTTTTCAGATTCTGCTTTTAACTTTTTCATTTATATATTATTAAAATATCCCTATTACTCCTAATTAATTAAACTAATTCCTTTAATAACCATTTGAGAAATCGAATTGATGCAAGTTGTATAATAAAAAATAATATAAATTTAATTAATTTTTGCACTATATAACTATATTTTTATTTTGTAATTTTTATAAAATTTAAAATTTATTAGGTTTTTATTCTTTTTAACTTAAAAGAATAATAATGAATGCATTGTCTTGTTTAAAAATATTTGACTAGGAAATAAAATGAATTTTACCACTCGTGATAACAATAATAATACAAAATAATATTATTATAATCAATGTCCTTTTTAGTAATTTAATACCGATACTGAAGAATAAATCACTTTTTATTTACTAAACGCTCAAATCGTTTTTTTGAACATACAAAGAATTTTGAAACAAGAGTTTATCAAACACTTATCTCGATTCTTCCAATAAATTGATTCTTTTGCAAAAGACAACAAAAAACCGATTCTCTTAAAAGACAAAGAATACTAAACCCAAGTTCTGTGTCTCACAAACAATTGGGTCACAGCCCAATTGGATCAAACACACTAAAAACCAAATTTGGACCTTTTTTTTTTTTTTATTGAAACCAAATCTGGACCTTGACAATAGAGTGGGTTGTTGAACAACAATATAACAATAGTCACTCCAAATATTTGCTAAATTTTGGGTTGATATGAGAGAAAAGTAAATTGTGTAGTGTAATTGGTGTTAATATGAGAGAAAATGAGGGAATAAAATTACTTAAAAAATTAATATGAGAGAAAATATATTATTAGAATAATTTCACTATAGCTTGAATAGAATTGTTCATAAAATAATTTTAACTTCATGTGACTTTTAATATATTATATTGTATTATTGATTATTAGTATTGTTATTATATTATTATATATTTTGTAATTATCATTATAATAATAATTATTATATAATATATAGAAAAAATAGAATATTTGGTCTCCATCTTTCAAACGTAAGGAATATACTCATAACATTTAAAAATACTATCAAACATCTCATTGTCATCTCCTTAAGTAAACAAAAAAAAAAAAAAAAAAAACACACAAAAGAAGAGAAAAAAAAGATGAATAAAAAAATAACCATGTGTAGCTCATTCATTTTGTTATTCCTTCACCCTAACCATTACATATGTCACATGTTATCTTTTTCCGCCTCAATCCCCTACCTTTCCTAAATTTACCGCCGCCGCTGCTACACTCACAACCACGTCATAGCCACCAATACCGCCGGGTTATATTTCTCAAGAATAAACATGTTCAAAAGAATCAAAAGTAATAAACACGTCAAAACATTGTATGATTATCATAGTTTTAAATTCATTTCGCATATTTGGAGTGGCATGTGAAATTCGAGCAATGTGTGATTGTCTCAATTATACATGGAGTGGGCGTTTTACAATACTGGATGTGGGTCGCACTTCTAAAATACAGGTGACTACATTTGACTTGCTTTACGCTTTGGTTAGATTTTCTCAAGAGTGAGTGCAGAATATACTCCAGTGTAATCATTTGTTAGTGTTTATACTCTTATGCTATAAATAGATAGTAAGGAAAAACTCTTTTGATTTGTGGAATATTCTGTGCAATTATATACCAGCAATAGTTGAATCTAAACAAGTATTTCTCTCAGTGGTAAATATTCTGATTACTTCAAATGATTTAGTTTTGTTCAGAATCTTCTCTTTTAACCGTGGAAAGTAGAAATAATTTATTTCCCCTAATTTTGCTAACAATGTTTTTGTTTATGTTGCCTTTTATCCTCTATAATCATCTGTAAGTGTTTTCTTGATTTTTGCTTGTTTCTTTATCTTCACTACAAATTCATAGAAGAAGCTCTAGTAAGAAGTTGTAAAAGAAGTTTGAACAAAAAATGATGGTGAGGATATTGGTGGTGGCGGGGTGGTTGTGAATGTAGTGGAAGAAGATGATCGTTGAGATATGTGGTGGTTGGGGTCAAAGAAAAATATGACATTTCTATTATTCTTTCTTTTTTGAATACATTTCTTTTTCTTTTTTTTTAAATTCATCTTTTTTTCTTTTTTTTTTTTTGTTTATTTGAAGTAAATCGTAATTTCATCATAAATGATATATCATGTCTATTTTTTTCAAATTTTGAAGATGTTTAGTACTATTTTTAAAAGTTATAGATATATTGCTTACTTTTTTGAAACGTTGATAACTAAATAGTCCTAATATATATAGTATAGATTATAAATTACAGATTATATATATAGATTATAGATTATTGTTATTACTCAAGTGTAAATGGTCAAAAGATCCAAGACGGTCTTCCAATTATTTCACACATTTTCATATATCTATTCACATATCTTTTAACTTTTTTACCATAATTATATATAGAGTATTATAATTGGTCATTTGTACATTAATTTTCAGAATACATGTCTTCTTAATTCTGCAAATATTTTTTTCCTAAATTCTACCTTCTTGTTCTATAAGTGTTCGATTTGAAATTAGAACTTGGTTGGTTGATTTCTTTGTGATGGGGGTATTCCATCAGATAAAGGTATTAATGAAATTTTAATTAATTTTTGTAGTACATAATTCCAAAAAGTGTTTTTAATTTCTTTAAATAGAATTTAAAATAATTCGTATGCCCGCGTTCCACGGTGAAGAATATACGACCCCTTCTCACTCACTCTCTCTCTCTCCGTTTCACATATATAAATAAATACATACAATAAATTGACTTAAACATTTATAAATTCATCCTTTCATGTATAATATTTTTGGTGCATGTGAAAAATCGCTAGGTAACAAACTGTGGATGAACTGGTTAATGTGACTACCTAACTTTCCCCTAAATTCAAGAAAAAGAAAAAAATCTCTCAAATCCCACATACATAATTCGCAGCTGGTTCTGATTGTGTAGAAAATTGAAATTCAGACCCACAGGTGAGGAATTTTGTTTTAATTTGTTTGAATTGAATTTTAGTGTGGTGAATTATGTGATTTTGATCCGATTATTGGATTTTGGTTTAGGGAAAAATTGAAAAGATGAGTGAGAACACAGGGTTGCAATTGGGGACGATAGGGGCTTTGACTCTGTCAGTGGTTTCGTCAGTTTCTATCGTGATATGCAATAAATCACTCATGAGCACTTTACATTTCATTTTCGGTGAGTTTTAATACTCTGTATTTTGTTTTGTTTTTTTCTTGTTTTAGAAATGGTGCCTGTATTGATTTGAATATTCTCGTAATTGCTATATATATTGCTTCAGCCAGATGCGTTTAGTGCTTGAAAATCATGGGTCATTACATTGTCTATATTCCCTTTGCGCATGTTTCGAAATCTTTCTGAAGTGGTGTAATTAGTACAAGTTACTCTAATTGAGGACCTGTAGTAATGCTGTTATTTTAGAAGATGAGGTCAATTTCTGAAATTGTATTGTTATTCAATTCCTAGTGAGGCAGCTGCATGAGTCCTAACTGATTGCTTTTGTTTCTAAAAAGTATTAGTTCAACTGAGCATGTTTGTCTAGCTATGCCAAACATGCCGTAAGATTATAATTTTCGTTTCATCCAGCTTTTGATTTTTTCTTAACCTCATAATTTGATGCTGTAACTAGATTTAGAAAGAAAGATGTCCCTAATTGTGATGCTGATTTGTTTCGTTTAAGTTTTCTTTTGGAAACGGGTGAAATATTATTAAAACATGTTAAAGATTAAGAAGAAGATTTTGATATGAGATTTTATTTATTTATTTATTATTATACAGCTACAACTTTGACGAGCTGGCATTTACTGGTCACTTTCTGTTCTCTTCACTTGGCATTATGGATGAAATTCTTTGAGCACAAACCAATAGAATCACAAACTGTAATTGGGTTTGGTATTCTAAATGGGATTTCAATTGGATTATTGAACCTTAGCTTGGGTTTCAATTCTGTTGGTTTCTATCAGGTACAAATTGCATCTTCTCTATCTCTTTGTTATCTACTACAATGTTCAACACCGAACTGTTTCTCACTTATGTTTCCAAATTGAGGATTTATTATTTTACTTTACTAGATGACAAAGCTGGCAATCATCCCTTGTACAGTGCTGTTGGAAACCCTTTTCTTAAGCAAAAATTTCAGGTGGGTTACCACACATTTGAACCCTTTCTGGGTAAAGTAATTGGTATCTATTTGCTCAGTAGATATTCTATCATTTTTGTAGTTTATGCTGGCTCCTTGATGATAATTATGACATATACTCTGGAACCTTTTCTCCCCCATTTGTTATATTTTATTACAACCTATAGTTTGGAACCTTTTCACCTCCATTCGTTAGATTTTTGGGAAGCTTCATCAAATGGATTTTTATTTCAATGGATGGCAGAACATAATGTGCAGCTCTTTGACTTATGAAAACTACTTACATGACAATGAACATGACATTTTCACGTATTTTCTTACTTGCAACTTTTAATTGGACGTGCAATTTGTCACTAGATTCCATTAGATTAGAGTAGATCTTACTTTTGTGCAATCAACATTTTCTTTCATCCTCCAACTGTGGATTTTTTACTAATAATTTCCATATCTTTTGTTTTGCTAATATTGCATTTATTTTGCAGTCAGAGCATTAGGCTTTCTCTGATGGTCCTGCTTCTAGGTGTTGGGATTGCAACTATTACCGATCTACAGCTCAACATTCTGGGTTCAATCCTTTCTCTTCTTGCAGTTGTCACCACTTGTATTGCTCAAATTGTATCCTTCATTATAAATAGTTATTTTCTTTCACCATTTGCGCAACCTACTAACTCTTTAGCTTTTGATCTGCACATATGCTAAAGTCAAATTAATACAAGGGATGCTAGTTGTCAGCAATTACAAGAGTGATAAAGAGGACTTCTGTAGCTTTCACAAGAAGCTTCTATACTTTTAGGATACTCGAGAGGGCAAAATTTTTGGTGTGTCAATTGAAAAGCTAAATAAACTGCAGCTGCTGATGCAATTTGATAATGAACTAGTTACCAGAGAACTAGAAGACAAGCACTGCCATGAGGCCCATGACGTGACAACATGAAAACCCTTTGGCAACCCACTATAAAGAATGGATGCCAATGCTTTGTTGTCCCTTATTTCTAAAAGAAAAACAAAAGGGGCCTGTTTTACTCTTTGTTGGATTAAAGTTCAAAAATCTAAAGCCACTGAGACTTTTATTCGGCCTCCGTAATTTTCATGCATGATACCCAGCAGGGAGTCTGTGCCAGGATTCAGATACTAGCATATTTATCAATCTCATGACATCAACCTCTTGTAGAGCATCTCAAAATCATCAGGATTTAGAGAAAACTTATTATTATCCTTGTCAAAGGAGATCATCCCCACTTTTCAGTTTTCTGTAGATTTCTCTATGTTTTTATTTGTACATTGGTACTCCATCATCCCTTGATGTATTGCCCTAATGAATGGGAAAAACAACCTAAAGCCACCTAAGATAAAAGGAGAATCGTTAATGATGGGGAATAAAGATAGGAATTGAAGATATAGAAAGAAGATGAGGATTGAAAATATAGTTTGATTTGAATAAGATTGAAGTAGTTTTATTAAATATGATTTTAGAAGTTCTTTACTTTATAAATAAGACCAAAGATTTCATTTGGGAAAGAGACTATTATTTGATGCCTTAAATACTTCTCCTATTTCTTGATGATTAAAAATTGATATTTATTCCCATTAAATTCTTCTCATTCTTCTCCTATTTCTTCTCTCTCTCTCTTCTTTATTCCTATTTTTGTGTTAAGTTCTATGCCAGTTTGGTATCAGATCCAAATGCTCTCCTCTGACCGAACTGTTGTTCGCTCATGCTTAACAGTTCACGATAGTTTTCAGCAACCAGCCACCATCCAAACCCATACACAAAATCCAGCCAACCCCAAATCCTGTTTCCACTATCCTATACACCGTCAAAACCACCACAAACCAACCTTTGAACACCAAAAGGCAAAAAAAAAAAAAAAGTAGCAGCAACAACAAAGAATAATTGTACTGGAAAAAAAAAAGGTGAAGAAGTTGATTGTTATTGTTTTAGTTGGAAAAGAAAAAAAAACAATTATTTTGCCGGCACCTTTAATTGTTGCTGTTTCAATCCCCTTATTTTAAGGCCCTATATCCCATCCAAGACCAAATAGTCCATAATCACATCCATACCTAGGCCCAATATCCCATCCACTAGCCTAATTATTACATATCACAGCCAACTCAAGTCTACATAACACCACCAATCCCACATCAGCTCACTATGATAAGCCCACACATCAGCCAACTTAACCCATAATTATAGCCCAAAACCCACCTAAGTCAGAAACCATATCACACAAGCCCAATAACCCAAACCATAACCCGGAAACTAGCCTCAAACCCGAAACACCTACCAACCCGTATCCTTCATCAAACCCTAGCCTAATTTTCAGTTTGCATGCCACCGTTGCTGTCATTCACCAATACTAATGGCACTCGTCACCACTGTGGCCGTCCACCACCACACTTCAGGTCTAGCGTCAGAATGACCATAGTATTTAAATATTAGTCTTGTTTTCAACATAGCAGATTTATATCACTATCGAGGTACTTTCGAGCCTCCAATATTGTCTTCATCTATTTCGACAGATCAACTTGCTCTTCTAGTGCCATGAACTCTTACTGTGGCACAAACTTCTAGAGATATCATTGTTAAGGTTCTCGATGATCAGTGTAACACACTTCGAAGGATGGTGGCTACCGTTGATTTTTAGCTAGATGGAAAGTTTGTCCGCCAACTGAGGATACATGGATCACCGAAGAAGAGTTCTGAGGTCTTGATCCAGACTTACTAGTCTACTACTTGGAGTTTAACTTGCTGGAATCGAGTTCTTTCTACCAGAAAAGAAATGATGGTAAACAACTAAAATGTTACTCAAGACGAAACAAATAGACTTTTAGTTAGTTTAGATTTTCTCATTTTATCGGATAAGATTTTATTTTAGTTTATTAATATAAGTGTTTTATTTTATTCGTTGTTGTCGATTAGAAGTTCCCTTGGAGTTAAACACTATGTTCTAACAAATGGGACTTAGGTTTTTCATTTTGAACACAATATTATTATTGAATCAGAAAATACATATTTTTTCTCATCTCTTTTCTTCTTCTCTTCTCTTTCTTTTCCTTTCTTTTACGTTCTACGTCCAGTAATATCTCTAAACTGAGCAGATAATATTCCCAATATGGTCTCACATAACTTGACATCCTTTTTGTGGCCTACTTTCTTTCTTGTTTGCATTTTCTACTTTAGATTAATCACATCATCGTCTCACAACATTTCATGTTCTTTATTTCTTATCATTTTGTAATTTTGTCTTGGCTAATGTACTGAAGAGGGAGAGGTAGATGGCATGGCTTGTTGTTTTTGTTGTTGAATAAGTTAATGCATTCTAAGTAAGCATTTATGAAAAGTCTATTGTAGGCAATATGTTTCTTCTGGCATTAGAATCATTTCTTTTGATTGTGGAGCTTAATCAGTTCTTTCAGATGACCAATACCATCCAAAAAAAATTTAAGGTTTCTTCAACCCAACTGCTGTATCAATCTTGCCCTTATCAAGCAATGACCTTGCTCATCTCTGGTCCATTTCTGGATAGGCTTTTGACTAACCAAAATGTCTTTTCTTTCAATTATACGCCAAAATTAGTGGTAAGTAGTTAAAATTTTAAAATCTGTCACTTTTTCCCGTTAATAGAATGTATGAAGACCTGATACCACTATCAATATTGCAGGTTTTCATTGTTTTGTCCTGCCTGATCTCCGTCTCTGTTAATTTTAGCACATTCCTTGTGATTGGGAAGACGTCCCCCGTCACCTATCAGGTTCTTGGACACCTTAAAACTTGTCTAGTATTAGCATTTGGTTATGTCTTGCTAAGTAATCCATTTAGCTGGAGGAACATTTTTGGGATAATGGTTGCACTAGTTGGGATGGTTTTGTATTCATATTACTGCGTTCTTGAGAATCAGAAAAAAGCTTCAGAAGCTCAGGTGCAACCTCAGGTACTAGATAATGCCATTTTTCTTCCAAATCTAAAAATTAGCGATTCATTTATTGGCATTTTATCTTCAATGAGACAGATGTGTAATGGCTATATACTTAAAACTGATATCTATATTTTTTTTCTCCAACTGTCAGCTAAAGGATACTGAATCTGATTCCCTTTTACATGATGAGACTGGCACTGGGACATTAAATGATGTTGATGTCCCCAAGGCCCCTGCATGGAAATCAGACAAGGATTTGCACGCTTGATATGGAAGCGTGAGGGGACTGTTTACGCGACAATTCAGTATCTTGTATTGCTTTGCAAGTGTGGGATAAAAATGAAAGCTTTCCCGATTCTCAAAAGAGATTACGTGAGTTTTAGGAGCACTTTTATCTTATTTCTCTTCTTACTTAAAAGTTCTTAGTATACGACACAATAACTTTCTTTAGTGATGATTATCATTATATTACAATTGTTCCTGAATTCTGTTGAGAATAAGAATACTTCAAGTTTATAGATATTGATTTCCTTGTAATTTACGAAAGGCAAATCTGAAGTATTGTGTATATGTGAAATTGAAAGTGGATGTTTCTTTAGTGACTCTTTTTGCCTTTTCTATTCTTATCATTTTTTTTCTGGTGCGACTTTGCTTTGCCTGTTTGCATGAGAAACTTGAGAAATCCCAAAAGGCTTCAAGGTCTGCCAAGTAGATCATGACTATCTGCTCATGCTGTAATTAGTAGTTAATTTTGGTGAATGTAAACAGAGCTACTCAAGGGAAAATGGGCCCTGTCCATGTTTATATTGCCGAAAAACCATTATTTCGCCTAGAGGTTTGCCCCAAGCCTTAAGTGCTTGACATGTATACTTGTCAAAACCCCCAGTTATTGAACTTTCAGGATCTGGGGTGATGGTTAACAGTTCGGAGATTGGGCTTCCAAGTCAGTCTAGAAAACTTCCATTCTGGAAATAGTTCCTTTGCCCTCCTAGATTGCCGAGTCCAATCTGTGTAAATGAGAGTACAAAGCATAACGCCTGTGCATGAAACTTGTGCTGCTGAAAGCCCAAACCGTAGCCCCACAAAACTCATCTTTAACTTGAAGGCCACTGGAGATGCAACTGGCAAACCAGAAGGATAGAAGGATACAAAAACTTGTGCGATAAAACATCTTAGGCTGCACAGACCTACTAAAATCCTACCTGCAGCTGTTTTGGAGCAGTTTCCTGATTTGCAAAAGACTAATATGGGAATGGTAATTGATGTCAAATAAAGATTTTTTTTGCCCACGTGTAAACAGTCGAACTGAAATCTCTTACTGGAATGGTATTGTAAAAGTCCATGTGGAACTGCCAGTGTGTTCAATATCAGTCTTATGTCAAGTCTGTCCAGGCTGACCAGCCTCTAATTCATGGCTTATCACTATTGACAACCCTGAGCTCATGGAAGATGGAAATATGCAAAGTAAGCTTGTGGTTTGTACAAGAATGCACATTGCATACTGCAAGTAATGTGTTACTTGTGGCCCTGTCCCATGGTTTTAGTGAGGTTTTTGATATAAAAATGCAAAATAGAGCCCAAGGTTTTCCAAGCTAAGGCTATGCAAATCCTCTCCCGACCGTCTTAAATATGGACTCTTGGCAATTAAAAAGTACAGAAAAAGTGCAAGTTAATATTGGCCACTGGAACAATTTTCTCATCTTAACCTTGCTGTAAAAGGATGGGTTCTAAAATACACAGAATCTTCTTAGATGTTGGAGTAAGTATTGCTCATTGCTTTGATCCCCATGGCCGTCATGAAAGAGTAATTGATGATATAATGAATCCTTCAACCACCAGCAGTGAGTACATTTTCTCTTCGTTTACACACCAGCGTCATAAGTAACATACTTTTTACATTGTACATGCTTACCTAATATAAATTTTAAGAGAATCAACACCATTTGAGTGTGATAAATATAAGTGTTGTATTCTTGTGTCTGTATACAATTATTGAAATGAACATTAATTATAAGGAAACTTACAAAATACACTCTTCATTTAGGATGTATTTACATTTTGTACACCGTTACATTTTACATGTCACTTTTTACTTAATGGGAACAAAAATACATTTTGATTAAAATATTACAAAATTGTCATTATAAATAGTTGAACTAATCAAAATATCTTTAATTGAAAGTATCTTTTATGAAACTAGAAAAGTAGATAGAAAAAGAAAAGAGAATATAGAAATTGGCTCAAGTCTCAGAATTTATTATAACGATGACTCTTATTTATAGAGTTTCAAAGAAAGTTACAATCTTATTAGAATACACTCTTCTGGATCTGAAATAAGTAGATAACTACATACACATCTAGATACAACTAAATAGTCATTCATCATTATCTATAATTTTATAACACTCCCCCTTGAATGACTTATTACAAAATAACTACTTTGTTGTTTGGCAAAAACCCAATGGAACAAAAATACCAATAGAAAGAAAAAAAAATTATCAAAAATTTACTCAAATGATACCTCATTAAAACCTTGTCAGAAAAATCCAGTGGTACAAAACTTGAGCGAAGTAAAAAAAATACAGCTACTCCAACTGACTTCAATCAATGAAAATAAAACTTGTATCAAGCTATCTATATATTGTGCATCAATATTTTCAATGTCGCAATCTTATTAAGATTTGTATAAAACAATTCTAGCCAAATGTGCTCCATGTTATAACCTCCATCAATATCATCTTCATACACTATCTCTGGTTGACTGTAATCAACATGATGATCTGATGCAATTATATTAAAAATAGATCTTATTGTTATTCCCTTTAGGGGTCTCATATACAATTTATAATACACGGGAGTATAATCATAGTGTTATGATGAGGGTAAAATATTTTGTAGGTTATGGACATCCATAACTATAATATTTATACCACTTTCAATTGTATGTTATTTACAAAAAGAATATGCTTCGTTAAAACTTTCCTTAAAAAAAAAATCCGGTGGGCTAAAATTCTAGTGAAAGAAAAAGAGTACATAATTCTTTAGTACACGATTAAAGTTGTCTCATTAAAAACATTGCCAGTAAAATCCAATGGGACAAAACATTGGTCAAAGAAAATAGTATAACGCATATTTACTCCCCTCATCATAATATCACTTTAGGTCTATACTTTGATCGATTAAGTTCTCGAAAAGTTGAACTATATGCTTCAGGTATATTAAATCTTCTAGAGATTTATATACATTGTTTTATTAGTCATGCCAGATGAGTTGGTTATAACAATATTCATTATATGCATATATGTCATTTTTACTTTCAAGGATTCATAATGCATGTATGTACAATAGGTATGTTACTATTGTCACCATATCTGAAATATAAACGATCTAAATAACATGTCAAAAAATAATTTTTTTAGAACATTGAACTTCTAATTCAACATAATACTTGTTTAATTAAATTGTGCTTATCCATGAGCAACAACACAGTATTTTTCTAAAATATTCTATATTTTTTGTTTCTTCAGAAAAACAATATCATTTTCTTTATAATATTAATATTCATAAAGTTATACTTCTTTATGAGTATTAATAAAATATTTGTATAAATATTAATATACAAATAATTGTTCTTCTTCATAATGAACTCAATATTTTTTTTAAAAAAATATTGAAATATATAAATTTTATGCTACTACAGAACAATAAAATAATATTTCTATAAAATATTAAAATGCTCATCGGGAACAATAACTTAATAATAAATCTTTATACAATTACGCTCTTCGAGAGCAAGTAATAATCTACTGAAATATTAATATAATGTTGTGCTACTTCAAGAGCAACAATAAATTGTAATTTAGGAATATTAGATTATGTAAGAATTTACTCATCAGGAGCAAAACATAATAAATATTTAGATTTTATACAATTATGCTTTTCGATAGCAAGTTATATTCTACCAAAATATTAATATAACGTTGTGCTTTTTCAAAAGCGACAGCAAATTATTTTAAAGAATGAAACTTTATAAAAATTTGTTCTTCAGAAACAAATAATTTAATATTAAATTACATAGAATTATATTATTCGGGAGCAAGTCATTTTATGCCAGAATATGAATATAACGTTGTGCTTCTTTATGAACAACAACAAATTATTTTAAAATATTAAACTTTATAAAAATTTGCTCTTCAGAAACAAATAGTTTAATATTAAATTACATAAATTATGCTCTTCGAGAGTAAGTCATATTCTGCCAGAATATGAATATATCGTTGTGCTTCTTCAGAAGCAACAAGAAGTTATTTTAAAATATTAAACTTTATCCTAAACTAAATATTTGATATTCAAGAACAATATTATAATATTCTTATATAATATTAGATCTTATAAAATTAGGCTCTTCGAGAGCAATTAATATTCTACTAGAATATTAATATAATATAAAATTGTACTACTTCTGGAGCAACAAAATATTCTTATATAGTATTTATATATCAGGTTGTGAAATATAATACAATATTCTTCTGGAATATTGATAAAATTATAATTCTTCAAGAAAATAAAAAATAAACAAATCTTGTTCAAGAATATTTTAGAACAATAAACACATTGATTTGTTATCATTTGTCGTTGAATAAAAGTTAAAGCATTGTTATCTCTAATTAAAACATGAATATTTCTTCTAATTTCTTCTCATAAAAATATCATTAAAAAAAAAGTATAATATGAGTTGGACTCATAAATCAAAGCAAGGATAGAGATATGAACAATAACCAGTTGGTGCCGTTTGAATTTCTTTTGAGATATTGACGCTTGAGAAAGTGGACTTTGGGCTACTAAGCTTTTGTTTGTTCTTTATGGTGTTTTGATATCACAGTTTGAATGCCTAGTTTTGCTTCTTCTTTTTTTCTTTTAAATCAAAAAATAATATCTAATTGCTAACTTAGTTGGCTAGTATCTCGTGCTGATAACGTGTTATGAAACTAGAAAAGTAGAGAGAAAAATAGAAAAGAATAGAATAGAAAAAGTTAAAACTCAAAATTGTAAATTTATTATAACAATGACCATTATTTATAGAGTTCCAAAGAGAGTTACAATCTTATTAGAATACACTCTTCTGGAGTAAGTGGATACTACATAGACATCTAAATACAATTAAATAGTCATTCATCACTATCTATAATTTTACAACAGTATCAAATAAATTTAAATTATGTTCCGTGATTCAGACTTATAGCAGTTTGGTTTCTCAATTTATATATAATACTAGTGAAATTCACGTGCTTTGCACGTATTGTATTTTAATTAAGTATTTAATAGTGTGGTGATTGTTAGGCCGCAAAACATATATTAAAACATATTGAGAAAATTACGTATTATTTAAAAGTGGACGATATAGCTTCAATTGATCTTTAACAAGAACGTTCTCATTTTTAGATAATGCAACGAATGGTGTGTAGTTCACTAACATAATTGATTAATACAAATTTAAAACTAAATACTTCAATTATGATCTCATAAAATTATTCTGTTGCTTTAAATTTTAAACTTATTCCACATTTTTCCTCATTATGACCCGATTTTTTAAATTATTTCAAATTTTCAATTTAATTTTATTCATTCTAATGTATCAAACATTAAAAAAAGTTTAAATCACACGAGTTTCGTGAGATATGCATAAAATTTCTTGTGAACTTGGGTAATAAGTAGTAAAATACCTATTATAGATTAGTATAAGTTGTTAATTAGTGATTTTATTTTCTTGGTATATTAGATAGGATTGTAATCGTGGATATATTTTCTCTTTTTACTCTTGTAACTTTCTACCGTGAGAGTACCTCTTTTTTCTTGCATAGTGCAAGATTTTGTGCTTAATGGGTAAATTTTCTTGGACTTAATTGTAATTTGATTCAGTAATCGACAGAAAAAATGAATTAAAACTATGTATTTCTTGTAATCTTGATCACTGTGTTGTTAACTTAATATAAGTAATTAATTGAAGGAATTCGATTGCAAATGATTTTGAAATTTAAAAGTGGGTTGCTTGATATATATTCTTATGCCTCGACCCAAGAGGTACCGAACCTAGAGCCTAATATATATGTGTGTGGAGCTGAATTTTGTTTCAATAGTTTAAGTTATTAGGAATTTGGATAGTTTATATTTGGAGAAAAATAAAAATAATATTTAATTGGGTATTCAAAATAATAAAAACATCTACAAAAAATTTGGACGATTTTTCGAAAGACATGACTAAAATTGGAAGGAAGACGAGAAAAATAGCGAAATATTGGAAAAAAAAAATTAAGGTTGAAAAATCTATAATTGAAAAAAAAAAAGAAAAGAAAATAAATGATGGGAAATAGAGAAAAGTAAAAAAAAAAAATTGTCGGGCACACATTCCTATGAATAGTGCCCAACTCACTTCACTCTTTTAATATATAGGGAAAAAAGTTTAATAAATTTAAATTATTTTTCACGCTTCATAGTTGCAACAATAAATGTACAATACGAACGGACTAGGACGGTAAAAGAATTAGTTTTATCCATAAAGATAGAAAATTAATATTTTAATAATTGATAGTTGGAGAAGGTGACAGTTGGCAAAAAAATTTCGATGCTCAGAATTTTTATTAAATTTATTAAATACCATGGGAATTTTGTTTCATTACTTTCGATTATTTTTTGGTGGCACCATTTATGAGGCTATAAAAATTAGTCATTGTTAGTTTTATAACACTGATTTTGTGATTTAAAAACTATTCAAAACCATTTTAGTGTAATTTGTAATGTCTTTCTCAACCTACCATTTAAAAAAAAAAAAAAAAAAAAATTATCCATACGGGTCAAATTAGATTAAACTGCAGTTCACATGGGCTCGACCCGGATGGACCGACGAGTGGACTGTACTTGTATTCAATTTTTGTAGGCTGAGTTGACCTGACCCGCAATCTGCCATGGCGGACTTTTTCTAATCTTGAGCAGCCTTACCTCATCGGAGGCAGCCGACCCAAATCCGAATCGACCCGAATTGACACATCTAGATTATACGGTGGTATCTCACCGATTAAACACTATACTAGTATAATTACTTTCAAAATAAATAATTTATTTATTTTTTACTATAATCCCCAACCCTAAGGAGGTTTACTCACATTCTGTGCACAAAAAATACTTCTTTGTTCGTCACTACGTCTTCATCTTTTTAAACCAAAACAAATATATCTCTCAATTCCTCCAATTCTTCTTGTTCTTTTCCATATTTTTCAAAATCAAATCTCATTCAAACAAAACTCTCCCACTCTCTCAATCTTCAATATTCTTCTCAACACCTCAATCCATTAAAATCTTCTACGAGTCGGATCCCACAGAAAAAAAAAAAAAAAAAACGGTATACTAGTCAATATAAGATTATTTGTTTTAAAACTTACTTATAATCACGATCGTATAGAGTTTTCTCTGTTAAGAGAAGCAAAAAATACTTAAACATCTATGTATCACTACGTCCTCAATTATCCATCTCAAAAAATTATCTCAAAAATTTTCTAACTACTTCAATTCATCTCCTCAATCGATCATTTCTAAAATTTGTTCACCGCGTCAATCCACACTGTATCGTATACTAGTTTACTTATCACGATCGTAGGAAATTTTCTCCGCTACAGAAAAAAAAAGTACTTAAGTATCCGTATGTCAATACGTCTTCAATTTCTCCCCATACAAAATCATCTTAACCAGAGTTTGATGATCCCTTTCACTCCATTTTATCTGATTCGATTATCTCCAAAATTCACTCACCTCCTTAGTTTATTTTTCTCAATTAATCATCTCCATCTACCAATCATTTTTAAAATATGTTCAACACTTTAATTCATCATCATAATTGATAGTAGGATCCCACTTGTAATTAAATTATTAAGGTTAGCACTATACAAACGTCGGTGTAGGCATCCTCTCATTTCTCCACCTGTCATTGCCCAGTTCACAAACATTGCAGAAACACTTGGACTCTTCAGCTATGGCACTCCGGCACCTGCTGACCAAAAAAACCCTAGCAACTCAGCCACTAGGAATTCTAGGGTTCCGCAGCGTTCAGACCTTCTCGCTGCCTGATCTTCCTTACGACCATGGAGCCCTTGAGCCGGCTATTAGCGGCGAAATCATGCAGCTGCACCATCAGAAGCACCATCAGACCTACATAACTAATTACAATAAAGCCCTTGAGCAGCTTGATGATGCAATGACCAAGGGCGACGCCTCCACCGTCGTCAAGTTGCAGAGCGCCATCAAGTTCAACGGCGGAGGTCCGAACCCCTTCCCTCTCTCCCTCTATCTAACTATGTGTGTGTGTATTTATATATTTTGCAATTTGTCACTGTTTGTTTGTGTTTTTGAGTTAGTTTTCTTTGGAGTGAGGTTTTATTTAGTTTTCTTGATTTCGGATAATTTTGAATCAATTTTAGAATATGGATTAATGCTTCTCTAAAGAAATTGAATTGGTTGATGAAAGTAAGGTGATTAATATTATTGGATGGAGGGTCTAAAACTTTTATTTTGGAAATGCTACTGGTGCAAGTGTTGTACAGACTGACTTTGAAATTTCTTTTCTTCATTAATTAACTAGGTTCCGTCCCACCAGTTTGAAATTGTGGATCTATATTTGCCAGTTTTTAAAACTATCATGTACAATGCTTTTGAAGAAATTGATAGATTTCTTTTCTGGCCCGAGGTTGGTTCAAACATTGAGGCAAATGGGACTATTTTCAGACATCTGTATGTGGATGTTTTGCTGATCTCTGGATATTACGAAGACATGGAATTTCATTAAATATGAATTCAGTGCAAAGTCAAATTACAAATGTGAACGAGAATGGTTAAACACATTATGGCATAGCAATCAACATAATAGTCTAATTAGCACGCGATACATTTGTGTTTTAATTGCTTCAGAAGGTAGTGTTGAAAGTTAATTGGAAAACATTAGGAAATGTGGACCTTTTATACTGCCTGATCAATAGACAAAGGTAACAAAATGTTGAACCTGTTTGCATATTGAACTATGTTGGCAAGGCCTCCAGTGAAAGTATCAACACGTTGTAGCAAAATTAAGCTTAATAAAAATCCATATTTTTGGAAAAATATAACTTGATGGAGTGTGTTTGATTTCAACCTGGACTAAAGACCAAGAAATGCTTAATTTTAGAATGCTTTAAGGATATTTTGGTCAAAGTAACTATAGTCTCTCAATGAACTGAGATATCACTTGATTTGCAATGAAATGTAATTTCCTTAATACAATAAACTTCTAATTCAAGTGACTTGTACTTTACGTTGAAGTGGAAGTAAATTGCATTGACAATGATATAGGCAAGGCTTTCGATGTCCCTATACTCAAACTAGACTACTGAATGCAACAGTGTTGGTATTTGAATCCCAATTCCGGTTTCAAAAAACTCTGAAGTTGCTACATAGTTTTCAAGATGCACCAGTGATTTTTCTTCTTCTTTCATGTCTTTGTGGAGAATGTAGGTCCTTCACTGATTATGGAACCTTTCACATATGTTATCAATTGACCAGCATTCTTTATATCATCTGGGATACAACTCTAATCATGTTCTCAAGCAGGTCATGTGAATCACTCAATTTTCTGGAAGAATCTTGCCCCTATCCGTGTAAGTTTACTTTCTAGATTTTTGAACCTCTTACTCATTATCACCCTTTTTTTAATTTGGGAAAAAATCTTCAAAAATCTAAAGTCTCCTTTTACAGGAAGGTGGTGGTGAACCGCCCAAGGGTTCTTTAGGTTGGGCTATTGACAACAACTTTGGTTCCTTGGAAGCTTTAATACAGAAGATGAATGCAGAAGGTGCTGCTTTACAGGGCTCTGGATGGGTGGTAAGTTCTGGTTAGGTGGCAAATCATATTTTTGTTGGCAATCGATATCCTAAACTATGCCTCCAAAAGATAATTCTCTCTCTCCCCCCTTTTAGTTTTGGTTTGTGTTAAAACTTAATATACATTGTTTGACCTTCCAGTGGCTTGGCGTGGACAAAGAGTTGAACCGCCTGGTAGTTGAAACCACTGGAAATCAGGTAATTGTTGCAAGATTTTGTTGTCAGAAGTGATTGATATTTGAGACATTACCATATTGATTTTCAGTGCTTAATGTTGATTTTTCTTTATTTACTTGCATATGTATTTACTGGCAAAAGCAGACAAGGTTATGATATTTAAGGATAATATGGAAGTTAAACTTGAGCATCTCTAGTGTCCCTGCCTTTCTGGGTATGGGAGAATTGTCTGGTAAACCAGATGATACGGGATAATATATTAAAATTAAACATTATTCTCGGTTGTATTATACTACATTTTTATGAGCTGTATGCAGGATTTTGGAATTCCTAAGTGAAAGCCAGTTGTTGAAATTGCAGTAGTTGTGGCTTCTAACGTGAAGATAAAAAAAAAAAAAAAAACCAGGCATGCACGGTCCCCAACCTTCAGACCGGGTTACACTTTCTTTTCCATTTTTGGCACTTAACTTTTTAACCTTTCATTTTAGATGCACAATGCCCATGACAACCGCCCAAATTGGGTATTAAATTTCTGGAAAGGACAATTCTGCCTTCAAGTTATAATAAGCAACAAAAGTAAATTATAGAAGAAAATGATGATCTCTTTCACCTCCCAACCCCACCCCATAACCGCCCCCTAGTCCACCCGGCCGCCCCCAACCCCAACACAATCTAGCTGCTGCTACAGAAAGTTAGCCTTTTAATTGTCTGCTACACGAATGTGTGATTCCAGAAGATTGCAGAAGAAAATAATTTCAGGTTGTTGGCTTCCAGTGAAGGCTTGGATCCTGATAGCATGACTTACAAGACTTTGGTTTCAGGTTAATAAAGGACAGAAGGGAGGAGGGGGAAGTTATGTTGGATGACAGGATAGGGGGATTTATTCCTGATACGGCTTACAATCCGTTGACGGATGGACTTGGTAAAACAAAAATAAAATAAAATGTGAAAATATATTGATTATTTCTACACTCCTATAACGCCTCCCCCATGACAATGGGAATAGCTGGAAAAGCAACTAGATTGTGTATGGGTGGGAGGAAGGGGGTGCAGATGAAAGAGATGATTAATTTTTTGATATGGTTTATCACTATTTAAACTTGAGGCCAAAATTGTCTTTTTTGTCAAATTTAATGCTTGATTGGACATTTTCCATCCGAAAGGACGAAATTGCTCCTGTAATAGAAGGTGTTCAACATCCAGAAAAAAGGTTGGGGAAGATATTTTGACCGTATCGAAGGTCGGGAACTGCACATGCAAATTATCCAAGAAAATGTATTATCCATGCTAGGAAATGAATTAGCCCGTGTTTGTTAAAATGGTCAAATATACTTTTTATCCATATATTTCATATGACCCACAACTTATTATTTATTTATTATCTACACATTCAATAAGACTCACAACTTATAAGCACTTAAAAAATAATTTCAACCAAACATGCGCTTAATGTCCTTGCATCTATTTTTCATCTATTTTTAAAAAAATTGGTGTTCTGTACGGGCTAATCAAATGAAAGGTCTAGTGGGGAAATTGTATTGGATTTTAAAATTGCCTCAGTGTGACAACTGCACAAGAAAGTAGGCAAGTATCGATCATGTCTGCAGTCTTACTTCAATGTGGTAGTCATGCACTTTTATGATGATATTCATGAAATTTTCCACATTCTGTTGCTGACACTCTCTTCAGTAAGGACTAAAAACTAAGATGATTATTACAAGGATCATGTGCGGCCATTCTGATATACTAATAGAACTTGTGAAAATTTTCTTGTCCATCACTACTTGCAGGATCCTCTCGTGACTAAAGGACCAAGTTTGGTTCCTCTGCTTGGCATTGATGTCTGGGAGCACGCATACTATTTGCAGGTAGTTCTTGCTTGCTTTTATAGCTCAAAAACTATTATTAAGTTCTGAGGAAAATTTTAAGGGATCAAAACGGTGCTAAGTAAAGAGAGCGCCAAATGTTACATTTTTTACTTATAATTTTTATGTTAATGACTAATTGCATTTGCTTGTCGGGGTGCAGTACAAAAATGTGAGACCAGATTATCTGAAGAACATATGGAAAGTCATGAACTGGAAATATGCAAGCGAGGTGTATGAGAAAGAGTTCCCTGAATCTTGATGTGTGAAACTTAGCAATGCTGGAATACTGATGCTCTTTTATCATTGTCTAGAAGGGTAAGAATAAAACGAGGGGCCCTTTTTGTTAGCGGGTTGTTTGCTTGTTAATATGGTGATGCACGAAAACTAAATAAAATGCTGTGTTAGTTCCTGTATAGCCCTTCGAATTTGAACACACTGTGCTCTAAATTACTCACATCTATTGCTCTTTGATCTTGTCTCATCTCGTACAAGGAATGGAGCATAAAACAAAATTTACAAAAGAATACAAAGAGCATCTTAGATGTTAGAACAGTGACAAGGTAATTATCCTAAGATATTCAGTGTGAAATTTCGGAAGATAATGGTTGTGTTTAGAGCTTCGTACAGAATTAGAATTCTATCCTATGTGGTACGTACGGCCTCTGAGCACTCACTGGTACCTACATGTGTTCTAAGTGAAACATCTGGTAAATCACAGAATCCCAAAGAGAAACAAAATCATCTGGTAAATCACAGAATCCCAAAGAGAAACATGTACGTCCCTTCATGATAATCTTTGCAGGTCCACATGCCAACCATGTACATTTATTTATGATCAGCTACAATGACAACAATTAATGCTGAACTTCACTAAAATATAGAATTAGCAACCGTGGATTCACACTGCAACATAGGTGCACATAGGCTTAAATACCCAACAAACTAACTGTACTATTCTCTTTGTTCTCAATTTTGGTGTTGACCGGCCAAAATGGTTATTCCAAGCTGTGAATCCCACTTCGATCAAATTATTAACTTGCAGAATGAATCGCTGTCTGAGGAGTAAAAATGTACATTTCACAGCCGTGGGAATCAACTCGAGCACTAAAGGAGCCCACGCTATTGGGTGAAACAAACTTATGCTGTAATCAATCGAGAGAATAAAGATTGAAACAAAATCATTAATGGTCCACTAAAGTGCCTTCACGAGATTCAAATCATAAAGTGCCTAAAAACGTAAAGCAACTCTTACGGTGTGTGAGCATGATGCGGTAAACAAGTATTGACTACCATTGATAACAGGAACATGGTTTAATATCTAAACCTCAACGAACCTCGGGAATGATCAGAATGATGTAGTAAACAATCATGACGTGCTCTATCTATGTTATTACCCAAAGAAGTGTTACTAACCTTCCATAAATCTCTTACAGAGACGGTGGTAGAAGAATCAAGTCCGAGTGCATCCCATTTAGCTGTAATAGTGGCAGGTTTTGAACATCGATTCCATAAAGCAACAGCCAAACGTTCTCCAGACAGTGGACCAGCCCAAACCTGAGTATAGAATGAATTTTCATTTTCTTATCTAAGCGCTAGACGAAAATACAAAAAGAAAACAAAGAAAAAGCCAATAAATGAAAAATAAATATACTGATCAAATAAAAGAAGGCTTTGGTCCTTGACTGCTCATGACCAGAGATAGAACTGTATTCAAAATTTGAAAAACCAAGAGTTGAGTTCTAATGAATGCCATTACATAATTATGGCACATACAAGAACCCCTTCAAGCGTATAAAATTATTTCAGTAAAAGCTAAATACAAATTTATTTCCACAACGAGGTTCGAAGTTTTATGCAAGAGTTCAACAACTGATGAATATCAACAAATCAGCTTCATTAAAGATGTGAAGCCAAAACAGAGGAAGAAAAAAGTTCGAAAAGGTGCAAGAGACCAATACCTGATAGCAACTGTCTGGCCCAGAAACATGAACTTTCCTCCCTTGAACTCCAAGTAGGTCTGCAAACAAAATACAATTTCAGTTGCTATGATATATAAGAAAAGGAAGCAGAATATCATTGTATCTTCGAAAAAGTAAATAGAGATACAGGGGTCAAAGCCACAATAAAGACTTCAAAATTGATCCACTTCTGCAATTTTGTTTTTTTACCACTTTTTAAATTCTCTTCCTTCATCCACAAACAACAAAGATCAAAAGAGAGGATCAAATATAGTAGTTTACCCTGATTTACAGCAATAACCTCCTCGTTGCTTAGAATTTCAAATGTCTCTCTGGTCAGATTTCTTATATCACAACCAACCAAAAGTGGGGCCTGCAAGGTCAAGGAAACAAATTCGTAGTACGTAAATAACTGAAATGGCCAATATTCTCCTTCGTGTGCCTACATTTATGTACAATAGTTCTATGAAAAGTTGGATTCAAAAATTAAGGTTGGTAAAAATGATTGGATTTCTAACAGCTGAATACAAAAAGTGATTAGACGGACATAACAGCAGAAATACATCTAAAACAAACAGGTATTTTACCAGGTATGATATTAAATAAAATAAAATAATAAAATGTTTCCATGTCGAATTTGTGAAACAATCTAGTATACCCCTTAAGTCCTAAAAAACATATTGTAAATTGGAAAATTTTGAAGTTATAATCTAGAGTACCTTCATTAAAGCCCAAATGCTAAAATGTGATCGGTACTCCACGTAAGTCATGCCTCCATTTCCAACTTCCAACATATCAGGATCTGCAAAAATAGTAACAAAACAGTAAATCAAAACTACATAACCACGTAACTCATATGAATCTTCAGTCAACCTATAGAACAAAGATCATGTTCTACCATTCCATCCACCAGGTCCCGCATAGGCTGCCCACTTGTCATTGATGTCAGAAATTGCAGTCATGCTAAACAAGAAGGCAATAAAAGCCATATCAATTAAGAGAATTTGTGTTTAGCACTTTAAATGTTGACAAGAAAGCATGTATGAAGAAAAATCCCCGATAGGGCGATGTGAGATTGAAAAATCCCCATTTATCGCCTGTTTAATTAATTAATTTTTAAATCAAATTTTAAAACATAAAAATAAGATAAAATAAAAAGATTCGTGATCCTTGTCTCCGCGCCCCGTTTAATTAATTAATTAATTAATTTTTAAATCAAATTTTAAAACATAAAAATAAGATAAAATAAAAAGATTCGTGATCCTTGTCTCCGTTCCGATTACTAATGCGACGGGGATTCCCCGCTCCATTCGAGGTGGGGCGGGGACGGGTTTTTTTGCCATTCCTAATGTATTAATGTTCTACCTGGAACAAGTTTACTGTTTTTACAAATTTTAGACTTCATGATTTGTGTGATAAAAGAAAGTTGGCTTGAATATTGATGAGAATACACCCATTACTCGGGTGTCTTTCACCGAAAATTGAATATGTATATATTCATGTACTTGAGGAAAAATACACAATCGCTTCAATTTTTTACAAGCCTGCAAAAATAGTGATCCATTTATATCCCAAGAACACCTAGGGGTTTAGGAACAAGAGTTCAAAACCTTGCCCAAGTATCGTTAATGTCATCTGTTGTTCGCCAACTATTTCCAACCTTGCCTGCCCATAAAGCAGGGTCATCTACACCCCTGTAGATTCAAAAGAAAGACAAAGTGTGCTCTTAGTAAGCGAGGCCATTGTATGATAGAGGGAAAAGTAATAAAAGAACAATAAGAAAGAATCAAAACAGAAGACTTGAAGGTAATAAAAGCTACCATTCACACAGTGAATAAAAGATTGCACGCCCACTTGCATTCAGAGCATCACGCATGGGTGGGTATCTGATAAATGTAAAGTCATAGTTAGACCAAGCTATAGATTCCAACCCATGAAATAAAACTAGACACCAACCTTTTCTCTGGTTTAATGCCCAGATTGAAGCAGTTGTCGTACTTCAAGTAATCGACACCCTGATAGCAAGCACACATGGAATTTATAAGTCATAGTAAAAGGAGAGGAAATTAATAACAAAATAAATATGTGGATAAACAATGAAATTAAACTTTGCACAATGAGGTCATTGTGTAAAGTTATTCCAAAATTTAAAGGTATTTGAACATTTTTCCATTAAGCTTGTGAATTTGAAAGAAAATGAATCACATATACATGTTTTGGATAGCTATATATTAGATATAAACTTATTATCAAGGTAACCAAGTCCAAAGCTACCCCACCCCTAAACTGAGGAAAGAAAAATGATGAAACTGAAAAGAACTACTTGCATTACCATATAAACTGTGAGACAGTGGAAATTTGGGAAAGAAGAAACATAAACTAACCCAAGATGCAAATATTGCTGCATCATCATTTTCATGATAAAGTGATCCAGCTCGAACTTGGCATGTGAAAATCCTGTCAAATTTTCAATTTTTTGAATCAGCTAGTAGAAAAAAGGATGTTAAGAAAATTGTAATACAATAATCAGAATAACACAGTTATTTCTATTGTCTGGCCGGTTGTGATCGAATATTATGGAACTCCTCATACCCTGCATCCGAATATATGCCAAGCTTGAGGCCTTTCGAATGTACATAGTTGGCAAGAGCTTTGATTCCTGATGGAAAAGTTTTTGGATCGTGAACCAATTGACCCTTTAAAACCAAACAAATTAAATGTTAGCATAAATTCTTCGATTGGGAAGAATACTCATTTGTCCATTTGGCAAAGTTGCTCAAATATTGAAGGAGAAATCAAAGAAAAGATAAATAAAATAAAACATCCTCTTTCAACAAATAAAAAAATAAGCACTTCTCTTTATTTTCAATAACAAGATATATCAAGGCATAAAAAGCATTACAATAATGTGAAATTTGTATAGCATGAAAATTTACCTTCGAATTTCGTTCTATCTCAGACCAGCAATCATCTGCATTTTATGAAGTATCATAGATAAGGACATGTCTAGTTATACAGTGAAACCAATCATGGAAGACGCTAGATGATTACCTATATTCACATAGATATAGCCTAACTTGGCCAAACCAGTTGAAATAAGTGCATCAGCTGGCAAAGAGCAAAAAGAATTCTGGGATGAGCATAGGATCAGACAAATCAACTTGTAATAAATTTTCAAAGAATAAACTGAAAAAATCAACAAGAATAGGCTATTTCTAGAAAATAGCCCAAAACTAATAGAAAGTGTATGTTCTCCCTTTACTGAAACTATAATTAAAAGTGCAAAGAAAACTCTCTCGAGGAGCATATTTTGTGATTCCGAAGTGAACTAAAAAATTGCGTGTGTCTGAATCATTCTGCCTGTAACTGTAGCCATTAATGTGTTACGGAGGCAGGGAATGATGACACAAGCAAAGAATCGATGCAAATACCAATGCTTATATCTGCCTGGAAATGTTTCAAAGTATTAAAAAAGAACAAATAAGATAAAAGTGATAGCTGATCAGCCTCTAAGAGGACCAACCAAAGGGGAAAGCTAAACAAAAACACATATCCTGATGTTTTACTAACCTTCAATACAAAAAATTAGCTTATCCACATTTTCATGGACAAAATATGTCCGTCATGTCATCAAAACTGGGAAACAATAATCTTTTAAATTCACCATACCAAGGTATATATTATCAAGGAAATGGCCAAAGACCCAATTTTGGGTCACCCAATATGACAATGATGGTGGTTTAGTCTCCCTTTACATCATCGTCTTCGGTCTTTCTTTTCCCTTCCATTATTTTTTACTATAGTAGTCGTGAGTTATAGGTAGTTAGCTGTTCCTACCTATAACTCCATTAACACACGTGGACATGCATGCACCATACTAATCACAAGCTAAAGACATTCAAAGAGCACTCCATAGCATGCCTGGTCATCTAAGATAGATGCTCATATATGCCTTACCAAATTTCTCCCACGGAAAGTTACATTACCCTTGCCTCAAAAATAGATTCAAATAAGAAACCTCTTATTAGATTTGCTATTAGAAAGAAAGAAAATGCCAATAAAAGATCCTCCAAATGATTGCGTAAATTTGGGTTTTGGGCATCAAAATGACTCCAACAAGAATCATGCCATGTACTTAGGATCCATTAGTTCAAGGTAAAATACATTAGATTATGGAAGCACACAATAATGCTCTGAAGTTGATCCATAGTCATATTAGATGCAAATAGCAACCCACGTTTGCCACATCAAAAGGGCATAAGGCTGATCATTAGTATATGCCTTGATAACCATTAGTATACTTCATTGCTTTACAAACAATTATACATGATTCAAATTACTAGTCACGGTATGATAATCATCATTAAAACCCCAAATTCCCCATATTAAAGTTATACTTGTGTTTTAGAATTTTGATAACCATTAGTATATAAACAACAATATAGAAAACCCATCCCATTCACAAAGCAGAACAATCATAGCAATGTCAAAGGATTACCTGTTTCCTTGATTACTGTTTCATTGATATTGCAAGCAAAGAAATTCCAGCTATTCCATCTGGTCCAATGTACAATCACACCAATCATTTTAAATTACAAAATGAACAAAATTCCTAAAAAATCAACAATAGACCAACAGATTAAATACATCAAAAATCAATTGCACCCATGAATAATTACGTCTCAGCTTCAATTCGAAGACATCAATCAAATAGGTTCATCCAATTTCAGTTCACAGAAGTACATATTGTTTAAAAGGATTTATTTTTTTTAACAGACCCAGATAGAAAATAAAAATCAAGCAAGCAAAGGGAGATTCTTCGGAAATCAAAATTCAAATGCATAAGCAAAAACCCAACTCTTAATCCCACTGCACTAACAAATACATAACACCAAATATTTAATTCAATTATAGCAAATCTTGAACTTAGATCTTTTCTACTGCGGAACCCAAAAGCCCACAAGTTTAGCAACATGAAAACAAGAAAAAATTAACAAAGAAGGGAAACCAAAATTACCCCATCTGAGGTGTATCAGCCAATCCATTACTAATCTGCAAAATACCATACTTCGAAGTATCAAAAATATTGCTGATGGGCTTCTCATTGCTCTGCAAATAAGGATGAACAGGCAGCACTCTAGATGCATCAACCACCGACATTACATATTCATACACAACTAATATATGTAAACATTTCACGGCAAGATTCCCAGTGATCTTTGCCATCAAATTATCTTCTCGATTTTATTCTTCTTGTGGGTTATTTGATAGAATAAATACAAGAAAATAATTGTTGGTAAAGGTTTTGAAAGAGTGAGATACAAGAAATTAGCTTAGAAAAGTTGGCACGTAAGCATCTTTGATTATCCACTGTGCATAACTGGATTGGACCCCTCTTATCTTCTGAATTTTTGTATTAAGAGTTTCAGAGGGAACATATATTATTGGATGTCCGATGTTGCTTCTTTTCATTTGATTTCGGTTCTACAAATGTGATAATTTTTTGGACGGTTCTACCTGCACAAAACGATAAGGGGATATTTTGGGAAGTCGAAATATAGAATAGAATAGAATGGAGGAAATTATTGTTGCGATCCCTATTACTTTGGAAGTATATCACTTTAAATTAAACAAGTACATTTTTAAACATTCATAAATAAGTGCACGAATCTCAATTAAATCGAATTTGCTAATTATTTTCACCCATCCCACCCCATCCAAAATCTTCCATATCGACCACTTGGTTCACAAAATTGGGAGTCGGAAATAAGGGGATGATAGTGGATGGTGAGTCTAATGTCGAGTGGAGGATTTTCTTTTTTTTTTTTTTTTTTTTTTTTTGTTATTGTTAATTTTTTTTCATTTCTAGAGAAATATAGATAGATGACCAAAATATTTAATTACAAAATTTAATGTGCAATGTATGTTCTTTTTTAATAAAATAATTGTGATTCCAATCCAAGTGAGGATTTATGTGCCAATTTTTGAAATGTTGGGGATCAATGTGGCTAAAAAAAAGTAAATGAGATCCAAATTCTGTATTTCTCAAAAAATGGGAACTCCATCCGTAAATTTTTTCCTGTAGAAATTAGAATAATATCACGTGGTCCAGATGCATCTTTTATATAGATTAGATTAGATGTGATCCACTTATGGCTTAATATATTATTAGCATGTTCTCGAACTAAATTCTACAAATAGAATATTAATAAAAAATTAATTTATGGATTTTAATTTAATAGTAATTTATGTTTATAAAATTAAAACTTATTTCTTTTTTTAACTATTTGTACAATATGTAATTATTTGACTTCGTTGAGTACAAGAAACGAACATCGAGAATGTTAGACATGTTTTGTAGTGTAAATAAATAATAATAATAATAGTCCATTCGTGTACTTTTGATAAAGAATATTTATTTAAAAATTTGTCATTTTCTATATTCAAAGAATAAATAACTGATAAGATTAGATCCGAGTTGGCAATTG
The DNA here is from genome assembly GCA_023638005.1 of Forsythia suspensa. NCBI lineage: Eukaryota > Viridiplantae > Streptophyta > Magnoliopsida > Lamiales > Oleaceae > Forsythia > Forsythia suspensa. The sequence continues at coordinate 54,000,256 of CM042666.1, forward strand.
ATAATTTTGTTTTTTTGTTTTTTATTGATTAAGTATTAGTAAAAGATAAATAAAAAATGTATTTACTCAAAACCTGTCAACATTGCAAATTATAGGTCGAGAACTAAGGTGTCTAACCTGGAACTTTTCACATTTTTTTATTTTATTGACTAAATAATAAAATAAAAAGTAATTGTTCAACCAAAGTCTATCAAAAGTGGGTATTGTAGATCTAGAATTTAGATGTCCAAATTAGGACCAACTTGACGTTTTATTTCTAGATAGACTTTTGAAACCCTATCACCATTCACTAATAGAGTGGGTGTTTCTTGGTAAAGAGTCATGATCTCTTGCTTCTTGGGAGCAAGAAAATCTTGCCCACCTGCTGAGGTGTTAGCAGGTGGGCAATTCAAAATCAATTCTGTTCTAATGGCAAGAGATCATTTTTCTTCTTGGTAAATAAAGAATCTCTTCTCAAAGATAAGACGATTTTTTTTTTTAAAAAAAATGATTGAAAGTTAGTAAATATTAAGCAAAAATTATATAAATAATTATTTACTCAAGCTTGTATGGACTTACGTTGGGTTGAGAATTGAGGTGTCTAATACGGTGTTTGGTATTTAATAGTATTAAAAAAAAACATATAAGTATTAAAAATAAAATATTTATGATAATACTTTTTTCTAAGCTTAAAATACAAATACATTTGAATAACTTATTTTTCTTTTACTTTAAGTAAAAAAATTATTTTTTTAAAAGTAATTATTACATTACTATTAAAATAAATAACTCTCTTATTTTTAAATTTAATTAATAAAAAATTTATTTATTTTAAAACTTACTTATTTACTTATAAGTAAATTTTGTTTACTATATTTGAATTTAACTTATAAGTAAATTATTATCTATAAGGGAACTAATTTACTTATAAACTTATTTACTTATAAGTAAATTAGTATTTCAATTCAACTAATTTTTTTTATTGCGCATATTATTTTAATTCAAGATATTATTTTAATTCAAGATAAAAAATACTATTTGATAATAAATATTTTCCTCCTCCTCCAAGTACAGCGACAACATTGGTGGCATGACTTCTTTCACCCCGTGTCTCTTCTGGTGGTATATGATTAAAATAGATGTGCAGAACATCAATACAGAGTATATGTGTTGTGATTTTACCTGGGGATTGGCCTTTATTTATATGAGTGGCTTGTAGTTATGGCATTTAATGGCTCTTAATAGCATGTGTCATTTTATCTTCCTCATTATTAGGAGTTAATAAGGGATGCTTCATCTTCTCAATTTTCAGCGACTGTTAGTCTTTGGGTTGCCTATCTGACTAACCTAACGACAATTGGATTATTATTTATTGATGTATATATGTAGGAGGCGAGCTCATAAGACCAACGAGGCGGGAGAATCGGTGAGATGAGCGTGTCGTGGGCGTGCCGCCACTATCGATGAATGAAACATATATATAAATTATCATTATTTCTTTCATCATAAGCTCATCTACTTTTCATAGATTGTAAGAAGTAAATAGGAAGTATAAATAATCTTTGAGGCGACAAAGATATGTTCATCTCTAAATTTTTCGAGATGCTTAGGCTTATCACCTTAATTTTTAAACAGAGCTCATCGCTCATCGCCTTGATTTAGACAGGACTCATCGCTTTAGGGTTCATCGCTTTGATTTTTAAACAGAGGCACATCACCTTTGTTTTTTTAGATCCGAGCTCATCGCTCATAGCATTATTTTCGAGATAGAGGCTCATCGCGACGCCTTGTTTTTCATATAAAGACTTTTTTTCATTACCTCACCTTTTTTTTCAAACATGACTCATCGCGTAGTCTTGTTTTTTTTTTCGATATACTTATACTCATCTTGTTTTTCATAGCCTTGTTTTTAAGACATGACTCATCGCATCTCGATTTATTTTATTTTTATTGATTTTATTTTATTTTTTAGGCTTGGCTTATTGCCTCGACAGGGAATATTTTTGTAGCTTATCGATCCTTCATTGCTTTTCGCTTGCTTTTTATTATCATTTGGACTAATCCCAGTTTTTTTTTAGCTTTCTGCTTTTGATAATGAAATATGCTTCCTCGGCGTCACATATTTATCCCATTTCCTAATAACTCATGCATCGTGTCGGCGAGTTTTTGGAGAGTGACATCTTGAAAGGCGTTTTTCCACTCGTCATGGCGATGACTACATCATACATCTCCGATCTTTGATTCCCGATGGCCCTATTGAATCGGAATGAAATCTTTCAAGACTCGTCTTTGTCATCGCCTAGCTGGGGAAAATCGTTGTTTTCTAGATAAGACATAATCGCATCGGGGGTGGCTCGCAACCTCATCAAGTCGCAAAATCCCTAAGGTGATCGGCAGGGATCGGAGGATCCGTCGTGCTTCTTCATTTTGGTCGTTGTTTTAAAATGATATTCTTCCAATACCATATATTGTTGCCTCTACTTTTCTTAAACATAGCCTCGGCTATTTTACAACCCATCATGTCTTCTAATCGCTACTCCAGACACAACGGTATCTCAACCAACATAGGCGTGGGCACCCATGACTGGTTATCCCCAATGTGGATTTGGCGGATGTCAATGAATGACTGGAGCATCGCCATTCTTTGGAAAGTTAGGAGCAGCCCCTAATGGTGGAGGATTAGTGAAGGTCCCACCGTGGTTGAGAAATTTTAGGGTAGAGTCGTTAAGGCCGCCACAAGCAAAGTTAAGTGGCAGAGGCAAAATTCTTGACTCATCGCTTCAGCCTTTCTTTTCCAAACAAGACTCATCGCCTAACTTTGTTTTCGATGACATGACTCATCGCCTTTAGGTGGAGACATGCTTATCTATTTTACAGACCAGGTTTTGGAGGCGAGCTCATGAGACCATAACTAACGAGGCTTGTGTAGTCTTGTCCATGACTTGTTAGACTTTGTCTTTAGGAGTGTCGTGACGCATCTCCTCACTATTGGTAGACAACATATATAAGCAATTATTCTTGTCTTGGTGTCCAACGAAGCGGGTGAGCCGATGAGGTCGACGTGTCACTATGACAGATTATTTCTATCATCACTATTTACTCCAAACACTAAATATAATTAGATTAGTCTTTATCTAAATTCAAAGTCATCTGGTAGTATGGGATTATATAATGACATTCGTAAATTTGAGTATTAATATTAGACGTCCTTGATCAAAGTGGAGTTGTGATTTGAAAGTAGTTTCAAATACAATTCGATATTTAGAGTGACAAGATATATAATTCATTGAATGAGATTGACACTAGTTCTACAACTCTTAATAATTAAGTTATAGTCGATGAAAGAATTGTAACGTGATAATGAATATTTAAAATCTTATCATACTATATAACTTATCTCGTCACTTAAGTAATCTTGACATATTGCTAAAACTCACATCATCTCCCCGCATACTCCACTGAAGATATATATTAAAGGGAGTGAAAGGGAAGAACGATTAAGCGTCTTGCTTTAATTAATTAATTAATTGATTATTAATACGCACACAAAAGTTGTTGTAGACCGGCACTAAACGCCTGTCATCTAACGCTCATAAGTATATTGACTTAATGATATTAAGGGCTTGTTAATGTACCTCAATGTCTTCAAAATAGTTATGCATTCAAAAATAAAATAAAAATCATTAGAATTGATGGCACACTTTTTTGTTGATTAAATTGTACAAAAAAAGTGATAGTAGGAAAGACCCATTTTTTACTTTGTATTTAAATTAGTTGTCTTGATTTTGTGGTGTTTTATGTTCAACTCTATTAAACCCAAATTTTATATTGATGTATTTAGATTTTAAAATTAATAATTACAAAATAATAGCTTTAGAATTTAATTTTAAGATAAAAGAAGTTTTTTCTTCTCCAACTAAGCAAAATGATTTCAATAATAAACAAAGAACATTGATTTAAATTAGATGCGTAAAGTAAGTTGTGTCTGATTGAGTCTATATTGGAATGCATATGGGCAAGGTATGATCTGTATTTTCTATCGATTCAGCTCACACAACGAGGATCAACACAACTCGTGCTGAGCTTGGTTTGTTTTTTGCTTCTTTTTTTTTTTTAATTCATTTTTCACTTTTATGATTGACTTTTTGAATATATTAATAACCAATAAAAAAAAAGTATTTGTTCATATAATGAGATTGTCTATTGAAGGTGAGAAAACGAAAAAAATAAATTATTTGAATGAATTATACGAAGCAAAAAAAAAAAAAAAAAAAAAAAAAAGGCTAGCGTAGATGACAATTGTGTTCACATTAAATCATACAAGCAACCACTTTATATAGAAAAGCTTTCAAATACAAAGATTTTGAAGTAACACAAAAATCCCAATTTTACCACCATTTCTATTAGCCTCTTCTCCAAGCAAATGCACTTGATTTGAGATGGAAGGATGAACTCATAAACTACAAGAAAATTATTTTTTTGTGTCGCCTAACAATGGTCACAACAAGTGTTCAATACCATCGCAAATTGTATTTATACCGAATTGAACCCTTTTCTTCTAGCTAGTCGTTGATTTTGTCAGTTCTTCTGCTTGGCCCTGATTCGACAATTGTTCCTTTGGGGAGCATGTTCGTTACCAACGATCCATACCCCGCTTTAAGCCCCGTTGCCCCGAAACCTCCATTCAATAGCCTTGCTGATGAAAATTGGCAAACGATTAGGCAGAAAAGTAGAATAGTAGTGAGCTGATAAAGGTGGTTTGCTTTGGCCATTAGATAGAGGTAAAAATGGTGGGAGTTGAGAACTGAAATTGGACTGATGATTTCTGTGCAAGAAACTGAAACTTAAGTATAATATATACTGGAATAGGCTTCTAGTGGGGATTTAAAGAAAGCGACTTCCTCACCAAGAAAAAGCAGCCAACAGCTAAAGTTTAAAAAGTCGGCTGATCTAGAAATTTAGTGCTTATTTGGTTGAAATTATATCCTGTCCAGTTAAAAAGTTGTGGTAAAATTCAATAATTAATTTTAATTATATATTTTATGAGATCTACAAGAGTTGATTCAATAGGAGTGCATTCTTCATTTCCTTTGTTGATATATTCCAAGATTTCTAGAATCGAGAGTGTTATTTTTTGCTGATTTACATTTGTAAATATTCAAATATATAGTTGATAACCAAAAATTGTTTGAGTTAAGTGAACTGACACGATGTATGGTTCTGGTCAGTTACATGTCTCATTTTTTTATAGACATTTACTAGTTTGACACGCTAAAAATTGTAGATTGTTTATGATAGAATTTTTTTGATAAATTTAGAGAAAATATAGTTTCGTGATAGAAGATATAAGATTAAAAAAAAAAAATTTTAGTTCGGCCACTACCTGTCTCCTTTCTTACTCTCCATCCTCAATTTTTATCGTTTATTTGTCATAAAATCATGATAAAGACAAGACAATCTTTGAAGAGATAAGAATAAGGGTCAATTTTGATTGAATTTGAATTTATTTTAACCAAATTAGGGGGGGAGTCGTTTACAAAAATTATTTCACACGTTTTAAATTATCAAAGAACTTTTAAAATAAAATTAGAAAAACTAAATTCTAGATAAATAAATGAAATGAAATTATAAAATAGTTGTTAAAGTAATATGAATAATTAGGGTAACCAAACATAAAACGACAAGAGAGAATGAATTGGATTGAAAGGAAATGTTTACTCTATTAAAGGTTAATTGAAATGGGGCGGCGTGGATTCTTGACTCTAATCTCACGGGCGGCGGGCCTAGGCCGAGAAGTTCTTCAAATTTGTGGCCCGCCATCATCGGCATTGTACCGTCCCACATCGAATGCAAAGTAAAATTGGATACAGTTTAAATATTTACAAGCAAGCATTAAGATCTAATTATCACGAGATGAAGTGAACGGGTCATAATACCAACATTTAGTTGGGTTGGATCCAGGAAAGTCCCCGGGCCTTGAACTGCAGAGATGCAGCCTCAGAAATGAGCGACCTCTGTGCTCATGGGTGGCTTTCGTGTTTGTGCGAGCGGCTGAGACGAGTGTGGAGCCCTACAGCCACCCTGCCTGAGTACTTTGGCCGATTGATAACAGTTATTCACTTGGTTCTTTGAGCTAACTGAACGGGGCTTACAATCTTGTGGTGTTTAATGTTTTTGCTCATCTGTGTACATTCGACGATCGCATCCCATTACAATCTTGTTGAAGTGTGATATTTTGGATTAACAATGCGGTGGGTAAACAGTAAAGTAAGCAAATATAGGCTCTAAATAATTCTTTATACTTGCTATATTGAAATAAAGTATAGTGTACTAAAAGTATACTACATAATCTGAAGTCATTTGTAATGTGGAAATACATAAACTACGCCATGTCGGTTCTATTCCTCTTTATATCTGTATATAAACCAAGATGGTACAATTCTTTATAAAATAGAAATCTCGATTACAAAAGGTAGAAATTTGAAAATAGAAATCGCATCCCGGATAAAACAATGTTTATAGTCCTATATCCTTTGAATTGCAATGTGTTAGAAAGATTGAATATATGTGTAAGTAAATTATCAAAGTGTTTGGTAAAAAATAGATAAACATCCAGACCCGCCTTCTCCGACATTTCCTAAAATAAGACCACAAAAGAAACAAATATCTAATCTTCTGTCCCTTAACAAAATTATCCTCTAAAATAAAGAAGACTTTGTAGACTCAACCTCAAAGAAAAAAAAAAAAATTAGTTCGTTAAATTAGGCTCCTTGAAGAGCAATGGACCTCCAACTTGTATTATGCATTTAACATCCAAAAGGTTGTTACTAACTAATTACAAACTTAAAACTCGAAAAAATGACAAACAAAATATATTATAAAAAAATTTTAATATTGTTAACAAGGTAACGAAAATATTCGAATGTAAAGAAATCGGGATAGACCCCCAAATCCTAATGTAGACATGTAGTCAAGTCACAAAAGATAAAGAAAAACCTTTAACCTTTTCGGAAAGTATACTACATAATCTGAAGTCATTTGTAATGTGGAAATACATGAAACTTAGGTTCTATTCCTCTTTATATATCTGTATATAAACCAAGATGGTACAAATCTTTATAAAATAGAAATCTCGATTACAAAAGGTAGAAATTTGAAAATAGAAATCGCATCCCGAAACAATGTTTATAGTCCTATATCCTTTGAATTGCAGCCATCCAGGACCCGTTCTGACATTTCCGGTTCTCGGGGCGAAGTTCGTAAATTAGGCTCCCCAATGGACCTCCAACTTGTATTATGCATTTAACATCCAAAAGGTTGTTACGGAACTAATTACAAACTTAAAACTCGAAAAAAAATGACAAACAAAATATATTATAAAAAAAAATATTGTTAACAAGGTCGAAAATATTCGAATGTAAAGAAATCAGAACCCCAAATCCTAATGTAGACATGTAGTCAAGTCACGAAAGATAAAGAAAAAATCTTAACCTTTTCGGATGAGTCAACCAAATCAAGCCACCAGCTTTATCACTGGAAAAAGGAAACAAAATAAAAGGGTCACTAAACTGCAACAAACGAATCTTTTCTACATAATCCAAACTCAAAATTGTAATTAGCACTCCATACGAAAAATAAGACCATTTAAAGGTTCCGCTTTTACCAAGAAAAAAAGAAACAGAGATTAACCTGAGCACGCAAATGCTTGTACGGTTGTTTTGTAATTGTACCCAACCCAAGTATTCGAATAGGAGTATAGAAAATGATTGTAATAAAACGATCCCAACTGTACAGTCCAAAAAATGATTTGAAAAAACAATTGGAAACGGCAACGCAGAACGGCAGAACCTTGGCGTGAAAGTCTGAAAGATAACATAAGAAAAATGGCTGTTGACGTTGTCTTCTAGTGACTGAAAGTCTTAAAGAAACATAAGAATAGGGCTATTATTTTTTTGTTGGGCTTGGTTTGTGGGTTGGGCTTGGTTTGGTTTCTTTTTATTTTTTTTCAAATGTCTTTGTGTTCTAGTTTTGGGCTTTGGCCATTGGGCAACCGGCCAAAACTGCTATGCATAATTTTATTTTTTTTTAAATGGGCTGCCTTCGGTTTTGGGTCCGAGGCGGTTGCCTCACCGCCTCGGCCCAAAACCGAGCTTGTAGCCATCTCCTCCAATCACACCCAACATTGGCCATCTCAGTCTAAAAATTCATCTCCAATGCAATGTAATAGAAACTGTCAAGCTAATGTGACAAAGAAAAAAAAAACGGACATTATTTAAAATTTCGTCTAGATTAAGAAGTTCGGTTAGACATGATAACTCAAATTTATATATATTTCATATCCATATTTAGTTCTGGTTTTGTTTTTATTTTAAAAAATAAAATACATCATTATTGGGTTGTAGTTAGAACTCATTGGAGACTAATTTTAAATTTTAGTGTCTATTTATTAGACATCAATACCACATATATCAACATTTCTACTTGAATGTCACTTAGATAACAATCTATAAAATGTATTGGATATGCTCTTACTTGGCTATCATACAATAATAGATATTCTACGTAATCAATACTTTGCCATCTAGAAACAAAAATGATAAATTGAGGGTTACGACAATGTAATTAGATTAAAATGCTAACATGCATTTTTTTTTAATACTTATATGCACTGTTTTAAAAAATCTGCTTAAGCTCCGCCTAGGCTCAAAGCTCGGCCTCCACGCCTAATTACGCTTTACGCTTCGCTCTTGTCTTTTCCTTGTCTTGCTCTCGCCTAGATCTCGCCTAAGTTCAAAAAATTTGAAACTCAGCCTCTACGCCTATCTACGTTTTACGATTTTTAGAACATTGCTTTTATGACGTGACATAGTGATAAATTGACATCTTATGTAGTAGTTACGTGGGAGACTCATTATTGTGTGACAGCCAATTAAACAATTTCATCAATTTGGAAGACGACAAGTGATGAAGTGTTGAAATTTAAAACAAAATTGAAGTATAGTGATATTTTTGAAACTAAATTGAAATTCAACAACTCAATTGAGACAAATTAAAATTTAATAACCTAATTGAAATTTAACCAGAAGTCTAGTGACAGCAGATGAAATTTACCGTCCCTTTCTTTAATTATTTTTTCATTAAATGCTTATTTAGGTCAATTGCAGTTATTCGTTTGTATAATCTAAACTAATTTCCTTCGTCCAATAATTTCCTTAAATCCCGCAGACATTCACTGCATAGCAGCAATTCCGGTCATATTTTAAATTCAATACTTTTGAAATTAAATTAAAATTAAAATTAATAGACTCACTTGAAACAAATGAAATTATTGTGGGTAAACCTTCTTTAATTATAAGTTATTCATGAATGATATCAAATATAAATCAGATAAAATTTTGTTGACCTCCAAAATTGGGATATAAGTCCACGTGTACTTTTCCTCTTACAAAATGCGCCATGTGGGTTTATTCAACCACATAGATAAGCCTCGGTCCCATAGTAGAATAACAAAAGGTCAAAGACATCTTGAGATAGAGGTGATAGCTTGAGGGCCTCTAACTAACAAATTCCCTGTGGTTAAGACACTTAAGAATGGTTAGAATGGAGGGCTTGATATATCTATGGTGAGAGTAATATTTTCAACATCCCTTTCTTGTGGTTATGGATTGGGTATTTATAGGCCGTTCCTTTGGTTTGTCTCCCATTGATTAACGACACCGTGGTTCAATCCAGAGACTTTGTAGTCTTTAAGCCATCATTTAATGAGGAAGTCTTTTCGGCCGCAATCTAAAAACATGTGCTAAGAAATCATGTGTCTAAATCTAGATATCAAATATAAATTTGTATAAGAAATATAATATTTAATAATAAAATAAAATAATTAGAAAATTTTATTTTAATTTCAAAAATTCGAAACATATAATGTTAACATCTTACAAGTTTTCGGGAACCCTAACTGTGCAATGTTCCATCTGTTCCATGCAATCCCACGTATAGGATATACATATTTTTACTATTAGAAATCCCAGAAGATAAACATATCTCTAGAGTGTAGACTAATGGAGCATCACATGGTACTAGGCAATTAATCATTGCTCACAATAAGTTGTGGATACGAGAACACATTCTTACATATTCTAATAATCTTTTTGTGTTTTTTAATTTTTTATAGTATAAATAAATATCAGACATAAAAATGGTAAAATCAATCAAACTTTAACCTGATTTATGTTTAGCCATCGAACTTTAAAAGATATTTCAACGTTCACTCAACTTTTAATTAAGTTACTCATCTATCACTAGTTAACCATTCACTTGCAATGTTTGACCGAATATTCATCGTAGGAAATGATCTTCCGACGTGACGTAATAATGTCGTTAAATCTCTCATAATCAACAAAATACTCTCTACTCACACACGCCTAATTGGTATGAATTTGGTTAAAAAAAAATTGAAAACTTTTTGAAAAATATGGCGTGTTTAGGTAGCATACTTTTGTTGATTGAGATAACTGTTGCTATGCTATATTGAAAGAGCTTTTGTCACGTAGGATATTTCGTCAGATATTTCAACTGAATGAGTAACGGGTGATGATAAAAAACTTAATTGAAAATTGGGTGGATGTTGAGTTATATTTTAAAGTTTGGTGGTTAAATAGAAAATTCAGTTAAAGTTCGATGGCCACTGATAAATTTTACTCCACAGAAAAGTATTACTATAATTCATTTATATAATATTAGTATAATTTACCATTACCAACACTCCATGTGATGGTTATGTTGCCAAGTGGCCTATCCTAAGTTTGACACTTGGCAAGTTTCAAGTTTCCAATTAATTAAGTTGGTCCCCTCTTAAGAAAATAGGCCGACTCGATGTTAATATCTTACTTTTAAATTAAGACGAGTTTATTATAAATTTGAATAGGTTTCTTTTAAAAGAAATAATAGATGGACCATTCCCTAACATAATTTGGTCAAAAAAAAAGGACTCATAACACGATTATCAAAATCAACACAGCAGAATAGCTTTTTTTTAAAAAAAATAATAGATGGACTGGTCGAAAAGACGGACTCATAACACGATTATCAAAATCAACACAGCTCGACTATACAGGCGATGATCATGTCCAAAGTGTTTGTATCATTGATTTATAATAGATTCCGGCTAATTTACGGAAGCATTGCTTAAGTTTACTTGATTCTAAAGGATTTAAACTAACAACCATTTCTGCATCAATGGTGGTTGAAAAAAAACCCTCCTACCATTACTTCAGTCCCATCATACAATTAGATAATTAACCAGTTGGCATGAACTAGATCAACTAAATAACTTGACCCAAAAGACTCTCAAGATTAGATCTCATAAAAATCGATTTCCAGCACACTTTTAACAGATTGATTAGAAAAGAAAAAAAGACTTACCAATGGTGAAATGGAAAAGATGCATTAAATTCTGCAGTAGTTTTGAATTGAAACAGAAAAAGTACACATTGTTGATAAACGTTGAAGCCGTGAATGCATAGTGGGTCCATACTATAATCACGTGGTGCTGCCTACAAACAAGATGATACAGTATGACACTAGTACACTCTTTTAACTTTTATCTTTTCACAATATTCAAGGCCTTTACAGAATTCATTCCCACATTCTTCGTATCCATTTTTGCTTTTGGAACTGGTGATTGAATCATAAATTGATCAACAAAGGTAAGTGTTGCTAATTAGTTTTGAGTTAGATTTTAAAGGTGAATTCTGCTTATAAATTAGAATGCTTCCGAAGTCATTATATAGCCATTTTGGAATTAGTTTTAGGTGAAAATATACCCATTTTTTCATATCTCGAGCCACCCATTATCAGCTTTTCAAGCAAGTGGTGCTATTATTTTTTATCAATTAAATTTTTTAACAATATATGTGTATATGCATCCGTGTGTGTGTTCCCATTTCTTCTAAGTTGGTCGGAATTTGGCTCAGTCTTCAAGTCAAGCATTTCATGTAAAATAAAGTAAATAATAGAAAATATACACCTGTGTATCTATCTGTGTGTATATATGTAAAGGGGTATGCATAAGAGAATGGGATTGGGGGTCCTTAAATTCGCCTTTATTCCTGTGGGCTCGAGTTGGTGGGACTGATTTGATAATGCAACCGTCGTTCAATCATGTGATTTTGGTTTTCTTGCCTACTCACTTGTTCCTTCTCTTGTTTTTCTCAAGTGTACTTTGTCATCTTCGCAATAAGAATTTGTACCCCCCCATTTGTGTAAACTGTAAGAATTTTTTGTAGGTTTCAAGTTATCTATATTGGGTTGCAGTAGGTGGGTTTTTCCTTGCTTATTTTAGCGACAAAAAGTCACTGAAGAATCAGTTACTTTTCCTTGTTGTCAACCACAAAAAGGGAAGACGGTATAAAGCAAATGGATGGATTCAATTCATTTGGCGCACACATTTTATTAATGATTTTGATTAGGGGAGATGAGATTAGAGTTACTGTGAGCCCTCTTTTAAAGTTCTAATGTTCTTACAGATGTCAACTTATTGAAAATGCTCAAGGCATGAATATGCCACATGGGTTTAGTGAGAAGTAGGCAAATGTTTGTTGCTTTTTACTTATTTTTGGTTGGAAATTAGAGTTATTCGTCCTTATCATTAGGTGTTTTCTTGTAGTATTATCTCTTCATTTTTATTTTTATTTTGGGTAATTTCCTTCATCTGCTGTATGATTATCTACAGTTAATTTTTACAATTATCTGCAATTTCACACGAAGATTGACATTCAAGAACCATGGATCTTGACTATGGGAAGTGCTGGGGCACTTCAAAGGTTTGTAATTCCCAGTTCTTGTTGCTGTATTTACAACAATTTGGAGTCCAATTTGCTATTTAGATGCAGAGTTTGTTAGTAAGGTGTATGTTAAAATTTCCCTTCACATTCTTATCTGGGCTACATTCTTGGATCTTTAATCGGTTTTCAGAAGGATTCTTGGAAGAACACTCTCCTTTTAGCGTACCAGAGTCTTGGAGTAGTATATGGAGACCTTAGCATTTCCCCTCTCTACGTATACAAGAGCACATTTGCAGAGGACATTCATCACTCGGAGACGAATGAAGAGATTTTTGGGGTTCTTTCTTTTGTTTTCTGGACTCTAACTCTTGTTCCTTTATTCAAATATGTCTTTGTCGTACTTCGAGCGGATGATAATGGAGAGGGTAAGATACGAATGGATAATTCTCTTCGTTGTTAGTCATTCATTGGTAGTCATAATTTGAGATTGCCTAATTCAAGATTGCTGTAGGGGGCACTTTTGCTCTCTATTCCTTGATATGCAGGCATGTTAAAGTTAGCCTTCTTCCAAATCGACAAGTAGCAGATGAAGCTCTTTCTACCTATAAATTTGAACGCCCTCCCGAGCCAAACAATAATAGCTCAAGGGTGAAGTTGGTGCTTGAAAAGCATAAATCCTTGCACACTGCTTTGCTAATTTTGGTTCTTCTCGGCACTTGTATGGTCATTGGAGATGGATTGCTCACCCCAGCAATATCTGGTAGATAACTTTTCTATCCAATTTGTTTGACTTTGATTTGGACATTGTAATTTGATAATAATCCGTTTTGTTATGCAGTTTTTTCAGCAGTTTCTGGCCTAGAGTTATCCATGTCTAAGGATCAGCACCAGTGTAAGCTTCTTTCTTTATAATCGTAGATTTATGCCTGCTTTCTACTCGGTCAAACCTGTTGTTCACACATGATGATAAGGGCTGAAGATGGAACTGCAATCAAATTTGTTCAAAGATTGTAAAAGAAATAAAAGGAAAAGAAGCTCGTATCGAGAATTCTATGTGATGTCTGTTCAAATTTAAGTTCAAATTAGAGATTGTATTTTTTTATCTTTCTACTTTATTTCTTTATACTTTTTTGTTTACTGTAGAGCATTTGAGTCATAAACTGATTTGGAAATAAATCTCCCTAACCTATTTTATTTATGCATGTGCATCAAAGTTTCATGTTCTTGCTGGATTATTATATTGGCAAATATTGCCATCTTAGAGCCTTTGCTTTTATATTTCTTGTTTGCTTTCGCAACTACTGTCTGGGATAGTCAATGGAAAATTTTGTTCTTAACTCTTCTATCATCTAATTATGGTTTCCCTTTTCATATGCTTACAAATGAAATGAATTATAACTTGCCCCTTATTAGAAGACTTGACACAGGATAACCTGAATTGGCCGGGAAAATAATAATAATACGAATGTGAGGAGTTTTTTTCTATAAAAAGAAAGAGAAAAATTGTCATGTTGATGCTAGCTGTTTTTGCTGAAACTTTTATGGACTGCATTGATTCAGAAGTTATATGTTCTTTATTTTTCATGGAATGACTCTTTAATAAAGGGGACCACTGGATTATCCTGGAAAAGTTTGTGGAAAAATGCATTTTATCTCATATGCTGAGACCATCAAAACTGATCACCTTGCGGTCTTAAAAAATTAGCATTAGCCATCAGCTCGAAAATTTTCTTATATTTTTAATATATCTCAGAGCAATTTCCTGCTCAAACCCATGCATCCAGATTTTTCGTCTGAAATTGCACAAGTTCGTACTAAATCTCAACTTGATAAAAAGTTATATCATTTTTCTTTTACAATGAATGGTTTTGCGTCTTATCGTTGCTGATACAATGCAAGCTGATGGAAAAGAATATAGTGATCCTATTAAATGATATGGTCATAATTCGTGATTGTGTGAGATTCACAGCTTTGTTTCCTTGATTTGTAATAAACAAGGTATTTTCTATCTTAATATAATGGAGGAAATGTCTCTGAGGCTCTAAATCAGTCGAGCTCCTAAATGTGTGAAATTGTCACTCAAGACCAGTTATTGTGTATCCCTTTTTAAGGCAAATATTGTTTCTCTTTCTAATATGGAATTCGGTCAGCTTGTATTTTATAAATGATGAGTTAGTAAATACTTGATTCTTCCTGTTATGTCCTTTTTACATCTGTCTCTTTCCCATTTGCAGATGCGGTGATTCCAATTACTTGCTTCATATTAGTGTGCCTATTTGCTTTACAACACTTTGGCACGCATCGTGTTGGTTTCTTTTTTGCACCAGTTGTGCTGACTTGGTTGATATGCATCAGTGCTCTTGGTTTGTACAATATTTTCCACTGGAATCCACATGTTTATCAAGCACTTTCCCCGTATTACATGCTAAAGTTTTTGAAGAAGACAAGAAAAGGAGGATGGATGTCATTGGGTGGAATTCTTTTGTGCATAACAGGTGAACCCCTTAAAACGTGTCCATAAGGAAGAAGTCATGCATAGCATTTATAATTATACATGCAAGAAAGTGAAAGACAACATGCAGTACATTATTGACCTTCTTCAAGAATCTTAACAATTTCAGAATCCAGTGCACTGCTAGCCGCCATAAATGAAAAATATTTTGACATAAAGAGGGAAAATTTAAAACTTACATTAACTCATCAAACCCGTCATTAAATATGCTTTTGATATGGTCGAATGGTGATCAAAGTAATCGTTGTGATATATTTTGAAAAGATCTTAAATTAATGATATGCGAATATTAGTTCACCATACTAGATTGAAAATATTCTCTATCAATTTGCCCTCAGGCTCAGAAGCAATGTTTGCTGATCTTGGACACTTCTCGTATGCTGCAATTCAGGTACACGTTCGCTAACCATTTTCATCTCTTTTGTGACCTTCGGCAATGATGCAGCACCGAAAATCTATTTTACCTATTTGATAGGACTAGTTTTATTAGGTGTTTTCGTACTTGGTTTGGAAGTTTGTTATTAATTTGCTTTTCCTAGTTGTTCAAGGATTTTCTTTTAAAGTGATTGTTCTTGCTCTTTCTTTTGCTGCAGATGGCTTTCACCTTTTTGGTTTATCCGGCACTCATATTGGCATATATGGGTCAAGCAGCTTACTTATCAAAGCATCACCACACAATTCACGACATTGGTTTTTACGTCTCTGTTCCGGGTATGACTCTGCCACTGTTAGACTCTGTAGAGAAGAGAATGCTTTTTAAAGTTAACACAGGCATGTGTGGCTAAGTTTTAAAAAAGTTTGGATATGTTACTTTTTTCCTTACTTTCAAGTAAAAAAAAAGTTTGTTATTCTGAAAGTAACTCTAATGTTGCTGTCGAAGTACTAATTTCTTTCCAACTTTATCCAATCAAAAAAATTATTTGTTTTAGAACTTAGTACAATTACTTATGACTAAGCTTTTTAAGCTTAGCATTGCCTCCTTGATATAGGTTGCCACTGGCTGAACTAAGACTAACACAAGACAGTTGTATTTTCACAAATTTTCAGACTGATCTATGATCCTGTTTTTTACACATTGGTAAAGAGAGCATTTGCACACCAGACTATTGCATTCTGCTCCAGGGTTTTGTTACCATCTTCAGATGACGTGACATAGCATATGTCATACTCAAAATTTTGATTAACTCAGATAAAAAATTCATATACTTGATCAATTATAACTACACGGATAATAGGAAAGCTATTGGCACCATATTGTACATTCTTTCCTTTATGAGTCGCATTAACCGTGGCTGGAATTACGTTTTAAACTTTGAGTCTTCTGAACGTATTGGGAAAAAAAATTCCAGCAAAGATTGAGATCAAAACATACATGATTACTGAAGCACAATACTTGCATTTTTGGGTCAACTGCTAAAACATTACGATGCCTTGATCTTAAAAAGAGTTGCATATTTGCACTGTCCTTGGTTTTTCTTTCATCCCCAGAGGATTGACTGAAAAGTATCAAATGAAATATGATTCAAGTAGAGGTGATTCAATGCAATAGATTATGATTTCATGCACACTTCTATTAATAACATTGTCTCTCGATATTTTTGCAAACAGAAAGTGTTAGATGGCCAGTACTTGTTATAGCAATACTTGCTTCTGTTGTGGGAAGTCAAGCAATCATCAGTGGAACATTCTCTATAATCAACCAGAGTCAATCACTTGGTTGCTTTCCAAGGGTTAAGGTTGTTCACACGTCCGATAAGATACATGGCCAGATCTACATCCCTGAGATCAACTGGATGCTCATGATTCTTTGCATTGCTGTCACTATTGGATTCAGGGACACAAAACACATGGGAAATGCATCAGGTATGTCAGGCGCAATTATGCTTTTTTCTCTATGATCGTTAATGTTTTAATCACCCCTTACGGCATCAAGTTGATGCTCAGCTGCATCGACTTATAACCTTCTGATATGAATCTGGATTGTCAAAGTGAATTTAATTGGAATTGAAGAACGAATGACTGAATTTATGTAAATTGTATTGCAGAAGTGAAAGTGATTTGTGTTGGTGTAACAGAATTAAAAGGAAATTACAATGGAATTGTAGGCTTTCGAGAGGCCTATTCTCTCCTCACAAGTCACTCAAATTTTGCCTAACTGATCCCACTTCCCATCCCCTTATTTATAGTTTGATGCCAATCAATTTATTCCCCTAAATCCCCATGATACCTCTCCCCTGCTTTAACTAACTGAATGGAAATATTCATGTGCCCTTGCAGCCTATCACCTTCATAGAAAAGGGCTACATTGTACTCATGCAGCACTGGACTAGACTTGATAATAACGAACAAGGATTTAGCTATTTTTTTTCCTTCATTGATACCGTCCGTCCATTGCTATCCAATCCTTCCTACCAAACTTGTTGTAAGGGGACTAGGAATTAGATTTCATAATTAGAAGAAATCATTTATGCTCCTTCTCTTTAGGAAACTAGAATTAATAGTCAAATTTTTACAGCATATTTAATATATAAGTAAATGATGTGTTTTAGAGGACATCTTGATTTATTACAATCATTATCCTATCATTTGCAGGGTTGGCTGTAATGGCAGTGATGCTGGTGACTACTTGCCTCACATCATTGGTCATCATCCTCTGTTGGCAAAAACCTCCAATTGTGGCCTTCATGTTTCTACTTTTCTTTGGATCTATTGAATTACTTTACTTCTCTGCTTCACTTGTCAAATTCCGTGAAGGTGCCTGGCTTCCTATCCTCCTTGCACTCTTTCTTGTTACCATTATGTTTGTTTGGCACTATGCCACCATTAAGAAATACGAATATGACCTCCACAACAAGGTTTCTCTGGAGTGGCTATTGGCGTTAGGTCCCAGCCTAGGTATAGCTCGGGTACCTGGCATTGGCATTGTGTTCACTGATTTAACCTCTGGTATTCCTGCCAATTTTTCTCGTTTCGTCACCAATCTCCCTGCTTTCCACCGTCTCCTTGTTTTCGTGTGTATAAAATCAGTACCAGTACCGTTTGTTCCCCCAGCCGAGAGGTACCTCGTGGGTCGTGTGGGCCCCGCAGCTCATCGCTCATACAGGTGCATTGTACGATATGGATACCGGGATGTTCACCAGGATGTCGATTCTTTTGAATCTGAACTCATAAATAGGCTGGCTGATTTTATCCGTTATGATTGGTATAAGGAGCGTGGCATTGTAGATACATGCGACGAGGATGATGGCTATCGTTCGGGTGCATCATCAAACGAGTGTAGATTGGCAGTGATAGGAACAGTAGCAATCTCCGGAGGACCACCTTTCGAGATTGAGGAAAGTGTTCAGCCAGCAAGTGTGTCCGTTGGTTTCTCAACAGTCGATAGTGTAACAGATGTAATTGAGATGGAGCCCTTAGACGTCGTTGAACGAAGAGTTCGGTTCGCTATAGATACCGACTCTGAAGCTGATCCCGGGTCGGAAATGGATGTTCAACTACGTGAAGAACTACACGATCTACATGCAGCTCAACAAGCTGGGACTGCATTCATACTCGGGCACTCTCATGTTAAGGCAAAACAAGGCTCGTCTCTCTTGAAAAGATTGGCCATCAATTTCGGTTATAATTTCCTTAGGAGGAACTGCCGGGGGCCGGATGTGGTGTTGAAGGTGCCTCCAGCATCTCTCCTTGAGGTTGGTATGGTTTATATTGTGTAAGCATTAACTGTATCTGTTGCTATTGATTATCTCGTAGAGTGTATCTAAGTGAAATATGTAAGAAAGCTGATGTAGTAGTAGTAGAGTTTAGAATGAGAAATCACATTCCATTCCATCAGACTGGAGTTTTGCTTATGCCGCAGCACAGAGAGTATGAGTACGTGTTTTTCTTTCTTAATTCAATATGTTTAGTCTAGTCGAGCATATCAAATATGTTTTAAATACATTGAAAATTTGCATTAGGTGTTAGATACTCGTCGAATTAGAGCTCAAGTCATGCGCTCGAATAAAATGGATAACTCGAGCTCTCACATAGAGAAATTAGCTAAGATGCGGGCATGTTTCTCTTTGTACTCCTATGCAATACGATGTATTAAAGGAAAAAATAAAACGTCTTCGTTTTGTAACCGGCCAGCGTTTGACAGTGTCACGAAGGTTTGATTTACATCAATAGGTAGCTTAAGTTCTTAAATATTAAAAACATATATTTACAATAGAGTAGTGTTATGTAGCACAATTGGTGGCATAACATTATTTTCACATTTAGATAATATTTTTTTTAGTTATTCATTTGTCTATTTTTCAAGTTTTTGGTCTATTTTTATATGGGTAAATTTCACCAACGGTCACTCAAATTATCTTAAAATTACAAAATGGTCACTGAAGTTTAAAAGTTTCAGTGGTGGTCAAAGTGGGTAGAAATCATTTCACTAATGGTCACTCTATTAAATTTCTAATTTAATATGGTGATGTAGCATGATGATGTGGTATTTATTTATTGTATGGTAGTTCATGTACTTTATATAATAATCACTTTAGTCTTTATCTTTTAGTTAAGTTCTTCAAAAATTGCATCTTAGGTCTTTAATTTTTTTACATATTTACACTTTGGTCCTCAAATTTTTAATTATCTATCAATTAAGTCCTTCAAAAATTGCATCTTTGGTCCTTCAATTTTTTACATATTTACACTTTGGTCTCCAAATTTTTAATTATTTTTCAGTTAAGTTTTCTAAAAATTGCATCTTAGGTCCTTCAACTTTATACATCTTCAAATTTTAGTCTTCCAAATCCTTAATATTGTGACCAAAATAAGTGTAATTTTAGTGGTCAAAATAAGTGCACTTTCAATTAAATTCTTAACTTTACACTCGAATTTTTTCTTAAACGAACAAAAATAATATTATATGGTATGACCACTAAAATGTCTACTTTTACTAAAAGTCTTTTAGTGGTCAACTCTAAGTGATAAGTGCAAATTTTATATTTATTTTGACCACTAAATAGTTTATTATTTAATTATATTATTTTATTCGTTTAGGTAAAAATTTAAGTGTAAAGTTAAGAATTTATTTGAAAGTACACTTATTTTGACCACTAAAATTGTACTTATTTTGGCCACTAAAAACAATGATTTGAGAGACTAAAGTTTGAAGATGTATAAAGTTGAATGATCTAAGATACAATATTTTAGAGGTCTTAACTGAAAGATAATTTAAAATTTGGAGACCAAAATGTAAAGATGTAAAAAGTTGAAGGACCTAAGATGTAATTTATGGAGGATTTAACTAAAAAATAATTGAAAATTTGGAGATCAAAGTGTAAATATATAAAAGATTAAGGACCTAAAATACAATTTTTGAAGGACTTAATTGAAATATAGGTACTAAAATAAATATTATATAAAGTTCATGAACTACCATACAATAAATAAATGATACATCACCATTTTAAATTAGAAATTTAATAGAGTGACCATTAGTGAAAGAATTTCTAATTTCAGTGACCATCATTAAAATTTTTGAACTTCAGTGACCATTTTGTAATTTTAAGGTAACTTCAGTCACCGTTGGTGGAGTTAACCAATTTTTATATTATTTCAGTGACCATTTTGTAATTTTAAGATAACTTCAGTCACCGTTGGTGGAGTTAACCAATTTTTATATTATTTACTTACTTAGGTGGATGGCACATCATTTTCTTTTACTTATTTTCTTTTATTTATTTATTTATTTAATTAAGTGAAGGGTGTTTTAGTTTTTATAATAAAAAAAATGACTTTTTAACCGTTAAATCGGACGGAAACCTCCAAAAGAATCATTTGCCCAGTGAATTGGTAAGTTAGAGAGTTTTGCTAAAATTTGAAAGTTACGGACCAATTGCGCAGGGGTCCTACGTGTTTTAGGGACTAAATCCGCCAATTTTTTGTAATTTATTATAGACGTAAAAATAAATGAAAATAGCACATTTGGTCCTCCAACCTTTCAAAAACACAAAGAATATGTCTCTAATTTTTAAAAGGGATAATTGTATCAAAGGTCCCAATGTTTCAAAATCATTGGGAATAGGCCCCTAACTTAAAAAAATAGCACCACACATCCCAACGTATGAAAAACTTTGACATGGTAGGTCCTTTATGACAAAAATGCCATTCCCTTTAAATAAACAAAAAATAAAAATAAAAAATAAAAACATGATTGAAAATTAACCTAATGTATCCTAAAAAATAAAAAGTAAAAAATGTACCAAAAAAAAATAAAAAGTAACAAATAGATCATCTTCTTAAAAAACTCAATAACAAACACGATATTTCAATAAATCTTTGAAAGAATGCTCTTTTGAATTCTCTCTCTCTCTCTCTCTATTATTTGCTCCAACTGCAAAAAATCATAATAAATACATTTGATTCATCCTCTCCACATCCATTTCCCACCCCCCATACCACTTCCCTTACAAAGTCCAAAGTTTCCTCTCTTTCCAACTCACCATCCACCACCACTCCGCCACCATGAAAACTCAAAACCACCATTACTAGATAAGAGAATCAGCAGCTCGAATATGTTGTTGTGTTAGTGCCGCCAGCAAATTAACAGGTCCAAATTCTTACGCTTCTAAATCCAACGGTGACAGTAAACTCAGCAAATTTCCACCTCCATCACTAGAAGAATAAACAGTCAAAGAAGTCTTCACCCTTATTGTCGGATTTTTCGATCCTGTGTGAAAAGCAGCAAAGTGATGGAGTTTTCAAGAAACCCGTTATGGTTTTCAACAATGATGAGGTCTCTGAAGAATTTTCTGAGATTTGTAGCACCCTCAGCAATAGTGTAAGCATTTCAACTTCTGTTATAGAAAAGAGAGAGAACAATGAAAATGTGAACGAGGTCAGGCAAAGTGCACCGGTGAGATTCAAAAACTAGTCATTCTCTGGCGAGGTGAAGAAGGAAAAAACGGTAGAGAAAACTCTAGTGAGGAGATCCGATCCCTCTCCTGGTTGGGCTAGATCCGGACCCGTGATCGGAAGAAATGGTCCTACCGTACATGGAAGAAGGGATAGCGGGGAGGGCTCTTGCTGGAGGTCTATGTCGCCGGTGACTCGTACGCATGGTAGGCCAACAAAAACATGAAATGCATTGGGTTGGATTTTGGATTTTTGGAAAAAGGACTTCTTTCTTACTTTTAATTTTTTTTTGGTATATTTCTTACTTTTTATTTTTTAAGGTACATTTGGTTAGTTTTTAATCATATTTTTCTTTTTTCTTGTATTTTCTTTTTTTGTTTATTTAAAAGGAAGGACAATTTTGTCATAAAGAACTTACCATGCCAAGTTTTTCATACGTTGGAGATGTGTAATGTTATTTTTTTAGGTTAGGGACATATACGATTTTGAAACATTGAGGACCTTGATGCAATTATCTTTTTTTAAAAATAGCATCAGACATCCCAAATATTTGAAGAAATAGGCGTGATAGGTTTTATGACAAAATT
The DNA here is from genome assembly GCA_023638005.1 of Forsythia suspensa. NCBI lineage: Eukaryota > Viridiplantae > Streptophyta > Magnoliopsida > Lamiales > Oleaceae > Forsythia > Forsythia suspensa. The sequence continues at coordinate 54,023,010 of CM042666.1, forward strand.
GTCCTTTGTTTAAATAAACAACAAAAATAAAAAACAAGATAAAATTAATAAAAAAAAATAAAAAATAATCAAATGTACCTCCAAAAAATAAAAAATAACAAAGAGCCTATCTTATTAAACCCAAGAATCTAAAATTCACCACCACCCCAAGTCCAAAAATTCGAAAATCCACAATTCCAAATCCCGAACTTACATGTCCATCACCACCCCCAAACTCTAAAAATTCCAAATTCTACCATGTTCGGTTTGAGATTCCCATTATTTTTGTATATTCAAGCAGCAATTGAAATGTTCAAACACAAAATGCATAACCAAAGAAAGTCATCAGAAAATATTCCAATGAGCATAGGACTATTTTACATGAAATACAAAAATCAGAGTCCAATGCATCAAAGAGAATAGCTGCACTTTACAAATCAATTGTAAAATTTCCTGAAAGAAGCGAGCAAAAGCCGATTTTTGGAAAACGTTTGAGATCTTTAAAACTTAACTAGAAGGTGAGTTTCACCTGAAGCTGGAACTGGAATTGAAAATGACGAAAACATGAAACCAACTTCTCCTTGCAGTGTATCGAATACCATCATACTATTAACTAGGAAAACATATAAAACTAAAGTTGGAAACAGTTTATGGAATTTTTAGAGAAAACATTGGAAAAGGGCAAGACAATTTTTGAAGGAATAGATGCTCGAAAAGATCCACAATCATTTAATAAAATGAGATTCCTATGTTCGGTTTGAAATTCCTATTCTTTTTGGGATGATGGATTTTGAGATTTTTGAGTGGTGGTAGATTTTAGATTTTGGTGTTTGATAAAGAAGATGACCTATTTATTATTTATTATTTTTTAGGTTATATTTGGTTATTCTTCTATTCATTTTTTTCTTTTTCTTTTTTGTTTCTTTAAAATGAGGGCAATTTCGTTACAAATGTACCTACCATGCATATTTTTCAAACATTGGGGAAATTTAGTGTTATTTTTAAAAATGAAAGTATATCTCTTACGTTTTTGAAAAATTAGGGACCAAAAATATTATTTTCTCTAAAAGTAATTAATGACTTAAAATAGAAAAATTTGTATTTGCCTAGATGGAGTCAGATAACTACAATTTTAAATAGAAAAGAGAATAAAAAGTATTGAAATATTTTTTATCTCTTCAAGATTTAGAAGTTTGAGGGATATTTAAATGTCATAATTTTTTAAGTTTTAAGGATTTTTTGAAAATATCCATCGAGTCTCGTAGATCACTCTAGGAGAATGGACTGCAACGGATTTTGGGCAAGATCAGGGTGCGTGTGTGTATTAAAAAAAGTAGGGGTGGAGATGGGGGACAATTTGGTCACGTTCTGAAAAAAATTAATTTTTAAAGTATAATTGTTTTTTTTAAACAACAATCTAATTTTGAAGTATATATTTTTTTAAGTAATATTCACCAATTCAAAAAATTTCGACTCTGTCCCTCTTAAAAAAGAATGCCGCCGCACACGCGCATGCACAATGAAGACGTCTCGTTTATTCAAATATTGATTCGTGTTTAGAATACTTATAGCATCTCTCATGCAATTTACGAGGTATTGATGCATAATGAATATATTATTACATTTAAAATTAGTCTCCAATGAGTCTATCAATGACTCAATTATATTCTATACATTTTTTTTTATCTACTCTAAAATAAAAATAAATAAAATAGAGAGAAAAAGAATAGAAAATTAAATGTTTTAAAAACATAAAAAGAATTAAAAATATTGTGAGTTAGTATGTCTTGTAGAATTTCTAGATCTAGACGAAACTCTAGACAATAAAAATAAATAAAATGGGAGGAAGAGAGAAAAAAATCAAATACTATAAAATAGAAATAAAATCAAGTTGAATACACACGTGTAACATAACTTTTGAATATCTCTACACAATGTCTATTTTTTTTTTTTTATATATATATCACAATAGCTTGAAAGAGTCCTCTCATATAACATTGACAATGATTTTTTGAAAAATAATATCTATTTTATTTATGTAACAATTTTTTTAAAACAATCCATTGTTACCGTTGGAGATGTTCTTATTTACAAAAAGTGTTCATCGGCATTGGCGGAACCAAGGGGCCTGGGGTTCTGGGCCCCCAAATTTCAGATTTTTTAAAATTTTTTTATTAAAAAAATTATTTAGTGACTTATTATAACACCTCAAATTTTTTTATATTTTTATAGTTAATCATATGAATTAGACGACTCAAATTCACATCAAGTAGTATTTTAATTAAATTGATATTTAAAAACGAGAATAAAATAGAAATATTAAATTCAATTCTATTAGTCGTGTTTGATATAAATACTTTGAAACAGTGGCAATATCGTACACCAACAAGTGAAGAAATATATTCTAAAAATAAGTCAAAAAAAGTAACGTCAAAATAAAAATTAAAAGTAAAAAATCATATTATTAAATTAATTTTTAATAACCATCTTTGGTTTATTATTTTGAATGTCTTATAACGAGTTTTTAATCCAAAAAATACGTTACAAAGTTTTTCATGGATACTTCCAAAGGGTACCAAGAATCTATTTCGACGAGTCAAAAAACATAATACAAAAATAAGCTAAAAGATGTGATGTCAATTAAAAGATAAAAAATCGAATTATTATATTTATTATATCAACAATATTTGGCTTGTCATTTTGAATTTAATCTTTGACTTTGTCGTTTCAATTTACTGGTTTAACAGCTTTTCAATTCAAAGATCTTTCTGAAAGTTTGTCGTGAATATTTTGAAACAGTATTAAGAATTTAATTAGACGAGTGAAAGATATAATACAAAAATAAATTGAAAAAAGTGATGTCAAAATAAAAATTAAAAAATAACAAATAAAATTATTAAATTAATTTCAATCGGCGGATCGGGTTTGTTTTAGCCAATTGACCGATTAAATTGCACTTGGTTGAATTATTGGCAGTTTTGCTAAATATTTAGACGACTCCTGACTAGCATAAAATTTGTCGAACATTTGGTGACCAATATTTAACGCGTACATAAACAGACAAACATATACATCTCCTTCTCCCTCTCAGACCCGGAATCGGATCCGAAGCTTTCTTCTCTTCGTCAAAGTACTTTTTTTTTTTCTAAAATCTGTTCCATTGTTTGGGTTTCTGTTGAATTTTTATTATATATTTTTCAAATCTCCGCCTGTAAAAGTATCTAAGATCTGTTTGTTTACGTTCAAATTTAGGTGAATATCATTTTTTTTATATCACAAATTATAGTTAAATGCGTGTTTTTTTTTTTTTAATCGATTTGGATATTCAGAATTATATGTTTACACATGAGGTTGGATTCTTGAATCTACATTTTTTTGTTTCTTATTATACTTTTGGATCAAATTAAATTTATTCGTGCCTGGTGACTTAAATGTTTTCCTTTTCTTATTCAAATGTGCGTATTTTCTGATGATTAGCGTTGATTTGAAAGCTATCTTATAAGTTTATCATTGGTTGTTGGAATTTCTGTTTAATCATTCTCATTTTTGCATTTTTTAGTCTTCTTTTTGTTTCAAGAGTCATGTTTGTCATCTGTTGATTTGTATGAAATGCAATGAAAGGTTCTCATTCTGATCAAAATAAATTTTTTGATCTTAATACCTCAATAAAAGGGTTTTTCCTAAATTGGGCTGAAGATCTATATCGGCATATGACATGAGTTCAGGTCTGGCCACTGCTTATCTAATGAAAGTGCACACGAGTTAGACTTTGATGGGATAAAAATGGACTTTTTCTGACCACGCATGGAGTGACGTTGAAGAAATGATATATACGGACCATCTCTAATAGCTTAAGCTTTTACATTAAGAGGTTCAACACATGAAAATAAGTAAATTCCCGAAGCCAATGCAAAATACAAGGGGAAAAGAAGTCTTCCCCACCGCACTGCATGTGCAAGCGGTTGAAACTGAGTTTAGTAATGGGCTGAAAGAGGATTTAATAAGGCATTAATATGCTACTTTTTGCTTGATCTGTTTCCATTTTATCTATGATTGAGAAATCTCACTTAGTAATTTATTGAATCTGTGAGGATTGACTTTTTTATTAATTTTATCTACAGTCTCCTGTGCATCATCAACATCCAAGTGATTGGGAATGCGGAAAGATGTGCTTGAACGTTAACACTTCAATCTCCAAGGCCTGCAAGATTGTGTCTCCACCAGGGCCAGTCTTGTTCATCCTCGATGGTGTTGGGTATACAGATCATAATACAACCATGTTTCACAGTCAGATGCGAAATGGAACGAAAGCTTTCCGACTTCCTGTCGTGTTGAAGCACGACCTTGTGGAAGACGGTTGAGTTATCATCAAGAGTACCTGCCTTTAAGTAATATAAATAGTTCCAGCAGGAGAATAATATTTATATTAGGGTAGTAGTGTTTAGTTTTGCAATGGAGAATAAGGGAAACATATTGATGCAAAAATATGAGCTTGGGAGATTATTAGGCCAAGGCAATTTTGCCAAGGTTTACTATGGTAGGAATCTTAAAACGGGACAGAGCGTGGCTATCAAGTTAATTAATAAAGAAAAGGTTTTAAAAGTTGGGCTGATAAATCAAACCAAGCGGGAGATATCTGTTATGGGATTGGTTAAACACCCAAATGTGGTACAGCTTTATGAAGTTATGGCTACCAAAACTAAGATTTACTTCATAATGGAATACGTGAAAGGTGGGGAGCTTTTTCACAAGGTGGCCAAGGGAAGACTTAAAGAAGATATCGCTAGGAAATATTTTCAACAATTAATTAATGCTGTTGATTTTTGCCACAGCAGGGGTGTTTACCACCGTGATTTGAAACCAGAAAATCTGCTGCTGGATGAGAATGGAATTCTAAAGGTGTCTGATTTTGGGTTGAGTGCACTGGCTGAATCCAAGCGGCAGGACGGGTTACTCCATACGACCTGTGGGACTCCAGCATATGTTGCTCCTGAGGTGATTAACAGAAGAGGCTATGATGGGGGCAAAGCTGACATTTGGTCTTGTGGGGTGATCTTATTTATTCTACTTGCTGGTTATCTTCCATTCCACGATTCAAATATTGTGCAGATGTATAGGAAAATAAGTAAGGCCGAGTACAGATTCCCTAATTGGTTCCCACCAGATGTCCGAAGGCTGCTTTCCAGGATTCTTGATCCCAACCCATATACTAGGATTTCCATAGCCAAAATTATGGAAAGCTCCTGGTTCAGAAAAGGTTTGGACTCGAGACAGGTATCCACTGAGGTAGGAGACAAGGGAATGTCTCCAGTCGACACTAATGTTGTTTCTGGTACTTCTGCGAGTATTAATCCTACTGAGACAAAGCTAGAATTGACAAAACCAAATAACTTGAATGCATTTGACATTATATCGCTCTCAACTGGATTTGACTTGTCTGGTTTGTTTGTGACAATTGACCAAAAGGAGGAAGTGCAATTTACATCGAAAAATACTTCTTCTGCTATCATATCAAAATTTATAGACATTGCTATGTACCTAAAGTTTAAAGTGAAGGAGAATCAAGGGTTCATGAGACTGGAAGGGTGTAATGAGGGTAGAAGTGGGATTTTGTCCGTGGACGTGAAAATTTTTGAGATCAGTTCATCCTTTCATTTGGTCGAGGTGAAAAAGTCTGGTGGTGATACTACAGAGTATCAGAAGATGTTAAAACGGGATCTAAGACCGGCCCTTAAGGAAATTGTTTGGGCTTGGCAAGGCGAGCAACAGCATCACTAGGAACAGCAACCAGAATCCAAGCATCATTTGAAAAATAGATGTTTTAACCTCGGCCTTATTTCATCTAAAAATCACTATGGGGCTCGCGTTTCTACCTTCTCTGGTGCACATCAATATTCTTCCCCTCAGTTCTCGTCTTTCTGGATTTTGGAACTATTTGGAATCGCGTTAGGCCTAGTTCATAATGTTCGTTCGCTGGACTATTTGTAATTGCATATTTTATATAAAGGCAGTGATAACTTGGTTATTTGATTAATTAAAATCATTATGTTACTTTTGTATCTATATTTATAGTTTCAATTCCTTTGTTCTATTAATCTTTGCAACAGTTATTTTCTACATTTGATCTTGTTTAATAATAAAAGCCCCTCTGGGACTCCCAAGGAGACGGGATGTAACCTTAAAAAGACATTTCATCGCATATCTTCTTGAATTTTGTCTGTCACTTTGTCATGTCTGATCTTGAGAAATGTAAAACTAAGGGAGAGAATTCTTGAAAAAAATTGTCAATCACATGAACAAATGTTGTTTTCACGTGTCCTCTTCAAGCAAAAGAAGATAAGAAGTGGTTCCACACGCTAAAGTGATTTAAGGAACCTAACTTTCCATCCGATATCCTTGTCTATTGAAAAAGAACTGCGATCGGGTTGAACTTGACCTTAATATTAGGTTTGAAACGTATCGAACCACTCCAAAAGAATATGTACCAAACCCAACGAGCTGGATTAAATCATTTTCCTAATTAATTATAATTCTAGTTCTAAAAATGGTATATTTACTCATTACATGCTGCACCCCACCCATGAATCATTAGAGTAGGCTAATGGGCATATATGATAGCAAAGTGTGGCTTCTTTGGAATTTAAATGATTGGACACCGTTCTTACAGCTAATATATACCCTCATCCTGAGGTTGCCAATTGATGCCTTTCTTCCAATCAATAGATTCCCATTTCTTGGAGTACATAAAATTTGTTTTCAAAGTCTCTCGAATACCCCTTAAAAATGACATTTCAAAACAAAAATTTTCATCGTTTAATATAATTTTTTTTTTATTTTATAAATTAAATAATTAAAAGAAGAATAATTTAAATTTTTTTTAAGCACTGCCTATATTTATTCATTAAAGACCAACACTTGAAAGTTACTTAAATGACTATCTTGATGCCTAAATATTTGTGAAATTTAATTAAAATAGTGAATTTAATGTTTAGCAATAAGTACAAATTTATATTTGTATTTCATGAGTAGCTCCCACAAAGAAACTCAAAAAGTTGATTATGAAAGTTACCTACCTGGGTAATAATTAATTATTGGCATTTGCAATAATACAAAATTTTCTAAGATAATTTGGGCAGCTTTCATTAAGCTTTAAAAAAATTGAAGTGACAAACTTTCTAACCATTTTGACAACTAAACTCTCTTTCGCTATCAGTTATATAGTTTACAAAATTATTTTTCCATATAATTAAGTGATTTATATATTTTACATATTGACATGCCTTGTGATATATTATTGCCCAAAGATTTTCGTAAGGGCTAAAAATCATCATGAAATACTTTTTTATTAAAATGAAATTCGTTTCCCATCAAAAATTTCTTAAATATGTTCATTCGATCATGCAAAATGATTGTAGTGCAATTTTATTAAAATGTCATCTAAGCAAAGTTGACGTAGAAGACTAGAATGTCTAAAAAGACTAGAAACTCTTGTTGACTTCACTTAGATTGATGAATACGCCTAGATGGTTCGAAAATCGTGCAAAAGTAATAGAAAGAGGGTGTCTAAATGGACTGACAAAGCTCTTCAACTTTGTCTAATTTGACGAGAATGTCTAGATAATTTAAAATTCGTGTACAAAAGAACCGACTCCCCCCACCCTCCCTCACTCAAACACCTCATGGGGATGGGATTGTGTAAGAATAACAAAGCATATTCTGTATGTAAAGTAATTTGTGTTCATCTTCCCATTGCTTAGAAAAAATGAACCACTGGATGAGGTACAAGATAATATCATTGGAAAAAATTCTAACAAATGATAAAATCATATAAGTTTTAGAGTCTGGACCCTCGATTCACGCATTGAAATTATCCTCAGGAGGGGAGGATAGGTGAGATAATTCGGGTGAGATCCAATGTAAATTTTAGTTTTGATTCATTCGTGGGATTGTGACAGAAATTGTCCACTTATCATTATTAATAAAATCAATTGTTGATTATTAAAAAATACGAAAGAAAATAAACGAACAGATTTTATAGGATTTTTAAGAAATTCTTCAATTTCTTTCGGAATCAGCCCTCGTACCCGGAAGGGCTGTATACTGAATAGTAGCTTGTTCCACATTTCCTCTGTCTAGTTTGCTGGAATAAATAAAATCCCTTTGGAATTGAACTGATTTAAGTAGTAGGTAACATGCAATATTGCAGGAAGTGCACATGATATTATGTGTTTGTGCGTGACAACTGAAAGCTAATGGATGGAAAATTGCTTATGGTCATATGGCAAGCTTTTGGTCACATTGCTGCCTTTACCTTGGAAAAAGTGAATAGAACCACACAGGATACTTCTGAGGGATCTTAACATGTGTCATGTGTCATGTGTCATGTGTCATGTGTCATGTGTGTCTTTTAATTTGATGCCCTAACCAACTTTTTAAAAAATTAAGGGCATGCTATTTTTGCGTTTCAAATTTCAATTTTGAATTTTGAATTTATTTTCAATTTTTTTGTTTAGAAAGCTTATTATAAGATTGTTGAAAAAGTGTTTAGTTTATCATTCTGAAAAATTCTTTCTGAAAATAGAAAACTGAAAAATACGTTTTGTTTGAAATTTTGAGAAATTGTTTTATAAAATTTTATTTAATGAATTTTATTATTGAGTAAAATAGAACAATTTTATACTAATTTATTATCAAATAATATATAAATTTTAAAGTTAGTGGATCATACAATAAATTTTTTTATTACAAAAATAAAATACAAACAAATAATAAATTGACAAAATAGGAAATAAAAAAATAAAAATTAATGATGTGGACTGAGAATTTTAATCTACTTTAATTTAAATAAATTCCTTAAATTTTTTAATTTAAATAATCAACAAGGGCTTGAATTATTTTTAAGTATTTTAGAATTTCATTTTTATAGAATTTTAATATCTTTAGAATTTTGTTTTTATTTTTTTAGAATTTTTATTTTTTAAGAATTTAGAATTTTATTTTTTGTTTTTTAGAATTTTATTTATTTAAATTTTTTATTTAAATAATTTTTTTCCACTCAAAACGTCAAAAGATAGTAGTAAACAAGTCTTAAATATTTTTATTTAAATTTTGTGTTATAAATTTAATTATATTTTCAAAAATGCATTTCCAAAAAACATAGTAGTAAACAAGTCTTAAATATTTTACAAAACTGAAAATTGAAAACAGCAAAGAGAATGGATCTTAAGATTTTCGAGTTAGGAGGATTTCTATAGATTCTCCCGAAACAAAAATGGATTGTTAAGAACATAGAAGATGTAAGATGGACAATTAGTTAGATTTAGTATAGATGGCGGTAGTTAGAATTAGTTGTTCTTCGAGTTGTTCTTCGAGAAGTCCCTCATATGAGATTTCTGAGAAAGAGGATCAAATTGGCCTTTGGGAACAGTTTGATACACTATCTCCATTCAACTGACCATTAAGCAAAATGTAGTTGAAGAAAAATCTATGAGATCGACCGTATCATTTCTACACTTATCGGCACATATATATCCTCGAGCCCCACCACATTGAGTTTAAAACATTGGGAGTACAATATAGAATTATCCAATTGAAATAGTAGCATAGCAACTTGTAGTAACATCTCACATCATCTTTCACTAAGGAAAAAGAAGGCAGAAGGAAGAGCTTTTAGCCATGCTTTTCAAACACTTAAGTGAAAGTAACAAAAGGGCTCCATAAAATGACCCAGTACACAGCATCAAACTTTAGGCCACAAATCTCCAATATTTATATTATATTTTCCACATAATGTGCCATCATTTGAACTATATTTCTTTTTTCACTTTGTCTAAAGCAAGTGGGATTTAGTATCATCTTATGATTAAGGAAGTTGATTAACATATTGTGCCGCTTAATAATATGCTTTTTAGCATCAAAAGGGGGAAATGGCAGAGTTAGTCCTCAACCTATTTATTTAGGAGCAAACAAGTGTCTATTATAATTTTTTGGCATTTAAGCATATGTTTGAGGTCTTTGAAATTATAATTTAAGTCTTATATTATAACTTAAATATTTTGTAAGTTGTGGGTCCCAGTGTGGATGAGAATTATGTTTGACCAGGTTTAATGTTATAATTTAAGATATTATCTTAAGTCTCTAACTTATATTTCAGTTGATATTCCCCAGCTTACTATTTTTAATTTCAGGAAGATTTAAAAAAAAATATCTCTCTCTCTCTCTCTCTCTCTCACACACACACACACACACACACACACACACAAAACTACCCACTCATGGAGGCTTCTTCACTATTTCGATAGCTTAATGCTCTTATTGTGATCATCCACGAATCTACCAAACATACTATAAGTTCCTCCCTCAATTCTAAACCACATGTATGGTTTGATAAAGTTACCAAAAGACAAGAAAGCTCTTGAGAACAAATTAGCTTACAGATTCCAGACCGAAAACAACAGCTCACTTCGAAATATAAAAGCCTGATTTTGTTAAAAGGTTCGACCAGAAGAAAGATATTGACTTTGAAGAAATATTTTCTACTAACAAATGTCATCCATTAGAGTTGTTCTTGAGTTAACCGCGTCATTGAATTTAAAAATTGGGCAACTTGACATGAAATCTATTTCTCTTCTTGATAACTTAAAAGAAGAGATTTATATGGAACAACTGAAAAGTTTGAAGGTCAAGAGAACAGATAACCTTGTGTGAAAACTAAGATAAACGTTTATATAGACTCAGACAAGCACCAAGATAATGTCACAAAAGTTTTGATTACTTCATGACGAGCTAGGGGTACGATAGAACCAAATTTGACAATTGTTCTTGTACAAAGAAATTTATGGATAATTACTTCATTATACTTCTACTTGATGATGTATTGATTGTTGAACATAGTGATAGCAAGGTTGTTAAACTCAAAAGAGAGTCAAGCTACTCTTTTTTAATAAAAGACTTACAATCAGTAAAGCAGATTCTCGGTATGTAGATATCTATGATACGAAGGAAATACTTTAGTTATCTCAAAAAACTATATCGAAAAGGATTCTTTAAATATTCAACATGGGTAGACAAAGTTTGTACTCCACTTAAAAGTCATTTTAAACTTAGTTGTTAACAATGTCTTACGGCTACAAGTGAGAAGCAGAGTGTCTTATGCGTTTGCAGTTGGTAGTTTCATGTTAGCTATGGTTATTACGAGATCATATATTGCTCACACAATTGAAGTGGTTAGCCGATTTCTCTCTAATCTTTAAAATGAATAATAAGTACCAATATTCTACAAAGCGTAAAGCATGGCTAGACGTAGAAATTGAATTTCAAATTTTTCGAGTTTAAGCGAGGACGAGATATGAAAAAATATTTTCTTATTTTAAATATTATTTTAAATATAAAAACAAAAAAAAAGAGAAAAAAAAAATTCAAAAAAAAAAACTTGCGACTACTTTTTTGTTAAAAAACATAGTCAAACGCTTAATTGCATGCTTATAAACATAGATGCAAATGTGTCGGGAAATTCTCATTTGAAGAAGTACACTTTAGGATTCTTCATGACTTTTGGACGTCCAAGTAGCAAAAATGTGTTGTTTTATTGACCACATAAGTCGAATATTTATTGCAATGACTAGAACATGTGTTGGATTGGAAGTCTACCTTATGATTCTTAATTTATGACTTTCACTAGGAGAGTTGTCTCTTGGCAGTTCAAGTTACAAATATTGTTTTACTGATCCTTTAAGTTGAATTTATTGCAATAACTAAAGCGTACAAAGAAGTATTATGGATGAAAAAAATTCTAAAAAAATTGTGTCTACAAGAAAAAAAAAAACGTAGTTCATTATGAAAGTTAAAACCTAATTCACCTCTCCAAGAACTCGGCATTTCATTATAGATTAAATTGTATCGATGTCAAGTATAATTGGACGTCATTTACCCAAAAGGAAACAATTGAATTTAGAGAAAATTCAAACTATTAAGGCAAAATCTGAATTAACATCGATGTTTTCTTGCAGTTTTCTTGCAATTTATTTATTTCCATATATGCACTCCTTGGTTTGGCATATTGATATGATTGACTACTAAGTTAGAATTGATCGATCACACAAATATGTATTATTGTTGTGTACAGGGAGGGAGGTACAGTCTAGTCCCGCTCTGAATAAATTCAATTTTTTTTAGTGTAATTTTTTTTCAATAGCAGCCTAGTCTTGAAGTGTAATTTTTATTTTTATATTTGAAGTAGTAGTCTCCTCTTCAAAAATATCCTGCCTCCGTCCTTGATTGTGTACTTTTGTACGTGTAGTTTCCTTTGATTAGAAGAAATTAATTAATTTTTTCTTTTTAGCCTTTTTCCTTGAGAGTTATAATTCACTTTAACTCACAATTTGTGTGTGTGTAAGTACACATTGAAGAAATAGAAAAGTATTTTACATAGAAGTAAAAGATACAAGGATTAATTACACTAATGGTCTCCATTCTTTCAAGTTTGTAACGATTTCATTCTCATTCAATTTTTTTAACATATATCATCCTCATCATTTCATTTATTCACAGAGATGATTTAGCAGATATCATCCTCATCATTTCATTTATTCACACAAATGGTTCCCAAATCACTATTTTTCACTATTTTGACAATTCTTTGACAATTTTGCCCTTTGACTTAAGAACCCGTTTGGTAGAGTTTATAAACTAGTTTATTTGACTAAAATAGTTTATTTGACAAAAAAATTTACCTTAGTAGCCGTCATTTTTTACTATTATTGGTCAAACAATCTGTTTTGGTCAAATAAACTATTTTATAATCTCTACCAAACGGGCACTAAATAAATTAAAATGATAGAAAAAAGAAAATACAATAAAAATATTGCAATTAGACCCTTAACATTTTCAAAAGTACGAATAAATCCTAAACTATTTTATTTTATTCAGATAAGTGTTCTTCCCCAACTAAAAAAGAATCATCTTTTCCAACCCCCACAACTAGCTTCAGTTTCATCTTCATTTATTTGCATTTGAATTTTCATTTTTTAGATCCAACAATTAATCAATACCTCTTCATCATCACCACTATAAATATCATCATCATTGATGTCGTCATTTCATCGTCATCTTCGTCGATTTCTCTATAATCCCGAGCATCAATTTTCCTCTTTTTCGTGGGTTATCCCCATTGGAGGCAGATGCCGATACAGTGGGGGAGTGAGCCACGAGTCGAGCCCCGCTCGTTTGCGGAGGAGTCAACTCGGAGCCGCCGTCCTTGTCATTTTGTAGCTTGAGCAAGAGCTTTAGCTTCTTCTCCCTCCTCCGCTAGTCATCATTGTTGTCCTTGAATATCTTGTTGTCGTTGATGTAATCGTCGAGATCGAAGACGTATTTGACATTCCTTCGCCGGAGGCTCCGAGTATTAGAGATGTTTTGAATATAGAAGGGCTGCTGAGGTAATTTTCTATATGGCAACAACCATTTTTTTTACGGCTTACGATTCATAAGAAACAGTAGAAAAACAAGCTTGCGACTTGGGTAGAGGATCACATAGAGGATTGTTTGCACAAAAGCAAAATACCATTGCAGGATTTTTCTTCTCTCTCTCTCTATAGAAAAGAAACCCATTAGTTTTTTATTAGGTCAATTTTTGGCGTATTATACAAGTGGGTATGTTTTAGTTTTGTGCATTTTTTGATATGGTGTGAGCGAGTTTTGCGGTAGTGGTGGTGGTGGTGGTGGTGGTGGTGGTGGGAAAAAGTGATTCTTTTTTGTTGGGGAAGAACAAATATCTATATAAAATAAAATAGTTTATGATTTATTTGTACTTTTGAAAATGTTAAGGGTCAAATTGCAATATTTTTGTTGTATATTTTTTTATCATTTTAATTTATTTAAGTCAATGGGCAAAATTGTCAAAGAATTGTCAAAATAGTGAAAGATAGTGATTTAGGGACCATCTGTGCGAATAAATAAAAGGGATGGGGATGATATCTACTAAAAAAATTGAATGGGTATGAAATCGTTACAAACTTGAACAAATGAGGACCATTAGTATAATTAACCCAAGATGTAATAATGTCTCAACTAATTTCACACACAAAATATAGAACAAGGACCATTTGCAAATAAGTGTATAGGTTTGGGACTAATGTTACAATTGTACCATAAAAACACAATAATGTTCCTCTTGATTTCTTTTTACCATTATCAAGTTTAAAATCTACTTAACTACAACTTGATTACATAATTATATAATAAGAAGACAAAGTTCAATTTGACCCGTTTACTTTTTTTTCGGTCATTTTTTAAACTAAAATAAGCAGAATTAGTTTTAGAATTTCTTATTTTTTTTAATCATTTTCATTAAATTATTCTAAAACATATATTTTTCGTTTATTATTTGCAAAGAAACTCAATCGTAGTTGAAAAATCATAAATATTTTTCAAAAGTAAATTATAATGCACAATTATTTGATGATGGGTATAAATGTATCAATACGATGAAATTTTGTGTAAGTTCGAAAAGTAATTATAATTGTAATAATAAAAATCTAAAATACGCCCTTAATTTATATTATTACTATGTTCACAAATATATATATTTCATTTATACATTGAAATTTAGAGGATTGAATATGTATATTTCATTTATAAATGAATATGTGGGATTCATATCCATTAAATAGATATGTACGTATAAATGATCATCTTAGATAAGTTAAATACCGGTCTTGCTTAGCATAAGTTAAATACCGGTGCATAGTAGACAATTCACACACACACACACACACACTTTTCTAGTTTAAAATTTTGGTTCAATTTTATTCTTTATTAAAATAAAAATTTTAATTTTCACAAAAACATAAGTAAAAATAATTTAAATAAATTACTTTTATTTTAGCTATGCTACCATATAAATAAGAAATATGAAAAAAGATATCTAAATCTACGAGGAAAAGAAGATGGAAAGAAAGAAAGAAAGTTTAAAAATAATTTAATTTATAATTTTAAATTTAATATAAAAAGAAAAAGAAGAAGACCGAAATCAAATGTTTTGTTTTGGTTGTGAATTTTTAGTCAAATATTTCTCTTGTTCCATAAAGATATATTTACTTTCTTTATTCACCTGTCCCAAATTATAATTTGCTTTTCTTGTTGATGGTATAATTAACTTTTTATTTTTATTTTTTTTAATATGCCTATATTTAATGTGACTTGTTATCAACAAATATAAACTATCATTATATTAATCACGACCGTAAGGAGGTTTCTCTTCTAATGTGCCAAAAAACACATATACGTCTTCACAATCTCAATTTTTTTTTTTTTCATTTCTCCAATTCTCTCCTTCCTAATTCTCTTTTTCTTAATCGTTTTTCTCCAAATCTTTCATTGTCAACATCAATCTTGTTCTTCCTGTCAATCTCCATTTATTTTTCTACGATCGAATCCCACCGATAACCGATATACTAGTGTATAGGTATATTAGGGGGAAAAAATGCAAGTAAAAGAATATTATATCTATGAGATCAAAAATTTCAACAGCATCAATAGCCCTTCTTAGCCGTATTAGCATGATTACTAGTTATTAGGGAAAAGTAGGTTAGACATTTACTTTAATCTTATGAGTTATGATTCGAAAAATATGATTTTTTACGATTTTTCATGTTTTGTTTGAGTTTTTTATTTTAAAAAAGAATATTTAGATTTTGTCACAATTTTATCTCTCACCAAATACGATTTTATTCATTATAATCCAATCACGTCTTAAATCTACGATAACATTAGTATCATGAATGAATCTCAAATTGAAAAACTCCTACCAAAACCCCGTATCAAGAAAAAACCCCAAATGGAAATATCCCTTTTGAAATTCCCAAAATTCAATTCTGTGGGTCATAAACACGATACCAAGGTCGCAACATTGTAAATGAGGTTCAGAATCAATCAGCAACTAAAACCATCAAATTTCCTTTTCTCCATAACTTTCTACAATTATATTTGGTGATATATTTATATTTAATTAATAAATTTCTGAAGTCACATAACAATTAGTTTTGGTCACAAGCAACACGTTCATGTGTACTATTGTATAATCACTCAATTTTATATTTCTATGTATAAAATTGAGTGACGATCAAATGTCACATTAAAAAATAGTACATACTATTTTTCCTTAGTTATTAACCCATTTGATCGAACAATGCACAATCGATGGTCCATATTCCATACGCTAATCCATACCAGTTTGCAATTAAATCGTTTGTGGGAAGCTCGAATTGGCTAATTTTAAGGAAAATGAGTGAATCGGGTAAGTATGACAATAGGATGGGAACGGAGTAGAGCGAGGATTAAAATATCTTAATTTCTTTTCCGTTTTTTTCATTTACTTATTTATTTTAATTATATTTTTTATACGATTTAAATTTAAGAACATAAAAAAAGAAAAATAAAAAAAAAAAGAAAGAAAGAGTGAGGACAAAACGGACCCATGACATTTTGACATCCCTAAATTGTTTTCGAGTCTTTGAAAAGTTACAAAAATTACTTCAATGGGGTTGTATCTGAAGACATTTTAGGTATTTTAACAAACAAATTACCACTAGGTTAATTAGTTCTTTACATTTTATAAACATGAAACTCTAAAAAAATAAAATGACATTAGAATACGGCACCTAAATGGACAAAATCATCTATTAGAAGCTTCTAATAGAATGACTTAAAAAATAATTTTATAATATTAATATATTAAAGCAAAAAGCGTGACATAAAAAATCGAAGCAACAAAATTATTATTTTTTGCATCAATAATAAACCATGTAAAATTTCTTTTTATTTTTCAAAACTAAATTAAAGGAGTTTAAATAATTATTTTAAATCAGTGACCTATGAAGCAGCAACCAATAACTCGATGACTTAATTGGATTAATATTTGATTAATTTATAAATACTTATAAGCGCACGTATAAACATATTCTTTGTAAGTGAAGGAATCGTAACCTAAAAATAAGCATAGCACTGGATAGAAAAAGATCCCCTCTCAAACATGGAATCTATATAACACTTGTATTTATACATACATACATAATAATTAATTATTTTTACATCGTGGTCGTGTCTCTATCTCTAGATAAAGTTTGTTTAGACGTGTTCTAGCCACCTTTTAAGTTTGTACTATTTTTCTTTCCCCTCCAACAAAACGAGTCTTCAAATATTTTAGTATAAAACTAGAAAATCAATCCACTCTTAACCAAAGAGTATTTTAGTCCATTCTTAAATATTAACTTGAAGAGTTCACAAACTATTCAACCAAGATGGACGTGGAATCTGGGCCACCGCCACCGCCGCCTTCGCCGCCGCCTCCACCACCAGCTAACACAAAACTATCGCCATTAAATCGGCTGAACACGTACTTCGCGAAAAGCCGAGTAGGGAAGCGTTTCAAGATCACTGAACGCAACACTACCTTCACCACCGAGCTCCGCGCCGGCACCGCCACTTTCCTAACCATGGCTTACATCCTTGCCGTGAACGCCTCCATTTTATCAGAATCCGGCGGCACGTGCTCCATTTCAGACTGCATACCTCTATGCTCCGACCCTCTATCCTACTTTCCAATTGCACAAACACCCCGAACATACGCCTCATCCCACCTGATTCATCATGTAAATTCAATCCTGTCAACCCCGGATACGCAGCGTGCCTAGAAAAGACCCGCAAAGATCTCATTGTAGCCACCGTCGCGTCGTCCCTCATCGGCTGCGTAATCATGGGCATTTTCGCAAACCTTCCGCTAGCCATGGCACCAGGAATGGGCACCAATGCGTATTTTGCATACACTGTCGTAGGCTTCCACGGTTCAGGGAATGTCTCCTATGAAAGCGCATTGGCGGCTGTCTTTATCGAAGGCCTCATATTCTTATTAGTATCAGCCGTTGGTTTACGTGCAAAGCTCGCAAAAATGGTCCCGAAACCGGTCCGAATCTCATCCTCTGCTGGCATAGGATTGTTCTTAGCCTTCATTGGTTTACAAAACAATCAAGGGGTAGGCCTAATTGGCTATAGCTCATCAACTTTGGTCACCCTCGGGGCCTGTCCACGCTCAGCACGCGCCACCCTGGCACCTGTAGTAACATCAACAAATGGTACGATTTCCCTCATCCCAGGCGGTGTAGTTTCGGGTGACATATTATGCTTACATGAAAGGATGGAGAGTCCTACATTTTGGCTTGGTGTGATTGGATTTATTATTATTGCTTACTGCTTGGTTAAGAACATTAAAGGTGCAATGATTTATGGGATTATTTTTGTTACTGCTGTTTCTTGGTTTCGAAACACAAAAGTTACTGCTTTTCCAAACACACCTACAGGGAATTCTTCATATGAGTATTTCAAGAAAGTTGTTGATATTCACAAGATTGAAACTACTGCAGCTGCTTTAAGCTTCAAAAGCATAGGAAAAGCCTACTTCTGGGAAGCTTTGGTCACTTTTTTGTACGTTGATATACTCGACACAACTGGAACTCTGTATTCAATGGCGCGTTTCGCCGGATTTACGGACAGCCATGGCGATTTCGAGGGACAATATTTCGCATTCATGTCCGACGCATCAGCCATTGTTGTGGGTTCTTTATTAGGTACATCGCCCGTGACGGCGTTTATCGAGTCATCTACAGGTATAAGGGAAGGCGGAAGGACGGGAATAACTGCCTTAACTGTGGCAGGGTATTTTATGCTAGCTTTTTTCTTTACACCTTTGCTTGCTTCGATACCAGCGTGGGCGGTCGGACCGCCGCTCATATTGGTGGGCGTTTTGATGATGAGGTCTGTTATGGAAATAGACTGGGATGATATGAAGGAGGCTATACCGGCGTTTATGACATTGATTTTGATGCCCTTAACTTATTCTATTGCCTATGGATTGATTGGTGGCATTGGGACTTGTATTATTTTGAATTTGAGGGATTGGATTGAGGAATTGTTGAGGAAATATGGGGTTCTTAAAGAGAATAGAAGAGAATCCTTAGTGAATAATGGAGTCAAAATTGGGGAATAGCTTGGGGTAAGAAATTTTGTTCTGTATATATTAATTTTCTTTTCTAGCATTTTTCTCCTTGTGTAAATACACTTTTTGAAATCATTATAAAATATTGCATATAATTGTCCCATAAACATTAACAAGGTTTAAATAAAATGTCTCGATACTTGACACCATAAATTGTACAATATAAAATTATAAACGAGATAAAAGATTATTATTAAAATATTCGAAATTTAGAAAAGAAAAAGGGAAAGAGACATCAAGGATATGGTAATTGGTTCTCTAGTCGAGCCTTGTTTTCCATGTATACAAGAATGAAATATCTTTTTGATAATAGTTTCCGCACTTGATTATTTTTTCAAATGAATGGATCTTTAAAAACTCAATATATAACCAAAGTGCAAAATAACATTATTATATTATCCAAGATAAAGAGTTGGGTCCCAAGTCCCAACAAATATGGGGAGCTCTAAGTGGGGAAAGCTAATTGAATGATTCAAGTTGTCCTGCCCAGATGATGACAGGTCTGAATATGATATATATGCTTGTTACAATATAGGAAAAGTGAAACCTAAGTTCGTTACAATATGCTTTTATTTTTTTGAGCAGTCCAAGGTATTTGTTGTTTGTTTACATAGGTGAGAAAATATTAAGAATTAATAGTAGTTACGTGTGAAATTATGGCACTATCAGAGAATTCTGTGCAAAACAAGTGTTATATAATAGTTAAAGGTGTGTTTGGAAGTTTTTGAGTATTAATTATGAAAGTTTTTTAAAGACTAATTTTAAGTGTTTATGAAATGTTCGATTTTGGGTGATTTTAAAGTATCAAATTTTTAAAATAAAATTCTATATATAACCACTTTTATATAATAGTTAAAGGTATGGTATATATGTTTAGCCTAAAAATTATATTATCCAAAAGGTTCTCAAAGTTTTTTCATCAAAAGAATAAAATTTCTAACAATATATAACCATATATTAGAAATGGTAAATATGAATAAACAATATGAAACATATACAAATTTAAATTTAAATAAATATTCGACTACAAAAATTTTAAAAATAATTCAATAACACAAAAAAAATTATTGTTTGGAGATAAAAAGTAAAATGTGTGTTTGGAGCGAAGAGTAAGAAAGAAGTATATATTTTATGTTTATGGTAGATTTGACAATAATTATTTTAGAAAGGATAAAATTGGAAAATAAATAATTTAAAGAATGGCAAAAAACTACCAATTTGGAGGATTGAGAAATATACCTCAAATTATATTATACCAATTTTGGGTGGTTTTAAATTAGTCTTAAAAAAATTTAATAAAGACCGATTTTTTCAAACTTCTATATAAAGTACGATTCCCAAATCAATAAGGAAAAAAAAAACTCTCAAGCATACCCTAAATAATGCGACGGAGAGAGTGGAACAATTCTTGATCAATTATCGAATTATAGAACTTTATGACAGGACTTTCTATTGTCACTAGATTTTAAATTAACATTTTATAGTCCTTTTCAAACATTATCTTTCAAAGTACGTATATCTCATATATCTCATAGTCTCAATAAAAAAACACTACAACCATCTCACAAATAAAATTATAACAACAAACTTAAGTATCGATTCCTAATAACATATTAAAAACTGCATAACAATCATCTCAAAAAATAATAAACATTATCAAACATCTGTATTTGACTCAAAAGTGATATACCCAAAATGCTTAATCGTAATAATGAATAATCTCACTAAAGCAACATGCCTGTGCCTGATCACCTACATCAATTAGAGTCAAGTTTCCAATTCTTTCCCGTGGTCTTTTATGGTATTTGATAACTCTACTCTGCTAGGGTTTCAACGTCAAAATATATGTGTACGTATGTATATATATGTGGGTCGTCTAATGGCACTTTGATAATAAGTACTCAAATTCTATGAATCACTATGGCTTTCAAACAATATTTTTTTTTTTACAAAATTACAATTGAGAAATCTTTGAGCCTAGCATCTTAAATTTTCATTTATTTCTCTTATGTTAGGGAAGTTTCATTTGTAAATGTAAAAGGGTCGTAAATAGAAACATAAATCATTTGCTGTCTCTCATAATTGGCATATCAAGAGGAATAAAATTCACATATGAACAATATTTTATTGCAAAAGGACTTGAGATTTTTTTTTTCTCTTTTGTGCTGATTCTTCTCCAGTGGAAAAAGCCACACGTGTCCTCGATTTTAGGGTTTACTTGTGGAATGTGATTTTAGATAATTGAAGACTAATACAAAGAAGAAGAAAAAGTAAGAATTTTGAATTTTATTAGAGATTAACAAGAACTTCAAATTGCCCATAATGAATATGGAAGATTCTTTTATAATATTTTGCTAATTATCCATAGATATTAATTAGCTTAAATTAATAGTTCATTTTTGTTCCACGTAGTAGTCCCAAAAAAGAGAGTAACTAACTGGTTTGGGAATAAATTCTTAATTTGGCATATATATATAGTTGAGTGCATTAAGGATATGTGCATGTGTCATGTTTGGGCTTTTTTAAGACATGCAAAGTAACTTGTCTACCAACATTTTGACACATTTCAGGTTGTCCTTTATTGATCAAATATTGAACTTAGCCAAGTTTAGAATGAGTAATGCTTCTTTTCATAATTAAAACATTTGGAATAATTTGGTTCATTTATTGTCTAATTTTATTTAGACTATATTTGTTAGTGTAAGTTGATCAAATATCATTTTTTATCTACATATTTTGTAAGACTCGTAATTTTTAACTATTTTTTATCTATATATTTCGTAGAATCCAATACTTATAATCTTCAAAAAATAAAAAATAAAAATAAAACTTTACAAAAATTTATTCTATTAATGGGCCATTATGAGACTAAATTGCGAATCATTAAAAAGTTATTGTTAACATATGTCAATATTGATGACTATGATATTGTAGTAGATGAATTTAACTCAAATGTTACATCGATAAATACTTGTTTGGAGAAGTTTTTAGCAGATTTTGATTCAAAAAAAAAATAATAAAATGTGTTGTTGAAAAATTAATAAAAACTGTAAGTCTATCAAAAGCATGTGTGGAAAATCTTAAAACCATCGATAAAATTTCAATCTGAAGTCAATATAATTCAAACTAACGCGTGTAACGATTAATTTATACGCAACTCAATTCCGACAATTTATATAGAACTCAATCCCAAGCTCTTCGACAATTAGAAAAACAACCATCATGAAACCTTATAAGGTAATTCATTAAAAGACACTTCTATTACATAATTAGAATGGTTTACTGTGAAAGGGAAAAATATTAATTATAATCAGTGACTAGATAAAATAAGAGGGACAATGTTAGATATAGCATGTTTGGCTAAGCTTAAAATATAAAAATTACTTTTAAGTAATTTTTTGTATCCAAACAAGTTTACATAACTTACTCTTTCCTTATTATAAATAAAAAATAGTCACTTATTATTTTCAGTTTTATCAATAAAAAATAATATTTATTTTAAAAATTACTTATTACCTTCAACTAATAAAAGTTTACTTAAATGTTCAATGAACAAAGGTTGAAGTTGTTGTTTCTTGTTACTTAACCTCATTAAGAGGAAAATGATTTTTGCCTCATATTTTCAAAAGAGATTATGTTATGATTGGCAATATATTATATTTTTTATTTTGCACTATTAGAATTGATTGTTAATGAAGATTGATAATTGTGTTTTTATACATTTTTGATGCAAAGTTAAACTGTTAATTTTAGTGGTGGTGTATAATATAATATTCTAAAAAAATATTGTTGATCACATGATTATACATGCGAGTTGCCATTAAATTATTATTTTGATTTTTGAATTTCAAATTCAAGAATTTTTTTTATATAATTCATATTATTTTTCAATTGATTTAGGGTATGTTTGATTTTGATTAAAATTATATTTTTTGAAAAAATTGATAAAATGTATGATTGAAAAATAGATTTTACTACTTGTATATCTCCACTTATACCCTTACTTGCATTTGTGCTTATGTGGTACAATAAAATAATGAAAAAAATTAAAAATAATGTTTTGATCAAATATTTCAACCCTAAATCCTACGGCCACATAAGCAAGTGTAATTTGGGGTGTACAAATAACAAAGTCCTTGAAAAATTGTCAAAAGTTGTGATCTTATAAAATGTGTGGTTAAAATTAATTATTGACTTTGACTGCAGTTTCTTACTAAAATTTTAATTGAAATCAAACCAACTTATAATGATTGATTGATAATTTTTAATTAATATGATTTCTATATACATACTAGTGTATCTGTAAATTTCTCCATTAGACATCCATATAGGTTTCACTAAATCAGTAATGGGCCTTATAAATTCCAGCCCACGAGGGCTTCAATACATATAACCCAAACCAGAGCTTTGAAGTCAAAGAAAAAGAGAAAACGGGATTAGAGAACAGGTCAAGAGTTGTGTAACTGGGTTACTTTTTTTGTTTCTTTGAATTATTTGGTACTGTACTAAATTCTTGCAATTTTCTCACTGGTATCTGCTTCAAGGCCAATCTTATATCAAGTTAATGACAATAGTTGTTCAAATTTGGTCAACATCCAATCTTTATTTCTTTTTTTTTTTTTAAATTCTTGGAACAATCCAGCTCGACTTGTTCGACCCACGAGCCAAGGGACAAACTAAGCTCAACTCGCCCCTTTGGGCGATCCAGATTTGCATTGGCAACATGTTTCAGCTGGATGAACAGATGACTATTGCAAAAAGATACTTCAACTTTTACAATTGTTGCTCCAAATACTACACAATAGGGTGGTACATTGCAACATAAAAAGGAACTAGTTTACCACTTGGGAATCCTGCTGATTGAATAATATACAATAATTTCATGTCGGGAACGATTAACTATTAATATGAGAAATCTAAAGAAAAAAATACAATTAAAAAGAGAGACGAGTCAAGTAGAAAAGTGTGAATATGGGCACATCAAAAACATGCAATAATCTAGTCCGTTGAAACCGAAATCGAAAAAGGAAGGGGAAGTGTTGTGCGATTATAATCCCGCAAGTGGACGGATCGTTGACAAGTAATAAAGTGATAAATAGAGTGTCGAACCCATTTAGGACCGGATATTAATTTAACCAATTAATTTATAACCTAAATTTTAACAATAAAAGAAACACATTCAATTTGATTTTTGTGATTCTAAACTAATTTAACTATTTTAATTAAATTGAAAATAACAATAAGTAACTTTAAAAAGGCAAGAACAAATTCAAGATCTACTAACTCTAGGATTTGCGAATCCACCAACACTTTCCTTAATCAAATATCCGTTTAACTGCTTTTAGCTTATAATTACCATAGATTGAAAATCGGTGTTCCTAAATTAATCAAAAGCCTCTCTCGATGGTCAATCAATTCTATATGTTATGCGAACTTCATTATCTCTAATTAAGCTTCGAACATAAACACATGCATTAAAATCTCAGGAACACCTCAATAGATTTCATAAAGCATAATAGTAATCTCTATCTATTATTGGACCCTATGTTATTCAATACCACGTGCTTAATCTATATTGAATCTCTCGACTTCAATATAGATCACAATATATTCTAATGGTGATCAGGCATTAAAATAATAGAAAAACTGAATAAAGAATAATCAATCCACGGGCAATTAATTACTAAAACGGAAAAACTTCTAATTAATTAAAAATCATGAGGTTTCATCGCTCATCCTAGAAAAAGTAATTAGCCGAACATGATTTCGTCAATTATAACAATAATTGACTTCATCATGATCCGCGAAAGAAAAAAAGAAGAAGAAATAATTACAACCCGTGACTGGGATGAAGAATCTTCAATCCGGCCTTGATCTTCGATTCTCCTCTTGTATCTTCTTCCCAAAATTGCCTCTCCTCTTACGGCTATTATCCGTCTTATTTATAATGTTCTCCAACCCTCTAAGACGTGTGTTTAAGTTGTTGTTTTATCTTGGAGTTGTAGAGTTCTAGTCCCATCGAAAAACCACAAAACCGGTGCCCGTTATGCCTTCAAGTCTCTTTTTCGCCTTTTTGTCGATTGATACTTGAATTTGATTATTTCTTAAAATAATAAGAAAACAACATGCAATTAAACTGAAAACAACTAATAGTACTCATAATCGTCCCTTTTTGTGAACCTAGATAAGTACAAAATTGTACTTATCAAATACCCCCAAACTTGAACTATTATTCGTCATCGAATAAACTAGCTAAAAACAATCATGCACATACTAATAAAAATAGTTATACTATAAATAGCTTGCCGTTCTTTTGTAACAACTTATAATTCATGACGAGTATCCAAGTATTACTGTTGCAAATGTGATTATACTCAAACCATACTTGATACGTGTGTGAGACCCGTTAATCTGATTAACTTAAATTCTATGGTGGTGATAGCCCAACCACTAGGTCAACTTTTTCTTTCCCTCTCGTAAGGTACACTTCCCCCAAAATGATGTTTTCTCTCAAATCTCGAGATTTTGGTTCAAAGGTAACACTTCGCTCATTATTTTCTTGTTCGAGGCTGGTTGAGAAAACTAATAATTGTGACAACCTAGGTATATGAAGATTCTTCAATTTATGGGCACTTTCGACCAGAAAGTTTCTACTAAATAAGTCAAACCCATTAGTTATCTAATCCCCAAATTTACTTTGCAAATGAATTTTTTTTTTTTTTTTTTTGGGATGTAAACAAAATTAAATTTAAATAAATAAATAATAAATTTTTTTTTCAAATATATAAATCTTATGTGCAAAACTCAATCCATTAAGCTTTCTAAATGACTCATGCAACGAGCTTGATGTCGATGACTCCCAGGTCTTTCGAACCTTAGGGCATCGTGTTTTAAGAAACCCCTACGGACCTTTTCACTCAAGTCAAATAGGCTACTTAAACGAGTTATAAGATATTAATAAGGTGCAAAACTCAATCCATTAAGCTTTCTAATTGACTCATGTAACGAGCTTGAGGTCGATGACTCCCGTGTCTTTCGAACCTTAAGGCATCGTGTTTGAGAAACCCCTACGGACCTTTTCACTCAAGTCAATTAGGCTACGAAAAGAGTTAAACAATAATAATAATAATTTTTGTTCCTTACGTGCAATAAGTTCATGCGTGAGGATTAGATTCCTAACATTCGATCATTACTTAGTTTCCTCTAAGCGGTCTAAAGTGCTCCACACAAATTTTCAACATACATGGAATCGATCATAACTTAGATAGCCACTATCACGCTTTTAATTACCACACTTTCTCACTATATTGGTTATTTGTTCGAGATACGGATGATTTTTAGGTTTAAACAGGGGGTATCCTATTATTTTCAACTTAAGTGCACCAACATAGTTAAAAATCATTTTAACTGGCCGACACAACACAATATCAAACATGGTCAAATAGTCTCACATTTAACCAATAGTAATAATCTGTTCACAAGTCATAGATTAAAACGTAATAATTAAATAAAAAGTTACATTATTAGCCGGCAAGGCTATTCATATCACATAAATATGCCAACAAATAAATATAATAATTTTTTTAAACGAAAATAAATTAAAAATCAAATATCAATTATCAATTATCGAATCAAGCAAATTTTTCATTTTAGTCCATTACCCCCAAACTTGAAAGAAACATTGTCCCCAATGTAAAATTTAAAATCAAAATATTAGAGACTTCCCTGAGATAGATCTGATGGTGCCGGGAGAAAAGATGTGATAAGATCAACTGGAGGAGAAATCTGAACAGGTTGGTCGGCAAATCTTTATGTGAATGTCATCCAGCCAGCCTGTAGGTTGTAACCCTAAAAGGAAAAGAAAAAAAAAACTTATTAAATTTTTTGTTTTTTTTTTTTTTTTAAGAAAAACGAAATTAATTTTTTTAATTTTTTTTTAATTTTTAATTTTTTTTTTAGAAAAACGAAATTAAATTTTTTTTTTTTAAGAAAAACAAAATTATTATTATTTTTTAAATATAAATTTAAAATAATTGAACAACGTGATTATGCAAGATAGCGATGATTGTAACCTCAAAACCTAAGAATTAAAACCTACTTTAAATCCTAAAACCTAAAACGTGTAAATTATCAATTGAAATCCTAAAATTTAAATAATACTGAAATTTAAATAAATAAAAGGGTAGAAAATGGGTTGCCTCCCATTGAGCGCTTCTTCTGATCATTAGCTTGACTTTGTCGCGGTGATCACTCATGGCACTTTGAACATGGCTTTTGATGACTTGTTTTGTTTGTATCGATTGACTTTGCACCATTTTTCCTTTGTTCTCCAATATTTAACTTTGTACTTCTCATAAAAATATAATTTAAGTTGATCACCTTGCTCGAACTTAACTATGAAAATTTCAACTTCTTCAATGACCTTGATCACAAAATCAATTTTAGAAGAAAGATAGGAGTTGAAAAATTGCTTAGTTGGTGCAGCATCATTAAACGCCACTTTTTCATTCTGCTTATGTATGATCAACTTCTCATTCTCCATATACTCTTCTTCTTTTGTTGGTACTTCATCAATTTGGACAACTGGTCTATTTTCCAAAATTTCATGTAGTTGATCCTCACTAATTGTTGTAATGCTTGACATGTCTTCCATCGGGGTGGCTTTAGTGTCACTTGGAAAGGTGCCTTGTGGACTCTCTATCGAAGATCTTAGCCAACCGCCTAACTGATTTTCCATATTCTTTATAGCAACATCCTGTCTTTTACGCATCTCCTTCAATTCAGATTCCATACGCGTGGATGCCTTCTTCCAGGTCCTCTTTTTTTCTTGTGGCCTCCTTGATTTGGCGGATTACGGATATTTTGGTTGTTGCCATAGGAGAAATTTTGATTATTTCTCCATCCGGGATTATAAGTCTGCGAGTATGGATTATTACGATGTAGCCGAAAGTTCGAGCATATCTGACTTGTTCGGTGATGATACTTGACTTTGGTTAAAAGGCATTCGATGATTGATGATTTGCCCATAAGTTGCACATATTGGTAGAGACATCCCCGAACCATATTGGTGGTGAGAGTAATTCATGTTTCCATCTGTTTTTGCCAATGAATCAAGTTTCGCCAAGATGAGCCAATTGATGTCCACACCGTATATTCTGTTTGACTTTGGTTATTGTACAAAGAGTAATCTGAGTGATTTTGCCAATCCCGATTGTAGGTGTAGGAGTAGGGACAAAATTTTGTTTGACCGGTGGTTTCCATAAATCTTCCAAGAGCAAGCCATCCTTGTCAATCTCAAAGTCGTCATCTTGTGTTGTGCTTGATCTCCTAGCTCATCTTTATTCCCCGGTAGCAATGAAATCAAGAGAAACAAGTAGATCAACTAAAAAAAAAATTTAATAATAATAATAAATAAATAAATAAAATAATAATTAAAAAAAAATTGTTAAAACTAAATTATCAATTAACGTAGTAATTAATAAAACTAGTCCCCGGCAACGGCGTCAAAAACTTGTTGTGCGATTATAATCCCACAAGTGGACGGATCGTTGACAAGTAATAAAGTGATAAATAAAGTGTCGAACCCACGAGGACCAGGATATTAATTTAACCAATTAATTTATAACCTAAATTTTAACAATAAAACGAAACACATATTCAATTTGATTTTTGTGATTCTAAACTAATTTAACAATTTTAATTAAATTGAAAATAACAATAAGTAACTTTAAAAAGGCAAGAACGAATTCAAGATCTACTAACTATAGGATTTGCGAATCCACCAATACTTTTCTTAATCAAATATCCGTTTAACCGTTTTAGCTTATAATTACCATTGATTGAAAATCGGTGTTCCTAAATTAATCAAAAGCCTCTCTCGATGGTCAATCAATTCTATATGTTATGCGAACTTCATTATCTCTAATTAAGCTTCGAACATAAACACATGCATTAAAATCTCGTGAACACCTCAATTCATAAAGCATAATAGTAATCTCTATCTATTATTAGACTCTATGTTATTCAATACCACATGCTTAATCTATATTGAATCTCTCGACTTCAATATATATCACAATATATTCTAATGGTGATCAGGCATTAAAATAATAGAAAAACTGAATAAAGAATAATCAATCCACGGGCAATTAATTACTAAAACGGAAAAACTTCTAATTAATTAAAAATCATGAGGTTTCATCGTTCATCCTAGAAAAAGTAAATTAGCCGGACATGATTTCGTCAATTATAACAATAATTGACTTCATCATGATCCGGCGAAAGAAAAAGAAGAAGAAATAATTACAACCCGTGACTCTGGATGAAGAATCTTCAATCCCGTGCCTTGATCTTCGATTCTCCTCTTGTATCTTCTTCTCAAAATTCGTCTCCTCTTAAGCTATTATCATCTTATTTATAATGTTCTCCAACACTCTAAGACGTGTGTTTAAGTTGTTGTTTTATCTTGGAGTTGTAGAGTTATAGTCCCATCGAAAACCGCCAAAACCGGTGCCCGTTATGCCCTTCAAGTCTCTTTTTCGCCTTTTGTCGATTGATCTTGAATTTGATTATTTCCTAAAATAATAAGAAAACAACATGCGATTAATTAAACCGAAAACAACTAATAAATAGTTCATAATCGTCCTTTTTTGAGGCTTTCAGATAAGTACAAAATTGTACTTATCAGGAAGTCATATAATTTGTGACTAGGGATGATATAGAATAAAATGAAATAGCATTTGAATAAGTCACCAAAGTTATCGTTATTGTAATTGATTCATACATTCTGATAAGAGACTATTAAATCAATATTTGAACAGATGGATCCCTTGTGTTCTATATAGTGCGTAATTACTTTTCTTCTTTATTTACAATTTAATACAAAAATTTATCCTATGCTAAACATATTTTCAAGAATATTAGAATGAGTAATGTTATTTATCACCAATGGTAATGATTATCAGACTGTGTCAATAGGGTCCACCGCAAATGATTAGTATAAGAATACAAGATAATTATGTAATACAAATAATTGTAGTGAATTCTGCTGCCACATAGAAGTGATAAATAGCACTCCCAATCCCTTTTCCCCGCAATTGAAATCGATTGGAAATCTTTCAAAATTACTTTTTTGCCCTTGTCATTATGTTAAAAAAAAATGTCATTAGCCATTCTTATATCACAAAGTAAAAATCATTAAATTTTGGTTAGGCAATAAAATTTTAATGTTTGTATGAAAATTAAAGTGTTGTACCTAATTATCACAAAAAAAGTAGCAACCGTCCTAAGGTATTAATAAATATTATTTATATGGTGACTATTGACTATTGTTCTACTTGCCAATCCATTTGGCCACTTTTGGACCGTCTCAAGTCAACACTATATTAATATTAATTATCCATTAATATCACTTCATATATTAATAGTGTTCGGTAATACTATCAATTCATTCAGTGAATTTACCATTTTTCATGGTGGAACTAGAAAGTTTTGGAGATTGAGCTACTGCTGAAAAAAAATTTGTACCTCAAAATCAGGTTGAATTAGTTTCCGCTCCTGCAAGTCAAAAGCAAAAAAAATTTACTTTTTTTAAAGCCTTTAATTTTTTTTTTTTAGAAACGATGGTTTCTCGAGACTCTTTGGAACTTGGTTATAGACCGGTCTAACATGAATACAAATAGTTTCTGCTCCTGCAAGTCAATAAGCATAAGCTGCTTAGCTTAAAAGTTATTTCTACTTTTTTTTTAAAGCACTTTAACTTATTTTTAAGCAACTTATTATTTGTATTCATGTTAAGATATATTACTATTTGTTCTTAATTATAAGTAATAATGTGGTAATTTCTAAGAGTAAAATAAAATTCCTTCGAACTAAATTTATTTAATTTCAGAAGAAAAATAAGGTTATGGATCTCTGACCTTTCAATTGGGGCTTAATTTCTCCAATTGGGGCTTAATTTTACCAACGGTCACTAAAGTTACGTTAAAATTACAAAATGGTAACTAAAGTTTAAAAATTTTAGTGGTGGTCATTGAAGTTAGAAATTCTTTTACTAATGGTCACTCCATTAAATTTCTAATTTAAAATAGTTACGTGACATAATGATGTGACATTTATTTATTACATGGTAGTCTATGTATTTTATATAATATTTATTTTAGTTCCTATATTTCAATTAAGTCCTTCAAAAAATTGTATCTTAGGTCCTTAATTTTTTATATATTTACACTTTGGTCTTCAAATTTTTAATTATCTTTCAGTTAAGTCCTCCAAAAATTGCATCTTAGGTCCTTCAACTTTTTACATCTTTACACTTTGGTCCTCAAAATTTTTAATTATATTTCAGTTAAATCCTCTAAAAAATTACATCTTAGGTCCTTCAACTTTATACATTTTTAAACTTTGGTCTTCCAAATCCTTGATTTTAGTGGCCAAAATAAGTACAATTTTAGTGTCAAAATAAGTGTACTTTCAATTAAATCATTGATTTCACACTCGAATTTTCACATAAACGAACAAAATAATATAATTAAATAATAAAATATTTAGTGGTCAAAATAAGTATAAAATTCGCACTTATCACTTAGAGTTGACCACTAAAAGTAGACATTTTAGTGGTTAGACCCTATAATATTATTTGTTCGTTTATGTGAAAATTCAAGTGTAAAGTCAAGGATTTAATTGAAAGTGCACTTATTTTGACCACTAAAATTACACTTATTTTGACCACTAAAATCAAAGATTTGGAGACCAAAATTTGAAGATGTATAAAGTTGAAAGACCTATGATGCAATTTTTTAGAGGACTAAACTGAATGATAATTAAAAATTTAGGGATCAAAGTGTAAAGATATAAAAAGTTGAAGGACCTAAGATGTAACTTTTGGAGGACTTAATTAAAAGATAATTGAAAATTTGGGACCAAAGTGTAAGATGTAAAAGATTAAAGACCTAATATGCAATTTTTGAAGGACTTAATTGAAATATATGAACTAAAGTGAATATTATATAAATTATATGGACTACTATACAATAAATAAATATCACATCACCATTTTAAATTAAAAATTTAATAGAGTGATAATTAGTGAAATGATTTCTAACTTTAGTGACCACCACTGAAACATTTGAATTTTAGTGAACATTTTGTAATTTGAAAGATAATTCAATGACTTTTGATGAAATTAACCCTTCAATTGGAGTGTAAACAATTATTATGCACATTAAAATTGTATAGGACTTTTATATGATTTATAGTTGGATAAAAAATTATCAAACCACTCAACGTCCAATTTTAAATTATGTAATAGTCTCATATGATTCTAACGTCTAGATTCATATATTACTCTAATTTTTGCAATTTTCAAATTTGACTAATAAAACAATGATTTATTTTATAATAAACTTATTTATTGGCAAGCTCAACCCTAATTTTGCTGTTTTCAAATTTGACTAATAAAACAATAATTTATTTTATAATAAACTTATTTATTGGCAAGCTCAACCCTAATTTTGCCGTTTTCAAATTTGACTAATAAAACAATGATTTATTTTAGAATAAACTTACTTATTTGTAAGTAATATTTCAAGGCTTTTCCAAACATGCTCCGAGTTCTGGCTGTATAAAAGTCTTCTCCTCAAGTTTACTGCTTCATCGAGATCTTAAAATGAGCCATTTTTCCAGTTCCCAGAAACGGATGGCAAAAGCAAATTCAGAAATGATCATTGGCCATGGGAGCTGTGATTATACTCCAAAATTCATGCAAATTAAGCAGGATGAAAAATTCTTCTCCAGGGATAATTCGAGGAAGGAGGCCTCTTTCAAAGTCTTGTATTACAGTGGCGCCGCCGGTGCTGTGCCGTTCATGTGGGAGTCTCAGCCGGGTACCCCTAAACAGTCATTTTCGAACGCCTCTCTTCCCCACTTAAGCCGCCACCTTCTTATCAATTGGGTCCCCAAATGAAGTCCATGCACAAGCTTTTGAAATCCAATGTATTTCATTCTCACTCCATCTTTGGTTCCAAGAAAAAGAACATTTCACCATCATTTTCATCTTTTTCTCCATCTTCATCATCGTGTTCTTCCTCGTATTCACTGCCCTCGACACCAATAAATAGGCCATTTACGAGGCGGCCTTCAAGATCAGCACTCCATTTCGGATTAGACGAGGATAAGACTCATGAGGAGGCAGCGAATTCTCCGACTTCAACATTGAGTTTCGGCACTGGAAGTAGAAGCTCGAACAGGTTTAGGGTTTATTCCAGAATGAAGAGCGTGAAGAAGACATTCTTGTCCATTATAGGACCATGGTAAACCTTCAACAAAAAAATGTGTCATGTCCTATTTTGTTTGGCTCAATAAATAATTAATAATCAGAGGAACAAACTGAATAATTGTAAATTTTTAACCCTAGTAAAGGAAATCGTTCATTTTCCAATTATGGCGTTAGAGTTGAAATCTCCCTCTTTTCTTCTGATTCTTTTTAGTGTGTGCCTATGTGGTCACATTTCTTATCAAGAGCGTCTTTGGCTGATCAGCTTAAGAGGTGTTTAAAAATAATGAGGCATCTTGCCATGATTTAGGTCAGGGACAGATACAAGGGGTTCTCCTGTGCTTGAGTTCCATTGATCAAAAAAAAAAAAAATTAGTACAGATTTTATATTTTATATTTTTAATTTTAAATTATATTTTAGTTCTTTTAATTTTCATATGAAAAATTTATTTTATATTATATATATATATATATTAGTTCAATCTAAAAAATTTCACATCCGATCTAAATCTGCCCTTGACTGATGCACAATAGTGAGCCATCAGACCCAAAACATTTTAATTTAATTTTTTTTTAAAATTTTATTGATTAGCTTAAATATAATAATTCAATTTGATTCTTGTTAACCATCACCGGCCACTGGCTTGGATATTCAAACCCGGCATGGTCTGAGTGAGGTTGAAAAACTAGAAATTATTCCAAGATCGCTTCAATATAGAGAGAAAACGTTGAGAACAAAAATCTAGAGTTTGTTTGACAGTCTTTTAGCAAATTTTGATAAGTATTTGATAAAATATGTGGTTAAAATTAATTATTAATTTTTGATCACAATTTTTATCAAATTTTAATTTGGACCAAACAAACATTTATGAGAGTATATTCAATTAAGAATTGATAAGAGTTTTAAAAACTTTAATGGAGTTTAAAAGTTTAGATGTATTCAATTTAGACTTTTTAAATTCCATAAAAGTCTTGAGTATTCAATATAGATTTGTAAAGACTTTTAAAAAGTCTTATGAAATCATACGATATTCAATTCAGACATTTTAAAATCTTACGAAATGGTATTCAAAATGTCTATAACTTTTAATTACTTTATATATCATTTTATATGTACACAAACTTTAAAACACAATGTATAAATAAACGATATCATAATTTCTCTCCCATTCACCCTTAAGATTTCAAAAGATTTTGAAAAAATATATATATTTCATTCCCTTATTTTTTTTTTTCTATATGCAACATTTCTCTTTTCTTTTTTCCTTGAACAAATTGTAGAGCCAAGATTAATATTTTTCTCTTTCTTCAATGTGATTTTTTCCCTCTTCAATATATTTTCCTAACTATATTTTTTTCCTTCTACAAATTCTATAATCATGATTAATTACTAATATTTTTTATGAAAAAGAATATTAATATTTTTATTTCTAGTCAATTTGATTTTTTTTTTCTTTTCAATATTCTCCTGGCCATTTTTCCATTTTTGTCTTTTCCTTCTATGAACTTTTAGGGACAATGTGATTTTTTTCTTCAATATTTTTCAAACTATTTTTTTCTCTTTTTTTTCATCATTTTTTCATTTTTCATTAAAAATAAGATAAATTTATATTTAAATTCTTATATAATTGTTGATTATAGTTTATTAATGAATTTTATCTGGTTAAAAATTAGTTTTTTATTAATTTATTTTTTTTCATTTTCATTCTTTTTTTTTTCTATATAATGGTTGCATTTTTCTTCTTCATAAATTGGTACTTTGGTTATTTATTATGCAATTGTCGTGATTTATAATGATATGTTACCAATAGATTATTAAATATAAAAAGGAAGATTATAAATAGGATAAATTTTTTTGTTGAAAAATATTTTTAAAAAAAATTGCATGCCATTATTTTTTGAATTTATCCACAAGCCATTTGAAAGTTTATAATTTTACCCAAAAGAAAAAATAGAGTGAATTAATAATTTATATCATTAACTTTTGACGTAGTTACTTGCAACAATTAAATATAATATTTTTTTATGATTTAATAATATTAATACAATTAAATAAATTATTACTAGACTTTTTTTTTAATTGTGGGATATTAAATTTTTATATTTAAAATTTTTAATTAAAAAAAGTCTATAAAATTTCATAAAAATCTAAAAAGTCTAGAGAAAATCTTTCAAAGTGAAATCTATATAAATCCATAAAAGTTTGTAGGAGTCTATTAAAATCTATAAAAATCAATAAAAGTTAATATATCAGTCACTTGAAAAATATCAATTAAATTCCTTAAAAGTCTAAATGAAATACAATATTCAATTGGTTAGAACACGTGCAAGATGTTTCTCTAATTGTTCTTCTTCCTTTTTTCAGTCAAATAATTTAAGTGGCATGTTTTATTGTTAATGAAAATAGAATAATATATAAATTTGAGAAGGGGCCTCCAACTTATAAAGCTAACAATGAAAAAGCATACACTAATTGCAGTATTTTATCTGACTCCTAATCACTTTTGAAATCACTATTTAAAAGAAAAATGAGTAATTTATCACTACAAAAAGGAGATCAATAATTGCAACAAAAAATCATCGCTGAATGATACATTATCGTCTATTTACATATATAGAGACAACAAAGTCGTCGCTCAATGAAGCCGCAATAGTGTAGTGGCTCTAGAGTAATAGCGACAACATTATGTCATCGCTACATATATTTGAAACTATAGTGACGATAAGTTCATCGCAACATTGTTGTGGTCTATATCTCAATAATATATAAAAATGGACGACAATGTCGTCGTCAAAATCGTCGTTGTTATCTGAAATAGTAGCGACGCAAAATACGCCGCTATTATCTTTTATATACAACAATTATTAGCGACGACACAGTCATTTCTATATTAGTAAGACATATAGAGACAATAATGTCGTCGCTAATACTAAATGATTTGTCTTAATACAGTGATGATAATGTCGCCGTTATAAATATTTTGAATTTTTTTAAAATTTTTTTTTTTCAAATATTTGATATAATGTATAAAAAATTCTAAAAATCTACATATCCCCCAAACTCTCATTCTCGTTCTCGTTCTCATTCTCGTTCTCGTCCTCGTCCTCCTCAGGCACAACCACCGGTATACTATTTTTCAGAAGTCTTAATTTCTCGTTGCATTCGGGATAGCTGAGTCTCGTACATGGCAAACCGAAAATCATTATTCGGGGTCTCTAGAGAACTAATGGGAAGTTCCTTGTGGGGCCTTCGATGCAGCAGTCAAATCTAGGGAGGGAGATGTGCCCTTCGAAACCCGTCCAACCCTACGGATGTGACCTCGTTGTTCTCCGAGAATCTCCTTTGTAATAGCACGCTCGTCTAACGACGCGCCACTGGAGGCGACATGTGTATGTTGAGTCTCCCTCAACTCAACAAGTTTATTCTGTTTAGTGAAAAAAATAATAAATAATAATATTATGTCAGATAAAATTATATTAACATCATTTAAAAGTCTTCACATAGTCATCAGCCGCCTGCGAGT
This sequence comes from Forsythia suspensa, assembly GCA_023638005.1. Lineage (NCBI taxonomy): Eukaryota > Viridiplantae > Streptophyta > Magnoliopsida > Lamiales > Oleaceae > Forsythia > Forsythia suspensa. The sequence continues at coordinate 54,059,833 of CM042666.1, forward strand.
TCACCCAATTGTCATCCCAAAAGGTGTGAAACGTCCGGAACTACTCAATAATTACCGCCCCTGCTGGGTCTCAAGATCCCGCTACAACAATTTAAACGTGAAATGTAGTTAGTAGACATTGTTACGTAATGTAGTAAAGATTTGTATAATGATATTGAAAATTTTAGTTGTACTCCATCGTAACGCGTTGCAGAGAAGCTCTTCGACCTCTGCACGCTCGTGTATTTAGTCTTACCCCTATTGGCCTTATTTTTCGAAGACCGTTCCTGAAGGTATAAAAAATAATTGATTAGCAGAAAATTTAATAGTTAAAAAAATATTTAAAAAATCGTAAAAAGTAAATAAACAATATGTATCACGAAAGTAGGATTGGTGAAGAAGTCAATGCACTTCTGCCAGTCCTCGACAGACATCTCGTTGTATGGTCAGCTGGGTCCATGCGCTTTTAAGTAATTAAGCGTCTTGAGTTTGTAATCGCGATAACGATCGGCCGCCAGAGCGATCTCTGGCCACGCATGAACCGCCCGATACTCGTCGGACGACCTATCGCCCTGCGGATTGAAGTAGCTCTACAAGAGTGGAAAAATTTACGTTAATGTATATTACATGAAACAATTATTTATTGACTGTGCTAATAACAAAACTAATGTAAGTTAATACCTCGATGATGCTACGTAACCGTGTCCTCTACTCCTCTGAACCTTTGTCCACGAAAGGTTGCACGGTGAATCTGACTTGGTTCCCAACCAAGCGAGTGAAGTACTTCGCGTTATTTTCGATCAACTGCATTGTGGGAAGTGGCATTTTCCCGTTGGCCTGCCAAACCTTCTAAAGGTTGATGCCTCCAGAGATACCCCGTCGCTTTGGCGAATGTACTGAAAAAGAACAAATACAAACCATATTTATCATACGAAATTCAACGATATTTATAAAATACAAAAACAAATGATTTGAACGAAAATTATTACCAGACTCGCAGGTCGAATCGAGTCGATGAGATGGCTGCTGTGGAGGATCCCCTGCACCATCACCTCCGTGTGACATCACGTCAGCGATACTAATACATGAAATAATTGCGAACATCAATTAATGCGGAATAGGTTCCTACACTTAGTGAAATTGTTCCATAGTTGTTAAATTACTGCTTAATTGGTCCCTAACTTAGTAGAAATAGAAACAATCCATAAATTTTGGATGATAAATCGGTCCCTAAACTTTTTTTATTTTATAAGTCCATACGCTTTGAATTTCAGTTAAATTCATAAGTTTTAATGTGTTTATGAATAGGTCTCTCAACTTTGAATTTATTTTAAACAGGTCCCTAAACTTTGAATTATTTCATAATTTTTAATAAGTTTTAATTTGTTGATGAATTGGTCTCTAAACTTTTAATTTATTTTAAATAGGTCCCTAAACGTGAATTTTTTCGTATTTTCTAAAAAGTTTTCATTTGTTCATGAAGAGGTCCATAAAATTTTAGAATATTTCAAATAGGTCCATAAACTTTGAATTTATTCATAATTTCTAATAAATTTTAATGTGTTTATGAATAGGTCCCTCAACTTTGAATTTATTTTAAACAGGTCCCTAAACTTTGATTTTTTTGTAATTTCTAATAAGTTTTAATTTGTTGATGAATTGGTCCCTAAACTTTTAATTTATTTTAAATAGGTCCCTAAACATGATTTTTTCCTATTTTCTAATAAGTTTGGATTTGTTCATGAATAGGTCCATAAACTTTTAGAATATTTCAAATAGGTCCATAAATTTTGAATTTATTTCAAATAGGTCCCTAAACTTTAAATTTATTCATAATTTCTAATAAGTTTTAATGTGTTTATGAATAGGTCCCTATACTTTGAATTTATTTTAAACAAGTCCCTAAACTTTGAATTGTTTCGTAATTTCTAATAAGTTTTAATTTGTTGATGAATTAGTCCTTAAACTTTGAATTTATTCAAGAACGCCCAACATTTGACCGATCTCTTACTTCCCTAAATTATCGATTTCATCAAACATGCGAAATCATTTAAAAAATAATTTTCTGAATCAAACAATTAACCTTTCCAGACTATGTCTCAAACAACAAGAATTGTACAAACTCATCCCCAACATAATTGCACAAAATCATTCCCAACATAATTCAAAAAATCATAAACAAAAATGAAATTGCAAAATCATTTACTAAATAACAACATTCCAGTGCATTGCAGTTTTCAGTCGGGAGTGCAAATCAAGCTCAAACGGCAGTGGAACATACAAACAAATTCATATGAAGAAAAAATTATGAAGAAAAAATCAAATTGATACAACAGCTTAGAAAAAATCTAACGACTAATGAAGAAGAAAAATGATGAAAACTTACGGACGGCAGACGGTGGAAGAAGATGGCAGACGACAGAGGAAAGAAAAAATGGCGGAGGGAAAAAGTAAAGCCAAAATGGAGAAGAAGAAGTTTACGCCTTACTAAAAAGACCTGGTTCTATAGCGACAACATAAGTTGTCGCTATTTTTCAATGGAGGCGACATGGTTTTTTAACTTTTTCGTCGCTATTTATCAATGGAAGCGACACGATTTTTTAACTTTTTCGAACACGCGCTTAAAACGTGGCGCCAATTTTTTTTGTGACTATTGCTACAACATATGTCGTCACTATTTGCATGGCACAACCGCGGTTTGCAAACCGCGGCAAACAGTGGTTGCTGTTTGCTGCGGTTCAGCTGCGGTTTGCAGTTCGTCTCAATATTTGCCATTTGGTCATTCTTCTTTCAATATTATGTACTTTTAGTACTCATATTTTATATTTTATATCATTTTAGTCCTCTTTTATTTGCAACTCAAGTCTTTTAACTTTTGAATATTTGCAAGTTAAATCCTATTTTCAAGTATTCGTGCACTTTCAGTCCTTATTTGCCTATTTTAGTTTGTATCTCTAAAATAATCAAATCAACACACAATTATGTAAAGATTCAATTAAGAGTACATACAATTTGTCTATTTTTCATATTTAATTTAATATATTATATATTTAAAAAATGTAATTGTATAATTAATAAATTATTTAAAATTAAATGTACAATCATAATAATGAACAACTCATAGTTAACTAAATAATTTATAAATAAATTAAGCACTTTATGATAGTTAACTACACTCCATGATGCGGTGAAAACATTCAATCTGATTTACTATCGTGATACGATTGATCATCGTCGTCGTCACTGTCATCCTCATTGATTTCACTCGATGTTTCGTCATCCTCGTATTCTGCATTTGTATCGTTTTCCACATCATCGTCGTTGATAAACAAAGTTTTCTTACTGCTGTCAGACGAGGCTCTCCTGATAACCGATGCTTCTATCTCATCAACTTCACCATCATTCCGGTGCAAGGATACGTACTCTATGTTGCCAAGATCAATGATCAGAGATAAACCAGAAGAGTAGTTATTGTGGAGCAGATCAATCTCTGTGATGTTAGATCCCACCATGTCCTACGTACTCTGTGATGGACAATTTGTACTACTCGCCAGTTTGGACCACGAGAGGGATCTTCAATGTAGAACACTTGTTGTGCTTGGCTCGCAAGTATAAATGATCATATCCTTGAACACCTCGGCACTGATGTCAATACTGGTAACATTATTCTCAATTACCATATGTCTCCCATCACACCTAAACCATTTGCATCGAAACAAATAAACTAAAAGTTTCAGTTCATACTGTAGCTCTAGTATATCTTACAGCTGTCTGTAGTAAACCTCACCCCCAGTCCCTGGGACGGACACACTACTGTTCTGAGTTTTTCTTCGAATATCATGATCATATGTCATGAACCGAACTCATATCACAACAAAAGCCGTGTATGACATAACTTGTTGGTAACATCCACTGGCCAACGAAAACAACTCATGAGAAACTTGATGGCTGTGGCTTTGGCACATGGCATATACCTTCATGACGAGGATTATTCTTAGTTATTGAAATAAAGAATGTGGAAAACTTTAAAATTTATTCGATCGTTTTTTGTTTACCTTTCTGTAGAACCAATCGTGAAAGTCTCTTCTGTGCACTAGTTCGATGTTTGGACAGCCATTGTTCAGTAGTTCGTTGCACATGACAAAGTTTATTCGAGATAAATGAATAATAATTCATAACCGTCGTCTTACTGCAAGAATGGCTCAACTTCATAACAGTTATTCATGATGTAAAAAATTGTTGGATTTCGCACATGAGTAGGAAACGTCGTTGGTGACTTCTTTCCAAGTGGGCGACATCGTGGTGAAAAAATGTTGTGTGCTGCGAACACTAGCATCCTCGTTTCTATCTGGTCGGTTGAACCTTGTTCCCATGTCCTCGAAGTACCTCGAACAAAAAGTCAATACCTCGTCCACAAAATACCCTTCAGCTATTGATCCCTCGGGCCGAGCTCGATTTCTGACGTAGCCTTCAATTTCATTAGGTATCGCTCGAATGAATATATCCATCTCATATGCACCGGACCTCCAAGGATTGCCTCTTCTGAAAAATGCATTATGAGGTGAATCATGATGTCGAAGAAGGCTGGCAGAAAGATCCGTTCCAACTTACAGAGAATAAGTACCAGGTGATCATGGGAAGTCATCATGTCGTTAACCTTTAGAGTTATTGCACAAAGTTGCTCGAAGAACGTACACAGTTCAATAATTGTAGTGGAAATAATTTTATTCAAGAACGCCCAACATCCGACTGATAATAACTATTGCATGATAATATGGCAATCACGTGACTTCAACTCGATAATGCAGCTGTCATTAGGAGTAATATTCTTCTGAAGATTAGAAGCGAAGCCATCTAGAAACTCAACCGATCGGATAAATTTACAAAACTTCTTACGATTTGCAGACGACATGGTGTAACATGTGGCAGGCTTCATCCACCTATTCCCGTTCTGATACAAGTGCAACTTCCTTTTCATCTCTAATTGCATCTGATCGCGCCTTGCATTGACTGTGTCCTTTGATTTAAATGGATCGTCCATAATTGTGCCAAACAAGCTATCGTGCATGACATCGATGTTATATTTGAGCTCTATAAAAGTCCAATATGGCAACTCATAGAAAATGTTCTTTTTTCTCTAATTTAGCTCGTCATCACTTCTCCAAATTGTAGCATCCTCGTAGTTAGGGTACTTTCCTGGACTTCTATATCTAACACGGCTTAATTGTGCTAAAAAGTCTGTAGGCATTAAGTCTGTAGGCGTTAACCGATGCAGAGGTGGTAGCCTCTCTGTCCTCCCATCAAAGTTTAAATTGCTCCGAAAATGATACATGGATGGCAGGAACCGACGGTAACCCACATAAGATGTCTTACCTATCACACGGACTGAAAGAGTATCCTCGTTGCACGTAGGACATTCCATGTACCCCTGACCACTCCAACCCGACAAACTATTTCTCACTGAAAAATCGTTAACAATCCATAACAACGCTGCACGTAGTCTGAATACCGACCTGTTGTTGTTTCCAGCGTCACGCATGTCAATTCCATCAACCTACAACTCCTTTAACTCATCCACTAATGGTCGTAAAAATACATAATGTCCTTACCCGTTGCTTTAAGACCAGGTATCAATAGAGTAATTATAAGGTATTCGGACGTTATGCATAACCATGGTGGCAAGTTATAAACTGTTACAACTACTGATCACATCTTGTACGACATACTCATGTCACCGAATGGATTGAATTCGTCTGCGACCAAACCTAACCTAACATTCCTGATCCCACTTGGGAATAGTGAATGTTTCATGTCAAAATCCCGACATGTCTTTCCATCAACGGGATGCTACATTTCATCATTGTCCCTAGACCTTCCTATAATGTGCCATCGCATGAGTTTTGCAGTATCTTTTGTCATGAACATACGTTTTAGTCTGGGGGCCAAGGAAAAATAGCGCAACACCTTATGCGAAACATTTTTCCCGTTCACTTTTCTATAAATGTGCACTCTACGACTTTTCTGGCAAATCGGACAAGTTTGTCTATCAGCATGGTTACCCCAAAATAGTGCACAGTCGTTCTTGCAGGCGTGAATGGATTTGTAACCCAAACCAAACTTCGTCATCATCTTCTTAGCTTCGTAGTGGGAGTCAACCAGGTTCATATTTGGGAAAGCTAACTTTAGCAATTTCAAAAGATCATTGACAGACTTGTTTGTCCATTTATTCATAACTTTAATATGCATCAACTTGACTAGAAAATTTAGAAACGAAAATGGCGAAACTCCCAGGTACAGTTCTGAATGCAGATCTTGAAACAATTCATCGTAGTAACCATTGGTGCTTGTACCAGCATGCTCATCATCAGTTACGTCATCCATGACATCCATCATCTCATCCTCTACATTAGCTCGCTCATTCTGCCTATACACATTCGCAGTATGAACATCGGTCTCGCCATGATATATCCAGGTGACATAACTCTCCACAAAACCATTACGAAATATGTGAGCTTCGACAATTTCCAATGAATGTGTGAGACCGTTTAAATATTTTTTGCATGGACATTTAATCATTATCCTGTCATTTACGTATGGCCTCGCCATGTTTATAAATACTTGTAAACTGTTCCGAAAATCTATAGATTTTGTGCGATTTCTAATTGTTGTCCAAGTTTTATCAATATCTATACTTGAAAAATACTATATTTTCACAAATACAATAAGGATAATAAATGGAGATAAAGAAATGAAATGTGAAGAAGATGATTATGGAGGAAAATAATAGAATTGCAAATATTTATGCTGATGGGGAGAAGAAAAAATATTTTCGCAGAGATACAATACAGAACTACGGGAATGGGGAGAAGAAAAAGAAGATTTTATAGCGACAACTATATATTATTAAGTCGTCGCTATAGAATTCATCCCATATTACGAGGGAGATAACAACTCACGTACCAATCAAAATCATCAATACGTATATTGCGACGACAGATGTCGTCGCTACAGACAATAAATGGGCGCCAAATTTTCTGCCTAAATTGATACAGGTAATAGTCAGCGCTATATATCACAACACATTTTACGAGAAAAATCATGATTCACGTGATTGACAACATCATCCACACATCCATTGCGACGTCATGTGTCGTCGCTATTTGCGCAACAAAATGGCGCAAATTGTTCCCGCCATATCCGAAAGTAATTAGCGACGACATTAAAAGACGTCATTATAAATTACAAGTAATAGCGACGATTCATTATTTATTGAGACGACATTTGTCGTTACCATAATTTTTGAACCTTAGCGACGACATTTCTTTATCGTTTCTATTGTACAGTACCAATAGGAACGATGTGTTGTCGTCGCAATTGGTGTCACCGCTATAGACACATTTTCTTGTAGTGTATTGTTTGCGATGGTTCATTTATTATTGGTGATGAAAAGATGAGTATCAATTCGTAGCATCTTCTGTATATAAATTGAAGTCAACACTTTAGATATTTTTATTAAAAATAGGAATTAAAATGCTAAATGTAATGATATTGCCTAGTTAAAAGTAATTTACCTCCTCCGATTCAACCACAAATTGAAATTGAAAAAAAAAAAGAACTATTGTTTACTTCGAACTAGATTCGAACTTAAGTACGTGTTTAATAGAGTTTAAAAGTATTTTTTTAATAGATTTTGAAAATAGTTGATAAAATGTGTAGTTGAAAAGTTGATAAAAATTATAAGTCCCATAAAATATGTAGTTGAAAAAAAAATTTGAGAAAAAAAGAGTTTAAAAAAAACTTAACCAAACATATGCTAAAATTATCTACAATTTCTAATTGTACCTCCAGTTGAAACAAAATTTTGAAAGACTTTATATATTTCTTTATTTTGCCTGGTAAGTTTTTCTTCATAAGTAAATAAGTAAGTTTGAAGTTAAATAAGTTTTTTGTTATTCAAAATTAAAAATAATTTTTTTAATAATAATATCAACCTTATTGTCAAAATATGTAATACTTTTACATATAAATTTAAAAAATAAACCATCCAAACATATTAAGAGTTTTGTTAAAAATAATTTTTTTAATAATAATATCAACCTTATTGTCAAAATATGTAATACTTTTACATATAAATTTAAAAAATAAACCATCCAAACATATTAAGAGTTTTGTTCGGTGTGGTTTTTGTTCATTAATAGCAATTTGGTCATTTCAGTCACTATTTAGTCAATAATAGTGGCTGAAAAAAAATATTTTGACCCAAAAAAAGGCTTTAAATAAATTGAATAATGCTATTCATAGTCGCTCACTACTAGTAGTCGGGTGAATTTTTGAAATGACTTTGTCAAACGCTCGGAATCGTAGAAAAGCCTAACGTATATCAAATAAGTTTTAAATGCCTCTTTTAAGTAAAATAAACTAAAATATCCTTATTTTATAACATCAGTTAATAGACCCTCGGTTAACAGGTCGGTTAACAAATGGTCTGTTAACCGACCATTAACAAACCCCGGAAATCATTATGACTTGACTTGGTCTCATATGAGACCTTAATGAGTCTCGTTAACGCAGATTTATACAATTATAATTGATTTTTTCAATTAATCTATCTCAAATCAACTCGAGTTGCGAGAATTTAAAGTAAAAATCATAATTCATACTCAGGTTTATACATTTTTTCATGATTTATATTACAAAATCCACAATTTCTACCTTGAATTAAAAGGAAAAAGATGGAGAATGATGAATTTGTACTTTGAAATGAAATTTCTTACATAAATGAAGTATGTTAGATTCTAACATTGAAATGGGTTAGATTCTAACTTTGAAATCTTCTCTTTTTCACATACAAATGAATTTGACATCGTTTAAAATAGTTATAAGCGAGGAAGAAGACATGGTTATATTTGGTAATTTATACACTAAAATTGGTCAACGGCTATTTAAGAAAATTGGCCGGGTCACCCGGTCATTCAGCACCATTCCCACCTAGTAGTCATCCTACATAACATTACTCAATTGGATGAATTATTTACTCCAATTGAGTAATGTATTTATAGTCATTAATTATAAATAATTCATCCAATTGTGTATTGCTATGTAGAATGATTATTGGTAGTGAGCAACTTTGTATAATATTATTCAAATAAATTACTTGTACGTAAGTTGAAATTATTTATAAGCTAAGTAAACCAAACTTTCCTAGCTAGGGACCAACAACATAATCACAGGACCATCATGTGGTGACCCCTCAGGGTCCCAACTCGTCAATTACCTAAATAAAGGGAAACTTAGACGTGAAATCCCCGATCTTTGAAGGGCTGATCGCACATGGATCCCTAACCTAAATAACACTATGCATGCCTTAGGGTCCAATTCACGAAAACCGTCAAATTATGATGAATCATATAAAAACTCCTTGTCCGTCTGTATATATATATAAGTTATAGAAATAATAACATTTGTAACTCTAACTATCCTATAACGCATAGTCATCACCCAATATGCCATCTGATAGCTCATCTTAACCTCTGATAATTAATGTAGGCATCACTTGAAATGCTATAAATAATGGAATGGACAAAACAGGTGTCTAATGAAGATAATGATGTGCGCGTGATTGTCGCACGTAAGTGTCTTATGAAGCGTTTCTCAATCTTTTTGCTATTTTTTTAAAATTTCGGATCCTATAAATTATATCAATTATTTATAGGGTAGCAACGATCACACAGTTATTTGAAATTGTCAACATAATCATTTATGAAAGCATGTGCTAATGCCTAATGGCTGCATTATCTTTTGAAAAGGATTATGCTTGCAATCAATCCAAAGCACGTAGTGATGACTAAAACTTTTGACCTGTATCGACAGTTTGATTTTTATTTAAAAGGCATATACTGATGGACACATAATAATTTGGAAATATCTATGCTGACGACCAATCCATGCATAACCTATATCAACTACTTTATCTTTGAACTTTGACATGATGCTTGTGCCGATGACATTCATATTCTTATACATATAATACACGATTAATATGTTTATGGTAATCTTTCTTTCTTTCTTCGGTTGATCTTTTCTTTCTAAACTTAATCAAACTCATAAGTTAAATAGCATCATGAAATTTTATATCATGGTGTTATAATAATTTAATGCATGTATGAACATATCATTATCATGTTCTATAGTATTTTCCTAAGTACTATATATTGTAGCCAGTGTTAATTCTACTTCTATTATATCATTTTTTGAATGCTATTATCCAGTGCTATAAAAAAAAAAAAGAAAAAAAAAAAATTAAGATAGATTTGGCCCAACATATTTCCTGCCCACATAAACTAAGATTAGGTAGTCTAGTTCAGTGTTTCAAGTGTGTAACTAGCTGTAATTGGGTAGGTCAACCCAACCCATTTGACAGCTCTACTCGAAATGCTATAAATAATGAAATGGACAAATCAGGTCTCTAATGAAGATAATGGTGTGTGTGTGATTGTTGCACGTAAGTGTCTTATGAAGCGCTAATCAATCTTTTCACTGTATTTTTTAAATTTTGGACCCCATAAATTATATCAATTACTTATGGAGTAGTAACGGTAACACAGTTATTTGAAAATAGATGTGTTGATGGTCAACATAATCATTTATGAAAGCATGTGATAATGCCTAATGGCCACATTATCTTTTGAAAAGGACTATGCTTACAATCAATCCAAAGCATGAACTGACCACTAAAACTTTTGACATGTATAGATAGTTAGACTTTTATTTAGAAGGCATATACTGATGGACACTTAATAATTTGGAATTATCTATACTGACGACCAATTCATACATAACCTATATTGACGACTTTATTTTTGAACTCTGACATGATACTTGTGCTGATGACATTCATATTCTTATGTTGAAAATTGGTTTAAAATGTTGATAAATTAATTAAGTGACTTACGTGTCATCTTAGCCAAAATATATCTGATCCGGCGTCCGTTAAAACCAAATTTGTTTGCCATTTCGACAAGACGCTTGGGCAACGCCTGCCGAGAGATCGAGATCGACCTGCCCGGTCGGTCGGACAAAATCAGATTTATCTGTATGTTTAAAGGGTATATTTGGCGTCTCGAAACCAATATCGAATGAATGAGAAATTACGAAAAAGGACAAAATTGGGTCAAAATTTTGACCATGCGATCGCACAAGATTATGAAAACTGCGATCGCAATATGGCTAAATATTTAGCGAGAATGTATTTTGGTCCTTCCATGCGATCGCGAGAGGCAAAACCTTGCGATCGCATGGTTATTCTGGATGAAGATCTGTTCTATTTTTGTACCTTGCGATCGCGACTTGGTTAAACCATGCGATCGCATGGGTTCGATGAAACGAGACGTGTCCTTTTGAAGTGTTGCACGATTTGGTTTAATACCTTTTCGTTTCCAACGATCTTCAACGTTAAAAGGACTACGGGCGTCCATTTTACGAGAGATATTGATCTGAAAACATTCTTGCAATTTTAATTCACTCATATTCCATCTTTGAACCAAAAATTCATTGCATTTGTGCATAACTTTTGGTGTTTCATTTCATTCATTCTTGGAGTACAAAACCGATTTCCGGTTCGTTGTGCTTGTGGTTTGTAGTGCTTCAACCACAAGTAGGAAGCCGTTGTATCTTGGGAGTCATTTGCCGTTTCACAGTAAACGCACCGTGGCGGGGCAAAATAGACTTAAGGACAAAGAGTTCAACTCTTGCCTTGGTGTATTTTCATCCTTTCCAATTTCGGTTTGATTGCTTTGAGTCATTTCTACGAAATTCCGCCAACATCTTATACATATAGTACACGATTAATATGTTTATGATAATCTTTCTTTCTTTCTTCGATTGATCTTTTCTTTCTAAACTTAATCAAAATCATAAGTTAAATAGCATCATGAAATTTTATATCATAGTGTTATAATAATTTAATGCATGTATGAACATATCATGAAATTAATTAGTCTATATGGTAATAAACACATTAAAACCCATCACAACATACTAATTCATCTTTAGTGTGTGTGTGTGTATATATATATATATATATATATATATATATACTACTATAGGGTTGATCTAACTCCCATAGTTGGGAGTTTTTACAACTCCCACCGGACACGTGTCTAGTGGGGTTGGAGTCAAGCACTTGGCCAACCCCACTAGACACGTGTCCGGTGGGAGTTGTAAAACTTCCCAACGTGGGAGTTAGATCAATTCCTATTTACTATAATATAAGTGTCTATCACTTGTTTACTATTCACCCTTCAACCAACACGTCGTCGTTTTATTGATTTAGTATTCCTAATTGCGTCCAAATCTCACCCTTTTGTCCTAAACTTTTGACACCATTTTTATATTAAATTAATATCTTTGGCCGCAATTTTTGACTTCTTCATCTTTTCTTTTCTTTTATTTATTTTAATATATGCCTTTTAGCAGCAATTATTGACTTTATATATATTTCTTGACTTTTGTGTATTTGGTGGACTCCCATGTTTTGTTTACACGTTAATGATGTGAACTTTAAAAGTTTTGTTAAACTTCATTTTCTCTATACTGCAATTTTTGTTGTCCAACTTAAAATTTTTTTGCACCTTATACATTAAGTATTTTTACATAATTCCAGTTGGAGACGATATCCCTATAGGTTACCTAACCATTGGCTTTAGTTTCACATAATTTCATATTATATAACTCGAGTTATGGACAATTTTGTAAACTGCGCCAGCATGAATATGAGAAACTGCCTGGGATGTTTCGGTGAGCATTTTAGTATATCTAAACATGTCGTCGGACTATCAAATTTTTATATGTGGTAGCTACATGAGTATTCTACGTTTCCTGAAAATTTCATATTGTTCGGTGATCGTTTTCTATATCAAAGAAATTTTTGTTACTCCATGACCGGGTGAATTGTTTCTCTAAACTGCAGTTTTTGTTGTCCAAATCAAAAAATCTGCTGCACCTTATATATTAAGTATTTTTACATAATTCCAGTTGGAAACGATAGCTCTATGGGTTACCTAACCATTGGCTTTGGTTTCACATAATTTCATGTTATATAACTCAAGTTATGGACAATTTTGTAAATTGCGACCGCATGAATCCGAGAAACTGCCTAGGATGTTTCGGTGAGTATTTTAGTAAGTCGAAACATGCCGTCGGACTATCAAATTTTGATATGTGGTAGCTAAATGAGTATTCTATGTTCCTGAAAATTTCATATTTTTCGGTGATCGTTTTCTATGTCAAAAAAATTTTTGTTACTCAGTGACCAGGTGAAGAAATTTTAGTAACACTGCCCTTATTTTGAAAATTTTCTTCACCTGGTCATGAAGTAACAAAAAATTCTTTGACATAGAAAATGATCACCGAACAATATGAAATTTTCAGAGGACATATAATACTCAGGTAGCTACCACATATTAAAAATTGGTAGTTCGACGGCATGTTTAGGCATACTAAAATGCTCACCGAAACCTCTTAGGCAGTTTTTCGAATTCATGCCGTCGACGTGCTAGAATCGTTATTATAATCCAATCAAAAAACTTTAAGTATTGTAAATATCTACTTAAACTTTTGTGGACCTTGGTTTTATAGTAGTTTTAGTGGATTCCTATGTTTTGATTACAAGTTAATGATGTGAACTTGAATGGTTTTGCTAAACTTCATGTTTATCTAGGCTGCAGTATATATTAAGAATTTTTACACAATTCCAATTGGAGACGATAACCCTATGGGTTACCTAACCATTGGTTTTGGTTTCACATAATTTTATGTTATATAACTCAAGTTATGGACAATTTTGTAAACTGCGACCGCATAAATCCGAGAAACTGCCTAAGATGTTTCGGTGAGCATTTTCGTAAGCTGAAACATGCCGTCGGACTATCAAATTTTGATATGTGGTAGCTAAATGAGTATTCTATGTCTCCTGAAAATTTCATATTTTTCGGTGATCGTTTTCTATGTCAAAGAAATTTTTGTTCCTCCATAATCGGGTGAAAAAATTTTAGTAACAATTTTCTAAGAATAGTGTAGTTAATCACATAAGTCTTTTCTAAGAATTTCATAATATTGATCAAGAAATGACATTGCCTCATAGAGGAGAAAAGTCTACTGAGCTTCTTAATACTCAAGCTCACGTTTGGAATCACATATTCAACTTCATAAACTCAATGTCTCTCAAATGTGCAGTTCAATTAGGCATACTGCCACAAACATGGCAAACCAATGACACTGACAGAGTTAGTCGAAGCACTCCCTATGAACAAAGCAAAAGCACAATCGTACCACGCTTAATGCGCATTCTAATCTATTTGGGGTTCTTCATGAAAGAAAAAATCTCCAAGGGTTAAGAAATATGATTGACAAAACAAAAAAATTAATAAAAATGAAAAAATAGAAAAATTGGAAAAATTGGCGTTTGTCGAGTAACTCGACAAAAATCCAAATAGTGAATTTTTGTTTTTCCTTTTTCGAGTTACTCGAGCAACTAAATTTATTTGTCTTTGATAAATTTGTCAAATTTGGGCTTTGTTAACTAACTCGACAAAGTGAAAGTCAATTTTATTATAATTTTTTTTTAGTCCCTTTACTTTTGATTTTTGAGTAAGTAGAAAACATGTATTTTTATTTACTTAGGTTTTTCAACAAATTAATTTTTTTTATATTTATGTTATAAACAAATTGTACACATGCAATTTTAAATTTTTTTTTTTAAGTCGATAACATTTGATTTTTATTTTTTTTTCTAAACAATTTGATAACATTTTATATTAAATTTGTACTGTAGATTTGTTGTGTAAACGTTTTATTCCAGATTAGTATAATAAATTGATTATTGTAATATATTGACATAATTATTATAATAAATTTGCATTCTCTTGTGTTATCATAATTGTTAAAATAAAATAAAATATAATATATTATAATAATTTAATATATCGATCAGTTATATGCCACAAACTACAACTTTAAAAAACAAATGTTTTATTTATAATAAATTCATATTAAGTTTTATTATAATTATTAATTATACTAAAAATTGATTATTTTAATAAAATTTATATAATTAGTATAACAAATTGACATAATTATTATAATAAATTTGCATTCCACTGTGTTATTATAATTGTTGAAATGAAATGAAATAAAATAAATTATAATAATTTAATATAATATATAATAATTTTATATGATATATAATTTATTATACAATTTTATAATAAATAATAGAGTAAACAAACTATGCATGTGCTTAAATTATCAAGGAACTCGACAAACTGAAATTCGAGATTACCAAGTTGCTCAATTAATTATATGAATAAAATGCCACATACGACAGTCAAAAATCAATATTTTTATTTATAATAAATTGATATTATAATAAATGATAGAATACAAATATTTATGCATGTACTTACTTTATCAAGTAACTCGATAAAGAAAAATATGACAAAAAGAGACAAATCAAAGCCAAGTGACTAATAAAATAAATGAGATAAGTTTGGATTTAAGACTTAAAATTAGAAAAATTATATACAAGTCAATAAATGCAAATAATACAAAAAAATGTTAACATTTGGACAAAAACTACAACACTAAAATTACTTATCTTTGGTCCACATACAAAAAAAAAAAAAAAATCGGTGAACAAGAACTTTTTGAAGAGTTATAACTTTTGTCGAGTTACTATTCAACTCGACCAACTTTTTCGAGATGAATAGTAACTCGAAAAACTTTTTGATTCTTGTTCATACAATTTTTTTTTTTTTTTTAAGGTGAGCTTTTCCATTTCTAAATTTTTTTTCAATGATCGAAAAACTATATTTATTTGTCTTTGATAAATGTGTCAAATTTCGACTTTGTTAACTAACTTGACAAAGTGAAAGTCAATTTTATTATAAATTTTTTTAGTCCATTTACTTTGGTTTTTGAGTAACTAGAAAACATGTATTTTTATTTACTTTGGTTTTCAACAAATTAATTTTTTATATTTATGTTATAAACAAATTGTACACATGCAATTTTAATTTTTTTTTTTTTTAAGCTATCACATTTGATTTTTTTTTCTAAACAATTTGATAACATTTTATATTAAATTTGTCTTTGTAGATTTGTTGTGTAAACGCGTTTTATTCAGGTGTATAATAAATTGATTATTATAATAAATTGACATAATTATTATAATAAATTTGCATTCTCTTGTGTTATCATAATTGTTAAAATAAAATAAAATATAATATATTATAATAATTTAATATATCGATCAGTTATATGCCACAAACTACAACTTTAAAAACAAATGTTTTATTTATAATAAATTCATATTAAGTTTTATTATAATTATTACTTATACTAAAAATTGATTATTTTAATAAAATTTATATAATTAGTATAATAAATTGACATAGTTATTATAATAAATTTGCATTCCACTGTGTTATTATAATTGTTAAAATAAAATATATTATAATAATTTAATATAATATATAATAATTTTATATGATATATAATTTATTATACAATGTTATAATAAATGATAGAGTAAACAAACTAAGCATGTGCTTAAATTATCAAGGAACTCGACAAACTGAAATTCGAGATTGTCGAGTTGCTCAATTAATTATATGATAAAATGCCACATACCACAGTCAAAAATCAATATTTTTATTTATAATAAATTGATATTATAATAAATGATAGAATACAAATATTTATGCATGTGCTTACTTTATCAAGTAATTCGACAAAGAAAAATATGACAAAAAGAGACAAATCAAAGCCAAGTGACTAATAAAATAAATGAGATAAGTTTAGATTTAAGACTTAAAATTAGAAAAATTATATACAAGTCAATAAATGCGGCTAATACAAAAAAAATGTTAACATTTGGACAAAAACTACAACACTAAAATTACTTATGTTGTTCCACATACCCCAAAAAAAAAAAAAAAAAATCGTGAACAGTAACTTTTTCGAGTTACTGTTCATGCAAATTTTTATTTATTTTTATTTTTATACATCCTCCATTTCTGTAGGCAACTTCAATTGAAAAATGAAGATGAAGGTCTTTTCTTCTCTCAACACGTAAACTACGCACAATACTGAGGATGAGATAGAAAATCAAAAAGGGGATCTAGGGTTTGTATTTCAAATTTTTCCATAAAAGTCTCTTTTAACCCGTTGTTATGCACTGCTTCGATCGTCTTCTCGATTTACAGGTATGTTGCTTTCAATTTCTTCCTTATTTTGTCGAATCTAGGGTGTTCTAGACTTTTGGTTTGATTCATTTTATTTGGTATGTTGTATTGCCTTTGCTTGGCTCATTTCTTCAATTCTGATTTCTTGTGGTCAAATTTTATATTCGATTCTTTGCAGTTTTAAAGCATAAACTCATAGCTTTCCTTATTGATATCTTTATATGTCAATGTGTCTTCCATGTTTGAAACCCAACAAAAAATGTATGGAGAAATTCAATAATTTTGTCTTTGATAATTTTCAATGTCTCTCTATTGAACAAAATTATTTACCATAGAGATTCAAAATTACGGATCAAAATTTATATCTTTCTATATATCTATTTCTCTTTAAACGATTTGAAGTCTTAAAAGAAAAATTTCAAGAAAATGGCTCTGAGAGCTCTTGATAATGCTTTGTCAATTGCACAAGACAAGCCCAAAAAGCTATTGAAAGTTACAATCCCAACCCACAAAGAGAAGCAACGACCAGATTGTGGCGTGAATGTTAAAAACAAGCCCCCTTTGCCACCACACTCTACTGCAGATGCCTGCATTGGCTATATTCCTTCTGAAAATTTCAAGGCCTTTCCTATATTCAAATCCAGTTGCTTCTTAATCTTTTTTTTTTGGAAATTTTTTCGTTTAATTTGTTATTTACTTTGTTATTGGAAGAATTCCATGGTCTTGTTGGCTGGTTAGAGTCAAAAGATTGGTTGAAGGTTTGTGAATCATTAAATGACCTTAGGCGGTTTGCGCTATTTCACTCCACTCTTTTGCTGCCAATTTTGTATACTATAATATAAGTGCATTGTTTTAAATTATTGTTCAAACTTCAACCAGCCATGTATTGCAATAACCTAAAGAAGGTCCCATTCATAAGAGCGATACCGTCCCTGCTCCATGCTTGTAGATATAAATCAATATGAGACTGTTTTTCTCTCTACTATGTGCTGTCATGTACAAATATGCATATTTCACATTAATAATTTTAGTTACATCTAGCGGTTGCCACTGTGAATATTCATTTAATATGGTAATAACCTTGCAATGAGGTCAATTTTCCTGCACGCTCGCACTTTTTGCTAATTAGATTTATGTAGTGCTTTCTTTTTCAACATTTTCCCTGGTTTGTGAAGATTGGCTGAGTCCTACTTGAATACCTAAAGTTACTCTCACCAACCACTCAAATCAAGACGGCAATGGAAACTAAAAAGGAAAATAACTTTTTTCATGCATTCTTTTGCGTAAACACTATTCATCAGCTCCAATTTTTATCCAGTTGATCAATCTTTCGGGACAAATCTATCACGCTATTCTAGTTTTAACAAAATTGCCTGTTGATAGTTCATTCTTCCAATTTTTATAATTGACCATATTAATGCAGATTCATCATTAGTGGATGGTTACTTGTGGTAGTAACATTTATCCTGCTTGGAGTTTTTGACATCCTGAACAAGTGAGAATCTTAATTTTGACATGAACCCCCATTTACTTTTTATGATGCACATTTTTGTTAGTAAATTATTCATACACTAGATGCAATTTGTTTTCTTTCCTTAGGCAAAATTTCAAATTATTGAATGATCACGATTTGTGTCTAGTCATCTGATTCTTTTTAAGTGTTTGATATGTATCATATTACTATTTAATTTGCTTGGTTTCACTTTTTGCTTCTTTTTCTTTTCTTTTTTCATACTTTGGACTTTTATTTGTCAGTTGTCTTTGTAATGCTCTTTCAACCATGTCCTGGTTATCATGTAAATTGTAGAAACATAGGCACTATGACTAACCGTGTTGATTTTTATGTCGTAGTGCAATTTCAGATACTTGTATGGCCATGGGAGAAAGGGTGAAAAATCCTCATGCACAAACTGTCCTCAGCAATATCGTTCCTTGTGTGGACCAAAGAACCACAAATCAAACGTTGCTTAAGAGTAAACAAGTGATCAATGCCACTCAATATATAGACTCTGTTGGCAATGCAAATCTGCCTCTCCATGCAGTTACTTATTATTTCAATCATTCGGTCCAGCAATTCCTCATCTCTACTATCTTTACGACTCTCAGCTGCAAGAACGCCAGTGTTCAGCTGAAGAAATTCCAATCGTTTGGTAAGTATTCTAACTTAATGTATTTTGTAACTTCTTGGAAAACATCAAATATCAGAAGTTGAAATTGACCTTTTATGTTAAAGAATGATATGCCAGAAAATTGACCTTTTATGTTAAAAAATGATATTGATTCAATCAGGAATTCTTCCTGAGGCAAATTTTAGAGACAATTATTTATTCTCATTGGGAAATGAAAGGTGTTCCTCTTAGAACAAAAATAGGGTCATAGGACTTGACTAATAATCAGGTATCAAAGACTTAGATTCTGCATTTGTCTTAGTCCTTTATTTTATTGGATGCTTAGTTTATTTTTACGAGATATACAACATTTTTCAACTAATCTATTGTTATTTTCTTCTTAGATCTTTCTATTTGTTATGATGTAAGAAAAAAAATTAAATGTACATATATGATATCTTTATTTCATGATTTCTCATATACTTGTTCCTACTTCATTTCCTACCAAATTCTTGTTTTGTACCAGGTGCAAGCCGTCTGACGTGATAATTCAGCCAAAATTTATATTCCCATGCGAGTGAAAGACTTGCTTAATATCATCCAGAAAAGTCTCTTCGAGGTTGCAAAACAAACAAAAACGAGATGCATGCATTCATGTTGTAAATTTTGTATGAAATTGACTTTTTATGTTAAAATCTCCTACTTAATAAATTTGTATGAAATATGTTCATGTATTTGAATACACAACTATTTAACATTTAAATACAAATACAATGTTTTGCACACTTAATTACCTATATGCATGCGTAAGGACTTGAACTTCATTGTCCCCCATTGGTTATTTATTCACTACATTAAATGCGGCTAATACAAAAAAATGTTAACATTTGGACAAAAATTACAACACTAAAATTATTTATGTTGGTCCACATACAAAAAAAAAAAAAAAATGTGAATGATGAACTTTTTCGAAGTTACTATTTAACTCGAAAAAGTTTGTCGAGTTACTATTCAACTCGACAAACTTTTTCGAGTTGAATAGTAACTCGGAAAACTTTTTCGAGTTACTGTTCATGCAAAGTTTTTTTTTTTTTTTTTTAAGGTGAGCTTTTCCATTTCTAATTTTTTTTTTTTCAATGATCGAAAAACTATATTTATTTGTCTTGATAAATTTGTCAAATTTCGCTTTGTTAACTAACTTTCGATAAAGTGAAAGTCAATTTTATTATAAATTTTTTTAGTCCATTTACTTTGGTTTTTGAGTAACTAGAAAAATGTATTTTTATTTACTTTGGTTTTTCAACAAATTAATTTTTTATATTTATGTTATAAACAAATTGTACACATGCAATTTTAAATTTTTTTTTATAAGCCGATAACATTTGATTTTTATTTTTTTTTCTAAACAATTTGATAACATTTTATATTAAATTTGTAATCGTAGATTTGTTGTGTAAACGTTTTATTCCAAAGTGTATAATAAATTGATTATTGTAATAAATTGACATAATTATTATAATAAATTTGCATTCCACTGTGTTATCGTAATTGTTAAAATAAAATAAAATATAATATATTATAATAATTTAATATATCGATCAGTTATATGCCACAAACTACAACTTTAAAAAACAAATGTTTTATTTATAATAAATTCATATTAAGTTTTATTATAATTATTAATTATACTAAAAATTGATTATTTTAATAAAATTTATATAATTAGTATAATAAATTGACATAATTATTATAATAAATTTGCATTCCACTGTGTTATTATAATTGTTAAAATAAAATATATTATAATAATTTAATAAAATATATAATAATATTATATGATATATAATTTATTATACAATGTTATAATAAATGATAGAGTAAACAAATTATGCATGTGCTTAAATTCTCAAGGAACTCGACAAATTGAAATTCGAGATTGCCGAGTTGTTCAATTAATTATATGAATAAAATGCCACATACCACAGTCAAAAATCAATATTTTTATTTATAATAAATTGATATTATAATAAATGATAGAATACAAATATTTATGCATGTGCTTACTTTATCAAGTAACTCGACAAAGAAAATATGACAAAAAGAGACAAATCAAAGCCAAGTGACTAATAAAATAAATGAGATAAGTTTGGATTTAAGACTTAAAATTAAAAAATTATATACAAGTCAATAAATACGGCTAATACAAAAAAAATGTTAACATTTGGACAAAAACTACAATACTAAAATTACTTATCTTTGGTCCACATACCCAACAAAAAAAAAAAAAAAAAAAATGAAGCGATGGTAACTTTTTCGGGTTATTATTTAACTCGAAAAAGTTTGTCGAGTTACTATTCAACTCGACAAACTTTTTCGAGTTGAATAGTAACTCGACAAAATTTTTCACTATTCACCGCTCACGCAAAGTTTTTTTTTTTTTTTTTTTAAGGTGAGCTTTTCCATTTCTAATTTTTTTTTTTCAATGAAAAAATCTACAATTAATGATAATGCTTGAACCTTTTGTCATTGTGTATTCCTCTCATTATAATGATCAAAGAAGTTCAAAATAGAATCAAGAATGTAGTCCAAATCATTTAATCACATCTTACTGCTAAATATATGAGTTTATCACCCTAATTCATTTTAATTTTATATTGAACAGACAACATAATACAATATAATTTAAGTATCTAAATTCATTTCGGACATATTGAAGGTTAAAATTAATTTATAGGTTAATGACACCATTCTTTGGAGATTGTATCTGCAAGGGCGGGAATACAAAATTAGGCTCCAATGCTTGGTAATTGTTTTGGCTGCTATAATCAGAAGTGAAATTTATATCGTGTTTGAAAATTTTGTTCATTATACATTTAACAAAAGGGAAGTTATGAAAATGCACAAAAGAATTTAGGTAATCCAAAAGCTATAGAATTTTAAGATAAATTATTAGATGCAACACTAAACTATATCTCATCACCTATTAAGTCAATGAATATCCCAATGCATTCTATAAGCTCAACATTAAAAAAAACAAAGAAAAGTTACCACAATATAATGGAAGAGTACCAGATACAGAATTTCAGAATATCTTTTCAACATTTTTTATTCATCTTAAATTTTGTTGAAAGCTCAATTCGACCATTTTTTTTTTCTTTTTGTGGGATTTTGTCCTAAATTCTATAATATTCATTTATTTGTCCTAAATTCTACAATGTTATAATTGCTACACGTGCAACGCACGGACTTAGAACTAGTATGTGTATATATATATATATATATATATATATATATATATATATATATATATATATATATATATATATATATATATATATATATATTACAATAATATAAGAGCCTTATTTTTTTTTCGCTCATTTTTTTCGTCCCTACACGCCGTCGTTTTACACCTTCTTCTTTTGAGATTATACAATTGAAATTAGATTACAATTCAATTGAAATTGATTCATCTTTGGAGTGTTTTACAACTTAAAAGTCTATTACTTTTCAAGTTTTGGGAATCTAGAATTCAGGAGCTGAGTTTTGAAAGATTTGATCGTTTGTAGACACTGTAAGTATTATTACAAAAGTTTTAGTGTTCATTAGAAGTTTGTCTCTGGACCTGGAATTTAGCTTCGTGTATGTTATTTTTTTTGTAATAAAATTTATCCTTTTCCTAATTTATTCCAAGGACGCACAACTCTGTAACCACAGATGATCGGCGACCACATAAACTGTGGTTGCCTAGACCTTAGAGATGTCTCGGCAACCACAGTGTGGTTGCCGAGACATCTCGGCAACCACAGTGTTTGGCATCTCGGCAACCACAGTGTTTGTGGTTGCTGAGATGGTTGGGTGTCCCAGTAGGTAGCTTGGCAACCACATGTGGTTGCGCCTACGAAAATATGGTTGCTGTGATTGCTTGCTTAGGCAACAATAGTAGTTTTCTTTTGCTAAATTTTTTACTGCTTTAGTTTGTTTTATTTTCTATTAATGTTTTCAATTTTTAATAGTAAAGGGAAGATTTGAAATATGTGATTGGCAAGCTCGCTGAAAGCTCAGCAGCTACACATGCTTGGCAACCACATCCACTGTGGTTGCCGAGACCCAGTTGCCGAGACATCTCCGCATACGACCACGTATGTGGTTGCCGACATCGAGATGTCTCGGCAAACCGCAACGTTATGTTCGAACGACAGCGAGGTCGAGATGTCTCGGCGCAATCAATCTGTGGTTGCCGAGATGTCTCGGCAACCACAGGTTGGTTGCCGAGACATCTCGGGTCTCGGCAACCACAGGTTGGTTGCTCGGCAACCACAGATATTGTGGTTGTCGAGCATGCAGGCACGACACTGTCTGTGGTTACTGAGATGCTTGGTTGTTACATTGGATAGCTTGGAAACCCTTACGAAAATGTGGCTGCTGTGATTGCTCTTTCAGTTCTTTCTAATTTAGTTGACAATAATAGTTACATTTCGTTCTTTTAGTTTGTATTAGACGTGGTAATTTGTTTTTATTATTATGTTCTTATTTATTTTAAGCTCTTTTCTTTTTGCTTTATTTTATATAGGTGTTATAGATAAATGGATACACAAGAAAAAAAAGATTTGCGCAATAAAAGGAGGAGAGAATTGTATGCACAGAGACAAATTCAACCAAAAAAGAAAGTTACTAGGTTGCAGGGTAGTTCAAGTTTATCAACAGGCAAGTATTTATTAAATTTATATATTATATATTCAAATGTTTTTCACTATACGTTATAATATTGGTTTCCATTTTGTAGTTCATAATCCGTTGATGAAGGTGATATAGCTGTTGAGGAACTACATATATTTGATGGTGATATATTAAATAACAATTCTAATATTACACAATATAGTAAAAGTTTTGATATACAAAATATTCCCACAAAAACTCATATATTAACACCACCAACAATTTGTAGGTACTGTAAAGCTATAAAATTTGAGAAAGAAACTAAAGGTTTTTGTTGTTGCGATGGTAAAGTGAAATTGAAAATAAATTCTTGTCCTCATGAATTGTATCAACTATATACTACCAATTCCAATGAATCCTTACATTTTAAAAGCAATGTACGCAATTATAATAATCATTTTGCATTTACATCGTTTGGGGTAAAATATGATCCAAATTTGGGAAAATCATGCAAAGGTATATATACATTTAGAATTCAAGGACAAGTTTATCATTATATAAATTCAATTATACCCACTCGATAACAATCCTTCGCTTTTACAATTGTACTTTTATGATAATCGAAAATGAAATACAATATAGGTTACAAAAATCGATAAATTTTGTCAATATATGTTGACTAAATTAATCAAGATATTGAAGATTAATCCATATTCAAAATTTTTTCGCTCATTAAGTAGTGTTAACTCTTTAGAATTATGTAAAATACAAATTAGATGTGATACAGGACTTGATCAAAGAGTGTACAATACACCTTCGGCATCACAAGTGGCTGCACTATGGGTTGATGAAGATCCTTCTATTATCACTAACACTAGATCAAGAGATATATTAATACATTGTCATTCTGATAGTATACATAAAATACATTACTATTTTGGTTGTTATGATCCACTTCAATATCCATTATTATTTCCTTATGGTGAATCTGGATGGCATGAAGGTATCCAAAAGTATAGTCCAAACAATGTTGATTCTTGTAATATTGTGAATAATTTGTTAGATATAAATGTTATAGATTCTCATGCGAATCAATTGATTGAAAATGAGAATTGTGTTATTATTTTAAACATAATCTATTATTTTATTGTTATTATGAAACTTTATTAATTTTCTTTATTTTTCTCGCAGCTTATGAAAAGGCCTAAAAGAAATTGCAAGTATCTTGCGTGGAATATTATTGTTATAAGTTACGGTGTAAGACCTATTAATAAATGCATTTTACTTCATGCCGGAAGACTATTTCAACAAAGATGTGGTTGATATGTATGTTAAAATTGAAACAAGTAGATTAGATTATTTTAGAAAAATCAAAATGAAATACGTGTATGAATTATATCAAGGAATTGTTGATAGTGTAGAAAATGGTGAAAATAGAGGTTATAAAATTGGTAAAAAATTATTTTGCCTTCTTCTTTTATTGGTGGCCCTAGAGATATGAAAAAAAAGATATATGGACGCAATGGCTTTGGTTCAAAGGTTTGGGAAACCGATATATTTTTAACAATAACTTGTAATCCAAATTGGGATGAAATAAAAAATGAGTTAAAATATAATGATATTAGTCAAAATAGACCTGATTTAGTTACTCGTATATTTAGAGCAAAATTAGAAGAATTAAAAATTGATTTATTTCAACGACATATTTTTGGTGAAGTTGTCACAGATATCTATGTAATAGAATTCCAAAAAGAGGCCTTCCACATGCACATTTTCATTAATTCTTAAACAAAATTGTAAAATTGATAACATGCATTTAATTGATGCAATTGTTTCATGTGAGATACCTAATAAAAAGCATAACTCTCATTTACATTCTGTTGTAATTAAACATATGATGCATGGTCCTTGTGGTATACTAAATCCTAACAATATTTGTATGAATAAAGATGGAAAGTGTAAAAATAAATATCCAAAAGAATTTATTAAACAAACTTTTCTTGGAGAAAATTGTTACCCAAATTATAGGCGTTGCAATACTTATGAAACAGTTACTGTTAGAGGTAGTTTATTAGACAATAGATGGGTTGTACCTTATAATCCATATTTATGTGCCAAATATGATTCTCATATAAATGTAGAAATATGTTCAATCAGTAAAAGCAAAGAAAATATTTATATAAATATGTATACAAAGGACATGATAGGGTAAATTTTTGTGTAAATAATAATACAAATAATATCGATGAAATTGAAAGGTATCAATCATAGATGGATATCTCCACCAAGCACTTTGGAGAATATATGGATTTATTTTATCCGAAATTTTTCCATCGCTATATATCGTTACAATTACATCTTGAAAATAACCATTTAGTGACATATAAAAATTCTCGAAAATTTGTTAAATATTATTGATACAAATTATAGAAAAGAACAATGTTAACTCAATTTTTATAATGAATACACACAATGAGTTCGCAAATACATTATTGTATAGAGAATTTCCCAATATTTTGTATGGGATGCACAAGGTAAAATATGGACAAAAAGAAAACGTGGAAATGTAATTGGAAGATTAGTTTCAATACAACATAGTTGAAGGTGAAAGATATTATTTACAATTTTGCTCAATCATATTAGGGGACCAACATCCTATGAAAGTCTAAAAATAGTAAATGGTATTTCTATGCAGTCATTTCGTGAAGCAGCTGTTGCACATGGCTTACTAAATGGTAACAATTATTGTGAAATGTGTTTGGAAGAAGCTGTTGCTTATGAAATGCCTTCTTCTTTAAGACGTTTATTTGCTACAATATTAACTTTATGTGGACCTAATGATCCAAAAGCATTGTGGATCAAATTTGGTAACTTTATGTATGAGGATTATGTGAATGAAGGTTTATCTATTATAAATGCTGAAATGCAAGCTCTACATTATATCAATCATATACTAGAAGAAAGTGGTAAAAACATAAATGAATATTCTGTTGTACCATTTCAAATAACTATAGGAGAAGCAGAAAGATTAGCTAATATTGTCAGTGAAGAAATGGCAAATAATGTAATTCAAAATAGTGATATGTTGTATATAAATATGTTAAATAAAGAACAAAAAATAGCTTATGATGAAATTGTAGAACATGTTTTAAACAGGAAACCTGGAATGTTTTTTATAGATGGACCAGGTGGTACAGGTAAAACATTTTTATATAAAGCTTTACTTACATTTGTTAGATCTAAAAATCTTATAGCATTAGCTACTGCTTCTTCTGGAGTTGCAGCTTCTTTGTTACCTGGAGCACGAACTGCACATTCAAGATTTAAAATTCCTTTAGAAATAAATTGTGATATCACATGTTCTGTTAGTAAACAATCCGCATTAGCAGATTTGTTTCGGATGACTAATTTAATCATTTGGGATGAGGCACCAATGATGCACCGTTATGTTGTTGAAGCTGTTGACAAAATGTTAAAAGACATTAATGAAAGTAATTTCCCATTCGGTGGGAAAATTGTTGTTCTAGGTGGAGATTTTAGACAAGTTCTACCCGTTGTTCAAAAAGGGAACAAAGAGAAAATATTATTGGCAAGTTTAGTTCATTCTAACTTATGGCCACATTTTAGAAAATTTCAATTAGTCCAAAATATGAGAGCACAATTAGATCCATTATTTTCTCAATTGTTACTTAATATTGGTGATGGGATTCAGATTGAACATACATGTGGTATGATTAAGCTTCCTGATGAAATTATTATACCATTTGAAGAAGAATACAAATCTTTAAAAAAATTAATTAACGTTGTATTTCCCAATTTAAAACATTATATTACAAATTTAGATACGATGATTAATAATGTTATTTTGACTCCTAAAAATGAATGTGTTGATTTAATAAACAATATTTTACTTAAGGAATTACCTGGTGAAACATGTACATATTATAGTTATGACGAAACCTTTGGAACAAATAGATCAAAGTATCCATGAAGATTTTTAAATACTTTAACTCCAAATGGTATTCCACCACATGAACTTATATTAAAAAAAAAATTGTCCTGTTATATTACTTAGAAATATTAACCCTTCGTAAGGATTGTGTAATGGAACAAGATTAGTTTGTCGATCATTTGAACGTAATGTTATTCATGCTGAAATTTGTATTGAGAATATAAAGGAAAACATGTTTTCTTACCAAGAATCCCATTTATACCTCTTCAAAGTGATAAAATTCATTTCCTTTTAAAAGAACACAATTTCCTATTCGTCCATGTTTTGCAATGACAATAAATAAAGCTCAAGGGCAAACTCTAAATTTTGTTGGTTTATATCTTCCCGAATCAGATTTTCACATGGACAATTATATGTAGCATTATCTAGAGCTAAAACAATTAGTTCTATTAAAGTATTGATAAAACCAATTGAGAATTCACATTTACATTTAAGATGTACAAAAAATGTTGTCTACAAAGAAATTTTAGCTTTAGTAAATTCATAATATAATTATTGTTATTCTTTAGCATTTGTTTAATCATGTTTCACTTTGCGCTTCCTATTATTTTTTCTACTTGCATTTTGAAAATGTACAGATATATATAAAGTATTCTATTCGTACTAATCATTCTTTAGTCTTTCCAAATATTTCTTTTTAGTGTACAACTGATGACTATATTCATACATAAGATATAAATTGTTTAATTGATTTATTACATTAAACTGATTGTTTTTTTTTTATAAAATTATCTAATGTATCTTTAACATTTATCTTTGTTTTGCAGAGAAAAAAAAATCCAAGCAGTGAATATAGATCCAACAAATCTTCTAATTCTTTTATTTCCAAATCAATTAAATGTATAACATAGTGCTTTTATTTATATGATTTTCAATATTGTAATGTGATATTGTAAGAAATTCCGCAACATTAATATGTTAATACTCAATTATTTGAACTGATGCTATAATTTTTATATTCTTTGCTGCCATTTTTTTCTAAATATTTGTATTCTTATTCCAATAATTAGTGCATTTTACCAATTGTTTCTTCAAATTAAGAAATCTAGACGATTGATACTATAGATATCTATTTTGCCAAATTAGTTTTTTCTTTTTTTTGCTCATTATGCCCCCGTGAACAATTACTTAACTTCAGTGATTAACTTAAAGCTTTTCCCTGCAACTTTTCCTTTTCATATTGTTAAAAATTTACAAATATATATTTTTGACTACTAAAAATTGATATTAATACAATTAAATATGAGGACATTTTTTTTTAATATATAGAGAATTGAAAATTTTCTACACATGAATTTTATAATTATTATGTATGAGTATAGACTTTTTTCCTCTAGAGTAATTTTTTAATAAAATTTATGCGCTTTCAAATTTTAATAAAATTTATTCCATGTCTTTAATGATCAAATTTTAATTATTACTATTCTAAAACTGTTAGCTTACTATTGCAATGATATGATATAATATATATCTTTAGTTCTTCTTCATCGTTGTCGCAATTAAAAGTATTAGGGTACTTAATTATCAGAACTTCAATTGTCGATTATTTGATGTATATCTTTAGTTAACCGAATGAATCATCATCGTAGTCTCTATTGTGATAAGTTAGTAATATTACATAGTTTGTTTACCCATATTATTATACACGTATGCTAAACATTAGAGTATGCTACTAGCTATAAAACTTTTTTTTTTTGCTCTTCTACACCTCTAATTCTCGAATGAAATTATGTAATCATTATCATTGTTAATCAGATATAATTGAATTGTATATTTTATTTTCTAGACATGTCTATCTTTTTTTTTTTATTAATAAGAAATAAAAATTGATACAAATTTTAAATATAACAACCGCACTAATACAATTATAATTACTTAGTTCATAGCCACATCCACGCTTCTGTATGGTTCAACAACTACTTGTTTATTGAGGCAATTAGGATGCTCACGAGCCAACTCAAGAATGGAGGACAAATGAGCTTGTTTGATAACCATTTGGTTGCACAACTATTTTCAAATTCCAAAGACTTTAAAATCATCCATTCAATTTACACTTTTTCTAACTTTTATTACATGTCATTATACATATGTTTTAGGTCAAATTGAAATTATTACTCTGCTCTAAAACTGTTAGATTAGTATTGCTACTATGATTGCTGCATCTTTCATGTATATCTCTGGCTCTTACTACAGCAGTCAGTTTAGTAGGATATTTAATTATTGAAATCTAGATTGTCACTATTTGAAGTCTAGATTTTCACTATTTGATGTATATCTGGTTTCTACAAAATGGATATTGAATATATATCTTTGAAAATAAATTATAAGAATTTGTGAATAAGTAGTGCTTCTCGTACCTTATTTGTTGACAAATCACTTATTTTATTTTATGAACAACTAACTTAGAACTAGAAGTTGAGAAATAGACAGTGTTTCTTCATTTAATACATTCATTGTCAAACTACTAACTATTTTTTTTTTTTTTTTTTTTTGTTCTTCCATTCTGTTCATTTCCTAATATTCATAAAGATATATATATATATTTATGCTAAAAAAAATTTAACTAAAAACATAATTTCTTTCCCTATAATATTTATTTTAAATAAAAGCTGTAATTTTTGCAACACAAGAATATCCATAATCTGTACTTTCTACAATAATACATACTTTATTTACTTATATTATTATTACTCCAGCTATGCTAACCATGAGATTATGCCACTACCTATAAATCTTTCTCATTATTGCTCTAAATTATCCAATAAATCTTATACCCATGTAGCTCTTATAAGCAATGTCCTACTCTGCAATGTCTTAGTCTATACCATATCATTTAATGAATGGTACATGAAGATTACTACAAAAATATTGCAAATTACAGTTCCACAGAGATTCCTTCACCAACACCAATATACAAAAATGAGTTCATTCATTTTACTACAATTTATCTATAATTCATTATAGTTTATATTATTGTTATTTTAATAGACCACAAAAAGAAAGAAACAAAAAAAAAAAAAAAAAAAAACAGAAATATTTAGTTGCCGAGGTTGCTCGGCAACCAATGTGGTTGCCGAGCTACCTCGGCAATCATTTTGTGGTTGCCGAGCTACCTCGGCAGCAACCTTGTGGTTGCCGAGGTAACTCGGCAACCACAAAATGGCCGCCGAGCTACCTCGGCATCATTTTTGCATGGTTGCCGAGGTATCTCGGCAACCATTTGTGGTTGCCGAGGTAACTCGGCAACCACAAATGGTTGCCGAGCTACCTCGGCAACCACGTTTGGTTGCCGACGTTGCTCGGCAACAACCATATTTTGTTGCCGAACAAAGTCGGCAACCAAGAGTAGTTACAGAGAAACCTCGGCAACGAAATGAAACGACACTTCATTGCCGAGGTTGCAACCTTGGCAACCAAAGGCGTATGCCAATCCACCAATGTCCAATAACAAACTTCCCACCAATGAACAGATTAAGGAACTGAAAAGAAGTAGAAATGCTCACATTTGCGTCAATAAATATAGCTATCTTGTTAAGTTCATTGATACTATACATAAATAAATAACACAACAATTTAGATGCAGACAATATGTATATCAAAATTTCCTTATAGTAGTCGAACACTTGGAAGGAGCAAAAATTTGCTCACGAATTAGAATACTAAGGCTTACCAATGTTGTATTTTCTAAGCATCCAGTTATCTGCACTTCATATATATGACTACCACTAAAGATGTGTCCTAAAATTTTACTAATTAACACTACCAAAAATTTCACTAAAATTTTGGTCAATGACTTTCTATAAGAAAAAAATTCATTGTTAAAAGAGAAATTTCTTGTAGTGTAATTGCATGTTTTACAAGAACGCAAAAAAAATACCTTAGCAATCAAAAAACATTCTGTATGTTTCCAACTTTTTACTATTTGTTTTATCCACTTTATTAAGGAAATAACCTGTGTAACATCTTATTAGTCACGGCTAACAGTATTACAATCCAAAACGTAGTTGAATCACGACTACTAACCTTTACTGTAAAACTAGAAAACAACCATAAATCCCATAAATCCCATATGGTCTTTCTAAGGATTTACTTGCAACTAAATTTTTTTTCTATATCTATATTTTTAATGTAATCAATCATAACATATTTAACTTTAAAACTATACTTCTTGACACCGGATGAAGTTTACTATATTTGTTTCATTTTCTTTATTGCCCTCTATATATATTTCTATCTATAAATAGCTCTAGAATAAATCAAGTACTCTTATCACCACCAATTACTTAGCTAAATTTTCCCGCTTGTCCTCCCAATTCTCTTCGTTATCTCTACAAATATAACAAAATTATCACTACTATTGCACAATCTTTTATAAAATGAGTAAAGAGTTTCAACCGATTCGTAATATTTCTCCGTGAAGTAGTGGATGGACAGTTAAAGTTGTAGTTATCGAAAAGTTTTCTCCCGTAGTTGCTCAAAAAGTCCAACGAAATATCAAAATTTGATTCTTATGGACACAGAGGTAAATTTTATCGCATTAGATATTTCACTTGTTATATCATCAAAATTATTAATTTTTCAAATTCCTTTTGTGCACTGTGGATCAACAGCTTCAAGCAACTTTATATGGTCAAAATATTACAAATTTTCAAGATCAATTAATATTAGGAAATACTTATTTGATATCAAATGCAATGGTTAAAATAACAAACCCAGTGCACAGGGCAAAACTGGAGAAGTGCAAAGTGGATAATTTCAGAAGAACTAGAATTCGCAAAGTTGAAGAAAATAATAGCGATCTCATAATTTCTACTTATACCTTTACCGATTTTGAAGATTTCCCCAACTATATGGATTCTAACATAGATATAAGTAAGTGACAAATCTGCTTTTCTATACATTACACTAAACTTTTTAATGCTAATATACATTTTTACTACTTTTTCTAATTACAAAGTGCTATTGGGATGATAATTGATATAAAACCTAGAAGGATTATTCAAACACGATATGGAAAAGAATGCCAAGTGCAAGATTTAGTAATTGATAAACAAAAAGTATGACATCTATATTTATTACACTCTATACACAT
This sequence comes from Forsythia suspensa, assembly GCA_023638005.1. NCBI lineage: Eukaryota > Viridiplantae > Streptophyta > Magnoliopsida > Lamiales > Oleaceae > Forsythia > Forsythia suspensa. The sequence goes on from CM042666.1 coordinate 54,092,923, forward strand.
TTTTGCATTATAGCTTTTTATATAATAGCTATATAATTTGTTTTAATTACAAGTTTAACATAATATTCTTTTTACAAATAATAGGTTTGACACCATTCTCATTAACCATGTGGGAAGCCTTTGTGGATAACGAATGTAAATACATATCCGAAAATCAAAAAAAAAACCTGTTCTAATTGGAAAGCATGTCAAAGTAACCTCATTCAATGGTAATCCATCATCTCCTCAGAACTTATTATTATTATCTTTGCATCACTATTAATATATTCCATTTATATTTTAATGTACAGTGTTTATCATTATCCACAAAAGCAGACACTTTTCTTTCTTCATAGATGGAGAATTTGAAATTGTGGAATGCTTCAAATCTTGGTAAATGTATATTAATTAGTTGTTTATTTATTATACATTTTACTTCAAATTATAACTTATGTATTTTTGTGTACTTAGGGGACATACTAATTGTGAACTCATTGATGAAATTGTATGTGATAAATATTATTTAAATTTGACACCATCAAAGCTATCTTCTAAGCTTTGTATTCCAACTGCTGAGAAAGACTTCACAGAGATCAAGAATATTCAAGGGCTGAAAACTGTGGTGCAACTCTCTATACTTCAAATAATTGTACATATTTATAAAATTGTTTTATAATGAATATAATAACTTATTTATATATTGTTATATTCACAGAAACAATTTTTCTGGATAAAAGGAAGGCATCCATTACGCTTTTGAATCAAACTTATTGGTATATGAGTTGCAACAATTGCAACAAAATTTCAAGCGAAAATTATGGTGATATATACCACTGTGTGTTTTGTAAATGTCTTGAAGCTCAAGCAATTCCAAGGTAATGATGACCAAATTAAATATTTTAAAACTTTTATTTACATTTGTTTACATATTCTATTTAAATTTCATAACACAAATTTATTTCCTTTTTCCTTATAGAGCTAAGGTATACATGCAATTGATGGATTCTACTGGATACATTAATGCTACAGCTATTGGAAATCCTGCAGAATACTTTTTGCAATCAACTGCTCAGATGATGATGGAACAACCATTGGTATTTCTTTTTCTTTTACTTTAGTTTTACACCAATTTATTTCATAACTTATTAAATTTAATATTAACAGACATGTACACCAAGTACTGCTTCAATGAGGTTATCCATGGATGAAGACGAGATCTTTTACGTAAAGGCTATACAACAATGCTAGCCGCCTCTCGCAGTAAATTTGAAATACTTTTTATTATCAATCCATCAGAAATAGCACAAAAAGACAAAGGAAAAGCTCCTGTTGAGGATATAAGTGAACCTATTAGCCTGCTGGAACGAACAACAAAAAGATCTTTATTTCATTCAGATGATGCACAAATTACGAAGAAAAAATTGAACAAATGACAAGCTAAAAAAAACAAATGAGTTTTCCAACCATCTTAACTAAAAAATGTTCAACTTCGAACTAAGATGTGTTCTAAATATTTTAGGTTTATCTTTTGCTATTGTAATTATTGTAATTATATGATGTAACTCACTTTTTGAATTTTAAGTTTTACATAAATATAAAAGCGAAGCATTATTTTGGTTATGATATTTGCTACTTAGTTCACTTTTTCACATTCAACTTCCAAATTGATTACTTGAGAGTATAGATTTTATTGTACGAAATCATCTTTCTTCGCTCATCAAGGAAAAGAAGCAATGAAATTTAATGAACAAGATCTCGACAACCTTTTTGTTTACTAAATACGCAACCATATTTGAACTCAGTACTAACAATGTTCATTGAAAAAATCTCAGCAACCAAACCATGTTTGGTTAAAATCTAGACAATCTTCTGTCTTTACTTAATCTGTAACTACTTTTTTAGTTATTTAGTGAAATTGTTTCCTAAATATTATCACTTAAAAAGATGTTTTTTAAGAATTTAAATGTTCTTTGGTTATTCCAAAAAAACTTAAAAATTATCACTCTTTTTTACTAAAGCTTAGTAACTATGTATGGATTGACTCTTAAATCCTGAGAACCCATATGTGATTGCGAAAATTCTCAGCCACAATGTGAAAAATTCACAGCCACAATGTGGTTAAGCTCGATAGATTTTCTCGATTAATTTTTCTATTTGTTCATAAATATAAAACCAGTTACTAAGGATATTTGCTATTTAGTTAATTTCTTAGAATTTAATTTTCACCCATTTATTGTTCTTATTGCTCAAAAAATTCAGATGAACATTGCATCGCCGACCAACTCGGCGATCAACAGTGCATCGCCGAGTTGCACACCACCATCTTGTCCACATATTCCCTTGGGAGTTGCACACCACCATCTTGTCCACATGCACAATATCCACTCAATCGCAAGTTCCCTTTACAGTTCAATGCCTAAGGCTCTTCTCGAACCCGGGCCTCATTGCCCCGCCCGAGAGCCTCGCATTAAGTGGCCTCAATATGTGAGTGAATTTTCAAGAGACGCCTTGAGTGCAACAGAATTCCATCCTTGGCATCAAACAAACCATCGCCCAAGAGTCAAATATACAAGCATTCAAATGAAATCACGGCATAGGAAAAAAAACATTTTCCTGTATCAATAATCAGAAGTTTAGCACCAAATTCTTTGGGGAAGTATTGGTATAACATCTCTCGCTTTTGTGTGCATTTCTCATCCTACTCTTTCTATTAAGGTGATTATTTCCGCCATATACAACTAAATGAAAATTAAGTGCAAGTGTAACCTTGCGGAAGAGATGCTTTTTGTCCTCCTCGGCTATATCATCCAACGATAATTATACTAGCAATCGCCATAAACCGGAGGATCCCCGTGCGGATTACAAGAAGGGTAACCAAAAAAAACACTTTCAATTGTTGATTGTCGAGTTATCCGAAAGCCATCTCAAAGAATCAATTGTTGATTGCCGAGATGGCTCGGCAATCGACAATTGATTGTCGAGATGGCTCGGCAATCAATTGATTGCCGAGGAGTCTCGGTTTCCGCTACCGGGCTGGTATATTTGAAAAGGGTTGGCTGCCACGCGCTTGGTTGGTGATTAATTTCCCATGCAACCAAAGAAGCAACATTAAGTTCTCGCAAATTTTGTCTTGTTCATGCCTCTACCCTCCATTCAACTGCTCAAAGAAGAATCATCACCATATTTGATTATCCTAACATTATTAAGTAACTTTAAACTTCACATCTTTGTTTAATTTAGAATGTAAATATCATCCTAATCCATGGCCTTACAATTTTAGAATTGTAATACAACATAGTTAGGAACCCATGTCTCGATAATCAACCAACAAAGCATTGCCCGTAAGGCTCTTCTTCGGCAACTAAAATTGGTTGCCAAGACATCTCTAAGAATTAAGTGTGGTTGCCGAGCTGTCTCGGCACCACATTTTTGGTTGCCGAGCTGTCTCGGCAACCACACTTGCAGACATTTCACACATTTTGGTTCCCGACTCGGCAACTTGGCAACCACACTTGATTGCCTAGTCGTCTCGAGAACCAAGTGTGGTTACCTCAAAGAACCATATTTGGTTGCTAAGAAACCTAGGCAACCACAGAGGAATTCCCACTACTATGTATTTGTTCATCTTTTATATTGCACACTTTTAGGAAAATAGGCTTAGGCAATTTTCTCGGTTATTTATTCATAGATATAAAAGTCAGCTTCATATTATTTGTTATTTAGTTAGCTTGTTAGAATTTAAATTTCAGCCATTGTTCTTCACCTTTGTCAATTCGTCAAAAATTCTAACACAATTGCTAACGTCTTTGTCCAAAATTCTACAATGAAAGCTTACCACCGAACAAGAAAACCAAATCAAGTAAATTAAAATTAAAATCAAACTAAACTGTGTACAATTGTTGTGTCTTGCTAAAAATACCCATACATGAATAAGAAAATTGCAAGTTAAATTTATTTAAAAATCTAAAGTTTATAACAAGTTAACTATTACATAACACCATTGGAATCCTTTACTAGAATCAAACAACCCCTACCTTGCAAGAATCATTAGCATATTTGATTATTCTAACATTTTGAAGTAACTTGAAACTTCAGATGTTTGTTTCATTTGCAATTTAAATATCATCCTAATCCATAGCCTTATATTTTACAATTCTAATACAACATAGTTCAATAGTGTCAACCCATATCTGATTGCCCTCAAACGATACCAAGAATAAACCAACTCATTGCTGTCGTCTAAGCAACCAATTGCGATTGTCGACACAACTCGGCAACCAAAATGTGGTTGCCGAGATGTCTCGAACCATCTGGTTGCCGAGACATCTCGGCGACACATTATGGTTGCCGAGCTGTCTCGCAACCAATTAGGTTGCCGAGACATCTCGGCAACCACATTTTGGTTGCCGAGTTGTCTCGATAGCCAATTCTCCTTGCCCATTTTCGCTGTCTCCGGCAACCATATTTCGTTACTAAAAATCTGGACATCTACCAAGGACTCTTGCTTACTATATACTTGTTCATCTTTTGTATTGCTCTCTTTTAGAAAAGATCCTTAAGCAATTTTCTCGTTATTTATTCATAAATATAAACGCGTAATAATAATATTTGTTATTTAGTTGGCCAATTAGAATTTAAATTTCAGCCACTTATTGTTCTCCATCTTTGTCAATTGGTGAACAAATCTAACACAATTGCTAACTTTATGAATAATAGAAAGCTTTACAATTTTACAATTCTAACACAACATAGTTTATACCATGATCAATCACATGAAGCTAAACAAATCATTTTAGCTAACAAATTAACGAAACACAAATCCTCCTATTCAATCAAATCAAATTACATCTCTCGACCACTTTATACAATCAATTATAAATATACAATTTAACTTTGTTCACGATTTCTTTCATATGGAATGAAAAAGAACTGCTTATTAAAAAAATCAAGCATCATTTTATACCTATAAATAGGTATTTTGTCTACTCTAACTCGCATCCAAGGTTATTCCAAATACTAAACACTCCACGATTCATCACAAATATGCCGCTATCATCGCAAATAATATTTTTAAAAATTAGTAATTATACATAACTATTATTAAGAATAAGCAAAATTATTTAAACTAATTATCTATATCTTTGAAGTTGAGGTATATCGCTTATCGGTTTTCCAAGACACCAAAGGCTCATTTTTGTTTGTACCAAGTTCTGGTGCATACCTCCGAATAACATCCGGAAGACCTCTAACAATAGGAAGTACGGAGATATATATGGATGCATCATCAGTTGATTGTTGATAATTATGAAACAATGTAAGCTTCCACTTCTTCAAATCCACATGGAACAACACCCAATATTTGTTGTCCACAAGATACGGCCACAAAGAATAATTACATTCCTTCCATTTCTTGCCAAAATTTTTAGGAAGATAACCATTTACGTATCCCATGACATTAATCGTTATAAAGGGAAGAAGAGGAAGAGGAAGAGGAAGAAGCAAAGATGTTGTAGAAATTGCCCTCTTGATCCAAACTTTTAATTCTAACTTGTATCATAAGTGATCCAAAACCGTAATCCAAGATCGTATACTTATCTGAAAATATATCCTCAAAATTTCTCGCTCCTTGCTCTAATCAACATTAATGCAAAGATCCATATCCTTTTACACAAGAACATAAACACATTTTCTACTTATACATACTAACATTAAAAATGTAATTAATCATAGTTAAAAATATTGTTATTCTTTACCTCGGCCTCAAGTGGAAATTGTGATTCCCAAGACTCGTGAGCTTCTCTTTAGTCAAAGTATAATCCCATGCAATCTTATAACATCTCTACAAAATCACAAAATTACAAATACATATTTAGAAAAATAGATAAGTCAAATAATTATATTAAATATTATAACTTACCGTGTTTTTGCAACGACGGCTCCAACCGGCAAAATCACTTTCTATTTTTTATCGATGTCGCATAAAATTGAATGAAAACATCTTCATCAAATGGATGTCTCCTCCATCAAGACGTTTCTATTTCATTACCAACACCAAAGACTGTGTTTTTGAACATTCATTCCTTCAAACATTCTCTGATTTCTCCAAAAGAACTTTGGAACTCATCCCTCGCACCACCAAATAAGCTACTCTCAATTCCCGAAATGAGTCAAATTTCTTATCTATATATTGCCGCAATTCTTTCACATCATTGTTAGGTTGTAACTCATCTAAACGCAGCAATAACTCATCCCTTGTGTTATCAATGTAAGAAGTTTGCTCATCCAATCGGTTATCAAAATAAGTTCTTTGTTGATCAAACAAAGAATTCAACTTTCATATGTGACATAATCATGCTCGTAGTAGTCATAACCTCAAGTTGAAGGCCCAAAGATAATCGTGAATATTTTGTTCTTCATTGTAGTGGTCCATATAAGTAACATTTGTTGGAGGCCAATCATCATCATCATTCGTAAATCATATTCAAGTATTTATATACTTGAGACCAACTTTTATCAAAATTTTCATCTAACTCGGTTCACCGGTGGTTCAGTCCTATATTTCCCTCATTCCTTTCTTCCTCATCCACTTCTTCTTGAACTTCATCAAAATGTTGTCCTCATACTCAAATTGATCCACAATAGCATCAAAACGAATATCTCACATGTCATCTACTAAAACCATTGTATATACATATGATTGTTCTAATTCTTCTTCAGCTTGGTAATAGTATTGCACAAAGAACAATCAGCAAAAACATATTATTAAAATAACAACAATACACAAAATTACTAAAATATATATTCACAACACAAAAAAAAAACCTATGTACAGCTCAAGAATTCACAAACATCACTTCTTTCTATTTTTTGAGGGATATCCCAACTCAAAATACGTGGAAACTTATTTTCCAATTTAACCCCAAATTTTTCACCAATTTGTGGGCATGCCTCAGATATCCATAACTATCAAAATATAAATAAGATGAATATATATTAAATAGTAGAATACTAAAAAATTAAATACAATTAATAATCAAATAATTACTAACCTCGAATATCAGAGGACAACCATATATACTATAGGGCACACTATCACCATTCATGGCCCTAGTCGCCAAACGCTCCCATGATTTCATCAAAGAACGGAGGAGTATAAAAATGAATGCCTTCCCATGGATATTCATAACAAACCTCTAAATTATCAACTAATGATAATGTCTCAGACATTTATTTTCTTCCTTTCCATGGGCTTAAAATCCTTCAATAAGTAAAGCTAATCCTAGCTTGTACTTATCATTTTGATTTTCACAATTTATAAAAGCATACTCCAATCCATTCAAAGATATTTGTGAGGAATTATTAAAATACCTCCTTCTAAGTCTACTTTTACCCAACAAAGACTATAGGTAGACATAGTCTCATTAATTGTTATGACTTAACAATCTCGATATCAAACAAGATTCTTGAAGTCCAAATCTAACTAATTGATTATCTATTTTAAACCAAGCTTCGCTTCCTTATTTGTACGCACTATATTGAACAAAAATTCATGTACTAATTTACCGCTAAATCGCATTCTTCTATTGTTTAACTCTTCTAAATAGAAAAACAACTATTCCTAAATTCATTCAATTGCTCCTCATTATAATTCCCAATAACAACCTCGTATATATCTAAAATTACTAATTTGTGTAACCTTTCCTCGCAAATCTAATATTCTCATCAACAACATATTGTACATCCATATCTCGCAAAAAAAATTCACATAAATATTTCAAAGTTCAGTTATTCAATCATATTTACAAAACAATGAACCAATACTACATTAACAAGAAACAAATCTATTCTTTATGTCCATATTTATAACCCGTGAAATTATGCCAAATATTACCTATTTACCAATTAACTCAACAATTACCAAACAAATCAAGAACTAAGTTGGCAACCCGGCAAGAATCTTTACCGAAAGCAACTCACGTTGTCGATTTGGTTCAAGAACCAACAGCTTGGTTGTTTAAGAAACTAACGGTTGCCAAGTTCCCAAGAACCAACCTGCTTCCAACATATTTAAAATTTATAGTTTAATATTTTCAACATTATGAGATACAATATATTACATAATAAATCATGAAATCAAATTGACATACCTGTTAAACAATAAAACTCAGGAGAAGAAAACAAGGAGAAGATAGAAAACAAGGAGAAGATTGAGAAGAAGAAGAATAGCAACCTCTTTCTAACAACAAAGAAGAAAAGTAAAAAAAAAAAGTCGGATAGAGGAGAGAGAAAAGAGACAAAAAAACAAAAAAGAGACACTTAGAGAAACTTACACACAAAAAACAAAAAGAGAGACTTACACACAAAAAGAGAGACTTACACACACAAAAAGTCGAGAAAAAAAGGGACAAAAAAACAAAAAATAACAAAAAAGATAGACTTACAGAGAAAGAGTTACACACAAAAAACAAAATTACATTCAATGTATTATTTGGTTTGAATTGGTTGTTAGTTAGAGTGTAAATTGCCTTGATTGCCGAGAGCTAGCAATTGGCAATCCAATTAATTGCCAGCAAATATATATATAATTTTTCTTTTTTTTTTTTAAAATAAAGAATAATTGCACAAAAGGTCCCTATTCTTTTAAAATCATTGGGATATGCCCATATACTAAAAAAAAACTTCTTTAATTTTTTTTTTTTTTTTTTTTTCTTTTACACTTAATTTTCATTCAATTTTTTACTGATCTTGTTTTTTTATTTTACCTTTTACAAACTATTCTAAATAAATACTAAAAAATACCATTAATTTTGGTGCCAAATTGAATGCTTTTATTTTTTTTACACAGTTTCATTCAATTTTTTTATTAATCTTTGAATATTTTTATTTTTTATAATGTTGCCACATTAAAAAAAAAAAAACAAACAACGTAAATATTTAAATTCAACTTTATTGTACTATTCATCAATTATTTTCAACTCCATTTTTTTTGACACAATAAACCTTTTTAATATTTTCAACATTATGAAATACAATATATTACATAATAAATCATGAAATCAAATTGACATACCTGTTAAACAATAAAACTCAGAAAAGAGAAGATAGAAAACAAGGAGAGGATTAACAAGAAGAAGAATAACAACCTCTAACAACAAAGAAGAAAAGTAAGAAAAAAAAAAAGAGACAAAAAACAACAAAGAGAGACTTACACACAAAAAGAGACTTACACACAAAAACAAAAACAAAAAGAGAGACTTACACACAAAAACAAAAAAAAAGAGAGACTTACACACACAAAAAAAAGTCGGATAGAGGAGAGAGAAAGAGACAAAAAAACCAAAACGAGAGACTTACACACAAAAAACAAAATTGCGTTCAATGTATTATTTGGTTTGAATTGGTTATTAGTTGGAGTTTAAATTGGTTGGTGGTTGGGATTTAAATTGGTTGGCTCGGCAATCAAATGGCCCTTTTTAAAAAAAAAAAAAAAAAAATACTTGATTGCCTTGATTGCCGAGAGCTAGCAATTGGCAATCCAACTGATTGCCAGCAAATATATATATAATTTTGGTTTTTTTTTATAAATAAAGTCCCTATTCTTTTAAAATCATTGGGATATGCCCATATACTAAAAAAAAAATTCTTTAATTTTTGTTTCTTATTTTTTTTTTCTTTTACACTTAATTTTCATTTAATTTTTTACTAATCTTTTGTTTTTATTTTACCTTTACAAACTATTCTAAATAAATGCTAAAAATACCATTAATTTTGGTGCCAAATTGAATGCTTTTATTTTTTTTACACAATTTCATTCAATTTTTTATTAATCTTTGAATATTTTTATTTTTATAATGTTGTCACATTAAAAAAAAAAAAAACAAACAACGTGAATATTTAAATTCTAGACAATGAACTTTATTGTACTATTCATCAATTTTTTCAACTCCATTTTTTTTTGACACAATAAACCTTCCTTACCAAACATATCAACAACGATTGTCTGCAACCAACAATTGCTATTTATGAAGCATGTTTACCGCTTACTTTTTGAGTCTTTTCAACATTATTAAATACAACATATTACATAATAAATTATCACTAACAAATCAAATAAACATACTTCAAATAAAAGAATTTACAATTCACACAAAAAAAGCAAAAGAAAAAGGAAAACAACAAAAGTACAAAGAAGAAATAGTATAGGAAAATAATAAAATGACAAAAATACTAAAGAACAAAACAAACTATGCCAAATATGCGTTCATGCACATTCAGGAGGGTTGAAAATTAAGGTTTAAAATTAGTAGAAAAAATGAACAATACAAAAGATATATATATATATAACCCTTTTTTTTAATATATAGTAATAGACTCATTTATACATTAAACAATAACAATTCTTTTTCTTCTATTTCTATTAAATTTTTTTTATTATAATAAAACAATTATAATATTTATAATTTATATTAGAAGATACAAATACAAATTTCTAATTAAAATGTTTATCTAAAAAAAACAAAAACAAATTAATCATTTGTTTGCTACAACGCTCAACAATAAATTTGATTATGCGTTGCTCAACAATGAATTTCATCGCTTCTTCACTTTTTTTTTTTTTTTTTTATTGTGTAAAAAAAAAATAAGTTCAAGAAAACACTGGTGTATATATAAAGTATTAAACCATAGAAAAGTTTTGATTTTTGTTATTAATTTCTTCTTTGTATAAATTTTTTTTATTTTTGTTATTAATGAAAGTACTGTTTTTTGCAATTAAATTGTGGTTGCCAAAGAGAAATTTTTTTTGCCATTTACTAAAATATAACTAAAGTCACACTTTTCTTAATACATTAAAACTTCAAACAAATTTCCAAAAAGTAACCACCGATAAATTAATAACATTAAGAACAAATATATTAAATCAACTTTTTCATATTTGAACAAAAATTCTTTATTTACGTATCTTTTTATAAAATAATTTTTATAGACATACATAGAATAAATATATTATTTAAATACTAATGAAAAAAAACTTATTGCATAATCAAAATATCTTTATAACAAATAACTATTTGAATACATATAAATCTACATTTTATATTAATGTTCTTATAATACAACTAATTTCAAATAATAATAAACTGTACATTTATTGAACTAATAAATACAAACATTTAAATCTAAGTTTATTCACTCCTAATTGGAAAAAAAATAAATCCTTGTAAAAAAATCCAACACAAGTTTTCGCTTATAAATATTAATTTTATCACTTACAACAAAGATCTAAAGGCAACCCAAATACAAAACACTCCACATATTTAATGACAAATAGTCCAATCACACAACGCAAAAAACAAAAACAAAAAATATTTGCATAACAAAAGTAAATAAAATATCATTACAAATCGAAACACTTTACTAATTTCAATATATTACCTATATCTTTGAGTCATTTGTATTTCACTAGTGGGTTTTTCCTTGTATTGAAACGACTTATTCTTCTTAGCAAGCTCTGCTCATACTTTAGAATCATTTCGAATAATCTTCAAGCCTCGAAGACTACAAGTGTATCTCTCGATTTCCATTAGAAAACATCTAGTAATTATCTATTAGTGTCAACTTCCAATCATTTAAATCTACATGGAAGAGTACCCAATATTTATTGTACATAAGATATATGGCCACAACAAATGCTCACATTCTTCCCATTTTAAACCATAATATCTAGGAAAAGCACCATATATATATGTCCGCATCGACCCTTCCAAATCAAATTGCGGACATGCCTTATGAAAATACATCGAATAATTTCTCCAAAAGAGCAACCAACACTCCATACTTTCTTGAAAATATGTTCGGCTATTTAATGTATCTAGCTCTTTATCAAATCCATTGCATAGTCCACATCCTATACATAAATACAACATTATATAACAATGTAATTTCTATAATATACACATACCTTACATAACAACAATAAATTTACATAATATATTTACCAATGCCTCCAATGCAAATTGTCATTTGCTAATATCTTGTAATCGTTTTTTGTAAGTTTAGAGATGACATTCCATGGTATATTAACAACATCTCTACAACATTATAACAACAAAAATTATTAGATCAAACATTATAGCTTCCATATATAAATATATTAAACATTATAACTTACCCAAAGATCGCTACTAGAAACCAACCGACATAATCACTTTCTCTAACTTTATTGATATCGCATAATATAGGAATATCTTTATCGTGAACATTATATTTCCCGTATGAAGAAGAACTACCTATATTATGCTTCCCATGATCATTCAAACTACGCTCACCACCAATTTTCTCCTCCATCTTTCCCTTAAACAATTGCACACATCTTCGCATCTCTGCTTCTCGCAATTCATTACTCAAACTATCAAAGTGAACTTTTGTTCATCCGTCAATAAATTAAATTTAGTATCAATGTACCCTTCATTTCATCATATTTATTACCCATGCAACTAACTTCTAAATTATCAACTCCCTCCAATAACTTCTCTCTTGTTTTAGCAATCACATAATCATTCTTATGAAATTGATCATCAAGATAACATTGTTGTGCAACAAAAAGTGAGTTCAAATGCTCATTAGTAGCATAGTAAGAGCCATCTCCTTCAGGAATACTTTTCTTCCCAGAACAATCAGAACTAACAACATCTTGTTCATACCAAATATTTGTAGGCAATTCATTTGATATATAACAGGACCAATCTTTTCCTACTTGTTCATTGTTTAAATCCTCATTCACTTGCTCCAATTCATCTCCAGTTCCCACAGATCTTTCATTTCCAAAATCCATATCTGCACAAACAAACAAAAAACCTTTCTAAACAAATAAACAAAAAATTAATCTATTCTTAATCATTAACCATATATTCAAATAATTCATCTCTAATAAAACAACAACATTAAAAATAAACGCACTGATAGATTACATAAACTCTCGATCAATATCAAAATAAAGATAAAGATTTAGAACTAAACTAAAATGATAAGAAGAAACCGTATATGCAATCAAATAACACATGTGGTAATAAATATAGGATGAATAAGGAATAAGATAAAGAAAACATATATTTTCAAAAGTAGGTAAACACGTGGTACTTGTGGTAGGTAAGTGCATGCAAATAATTGAAGCAAAGAATAACAATAACCAAGGAAAAAATGTTTTTATTTTATTTGTGCTAAAAATTTTACAAATGTATGTTTTAAAAATATAAAATAAATATTAAATTACCACAAAAATACTTTCCAACAAAAACGATAATAATAATAGAAAAAAAAACTTATGTCTAAATGCAATTAAAATAGTTGACATGACATGTATAAATACAATTTCAAATAAAATAAAATTAGACTATTTACTATAACATATATAAATACAATTTTAAAATTAAACAATTTATTTCACAGAAACAAAACGCCATTCAAAGAACTAAATTTCTTTTTTCCTCGTCCGGCTAAGAACCAATTTCTTCTGCTATCGAGCCATCTCGGCAATCCAAAGAGAAAAATATTTTTTTTTTTTTTTTACTTTTGATTGTCGAGGTATCAAATGTTTATATACAATCCACAAATACTGTTATGGAAAAGCTTTGACTCAAATTAATACCTTGCCATTTTTTGCATGATAATCGTAATGTGTTCTATATTTGAAGCTTTAAGACCATTTTTCCATGACAAAATCTAGATAATGAAATCTAAACGCACAACTTGTGGTGGACAAAGGCTTTCTATGCTACAACCTAAAGATTTAATTGTCGATGTGGCTAGGTAATCAAATTGGATAGTCGAGCCATCTCGGCTATCCCTTTTTAATATTTTTTTTTTTTTTAACTCTTTATTAAAATTTTGGGTGTTTAATTTTTGATTTCGATTTAAATATTGTGTTTTACCTGCTCACGAGTTTTTTTTTTTGAAGTCCTTTTCTCGACACATTTTTTTACAAAACAAAAAAAAAAATTATATTTAATAGTTGCCGAGCCATCTCAAGAATTGATTGCCGAGATGGCTCGGCAAGCAATTGGCAAATTGATTGCCAAGCTCGGCAATCAATTTGCCAATTCATTGCCCAGCCAGGGCAATCAATTGATTGTTTCACATGGGCAATCTATTGATTGCCATGTAAATTAATTTTTTTTTTTTTTTAAAATAAGGAATAATTGCACAAAAGTCCCTATTGTGTCATAAACATGCACCATAAATTGTTTACATCTTAGAACTCCTCACTTCTATGGTCTATAAGTATAATGATTCACCGGACCAATCACAGTGAAGCTCGAGCGCCTATTCATATTACAACAAAGAAACAACTATCTCTACTACTTACTTCTCTCCAAGTACTTATCACCATCCACATTAGCTATGACTACATCACCTTCCAAATTTTAAATGCTATTGCTAGCTTCTCATAAATCTACAAAATTGAAACAACAGAGATGTTTTGCAATAAATTATTCACCATCCATGGCGCCTCATTCATAAGCCTTGGTGATTTACTTACAGGACCAAGGTTTTTGCAATGACCGCACCTAGGAAAAGGATACCATCAATCGAAATGTAGAATACAATCATATCAAGTGACACATTTCATGCAAATAGTCACAAAAAAACTTTTGGAAACAATCACTTTGACATCTCATATTCAAGTAAAAGAACAAAGATATACATAAAATATTATACATACGAAATTGCAAATATCTTTATAGTTGTCCCTCAAAACATGCATTTTCCCGAGATACGATTTGGTTGCCGAGCAATTTCGGCAACCATTTGTGGTTGCCGAGATACCTCGGCAACCAGATCTGGCTTGCCGAGCAATCTCGGCGACCATTTGTGGTTATCTCGAGGTATCTCGCCAGATACCAATTTCGCTGCCGAGATTGCTCTACGCCTACCACCACCGCAGGTTTAGATTGCCAATCAACATCCATTTTCTTGAACATTCAAAGACATAAATTGGCTAAGTAAAGTCCTATATGTCCTAAAATTTTCTCCGAGCAATCTCGGCAATTATTTGTGGTTGCCGAGTTACCGGCAACCAACTGGTTGCCGAGGTATCTCGGCAACCACTCGCCAACCACAACTCGTTTCTCTCGCAACCAAACGGATGCCGAAATTGCTCTACGCTCACCGCAGTTTTAGATTGCCTATCAACAACCATTTTCTTGAACATTCAAAGACATAAATTACCGAGTAAAATGCTATATGTCCTCAAATTTTCTCCAATTATTATGCCACCGCGATTGCATATATGTTTTTGCTAAGATAAGGATTTTAATATGTATTCTTTTTCCATCAAGGAAAAGATAATGTGAATTAAAATTTAAATAATTATGCCATCATTTACAATTCATCATCACCCTTGATATAGACGCCCATTTTGTATCATCTATGTTCATTTCATCCATAACTTCACAAGTTTTGATTTAACTGTATGCTACTTTTATTGTGTCTTATTTCCTGCTCCCTTTGATAGGAATGTACTTTTCCTTCATAAAATGGACAAACCGGTAGTCTAAGTCAAGAATCAATATAAATGAGTTTAAAGAATTCATTTTAGTTTTTTTTTGTCTCTCGAATGCAATTCAATTATCTTACCATGTTTCATTTTATGTATAGAAAATCATTATGCTCCATTAGATTGTTGTCATATCGTGTATTGCTTAGTCTTAAGGTTTTGCATCAAAGATTTTTTCAATAAATATATTATTATTCGTTGAAATGGATGGACTGCTTTTAGTACATTTGCATTTAAACTAAATACTATATTTAGGAATAATTGTATAAAAGGTTCAGATCATTTCAACCTAAAACTTTTCACTACATTTTTCACAAACGTGCAACGCACGTGGCCAGAACTAGTATATATATATATGCCAAGAATGTTATCTATCATGTTCTATAGTATTTTCCTAAATACTAAATATTGTAGCCAGTGTTAATTCTACTTCTATTATATCATTTTTTGAATGCTATTATCAAGTGCTATAAAAAAAACTTTTAGATAACATTCATTTGAAATCATATTTTTAGTATTTGTAGCATTCTTTGATTGAAATGTTTACATTTTAATGGCATTTTCCTTTCACTGTGATTTTGGTTTTAATAAAATTCTTCAGTTGTCATGTTTAAATATTCAGCTTAATTTCAACAATGGTCACATAAGTTTTTTTAAAATTTTAAAATGATCATTGAAGTAATTTTCTTAGAAAAGTAGTCACTCTAATTTCTAATAATTATACTAATTGTCACTCGGCTGGAATTTTTAACCTAAAACTTTATGTATCACTGTTAAATTTCAACATAGACACAATCGACGTTTAGTAGTACACTAGTAAGCTTGACAAAGTCGTGTTGATTTGTAGCTATATGTGTAATTATCAAACAATTTTTTTCACATTTGCTTGACTTTAATAAACAATGAGTTGGTGAAATTTCGTATTTTTGTTGACGACTTTTTTAAGATGGGACATTTTTGTTTCATATGGCATACTAGTTAATGCTATTTGTGTCCATGATGGAATTTAATAGTGACACATAAAATTTTAGATTAATGTTTTGAACCGAGTGATTATTACTGTAAGAAAATTACTTTAATGATTATTTTAAAATATTTAACAAATCCAGTTAAATATTCAATAGCATTCTTTTCTTCATCATAATTTTAATATTTTTATAATTATTTAAAGCGCATTTGGAGCTAGTTTGGAAGTAGCTTTTTGGTATTTCTAATATCATAATTTCTGATATTGGCGATTCGTCAAAGCAAGAAGGTTGCGACCATTTAGGCCAACCAATTGGAGCTATTTGAGTAGGTACTAGGTTGTGATAGAAGAGGTACATGCAGGCCCGATTTTGGGCAGAGGCAAGTGAGGCAACCGCCTCAAATCCAAAATCGAATGGGCCCATTTATAAAAACAAAATTATTTTAAGCACAGCAAGATCTTGTCCAAAAGTCGAAACCAAAATAAAGTTTTTAAACAAAAAAAATATTTGTGAAACCCACAAACTCAGCCCAACAACAATTGAAATTGAATTTGAAGCCCTATTCTACTATTCAGTCACAGACTCTCCTTCTTTCTTTGTTCATTTATGTCTAGTTCTCACTTCTCACACACACTCGTGAGTAGAGTAAATTTCTTACTGTGAGGTATAAGTTATATGCAGTTAATACTGTGAGTAAATTTTTTCAAGCCGAAAACATGGATGTGGATAGTGTTATCAACCTCTTACAAGGACTTGTTACGTTTCTCGACGATTATAGAGAAAATAGGTTTGCTATTACCATGAATGAAGCAAAAACAAAGGCAAGTAAAATGGGAATTGAAGCTGTATTTCTGGAAAAACGCGTCATTCGAAGAAAGAAGCAGATTGATGAAAGTGGCAGTAATTAGGTAAATCAATCAGTAGAAGAATCTTTTAAAGTTGATTATTTTCTTTTTATCGTTAATCAAGTTCAATCTTCGCTTCAGACACGATTTGAACAATTTAAACAACTTGAAGAGACATTTGGGTTTTTGTTTAGTTTGGAGAGGTTATATTGTGCATCTTGTGTCAGTTTGTTAAAGTATTGTAAGAATCTTGAGCAGTATTTGGAACATAATGGACATTCGGACATTAATGAAGAAGATTTATGTGCGGAATTGATAGTCTTGAAGAGCTATTTACCAAATGAAACAAAGAAAACAATTGATGTGCTACATCATTTGAAAACATTGGATGGTTGTTTTCCAAATGCCTATATTGCTTACAAAATTTTGTTAACCATACAGGTTACAATTGCATCTGAGAAATGAGTTTTTCCAAGTTGAAGCTTATCAAAACTTATCTCCTATCAACTATATCACAAGAAAGATTGAATGTGTTGGCTATGATATCAATTGAAGAAGAAATGGTTGAACAATTAGATTACTCAAATTTGATTAATAGTTTTGCTTCTAAAACTGCTAGATGAGTTGTATTTAAGTGATAGTTTAGAATATTTTCGACCTTGTTATTTGATTATAATATAAATTTTTTGTATAAAATTTTTTGTTTGTCATTTTTTTTTCGAGTTTTAAGTTTGCAATTAGTTCCATAACAGCTTTGTGGATTTTAATTGTATAATACAATTTGGGGGTCCATTGGGGGCCTAATTTTTGGACTTCACATCAGGCCCCGAAAATGTCAGAACTCGCCCTGGGATACATGGGTAACTTAAGTCCCGTCTCTATGGATTGCTCATGGTTAGCAACATAGCCCTCGGGAGGAGCGTCGGTACTTTCGGAATGGCTGGGGGCAACTAGTTTGATGTTCTTCAGGATGACGAACATCTCTCTAATGGCTCTCTTTAAGCCTGCTCTACACCAACGAGGCTGTGTATTCACACGTCTTGAGATGCGGGAGAGGCCCACTGGTTTAGTTTTGGGTGTGATGAGGTACAATTTGACTACAATGGTTTCTTCTTTGTTTTGGCCGGTGAACTCAGGGATCCCAAATACTCCAAGACAGTGATATAAAGACAAGAAAAAACAACTAAATGACAATAAAGAGGGTTAAGAAGAGTACTTAGTAAACGAAAGCCCAAAAAACTATCCAAACTTGCTGAAAAATGACGAAGGAATTTAATAGTTGAGAGTTTTCTCACCGGAAGTAAAGGTGATTGTAATGCAAAAGTGTGAAATTAAACCATGAGGTTGTTTTTTTTTTTTTATAGGTTATATGTTTTCACAAGATCCGAGCCTTCTAAATTCGAGAAATCATCTCAGCCATTGATTATCGAAGAAATATGAGCATTTGAATATGAAAAGGTGAGAATATCATGTTTTAAATTAAAAGCCTTGATGCGCCACTCGCGTTACGTGTATATCAACAACATCTAGGATAAGCAACAACGTGAGGACTACAATCAAGACGTGCACTTGTGTAACAACTGCAATCATGGCCTAAAACCCTGCAACTTTGACGCATTTTTGTATTACTTTAGGATACCTGCCATGTACCCCCACTAATAGTCCAACCGTTGTTTTTGGCATAAGTGCTCCATATAATATAAATAGTAGGCTCGAACTTAGGAGACTATTGTTATGCCTCCGTCTTAAGCAACCCCAAACTTTGACATGTCTTACATCTTGCTTCCCAATCTTCAAACGTAGCATTTGCGATCATAATCTTCCATTTAAGTAACACTTAGGTTTCTATCAAACAATTTTACCCTTGGCTTTAATCAACGTGCTAAAAATGGGATAATTGTATGAAAGGTCCCCAATCTTTTACAATCGTTGAGAGATATGCCCCTGACCTACAAAAATAGCACCAAACATTCTCAACGTTTGAAAAACTTGACATGGTAGGTCATTTATGACGAAATTGCTCATTTCTTTAAATAAACAAAAAAAAAAAATGATTAAAAAACTAACCAAATGTACCCAAAAATAAAAAAAAATAACAAAGAGGCCATCTTCTTTAAGAAAACTCAAAATCCACTTGCTGGTCCTGGTAAACCTCCGATAGCATCCTTTGAAAGCACTCACTTCTTTTGACCGCCGAGGTTGAGCAGAGAAAATAAACCTCAACAAATTTGGAAACAATCAGTCGCGCAAAGACAGACTTTGTTCACATTGACGTTCGCAATTAACGCCAATGCCCTCGCAGACTCACTGCCTCCCATTCCCCTCTTTGGGCACCACCACTGCTCTCCAACAACGAACCCACCACCTTACCCCCAGCCCGCCTCAACAATGGCCACCCTCTTGTTCTCGCTTGCAGCCACAATGTCAGCCAACAACGCTGCCACCCGAAGCTCGAACCCTGCCCAAACCTCGTGGTTGGCATACGACATAACCGATCTTAAAGACTGCTAGAGCACCGACGCCGCAACCCCTGTCTACTTCATTCTATTCAAAATTTTATTAAACGATTCATTTGACTTTTCAATTGCATTTTCAATTTCCTTATGTAAGAAATAAGACTTTCTGTTACTAGGTCCCGAAAAGGTGTCGTGTTGGGTGTGAATAAGCGCATAGAAAGCAACTAGGAGGGTGGCGGAGAGTGCGGCGAGTATGGATGTTTTGGAGAGTAAGGAGGAGGACGAGGACGAGGACGAGGAGGACGAGGAGGAGGGGGGTAGTGTGGCAGGGTGGTAATTTTGGTGGTGGACGGCTGGAGGGAGAGGGACATTTTGGGAAATCTTCATATTGTTCAAAGCCTTTGTAGAATTTTCTGGATTTTGTTTGGAGGAAGATAAGGCGCGACGGAGGAGTGGGAAACGGATATTCCGGCGAAATATTCTGTACATACAAAGCATAACTTTGTTCAAAATCCACCTGCTCGTCCGATAAACCTCCAGTGAGATTATCATCATTTCTTATTTAAGTTTTACCGAGACTAGTAGGTCGATTTTGTGGTTTCATAAAAAAGATGGCATTTTTGTTGTTTTTTATTTTTTATTTTTTGGGGGTACATTTGGTTAGTTTTTAATTATTTTTTTTTGTTTATTTAAAAGAAATGGCAATTTCGTCATAAAGGATCTATCATGCCAAATTCTTTAAACGTTGGAGATGTCTAGTGTCTCAACGATTTTAAAAGGTTTGGGACTTTTTATACAATTATCGTGCTAAAATTTTATTGAAAAGACGGTAATTTCCTTCTCTTTAAATAAAAGGAAAATTAAATAAAAAACAAGCTTGGATTTAGGAAAGAAGAAGAATGTTTTCTTTTTTTTTTCATCATTCTTATTTTCATTTAATTTTTTGTTTATTTCAGGAAAATAGTATATATGGCCCCCAATTTTTAAAAACGTAAGGGATATACACCTAACTATTAAAAATAGCACCGACATCTCCAATGTTTAAAGAAATAGGTATGGTAGGTCTTTAATAAGAGAATCCTTCTATTTTAACTGTTAGTGTGAACTAAAAAAATAAAATTGCCCTTTCTCTTTAAATAAGCAAAAAAAAACAGAACAAAAAAAAGGAAGAGAGAGAGAGAGAGATGGCCGCCGGTGATTCAAATTGTCTTGATTAGGTGCAAATAGTACATTTCTTGTGATTTGCTATGTCTCACTTGTACTGCATCAATAGGATTTTAGGGTAGTCCAAACACCAGATTAAGTATTTCTTCTGACAAATTGAGCCAAAAGACCTCCTGAAATTGAGCTCAACAACCATGAAACAATCATTTGTCTTGTTTCCTTATGTGAATTCATCCAGACCATGGCCGAGTAGGGGAGACATGCTGCTCCCAGATCAAAAAATTAGTGTCATCCAGCTTAATTCTGATGGGTTGATTTGCTGGGTTTAACCACAGTGGGCATTCGAGGTGGTCGAAGGATTTGCTAGGATAGTGTTACAGGCATGTTAAAGAAAATATTAAAACATTGTCTCTGGCGTCAGTAGAGAGCCCGATAAGCGATTTTATGTCTTTAAAAATTCCGCAAGTCACGGATCGCTTCAAGTAGTAAAATGGATTTTGAGTCCAAGTATCGATCCCACGAGAATTTAGATAATTCAATTTAATCACGCTAACCTTAACCGAATCTAAAGAACTTTGAGAGATTTTGTGTTTTATAACTAATTGAAAGAATAAAATAAAAACAATTAAACGACTATTTCTCAAAATAAATAAAAGGTTGAGATTAACCAAAATGAAGTTAACTTTTAAAAGGAAAAGCACTAGAATTCCGAATCCACTTGTAGTTGTTATTTCGCTTATCTTGATTCTTGGTCTTGACAAATTAATTCGCCATGAAGATCAATATCCCTGGGATTGTTCAACAGCTTTCTCTCGAATACTATTAAACCTATTCATATGCATGACTCGACTATATTTCTATGACGAATGCGAATACAAACGAAAGCATTAAATTTCCATGGATAATTAGAGATCACCTAAAGCATAGCGGTATATTTCTATCCCCATCGGACTTTAAGATAATTAAAATAGCGTCTAGCATGCTTTCGACCTTTTCGATAGTAAAACACGCCACAACAATCATACAATTACTACGTATATAATTGTAGATGCAAACAAATCAAAATTAATTATTCAAAACCATATTGAAGTAAATTGTCAAAAGCCAAGTCTCAAGATAAAAGAAATTAAACGACAAGTTTCATCGTAATTCTAGCGCTAATTAAACTAGCCTAGCATACTAATAATAAGAAAATAAGAAGGGAAGAACACATGGAATTCATCACCCTGATAAGAAGAAAACTTGGAAGAATAATTCCTCGTCGTTGATCTCCGCTCAATTCTTCAAAGAAGCGTCTTGATCTCCGCTTAATGCCTTCGCCTATGTTTTTTTTCGCCAAAAACTCAACAACCTAATATGAGTTAATAACTCATATATATACTACTTTAATGGTGCCCTAGAATATGCCAAAAATATCCAGAAATCGTGGGCAAAAACTTACCTAACTAGACTAGAATTCAAAAAAGGAAAAAAATCTCCATTGTCGAAAGTTGGCACAAGCGATCGCCTGTGCCATTCCTGTGCGATTGCCCATGTGTGCATTTCACTCTCTGTTTGTGGTTCATCCACTGGGCGCCGCCCGACCATAGGTCAAGCGATCGCCACCACAACTTCCAAGTTGTGATGTTTTGATCCCCAAGCTTTTCATAGTTTGTAATTTGGTCCTTCAACTTTTGATAATCTCCAATTGGGTCCTTCATCTTTCAATGATGTGCAATTTGGTCCTTCATCTTTCAATGATGTGCAATTTGGTCCTTCATCTTTCGATAATGTGCAATTTGGTCCTTCAACTTTTGATAATGCCCCTTTTCATCCATTCTTTTCCAATTTCTCACAGACGGGTCCAAACTGAAATGTAAAGAATAATGCACCGAATTAAGTAGAAAATAACGAATTAAAAGCTTAGTTTAAGGACCCGAATAAGTACACAAAACGCACTTATCAGAGCCCGTGCGGCATCCAAGGCCACCTACATTTGTGCACTGGGTTGAGACTCTTTAAATTATACGGGTGGAGGAAGAAAATACCAAATATATTATATATTTTCCCTTTATTTTAAGATAAGGATGGAATTGTTTTCTTAATAACATTTTTGTTTTTTAACTGAAGTAAGGTAAGATTGTCAACTAAAGACCTGAGTGCTAATAAAATGAAAGATTGAAGATGTAAATGCTCCATTTTGAAGAATGGGGACCAAGATGCAATATGTGTCAAAATTTGAGGACGTCCACTGTTATTTTCCCTGAATTTAATGTGGTTTCGTCTTTGCCATTTTTTTTTCCCCAAATTTCAAATCCTGTTCTCCTTATCAAAATGTTTAAGTGGTCCACGAGACACTATATATTATGGAGTTCAAATTTGTAGTTCTAAATATATATCTCTTTATTCGTCCTATTAATAGAAAATTTACACATTATTAATAATAGTAAGTGTGAATACATTAAATATTGTCTCCGTAATGATCATTTCATTTATTTATGAGATGATGTGTAAAATTTCTATAATTAAATTGAACGATGATTGAGAAGATATGTACTTAAAAGAGCAAATCTGGACTCTTTGTTGTGACATAAGATAGTTCGTGGGCCGTGGCTGCTGTACATTGGGTAGGTGTAGGAGTTAATTGGATATTAATTTTGAATATTGTAAATTAAAGAGAGAGTTTGTGCTCAAACAGCCTGGCTCTGGTCGTCTCAGTCACTTTTAAGAGGTGGGTATGCTGTCAGTGTCATCAAGTCTCATCAATTTTGCGGATTCTTGTAGATGGGAAATGGATTGGTGTCCCGAATCCACCACAGGTTGGGTTTGAGAGCTGTGTAATACATATCGAGCTCGGTTCGAATTGCACTTTTAGTCTGCGTTGGTTATTAGAAGTCGAGCTTGTTTGGGTAAACTTATTTGCTTATATAGAAAGATCCCACAAATTGATTTAGTATGATTAAGGTCGAAAGGGTGTCCCTTCGAGTGAAAATGACTTGGTATAGTGTGGATGTTCCAACCAACTTGTGAGGCCGTATTTAATATTTATTTAATGTTTTACAAACAAAATATTTGTCTATAAAGTCTTTGTAATTTGTAAGCTACTTGAAGATAACTCACACCTCTCTTTGTTTTCTTGAATTATGGAGTTCTTCATGGCAATCTACACTGTCTTTCTCTTTCATGTTCTCTTTCAACTTTGCAAAAGATTCTTGGGGCAGAAAAATGATTGCTGCTACATGCTAAATTATGAATGCTACACGGCCACTGATGAAAGAAAGTTAGACACAGAATCCTCTTGTAGAGTGGTGTTACGCAACAAGAATCTTGGTTTGGAAGAATACAAGTTTCTTTTACAAACCATGGTCAGTTCAGGCATTGGTGAAGAAACGTACAGTCCCAAAAATGTCATTCTGGGCAGAGAAGAGAATCCCAGTTTGATTGACTCTCTTGAGGAGATGGATGATATCTTTTTCTATACACTTGACAATCTCTTTGCTAAATCTGGGATTTCTCCACAAGATATTGACATACTTGTGGTGAATGTCTCTTTATTGTCGCCAGTCCCTTCTTTAGCAGCTCGAATCATAAATCGATACGAAATGAAGTCTGATATTAAGGCTTTTAATCTGTCTGGAATGGGGTGCAGTGCGAGCCTTATTGCTATTGATCTTGTTCGTCAACAGTTCAAGATTCACAAGAAAGCATTCGCAATTGTTGTTAGTACTGAATCCTTAGGTGCAAACTGGTATTGTGGCAAAGAGAAATCCATGATGCTTTCTAATTGCCTATTTCGATCTGGTGGTTGTTCAATGCTTTTCACAAACAACCCAGATTTTAAAAATCGAGCCCTCTTCAAGTTAACCTCAATGGTACGTACTCATTTTGGCTCGAATGATGATGCATATCAATGTTGCATCCAACTCGAAGATAATCAAGGCTACCGGGGTTTTCGTCTCACCAAGAAACTCACCAAGGCAGCTGCTCAAGCTTTCATCATAAACCTAAGAGTTCTATTACCAAAAGTACTACCTCTGTGGGAATTAATCCAGTATGCTTTTGTATTTTACAGATGGAGTAAAGAAAAGAGCCCAATTCTTGAAGGCGTTGGTGCAGGTTTGAATCTAAAGTCAGGTGTAGATCACTTCTGTATACACCCTGGTGGTAGGGCAGTCATTGATGGAGTTGGCAAGAGTCTAGGGCTCACCGAATATGATCTTGAACCGGCTCGAATGACACTTCACCGCTTTGGCAACACGTCGGCTGGTGGCCTCTGGTATGTTTTAGGCTACATGGAGGCTAAAAAGAGACTTAAGAAGGGCGACAGGGTTTTCATGATCAGTTTTGGTGCTGGTTTCAAGTGCAACAATTGTGTGTGGCAGGTTATGAGGGACGTGGAGGATGCTAATGTATGGAAAGACTGCATAGACGAATACCCTCCAAAAACCCTAATCAATCCTTTCACTGAGAAGTATGGGTGGATCAATGATGAACGCTTGAGCTTTCTTCGAATTGAAGATATTCAAAGTTAGAGAGCTGGTGCCCTCGTCGCTAAATTTTTTACAACTCAGCACATCAACTCTTGTTAGCTAATGGAAAGATACCAATAAATTACAATATAAAATAACATCGTTTTCAAAATGATGTTTTCCATTTGCTAACAAGAATTAATGTACCGAGATGTAAAAAAATATAAAAAGAAGAGTCAATGTGACTCTTAAACCGACATCGTATTTCAACTCGAGATTTTCACTATGCTTAATTAATAACTTTCCCAGTTGCGTTGCATTATGAAATCAATATTAATATAGATTCACTCCAAGCAGAAAGGTATATAATTGTGTGTCACTTTGTTTTAAATATATACATGTGAAGCATTATTAAAGAAGAATATATAGCATGTATTCTCTACAAAAATCTTCAATAATAATTGTGATTTGGTATTTTAGAATGTTTTATACCTTTTTAAATTGCAATTTAATGTGCTTAATTATTTCTCATTTTAACCAAATCTAATTTCTTCCATTTCTTTTAATAATATGAATTTGTCTTATATTAATTAAGATATACAAAGCTTGTACATTATGGGGAATTAGGATTTAATTATTTAATATCTATTTCCTGACAGAAGTGTAGGAAGTAGCACCATCGGCATAAATATTATCTGACATTTGGTTCCTTTCCGAACTAGTTCATTAAATTTCAAGACTAGAGAACTAACTACCAGTTGGAACTTGTTTCACTAACCTTAAATTATAATTTAAATTTAGTCAAATATATTTTTTATCTATATATTTTACATGACTCACAACTTACTTACTCTCTTCGTCCCATAAAGATAAACTCACTTCAATTTTCACACAAATTTAAAAAATTAATTAATATATGTTAGAGCATCGCCAATAAGCTCTTTAAATATACGATTCTCTCTATTTTAAAGAGTCAAACTTTAAAATTATGCTTCAATAGACTCTCTATAATTAAATGCATTCAAAGAATTTCAATTTTCAATACTCTATATAATGATTGAATTAAATAGTGTATACAAAATAAAATAGAAAAAATAGAATAAAATCATATAATAATTAGGAGAGAGATATGTTAAAAGAAAATAAATAAAATAATAATAAATACCTATTGGAAGAAGTAAAATAAAGTGTTAAAAATAAAGAGATTATTGGAGCACTTAAAAAATTTTACTCTCTAAATTTATAAATGCTCTCTAAAATGCCAAAGATACTCTTTATAAATAGAGAGTCTATTGGAGATGCTCTTAGAACCATAAATTTTACGTACATTTTTTTTAATATACTCCTACATTGAATAATGGTAGTTCAAATTTGTTGATAAACAAGACACATTAAATAAGTATATGTGGCTTGAGATGATTGGTGTTATTAATTGAAAGGTTGAAGATGTTTTGTGTTATAAAAATTAGTTGGGGATAAATTAGTAACACATTGAAAAGACTGGAGACGAAAATTACAAATTTCACTAGATAATATTAAAGTGGAATGAAAAATTGGGAAGAAATAAACAATTCATTTAAATTTTCCATTTGTTTATTACAACATTATTTTCTTTTAGGAAAAATTACACAAATAAAGAAAAAATAGAGAGTGAAATGAAAAATATTGGTTTTTGTTAAATATACGAAATTATAATATACACGGGAGTTTAAACGAAAATACGGTAAATTATAGTGTTTGTAATTTTCTGGTGGTAAAATTTTGGAACTCTTCATATAACTAGACTCTGTGTTACTCATGTTGGAGTATATGTAATTTTTTGACAATTTGAATTTAGAAATGTTAGTTGAGTTAGTTACAAATTGTGATATGACAATTGATTACATTGTGTTGTTTGTGTGTTAATTGTTTGATATAGTACTGTCTCGCAATTAAATAGTTGCAAAGTGTTTTATTTTCATGTATTATTTATTTATAATTATTATAAATTTAAATGTTATATAATTTTTGTTTTTTGTGCACAATTATAAACTTTGTTAATGGGTATTGGATATCATAACCTTACTAGAATCAAATTTGTCAGTTACACAAAAAGACAAAACCAAAGACTTACGATAGAGCTGTAAATTTTTTAACTCACTAAAAGTTACTTTGATTTTAACTCTCCAATGAGTTACCTTGATATATAATAGGACAGAAGCATGTAACTTTTAAAATTTAGGATATACTTAACTCAAAACACATACTACAAACTAAGTCATAGTACAAATGTTACCAAGCATGTAACATTAAAAATTAATACGACATTTTAATTCAATCTACACACTTAAACCAATTTCAACTTGACTTCTATCCCGCCCTTGCATGGTGGATTGGTAGCCATTATACTGTTTGTTCTTAGCCTGATCGAACAAATTTACTACTAAATGGTGACAAGCAATATTAATCTTGAATGGACTTGGCATATCATATAATTGCTCGATTATAATGTATTTTTCGTACTTTATCACAATCACTCGTGCACAGTCAAAAACATAATTACAAGCACGGTTTAAAAAAATCATAAATTGAAAAGCATTCGAGATCAACTTATTCAAACGATTAAAAAAATTACACATGAATTTTTATTTTATTTTTAAAAAGAGAGATTTCAAATTAACTCATTATGTTGCGAGGCCACTAGGGTATGTTTTGAACAACGTTAACAACCAAGGGCTTGACCAAAAAAATTTAAAAAAAAAAAAAAAAAAACAGATAACAATGCATGCAACTTTGAAATGCAAAAGATTACATTTGGACATTTGTTGCTGCAATAAAACATGTAAAATGATCGAAGACAAAAAATGGATATAATACAAAAGTTGAAACCCAATTTGTTAAAACCCTAAAAAAATGAACGAAAACAAACTTTTGACTCGTATTTGATGAAATGCCTCTTCATCTTCGACTGTGCTCTATTTCTTTTTTGTTGTTTTAAAATATTTTGCTGCCTTTTTAGGGTGGATCGAGCCACATCACCGTGTGTAACTGTCATTGCTTAAAATTAATATAAAAAATTTGTAAAACAGACTGATTAATCAAAATGAAATAGAGTTGGGAAAAAAAAGAAGATTTTACGCAGGTTAGTTCAAAAAATATTGTTGTAACAGAATTGGCGACCGATTTGGAAGATTCTTCATAGATTTAGGGTTATCTCTAATCGAAATCGAAAAATCACGGATCAATATGTTGTATTTATCAAATTTGGGCCTAATATGAAGTATGGGGCCTAATTTTCATCTTTCATTTATTTGGGAGGAAATTACATCCATTACTATGTATATACAATATATTGTTAAAATTACTTTTCTAATGTTTTTATTCTAAAAATACTAGGTATTATTTATATATTATTCTATATATTTATATAATATAATATTTACAAAAGGAAATACAATATACATCCCCATTAATTTTGCGGGGAGAGAGAGAAAAAACTGTGGGAAAGAGAAAATACCATATTTATCTTCTCTATCCCTCTTCAGCACATCCATATCGTCGACATTGCCGCCAACAGTATAAGTTTATCTCTCTAATCTCTAAGGTTCTATCACTATGTGAAAGCCTAACCCCCAATTTGTAGAAATTTTAGTTGCTAGACAAAGAACCCAACATGGATTCGCCTACTTGCAAAATGACTCGGTCTGCGGCAAAGAAGGAGTTGCCTTACTATGTGAAGAAGCATACATTACATTCCAAACATAAAGTCATTTGGATGCACATATTGAAGGAAGTCGCCGGCGAATAGGTGCTTACTAATCAGTTGCAATAGTTGTTACAAAATTAATTTACATTGTCCATGTTCCTAATCTATTGCAAACATTGTTACAAAATCAGTTTACATTGTCCTCATTATTAATGCATTGCGGATTTATATTACAAGAATCTGTTTCGTTGTCTCTTTTATTAATGTGTTGCAAACATTGTTACAAAATCGCCAGCATTGTCTCTCATATTAATCTGTTGTAGACGATGTTACAAAAATCTGTTTCGTTATCTCTGTTATTAATCTGTTGCAAACAATGTTACAAAAATCTATTTTGTTATCTTTGTTATTAATCTGTCTGCAGACGATGTTACAAAAATTTTGTTCGGTTATAAATATGGAGATATTATCATCGAACACGATTTGCATGAAGAAGACGCTTTACAGTTGGCCAAGACGAGTTTCAGTTTATTGTAATGTTGGAAAGATGTTGAAATGATTAGGATTGTAAATGATGAAAGAGAGAGAAATGTAAGAGAGATTAAAATGATGAGAGAGAATATCTTAATTAGTTATATATAAAATCTTAATCAAAATAGTAAATGAGATAATTAAAGATTCTGTTACAATATTTAATCAATTAAATAATTAATTAAAAATTAGATGAAACCCAAGATTTTTAGAATAAAAACATGTTACAGCTTTTTATAAATAATTATATAAAATGGCATATTTGTGAAAATTTCCCTTTATTTGGCTGGGCGGCAGCCATGGCTGTAACCGAGGACAGTTTTGCCATTTTTTATTTTTCTTTTGCTATTTCTGTCCAGCCCAACAAATGGAGTTAGGCCCTCGAGTTATTAACATAACTACCTATCTTTATTTTGATAATTATAAATTTATTGGTTTAAAAAAATAAATTAAAAAATACTAAATAAAAAATTAGAATAACATATTTACTAGATAATAAATATAGCTATCATTACTTATCCATTCTATGTTTGTTTTAGCCATTACTTTTTAAAAGGACGAGTATTCATTCCTTAATCATCTCCAAAATTTAAAATTCAAACATCATATTATCAGTCAACTTTTACATTGGTAGTTTACATAATCCCGTATCTTTGTAATCTCCATGTGTTTTAGATGATTTTGACAATTACATTCAAAAGATCATATTATTGTCATCTGATCAATTTCCAAGTATTTATATTGATTTAGAGCCTGATACCTGGTTTAATATATGGGATCGAGATGAACAATGGTGATGTCAATTATCGTTGCTATTGTATAGCATGAAATTTTTCGTAAATCTGTTGTATTTTTATCATTTACTATCGACGATTTTTTTTTTTTTTTGGTTATTGCTTATTGAACAATTATAAAATGTCATTAAGTTATTGGTTATAAATTATAGTTATTGATTATCTGAATTTGTTGATCAGAATTGGTAAATTAATATAGCAAAATGAACTATTGAGTACTCCAAATGATACTTCACACTAAACTGTAATGGTGATGATGAATGATATAAGTGTGTGTTGATATTTACAATTAATAACGTAAAAATATATAGATTAACGAATAACATAATTATACAAAATGCCTTTATAATTGTAGACCATGATTTTAGTATCATCAATTTCAAATTTTTTTCAATTGTCGGAAACGAGAATGTAGAATTGTTACTGAATTAACCCAATTTTTAATGAATTAACGTAATTTTTACTAATTGTTACTGAATTATTTCATTCAATTGCTAGAAATTAACGTAATTGTTATTGAATTAAAATAATTAAAACCATAGTTATTAAACCCGGCTCGGACATCAACCCAGACAAGGAGACGGGTCATCGAGTTTCTGGTTCAACCGGTGATCCGATGGGTCAATTCATGTCATACCGATAAGTCTATTTTTGTTAAATCATCACCATCAAAAATTTATTTAGCAAAATAAGTACGAGACTATCAATATCATCAACTAATTTTTGTAAAAAATAACATAAATTATTGTATTTCATTGCATTAACATGTCATTAATAGAGTGGTTAAGTACTTAGTACATCTTTTGGGTAGAATATAGTAATAAAGAATTGAAAATTTTTATTATGTAATGACCCGGCCGGGGTCACCGGGTTACTAAAAAAACCAACGATTTTTTCGGATCGTAAACAGTTCAATTGTCAAGTGGTCCAATTAAGAAAATCGAACCGATTGGATCACCGATTTTTCGGTCGGACCAGCGGGGCCGATCCGAGTTTAATAACACTGATTGAAACACCTCTATGTGAAGAAACGTTGAGAATGTTGAGATTTGAAAGATTTTGCGAGAGATAGTTTAATTACTCATCTAATAGGTATGGCTCATAATTATTCCAAGAAAAATAAATTTCTTTTTGTTGACCATTAAGATTGTATTATTCAAGTGTTAATAGATTTTCAATGATTCTCTTGCTAGTGTATATTATTTGCACACTTGAATAACCGTTTGGCACCAAGATAATCGAGAAAAAAAAAAGGCTAGCAACTGTTAGCACTTTGACGGTCAAGTCAAATATTGGTATGATATTGTATAGAGAAAATATAGGTGTGGCGAGAGACAAATAGTGATTTGACCAGAGTTTTTGGGTAAAGAATAATGCGTATCTTGAAATGAAAAAGAAACATATATTTGTAAGGGAAGAGTTCTAATTGATTATGGACGGCAATCAGTTTGTTTTCTAATTGGACTCTCTTTACTTATGAAGATAATGTCAATCCTAAATAGACAATGATCTTAAAATTTTGTATCTCATCTTTGTCAATAGGGTAATTATATTACCACAACATTATTTGTTAAGTACACTACATTTTAATTATAATGAAAGTCTCCAACTTTCGGTTTACTTTACATTTATGACTCTAACTTTTTTTAGCAAATTTTTATCATCAACCTATTAATTTGCATGTCTTATATTTGTCTTTGATGATGATTTTTGTCTAAAAATTAATCGGAGGCGTAAAAAAAAAAATTTCTTCTAATATTTTTACATAATTAAAATAAATAACAATTACGTAAGTTTGACAAAATATTTTTCCTCATTTCAATATACATTAGCGAATAATCAAAAATCTTCATTGGAGACAAGATGTGAAAAGTAAATGAAATTTAATGATAAAACTACAATAAAAAATTAGAGATATGTCTAAATATAAAAATTAGGGACTTTTATTACAATTAAAACGCCATGTGGATAATAAAAAGTGTAGTATGAATATAACTACCTCATCAATATCCAAGATTGCGTTGCTGAATTTTAGAGATTGACATAGAGTTTCATTGTGAGAGTTATCAAACCAATCGAAAATCGTCTTTCTAGTTCCAGTTGATACTTTACCCAATATATCGAATTGTTTGGGGAAACTTCGCAAGTGTATAAGGACCGTCAACAAAGGGGTGCGGATCGCTAGTGTACCAAATTCAATCCCAAAGATTCGTTCAGCAGAATGTGGAGGTAGCCTTTGTTGGGACTTGCGTGCTGATATGACATCTTCGCCAAATCCAAATCATAACACTTTTAATCTAATTTTTTTTCTCACTCAGATCTCACAGAGTTTTAATGAGCTCTTTATTTTTCTTCCATGTAAATTGTCAGCTTTCCTTTCTTTTCTTTGGGGATTTTTTTTTTTTAAAACAAAATGAAATCCATCGAGATTAAAGTTTTTCCTTTTTGGTACTAATATATTGATATGGGATTTTGATACTTATTCATAGTGACATTTCAAGAATTCAAGTTTCGTTTTTCTTTATTTTTACTTTTAATATATTTATCTATAACGCTTTTAAATAATTTTCTGCCTACATATTACTTTTCTTCTTTTTGTCATTAGAATAATATTTTCTCCTTCTTATAATTGTTAAAATAATTTAATTGAATTGATGCTTGCAAGATTTCTCACTTTCTTATCTTGATCTTAGAGCTTGTTTGTTTTACAATTTAAATTGATATAATTTGTCAAATATATATTTTTATTTATAAGATACACCACTTACTACCAATTAATTATTCACACATTTCATATAATTCACAACTTATAAAAATTAAAAATTAGAGTTAATTATACTTATTTCAGCTTTGTAATAATATCATCTACATTCAATTTTATTCTTAGATATCGTCTCTATCTTTTCATTTATTTATACAGATAGTTTTCAAATGAATTTTTTTTGACAATTTTACTCATGACTTAAATAAATTAAAACGATAGAAAAAAGAAAATACAATAAAAAATTGTATTCGGGACCCCTACATTTTCAAAAGTACAACTAAATCTTATACCTTTTTATTTTATTTTATTTTTACAGATTTTCACTTAAAATAATAAAAAATATATCATTAAGTTCCAAAACTTCTAATTATGTTCACCGAAATGACATTTGGAGTATCTACATATTTTGTTGAGTGGCCCGTTAATTGACAAAAAAATTATACTCGTAATCTAAATTTGACTAATTTTAATAAAAAAAAATATTTATTATATTCTATTATTTAAAAATAATTAAAAAATAAAAAGATCACCTTCTCCACTCATAGCCTACTTGCCTGAGCTTGAGTTCGAAATGGAGGAGAATAAATTCCTCCGTTTTACGCAAAACCAGGAAGAATATATCCAAAATCAAATTTAACAATTTCATCAATATCCGACCTCCATCACTAAGGCAACCGGTCTTGGTAGTCATCACTCCACCATTACTCAGCAAATTCAAAGAAACCAGAAACCAACACCATGAAAAGCTGATACCTACTTTCAAGCCAAATCCAATTGCTTGGAATAAACTCATCTAACAAAGAAATTGACCAGGAAAAGTAACCTCAAACTGAAACTCTTTCTGAATTCTTATTATTTTCATGTGAATATATAACCGCCCACACAATTATTTAAAAACTAATATTGGATAGTCTAGAAACAAAGTCAACCCACCAACCTAGAAACCACGTGAAAAAAGTTTAATTAGTAAGAATTTATATCTTATCCACCAAATTGCCTCAAATTTGTATGATAAAAGACCAAGAGTTGAGGGAGATAAAGAAGTTATTGAACACCGCATCAAAGGAAGAATCAAGAAATTCCCAAGATCTCAGTTTTTCCAATTCCCAAACAGTTCCTTAAAAAATTTCTACTACTAACCAAAAACACAGATGGAGAAATGAGTTGAAACCAACTAAGAAAATATTCTTTTAAGAATAGCAATGATGGGTAACCTGGGAAGAAAATGGGTAAAAAAAAAAAAAATTTATGATTTATTTGTACTTTTGAAAATGCTACGTCTCAAATACAATTTTTTTCATTGTATTTTCTTTTTTCTATCATTTTAATTTATTTAAGTCATGGATAAAATTGTCAAAAAAGTCATTTGAAAACCATCTATACGAATAAATGAAAAGATAGAGACGATATTTCTATGAATAAAATTGAATATAAATAATATTGTTACAAAGCTAAAAGAACGAAAATTATAAATATAATTAATCTTAAAAATTAGTACAATCAAATATGCACTTAGTTTAAAATCTCAATTTGCATTCTTTGACATTTTTTTTCTTGACCTTATAGTAAATTTTTATACTAGGTTGAGGGTGTGTTTGATTTTAATTAAAATCAGATTTTTTGGTAAAAGTTTTTGAAATATGTGGTTGAAAAGTTATGGATAAATAAAATGTGTGGTTAAAATTAATTGTTGACTTTGACTTTAACTTTTTAACCTTATTAATAGTAAATTTTATACTAGGATTGAGCTCATAATATACTTTTGGAGAAAAACTTTTTCATTAATTTCTATAGAAATAAAAATATATTTTTCTTTTATATTTTAATTTTGCATTTTTACTATTATTTGTCATGGGAAAATTTCTGTTTTCATGGATGGTGCAAGAAATAATTGTTATCTAATGAAAAATGCTAAATTTCTTTTGTGAAAATATTGATTTTATTTTAATTTATTAATTTTGATTTCAAAAAAGTTAGCCCACCCTAATTACCTTAAAAACATTAGTTAACTATATGTGGCAATAGTGATGAAATGGTCGGGTGACTTAACCATTTTTTAAAATGGTCGTTGACCCATTTTAACCTTTAAATTATCAAATATAACACAATCTTTTATTTTATATTTTATGTTCTCTTTCCCGCTTATTAAATTTCAAATACTTTCAATTCAATCCATTTCATCTGTTGAAAAAGAGAATTCCAGGAAAGAATTTAACCTATTTCAAGATTAGATTCCAACACATTTCATTTATGTAATAAATTTTATTTCAAGATAGAAATTATCTGACTCTATCTTCTTTTTTTAATTCACAGTAGAAATTGTGGATTTTATAGTATAAATCATGAAAATATGTATACATCTGAATATGAATTGTGATTTTTGTTTTAAATTTATGTAAATTTGAATTCATTTAAAGTTGATTAATTGAAAAATCAATTACAAATGTGTAAATTCGCGTTAAGAGTCTCGTGATCTGTTAACAAACGCTCTTAACAGACTACATGTCTGTTAACATAGTTATTAAATAAGAGTATTTAAGTCTTTTTTACATAAAAAAGGTCTTTTCAACTTATTTAATATAAGTTAGACTCTTTTGTGATTCGAGTGATTTAACACGACCTAACTATATCGAATCAATTCATCGTTTAAAAAAATTAATTCTCAATACAAACATGTCCTTCGTACAAATTCCAATCTTGATGTTCATTCAATTTAAAAGAAAGTTTATTATTCTTCACACTCATCTTTTTACTAGCAAAAGCTAAAAAAAATTACTTTCTAATACTATATGTTGTAATATTGTTCAATTATATAATAAAAAGTGATTTGAATATCAATTAGGTGAAAACAAAAAAGAAAAAACAAAAGAATAAAAAGAAAAATTTCTTTTGAAGTTTAAAGATGGGCGATCGCCCAGCCTCCTCTTTCAGAAAACGTGGCTAAAAGCAGTATCGCCCAGGCCAAATTTTTTGCCCGTTGGAATCAAATTTCTAGCAGCATTTGAAGGATCTTTTGGCACCATTTGAATTGGTTTTGGCACATTTTCATGTATTATACTAGAACATCTATATATAGAGATGGTTTTCATGTTGAAATATAAGAGATTAACATTAAAGAAAGATATATACATCCAAATCAAATGTTCATTCTCAAATTTTTAAGTGTTCTTCAAAGTTTCATCCAAATTTATTTTTACTTTGAATTTGAACTTGAATTAAAGGTTTGATCACTCCTACAAACTATTTGCATTCAAAGCCTTCAAGCACTTATTTCAGATGGCAGCAAATATCGTTTAAGGACAACGATTCATGATTGTGTTCAAATCTTTCTTTTAGTGTTTAAAATTTATTTTTTCTTGTTTTGTTCATCATCCCTTCTTCAAAATACATTACTATATAATATAATACTATTTGTATCAAATATCAATTTCCAAATATGACGTGTAAAAGTTGAAGTTAGTCCCATTCCTTGAAAACAAGACCACATGAGATAAGGTATATTATGTGTGTCTGACGCAGCAAATAAATCAATTAGGTTGAAGTATGTACGAAATCTTTGGGAAGGTTTTCTATTAGCAAAACATATTCACAAATTAGAACTTGACTACAAATCTAAGACCTGCAATACACACATGACTACAAATCTACGTGGCAGATAAATCCAAAACTGCACGATATAGTAATAGACCGAATCCACTGCGGCAAGTCGTACCATGCTCTTCACTCCATGGCCAACCATATGAATCGCCTGGCACGAGGAAGTAAAATCATAAACGTGGCACTTTCCTATTTGTCAGTGTTCGAACCTGATGAATACCAACTACTTCACGTCTCTTTACTCTCCTTTTCCTTGTCAATATCTGCTACTGTAAGAAAGATGCCTCACCGCGGGTATATATATACATCTGATCACTTTTGTGTTTTACACGCTTCGAGTTCGTAGAATTATCTGATTCGTTTGGGTGATTATTTGAACATTTCGATTTTAGGTACGATATAATTAGATGCTATATTATAATGTTTTGTTTTTGACTTTGATTGATTAAACTTAGATTCAGATCTGATTTTGGGTCTGCTGCACCTTTCGTTAAATGGACGCATTATTGATCATAGACAAAGGAACCTTTGCGTGATTTTGAAGATTTATCTCTCTCTTGGTAAAGTTTGGTGTGATATAGGTCATCTTGCGTGTATGCTTGTCGTGTTCGTTCGTTGAGTATTTCGTTTTTATTTAATTTTTATTAAAAAAACATAAATTGGATTTCGAGTTGTATATATTAAGTCTTAAAGTCTTTGCAATTGCTGTATTCGAAATAGGCGGAGTTTCTCAGTGATTATATAGGTCATCAGAGCTTCATTTTTTTCTGAAACATTGTGTGTGTTTTTTATTCTTCTTCTTTTTCAAGAAGATATGTGGTAATTTTGCTTTCTGCTTTGATTATTTGGGCTACAGATTGTGTAATGGTTATATCAAGGGATTATTTTTGTTTATTTTTTGTTCGGATTTCTTATTTAGATCAATGTGCGAGTTGAATTATAATTGTGGAAATGTTGTTAATTTGTTAAGTATATCAGAACATGATCTTGTTCCTAATTTAAGATAAGATATGATTTTAATTTTTGGTTTCACTAGTAACTGAGATCTGTTCACTGTGTTTGGTTGTTTTCTATTGCACTTCTAGAAGGTTTGAGTTGGGTATTCTTGTTCAATTTGCTGAGAAAAATATTTTCTTTTCCTTTTCTGGGTTTTCTTAATAAGATCATTGTACTAATTATGCATTAAATTCTTTGTATTTTGACCTGTATTTTAGATTTTATTGGTTTTAAATTCAGAATTTGAAGAAGGATCAGAGAAATGGCTAAGGAAGCATCTAATGGACAGAACCATGTAACTACAAAGCCACCTCCAGAGCCATCACCATTGCGAAAAGCAAAATTTTTTCAGGTATTTATCCACTGTGCTTGATAAAATAAAAGAATTTTGTTAATTTATGTCAATCTCATTATCTCTGTATCTTAAACTTTTACATTTCTAAGCAATTCATTTTTCTTTTTGGGTGGGTACTGGGTACTAAAATTGAAAGTTGCCATAAAATGGTCACCTTGAATTACTATTTGTACCTACTATTATTTATTATAATTAAAAATTGTAATTATTATTAATTAATTAAATTTTAAATTCTTAGTATAGAAACGAAAACGAAAGAAATTCACAAACAAATGCCTACTTAAAACTTTTGTGGTGAGTCTACGTGGAAGCTGAATATTTTTGTAATTCCAGTTGTGGCGCTGATGTTCTGGACACTCATTCATGAATGTTTGCAACCAACAGATGATTTGAGAATTCTATAAAGGGTTTGGTTTCATTTGTCATTCAATGCCTAGTTATTCATATATCCCGTGGTTAAGGAAGGAGGGAGGAGGGGGTTGGTTTGAAGCTCGTAATTCTTGAATGTATGCATAATGGGAGATGGAGAGATATTACTCTTGAGATTTATTTGAAGATCGGTACTTTGCAGGTTTATGGTGGGGGATAGTTTTTACTTTTTATGTTTCTTAAGTGCACTGTTTACAGTAGGTATCTTAAGTACATTTTTCTTTCCATTTTTCATTTATACCTTCAGAGGCTTCAATTTATTACCAGGACTGTAGAAAGTTAGACTTCTTCATCTCTGGGCATATAATAATTTCACCAAATGGTTCTGTTTGATTTGCTATTCTCTTCCAATCCAGGCTTAAGAATGTTTTCCCATTATATTGGTTTTCGTCACTACTAGATGTTATATGGTATACTTACGACACCTTGATGACAGGCAAACATGAGAATCCTGGTTACTGGTGGCGCTGGATTCATTGGCTCTCACTTAGTCGATAAATTGATGGAAAATGAGAAGAACGAGGTGAGCACTGCTTATTCTTCTTTTGGTTTCTCATTACATGCAACATTGGACATTTAGTGAAGGACGTCTTCAATATTCATATGTTCATGAGTTTGTTTTATTTCACTCAGGTGATTGTTGTTGATAACTATTTCACTGGCTCAAAGGACAATTTGTCGCAGTGGATTGGTCATCCAAGATTTGAGCTTATTCGTCATGGTAATTATTCTTTAAAGTTTGTCTAACTACCTATTGTGTCGGCTTGATCTTTCCAAGTCGAGACAGAATAAAATGTCCACAATAAAGACGTTTACTATCTTTTCTTCATGCAACACACTTCCACTGTAGTGTCCAAGTAGATATGTCTGGACTTTGCTCAATACCATTTTGTCCCTCTGTTCGTCCGTCCATCCATCCGTCTGTCTTTCTTTTTCTTTTTTAAATAAAAGGAATTCTGAGGTTTCTGTGCATTCGGAGAAAGTTTCTCCAGACCATGGTTTGTTGCTTGAATCACTTCCTTTTCTATCCTATATATTTATGGTTTTTTTCTTGTGCAGATGTCACAGAGCCATTGTTGATTGAAGTTGATCAGATATACCATCTTGCCTGTCCTGCTTCCCCAATTTTTTACAAATACAACCCTGTGAAGGTCAGTGACTTGAAAGATATCTCTGCATAAGTCTCTCTTTCACTCTCAATCACTAGTTTTGTTGCTTGCTCGCTTTCATTGTTTATGCTGTACATACTCCTAATATATCACGTTTTCTAATCGAGTATAACTATGGAAGTAAGTATTTTTATTATTATTTTCTCTTTCTATCTACAGACAATAAAGACAAATGTGATTGGTACTCTCAACATGTTGGGCCTTGCCAAGCGAGTAGGAGCTAGGTTTGAATCAACCTGCTCATATCTTTTTTTTTCATATTTATTTTGTTTATTTTTAATCTGGCATTTGACTTTCTGTACTTTCTCAACAGGATTTTGCTGACATCAACATCTGAGGTTTATGGAGATCCTCTTGTGCATCCTCAGGATGAAACCTATTGGGGCAATGTCAACCCTATAGGTATTGTTATACCTCTGAGAATGTCATAGCTGAATATACTATGTGATACAAGGATAATCCAACCGATTACAAATAGGCCTAATTGGCTCAGGGATAAATTGGTTCGGTGCACCCTTTTCCAACTTATCTCGGGAAATCACCTTGATCTTTCTACTGTATCACTTTAATGTATTTTTCTTGTATCCACTCTTGCTACATAGTAATAATCCATCAAAATTTGTTGTAATTTTTTATTATTATCAAAAGAGAATGGAAATTTCCATCTGCATCGGTCCCTCCACAACATTTATGAGTGGTTCAAAATTATGATCCCTGACATTTTATCAAAAAAATTCAGTTTTTGTTTTTTTTCTTGGTTTTTAACTTTGGGTTGGCTTGAGCATGGATAATGATAAGTTAGTGAACTAATGGGTTTGGATAATATTTTTACTCCGATCTCGTATTATGGAGAAAGTAATAAATTGGTATGCCATCCATACTTGAGAGTTGTTATTCTCTCAATACTAGAAGTTTAGTTAAGACATGATTTACAATTCCTTTGGTCACTATATGTTGCTTCTGAAATACTTACTTGATGGTTATTCTTCAATGAAAACTCTGTCAAGCCAGCATTACTCTCATACCTACCACCAGAAGTGA
Source organism: Forsythia suspensa (assembly GCA_023638005.1). NCBI lineage: Eukaryota > Viridiplantae > Streptophyta > Magnoliopsida > Lamiales > Oleaceae > Forsythia > Forsythia suspensa. Next base: position 54,133,697 of record CM042666.1, read on the forward strand.
AGACCTTGAATTTTTCTATTCGATCACTTGGTATTTCTGAATTGTTAGCAACCATTAGTTTAAAACCTTTTTAACCTCAATATACTGATGAGTAACTGGTTGGTCGTTCTATGCCAAAGCATGATGTCAATGCATCATTTTACTCGATGTGTGATGTGTTGTTTAGAGCAACAGATGAAGAGCATACACTCATGAAGTAATGATTGCATTTTCTTTGCATTGCAGGAGTCAGGAGCTGTTATGACGAGGGAAAAAGAGTCGCTGAAACTTTGATGTTTGATTATCATAGGCAGCACGGAATTGGTAAGAAGTCTCTTTCTTTTGCTGTAAATCATATGTTTTTTATTAGTTTTTGACATGCAATTCTGCAATTGTACTAAGAATGGTGAAGTCATATGATGCACTTCTTACAATTTGAAATGATGACTTCGCAACAGAAATACGTATTGCAAGGATCTTCAACACCTATGGACCCCGCATGAATATTGATGATGGTAGAGTTGTCAGCAATTTTATAGCTCAAGCAATTCGGTAATATTCTGTTGTCACGCTACTATCTTCTGCATTCCTTTGATGTCTCTTTCTGGCCCCTTATTATCCCCCAAGTCAAAACCCACATCTGAACACATCACAATTTCATCTTCACTACTTGATGTGTGCCAAGTAAAACGAGATTCCACCTACTCAATTCTCATACTATATCCTTTTTGTGCATGCATGCAGTGATGAGCCTTTGACAGTCCAACTGCCTGGAACACAAACAAGAAGCTTTTGTTACGTCTCTGACATGGTACAGGAGAGCATGATACTATTTTGGTAATTTAACTTATAATACACATGGCCTTACTCTAATTTATTTTGCCTGTGAAGGTTAATGGTCTAATTCGACTAATGGAAGGAGAAAATACCGGGCCAATCAACATTGGAAATCCAGGTTATTATCAAGAAATCTGGTGTCAAAGTGCTAAAATCAAGTTCATTAATTCTTCTTGCCCATCTTCCACCCACCCCTCAAAACACGCCATCTCTAAGTAAAAAGCTTAGGTTTGCGAATAAAATAATGTTGTAATGATATAACTCACTCGAGATTTTAAAAACAGGTGAATTTACAATGCTTGAGCTTGCTGAGACTGTGAAGGAGGTAACTTCCAAACTTGTGCATAGCTACAAGTTTCTTTTCCTTTTTCTCTGGCTCTTTGTTAAGTATCATATTGAACAAAATGGTTGTGGCTGTGCAGATGATCAATCCAGAAGTAAAAATCATTACTGTGGAGAATACTCCAGATGATCCTCGCCAGAGAAAACCAGATATAACGAAGGCAAAGGAGTTACTTGGCTGGGAACCAAAGGTCAAGTTGCGTGACGGCCTTCCCCTCATGGAGGATGATTTCCGCAAGAGGATTGGAATCTCGAGGAAGTGAATTTTTCTGTTTTAGTAGGGCATTCTTCGTTCATCCTGGACGTCTAAGAGATGCTTATATTCGGCATTCATATGCCCTCCCTTTTGCCTTTTCGTTTACTAAATATATTTCTTTAGAGTTTCTATCATGTGTGGTTATTATTTTATGTATAAACGGGCAAACATGTCCTCTTTTTGAAACTTAAGTTTGGTATTAATAATGTCTGAGTTCGTCCTTTTTGTGTTATGTTTTATGCTATTCGTTTGCTAACTAATCAATATGCCAATTATGTGAATAAAAACACTCCTCTAAGATTTGCCATCTGCAATTGGGTAAAATTCAGTTTCTGTTACAAATGAAGAGTGGTATTAGACTCTGATTAAAGTTCCAATTTTCTGAATCCCAAGCCTCTTTTTTGGTTCCTGGTGGATTTACCTTGTACACAGTCGACTCCATGGAAGCAAGTAGGGGCGGAGCCAGAATGTACCCAAATGGTGGGCTGGGGAAGGGGGACTTTGCCCTGAAATTTTTTTTTTCCCTCAAACCAAAATTATTTAGTCTATTTTTATGAGAATCTAATGTTTTTTTATAAGTCACAATCTTTAAAAATGTTACAATAAGTTATTAAACAAAAATATTCAAGATCTCAACTAGTTAAAAGAAAATTGTGCTTAACGATCTTTTACAATTACAAATTCTTCTATAATAGAATCTATATTTATTTTATTAACAAGGTTTTTCAACAAAATTGTTATGTAGTCGATCACACAAATTGTTTTATAATATATTATATATATATTTTATCTAAAACTATGTTATGTAGTCGATCTTGTAAAATATTTAAATTCTTTAATAGTGTTATATACAATTATATTGTAATCCTATATTTAATGAAACGACATATAAGTAAGTCATACACAACGAAATTATTACAACCAAGTTAGAAAATAAATTGATATTTCAACACTAAATAGTAGAAGGTGCAACAAATTAAAAAATTCAAATCCACGTTCGAATTTTGAAATTTCTAAAGTTTGAATTTCAATTTTGAACTTTCTAATACTTACATGAAATGCAAATAATTGTTTGTTTAATTAAATTTGGATGCACAATTGAGAATAAAACAATTTTTTTCTATGTTTGGTAAAATTTGGGCTTTATTTCTTTTTTTTTTTACATTTTGGACAGCCCAGGACTCAAATTTGGACTTTATTTCTTTTTGTTTCTTTTCTTTATTTTTTTTAAAAACTTTTGGGCCAAATTTTGGACAGCCCTGGACTTGAGACCAGCCCCCCCGATTCCTACCATGGAAGCAAGAAAAGGCGATGTTGTGCTATACTCAAGTTTGCCACCATCAACATCTCCATCTTCAAATTTCAAATTTCAAATCCGACTTGTATTTACTCCCCCACAAAGTGTAAGAAATTTTTGGGAAAGTTAAAGAAAAAACTTCATGACGTAAGAAATTCTTTCAATAATTCCAAATCTGATCTTTTCAAATTTGTAAAAACATATAGAAATTAAATTTCATTCGGCTCATGGGTAAAAACATATAGAAATTAAATTTGTAAAGTGTCAACAAATATTATAGACACAACTCTTAACTAATTTTTATAACTTCAATTGGTTAATGATATTTTTTTAAAGTAGAAGACCCCCTTGATTTGTATCTTTGTATTGGAGTCGAGTTGTCACAACTCGATTCTTGTGATTGTATCTTTGAATGCTTGCTGATGTTGCCATGAGTTACCAAACAATATTAGGTCAGTTAAGGCGGTTAATATCAATACCTAACCGACCATAGGTTCGTTAGAGCGTGTTATGTTATAAATGTTTTGTTTACAACGGTTAAACTTGTTTTTCAATTAACCAACTCAATAATTCACAAATAAGTTCAAATTTACAAAAAATTAAAGCAAATATCACAAGTTCATATTCAAATGTATATACATTATCATGATTTATAAAACAAAATCTACAATTTTTGTCATCAACTGAAGGAAAAAGAAATAACCATACATTGTACCAAAATTGAGATGAGTTGGATTCTAAACTTGAAATGAGATTTCCTATACTTGTTTAAACTTGTTTTGAGATTAATGAAACGTCAATTTTCTTGCAAAATAACGAACTTTGAAAACCTCCTATTTGACAGTGGTTACATAAATGAATTTGAAACTGTATGAAACAGAATAAGTGAAAGGTTTAGACAGAAGTTTAGACAGAAGTATATATAGTAATTTATTTAGTTTTTTATTATATATTTTAATAATTTTATGGTTAATTACATTCAGTCTCCATTCTTTCAGCTTTGTAATGATATCATCTCTAGTCAATTTTATTTGCAGATATCATCCTTATCTTTTCATTAATTAGCACATATGGTCCCATTGATAATTTTTCCCCGACTTAAATAAATTAAAGGGAAAAAAAATAGAAAAATTGTAGTTGAGGTCTTTAACATTTTAAAAGTGTAAATAAATAATAAATTTTTTATTTTTAAAAATTAAAAGAAAAAGAAAAAAGGTCACCTCACCCCACCCCACCCCACCCACCCCCAAGTAGCAACTAGCGGAGAAATTATCTCGATTGCGAAAACCAGAAAAGATACCTTATCTGGATTTACACGAAAGCAAACGGGGGATAAATCCCCCATTGTTGTACCTGGTGGGGTGGGGTGGATGACATTTTTATAAAAAAATTATTTTAAATAATAGAATGTGAATATACTACTTTGTCATTGTTAAATTAGTCAAATTTAAGTTACGAGCATGATTTTTTTATTAATTAATGGACTTCTATACTAATTTTGTCTAGACTCCAAAAGTCATTTCAGTAAACATAATTAGAAGATTTGAAAATTGATTAAACATTTTTTATTAATTTAAATGAAAATCCGTAAAAAAAATTAGGATTTATTTGTACTTTTAAAAAGGTTAAAGTCTCCGATTGTTATTTTTCCATTATATATATTTTTTGTTATTTTAATTTATATTAGAAAAGGAAAAATCGTAAAAAATGACCATTTAAAGACTATTTTTGCAAATTAATGAAAAGATGAGGACGATATCTACGAATAAAATTTAATAAGAATAATATAGTTACAAAGTTTAATGAATTGAGAGTTAATTTACCCATAATTACAATCGTATGGAGTTTTCTCCGCTATGAGAATAAAAAAGTACTTAATCGTCCTTATGTCACTACGTCTTCAATTTCTCCCAACATAAAATTATCTACTCCAAAATTTGTTGACCACTTCAATCCATCTCCCTGATTCGATCATCTCCTCAAATCGATCATCTCCAAAATTTGCTCACTTCCTCAATACATCTTCATCCACCATCTCAAAAATCTATTCATCGCCTCAATCTATCTTCCTCCACCATCTCCAAAATTTGTTCACCGCCTCAATCTATCATTATAATAGAGCGTATGGTTAGATCCCACTACAAATAATCGGTATACTAGTTTATGAAGAAAAAAGTACGTCCGTGTTACACTGTCACTATGTCTTCAATTTCATCTTATTCAAAATTTGCTGTTCAATCATCTTCTTCAACAGACAATCTCTAAAATCTGCTCATCTTTTTAATTTGATCCACTAAATCGATCATCTCTTTTCACCGATTATCTTCAAAATCTGTTCACCTCCTCAATCCATTATCATAATAAAGTCTAAGGTTGGATTCCACCGCAATAAAAATAGTATACTATACTAGTATACCGTATACTATACTAGTATACCATTTCTTTGGGGTGAAATTCGACTATAGGTTCTATTATGATGATAGATTGAGATGGTGAATAAGTTTTGGAGATGATCGACGGGGAGATGATCGATTGAGGGAGATGAATTGATGAGGTAGCAGATTTTGGAGATGATTGGTTGAAAGAGGTGATCGAATCAGGGAGATGGATTGAAACAATAAACAAAATTTAGGAAGATGATTTTGTGCGAGTGAAAATGTAGTGACACACAATATCTTCTTTTTTTTCAGTAGCGGAGAAAACTACTATTACTAGTATACTATTTTTCTTTACGGTGGGATCCGACCATAGATGATATTAATTGATTGAGGAGTTGAGAAGAATGTTGAACATTGAGAGAGGGGAGAGTTTTGTTTGAAGGGGGTGTTTGATTTTGATGAATATAGAGAAGAACAAGAAGAAATAGAAGAATTGAGAGAGAGATATGAGTTTTGGTTTGAAAAAATAAAGATGTAGTGATGGACAAAGAAGTATTTTTTGTGTGCTTGTAGGCGGAGTAAACCTTCCTATGGTCGAGTGATAAAATGGACTAGTATATCACTTTTCTTTGCGGGAGAATCCGACCGTAGAAGATTTTAATGGATTGAAGAGTTGAGAAAAATGTTGAAGATTGATAGAGAGTGAGAGTTTTGTTTTAAGGGGGTTTGATTTTGAAGAATATGGAGAAAAACAAGAAGAAATTGATAAATTGAGAGAGAGATATGGATTTTGGTTTGAGAAAAAGAAGACGTAGTAAAGGATAAAGAAGTACATTTTTTTGTGCTTGTAGTGGAGTAAACATCCCTACAGTCGGTGATAAAAAAAAATAATGAGATAAAGTAATCGGGATATCGGTCATTTACTACATTTACCTCGTTCTTGAACCAACATGATACGGGTTTGATTCTTGATCCATGTGTGGATGAATTATAATTAGGGTGGGCAAACCCGACCCGACCCGACCCGACCCGACCCGACCCGACCCGACCCGACCGATTTGGGTCGATTTTTGAACTCATTTAGGTTGGGTTCGGGTTGAGAGATTGAAAGATCAATCGGCCTTGGGTCGACCCGACCCAACCCAACCTAACTCGCCTGATTACAAAAAAAAAAAAAAAAAAAAAGCAAAGCAAATCCTAAAAATCATTTCTACCACAAAAACAACACACACCCCAATAATACATTCACACTCCCGCACGCAGAGAAAATAAACTGAGCCCAATCTCTCCACCGTCGGTCAATCCACCACCGCCGGCCAATCAGTCTCCACCGAAAATAGCGAGACGTCGAGACCAAGTCTATTTTTCCCCACCGCATCTCTCTTGCTGGTTGTGGCTGCCAAGGCCATTTTCGAGATTAAGAAGACTCCTCCCAAGGCCATTTTCGAGAAATTTCAGAGAAATCGAGTTTCTGGATGTAGCTATTTCTTATAAATTTTAGAACTTCGCAAAGAATTTTGATAAGTTCTAGCAAGATCTTGTTGTAACTTGTAAATTTTTCATTGTTATTTTTTTTTTTTGATGACTCAGTTCCAAGCAAGAATCTAGTGGCGGTTTCCCCACGTTGCCACCCGTAAATCTGGTGCGGTGTAAATTCTTCATGGACCACCGCCTTCCAACATAGTTGTTGCCTTCCATTAAATTTGCCTTCCGAGTGTTGCCTTCCGGATTTAGATCCTCTCAGTTGCTTGTGCCCGTTTTCTTCATTGTTATTTTTAGTTGTGGATTTAGTTGTTGTTTGTTGTTTAGATGTTTTGATGCGAATTAGTGTTGATTATTTTCAATGAAAATTGTATCTTGAAGATTCTAGAATTGGAGAAATTTTTTTGTCCCAACCTGAGAACCCAACCCAAATCGACCCAAGATTGATCGAGTTGGGTTGGATCGGGTTCCAACCCATTGACAGATTGAGTTGGGTTCCATTTTTTTCAAACTGCCATTCTTAAAACCCCCACCCCACCCCACACCACACCAATTATAATCAATTCCTGACATGGAGAAGTAGGGGCCTTCAGCCCACTTGATTACGGCCTCCAGACCATTTGATATTGATATAAGGGTTAGTAACATATATACCTTATATTCATATTGATTATCTCAATTATACTAAAATAATAACTTTATCGTATTTTGTCAAAGGGTAATTATATTCACATTATATTATTTATTAACTACACCACATTTTAATTGCAATGAAAATATTTAACTATTGCTCATTTTTACATTTATGTCCTTAACTTTTTTATCACATTCTTATTATCAACCTATTAATTTGCACGTTTTATTTTTGTCATTGATGATGAATTTTGTCCAAAAAAATAATTAGGAGTACATAATTTTTTTTTTGCCGCTCGTATTTTTAAATAAGAAAAATAAATAATAAATACAAAAGTTTGACAAAATAATTTCCCCTTATTTCAATGCACATTAGCAAACTATTTGAACAAAAATCGTCATCAAAGACAATATGTGAAAATTATTGAAAGTTAATAAAAAAATGCGACCAAAAAAAAAAAATTAGAGACATAAATATCAAAATGTCAAAGGTTGATAGACCTTCATTGCAATTAAAATGTGGTGTAGACAATTAAAACTGTAGTGTGAATATAATTACCTTTTTATCAAATTGTTAACACAAATCAAATAAATAATAAGGCTTAAACCAGACGTGAAAAAAAACTTTTTTGATAGAAAATAGATAAACATCAAAATGAGTATAATAACAGATTATATCCGATGATTATGGTGATTTTGAAATTCAAAATTTATATTTGCAGATTTGTAATTAAATTAAATGACCACGAATTGGGTATTTGTAACGCATTTACCAGTATTCATCCGTTAACAATAGTATCGACATTTTAATCTCTGCAATTGGATTTCATTGCCGCGGTCTGTGACTTCCAGTTGATCGTGCTATGTTGACTAATTTGTGAGGTAATTGTCTACTTTATCATCAGCATTTAACATTAATGTTGTGTTATCTTCATTAAAGAAATCTATATCAATACTTTGATGCAATCAATGGCGGATTTTTGATAACCAACTATGATTCTGTTTTTTATCCATATGTTAAATTCGAATACTAAGGTTATAACAATTTAAGTATCATGCTGATGATCTTAAATATTATCATAAAACATTATTGAAATATTTGGATCAGTACTATATTTTTTTTTTTTCGCTTCGAATTTTAAATTTTCTGTTAATTCAAAATTTAAGTTCTCTGTTAATATTCATTTTTTTTTTATTTTGTACTGCGATTAAATACATACGTATTTGTTCATATATTCTAATTAGTAATTTATTATTAGATCTTAATAATAAAGTGTGTGGGAATCAAGAATACGTGGAGTGCTTAATTTTCACTAACAACAATTCCCTATTCCCATTTCCCTTCATAGATTTACTGGACTAGATAGCAAACTAGAAAACAAAAGCCGAAAATGAGAAAATTCGATCCATGGCCAGTGTTCTTCAGGAGAGAATTCAACCGCAACTGGCCGTTCCTTGTTGGCTTCGCTATTACTGGTACCATCATAACCAAGTTATCCCTCAGCCTCACTGGTTCGTTCGACCCCTAATTTCTTATTTATATAATGACTTTTTGTACGTATTTTCTTATAATATCTGTTATGATTTTTTGATTCTGATGAATGTTGTTCTCAGAGGAGGACGCAAAGAACTCGCCCTTTGTTCAGAGGCACGGGAAGTAAGTTTACTCGATTTATAGACGCAAATTAATAAATTGTAGATCTAGCTCTTTCATCGTGATACTGTGCAATAATTTTCTTAGTATCGAGCTGCAGAGTTGATTATAGCCTTTTTATCTGAGATGATTTTTTTATGAATTGGGTATTCAGTAAAAAATTATGTTAGGCATGAGATGATTCTAAGATTTAAATAAGGGAAATCGTATCTTTTACCCTTCATTTAGCTGTAATTTATGAATGATTAAATTAAATTTGAATGGATGTCCCTTGTTGTGTTGTCATGGAATGATCATATTCCCTAGAATCTGGGGTTTGAGGAATTGGCAAATAGAGAAAGTTTTGGGCCCGTGAGGCTATAATCAAAGAGAAATTGTCCTCAAAAGTTGATAGCAGTCAATTGTGGTTGGTTAATCTATTAACTTCTTCTTTCTAACAAGGGGTTAGGTACCTTAGAAACACAGACATGCCTCCGGCACCGGCGAGTTGGTATCAGACATGTTGCTGTGTCAAGGGCTACAGCTCTGCTTAGCCCCATTGAACTACGATTTTGCACATCGGAGATTGTCGTGCAAGCGTTGATTTTTTTAATTTTTTTTATTTTTTATTAATAGTGTAAAAACAAGGAATGGATTTTTAGATGTTGTACTTCCTCCGTCCCATAAAAATATGCTTACTTTCTTTATTCGCCTCTCTCAAATTATAGTCTAGTTTTCTTGTTGAGAATATACTTAATTTTTTAGTTTTTTAATTTTTTAATATGCTCTTGTTTAATGTGACTTGTTATTAACATATATGAACTTCCATTACATTAATATGGGGTATATTAAGAAAAATGTAAGTAAAATTTATTATTCTATTTATAATAATTAATTTTTCTTAATTTGTGTAGAAAATGAAGTAAGCCTATTTTTATGGGACGGAGGGAGTACAATTTTAGCTTTTAAGTTATTCAAATTTTAAATTGGTGGACTACATTTTTTATGAGAAACCCTAGCAATTGTGGAGTCTATTCAACATTAAAGGTTACCTCCATTTTTATTGAGAAAACTGGATTGTATTGCTAGTACTATATAAAATTATAAATTGTCTATTCAATTTTTAAATGGTGGACCTCGTATTTTTATTGAGAAACTCTATAATTGCATTTTGGTCCTTTCTCCCAATTGCACACCTATTCTATTTAGGTTTTGGCTGCATTACATCTTCTTAAAGAAGTTAAAAGAAACATTGTGGTGCCATTTAAATCTCAATGCCGACGCGACATCCACAGCACGGCAGCTGACATCTCAGCGCCGGCGTACACCCACCCACCGACCTTTAAAAATGGAGTTCAAATTTACGTGTCGGATACCGACTCGCAGGCGCCCGGAGCGTGTTGGTGCTCCCTAGCTTGCTGGTGTTGAGATTTGAATGGCACCACTAGTTTTACCTTTTTATTAATCTTCTTCCTGTAGTTGCGGTGATATAGCCAAACCCCTAGATATTGTATGCGATACACTACCATACACATACACAGTATTTCTCAATAAAATATGGACCCACAACTTTTAAAAAGTTGAAAAGATAAATTTATTTATTAAAGAATGTAATTGCTTGTCTTTCTTAATATAAATGGGGTCCACTACCTTGGAAGTTAAATAGACAATCTACTGTATAAAATTGTATGTATTTCCCAATAAAAAAGGAGTCCACCTCTTAAAAATTTAATAACAAAATATTTTCGAACTTAAAATCTGAAGCTGTATGATATTTAAAAACCCATCCACCCTTCTTCTATATGCTAAGACTTAATAAATTAATAAAATTAATTTTATGTTAATTGACGTGTCCCAACGTGTCGTGTCCTACTTTTTTTGAAAAATCACATGTCGATGTGTGTCGTGTCCGACACTCGTGTCGGCGTCGGTGTCGGTTCTTCATAGGGTAGTACTTATTAATAATCTCTATTAAGTTGTTTGGATTGTGTTCTTTATTCCAGGATTTGACCAACCTACCAGTAACAAGTGAAGTAAGAACTAGGTGCAAGAGATAGTTCCCTATTAAAACCCGTCCCTTTTTTAGTTTTTATTAAAGTAAGTTTAGATGTTGACAAACTAATTATGTTACGAGTTTTATTGATTAATTAACATGTTTTCAGATGTTATGGAATGACATATTCTTTATTCTTTTTGATGATTTACGAATAATTTGATCCCAAATCAATATTGATGGTATTTTTTTCTCTTTTCCCCTGCTTGTCTGTGATTTTTTACCCTGTTCTTGACAACCATGTTTGTTAGCCTATTGTCATAGTAATTGCAAGAATGTTGTTTCTCTTGAATTTCTATGGTATAGATACTTTTGAGTAAATTTGTTGTTAATAAATTGCAGTAAAACAGTTTCAGATTCTTTCCAGCTTGCTTTGCTATTATTCATGTTAATTTGTTTGTCCATTGTGTGATGGTTCCCACTTCCTCTTTTCTTTCTCCTTGCACTGCAAAACAATTAACTCACCTACATTTATGGTATGAGCCAAGTAGTTGTGAATTGTGGCGGTCTTGTCAGTAAATTTTTCCTTAATTGTTACGGTCAACCATCAACGCGCTGGTATTTAGTGATACTGTTGTTTCATCAAAAACCACCCCTGCGTGCCATGATCATCTCCTTGTATGGCCTGTCGCATAATGCATGTTGTAGTTATATCACCATACCATCTCTGTTTTCAATTTTGCTTTTCTAAAATATCAACATTGGTGTGCGCGTGAGAGAGAGGGGGGTAGACACTTTTCTTCTTCTTCTTCTTCTTTTCTATTGGGAGATGTTGTGGATATTTTCTGGTCGATTATTCAATGAGATTTTGTGGGGTAAAAAGATGTGTGATAAATGGAGGAAAGTGTTTTAGTACTTAGTTATAGGAATAAATGAGATATTTGAAATGATATTAAACTTTAGAGGCAATAAGCTAATGAACCATACCTGTGAAACTTTGAGAGAGGTTAATTTAGAACAGATCAATGTACAACTTAAGATCATGTTTGGTAGAGTTTGTTTTAAACTCTTTTTTCCTAAATTCATTTTCAACCACATATTTCATGGGACCCACGATTTTTATCAATTTTTAATCACACATTTCATCAACTTTTATCAAAATCTCATAAAAAACTACTTTTAAATTCCACCAAACAGGCACTAAATGTTACGGAGAATAAAGTTGGTTTTATCATAGGGAGTTATATTGTTGAAGTCATTACCTACTTTGCGGATTGATGATGGAAAAGTATTAGAGAACCTAAGTATAATTTGCACGTGATCTTTATTGATTTAGAAAGCACATGTGATAGGGTGACTAAATGAAGTTCTATGGTGGATGTAGGAGAGAGTGGAAGTTATTATTAACTATATTATACTATTAAGGATATGTGCAATGAAGCATAAACTAGTGATTACTGGTGGTAACAGGGGAATTTCTATTACTATATTCTTGCATCAAAGTTCTACCCTGATCTATTCTTCTGTTTTAACCATGGATGAACTTACAATACAATTATGATGAGGTCTTTCGGTGTATGTTACTCGCTGATATAGTTTTAAATTATGACTTTAGGTGACAAATAGATCTTGCATTATAACTTTGATATTTTAAAATCAAAAGGTTTTATATGTAGATTAAGACGAAATACATACAAGGTCCTGTTAATCGTAGTGTGAAGTATGGACATGGATGATTGTTGAATTACAATAGAGGACCATGTTATAAAGAGTGTATTGACCTAATTTGTAGGTTCGATTACTAAAAGAAATGAAGACGTGGAAAGGATACGATGCATGGGTTTGGATTGAGTTGGACAAATTGTAGGGGCATTCTATGTTTCGGAAGATTAATAGTAAAAAGTCAACTTCTATTGAATGGTAACTGGACTAACTATGATTGCAGTAACTACGTTGGACGAATAAAAGACAAAATAACTAGAAGACGAAGAAGTAGACAGATGTTATGATGGATGTGTAGTTATATTAGATTGGATTCAAATCATGCAAATTCGTTCTGTCCCATGCAGTTAAATTCATCCTTCTATGTAATATCCTGATGCTTGTCTTATTAATAACACAATATGGATAATTGATATTTGTTTTTAGATTGGAACATGACTCTTAATGCTCATTTCTCTTTCACAGATGAAGAGCTTAATTCGTGATAGAGGGGAATGAAGATTTCATGTAGCCGAGAGACAGATGTTTTATTTGTAGTTTCTTTTCATCTCAATCATCACCAGGATGATGATTCATACGTTTCGATCCTTCTTGGTTGAAAAAAGCTTATGTTTATTTTGTTGATTGTATCGCATTTGGCCAAAAAATAATGGAAACGCGCAATCATTCTCCCAATTGTGTAAATTTATTCTTGATCCTAAGACTATTTTTGCTGAGACAAACATTAGAATATTGAAGTCACACTATCCTAGAATTTATTTTTCTTCTTTAATATATCCAACACATCTAATCTAGGGTACAAACAAGATATTTTCTCTTGTTTCCATCAAATGTTTGTCAGCAGTATTTTAGTTGCTATTCATCTTGTAGGCATTGATTTTGCCGTGGACCGTGGTAACGGATTGTAAGGAAGATTGGGGGGAAAACCTTATTTGTGAACTTTGTCGTATGCATTAAAAACTTATAATTCAAGACGATCTTATCATTTGTTAATTTGAAGCTTCATTTGGTTGAGTTCTTCTTTACATTTGGGATGGATATCATGAGCAGATAATTATGACACGGAGAACGATGATGATACTTTATGATAGGATGACGATGAAATTTTATGATATGGAGGACAATGATGATACTTTATAAGTAGAACGTGAATTGGGGGCTGTTGATTTTCTACTGTCACACTCTAGGGAGACTTTTCATCGTGCTGCAAATAGATGAGTCACTTTTAGCAAATAGGAAGACGCAAACACATTTTTGGAGACGTATGGAGATAACAAAAATATATTGGGGGACATCAAGTAGCAATTTTTGAGTATGACAGTTATGAGAAGTATGGCTTCGTGCACTGGCAAATGTCACTCTTCCTAGTTCATCATCTCGAGACTTGAAGCAAAGATACATGGTGAGGAGTACTTCTGACGAGTGGGGTCAGGGATGGACTCGGACGGGTTGTAGCTGATGATCTTTAGGGAAAAAGGAAACAAGAAAGTTTGAGCCTAACAAGTGGCACAACATCATCAATTATAGGACATTATTAGCTTGCTTATGCCCTGTTCCTTTGCCGTTATTTCAGTATGTATTGAGTAGTTTGTTTGAGCCCGTCTCTGATGTATGCATTATATATTACCAAAAAGAAGGGAGAGTGAACAAAAGAGGAAGCCAAAAAAGCCTTTAATTTACAAGCTCAAGCTCCTTATATAACTCAAGTAGCAGAAAGGGAAATTGAAGATGCCAATTTATCGGATTGCGATTGGGACACCAGGGGAAGCGAGCCACCCCGATGCACTCAGGGCTGCGCTTGCTGAGTTCTTCTCTATGCTTATTTTTGTTTTTGCTGGTCAAGGCTCCGGGATGGCTTTCAGTAAGTTTGTTTTTTTTCCTCTTCCTCTATTTACATGATTACATCCCGTCAGTACAGTACATTGTTTGAATCGATCTTATTCCATTTCCCGATTCCTTCCAAAGAACGTATGGAATTGGATCTCAAATTGACACGTTAGTGTGAGCTTATCCAAAAGGTTATGCACACATCTGAGATGGTCAAATATTTCAGAGTTTATCCATTCAATTAGTATATACATCTTCTCTTTATTTTTTGATCTTCTAAACGTAAAATGTTTGATGATTGAATCATATTATGGCAGATAAATTGAGCAATAATGGGTCATCAACACCATCAGGACTAATAGCTGCAGCATTAGCCCATGCATTTGCACTATTTGTGGCAGTGTCAGTAGGTGCAAACATTTCAGGGGGTCATGTGAATCCTGCTGTCACATTTGGTGCTTTCATTGGTGGGAACATAACACTTTTGAGGGGCATTTTGTATTGGCTTGCTCAATTACTTGGCTCTGTTGTTGCCTGCATGCTTCTTAAGTTTGCCACTGGAGGATTGGTAAGTATAAACTATCATTTTAGAGAAATTTCACTTTTAACTATGGAAATATGTATCATCGTCAAGAAACTTTTCAAGACAAATTTTTGTCGTTAAAATGAAATTTCTTGTAGTAGCTTAATTCAGTGCACTAATCAACAATGATTTGCTTCCATTACTAGAATTTTACATGTTCTAGTCTTTCTATTTTCTGAAATTAGAATGTGTAAGAATATCTATTTCAACGTACACTTTCATGATTTTTATAAATGAGTAGCAATGAGATTTGAACCAACTTATTATGTTGCAGGAAACATCAGCATTTGCGCTGTCATCCGGTATTTCTGTGTGGAACGCCCTAGTGTTAGAGATTGTAATGACCTTCGGGCTGGTGTATACAGTGTATGCTACTGCAGTGGATCCAAACAAGGGTAATTTGGGAAGCATAGCACCCATCGCAATTGGGTTCATTGTGGGTGCTAATATATTAGCAGGTGGTGCATTCGATGGTGCATCAATGAACCCAGCAGTCCCTTTGGACCAGCAGTGGTCAGTTGGAATTTTACACACCATTGGGTGTATTGGTTAGGCCCCTTGATTGGTGCCACTATTGCAGCACTTGTCTATGATAACGTCTACATTAATGGTGAGCCCACACACGAGCAACTTCCAGTTACAGACTATTAGATAGAAGAGTTGAGATTTGTTGTTTTTGTTTAGTTGTCATTTTAACTGTTTTTCACTAATTTGACACTTCGATGCATTAGTTCTTGGTAACAAATGGTAAGACGTCATTTTAAAGTTGATGTCACTTGTAGTGTATTTTATTAGCGTCTTCTCATTTGCTAACAAGAGTTGATGTGTCGATGTGTCAAAAAATTAGTGGGGGATAGCTACACCAAAACATCGGACTTCTCTCTCTTTTAATCCTTTTTTGTGGTGAAAAACTTGTCGTTTTTTGCTTGGGAAAGATGGGTATTGTGTTGTCGAAGGATAAACTTGGAAAATAATAAAATTATCAAGTATTTCACGTTTGTTGTTATAAAATGTCAAAAGATCGTCCTCATATCTCATTTTTTACAACTTAATCAAATGCTCGGGTTATATACGGTTTGTTTTATAGAGTGAACTGTAATAAGTAATAACATTAATAGCATCAAAGGACGAAACAAAAATTAATTTTTTTTATAATATCTTAATTAAGTTCAATATTATGTATCAAATATAAAGTAATGGTATTTTCAACAAGATTCGATTCTAAATCAGGATATAATGTTACCATAGATATAATGTAAATGTTTTCTCTTTTCCTACTTTTAATTATAAATAATTAGATAAGTTGCTAAATTTCTGTTTGATCACCTTTTTTTAGCCAAAATAATGAATCAAATTTGTTTGTTCTTTAAAATCAAAGTCATTTTTGACCAACAATATTATTAAGAAGAAATCACTTTGTGCAAAAAGAGAAAAAGTAACTTCTATAAAATAAAATTAATTTTTTCTCTAGATTAAAAATAAGAAAAATAAAAAAGAGAGTTTCAAAATTAACATAAAAGAAAAAAAAAAAAAAAAGGAAAAATGAGAAGTATTTCATAGGAGGCTTATGTAATTTATTCTAGATAATTTGTACGATTTCTTTAATTTTACAATTTGATTCAAACAATATTTTTTGTTTATATTATTAAGAGGACGTGTTCGGTAGAGTTTTTCTCCAAAAAATTCATTTTTTTTTACTTTCTGATTTTTGACTTTTCAACCCTTTTTACATTACAAAAAAATTTGAAAAGTCAAAAAGTAACCAAAAAAAATCTATTTTTTCCCAAAAAAAACTTTACCGAACAAGCCCTAAGTAAAATAATTCCAACTTCAATTAAAATGGCAAACAAAATTATGGCCCAACAAAATAAAAATGATTACATTGTTAAAACGATTATATGGCATCTCTTTTTCATGACCCAAAATTATCCTTACTTCTCTTTCATTATTTTTCAACAACTTTTTATTTCTTAATATGTTTTATTTTTTTTTTTTTTTGAATGACTTATGTTTGGCAACGCTTAAATTATAATTTCAGTTGGTCCAACTAGTCAAACATATTTTTTATCTACACATTTAATAGGATCTACAACTTACAACCTACTTTTTAATTACACATTCATCAACTACTTATATTATAAACACTTAAAAAATAATTTCAGCACTACCAAACATGCATGTCCACCCTGATTGTTCGTACATTGAGATATTCAAATTGAAGATAATTTGCAGGTTGAATACACCAATTTAAAATCTAGACGACAACTATATTTTTAAATTCATTTTTGATGGTCACTGAAAGTTATCATACCCGTCATTTTGTTTAATGCTCACTAAAATAACATTCGCCACTCTAGTTCATTCTGTTTGAAAAGTTACCAATTTCCAACACAATAAGATGCTGTGACAAATGAAATAACAATTTGTTAAGTTTAATTATTATTTGATTTTTTTTTAATTTAATGATTATTTAGAAATTAACGTTGAAAGTACATGTCCATTGAGATTTTGAACCCCAAAAAAAAAACATACCGCAATTGTGTAAGATAAAAAAAAAAAAAAGAAACAAATAACTCTTAGTTTGACATGGAACTGTGAGTGAATCTTATCTTGACAGAAATATTAAAAACTTGACATGTTCAATATATTGAAAATCAGACTGAACTGGTCGATTTGACCAGAAAAAATAAAAATTGATTCGACTATAGGTAATATAACAATAAATATTAAACCATTTTAAACAAGCAATAATTGACCATTTTTTAGTTCACAACGATTTTTTCTTATTTTTTATTTTTTACCATCTTTTTTATGTCAATCCCATTTTGATTTGATCCTTTAACATATGACTTTTTACTTTTCTCAAGTCAATGTGCAGAAAATTTCGAATTGAACTGGTCGATTTTGATGCACGAGTATTTTCCAATGTTTCATTTATTGTTGACCAAAGTTTTATTACTAACAGAATATGTTTAAAATAGACGTTAAATTTGAATAAAAGACATATTTATCTTAAATAGGAAAAATTGTAACTATCATCCTCAACTTTTAGAGTCTTGGCACATTTATTTCTAATTTTTTTTTTTCTTATCACGCCGATCTTTAACATTTTGTTTATTTGCATCTTTCGTCTCTAAGAACGGAACAGAATATGTCTAATAATCTGTTAGCTTGTAAAAAAAATATTTATTTTCTCAATTAAATAAGCAAAGCAAATAAATTAATACACAAAAAAATGTTAAATATATATTTTTACTTTCTATTTTTCAGGATTAGTTTGGTATTGTTGTGCTTTTAAGATAATCACGTTCTGCTGTGCTGCAGAAAGAATTAGCTGTGGAAAGAATCAGATAAGTGTTTGGTAAACTCTTGTTTCAAAATTGATGTATGTTTCAAAAGTAACATTTGAGCGTTTGGTAAACAAAAGTAATTTATTGCTGTAATGGTATTAAATTACGAAAAAGGATATTGATTATAATAATGTTATTTTGTATTATTATTGTTATTATTACGAGTACTAAATTTTTTTTTACTAGTCAAATATTTTTTAGCATGACAATTCATTATTATTATTATTATAAAATAAAAATAATAAAAACCTAATAAATTTCAAATTTTATAAAAATTACAAAATAAAAGTATAGTCATATAGTGCAAAAATTAATTAAATTTATATTATTTTTGTGATTCAACTTGCATCAATTCAGTTTCTCAAATGGGTATTCAAGGAATTAGCTTAATTAAATAGGAGTAAAATGAGTTTTTAGTAAAATATAAATAAAAAAATTTAAAAGCAGAATCTAAAAAGGCATTTTTCTTTGCTTACCGAAAATTCTTTGTCATGTGAAATGATTATTTTATAATCACTTTTAAAATTTTTGATAAATGACCTAAATCAACTTCTGATTGTTTGAGAATTAGAAATTGAGCTCTAAAATCAATCTCAAATAGAGCCTCTAGCAAGTAACCCCTGACAACCACTGTCGAAATCCACCACCCACCTCCCTACAAGTCACCACCGACCCAGGCGAGGCGGTGAATTTCAGCAATGGTTGTGACCTGTGGGTAAGTACCCTGTGCTGAAGTGGGAAACGTTTGCCTAATGAATATAAAGTAAACATATATTTCATTTTTTTTTTCTTTTTACTGTATTAATTTATTTATTATAATTATTTAATTGAAAGGACAAATATATTTTTTCTATCAATTTAATAAATCTCTATTTGGTAGAGATTAAAAATTGTTTTTTATTTTTAAGAGATTTTTAAAAAAAAATTAGTGAAATATATAGTTAAAAAATTGATAAAAATTATAAGTTATGAAATATATTGTTAAAAATAAATTTAAAAAAAAACCATGCTAAGCACGCTCTAAATTTTTTGACATATTTTATGTGTTGAGACAAAAATAAACAAAACGCCGTAGATAAGTGTCGTAGGAAAAAAGATTAGACCCCAACAAATCATTGTCCCGTTCTTCATTCCATCTTCTCCACTTCACCAACCTCCTTACATTTACAGTCAACTCCGAATTAAATCACACACTACCATCCCGAAATGAATTGCGATGCATCAAATCCTCACTGCAATCCAATCCCTAGAATCATCTTTTTCATCTATCTATCACTCTTCCCACTAGTAATCGCTTCTCGTAATCTAAAGCACAGTTCAAATACGCAACTGGATGATGATGACTCCATCACATATATTTGGCCATTGCCTTCCGAATTCAGTTTCGGAAATCAAACGCTGACCGTGGATCCTAATTTGTCGCTTGCTATCGTCGGCAATGGTGGGAGTTCTTCTATTGTTAAAGATGCTTTTGAGAGATATAAATTGATTATATTTAAGCACCATTCTAAGTTATCCAAGTATGGAGTCAGCTATGATATTGAAAAGCTCAATGTTATTGTTCATTCCGCTAATGAAGAGGTAATCTGGATTATAAAAGTTTAGATTTGTTTGTATTTTTATTTTTACTTAAATTATGTTTGGGTGTTGTAGCTTAAGCTTGGAATGGATGAGAGCTATTCATTGTTGGTGGCCAAAAGAGACGAGCATTCTATTATTGGGGAAATCACAATTGAGGTACAATCAGAAATGAAATTTATAGTTTTTTATTTACAGTTTTGAGGAATAGAAAAAAATAAAAAAGTAGGTTGGAGTATTGGATAGACTCTGGTAAATTGGTAATAGGCACTATATCTTAGTTTGCTCAGAGAATTTACTTTGTTCGTGTTCTCGAGTCTTTTTCATTTGCTAGCAAGCTTTTGATTTTGCATAGCTCAGGTAACTTTAACAGTGTATTATTTGGTTGAGAGCTCTCACAGTTTGATAAGCACCGTGCTAAAATACAGCTGGGAAGAAGTAAGAATAGATAAATCGCTTAATGGACTAGAAAAATTGCACCTGGTGCATGGGCATAGAAACGAGCAAGGTTATTGACTTATTGTTGTTTCTATGGAAGGTGGAATGATACACTTTATTTTGGGTCTATAAAATTTCTTTCCGTACAGATATTGCTTTCTTCTCTCTGTATCTGGTGATTACAACTGCAGTCCTGGCCTTTTACTTTAACTATTACATGTACTACCCTGTTTGAAGCTTGAAGTTTACATAATTTTTACTTTTAATTGTCTCTGTTTGGAGACTAAAGCTGATTTAGTATGACTCTGTTTACATTTCCTCTTCGAATAATGCAACCATAACTATGTAAATCATTTCTTCGAGATGATTTTTCTGAGTCTTGTTAGTGTGTTGTACTTTGCAGGCAAATTGTGTGTATGGTGCACTGCGTGGACTAGAGGTATGGTGGATCATAGTAGATACATGGATGCAAATTACTTTGTAAACAACTACATTTTGTCCAGTTGCTTGGCTTCTCAAGTGCAACACACCAGTTAGTGCTGGTGTATACCTATGTATGCATGGTTCTTTGAGAGAAAGAAGAAGGAGAAAAAGGGAGAACAGGGAAAGGAAATGTCATGCACATTTGTTTAGACAATTTATTGGTTTAAAATATCATCTTTGTTTTTCAACTTATTGAGAATTAAGTCGGTGATGAAAATATTTTTGTCATTCATATCCAATGAATAATTATTTGTAGTGGCCTTCTACTCTTGCAATAAGGCTAGCAGTGGGGAAATACAAGATTTTTGTCTCATTTTTTCTGATTTATGCTGTTATGCAGACATTGAGCCAACTATGTGCTTTTGATTATGGAACCAAAACCGTTCAAGTGTACAAAGCGCCATGGTTCATCCAGGACAAGCCAAGATTTGAATATCGTGGGCTTCTGCTTGGTAAAAAATGATTCGTTTCTCAGTTGACAACCTTTTGTGTTGCTTCTTATAATCCGACACTGTGTTCCACATTGACATATCTCACATTAATGTTATTTGTAGATACATCGAGGCATTATTTGCCAATTGATATAATCAAGCAAGTTATAGAATCTATGTCATATGCTAAACTTGTAAGATATGTCGATAACTACTTTACTGCTCTTAATCATGCAATAAGTTCGTTTCCTTCTTGCCTGGTTGTAAATTTTTTGATGCTTTGTGTTCAGTAGAATGTTCTTCACTGGCACATCATAGACGAAGAGTCATTTCCTCTTGAAGTGCCTACATATCCAAATTTGTGGAAAGGTGCATACACAAAGTGGGAGCGCTATACCATGGAGGACGCTAGCGAAATTGTTAAGTAAGACTTTTTTCATGTGTCTTCGACTAGAAATGAGTGTTGGATGTCTCTAGGGTAATTTTATTCAACATTATGATAAATTCAGAGGAAGATTTAAAAAAAAAAAAAATAATAATAATACTAATAATAATTCAGAGGAAGATTAATATGTAAGTCTTATCTTTTTCATTTCTCGGTTATTTATTATAAGGTTATTAGTTATAATTTTATATGTACCTTCTAGTCGTAAATGCCTTAAAGTTATTATTGACTTAAAAAGAGGATAGATGTAACTAATGCTTACGGAGTTACTGTTGTTATCTTTTGATATGTGCACAAGCTGAAAAGGTATATGATCCTGGACTTTCATTATAATTTTTACTTTTCAAAGCCATCTCCTTCTAACTTGCAAAGCGTCAAAAAATGATGGCGTCTCATACTTCCTTACTAGATTCATGCTTAAATCTTCTGAGTGGAAGAGAAGTTGAAATGTCCCTTTGCATGTCTTATTTTAATTCTGTGGAGAGGCCAGAAGCAGTAACCCCTGGATCTGTCGGTCAATTTAGCATAAGGATGAAGGGTTCTCACCTGATGCTGATTATTGAGTCTTTAGGACCGAGCTTCTAAATTTAAGATGACTATATCTGTTGTTTTACTGGCATTCAGTCCTGATCATCACTCCGTCTTCCCACAGTCACCAAAACTATGAGTTCCAGATCTCTTGAGCTTGTTGTTTCCAGGTTGTTGGTCTCTTTTTTTGACAAAATTTTGACATGAATATTTATTGATATTAATTTTTCCTGATATTCAGGCTTTACTCACATTGCTTTCTTGTTCTCTCTCTCTCTCTCTCTCTCTCTCTCTTTAAGATAAGATGTTAATACTGTGTTTTCTTTTCCATGTTTCCTTCACATTGTCTATAAACAAAGTTTTGCAAAACTGAGAGGTATGTGCATTATCAAAATATTTTGTAAAAATTTAACTACTTCGTTCAGCAACAAACAAACTGATTTTATTATTTTTTCGTTTCAGGTATAAATGTTATGGCAGAAGTTGATGTCCCTGGTCATGCAGCATCATGGTAAAGCACTTCTAATGTTGAGTTTATATATATTCTCTCTTACCAAGTTCCTTGTCTTCTTCTGCAACTCTTAATTCTTAATAATTTAACATTGCCCCAATATGAGGTGTCATCCACTTTACCCCACTGGTGCATGGTCTACCTGTAAAAGCACCTCATGCTGTAGGCTTACCCATGATATTAGGTCCCAAAATCCTCCTAATTTCTTTCTACGTAGTAGTACATTGCGGTCTCAATCATTTACACCAGAGCCTTGGCAGCATTGCACCCAATGTGTTTTGTACATCATCTGCCCCATGCTGCTTCAGCATCATTGGTGCCCAAATTCCTTCACCTTACTGAGTAACATGTAGGATTCACAGTATACCTGGGCACTTGGGTAGATGAGTTACTTAGATTTCATTATTGATGATCAAGGTACTTACTTGTGAGGCTTTGCTACAGTATCTAACCGTTATGTTCCTGAAAAGTGCCTCACAAGACTGGGATACCTATGCCGTATACAGGTTCCAACATCCTCTTTTGTACTTTAGCTGTGGTATCCCCGGTTATCCCAATTTCTTATGCAAGGATATCATGTTTCTGCTTAAAATGTGTCTTAGTACCACGAAAACACAAGTTGATGCTTATTCAGGAATAGAACTCGACTCAATTTCACGTTACTAGTTGCCACTTTATCCTTCCTCCACCTCCTTCTCCCCGATCTTTCTTTCATTCCTCTTCTTTCCTTCCTTTCTTTTCTTCTTTGTACACCTGCAAGAGTTTTGGCTGCAACAGCTCAGGTGCCTCAGTTTCAGCAACCCAGCAGCCATCTCTTCAGCAACTCACACCACCAAAACTCTCTTCTGCCTTGCTGTTTTCTTTCCTCGTTACTTTTCAAGTTTCTCCAGCTGCACACAGAGTGCCTCCCCTGTTTCTAGCTCTTATACCACAAGTAGTAGCAACTTCGTCTGACTCCTTTTTCCTCTGCTTTGGTTATTTCCTAACATCTCTCAACTTCCAGTCTCTCACATACCACATGCTACCGCTAAACTGCACGTGGCAGCCACTTCTTCATCTTCATCACGTTTGGTCCCTCTATAATTAGAAATATGTGAAGATAGTTTCGGTGTCTCAGCTTCTGCTGCCATGTCCAGCACCTATAATCTCTATTTTTTTTTTCAGAAAAAAAATGAAGTCATACTTTCATAATATAGTAGTATCAGTAATTTCTAAAATGAGTCAACAAAATAAGTTTCATATGGTATTTGTATCAGATCCTAACAATTTTTGTCTTTATTTTTATTGAAATTATACCTCCAAATTTATAATTTGCTTAGTATAGTTTGTCATATTTGTTTCTGATTATTACTTTCCGTGCATGCAGGGGTGTAGGATATCCTGATCTCTGGCCTTCTCCTTCCTGTAAAGAGCCTCTGGACGTTTCTAAAAACTTTACATTTGATGTGGTATCTGGCATCCTATCAGGTTATCATATTTCCTTCAACTACTCAAAATATGTCTGATACTCGTGACACTTCTATAGCTGGATTGTACTTTAACCAAGTTATCTTCCTGGTGTGCTGCTGTGCTTTATTCGCTTTCAAATCAAATATCTGCCTTCTATGTGTATTAAACTTTTACCGACTTTATGTTTTCAATATTAAATAACTTTTCTTAGCAATGTATGTGATGGATCTGAAGCTTATGCTCTCCAGTTTTATGGATCATTATGATTAAGACTTCATCAAGATTCTTGGAATTACCAAATCCTTTTGTAGTCAGGATCTAATATGCAAAAAGAGAAGCTAGAATGTCAGAAATGATTGTTCATGCAGCTTGAGTTGTGTTAGTTCCAAGATCTGGCAGGAGAGGCTAGGTTTTGGGTGTTGAGTACAAGTCTGGATCTAGGTCTCAGACATGTGAATTATCAAATTTATGACCCAGGGATCCGGTCATAAAGATTCTTGACTTCAGATGTTGGTACTAGCACATGCCATTCATGAAATCAGTAAATATTAGGATACTTCTACTCAGATTTGACAACAGGAAAAATAGTTTGAGAAAAAAATCTGCATTATAACTGAAAAGTGATATTAAGGGGGACACGTTTTGTATATGGTTAACAAGCTATAGTGTTTAGGACTAATGTATTGATACTCGCTGCTTCTGAAGATCAGACACGGATTACTATCAAGCCTGTTTGGCTGCCTGGAGTTTGATGCGAAATATTTTGGGGATCTATTAGTGATTAGGATTATATGAGCCATAGAGTAGGCTTAAAAATCAGAGTTGCCGCCAGTGGCGGAGCCAGACTTTTGAAGTTGGGGGGTCCCAAATAGGGGTGGGCCCGGGGCTGCCCCCGAATTTTTTTTTTCTTAAACCATAATTACTGAGCCAATTCTTATGAGAATCTAATATTTTTTTATAAGTCATAGTCTTTAAAAAACTCACAAGAAGTCATTGCAAAAAAATAAAATCTATATCTATTTTATCTAAAACTAAGCATGTAATCGATGAACACAAATTTAAACCCTTTTAATAGTGTTATATACAATTTTTATTTGAACACAATATGTATTAACAAGCAAAATGCCTTTATTAATTTTGTATTATCATTTGAGGAATGGGCCAATCATTTGTAATTTTGTATTATTAATTTTATTAGACCAATAAGTCCAATTATCTTACATTAAGAGTCAGTTTGGTCTAATTTATGAACTAATTTATTTGACCAAAATGGCTTATTTGATAAAAAATAATTTATTTGACCAAAAAATTTGTCTTGGTAGCATGACATTTTTTTCCGTTCTTTGTCAAATAAACCATTTCGGTCAAATAAATTAATTTATAAACCATACCAAACAAGCTCTAATTGATATTGGGTCAATGGATCCAATTGTTATCCATTAAATTGATATTATGTAAAAGTTAAATTATATATTAAAAAATTAAAAAACTACCAAAAAAAAAAATGAAATCAAAAAAGTTGGAGGGTCTAGGTCTCCCCTGGGACACCCCCCCAGCTCCGCCCCTGGTTGCCACCTAGCATTTTATGTGAAGTGTTCTAGGTCACCTATGAAAGAAAAATGTTTTTTAAACTTTTGTTTATTGGATAAAAATGTTGATCCAGTCTTTTGGTGACTTTAGTTTTTCATTATATTGGTCCAAAAGCTAAGTGTCTGTTTTCTTTGCTGTTTTCAAGTTGTTTTTACTTTTCAATTTTGCAAAACACCCAAACTTTGTTTACTATATTGTTTTTGAAAATTTATTTTCGAAAACAAAGTTAAATTTATAACTCAAAACAAGTTTTTGTTGTATTAAGTGTTTTCAGTGAAAAAATGGAAAACACATAAAACAAGGAAAGCAAAATTTATTTAAATAAAAATTTATATAAAAAAATTCTAAAAAAATAAAAATTCTAAAAAATAAAAATTCAAAACAAAATTTATATAAAAAAAATTCTAAAAATGTAAAATTATAAAAAAAATAAAAAATCTAAAAAATAAAAATTATAAAAAAAATAAAATGCTAAAAAATAATAATTCTAAAAAATAATAAAATTCTAAAAAAGTAAAAAACAAAATTAATTAAATAAAAACTTATATAAACAAAAATTCTAAAAAAATTAAAAATAAAATTTATTTAATTAAAAAATTATATAAACAAGAATTCTAAAATATATAATTAAAAAAAATAAAAATTCTAAAATAATTTAAAATTATATAAAATAATTTCTCAAAATTCCAAACAGAACATGTTTTTCAGTTTTCTATTTTCAGAAATAGTTTTTCAGAATGACAAACCAAACGCGTTTTTAGTAATCTTAAAGTAGACTTTCAAAACAGAAAACTGAAAATGAATTCAAAACTGAAAATTGAAAACTGAAATGCAAAGAGAATAGGTCCTGAGGACCTGTTTTAGGACTGTTCTCTTTGCTGTTTTCAATTTTTATTTTTGCAAAACGCCCAAAACTTGTTTACTATATTATTTTTGAAAATTTATTTTCGAAAATAAGGTTAAATTTATAACACAAAACAAGATTTTGACGTTTTGAGTGTTTTCAGTGAATACATGAAAAACACTCAAAACAAGGAAAACAAAATTTATTTAAATAAAAATCTATATAAACAAAAATTAAAAAAATATATATAAAATATAAGATTTTAAAAAATTAAAAATTCTAAAAATATTTAAAAAATTAAAAATTCTAAAAAATTTTTAAAAATTTATTTAAATAAAAATTTATATGAACAAAAATTCTAAAATTCTAAATATAAAATAAAATTCTAAAAAATAAATTTATGAAAAAGTAAAATTTCTAAAAAAGTATAAAAAATTTAAAATTCTAAAATGAAAATTCTAAATACTAAAAAATAATTCAAGCCTTTATTGGTTATTTAAAAAAAAATTATTTTAAATGTAAATTGATTAAAATTATCAGTCTATGTCATTAATTTTTATTTTTTATTTTATTATTTGTTTGTATTTTATTTTTGTAAAAAAAAAATATTGTAAGATTCACTGACTTTAAAATATATCTATTATTTTATCATATATTAGCATAAAATTGTTCTATTTTACTGAATAATTAAATTCATTGAATAAAATGATATAAAATAATTTTCTCAAAATTCTAAAGAGAATGTGTTTTCCAATTTTCTATTTTCAGAAATAATTTTTCAGAAAGACAAACCAAACACATTTTCAGCAATCCTAAAATAGACTCTCAAAACAGAAAATTGAAAATGAATTCAAAACTCAAAATTAAAACACAAAGACAACAGCCCCTAAGGTTTTGAGGATTCAGTTATGTGGGGGGAAAGGTTGTTAGGCGTCCCCATTGTCAATGTTAAAGATGATTAGCTTATTATAATATATTTAGGCCATATAAAATAGGACATGGACAAATTGTGAAAGTAGGTGCATCATCCAGTTAGGACATGATGAAGGAAATCAGAAGCATAGATCCTTACGCACACAATAACAAGGATCTTCTACAAACTGGTGGCACTTTCTTTTGCACTTATGATGAAAAGTGCAGAATCTTCTGCGCTACTGTTTTGTTATGAAGTAGCCAGTTGGCTTGGTGCACCCGCCAGATCTTTGAAGAAGGAACTGTCTGCAACAATGGTAGGTGCAGAAGAAACTGACCTGTAAAGATTTTTCTAGAGGAGAAAGGAAGACAACCTAATACACTTATGTCTAATATCAATTAAGTAGTCATTTGATTTATCTCAGTTTACCTAACACATTATATGTAAATAATGAACCTCGTTTGATTAATAAAACTATTTTCAAGGTCAAAATTCAAAGGAAAGAAAGCTAATTACCCACTCACTGAACAATTTTCGAATCCGACAGAACTTGGAAAAATAACAATTGTGTATCTTTTATGGTCTTACAATACCACAATCACTTAAATATGTTCGTATCACCATAAATTTGCATTTGATATGAAGAGCTTACTATTGTGATAAGCGTCTGAAAAGTAGATTTTAGACCAGGAAAAGTATAATCTTTCTTTAATAACTTTAGACTCTTCATTAATTGCTCTTCATCAGTGGCTTTCTTGGTAACTTAGGACTCTTATGTGAATTAGAACTCATATATGTGGAGACTAAGACCCAAACTTCACCACTTAGGCTACATTATCACGCCATAATTGTATTTATTTAAAAGTTATGACTTATTTTTAATTAGTTTTTTGTTCTTTTGCAACCAAAAAAAAAAAACGAAGAAATACATGTCATTTGTAATGCTTATGAATCTTGTACTCGAACACTGCTAATGAATTTTATTCATGATTCACTTAAACAGGATTTCCATTCTTTATTGAAATCTTGGTTTTCACAACTATTATCAGATATAGGATTACTTAAAAGTTTCATCCACTACTTGGACTTTCTTGTCTTTTCTCATTTAAGTCATTTGTTGATGTAGTGAATTTAGTATATCCATTTTCTTCGCCAAGCTTAAAGTTAATGATTAGTAGAAACATTCTAATGCCTGTTTCTCTGTGATTGTAACATCAATGTTTCATCTTGCAGACATGCGGAAAATTTTTCCCTTCGAACTTTTCCACTTAGGTGGTGATGAGGTTCATACAGGTATATATATGTGTTGTTTTCTCGATAATCTCTTCCGCTTTCTTCTCCAAGTACATTTCTCTGTTATATAATGAAAGAAAAAAGCTTGATTAGAAATAACTGCCCCAGAATGAACGCGAACAGCAAAAACTAAGAACTCAGAAGTTTTCGTAACAAAGATTCTCAGATGGAAGTAAGAGTGATAAACCTATCCTGAAGCATAATCAGTGCTCCCTTTCTTTATTTTCTTCTTCTGTTTTGCCTTCTCAGATTGGCCCAGCAACACCCTGGACACCCTTTCTTTATTATCTTCTTGCTGTTTCTTGGCACATCACTTCCTTAATAACCTAATTCATCCATGTTTTCCTCATAATTCCCCCAACCTCCATAGTTCATTTGCCACCAGAAACATACCTCACCTCACTTGAGCACCGTGTGCCACAATTGTTCGCAACTTACAAATATGACCCCACACTCGACAACACCAAGACAGCCCCGAATCACAGACTTCAAACATGCAAGGATTCTAGCAGTAGCTGCTGCTGCCCTTTCTCTCCTATACATCAATCTCAACTCTGTGTGTGCTTGTCCTCGCATGCATGTGTTTGTCTGTCCGTCCATTTGTTTTTGTGTGTATTTGTGCATGTGTGAGCATTGTTTTCTCTCAAATATATCGAGCACACATATACGACACAGGGGAAGGGGTTTTAAATAGAGAGCCAAGAGAGTGCTCTCCAATTCCACCACCCAATAAATA
Organism: Forsythia suspensa; assembly: GCA_023638005.1. Classification (NCBI taxonomy): domain Eukaryota; kingdom Viridiplantae; phylum Streptophyta; class Magnoliopsida; order Lamiales; family Oleaceae; genus Forsythia; species Forsythia suspensa. The sequence continues at coordinate 54,163,248 of CM042666.1, forward strand.
TTTTTTGATTTTTTTGGACGAACCCATGCAGATTTCAAATTTAGACAATAATCCGTGAAAAAAAGATCTTCAATGAAATATATGAAAATTTCCTCTTATGTAACAAATAACTGTGAAATTTTGAGTAAATATTTACACATTTTGAACAAATGAAGCAATCAGTTATTCATGAAAATAAAATAATTTTGGATTAAGAGAATCGTAGTTTCGAAATTTCAGGCCGCTACAATGTATATATGCAAGTTTATTATGTTTGCATGAATATAATCACATATGCATAATGTGCATATAAGTGGAAACTTCTGTGATCTACGGATGTCATGGCACAGATGAAGTAAGAATTTCATTACATTCTACTGAACTGGAGATGCGGACGATTATTTGTATTGTACCATTCATTCTACCCTAATTGTCAAAGCTTTTTACTTCTGAATCTTAATTATGGAGACTGTACAACTCATCTTATCACTTTGTCATCTGATTATGCAATTTACTGCATTACATTGATTATAAAAAGCTTGTATGAAACTTCATTTCTTTTTTAAGTTAAATCCACAAATTTATGTCTATGAATATGTTTTGATTTGTAGTTTAAACATTTTTGATCTTTTGATTGGTAGTTTAAACATTTTTTATCTATCTCTCTCTCCTCAGTGCCTTTACCTCGTGGCTCATCCTTTCTCACTATACTGCATTAATCTTTATGCAGACTGTTGGAACTCCACACCCCCAGTAAAGAAATGGTATTTTAACTCTTCCATTTAAGCTTATAGGATTCATTGGTGATTGTGGCCAAGTAATAATTTTAAATTCTGGAATCAGTTATCTAGCAGAATAATTACAGGATACTGAATTTGATTAGCTTTGACCTCTTGATTGGTGCTCTATTTTTACTCATAATTGTCAAGGAATTGTAATTATATTATGAGCAACTTCATTTGAATCTCTTGAAGGAGATTGCTGATCAATGTGCGAATTCAACTTGTCCTCCGTTGAGATTATGATCATTATGTTCATGACATTGCGTTAACAGTTTTTCAGAACAATAACAACAAATTTAACACGTATGATTTTATATTAATTTGCCTAAGCTAGATCACACAATCAGAAATGAGAATATGAATAAACAATTATTATTGAGCATGCGCCTGAAAAGAGAAAAATTCAATTCATTTTTATTATCCAGCAGAATCAAAGTTGAGTACACATCCTCTTTGGTAATTAGAGAGCTCAGACAAAAGTAATCCCATCTATTCCCACCATCTATGCTCACTTGAAATAAATGGAGTGTATTTTACTTTTGTTTCTTGTTCCATTATTTCTTGAAATCAGGGTTTTCTATGTACTAAATTTTGAAATATGTAACCTTAATCCGATACCTCACAATGATATTGTGTCTTTTATTTGTGGGATCCAAATCAGAATCTCTCTCATATCTGTTGCGTATAATTAAACATTGGATGCAGGCTTCAAGATCATAATATGACTGGTAATGATGCATATCAATATTTTGTACTCAGAGCTCAAGATATAGCAGCATCACTAAATTGGACCCCTGTCAACTGGTATGTTATCCTCTTTTATTTTGTGTGTTTCTTATGGTGTGGGGGTATTTATTTTTAGATACATTGTAATAGGTTTTTGTATACAAATTTTTGCAAGTTTCACGCCCCGGAGGTGTGTGAGTGGGCTGGTTTCTCTAATGTTCCAATTATTGCATTGGAGGATAAAGACAAGATTTATTAGATAATGTTTGAACCATAAATGTACTTTTTTCTGTTATATTTGTAATATATTGTAATTTTTAATTTTTAATTTATGTTATTTCAGGGAAGAAACATTCAACACATTCGCGGCAAAACTCAACCCACAGACGGTAGTGCATAACTGGTGAGAATCTGATGGTATCTATTCCGCCATATCAAATTGTGTCAAGTTATTGATAAAAACGCTGAGGTATAGATCCTTGCGATCCGTTTAGGTTGGGTTCTGGCGTTTGTCCAAAGGCTGTTGCAAAAGGTTTTAGGTGCATTTTTAGTAACCAAGGCGTGTGGTATCTTGACCACCTAGATGTCCCTTGGAGTACTGTCTATCATGCTGACCCATTAGAAGGAATAACCAATGCTTCCGAGCAGAAACTTGTGCTTGGAGGAGAGGTTTGCATGTGGGGTGAAACAGCTGATGCCTCTAATGTTCAACAAACAATATGGCCTCGAGCTGCAGCAGCAGCAGGTAAGCATTAGCTGTATCATGTTGGCATCTAGAATCAACAAATTATTATGACTGATTACACCTAAGAATGTAGAAGTTTCTCTCTATGAAATATTCTTTAGGTTTGAAAATTATACTGTAGAAAAATTTGCGGTCATATAAGCAACAGGTTGCTGCTTTTTTATTTTTATCTAGTTAATGTTGTCTGTTTTACTTTGGTGATGCCTGATTCAAGTTTGGCGGCCTTGCTTGGACTTGATCTTGATCAATAATGTCGCATGCTCCAACACTGTTCAACTTGTTGCATTTACATAGTTATTAAACAACAGACTGAATTGGCTGGCCGGTACACTATCTTTTCAAATGAAGAAACTTTGTCACCACTATTGCATATGTTTGAACCCTGGACCTAGGACAAGAGAAGCTATGCTGCGACCCAAATAGGCAATTTCTCTTCTTTCAGTCAAATGGTCAATAAGGTGTGGGGCGTAAGAGGCTGTTGTCGTATGGACAACTTGCTTTGCCTGCTTCTTATTTTATTTTATTATGGCGGCTATTTTTTTGTGGCGGAAATGAACACAAAGTGATATGACGTGCAATATTTTGAGTGAAACAGCTTGTGGCTACTAGTATCCACAGTTGGGTATCACCTCCATAAACATTACAGTTTAACATGTTACCCATTTATGTATGCATGTTTTGTGCTTGTGTTTATGTGACAATTTGCACATATAAATATTGTTTATGATGAATATTAATATAGTACTTATATTTGGAGTATAATCTTTTATATATATTACTATGTTTCATCTACTTCATTCTCTAACAACAATGTTTATATTTTTGGTTTATTTTCGGGATGTGGTCGTTTGATTAGCAACTTTGATTGTTGAATGGTGACCAGTGATCTCTCCCTATGCTCAGTTGTTGTCAGTTTTCAGTTGTATGTAGAAGAAATCATAATATTCTAGAGTCATCTTAATGCACTTAGAAGTGTGCGTTCTAATAATAATTACATAGAGACATATGGAGTGACATTGACCAAATTAAACAAGACTCAAGTACAAACATCTTTAATTAAACAACCATCTTGGAAATCTTTAGCCTTCAAAAAGGAATGCTAGGTTAAATTGCATAACGTTTGAAATTTTCTTGTAATGCACACTCCTCTTAACTCCAGTTAACTCTCTTAGGTAATAGAAATGTACCGTGTAACTTTGCCAAAATGTTGATAAGCTGCTCTGAAGTCTTGCACTACATGAGCTTTATCTCACCCTTCTCAGCAGATTCTCTACCGAATTAGTTGTCACTTCAAGGAGATACTATGTACCAATTTTTCTAGTTCATCTTAAGGCAGTACCATTTCAAGAAGTATTAGCTTAGAAGTCTTAATCAGAAAATTTTAAGCTTTTGCATTTAACTCCTATTTTTTATTCGTGTAGAACGCTTGTGGAGCAACAAGGAGTCTGCATCTTCCGGAAATACTACACTAACTGCATTGCAGAGATTAGAGTACTTTCGATGTCTTCTGACAAGGCGTGGAGTTCAAGCTGCACCTGTTACGAATTATTATGCTCGACGTCCTCCAACTGGTGCAGGATCATGCTATGAGCAATGACTCAAATGTGGCTTTGGTAAAATGAATTTTACGCCTTCGTGCCCTCTATATAATTGTTCCATTTTCCTGGAGATCAATGCAGATGTTGCAGTCTGGTTTTGGTCTCTTATGATGGTAAGATCTGTACCGGGGTTTGTGGAGATGGCTTTAGCTTTAACGAATTGTATAATATGAAGATCTGAACGTGTGATTTCAAGACATTTCAGCTGTGAGTTATTGTCTGTATCAACAAATCATTTTCTTTGTTGCTTCAACTTGCTTCTTTTTATTGAAATGTCAGCATCATTTGACCCTGACGTATTAAAAATAGTATGGACACAATGTGTGGAAAAGAACCAGCATGTGTTCTCTCTCTATAATCTGCTATTACATGTGGTGGAAAAGTGATAGATGTGGAAATATTTGCTAATAAGTATTAGAGAATGGGAATACTTTTTCAATAAAGTGTTTGGTTTGGCAATATGAAAGTGTCATTTTAGAGGCTTTAATCATATGATTTATGGGACATATGGTGTTCCCTTGTCAGAAATTTGGTTTAGGCTGGACCATAGCGAGCTTATTCCGATAAGGCAACAACAACAGTTATGAAGAGCTAACAATAGTGATGCGAAGTATGACATTGTTAGTATCAGACTCGTACATTTTCCTGCTTTGAACTTTTATTGGTCGGTATGTCCTTTTTCAAAGTTTGTATTTTGTTTTATTTATTTTCAATATTAATAAATACTCTTCCGATGTGGTGATTTATAAATTTTTGCACAATCCAGTGCATTGTATTCAAACAAATAGAGTAACACCTGCATATAGCCTATAATTGTGTTGGGACTGACCAATTATTGTATGTTGATTTTATTTACTGTTGAGCTCTTTTCATAGGTTTTTAGATTTTGAACAGGCTTTGAACTTTGTCCTGCTCCGTGGGCTTCTATATTCTATAGGATTGGAATATGGCAACACACAACCTCCCTCCCAATGGGACAAGCGGTAGTACGATTCAAGAAAAATGTGAAACAAGTTTGCAAGAGGAGAGTCGGAAAGGGGTTCTTTTTCGAAGTCTCGGTCTGATAGATAAAAAGTGTGGGGACGAAGAACTATGTGAAAAAGTAGTCAAGCAAGGTGCGAAGCGCGTGAAACTGAACACTTTAACTACTTGACAATGTCGAAACTGTCAATTGACAATCAACAACGAGAGGGAGATAGAAAAAAAGGAGAAGAAGATAATATAATAAATTGACGAATAAATATTAAGAGGGGGATATAAAATAGAAGAAAATACTGAATATAACGCTACATTAGCTAAAAGCTATTATTAGTGGTGGATGGTTCTTGGTTATATTGTTTCTATTGTTGAATGGCTTTTGTTTCTTCTTCTTTAATTTAAATGATTATTAATGGATTTTTTCTTTTAGGGTATATTTTATGCCTGGACTTTCAACACAATTTCAATTGGGTGACTAATTTTTAATGTCGTGATCAAATCATTGAATTTTAATTTAGCTTCAATTAGGCATATCATTTCCAAATTGATGAAAATTAATTAATTGACAAATATATTGAACAAATTTTTTACGTAATCGCTATGTGACATGTCAACTTATCATTACATTATATCATAAAAGTGTTAAAAATCAAAGAACATCCATTCTAACATTTTATTCTAAAGACATTGTTAAAATATTCATTTTATTATTTTAGTTTCTAGGGTGTTGTGTAGTGATTATGTAGAAGCATAACTAGCTATCAATTAAGAAACTTTCGTCAATTTAGAAGATGATACGTGATGGAATGCAACAAAGTGATGAAATTTGAAACTACATTAAAGCTTAATGATCTAATTAAGATAAATTAAAATTTAGTGGCCTAATTAAAATTTCATTGAAAGTTCATTCACAGCGAATGAAATATACCCTTTTCTTTTTAACTAGGTCGAAGTGGCATAAAATCTTTTATATCTTCAATATTCTGAACAATACCTAAAGGTAGAGGACCATTCTAAGGGAAATATAGAACATTGTAAACATTTTAAATAATTTTTATTTTTCGTTTGGATTATAAACACCTACTTTTTGAAGATATTTTTCCTCTTATGTGAATATCAATTGACAGTTGCAATTATTAGTTGGACGTTTATCATGTTAGATGAACGATACTTCTAAGAATGTATAAGAACTAAGAACTAATAAGCATTCTCTTATTTGATAACAATGATTTTATTTGGAATTCTAATATATGTATCTGTTATTTTCTTTAATTCATTTTCTTTCCACAACAATTGGATAAGTTGAGAAGAGAACAAGAAAAACCAATTACAAATTATGAGGTCAAAACTGAAAATGAGAATATGATGTCAAAAGTAAATTAAGCTATGAGGTTAAAAGTGAAAATAAGGTGATATTGTAGAACCTTGGAATTTTCTAAAATATATGTTATGAATTAAATGATAAAGTTGAAATGTTTAGGATCAGATTGAACGTTTTCATTTTCCTATAGACTAAAGTGTATATTGTGAAAATAAACATTAGTCAGGAAAATAATTATTTATGAAGAGAATAAGAAGTAGAATTTACTGTTTTATAGAATTAAAAATTTGACGCTGATTTTAAAGAAATTAATGGGTCACAAAAGTTCAATTATGGTGAAATTCCATGTTTCTGTATCTCTCAAATTAAATAAGGAAAAATGCATCCAGGGTCCCTAATTTTTGCAAAAAGTTCAAATAAATCCTGAATTTTAATTTTTTAGCACCGCCAAATCCAAACCTTTGCATAAATATGCAGTCCAAGGATCTTTAAACGGTTACCATCCAAACGTCCGTAACTGGCACTATAGTGCGCACAAAGAGCAAATGGATACGTTCATAATTTTGGTTAAAAGAATCGAAAATAATTTAGAAAAAAAAGGAAAAGACAAAAACCATTTTCCTCGACATCCATCCAACCACCACCGCCTTCAACCATCCAAAAACTAAACGCCGCAACCCTTAGCCACGCTATCTCCACCATTGTATTTACTAAAAACCACCCCCCCAAAACCCTTCACCCTGACCAATGTTACCGTTGCAAAAAAACCCATATTAGTCAGTACAACCATTTTACTCAGTCGTTGCTTCTGTTGCGAGTCTCCAAATTTAAAATCTCCTCTCAAACAGACACTACCACCACTACCTCCACATTTTTTGAGAAGACCCACAAAGAAGAAAGGGAATTAAAGGTGTATTTGATTGGAACTGGTGGAAAATTAAAAAAAAAAAATCTATGTAAAAAAGAAATAAAAACTACTAAAATGGTGAGAAAATATTTTTCACCAAAATGGTCAAATTCATGCTTCAAGTGATTGTACCTTATAATTCATTTTCCTTTTCCACCTTGTATCAAACAGCAAGAGTAGGAAAATATTTTTTTTTAATGTGACATTATTTTCTTTGGATATGACATTTTTCATGGAAAATGATGCAATCAAACGGATCCTAAGCGTATGTTTGGCGGTGCTGAAATTATTGTTTAAGTGCTCATAAGTTGTATGTCATATATAATGTGTGGATAATAAGTCGATAGTAAGTTATGAGCACTGTTCTAAAAAGTCCGCCTAAGCTTCGTCTAGGCTTGAAGCTTGACCTCCACGCTTAGTCACGCCTCACGCATCGCCCTCACTTTGTCCTTGTCTCGCTCTCGCTTAAGCTCCGCCTAGGTCCGAAAAGTTTGAAGCTCGACCTCGACGTCTAGCCACGCTTTACGCTTTTTAGAACCTTGATTATGAGTCATGTGAAATATATGAATAAAAAATATGTTTGATCAACTTAAATTAAAATTTAAGCTAAGACAAACAAACACTAAGTATTGAAAATGCTTAAAACAACTTTAACTGAAAAACCCTAAAACCTCGAGAATGTGCATTATTCGTGGGAATACTTTGGCTATGCGTGTAGGGTTTGGGAAGCAGGAGACGGTGGTAGGATTTGCGGGAGACGGTGGTAGGATTTGGGGATGGCTGATGGTGGGGCATGGTTGTGATGTTGTAAGATTGGTTGCGCACTGACAACGTGGTTAATGTGTTGTGGGGTGGGAAAAATGAAAGAATTTTCATTTTTTTTTTTTGATCTTTAATATTATTTTTTATTTTTTTAAGTGGGAATATGACATTATTCTTCTAAAATTTGGGCAAGGGCAATTCACGTGCTTCGTTAATGGAATTTTGTACCTTTCGTCCAAAAGGATTGGGCCTGCATATTTATCCAAAGGTTAGAGATGACGCTATCAATATTTGAAAGTTTGAGATCTTCCACAAGTTAATTTTTTGTCCATGAGATTTCTAATAGAATGAGAACATGAGAAGTGAGGTCAACAGGAGTTCACTTTAAACTAAGAGTGTGTTTGATTGGTGTGCATAGAAAATAGTGAAAAATGAAAATATTTTTCATCTGAGGTAGAAAATAAATTCTACTATATAGGTGAGAAAATGTTTTCCAAGAAAGTGGAAAAAAATGTGCTTTAAGTGTTTGTACAATGAAAATCAATTTTCTTTTTCATGTGCAATCAAACAACCAAAGGTGGAAAAGAAAATCTATAGATGTGACAACATTTTCCATGGATGTGATATTTTTCATGGAAAATGTGGCAATCAAACACATCCTAATACTATAAACTAATATTTAAGAATAAAGTGATTAGTTTTTTTATATTTTGCATAATTTTTTATTGATACTTAAAATCGCATAAAACTTAATGAGTATATTTTTGCTTACTTAAGAACTTGTCCCCCACCCCTAACAAATAAAAGGAGGATCGGTTGCAATCACAAGATTATCAGGAAATCAACTCCTAACTAATGAGATTTGTTTGCTCTCTTTTTGTTTAATTTTTAGTTATTGAATTTTTAGGATAAATTGTAGTTACTGTTCTCAACCTTTGAACCTCATTGCAATCTCATCCTTAGTCTTTTTTTCTTTTTTTTTTTGTGACAGATCAATCTTCAGACTTCAATTAATTGGCGACATGATTTCCATTTTGATAGGTCAAGTTCAACAACTTTCTATTATATAATTCTTCAATCCGTAAACTCTACCTTAGTAAAAATTTCAATCTATCTTTTATCTAAATTAATCATACCCTACATCATATTAACGGAGTTTGACATAGTAATTAATGCATTTGTGTTAGTTTTACTAACCGAATGACTAATGATTAAAGTGTTATAAATTTTAGTGAGTCCATGGATTAGAAACAAACTTTAGTGATCAATTTAAATTTTTTTATAACTTCAGTTACCCATTGATGAAATTAACTCATAATTAATACAAAAAAGGCAATGCCCATAAGGGTAACAGATAATTTGGCCTGGCAGAGGCAGAGGCACAAGCAGAAGCAGAAGCAGAAGCACAAGCACAAGCACGAAAAGCATAATACACACGACACGTCGTCGTTTTGCTTCCATTAATCCCATGCTCTTGTTCCATTGTCAAAAACCAAACAATCAACCCACTCATAGAATGACATCTGTCATACACTCCTCTTGAAATTACGAAAAACTCCCTGAGAATTCACAGCTGTATCTCCATCACTTTTCCTTTGAATAATAATAACAACAATGCCAACCAAACACTTTCTTCAATACTCCGACGACTATTGTCTCCGAGACGTCGTCGTTTTACTGGAGTTCCGAGTTCTGGCATTTCTGTTATTGAGTCAAACCAACTCTTTATCCGCCTTCTTTGACTGAGTCAAACCTCCGAGTTACCCACACAACTTGACCCCTCATTTCATTTCTTCTCTCTTCGCAATTCCCGTCTTGATTATTATACTTATCGGAAACTTCCAATCCCACTAATGAATCCCAAATTCATCTGATCTAAGTTGAGTAACTTGCTGTCCTCTAGGGTTTCATACAGTGGTTTTGGGACTGAGGTTTAAGTAAAGATGATGATATCGAGGGGGCTATTTGGGTGGTCGCCGCCGCACATACAGCCTTTGACGCCGGTGTCGGAGGTGTCTGAGCCACCGGAGTCTCCGTCACCGTACCTGGACGCGAGCGCTGTGGACGCCGTGCCGGTCGAGGTGGAGGACGAGATCGATGCTGAGGCGGAGGAGATCGAGCCACCACCAGCTGCTGTACCCTTCTCCCAACTCTTTGCCTGCGCTGACCGCCTCGACTGGGGTCTGATGGTAGTTGGATCTCTTGCCGCCGCCGCCCATGGCACTGCACTCGTTGTCTACTTGCATTATTTCGCCAAAATCATTCAGCTTCTGCGCCATGTCTCTGACCCACCTGATAAGCTCTTCGATGAGTTCACTGAGGTATTCATAATAATATTGGCATATTTATATTTTTGTGAACCGAGTTTTAGTTTTCAATTTTGTAGTTATATCAGTGGTGTTTGTGGTAATTGGGTAGAATTACAGGGTTTAGAGTGTACTGTTTCATTGAATAGAGCAGGAAGCTCGTATCTTGCTGTATATGGAAACATATTAAATGTTATTATGTGAAGATTTTGAGGGGATTATGGTAATCCAGGGTGGATTTGTCGTAATATGTAACTTTTATTTTATAATAACTATTGACTCTAAGTAGCTTACTTTGATGATCAGTATATCAAGGCAAGATTTTAAGACTTGCTACTGTTGGAAGCTGGGTGGCAAGTGGGCTTTAATATTTACCAAGTTAAGATTGTTACATTACATTTTAAATAAAACTAAGTTCTGAAATTCAGAGAGAGTGTTCTTTTCGTTTTTGTTTGAACAAGGAAAGGGAAATTTCTGGTTGTTACGGAGGAGACTTCCCTAAGGAAACTTGGGCTTTCATCAGTTAGTCTTTTTCATTCTTCCCATGGAGCTGCAGGCATTTAGGTTTCCTTTTTCTCTCTTCAATAAAAATATTTGAATCAACTGTGTCAATCTATATCAGAAAAATGATGATAAAGATTATATAATAAGTTTATTTGTTTTATTCTATTATAGTTCTGTTTCCTTTGGGTTTATCTGGGTTCAAAGGTAATGGATAACCAGTTGCTTTTTGTAGTGACTGTAAGTTTGTTTCGTGCAAATAGTTAAACCTGCTTCTGGAATGAGTATTTGAGGTTCATTAGGCGATTGAAAGTTTCTTGCACTTGTTGCTTGTTAAGTTTTCAATATGACTGGTTGTTGTAGGTATTATATGTATTTTAGTATTACGTGGACGAATGTTAGCTGGCCAGTGATGAGGATTTACCTTTACAGTATATATGGAAAATTAATAATGGACGATTTGGAGGTTCTATGTGTCATTTTTCTGTAAGCAGATTAATATTGTAATACGTGGCTAATAGATAGTAGAACTACAGTAAATAGGATAATTTTTTATTGCAAGTCAATGTGTACACACACGTTTTAGGTCTTGGCCTTTTGATCTAATTGGGTGTGAAACAAGCTTTCCTAAGGATAGTTTAGGCGAGATATGGCATTCAACATGCCAATTTGGTAAGAGAGAAGGGATATGATGGTGCCGCTATATACTTTTAAAAGAAAACTACAGAATGGCAAAATCCTCTACTGGCAAAATCCTCTGGTTCATTTTATTTATTTATTTATTATCTGGTTCTCGTTCTGGCTTATGATTCAAAATTTGAAAACCAAACCAGTTCTTGTTAACTCTTCAGTGTGAGTGGAATTGAGAGACTTGGCAGATTATGCAATCAAAATGGGTTCTCCATTGAGATCTTTGTCCAGTGACTCATTGCTTGTTTAGGACGGGTAGGGGAGATTTCAGAGAGGAAGAGGGTGGGCCAGGGAAAAGCTGCTGATGAAGGGCCGGGGGTTGGAATGGTGGACTTGTCTTTGATTTTTTTTTTTTCTTCTGTTTTCTTTCTCTCTTTTATTTATTGGTTTTGAACTTGGGTTGATGAAAATAACCCTCTGGAAAAGATGACGTCCAAGGCATGTGACTAACATAGACGGTTTTCATTTGGTGGGGACTGGCTAGCACTGAAATTGAATGTTTGGGGGGGAAAAATTGATTGAGGACCCATGTGCTTTATTTGGCAAACTTTAGGTCTGGCTGCAAATTCCCCTAAATTAATGTCATGTTATACTTTAATGTTCTTGTCTTAGGTTGTAATCAATTTTTAATTACATATATCATCGATGTATTACATTTTTACCACTGGTGGTATTGTGTTGCTACCTTCAGTAAAATATTGGGAAATATACTGGATTGGAAATAAGAACCCAGCTGATAAATTGAAGGGAGCATCAAGTAGCATTTCCTTTATTTTTTGCTAAGAATACAATGTGATTGGTGTAAGAGCAAGGAATGCTTTGTGATGTATCACTCAACTTTAGTCCTGTTGCTCTTTAGTTATGATTGAGCTTTCCAACATGACTGTTTGTTTGGGTTGCTTTTATGAGTTTTTTTCCCCTTATTAGAGAAGGGCAATGAACTTTGATTGGCTACTTTATTATCAGACTAGAAACTTTTGATTTGACGAGATGCTGCTGAAACTAAATTTTGGTTGAATAGATCGTGTAATTTAGTTGTTTCACTTACCAAGAAAAATGTGGTTGTTTATTACGTAGAAAGCTAGAGGATGATAGGTAGGTAGTATCTTGCCTCACCCTCTAAATTAGCAATACTATTTCTAAATAATTTCTTGGTGCTGTCATGACACTATCATTTCTTCTCTTTTATGTACACTGTATTATTCGAAAGGAATCATAATCTGATCTAAAAAGTCATGGGTTGGATAGATAAGTACATTTTAGTTTCATTGGTAGATGATAAAAGATAAGAAATTGTTCTTTATAGATATTTAAAATGAAGAAATATCTAACAATGAAAGTTATGTATTCATTGTTTAAAGATTGATCAGCAATAGGTTTCACATATTATATGCCCATAAGCAACTATAACTATGAATCTGTGCAAGCCAATTATGCAGTTTTTAAAGATACCAGAAGGGGCACAACACGACACCTCATTCTTAATCCGAGATATGGCACTGCTAAATTGTCATTTACGAAGACGATTTTTATAAGGATGTTCTAGTCCATACTTGTTGCTCGCTAATGCTACTTTGGGATTTTTGCAGCTTGCTTTAACAATTGTCTACATTGCCGTGGGAGTTTTTGTGGCTGGTTGGATCGGTAAGCCTGGTTTTTATTTGTTAAAGGCTGCTGTGCCATCTATTATTCCTGTGCTGCCATTGACTATGGTAACTTTTTGATATTTTATTTTTCATATTATCCTTTGGACAATAGAGGTATCGTGTTGGATTCTTACTGGAGAAAGGCAGACCGCAGTGATCAGGTCAAGATATGTTCATGTATTACTTAATCAAGACATGAGCTTTTTTGATACCTATGGTAACAATGGAGACATTGTGAGCCAAGTACTGAGTGATGTGCTGCTCATTCAATCTGCTCTTAGCGAAAAAGTATGTTCAGTTTTGTTACTTCTGCTTGTGAACTCCTTTTTAGCTTGCTTTTTAATTAACTATATTAGTATGTTATCAATAAATGGATTCTGATGTGACAGGTTGGAAACTATATTCATAATATGGCTACTTTCATCAGCGGTCTAGTGATTGGATTTGTCAACTGTTGGCAGATTGCCCTTATAACTTTAGCCACAGGTCCATTCATTGTTGCTGCAGGAGGAATATCAAATATATTTCTGCATAGACTTGCGGAGAATATCCAAGATGCATATGCTGAAGCAGCAAGTATTGCAGAGCAGGTCATAACTTCTCCCTTGCTGTCTTTTTTCTCTCTAAAAATTTCCCTGCAAAATTGACATCAGCTGGAACATTTGGTTATTATTTTTGTAGTCTTGTGAGATTATACTAACAGCATGTTTGGCTGTGCTTAGAAGTAAGTGAAACTTCCAAACATGTTTTGCAGATAAAATTCCACTTTAAAATTTTGCAACAAAAGCGTGCCTGTTTCATCCAGAAGTTTCTATGCTGTTGTGTATATCTCTATTGTTTAATAGCATCGATATTTAGTATGTGTTTGGAATGACCTTTTTGAAGACTAAAAGCACTTCTTAAAGAATGAAAGTACATTTAATTATATTAATGGTTGTTTGGCTAAAGTCAAAAAGCACTTTTTGACTAAAAAAATAGCTTAAAAAGCTTTTGTAGGGAAGTCCAATTTTGAGCTTCTCTAAAAAGCTCTAATTGAACTTTTACGTGAAATTGTAATTAACATTAATGAAACTTAAAAATTAACAAAAACCATTAATACATAAAAATAAGATATTAATTTTTTTGCTACACTAATTACTTGTAACAAATTGTCACTTATATATTTATATAAAGTGAAAAATATATATGAGCGTGTTAAATAATATAATACAAATTACACAATTAATATGTTTTGATTTAAATAAATTAATCTTAAGTACATGATATATACTAAAATATTTGTGTTATCATAATTTAATTAAGTTATTAATTTTAATAGTTATTATAGAATATGAAAAAATATTATTTATAAAAAAAAATATGAGATACATAATAATTAATTTGTTTAGTCAAATAAATATAAAATCTATACCAAAGTCAATAGTCAAACACTCAATTTAATATTCATAGCCAAACAGTCAATAGCTGTTTAACAAAAGTTCTACTGTCAAAAGCTCTACTCACAACAGCTATGCCAAACGGACCATTAGTTAGTTTTTTGCTGATATAACTTATAAGTGGAAATAGTGACCTCCTAATTTGCACTAGTAATCTGATGTATATTTGCCTGATTTATAACAAAGTACTAACTTGAAGCCCTTTTATTTTATTTTATATTTTATATTTTTTTTGGCAAATGTCTCTGCTCTCGTCTAAAACAGTATTGTGAATTATTGCATTCAAGAATCAGGGTATTCATTTGGTAGATTTGATAGTTGTTCATTTCAGAAGTTTAAATTGTTGAAGAACTTAAATATAAACCTATTCTACTCTTCACTCCCCATAAAAGAGTTTTACCCAATTATACTTCCTCCAGCCATAGCCATCCAGTGGAAGGGAGGTTAAAAAGGGTAGGAAAGAGAAGAAGTAATGCCGTCTTTAACGAATTTATATAAGAGGTCTAATGTGAATTTATAGATGTCGGTGAAAGAGGTAAAGCTGCAGATTTTGAACAATCTTAGCACCTGGGAACTGCTTTTTCTGGTCTTATGCATCTTCTCTAGGACGAATTGGAGGGTGGGAAAGGCAAGAAATAACACAGTACAAATAAAAGAGTTCTTTAATGAATTTATAGTAGTCCATTGCTACTTATTTTAAACTAAGGTTTAGCATCCTTTTTTTTTATCTCCAAAAACCACCTATGCATAGGTGGGGGCTTGGCGGAACCCTAATTGTAGATTACACCTGAAAAGTCGGTACTGCTGGGAAGGGGACATGTAGCCTTATATCCAAAATTAATGATGTGTGATTGAGAATAAAAGCATAAATATGGAACGCAGATAATCTCTTTTTAAGCATAAACTGTGCAGGGGCTCCTTTTGTCAGAACACTGCTCTTTACTTTTGACAGAATAATTACATTTACATGTAGCCTAATATCCAAAATTAATGATGCGTGATTGAGAATAAAAAGCATAAAAATGGAATGCAGATAATCTCTTTTAAGCATAAACTGTGCAGGGGCTCCTTTTGTCAGAACACTGCTCTTTACTTTTGACAGAATAATTACATTTACATCATTCTGAGTTTATGCTAATAGACATACATGGAACAGTTAATATTCACATGTATGCATGCAAAAATATTTCATGGTGCAAAAATACTGGGTTACACAGAAGAAAGATGCAATGATTCTATCAAATATCTATTAGTTCCGTGTTAAGCTCATAAAAGTTTAACTTTTACAATATCTTGTAGGAGGATTCTATATACCTTTAGCATAGTGACCAGGAAAACAAGCATCTCTGACTTTCTTGTTCTTAGCCACAGTTTCTTGGTATCTTGGGATTCTGTTATGCAAACATATCTTTCTTTCTTTCTTATTTTTTTTATTTTCATTCTGCAGGCTGTATCTTATATTAGAACCTTATATGCATTTACCAATGAGACATTGGCAAAATACTCTTATGCAACTTCACTTCAAGCTACTCTGAGATATGGTATATTAATAAGTCTTGTGCAAGGACTTGGACTTGGTTTCACTTATGGGCTTGCAATCTGTTCTTGTGCCTTACAACTTTGGGTTGGAAGGTTCCTGGTTACACACGGAAAAGCTCATGGGGGAGAAATTATAACAGCACTGTTCGCTGTTATTTTGAGTGGCCTGTAAGCAACTCTTCCTCACTTCTAACTGTTACATCTCTATTCTGTAATTTGACTTACTTATTGCATTTGTGTTTGATAGTGGACTGAACCAAGCAGCAACAAACTTCTATTCCTTTGAACAAGGGAGAATTGCTGCATATAGACTGTTTGAGATGATAAGTCGTTCATCCTCCACTGTCAATCATGACGGAGTCACCCTTGGTTTTGTACAAGGGAACATAGAGTTTCGAAATGTTTATTTCAGCTATCTCTCCCGTCCTGAAATTCCTATATTGAGTGGGTTTTACCTCACTGTACCAGCTAAAAAGGCTGTAGCACTTGTTGGCAGAAATGGCTCTGGTAAAAGCAGTATTATACCACTTATGGAACGGTTTTATGATCCTACACTAGGTATTATTACCACATTAGTTTCAAATCACATTTTGTGGGATCAATTTATTCATGTCTCTCCCTAAATGTTCCAAATCCCTTTGCTCTTTCTTGCAGGTGAAGTTCTGTTAGATGGTGAAAATATAAAAAATCTGAAGCTGGAATGGCTAAGAAGCCAAATTGGTTTAGTCACCCAGGAACCTGCTTTATTAAGTTTGAGTATCAAAGAAAACATTTCTTATGGACGGAATGCTTCTTTAGACCAAATTGAAGAAGCTGCAAAAATCGCACATGCACATACATTTATCAGTTCGCTGGATAATGGATATGACACTCAGGTTTATTTGCATAAATGTCTATATCTGTTGTTGGTTCTGGTTTATCTGTTCAATTTTTGTTGCATTAAATCAATTAAATTTTGATTTTCAGGTTGGTAGGGCTGGTTTAGCAATGACAGAGGAGCAGAAAATTAAACTTTCTGTTGCTAGGGCTGTGCTTTCTAATCCATCGATTCTACTGCTAGATGAGGTTACTGGTGGACTTGATTTTGAAGCTGAACGAGCTGTTCAGGAGGCGCTGGATCTCCTCATGTTAGGCAGATCAACAATAATAATAGCTAGACGGCTTAGTCTGATTAAGAATGCTGATTACATTGCTGTGATGGAAGAAGGTCAACTTGTTGAAATGGGGACACATGATGAACTATTAAACTTGGATGGCCTTTATGCTGAGCTTCTCAAAAATGAAGAAGCTGCAAAACTTCCACGGAGGTACTGTAGACGAGCTACATAATGCCTGTTTTGGAACATCATGATACATTGTTTGTGAATGATTCTCTGTTTAGAAATGAATCGATATCTTGTCAGATCATATTTTTTGGTGAACCCTTCCCCGTCTTATAATCATTTTTGTTCTAATACTGATAATTAACCTGTAAGACTGACATGGCTTCATTATCTTCATCAGGATGCCAGTGAGGACCTACAAGGATACCGCAACTTTCCAGGTTGAAAAAGATTCTTCCACAAGTCACAGCTTCCAAGAACCATCATCTCCTAAAATGGCCAAGTCACCATCTCTTCAGAGGGTATCTGGCTTCCATGTGTTTAGGCCAGCTGATGTTACATTTGACTCACAAACATCACCCAGAGATCAGAGTCCTCCATCAGAACAAATAATTGAAAATGGTGTTTTCTTGGATTCAACAGATAAAGAACCATCTATAAAAAGGCAGGATAGTTTTGACATGAGACTGCCAGAGCTACCCAAGATTGACGTTCACCCCGCACATCGACAAACAACCAATGCCTCAGATCCTGAATCTCCTGTCTCGCCGCTTTTGACATCTGATCCGAAAAATGAGCGTTCTCATTCACAAACATTTAGTCGACCACCTAGTCAATTTGATGACGTGCCAATGAGAACACCAGAAACCAAGGACAAACATCCTGGAGGAGAGCCATCCTTTTGGAGGCTTGTAGAGCTTAGCCTTGCAGAGTGGCTTTACGCTGTTTTGGGAAGCACTGGTGCTGCAATTTTTGGCTCTTTTAACCCTGTGCTCGCTTATGTTATCTCACTCATAGTAACTGCATACTATAGAACAGATGAAAAACATCACTTACACCAAGAAGTAGACAGGTGGTGCCTAATCATTGCCGGCATGGGAATTGTAACAGTGATTGCGAATTTTTTGCAGCACTTCTACTTTGGCATAATGGGGGAGAAAATGACTGAACGTGTTCGGAGAATGATGTTTTCAGGTACCTGATCACTTTCCTAGATTAATTTTAGTCTTTGCTGGTTTGGCACATATTTGTAACTATTATTTTTATCTGAATATATGATGTCATTTTGCCATTGTAAGCATGTTATGTGAATTTAATCTGATGAATGCTCCCTATTTCTGACTGCATTCTTCGACAGCAATGCTTCGCAATGAAGTTGGATGGTTTGACGAAGAAGAGAACAGTGCTGATAACTTGTCCATGCGCTTGGCAAATGATGCTACTTTTGTTAGAGCTGCTTTTAGCAACCGGCTATCTATATTTATCCAAGACACTGCAGCTGTTGTGGTGGCTGTGCTCATTGGGATGTTACTGCAGTGGCGGTTGGCACTCGTGGCCTTGGCTACTCTGCCCGTTCTTACTGTTTCTGCAATAGCTCAGGTACGTAGTTTGCGTTGTTATATTGTTTTAATCCTCACAGAACTGAAGGTGTTACAAGCCTCCCCTACTCAAATATGTGTGTGTGTGTGTGTGTGTGTGTGTGTGTGTGTGTGTGTGTGTGTGTATATATAGAGAGAGAGGGTGACTCGATGGTGGTTTTCTTCCACCATAGCTTTACAGGGTTACTATGAAGCCAATCCATCAGTAAATATCCAATGGTTGTGAAATATACAAAATAAAGTATGTTGGTTGTTTCTGTTTAAAATATTTGATGCTGTTTAACCAACATGGAAACATTTTCAACAATAAAGAAACCTAAACCATTTAAACTACTTTCATGTTAGTTTGTTTCATACTTGCTGAACAAGTTTAGCTTAAGGAACGAGAGAAGAATTGTATTTGTTATATTTCCATATCTATTATGACTTTTGCCTGAAGCTGATCCAATTACTATCACTTACTTTGACTAGTATATTGTAATTTTTTCCACACCAATTTTGACTTTCTCTGAAGCTAATCCAATAACCATCACTTTGACTAGTATAGCACAAGTGTTCTTTTTTTTTTTTCTTTTTTCTTTTTTTTTTGATAGCACAAGAAATTAACTTATTAGAAAAGAAAGCAACCGAGGACCAGATGTCCTCTTTATAAATCCAATCTAGAAACAAATTCATATGAAATTAGACAAAAATTCCCATGTTGCAATATTGCCCTTTTGTTACATTAGAATGGTGGAAAGTGACCCCCCAAGGCTATGGTGGAGAGTGACCACCATTCAGTAACTCTCTCTCTCTCTCTCTCTCCCACGGCATACATGTTTATGTGCATTTATAGACTCATAATAGCACTGCTGGCTTCTTTGCTGATCATATGAGAGGTTCAAATCTATTAGTGCACTAATTGTCTTTCCGATATTATTTGGTGTGGTTGATGTCTATTTTTTATTTTACCCTTAAAACCCATATATAAAATAAAAATTCGGCCACTTGTCTGGATTTGAGCTGTGCCATCTTGTTATGGCATTGTTTGCAACATTATTTTTTGGGCTGAGGGAGGGAGGGGAGTATATTCCTCCAAATATGGGTCTTGTTTAAGACTGCCTTTTGTTCCAAAATTTCCTAGTAGGCCTTTGTTACAATAAATTTCCAGAAATTACTTGCCTAAAATTTAACATTTGGCCAATACTTTGCTATGTTATTTTCTTCCCACCAAATTTTTGACTGATAACAATTTAGTAATAATGCCAAGTCATTTTAACCCCAAAACTTCTCAGTATGTTAAACTTAATTGTGCAGAAATTGTGGCTTGCTGGATTTTCAAAAGGCATTCAGGAGATGCATAGGAAGGCCTCTTTGGTCCTCGAGGATGCGGTTAGAAATATTTATACTGTTGTAGCATTTTGTGCTGGTAACAAGGTAATGGAGCTCTACAGGTTGCAGCTTCGACAAATATTCAAGAAAAGCTTCCTCCATGGAGTGGCAATTGGCTTTGCATTTGGCTTTTCCCAGTTTCTTCTTTTTGCTTGCAATGCTCTTCTGCTTTGGTATACTGCCCTTTCTGTCAAGAATGGGTATATGAATTTGCCTACAGCTCTGAAGGAATACATGGTTTTCTCTTTTGCTACATTTGCACTGGTTGAGCCTTTTGGTTTAGCTCCATATATTCTCAAAAGAAGAAAATCTCTGACATCTGTTTTTGAAATAATTGATCGAGTGCCTAAGATTGACCCAGATGATAGTTCAGCCTTGAAACCTCCTAATGTTTATGGAAGCATCGAGTTAAAAAATGTTGATTTTTCTTATCCAACTCGGCCTGAAATTCTAGTACTAAGCAATTTCAGTCTCAAAGTCAATGGGGGACAAACCATAGCAGTGGTAGGTGTTTCAGGGTCTGGAAAGAGCACTATAATATCTTTGATAGAAAGATTCTATGATCCAGTTGCTGGTCAGGTTTTACTGGATGGGCGTGATTTGAAATCATATGACTTGAGATGGTTGAGGAGCCACTTAGGTCTCGTTCAGCAGGAGCCGATCATTTTCTCAACTACCATAAGAGAAAACATCATTTATGCCAGGCATAATGCAAGTGAAGCAGAGATGAAAGAGGCAGCAAGAATAGCTAATGCTCATCACTTTATCAGCAGTTTGCCTCATGGTTATGACACACACATTGGAATGAGGGGGGTAGATCTGACTCCAGGACAGAAGCAAAGAATTGCAATTGCCAGAGTCATTTTGAAAAATGCACCCATTTTATTATTGGATGAAGCCAGCTCATCCATCGAATCCGAGTCAAGCCGGGTGGTGCAGGAAGCCCTTGACACTCTAATCATGGGGAACAAAACAACGATTCTAATTGCACACCGAGCTGCTATGATGAGGCATGTAGACAATATTGTTGTACTTAATGGTGGGCGAATTGTGGAGGAAGGTACTCATGATACATTAATGGGCAAGAGTGGTTTGTATGCCCGGTTGATGCAACCTCACTTCGGGAAGGGCTTACGTCAGCACAGACTTGTTTAGATGGTGTCTGATGAATCTCTAGTGGTTGCAATGTGGCTATCGTCTGACCCTTAAGAATGTGCCCGTCCTTGTTGGGATGTAATTCCAAATTTGTGGGTATTGACTGAACGAGATGAACAAACATCGACAAGGGGTAGATTTCTGTACTTATCTTGCTGTGCTGGTGGCGGCAATACTTGTTGACGTGATAACTATGGGTTGGTGCATTTTGTAGTCAATGATTGAAGAGTAGGGTTTGTAGAGTTTGATTAGCCTTATCGGGGTAGGCCTTTGGGAGGATTGGATGCATATTCTTTTGGAGGCAGGCAGAATTAGTTTAGAACTTTGCCCTGTTTCTCCATTATATATTGATTTGTTAATTGTAGAGCTGGATGAACCAGCAGTAGTGTTCAATAGGTGGAGGTTGAATCTATAGTCCTTTTCTTTCATTTTTGGGTGGTGTGTTTGCGTGTGGTCAGTCGGATTGTTTTGTTTTTTTGTCCTTTTTTTTTAACCTTCAGGTCTTATTCTTCCCTTTAGCTGTTGCCTTCACCAATTTTCTTGATGTACATGTTTCATCCTTGCGCGAAAATTGTAAAAAAACCTGAAAATGAAGGTGGTCGATGTAACTTCTGTATATAATGAGATCAAAAGATGTTAGCTATTCTTTGCCTTATTTGATGCTATCACTATGGATTCACTTTTAATTGTTGTTTATATATAGTTGAGCTTTAATTATGGGTATTATGTAGCTTTTGCTGATGATGATGTGTTTTATCCCCGGAAAATGTTGCATTGACTAAGGGTGTGTTTGATTGGTAAATTTTTTAGGGAAAATGTCACATTTATGGAAAATAATGTCACATCAGAAGAAAATGTTTTCCAATTTTGGCTGTTTGATTGAAGGTGGAAAATGAAAATGAATTTTAAGGTACAATTACTTAAAGCATGCATTTGGTCAAAATGTTGAAAAATGTGTTCTCACCAACTTGGTGGGTTTTTTTTGCCTTTCACATGGATTTTTTTTTTTTTTTCATGGAATCTAATCAAACGCACTCTAATTATTTGATTTTTCCATGTTGGACAGTGTGGGTAAAATACTTGACCATGAGATGAGATTTGTTGTCCCCACTAAATGATGCTTAGGTATATGAGCTCTGTTAACAAATGAGAAGAAGCCAACACAAAAAGTACAAGGGAGATCACAATTGTAATAACGTCTTTTCATTTGTTAATAAGAGTTTATGTATCAAAGTTTCAAAAAGTTTGGTAGCAAGCAAATGGGGGTAGTCCTCGGCTGCAATATTTCTTGAGGCTAAGATTGAACTGCTAATTCAGTAAATTAGCATACTGTTGCACTATTTCATTATTGAAAAATATTTAGCTGCCAATTCTATGGAAGTAAAGTCTCGTTCTTTCCTTAGATGCATTTTTTGGTTAATTTTTATTTGTTAGCGTCGTCTTCGAAATAAGATGGCATGTAAAAGGAGAAGAATATAAGGTCACACTCAACCAACTGTTTCCCCGAGGAAGAAAATGTGCGAGGAGATGAACGGGAAGTGCCTCTATCGGAGAAGCCTCAATTGTTCACCGTGGAGCAAGTGAACAACAGGGTACAGTTGCCTCATCAATGCTACCATGACTCGGGGACTTAGAAGGAAGCTAGCTTCTTCCCAGTTGTCCCCATGATATGGAAGCACCAGATTCCACTGATCGTAAATGGAGAGGATGTTTGAGGACAACTTATTAGGAAACGATGAAGGTGGAGATCACTTATTAGGAGGGAATCCTCTGCCTCCCAATGACCCCCAACACCAAGACCCGTTACAGCAGAGTACAGGCGCATGCTGCCACGCAGCTCCACATTCAGACTTCATATGCGGATGTTCAGGAGGGAATCCTCTGCCTCCCAATGACCCCCAACACCAAGACCCGTTACAGCAGAGTACAGGCGCATGCTGCCACGCAGCTCCACATTCAGACTTCATATGCGGATGTTCCCTGAGCAGGATGGGTTGAAATTGTGATCACTTCCTCACCTGAGTATGATGTGATTATGATCCTTTGGAGTACTTTGGAAAAGTTTGAGCGTCCTGCTTCTGTATAGGTTTCTGACCCTATCGCGTGCAAAGCCTTCTCGATGACTTTGAAAGGAAATATGGAAGCATGGTTCTCATAACTTTCTTATTTGTCTATTGATAGATTTGAGCGGGTTAATTTCACTAACGATTACTCAAGTTACTTCAAAATTTCAAAAAGATCACTGAAGTTCAAAAATTATAATGCTGGTCACTAAAGTATATAATTATTTCTCAAACGATCACACCCTTAAAGTTCCAACTTGAAATAGTGACGTGGCATACAATATACTTTTATTTATTGTATGGTAGTTCATGTACTTTATATAATATTCACTTTAGTCCTTATATTTTAAATTATCTTTCAATCCTCCAGAAATTGCATTCTTAGTCCTTAATCTCTTACATCTTTACACTTTGGTCTCCAAATTTTCAATTATCTTTCAATTGAGTCCTCAAAAAATTGTATCCTTCTTTACACTTTAGTCCTCAAATTTTTAATTATCTTTCAATTAAGTCCTACAAAATTGTATCTTAGGTTCTTCAATTTTTTACATCTTTAAACTTTGGTCCTCCAAATCCTTGATTTTAGTGGCCAAAATAAGTACAATTTTATTGGTCAAAATATGTGCTCTTTCAATTAAATCCTTGACTTTACACTCTAATTTTCACCTAAACGAAAAAAATAACATAATTAAAAATTAGTCTACTTGATAGAACTCACAAATACCTACTTTTAGTAGTCAAAATAAGTGTAAAACCCGCACTTATCACTAAGAGTTGACAAAAATAGACAAAAATATACTTCATTGACAACTCCAAGTAATAAGTGTGAATTTTGCACTTATTTTGACAACTAAAAGTGGACATTTGTGAGTTTTGTCAAGTACTTTATTATTTAATTATGTTATTTTGTTCGTTTAGGTGAAAACTCGAGTGTAAATTTAAGAATTTAACTGAAAGTGCACTTATTTTGACCACTAAAAGTGCACTTAATTTGGCCACTAAAATCAAAGATTTGGAATACCAAAGTTTGAAAATGTAAAAAGTTGAAAGACCTAAGATGCAATTTTTGGAGGACTTAACTGAAAGATAATTGAAAATTTGAAGACCGAAGTGTAAAGATGTAAAAAGATTAAGGACCTAATACACAATTTTTAGAGGACTTAGCTGAAAGATAATTGAAAATATAAGGACTAAAGTAAATATTATATAAAGTATATGGACTACTATGCAATAAATAATAGTATATTGTATGCTACGTCATCATGTCACGTCACAATTTCAAGTTGAAAATTTAAGAGAGTGACCATTTGAAAAAAGATTATATACTTTATTGACCAGCGCTGCAATTTTTAAACTTCAGTGAACGTTTTGAAATTTTAAGATAACTTCAGTGACCGTTCGTAAAATTAACCCAATTTAAGCTGTTGAGCGGCTTGTTCTTGTGGCACTTTGCCAATTGCCAGCAGCAAGCAATATTGTGAGACTAGAAAAAAATTATTGGCTATCAAACAGGTGAGTCTCTACGTAAGTTTATACAGAGATTCAATAAAGAGGCATTGTTCATTCATGATTTTGTGGCTAGGCGTGGAGGTTGAACTTCAAGCTTTTCGGGTATAGGCGAGGTCTAGACGAAAGCGAGATAAGAACAAGGTGAAAGCGAGTGAGCATGATAAACAACAGGGCATCTCACGTCTTGATTTATGTTTGATGGGAAGTGGATTCAGGTCGCGGCGAGTAAACACAGAAGGATTGGAGAATATCCTTCAAGTGATATGGGGCACCGAGCATAGAGTTATGGTTGAACTGATGTTGGGGCTGAATTGCTTTCTTTTTCGGTGGTGTAGCATAACGCCAAAGAGTATATGCAGGAGGCCTTGGACTTTCAGCAAAAATATCATAGTCCTCGTCAAGCCAACAGGCTTGGGTAGTATTGCTTGTTGAAGATATGAAAAAATCGTGGTATTATTCTATTTGATATTTTTCCTAATGTATGAGATTACGTTCCTTTATAGTTGATTGTGTGATTATTACACAAGCTTTCCTTTTATAAAATCGATGGATTTCACGAAAACAGCTTTCTGGGTTCATATTCAGAATGTTCCAATGGCACGTAATGATGAAGTTAGTGCATGTCAATGGGGATCGGCGGTGGGTAACGTGAAGGCTGTTGATTTGAGTGGGCCGTGCATGAAAGTTAGAGCAGTCATGGACATCACGAAGCCAATTAAAACGAGGTATTAAAGTTTACACTGAAGATTTACTTTTGTTGCCCAAGCAGTATGTCTCTGGGCCTGGTATTGTGTAACCTTTCACTAAAAAGTCCTCCTTTTCGGAATAAACACAACATTTTTTTCTAATGGTACTTGCAAAATTGCCCCCTGAGGTTTCGGGAGAGTAACAAATCGAGCCCTTATAGTTTTAGAAATGTTACGAGCATCCTGATTTACGCTGTGACCCTTCATGTAAATGAACAGTTATGACCCTCATTTTTTTTTCATTTTCTATTTTGTTTTGGTCATATTCAACACATCTCATCTCATGTACCACATTAATATATCAGATCTAAAATTTTATTTTGACGACCAAAATAAATCTCCTAAGCTCATGGAGGTTGAAATACCGCAATCAATAGTGAGTTGTCATAATTCACTTTCTTGTGAACCTGATCACGTTACAAGGATATTATGTTTCGTATCTTCTACAAACAAGTCATTTACTTAACACTCATATCATATACAAATACACAATTTAAAAAAAAAAAAACTTGACGCGCATATATATATGCACAACATAAATAATATACATTCTTATTTCAAAATAATAATCATATACATTCCTAAATGTATATGATCATGCATTTAGTGTGTGCTAACAAACTCAAAGGTTCCTTGTAGCTGTCTTGTTATTCGTAATTAAGGACTTCTTAGTTTTCATGAACACAAGCCTGCAAGTATAAATACATGTTAAAGGGATATGCAGAAGACTCTTAATCAAACAGTGGTTTGATTTAACTTTTTGAAAAAAAAGATGGAAGGTATATCACATCGATGGAGGTTGCTTAGTGGCCAGGAAAACTGGAAGAACCTGTTGGACCCCCTCGACATTGATGTGAGGCGATACATTATTCACTATGGCGCTATGGCTCAAGCAACCTACGACACTTTCAACTCCGAAAAACTGTCAAGGTATTGTGAAACCATTAATTATTTAAGTTAATGTCTCACACCTCACAGTTTATGCAAGTGAACAATTTTCCCGACTGAGTGTCAGTGTGGTTTGAAATCGAACTCAAGTTAACTGTACACTACGATGAGATGTTGAACGTTCTTATCTAAAAGCTTAAGCTGTTGATGTCTTCAACAGGTATGCAGGAAGCAGCAGGTATGCAAGGAGACATCTATTGGCCAGGGTAGGATTAGAAAAAGGCAATATATTTAAGTACGAAATTGTGAAGTATATATATGCAACGTCTAGCATCAGTGTTCCAAATGCATTTATAATGAAGCCCTTAGCAAGTGAAGCTTGGTGCAAAGAATCGAATTGGATGGGGTATGTAGGTGTCTCAACTGATGAAGGAAAAATTGCATTGGGAAGAAGGGATATTTTGATTGCTTGGAGAGGAACAGTTCAAGCAATAGAATGGGTGAAAGATTTTGATTTCCCACTTGTACCAGCAACCAAGATTCTTGGAAAATTAACTTATGGTGCTAATGTACACAGCGGTGTGCTTTCGATTTATACTTCAACTGATAAACAATCGAAATACAACAAAACAAGTGCACGGACCAGGTATATCTCTAATTCATTGAGATATATTATAGACTTGAGAACTTGGCTTAAAATGTCACGCGTTGGTCACCCATATTGGTTAATCTGAGAAAGCACTTTGAATTTGAATTCAAATATTTAACCCCGAATAAAAATAGACCGAAAATGAAAAGAGTTTGAAGATGTTCATTAGAATTAGTATTTGGATTGTGGGTTTAAAACTTCTCCCCTTGTGATCGAGTTTTTGACCAAGAGAATGCTTGAAATTAGTGATTTATAGCTTATTTTTCTAAATTATTATTTAAGCCAGTCAAACATACTCTTTATCCACATATTTTGTAAAACCTACAACTTAGTCTCATTTATTATCTATACATTTCATAGAATCTACAACTTATGACACTTGAAAAATAATTTCAGCACCGTCAAACATGTACTTAAGTGTAGAAGACAAGTGGATTCAACCTCTATAACTTTTTGGGAACTTCACACTTCGAGTAAGGTTTCTTGAACACAATATGTTGAGTTACACAAGGAAGGAAAGGTAAATTGTTAATTGCGTTAAAATGAGCAGGTTCTATTGGAGGTAAGGCGACAAGTTGAAAGATTCAAGAACGAAGAAATGAGCATAACCATAACGGGCCACAGTTTGGGTGCTGCACTTTCAACATTGTGTGCAGCAGACATAGTAGCCAATGGTTACAACAAGCCAGGTGACAAACCAAACGATCCTTGTCCCGTGACAGTATTCAAATTTGGCAGTCCACTAGTTGGGGACTTGAAATTTAAGGAAATTCTAGAGTCTATGAAAAAACTTCATATATTAAATGTTCGTAACGCAGCAGATATTGTTCCTCACTATCCACCAGTTGGGTATGCTAAAATTGGAATTGAGCTATTGGTCGATAGCAGAATCTCCCCTTTCCTAAAGTATCCTGGAGATGTCATAACTTGGCATATTTTAGAGCCTGCTTATTTGCATTCAATAGCAGGAACAAAAGGGAGTGAAGGAGGGTTTCACTTGGAAGTTAACAGGGACATTGCTCTTGTAAACAAGAGTTCAAATGCTCTCAAAGATAAATATTCAGTACCAAGTTTTTGGTGGTGTCAACAGAATAAGGGTATGGTTCAAGAGGACAACGGCCATTGGGTATTACACGACCATGAGACTGATGATAATTGATGGTCTTTACATGTTTACATGTAATAGCTTTAAACTTGATTACTGAGTTGTTTCTTTAGTATTTAGACAAGTAGCTAATGGAGTCGGCATGTGAATCAGAAAGAATTGAAAAATGGGATGTTTTTTCTAGACATAGAAAAGTCTCTCGTGGCCTAATTGAAGGCATTTTATCTATCACTTTTTACTCTGAAAAGGTATATTAAATCGACATGATTAAGTATCCAATTATAAATGCAACATGTGCATCTCGTCCAACTAACTAGTATGTAATATAAAGGATAATTTGTAATTTTGGTCCTCCAACTTTTCAAATCTGTTACTACTCTACCCCTAACATTTTTTTTTAATATCAGACATCTCCAACCTTTCAAGTAATTGCAAATCACGTCCTCAATCACATATTTTGACAGATTTGTCATCCTCTTTAAATAAACAAAAAAAGAAGAAGCTAAAAACAACAAAAAATAAAAGAAATTTGCAAATTAAGTCCAATAAATTTTAAAAAGCACAAAATAACTTAATATTCCTCAAAAAAATACCCCACCCATGGGCCAATTCGACTAACCCCATTGTTGTTACCTTTGCAAGAGCCAAAGGGCATTGGTGTCTAAACCAATGACATCGCAGAGACAATGTTGCAACCAGTGAATAGCAACGGCCTCCATCTCGTTTATGCTCAACTTTTGCGGGTTTGAATTTTCAATTTTATCATCTACGGGGGAAAACTCAAATGGTAATCCTAATTTTATCACCAAGAGACTAGTGTACCGATCATTCGAATTAGTAACTATAGTTGTAGGCACAAGAAAAAAACAACACTTTAGTAGGGATTGCGGTTCTTTGTACTAAGATTGCTCAAAGGTACTTGGTACATTTCTAGAAGCATTCGCCGCTAGGGTAACAACCGCTAACACAAGTGTGGATTCATAGATTCGGAAGGCTATGAGTAAACAAATTGTCGCCCACATATAGCTGAGCCACAAAGTGCCTACACCAGAATCGCTCTTGCCCATCCGGTCGTGTCTTTGTAAACTCGTCGGCGCAAAGATTCCTTCATCCCGAGGTAATTTGTGACCGAATCAGTAGTAGTAAGAAAACGAAGCCTGTATTCAAGAACGACTACAAGATTAAGGTTGCACGGGCGGATAATCCCTTATTGATTCCCATTGTTTGGTAAGGTTATGGTCTGCTCCTTTGTTTGTTGTGGACCAGACATGGTGTTCAACAGAGAAAGCCAGGGATGCCACTGTGAGGTAGTGATTTGGCTATGGGTTGGGGTAGGTTTTGGGAGAAGATGAAATTATTTTGTACTTTTTAAAAGTTGTGGAACTTTATTTGTAATTTTTTTTATTTTTGTTGTTTTTAGCTTTTTTGTATTTTTGTTTATTTAAAGAAGAGATTAAATCTGTCAAAATATGTCAATGATGACGTAATTTGCAACAAATTGCAAAGGTTGGGATGGCTAATGCTAAAAAAAAAATGGTTGTGGTAAATTAGTAACTAATTGCAAAGATTGGGGACCAAAAGTGCAAATTACCCTAATATAAATGGTGAAAATTTTTTGAGTAAATTTTCATTTGAGTCACTCAAAAGTTTGATTTTTTTTTTCCTTTCCATTTTCTAATTACCATTTTAATTTTTCTTCTTTTTTCTTTAAATAAAACAGTTAATTTGAAATACTATTGAATTTTAACCATTTGTGTAAAAAGGAAACAATGAAATTTCTTCAAGCTAATTTTTTTTAATCTAAATTAGATTAAGGAAAAAAAATGTAAGTTTCAAATTTAGTATACAAATATAAGAAATGGTGAAGAAGATATAATGAACAATTGGTACTTTTAATTAGAATAAATAGCACTAAAGGTAATGAAACTTTGAACTTTGTGACCATTAGGTCCCAAATCTTTGATGCCTAGCAATCGGAATTCCAAACCTTTCAAACATATGTGCCTAAAGTCCTTTTGTATAGAAAAGTCAGTTGATCGTTAAATGGTCATTTTTATTAAAATGACAGTTAACCCTTATTTTAATTTAGGATAAATGGTACTATGAGTTCCTAATATTTATACTTTGTGATAATGATGTCCTAAATCTATGATTTCTATATTCCAGGATCTAAAACCATTCAAACTTCCACATCTGAAATTCTTTTGTGATAGAAAATGTCAACGTGACTATTAAAATGTCACAATTGAAGTAAAATTATTAATGTACCTATCTCCAAACTTCTGAAACTCATGTCATTTGAAAAAAAAATAAAAAAATCGCAGCCAAAAATCTGCTCTCATACCCAATATCCCAAATCTACTTCTGGACCACATCAAGCTCAGTAATAAAAAAATAATCTACAGTGGTACTTGGTTGCTGATTTTTTAAGTTTTGAGGTTGAAAAATAGAGATATTATTTGTGTGATGTCGTAATTATTAGTTTAATGGGGAGGGGTGATTCTTTCTTTCTTTCTTTTATTCTTTGAACAGTCAAATTGATATTTTCTGTCATAAAAGGACGTCAAGCGCAATGTTTGAATGATTTAGGATCCCAGGTACTATAAATTAAATATTCGGACCTATTGTCATAAAGTTTAAAAGTTAAAGACTCATAGTTCTATATACCCTGAATTAAAATAAGGGCACAATTGTCATTTCAATAAAAATTGACCATTTAACAATCAAATTAATGTTTTCAGTCAAAAAAGGACTCGGGCACAGCGTTTGAAAGGGTTGGGATCTCAAGTGCTAAAAATCAAAAGATCAGGACTTAATTGTCACAAAGTTCAAAAGTTCGAACCTCCAATACTATTTACCCATTTAATTATTACGTCCCAAAAAACTTTGAAAAATAAACATGAATCTTGAAGTAAATTTATGAATCTTTAGTCAAAGCCCTCATTAGTAATCTTCCATTCGACGACTCTGTCAAATTGAGAAAGCCGTTTATAGAGTTTTACCGACTATTTACAATCAGTTAACTTCACGTTTCAGGCCCATTATTATTATCAACACGGATCATGTCATAATGTAATTAATAAATTCCAAATTATAATACACAATGTAATGTTTTGCGATAACTAATGTACAAGGTTTCGAATAATCAACTAGTTTAGAATACGAAAAAGCTAACAATAAGTTTTCATATGCTTTTCTAAGAAAATATTTACTTCACGTAAATGATACTTTGGGTTTTTATTCTGTGGATGATGTGACGAGTAAATTCACATGAATTGCCATGTCTTTTCGTTAGTTTCAACTAGGGGTGGGCATGGGTTGGTTTGGTTCGGTTTTGGGCCCAAACCGAAACCGAACCGACCAATTCGGTTTGGCCATTATCTGAAACCGAATCAAACCGCCGCGTTGGATGAAACCGATCCAAACCGAACCGACCAATCTTGGTTCGGTTTGGTTCGGTTTGAACGGTTTGGGCTTTAATGTTTTGGGCTTGTATACAAAAAAAATTAATTTTATAATTCTCATTTCAAATTTTCTTTACAACATGCAACTTTGTTATTAACAAAAATTTACAAAAATTTAAATATAACTCCCATTTATAAAATAACCTATTATTTACAACTTTGTTTTTGACATGTTATTTATAAATATAACTCCCATTTCTCGGTTCGGTTTATTTGGCGGTTTGGTTCGATTTTTTTGCCCAAACCGAAACCAAACCAAACCAAACCAAACCAAACCGAATATATTTTTAAATTAGTAAACTAAACCAAACCAAACCGCTGTGGTGTGAAAAATCGAACCAAACCGACCCGATTCGATTCGGTTCGGTCGATTTAGCGGTTTAGCGGTTTGGATGCCCACCCTAGTTTCAACTGCCAACTAAGCACGTTCTATCATATCATTTCACGGAAAAGAGTGCTTCGATTGCAATTAAATTGAAGTCAAATAATTCGATTGTTGCAAATTGAAGTTGTATAACTTAATTGTAGTTATGGCGAAAGTTGGATAACCGCTAGTGCAATTACTCAATTAAAAACATATTTATTATAACATTTTCTATTAAAAGATATTCGTTTATTTTTTGGGTTAAATGTGCAAAACTCGTTTCAAGAAACTGCATTTCAAGCCATGATAATAATAAATATTTGGAGTAACAGTTAATACCAAGTCAAAGATAGCCAGATAGATATTCCTAAACTGTTGCCACCAACATGCCCACATTCTCCACATCTTTCTCCTCGAATCTCTCTCTCTTTCTCTCTCTCTCTCTCGACTATATAGTTTATACATAGTGCTCATTTTCATTCCATCTTGGTACTAAAAAGGTTTAGCAAATCATTAACAGTTAACACAGAGCAAAGCCCAAAAAATGTCTTCCAAAGTTTATATAATGTTCAACTTGTTCTTTGCCCTGCACTTAGTTGCAGTGCATTGTTTCGAGTTTCATGTGGGAGGCGACGCCGGTTGGGCCATCCCCTCGTCGAAGAATGACCAGCTCTACAATGATTGGGCTTCCAAGGACAGGTTTAAGATTAATGACACCCTACGTAAGTAGTATTTATTTCTTTAATCTTATGTCTAAACTCTTAATTACTGCATGCATTTCTGTAAAACTCCTTTTTCTATGCTATAATTAACAAGTAATTTTCAGATTTTTTTTTTAATATACTAATAAATAAAAATGCAGGTTTCGAGTATACTAAGGATTCAGTGTTAGAGGTGACACAAGAAGAATACGAGAAATGTCGATCGACTCATCCTATGTTCTTCTCCAACAATGGAAACACTTTCTATACATTGAATCATCCGGGCTTGTACTATTTTATGAGTGGTGTTTCAGGACACTGTCAGAGGGGACTCAAGATGATTATCAAAGTTTTGGAGCCACAAAGCCCTCCTCAAATGGCAAATCAGACTTCAAACTCATCCAATGCTAGTCCTGCATTTGAGTTTGCTGCTGCTACTTCTACTCTAACTATCCTTATGCTTATTATGTCACTTTCTTGGGCTATTTTCATGTAATTCAATTTCTAGTACAATCGTTTTTGAGTTTTAAACTTAATAGTTTCTGAAATGCAATCGATTTTTCTTTTTTTTTTTTTGGATAATTTAAACTCTTGGGTTTGGATTGGTTTTTGAATTCTTGGTTTCTGGTTTTAATGAGATCTGTGCTAGGGTTTTGTAATTTAATTTTGTTAGGAGTGACTTGTTAAACATGTTTGATTTGAAAGAATTTTGTCTCTAGTAGATTCATACAAATTAAAATTATGCAACACTATCTTATATTGTATGAGTTAATATTACAAATGGTCGTTGAAGTTGGAGGACTGAAATTTCAAATTGGTCATTAAATTATTTTGTCGACCTATTTATTCCTTAGAGTTAAATTTCGTTGTATAGTTAGTTATTCCATTAGTAGCACTCACTCCAGATCCGATGTGCTAGCATGTTTGATCTTGTTAAGGAATAGGTGGTGGTGGTGGTGCGTGTTGATGGGTGTAGTAGGGGTGAGTGGGAGTGGGCGGGATGGGTTCAAGAAGATGATTGTTTTTTTTTGTATTATTATTAATTTTTTTTTTAAAAAATTTTTTGTTATTTATTTAAGAATTTTAAAAAGAGTGTACACGGATGCCCAACTAATGGAGATTTTGAATAGAATCTATCCATAAAGATCGATTTCGCATATGTTAGGAATTTTCTAGTAAAAAATAAAATATATTAAGGACTACAAACGCTCTAAATTTTTATATAATGGATCATTTGTGCCAGGGTAAAAGTAACCATTGGCTACCAAACTTTAACCAAGTTACTAGTTAACCACCCAACTTTGAAAAGTATCTCAATACTCACTCTTCTTTCCGCTATGTTACCCATCACCACCTGCTAGCCAACATGTGCCAACTCATAACGGAGAATCCGACCTGACATATGGTTTTTCGACGTGGTGGGCTGACGGTGTGAACTATAGCCGACTGAGCAAAATAGCACATCTCGGGCGCACCTTTCCTCTTCCAAAATTAAAGTACAACTCAATCTCCATTATGAATTGTAGACTTTTGGACAACGGGTGATGGGTGAGTAACATAGTGGAAGGAAGAGTGGGTATTAAGATACCTTTTAAATTTGGGTGGTTAACTAATAACCTGGTTAAAGTTTGGTGGCCAATCGTTGATTTTACCCTGCCAAAATACCAATTAATAATAGAATACCAATTATGAATGTGTATAAAGGACTCACAATACTTTATTAACTTAACGAGTAAGCTTTGGGCGATATTTCAAAATTTGACCATTATCAAAAATAGAAAATTCTTAAATATTGATGTTTGGGTTGGTATTATTGTGCTTTTGAGAGAATCAGCTTTTGTTGTGCTGTAGAAAGAATCAGTTGTGAAAAGAATCAGATAAGAGTTTGGTAAACTCTTGTTTCAAGTGTTTAGTAAACTCTTATTTCATAATTGCTGTATGTTTTAAAATCGGTATTTTTGTGTTTAGTAACAAAAGTGATTTATTCTTTGTGATTGTATAAAATTACTAAAATAAATATTGATTATAATAATATTATTTTGTAGTATTATTATCATTAGTAGTATTGTAAAATTTACTTCTATAACAATATGTTATATTATAAAATATTATTTCAAGACAATACATTTACCATGATTATTTTAAAATAAAAATAATATATATCTATTACATCTTGAAATTTTATAACATTAAAAAATAAAAGCATACTAATATTGTACAAAAATCAATTAAATTTAAATTTAAATTATTTGTGGAGATGCATTATAATTAGAATATTAACAAATTTGTAACATAAAAGGAATTACTTTAATTAATTGAGGTCAAATTTGATATTTTAATAATAGATAGATAGAAAAATTTAAAAAGCGAAATTTGAAAATTATCATTTCTTCTTACTCAAAATATGCTACCAAATGTTACAAGATTATTTTAGAATTACTTTTTAAAAATTTACCAAATGTTTAAAATAGCTTCTAATTGTTTGACAATCAAAGGTTCAGCTCTAAAATCAATCCAAAACGGATCTTGAGTTAGCAACAGATTTCACAAAAGCCACATATTTATTAAAGGGTGCAGACACAACAGAAAATTCAAACAATCATTTCTTACTCTAAAAATTCAAAGTTGAGAATAATGCACACATTAAAGAAAACAGTTGTGTTGGTCACCTTGCTAATTTAGGAGTGATGTAGGGAGACAATATGGTTGTTTTGGAGACTACCAAAATCTTTAAATCTTTTACATTTTGCGGGTGAACCTGGTGGCTGAAATTTAACAAAATTTCAATTGGGGTGCTAAACTTCAATTTATCTTAATTGAGCTATTGAACTTCAATTTCATTTTAAAAATTCATCACTATGTTACATATCATTTCCAAATCAATGAATATTGCTTAATTAATACTCATATCGCAACAAATCTTCCACATAATCTCTATATAGCATGTCAATTTCGTATAGCCTTTTAATCGAAAAATATTGTTATAATCTCTTTTTACCATTTTCATTTTTAAGATACCACACAACAATTATGTGAAAGATCATCTATAGTATATCATAGTCGATTAAATATTTTTCGTCAGTTTTGAAGACGATAGGTGACGGAATGTGAAAGCATAGTGAAATTTGAAATAAAATTGAAGTTAAATGATCAATTGAAAAAAAAAAAAAAAAAATTTATAGATCTAATTGAGATTTCACTGAAAGTTCAATGACTAAGAATGAAATTTACCTGTTTTTTTTGCATATACTACGGAGGTGGCCATCATTAGGACTCCAAATTACTCTGATTTTATTTTTCTTTTGTTTTCAGTGTACACACAAAAATAGAAAGAAATAATAAAAATTCAAGTAATCTACATTTTCTTACGTTTTTAATTAGTGAGAACTATTTAAACTAATCACAGTTCTTAATTTAAGCTAATCTAACAATCTTAGAACCTTTAAAATGCTTATACCCACATCTAAACACATCCTAATAAATATTTTAATAAATCTAAATTATTAGATTAGTTGAAATTAAGGACCATAATTATTTGTCAAATATATTTGTTTGTGGAACCGTCTTCTTAATTAATACAAAATTTACTTTTTTTTTTCATAATATACTTCTATATTAATATTACATTTAATTAATATTATTCATAATTGTTGATAACAAGACACGTTAAATAAAGACATATTAATAATTTAAAAATTAATTATACTTTCAATAAGAAAAGTTGACTACTATAATTTAAAATAAATTAATAAATAAAGTAAGTTTATTTTTATAATAGAGAAATCTTTACATATTTTCTTATTTCAATATCATAAAACTATGAAATTTCGAACAGTGCAGTCTTTGTCGAGCCTAATCCCAATCCCTAATCAAGAGTAACTGCAAAATGTTTATTAATTTCAAGTAATGGTTAACAAGTGTATTAATTATTATTTTAAATTAATAATGAGTTACAAATTTGAAATGGTTAACCAATCACTATCATAGAGCCACTGCTACTGGCCAAAATCATAAGCATCGACCTAACTCGAAAAATCAACCAGCAAGAAAATAAGGCCTCCCAAAGACATCAATCGGTCCCCCCAAAATGAAATTTTCTTCCAAGTTAAGTGCATGTTTAATTGGATTTAAAGTAAATTATTTTTTTTAAAACTTATTTTCAACTACATTTTTTAATAGGACATACAGTCTTTATCAACTTTTCAATTATACATTTCACCAACTTTCTCAATATTCTTAAGAGGAAAATTTGGTAGAAAGTATTTTTGTTGAATCACGCTATCAAAAATTTCATGTGTCGATTTTATATTTTTTTTAAAAGCCTAACATATATATAATTTTTTATAAATAGATGTTCATGAGAGTTGATAGCTAGCAAGACTGTGTAGCATCGTTTCATTTAAAGTTTGAGTATTTAAATGAGTTAGTTCGATATATTTTAGATTTAATTTTAAAAGAAAATTAAATTTTCATTTTGTGTGGATGGAGTTGATTTCCTCCTCATCTTACATTCACGAAATGGAGAATGGAGTAGACATTGATTTATTTAAATAATTTTGTAATTTGATATTAACTGAACATTTGCACATACTATTTAGAAATATTGGAAAAAGGCATTTCCCTTTATTTCATGTTTCCTTCTAACCAAGTAATAGAAAGATAAATTTCTTGTACATTTTCATATTGTGTTTTTATCCACTTATCACCCATTTCTATACTTCGAGCCATGAAAATTATATATATAATAAAGATGGGAAAATAGCACCATTGGTCTTGGGCCTTTAGCACTTGTTGCAATTTCGTCCATAACATTTTAAAAAGAGCAATCTAGTACTTGATGATTTGATTCCGTTTCACCGTTATTATCATTTGACAATTTTCATAAAACTTCCGTTAAAATTGCACGTGCAAGGCATATTGGGCAATAGGGGTGGGCATGGTTCGGTTCTTTTCGAAATTGAACCAAATTGAGTATCTTCTAAATAGAACTATTATCGGTTCCAACTTGAATTATAGAACCAAACTGAAGCTGGACTACTTGGTTTGGATCGGTTTCATAATTAAAGTTTTCTTAGTTGTCATATTTTTAACAATTTTTTATTTCATTGTTTGAAACAACACAATAATATAACAAATCATAATTTTCAAACTTTAATATATTTACAAAAGAATATTATATCAAGTTTTGAACACAATGTTTCATCTCAATATAAAATAACAAACATAAAAATTGACTAAATTTATAGAAAAAAAATTTAAAAACAATAAGGTCGGTTCGATTATTCGATTTTGAGCTTAGAAATGATAACCAAACTATAAATGGTCGATTCTCGTTTCTAATACCCATTATTCAATTTAAACTTAAGAGTAACTGAATTGAATTGTTCAGTTCTGTTCGGTTGGCAACTTTTGTTCACCCCTATTTAGCAATATTATGAATATGTTTGGTAAATATTTTTGTATATTATAAGTAGTGGGTCCTATGACATATGTGGATACAAATTGTGGGTTCTACAAAATGTATGAATAAAAATGAAGTTTGACCAGTTTATAAGTTATAAGTACTAACAATCATATACTCTATGACGGAATAATTGGTAAACACACACAACCTGGGTAAGAAATAAAGAAAATAAAAATTACTAGTATATCGCTTATCGGTGGAATCCGACAGTAAAAAACAAGATGAGAATGAAAGATTTGGAGAATAATAATGTAGAAAAAGAGAATTAGGAATGAGAGATTTGAGGAAGTTGAACAAAAAAATTGAGAGAGTTGAAGACAGACATATATAATTATTTTGGGCCAATAGAGGAGATACTCCATACAGTAGTGATAAAAAAAAAAAACTAGTAATCTCTCTCCCACTACTGCAGCCAAACTCACCTAATGCACCCATTGGTCCATGTTCCCCAACACCAAATCTTAGTCCACACCATGAGCACTAAACTCTTGTCCACCACCAATCTCAAACTCTAGTATGTATTAGTACCAAATCTTAAAATTCTAAATAAATGATCTACATAACTATGGGTTGTCCTTTGTTATTGTCTTTAGATCAACGTCAATGTTGTCAAAGTCCATCCATCCCCGTTGTAGATTCAAAACATTTTCACACCCCCTATTCAGAAGGGGAAGGGAAAGAGGCGCATGACACCAAGGTGTAGAAAGCGAGTGCACCAAAAATAGTTATATTTGTTAATTTTCATTTGTTCCTCTTTTCTTTTCTATTCTTGTTTCTTTTTTCCTCTATTTTCTGATTCGTTTTCTTTAATCTTTTATTTTTTATTAATGAAAACAATGGTAGAACAAAGTGTTCAACAAAATATGTCATTTTAATAGAAAATTGAATAGAAATTTTTGCGTGCAATGAAATTGAAACATTGGGACCGAGTTGATCTTTTTAAAATTTATGGTCCAAATTGTTACAATCACTAAAGATTGGGGACCAACGGGATAATCTCCCCCTCTGTTGTGCAATGAAATCGAATCATTGGGACCGAGTTGATCTTTTTAAAAGTTATGGTCCAAATTGTTATAATCACTAAAGATTGGGGACCAACGGGATAATCTCTCCCTCCCCTGTTGTTTTTAGAGATCTCGCTCATGATTTTCGACTGAAGAAAATTCCATTTTAGCTTTCACATATATACACCACCCTCTTAGCTGAGCTTTCTCTTCAGAAGAGCCCCTCTCACTCTCTCCCTTTCTCTCTCTAGATCTCTTTCGCTTTCTCTTTGGTCACGGAGAGTTCCGAGGGTTTCTTCGTTGCTCCAGATCTCTTGCAACGCCTGGAAATCCCTTGTTAAACGCTGTCGTTTTATCAATTTCTGATCCATTTCCGGATCCGGAGCTCCGATCTCGAAGGTTTGATCTTTCGCCAGCACCATGGCTGCCGCCAACGCTCCGATCACTATGAAAGAAGTTCTCACGGTACCCCCAATTTCGTTTT
This sequence comes from Forsythia suspensa, assembly GCA_023638005.1. Taxonomy (NCBI): domain Eukaryota; kingdom Viridiplantae; phylum Streptophyta; class Magnoliopsida; order Lamiales; family Oleaceae; genus Forsythia; species Forsythia suspensa. The sequence continues at coordinate 54,202,832 of CM042666.1, forward strand.
CGCTATCGATTTCTCTCGACTTATTGACTATTCAACTCAATTTCCTCGATTCAATACATTTTCAACTCCTTGACAGCTCTTTTAAATTATTCCAACGGTCAAATCTTCGTATGTAGATATTTATTGCGGCTTCATAATTGCTTGATTTGACTCATCGATTGTAGTTTTATTTGCTTGAATTGTTTGAATTACAGTTTGCATCTCTATTATACAGTTTAATATCAGATCTGTGATTTTATTTTGAATGTTGGAATTATGATTTCATGTTTAAGTGGAATTTGAATTTGTATGGCTTTGATGTGGTGATGCAGTTGCCTAGCATAGGGATCAATTCGCAGTTTATTACTTTCACCAATGTGACAATGGAATCTGATAAGTATATATGCGTACGTGAGACAGCACCGCAGAATAGTGTGGTGATTATTGATATGAACATGCCATCACAGCCATTGAGGCGGCCTATTACTGCGGATTCTGCACTTATGAATCCCAATACCAGAATTTTGGCTCTGAAAGGTATGCGATTCCATTTCTGATTTAGCAATCATAAAAAAGTGCAATTTGATAATTTGAATAAAAGGCACATATTATACTTGGTGTTTCTAGTTAATTAAGGATGAGTAAAATGTAAATGCAGGTCAGTATTATAGTCTGTCTGTCTGAATTGAGACTGATTGGGTGTGGTTTACTGCAAGAAGCATCTTTTTTGGCAATTTTAGATGTTACACACAAACTTGTAATCTAGTAAATAACGAGAGGGTAAGAGATGTGGATTAGAAGAATCGCATTGCAGTTAAAGATGCTATTAGGTTGGGAGTCCCGGATATTAGTGATTATCCTTGGGGGTAGGGATATTGCCCTTTATATGGGAGCAATCTAAGTGACTGTAAAAGAGATGAAGATGAAAATTCCTTATTATATATGTCAAAGCGTGCTGCAGTATCATTATTCAGAGGACATAATTCTTTTCTCTTTCATTGGTGTTAAATAAGGATAACAGCTAGAGAGGTATATGTTTCTTTGTTGGACTAATGTTTGAAAAACTTATTTTGGCATTACTCGATCGATGTGATAATTGGTTAGGCAGGATGCTGTAACATTCTGTTGGTACACTTCCACGTGTACATGTTATATTTGTTTCAAGTATTTAATTATGCACAGAAACCTAGTGCATTGAAGGACGTGACATTCTTTTGGTTTTGGCTCCCTTCGATCTGGTTTACTGAAAATATTTGTTGAAGCGAGCCTAATATTATTGAAATTATTTCATAACTTTTTGGTTTTTCGTCTCTTTTGGTATATTGAAGCTCAACTTCCTGGAACTACTCAAGATCACTTGCAAATATTCAACATTGAGGCAAAAGCAAAAATGAAGTCTCATCAGATGCCTGAGCAAGTAAGATCTTTATTACCCGTTGTGTGCGTATTGCTTTCTCTGAGTTGTAAACAGTGTTTATTATTTGCCATATTCTGCATTGTGGCTAATATTTTTTGGTCTTCGCATATCTGGCCATCATGCTTCTTGACAGGTTGTTTTTTGGAAGTGGATTACTCCAAAGATGTTGGGTTTGGTTACACAGTCATCTGTATATCACTGGTCAATTGAAGGTAAAATGCCTTCATCCGAACTTTTCTTCAATTTCGTCGTACGGTCCTAGTTTTCCTGCTTCCTTTAATGAGCTTTCTATATGTTTCCTCTTTTTCTATGCATGTCCATATAGGTGATTCTGAACCTGTGAAGATGTTCGATAGAACAGCTAATCTGGCAAGCAACCAAATCATCAATTACAGATGCGACCCTTCCGAGAAGTGGTTGGTTTTGATTGGGATTGCTCCTGGTTCTCCCGAAGTGTGTAATTGCTTTTTATTCTTGGTTCTTCATTTGTATTTCTTAACTGCATTTGATTAAGTACTTTCTTTTTCTTATACTCGTTACTTTTTTGTTGCCCCACCAGTCTTCTTTTCGTGCTTTTTATTTCGCATTCTATCCCGTTTGCTCTGCTTCACCATGGTATTTACCACGTGTCAGTGTCAGTATAATCTTTTGCACATTTGCAGTCCATTTTGAATGCTCATTTGCATCCCTTTCATATAAACATGAATCAATTGGCATTTGTACTGATGTTAACTTTTTTGATTTAGGAACATGAATCATTTCATGCTACATTGAGTTCATGACCTGAAACATCTTCCATGTAAAAATAGGAATCATTCTGTAGCTTGTGTTTTCTCAATCATACTGAAAAATTCAGCACAAATTCCTTATAACTTATTGCACTCCGAGTTTTGTGGCTATGCTATTTTACATATTTTACCTAATTTGATAGGTCTGCATGTACTCGATGTAATTTCTAATGGAGCCATGTACTTTCCTTGAGCATAATCATTTCACTGTTTTATTCACATTGGATGCTGTGTCATGTTGAGATGGTCATATGCCTGTTATTATATAACATCAGGCGTTGGTGGAAAATGTGCTTCAGTTCTAGCTATTAGACCTAACAAATATGATGCAAAGATTATGGAATTCAAGAAGCCTTGTGAATTCTTCTTCCCAAAGACCACACGGTATCTTTCACCAATGGATTTAAAATATGCAATTTACATTTTTAGGCTAATGGTAAATTGCCTGAAGAAAAATATCCCATGTTTTGATATATTTCAGAATGGACGTTACTGAGAAATTATAGACAACAAACGTTGCATTAGACAAATTCCTTTCTTATTCTGAAACAATGATTTTTTTAGTAGTCCCACACCTTGCACCATTACTGCACGCCACAACGGTGTGGATACCTACTTGGAAAGGAAGAACACTGTTATGGGCAAGTCACACAACTCTTCTCCTGTGGTAGTGTTTCCACTCTACTTGTACTCTTCACTTGCTTTACACTCGATTTAAGGTGATGAAATTTCTAATTTTTGAAAACTTGGTCAAACTTGAGAAAGTTTCTTGTTTATCTGGAGAATATAATATGAACTTTTGGAGTGTGTTTTGAATTTAGTTATTTATTTTTAATCTGGTTTGGGTGTGGCTTTAGAACTGTTTTCGAGGGATTCATTCTATTGCATTAGGCACAACTGTTATTTGGAACTTGTCATTCTGTCTTTTCACTTCACAACCATTTCAATGATCTGATATTCATCTTTTGTTCATGTTACTAGCGGCCTCAATTAGTGAAAGGAAATATGCAATTGTTTTCTGTGGATCAGCAACGGAGTCAAGCTCTTGAAGCGCATGCTGCATCATTTGCTTCTTTTAGAGTAAGAGATGTTAATTTTCTATGTTCCTATTGCATTTGGAGTTTCTGTAATCTAATTTCTATTTTATGTATTTCTTTGCCTTGGCAGGTTCCAGGAAATGATAAGGATTCCATTCTTATTTCTTTTGCAAGCAAAACCTCTAATGCTGGACAGATTACATCGAAGTTGCATGTTATTGAGCTTGGAGCCCAGCCAGGTCTACTTCAATTTTACCTGTTTTGATCTTCTTATGGTTTATTTTTGGAACAATTTTACTATTGCGGCTGGCGTGGATATCATTACAAGAGTGTTACGTATATTCATGCAGAAAGTTATTATTAATTGCTTACTGGTGGTGCTTAATGCTGGCTAACTTTTGCAGGAAAACCATCTTTTTCGAAGAAACAAGCAGATCTATTCTTTCCTCCGGATTTTGCTGATGATTTTCCAGTGGCCATGCAGGTATTTCTTGTTTTACCTTTTTTTTTGGTTGGTATCTGCCTTCGTGTTTGCAGGTAGCTATTTTGCATTTTGGTTTCACATAACATACTATTTTTGCATTTTATGCAGATATCGCATAAGTTTAGTTTGATATATGTAATTACAAAACTGGGGCTTCTCTTCGTATATGATTTGGAAACTGCCACAGCAGTCTACCGAAATAGGATAAGTCCAGATCCAATTTTTCTGACATCAGAAGCTTCATCAGTTGGTGGTTTCTATTCGATTAACAGACGAGGCCAGGTTTTACTTGCTACAGTAAATGAAACAACACTCGTGCCCTTTGTCAGTGGCCAAGTAAGATGATCAGTTTTACATTTTATGTTATATCCATTTAAAACTTCTGCCCTTGCAAAAACTTGAGTGTTATGGTTATCTCTCAGTTAAACAATCTGGAGCTTGCTGTAAATCTTGCCAAAAGAGGAAATTTGCCTGGTGCAGAGAATTTGGTAAGTTGAATCCCAGATCTTAATGCACTCTCTTTTTGTATTTGTTCTTGGTTGGAAGAAGGCTGTCAATATATTTACATTTTATAGCTGCGTGTTTGGCAAAGATTTTTATGTGCGTGTTGTTTAAGAATGATTAGTCTAGGTTTATCTTTTGGCAAAGATTTTTATGTGCGTGTTGTTTAAGAATTATTAGTAGAACACATATGAGCTCACTGATCATCCACATCAGGAATTTCTTGTAACAATACTTTGGTTTGGGTGTGATTGATCTTAGAATCAACCCTACTGGCCAAAGTAGTCGAAGCTGTCTTGTGTGCTTCCATACGATTTATTCCTTTCGAGCTCTCCTTTCTTATTTGATAATAGTTGCATGTGCTATACAACAAAAGAATTAGGCCATGGCTTTAACTTTACTTTGTTATCTGCCATTCACTCCTTTGTTTATGATACGATGAACAATTGGAATGAATAGTTTCCTTAATTGTATTGGCCACTATGCTTTGTGTATCACCTACTTAATATTACGGAACACTGCCTGACCAAACTTTACTCACATTTCGTTGCTTCCTTGACATTTAAGCAACTATTGCGTACTCATCAATTAGACCCATTTTTTATTGATTTATGTACTATACTTGGACCAAGAACTCACTATTTTTCTCATCTTAAACTATCTCAGGTTGTACAACGCTTCCAAGAATTGTTTGCTCAAACAAAGTATAAAGAGGCCGCTGAGCTTGCTGCAGAATCTCCACAAGGCATCCTTCGGACACCGGATACAGTAGCCAAATTTCAGGTATGTCTTGTCCTTTGGCTGTCACATCCTTTCCCCACTGAACATGCCGGTTGAAAAGAACAGTTGCATACATCTTCTCTGACCTTCTTCTTGATGGAAGCTAACCATCCATGCTGAAATGTTCTTGCAGGAAGTAATATAATTTAGAACATTTTATTTTGTTTGTAAGGGGGAGATGAGAGTTTTCTAAAAATATTGTTATATTGCAGAGTGTTCCTGTTCAATCTGGACAAACCCCACCCTTGCTGCAGTACTTTGGAACACTACTGACAAGAGGAAAACTCAATGCTTTTGAGTCTTTGGAGTTATCTCGCCTTGTTGTGAACCAGAACAAAAAGAATCTTTTGGAAAACTGGTTGGCTGAGGATAAGCTGGAATGTAGCGAAGAACTTGGGGACCTTGTGAAGGTTATTTCCAAGTTAATTTGAAGTATTTTTTATTTTAGATCCTGTGCAGTATCAGATTTTTGTTGTGCTGTTTCCACCTTTTGATGTGTTAACAATTCCTCCCTATTTATGTAGACTGTGGACAATGACCTTGCACTGAAAATATATATCAAAGCGAGAGCTACTCCGAAAGTTGTTGCAGCCTTTGCTGAGCGTAGGGAGTTCGATAAAATCTTGATATACTCCAAGCAGGTCGGTTACAATTTCATTGCAGAAATTTTACCTTTTCATGTACTTAAGGATAATTACAATGTTTCAATCAGTGACCATTCATAGGAGAGTGTTACTGTAATTGATCTTCACACTTGTATAATGGTCTCTTATGAGCAAATGAATTTATGATTCAGGTTGGGTATACACCTGATTATCTGTTCCTTCTGCAAACTATCCTCCGATCAGATCCTCAGGTATGCTTGGAACTGCACAAAATAATGTTTATCAATATAACTTCCTGCATTATGTCTCGTGAATAGTTTTCCTTTTTAAAGGATGACCATTTGTGTAGGTGGGACTTTATATTTGGAAAATAGTAAATAATTAGACTAATCTTTGCAGGGAGCTGTAAATTTTGCCCTCATGATGTCCCAAATGGAGGGAGGCTGCCCTGTTGATTATAATACCATTACCGATCTATTTCTTCAGGTCTGATTTGTTATTTCTTGTGGTTTGTTTGAAATTCTGTATGGCTTACAGTGCTAACTCTTTAATAGGCCTTATGTGTTGTTCTCTTATACATGGCAGTAAGCCCTAGTTATATGTCAACAATATGTGTGAAAACACAATTATGTGTAATATCTTTCTTTTTTCGGTTCATTTTTTTCATCAGAGGAACATGATCCGCGAAGCAACAGCATTTTTGTTGGATGTTCTGAAACCCAATTTACCAGAGCACGCGTTTCTCCAAACTAAGGTTAACTTTGCATAGTTTTTTGCTCTTTCTAATCAACCTCATATATCGATATGGTTGACATTCATTGTCATGACTTGCCTTTTCTATTCAGGTCCTGGAAATCAATCTTGTGACCTTTCCCAATGTGGCCGATGCTATTTTAGCAAATGGAATGTTCAGTCATTATGATCGGCCACGCATTGCCCAGCTTTGTGAAAAAGCTGGTCTTTACATGCGAGCTCTTCAGGTTAAATTTTAACCATATGTATATTATTATTGTATACTTATTTAACATATGCATACGTTAGATATATTTACATATCTATTGATTAAACAATGTACCATACCTGCAGCACTACACTGAACTGTCAGATATCAAGCGTATCATTGTGAATACTCATGCAATTGAGCCACAGGTTAATATACTCTCCTTATTGTTTATTTTTGTCCCTCCATTTGTTGCATTAGTGCTGAGTGATGCAGCTAATTTCAGGCTCTTGTGGAATTCTTTGGAACACTTTCACGGGAATGGGCATTAGAGTGCATGAAGGATCTTTTACTGGTCAACTTAAGAGGCAACCTTCAGATAATTGTCCAGGTAGGATTACTGTGTTATAAATTTAACTTGTCTAAGCTTGATGACTCTGTTGTGTCATTGTAGAAGTGTACAGAATTCTTCTCTGAAATGAACTAGGACATATAGAACTTCAGATATGTCATTACACTCCTCGGGAGTGATTTTTGCCTTCTTACATTAGCAATATTGACTAGCTGCTTGTGTAGGTTGCAAAAGAATATTGTGAACAATTGGGTGTTGAAGCATGTATAAAGATCTTTGAGCAGTTCAAGTCGTATGAGGGGTTATATTTCTTTTTGGGATCATATTTGAGCTCCAGGTAATCTAATAAGGGAAGAAATTACTTCTTATGGCTGTAGAATTATCAGTTTTCCATGTTAAATGCTTGTTAATTTGGGTATTAATTATTGGTCTATTGCAGTGAGGATCCCGACATCCACTTCAAGTACATTGAGGCAGCTGCCAAGACCGGACAAATTAAGGAGGTAGAGCGTGTGACAAGAGAATCAAATTTCTATGACCCTGAAAAGACAAAGAACTTTTTAATGGAAGCCAAACTTCCAGATGCACGACCACTGATCAATGTATGCGATCGCTTTGGATTTGTTCCAGACCTCACACACTACTTATATTCAAGCAATATGCTCCGCTATATTGAAGGTTACGTGCAAAAGGTATGATTTTGTTTAAGATCTATTATCATATGGAGAAAATTGTAATCCGTGCAACTGAACGTCTGGCTTTCTGGATAGGTCAATCCTGGAAATGCTCCATTAGTTGTTGGGCAACTTCTAGATGATGAGTGTCCTGAAGATTTCATTAAAGGCCTGATATTATCTGTCCGTTCTCTGCTTCCAGTCGAGCCTTTGGTAGAGGAGTGTGAGAAAAGGTACCTTGTCCACTGTCTCAAAGTATATACATTGCAGAAGCTTTTTATCTTTATATCTAATATCCTTACACTTGTATGGTATGCAGGAACCGGCTTCGCCTACTAACTCAATTTTTGGAGCATCTTGTGAGTGAGGGAAGTCAAGATGTGCATGTCCACAATGCTTTGGGTAAAATCATAATAGATAGCAACAACAACCCAGAGCACTTCCTCACTACCAATCCGTATTATGATTCACGTGTTGTGGGTAAATACTGTGAGAAACGTGATCCTACCCTTGCTGTTGTCGCCTACCGGAGAGGGCAATGTGACGATGAACTTATTATTGTTACAAATAAGAATTCTCTATTCAAACTGCAAGCCAGGTTTGTGATTTGTGTAGTTATACTGCCACATTTACTTGGTTTGATATTCTCTAGAAGTTTATCCATGTGTGATGTTGTTTCAGGTATGTAGTTGAAAGGATGGATGGTGATCTGTGGGCAAAAGTTCTTGACCCCGAAAATGAATTCAGAAGGCAGCTCATTGATCAAGTTGTATCTACTGCTTTGCCTGAAAGCAAGAGCCCGGAACAAGTATCTGCTGCTGTTAAAGCCTTCATGACTGCTGACCTTCCTCATGAACTAATTGAGTTGCTTGAAAAGATTGTGCTCCAAAACTCTGCATTCAGTGGAAACTTTAACCTGCAAAACCTACTTATCTTGACAGCGATTAAGGCAGATCCATCCAGAGTTATGGATTATATTAATAGACTTGATAACTTTGATGGCCCGGCCGTTGGGGAAGTGGCTGTGGAAGCTCAATTGTATGAAGAGGCTTTTGCTATTTTTAAGAAGTTCAATTTGAATGTCCAGGCCGTCAATGTGTTACTGGATAATATTCGAGACATTAACCGGGCTGTTGAGTTTGCATTCCGTGTTGAAGAAGATGCAGTTTGGAGTCAGGTGGCTAAAGCTCAACTCAGGGAAGGATTAGTTAGCGATGCAATTGAATCATTTATTCGTGCTGATGATGCCACCCAATTCTTGGAAGTTATCCATGCTGCGGAAGAAGCAAATGTTTATCACGACTTGGTGAAGTATCTTCTGATGGTTAGACAGAAAGCAAAGGAACCCAAGGTGGACAGTGAGCTCATTTATGCATATGCTAAGATCGATAGGCTGGGTGAGATTGAAGAGTTTATTCTCATGCCAAATGTCGCCAATCTCCCTAATGTTGGCGATCGCCTGTACGATGAAACTCTATATGAGGCTGCTAAGATTATTTTTGCTTTTATCTCTAACTGGGCGAAACTGGCATGCACACTTGTCAAGTTGAAGCAATTTCAAGGTGCTGTTGACGCAGCACGTAAAGCTAATAGCTCAAAGACATGGAAAGAAGTCTGTTTTGCTTGTGTTGATGCTGAAGAGTTCCGCTTGGCTCAGATATGTGGGCTCAATATCATTGTACAGGTATATTTCCAGACTCTATTAATTGGTATTGTACGACTCATTCTTATAGAGTCAATTTCTCGATTAATTTGTTACTTATTTTTGCAATGGCAGTTTTAACATTATCTAGTTCAGAACTCACTAAATTTACTATGTGAATGTAATTCCTTTAGGTTGACGATCTGGAAGAGGTCAGTGAATACTACCAGAACAGAGGATGCTTTAATGAGCTTATCTCTCTTATGGAGAGTGGTTTAGGATTGGAACGCGCACATATGGGCATCTTCACAGAGCTTGGTGTCTTGTATGCTAGATACCGTTATGAGAAGCTTATGGAGCATATCAAATTATTCTCTACCCGTCTAAACATTCCCAAGCTGATCCGAGCATGTGACGAACAGCAGCACTGGAAGGAACTAACTTATTTGTATATTCAGTATGACGAGTTTGATAATGCTGCCACCACTGTCATGAATCATTCTCCAGAAGCTTGGGATCACATGCAATTCAAAGATATTATTGTCAAAGTTGCTAATGTGGAGCTATATTACAAGGCTGTGCATTTCTATTTGCAAGAGCACCCTGATCTCATTAATGATGTTCTGAATGTCCTTGCTCTTCGCGTCGACCACACTCGTGTGGTGGACATAATGAGAAAGGTTTGTGTTACTGTTTAAAAACGTTATTTCCCTTCTCAATTCACAAATGCTTGGTTTCGAGTAGTTAATTTTCTGCTGAAATGTTCACCTTTGCTTCATTTAGGCGGGCCAACTGCGCCTTGTTAAGCCATACATGGTTGCGGTTCAGAGTAATAATGTGTCTGCTGTGAATGAAGCTCTTAATGAGATCTATGTGGAGGAGGAGGATTATGACAGATTGCGTGAATCAATTGATTTCCACGATAACTTTGATCAGATTGGCCTTGCACAAAAGGTGAAGTGTAATTGCATAACTTCACTTCAATTTCTAGTTTATGTTATCTCAGTTCTAATGTATGCCATTTATATGGGCTTGAGCAGATTGAGAAACATGAGCTTCTTGAAATGAGGCGTGTTGCAGCTTACATTTATAAAAAGGCAGGTAGGTGGAAGCAATCCATTGCCTTGTCAAAGAAAGATAACCTTTACAAAGATGCAATGGAGACTGCTTCACAATCTGGTGATCGTGAACTTGCGGAAGAGTTGCTTGTTTACTTCATTGATCAGGTATCATTTGGTTGTAATAGTTGGAGATTTTTCTTTAACATTTGAATTTTCACTCGAGAAATGTGCACAGTAATGTATACTCAAATATCTTTGGCACTGTTCATCTTGAATTCAACTTTGACATGTTAACTTTACGCCACATTCGTATTTATGAGTAATTTATTTCCATGAATGTTTTTACTTGTTTTGAATGCTGAAACCTGTCTTTCTTTTACTCTGTTTCTCCCATGCAGTTAAATCGGTTTCCATTTTGTAACAAAACTCTATGTATGAGCTTCTTTGACATGCTTTATTTTGCATTACATGTCTAGATACTGTTTGGGTCTTGGGATGGAAGATAATTTTTTCTACTTGATGATAATCTTTTCTTTAGTTGGTGAAATTTCAGTCACTTTGTTACTTGGAATAGTGTATGGGTATCAGAACAGGTTAATATACTATTGTCGAATCTATATCTAGGACCCATGGATACTCTTAATTGAATACCTTTTACCTCGTGTCCATGGTAAAATGTTTACAATGTTACCTAAGTTTTTCAAACTGGGCAACTGTGTCTTAGTTTGATTGTTGTAATGCAATAAATCAACATCTTTCATGTGTGTTCTGAGTTTGGTGAGTGCACGGATCTTGCAATTCAAGTTGTCTGACATGGATACTTTAATGTAAGCAACATTCTTCCTATGGACTGCAGAAATTTAATATCTAAATTGTTGTTCATGTGCTTCTTCAGGGAAAGAAGGAATGCTTTGCATCATGCCTCTTTGTTTGTTATGATTTAATTCGCGCCGACGTTGCCCTGGAACTAGCATGGATGAATAATATGATTGACTTTGCCTTCCCATATCTGTTGCAGGTGATTTCTTCAACCTCTCCCTCTCCCTTGTGTACATTTGTGATTTTGGGGATCTTTTAATAATTAGAGCATCTCAGAAACAATTGCACGTCTTTTTTCTGTTTTGCTCTCTTGCTTTCTCTCTCTGGATTGGGCACGCACTTCACTTGTAGAATAATGTCTTTGCTCTGCCTCTGCATGACCTTTGAGCAGTCTTAAGAGTATGCACTTCTGTTCTAAGTGCAAGTGGGTTTCACATCTTGCCTTTCTTGCAGTTTATCCGTGAATACACAGGGAAAGTCGATGAATTAATCAAGGACAAAATTGATTCTCTTAAAGAAGTAAAGGCTAAAGAGAATGAGGAGAAGGATGTTATTAAACAGCAGGTATATATTCCAGGAACCTAATTTTTTATCGTGCATTTCCCTCATAAGATGACTGATCTGGCATGCATCTTTCTATAAGATTTGATGCAGGGGAGTATTATTCACACCCCAAACTCATCTTGAGCACTACAACATTTTGCTTTTATGACAATTATGACACAATAACTGTTAATCCTAGCAATCATTGCATCTTCTGTCAAACGAGATCTTTGGAACATCAGTTATACTTTGTTCTATTTCACTTACACCTATGGATTCATTTAACACCTTGGCGTCTTGTTTCATGCTTAAATCTTCGACGCCCGATAATGCAAGTTTTGAAATTTTGCATGGTCTCCAATAATTTGATTAGAATTTTCAAAAACTAATTCAGTTGTTATTTCTTTCAGAATATGTATGCCCAGTTGCTGCCTCTTGCTTTGCCTGCACCGCCTATGCCAGGTATGGGAGGTGCTGGTATGGGAGGCGGCTTTGCTGCACCACCCCCACCCATGGGTGGAATGGGCATGCCTCCAATGCCACCATTCGGCATGCCACCAATGGGATCCTACTGATGTGTGGATGATTTCGTCAGTGGAAATTAACATTACACTTGTTAAAGTAGTTTGAAAAGGAGCATAGCATCGGTTTGGGGTTTCCCTTGTGTTTTCTGGTCTGATTTGTACCCCCTTTTCATTTAAATTGGAAACTGTTGGCTGGACAAAGGTGAAGGTTTAGTTTTGAAAAAAGAAAAAGTCATTTTGTGGTCTATAATAGAGTGTGGATATATTTTGTAATATTCTTTGGTAGCAGAGGCATTTTTGCAGCTGTAGGCGACAAGCTGAGGATAATCTGTATTTTGTAAAAGCAAGTGGCCGGTACAGAAGTGGCATTTTTCAAGAGTCATGTTGTGGTTTTCCTAACAATTTTGTACCTGTTGGTTTGCGTGTTTGATTAATTTCCCATGGATATTTATCTAATTCAGATGCTTGCTGCTCTTATGCACGTCCAATTGCTTTTGCAATAATATTCAACTTTTTTTATTTGTTATTCTTGTTACATGAAAATAGTATCTGCTGTTCATCTCTATCGTCTCTTCTCTCATTTAGTTTTGATATTTGTCTAAACTTGAACACAAAAGTTAGGAACTAACAAAATGAGAATAGCAGATATGTTCTACGCATGAATTAAATGAACTACAGAATATGACATAATTGTTAACTGTATGCATGGCTGTGATTCGTTGTTAGTATGTGTGCTACCAGACTCGGAGAAAGAACTGATGCATTGTTAGAATGAGTTATACTAGACTTGGAAATATTTCAGAAAGAAGACGGGGGAATTATTCCTCATTTTGAAGTCTGCAGCCTTTGTTTTTTGGCATTTTGTCCAACATTCTGTTTTTAGGCATTCATAGTTGTTACCAATGGGTTTTTTGGACGTGCATACTACGTACGAGCTAGCGTGTAGATGTGTTGGATTTTTTCATATTATAAATAGAGGGATTATGGTTGGTTGTTTTGACAACTTGGGAGTGATAACGGCCAACTACAAGTGAAGGGGCAAAGCCTTGCTGCAGCTGCAGTTGTTTCTCGCTCGAGAGAGCAGTTCACGCTTTGAAAAGTTGCTACTTTTCTTTAAAGCTTCACATCATTTCGTGCACAATTTGTCAGAATTTATATAAACAAGTGTTTCGGAGGATCAGGAGTTCTCAGTAGTGATTGTCTTTGGTTGGACCCTTTTACACTTGTCCAACCAAAGTTGAACAAATGTCATGGGATAAAATTTGTGGGAGGAGATCACCCTTGTTCGGAGGAGGATTCTCGATGAGTGATCTCTTCCCCGTGAAGTGATATAAAATTTAAATCTTTTTTCTAAGTTTGAAATTTAAAAGTGTAAAGTCAAACACTTGTCCATTTTCAATTGGACAAGTGTCCAGTGAATTTTAGATCTCCTTCCTCGCTGGACAATGGGTTTTAACTATGGAGAAGAGATCACTCCGATACTAAGTATACATACAACTAGTGTCCTAAAAAGCGCGTGCTTTCGCAACCTCCATGCCTTGCTTAAAATTAGGCGCGCGTTTTTTTTAAAACTATATTTTTAACTAAAAAGTTTATGCTTAGGCGGGCGCTTTTTAGTTAAAAATATGCGGGCGCTTTTTAGTTAAAAATATTTTTTTATCTTTTTTTTTTAATATTTAAAATAATATTAAAAATAAGAAAACATTTTTTCACGTCTCGCTCACGCCCCACCCTCGTCTAAGTCTCGTCTAAATCCAAGAAACTTGAAACTTAGTCTCCTAGTCGCGTTACACTTTTTAGAAACTTGCATACAACATATATATATCATCATCCTACTCGAAATCCAAAAATCAGAATATTTTTTAAATGTTCGTTGTTCCTCTGTAAGTTTTCATCTTTTCTTTGTATAAACTCACTAGAGGTTGTCATATCCTGGGAAGCCTTTACCAGTGTATCTCAAAAGCAATCTCAAATCGAGAAGGGGCAAATATCATTTTCATGACATGTTTCAAGCCTTCTATTTCCGGTTTTTTCTTCTATCTGTTGAGCAAGTTACAGCCTCCATCTCCTCTACTTTCTAACAAATCTTTGGATGCCGCTATCTTGGGCAGTATATTAATAGCATGTAACCCTTCAATATGCTGCTGCTAGTGTTTGACATGATGTACAGCAGTTTAGCTGCAGGTTTAAAAGTTTATTGGATCGGTTTGCATTAAATGGCTTGGCACCACCACATACCCGTACGCATCCATGAGCACACACAAAACGCACTACAAGTCAGTAGGAAAGATATGGATGATGTTAATCTCATTGATGAGATTGAAGTCGGGATGGTGGTGGTTGATCGTTTAATAGTCTCTGTCTTTGGCTTGAGATGGAGTCGAGGATGAGGATTAACGATTTCGATATGCTGATTGCTGAGAAAAATAGGTTGGGATTTTTTACTCCTATATATTCCCGCTTTCATCTGTCACTTTGTCTCCTTCTATTTGAAAATTAACGATTTCGATATGCTGATCAGTGAGTGCTGAGAAAAAACGGTTGGGATTTTTTACTCCTATATATTCCCGCTCTTGACAAAATCTAATTTTTCAAATCCAAGTGAATGATAGAAAGAAGACCGAAATTGATCGGAAATGAGAGCTCAGCAAATGTTGAAATGATGAAGATTGAGGCCAGAAAACCAAATGGGGATGATGTTGTTAAAGGAGATTTGAGTCTTTTTTGGAGGGGAAAAACAGATGGCCGATTGTTGGCTAATAGTTACTTGTTTCTCGGGCCAATCTACGTCTGTTAGACGCGCTCTTTGGCCGGCTTCCAGGCAATGCATTCCTCTCCGGGACCATCCTTCTCAATGGCCGTAAAGCCATCTTTTGGTACTGCAGTGAGTATTTATTGTATTTCTTTTTTTCCTCAGAAGATCAAAATGTAACTCACTGGACTTGTATTGCTGAGCGGCTAATGGCACTAACCCATTGTTATCACGGGACTCCCCGAGATGCTCCCTAGTTTTGCTTTTATTCTTACTCGGGACTGGTCCAGGACTAGGAGAGTTCCGACTAAAAGGGAGGTAGGGGGGATGGCGATGTAGGTTGAAGGAGGGGAGGGGTTGGGTTGAAGAAGGGTAAAACTGATTTTCCAGCACAAAAAATAAGTCTTTGAAACAAAAAGAAGAAACAAAATTAGTAAATGGATATATTTTCACCTTATACTGGATCTTATTTTTTCGGGTCAATTCAAACAAATTTGCTTGATTCTATCCTCAAACTGGACATCATCCTTCCTCTTCTAGTGCATAAACGTTACAAAATATCATATTTGAATCATATTTGGAAACAAAAAGTTGCTCAAACTTATAAGTAACTTTCACTTTTTTTTAAGTTCAGCTAAACATGCACCTCCAACATTTGGCTAATTGAGTGATTCTAATGTTGGAGATAACTCCTTATTGGACAATGACAATTAATACTTGTGGTTTGTGTTCCCCGTGCAAGCCACTGGTTGATCTCGATCATATTCTACACTCTTATCGACTCTTATCATACTTCCCAGTATTATTATTCAGCAAAAGAAAAGATTGAGGAGATGTCCAAAGTTTGTGAGCACTGCTTTTCCCCTTGATTTTGAATCTATCATCTGTTCTTCAATCTTCCACAGTAATTTATATCGATTAACGCTTACTCACCATTTTCATGTGATACAGAAAGGAATGGTGCTAGATTCCTGAGGGAGTGCAGCTAGATTCTTTGTCCAGGCCTTTATCTTAACCAAACGTTCATGTCTAGAGGACTTTGGTTATTACTTGCTGAGGCTTGTAGTCTACATTTGTGGCAACTCTTTGCATCGGATCCATCAATATGAACATAGGAACAGGATACAATTCCTTCCTGGTAATGCTATTATCCCATGACATGTCGGGTGTGTTCAACTTTTCTCATAATCTGATCTAGTCTAAAAGGAAAATACGACGTCAATAAAAACTAGACAACAACAGATTAATCATCAGTACATGGTAGTGGGAGCAGTTAATGGAAGAAATCTTAGGCTGTATTAACAGATAATTCTTGTTTTTCATGCGGCAAAAGACTGTAAATAATTGCTGAAAATATTTGCCAAAACATATATATTGCCATTGATGAGTTCATATAGTTTCTTGATGAGTCGGAACCGATATGAAGATTTCTTCAATTTGTCACAGGAAATATTTGTTCTGGTTTCTGGGTACCTTCGACTCCCAAATGACATCCCAAAACCCTTCTGGCTTTACCTAGTGACTTACATTAGTTCCCAATATTGTGCGGTACAGGTAGAATCTATTTACTGATTACGTCTTGTCTCTAAAGGCTGCACTGTGTCTAAATATGTATGTTGTTCCATTAATGAATCACTTTAACGCCTCAGGGGGAATGTCAAAACGGTATGAAAGGCTTGATCTTTGACAACCAGTAGCCTGATCTTCCCAAAATTCCTGGAGAATTTGTATTAGGAAACATCTTTCAGATTAATTTGAGGCGATCAAAATGGGTGGATCTCAGTGTCATCTTCAGTATGGTTTTCATCTACCGCATAGCAAGGAGAAGAATGCAACAAAGAAAGGGAAATCAGAATACTTTAGCAGAACCTGATGATGACTAGGCTGAACAATGGATCGAAGAGATGTAAATATCTTTTCTGTGCTGAAATACACTAATAAGTTTGAAGCCCAGAAAAGACTGTAAATTATTAAATTTAATCTTATGGGTCCAACCTCATGTCTTTAAAGATGGCTGTTAATTTTTGTTTTACAATATGAAGTTGTTAATTAAGAATGGTTTATTTTATTTTATTTACTATTGTTTAATTTCTTATCATGGTTTTTGGTCTAAGAAGAATACAGGCTAGTGTTAAAAGTAAAAATAAAGCAGAACATAATCATTAAATATGTTTCACAAGTTGTAAATGTAACACAACACTAAAATTGTTTGTATATGATCACTCTTGCTAATATTTGGACGGGTTTGCATTAAATGGCTTCACAAATGACAAAACAAACTGGTAGTCAGTACTCAGTAGGAAAGATATCGATGATGATGTTATTTTCTTGTCTTCTTTACAACACGAAATTAATGAAGTCGAGGATGGTGGTGGTTGATCATTTAAATGAGGATGAGGATGCGGATCTGTAATTTTCCTTCCTGGCCGGTCAAATTCACAATATTCCACTCTTGATAAAATCCAATTTGGAAAGTCGGAGTGAATGATAGAAAGAAGACAGGAAATTGATCAGATATGAGGAGCTCAGAAAATATGGAGATTGAGGCTAGAAAACTGCGGGGTAATGGTTTTGAAAGAGGAGATTTGAGTCCTGAATTGGTGGGAGATGTTCCGGTGAGGCTTACTTGGAAGGATTTAACTGTGACGATTAGTTGTAGAAATGGAGAAGCACAAAATGTTTTGGAGGGAGTTAGTGGATACGCTGAGGAAGGAACGTTTACTTGTGTTATGGGTCCTTCTGGATCGGGCAAATCTACGCTGTTAGATGCCCTCTTCGGCCGCCTCCCTGCCAACGCATTCCTTTCCGGGACAATTCTCCTCAATGGCCGTAAAGCCAAACGATCTTTTGGGACTGCTGTGAGTATTTATTGCATTTTGTTTTCCTTAAAAGAGTTGATGTGCAGCATTACTTGAACATGATAGCAGGCCTATTTTATAAGGAATTATCAAAGAAAGGCCCAAACGAGTAGTATTTGGGGTAGAGTCTTTCATCTTCTATTAGGCAATGGGTGAATTTCAGGTTCAGTTAAGATTAAATCTCTGTGCCAACTTGCCAGACTAACTCCATTACTTGAAATGCAGGCATATGTCACACAAGATGACAACTTGATTGGTACTCTAACAGTTCGTGAGACGATTTCATATTCAGCTGGATTGCGCCTTCCAGATGGAAAGTCCATATCAGAGAAACGTGCACTGGTTGAGAGTACCATCATAGAATTGGGTCTTCAAGATTGTGCAGACACCGTCATTGGGAATTGGCACTTGCGTGGCATCAGTGGTGGAGAAAAGAAAAGGCTCAGCATTGCACTTGAGATCCTTATGAAGCCAAGATTGCTTTTTCTTGATGAGCCAACCACTGGACTTGACAGGTTAAGCATTAAATCCTCTTCTCATCATTCATAACTCTTGTGGGAGAGACGCTCTGTATTCATTGTTAAGGCCAAAAATAGCCGATGATTTTTAAGTAGCAATACTCATATAAATATACTCTTACCCTATGAAAAAAATCAAGCATTGTCATTTCTGTCATACTTCGTCGTCCTAGAAACTAATTTTTGAGTTGTGTTTTGTCCTGTGATGCTGTTTCCAGCCTCTCTCTTTTTCTAATGACATCTCATTTGATCTCTTGGCTAATTTAACCTTTCATCAGTGCGTCTGCTTTCTTTGCAACTCAGACACTACGTGCCCTGTCTCAAGGTGGGCGGACTGTCATAGCCTCAATTCACCAGCCTAGCAGTGAAGTTTTTGAGCAATTTGATCGATTGCACTTGCTTTCAGGAGGCAAAACAGTTTACTTTGGTCAGGCTTCAGAGGCGTGTGAGGCAAGAACATATTATTCTTCTTTTCCGCTACTTTAGTGAAGCACATTTTCTTACAGAGAATGGATATCTTATGTTAATTGGTGCATTCAGTTCTTTGCACAAGCTGGCTTTCCTTGTCCTGCTCTCAGAAACCCATCTGATCATTTTCTCCGATGCATAAATTCTGATTTCGACAAAGTCAAAGCATCTTTGAAAGGATCAATAAAACTACAGGTATCAAATTCTTTCCCCATGCTTTCTAATCGTGTTGAAATGAACTCCTGACTGGACGAGGATAATTGATGCTTGTGTTTTATGATCCTCATGCAAGTACTAATTTCACTTAAAACGGTTAATCCCTATAATCGTGTTCATATTTTTGAAATGTCAATTAACATAATTGATGGTTAGTACAGTGCGATAGTGCTTCAAGGGCCTGATAATGTTATTTGTCTGTGCATTGTGCAAGGAATAGGATAATCGGTGTCAATATAATCCTCTAGAAAAAGTAACCGTCATACAATAAAGTATGAAATTATGTAGAAACCATCATACAAGAAAGTCATGCTTACGAGGAAAAAGTTGTAAATCAGTTGCATGAAATACGATTAGTACAGAAGGAATATGCTTTGGTTGCTATAGCAAAGTATTGTGTGAAAATGAACTCAGCTTCGAAATCTGCTCTTTACAGCACAACTCGTTAATCACTAATTTTATGCTTATTAATTTGTCATCTGATTTCACTTTTGTGACAACTCTTTAATATTTTTGCCATCAGTTTGAGACAAATGATGATCCTCTAGAAAAGGTAACCACAGCTAGAGCTATCCAGACTCTTATCGACTCTTATCATACTTCTCATTATTATTATTCAGCAAGAGAAAAGATCGAGGAGATGTCCAAAGTTGTAAGCACCCTTTTAGCCTTGATTTAATCTATCATCTGCTCTTCAATCTTCCCTAGTAATTTATATTGATAATCGCTTTGCAGAAAGGAATGGTGCTCGATTCAGGTGGGAGTCAGGCTAGTTTCTTCACGCAGGCCTTCATCTTAACCAAACGTTCTTTTGTTAATATGTCTAGGGACTTTGGTTATTACTGGTTGAGGCTTGGAATCTACATTATGGTTACCATTTGCATCGGGACCATCTATATGAACATAGGAACCGGATACAACTCCATGCTGGTAATATCAAAGCAATTCGGTTGTGTTCAACTTCACTTCTCATAATCTATACGAGCATGTTTTGCTAAGCTTAAAAAAAGTTAAAAGTTACTTTTAAGTAACTCTAAAAAATTTGCTACTTACAAGTGACCATGTCACAGGCAAGGAGTGGATGCATTTCATTTGTCTTTGGTTTTGTAACATTTATGTCTATTGGCGGGTTTCCTTCATTTGTGGAAGATATGAAGGTAATGTGTTACAATTTATCTACTGGCTAGGCTGTTAAAAAAGACGACAAAAACCCAAGTATTATGTTCTTGTGTTGTAGGTTTTCCAAAGGGAAAGACTGAATGGACACTATGGGGTGACTGCTTTTGTTATCAGCAACACATTATCAGCAATGCCATTTCTGATTTTAATTACTTTTATTTCCGGTACTATTTGCTACTTGATGGTGCATCTCCATCCCGGTTTTTCACATTATCTGTTCTTTGTGTTATGCTTATATGCGAGTGTAACGGTGGTTGAGAGCCTGATGATGGCTATAGCAACGGTTGTCCCTAACTTTCTCACGGGAATCATCACAGGAGCAGGGATTCAGGTTCGTTTTACGCCCAATTCGCACTAGTCTTTTCTTGACGAGTATGAACCGATTTTAAAGTTTGTTCCACGTGCTATAGGGGATATTCATGCTGGTTTCTGGGTACCTGAGGCTCCCAAATGACATCCCAAAGCCATTCTGGCGTTACCCAATGACTTACATTAGTTTCCACTATTGGGCAGTACAGGTAGAACAAATCTCCTCACTGATTCTCGAGCATGTCATTTTTTCGAACTCATATATATATATATGTTGTTCCGGTTGTTCCATTAATGAATCACATTAATGCCTCAGGGGGAATGTCAAAATGATATTAAAGGCTTAATCTTTGACAACCAGTCGCCGGATCTTCCAAAAATTCGTGGAGAATTCATATTAGAAAACATTTTCCAGATTAATTTACGACGATCAAAATGGGTGAATCTAAGTGTCATTTTCAGCATGATTATCATCTACCGGATCATCTTCTTCGTGACGATCAAAATAAACGAGGACGTGGCACCTAGGGTTCATGGTTGCATAGCAAGGAGAAGAATGCAACAAAGAAAGGGAAATCAGAATACTTCTGTTGGTGTCATTCAATCCCCTTCGTCAGCCGAACCCAACTTCTGATGCTGGAAGGATTGCCTTGTACAGTTGGGGATGGATCTTTGAAGGCTCTGGCAACTTCAGCTGCCTGCAAATTATTGTTATCATCCTCCATTGCAACCGTTTGCCTTATTTTCTTCTTGTTCCTTCTATCTCTGTCTAAATGTACGTTCAAGTTCGGGAAAGAAAGCAACCTGCAGTTCTAAAGAAAAAATAATTATCAAATTAAAGCAATAATTAATTGGTACTGATAATGGTAAAATTAAATCAAATCCCGGCAACAACCAAAACCTTGTTGCGTTCATTCGTAATTGTACAATATCATGACAATTAATAAAGTGACCAAGTCCAGTGTTGTCTTAAGAAAATAGTTAAAATTGTGGGAGCGCTTTTGCAAAGCTCAAAAACCCTTTTTGAAAGATGAAAATTATTTTGGTTAAAATAAAGGATGTTTGGTTAAAGTCTAAAAGTAATTGTTGACTAAAAAAATAAATTTTTAAGCTCTTTTAGATAAGTTTAAATGTTGAACTTCTTCAAAAAGTTCTTGATGTGAAAATAATGTAATTGCAAGTGAACAATATCGTAAACAAGTAATAAAGTGAACATATTGAGTTCGGATTATCGTTTCCACGAAGACTATCTTATTTATATACTATTTCAATTAATC
Organism: Forsythia suspensa; assembly: GCA_023638005.1. Lineage (NCBI taxonomy): Eukaryota > Viridiplantae > Streptophyta > Magnoliopsida > Lamiales > Oleaceae > Forsythia > Forsythia suspensa. Next base: position 54,224,555 of record CM042666.1, read on the forward strand.
TCAGTACTAATTTATTGAAAACGATTTGAATTAAGTTGATTTGAATATTTAAAGTAGAATTATGAATTTAAGGAAATAATATAAGAACATATGTAAAAGCAAATATCAAAAATTTAGAAAATATGGTTATTAAAGCGTTTGGATTTTCATCATGGTTGTCATCTCTAATTCCTGCTCTTAAGATTTATTCTTAAAGTTGTATTTGGTCGAATTCACAAATTTAACCTAATTTACCTCTCTCGAGTTCAAATTAGTCATTTTTAATTAAGTCAACTTATGAAGTCAGAATGGTCCTTAATTAGATGCATTAAATCTTCTAAGAATTCAATTTAGACCGCGACAATAACAAATGCGTATCTCTACTTTTTATTCAATTGTCGAATTTTACTACGTGATCTAGATTAATAATTTACTTCTCAATTCACAATTCAATGACAAATAATGGTCAATTATTTCAAGCATTAAGAGAAGAAGTAAAATCAAATACTTAATTAATTTATAATTCAAAACTTGATAGTCGAAATTAAAGAATTAAAACTAAGTTACATCGTTCATTTAAACTATAAATTTAACTATTCATAATTCTAGAGAAAGGAGAGAATAGAGATGAAGAGATTTGAATACATAACCCGTATCTTGAATAAAAGATGAAAAGAACTTGAAAATCTTGCACCAAAAATTCTTCGTCTTCACGTTCAAATCTTCAAGATCTTGGTTGTCCTTCTTGTTCTTCGTCGTTCTTTTCCAAGATTCAACAACCATCTTTTGACCTATATTAGGTCTTTATATAGTGTTTTACTAATTTTGAAATACATGAACGTGAAAAGACAAAAAAAGCCTTGACTAGAGTTAAAAATAAGTCAAAAAAACGTCACGCGATTTCCGTGCATTGAGTATTTTGCCAAAATTTGATTCCAATCATATTTGCAAGCTTTAGTCCTCTAAGTTTTGATGTGTATTTTATTTGGTCTCTACTTCATATTTGTTCATAATTTGTCCTCTTTAATCCTTTTATTTGCATTCCAAGTCCTTCAATTTTAGATTTTGTCCTCTTTAATCCACTAATTTCTTCTTTCATTTCAATTTAGTCCTCTTTTATTTGCAACTCAATTCTTTCAACTTTTAGATATTTGTAAGTTGATCCCCATATCCAAGTTTCCGTACGCCTTCAGTCCCTTTTCGCCTATTTCACTTTGTTTTTCTCCAATTCTATCCGATCTCGGGTTTTAACCTAAAACAATTAAACCAACACACAATTAAGTAGAAAATCACTTAAGAGGATTTACAATCGTCTACTTTTGATAGTCCAGATAAATGTAAGACCACACTTATCAGTTCTACATTCAGCTTATACGAGAAATTAAAATCTGTATTTAATGAAGCTTTTTAATGAATGTAAATTATTTGGTCAAACCGCCCAACCCAACTAAGGAAAACCGAACCTGACAGACACATCTTTTTCCATTTGGGAGGATACTCCGAGTAGTAGGTACTTCGTAGGACCTCGACCCGCCTACTCGAGTCTTGTATAGATATGCAAGAAGGAGTGCTCCTAGGTGTGTGTAGGGGTTGTGTTTGTTCGTGAGAATGGATTCCTCGTCAAGTTAGTTTGGGTTGCGCGAATTCAGGTAACAACTAAAAAGGGTAAATCAAAAGGAAACTATACCCGACCAGCTGACCAAGGATGGACGCAAACTCTTGAGCTACCAAGGGTAGGGATAATCGTCCAATAAATACATAAATCATTCCCTCTAAAGAGGAAATTGTACTCGACCTAGGATGGACTTAAACTCGTAAGCTACCAAAGGTAGGGATAATCGTCCGATAAATAAATCAGTCATTCCTCTAGAAAAAACGATGGTTTGTCCTAAAAAGAGTCTTTACCAATTATATAATTTATTAAAGAATAAATTACAATTTAGTGTTCAATTATTGACTTCATTCAGACATGATCTTCATGATTAAATCTTGGCATCCATCACCTCAGCCTTTTATATAATTACAAGTGCAAATTAAGTCAAAAATTAGAAGACACTAGCTGCAATTTACTCTAAATAACAAATATATCCAAATTATCCTACATACATTAATTTATATAATTAAGAAATTCTTTTGAAATGTTTGTAATCTTTTATCTTTTTATTATTATTTATAATTTGAAGTATGAAATGTCATGTATATGCGATGTGATATGTTAACATGTTAAAATATAGGGTAAATTTTATTCAAAGTCTTCTTTCTTTCAATTTTATCGTTCAATTTTATTCGTAGTAATCATTCCCATCTTTTCGTTAATTAGCATATGGTCTCCACATGGTCATTTTTTACAATTTTTCCCCTAGTCTAAGTTTAAATAAATTAAAATAGCAAACTATATATATATATATATATTTATTTATAAAATTAAAAAAAAAATTTACAGTTAAGATCCTTAATTTTTTCATAAATACAAAATAGTCCCTTCACCTTCTATTATTTAAAAAAAAAAAAAAACCATCTTCTTTCCCCCCAACCTCTCACCCATCCCCCACTCCACCTGTGACCAAACCGGAAACCGGGGGGCTTTCTCCCCCTGATATCGTCACTGGAATTAGTAATAACATTTTTTCAATAACAAGAACTAAAACGAAAGCAATAAATTTTCTTCTCGCTGGTTGCTGCTGCCTTTTATTTTCGATTTTCAACTGGGTTCGTCTGATATTCATTGGCTGGTATGATGGGATTGGGTTTGTTTCATGTTCGTGGTTCAAGGTTTTGTGGTTGGTTCCAACAGTACTTAAGAGGTGAATATCTGTGTAAGAATCTCATTTTTGTAAGAATCTCTCATTCTCTTCCTCTATGTGTTTGCATATTCAAATGCATCTGAATTAGAGGTGAATACTAATGCATTATTGGACTTCAAAATATTTTAAAACATCATACGGTTTCGGCTTCATCCACTGGGAGCATAACAGAAAAAGAGCCGAATTTGACACGGGTGTAGGCCGGATTCTCCTTGCTGACTGGGTTCTTTAATCCTCCTAGTACTGGTTCGGCTTAGAATTTGGTAACTGGTCGGGTCAGGTCAGGTCTGGTCTGTGCAGTGCGGTCGGTCGGGTATAACCACAAACTTTCTTCTACGACCCTCTCGTGCTATTTCGTTCTTCATTTACTTACGTACTGTCTAGTACTGGAGGTTGGACTCCAAACTGAATTTCTGCCACGTTCCTATCAATTCGAATCCTTGACTTCTTTCTTAAAAAGAACTTATGGAGAATGTTAGTATCAATTGAGTTAAATGATGATTTTTTTAATTATTTAAAATAATAAAATATGAATAGACTATTTTGTCCTTGTTAAATTGGTCAAATTTAGATTATGAATTTGACTATTTGTTAACTAATGAACTTTTAGACGAAATATATTCAAACTCTAGAGTTCCTTTCGGCGTACATATACTGAGGGACGTGTGTGTTAGATTAGAAGGTTTGTAATTTGATGACACATTTTTTTTTTTATTTTAAGTGAAAATTTGTAAAAAAAAATTAAAAGGTTCAGGATTGATTAATACTTTTAAAAAAGTTAGGGACTCCAACTATAATTTTTTCATTATAATTTTTTTTTTTTTTGCTATTTTAATGTAGTTGAGCTAGTGATAAAATGTCAAAAAAGACTATATGAGGGCTATTTGCGCAAATTAATAAAAGAATTGGGACAATGAGAATAAAATTAAATGTGGATGATATTGTTACAAAGTTAAAAGAATAAGGATTGTGAGTGTAATTTTTCCTAAAATATATTATAGAATAAATAATATTATATGCAATAAAATAATAATGTCTTGCTAATTTATTTAAAATTAATTTTTTTCTAAATTTTATGGAATGCAAATAAATATTATTTATGAACAATTATTAAAGTTTATTCATGTAAATATGTAATATTTGTACAAGTAATAAAATAAAAGAGTAATGCTATTCATAGTCGCTCATTACCGTTAGTGAATTTACATGACATTATTTAATTGAAGTAATTATTCATTGTTGTTGACTATGAATAATATTACAAATACAAGTTTCAATACAGAAAAAAAAAAAAAAAAAACTCCGGCGACAGTGTGACAAAAATTTTTTTTTTTAAAAATGCCAGAGATCTATGAGAGCATCTATATTAATGATTTCTTTTAACAAAAAATAATTTTCCTATCCAAAAATTTATCATAAAAACCATAACTAAAAGCATATGAAAATGAGCAACGAAATTTGAATTTAAAAAACCAGGACGGAATATTAAATAAGCTAAACCTAAGTTATATGATCAAAATGCATATAATGAATTATATCTACAAATAGGGTAATTTGCAGTCGCCATCCCTAACCTTTAAACTTTTGGCACTTTTACCCTAATTCTTTATTTTTTGGCACCCATATCCTCAACCTTTCTTAATTTGGTGGCTAAAGTCCCCAAGCTTTGAACTTTTGGCACTTTTATCCTCATTCTTCATTTTTTTGCACCCATATCCTCAACCTTTCTTAATTTGGTGACTGAAGTCTTCAACCTTTGAACTTTTGTATCATATTTTTAAATTTTTTAATTGAAACTTATGAAAAGTCTATTTATAGTCAAATTTTATGAGTAATTTTATCTATAAATGTTGATTTATTTAAAAAAAAACTTATTTTTACAAATTTTATGACATTATCTTTATTTTTTTACACCCATATCCTCAAATTGAACATTAATCAAAATATAGTTTTCTAAATAAAATTATTTATCTGAATAATACAATATTTAGAAAAGCAGATCATCATCGACCCAAAAAAAGATAACGGATCAAATGTCAGGTTAAGGTCGAACCAGTCGAACCAAAGTCGACCGTGTTTCAATTAAAATTCAATTTTTGCACCCATATCATCATTCTTCATTTTTTTGCACCCATATTCCCAAATGGAGCATAATCAAAATATAGTTATCTAAATAAAAATATTTATCTGAATAATACAATATTCAGAAAACAGGACTGGCCATCGATCCGAAAAAAATAACTGGTCAATGGTCAAAAGGTCAAACTGGGTTGAACCAAGGTCGACCCAGTTTCAATTAAAAAATTAAAAATTAATCTAAAAATCTCATAAAATTTTTAAAAATAAATTTTTTTAAATAAACCAACATTTATAGACAACATTACTCACAAAACTTGACTTTAAATAGATTTTTCATAAGTTTCAATTAAAAAATTAAAAAATATGATATAAAAGTCCAAAGGTTGGAGACTTCAGTCACCAAATTAAGAAATGTTAAGGATATGGGTGCAAAAAAATAAAGAATGAGGATAAAAGTGTCAAACGTTCAAAGGTTGGAAACTTCAGCCACCAAATTAAGAAATGTTGAGGATATGGGTGTCAAAAAATAAAGAATGAGGATAAAAGTGCCAAACGTTCAAAGGTTGGGGACTTCAGCCACCAAAATAAAAAAAAAGGTTGAGGATATGTGTGCCAAAAAATAAAGAATTAGGATAAAAGTGTCAAAATTTCAAAGATTGGGGACAGTGGCTGCAAATTATCCCTACAGATATTATATAGTGTAAATTCAAGCTGGAATCCCCAACCTTTACTGACTGTGACAATGGCATCCTCAGACTTTCATTTGGCACCCATGTGCGGTGATGTGCCTAACCTATGACAGTTGTATGCACGTCATTCCTAGCAACGAAAAATATCAATTTAACTGTTGAATTTTTTTATTTTTTATTTTTTTTACTCTTAGTTTGAATTAAACAAAAATAAAGAAATCAATAAATATAAATAAAATGAAAGAAGAAGAAAAAAATGTCATGTCCTTTATTCAGAGCTTGTTTAAGAGAAATTTTTTTAACCAATTTTAATTTAAAAAAAAATAGACTAAATGTATGGTTGAAAAGTTAATAAAAATTGTGAGTCCTATAAAATATGTGATTAAAATTAATTATTAACTTTTGACTACAATTTTTTAGTGAATTATAATCTAGACCATACAAGTATTCAATTAATAGTTAATTTTAAATACAAATTGACTTTTCATCTCTCAAATTGACTATTTCCATTGGGTAAGAATGATGTACAAATAATTTTTATAGGTTTGAACCCCATCAAGATTAAAGTCCACGTCTAGAATTAACCATATTTATATAGGGAAGTTGTTGGGATGAAGTGAGACAAATGTAAAGCAAACAGCCACAGTTTCGGGGTCTTAATCTCAACCGTTTGCATAACCTCCTTTCGCATTTTGTAGGAAATTCCGTTACCAATTCAATCAGTTACACTATTATAATATATCATGGTAGTTACATTTTTATAAACCAAACCAAACCAAAACTGACTAACCAACAATATCAAAGTTGTTTCCACACACGGTTCATGCACACACACACACACACCACATATATATAGAGAGAGAGAGGGAGATGAATATAGTTTTTAGAGAGAGTGTGTGTGTGAAATGGAGGGTGGTAGTGGAGAAAAAACAAAGGGGTCATGGAGTCCTCAAGAAGATGCGACGTTAGTAAAGCTAGTAGAGGAACATGGGCCACGTAACTGGTCTTTGATAAGCCTCGGGATTCCGGGGCGCTCCGGAAAGTCGTGCCGGCTGCGGTGGTGCAACCAGTTGAGCCCGGAGGTTCAACACCGTCCCTTTACGCCGGCAGAGGATGCTACAATCTTGAAGGCGCATCTTGTGCATGGTAATAGATGGGCCACTATTGCGCGCCTCTTGCCCGGTAGAACTGACAATGCTATCAAGAATCACTGGAACTCGACTCTAAGAAGGAAGCGTAATAACAACAAATCGGTTGTGAAACCGAGGAGTTCGTATGAGTCGGGAGCCGGGTCGACCGAACGGGAATCGGGGTGTAAGAGGCAGTGTTCACGTTTGTCGCAAGAGCAGAGTAGTTATGGTGGGATTGAAGAGACTTCGATTACTTTGACGTTATTGCCCCCGCGTGAGGGAGTGACAGAATCACCTGCTGGTGAGAAAGTGGAGATGATGAGGGAGGAGTCGACGGTGGAGAATGAAGAGACTTGTTTCGTGACGATCATGCAGAGGATGATATCACATGAAGTTCGTAGTTACATTGACAAATTACGAACTCAGGGTGGGATTGGGATTGGGATTGGGTTTGGGCCTGAGTTTGAAGCCCACAAAGGTCTGTAAATTAATAAGTCGTTAATTACGAATACTTTCTTTTTTTATATATAAGAAATTGTTATTTACAATCGTGAATCGGGTTTTTGAACAATGAATATAGATTGATCTAGTCGCGTTTTCATAAACAAGGATAGTCACTGAATGATAATCTCAAAAGAAGTTTTTCACATCACTGAAATTTTAATGGAACAACACCACCTAAAATTAACTTCAGCCCTACCTGCAATGACAAAGTTCGCTAAACGGTACGACTGTTAAAGAATTTTGCCAACTAGTCGAGATTTGCTATCTCGAACTTGTCATCCTCCCAATACAATTTTTACAATTTGGCACATTATTTCTTCTTAGCAAATGAGAAGTCGTCAAGGTTTAATATATCAAGATGCCAAAAAAATGTGATCTGAGAAAGAATTTCGTGAAAATATTCTTTCGTTTTTCAAGAAAAATGTCACAGTAAGAATTTGTTTTCATTAAATATTGTTGTATTGTAACGTGGGATTTCTGTTGTTGCAACATACTAGTTTACTAGATTTGCAGCTTAAAGTTTAAAAAAAAAAAAAAATTGTGAATTTTATATCCTTAAAACATATCTCTTCCCTAATAGGCATCAAAATTGTTCATTAAATACACAAGTTTTTTTATAGAAAAAGGTGGGGGTTTAGAGAGGCGTCCTTGATTTTCATCTATCAAACATTAATGTTTTAATGAACTTTGCATTAGTTATTCAGAGCAAATTAGAGAATTTTTGGTATACCGTTGTTGGTTTTAATCTTCGAATATCTTCTAAGTGTTAAGTGAACTTCTGTTGTAGTTGGTCGGGAGTTCAATAACTTCAAATTAACAAAACTAGTGGTGCTCACTCAACAAGTCCACAAAGTGATTCACACAAATCAGTTGAAAAAATATAGAGGGAGACTTTATTTTTGTAGATTAATTGTTCAATAGCTGGCATGCTAGCTCCGTCGACCTAGGTAGTCGTCGAACCATATGAACAATTCTTGTATTATTAATTACGATTTCTTGGCAAATTAATTAACTTAACCTTAATTAATTTTGGTGAAGTCATAAAACGGATCTAACAGATGTATACACACCCAAGCCGAACTAATATTCCGTGGTGAAAAACTGAAAGGTAGTTGTTATTGTGTGTCTTCCGCTTCCATCTTAACATGTCAATTTTATTAATAAAAGAGAGTAGCTCAAAGCCTTATTTAATGCGGGATTTTAATTTAAGAGCAGTAAGCATGTAACCACAAATATTTAGGCACAATGGTGGTAGTAAGTGAACAGAGATACCTTAAGATTTCTGCCATTCAAGATTTGAAGAAATCATAAACAGACAAGAGTGGAAGAGAGAGATTATGGAAATGGGAATTGGCTAAACTGATCAAAGGAGAAGCAATCCTGGACGTTGACCATGTCAATCACAGCTGGACACATATTGACTCCTCCATCATCTGAAAAGGAAACAGAATGATCAACATAATAGGCAAGACGAGCTCTAGCAAGAATCAGGTCATCTTGAAGCTCTATCATCTTCTTCTGCAGCGAAGCTATCGCCCCAATGCAACCGTAAACGGGGTCTTTAAGCCGCACATCCGCCTCGTAAACGAGTGAGTTCACGGCGTCCTCCCGTTGCTCCTCCGGCACCTCGTTCAGGATCTTGCTCACGTTGCTTGCTCCAAACACCTTGTGTACCTTTGCGAATTTATTCGGCTCGTCGGACCGGAAATAGGGTGCAAATTGACAAGAAGGTGTGCACCTTCGCTTGAGCAACTTGCAGGCTGCACAGGAAGACCCTGAACGGGGCTCTTGATGACTCTTCATGCCTCTTCTTAATTTGCATCCACTTCAATTCATGCTATTTGACACTTATATATATAGGACATTTGCTTCATATTTTTTTTTTTAATTGCTGCTTGATTACAGTTTGAAATTTTATTTTGTTGACATTTATGTTCTTTTATATTATTTGCAACTAATGTTGACAAATTAATGTTTAGTTGGGCCCAAAAAATAAGCAAACTGAGATTTTTAAAGAAAGCAAATGATTGTACTAAAAGTTTAAAAAAAAAAAAAAAAAAAAGAGTAACTCATGAAAAAAAAATCTTAAAGAGTATATACTTGGTAAAGCTTTTTATAAATTATAATCAGTGAGTTCTACGAAATATGTTGATAAAAATAATAAAAGTTATGGGTCCTACAAAATGTGTAGATAAAAATAATGTTTGACCAACTTATAAGTAATAACAAATATGATATGTTTGAGGAAAGACTTAAAAGTAACTTTTAATACCACAAAAATATTTGGCTAGACTTATTATAAAAATTACTTTTAAGCAAATTTATTTTTATTTTAGGCTTAGCTAAACATGCGTTAATCGATAGTAAATATTTTGGAGAACCAAGTTAGTGTCCGTTTGGTAAATATTATAAACTAGTTTATTTGACCAAAACAGTTTATTTGACCAAGAATGGTAAAAAATGACGACTACCAAGACAAATTTTTTGTCAAATAAATCATTTTTGGACAAATAAACTGATTTATAAACTCTACCAAACGAACTCTTAATAGACGAGTTTATAGTATTATCTTAATCATAGTTTTTAAATTCGAGCTGAATTGCTCAGTCCAATCAAGAAATTGATGAAACATCCTCAGGTTTGGTCCGGTTATTATTATTTTAAGGTTTAGGTTAAACTTTCAAGTATATTTTTATTTCCAAATAAAGTTAGATTTGTTTGTTTTTCTAACTAAAATTTTAAAATTACTTATTTGAACATTAAGATAGGGGCTTCTTTCAAAGCAACTTACTTATTTTCAACACCAACGAAAAAATTATTTATTTTACTTGATAAGTTACTTATAAGTAAATTTTTTAAGCTTAGCCAAACATGCACTTCAGTGAAAAATGTATGTGTTAATCCACATGATGGGATATGATAATTCAAAAAGAAAGTAATGAAACAATTGTTCCTTCATGAGAATGTATATGGGACCTATTCACTCATAAAAAAAGTAGATGAGATGTTTCGATTGATTCGAAATAAAATAAAAAAGTGATTTGACAAAAGAAACAAACCCAAGGGTTATTTGGATTCATGTATAATAAGGAAACCTATGATGAACAACTCCAATATTTAATTCAAATTTCATTGTAGACAAATGAGAGGTATGATACAAACAAATTAATTATAAAAATACTTTTTAAAAGTTCATTAATTATTTAAGAGTTTGACATATTTTTTGTACGTGTTGTCTAGAAAAAAAGGTGACAATAGTTACTCGTATGTTAGAATTAGATGAAAAAAAAATTTGGTGGATATGCATGGGGGCGAATAGAAATTTTTGAAGACCGTGCTACTGAAAAAAAAAATTTGCACTTCAAAACCATAAAAAAAAAAATACACTATAAAAAATGATTTTTTTGGGGAGGCCCGCCCCCCTAAATCTGTCCCTGGATATGAATTTTTCGATGAATGGGCAGACTAAACAGTTTATTTAAGAACAATAGCTAAAAAACCTGCTACACTTGGATCAAGAACCTATGGGTTGATGATTCTCAAAATTGAAAATGTTTGCAATGTATAATAAGAGTATTGAGATGATTTTTTTTTTTTTTTTTTTTTTTTTTTTTTTTTTCTGCGTGTTTTAGAGTCCAAATTTCTGGAAATTATGACTTGGAAATTTTCCTTCTCTTTAAGCCATGGGCATCACATGCTAAAAGAAATTAAATTTATTCTTCAAAACAAAGGGTGAATATATCGAAATGGCAATTATATTTAAAGCAATTAGGAGGAAAATCTATAGCAAGTGATCTGCTTAGACTGGAGGTGCCTGCTAGGCCCGGCCCGGCCCGGACCATACCAGCAGAGTTGGAAGATGTCATCTTGTGGACCAGTCCACCTATAAATGCAAGTCCATGTGAGATCGAGTATCCACTCCCATAGTCCATACAAATCATTGGGTGCGAGCCTCCATTTAAGAAAAATGAAAGACATAAAGTGGCTCTGTGTAAAATACTCTTCTTAAAATACAAAAAGCTCAAAGTTATCATTATTTTAAAAAATAAATAAATACATAAATAAATTACTTGGCTTAGTGGCCCTTCAAGGCAATACGGCCACAAAGAGGGGTTCGGACCAACTTGTACGAGCCTACTTGTGGACAAGTCCACCTATAAAGACAAGTTCAAATGAGCTCGACTAATTAGTCCCTCATGACCTACACCAATTCTAAGTGAGAGTCTCTATTAAAAAAAATGTAATAAAAAAATTGACTCCATGTAAAATACTCTTCCCAAAATGTACAAAATTAAGAGTGAATCAGGGTCGTGCTTAATCTCATGTTTCTTGAGCATTGACCCCAAAAGATTACATGTATAAAGTCACTATTAATAAAATACATTTTTTTAGTTTGAACTTAAACATGAAATAATAATTTAATTAATCTCTTGTGTGTGTCATCTCTCTTTCCTTTTTCATTTGGTGTTTTTTTCACAAGAAAAATGAATATAATGAGTGTCAACAAGATTCAAGAAATTGTGATTTGATTTAAACCACCCAAATTGCTGCACCAAAGTCAAAACGATTAATAAAAAAGTCAACAAAGTTGTAGAGTTTCCCTCCTTTCAAATTATTCAAGATCCTTAATCTCTTGGTTAAACACAGTGAGTCAAATATAGAACCAAACAATGATTGGGAGATTAAAAAAGAGAGTATATTTAGAAGATTGTGCCATTAGCAAACTGTACGGAGGGAGATCAATTTTAAGAAAGTGAGGGCCATTATATAATCATAACCACAAAGCAACTCCGTTAATTAAGCTTCATCAACTAAAGTATTTCCTAAAACAGGACATATACCATGAATCTAATTTCCATTATATTGTTTCCTTGGCATTAATGAGAGTGTTTGGCTAACCCTTAAAACGCAGACTTACTTTTCTTTTAAAAAAAAAAAAGTAAAAATTCTTTGTTTTCAGAAAAATAAAAGTATACTGAAATTTTAAAGAAAGCACCTTTTGAAAGAAAGAGCAAATTACAGGGAAAGAATAAAAGTAACTTATAAAAAGCATATTTGGCTATGCTTACATTTGCTGTCATCTCTCTCTCTCTCCCCCAAGCGTGGCACCCATCTGTCAAATGGCACGCGTGATAGACCATAGTCAACTTGACTATGGATGAATAATTATTTTCAAAAGCTCTACAAATTATATATATTTCTCGGGATAAGTAGCAAAATGGAATTTATTGTCATACTTTGAATTTTATAATTACATCCACATTGAAAATATAAGCTACTTTGAAAGTTTTATAAATGCATATACGATCTAGTATTATGTCAATTTAAGTTTCTCATTACGTATATTTTTTCATTTTTGTTTTTTGTAATCGTAGGCTATTTCGTAACTTCTATTCATAGAGATGACAACAAGGTGAGATAGGACAGTCCTTCGATTCTCATTCCCGTCCTATCGGAGATTTTTAAGAAGTGGTGTAAGGATTAAAATATCTTAATTTACTGTCCCGTTTAATTATTTATTAATTTTATTATTTTTATTTATTTAAATACTATTTTAATTTAAAAATATAAAATAAAATAAAATGATTCGAAGCGGTTTCGAGAATTCGAGCGGGGACATATTCCCGTCCCCGCCCCAATTACCTAACGGGGCGGAGATTTTCAACGCCGTTGTGGGACGGGACGGAGCGAGGTGGGTATTTTACAACATCAATTATATTTGTCAAAATTTAAAACTCTAACTTGGATTGATGGAAATAATTGTTTGTTGATCTTTGTCTTTCAATACAAAAATTTTAAATTTCAAAATTAAAAAAAATGGTGATGGTTATTAATGAACAGTTACCTCTATTATTATTAAGTTCATGTATATCTTTATTTTCTCCAAACTCATTTTCAATTACACATTTCATGAGATTCTCAATTTTCATCAACTTTTTAATTATACATTTTATCAATTTTTATTAAAATCTCCTAAAAATATAATTTTTATTTACATTACACGTACACTAAATCTTGTGTCTATTACTTATATTGTGTCATTCCACCAACATTCACTCGCCTTAGGTGGCATCTCTTCTCTTCTCCTAACTCTCGCATGAGTGAAGGGATTTTCTTATTACAATGTTAAAAAAAAATATTTTAATAAATTTTGTTTAGCGGCAAAAATTTCTTACATAGATAAAGTAATAAAAATATACAAATTAAATAATAATGATAGAAAATTTCGTCGAAAATAAAATAATAATTAAAAATTTAATTTATATTTTGGTAATATTATTAATAAAAAAATATTTCAAGTTACCAACAGAATATCGTACTAGTAAATTATAAAAATATTAAAAATAAAATAAAAATAAACGTATATTGTTGACAACAACTGTTTCTTCATCGGCGATTAGCGACCGAAGCACCATCGGTTGTTGTTGAAGAACATGATTGGCAACATTGCATTTTGTAATCGATAAAGGAAGTGTGTCGGTAATAATCGACAGTATTATTGTTGATAATTTCATATGATTCATCTAAGTATATTTATTTTTATTAAAGCTGGAGATATCAAAATACCCCGCTTTGTGTTGCACCACCCTGAATGGGGTGAGGATTCCCACCCCGTCGAAAAATTGGGGCAAGGCGACAGGGAACATGGTCCTTGTCTCGAATCTTATTTTTATATGATTTTTATGTTTTTAAATTCAAATCGTATTTAAAATAAATAAATAATATTTTAATCCCCGTATGTTTTCATCCTTAGTTAAAATTACTAAAATTCTGTCAACAATAACAAACGAATTTTTGTGGATGGTCATTTGCTCCATTTCAATTTTTATTATCATTCTTGAGATGCTCCTTCAAATTTTTTTTGCCTAAAATCCACAAATTATTTGTGTACGTATCATCTCTAAATAAAAGTAAACAAACTACTATTGACAAGTCAATATGATTTTCTATTTTTGTTTAATTTAGTCATATATAAACTAAAAAAATATCAAATTACACAAAATACTACACTTAAGAGTTGTACAATTAAAAGTTATAGTTTATTAGATGATTGAAAATGTCATTATGGAGTTGGCCATTGCTCAAAGGAAGTAATATTTACTGAGCTAATATTGTGGATCGTGACTTTAATGTTTGTCCGAACTCACATGTACAATTTTAAAGAGAGAAGTCAAAAATTATTTATGTCGAATAAAATAGAAATATCTATTTTATGTGTAGAAAAATAAAGAAAAATAGAAAATGAAAATTGTCATTTCACAAGATGGAACCAAGACGATAATGCTAGTCGAGGAACCCACTTGGGGTGAAAGTGTATAAATAATGATTGTCGTTTCCCAACCCAACAAAGAGCCAATATGTCATCTCACAAACCACCATATAATTCAGTCAATCATCATCTTTGAGTGAAGGCATAAGAGAAGAATATGGCCCGGCCCACATTAGATATCAGTATCTACTTTCAATTTGGGTTCATATTTTTAGGTTTTGGAATATTGTGTTGTGTGTTGTAGCTTGACTTACTGTACTATATTTTTCTCCACTACCTTCACTTCTCGACCTTTAACTTGCTATTCAACCTTAGAAAGTAACTGAATGGCTGCAGAATTAACAGAAAGTGAGTCGTATGATATTACGATCACAAATTGTTCGTAACGAAGAATAAAATAAAATAGAAAAAAATGACGAAAGTGTTAAGTTGTTTCGAAGAAATTTAAATCTCCGAATATGGTTTTGATGTTTTGAGTAATTAACCAATAATCTCCCAAGATAAATAATACATTTTTAGAATTAATTGGTTGATGTTTTATGTTTTATGTTTAGGATTATAAATACAATTTCTTCATGTGGGGAGTCTCTCTCGACGCTTCTTAGTATGATTTATGATCTGGCTACGAGCTTCTGGACATACGAGGCTTGATTAAATCCAAAGTGACTTCCGCATTAAGGGTACTGTGGTGCTATGGTATGCCCACATGTTTGCTACTGCTTAAATTATAATTTTAGTTGGTCAAATTAATCAAATATTTTTTTTATTCACACATTTCATAGAACCCACAACTTGCAACTTAATTTTTATCCATACATTCACCCATATTTTATAATATAAGGACTTAAAATATAATTTCACCACTAACAAACATATGCTAAGTGAGCCTGTTCGGACCCCCTACCTATTTAGCTTTTGTTGGATAAGCAGAAAAGGAAAAAATTAGACTTTGAACTTACGTTATCTGGCATGCTACTGTTTTAGTTATTGTTGGACTAATAGCTATTGTCGTCTTTTAGGTTGTTAGTCAAATATAGGTTGTTTGCAAGTCAGAGATATTTTAAACTTTATGACCAAGACTTGGGATAAATTATAGTAAGTCATGTTTTGCCTCAATTTTCTCATGTCTTTTGAGTTTTTGGACCCGTGTTTTGGCTTTTAATGTTCACTCGTTGATGTATTCAAATTTTTAGAAAATAGTCAAATACCAAAGAAGACTTAAATGTAGGAAGCACGAAAATTTAAGATTCAAGATTAAGAATGCTCGGAACGTAAGATTGGATCTAAACCAATGTGTCAGAACAAGAACCGGAGATAGTTCACATGCTAGAATCAAGAACATAATCAAAAATGAATTTTTACTAAATGAAGGTATTCAAGACATGATCTCTTGCCCATTGGGGCAAGAAATCTTTGTTCACCTATCGACACCTGTCGGCAGGTGTCGGGGAAAAGAAGATTTCTTTTTAATGACAATAAATCATTTTCCTTCCGCTTAGACTTTGTATGATTAGACTAGGACGCGTATTAACCATGTAGCCAGCTCCTGTTTGTAGAAATTAGAAAAAAAATTGTTTTTCTCCATATCACACACTAGTTTCTAAGAATATAAACTTTTTATCACATTTATTATTTTTTTTATTCACAAGTCATGCACAGTGGCAGCAGGGTTGGTTTTGACACTTTTAAGGTTCGAAGTGAAGTCCAGATATTAGGCCAAAGGCAAAGTCTGATAAGTCATGGATAGAGTTGTTGGTGAGGCTGGACTTCAATTTTTTTTTTAAAAAAAAAAAATGGGCCCCATTTTGGACCATTACTTAATAATAGTCATATCTTCATGGAATACGGCTTGCTTTGTTTACTTTGTTGGACTTCAAACTTTTGTACAAATATTTTTTTTTGACAACTTCAATAACCACAAATATATTTTTTTTTAATAATGAAAACGAGCCCTTTTAATTTTGGGTCCGAGGCGATTGCCTCACTCGCTTCGGCCCAAAATTGGTCCTAAGTGGCAGAGCTAGAAAATTTTTCTTGGAGTAAAATATTTTCGCTAGCACAATGCATCTTTCAAATTGAAAAAACGTCAAACGACGAGTTCAAAAAAACGAGCCAAAGATGGTGGTTCAAAATAAATTTAATAATTCTATTTTTTTTCTTCTAATTCTCATTTTAACGTCTCATCTTTTGGCTTATTTTTGGGCTATGTTCTTCACTCGTCGAGATATGTTTTTGATACCATTACAAAGTATTCACGACAAACTTCGCACAACATCTTTTGGATTAAAAACTATTAAACAGGAAATTCAAAATAACAACCAAAGATGACTACTAAAATATACATAATAATATGATTTTTTATCTTTTAATTGACACCACCTTTTTTGGCTAATTTTTGGGTTATGTTTTTTCATTCATCAAAGTAGATTCTTTATACCATTTGGAAGTATTCATGGAAAACTTCGTAATACATTTTTCGGAACCGTTAAAAGAAAAATTTAAAATAACAAACATTAGATGGCTACTAAAAATGAATTTAATAATTCAATTTTTCACTTTTAATTTCTATTTTGGCGTAATCTCTTTTAACTTATTTTTGAACTATGTTTCTTCACTCGTCGGTGTGAGATCTTGATACCGTTTCAAAGTATTCATGGTAAATTTTATAACGTGTCTTTCGGATTGAAAAATCGTTAAATGACAAGTTCAAAATAATAAGTCAAAGATGACTATTAGAATTGAATTTAATATTCTTATTTCATCTCCGTTTTTAAATGTTAATTTATTTTAAATTCTACTTGTTGTCAATTTGACTATTCTAGCTATTATAATTAAATACTTCACCAGTTCAAAAAAGATAGACTTATTTCTATTTTCACACAGATTAAAAAAAAATGTAGTTATTATAGTTGGAACAATAAATTTTACCTACATTTTTCTTAATATACTCCAACAATTAATATAATAGTAATTATTTTATTGATAACAAGACACATTAAATATGTGTATATTAAGGAACTAAAAAATCAAGTATACTCTTAAAGTGATATATAATTTGAGACGGATGAAAAAGGAAAACAAGTCTATCTTTTTGGGACAAATGGAGTATAAAAATATTAAAAAAAAAAAAAAAAAATTGAAGTATTACAACGAGTCCCTAAATATTTTTTTAAAAAAATTTCAAAATATATTTAAAAAAAAAAAAAAAAACTGAAAATTTGCGGGGCCAGGACCCCAAGGTCCCCTTGGCTCCGCCAATGGCCATGCATGCATTTACTAAAAAAAAATTAATACATGTACAAGTAGTGAACATATAAAAAGGGAGTTAAAGATGTATGAAACTGAGTTGAAAAAGTTGTTTTGCGAATTTTTTAAACAAACAAAGTGTTAAGAATCCATTAATTGTGCGATGTTGAGTACTAGAACTTATGGAGCACTCAATTCCGATTTGTTCCAAATGGATCATATTTTATTTTGAAGAAAATTATTTGAGGCCATTTCCCTTGCACGATCGAAGGCAGAAGCCGTAACCTAAGGTATATATCACTATCTCATAATTGCCACGTCTCCTTACCGTATTACTAATTGTCATCCATCTTAAGATGTGACAGTCAACTAGTGGTGGCCGGTGCAATCCCATCCGATGCATTGCCTCCACGAATGTCACTCCTATCCAATTTTGACTCAATTAAATTATTGAACTTTAATTTAATTTTAAATTTTATTATTTCTTTTACATACTGTCTATCTATCAAACTGATATAAATAATTTAGTTTGTAATCATGTAATAACTAATCTTTCAAGTAACGTTACATAACACCCTAAAAACAAAAGTTATAACAATTTCTTAAGATCAAAATGGTAAAAATGCATTTTTTATTTTTAATATATATATATATATATATATATATATATATATATATATATATATATATATATATATATAAAATTTAATTTAATTAATTAATTGCCAAATATCAAATAATTAATAATCAAATTTAATGTTCTCAATGATTTATTTGTTAAATAAAATTCAACTTCAATCTCATATAGTAAAGACTATTTTATGTAAGCTTTTTAGAAATATTAAATTATGCTGGGAGTTTTATTAAAGATTTAGGTAAAAATATTGAACATTTATAAAACAAATTATCAAGCAATGGACAAAAGTATTTTAACCAAATAGACATAGAATTAGTAAGACAAATAAAAAATAAAATCCAACAACTACCACTTTTAGAATTATTTTTAGGTAGTGAATATAAGGTAGTAGAAACAAACGGATGTGAATTATGATGGGAAGGAATTTTATATTCCAAACCAAATAAATATAGTGATAAAATGAAGAAAAAATTTGTAGATATGCTAGTGGTAAATATAAAATAGAAGGAAAATACTTAACTAACTTAGATTATGAAATAATTGCTATAATTTATAGTATAAAAAGTTTTAAATTATTTGTAAATACTGAATTTACTATTAGAACAGATTGTGAAATAATTGTTAAATTTATTAAAAAGACTAATTTTGATGATTAGACATAAAAATGGTTAAAATTGTATGAAATCTTAAATAGCTATAAGGTAAGTATTGAACACAGAGACGGAAAAAATAACATTTTAGCCGATAATTTAAGTAAACAAGTTATTGACTTTTTGACCAATTTTGTTCATATTGCAGATTGATCAAATGATGATGAACTTTGGGAAAATCACTTTCAAGGATCTAATCTTCGATTTAGATGAAATAATTTAGATAGACTTCTAGAAAAAGTAAGGTGCCTACTAGATAATCTCTGGATGGCAAGAGACTCTAAACAGAAATTAGACAACATTAATGTTTTAGCTAATTATTTTAGACAGACCCATAATCAAGTAAGAAGCAAAAATTTTAGTTTCTTTGTAGTAATCAAAGGAAGACAACTAGAAGATTATAATTACTGGCAAGAAGTAATTCAACAGAAAAACAGATTTCCAGAACCTCTTTTCAAAGGATTTTACACTTTTGAAGAAGCTTTAAATCATTGTACACAGATTATTGAATTTAATTTTTACATATCTGAAAAAATTAGACAAACAATGCATGCATCTATTTTTCAACCTTCATCATCTTCCTCTCAAACATCATCTTCATCTTTGCAACTTTGTGACAGTTGTAAAAATATGACTAGAGTATTTAAAAATTTTAATTATAAAAAGCATATTTTAGAAGTAAAACTAGAAATTTTAGAAGACCAAATATCTTCTTATCAACAAGAAATAACTAAGTACCAAGATGAGATTATTAAATTACATAAGACCTTAGTAAGATTTAATTCTGAAGATATTGCTAAAGAAAATTGTTCATAAAAATTCTTAATTTTTTCAGTAGAAAGTATCCTTCTAAAATAGAAAGGCTTATTGAACTAATAGATTCTACAGCTTGTAGGGTAAGAAAAAACTCTTTATGATCTAGAACAAAATATTGGAGATTGTGCCAACATTGTTCGAAATTCCATAAAAAATTCACTTATTCAAGAAATTGTTGATTTCTCTCAAACTTTACATATTATCATAGTGAAAATCAATATTTCCTTCAATATAGTCCTTTCTATAAAACAGCTATCCACGACTCTTCCTTTCTTAAACACAGATCTGACTATTCAGTTTCTCAATAAGAAAATGATATTTTTTATTCAGCGTTACAATATAGTATGATTGACACAATATATATCTTAAATAGACCTTTTAATTTTTTTCCACCTACTCTTAAAAAGATTCTAGAGTAGCTTAAATAACTCATTTTAATAATTTAATTTATTTCCAGACCACCAATTGTAAATAATGGTATTATTATCCCAGCATACCATTTTATTAAATTTTTTGAAGATTCCAGTAAATTCAGGCCTTCTTCAAATATTGATATCAAGATTAAAGTTAGACAGATTGATTATGAAAGAAGAATTTCAAAAACAGATGCTCTTATAGAAATGCAAAGGACCAACTACAGACTTGTGGCGCAATGGAATAATGGAATAATTTTTTGTGAAAATATCTAGCAAGAAAAATCAAGATAGAAATATTATATGTTCCGAATACTCCTCAAAAGATTTATATCTGATGACTTTTCAAGAAAATTATTGTGTTGAAAACTATTGTGAAGCATCTAATAACCATTCGGATACAGATAAAGAAAATATTTTAGACGAAACAAATCATGAAATGGATATTGATCTCGAAGATGCCTATATTGAAATGATGGACATATAATAAAGAGATTAGACAGCACTTAGACAATTATTTGAAAAAAAAGAGTAAAAAATGCTATATGAAAAAGAAATAATAGAAGGAAATAATGCATAGTCAAAAAAGTGTACAATGTGAATAGAATAAGCATTTAAGGTGAATAGGATAAGCATTTAAGATGAATAGGAATAACATTTAAAGTGTACATGAAAAGTATTGAATTTTTCTTCTTCCTTTCCCAACATTACACTTGTAAAATTGTAGAATTATTTTATTATTTTCTTTCTCTATAAGTACATTTGCTTATAGCATAAAGAACCTACACAAAAAAATAGAACACACAGATTTACACACTATCTCTTGTATCACTCTCATTTGTAAAAGATCTTCTTAAAAATTTCTTCAATAAAAGTAAATTCTTTATCTCATCTTGTTATTTAATTATCTTTACTTTATTGTATTTTCGGGAAAAGGGCTGAAAGAGGAAAAACCTAGTAAGCAGTTAATTCTTTCAAAAATATTATTTTTATTTTTCAAGAATTTTATTATATTTTCAAACTTAGCCTCTTTTTCTGGATTCCATGACTAAAATGAAAGAGTAATCATCTGAGTTAAAAAATATTATTTGTCCAGAGAATAGGAGTTTGTTCAAAATCTCTTTAAAAATTATGAAATTTCATTTTTAGCTACAGTATTAAGCTTTTTAGGAAGATCAAGAAAAATGTTATGAAAAAAAAAATTGAAAGAAATTAATTTGCTGAACGGTAAAGTACTCGAATTAAAGCCATTACATCAATATTATTTTAGCTTTCTTATTTATGCAATTAGACTTCATATATTTGCTTAATTGTTTAATTTAAAGTTTTTTATTAATATCTGTGTATTATCTTTGTTAAGTAGAAATATAGGTGACTCCTCTTAACAGATGAAATTGTGGATTGTTGAGAACTCTATCTCTCAACGTCTAGGCTTCTTGATTAAATAAAAACATAAAAAGACATTTATTATAAAAAGATGAAGATATTTATGAGATTTCTAATTTTATATAAATATTCTAAATCTATAAAGCAACCAAGACTAAGATCAACTTTAGAGTTTTGTTTTATGTTATATAGAAAGAAATTTGCAATATTTACAAGTAATTTACATTTATACTATTTATTTTCAGACTATATGCATATTTTATCAGTAATTTATTATTCATTCTTAGTTGTTCAGAAAATCGTCCTAATCTTTCTAAATTGCCAAATTGGTATCAAAGCCTATTTTAAGTCAAGTTCATTTAATGTATGAATAAAATAGATTTATTTAAATTTAGAGCTTTTAGAAAATTTAAAGAGAAATGACAATTTAGATAAAGCATATTTAGTTTGTAATTTTGATAAAAACTTTAAACATTTTTTACATTATGAATATAAGCAGTTAAATAATATATTAGATTTAATAGTAAATTTAAGCGAAAATTTAGAAATAAATATTTTTGCAAATAATAGGAAAATAGAAGCAGTATTAGAAAATTTTAATAAAACCATAAAATAATTTAGAATATATTAAAAATCAAAATAATGAAATATTAAAAAAGTTTTCTTATAATAAAGACATAGAAAATATTAACTTCAAAAGTATAATAACAGCTTTAGAAAAAGCAAATCCATTGATACTCATAAACAAGATTTAGATCTTAGAAAAGCTATATCTAGAAAATACTAAAGAAGTAAATAAATTTAAAAATACTAAGTGGGCATATATATAATGAATAAAGATAAACAAGTTGTAGCTAGTAGTAATAGAATATTAGAAAATCTTTTAATGAGATCTTCAATTAGAAAAATAGAATCAGAATCTAGATTAGAATCTTTAATAGATATGGAAGAATAAATAGAAACTTTTAGATAGAATAAACTAAAATTAATAAAAGCTTTAGATATATACAAAAAATGATATTTTTTTAGTAAATCTTTGATATACCAACATTATGGAGAAATATATATTTCTTGTACATATGATGATCAGTTCATATCTTTAGATTTAGTAGAAAAATATTTTTATGAATAAATAACAAATAAAAACATTTTACAGATACATCTAAAATTAATAATTGTAGGAGTGAAAGGATTACATAGAGAAAATTTAGAAGTCAAGACATTAATATCTTTATACGATAATAGATTTACAAACATAGAATTTGGATTATTAGGAAGCATAGAATTATATATGAATAACAAATGAGGTATAGTATATTTTACACTCGATTATTTGGCTACAACAAAGAATTTTTATAAAGACATTAAAATAGAAATAAAGACTAGGGGATACCAAATGAAAAGAAATGAATAAAATCTACTAATATGCACATGATTTATAGAAATACTTAGCGAAAATAGTACCACTAAATATAAATTAGAAAATGATCAAATCATCACCTTGTTAGGACAGAAATATATAAAAGCTATCCCAAGAAAGAAATATTCTTCAGAGACAAATGCATGATTAAATTGAAATTTAGCAAATTTTTTAGAAAAACCAATTTTAGTACCATAAGATAATATTATGTATAAAAACAGCAATGGAACTTTAAGTATTAGATTTGGAAATTACAATTATCAAGCTGAATAAACAAAGCAAGACGAAAATTAATAGGAAAGTTGTAGATATATCGAAATAGAAGACTATGAAAGTAAAAAAGAAATTAATACTTTAGATGAAAAAAGTGATGATGAAAGTGAAGACGATGATAAAGAATTTGAGTATATAGACATGTAATATTATATGAACCTTAGGAGAACCAGAGAAGCAGAAATTAAGACTCTGTTAGAGGAGAAAGATCAACCAAATATTGAAATCAAAAAAGAAGAAAGCAGTAGTAAAAAGTTTAAATCAGAAACAGATCAAAAGTTTGGAAAAAGAAAAGAACTCATGAATAAAAAATACGATATTTAAGAAAAATACTATTTTCCCCCCGCTCGTATATATGATTATTGATTGGGAAGGCAAAAAATACAGATGCCTAAGAAAAAAACAAACAGAAGAATGATGTAATCTACAAGTAGCAAGTGATAGATGATTAATATTAGAATTACATAATTACAAACCCCAATACAGACCTAGCACTTTAACTAAATGGAAATATTCTGTAATTAGAGCATGTTATAGTTTATCTATACAAATGACTATAGAAGAAATGTGAACTTATTTAGAGATTTATTTAGGAAAGACAGTTTTAGATATATATGTTACAGCCAAAAGACTAAAATCAGATGAAATAAGATTAAGAATGGCTGGAGGAAAAAATTCTAGAAACTTTACTAGTTTTATTTGAGAAATAATTATAGGAACAGACCCAAGTAGATACAATGTTTATGAACAAAATAAAGCCTTAGAAAAATTTAAAAAACTAAGTATAAGTAACATTAAATACATACAACCGTTTTATTAGACTTTGAAAGATTAGTTAGTGCAGCAGGATTAGCTTTAGATGTACACATATTAGATAAGATTCAACTGGGATTCAAAAGGAACAACTATTAGCGCTACCATAAAATTTATAACAGATAAATTAAAAGAATATTGTATAAAAGAATTAGCTAGAAAACAATTAAATAAATTAAATTATTTTTTTTTGTTTAGATTTATACACACCTCTAACCTATGATTATAAAAAGATAAAGAAAAAAATGTATAAAAAAGATAAATGACATAAATAGAAAAAACAATATCAAAATAGAAAAAGATATAATATTAGACCAAGTAGGACATACAATAAAAATAGGAAGCCTAATTATAATAGATACGTTAAAAAACTGAAAAATAGAAAAGATTGTAAATGCTACATTTGTGGAAATCCTAGACATTTTGCTAATGAATGCCTTAATAAAAATAAAAATAGAGAGACGTTAAATAAATCTATAATAATAGAATAAATACAATGTCATATCACAGAGTTATCAGATAATGAATCTTGTAGTTCAGTATATAGTATATACACAGATGATGAGTTAGACAATTTAAAAATAGTAGAAAGTTATGATGAAATCAATAGTAGTACAAAAAATTTAGATTTCTCAATTCTTGATATAAATATAATGAACATAGAGCAATAATGTACTTATGAATGGATTAGAGAACAATGATCTATGATAGACACATGTACAATGGATAGAATATATCTAAGACATAGAAATAGAAATCAATGTAAAATTTGTTTAGAAATTCAATATAATAATTGCTTAGGAATTCAAGATGAGCCTTACAATAAACCTAAAGACTATCGTAAAACCATAGAAAAATTAGAAGATAGAGTAACTAATACTAATAATAGAATTGATAAATTACATGAAACATTAGAAAAAATACAATATAGACTTAGAAATCTAGAAAAAGGAAAACAGCCAATAGAAAGCTATACTGAAAATAATTATTTAGAAACAGAAAATCAAGAAGAGATAATATGTCAAATATCTAGAATAAAACCAACTAAAAGTATTAAAATACCTATAGAAGTACAAATCAATAAGATGATTAAATTAAATTTAATAGTTTTAGTCGATACAGGATGCACATTTAACATAATTAGAAAATACTTAGTCTCAGAAGATTGAGAAATTAGAATATGAAATAAGAGGAAGTCAAATGGATGGCAGTAAAATGGAGTTTGAAGAAAGATTTTTTGAGGATTGTAAAATTAGATTTCAAGAAAAACAATATAACTTAACAACCACCTTAGTAAGTCAATTAATTAAAGATGAATTTGTTATAAGAATAAAATTCTTATTAAGTAAAAATGGAAATTTAACAATTACAAATGATGCAATAATTATTGGGAAAGATACATCTATTATATAGACTATAGAAACATTAGAGTTACGAGCTAAGCGTAGTGGACATTTACCATGAAAAACCCAAAATGATTACGAAGATTTAGAAATTTTAGAAATTTTAGGCTATTTATCTTTAGAAACCTTAAAAACAGACTTTGTACTAAGAGCAAAATACTTAATTGTTTTTAATAAAAAGATAGATCATATAGAAATTATAGATAAGATTATAAAATTAGCTGAACAAACTCAAATAATAGGAGAATGCTCTCTATAACATTGGGATAGAAATAAAATAGAAATTATAAATGAAAATATAAAGATTAGAACTCATAAATAAAACATACTAATCAAGATATGGAAGACTTTAAAATTCAGACTAAAAAATTGTTAGAGTTAAAAGTTATAAGATCTTATTCTAGTCAATATAGATCAGCAGCTTTTATGGTTAGAAATCATAGTGAAATCAAACGAGGAAAATCTAGAATGGTTATAAATTATAAAAATACTAGATGATAATATAATAGAAGACACATATAAAATACCAGATAAAGACATGATTTTAAATAAAATACAAAATTGCAAGATCTTTTCAAAATTTGACTGTAAATCAGAATTTTGACAAATTAAAATGCATAAAGACTCCATTCCATGGACATCTTTTAAAACACCGCAAGAACATTTTGAGTGGATTGTCATGTCATTTGGTTTAAATAATGTTCCATCTATTTTTCAAAAAAAAAGATGGATTATATTTTTAATTCTTTACCATTTGTTTGTGTATATATTAATAATATTTTAGTACATACTACATAGCAAAAATCATAAAGAGAATTAATTGCCCAATATCAAGTAATTAATAATAAGATTTAATGTGCAACTCAGATGAGATTCTCAATTATTTATTTGTTAAATAATTTTTCAACTTTAGTTAATTAATTATCAATATTCTAATACAGTATAAATAGTATTGCCGGTTCAGATTCTCAATCTTTTGAATTTTCTATGATATTCGATAAAAATAAATAAAATTATAAATTGACATTTTTACTTAAAAAATACACATCTTCCAGAACAAGATACATTTACATTAATTATTAGTAATAACAAATTTGAATGCTAAATTAATTAATCAATATAAGATTTAGAGTATGTAAATATTACTAATCGTCTACATATAGAAAAATAATATATTTATATAATATCATTAACATAATCGTATCTTTACAATTTAGAAAATTAATTTTTAAATTATAATATAAAAATTTTTGGGTTATTTAATGAGTTGCGCCAAAAATTAAGTCGGAATCACTTCTTAAAAATTAGAAAATGATAATCAAGCATTTCTTTAAATTCTATTTTTTTCCACGTTAGTTGTATATATATATATATATATATATATATATATATATACCGATCTCCTACCCTTAGGGGCGGGATATGGTGCTTGCTTTCTGCGAGGGTGTCGGCGGTGGGCACTTGATGATAAAACAATTTATATCATCAAGTGCCCACCGCTTACACCTCGCACAGTGGCACCATATCCTCGCTCCTTCATAGTCGATGGTGTATATATATATATATATATATATATATACACACACAATCTGATAAATAAAATGAAATAAAAACACATTCATTTGATTTAAACAAATGATAAGATTTAAACTGTTATTATTCTTGAATTATCAATCCATCTAATAATATTTGTGTCGATTATTAAAAAAATTTATCTATCATACCTGAAAATTATTTTTTAAATTATAATAGAAAATTACTCAATAAGTTTTAATATTATATTATTTATATTATATATTAAATAATATTAAAGTATTTATATTATATTTTATAATATTATTATTATTATTCATATTTACGCAGAGTGAAAAAAAAATTTAATCAAATAAAAGAATTTTAATATTTTATAATATTAAAATTTAATTAATTTAATTATCCAACTTCAAGTAATTAATAATCAATATTCCAATACAATTTAATTAGGATGAGCTTTCCAATGTTTCAATTTCCTATGATACTCAGTTAAAATGAATAATATTAAAAATTAACATTTTCAAAAAAAAAAAATACACATCTTCCAGAATAAAATAAATTCACTTTAAAACACAAAACAGATGAAGTTATGTGTTCCAATGTCTTAATTTAATCAGAAATTTAAATAAGTTATGTTTTCAAAAAAAATGAAACATCAATGCACGAGAACTATTGACAATAATGCAATAATTTTTCAAAAATGGACTTATTTTTCCCACAAATTTTTTATGCTTCCTATAGTTGGTTTAAATATGTTACAGTTAAAAAAAAATATCAATACACAGTAAACATATAATTGTGTAATATTTTCAAAGCATCTGATTTATTGATTAAAAATAATAAGTCGACTAAATTAATAAACTAGATATGATAATTTCAAAATTAAATCCATACGATTCAAAGACCGCCTCAGATTCTAGTTCCTCAAAAGAGTTATAGACAAATGTTAGGCTGAGAACGTTAAATAATCAACATTAAATTTTATTAATGTTTTATTATATAGGCTTAAAACGTTAAATAATCTTATTCTAGCTTCTCAATGGTTTATTACATAATAATAATTATTATTGTTGTCTTTTAAATTAATTATAGTTGTCTGTTTGTCTTGATTTACAAATTTAGAATTGAATGATGAAGAAATAAAAAATTATACACTCGCAGAGATTGAAAAAAAATTGCGGAGTAGTGGAAAGAATCTTCGAGACTTTCAAACAATGCCCTTCTCTAAGATCGTAGATGTTTTAATTCGCAGTAATAGACTTATAAAAGATGAATTGCGTTATGATAGTAACGCTCTGGCTGAAGAATGAAAAACAATTTGTTTTTAATCTCATAACTAAGCAAAAGAACGCTTATGAAATAATAGTGCAGCTCGGATGAGATTTCCAATTATTCATTTGTTAAGTAATTGCCAAACTTTTGTTAATTAATTGTCAGTATTCCAATACAGTGTAAATAATACAATCGGTTCAGCTTCCCAATGTTTTGAATTTTCTATGATACTCAGTAAAAATGAATAAAATTATGAATTGTCATTTCTAATTAAAAAATATACATCTTCCAGAACAAGACAAATTCACTTCAATTATTAGTAATAACAAATTTGAATGCTAAATTAATTAATTAATATAAGATTTAGAGTATGTAAATATTATTAATTGTCTACAAATAGAAATGGAAGTTATCCAAACGCATTTCAAGTAATTGTAGTAAATCCTGACCAAGAGATAAATTTGCATAATATCATTAAAGCAAGCAACCTGTATCTTTACAATTTAAAAAATCAAATTGCAAATTATAATATACCTACGCCAAAAATTAATTAATTATCTCGTACGCTATGACTATCAATAAGTGTCAGGGTTAATCTTTCTCCTGCGTAAGATTATATCTGAAAAAACTAGTTTTTAGTCATGGACAACTTTATGTTGCATTGTTTAGGGTTACAAATCGTACTAGATTAAAAATGTTGATTTTTGATAAGAATAGAGTGCCACCCAATTCGACCACAAACGTGGTTTACAAAGAGGTGTTTGTAAATCTGGATTAGCTGTGTTGTTTTTTTTTTT
Organism: Forsythia suspensa; assembly: GCA_023638005.1. NCBI lineage: Eukaryota > Viridiplantae > Streptophyta > Magnoliopsida > Lamiales > Oleaceae > Forsythia > Forsythia suspensa. Next base: position 54,253,669 of record CM042666.1, read on the forward strand.
TTTAATATCAACGAGTAATCAAATTTTATTTATATGATACTTTTTTTTATTTGAATGTAATAAATAAATAATATACTCTTAAAATATTTTAAAATTACTATAAAGAAAAATAAGTGTTGTGCATCACACAGGTGATATACTAGATTTTATAATATAGTGAAGTAGTAACTTAACATGTCCAACGGTGATTATGTGAAAGATCTACTACATTACAACTGTCAATTAAACAATTTTCATCGATTTAGGAAACCACGTGATGTAGTAAAGTTTAATACTTAATTATAGTGCTACAATTTGAAACTAAATTGAAAATTGAAAATTGAAATTGAGTGACCAAATTTAAACAAATTAAAAGTTTGAGTAACCCAGTTAAGATTTCGCTTAAAATTTAGTGACTGCAGTGCAATAGAAAAAACACCATAGCAGAGTCAAGGACAATTTATCCAAATCTAGAAGCTTGTCGACAATAAAAAAGACAGTAAACTTCGAGTATCTACAATTATTTATTTACAATTATTGAGCAGGAGTCTATATTTATTGTCCCAAATGTATTCTAATGAAACATACATTTGAAACAGCAGATCTGAGACTCGTTCATTAGATACGTAATATTTAGAATAAAAGATGGTAAGGAGAATTTGATATTTACATGGTGAACATGAACCAAACCAATAATAAAAATGGAAAACCATAATCACTATTAATCAGACATTGTTTTGTACATACATAATTTACATTTGAAGTTCAAGAGCTGTAGCCGAGACCTCCGGGTCGTACTAGCACTCATCCAACCTATATCTATTTATTCCAGAAAGGGACATGATCAACCGGGGGTTCAACTTCGGTTCGACCAAGCAGCCAACCATAGGAAGGTGATTTCTGCATCTATTTGTGAACCATAATTCACATAATTAACAATGAGGTAAGGTTAGTGTTCTACAACTCATTCAATGATAATTGAATATGTTGTCCCCTTATCTTGTAGTTCCAAAACCATGTTCCAGAATCCATCAATTCCTTTTCGATAGGCTTCATTTGGGCATCTAAACCTGAATTGAAAATCGAAAATTTATGAGTAGAATAAACTTATGTTTTAAATAGGAAATATTATTAGAACAGCCAATCGTGAACAGAATATAGAAACACAATCAGCTTTGCAATATATTGCAAAGAATGTCATAAAAGCATAAATTGAGGAAAAGGTGTCGATTCAACTCGTGAAAGATTTATTACATAAGATACAACCAGAGTAGCATAATCCAAAACAAAAGAAGCAAAATTTGAGAATAAAACGTAATTTTCTAGATGATCAAGAAATTGACGTGTGCAACCAATTCATGAAGCAAGAGAAGTAATGGATCTGTATAAGACGCAAGTTGCAATAGCAACCAGATTAGATTGTTGTGATATGTCAGCAGTCTAGAAGAATATTGCGACAGATGTCGTATATTACGAAGTGTAATTTAAACAAGACTGTAATTACAATAACAATTTTATGGTCCACTTTAAGATACAAATGTAAAAGATGTAAGAGAGCAAAATGTAACTGCATACGGTTTCAGAAAGTGGAAATTACACCCACACTTACTATTATAATAATATTTCTAATTTTACAAACTTAACTCTTTTATTTTAAAAATACTGTCCATATATTATTATATTAATAAATAAAATAATGGTTTAAAATAAATAAAATATAATTTATTCACAACCATTTCTAAAACCGCCCTAGGAATTCGCACAGAAAAAGAGGCAAAAATTTTAATTTCCAAACACACCAAACTTCTCTATTTTTTATATTTAAATGTTTGTGATCGAATAGTTACCCGAAAATACAGATTATGTTACACAATTTGTTATTATGTAACACTGATTGCTAAAAATATTACAACATGTTATTGGTTAATTGATGTTTAACATAATGTTTTAAATCTTAATACAGATTATGTCACCCCCAATTGATATTATATATCATTGATTGATACACACAATACAATTGAGTATATATCATGAGTTTTTTCGTGTGAAAACTAGTATTATGTATTACATCTTAATTTGTAACACAGATTGTTACAAAATGTTGAAATTAAAGGGATCATGGTTCTGTTTGTGCTTGTTACAGTTATTTGATACAAATGATATATTTTGACAGTTATAACAACAAAATTTTCTGCAATTTATGTATTCCAATCAATTCCGATTTTTAAGGATTCGGTTACTATAACAATAAAAGATTTTGTAATATATGTATTCCAAATCAATTCCGGTTTTTTAAAATTCAGTTACTATATGTAATATATAGTATAATACATTAAAATAATAGTTTTTTAAAAACAATATTTTTAGAATATATGTAACAAGAATGAGTTTTTGCAATTCTTTTCAAAAAGTGGCTTCTTCATGAAAAAAAATTCCCTTTCAGAAACTCAAAGGAATCACAAGAATGACTAATGGACCTAGTAGTTTAAATGTAAAAGGAATAGTCTAGTGTAAAATTTGAACAATGAAAGTCAGCAGAAATAGAAACTATATACCCAGATTTATCAAATTATATTAACTACAGAAACCTGAATTTCCAGCCGTAATCTTCAATTTGTAACCATCTGGGACTTCAAACACGTGATTACCCTGCATAGAAAAATAAACGAAAAAGAAGCAAATCAGAATTTTATGCAAGTAAATAACCACACAGCGACCTTTTTTGTGATGAAAATGTCAGCCAAAAAAAAAGACAGCAATTATATTTACGGGCAGATCAAGCAAAACTGTAAAATACTTGTTAATAATTAATAATTGAAGTTATTTGTTCTACATTACATTGACTTCTGATTCAGTTTAGGCGAAAATGACATTTGGTAATTTCTGAACTTCAGAGTACAGCAACTTTTATGATGACTTCATATATGTCTCGCACAGTTTGATTTTTAGAAGAATCTATCTCAAGGCTAGACCCAATTCTTCATGAGTGAAACAGCCCTATTGTTCAGATGGCGAACTAATTTATAGGAGAGACTTGAACAAATTAGTCATCTCCAGTAACTAGATTTGGAGACAGTGCTGTCTCAATCCTTTTTTCTAGTGTTCAGATATGATGCACACCAATGCAGAACAAAATAAAGAAAAGAGACAGAGACCAAAAGAAATTTCAATTGATCAATAGATTGTGTCTTAATAGAACTTCGTACAACCTAAAGCAGGAGACAAAAATTGAAATAACTATGCTACTTTGATGAAATTATATACCAATATTATGGATGATCCCTCAAAAATCACGGTTACTCCCCATTTGGCATCCATGTCTATGAATTATGATAGTTGGCATGCCAGTCTCAGATGCACTAAAGAAAATGAAGTCCAACCTATTAACTGTGGTTAGTAATATAGCTTCCACACTGACCTGTATTACAACGTTGGTAGCTTCAAATTCAGCGTTTCCGTGCAGTATCACCTTTAATGCCTCAAACCGCTGCACATCATGCTTCCAATACAAGTTATCTCCCGAATTCCAATCAATTCCATTATTCAGTACCCTGACATTCTGTAATTTGCACCTTGCACACCTGTATGAATTAAACTTATTTTGGAAGTATTTTCACAGTTATTAGTTTATAAAATTCAAAAGAAGTGGTCAAATACAGTACCTCCTGCCATACTGTAATATAGGTTCACCGCTTTCATCAATTACAGTTGAGCCAATGACATTTTCAGCCAAAATTATCAAACTCCCATCAAGCTGAAAATAAGGGACGCCAATGAGAAAAAAGCAAATTGAAAGGCTGCTTGATCTGTATTCTAAGTGTATTACCTGAACATCCCTCCATAAAAACTCAGCAATCTCTATTTGTAACTCGGAACCCGCGGAAATAGAACCTCCTTGAAACTGAAATGGGAAAGATTGATAGAACAATATCAATTGACTTTGTAACCATTCAGTGGTTCAATATTTCAATGGTGCACTGAGATCAGACATTATTTTAAGGGAAATTGAATATCAAAAAGAAAAACAAAGAAATCTGCTGGATCATACGAGAAGCATAATAAAGTAATTCTGTATTTATTTTCTAAGAAATTAAACATCCGGTACAGTGACTGCCTGGGGGCTCCATTGTCCAGAGGGTGTAGCATACTACATTTCAGTCTGCAGCTTAAAAGTTTTCACAGTAGAAGAAATTGATGAGAAAAAAAATTGTGGACTTACCTTTTGTCTGGTGACTTCCCAAAGAGGGCCTAGAGCAGGATGGAGGAGGATGAGATATGGGGGTCCAGAATTAACATATTTTTCATACCTTCAACCTGCAAAATAAGGAGGGTGCACATGGATTAAAGCTTCAAAAGAAAATTCCCAAATTCGTTTAAACTTTTAGCAATGATAATGAAAGATATTTATAGCGTACCTTTGGCATTTTTATTCCACAATGGGAAAGTAGATCATAGGCATTACGCATGATATCCAACAATGAACCATCTGGAGTCTGCAATGAACAATTAACAGGTTCATTAAGGGTGGTTAACCTTTACCAAATGCAAGGATTCAGATCTGGTCTTGTCTAAAACAGCTTCACAATCTCAAACAGTGAAACAACCAGAAAACTTAAAAACAAAAACAAGCAAATATGGATCAATATCTTCTGTGCCTGGAATAAAAAACTGCTTCGCAAAGCAGGTTCATGTAAGAAAGAAAGAAGGCATGTCTGCACATACCTAAGGCTGGCAAGACCTAGGAACTTGTGCATTTAATGAACCAACACTGGATCCCTAAATCTTTCTAAAAAAAATAATTTCTTCAGATGCACACTTCAGCTAAGTTAAGCTACAAGTCCTCGACGCCACATCTTGTGCAACTTTTACTTGTGGAGATTTGAGCTCTTATCCTAGTTCTTTCGGGATGTAGAAGAAAGATATCCAATGACAGTGACAATGCACAACTCTCAAGAGCTTCTTTTTTCTTTACAAAAGAAAATTTCAAGTGTATAATAACACAAGGAAAAAAACAAAGATAAAATCAAGCAAAGTCTTATAGACTGCTTCCCCCCCTTCCCTTTCTGCACAAAAGTAATATCAAATTATGTATCAACAAGTTAGCACCTGGTGCAAAGACTTGTCAGCATGTTTCCTTTTCTTCTTAGCAGAAGATGTGACCTTTCTTCGTTCGTTATACACAATAAAGGTATCTAGCTCATCTGCAACGGTGCAACCGAAACAACTCCCATGTTTACACTAGGCATCAGCATATTAAAATGTAAACAAATGTAAGATAAAACAAGGTATTTTCTCACCTTCCACATCTTTATAACATCGAGATGTATACATATTAGTAAAATTATCAGCAATGTTTTGCATTGTGCATTCCAAGCGACCACCAGAGATACTGGCACAAGTAGAAAAGCAATTGAGACTTACAAAAATATCCTGGTAAATACCCAAATGTTATTTAAAACTCATCAGGGATGAGACTAATTCAAAAATTATCTGGATTGCACTATAAAAATTAAACACAAGAAAGTACAAGTCTATCATGTCTAAGAGGTGTTGTCCACATCATTTATCTGATGATGAAGAAACTAAAGATGAAAAGAAATAAATTAAATCAAACACCGTGCAAATGGTCCATCATAATTCATTCGACCTAGTGAACTTATGAATATCCTGCAAGAGCTCCTTACTGCATCTTCTTGATGAAATCTCAGAGTCTTACTCAAAACTAGGATAGAATCAACAGGAACTGAGAGTTGACCACAGAAGATGTGCAGGACTGAGCTTCAATATCTGTTATCAATTACAGCATTATCTCCAATTGAAATGGAATTTTCTTATCTTTTCAAATCCATTTTCTAAATAAGCAGAAATATTTAAATTACAGCTGTACTTCGGTAGGTCACAGAGTGCAAGAGCAGCAAATAAGATAAATAATAATGGACATCGCTCAACCTAATTCTATTTACACCAACCTAGAGAAAATGTTTATTGTAGATCTATAAATATGATAGAATTAAAAAAAAAAAAAAAGGGAAATTCCATATCAATAGGTATTAAATAAAAAAAAGATTATAGACATGAGATAATTGAATTTAGTATAAATCTTGATAGGGTTACATCATATTCCAAACAAATTCAACAGATTTTCATTGCAGAGGTATAATGATGTGAGCCAACTTCCCAATGAAAGTTCCCTTTGGAAGGTCACAAAATTCATTTAGGTGACTACAAATTGAATATTTTAAGCACAAAAGTGGCAGCCCTCAAATTGAGCTCGAATCTTGTAATTATTAGCAATCATTTCATTATTGCATTAGGCAGTGCCTCCTACACATTTCTCGCAAAACATTTATAATCTACTTAAACATGTAAGCAACATTTTTATTCTTTTTGGTCCGACAATCATGTCCATTAAATTTGACATTACATAAAAATGGATCCTGCCATAGCTTTGCAAAACATGTATCCCGCACTCAAAATGCGGAAAGATTAAGAAAAGGAAGGAGAGTTGCCAAAGAGTAAATACAAATCACATACAGCACAGTAATCTCCATAGCTAAAAAGGGAAGATAAGTATGTGACCCAAAACACGATTGGACAGCAAGGGAAAAAAAAGTTATAGAACAAGAAATTAAACCTTAATTCCAATAAATTTGGTTCTTGCTACATGAATCTATTTTCTCTAGTTTGTTTTATCATCACTAAATCTACGAAAAATTGAGGGTAAATTAAACTCACGGTCCCCAACCTTTGAAGGAGGTCTCAATTTTGTCCTCATTCAATTTTATTCGCACCATCGTCCCCAACTTTTCAGTAATTCATGCAGATGATCATTCTTATAATTTTTCCCCCCAACTTAAATAAACTAAAACAACAAAAAAATAAAGTAAAAATAGAAGGAGCCCAAATCTTTCAAAAATGTGTCGTAAGGTCCTAAATTTTCTAATCCTTGCACCGAGTCCCCAGCAAAAAAAGTTTAAATAAACAAGAAAAAGAAAAAAAAAAGATTAGAAAGTTTAGGACCTTACGACATATTTTTGAAAGGTTTGGGACCTCTGCTACAAATTCCCCTTTAATTTTTATTTTTCATTTTGTTTTCGTTTATTTAAGTTGGAGGGTAAAATTATTACAAATGACAATCTACAAGAATCAATGAAATGTTGGGATGATGGGTGCGAATAAAATTGAATGGAGACGAAATCGAGACAACCTTCAAAGGTTTGGGACACTGTGTAATTACCCAAAAATTAAATGATATCAACTAATCTCATCTTGAATATGTGTCTTAAGCTCATCCATGGCTCAAGCAAAAAGATAAGGACTCAGGGTTGAACCATGATATATGTCTATGGTAATAAGATTCTCCATAAATTTCTTTTCTCTTGCACACCCTGATATAGAAGCTTCACGAGCTTAATACATCTATAATTCGACATTCCAAACATCTCCTTTGTTCAAATAACTAAGCACTATAACACTCTTTTGTTGTTGTTATCTTATAGCTTGTTTGCCTATGCTTAAATTATAATTTAAGTTGGTCAAATTGATCAAACATACTTTTTATCTACATATTTCGTAGAACACACAACTTACTATCCACTTATCAACTACATATTCTATAGGACCCACAACTTAAAAGTACTTAAAAAATAATTTCATCAGTACCAAACATGCGTTTAATAACAAAATAAATAAGCATACTAGTATAATAATAATAATACGACAATGATATTGCTAACGCAATCTTCAAAACAGTAATGCCATGTCATAAGCTTGTACCTGTGTTTGATTCCAAATTCGTCCACAAATGTAATTGGCTTTTTTACATTAAGCAACATGCCTGGCAAACTACTCCCATCTTTGCTCGATCCAATAAGCTCTGCAGAAGGTAAATCCACGTAAAGAATATTTGTGTTGGCAGGAAACTCCGCCTGCAAACTTAACACAAAGAACATGTCTCAAGTAAGAAATTACAACACTATTCTATTAAGGGAACAGTTGAAAGAGATGATGCTTAAACCAAAGCACGCATAAGAAAGATGCAAAGACAAATGAGACTGAATGGTTTTTTCTGCTGACTTTGCCTTAATGTATTTCAGGACTTAAAAATGTTAGTGAATAAATTTCATAAGCTACGGTTTCTTATTACTGGAAAATGCCAGATAACAAAGGTGTATATGCATGTTTGCTCCTTGTTTAAGAATATGAAAAATGGGCACCTAGAAATGAGATTATTTTCTTTTATGACCATACACGTAGATGACCTATTGATTCTATTTGATTGATCAATAGTGGAATTATAAATGTAATAGTTATAGTAATATTGTAGTACCAAGCAAAAATGACCACAAGAAAATTAGCACGGCATTACAAGTCCTTAAACTGTTTGTAAGATCCATTTGACTCTGCTGTGTTATAAAGTACTCGCACCAGGATCAAGATATTTCAAAGTCAGTCATTTCGATTTAGCAGCTAGATCTACAGCCGATATATACATAGGATAATAGTCTAATCTCATAAGATTGAAAGTAGAACACATGAACCAGCAATTCTAGAAATAATTCAATTCACTTTCTGAGATAATTTGTTAAGAGAACAAATCACACACAGGTAGAAGGTGTAATTTGAGGATAAAACATCGTCGAGGGTGGAGAGGGAGGGGGGGAGAGAGAGAGAGAGAGAGAGAGAGAGATTATCACACTGATCTAACAAAAAACGAGGGACAGAGAGTACCTGTTAGGAGAAGGGGGACCAACAGTGATCCCAAACTTGTCAAACTCAGTGTATTCAATGCAGGACACTCCATATGCCCATTTTCCATCTAGATTCTTCTTCTCAAGTAGAACATTTATGCCTTCTGTAGCCCCAGGATTCCGTTGACATGAGGCAAAGCCCAATTTCTGAAAGAGTAGCAGTTAGCTATCAAAGCATAACTAAAGATAACAAGTTAGCGCAGATGAATATTAAAGACCCAGCCAATTTTCACTGTGAGGGGCAATGGGACACAAAAGATGTAATAAAATGATTCAACATTCACTTAAGCAATAGCCAGCACAATTTCCAAGAATGAACAATAGAGAATACTGGCAGAACTCGAGAAACAATATGCACATAATTTTGTGGAGAAACTTATGTTTGTATGTGCTTATAAGCACTTATAAGCTGGTCAAACATCATTTTTATCCACACATATCATAGGACCCACAACATTTATCCACTTTTTATCCACACATTCCGTATGACCCACTGCTTATAATCTACAAAATCCTTTACCAAACATATACTGAATCATAATAACGTAAAAATAAACTCAAAATATCACAGGAAAGTATTGGGCATTTGGCATCTATCCAGAACATGACTACTAAATATTATCAACTATTGAGTTGATTTTGGGTTGACCTGTTGGGTGGTGGTCCCAAAGAAATCATGCATTAATTCAGTCATCTACAACCTATATAGTTTCTTATGATGGCCCTAAAAAAGTTAAGAATACATCTTGATTTGACCTCTATAAAATTCTTTGAGGCCCAACAATGCTACCGCAGTCAAAGACAGATTCTGTCTCTAAGGAGTTGGAACAATTTATAACAATTAACTATGACAGTTGAAAGAATATAGATCTACCTTTCTATGGCGCAAACCAATCCCAGCCAAAGCCAAGAGAGTCATATCTGTAGCGGCCACAACATTACTGCAAAGTCAAAAATGTTAGGACACCATCCGACTTTCAAATAGTATCACCCAATCAGTTCTTATTCTGTACACAAGATAGCAGTGTAGTACTTCATAACTCTAAGATTGAAGCTAACCTGACTTGTCTAACAGTTGCACCTTTTCTTCCATGATCGTAAAACCATTTGAAAACACCCTTATCATAGGCTAGTTTCCATATCACACCGTGACCTCCAGGCTTGCATAATGGTACACATGGCCTGGTGACCACCCACTGGCCATCTTCTGCACTAACAGCTGGAACAAGGGGCTAACCATTGACAAACCGGATTACAAACTGCAAGAACAGAGCAAACCAGAGTATAAAAGTAAAAGAAGCATCATGTTGTCAAACCTGTTCAAAAAGTTGGAAGCTAGATCTTCCTCTTCCAAACCATTTGAGCCTTTTACAAAGAGAGGTGATACGCAAATGGTTGTTTTTTGCGGAACTTGTCATAATGGCAACGGGAGTGATGCATTGTTTCCCATACAACTTGAAATACAGGAACTCTCTAGCCTTGAAGAAGTGAAAAGGTTTTCGTCATTTCAATTTCAAAAGAAAACATGTAAATCCATCATATACCAATAAAAATCAGAAATATAAATGACAGTTCAATCTATTGTCAAACACCATACACACAAATAAACTTCAATGAATGACGAACGAAGATCATATGTACCTGAAGATCTCTTATTAGACCTTCCAATAAAGTTCGTCCACAATAAGGAAGCATAGCAGCAGGAAGACATTCACCTGTCTCAGGGTCTACCAAGCCAAGCCTATCTGCTGAGCCTCCTAGAGGATAAATTTCTCCAAGGTCAGGCAAACCCTGAAAATTGATTAATTCTTATAACACCAAAATCGGCGTCAGATTGTTAATCTCAGAATGACAGATGATAAGCACTAACCTCAATTCCCCAAAGAGCAGCTTGAGATGCATATTCAACATCTTCAGAAAGATCAAGTACATTGGGAGGATGAATTTCTATTAATTGATACTTCAATGACTTATTTGCTTGCTCAGACCAATTAATGTTTTGTCCTTCAGAAGTTGATTGAGCAAGAAACTCTAACACCATTATCTGATATCTGTCAAAGAAAAAGTCTTCAGGTTGATCATCTAACTGCATATGGATACATCTTATTGTAATAAAGGTGAACCCATAGCAGATTCGACTTATAAGTTGGAACAGTTTTACCCTCAATAATCTGTTAAAGACAAGAAAATAAAACATCCAACTTTTAAACTTTTCTATGAGCCGATCATTCACACTCCTAGGATGAAGTCTCAGTGCCATCCACTATGATCACTGCTCATTCTCAATCCATTTAAAAAGAATACATTGCAAGTGAGAGCACCGTTGGTAAAAGTTCTCCTCTATAATAGCTAAGCTTTGAAGGTGGTCAAATACTTAGATAAATGAATTGCTAATATATAAAATGATTGTCTCTCAACTCAAAATAGAACTAAACGTGTGGTTCTATAAAGATGAATCTCATATTAGTTGGTTTCTGTAAGGTGCATGGAGGCATTCAAAGCGAGATCATATTTGATGTATTCATCCAAGTAATGACCAAACTATGGAAAACAGTGTATACTGGATGACATAAAGGAACACTGACTAGTCCAAAAATATGATTTATGGTCAAGTATTATTATCATACCAACAAGAGGTAAATTTACATATTATCCATATTTTTACTTCAATAAGAACCGAAAAATAGTTTTGTACTGCTATGGTTATTAACATTTGACCAGAATACCACTTCTTTCACACTGCTAACATGTTCCTTAAGATATATTCATCAGTTGCCCTAACTTTTGAAATACAAAAATAAGAATTCATCAAAGAATGAAACGCACCAATAAAATTAATTAAAAAATATAAGAAACAGAGAATAATCAAGAACACTGACCCAATGATTCCTCCAACGCAATCATAAAACTGTTCAACCTCTCCAAGAGTCTTCAACAATGACCTCAATGCTCTTTTTTCTTCCCCTTTCAAATCCTCACATTTACCCCCACCTTTCACATCCCACGTCTCAATCATTTCCGCCAATGCATAGAGCGTGCTTTTAACCGAATTCCTCGCTGAGTTAAACTCAGCACCCTTCAATTTGCTCCCGAACTCACCCAACACATGCCCTTGCCCCGCAGCCACCACACATTTAAGCAAGTACAACTCATTTTCATTAAAATTCTCCCCTCCCAAAACCCTCCCAAAACTACTACTCCTATAATCGAAAAATGACTTTACCCGAGAATCCGACTCCATCGCATTCATTTTCTCCTTTAAGGTTCTGCAATCATGAAGTTTCGATTTCAGAGACTTGAGTCTGGCAATTTCTTTTTGAAAATTAAACTCCGGTGACGGTGGCGCGTACTCTACGGGCTCCGTCGAAACGCGCGTGATGCGAATACATGGATGCGACGGCTGTGAGTGTGAATGCAACTGAGTCGATGATGAAAAAATCGAAGAAGAGAAAGCAGAAAGGGATTTATTATGGCTGAAAAAGATAGAGTTAGAGAGTTTAGAATTTAAGGTGAAGAAAGTATTGTTATGGTGTAGCGCCGGAGTAGAATTAGCACGCGCCATTGGAAGCACAGAGTTGTAGCTTTAGTTTGTGTTTTTGTAGGGAAATGCGGAAGGAAAGAAGGAGGATAAGACGAGATATGCTTGAAGCATATACCGGGGTTGGGCCAAGACAAGATGGTTTAAATAAGTTGGTTAAATTTAACAAAGGAAAACCGAACTTTAAGCAAAATCTCAATTTGAATTACAAAAATTTAATTTATCTCCATTGACTTACAATACTTTAATTTACTTTCAAATGTCATCACTTAATCGCCCTTATCGTTTGAAATCCAAATTGCAAAAAGTTGCTTAGTGGGCAGCTAAATATTCTTCTATAACAATTCTACGCTGAATTGAATCAAAAAATTATTAAAATGAGAAACAAGTCTATTTTTACTATCTTCATCCAAAAATTTCATTTTCAACAATTTTTTAACGTGGTTTGGTTGCCAGATAAACCATTTCTATCATGGACGAAATGTGACAAGGTGATAATATTTGAAATTATTTAAAGTTTATTGACCTAATTGAGATATGTTAAAAGTTTAGTGACCTAATTGAAATTTTTTTGAATGCTCAGTGACGGAGGATGAAATTTACATCAAATAGTGATTCTCTGCCGTTTCTGTTTTCACATTTTTCTTCAATTTATTGTACGTCAGGAAAAAAATTGTTGATGTAAAGCGATTTTACTGATTTTGTCGTAGTGTACAACGTGTATGAAGCATTAACTTGTAGGTATCGTAAAGGAGGCCCTCTTACGTTCAAACGGTCGAGTCAGCGTGCATGTCCAAAAACGTAATCTAGTGGTGCGTGATTGTGATTGGCCGACTGTATTTTCACTCTTTTGCTGTGTTATTTTGCGGGACACGTGTTGACTCGTGGAGGCAAACCGGCGGGTATCGCTTTTTTTAACGGATTTGATATTAATAGTTTGTTTGGTTTTGTATAAAAATTTAATAAAATAGTTAAATTAATGTTAACAATTACAACATGTTTGGTATGGTGTTTTTTAAACTTTTTTTATATATCAAATTTATTTTCAATTACTTATTTTATGTGAGCCACAATTTTTATCAACTTTTCAACTACATATTTCACATGTATTTGTTTGGTAAAACTTTTTAACAAATTTTGATAAAATGTGTGGTTAAAATTTATTGTTGACTTTAACTGCAATTTTTAAAGATTTTTAAGCTCCACCAAACAAGTTTTAAGAGCATCTCCAATAACAATGTCGATAACGTAATGCCTAAGATTTTTTTTGAAATGATCAAAAAGTCTTTATGTGGCGTAATTAATACTGTAGAAGGTTATACAGACATTTATCAAATTTTAGACATTATTCTCGACAATGTCCATCATTAATTTAATAATCTCTATCCAATCAATACATTTATCTCTCTTTCTTTTTCTAAAAAAAAGCTATAATAATTAAATCACATTTGCACAATTTGCACAATAAACATTGTTACATTGGAGGAATTTTTTGATATAATATCAGTGTTTTCCGTCACATATACATGTTAGACATTGTTGTATTAGAGATGCTCTAACTTTTTCAAAATTTCTTAAAAAACTACTTTTAAACTCCACATGCACTTAATTCTAACCACACATATTACGAGACCTATTATTTTTATCAATTTTTATCAAAATTTACTACAAAAATAATTTTTAGCAAAATCAAACAGACACTAAAATTGTATTGAGCTATTTAAGGTCTATGTTAATGAATATTAATCTGACTTTAGAGTATCAATATTTGTTCTAATTTCAAATTTTCTAAATTCTAGTATTTATCTTTTTTAGTTGTTTAATTATTTATTTATCATTTTGTTATATAAATTTACTGCAATAATTATATCTTTTTTTTCACAAATCTCTATTTTCTCAATAGAACCATAAAAGTTAATTAATTGAGTTTTAAATATTTTTCCTTCTATTCAAGTTTGGATAAAAAAAAATTCTTGCTTATAAATAAAATAAGTTGTTTATTTATATTAATTTAAGGAAATACTATAAAAATAAGTTACTTATTTAAACTTTAAATAAAAAATTATTTAAATGAAAATATACTTATTTATTTATACATAAACTTAAAAGGTAAATTTTTGACTCCAAATCCCGCACTCTTCTCCCAATAGATGTCTTTCTTCTTTCTCAAGTTTCAAATATCCTCAGTTAATGTCCATTGACGAAGGCTGTTGTTGCCTGTTTGGGACTGTATTTTTTAATGAAGGTAAACAAGACTGGCAAAAATAAAAGGCCGTTAATTGTTTTGTCCAATATTTATCTTCAAGCATGCTGATCTGATTATAGTGTATTGGTTAATTATAGCTTATCAACTTTGGTTTTTCGATAAATAGTCAAATTATCTACACATTTCGTAGGACCCACAATTTATAAACACTTAAAAAATAATTTCAACATTGTTAACAATGTATTATTTGAATTTCAGCTAACACAAACGTTAAGTTTAACTTGACTAGTGTCATAATTACCTTTCATGTAAACTTAACTCAAAATTATACGTGTTTGAACTCTTTCTCCTTCAAACATGTGGAACTATTTTTTTAGTATTTGATAATGATATAATTATGACCGTAATGATATGGTCGAGAAAGATTAATTGAAGAGGATTTTGGTTGGTGAATTTGAAATAAAGGTCTAGGACCTTTTTTGGATGCTTCCATGGTTTGAAATCATAATGAAAATACACTAATGACTTTCAGAGTATGCTTGATAGCGAATTTGAAAAATGCCCAAAGGTAAAAGAGCATTAGTTGCCAGTCTTAGTTTGAAAGCTGATTTATCTCTCCCGTGTTAAACTAGACATTGCATTTGTTGTCAGCATCTCCAATGCAATGAATGGATTTGAAATTAAATAGATGGATTTAGATTGAATGAAAAATGCCCAATCTAATAATATTGATTATGTATTTATTTTTTAAATTAAAAATAATAAAACTAATCTATTTTAAAAATTAAGTTAAAAATTAAACAATTCTTGCCAGTCTTAGTTTGTAAAGCTGATTTATCTTTATAGTCTTGCGTCGAACATAGTGCTAAACTAGATTTATTGCATTTGTTGTCAGTTTCTTCCATCCATTGAATGCATTGGAATCATTTGAAAATTTTTGTAGTCTAGATAAATCATTTGGAAATTGTTTACAGTATTTGAACTTTGGAGAAAACACTAGTAAATATTTATTCTTTAAAGAAAATAATCTTATACAAGTTGAGGCATATATTGCCGTTGGCTGAATTGATTAGGTTAAAGTTCCTAATTACTACTGAATTTTCTCAAATGTTTATCAATCTCCATTGAACTTTAAAAATTTTTTGAGTTGCTACTGAAATTTAATTTCTCAAAATGTTATCACATCTGTCAAGAGGCTCTTAAGAAATTTTAATATCTTAATAAAATACTTGAACGAATTTGTCATTTAGAATTCACGTGTCAATAGTATTTGGAAATATAAAGTATTGGTATAATTCATGAATACACACTAATGCCATTAATATAATACATTGTGGCAGTTTGCTGATTTTATCCAACTCTTCCCTAGCTAGACACCAGTCAAATATTTGTAGATTTTCTATCATTCTCTCCTTGTTTATGTAGCTCTTTGTCACAAAATTCACTCCTTGCTCGTACACCCATCTCAGGAATACCTGCACCAATAACTAGGGCCGCCCTGTGATTTAAGAGACCTCAAACAAAAATTTAAATGGCCGGCCCAACAAAATTTTAATTTTATTTAAATTTTCGCCTAAAACCCCCTAAATCTCAGGGTCTTATGTGTCATGTGTACCTAGATTACTTCAAGTGAGTCATAATCGTATCCCTCGAGAATTTCTACTCACGATGTTAAGCAATTTTTGTTTTTCCCTTCATTTTATTTCCTTCAATATTTCAACTTGGTATCTCACACACACATTGCATGCACACACCTACATATATTATAATATTTTTATCAGTGCTTATAAATATTTATAAATTGGTCAAATATTATTTTTATCCACATATTTCGTAGAACCCACAATTTTTAATCATTTTTTATCCACATATTCCTGTAAGATATACTGCTTATAATATTAAATATTTTTACCAAACATACTCACTCCAACCTTCTATTTTTAGGAGCAAGCAGTCCGAGCAACAGGTTTTGTCTAAAAATGTCGTTAAGCTACCTAAAAAGACAAGTTTACTCTTAAAGTCAGCCTCTTTCCAGTTCAACAACATGCCTATCCCAAAAAATTACCAAATAATGTGTCATCATAGAACAAGTACACTCCTTATCGACCACCCAAAGCTTTGTCTCATATAAAATACAGACTCCACTTTCTTGGAACAATTTTTCCCAGTGCAGCTGGATTCAAATCAACAATTGCAGTCGAGGTGGAATGATTGGCCTTTCTGGCACTGAATCCACACCAAGTTCACCTCTTCTCTGTTTACTATGGTAAAAGGAAATTGTAATTTGTATGGCTATCATCACTAGAAAAATACAGCTTTAACAAACTTCCTATTTATCTAAATCTTATTGTGGGAGGTAGGCAAAAACAAAATGACCGTTACAGCAGTATCAAGATACTCTTAACCCTGTTTATACAAAATCATTACTTGCACTCCCCTTGATCAGTTTTAACATGGAGTTTATTGTCCTCTTAATTTTATCAACTAAAACTACGTCATCAAGAAATAACACTGCCAAGAAACCTCGTATGCCCATAGTTAAGGCAAAAAGATAAGGACTCGACCTGAAACTCATATGCCATCTTATAGAGATAGGAAGTTCACTACTACTACTACATCTATTAGGTCTCACACCCGTGATTGCTCTATCATACATATCTTCCGTAGTATTGATCTATCTAACAGTAGTTCTTTTTTTTTCTATAGCACTAACCACAGCACTTCCAAAGAATAAAATATATATGACAAGCAAATCTTACCTCTTTTCTCTTTACTTTGCCATCAACATGTGAAGAAATAAATTACGTCTACATTATATCTCCCTAGCATATAAACCACACGCACCCATGTTCCTTAAGACATTTCAATTACACTAATTTACTTTTAAGCACATTCTTCCCTAATTTGTTATGACTCCTAACTTACTAGTTAGGGGTTGGACAATCTTGAATAGCTCTTTATTCTTACGAAGTGCTGCTATAACACTATTCTTCTATGCATCAATCATTTTTGTTTTATAAGATCTCTTGAAATAATTTTATCAACCAAAAAATACATTTCTCTCATGGACTCTTCCAAACTTCCAAACTTCGATAGAGATCCCATTGAGACTAATTACATGTCTATCTTCATCCTTTTCCACTACCTCCTAGATCCTTCTAGTAAATTTAACATATCTATAACCAATACAGTCAATAGATCCCCAAGATCCACACTATGCCTTCAATAAGTGATATTTAAACATAATTATTCCATCTTATGTGATTTGATATCTATAGTATTTTGTGCTTAATGCAGTTGACATGATTCAAGTCTATACTCTACTTTCCCTTTATTGTGATATCTTGTAAGCAACTCCCTCCTTACCCTTGGTTCCAATATAACTGTACAAATTATCAAGCAATACAGATGCGGACTCCCGAATTACACTCTTGACTTCCCATTCAGCCTATGCACAATAAATATACTGATATGACACAATACGGACTCTCCAACACATGATTTTTCAGAAAAGTAGGAAATGGATACATCGGGGACACGTCAATTTAAATTCTTCAAAATTTTACATTTATATACTATATTTTCATTTTTATACTTTTTAATATAGGACAAGACATGTGGCATGTCCGGGAGTGCTCCTAAAATATCCCTCGAGTGTCAAAAATTTAGAACATAGCATGTTGTCGAACACATATCTTGCACAATCCGACCTAGTAGAAGTGTCCATGCTTCATAGCATTCGGCTAACCTATGCTTCTCAAATGCCTTACATTTTTATATTTTAGTGATTTTCTATGACATGTCATTTAGTCTTAACCACCCATTTCAACCTTGTTCCGCTATTATGCCTCCTCATTAGGTTGACTTCTACCCTCGTAGCCACTTGATTCCACATTATATTATATTCTTCATCCATATCGCAATTTCCTTCCTTCAAAACTGTTATCAAATCTCACATCTATTTCACCTGAAAGTTCCACCATATTGTTCTAAAATCTTGAATCCCTCTGGTAAATTTTCCATTTCTTAATGATCCTATCTAGCATCACCAACCTATATTGCGTAATTAGAATCTCACTGAAACTAATGGTACAATCATTACTATCTACCTTTTGTGTAAAGATAAATCTATTTACCTAAACTTATGCCACGTTAAAAGCTCTAGTCTATCCTATTGAAGTACATATTCGACAACATTAAATCATAAATCCTCCTAAAGTTTATGTTACATTCTTTATTTCAATCCCGTAAGTCATAATTTCCATGCACTCTTTTCGTATCATGAGTCCACTTTCACAATGTTGCTCTTCAAATCTCTTCAAACAAAGATCTTATCGTGACTAGGGAATACTGAACACAACCATGTCTTCCAAAAAATTATTCCTTTGCCCAAGTTGATCAAGAAAGCATGTCAAGAAAATAAGTGCTCGTGAAAAGATTCCAAGGACGACGTTCATTAAACATTAAACTTTGTATCTCACCAAGAAATAGGATACAGTGGAAACTGCGGACAGATAAAATTAGGAGTTAAATTATCAACCAATTTGAAATAGAGGTCAAACATACCTGTGCTAATAGCCTGGAAATTTTATTTCTGTAAAGGTGAATCACAAAATTGCCTAAATTTAAAATTACAAATCTTGAAGCAGCCTAAATTGGCTGATTAGGTAGAATGAGAAAATTTCTCTCATTTACCTTACACAGAAGTCTCAATGCCGTTGGATATAAAGAAAAGGACGGAATTACCACAACAGGTATTATAGTGGCGAAGAGAAGCTAAACTGCACACCAGTCTTCCCTTGGTCATGTTCGTGTTGTTTCAGTATGTAACAGTAGTTAACCTGGTGATAATGTGGGGTGAAGCTGTCAGAGATATCAACAAGTACTTATACAAATAATGAAGACAGAATACATCCTTCTTGGGGACTACAAAAGATGGCTCCCAAGCGGGTACAAATTGTACTTCTGGTTTCAATCAAAAATAAATAAATGAATTTAAAGTTTTTTAACTTCTTTTGCTGCTTTTCTTTCCCTGTTCAATCTGTAGTTTTTTATGGATCTTGGTCAATTTATTAGCCATTTCTCTTAAGTACTTATTGCCTATTTTATGGCGCAGAAGATATCAAAGTTCCAGGTGAATATCATTTACATTCTTTATATTTTGATTGAAGAGCTTGTCTCGTGAATGTTGAGGGAAAACCAATATCTAAAAAATTGAAAAATTACTCCCTGCCGGACTGCAAGAACATGAAAACTGACACTCTCCCAGGAAACTCTGAAGGAAAAACTCTAGAAATGTTTAGAACTTTATTGATTCTCTCCCATTCCTTTTTATTGTCTTAAACTGCAGATATAGCATTTTCTTACAGATAGGAGATGCCCATGTAGGAACAAAATATTCAACCAGTGGTTTTAGTCAACCTCATGCAGCATGGGCGTTCTTTCTTTTACCAAAGTCAACATTAACAAACAAAATAATAATTAATTTCAGGACAAATGACTGACCTCCATGCGGAATAGCTTGGTGGGTACAATGATACCAAATCCTGCAGAGCATCGAAAGGATTCTCGTAATTTCTGGAATGACAATTCTCGGTGTGCGTTCTCAGTTAATTTAGTCAGGCTTCCAGTGCAGGCAAAGGCGTGGCCATGGATACCAGCTTCTCTAAACACCCTCAAGGGTAGATCGAAAGACAAGTCTGCAAAAGCCGTGGCAGCAAGGTCTCCTCCAATAAAATCCATTCCAGTAGACGCATCAGAGCTTTCATTATTAGAGTTTCCTCTTTCTTGCCTTCTAGGCTCAGCAGGGCCTAGTCCCCTTGCCTTGAAACCTAAAATTGATGTTGGGCCTCTCAAGGTGCAAACTGGAGAAGAATTACCACCCAAGAAGAATCTCTCCGGTAAATATGAAGGTGTATTCAAGAATCCTCTCCCCCATGGGAAAATAAAACCACCTGAGATTCCAAAGTTCAACGCAGCATGGTAAAATCCCAAGGGAACAGCATAACGAAGATCAAATTCCTGTTCAGAAAATACCAAGTATCACATTAAAAAATTTATGTTAGTTCAGTACCATATACATGGTCATAGAGGGGCATGAATGTTATCAATCACACTAGGATGTCTTCCAACATCACATCCATATTGGCTAGTAATTGCATCATATATTCTAGAATGGAAGGCGCTTGGAAGCTCATGGAGTCAAAAATAATATACTCGTGTTTGTGATTTGAATTTCAATTTCAAGTTTGACATCTAGTTGGGGGAAAACCTGATGGATCATGCCATTATGAATAAAACATAAAGCCCATATTTGATATTGCTGAAATTATTTTTTATGTATTTATATTACAAATTGTGGGTGAATATGTAGATAAAAAGTGGATTGTAAATTGTGGGCCCTATGAAATGTGTTAATAAAAAGTATGTTTGACTACCAGTTGAAATTATAAGTTAAGCAGTGCGAAACATGGGCAAAATCATGGATTATTGGATATGAAAATCAGAAGAAAAGCTTCAGATGCACTTGCACAACACGTCAAGAGATAAGTTGATTAAACGTAATGATGCTCAAGCAAAAAAAAGGGAACTTTGAAGGCACTGCTAGTTGATAAATAAAAAAAGCAAATATAAAGAACAGTCAAACCTGACGAATAAAACGTAAGCTTCGATTGTCTGGAACAAGACCACTGATGTGAGTAGTGGACAGGAAGGCGTATCCTCGAGTTGGCCTTAGAGGGGAATTTCGCCGGTCAATTTTAAATGTGTACTTCAAAGCTGAGAGCAGACCATGTCCAAGCTGCCTCCTCACTGAGTGAGAAGCCATTTGAGATGGATCGGTTAAGGTACGCCATGAGAGATTATATGACAAATCATGATTCCCAATGGATAATAGGCCAAGTGACAGGCCCAATGCTTTCTCTTTATAAGAAGAAAACTTCAACCAATCTTGGGAAAGAAGAGATATTCGTGCTGTCAAAGGTGTGGCCAATGCTTTGAATTTGGGAACAGAGACTCCGGCACTAACCTCTGATGCTTGACCCCAGCCATAAGCCACAGAACCATCCCATAGATCCCCATAACCAAACAAATTTTTCAGCTTAAGAGATCCTTCAAGAGACCACGACCTAGCCTACAAAAAAGTGCTTCACAACATCAAAACTCAAATAGAGATGGAATTTCAAACCATTTTTACAAATTAATCGTAAATAAAACAGAATCTTGAGCTAGCGTTGGTTCAATTTCATGGCAGTATATTAACTCCCTTAATGCTCATTCAGTATAAATCAACCATTGCCCTTTTTCAGCTCAAATTAGTTGAGTTTAGCTTTCCACCAAGTGATTTAACATATTACCTTTTATTGTATAAAATAATTAATCAAAACATGACTTTGTCGAACAAAAATGTATTAACATTGTCTTCCAGTTAAATGTTATTGAACACCTGCAAGAATTTCCTCTATCCCTTTTTAAAACCTGCCTATTTACCTTCGTGTTCACAAAATTTCCATGGCTTCCAATCACACTCTTGAAAGCAGCTTTGTGAAAATTCTAGTTTCACATACCATCAACACCACTACTTCATACAATTTACCATTCAAGTTGTCATATGCAGCCGGCGATCAATTGGCAAACTGGATTACTATATGACCCACACATATCGCAAAAATCAATTTCAATAAATACATTTTACATACAAATAAAGAGTTTATCAAAGTGAGCATAGCTATTACAATAATAACCCTACAATAGTTACCTCGGGTTTGGAAAAAATCCCTACATCACCGGTGAGCGGGTTCTTGGCCTCGGAAACCTCTACCACAACATTGGCAGTGCCGGGGAGCTCGGGCGGGCCAGCGTCAAGTGTAATGTTCACAGAATCAAATATATCAAGTTGCTGCAGCCGCGCGTTGGCGACACCTGCGGCCTGGAGCAGCTGTTGTACAGTTGTAGCGTTCTTGAGTAGTGCCTCGACCTCGGCCTCAATTACGAAATCTTTGGTTTTCGTGTTACCCTTTATCAAAACATCGTGCACTCTAACTGGGACTCGCTCCGTGGAGAGGCGCTTGAAAAGGGACTCCATACTGACCCGGTCGACGCGCATTTGGGCCTCCGGAGTTATGGGTTCGGATTCTTCGTCATCTTCTTCTGACTCATCGTTGTCTTCTTCATCGATTTCTGCTTCAAAATCATCGAGGTCGTCGGGTTCGGGGGAGGGATCACTGAGATTCGGGTTCTCGGGTTGGCCCACGTGGGGATGGGACTGGGTTGGGACTGCCATGCGACCTGTGTTGAGAGAGAAAGATGGGTGGTTGTGAGCGGTTGGCGGTGGTAAGAGAGGGAGTGGAGTTTACCGTGAGCAGGGACGCCGCCGCAACTTTGAATCTCTGTTTATAGCATGTTTGGCTAAAATTAAAATACTCAATTTCGCTTATAAATAAGGG
This sequence comes from Forsythia suspensa, assembly GCA_023638005.1. Lineage (NCBI taxonomy): Eukaryota > Viridiplantae > Streptophyta > Magnoliopsida > Lamiales > Oleaceae > Forsythia > Forsythia suspensa. The sequence goes on from CM042666.1 coordinate 54,276,586, forward strand.
AAATGCTACTTATACAATTTTGTTTACAGATTAGTATATAATCTGCTTATGTGGCATGAATGGTTTCAAAATATAACTAGTATACTTTTTTTTTTGCGATGGGATCTGACCGTAGAAAATTTTAATAGATTGAGAAGTTGAGAAGAATCTGTTGAGGAGAGAGAAAGAGATTTGTTTGAGGGGGGTTTGATTTTGAAGAATATGGAGAAAAATATAGAAAAATTGAAGAATTGAGAGAGAAAAGTGGGTTTTGGTTTGAGATGATGAAGACGTAATAATAGTAATGGACAAAGAAGTATTTTTTTTTTGCTTGTAGCGGAGTAAATCTCCCTACGGTCGATGAAAATATTGCGATATTATATATTGTAATATATCATGATATATTGGTTTTAAAAAGTTGCTCTAATCCTAGATACATAGGCGGGAACTTTGATGTGAAGAAAAAACAGAGGCAAAAAGGATGTATCTTCTTTCCCTCTTTCTTCGGCGAAAAGGACGCATATTTTCTCTTTTCTTCGACGATAATCCATCATTTATTTTCTTCTCTTCGATGATTCACATAGGTATGTGTATTTTTTATTTTTTTTGTTTGTCAATGCGATATGTTATTTTCGAGAAATCAAATTTTTTTCATCTTCGAATTTTCTTCTTCGATTGGGTCTTGATTGATAAATTGTTGTTCTATTTTCAAATGTCGTATTTTTATCCAGTAGGTTATTTAGGAAAAAATAATAACTTAAATTTTTGATGCACCGATGTTTGTTATTCAATTGTGTATTTAGTATATGTGCTAAATTGTTATTCGTTTTTTGTAATGTCGTATTTCTATCCAGAAAATCGAGCTTCATATTCCGATGATAAGACAGTAAGACAGTAAATTTGGATGTTGAAATGTTGAGATATTCTAATAATGAGATGGTAAGGGAAAATGTGAACAAATTGAATGGTGAAATTTTAGGTGAAGGTAGTTTGATCGTGCCTGAGGTTGGGATGAAATTTAAAGACAAGAATGAAGTATTTGAATTTTATAAAAGGTATGCTTGTAATGTAGGTTTTTCGGTTAGAAAAAGAAATTCAAAGAAATGGTGACGATCGGATTGTAAGGTACGTGACGTATACATATAGTCGAGAAAGCCGAAGAACTAGTACCACAAGCACGTCTTTAAAGCCTCAACCAACCATTGAAACAGGATGTAAAACTAGGATGACAGCGAGTTCAGAGATTTGTGGAACATGACGAGTTAACACACTCCATCTTGAACATAATCATAAACTTAGTCCTTTGAAATCCAGGTTGTATCGATGCAATCGAGAACTTAGTGCACATGTGAAACAAAAGTTTGAAATAGATGATATAGCTGGAATTCCATTGCACAAAAGTTTTAACTCGGCTATTGTTGAAGTTGGTGGGTATGAGAAGTTGACTTGTGTCAAAAAGGATTGTAGAAATTATATTGACAAAGGAAGGTGATTAAGACTTGGAGAAGGCAATGCTGCTGCAATACAAGCTTACTTTTCTAAAATGCAATCACATTGTCCTGGGTTTTACTTTAGTATAGATTTGGATGAAGAGTCTCGATTGAAGAACGTATTTTGGGCAGATAATAGGTGTAGACAGGCATATAAAGAATTCGGTGATGTAGTTACTTTTGATACCACGTACTTGACTAATAAGTATGACATGCCATTTGTCCTTTTTGAATCATCACGGACAATCAACATTGCTTGGTTGTGGTTTAGTTTCCAACGAAGATACGGAGACTTTTGTTTGGCTATTTAGGACATGGCTTCAATGCATGGATGACCAGCATCCCAATGGAATTATTACGGATCAAGATAGGGCAATGCAAAATGCAATTCAAATTGCTTTTCCTAATACGAAGCATATATGGTGTTTTTCCTAAAACATTTTGTCGTGTCAACTTATATACGACACACAGGTGCATTCAAAATCAAGCAAGTCCAGTAGCTCGAGCCACAAGAATAGAGAAGAGATCGGTGCTCTCACTCAACCATCCCAAAGAATCACCGCCCCTTTTCCTTGTTCAATTCAAATCACGGGTAAGTAATGCTAATTTCGGAGTGTTGTTACTTTTATTTGTAAAAATTTATTCAGCAAAAATTCAATTAATCATACATATTTTTGTTTTGTTCACAAATGCATGGATCTAACTATCAACATTAGAGCCCGTCAATTGCAGTTAACTTGTTGCATACGTATGGGTTGAATCGACAACCAATAGAAGCTGCAACTCCGGATCAATTGAGGATTATAATAGTCAAACTATTAATTAATAGGTTTTAGCACGTAATTTGTATTCCTTTATAACATTTTGAATGGATTGAATGGTGGATATTGCATGAATTAAATTGAACTCAGCTGATGTTAACTTCATTTCATTCAACTGGTTCTAGGCGATCGCCCATGCCAATTTCAAATTTTTTTCTTCATGATTTTAATATTTGAACATTATTATAATACCAATATTATAACAGATCATTCCTGATTTCGACTAATTATTTCAGCTACAATAGTATGCCAAGTGAGGATATTATACACAAATGGATGGAGATAGATTACTTTGCCAGGTGGGGATATTATAAACATCGATATCCGAATAAACAATGCCAAGTTGTACAAGAAAAGTAATTTTTCTCTTATTCCTTTGGTTATCATCTTAACTGTTTCTGCATCAATTTATATCACTCTCTCTCCAGCTTTTAAATTGAATGGATAACTTATGAGCTGACATAACATAATCGAGCGTTAGTGTCATAGTAAACGGATTATACACACACATGGACATGGACTGTACTAGTTTCATATGAAGCAGATTATACAAAGATGGAAGGATCTTTTAATTCAGTTGTTGCACAGACATTCAAAATTCAGTTGCTTCACAGACATAATTCATTCTACAATTCCAAAGAGAGGCACTTCATACATAGAACTAAACGGGTCATTTTGCAAAGTAATTACTAAACAAAACGTCCATACTAAATTACAAGATACCACTCAAATACATGTTTGCAAAACTACCATTAGCAGACTTCATATAACAAAATGCATTCAATGATCTCCGGTCGGGCCCTTTCTTTTCCCGTTTTCTCTTCCGCAATATCTTTTCCCTTTCGAATTGTTACGTTGAGGGATATCTCCACGTCTTCTTCTTCGAATATCCGAGCAAACATTTTGAATATACGCGATAGATCTTCAGTTTGAACAGGGTCATCCACAGATGCAGCCAAAGATACTCCACTAGAATTAATTTCATATCGAACAGATTTTTGGATTGACGACACATTGCTCAACTTGAAATAATCACAATTACTAGTACAACAAAAGAATAATCTCTCTAAGTTAACCATTCTCTTTTCCACATCCATCCATTTCACGAAGCCCTCTCCACATACCGGACATCGATGTTTATTTAGACATTCCCACAAGCTGTGACCTGGCCGTCTGCAACTGTGACAGATTCCTTTGTTATTTCCTATTATATCTTTGCTGTTTCATTCACAAATGTACATGAATTACCAACAAGATACGTAAAATAATACCACAGATTTCTTAGTCTACATTTGTGCATAATATGTAATATTTATGGCATCATAAATATTACATATGTGTGAAAGAAGTAACATAATTCATAATTTTTCATATACAATTTATTCAATACACAAATATTCAAGAACATAAATGAACCCTAACCTGCAAATCAAATACCTATTTCAAAATTACAAATATTCAAATATTCAAAATTTCATACTATTTGAACCCAACTCTTTCAAAATCGAATTATTCATAAACAACCAATTGTTACAAAGGAATTTTACCTCATTTCGTCAGAATCTAGATAATCAAGAACCCTAATAATATTAAAGATTTAGCGATTAAGATGGATTTTTTTCAACCCGTGAAATTTAACTTACATGTGTAAGTGGTTGAGTGATTTAAATCGAAGACCATAAAATAGAAAACGGAGAAATAGCCAGTGATTTTCTCTCTCCACAAACGGAGACCACAACCGAACGGAGAAATAACCAGAGAAATAGATTTGAACTTTCTCTCTCCACGAATGATATTATTGTATTGAAAGAGAATTTATGGTTTTGTTAAGGGCAAATTGGTTATTTACCATTCATGCCACATCAAAAGACTGTACACTATTTTTTAAACAAAATTGTACAAGTACCATTTCCCTATAATTAAATAAAATGATCCTTTTTTTTTTGAATTCCCGGTTTGTGAAAGGAAAATTGTGCAAATGGTCCCTAACGTATTCTTAGTGCTAAATAGTCAACTTTTCATTTTTGGTGGAATTGTTCCTAACTTATCCATTTAGGTGCGCAATTGGTCCTAATTAAATAAAAATCTTTCATTTATCCTCTCATTTTTTTCTTTATTAATTCCCAAAATTGTCAAGTTATATTTTTTTCAACTTTTCAATTGGCGCAAATGGTCCTCAACCTTATTTTGACATTAGCGAAAATAGTCCTAACTTTTTTTTATTTTTGGTGGAATGGTTTAACAAATGTTTAATTAAAATTATTTTTTTATTATTAAGTAATTATATTATTTAAAATTTAAATTTAAATTTTATCATTACAACATAAAAAGAAAAATAAATTTATCAAAATAAAATTTTTAATTATGCTCAACCTAGCCCGATTTTATACTTGTCTCATGTTTCTTGAGCCAACCCACCGCTTTTTGAGCCACGGGGTTCTATGGGCGACAATTTTAAATTTTAATTTATTTTTCTATTTAAAAAAAAAAACATATGAATATGCCAATTTTAAATTTTAATTTATTTTTTTATTTTAAAAAAGAAAAAAAAACCAAACAATATGAAGATGCCAATTTTAAATTATTTTTCTATTTTTTTTTTTAAAAAAGCAAACATTTCACCATCCGCACCGCACCGAAAGTCAACCAGATCAGGGGGGAATTTCTCCCCCCGGTCACCGCAACCACGGCGATTTCTCCCCCCTTGATTTGGTCAAACCAAGTAGAAGAATCTCCTTGGTTTCGCTTGCGAATAGGGGGAATTTTCCCCTTTTGGGTTGGGGTGGGGTGGGGTGGGGTGGGGTGGGTAGGTGGGTGGGGTGATTTGGGTCCAAAAAATTTGTTAGTTTCTTTTAATTTTTTTTAAAAAAAATTAAATTATCGGACCTATTTTCACTTTTTGCAAAGGTTAAGAATTTAATTGCAAATTTCTTTAATTAAAACTAAGGTTATGGACCATTTGTGCCAATTGAAAGGTTGAAAAAAATACAACTCGACAATTTTACCCCACTAATAAAGACAAAAAAAATGAGAGAGACTATTTGCGCACCTAAATAGATAGGTTATGGACCATTTCGCAAAAAATGAAAGGTTATGAACCATTTGCGCACTAATGTCATACGTTAGAGACCATTTGCACTAATTTCCCTTTGTGAAATGTTGAAAGGACCACAATCGACTCTGATACAAACAGCTCGGCCAAAAATAGCAAATGAGACTGGTTTATTTGTTACTTTATTACCTTCAAGAGGAATGAAGAACCAAGTCCCACTACCGACCTCACAAAATAAAACAAAACTTATTACTAGTATATCGCTTTTTTTTTTTTGGTAGAATCCGACCGTAGATGATTTTAATAGATTGAGGAGTTGAGAAGAATGTGAGAGAGAGAGTTTTGTCTGAGGAGGGAGTTTGATTTTGATGAATATGGTGAAGAATATGAAGAAATTGAGAGAGATATATAGATTTTGGTTTGAGAGGATGAAGACGTAGTGACGACAAAAAAAAGATTTTTTTTTTGTTGTTGTAGAGAAAGAAACCTCCATAAGATCGGTGATGAACAAAACGAAAATAAAAAACTCAAAAACTGGACTAATAATAGTATGGAGGGCCTCAATGTGCCGTAAAACAATTTCTTGAGCTAAGAACAAGCCTCCCTCATTGCCAATGCCTCGACATCTTCAGGTGCAAGGTAACCCATAACTCGCTTAAATCGAGCTGCAACAACTATACCCAAGTAATCCTCGAAAACCATGCCAAGATCAATCACTCCATAAATAAATTAGTTATTTTGAAACAATTAATTTTTTTAATATCAATATAAATAATAGTATAATTTCTGAAATCAAAACACTTTCGTACTAATTAATGATTAATATCACCACGAACAATACGATAATGAATACAATCGACCCAACTCATAAACAAACTATAAGACATAACAAAAAACGCGAGTTCATAGACAACTTCATTCCCAATTCTAGAAACAAAAGTGCACAACCCACAACTAACATCATGTAGTAACGTAATAATGTCCGCTACAACAGCAAAATTGAAAGTAAGACTCTAAATAACCCATAAAGAATTGCACTCGGCTACCCCTACTATGAGCCCATTAACCTTTGCAAATAACAGCCCTTGGCGAAGGGCAACAACCTCCCCCACCTTCCACAAACACACACACCCTCAATCCTTTTTGATTGGGCCACTACCAGCAACCATACTTATCTAAACCCATAGAATGGCACATGAAAAGCTTAGATAGGGCTTCCAAGGATCAATCCATTCCCCTCTTCCGTTTGAAAGTTCTCCATAGCTTCATTATATGAGCAACTCCTTCCTGCAGAGTAGCTTTCCTGCCTTGGTTGTAGTTCCACGGTTCTGAAACAACATACCTCCCACTCGGGTTATATTCGTTTATCTCGATCAAAGCTGAGGTCACCGCATTGTACACTTCATCGCCATAATTATTCTTCAGGTCTTTCAGCTTTTCATCGTCCTGGTCGATTACTTCCTGAACCAACAGAATAAGTGTTAGTAAGTAAACCACAGCCAAAAACACTTCAATCCGTTAACTGTCTATTACCACCCCATTCTTCTTCTTATGAAGTCAAGTTCTCTCCTAGAACGATCTAACAACAACCTTTGAACGCCATGGCAAAATCCATTTGACTGACAATTCTACTAGTACAAATATTTTAAAAAAACTAGTTGGTCATAGTTCAACCTTTGAGAACTCATTTGTACACTGAAATCAGCACACTATACATGCATTGCAGGATGTAAACACTCCAAACTATCAATATTATTCCGTTATAACTTCAACTTTGTCAAAAGAAACTCCAGCCCGCCTAACCGACTATTTTGCCTGGTGCAACAGGCAGAACCTGTTGACATAAATGGTTTATAGTGTAGAAACCCTTTGTAAAGAGGTCACTGAAAAACTGAGTCCAAAAATTCTGAAATTTGGTTTGTTAAACAAGTAGGAATCTACTCATTGCTGGAGTTTATTCCAAGCTATGATAAATGAGCAAGGAAAGACTTCTTAAACACATTAGAGCATTTCTTATTGAATGCTGTTGTCAAACAACCAAATCATTTAGAAAGTTGTTAGGAGAAGATAGAAGATTCAGTTGGATCCTATCCCTTTGGACGAGGCAACCAGAAACAAGATGGGTAAGAAGGAAAGGGAGTTGTTCGGTAAAGCTATCTTTGGACACATCAGCACTACAGACTTGTACGGCTAGAAAACAGTAAAACATCATTTTTACCAGGTAGACATCAAATACACCTGCTTTTGTATCCCAAACACCTCAGTATTACTATTCAGCTATTTTATAATATTTGTTTGTTCCGATGGAGTACTTTTAGTTATAGTAGGAATAAGGATGATACTGGAGTCACTATATAGAAAGTCTCAAAGAATGACTGTTTTAGCTATCTAGGTTCGATTGTTAATAAGAGAACTGGACGAGAATGTAATGCATAGGCTAACGAGGGTTGGATGAGATCAAGAAGTGGTAAAAGGATTCTACATTTGTTTAAACATAACTATAACATTAAAATAGCAAGTTCTACACAACTGTAATTAAACCAGCTATAATTTATAAAATATGGTCCTGAGTGTTGGATTGTCAAAGGATAAAGTGCCGTAACATGAACACGAGGAAGTTAAGATGGATCCTTGGCCATACCAAAATTGATAATAAGAACTAAGAACTAAGAATATGAAGGCACCTATTGAGGATAAACTAAGAGAAGACTGACTTAGGTGGTTGGAGAATATTTGTGTAGACCTAGAAAAGCTCTCTTCCACAAAAGCGGCGTAATCTCACTGAAACAGGTTGGAAGAACGAAGGTACGCCAAAATTAATATGCGAAATATTTGCTTGCATTAGATCTTCCAGTAAAACAAAATGGTTATTCATACAGGCTATAGAGGACCCCAAATTTATTGGAATAAAGTTTTGTTCAATTATACTTTATATTAATATCTCCTTTTATTCAATTTTCTGTTTGGAGTCTAAGATAGTTTTATTGTTTTATTTGATCGCTTGGTAGGACGGAGTAGACGGACAAAAGACAAAAGCACGTGGGCTGAAGTAAGTTACCCCTTCCAAAAACATACTTTAGTTTTCCCCCCAAGTTTTTTAGTTACCAGAAATTAAGTGCAGTAATGCAGAACTTGCTTGATCTGCATATGTTTAAAACGTGAGAGCAGAGTTAATCACAATTAATTACGGATTTCGTGCTAAACTACTTATTTTCCTAAAAAATAAGCTTGTGCTACAACAAAATATATGTAGTAGTACACTTTTAACTCCATACCTGATGTTTCCCGTTAATCTCAACCACCTTTATAGGATGCCATTCAGAATCTTTAAGGTGCTCCTCCCACAGAGAGCACAGTTCTGTTGCCCTTTCATCTGCCTCGAACTCATTATACTTCTTTTTCATTGCATCATGAAATGGTTTGCTGTTGAGTTCTCCCATTCTCTTCACACCAATTTGACCACTTGTTGATAATTCTTTCAAGCCCTAGAAAGCAACTTAATTAAGACACTGCATAAAGCTTGTAAGAGCAAAAACTTGTAGAAAAATTAATGGGAAATCTTATCTGCATGAGTTGCATGCTTCCACAATGATAAACATGATTATCCAGCCAATGTCTATTACATGAATTCAACTTTGTAAATACAAATAAACATACTGAAACCTCGACCCTCTGATCAAGAGAAAGGAAGAAGAAACTTTAATCAAAATTCACATCACCTTTATCGTAAGCACTGTGGAAATTTTGAAAATCATTACAGGTGATGAAGCATCCAAGTCACTGTAGATGTTATTTGCAAATGACACTTAGTATATGTGGCTACAACGACAAAATTATTCCCTCAATTAACATATGTACTAGCTAATGTTACTCGGCTCAGCTAGGATGTACTCAAGTTATAGATAAGATAAACTTGCCAGATTCTCAATGATAGCCAACTAATACAAACTCTGCATGGAAGCACATTATAGGTATGGAAGAGGTTGAGACACAGATTTCTGAACCACTGAAAATGGAAAAGAATTACAGAGCTTACATTAACCAATTCTTTACGAGCATCCTGCAGTTCATCGTTGCTATTGCGCTCCTGCACTACCAGAGTTTGATTTAATGCCAATAAATCTTCAAGTTCTACTTCCTTTTCCCTCAATGACTTGTGCAGCGAATCCACATTTTTCAGCACTTCCAAATCACATTCATCTTCCACGTGCCTCATAACATTTAGTTTACCCCTCAATTGTTCGATTTCAAGTTTTACTGCTTGTTCAGCATCCAGTTGTTTCTCCAGTTGAATGATTTTCTTGTGGAGGTTCTCCTTTTGTTTCTGAAATCATGAAGTATGCCGTACAACCTCTTATATGATGTTTGAACTTGGCATACTCATATAAACATCAAAACTCTTCTCTATGAAGATGAGAACAATTAAATACCTTATGTTCTTCAGCCAATTTCATTACTTTTTCATCAGCCTTTATTTGCTCATTGGTAGCAGCCTGAAGTGAGCAATTTTTGACAGCATTCTGGAAGAACAATGGAAACCGAATTATCTATCTACTTACTAGCTAAGAAGGAAAAGCGGAAAACAATAGTGCACAGTGCATGTAATCATATTATCTCATCAAACAGATCTACCCAACTTCAAAGGCTATTTACTAGATACGGCTATTTACTAGATACGGCCAAGAAATGTTCGACATGGATGGGATGTTAATTTAGGACTCTTTCTGACAGAATAGCAGGTGCATGCTCTGCTTCCTTGGATATATGCCTATGATATAGTTTGCAACATATGGATTTGGCAAGCTACTAATATTTTTCTAGTCTTAGGTTCTATGGTGAAATGATGTATGATATAATCAGAGTGGTTGGTTCAAACTGTATGTTCAATATATTTGGAATAGTAATGGAACAAATTAGACGTATGTTGTATACTTACTAAATTTATGGTCATTTGCAAAATATCGAAGTGTCCCAAACCCTTCAACAAAGGTCAAGTATTCAACATGGGTACATCACTCATGTAGAAGAGTAGAAGTAACATAAATATTGTGCATTGTGAATGTAAGCATATTGGGAATTCTACTTCCTTGGAATGAAAGGGTCCGAGGAATGCATTTGTCCATAAATATATGTTTAGTCAAGCATTATTGGAGAGTACAATATGCTTGTGCAGGTCCACTAGCTAAGGTGAACATTGATAGTTGCTCCTGACCTGCAATTTTAAGATTCTAATTGAAGCAGTTTGCACCCTCAACTATTAACTGATGTTAAATGATCAATGTTGATCCGATTCCTAACACATATGGTTGGACCACAGTCATCAATTTTAACTCAAAATTAAATTTTTTAACAAAACAAGGCACTTTCATGCTAGGCGTCCAGACCTACTACAAGAGAAAAACGACACAATTGACTCAAATATAAAGCTAACAGACAATATCACTTTTTTCCATCTTTATTTTACAGGAAAAGGGGATTAAGAAAAAAACGAACTAGGCAACAAAATAAATTTAAACAAAAACAGACCATCCTCAAGCCTAATCATATAACTTGAAATTGATTTTGAGATCTGTCAAGTAAGACATAAATAGATTATATTGATCTAACGAATTTGTGAACGAACTGGGATTGTGCGTTTTTGTGCAGTAATTAACACAGGACCCCTAGCTACCAAACACAAATTAGTGTTATTGCACATAATGACACAAACCAATTATATTATAACAAGCCACCCACAACTCTATTTAACCAAGCAACGAACAATTTAAGAGAGTGAAATTCAGGAAGATAAAATAACCGGCTACATAATCCAAAAATTGGAAAAGACAAGCCCTAAGAAAGGCAATTGAGGATTTTAAGAATCTAGACCCCAAAAATTGGAGAACCAGTAGATCTAGTCCATTCAAGTGAAGTAGGCACATCATCTCGCACTAGTAAAATACTTGGAAAATGACGTAGCCATTGAAGCAGGTCCTTCACAGCAAGCTACTATGTTCGATCCAATTGCAGATCATGATCATGATGACATGTTTGTCTGGCCTTGGATTGGAATTGTTGTCAACATTCCTACTGAATTTAAGGATGGTTGCTATGTGGGAGAGAGTGGTACTAAACAGAGGGATCAGTTGACTGTGAGAGGATTTAATCCTACTTGAGAGTGACCTCCCTGGAATTCCCAGGAAGTGCTCTTGTGGAGTTTGAAAAAGATTGATTTCGGTTCAACGATGCCATGTCCTTCGAGAAGGCTTATGAGGCTAATCATCATGGAAAGAGAAGTTGGGTGGCAAAAAATGACTCGATATCTGATCTTTATGAGTGAGTTGCTTGAGCAGATGACTACAATTCTGATACCATTTTCGAATAAAATCAACGTAACATTGGAGACCTTAGAACCATTTCTCATACCATGGAAGACGAGGTTCGGAATAGAAGGTTATAGGTAATTTAATAAATGTGATCGAGGCAAAGAAAATGCACTTGCTAGAGATGGAGAATAAATACTAGGAGAACAAGATGTGATGCACCATAAGCATTCCTCCATTCAAACTTATTAAAAATATCAACTTGTGCTACCAACATCATCGTGGTGGCAGTTAGTTTTAAGAAGAGATCCCTGAATTTCATTCAACCAGTTGCTTTCTGGCAAAAAATTTACTGCAGAACTACAATTGAAATTGACGTGAGGCTATATTCAGACAGAATCTAGTTGGTGGCTGGATCATAATGTCTTATCCATAGTCTTCTATCATATTTAAGAAACAAACAGAAGAGTTATAGAGAACCTGTTATAATGAAGGAAATGGTAAGAGTGATGCAGAACAAGGCTAGCGCTTTGTATGACCATGAAAAGCTGAAGTTGCAACTGGAAACTAAGAAAAGAGAGCTTGAGCTCTGAGGTCATGAACTGGCGAAACGTGAGACTCATAATGAAAAAGAGAGGAGAAAGCTTGCTGAGGAGCTTGAATGAGGAGATCAGAGTGGCAAAGGACTTTCTCGAAGAGTTTTGAGAGACCTACTAAAAATAAATTCCAAGAGAATTCACTTTGTATTTCCTTGAGGATTTTCAAAGTGATCTACGTTCAATATGGCTTATTCTAAGTTCCCTATAAACAAGGATCTAGATTTGCTTTAAAAAAACAAAGATCTGCATTTGCATGAAAGAGGAAATGAAAGAGGAAAAGCTCTGAATGTTGATGCATGCCCCCTTTAAAATCACTGAGACATTAATGCGGGTTAATACACAAACAAGAAAGAAATGCAGTACCTCTTCAAGCTCCTCAGCAAGCTTTCTCTTCTCATTTTCATTATGAGTCTCGCGTTTTGCCAGTTCATGACCCCGGAGCTCAAGCTCTCTTTTCTGAGTTTCCAGTTGCAACTTCAGCTTTTCATGGTCATTAAGTATCTTTTGGAGATGATCGCGTGAACTTGACTGAATCTTTTTTATGTCTGATTAAAAAAAACAAGAACACGAGGATAAAAAAACAAGTAGGACTTAATTAGCTCAATGCCATGTGACAGACAATACACACCATCGTTATACTCTTGAAGGAGCTTATCCTTCTCCGTGATTAACTGGCTAAGGGATTTTTCAGTCTCATTGAACTTATTCTCCATCTCTAGCAAGTGCATATTCTTTGCCTCGATCACATTTGTCAAATTACCTACAAGCTGCTGTGTCTTCCGAGCTTCATCTTCCATGATATCAGAAACGGTTCTAAGGTCTCCAATTTTACGTAGATTTTCTCCAAAAATGTTATCAGAATTGTAGTCATCTGCCCGAGCCACCCACCCATAAAGATCAGATTTCGAGTCATTATTTGCCTGCCAACTTCTCTTTCCATGGCGGTTAGCCTCATAAGCCTTCTCAAAGGACATGGAATTGTTGAACCCAAACCAATCATTTTGAAACTCTACAAGAGCTGTTCCTGAATGTCCCCGGTAATTCCACAGAGGTCGCACTCTGGTAGGATTAAATCCTCTCCCGGTCAACTGATCCTTCAGTTTAGCACCACTTTGTCCCACATAGCGACCATCCTCAAATTCTGTGGGAATGTTGACAACAATTCCAATCCAAGGCCAAACAAACATGTCGTCAGGATCATGGTCTGCAAGTTGATCAACCACAGTAGCTTGCTGTGAAGGACCAGCGTCAACAGCTACGTCATTTTCCAAGTATTTTGCCAATGCAAGATGATTTGCCTTGTCTTTCCTGGTTCGCTTCTGTGAACTGCACTCACCAACACCAATTGCATGCTGTAAAAGTTCCTTATACAGGAAATTTAGTTTCCTTTTCTTTGGACAGAAGGGACAAGTGTAAGCATCATCAGATACTTTAAACTGGTGATTACCATTCTTCAGTTCTTCGTATGGTTTCTCTTCATACTCAATTTCAGAATCACTCATGTCGGTGTCATCTCCAGAAATGTACTCCATTGAACTTCCCATGAGACTCAATCTTATGAAGATCACACTGACTGCAAATGAAATAAACATATGGTCACTAATTTCCCATCAAAAGCAGCATCATTTAGCCATCAGAAAAAAAAAATGTTTCGCATTAAAGATTTACTTTAGTAAACAGCAAAGGAAAATGGCAATTGAAAAGTAAATTCAATACCAAAAATAGATCAAACCAATTGGTATTAAGCACAAAGTGGCCTTATTTCCAGGACACAACGTGCATAAAATTTTTGCACACCATAAGCCTTTGAAAGTAGAATTCCAATATAATATATATTTTCTATTTTGTTCTACACAGGCACATTTGATGTGTCTCGTTGTTTTCATTAAAGAAAATTACACAAGAATCAACTAACTAACCGAATTTAACGTGCATGAGCTAAAAAAAATTCTGTGCAGGCAAGCACATTAAAATGCACTAAAATCATGTAAATCAAAATCATTAACTGTTGGGGAAAATCAAGTTCTTTCAATTTTCAACTTTATTGAAAAAAAGTTGCATAAGTGTCTCTTTTCATTTTTGTTAAATGATCAAATTTAGGGAAATAACAAATTTAATAAGAACTAATCACCATTAAAACAGTGTCATCAACAAAATAAGTTTACTGTGAGTTACAAAAATCAATACTGTGCCAAATTGGGGAAGCCTGACTGCATTACACTAAATTAAGAGAGATAAAAAGAATAAGTGAACAAAATTTTCATTTGGAAACTTCTTCGCCTTTTTCACAGCATACAAACATGGAACATGCAGAAATCAAATACGCCAAAAAGAAATGTAACGGAAACGTGAACATGCAAGGAAAAATACGGAAGTAGCAGACGACAGGAAAAATAATTACAAAAGGATAGAGAAGCAAAATGTAAGCGGAATATGAGGGGAAATGACTCGCGGAATTCGAATGTTCGCAACTTTTTCCTCCTTTTCACAGCATAAAGAACATAGAACAGTCAGAAATCAAATGAGCCAAAGGAAAAGAAACAGGAAATGAACAAGCATGGAAAAAATTATTCGGAACGATAACAGAAGCAAAATTTCTATGAAATCAACTCACGAGTTCGAAATTTTAGCTGCAAATCCGAATTTCAGGTTAGTGAAATTGCTGAGCAGACGGAGAGAGTGGGTTTCGGGAGGACAAGTGTGTGAAAAATGACGTCGGGTAACTTGGGTTTCACGACAAACCCGCTAATATTTTGAGCCGGTTCGGGTCAGGTCGTCCAGCCCATCATTTTTATTTACTTTTCTTTTCTTGTGTGAAGGTAAACTTGCAAAAGAGTAATACTATTCATAATCGTTTCACTATTGATAGTCATCATACGTGTCATTATTTAATTGGATAGATGACTTATAATTAATGGTTATAAATAATTACTCAATTGAAGTAAAAAATTCATCCAATTGAGTAATGCCACGTATAATGACTAACGATAGTGAGCGACTATAAATAATATTATTCATTGCGAAATATAACTGAATGAAAATTCTCATTGATATGTTACGACTTACAAGTTACGACTATGAGTGGGCAAAAGAACAAGTACTAATCGAATTGAATGAGAATCGACCAGTTCAATTCGATTTCACGTAAGTATCAAACGGTTCTAGTTCTTAGAATCGAGAACTGGAATCGGTTCTAATTTGTTAGTTAATTTTTTTTAATAATTAATAGTGTTGATATTGTCTATTGTTGACCGCTTGACCGACTCAAATAATTTACCAATTTTCTTAATTTTTTTTTTCACAAAAATCAATTAATTTTAAATCAATTACTTATTCAAACTCTTATTTTCTCGTCCAAATCAAAATTAATTAATCTTTAGCAATAAAAATTTGTATTGTAATTTACATAATTATTTTACAAATTTTGGTTATGGAACCGAACCGAACAGAACCAAACTATAACCATTTTGTTTCAACCATAATTTCTGATAGAACCAATAGTTCAAATAGAAAATAACCATTGGTTTTCGGCTTGGTTATGTTCTGAATCGAACCAAATAGAACTACGGACACTTCTAATTACGATGTCATTAAATTATTTGTAAATTGGTCTCATAATTATAAGTTTTATCTTCTAATTTTTAATATTTTAGATTAATCGGATCGATTTTGTTGTCGAACTCGATTGTCAAGTCCGAAATGGATCACCTATTACGATGGGCCCGTGAACCAATCTAAACTAGGTAAGAGCAGTTCCCATTCGAGTTCTTAACGGATTGGATCTCTATGTGCCTGAGTTGTCCTACTTATTTTAACACCATTAGCATTGCCACTTGGTTCATATTTATTTGGTTCAATCTAGTCATTAATCTGACCTAAACATCGTGTCAGTAAGTCAGTGGTTCAATTCATAAACGCTTTGTTCAACCATTGTGTTCGATTTCAAGCTTTATTGTTGTTCTCCATTCATTTGTTTCTCTAGTTGAATGATTTTCTTATTGAAGTTCTCTATTTATTTTTGAGATCGTGAAGCACACCGTACAATCTCTTATACAATGTTTGAACTTGGCATATTGAAAAAAAAAAAAAAAAAAATAAACAAAAACAGACAATCCTCAAGCCTAATAGTATAAATCATACAACTTGAAATTGATTTTGACATCTGTCGGGTAAGAAATAAATAGATTAAATTGATCTAACTAATTTTCCATCGAATTGGGATTGCGTTTTTGTGCAGTAATTAACACTGGACCGCCTAGCTACCGAGCACAAATTAGTGATATTGCACATAATGACATAAACCAATTATATTATAACATGCCACCCACAACTCTATTTAACCAAGCAACGAACAATTTCAGAGAGGAAGTTCACGAAGATAAAATAACTCATGACTACATAATTTGAAAATTGGAAAAGACAAACCCTAAGAAAGGCAATTGAGGAATTTTAAGAATCTAGACCCCAAAATTTGGAGAACCAGTAGATCTAGTCTACTCAAGTGACGTAAGCAAATAATCTTGCACCAGCAAAATACTTCAAAATGATGTAGCCGTTGATGTTCGTCTTTCACAACAAACTATTATGGTTTATCCACTTGCACAACATGATTGTGACAAGATGTTTGTCAGGTTTTGGATTGAAATTCTTGTCAACATTTCTACTGAATTTAAGGACGGTCGCTATGTGGGAGAGAGTGGTACTAAACTGAGAGAACTGACCAGGAGAGGATTTAATCTTACTTGAGTGCGACCTCTCTAGAATTAGCAAGGACATTAAGGATAGAGTTTGAAAAATATTGGTTTTGGTTCAACGATGCCACGTCCTTTGAGAAGACTTATGAGGTTAATCACCATGGAAAAGAGAAGTTGGCAGGCCAAAAATGACTCATAATCTGATCTTTATGGTTGGTTTGCTTGAGCAAATGACTAGTATTTTGATACCATTTTCAGAGAAAACCTACGTAAAATTGGAGACCCTAGAACCATTTATGATATCATCGAAGATGAGGTTTGGAAGACACTGAAGTTAGTAGGTAATTTAACAAATGTGATCAAGACAAAGAAAATGCACTTCCTAAAAATAGAGAGTAAATTAAAGGAGAACAAGATGTGAGGGACTATGCGCATTCCTGCATTCAAACTTATTAAAAATATCAACTAATAATTTTGCAGATAGAGGGAATGAATTGTGCTACCAACATCATGGCACCATGGACGGAGATAGGGCTAGGACCTGTCTTGGACCAGTAGTTGTTAAGGTGCAATCATTAAAAAAAGTTATGCCATAGCACAGTCCATGGCATAATTTTTTTTAAAAAAAATTATGCTATAGTCCAGTCCATTTTAAACTACGATCCAATCATATGTTAAACTATTTAATTGTATTAAAAACGACTGCAGTTATCAAAGTGGGGCTTGAATTTTTTAATTTGTTGCACCTTCCAGTATTTAGTATTGAAATATCATTTTATTTTCTAGTTTGGTTGTAATATTATTCTGTTGTGTATGACTTACTTATATATCGTTTCATTAAGTATATGATTACAATATAATTGTATATAACACTATTAAAATTTAAAAGGGTTTAAATATTTTGGCATTGACTACATAGTTTAGTTTAGATAAAATAGATATAGATTATATTATAGAACAATTTTTGTGCATCGACTACATAACAATTTTTGTTGAAAGATATATTGTTAATAAAATAGATATAGATTTTATTATAGATGAATTCGCAGCTATAAAAGATCGTCGAGCACAACTTTTTTTAGTTAGTTTTAGATTTTGAATATTTTTATGCAATGACTTCTTGTAAGCTTTTTAAAAATTATGACTTATTTGCAATATTCTTATAAAAATAGGTTCAATAATTGTGGTTTGAAAAAAAAAAAAAAAATCGTGAGCACTGCCCCGAACTCCCGTGAGGAGGGTTACCCCTCCCAAACTCATCCATTTGTCATATCCTACATCCATCATGGGTGACACTTAGTTTTAAGAAAAGATCTTTGAATTTCATTCAAGCAGCTGCTTTGAGACCAAAAATTATTGCAGAACTACAATTGAAAGGCTGGGCGCTTCTGTAACTACACTTGTTACCCAAAACACCAAAACACCAAAACATAGTAGATGGGTATGATAAATCTATAATAGTGTAAGATATATATTTGTATTTCACTTAATTGATTTATATAGTAGATGTTGGATTGTCAAGTATGTTTAATTACTATACTTTCTCAATTCTATATATATAGTCTCACACTATATTTTAATAAATTCGTAGTAACAAATAATCATAATAATGGTAGTAGTAGTAGGAATAAAATATATATGAATTAAAATGTGATAATAATAAGATATAATAATTGTATTAATAATGATTCATTTACAAAATTAAAAAATATGTAATCAAATAATAAATATATCAACATTTCACATTTAAAAAGCAATAATTGATCTCCATTTAAACTATAGTAATACTTTTTAGTAATTTTAGCCCACAAGTAAAATAAAATATAATTTTTAACACTAACCACCCACCGGATTTAGTGAATCTCATCTCCCCAAGGCGGTTAAGCTTTTTAGCCCACAAGTGCTAAAATGTGGATTTGTTAAGATTATTTCCGAATAATAAAGAGAAAATTGCATGTTTAGTACTCAATTTTGTAGCAGCTCTTACTAATTAGTCCCAACCTTCAAATCGCACTTTTTAAACCCCAACTTTTAAGTTTTAACCTGTTTGATATACTTGGTCCTTCTTGACGTTCGATCCATTTTGGCTAGGAGTTGGCATAATTACTGCCAACCCGTTCAAACCGACTGAATTGAACTGAATCGGATCGGGTTTGTTCAATTTTTCATCATTCGTCAATTTGGTTTGAGTTGTTTGCTAAAAAAAAAATTCGGGTTGGGTCGGTTTCAGGTTGGGAGAAATAAACTAACCCAAATTTCGAAATAAATCGAATCGATTTTAAAGTCTATAAATTAAAATTAAACCCAAGTTCCAACCAACCTCAACCCAATTGAAACTCATCTTTAATGTTGGATCATATTGTATTTTGGACATGTTACCAAGTTACCAGATTTTGATGCAAATATATAGGATCATATTTAACATGTTTGATTTGAAAATGTTTGGTCATATTAGGACCTGTTATTATATTTTGATTCAAATGTATTATGTAAATGATTATAATTAACACCTATTGATTTATTATATTTTGAAAAACTAATTAACAGGTTGTAGGTCCAAAAATTTCTTCAAATAGGATTTATTTTTAATTTTTTTTTTTAAAATACAAATACAAGCCAAAACCACCCAAGCCCAAAACCATCTATCCCAAATGTCAGTTTACTCTCACAATTCGGGTTGGTTCGGTTTGGGAGAAAACCAAAATCGAAGTTGTCGGTTTGGTTTCGGGTTGGACCCAAAATCGAATCAACCCAACACATGCCCACCCCTAATCGAACCAACAATGATGTGACACTTCGACATCAAATAAATTGAAGGATAAATCTGTCTAAACACTATTATTCTTTAATTAAATAAAGGGTTATTATATTTTCACTACATTTTTTTTGGTTAACCACACCATATTTTCATTACAAAGTTATCAACTATTGCTCATTTTTTCATTTATGTCCCAAATTATTTTTTATCACATTTTTATCACCAATATATTAATTTGCACGGCTTATCTTTGTCCTTGATTTTGATTTTTGTCCAAAAAATTAATTAAGAATGTGTAAAAATATTTTTTTGCCTCTCATATTTTTAAAAAAGCAAAATAAATAAAAAATACAAAAATTTGACAAGATATATTTCCTTAAATTGAAGTTAATAAAAAAAATGTGACAAAAAATATTGAGACAAAGTACCAAAATGTCAAAGGTTGAGAGGGACCTTCATTGCAATTAAAATATATTGCAAATAATAATAACTGTAGTGTGAATATAATTACCGTTAATAAATAAAGATAAATAAAATGATAGAAAAGTACACGTGCAATCTTTTCCAATCAACCTACTCCCATTGCTCCGTGTCGCCGCTCAACAAAAAGAGTCTTTGTGTCCAACCAAAAATTAGATTTTTCAACAAAAATAGTTGATTTCATGTCCTTCCTTTACCATCCACTGTTACCATTGTTCTTGGCGGCACACTCACATATGCAAAGTGGCTAGGACGAGTTCTGACATTTTCTAGGTCCGAGGCGAAGTCCAAAAATTAAGCGTCCAAGGCAAAGTCTCGATAAATCATGGACAGAATTGCTTCAGTGGGACTGGACTTCAATGTTTTTTTTTTTAAATGGACTTTTTTTTATTTTGGGCCACTATTTAATAATAGTCGTGGTCTTCATAGAATGCGGCTTGCTTTACTTTGTTGGGCTTCAAACTTTTGCACAAATATTCTTTTTTTGGACAACTTCAGCAACTACAAATGATTTTTTTTTTATAATGAAAATGGGCCTCTTTGGTTTTGGGCCCGATATGTTTGCCTTACTTGCCTTGGCCTAAAATCAACCACGACAGTGGTGAAGCCACATAAGGTCATGTGAGCGGGCTAACCCCCTATATTTTATGATTAATTATTTATTTGTTTTCAATTTAATTTTTTAAATTTAAATTTTCTTTCTTCCTCTCTTTTCAATGTAATGTGCACGACTTTCACTTTAATCATCAATTAATTCCTCATTACTCTTCAATACATAGATATTTGTCAATTCTACCAAATCTAACATTATTGTCACTCTTATGTTCTTTACAAAAAGAAATTGCATATTAATTTTTGTCCTCTCAAAGAAAAACGTACGACTCAATTACTATTTACGCACATTGTAATTTTATCTTCAATCTCAAATTCTAATGTGTTATACGCTGTTGAAAACTAGATCCATACGAAGAGTGTAATGCATAGCTAAAAAAAAAAAGCTAGTCACTATTTGAATGACTAAACAAATACCAGCTAACAAATAGAAACCCCACCAATAACTAACACAAACAAATGGATTGGATATGAACTAGATAAGGGCGGAATAAAAATTGATGTTGAATCTCCTATAAAAAAAAAAAAAAATTGATGTTGGATCTAACATGGACAAGATCTCTTTCGTATGCGATTCCCCACACATTTATTCATTTTTCTATTTTTTATTAATTAGGACTTGCTTGATTGAAGTGAAGATAATAATTCTTAGGATGCGTTTGGTTTGCTCTTTTCAATTTTTAATTTTGAAATATACCCAAATTTTGTTTGGTTATTTATTTTTGAAAATGCATTTTTAAAAATAATTTAAAACTCAAAATAGTTTTTTGACGTTTTTATTATTTTCAGTTAAAACACCTCAAAAACTCAAAATGCGAGAATTAAATTTAAAACAACATCTCACTCACTCACTCACTCAAACTCAAGAAATCCGACGGGGACGAAAGAGGAAGAAATGAAGGACTCAATTACAATTTCATGACGATGTCCACTCTCATCTTTTTAACCAGCTTCTAAAGTTGAGTTTTGCTGCTAACAACTTTACTTACACCAATATGCCAATCCACTTCAACATTTTCCTCTATCAAGTGCTAACAAGATGGTTTCAATTGAGGAACAATGTATAAACTTGAGTATAAAATGATGTTGGGCAGTATACATTTGATTTGAAATTTATGCATTAAGGTTGAAATTGATTGCGGGTTTAAATTTTTGAATTTGTGTTCTTGACTGACCAAGGGGTCGATGAAGATTGTTACTCACAGACTGGGAGCCGATGAGGATTGTCCCTCACCGACCCCTTCTAGTTGGTGAGAATGGGGTTGGTGAGGGAAAACCCTTACCAACCATTTTTTTCAAACCAAACGTGTTTTTCATATTTTTGTTTTGAAAAGCAGTTTTTCATAATAACAAATCAAACGTATTTTCAACAATCGTAAAATAGAAAACTAAAAATGAAAATGAATTCAAAAATTCAAAACTAAAAACTTAAAACACTTTTATTCTTCATTTCACTACGAAAGAAAATCTCTTGTCCGGATGTGGCATTTGACATTGTTATTGATTCATTCATGACATTGTTATTTTATGGTATTCATCTCATGAAGATGTTTAGAGATTGAAATATAATTTTATAGTTTCTTGAATTTAGTAAGCGATTTTATGGTATATTATCTTACTTTTTAGTACTCTTACTCCTGCTAATGCATCTTTAGATATTGAAATATAATTTTATAGTTTACTGAATTTAGTAATTAGGGGTTCGTTTGATCTGTGGATAAAAATTGTTTATCTAGATAAAAGTTATATGGATAATAATTATTATTCTATTTGATTTAGCCAGGTATAAAAATAGAAAAAATTAAATTTTCGTAAAAAAATACTATTTCATCTTTATTCTTAATTAAACGAAAAATATCTTTTAATTTTCTCACCTATTGTCAAAAGTAGCAAATCTTTTTTTTTTTTTTTTTCTAGCAAATCTTGTCATTACCACTAGAGGTCACCACACAATCACATGACCTTGAAATAAACATATTATTGCTAATTTCCCGTCAAAAGCAATATTATTTAGTTATCAGAAAAAGTGTTTGAAATTAAAAAAATCAAACAAAAGTAAAAAAAATTGATCAAACCACCTGGTATTAAGCACATCAGGAATGATATAACACCTACAGGACTGCCCAAGATAATTTTTTTCATACCCAAAAAGTGTCAGCCTTTTTTACTCTCTCCCTCCATCCATCCGCACAACCCCCCACCTCCTTCAATGAAATTAATTATGCAGTAAAGGCTGTCAGCCTTTTGTTACACTCCCCAATCAACATTAATTTTTAATACCAAATAAATAAAGTGACCTAATTATTATTAACCCCCGAATTCTACCGCTTTTCCTAATTTTCTTCTCTCTTCTTCTTCTTCTTCTTCTTCTTTCTTCTGCTCACGATAAAATTCTCAATTTCATAGTTAATTTTCATCTTATTGTTCCCTCTGTCATATAGTTATTTTCGTTTGGTAAGATTGGTATATCGTAAAAAAAATTGTATGTTAATTTTTATAAGTTTATTTTAACTTTTATTGGTTTTGACCCCTAATTTTTTGTGATTAATATTATTGTTTGTGTGGCCCATTTGAATTGTTAGTTTGTCCATGTATAAGAATACTAAATTGTGATTCACCATTTTTTATAAAGATGGAATTGAAAAGTCTTGATAATCAATTTGTTCATCAAGATTCTGACAATCACATTCTTAAAATTGGGCAAGAATTCAAATCACACGAGAATGCCTATATTTTTTACAATCAATATGCTCGATAAGCAGAATTTAATACACGAATAGCAAACAATAAAAAAAACAAAGATATAAATGAGGTTACTGTAAATTATTTGTTTGCTTCAAAGAAGGAAAAACAAAATATGCCCATTAGATTAAATTTAAAGATGTTGTGCCACAAGTTGGAAAAGAAACCGTGGACAAAAACAAGTTGGATGCTACCTACAACACGAACAAAAAAGTACAAGGTTATTATAAAAATTTAAATTATTTAAAAATTACTTAAAAAATAAATTAACAAATGAAGCCTCTTTTCATTTTCTCACTCATTTTTCATCTAAAATAATTAGAGATAATTGCATATTTGGTCCTCCAACATATCAAAATCGTAGAGAATATATCCTATAATCTTAAAAAATAGCGTCAAACATCCTTAACGTTTGAAAAATTTGATATGGTAAGTCTTTTATGACAAAATTGTCCTTCACTTTCAATAAATAAAAAACAAAAAACAAGAAAAAAGGAAAAAACAATTGAAAAATAACCAAATTTATCTCCCAAAAATAAAAAGTAACAAAGTGAAACCACCTATCAAACTTCAAAAATAAAAAATCTTGGATGTGGCCCTCTCCGCCATTAGCAACGCCGCCACCGTAATTGTTACCACCACCACTACTATAGACTTTCTTATAAGAAAACCTTTTAAAATAGCATGAAAAAAAAATGCAAGATGGGTTGTCTCATAACGTAATTTATTTTGTTTTCCATTAATTGAGACAGAGATTACAGAGTTAGAAATTAGTAGTGGGGATGGAGTGTATGATCAGAACTACTAAAAAAGTAGTAGTGGTGGTGGTAGCAATGGCAGCGCTAACGACGAAGAGGGCCACATCCAAAATTTTTTATTTTTGAAGTTTGATAAAAAAGATGACCACTTTGTTACTTTTTATTTTTTGGATGTAAATTTAGTTATTTTTCAATCATTTTTTTCTTTTTTTTTTGTTTTTTTACTTATTTAAAGAGAATGGCAATTTCATCATAAATGACTTACCATGCCAAATTTTTCAAATATTGGAGATGTCTGGTGCTATTTTTTAAAGTTAGAGACATATTTCCAATTTTTTTTTGAAAAGTTGAAGGACCAAATATACAATTATCCCAAATAATTACTAGTCATATAAAAAGTAGCAAATCTTGTCATTAGTAGAGGCCACCACACAATCACATGACCTTGGTAGTACAGTATCACGTGTTCTTCTTAATCGGATAATTTTTGCTTTTCTTTGCACTCACACACCATTGAATAATTGTCGACTCGACTGAAAGAAGAGGAATTGAACCAGAAAAATGAAAAAACTAGTTGAGGTGTCTGAACAAGAAATACGCATAGAGTTTGCATTAGGCTGCAAATGCCGTAGTAATATTCACCTCAAATCACTCTCTCCCACTGCCTTAGTGGCATTCAAGATCCAGACCTCGTCCCCTCACAAATTCCTGGTTAACCCACCGAGTGGACTCATTCCACCCCTCTCCTCCACCACCTTCCAAGTCGTTCTCAAACCCCAATCCCAACTCCCCGCAACCTTCCCCCGCTCAACTTCCGACCGTTTCCTCCTCAAAACCGCCCTTGCACCTGAACTCGCTTCCGACTCGACTCCGTCTGAATTCATCAACTCGTGGTTCAACTCAGCTACCCACCTCACCACCCACGACATCAAACTCAAAGTTTACTTCCTGGGCCCTCTTCTTTTGAGGCATGCAGTTAGCGTTGGAGATGTTGAAGCAGCCAGAAAACTAATTAAACGACAGAGATCGGTTGTTGCTGAGTTACCACCTCCGGAAGCCGAGTCACTGTACCGCGTCGCGACTCAGCCGGATGATACTAATACATCTATTGGTAACTCGGATGACATGGTGGGTTTACTTTTGGAAGCTGGATTGAAAGTTAACGAAAATGCTGGATCGAAGGGGTGGAGCGAGTTGCACGTGGCAGTGGCGTGTGATCAGACGGACGAGATTCAGAGATTAGTGACGGAAAAGGAACGTGGGTCGTTGGATTGTAGAGATAAGGAGGGGAGGACGCCATTGCAGTTAGCGGCGAGCAAAGGCCAGTTGGAGAGTGCTAAGGTGTTGGTGAGTGCAGGGGCGCAGGTGGACGTCCAGAGTAAAGACGGACGGACGGCTTTGCACAGAGCGGCGGCTAATGGGGACCGTCGGATGGTTGAGATGCTTCTGGAGGTGGGTGCTGACCCCACAATTTCTGATTATGATCTTGGCCGTTCAGCCATTGATGTTGCAGGAGACAAGGGACACGTAAGTAATCACACACTTTTTGTTATTTTACTTGTATTGGTCACCAGACTTTTAAAATGTGTGAGATGGTCATCAATTTTGTTCTTTTGTTTCTGCTTACAGTGCCTAGTAACTTATTATTGTGTTAGACTAGCGTCGACATCTTCTGCACTTAATTCTCGCCACAAAGACACGTTGTAATGCCAATTGTATTGAAATCTAGAGGTTGCTCCATTCTGCCCTAATTTTCGAACCCTAATTCAATTTGTCGATTTTGAGTAACTAACATTAGGGTTAAATTCAAATGGATGAAGTGTTTTAATAAATTCTCTAAAATGAAGTTGCATGTCCATAAAGCGTTTTTCGACATCTTAAGGGTGCCATGGAAATGTCAAATCCATGGAAAATGTTGCGTTTTTCGACATCTTAATGTCCTGTTGGTGGGTGAGTTCTTTTCCATCTAAATTTGTTTAATCAATTTGTTTAATCAATTATGAATAAGTGGATAGTGACTTAATTGAAATAAAAATAAAAGTTTGGTGACTAATCTGGCATATTTTAAAAGTTTGGTGACCAGTAGAGTTTATAACCTTTGAATTAATGTTAATAACTGCTTGAAATTTAAATATTAATTTTATAAAAATAAATTATAGTTTTAATACAAGGTCTTCAAAGTGTTTTGTGACCTACAAATAATATGTTGTCATGTTCCATGTTTCAATAAAAATTGATAAAAGTTGTAATTATCATAAAATGTGTTATTAAAATTAATTGTTGACTTTGACCTTAATTTTTAAACTTCTTTCACTTTCCAAAATATAAGCTACATATTTAAGCTTACGGGGTTTAACATCTCAATTTGTACAGAAAGAGGTAGTTAAAATACTCGACCGAGGTGCATCAGTGCTTAATGCTGCAAGGCGTGGAGAGGTGGAAGTACTCGAGTCGCTACTGGAAAAAGGTGCATCTTTGAGTTTCTCCGATCAATACGGTTTGACACCACTTCACACTGCAGCTATTAAGGGACATAAAGATGCAGTAATGATGCTTGTTGAATTTGGCGCTGATTTGGAAAGCCGAGATGCTGAAGGCCATACTCCACTGCATTTGGCTGTTGAAGGAGGTTCCGTTGAGACTGTCCAAGTTTTGATCAATAGAGGAGCTAATGTTAATGCCAAGAACAAGAAAGGTGCAACCCCCTTGTACATTTCGAAATTGATGGAATATCAACATATTACCCAGCTTCTATTGCACAATGGGGCCGCTGCATCTTTCGATTAGTGGTGTCAAAGTGGGCTGGTGACTCAATGCTCTGGACGATCCAACCCATTAAAAAATCTGACCAAACTAGTCCGTGCATGTTCACGGGTCGGTCCACCAATTATGACAGTCCATGTCAAAATAGACTTTTCAGCTCAGCAACTGAGGACCTGTCCGGTCGGCTAAATTTATTAAAATATTACTACTACTAGTAAGTTTTATTTGTAAAGTATTTTTTTTTATATGTCACAGTTTAATAGTGTAATTTGCAGAAACATCAATGAAAGTATTTAGTTTTTCTCAATTACAGCTTAATTTTGTAAACATAAAAAAAAAAAAGAGATAAAGGTACCGATTGGCCTGGTCCAGTCCAACTAGCCCACAATATTGGCGGGTCTGTCGATTGATCGTGTCTGCAAATTTGGAAGCCTGTTCGGGGCTAGATCTAGACCATAATTTTGAATAGATAGGTTCAGGTTTGTTACTGGCTTGAACCAGACCTACATGCATGCAAGTTTGGTCTGGCTTGGTCCATTCATTTTGACGTTCCTATTTTCGATCCTTCAATTTAGCGCTCTCCTTAATGTTAAATTTTGTGGAGATTATGGATCTGATGCTTGAAAACTTGACTCGGGTCTGCAACAAGAAGAACGTAACCCTAGCTATTGAAGAAGACATTATGAATCTCACTCGTGAAATTTGCTTTTTCATTGGCCTTTGACTTTGACAGAGAAGTTAAATGGCACCCGTGGGGTACGTGTGCAACAAGTATTTGCCAAATTGAAACATCTCTTTGTATGAAAGTTGAGTAGGAGAATGTATAATTTCATGTCAAATTGGTATAAGCAAACCAACCCTTAAAATATGTAGGAGAAATACAATAAATTTTATTTTAATTGAGATTTATTTTGAACCTACATAATAAGATTACTAGATGTTATCTATGACATATGATATCAAAAGCCATGGCGCGTAAATGTGAGGACTCAAGAAAGACTCCCTAATTGATTAATTTTGGTTTAAAGTTTATTGTTTTTGTATAGTTTAAGCTTTTTAAATCTTCATTCTCAATTCTCAATTTTTTTTTTAATTAGCAGTAATTTTCAAGAGTATTTAGAAATGAAATTGCATTTGAAACTGTTATTGTTTACTCATTCGAGCTTCCATATTATAACATAAATCGTACGGTACTTCATTTGAGCCTCCATAATGTAGAGAAACCAATGACTTTAATTTACAAAATGTTACATTATTGCATACCTCAATAGCTCATAGTCATTTCATTAAAAAAATTTATAATGAAAAAATAAGGTGAGCATTTTCTAATTGAATGATGTAGCTAGATGTGGATTGTCCAATTTTACTTTTTTTAGCATAAAAAAAAAAAATTAACTTTGAAAATAATTTTTTATATAATTTTATTTTTTCATATATTAATTTAGGCCAAAAACTTTTAGTTTTCGTCTAGATTTGTCGTGGATGTAGCTTGAAGCAATGAAATGTCAACCACTTTGATGTTTGAGCGTTAAAAATATATTGATTCTCGTAAAAATACCAAAAATTTAACAATGCACAAATAAGAGTGCTTAAATTGGAAAAAGTAAGAAAAAGCTAAACTAATTGGGATTTAAAACTATTGATGTTATTTCCTTTTGCATGAAGAACCCTGGACACTGATCTACACTTCTTTCTCGCCCCATTTTGCAAGATAAGGAAATGCAATACGGGGTATCATGACATTTGAAAATGCTATTTAAAACACACACTTAATAATGCTATTTCAAAAATTTCTAAAGCGTGAAACAAAGCCCTCAACTGTGCAATTCTAAATTCAACCATTCGTATATTTTGATAAAAAAATTCCGTAAAATTTACTCCATACTTTTGAATTTTTACTAAAAATAAAAAATTATGAAACCATTTTCCATGTTTTCAAAATGATTTTCAAAATTTTCAAAGACTCTCAGTATTCAAATGTTAAAAATAGAAACGTCAGCATTTTAGAAGTTTTGCTGCAATGTACGGGTACGGCTCACTCCACTCACAGACCAGTCCATATATTTTTCAGCGAACTAGGCTTGGCATGACCAGTACAAAGGATGGGCTGACATGAGCCTTTCGTTAGATAGGCCAGATGGTTTGACACCATTAGCCAAGTGTTTGCTAGCTGACAAAAAGTGATGGCTACAAAGTGGACTAGATGGGCAAACAATGGCCATGAGTTCTAGTGAAAACAAACCACAAGTTTTGGCTCAACCTATATCTGGATTTAAAGAAAATATTAATTAATTAACCAACTCCCAATCCAATGAAATTGCTACCAACAGGGGAGTTGAATTATTTCATGATTCCAAAAAGTCCAATTAAAGCAAGGTATTGCTGTGATACTGCACATGCATGGTATGAGCCATAATAACAAGTACATTGTGGAATAAATTTCATCTCAAATTAATATGCGTATAAAAAATAATATACAAAGTATTGAGTTAATCTTCCTTCTAGCTAATTTTTCTTTTAATAGAGTTGATCTTTTCAGATAAAATCTTGAGTGTATCAAAACTCATTAAACTTAAACAAACAACTTGATTCAACTAAGACTCAAACGAGCAATTCAAAATTAATATTCTCAAACTTCAAAATTAATATTGTCAAACGACTTACCATCTTGTAATGATGCGTTAAAGTATAAATATCACATCGAATAAATATGCAAAGAATAAACAACTTATAAGAACTTGAACTATACTTCATAATATGATTAATCTTTTAAGATGGATTCAATTAACGACTTCTTAGATCGTATATTCGCTTTTATAATGTTTTGCCATAGGTCAAAAAAACTCTTTAGAACAATCATCAATAAAAGCCCAAATACAAGTTCAGAGGCCTAATGACCCAAAAACAACCTTTCTTTGCACTGTAAAGGCTCAAAATTGAGAAATAAAGAAGGGGCAATGTTTGGACAGAGGGATAACGTGGTGTGTGTAAAATGAAAAGGGAGTAGAGTTTCATCATTCTCTAGCAAAGCTTCTCATCAATCCTCAACAAAAAATAGAGGTAAGTGTAATAATTTCATATTTCTATGCTTCAAATTTATTGGTATTTCATGTCTTACTTTATTCCAAAATAACAATATGACCGATATCAATTGACCAACATATATCCTTCAAATCAGTCGACTCACCATGTACACAATCAACAGAAACATCGCTTTGTGCCTTTCCCACATCAAGTTCACCTGCTGTGTAGTGATTCTACCACAGCCTTGATTCACAAAATCAGAGACCAAGGGGACAAAAAAATAAGAGTGAAATCACTCTTACATTTCAATATTCCTATCACGTTGTTGCAGGTCACAAATACAAACTGAAGTACATATAGTCACTACAAATTGAATAATAGTTAGGATTCTCAGTACTTGCTCATTTGTTAGGTTCAATAGCACAACTCAAACATGGGAAAAAGAGCAAGCCCGTATATTTCTACTTGTGCTACTCTTAAAAGAAAATGAAAACAACAATCACTTTGCAAACTCATCCGAAAGCAGAGAACAGGACAGCTAAAATAGTGAGAACTTGCACAATTCTACCAAAAAGAATCTCTCCTCTGAAGTATGTCATAATATTAACACAAAAACCTACATCAAAGTATAGTATCTGTACAA
The DNA here is from genome assembly GCA_023638005.1 of Forsythia suspensa. NCBI lineage: Eukaryota > Viridiplantae > Streptophyta > Magnoliopsida > Lamiales > Oleaceae > Forsythia > Forsythia suspensa. The sequence goes on from CM042666.1 coordinate 54,307,303, forward strand.
GAAGACGACTCTTTTACTTGAGAAGTTCCAACTAGAGCCAACTCTCCTAATCTAAAAACTTGCAGAGAATCAGCTTGATGTAATCAATCAGAGACAGAGAGATAAGTTAGTACAGAAGTAACATAGATACATGTGAGAAAACAATAACGACAACCTATCTTATGTCCAAAACTGCTCCTGTTTTTAAAGAGACCCTCGTAAATAAATAAACAATCTGAATGATCCAAATGATAACTCCTGCTCCAACTAGCATATTATACCAAACAAGAAAATTCGATAAAACTCCTCAATCAGCATGGATCTTAACCGCTTACGGTGCCAAGTCCGAATGCAAATCAAGTAACAGATCATCCAATGTAATATCGAAATCCTCTGGTCTTCCTGGTTTAAGGAAATCAAAACCATAATCAGCTGCAGAAGGTGCCTGTTCCACGCGGGGTGAATTGCCAAGAAACTTTGCATCTGAGCTCTGCAAGTAGTTTGACAAATCTGGAGTATGCACAGTGCCATAAATGGATTGCCCTGCTTGACCACCATGCAACGCCAATCCAATCTTGGGCTCTGAAGCATTGTTACTAGTAGAATCTAATGTGGTCAGTAACTCATCCACATCAAACATTTCATCCCAAGAGAAGCCCTCTAATGGATTCTGCCCAGCCTTGGAACCTTGGTTGAAATATGTAGGGTCTTCCTTTGTATTGAACCTGCTATTTTCAATGCTGTCCGAATATCGAGGAGTTTCATCCCTTATTTCCTCCTTCACAGGTTCCTCCTTTATTTCCGCCTTCACTGCACAACAAGCCTCACACAGCAGCGAATGCCCATCGTTGTTCGTACGTGATTCACCCTCGGCATCTTCATCTTTCATCTTCGGAGCATCAGCCTTGGGCCCCATACAGTCTGCCAGACAAACATCGGAGACACTAGAAGTTGTGGAATTGGATGACGATGTAGTTGGAAATGTACAACACTCTTTCGTCAGCTCATTCAGCGTATGGCAAGTAGGAAAATTAAGCCGAGCACAAGGGCCATACATTGCTCTTGCAGCCTCATCATAAGCAATAGCAGCTTCGATCGCATTGCTAAACGTACCCAACCATAGCCTACTCCCCCGGTGCGGCTCTCTAATTTCAGCAACCCACTTACCCCATGTTCTCTGCCGAACGCCTCTGTAATTGCAACGAGCATTTTCAGGACCTCCTTTACCTTTCATACATCCTTTCTTTGATCCCTTGGCAGGAGCTTTACGCCCCAACTTACCTTCATCATCCAGAGAATAGAGTTTATTGTTGAATTCTTTCCACTTTGCAAGTGTATCAGCTACCATTTTCGATCCATCCCTCCTGCTTCTTGATTTCCTCTTTCTATTGAAGTCCATGGGTTGAGAAACAGGGTTAGCAGATTGATCCAAAAGTGCCATACCTGTGCAAAACAAAGATCTGATGTTCAGTCACCTTCCTCAATTGCAAAATCAATTATAGACTTAATAGGAAAATATCTACAAGATAAACAAATAAGATGATTTTGCTTCAGAATATCAATCAACACTCTATATGACCAAAACTCAACACGCAACTGACCGATGAAAATGCACAAGCAGAATCTCAAGAAACATTTGAAAGAGATGAAGTAGATACTGATTTTACATTATGTTAGGCGTAAAATCAAAGTAGTTCACACTAGTGAGGTCATAATGGTTTGATGTGTTAAGAGTGAAAAATTTCAGATGCACAACCTGATCGGCCTATCGGGCATTTAGTTGAAACCTAAAATGAATAAATAATACTTGGTCCAGCGCTAGCGTTTATTTGGTGCATTAACTAATACCAAGGGGTACTGCTTATACACCGAAGAGCACCCTCCTCACCTTTACTTTTGACATTATTCCTCCACCTTCCATTTTGTATTATACGAACATGCACAGGTGCTGCGGCCCGCATGCCGCTCGCTATCAGCACAGACATATAGAAAGACATACTAGAGTGGACACATTTGAGTCTTGTAAATGAGACCTTCAAATGGCCAATACAATGTGCTAATGGAAATTCAAAATCCCACCAACAATCAATCAAAATACTTCAGTGTCCCAAAATAATTTTATTTTTTCGCCCAAGACTAGAACCGCTCTCCCACAACCTCAGACTTCCGGAAGCCGAAAAATAGCAATACTTCTCTCATATAATTTAATATTGACAAAAGGAAACCAGCTGGCACGCGCCAAATCTTCACAAGTAGCCACACTTTGACACCCAATTTTCTTTATGAAAGCAAACTAATCAAACTATCTATTCCTTTTCTATTAAATAAAAATCCTTCAACTCTCAAACACCAAATATTTTATTGAAACCCAAATCAATTTCCGCAAAGAAATTTCTCCCCACAAAAATGGACATTTTCCCATTTTTCTTCTTTTACACGATCAATCCATATTGAATAACAAATGGCAAATCAAAAAGAAAATCTTCAAAGCAGGTCCGAAAGAGCAATTAAAACAGAGAAAATAAAAAGCAACAATTCACTAACACTACTCATACAAAAAAAAAAAAAACTAACAGAAAGTGGAAGGAAATGAAAAGCCATAAAACAGAACTGCATCCATACCTTTGAACAATTTTAATTGAGCTTCAGCCTTTATCCCTGTATTTAATTTTTTCTGTGGTTATACAAGATTTTGTATAGGAGGCTTTTGAGTTTTGAATTTTGTATAGGAGGCTTTTGAGTTTTGAAAGTGGTTTTCTATAGAGGTTTTTGGTACGAAATGAAAGGAAAATCTTGGTTTGATATAGCTGCAGCGATACTTATAGCCTTCTCTAGATATTTCCGCGTATTATTTTAATATCATAACAAAAAATATCTCATGGCCTGAATTAATTAATTTATAATTTTTTGACTGATGACGTGTTTGTTTCTTAGTCGCGTGGTTGATTCGTGGTAACACGAAGCTTCACGAACCACACGTTTTGCTTGGTCCTGAAGTAATTTAACCTTTTAATGCTGGCAATTTAGAACTTTGTGGGGTCCATCATAAACTTCAGTTATCCACAGGTTCGAGGCTACTCTAGACCTTTGTCCCCCATTCCGCAACTTGCACACAAACTGACAAACATCAAGGTTACTCTAGAGTCTAGAATAGTTTAAACAATTTCGTTTGTTTGGTAAAGTTTGAAAAAAAAGTTTTTTCAGAATATTTTTTAAAAAATGGTAAAATGTGAAGTTAAAAAGTTGATAAAAGTTATGACTTATTAAATATGTAGTTAAAAATGAATTTGTGAAAAAAAAAAATTAAAATAAACCCAGCCAGACATGCTATGTTTGATTTAGATTTTTAAACACTTTTTTTTCAAATTTATTTTCAACCACATATTTTATAGGTTTATCAATTTTTCAACTACATATTTCACTAATTTTTTTTTAAATCTCTTAAAAAATTGTTTTTAAACTATATCAAACATACACTTAATTAGTAACAATTAATGGAAATATTGAATTTTTTTAAACAAATAAATTCACCTAATCGCCGGTTTAAGGATTATCAAAAATTGAAAATCTTTTAATTCCTTTTTTAGTTTTGTTTTAAATTTCAACATTTTGTAAACCCAAAACATTCAATTGTAATTTCTTGTGCTTCTTGGTGGAATTTTTACAGCCTAGTTTACCGTTCACTGCCAGGTTATAAAAGTTATTCTCGAGACATTTGAGCTTACTTCGGGCTGCCATACCTTTTAGCCCAAACACACCAGAAGCCACAACGCGCTACATAATACATATTGGACATTTGGACTCTATAGATCTCGATCGTATCCAAATGCACAACAAATATCTTGGAGTTACAATTGAGTCTTTGAGGTGGTTAAAGAGTTTTTTTTTTTTTTTTAATAGAAAATGTAAATATATATAGATCAAAAAATGTACAAATACAATCGGTAATTCCCGGGCAATCAAGCAAATAATGACATTACAAATGTCTTAACCGAGACACAAGGGACAAGAAAGCTACACTAGATAGATACATGAGTAGGAATAAAAACATTAGGATACAAACTAAACATTAATTTGTATACATGTTTCTTTTTAATAGGAGAAGAGGATGTTCCTATTAAAGCGGTAGCCCAAGCAAAACATATACTTTTGAGTGATTTCAAATTTCCTATTAGCCTCTCCAATGAGCTACACCAACTGACCTCCCTCACGGCAAGTATCTTCTTACTATGGCTGATCTTACCTCACAATATAGACATTTAAATAGGGAGGATTTATGCCACCGCATAGTGAGATCATTCTCTCAATGTCGTGTGGCTGATGAGGCGTGCAAGATACCACAATGTGGCACTTTAAACAGAAGAGAATATACACGGTCAAATTAGGCTACTGATTCACATTATCCATAAAAAATATCAACCCTCAGGAGGTGTTCATATCCACTTCTTGTTGCACTGAATATCCCAAGAAAAACCAAGATGTTTGTTGAGAAAGTATTTATGTGGGTATTCTCCGGCAAACTGTTGGCAGATTGTGTGTATAAGTGACTCCAATAAATCGAATGAAATAAGGATGATATTCAAGTCGAGGCAAGTGTTGAACACTTTGTCCTTAAGTCAAATTTGTCCCGCAACGGTACCTACGGTATATGTCAATTGACTTCTAATATACAACTATTTCTGCTTGTGTTTGTAGCACTTTCAAACACAAGCACAACGAACCAAAGAGGTCTTGTACTCCAAAGGATGAAAAAGAAATGAAACCAGAATTTTGTATGCAACAAATGCAATAAAATTTTGGTTCAATGATGAAAATATGAGCTTAAAGTGTTTGCTTATTTGTTCTCTGTCAAAAAAGGACGTCCAGATGCCCTTTTTAATGTTGAAGAAGATCGGTTGAAAACGAAAAAGTATGGAACCAAATCGTGCAACACTTCAAAAAGACATATTTGTTCGCGTAAACATATACGATCGCATGGTTTTACCAAGATGAGATCGCAACGTATAATTTTGAAGAAGAATTTAATCCAGACTAACCATACGATCGCATGGCTTTATCTCCTACGATCGCATGATAAAACCCAAAAACGTTCTGCTTAAAAATTCAGTCAGTTGCGATCGCAGAGTAAAATACCTATGCAATCGCATGGTACAAACTTGGCCCAAATTTGTCATTTTCTGTAATTCCTCATTCATTCGATATTGGTTTCGCGATGCCAAATATACCAAGAAATTTGAATTCTCTTTCGGGAGTGTTGCCCCCTCAACTCCCGCGACCTGACCGGGCAGGTCAAACCCCGATTTTTTCGAAACGGCGAAGTAGCAAACTATTTTGCCTAAATGGATTAGGTCGAATTAGTATATTTTGACCAAGTTGACACGAAGTCACTTTAGTTGTTAATCAATTTCTTGACAAATTAAACCAATTTCCAACACAAACTTCATTCTCAAACGCATGCATATTATAGGTGGGGCAGGTGCAGAATGGGAAAGAGTGCATCTTCCATGCCTTATTTCGGTATGAAGTTGTACAAGAGAAATGGTGGCGATGCATATTTGCTGAGCTGAAGGTGATAGTAGGGATGAGATATTTCTGAGAGCATGGAAGGCGCTGTCAAGAGAGTAGATTGAACTCTTTCTGGTTGTGGCATGGAAATGCTGGAACAATCGAAAGTCATTGTCCTTCACCCTTACAGATTTGAGTACAAAAGGCCACCGGCCTACTCGGATAGCAGCCTTCGGGCTTTGCCTACCCTATACAAAATTCTGGCATATTGCATATTTAGAAAATACAATTTACATCCCATCACTAATATACATTAGTCAATTTAGACAACAATATTAAAAAAAAGTGTTACAATTCTTCACGTATCAGTTATCACCTCATATTTGATGAGGTAAACAAGCAGCAGCATATTCTATTCAATTTTCTCACCAAAAAAGAAAAAAATTGCAAATAAATGCATAGTAACAAAGTATCAATTATATTGATCTGTTCAAGTCAATAATATTCATGGATTATTTGAGGAAATACGTTTTACTACTTCCTGGCATGCACATTAAGTCATTGTCTGGGGTATGCAATATTAGACCACACAAGACACTAATATAAGATTTTAATTTTTGAATATTGTCTAGTACAATCCAATAAATGATGAATGGAAAGATACAAGTCAAACTGAACATCCTAGCATAATAAGGCCAAAGAAGATATATGCATAAATGGACATGGCGCAGGAAATGTCAGAACCAAAGTAAAAAATATATCAAATTAGGCAAGACATAACTAACTCTGGTGTTACTCTTAAATGCCAAGCTGGCTACAAATAAAGTTGACAAACCATGAAAACCACATACTCAAAAGATCAAAAACAAAACTCTCCCAAGACGATGTTACCAAGGACACCAAAGCAGTGAAAACATATAGATATTACATGAATATAGAATCTAAAGATTCAAACAGAGTATATATGCACAATCTAAACTACACGGTAATGATCTCCTCCCCATGGTGGGAGGAATTATAAAGCCCACATGACACTCATGTGGGCTTTATAATTCCTCCCACCATGGGAGGAGATCATTACCGCTAAACCACATACACAAAATAAAGGAAAGACAGGCCAAAGTACAACTCCAGCAAAATCTGCCTATGAAAGAATTTAAAGTTCATTGTGTTGGGACTTGTATAGGTATTAGCTACTGCAGCAAACTAGATGCATGGGCAATATTGAAAAGAAAATCAAAAATAAAAAAAAGAATTATACAATTCTGTTTTCATCTCTCAGTGAGGATGTTGAGACTATTTGGGGGGAAACAAGAGATTTTTTGGCTTAATCTGCCTTTACTAAAGATCAAAGAGTACACTTTCTCTGTTTCCCACTGTCTGGGTTGAGCTTGTAAATAGGTTTGACTAACTCAAATAGCTTGCTTGAAGCTCTATTAAGATCAACTTAAAGGTAAAACAAGAAGTAAAGCTAAATGCATATTTAACATAACCTCAAGCTCATCTAATTTACATAAACCTCGTTCGGATTTAATTCTGCTCAACTTAAAAGTTAAATACATTAAGCCAAGCTTAAATGACTTAAACCTCAGCTTCTACAGCCTCTGCTTGATTCCCATGTACTCAGGCAGAACTTAAGATACTTTACTCATATTCTTATTTTTACTTGATATTTAAACAAATTATTGTTCAACTTTATTTTGAATTTTTTAACCAAATCTGAACCATAGTTGCTGGAAATCCTCTGTATTTCAAAATGCATTTGCTTTTTCCAACACGCAACATTATCATATCAGATATTTAGAATCTTCTTGACAGCCATGATCATCATATCGTTGCATTTGGAGCCTATCTAGTCCAACAACCAGACAACCATTAATAAGTTGCGTTGTATCCATAGCCGTGTGGCAGATACGTGGCAAATATTCCCCGGTAAATTTTTCAATTTGACTTTCTTGTCGAACATATAAACTTGCACCCCAAGAAACCTCTTTCTTGTCCTCCAAGAAACTTGCCCCCAAAGCAAACTTGCCCCAAGTAAACTTGTCCTTCAAGAAAATTTACCCACCAAAAAAGAGCCATGGACCCATTTTTCTATATATTGGGACCTCAAAGGCAATGCAAGGGAAGTAACAAAAAATTACCTTATGAGTCCAAATCTCTCTCAATTCCATTTTTCTACTACAAATCTAACTTAGGCATCAAAGTGCTTCCGATCACCACCGCCCCTTCTGGCAACCGAGCATTCTAACATTTTCTTGTGCGCAGAGTTGAACAAGTTTTTTGGCTCTATGTGTTGATATGGCACTCAAAGCAATTTTTGGAATCAACAAGTTCTAACCATCGACCAAACTTAAAACATTTGTGCAACATGTACACAGCTAATCTTTCCTAGAATATTAGCAGCTCTAGCAAAATGTTTCTTTTGGACTTAAAAAAACCACAAAATAATAATATTGAGAAATTAGTCATCTAACAACTTGTATAAAAAATGTCACGATAAGCAAATGCTATCAAGCTTTGTATGGCACTGCTATTAGAAAGGGCCACTTGCAGGCAGATTCACATTTTCCATATGCAACCAACTTAAAAGTTGATACCTTGAGGAAAATCACATAGGTGTAAAGCTCCAGGTCCCAGCAATACTTTTCGTATCTATCCCAATCCAAGACCAACTGATAGACTTCATTGTTCATCCCATCACATTATGATATACTTCATAGTTCATAGTGTACAACATTCCATATTATTGATGGTTGATAATATTAGATTACTTGTCACTGAACCAAAGTTTTCATGTTACGAGGAAATAAATCTGACTGATATTCAACAATGACAGCATAGAAGAATACAAACTAAACAGCATCTGCACATCTCATACAGATAACAAGCAATATTTGTAGCCCCTAATGAGAAAACCAAAGTCAAACTCCATACCTCTCCTTCAGACACAAGTAGATGACACTTTATATAATTGCCATTTTGTGTGAAACTACAATCTACAATCAGCTGTAAACTTCAACTTGTCATAAACCCGCAATAACAACCTTAAAACATTCAGAATCAAAATCACTCACGAAAATGATACAAGTACACCAAAGCACACGTTTTTGAGACAAGATGATTTGGACATGGAAATATTCAATGGCAGCAAAAGAAAAAGATACATTGGACACGCAAAGATTAGTAGATATGAAATTGTTAAAAGGGAAAGAAGACGAGTAGTCAATTAAGTATCATTGTTAAAAGATAGAATGTAGCATTCATTGTGTTAGGACATACAAAATATGCCACAGTTGTAAATGTACACAATCTAATATTTATCATTTTTGCTTGCATATACAAATCCTAGTCCATATCTCTCTCCAATAGCTTTTTTCTTCAATCTCATTACAATATTTGCATAGAGAATACCTTTCATTTTCGAGTAAGTCAGTAACTGGAAATTGGCACTCGTCTTGTATAAGGGGCATTAACCACAAGACAATGTAAGCAGTGCATTACTTATACAAAAGCATATTTACTTGAAAATGCATTTGCTTTTTACCAACAGGTCACATCCCAAATCTTAAATTAGACTGTTGCTTTGTGGCCCCAATCTTCATATCCTAAAAATTGGAGCTTAGGTGGTCCAGCAATCAGATGCAACCGTATCCAAGTTACTATAATCAGCAACATTATTTCACCTTGGCACCTCCATTCTCTAGTATTACTATATATTAGATTCCCACAAGTTGGTAGGTTTCCTCAAATATATCACTTAGCATACTTAACCCTACAGTTTGAGCATGTTATGTAATTACATATACTTCTTTCTACGCTTAAAATAAGGGAAAAAATTATAATGGCAGTGTGGAGTGGTTTTCTCAATCAAAGTCGCCTACCATACTACAGTTTTAGTACAATCTCTATCCCCATGCACTGCTCCCTGATCTAGCAAAAACAAGACAATAACAGCCTTCTGTGACGAATCATCCAAGTAATCCATTATTAAAATAAAGGAATAATAATTCTATCAAGCATTGAGATATAAAATCTTGTAATTCTACATAAAAAAGGTCAAGGTCAGGTTCCAAATTTTCCATATTAAACTCTGTCTTAAACATGGCTAATGGTGAAGGCCAACATGTTTTAATATTGTTCATGTGTTACAATTGTAACTCACCAACTAAACTTGTCTAATATTCTCAGGTATTTAGTGATAACCTTCATTAAAATTTATCCAGCCACCAGCATTACACTAAAAAAAGAAATATAAGCATCATTCTAGAACATTAAGAAACATTACACACGCATTTAATTACAGATATTACAGGTCAAAGATCTAATCTAGTTAAAAAGAGAGAGAGAAACGAATTTCCCAAAATTGGTCCAATACAGTTCCTCATAATTTCCTCTACCACGAATTTAATTGAATATTATTCAATTAATCATGAAATTCAAACAATAAAAAACCTTACATCAGATGACCAGTCAAATTATACCCTGGTAGCAACAGCCGGAGCCGCTGCTGCAGCGGCAGAAGAAGCAGCGCCACCAAGGAACGAGAGGAAGCCAGCGTTCGACGAGTCCTGATCGTCCAAGAAGAAATCCTCTGGCATTCTGAACGCACCATGAGCGCAAACGACAGCTAAACCAACAAGCAAAGCCGAGATGAGCAGAGATCCAACGCTGGTGAGGAACACCACAACTACGGTGAACACCACCAATATCCCCAGAATTTCTCGGTCAGAAAACGTACGCCCCGCAATAATGACCGGTTGATCCGGAGGGCGGAAGAGGTACAAGAAGATCCAGGCGGCGAGTAGGGCTAATAAAACAAGGAGCGAAAGAGGGTGGGAGAGGAGGGAGAGAGCGAGGGACAATGCAATTAAAGAAATATAGTTGACGCGGAAGTATGAGAAGTTTTTCCGAATACGGGAGGCGGAGTCGGACAGGGACTCGGGACGAGAGAAGGAGGAGCGGTCGAGTAATTCCGACCAGGGGCGGCGTTGGGAGAGGCCATGCCGAACGGTGGCCGACAGACGTGAGAGAAAACTGCGCAAGGCGGGTGTGGCGGCCACGGATTCCGATTGGGGGTTCGAGATAGGGATCATCGGCGGGGAGGCGGCCATTGTTATGACTTATGTGAGAGAAATGTATAAAACTCTATAGGGCCAGGTCGCCTCTGGGATTCAGTTAACGTTTTTTTCATTTTTGAAAATTATTTTGGATCTAGAGCTTCTTCCTCTAATTTATTAACTAGTTTATTCTATTAAAATATTTATTTAATCAAAATAACTAGTATACCGCTTCCTCATGCTGGATCCGAATCAGTAAGTCTATCAAGGTTTTGACAACAAAAATAATATCAATAAAACTCTAAATAACTAAAAAATTCAATATTCTTCCAATGTTTAGTCAAAATTTTGCAAACCTCATGATTTGTTTATCACACTCCAAAGTCTACTATAATTCTCGAGTTTCCATACAATCCACTATACAGATTTCGTAAGCAACTACCAAGAAAAATCACTATCCTCATGAAGAAAATGACCTATCTTTACGTAAAACACTGCAACACAAGATAATTTATATTTTCTATGTCAATCTCCAAAGAAAATACTTGTAACTTTATATTACTTGGTAAACCCATATTCCATTTTCACACAAATTGATAGAACGCTCCACAAAACTTGCATCACACAAAATTTAATAATCTTAAAACATCAATCAATTGTAAAATCCAATAACAGCATCTCAGTAAACACTTTGCTTCCCACCCACCAAGTCCACAAAGAATTTGAAGAACCAATTTGAGATTTCTTCACGTGAGATGGTGATAAGCGTGAATCGCACCCAAATGGATTTTAAAGAGAAGGAAATGGTTGTCACGTCGAATTGAAATTGGAATAGTCATAAATTCGTAGTCTGTGAAACCCTTTTGAGGCAAATATGGGTAAAAGACTTCAACTTTCCACTTCATGCATAAAATCAACCCGTAAAGTAAATCACCCACACACACAAGAGAGAGATAGTACACACGTGAAGTTGTCTAGGATTTTGTGGAGAAACCGCCACCATTGTTTGGGCGACTTGCGTGAAGCGATGGATTTCTTTGGAGACGATTGAGCGAAAGGGATAAAAATCCAAAATTGTCCAATTAAAACAATATTTATAAGCACGTAATTCATGGAACAGAGACGGGTAGAATTATCGACTGATCGAAGATATCGCCGGCGAAGATTAGCCGCCAATCGGAGAGGGAGCAGCCTCCTACACGATTAATAAACAGTTCGAGGATTTGAGAAAAATCTGAAACTAAACAGCATATGAGAGAGAGAGAGTGTGTGCGATTTTGAGAAAGAGAGTGAGAGTGAGAGTGAGAGTGAGAGTGAGAGAGCTAACCTTTGTTGCAGGGATGGGAGTCTCTGAGGGATTGAGAAACAGAGAGAGCGAGAGAGAGAGCAATTTTTGGCGGGGGATGGAGTTGAAATTCTGCAGACGTAGTGACGGACAGGAGGAATTTTTTTGTGCCTTTTTTTTTTCCTAGCGGAGAAAACCTCCCTATACGGTCGGTGATTAAAAATATTTTACTATAAAAACAATTTTTTATTCAAATAAACAAATCTATAAACTATGCTCTTATTTTTATTCATTCATTATATATTTTTCGAAAATGATAATTTCATCGAGATTTTGAATTAACAAAATTGCAAGACTTTCATAGACTGTTTCATCGATATATTTGTTCCATATAGGTACAGCGTATTGATATTGTGATGTTTAGTATTGTATTCGAATTTGACCAAATTATTCCTTAAAATAATATATGTAACAAAAGTTTGACCAAATAATAGAAAAATAGTTTGACCAAATTATTCCTTAAAATAATTTATCTTTTTGTTTTATATAAACAATAGTTTGACCAAATTATTCCTCAAAATAATACATGTAAAGTGCATGTTTGTTTAACGGAAGAATTGACCAAACACATCTAGTAGGGTTAACTTAGGAATAACGATGTTAAAGAAAAATAGGTTGGGAACCAAGTTGCTACAAAGCTTATAGGTTAGTGACTAATGCTACAATTTTCCCTATATTTAATCGATGGAAAATTATTTGAGTTTGATAGTTTGAAATGGTGAAAATTACATTTTGAAACACATCAAATACTATTCTTTATGACATGATATCTATTCACACTTCCGATCTTGATGTTAGCATCATAGTTTGTTTTTAGTACAATAATTAATGTGGTGCTAGATTAATGAAGGACAAAATAGACGTTTAAAATATTGGAGTAAAAACATCTACAACAATTTAACTATATTTAAATAACATTTTTAGCATTTTAAAAATCATTTTTTTAAACATTCCAACAACCTCTTTATCCATGTTCTTTATTTTACTTATTTCAAAAAACATTTAATGTCTTTCCACCTCTTATATTTTTTTTCATATCCTAATTTTTATATATTATTTAATTAAAGTCAATATATCAAACATTGAAAATTAAAATTGTTTCAATGCATTTAATAATAGATAGTGTGTTTGGCTCTCTAAATTTGGAGAGTCAAATCTACCCTCTAAATTAAAATGTTAAATTAGAGAATCCATCAAGTTAGAAATTTAAGATCTGTTTTTTAAATTAAATAGCATCATATATTTAAAAAGCTTGTTGGAGATATTCTAACTCATAAAGTTTAAGGATTGTGAAGGCACGGCCATTAAGAATACAAAACCAAAATATCAAAGATATAGCTTAAGAATTTACAAATTTTGGCGTCAAAGATTAATAATATTTACATTGTAAGTTTCTCTTCATGAATCTTTTTATAACTACTAGTATGTTGTGTGTGTGTTGCACGTAATATTGTAATGACTTTGTGACATTTTCTAAAAATATATATATATTTATCTTTTAGAGAAAATGAATGAAAAATGTCCAAAATTGTCCTATACACAATTCATCTAAAAGAGACAAAATATCGAATTAAACAGTTTCGAGTGGCCCAATTCATTTTTTCTGTCAAAAAGTTTATTTAATTTGATACTATATTAAGTCACGTCATATAAAATGCTAAAGTTTCAAGTATTAATATTTATTTATATTCAAGTTTTAATTGTAAAATAGAGAGTAATTTATTTATTTAAATTTTATTTTCAATACATAGCAATATCGAAATTTTATCTAAAAGACAGATGAAAATGATTTATATTATATAGTAATACATTATACTTTCAATAATATATTATATAACGTTCGAGCTAAAATTTTCCTTTTACAATAAAACAAGACCGAGATATTTGTGACAATAATCATGCAAAAACTTTAAAGACGTGTGTTAATCAGTCAAAACCGTAAAAGTGAAACTGTGTATACTTGTCATGACGTCTGTCATCACCTTCTCCTTCTCCAATTTTTTTTTTCAATTTCCTCAATCTCTCTTTCTCAATTTTCTTTACTTCTCTTAATCTTTCCTTCTCAAATTCAATATTATTCCTTCTATCAATCTCTATTTATTTTTCTACATTCGAATTTCACAAATAAGCGGTATACTAGTATATGTTATAGATAAACTATGTAAATATTTAGTAGAAAAGTAGGTCACAACTTAATTGAAATGTACTTAAGCTACAATTATACAAAATGATTAATAGTTAAATAAGTACAAATTTAATCGAGATTGTAACTTGAATTATGGTGATATAAAAACACGCTGCTCTTTAATGTGTTACAGAATTATTCAAATAATACTTTTGAATATTTTTCGTCTCAACAATTTATTTCTACAAATAATAAAAATCATAACTAAAAAATTCTGTTAATAAGCTTGACACGAACCGGGCCACAAACTGTGTCGACCCTGTCCTAAAACCGGGTCGAGTTGAGTCGAGTCGAGTCGGAATTACATTCGGCCGTTCTCTTAACAACAACGGTTAGATGTTAAAACTGTTCATGGGCTTCACGTCTATCACCTCCAGGTCGAATTTAAACGCCAACGGTGGATTCACGTTCTCTGAAAATGCACACACGCATATTATATGTATTGTTCACCATTTATCTTCATCATTTTAAGGTCAAAGCTATTAAATTGAAAACATTTCACAACAAGGACTTTGGGTTTTTATGGGGAATTCATGATTGCTTGCCTGTGGCTGTTTTGAATTATGAAATTCGAAGACTTATTGATGCAGGCAGGCGAGGAGAAACAAACAAGAGAACAGCTCGAGGAGGAGGTGAGTGAGAATGAATTTTCAGTTTTTGGGATTGAGTTGGTAAATTTCTCATCACACTGTTGATGTTGCAGGTGGAGAAATTGCAGCATGAATTAAATGGGGAGTTGCAACTGAACAAAGTTTTGAATTGTGCATTGTATGGGTCAGTTCACTCCTGTTCGTGCGTCTCCTTGTTGCTCCCACATAAGGTACTAACTGTATATAATTCATTAATTAGCATATATCTGTTTCGTTGAAAACCATTGTGTATCTGTGTGAAAGAGGGGAGAGTAAGACTACGTGACCAGATTGAATTCAATTAATTCAATACGATAGAATTTGCAAAGCCATAAAATCACATAATTATACTGCTAATGCAAGTTTATGTTTCTATTTTATTTGTGTAAACCCGTTTTAATAATTGAAAGCCTTTTCTCTCTGAGGGGTTTCTGGGGTTGGGAAATCTTGAAACTTGGAATAGGATCAGAAAGAGATGGTGAATTTCGGGTTTTTTCTTCTGCTGCCTTTTCCGTTTAATGGGTGCTGTCACAGCACTAGGCAACGTCGTCTTGATTGGCAATAACATTACCTTGTCGTTTGAAGACATTGAAGCCAAATTCGTTCCTTCAGTGGAAGTATCACGGAAATGTGGCACGTTGAATTTAGCGGAACCTGACAAATAAAATGGATTAAGAAAACCATGACACCAGGTCTCCATTTGTGTTGATAATTAGAGGAGGATGTAGCTTTGAGGATAAAGTCAGAAGAGCCCAAGCTGCCCAATTCACGGTGGCCGTTATATATCCTTTTAACCAGCAGTCTCTCCCAAAGATCTCATGCTGATTTTTTAGTCTCACTTCACTCGTTAGTTTGTCCCTTGTTATCACCTCTTAATTCCAGATACGTGCCTCCTGTATATTCCTAGTCCTGGCAATGCTTCGTCAAGTTATAATGGGTACTAGTCAGCCTAATCCACTGCAATATAGTGAGTCGGCTACACGTTTTTCACTATTTGCATTTGCCCAGTCTCTTCCTGTTAATCGAACTAGTTGATGTGGCTAGTCAGCGTCAAAGCTCCTCAGAAGGATGAAGGAATCATGTAGTTGAATTATTTCCTCATTAGTCCAGACATTAAAGGCGCTCAGGTGTCGACAACTGTGGTTCAATGTATATGGAAGATGGTTCGGAAGGTGACAAATTGCACCCTACTTGTACATTGGATAAGATTTAAATTATCTTGATTTCAGTTGATAATTTGGATATTAAAAATTTAATTTTTTGAATTTAAGGTTCTGAACAAACGCAAAAGCAATGGGCAATTCGTGCTGTACTAATTCCCTTTTTTGTCTTTCTGAACAAACACACAAAAGCAAGGTTTTTAATAGTTTCCTTTGATAAATATATATTTGAAGTTCATAGAGGAATTTCAGAAACTTGTCAAATTTCTCTTTGTGCATGTTTTTACCCAACATGCATCAATCCAGAGGAAGAAAAATGTTTATATTCTCTTAACACTCCCCAAAAGTCCCGAGAATTCAACTGCTCTAATTTGGGATAAAATTTTCTCTGCTGCTGTGTATAAATTAGTAATTTGATGTTCTGTCTATTGTTTAAGAGGCTCACAGAAGAAAAAACATCCCGAATACAATGACTCCCATGAAAGTTTGACAGGGTAAACATTTAGATAACGCATTGTTCATCCCTTACAAAACCACATTTGAAGACTAAATATGATTCAAAGTGGCCGATTCAAGTGCTATATCGAATGCAGGTTCAAGTGCTTCTAGCAGAAGTAGCATTAGTGGAAGAAGAGATTAATTGGCTAGAGAGAAAGATAAATGGGCTCAAGTTGAATGTTTACCAAGAAAAGAAGCAGACCAAAGAATTGGAATTGCTGCAGTTGAAAGAGTTGCAGCCACAACGCATTCAACGGAAATTACACAAGTTACCTTCCCGGCGGCCGAACCAAGTAGAATCCAAAGACACTGAAATTCTTAGCAGATCATCGGATTATGAGTATCGAAATTATGATGTTGGGAGGGAAAGAAGAGCCTCCACCGAAATTCAAAGCATAACTTCTCTAGGGATCAATGGTAAACCAATTTTTTCCTTTCTATTTGGATCTTGCACCCATTCCCATCAAAAGTGGAAAATATAACACATTGATAGCACCTCCTGAGCACTCATGTGTTGTTTACCTTGAGCCATATTCTGACCCTATTAAATGGTTTTTCTAAGCAGAAGGCATAGTAGAGAATTCAAGATATTCAAGAAGCACCCTACTTCTTAATCAACTTAATTTAGGAAGTGAAAATGGGAGGCCAAATAAGCTGTCAGAAGAACTGATTAGGTGCTTAATTAGCATATTTCTGAATCTGAATCAGACAACATTCAAGAGCAAAAGAATATCAGAGAAGCAGCATTCTCTAACCTGCATCAACTCAAAAGGCTTCATGTCAAAAACAACCGCGTTTAGCTGTATAGAGCCGACATTTCCCCCATTCAATCAAAGTGCATCTTATCTTGATCCTTATGGAATATTGGCCGACATCGATGGCACCATCAGAGATGTTGGATCATATAACAACTTCATCCAAATCACAAGAGCTTCCTTGGACAAAAGCCGTCTCTCTGAATGCCTTCCAGCCGTGGGAAAGTTGAGGTACTTTCAGAGATTCCAGTAAAGTGCAGTATGATTATCCACCCAGCTAGTTGTCACTAGGCGTTCTTTTGTATAGGATTTTGATGCACAAAATCAGCAAAGTGAACATAACTTGCTTCACCTACAAGCAGAAGTTGGCATTCTGGATTAACATCTATAACGCCTGCGTAATGCATGTACTGTGAGACATTAATTCAATACTTTAATTCCCTAGAAAACAAAACAAACATAATTAATATACATAGTTAAATTAATGAATCTTCTATTACATTTCAGGCATTTCTACAGCACGGCCTGCCCTCCACACAGGAGAAACTTCTGGCACTCATGAACGAGGTATGTAATTTAACATGTGGAGTACGTAATTAACTAAGTTTGGACGATACAACAATATTCGTGATGGAGAGTTGTGATCCAGGCTACAATTAGTGTTGGTGGCATCGTACTCAATTCTCTGGCAATTGAGCACTTCATCCTCCGCCATCCTGCAGACTCCGAACATGTAAGTGAGTCGTCCTAAATGTTGCAGTCAAATTGATGCCCACAATAAGAAGGATCTTAGCAGCTTCTAGGACAAATATGATAACACCTCATGTTTATGGTATGAACCTTACCAAATTCCAGAGGCATCTCCAAGATATAATAATATTGTAAACAAGATGGTCCACTAGATATATAATAATCTTGCTAAATTCTAAGAACATCATGCGTATTCTACATAATGGAATACGTACATACAGGAGCTAATAGATGAGAAAGAGATGCTTCTGAGGCATGCTTATGGTCTTGGTTATCCAGAACCCAATGTCACATTCGCTCTTTGCCGAGGCACCTGGTCTTCTCCAGCCGTAAGTAATTCAATATTTGTATATATATGCAGCTATTTGTTAATTACACGAAATTTATACTGGTTCAGAATGGTGTGCAGTTAAGGATTTACACGGCAGATGAAGTCGTGAATGAGTTAGAGAGAGCTAAAGTAGAGTATCTGGAAGCTTCGGTGGGAATTACAAGCAAGAAAAAGATTTTAGTGCCGAAGCTGATGCAATGGCACATGAAAGATTTCGCTGATGACATGGATTCACTGCTAGAATGGATTTACAGCCAACTGCCACACACAACAACAAGCAACTCCTCATTGAAAAGGTTGATAATGGAGTGTCTAATTAATGGTGAAACAAATAAGTCAATACTTTTAGAGATTCAGCCTTATGCCTCAGAATTCCGTTACTTACTTCCCTTGTAATAATAAGCAGAAGATAACAAGTCAGAAAGAATTTATACCTCCAAATCCACCTTTTGTTCTGACTAATACATGTATCATGCCATAGTTTCGTTTCTGTTGATTGCGTCGGTGATTTGTGTATGTTTAGTTTGGTAATGTTGTTGGATAATTTAGATTGTAAGTTAAGTATTGTAATGTTGTTGTCAAATGTCTGTTTTCCAATTGTATCAGTGGACAATGGTAATGTGATTATCCTTATCTTTGATGTGGAGTTTTTGGTTTAGCTATTGGAGTTGTGATTGTTGTCCGAATTTGCTATCTCTCCTAATACATCTTTGACACTTTGGTATATCACTTCTTCCAACATATTTATTGATGCATTGATACATTATTACAATTTGACGTCTTTCTATTTGCTAAAAAGAGGCAATGTGCCGTGTGTCAAAAATACAATCAACTGCATCAAGTTCGGGACATCATATCTCAACTGTCAACTCTAACTATTGTAATCCCCATTCTTGTTCAATATCAAAAATGGTGATGATATTTGAACTAAACTAAAATTTAGTAACTTGATTGAAATAAATTAAAGATTAGTATACAATTGAGATTTGGAGTAAATTTGAGTGACCAAAATTGTAATTTACCCCAAAGCAAAAAGAGTGGCACATATATGCCTTATATTTATTGTTATTTTTTAAAAATATTTTTGATTTTCGTGATACTAACTTTCGTGCAAAAAGTTCGAAAGAATTTAAAGGCGCACATATACAAAAAATAATTATATCTTTTTTCATCACCAATAGTAGATGGAAATGAGGTGAGATATATATTATTTCAAAAAAACAACAAATATTAGGAGTTAAAACAATACAGGGGCTGATCTACTCCCCACAAAGGGGAGTAGATATGAAGCCCATATCCTACGTGGCTGATGAATTGGAAAAAATAATTGCCACATGGATCTGTTTCATTTAATGGTCCAAACAACACCCAACACCCACACACCCCGGCACTCCCTCATAACAGATCCATTTCTCTCTCCCCGACTTTCTTCTCCAAATCGGTGCCCTAGCTACTCCCCGAACCGCTACCGTCCCCTCCTATCAAAATCGGGCCCCGCCTCCGTTGAACAAAAGCGGGGGAAGCTTCGTTTAATTCACTACATTCACGAACAACCGCGGTTTGCTCCCCTTCTTGAACAACCGCCGTTCGCTTCAGAAATGTGCCGAACGCCACGGCCTCGTCCTCCTCGCTTCCGCGAACGCCGGCGGTCTGGTCCTCTTGATTTCCGCGAACGCCCGGCGGTCTGGTCCTCCTCATTGCCGCGAACGACCGGCTGGTGCGTCCAAATCTCGCAGTGAACAGCTTCGCTTCAACACTGAACACTGAATATTGACGAATTTCCAGTGAACCACCATTGAAGTAATTTTTGTACTTTGATTCATTTTGGTTAGTCATATGTTGTAACTTGATTCATTTGTGTTAGTTGAAGTTTATGGAAATAATAAAAGTGTTGTAGTAGTCATGCATAAGAACTTGTTCCTCCAAAACCTCCAAATTATCGTAATGATATGTCAAAGTTAGTATGGAATCGATAAATTTGTATTGATATTGTTGGTTTTTCGTTTATTGTTTGATAGGAATGGAATCACATAGTGCGCATAATGTGTTTGTTCCTCAAGTTTCGAGCACGCCTTCCTACCACCGGACAAGAATTTGAATCACATGAGGCGACTTACCTTTTTACAATAAATATGCTCGGGGAGGTCGGATTTAGTGCACGAATTGAGAACATTAAAAGAAGAAGGATACTTTGGATAGACGTCTTCGAAAATGTTTGTATGTTCAAAAGAAGGAAAAACAGATGATGCATATCAGAGAAAATATAAAGAATCTGTGCCGCGAACCGGGGAAAGAAAGCGTGGGCATACACGAGTTGGGTGTTTTGCTAGATTAATTGTGGTCAAGCAACAAACGGGACCAATGTGGGTAGTGAACAACTTTGTCGAGGAACACAATCACGCTCTTACTATTCCCAGTCGAGTGCACTTGTTAAGATCCCACCGGACTATGTCGACTACAAAGAAAGCATTGACTCAACATTTCGCTGATGCTAATATACCAACGTGTCAGCGATTAAGGCTTATGGAGATAGATTAAGGTGATCCATCATCGATTGGGTGTGTGGAAAGAGATATTAGGAACCATGAACGAAATATTCGAGAAGAGCAAAGGGATTATGACGCTGAAACTCTAATAGAGCATTTGACATTTGAGAAAGAGAAAAATCCGAACTTCTACTTTGATTACGAAGTTAGACGAGGCAAATAAGTTGATTCATTGTTATCAATGGCGATCTTTGAATCTAGACTATTCTTATCGATTTTTTGGCAATGTGGTGGTATTCGACACTGACCTATAACACGAATAGGTACTCAATGATATTCGCCTTTCGTAGGCGTAAATCATCATGGGCGCACTATTCTGCTTTGGGTGCGGATTTTGAGCGATGAAACGGCGAGTCATTTGTGTGGTTGTTGTCGAAGTTCATGGAATCGATCTCGAATCATGCTCCATCTTTGATTATAATCGATCAAGACGCGCAATTGCAAAGGCCATATCAATAGTCATGCCATCGACATTCCACGTGTATCGCATCCGCACATTTTAAACAAGTTTTCAAAAAAATTAATGACATGGTGTACAATGAGCGAGATCATAGGTTAGTGAATATTATTAAAAATTCGAGACCCCTCACCGAATTTGAGGAGCGTTGGAATGATGCAATGGTCAAGACAAATCTACAATGTAATGAATGGCTAAATTCGATGTATGATATTTGGGGTCGGTGGGTTCCAAAGATATGTTAATCACATATTCAAAGCAGAATGTCTAGCAGCCAACGATCCGAGAGTGGACACTCATTTCTGAAGAAGTACGTGAATAGAAAGAACTCACTGATAGGATTCATTACTAGGTTTAATAGGGCATTGAGTCATCAACGCCATGAGGAATTAGTAGCTAACCATGTTGATCTAAATGAACAACCACGCTTGATGTCTAGTCTTATGATGGAAGGTCAAATGGTTCAAATCTACACGAAGAAGGTGTTTCTGTTGTTTCAAATAGAAGTTGATAAGAGTAATGTATACATTTGTTCCAAGAGATCAAACTTCGTAGGTGGGAAAACATACAGTGTACAAAGATTTGAATCTGGACAAAATTTTGATCGGACCATGAGCTTACTTATTTCACTTTACACCGACTTTGTTTCATGTAGTTGTCGAAATTTTGAATTTGCAGGTTATCCATGTCGCCACATGATTTGTTTTCTGAAGAAAAAACAAGTACTCCTACTTCCAGAAAAATATATTGTGCGACGTTGGACCAAGAATGCCAAATTGGGTGCGATATGCGACACTAATGCAAGTACCAACTTGGATGACACATCTGTCCATTCACTAATGGCACGTCATGGGTTGTTAGCACAAAAGGCATCTTTGTTAGTGGACGTGGCTGCTTTAACAGATGCTCGCAGTACGTTGCTACTATGTGAGTTTGAAATGATGACTAAGAGAGTGATGCAACTTGACGACGGTGGGAATTTCAATAAAATCAAGTCAAGCTCGAAAAGTCGCAAGGTCCAACAAGTTATACAAAATCCAAATTCCGTTAGAGCAAAAGGATGTGGAAAACGGTTGAAGTCTTCCAAAGAGAGAGCACTCTCGCGAGGTAATAGACAATGTTCAGTTTGTGGAGTAAATGGACACGACAAAAAGAACATGTCCGACATTTAATGATAGGTAAATTTGAATACTTTTTGTATTTTATATTCATGTATAAAAGTACACATATTTATACAAATATTTAGCATTTTGTAGGTCAAATGTACCCATGGTACATGAGAACCAACATGATTACGATGACTCTCAAGATGTTTGGAGAGAGGACGCTACGTTTACATCATTTGCTTGTAGTTCGAACGGGGATGGAGTCAATTTTACATTTAATTTATAGTTTGAATTTCGATGGAGTCAATTTTGCATTTGGTTTGTATTAAATCAACAATCCGCGTGGTTAGAATGATATGTTTTTCAAACAATGTTGTTTTGTGCATTTCATGGAACATGCCATGTAGTTGTTTTGTAATATATTGGAATGATGCAATGTTTGAAGTGAATGTTGTGTGTTTGGGTATTCCATCTACAGGTTGTTACAGATTATTTTTTATTTATTGAAGTTGGAACATGTCATGTAGATTTTTTATATCTTTTGGTAATTATTTATTCTGCCAAGTTGGAACAAGTCATGTAGTATTTTTATATCTTTTGGTATCATTGAAGTTGATTATTTGATTGGATCATTTTACCCATTGTGGTTTTGTTGTCATGTGCCAATTTTATGATACCTGCCAAAATTGATACCTACCAAGTCTTGTACATACATTTCCAATTAAAATTGATACCTGTCAAAATTGATACCTGCAGGGTACAAACATTACTCAATTCCATTAAAATTCAAAAACACAAATTGGTGCCCAAATTTGATTTTTAGGATTTCACAACACTGATACATAAAAATTCATTACAATAAACACTAATACGACGATACAAGAAATCATGAAAATATCTGAGCAATTTTTTCCCCACTAATACGATGCCTAAGTACACGATCCTCGCCTTCTAGCTTGTCTACCCTATCCATTAAGCTCCGTAAAGTGCACTTCAAATCATCCAAATCAGTACTTGTTTGTTCACGTACTTCGATCGCGATCTAAAATTAGATTCCACTGTCGTCCCAATAGAAGCCACCGCATAGGATACCGTCCCCGCAATAGCATCGCTCTAATTCAAGTCAATGAAATTTTACAATCACAAAACTACATTATGAAAAGTCACTTACCTTCACACTATGACATCTCCATATCGACGATGTGGATTCCTTTCGAGTGCGAGGTATGAATCTTCATATACGCCCACATCTACATCTAAGTCGTAATGGGAAACAGCCCACTAGAAGAAGACATTGATCCTTACCTATGTGTTGATGTTACACCAATATCACATAATTATCAATTAAGTCCATGCGACATTCAATCTATTATGAATTGACAATTACATCGAGGCTCGGATCATGTTTCGAGTACATTGATTAGTACCGCCATGGTCGCAAAACACCGGTTGCATGAACTTACGGGTTGCAGCCCCATTCTCATGCCATCCGGCTGCCAAGCCAAGATACGGACTAATTTTGTAGTTGCCGAATTCCAACAATCATAACAATTCACACAATTTGATCATCACAGCTCATTATGGAATTAAATTCTACTTATCTTACCCACATTATCAACACACAGGGCTGATCTACCTCCCATCATACATAAATCACAAATCATTGGGTATAATCGAGAAGGGGAAAATAGCATTCGGATAAAATTATCACAACTCGAATAATGCTTTCAAAGACATAAAACCATCACAATTCATTGGTTACAATCATATGTGGAGAAATAGCATTGAGATAAATTGTCACAACTCGATAAAGCTTCACCAAACCAACCATCACGGATCATCAAGTACAATCGAGATGGGGATAAATAGGATTCGGATAAATTGTCACAACTCAGACACAACTTCAACCAAAATAACCATCACAGTTCATTCAACAATAAGGATCATATTTCCCAATTTACGCAATCAATTTCGATTCCAACATTTTATAAGAAAAATCCTAACATTTGGCACATCATTGGGTACGATAAAGATTGGCATCAATTTAATTGGTCCTCAATCTCAATCTACCCTCGTAACAAGTTTGGAAAATAAGTTACCGAAGTCACAACAGAGAACCCAGTGTTCGCGGCAATCGAGGAGGACCGCACTGGTCGGGCGTTGGCGTAATGTCTATCGACCACCGGCGTCGCGGCAATCGAGAGACCTGACCGCAAGGCGCTCGCGAATGTCTATCGCATCACCCGGTCGTCATGCAATCGAGAGGACCGATCACGGACGTTCGCGAAAATCAAGAGGACCAGATCACCGGCGTTCATGGAAGCGAGTTGACTGCATCACGGCTGTCATTGCTTACTTAAGCAAACGGCGGTTGTTCAAGAAGAGGAGCGCATCATGGGTTGTTCGTGAATGTAGTGAATTAAACGAAGCTTCCCCGCTTTTGTTCAATCGGGAGGCGAGCCTCGATTTTGATTTGAGGGGCTACGCGGCTCGAGGTAGCTAGGGCACCAATTTGGGGAAGAAAGTCGGAGAGAGAGAAATGGATCTGTTATGAGGGAGTGCCGGGGTGTGTGGGTGTTGGGTGTTGTTTGGACCATTAAATGAAACAGATCCATGTGGCAATTATTTTTCCAATTCATCAACCACGTAGGATATGGGCTTCATATTTACTCTCCCACTGTGGGGAGTACATCAGCCATGTAAAACAATATATGAATACTATATCAATGCAAGTACAATCATAATACTTAATGGCTCTTAGTAGGTCCAAATACTATTAATACATTAGGCATTGACCTTGTTGCAAGTTATCGGCATTGACCTTCTTGCAAGTTATAATCCTATAAATTAAATAGTGGGCCCTTAACGTATATTGTGAAATCAAAGAAACATTTGAAATGGTTTATACTGATACAAAGCTTCGTTGGCATTTAAAATTTCGTGAGATTAAAGAAAAATCAAAATGTAAAAAAAAATGGCATTCTAATCATTAACAATGAATAATTGTATTGTATTTTTAAAAAAATGTCATTTATATTATAGTATGATGGTTATATCTTTTTACTATAGTACTCTTTATTTCGTCACGTGACTATCTAATTTGTAAATTGAATGGCAAATGAGTGCCACACGTCTATAGGTTTATCACTCATATGGAATTTACCGTTAATAATAATTAAAATAAATTGATAATTTTAATAGTTAATTAATTAATTTAATTAAAATAAAGATGAATGACTAAATTGAAACTCAGTTACAAGTTAGTGACCAACTACGTTTTTTACGCGATGAAAAAACACAGAAGGAATGCAGGAAAGAAAATACAAGAAGGGAAAAATAAATAGAAAATTGGAATTGAAAAAATATTTAACGGCTAAGATTTCTCCATCCTCTTGATATAACTCTTTCAATTTACAGATGAGAAAAATTTCACCACTGGACCTCAACCTCCTGCCTCAGTATGAAGTTAGTCCCCAACTTTTAAGATATAACAAGTTGATCCAAACTCTTTGAATTCTTCAATAACTAAAACCTCTAAATCTTCATCAAGTTCAACAATTATTTTAAAACAGCCGTCCAAGTTGAAAACCAAAATTTAACTTCATAAAATTAAATACGCGAAGATTACATGACGATTCAATACAAATTTAAAAAGTTTTTATCAATTGATTGTACAATTATGATGAAAGATATACGCGACTATGCATAAGTTGACGACAGGTGGTGCAATTTTGCCTTTGTGGATAATAGAAGTGAGTTTTGTTCCTTTACTTCCTTTCCGTTCCACAATAATTTGTGTGCGTGCGTGGTCTTGCACCTCTCTCTCCTCACTCTCCTCCCCATTTCAGTAACCACCGGTTTTCCCTCTCTCTTTTCTCTCAGCTCTATCAATAACTTCAAAGGTACTTTTCCTATTTTATTTTCATTTTAATGCAGTTTAATAGATCTATTGTATATTGATTCATTCTTAATTTCATTACCTGGTATGCACTTCTTATCATGTTTATCTGTTGTTATTCTATGACATTGTTGGTTTGTGAATTCGTGTAGCTTAGCTATCTAATGCATATTAATATGCGTTATTTTATATGTTTATCGACGTCCTTTTTTTTTTTTGGTTAAATAAAGGCTTCTGTAAATGTGTTTTTCTTTGGGTGAATCTATGTTTCTGTTCCATTGGACTTTTAATAAGTATAATTTATGAGTTAGACGGATATATTGGGATCTGCATGTCACTGGCATCGAGATTTGGATGGAATTTTCCCGGATGTTTTTAGTCTTTTGAGCCTGTACGCATTGAATTTTCATAATGTTCTCATGATATTGAAGTATGTGAATTTTCGTGGATTTACTGCTTCTTGCCATGTCATATTTTTTTGTATGAAAATCTGGATATTAAGTAATCTGGAGGAAGAATGTTTTCATAACTATTAGTTAGGAGGGTATATTCAATTAAGAATTGATAAGACTTTTAAAGACTTTTATGGAGTTTGAAAGTCTAGGTGTATTCAATTTAGACTTTTTAAATTCCATAAAAGTCTTGGGGTATTCAATATAGATTTGTAAAGACTTTTAAAAAGTCTTATAAAATTATGGGATATTCAATTCAGACATTTTAAAATCCTACGAAATTCAGGGGTATTCAAAATGTCGATGGCTTTTAATGACTTTATAGATTATTTTATATATACAAACTTTAAAGCACAATGTATAAATAAATGATATCACAATTTCACTCTCATTCACCCCTAAGATTTTGAAAGACTTTGAGGGGAAAAAAATAATTCATTTTCTTATTTTTTCTACATGTAACATTTCTATTTTCTTTTTTCCTTCAACAAATTGTAGAGTGAAAATATTTTTTCGTCTTCAATATATTCTCCTAACTATTTCTATTTTATCTTCTTTCTTTTTCCTTCTACAAATCCCATAATCATGATTAATTACCAATATTTTTTTATGAAAAAGAATATTAATATTTTTATCTCTATTCGATTTGATTTTTTTTTTCTTTTCAATATTCTCCTAACCAATTTTTCATTTTTTATCTTTTTCCTTCTATGAACTTTTAGAAACAATGTGATTTTTTTCTTTAATATTCCCATAACTATTTTTTTCTCTTTTTTTCATTGTTTTTTTTTTTTTCATTAAAAACAAGATAAATTTATAATTAAATTCTTATATAATTGTTGATTATAGTTTATTAATGAATTTCATCAGGTTAAAAATTTGTTTTTTATTAATGTATTTTTTTTTTTCATTTTCATTCTTGTTTTTTCTATATAATGGTTGCATTTTTTCTTCGTAAATTGGTACTTTGGTTATTTATTATGCAATTGTCGTGATTAATAATGATATGTTACCTATAGATTATTAAATATAAAAAAGAAGATTATAAACTCGATAAATTTTTTTGTTTAAAAATATTTTTAAAAAGAATTGCATGCTATTATTTTTTGAATTTATCCACAAGCCATTTGAAAGTTAATAATTTTACTCAAAAGAAAAAATGGAATGAGTTAATAATTTATATCATTAACTTTTGACGTAGTTGATTGCAACAATTAAATAGAACAATTTTTATGAATTTAATAATATTAATACAATTAAATAAATTATTACTAGACTTTTCTCATGCGACATTTTTTTAATTGTAGGGTATTAAATTTTTATATTCAAAATTTTTAATTAAAAAAAAAGTCTATAGAAGTTTAAAAGTCTGTGAAAGTCTAGGAAAATCTTTCAAAATAAAATCTATACAAATCCATATAAGTTTATAGAGTCTATTAAAATCTATAAAAGTCATTAAAAGTTAATGAAATCCATCAAAGTAAGTCACTTAAAAGATGTCAATCAAAGTCTTTAAAAGTCTAGATTAAATAAACCCCCCTTAGATTACATGTTACATGGTGTTGGATTTACTATGGGTGTTGTACATCTCATTTAGATATCTTCACTTTATTGGGGGTGCTATAGATTTGGTATCAATTGTCTGGTTTAAAGAATTTAAAAATTAAACGGAATTTGATCGTCATTAAACAAGGAAAGAGGACATCAGCACATATACTGGCAATAACTCGTTTTATTTTTTATTTCCTGTCATGATTTGGAATTGGCAGTCTTCAATCATCTGATGGTTATATTGAAATTACAGATTTATTTTCAAGGGAGTTCAATTGTAGATGATTCAAACTTTGCTTCATTGGATTTTCTCCTGTAATATGTACAGGAACATCTTTCGTTGTTTGCTGTTCTCCTTTATCTGGGTTATTCATGTTAATATATATGTTGCTTTCTTGTTTCTGATTTTCCTTTTTTATTATTTGATGGAAATAGAATATTTCAATTGCCAATTAGCACAAATTTCTTCAAAAATTAAATGAAGTAGGATCAGGAGAAAGTAAATGACCACTTGATTCAGACGAGATATTTTGAAATGACACTTTTATCATTTTTCTTTATTTATCCTCTTTTCAATCCTTTATTACGTAATTTACCTATATTTAGCGTGGATGCTTCTTGGAGTTACTAAGAGAAAACCGGTTTGCGGCATTACAATACTTTTTATATGTTTGTGTTTAGTTACATATTGTATTTCTTGTGCATTTTATTCTCACTTGATGGTTATAATAAGGTTGAAAAGTTTTATCTGCTGCTGTCACTGTGGCTTGTGTCTGGTTTTTATTGTTGTCATTTTTTTATGTTTTGGCTGTTTCGTAATAAATTTTTTTTTTTTTTGGCATGATTTTGACACAACGTGTGCTGATTACATTCTAATATCTTTAGTCGTATATGGTGTTTTCTGATACATTGTCTTGATTGGGCCTCTCTGTTTATCCATCATAAATTTACCCCATTGTCCATCTGGATGGTCACAAAATACTCTTTAGTTAAGAGTGTTTGCCACAAAAAAGATCATAACAATCCATGAAATTAAACATGATGTACTTAGTGAAGCTGTATGTACACAGAAAAGTAGCATAAGATGGCAGAAGCAGATGACATCCAGCCACTCGTGTGCGACAATGGGACAGGCATGGTTAAGGTATAATTTGAAGTTTGTTCATCCTTAGATTTGCAAACCTGCTTTGCTGCCCAGATTTTACCATCTCCCCCTAGCAGAACTTGAGTTTGATGCAAGAGTTTAACATGTTTCTAGGCTGGATTTGCTGGAGATGATGCTCCACGAGCTGTGTTCCCTAGCATTGTTGGTCGCCCCCGACACACTGGTGTGATGGTGGGTATGGGACAAAAAGATGCATACGTTGGAGATGAAGCTCAGTCAAAACGTGGTATTTTAACACTAAAGTACCCAATCGAGCATGGTATTGTAAGCAATTGGGATGACATGGAGAAGATATGGCATCATACTTTCTACAATGAGCTTCGTGTTGCCCCAGAAGAGCACCCAGTTCTCCTAACTGAAGCACCTCTCAACCCCAAGGCTAACCGTGAGAAGATGACTCAAATTATGTTTGAGACATTCAACACTCCTGCTATGTATGTTGCTATTCAAGCTGTCCTTTCCCTGTATGCTAGTGGTCGTACTACTGGTGAGCATTTTTTGCACTTCAAGTAATTTGTGTTTTCCATTATGACACAGGAGTCATTTTTATTCTGATGTCAATTTGCAGAAGCTTCTAAACAGTGGGCTTCACAAGTTGACATATTCCAACTTTGAATAAAATTTAAAGAAAAGGAAAATGGGGAGAAGTATATAAGCTCTAACTTGATTCCCCATATTCAAGAATCACTCAGTTCTTAATCTTTTTTTAGGACTGGAGTTAGAACTTATAGGCTGTGTTTAACTTAAGCAGGCTGAGATTTCCTGCCTGAGTTTCAACTAGTCAAAATATTGAGTGAACGTTCCTAATTTAAATCTGATGTTGCTGACATGCTATGATGCTTCCTGCTCAGGTATTGTGCTGGATTCTGGTGATGGTGTTAGCCACACAGTCCCTATATATGAAGGGTATGCCCTTCCACATGCCATTCTTCGTCTTGACTTGGCTGGTCGTGACCTTACTGATCACTTAATGAAAATCCTTACTGAGCGTGGTTACTCTTTCACCACCTCAGCAGAGCGGGAAATTGTGAGAGACGTGAAAGAAAAGTTAGCTTACATTGCCCTTGACTACGAGCAGGAGCTTGAGACTTCAAAGACAAGCTCTAATGTAGAAAAGAGCTACGAGTTGCCTGATGGACAGGTGATTACCATTGGTGCTGAGCGTTTCCGATGCCCTGAGGTCCTTTTCCAGCCTTCAATGATCGGAATGGAAGCAGCAGGAATACACGAGACCACTTACAACTCCATCATGAAGTGTGATGTTGATATCAGGAAAGACCTTTATGGCAATATTGTACTCAGTGGTGGTTCAACCATGTTCCCGGGTATTGCTGACAGAATGAACAAGGAAATTTCTGCTTTAGCTCCAAGCAGCATGAAGATTAAGGTGGTTGCACCTCCTGAAAGAAAATATAGTGTCTGGATTGGAGGCTCCATCTTGGCATCCCTCAGCACTTTCCAGCAGGTTTGTATTACTATTACCCGGTAATGGATTGTTTATTTATGATACTTTGACGTATAAAGTTTCTAAGGGGAAGAATATTTGCCTATGTTTTGTGCAGATGTGGATTGCCAAGACCGAGTATGATGAGTCTGGTCCTTCTATTGTGCATAGAAAGTGCTTCTGATTGGGCAATGTTGATGTTGGCCAAGGAAAACTACTTTGTTTTACGGGTCAGAAATGTAGCTTCCAAAGTTTAATTCTTGCTTTGTTTCCTATATTCTTTTTCTTCTCATAATGGGTTGATGAACCTTGAAGGGCAAGGAGATATTGCTGGACATTCCTATTCTTTAGTTTTTATATAATCGACAAATTTTCAAATGCTTTTATGCTAGTCTTTAGCACAATGATTGATATGGGCATAATTTTTCATTTTTGTTGGTATAGAAAATTTATGTTGTATGTTAAATCATGAATGCTTCGTTTGCTTCACGAAGATAGGAGAAAAAATTTCACTATTTTTTTTGGAAATGTTTACAAGAAGAGACGGTTGGTGTTGAGTTAGGAAAATTTGCAGCATTAGTACCCAACATATTCATTTAGTAGCAAAGAGATCCCCCCAACGTAATTTTCTTGGCATTTAAGTCCCTGACCTATTATTTCAGTAGCATTGTGGTCCACAATAGACGGAATCCATCCAACTAACTCTTAATTGTTATCAATCACGATGTCGTATTTCTCAATACATATATGAGAATAGAGAAGTTAAAATGAGGACTTTATAGTTAGAATTTTAGCTAATTGGCTTAAACACGTTTCTAGCCAATCGACTTGATCACGTTTTTAGCTAAACATACGTTTTGGTCAAAAATTAAAAGAGAATTACATTTATTGTTTATATAAATCCGCAATTATAAAAGGTAAAATTACAATTAGGATTCCCAACCTATTGAAAATGTAGCAAGTGCCTCAATCTATTATTTTGGCGGTTATAGTTTTCCAATCTTTCATTTTTGTAGCACTTGAGACTGCTATGAAGAATGGGTAAATGACTAAATTCACACCGGTCACCGAACATGCATTTATGGGCCCTTAAGTCATATGATCCAAATTTAATTTAATTAAAGTTACATTTCAGTGTTAAAAGACCAACATGCACCTACAATTGCAAAAAACATTAATTCAAAGACGATATTGTTTTATTATAATACTGCTTTTATTATGGTATTGTTTTTTATGATACTATTTTATAAAAAATATTTGATATTGTTTTACTTTTAATATTGTACATTAGTTTTCGTTGCATTATATCATGTTTTGTCAAGTTTATTAACTCTTTTTTTGGAACTTATTTTTAACTATATATTTTATCAACTTTTCAATCACACATTTCACCATCTTTTTTTAAAGTCTCCAAAAAGCTACTTTTAAACTCTACTAAACAAACACACATTCAAATTTAAATGTTTTATGGCTGAAGTAATAATACTGTTTCAAAATGCTCTATTAGTAGTACAAGATAATTGGTACTATTTTCATTCAAAATGTTTGATATTGTTTCAATCTATGATAATGTTCTTTTATTGGGTTGTATTTTGTGTGTGTACTGTTTTATTAAGATATTGTCATGTATGATGCTAATATATTAAGATAATTTTATCTATGATACCGTGCTATGGTTTATGTTAAAACATGACATTTGTGCTCACCTAAACATGTGCTTCTACTATTGTTATATTTGCTAACTTTAACCATACGATGTTATCCATGATACTGTTATTATGATATTGATACAAATGTGCTTCTAATACAGTTCCATTATACTGTTTTCTGATTATGTTTTATTAATATATTATACTATAGTTTCTGTTAAAACATAACATTTGTGCTCACCTAAACATGTGCTTGATAATAATGTGTATTTGATATTGTTATATTTGGTATCTTTAATCATACGTTACTGTTATCACCGACCGTGAAGGAAGTTTTCACCACCACTCACACAAAATCAGTATATACGTCTGTTTTCTCAAAAAAAAAAATATTATCCTCATCAAAATCTGTCATTCTCAATTTTTTCTTCATCATTCTTCAAATTTCCTTCATAATCTTCTTCCTACTCAACATTTTTCAAAAAACAAGTTTCAACAGTCGAATTCTACTGCAATGAAACGGTATACTAGTCTATTATTACGACCAAATGGAGTTTTACCTCTACTAGCCCAAAAATTCACTATACGTCTATCTTCGTCTTCTCCATTTTTCTTTTCAATTTCTTCAATTTTCTCATTTCTAATTCTCTTTCTCTTCATCATTCTTCTCCAAATCTTTCATTCTCAATCTTGTTCCTTTTATCAATCTTCATTTATTTTTCTATGGTCGAATTCCACTTACGAGCAGTATACTAGTACTATCATTATGATATTAATACATTTGTACTTTTAATATTATTTTCTATGATACTGTTTTCTAATAGTATTTTATTAAGACACTTTTTTTCTATGATACAATAACAAACAACACATGAATATGTGACAGTAATATCCCGAAACACATAAAAATGTTGATGTATGTGAAACAAATATCGTTTTATTCGACTAAAAAATGATTACAAAACATTTATGTTCCTACATATCAAAAAACAATATCTTCAACAAAAAAACACAATTCAAGAAAAATAAGAAGAAAAAAAACATTAATAAAAATTAAATCCACCTACAAAATAACATTCAAGAAGCAATTGTTTGCAGAATTTTACAATCGAGAGACTGCCCAACACTTCTCAAAATCACCGTCATTATTTAATAACAATAGCAGGTTGTTAAAATTTAAAATTTTATCTTTTACATGATTGGGAAGAAGAAGAAAAAAATTGTGAATCCACTATTATCACTTACAAAATATAGTGGGAACATTTGAGTGGTCGATAGCGAGTCGTGAAACACCGATGACAAAGTGCTATAGCCAGCGAGGAGGCGCGAGAGAAGAAGATGGTGGCCAAGTGCGTTGCTGATTTGAAGTTTAAATATGGATCACATGGATAATTTCGTTATTAATATAAAATATGGCTGAAAAGTATGACTTAATGACAATTTTAAAAAATGTTTTGACCTAATTTAGAACAAGTTACTTATATGTAACTTATATGCAATTTTTCTCTGAATAATTTTACCCTCATATTTGATTAAAAACTTGAATGTTTATTTGGAAAATTATTTTGACCTTATCTTTAACTAGTATACTGCTTTCTTGTTGTGGGATCCGATCGTTGGCTTTATTATACTGATGGATTGAAGCGGTGAACAGATTTTGGAGATTATCGATTGAGTAAGATGAATTGATGAAGAAAATATATTTTGGAGATGATTGAATTAGGGACATCGATTGAAGCGGTCAGAAAATTTTGGAGGAGATAATTTTGTGAGATGAGAAATTGAATACGTAGTGACACACGGACGTTTAAATACTTTTTTCTTCTTATAATTTTATGAGAGGAAAAATTGAAGACGTAGCGACACACGGACGTTTAAATACTTTTTTCTTCTTATATAATAGAGAAAACTTTATACGGTCGTGATTAAACAAAGAAAAATTACAAAAATAAAAATAAAAATAAAAGAAAAAACAAAATTCAACAACCCATATCCTTAATTTTAGGGTAAATAACACTCACAATCTCCATTCTTTTAAGTTTGTAACAATTTCATTCTTATTTAATTTTATTAGCTAGTATCGTCCCCAATCTTTCAGTAAATTGATGCAAATGGTTCATTTGAACAATTTTGCCCCTGATTTAAATAAATTAAAACGAAAATAAAATAGAAAAATAACAGTTTAGGGCTAACTTTATTAAAAGTACAAATAAATCATAAACATTTTATTTGAAATCCCACACAATGATTATGTGAAAGATTCGTCACAATATGACTACCAAGACCTCTGGTGTCCATTGAAATTCTTTTTCCATTAAATTCCGAACGCTAATATCTTCAAACATTCGAAAACAATGTTTGGAAGTGCTTATAAGTATTTATAAGTTGGTCATCATTTTTATCTACAAATTCTGCATGACTTACAATTTTATCTATTTTTTATTCATACATTTTATAAGTCTACTGCTTATAATCTACGAAAAATTTTACGATAATTTGTACGGAAAAATTAAATACGAAAGTCGTTGCAATCTTGAGGGTATTTGCTTGTAGTCTTAACAACCCCACTAGCGCTCCCATCCCCAAGAAAGTAAAAAGGAAAAGAAACAAAGTGTTGTTGAATAAAATTTGCCTTTAGCATTTATCTCAACTCAGCGAGTATCTGTACCTCTCAAAAGAATACAATTTCCAGCCATAGATTAGACTAGCGATTCGACCTTTAGCCAGGTGCTCAATATATATAGGTAAATTTCACAGGCTCCCATTTTTGATTTTGTATTTTTCCATGTAATGATATTGACAGTATTGGAGGAGATGAGATTATCCACATTTGGCCTTTCAAGCTCTTTCTCACGACCATTTCCAGTTTAAGTTACCTTTTTAAGCGTTGTTAGATACAAATTAAGATGAAATCTTTGAGTAGAGTAGGACTTGGTTTGAGTGTTGTTTTTGGGTGTTTATTACTAGCTCTCGTTGCTGAGCTTTACTATTTGTTATGGTGGAAAAAGAAGATTAACGACGAAGAAGAGGGTTGCCACAGCACCGGAAGAGAGTTGTTGTGTTGGAAAAAGGCATCATCGAGTACTAGTGCTCAACAATTATGTTCCTCTAATACTCTTGTACATGAACCACAAGCTCATCACCTTCATGTCTATTCAAATCTCAAGCCATTCGGAGAAGACTTATTGGGCGTGGAGGCTGAACTAAGGCGGCTACACCACAACTTTTCCGGCCCGCCAAGATTTCTCTTCACTATAGCTGAAGAAACGAGGGAGGAAATGGAATCAGAAGATGATACGAGTAGAAAGAAATTGAGTGATTTAGTTGAGATTGATGAAACACCATTCTTGACCCCTTTAGCTAATTCACCTCCATATTTCACTCCTCCTTTGACTCCTACACATAATCAAAAGCAGGGTTTTAATCCATTCTGTGAATTAGCAAGTGATGCAGCATTCAATTGTTGTTTAAGGTCTTCACCACCTCCAAAGTTCAAATTCTTGAAGGATGCAGAAGACAAGCTTCAGAGAAGACAACTAATTATGAATGATGATCAATCTGTTCAAATTGAAGTCCCTTCAACTTCAATGTTTATAAAAGATGAGGAAAATGGGTCATTCATCACACTCATTGTTGCTCAAAACAAACAAGAAGAAGAGACTACGCGAGTTAACTATTCAAGCACCACTTCACAGGTTTTTTCTCTACCATCTTCCTCTCTGAACTTCAAATTACCATCCGACAAGCGGCCGATGCATCAGAAGCTCAATCACAACATCTGATGGTATTCAAATTTTATGTTTTAGGCCGACAGAAACATTTGGGGATTAGTGAATTTTAAGTCATTTTTACATGAAATTGATTGCGGGTCACTCGAGTAGAGGTGTAAAATATGTGTAGACCGTAAGTGGTTCGGCCTACCTTTACAGTTGGTTGCTCTGTGTAGTTGTTGTTATTCATGTAAATGATAATGGTTCAGGTTACAAACTTAAAACTTAAAAAAAAACAGTGTTGAGTACTTCTTAATAATAGGTTATTGTAAGCTTTTAACTTTCCAGCTTGCTAATCATTTCATAACCTTATTTTTGGTTGTCAGTGAAAGACGTGATTCAATATCATTATTATTATTTTCTTTTTTTACTATTAAAGTTGCATCATGAAAATTGAATTTCTCGAATATCGACCCTATTGCAAGATATCTTCAGAAGCAGTAAGTGTGAAAAACTTGGCGAGCCAAAAGAAGGTTGAAAAGAAATAATATTAAAATTTGTGGGTCAGCTTATGTTTTGGACTTCTGAAAAGAACAAAATAGACAATTGCCCGTGATCACGTCTCGTGTGTGTGAAACCGAAAGCACCCAACTTGAAAATCATTTGGTCGTTACCTTTACCAGGCCAATTGATTATCAACTGTTGGCAAAAGTCAGGCTGCACATGACTGGCTCAAATGTTCTCTCTAATCCGTGTGATACACACCCACCCCACCCACACCCACACGGGGGCAAAGAAGGCCTGCTCAGATAACTACGTAGGGACTCGACCTCCACTAAAGGAATAAGGAGCAAGAGACACACTCATTCTAACCTTTGTATGGCACCACCATAAAGTGAAAGCAAGAAACTTTGAAGTAGGGCAGTTGTACTCGTCGTGCTAGGTTGAACCAAGGTTGGTAAGAAAAAGTGATTCTGACTAATCACACGCAGGAAAATAGGCATGCACAAATCATGGTAAGCAAGAAAGAAAGTCTTATTGTCCTTGCCTCCAAACTTCTGTGTGTGGATTTTATGCTCCAAGTCCAATGAGTTGAGTTGGAGAGACAGCAAATAATATTGACATGATATCTAACTTCTGACTCAACTGAACTCGTGGGTTATGATCCATGAGCGCGCCATGTGACAATTTTCATTATATGATCAACACAACAATGTACCAAATAATCACAGATGTACCATTCAATATGGTCAAATCGGAGCTTTATGGGCGTGAGATGCCGTTCACATCACATTGCAAGATTACGAATGATTTCATATGATTAGGATCCACTCAATTATACGTTTTGCTCACTGCCTCACAATGCTGTGTTCTGCTGCCTCACAGTGCTGTATCAAGCAGAACACGTCTTTTGTTGGATGTCTTCGTTATGCCAAGCCCTTCAACAGACACAACTGCTGCTCCAACTTGCACTTTGTCACTTTGAATAAAATGGCTGAAAATTCCTAACAATAGCGTGCATCAGTTGTGCGCTATGCTGGAAGATGGCTGAGACAAGGATCTGCTTGAAGGCTGAAGATCATGAGAATTGAGAAGAGTGATACTTCGTGTTACAGGAAATCAAAATTGAGAATAATTTTTGGAAAAGGCAATGGCCCGAGATATCATAAATGATAACATAGCAATCACCATGGTTTCTCTTATACCACCAAATTGGTTCTGAGCGCAACATCTTCAGCTATGTTACAGAAACTTCATACACATCCTTCATCATCACATGGTAACACACGGAAAAATGATCCTCAAAAGCAGGTGTTAAAAAAATAAATTACATCCCGAATAAAATGGTGTCATTTTTCATTGAATAGAAAAGGGGCAAAACCAAGTAACACAATATTTACAACATTGTCAATATAAAAATCAAATCAAAGGGAAAGAAGAATGAAACTTTGGATAACTCAAGGCACTTTCCAGCAGAGAATTGTCCTTAAAACCCTGTTAGCGTCTTTAATGGATATTCTCCTATATTGTAGCATTAAGGCCAGATCCAAATGGTACTATAACAGCGAGAGAGGATAAGATAAATGTGGAGTCAGAGTCCAATAGCAGCAATAGCTGTTATTCCCAGTTCAACACATAAAGCGTTGAGATCATGTTCCTTCAACATACTAAATGCACAAAATCCATAATAAGAATGGTAAAGATCTGGCAGTGAACCCGGGAATTTACTGAAACCACCATACTGTCATGAAGAAGAAAAAGAAGTCATCAGTTCCGAGATACTGCTGCTGAATTGTAAATGAACTATTCTCGCTGAACTTCTTAAATGGACAACAACACAGCGAAAGGGGCTGAGGAATGTTACCATTACTATCTATCTTTTGCATCTTAATAAGAAAGAATTTAAGTAATGCAATAACTTTCAACTTCTTTTCTAAATACAAGCAACCATATTAAACATACAAGAAGCCAAAACCTATGCTCACCTCCAGTTTATTCAAGTCCAAGCCGAGCTTGAGCTTGGTGGTGGGAGTTCGCAAACTTGCAATCAAATTCAATTAATTATTTTTTTAATTAAAAAGCGAGTGCTATATATAAATATGTACAAATATTAGTTTACCAGTAAGAAAGTAAAAAATAGTTTTCATATTCTCAACCTTCAGCTTGTGCTTGAATTAGGTTCAAATCAAGCTCATACAAGCTCAAGCTCAAACTTCATACTTCTCTATTCAGCCTAGCTCAAGGCTCGAGCCTCAACATCTTAGGCTCAATCTCAAGAGCCTGGCATAATTTATTCGACCTCAAGATCGAGTTGATACTTGAAATTTTTCCAAATGTTCAGCTCAGCATGGTTGTTGTACTCCTACCTTATCCATACATTACCAGGCACGATGGTATGGCAAAGTATTCAAGAAATAGATGGTCGTACTTGTCAATATTCTCCATTTGCATGCAGTTCTAGGCCTGTGTGCATGTTCATGTGTTTCACTAATCATATGAGATTTCTTGGACAGAATTAACTTACAATGCCATAAAGATCTATATTACCATAGTTTTGTCCATTTGCTAGCACCTAAAGTCATAATTGACATGATGTACACATAATACGAATGTAGGCCACCAAAGCATAAACGAGAAACAGAAGCACCTCTGATTGACATGTTAACAAAAAGCCACGCAAACCTCCCTCATCAATGAATTTATCCGCCCCCAATATCCTTAGAACTCCTCCAACCCTATAGAGCACAATGCCATTGTAAAGTTACGACAAACATTCTGAATAAACTGAACACATGCAAGGGTCATTCACCATACCAAAAGGCATAACAAGTATCAGCTGGCTTGTTTGTCCTACCTTGAAAGCCACCATCTTGCGCCTGCCTCTGCACCATAGTCAAAATGAAAAACACAGATTTAGAAGATAATCACCCAACTCATTAATAAGCTGAAAGAGGGGTGAGTTGTGGAGGTATTGATTAATGGAATAAGTGTTCATAAGGAGCTTGTCTATCCTCCATTTTCCATTAACTAAAGCGAAGCTTAGTCATTGTCCTCTAAAGCAAATTAGAAAATAAACCTGCAGGCTCCAATAAAGAAGCAATGGCACGTTTATGGTGCAAGAAGATGCATTTTTGGACAGTATATCATTATCGATGAATCCCATCAGCCGGAGAGAGGCAACAGCACAGTAGGTGGCACCACCTGTGACACTAAAAGAATTACCATCCATGAGCATCAACAATTTGCACTTAATCAATTAATATTCATGGTTCAGTGAAACAGTGAATCAAAAGTGGAACAAGTGTCCAGTTTATCACAACTTCATTACCTTTTTGAAAACATCACGGTAAACAATCACTGTAGAAATAAATACTACACTAGTAATAAATAAACAAAGACACGGCCTACTGTTCTGTAAGATCTCTCATCCAACATATCTCAAGTGAAGAACACCGATACCCACTTCTTTTTGAACTAACAAATGGCTACAATAGGTAATCTTTATAAGAAGATAGAGAGTGAAAGAACAGTAGAAGAGATTGACCACTCTAATGTCAGTAGAATTAGAACATATATAACAATTCCCAATGATACCAGTTTGGATAAGGTTTGGAATAAATACACCAAGGAAATCGATACAATTATCACTACCCTAAGGCATCTAATAAAACGAAACTCACTAGTCAGTGGGATCCACCAATGAGATACAGAGTTTTCCAAAACAAGAATAATACGTCTCAAATAGAAGTAGACTTAAATTTCAATCAACTCTCTCAAAAAATGCCTTCAAAATACAATCAAAGACTCCTATATACCAGTAGTAGGAGCATGCTATTTAATCTGCATACATGTATTCTACTAATACATTTAGTATGTATATACATTAGATCCATCATTATCCAAAGTTTATTGGAAAATAATAAATGAGTACCAATGCTCAATAAATCATTATCAAGATTCATCTTCGCATATTCCTGGTCGAGAACGACTCATCCTCGAGTCCATTCGTAAAAGAGAAATGTTTGCAACATTGAAGGTAATTGAGATGCAATAATTAGGAGGTAACTGAATATTTCTGTGTTTTTACCTATATGCTCAAGGACTTCGAAAGGACCATCGGGTTTAGGATGAAGCTTAGCTTACTTGAGGCAACCTGTCTTTCCTAAGATAAATCCAAACTAAATCACTTTCTTTTAAGAAATAGTTGAAATAGAGAGGATCTCACGGTGTAATTCTCCTTCGATTGTAGAAAAACTCACCTCGAGTCTTTGTCACTCTTTAGAGAAAATGTCAACAACTTGTAGTTGAAACTCCTTGTGCTGTTGAGCTCATCCTATAGGATGACTTGTTCAGAAGAGATGCTTTGGGTAATAAATACAACATTGAATGTGCATTGTAGGTGGAAGGTCCACTGGAATCTCTTCATGTATGATTAAGGCATAAGCGTCCAAATAATTATCAGATTTAGAGAGTAAATTACTTTCGCTTCCTTAGGAAGAGTAATTTCCACTTTAGGACTGAACTTTCACCCCATCTTTGGCAAAAGTAAAAGTATTGTTGTACCCTTCAAGGTCGATCTACCTATCATGCTGCCAAGGACTTCCAAGGAGTATTTAGCAAGCATTCATTGAACAATTTTACATTGAACCTCGTTTTCAAATTTTTCACCAACTGAAAATTGAACAGACATCTCTTATCCTATTATACGCTAAAGTCATGATCAAAATTGCAAATTCTTCGAGCACGGGGATGTGGAAGAGGGTCATCACTGGGATTATGGTTTTGAACATTATGGAAAAGGTCAATGTTGTCTCCTTCGCTCACATATTCGATCTTGGAATTATTATTTGATTAATATATTGAACTGGTTCAAAAATTCCAAATTTTACTGGAGATGTTGCACTTGTCTCCTCAATTCTTCAATCTCAACTCTGAGAAAATCTCTTTCAAGGAGCAGGATATTCATCAATATCTTAAGTGCAACGACGACAATAAACCGCGATGACCAAAGCTCTAATACCAAATTTATACCAGGTGGATAAAATTGAAGGAAATACACTAAAGGAAAAATAAAATAGCTCACCATCCAAGTAGGTAAACCCCGAAGGATACAATTCTTGACAACAATACAGGGCAAGGAACTCATGATTTCAATAGAATCCACCAAAGAGATATAAGTAGACTTAATATTCAACTCTCAAAATTTGTATTCAAAATATGCTAGTAGTAGGAGCATGTTATTTAATGTGCATAAATATATCCTACTAATACATTTAGTATGTAGACATGAATCCTGTCTAATACACTAAATTCATCATCCTTATCAAAGTTCGTTCAAAGATAATTAATGGGGAGCATCAATATTCAATTAATCATTTTCAAGATTCATCTTCAAACTCTCCTCTGAAAGGAATGGCTACATACGTACATACATCTGAGCAGTGAGTTACATTTGGAGCAAGTAAGGCAATATCATTTCACTCGGAGTATAATTGAAATGTATCTTATTTACAAGCAAACAAAATTATACAGGAACAAACACATTAGTATGTTTCTTGCAGGACTGAAATGTGATTCTGTTTTAGTCAAAGAGAATCTGTAGGTCAGTTCTTATAATTGTCTCTCCCAGCATGGAAATACTATAGTTCTCTTTCTCCTAATAATAGCAACAATAAAATAAGAAATTACCTTTGTGTTAAATATTTTAAATTACATGCAATACACCAGAAGACAGACTAAAAAAGAATATGGAACTTTCTATCCACTCACCATG
Source organism: Forsythia suspensa (assembly GCA_023638005.1). Classification (NCBI taxonomy): domain Eukaryota; kingdom Viridiplantae; phylum Streptophyta; class Magnoliopsida; order Lamiales; family Oleaceae; genus Forsythia; species Forsythia suspensa. The sequence continues at coordinate 54,349,752 of CM042666.1, forward strand.
AGATTCTGAACCAGGAATCAACCCAAAACCACCATCATATGACTGCAAAGCACATGCAATATTCAAGAACTTAAAATTTATTATTCTGAGAATAAAAACATCCAAAAATAATAGAAAGATGCCTTAACCGAAAAGAACAGACTGCAAGGTAAATCAAAGAAGCAGAACAGAAGATGGCTAAAGAATGTATAGCAGATTAAATACCTGGCAACTTATTATGAAATCCTTAGCTTTTTCCCTATCCATGCCACTCCAGTTCTTCAACATGGAACAAATTGCCGCTGCATCAAATATTTGATTAATTTCCATCGAACAGCAACAAAAACTAAAACTAAAACAAATAATTGAAAAGCATACTCTTACCTGCACAAAATACAAATCGGAGATCCATCTCTCCCCCAATATGAATGGGCATAAAACTGGGACAGATGAAATAAGATGAGCCAGATGATCAGATCAGTCATAGATAAATTTTGTTAGTCCAGTCTTTCAAGCTATACTTAGAAAAGGACAAAGGAACAATCACCACCATATCATCCTTTAACCTATGAAATGCTAAAAAATACTGATAACTTATTTTGTTCGTGTATGGCACCTAGGTGTGACCACCAGTAGTACTTTTTTATTTACCTCTATCTCTTTCTATTTCTATTAACTAGTACGTAATATATAAACCTTAAACATAAGTAACGCGAATATTTTTTCCTTTTCTATAGCACTGTTTCGTGATAATTGAGCCTAAAAGTATGCATACATCCATATATAATAATACATAATAGATAGAAGTAGCTATGGAAATTACATATTTATACATTTAATAGAGGAGCTTTTGAGTAACTTAGATTTGTAGAGAAATTTGACTAGTCTCAATCAGACATGTAAACATGTTGAACCACGAGAGCTTTGCCTGAATACAACATATCCATATTATTCCTAGAAGGGCAACAATGGAGTCAAACTAAATTTATAAAATGTTAAATGACTATTATCTGCAATCATATGCCCATGTGGCATGGCACATTGAGTAACCATGTTATAAACCTCCTACTCTGTCAACAATTATTCCACAGATCATGTTCGGCTAAGCTTAAAAGTTTACTTACAAGTACATAAGTAAGTTTTAAAACAAATGTTTTGTTTATCGGTCAAAGTTAGAGATAAGTTACTTATTTGACCGATGGTATGAGTTACTATCAAAATAAGTACCTTTTGCTACTTAAAAGTAAGAAAAAATGTAAGTCATCCAGACATGTTTAACCAAACATGCTCATAATAGTCCAAGAACAACGGCATCCTGGTTGCTCCACCTTTTTTCACATCCATCATCTCCTTTTCACACCCACTTTCCATCATTCTAAAGGATAAGTGGGAACACAGAAGAAGAGAACCAACATGAGAGCAAAACTCCAGGGTAAGTGTGTCTCAAAATTCAATGACTAGTATTAGACATGAAATTAAATAAAGATTTTTTTCTTTCCCATATTCTCACTTTTCGTCCTTGACCACTAAATATTTACCCCAAAAATCACTTATTGACTTCTCGTGATTTAATTATTTACGTCTCACTAAAAATCATGTTTACTCCATAAGATACTTTATGTTTTATAAAGTGGAAGCAATTTAGACCAGTATTGCCTTTTGGTCTCTCTCCATTTGTTGAGGAACTCTGTAACCATCATTGCCACCCATATATAACTACCCACTTCTTCATATTGAGGAACACTAAATTAAGTAATTAAATAAGTACTCTTAAGCTTTCTAGATGAGGTCGTTAAATAAATAACAAAAATCTACATCAAGTGGAAATAACAGCAATTGAAGATAAGTTAAGTGGTTAAGACATGTCTAGCATATGTCTAAAGAGGAAGAAAAAGGGAGAAATGTCAAGTATAGAGGAAGAGAGAGTGTTGTGGAGGGTGCCTAGATTCTTCATATCTCCAGAAGTTGACTAACTCATTTTGCCCATTCCTAAATGTATGTATGTACGTAATTGACACTCCTTAAAAAAGAGGAGGATAAATAAATATCATCAACCAACTATTGAATCGATGGTCTAAATCTAGTAAAAATCAGAAATGTAAAAACAAATAACTAAAACATTATGTGGTTTACCTCCCATCAGGTTGCTGAAGGTTTCTCATTGATCTTGATAAAGATTTAGAGTCAACAAGTGATAAATCGTAGCCAACAGTCTTTAGTGTGGCGAGGGCACAGTATGTGCTTGCCAGGTGACTTCCATTGGGGATTGCTACCTGCAAGTGGAAAGATATATATGAAAGAAAACAGTCAATAACTGCCACAATTGAAACAGAAAAATACACCATTTTGAAAGGATTCCAGCCTAAATCACTCTGAGGAAAACCTGTTCATGTACCCCAACACCAGTCAGATGATATTGAGAGCTTCTAGAACCATGGAACCCATAAAATTGTCCTGTAGGAAAAATCAAAGTTTTCAAGTATATATTCACCAAACTAATTATAGCCTTGAACTAACAAAATAAACTTGCCCTGCAAAAGCAAGGAACCTTACCATTGTTCAATTCAACCTCATTCTTTGGATGAGCTTGCAATGATAAAACCCAATGAATTACTGCTTCTTTGTCGATCTAGAGAACAGAAAAAATATCATGTTCAGGAAGCTTGCCATTGAACTATAGAGAAAAGTATTACTACTAGCCTATTTTTTCCAAATACTTTTATTTGACATACTATCTAATTGTCAAACCTTTACTCCCTCCTCCTACCTCTTCTATTGGTTGAAAATGAGGTTGAGGGGAAAGGATATCCAATTTTCTACCTTCCACTTCTTTTCTGTCATAACTTGCAAAAGAAAGGTTTCATATTAACTGGTGTCCATTTTCTCTCCCAATAAAAATCGATGAAGCTGGCATTTTCCCAAAATTGAAGCAGTTGAGCTTAGATTTTCAACCCAATGAATTACACATTTACACCCAAAGTTACACTATGAAAATACACAAAAGAATGAAATATAAAAACAAGAATGCAGAATGCTTCAATGTCCACACCCAATAATTTTTTCCACTGACTACATAAATTGCAAAAAATAATCCCAATACTTGGTCTTGCCTCTAAAGCAACACAATTTACATCTAATCACCCTAATAAGATTTGGATTGAAAGTCAAATTTTAATCCAATTTAATGGAAACTCAATGTATTAATTTACAGAAAATATGAGGAAATCATTCATAGGCTCTAAACGCTCTCTATTTCATTTGGTTTATGTTAGTCCTACAGCTTGCTTATTCTACACACTCGTACCTTTTATTAAATTCGAATTTGAAAACCTTTGAACCGCCGAAGATGATAATCCCAAATAGATCAAAATTGAATATGATTGCAGAGACTTGTAACGATTGGAATAATAAAAGATATCGAGAAATAAATAGCTGAATAATTGGAGCTAATTACAAATTTGAATAGAATGAATAGACAAAGGTAAATACATAATTTTCCAACCGCCCATTCCCGTCATAAAGATTCCCTTAACTTTATATATTTCCTAATATATTTCGATATTATTCCAGTCGTTACAAGACAAAGAGCGTACGCGATCAAGAGCGTAGAGGATGTCGAGGCCAGCAACAACGAAGTATGCGAGAGTGAGGCGGTTGATTTCTTGGCTTTGATAGGGTGATGGCAAGAGCTGGTACATCATCTCCAAAAAGCGTATGTGCCGATCCCGATCGAAGAATGATGAACTTGAAGGAGAATCTGGTGCGTCCTCCCATATTAGATCGTCGTCCGCCATATTTGAGGTTGAATTTGGGATGTATTACTTTGAATTGGGCGAGATCTGGAGTGATGTGGAAGGCGGAGAGGTTTTTCTAGCTTCACTGATTTATGTTCATTGTGAAAATTACAATCGTCGTCCAATCCGTTAATTTATGTTCACATTTTCCCACTTTCCTTTCAAATATGATGCAGCGAGGGTGATCTCAACAAAACTGACGTCACATTTACCGTAGAAGCGTCCAGTCTAGTTTTAGATATATTATTACACTATCTTCTACCCTTTTTTTTTTTTTTTTTTTTCCTCCAAGATCCCAATTACACGGTATATGTCCCCGACCACCACCCATCCATCGCGCCGATGATGGGTGAGTAAATCGCAGATATATCTTGCGTTTTACTGCGGGTTACGCACCATTTATACTCCCTCCCCCAAGAGAACCTTCCTCCATGGATATTACATCACCAAGTTCGCTCCACCCATAATCGAAAGTATTACATCACTTACCGCTCCATCCAGGAATCGAACTCCCCACCCTGAGGTTGCGAGCCCCTCAATGCCCATCCTTTGCCAACTTGACTGTGCCCCGGGGGGCATCTTCTACCCATTTTTCATTAAGGGTGTGTTTGATTCATTGCCATGGAAAAGAAAAGATTTTTCATGTAAGGTGGGAAAAAAAATTCCACCAAATAGGTAAGAAAATATTTTCCAAGAAAGTAGGCAAATATGTACTTTAACTGCTTGTACCTAGAAAATCCATTTTCTTTTCCAAGTGTAATCAAACAACAAAGGTGGAAAATAAAAGTTTTGAATTTGACAACATTTTCCATGAAAGTGACATTTTCCATGGAAAATGTGCCAATCAAACACACCCTAATTGATTTATATTCCCTTCTTCTATTTTTCCATCTCTTCCCTTTTCTACACTCTCTCTTAATTTCTTCTCTCTTGCAACATAGATTTTTTAAGAAAGTATTAATTAGAAATATTCTACCTTTCCATGGATTGAATGAATTATTTATGTAAGTGAACAATTCTTCTAATAAGCAAGTGTCATATTAAATATGGACAAGATAACACTTGACCACAAGATAAGATGTCACCCCTAACAGTGGTGATATAACATCCACATTTGACACCAATTATAGTTCCCACTATCTACGTAGAATCACCACATTAGTCATTTTTTAAAAGGTTTAAAAAATTGTCACAGACTTTTTAAAAAATTATCAATGTGACAGTGAGCACTATAGGTGTTATTTCACCCCCCTCTCACCCCTAATGATATAGCAGCATTTATTGTAACAGATCGTGCAATTTTAGATATCCTATTAGACGAATTTCTACCTATTTTATCAATAAATTGTGATTATCTCTCTTTATCTATTTTTTTATTGTCCTTGTTGACCTCGAAATTCGCAATATCTACATCTCAACAGATCTTGAGTCAATCATCTACCAAAATCTATGTTACCTGCACACTTGGACAATCGTTAGACAACAAGATCGTCGAAGAAAAATGGGTCAGTGATCGTTAGCACTCCGACGATCAAGTCAACTGCCGGTACAAGAGATATATGAAGAGAGTGTTTAGGAGTGGAAGAAACAAGCAAGCAAATATTTGAGCAGAATTTTAGAGTATATAATAATGCGTACATTGAAATGGGGAAGATATTTTATTTATATATGATGAGTTCTAATTGATTTAGGGAAGCAATCAATTAGACTTATGATAAATTATCCTTCATTATAAGATAATGTATATTTGGGTGTAAATGCAACTCATAGATTTTTCATCATTTTCTAAGTTGATTTTCAATATTGCGTTGTCAATCAATAAGAGACCGAGATTAGGTTTGGTTCACACTACAATCAATTATAACTTTTCTTGAGATATCACTTTAGTTATCTCAAAATATCATATTGCCAATCGAATTCTGCGAGGCGTAGGTAGGTTATTAATGGAGGGCTTAGGCCTATTAGAAGTGGCGAATGTTTTTATGGGCTCTGTTGGCGTTGGCGTTGGCCTTGGCCTTGGCCTTGGCGTGCGAAGCTTATGAGGATTCTACTGAGCCTATGAAGTCTTCACTGGGCCTATGAGACATTTGCTGACGTAGAGATTTTACCAAAATTAGGTGGTAACAGTCCTCATTCTACTATCTCTCCTCATTTCTTTTTTCTCTCTTGCCAAATAGAATTTTTAGAAAGTGTCTAATATTATAAATGCTCTAATAACATCTCTAATGCAAACCCCGGTAACGAGAGCATTTCCAATACAAATGTGCATTACACTAAAAAATGTGCCGTATTACTTCAAGTTGATTATATGGCAAAGTAAAAAAAAAAAAAGAGGATGTTTAGCACACTATCCACTTTTAGACAGTGTGCTTCATTTATTTTTTTATAATTAATATCTATTGAAAATATGTATTAAACTTCTTTTATTTAATTTTTCACAAGTTATCTCTATTAGAATGTGTGTTAATCATTATTTATTTATTTTTTTTATAATTTATCTATCACACTATCTCGTATATGTGGATCACAAATTTTTCAATCAACAACTTCATTAGAGCATCTCCAATGCATTCAATGGATTGGAGAAAATTATATGCCACATAATCAAATAGACAATGTGGAATACTATGTGAGGTTGACATGGCACCAGAAAAAATAGAAGATGTGAAGTACTCATTCTACATCTAGATGCTCTGTAAGATTGGATGAGTCATCAATTTTTTAATTTTTGACTTGATTTTTTAAAATTCTGTTAACTGGATTAGTTTTTTATTATTTTTAATTTAAAAAATAAATACCAAATAATCAATATTATTGGATTGTAGAAGGAACTCATTGGAGAGAATTTTTGGACTTCACCGTCTATTCATTCTACATAATCTACAAGTCCGTTTATTAATTGCCACGTCAACCATAATCCATTGAGTGCATTGGAGATGCTCTTAGAATTGTTCTTTTATCCATCTCTATTTTATTTGTCACATATACAACAATCTATATTGTTGCATTGAAGGTGCTCTTAAAAAGTGGAGGATGTCTAGCACACAGTCCACATTTAGACGTTGTGCTGGACATCTTCTATTTACTTTTTTATAATTAATATCTATCGAAATATATATTAAACATCTTTTATTTAATTTATCTCCATCGAAATTTGTGTTAATAATTTTTTATTTAATTTTTTATAATTTATCTACCACTATCTTTATACATGTGGATCACAATTTTTTTAATTCACATATCCACTGGAGATGCTATTTTCTCGGTCTCCATTTTATTTACCACATATACATCAATCCTCATTGTTGTAAGCATCTCCAATGCAATCGTGGATTGCTCTTTTTTTTTTTTGTCACATAAGTAAAATAGACAATGTCTAAGAAAATTATTCTCCAATGCAAGCTGTCAATGCCTATGTCAAGACGACGTGGCAAAAAAAAAATAGACAATGTCTAGAGCTCCGTTTAAATTCAAAAGCTCCAATAGACATTGTCACTCAGCAAAATTTAGATTTTCTATGCAAATTTAAATTTTTTCTACATATTTAAATGAATTTTGTATTTTATTTTAATAAAATATAATACACCTATATATTCATATAATGTATTGGAGACCAAATTTGAATTTGAATATTTATTTATTAGACATTTAACGCCATATAAATAAAATATCTTTACATATTTGTGCTGCCTAGATAACAATTCATAGAATGCATTGAAGATACTAACATCTCCAATGAATCTGTATATTACCAACGGAAATATGCCACATAAATAAAATAAATAATATTTAAAAAATTCATCTTCAATGTAAAATATCAATATCAAGGAGTTTGTCGAGTTAAGTTGATTGAAAAAAAAAAATAGACTATATCTAGAACTCCGTTTAAATCAAGAAACTCCAATAGACATGCTAACTTAGCAAAATGTAGGTTTTCTATGTAGATTTAGAGCTTGTTTGATAGATTTTTTAGCATATTTGATAGAAAAAATTGATGAAATGTGTAATTAAAAAGTTAATAAAAGTGGTGAGCATCATGAAATGCGTGATTGAAATTAATTATTGATTTTTGACCACAACTTTTTAGTATATTTTATCTGAACCAAACAAGCACTTAAACTTCATATGCAAATTTAAATATGATTTTTGTTTTTATTTTAATAAAATAAAATACACTTAGATAAAAATTCATATAATGTATTGAAAACTAAATTTAAATTTGAATATCAATTCATTAGACATCACACATATACTAAAAGCCTTTCAATGTTTGTGTTACTTGGATAACGATCCATATAATGCATTGGAGATACTCTTACTTTTTCTTAATTTATTATCTATATATATACAACTTGTTTGTATATAGTTTAAATTATAATTTAATTTGGTCGTCCACACATTTCGTCGGATCTACAACTTATTACTCACTTAGCGTATGTCTGATATCACTAAAACACGAAATCAATTTTTTGACCAAACAGCGTGGGTCCCAATGGATACTATTTTGGAGGAAACTTGTGTGAAAGTAGCCCACAAATGTTGACTTTTCTTTACTTGATTTATTACTATTTTACTAATTTGTACCTCTATTTAATAATTGAATACACATAAGAAGGGTAAAATAGAACTTACATATATATTAAATGGAATGTGGGCCCAAAATTCCTCCAAAAAAATCGATTTTTCCTCCAAAATAGTGAAATCAGACACAGCCTTATTATCCACACATTCTATATAATCAATAATTTATAAACACTTAAAAAATAATTTCATCGATTTCAAATATGCACATAATTAGATAGCATCTATCTCTCTCTATCTCTCTCACTCACTCACGCACACACACGCACACATCACAGACAGCTTCTTATGGAAAATAGTGGGGCTGAAAATCTTGTAGACATATTTGAATTATAGGATTGCTTGCCAAAAAATTCGAAGTGATTTAGGTTCATCGAGTAATGTTACTTTTCTCTTCTTATTTTGACTTATTTTTTGGGTCGTATTTTACAAGATAGTAGAAGATGTTTGTTATTTATTTAGTGAGATCCACCCATGTGTTAGAGATTGAAGGAGCTCGTTCTAGGTTTTCTTCGCTCGAAACGGATGATGAAAGTTGAAAATAGATTGCTTAGGTCAAGAAAGTCTAGGTTTTGGAAACTATATATGTTTGGATTTGCTTGTAAGGCCATTGTAAAGTGGTTTTTTTAGCTAGATTTGTGTTGCATCGTGTAGTACTTTTATGCCACAGCTTTTCAATTAAGGTTTCAATTTCGTATTAAGACTGATTATCCAAACACTAATTAGTTCTCACAAATTTTCTAGTGTTAAGATGTCAAGGTATAATAAGATATTATCTCGTCAAAATGACAAAACTCGTCAATGCATGTGCTATTATCGAGATGTGCTTGCTTTTCATCATAATTTTCGTGATTCATTTGTTTGGTTCAACGCAACGAAGTGTGAGAACAACATTATTTTCACCAGAAAGTCTAAAGGAATATGAATGTATCACCTATGATTAAACTCAAATAACAACTATATCTCTTCTTTGTCTAATGATATCGTGTTAAATAGTATACTAATGAAGTAGAGTATCATTCTCACGAAGACTGCGTATTCGCGTTTTATTTACATACTTGAACCAATATAAAATAGAAGGAAATTCATTATGAATTAACGAATTCATAATAATAGAGTGGGTAACATTGTCTTCTATTCTCCTTTGAGAATTGGAGGATTTTCGATTGGGTGGGTTAGAGAAAACTTACTACTTATTGATCTAATTAATCATAACTAATTATTTGAATCAGTGAAAAAATTAAACTTGGGAATGTTTGGTATTTTTTACTAAACAAAATATTTATTTAAAGCCATAGAAAATTGAAATTTTGAGAAAATTTTTGACTATAAAAGTGTTAGGACTCGCGATTTCATCATACTTATCACGTTTAACTTCGTCTATCGAACTATAACAATTCATTTCAAATGTTTTGACGATCGAATTTATCTAAATTATTTGACAATTTCTTTTTGAGTAGAATCAAACCTACTTAAATAAGTAAATCAATTATATCTCTATGTGAATTTTTATATCTACCTCTACATATTCATAATTTTCAATGTTATTGCTAAATTGGTGCTTTAACTATCGGTTTCGACACAAATTCACAAATAATTCATAAAACTGGCCAAATCTACAAAAAGTAATTAAAATTACAATAAAAAATAACATAAAATCATAATTAGAGTCATCACTCGGAATTTGAAATCAAACAATTAAACTAAGTTACATCGTTCGTTCCAAATGAAAATTTTAGTTACTCATCGTCAAATTACATAAAGTCGTAAAACTAAATAAGTTGACCATAAATTATTGACGAGAATAATAAATTGACAAGATCTCAAGTTGAAGAATGAACTCTCAACCTTTACGATGCAATCTAATTTTCAAATCTCTAAAAGCGGACGCTTTGATTTTATGTAATTTAGACTTTTTTTTTCAATGTCGACATGTGTTTTCTCTTCATTTATCCAATCCCTTTGTCTCTATCCGTTATTTTATTTCTAATCCTCGTTTCAGGTCCCAAGTCGTTCTTAATGAGTCCCAAATTAGTCCTCTTAGTAGAGCTCAACTCCAATTAGAATTTCTATCTCGGCCCATCTGCTTGAGACGGAGTGTGCCAACGCACGCGGGGAAAAGTACAGAATTGTGTGCATGCACCAACTGTTTCTATCTGATTATAGAGATGATGACAATTGCTATATGTTGTCTGTCAATGGTGGCTCGTCCTGCACGCCCGCTTCATCGGATCGCCTATCCTGATTGTCTCATAGTTCACCTCTTAGATCTGGATAGCAGCGGTCCAACCGTTGTTGACGCACTCAAACCCACCATACACTAAGTGACATTTACTACTGACAACTGAGAAGTTTTAACGTCTGTCACTCATGATAACTCCTATAAATAGAGGTTAAACCCCTAAGTAAAAAAGTCAACCTTGACATTTTCACATGGCTATTCTATATAGTTAACTTAATCACATACTGATTATCACACCGTAGTGGGCACGGGGGATAAAAGCCTCGCCACATTTTGCAGGTCTCAACCACTGTCACCACCGTGCTTGGAAGATGAGAAATATGTTTATCATTAATTGGTGCCGTTTGTGGGAACATCACAAAAAAAATCATGGCTCGAACTAGAAAAATGAATAATGTAATCTCCTCCAGGGCCATCGGGGATGTTGACATTAAATCCAACGCCGCCACTAACCATCCACAACAAGAGTTTGCCCCTGCCGCTCAACTTGCTACACTGCAAGCTCAGGTGGCAGCTTTGGCGGCTCAGCTCTAGGATCGAAACACTATTGCTTCTCACCTACCCTAGGCTCCTAGTCTTCCATAGGTAGGACCATCACCGCCAGGTGCTACGCCCTAGGCTCCTAACTTTTCAGCAATAAAAACACTACCAAAAGTGTTAGGTGAGACACCAGTGTCAGGCATCGAACAACGGTTAGAAGACATAATGGGTCTCAAAATTGTAGGGGTCATGTCTAAGAAAAGTGGCAGGCAACAATCTTTGGTATTGGAAAAATATATTTTCTGCCACAGAAGTGATGGTTGTTTTCTTGCCACGAGATTTCGAACAGCCAAAGATGGAGAAGTATGACGAGTCTTCTGACCTTGTTGATCATCTCATGGTATTTGTTGATTAGATGAAGGTACGAGCCGTCCTATATGCTATTATGTGCAAGGCCTTTCCGCTAACACTTAGGCGGGAAGTAATGGACTGGATGACAACCCTTCCCCCAAAATCCATCTGCATGTTTGATGATTTTTCTAAGCAGTTTGCTGCATATTTTGCTAGCATCAAGAAGGCTAAGAAGACAACTATCGGACTGATGCAATTGACCCATGACAAATACGAGATGCTAAGAGATTTCATTGTCCAGTTCAATAGGGCCACCCTAGTGATCAAGGATCTGCAGATGTCTGCTGTAGTCACAACTCACAACCATGATGAGTAGAACTTACAATCGTCTTTTCAAGATGTAACTTTTCAAGAACTCGTTGAATTCAATGCATGAGTTACTAAGGAGATGGGATAAGTATGTGGACGTTGAGGAAACATATTTCATTACTAAAGGGATGAAAGATCGAAAGAAACACGAGTCTAACAAAAAGAAGACTCGAGACGAGACCGAACTCCGAGATAACAAAGGCAAGTAGAAAATCAACCATCTAAGGTGAATAAATGATGAGGGTGCTAAAGAATAATCAGGCTAGCTGAGAAGTCCTGATGCACCTACTAGACCAGATTTGCGACAATTTCTTATTTTCACTACAATCTTTATTAAGGGTAAGTCAAGCGACACAAACATTTTCAACTACTACAATAGTCAAACAAGGCAACCAGCCTTGGCTAAAAAAAAAAGGGCCGACGAGCCTTAAGTTAAAAACAAAGCAACAATCTTTAGTTTAAAAACAAAATGACAAGCCTTAGTCAAAATTAACAAAATTCCAATAAAACAAGAACACACAATGAAATGGGAGTCCCACACAGAGGGGCTTGGGGTCAGCTCATTGGGCTCTCTTTTTGGAGTATGCCCTTGGAGCCGCTCCTGAATGAGTGGTTTCGGGCTTGTATCGGTCGAAAGAACAAGAGCATAGAACTTATTGCTTCGAAGCTACAACTTAGGAAGGGAACGTCTTTGGTCCTGCACAGACCCGCTCCACGCCTCGGGGCGGGCCACTACCAGGGTGTGCCTGCACCACCAAAAAGGCACGGGCATTCTATTAAGGTTGCACCCACACTCGAATAAGGATAAACACGTTTATCATTGCCATCTATTTTCTTCCGTTGCTACTCGCTACTTGCTACTTGCTACTTTTCAAGATATTACAAAATGAAAAGATAATTAGCCACCCCAAAATATTACAATAATATTTAGTTAAAAATAATTGTTGAACTAGTAATCTCTTTAAAAAAGGATTATATAAATTGTTTGGTTCTATTTTTTTTAATAAATCGGCTCATTTTAAAACTGAAACATTGATGAATTATGTAGACTCAAATTAATAATTCGATTGGATTATGCGTTTTGATGTCATCAAACTAATGTATAAAAAATCTTAAAAATTGACTAAACTTGACCAAAAAAGTTTGAAGACTTTCTTCTTCTCTTTTTCTTTAATTTTTTCTTTTTCCATTTCAGCATTAAGAAAAAAGCCATTAGAAAAATTCCCCCGTCACCCTTTATGAGGTATTTTCTCCTTTAGCCCAAATATTATAGAGATTTATCGATCTCTGTAGTTAATTGCAAACCTAAAGAGCCCCGCAGCGCAAGAATCAACTAAATCGATGGCTCGAAAAGCGACGAGACTGATGAGCATATTGTCAACGCGGCTGTTGTACCCAAAGCAGCTACAGCAGTACCGCAATTTTGGATCGCCTCCACCTCCGCCTGCTGTCTTCGTGGACAAAAACACCCGGGTCATCTGTCAAGGCATCACCGGCAAGAATGGCACTTTCCACACCGAACAGGCCATCGAATACGGCACCAAAATGGTATTCTACCACCTAATCCTCATTCGCATTTCTTAGTGTCGCGCAATCTTCGTCCACGATTGTTATTTTTTTCATCTTTTGTATTGATGCGGATTTATATTTTGTTTTTATGTGGGTTTTGCTAATGATTTTGGGTTCGATGCTCTTCTATGAATTCTCCGAGAAATGCATAATACAAATTCTGACACTATAGGGTAGTGAGAATCGTCTGTTGTACCATGTGATGCAGTGCTTGTACCATCAGAAGAATGGTCATTTTAGGTACAAGTACTAATTTACACACCTAGGATGTTCGAGAGTGTGGTCACATTTGTATACAATTTTCTGAAAGCCTATTATATGGCAGAAGTACTGAAATGTGGTACCTTGTCCTTCAATTCTATTGTTATCTCTGTGCATTCGCATGTGTAATGAAAATATGATACAACATTTATGGAGATTCTTTAATTTTGATCAACCTCTGAGAAATTCGGATGCCAAATTCAAATTTCACCTCAAGCTTTCACAATAATTAAAATTATCCCAGATATGAATGGTACTCATCATTTTTGTCCATCTTTTTGAGATATTTGAACATCTTATGAACAATTAAATGCCAATTAACTCAAACAGGATTTTTCATTGACTAAAAATAAAATGGAAAACGGGCACAAACATGCAGTAGAATTGCGCGCAAAAAGGGAAAAAGGGAGTAAGGAGATGGAAATTTGGCGAATGTAAGGGAGAAATTCTGAAAAATAAAGCACTTCTTCCCTCCCCCCAAAGGAAATGAAGAATTTGTATGCTACTGTGTTTTGTCCAATGGTTTCTTAAAATAAATGAGTTTCTTCCTCATTTTCTCTCCCCTCATAATTTGTGTCTGCTAATGTAGGTTGGAGGGGTTACCCCTGGAAAGGGTGGAACAGAACACTTGGGACTTCCCGTTTTCAACTCTGTAGCAGAGGCAAAAGCTGAAACAAAGGCTAATGCAACAGTGATTTATGTTCCTCCCCCTTTTGCAGCTAAAGCTATTATGGAGGCAATGGAGGCTGAGCTAGATTTGGCTGTTTGCATCACCGAGGGAATCCCTCAGCATGACATGGTAACGAACGTTTATTTAGTGAAGTTCCTTCCATTTCACCCTTCAACAAAGAGAAATATAATGGATATCTGGAGCTAACTACTATTATTAAGATTTGCTTACCACTGATATTTCAATGACACAGAGAAGAGAACATATTTCGTAAATAATTAATTACATGTTAATCAGCACATCGTACAAGTGCTCGAATGCTTTTACTAATTGTTTCATGAGAATGATGAGACACTTCCCCATTAAAATTTTCTAACGTACCCTCAAGGTCTATATCGGTTTGGCAACTAGTTTTGTTTTCTACTCTTATGGTGTTGTGCTGGTTTTTGATTAAATTTTACTTGTCTATGTGCCTTAAGAAGCTTCTTAAATCAGAAAGACATTGTGTCCTGCTGGCTAGGCTTCTACAGGGGGTATAAAAGGACGAGGGTGATTTAGGATTTGAATTCCACTAATTTAAACTACATCTCAGATCGAAACATTTGCAACTTTGGCATTATTGCCCAGCATTAGAGTAATTCGTGGTTGGTGGTGCTAGGTGCTAGGAGCTAGGAGCTAAATTCCACTCATTATCCTCGAGTTGGGTACTTTCATGCAAGTACACAAACACACACACACACACACATTCATATTGTTGTTTACTGATTTGCGCTAGTCTATTCTTAATGCTGTTTATTCTCCCCTTTCTAGTTTGTCTTGATGGGGATTTTGAGATGAAGTGCATGACAATTTGTTTGAATGCTGAACCACTTATTTTACTATCAACTAGCCTATACCTATGTTGATATGTGGTTTGATTTCAAAATCCCCAATTTTATGCATGTTGCATATATTTGGTAAACAAATTAAAAACAACCTTTAAATGCATGCATCAACATAGAATTTGAAGTTTGAAAGCATAATATCTTCACATTTAACAATGTACAGTGCCATTTGTCATTGAACTGTTAATCATATGTTTAAATCATGCTGACTAAGGTTTCTTGTTGTATTGGTTATTTTCCTATAGCTTGCATTCATGTTGAAATCATGCGACCAAACTTCTTTTTTAGTTCTTTTTGGACAACTATTCTTAAGATGAATTTGGTTAACTTAACGTGTTATTCTTTGAAAACAAAAGAAATGTATTTAACACAAAGATTGGCGTTCTTCAAGTTGGTACATCTGTTAATTTGGTTCTGTTGCTTAATTAGATCATTTTGCCCTGAACGGGGAATAATTAATTTCACAAGTTCCCAAAATGTCTCAAGATCCTATAGAGTTAATAAATTTCATTATTTTTGTTCACGTAGCTCCATCTGTAGTTTAATTTGGGTCAGTTGAAAGTAATGCCAAAGATTATGTTTGAGTGCAGCATGTCCTCTTTTCTGGACACTCTTAATATAGATGCATCCTAGGTAATTACCTTCTATATATATATTCCTAAAATACAGGTTTCATTATTGTTGTAGACCTTTTGTTGCTTATTAATCATTGTTCTCTCCAAGAGTATCTTTTATAGATATTCTTTGGGATAGGTCTTAAAGATTGATCTATGATCTAGTGTTAGTAATTGGTACATGGATCTCATTGGAGTGCATAAAGTTTAGCATGGGTGATGATGTTACTGCACGAGGAAGTTTTATATCATCAAGGCATGTGGATGTCACATGGGTTTATATCCTCCTTTTGGCTTTTGTCTTTTGCTGAAGTTTATGCTGATATAGGTATCATTAGTAAGTCGGGATGTGGCTCGCACAGGTTTATATACTCCTTGCTCTCTAAGTGTTCTGTTTTTCAAAATGCAGGTTCGTGTCAAGGCTGCTCTTAACAGGCAGTCAAAAACTCGGCTCATTGGTCCAAACTGTCCTGGTATTATCAAGCCTGGGGAGTGTAAGATTGGAATTATGCCTGGATACATTCACAAACCAGGACGTATTGGAATAGTCTCACGGTCTGGTACACTGACTTATGAAGCAGTAAGATCCTATTTATTGGGATTTTATTCTCTGAAATTTTGGTCACATTGACTAATACATTTTATAATTAAAGTTTCTCCAAGCTGCTCCTATGACTAGTATATTTGTATCTATGCAATGCCTTTATACAGTAAAATTCACTAGACTTTTTCTCCAGTTAGAAATTCCACAAGTTGAAAATAGCATAGCTTCAATTGTTTAGACTTCCACAAATGTTTACCACTTGATAGTTGTTATTAAGAGGAACAAAGTATATCTGTCTATGTTTCAGATTCGAATGTCAATTATGTAAATGAATACTCCATATGGACGATCTTTTTTCTTCTTTCCATAACATCCATAAATACAGGACACAAATATTATGTGAACACGGTAACATATGCGTAACAATGCAGCACTTCTGATCCTAGTCTTTGATTCAAAATAAGTAGGATCTTACGAGTCTGAGAAATGTTCACTAACTAAATGAGAATTAACGCACAAGTATGCGTATAAAAACTTGTTTGACCAAGCTTAAATTATAATATAAGCTGGTCAAGCATACTTTTTATTCACACATTTCGTAGTCCCACAACTTACTATCAATTTATTATCCACACATTTCATAGGACCCACAAATTAGAAGCACTTAGAAAATAATTTCAGTAGTGCCAAACATGTTATAAATCTCATATCACTCATTTAAGTACAACTTTCCTGTGGCTGCTATCTAATATTGTTCATCAACCCACCCAAAAACTCGTTGCACTTTAATCATACTTGCGCCTCTACACCATCCGAGGTTCATTCCATTCTTCAAACGCCTTTCTTCATCACTCTATAACTCCCTAATTACCAAGAATGCGCAACTATCTCACCCTCTCCAATAAGAAAAGAAGAAACCCCACTAGCATTGCCAACAGAAACTAGTTCTCTCCACTTTCATTAAATCTGAATTTCTAAAACGTTAGAAAGATTGACTCTGTTAACACGATTTATCTACCTTATATTTATTTTCTTTGAATGAAAATGAAATTGCCTTTTCACAATGAGGTTCACAGCTGCCTCTACACAAATAACATATCAGTCTTCTGTCAACAGGCTACCTGCTACAGAATCATCTTAGGAGTGCAGATACATCTAGATCTTTTGTGTTGTTAATAAATGAATTGGAGCCCATTTATTATAATCATTAGATTGAAGTGATAGATTTCAAAAAGATACATGTTCACAAGCCTGGGAAACAGATCTTGTTCATATTATTTAATAATGAACCAATTTGTTCTCTTGTGAATAAGGTTACCTCGGTTAAAATATGTAATGAACTTTAAATTGTTTCAAGCTGAGAAGGAAGCAGAACACTCTACCCATCACCTGTGCTGAAAAAAATCAACTGGAGAACATAATGGCTTGATCATACTCATATAAAGTTGTAGAATTCATGAAAGTCATAAATCTAATTATCATGAAAAAGGAAATACAATTCGTAAAAGTCGTAGAAGTTCATAGCATAAAAGATCACCCACTGTATACTTTCTCTGAGCTGAAATGAACAAACCCAGACATAATTTTGAGGGTGAATTATAGATTTCTTGATATGGCAGTTCATAGTATAATTATTTAAATGCAGTTTTTTTTCTTCTCGTTCAATTCTTTTTTATCCGTTACAGTTTGACAATTCAGAAATTCTTTAATATAAAAAAGGTTTCCAGTACCTGATGTTCAAATGATGTTAAACAGCTGAATTTGGTTGTTAATGGACTTCTACAACTTATAACCAGTAGAACAGTATAACTTTATGCTTCTTTGGCAATAGTTCTTTTGCTCCCATTTTTGTATCCTGAACTTGAAAGTTCCGTGACAAGGATCTTTTAGTTTTTGCACAATACGCTTCTTGAAACTGTGCCAATGATTTTGTATATTATATATTTGCTAGGTTTTTCAAACTACTGCCGTTGGCCTTGGGCAGTCAACATGTGTCGGAATTGGTGGGGACCCTTTCAATGGAACAAATTTTGTTGATTGCATAGAAAAGTTTCTTACTGATCCTCAAACAGAAGGTAAAAACTCTGCCAAATCAAGTCCAGTCACAGTAGTTGCATAAGATATTTGCTAGAATGACATATTATTTGTGTTGCAAAAGCATGCTTCTTGTACTAATTAAATTTGGTTGTGTTCCCCTTGTGCTTGGGAAGTGTCATCACTTTGTCTAAGAGTTTAAAAGCATGGTCAGGCATAAGCTGTCCATTGATGTTTTGCTTAAATTATGGATTGAAAAATATTTGGTTAGGTAATCAAATATTTCAATATTGTTGCACAAGATAGTCTTAAGTTTTTTTTTTAAAAGTGATAGAGCAATTCATTTAAAGGCTAAAGCAGATAGCGATTTATAATCTTACTTAGAAAAGCTCAAATTGTGCCTTAAGCTCATCTTTTAGTGTTGTTGATCTCCTGTTTAGAATTTTCTGCTTTTGAGTAGCTTGATTTTATCTCATCTTTAGCTTTTGTTGAGAATCTTTTTACAGCTTTGACATTTTTGGTCTTTTTGGCTTCTCTTTTCTGCATTAGTTCTTGATAAGGGCATTTCTTTTCTTGTTGCCTTGCCTGTTCTTTTATATTTTTTGCCTACATGTTTTCTTCATCTTCCTCGTCATTTTCAGTCACTAAGCCTCCAAATATTTTTCTTGTGGCGTCAATTATAGACAAACATTCAGTCTGTTCTTATAAACTATCAAGTTTCCAAGCAGCTGATCAGCTGTGAGTGTTGACAAGTCTTTTGCTTCTTGAATAACTCACTTTTGGCTCCCATTTTGAGGTAGGCAGATCAAACTTTTGCCACCTTATTTTTTTGTGTAAACTTTCTCAAGTAGAGCCAGCCTGCTCCAGATGACACTATGCCTTTCACTTATTGTATGAATTGTATATCTAGGCTTCATTTGATCAACTCAAGCCTTTTGGTTAGCTTCATCTCTAGAGTGCTATAGTTGTGCAATTCCTTTACGAGTGACACCTCCAATTTGCCGATGTGTAGATCTGATACTTGTTATTCTACTCTAATATGTTAAAGCGACCAGTAGTTTGCTATGTTCTTCTGCTCTGAGTCTTACGTTTGTCATCTACGTTGAACTCTGAGGGAAGATTGGCAATGTCTACACCTTGATCATTCTTCATTGGGATATAGGGGCCACTGTTAACAACTTGTGCTTCCTCTAAGTACAGTGCTGCCATCAATTAATGTGTATGAGAGTGGATGCTCCATTCAACAGGTGACTATCTTTTAAGTTCTGTCTCAACCATATGGAACTACAAACCTGTACTCTAACATCACATGTGGTCAAAGCAGGGAAGGTGAAGAGATAACCTTCAAATAATAAAAGGATATTATGCACTTGAAAATAATATACAAATATAATCAGAGCGTGGAGTAAGTGAACAACTCAATCTAAAATCTGTAATGAACATGAAGGAATGAGTTCACGATTTCAGTTAAAAGTCCTTTGTATAAGCATATAAAAACAGTTTTTGGAGGACTTCTTTGCTCAGTTGCACAAGTTTTTAATTAAAATGTTTGACAAATAATAACCATGCAGCTAATAAGATTAACACTTGTAAGATGGTTTCAAAAGGTATCAATGCTCAAGTTTTAACTTGCAAGTTGCAACATTGATCTTGCTGAGAAGCTCTCAATGGATTGCAAGTAGTGATAGAAGAATACAACAATGATTTTCACTCTAAATGATTAATTTAAATAATGAAAGGTTGTGTACGGTGGATTCATAGTGGTTTGGTCCAATAATATACATCCAGAACCAAACTGCTTCCCTGTTGGATTTTCCAACTTGGGAAATTTAGCAGTGACAACAAACCTTTATGTTCTCTAAGAATTTTATTTATGCTTGCTCGATCAGTGAAGTACTTCACTTTAACTCTCAGTAAACAGCCTTTTGTCTAGGTAAACACAACAATAATTTTTTCAGAAAGTGTTTTGCAAACCATTCTAGGGAAATGTTTCACAAAACATGCCCAAGGGAATTCAACAATCTCAAATGGGTTTTATATCAGCGAAGATTGAAGTAATATATTAGCTTTAATCAACACATTATAGAACTATAGAAGAGATTGAATATTAGCAGAAGTCGAATTAATTACTAAATACTAGAGAATTAGTGCTTTAGACTTAAACCTGAGCAGTATTGAGTCCAAACTTTATTGGGAGAAAGACTTAGTTTCTTCTTGTTGTTGTAGACTTAAATCTCTGCAAACCTGAATTTTTTGGACTGGAAAATAAAGTTGTTCTACTTAGGCTTGGGAATTTTCAGCTATTTGTGACATTTTGTTCTGCTTTGCCTTGTCCAGACTTTGGGGGATATCTCTCTGGACCCAGCAAAAAGAAATTTGGTTTCCAGATTAGGCCAAAGATGTGGAAAACCTGAACCAAAAAGAACAAGAAACTAGTTTTCTGTGTATCCTCAATTGCACACGTATACATCATATAGCATACCAATTATAAATGTGCATACCATTGTTCGGTTTTGTATCCTTTTTTAAGTAAGTCCTCATACTCCAAATTCATAGAATTAAACGGTCATGCAAATACAACACCTAGACATATTCTATCACCTGAGTTGTACATCTAATTCCATTTAACATGGGATTATAGTATAAAGATGGAAATTACTGGTGAGAGTAATCACATTGGCCTGTATCTTTATTTTTGCATCTGTCTGTTTGAGTACCCAAATGAAGAATTCAATCCTATCACGCAGATGCCAAAATCTTAATCCATACATATACAGTGGTGTCATTGGTATTAGGCATATGCAAATGGTTTCCATGCTAATGAGCTAAGCTTCTGTTCCCATTATGCAATCTGTCTCCCTTCAAGGTGGCTTAGGAATTTTATCTTTTGCGGTGAAAGGTGGTAGGTAGTTTGGGTCGCTCCTTGCTGCTGCCATTTTCTCCCTCTAATAAGGATATTCACTTCACTATTTAATTTATCTGGTTCTAAGTTTTCTTCTCACCGTCATCCAGAAGTCACTAGAACAAGATTACTTATGAAGTCAATTCTATTGTTCTAATTTATTTGCCTTTTGGATATCAGGTATTGTTCTTATTGGTGAGATAGGTGGTACAGCAGAAGAGGATGCTGCATCCCTTATAAAGGTGAGGACAAAACCTTTTCCTCAAGTTGCATTATATAACAGAACATCCATTATGTCCTGAAAATACACTCGATTGTGCGAACATCTCTGAGCTCTTCCCTGGCTCTTTTCCTTTCCTTTTTTCGGGATAAATGTTGGTTTAAGGTTTTGACTTCGGATTCTATTTAGTAACCTGATGTCTATACTTAATACCAAAACAAAGTGGATTTACCATGCAATTGTCTGTACCAAACTTAACATACTGCATATGATGCGCTGGCGTCAGGACACATATGTAGCACGTATACAAATTAGTAATATAGTATGTACTTTAATTATATATGCATACATTAAGTAAATGTGCATGTATATACACATATATAACTACATATGTAGAAGAGTACATATTCTGAATGATGGCTATGTTTATTGTACTTGTCAGTTCCAAGTGCTGTATTTTTGTGGCTTCATCTGTGTGATTATCAGTTTATAATTTCATACTTGAAGTAAATCATTATCTTCTGTGTCTCAATAATATTTCTCTGTTCTTTGAGGATTGGGGGATGTTTGATGTAAATCATTATCTTCTGTGTCTCAATAATATTTCTCTGTTCTTTGAGGATTGGGGGCAACATCCATTAAGTTATACCTTTCTCTTTCGGATTCTTGTTATTTTTTTTTTTTTTTTGGTTTGCGGGGAGGGGGCGGAGACGTCGTTTCCTGGTAATGGTTTTAGTTAAATTCCATCTTTTTTTTCTGAAAATAAAAGAGGAAACGGATAATAAAACTGGAGGTAAGGTTGCATCTTATGGTGGTTACTGTTTTGTTTACAGTTTGGACTGAGCTTGTAATCATTTTCCTTTTACCCATTTTTACCTCTTAGTTTGAAAAATGTTAGAGGTGGATCTAACCGTATGGAGACTTGGAAGAACAATTTTGATTGTATCCTTTCATAATATTTTTGGCAACAAAAATTGTATCATTTCTTTGAGAATGCTGTATACCACTGATTCTTGCCATTCGTACAAAATTACTGCATCTGCACGTATGCCTCAGAGGCCTATGGTAAGATTTTTATTCTACTGCACTATCTAGAGTCTAGACCAAGCTGCATGTGAACAGCTTGAGAACAAAATTAGGAAGCTTGATCTAGGTACTCACGTCTTCTCTCGCATTGCTGCATAGGCGTACATCTATTCTGATGTTATTATCAACTCTTCTTGGCTTGACATGAGCAACTTCAATGAAGTAACCGGCCTATGTACATTCAGGCATACCCACATACAGTCCTCTTCGTGAAATTGTACATTTTGTCTCAAACATCTCCTATCTATTGTCTATCTTATTACATGCTCTACTGGAAGACATGAGGCAAGGAGAAGGGAAAACGAATATGCTGGAGTTGATAAATGAAAGACTCGATTTGTAGTGTACAGGATATTTGAGTAGGTGATTCCAAAAAGTTATGATGATACACTGTTGAGTTTATTAATTATTATTATTATTGTTGTTAATTAAGGATTATTGAGTACCTTTGGCAGATTATTCATTTAGAATTCTTTGAAATCTTTCAGCATACCTTTGCTTCCACTTGCTGGATTTAAAGAGTTTCTGAACCTCTGATTATTAAATGCTTGATATTATGTTACTATTTGTTGGAACTTGGAATTAACCTGCTCTAATTTTTTCAACTGAAACAGGAAAGTGGGACCGAAAAGCCCATTGTTGCTTTTATTGCTGGACTTACAGCTCCACCTGGTCGACGAATGGGTCATGCAGGAGGTACTTGTATTTGTATTTTCTTGTTTCATCTCATTTCCCCTGAACCAATGAATAAAATTCTAGAAATGACTAATTGTACATTTTTCCTTGTTGGTAATGTCTCAGGCAAGTTAATTGATTAATTCTGGTGACCTCTATGCTATACAAGGTTGTCATGCAACAAATTTCATGTTTTAGCACCTTAGGAATAATTTTCTTTTTATTGTTCTAACAATCTATTTTGTCTTACAAAATTGCATGTCAATTGAAAGCACTAGGAAAAAATGGTCGATCTTTTCAATATAATCACCTCGAGTCCAGCTACCTTTTAGTTTGTTTCAGTTTTGATTGATTACGTCAACATCATATGCCTGTGGTCTGATTGTGAAGTTTTAGTTATTGCTTTGAGAGTTAGTGGCTTGACTGTTATATATGTTGTCTCTGTTTATGATCAGCCAACTTGATAACCGGGAAAACAGTAATAAAGAAATATAGGTGAAGTATCGTTGTGAGAAAATTTCCAATTGACTCTGAAAAAGTCAAAAGGGATAGGAGAACTTATGCTTGCTATTTTTTTATGTTTGTTTTTCCAATAGGTGTATGGAATTACACTGGAATCCGAGTTTTACACCTATAATTTATTTGGTTGTTAGAAAGATTGATGCTCGTATTCTTCATGTTTGTGAGCTTTGAGCATTCCTCAAATCCTTCTATTAGCTAACAGTAGTTTAAGGAGTTTTCTTCCTTTCCTTGTTGTTTTTAGATAAAGATAGGAAGATATGATATGAACCCTAAGGGAGTTGCCGGCCCGCTCTATTCTTGTAAGGGTCATTAAGCACAGTTCGATGTCATGAATTTACCATGCACGAAAGTTTGGTGGTCTATATTTGCAATATTTATCTATTAACATCTCTACAAATGTTTTGAATGACATGTCTTCAGAATTTTATGAATTAAAAATGCATTGAGTTATCTACTGGTTGAATTTGCAGCAATTGTATCGGGAGGGAAGGGTACAGCACAAGACAAAATTAAGACCCTCAGAGAAGCTGGGGTTACTGTGGTCGAGTCGCCTGCAAAGATTGGAACCGCTATGCTTGATGTCTTCAAACAGAGGGGTCTTGCTTGATTGAGCAGAATTCATTGATGATTTTTCACTTTCTTTCTTCGTTTTTTTCCTTTTCTGGAAGAAGAGAATGGCCACTATAGCGGGTAAAATAACGAGGATGATTTTTGTTAGCAATGCTATTCCAAGCAGGCATTGAAAATCCCCAAGAATATTTTGTTTCATGAGATGCTATTTTCAATCATCAAAGGTTTGGATTATGAGGAGGATCAAAGGTTTGGATTATGAGGAGGTTGGGAGTTGTTTATACCAATTGCCTTGGGTTTATGCATTATTCAAATTGTTTGATGTTAAGAGCCATTTGGCATCTTTTAGCTCTAGTTCAAAGTTGAAAGGAAAAAAAAAAAACATTGCTTTTTTTATTTTTTATTTTTTTATAACGGAACAACTACATTCTCATTTAGGTAAGTCACCACGAACAAAATATTAAACAAAATGCATTTGACTCAACAAACTGAATAACTTGGAAAGTAATGTTTGTGTACATTTCTAAAAGTGGGATTGCAAAATAATATTGACACTTGATTATAACTATTAGTTACTAGGATTTGGACGGTATTATTTAATTTATTTATTTTAAACTTAAGTTTGGTAAAAATGTTCTAATTTCACAAGTAAATAAGAACTATTTGATAGATGCACTCAGTCGTATCATAAACATAATGAAGGAAAAAGAAACACAGCAAATAATTTTGTTCAATAGGGCATACAAGACATAACATGTCGTGGGACCATCAAACTTTGGGGAAAAAGAAAAAGAAAAGACAAGGGAAAAAATCAATTACTAAAATAAGCAATGGAAATTAATGGTTAAAGGCATAAGTGGACATAATGCATCCCAGGCCTAACACACTTCCCTTCAGCTAGTATATCTTTAACCACCATTTTTTTCACCACTTCAAAATATATACACTGTCAACGATCTTATGATACGGAAGAGACAAAAGTATATATATCTACGAGGACTACGGGTTGCCATGGAAATTATGTAGAAACTAAGGTTAAGCATATATAGAAATAAGTTTTGATGGTGCTTCCCATTTGTTGCAAGGCCATAACAATACAGTATTGATTACTACAAAGAAAATGTCAAGCATAAAATTCCAGGTCCTAAACATTAAATGTATGGAAAAAGGATGACCTTCAATACAGGTAGGCATACCGAAATGTAAGGAAGTAACAACCAAGAAATATATTTATTAAAATAGAAACTTCATAATTCTCCTCGATAGAATGATGCCAGCAGAAAATGAGGGCAAGTTTTGACTATCCTTGCATTTCTTAAACCAATGCTTCAGTTAAATCAACATATGTCCGTTCACTCCAAGGAGATGGGCGAAGGCACACACGAACCTCATGCTCTTCTGGTCCAACATGATGTTTGGGCACAAGAATCTCAAGCATAGTCCCAGTTGAGTCACCAAATGCTTCTAATTTAGCGTCTTCAGGAATACGAGTTGGAAGAGAAATTTCTCTAATAAACTCCCCTTGAGGGCAGTGCTCAGGGGCTGAATCTGTTAGCCTAAACATCCTGTCTTGCCTCTTAATCATTGGCATGCACCCAGTGCTCACACAAGATATCTTCACAATCCCATGCGCAAGAGTGTTCCTCCAAGTAACTTTCACCCTTTGAAGATCTGCAAAGGGCATGCTGACAACAATCAAAAATCCCTCATCATCCTCATAGATAGTTTTTGCTGCAGTTACTGGCCCATATGTACTCCTCATAACTCCAGAAAACTCACTTAACCATGAAGGCTCAATCACATGGATGTCCAAGACTTTATCAGAGTGGGAATCATTAGGCAAACAGCAGTTGTCATCATTTCCTCGTTGGGAGAAACTTTTCTTGCTCTTATTGCACACTCTCAAAAGGTCCATTCTTTCGGTAGTTATGTGGTTGGGTGCATGAGTTGACAAATTTAAACCAGAGCCATTGAACAATTTTTTCAAGTGGGGATTTATATTATCTTTCAACTGTAAAGGCCGCTCAAGCTCAAATTCGGTATTAAGAAGATTCCTCCATGAACCAAAATCACTGGCTTCAAGAGGGATTGAGAAGTTCACATCTCTGCCTGTAAGTTTCATCCACTTCTTGCGCTCATCCTCATCAAGGCCCATAAGATTAGGAGATCGAACAATTTCAATGCCATGAACACATTGGGGGTTAGAAAGACCCCTGTAGTGTTTTCTCTGCATTTTGTGGGATCGAACGAAACCCTTCTCCACGCTAAATGGAAATGGTCGCTCCCCTTGGCGTGAATGCCCATTCATAAAGCTTCTCAACTGCATCTTCCCCAATGCATTTTCTGGCCTCTCCTTGAAAACCCACATGTAAATATTCTCCATATCATGTTGAACCAAGAAAACATCCAGCTTCAAATCTGACTTATCATACCCACTGCAAACCCCATTACACTCACGAGCAAATTTTCCCTTCGACTTTTCATTCAATACGGGTTTAAAATAGAAATTGAAGAAAAACCAGGCACCCCAAACACTATCAAGCCGCTTTACATTTGCACATTTCTTCCCACCCTTTGGGACAATATTAGCATTCATCTCAACCTCATAATGCTGGGGGCCAAGACTGACCTCTAGCATTTCACAAGCATCATTCCAAGAATGTTGGGGCAGGGGGCTCGGCTCGGCTGAGAGCGGAAGATTGATATCAGGCGGTGGCTGCAAAAGATTAACCGCCCGATTCAACTCTCTCTCTATTTCATCATGAGTAAATGAGCTTGAGTCCATGGACAAGAGTGTGGACAAATGATTGCTTTCCATGGATAAGGTGGTAAGAAAATTTTCACCCATTTGTTCTTTTGTGGGCATCCTTCCGTTTTTCTTTGGGTGGAAATTACAGTCGCACCTCCACAGCCACTCAACCACATGAACAACTCATAAACATCTCAATATAAAAACTAATCCCACCAAAAACAATAACCGATCTGATGCATAACCAAATTCAATAAATAATAAATTATAGATAGTGAAACCCCAAAAAAAAAAAAAAAAAAAAAGAATTGAATTTACCAATCAGTTAATAACATCACCAAAACAAGGAAAAATTGAGCTTCAGGATGCTTTGAATATTCATGAAATCTGTGCCATCGGAAAACTGGGACAAAAACCCTTATCCTCAAAAAGTACAAATATATAGAAACATGAGTGTATATATAACAAAAGTATTAGCTATACAGATGTAGAATGAGATGAAGAGAAAAGATAAACGATACCTAACGGGAATCAGCTCCACATGTGTGTGAGAGAGAGAGAAAATCAACGGAGTCGGTTTAAAGAAACGGTGGAGTGAGGGTGAAAGTTGGAAGGTGTTGAGAAAAATCTGTACCAGTTAGAACCGCCTAGGTGGAAAACAGACGCCGTTATGTGACGGTGACGATAATACAGAGGAGATAAGGGACACGGCAGCCGTGATAATTGACAGACTTTTGACTTTTTAATAACAATGCTAACCCTAGTTTCATTACTATTTGTTCTTTATTAGAGTTACTTTATTTTTCACACAAATTAAAAAAAATTAATTATAATTAAATAATAGAATATAAAAAAACTATTTTACATTTTTAAAAAATTAAATACTCCAACTGTAATTTTTTTATTTTTTATTTTTTTAATTTATTTAAATTAAGGACAAAATCGTCAAAAAATTATTTGTGGACTATCTATACAATGATATCTGCGAATAAAATTAAATAGATATGATATTGTTATAAAACTGAAAAAATAAAAACTATGAATGTAAATTACCATTTCATTTATACCGACTTCCATATTAAATAATCTTTCTTTATTTTTACAATTCGAGATTATATTTTAGAAAATCCAATGATGTTTCATAGATAATTTGTATATTTATGCACTCATGATAATTGTGGATTTATACACAATAAAAGGTATATTGAACAAGTAAAGATTGGCTCTGTCACAAACAGTCACCACTTTGCTAAATAAAGAGTAATATTTTGGGGTCATTATCAAAAGGAATTATCAGCGCAACTCCAAATTGGATTCTAATCTGAAGAGGACGGCTTACATTGATTGGGCTCAATTATTATCTCTTGCCTTAAAGCCAGTTTATTGTCAAGATATTTTATATTTAATTTTTAATTTAGTAGGAATTCTGTTTGATAAGAGTAGTTTCTTAAAGTATGTTGTTTTTTGTATAAAAGTCAATATTCTTTCGATCGTTGTGAATTATTTGATATTCTTTGTGAATCAACCATTTATGGGTGCCACCACATCTTAATACAATACTACTAGTAGTTTCCTTCTCACATAAACCAGCCAGAAGGTAAATTTGAAATTACATTTGAGATAACACGTCTTTTATAGTACAAAATAGAGGAAACCAGAGTTCAAGGAAAAACACAATCCCATACACTTCAAGAAGGCCATCATCCCCTGCATATCATTAAAGAAACTTAATCAACTTCCTCAATCTTAGGGCCAGCACCAGTAGCGCCACCAGCAGAGGGACCATCTTCATCCATGCCTCCAGCCATGTCAGGACCAGTACCTCCTGAATACATCTTAGCAATGATTGGGTTGCATATGCTCTCCAGCTCTTTCACTTTGTCTTCAAATTCATCTGCCTCTGCAAGTTGGTTTCCTTCCAGCCATTGAATAGCTGACTCAATGGCATCCTCAATTTTCTTTTTGTCAGTGGCTGAAAGCTTCGAGGCAATCTTGTCATCCTTGATGGTATTCCTCATATTGTAAGCATAGTTTTCCAAGGCATTTTTGGCCTCGACCTTCTTTTTATGCTCTTCGTCTTCAGACTTGTATTTTTCAGCTTCTTGCACCATTTTTTCAATCTCTTCCTTTGACAGTCTTCCCTTATCGTTGGTAATGGTAATCTTGTTCTTCTGACCAGTTGTCTTGTCCTCGGCTGTAACATTCAAGATTCCATTCGCGTCAATGTCAAAGCAAACATTAATCTGAGGAACGCCCCGAGGTGCTGGTGGTATGCCGCTGAGCTCAAATTTCCCGAGCAAATTGTTGTCTTTGGTTCTTGCTCTTTCACCCTCGTACACTTGGATCAACACACCAGGCTGATTGTCTGAATAAGTAGAGAACACTTGCTCCTTCTTGGTAGGAATAGTGGTATTCCTCGGAATGAGAGTAGTCATGACACCTCCAGCAGTCTCCAAACCGAGGGACAGGGGGTAACATCCAAGAGCAGCAGGTCTTGTACCTTCTCATTGCCTTCACCACTCAGAATTGCCGCTTGTACAGCAGCACCATACGCAACAGCCTCATCAGGATTAATGCTCTTGCAGAGCTCCTTACCATTAAAGAAATCCTGCAACAACTGTTGTACCTTAGGAATTCTAGTTGAGCCGCCAACAAGGACAACATCATCGACACTGCTTTTATCCATCTTAGCATCCCTCAAACACTTCTCAACTGGCTCCACACACTTTCTAAACAAATCCATGTTCAGCTCCTCAAATCTTGCACGGGTTATGGTAGTGTAGAAATCAATCCCCTCGTACAAAGAATCAATTTCAATGGTAGTCTGAGCAGTTGATGAGAGTGTCCTTTTGCCCTCTCACAAGCAGTTCTCAATCTCCTAAGAGCTCTAGGATTTCCACTTATGTCCTTCTTGTGCTTCCTCTTGAACTCCTGAACAAAGTGATTCACCATTCTGTTATCAAAATCTTCTCCTCCAAGATGAGTATCACCAGCAGTGGCCTTCACTTCAAAGATACCCTCTTCAATAGTGAGAAGAGAGACATCAAAAGTACCACCACCAAGATCAAAGATTAGCACATTCTTCTCGCCTGAGCTTCCCGCCTTCTTATCAAGGCCATAAGCAATGGCAGCAGCCGTTGGCTCATTAATTATACGCATTACATTAAGCCCTGAAATGACTCCAGCATCCTTAGTTGCCTGACGCTGAGAGTCGTTGAAGTAGGCAGGGACAGTAACAACAGCATTCTTGACTGTCGTTCCAAGATAAGCCTCTGCTATCTCCTTCATCTTGTTGAGAACCATGGAGGAGATTTCCTCTGCAGAAAACTGCTTCTCTTCACCTTTGTAGGTCACCACAATCATTGGCTTGTCGCCCGACCCAGGAATAACCTTGAATGGCCAAAGCTTCATGTCACTCTGAACCGATGGATCAGAGAACCTTCTACCAATCAACCGCTTCGCATCTGTATTTAAATCAAATTATTATATAAGCAAATATAAAATCCACATGCTATCATACAACAGCACAAGCCACAACATGGATCATATTCCCAGGGTAGAAATACAATCTGAAACAACATAAAGCAGAGAGAAAAGGGCTAAAAGTTGAATCCACAAGGCGATGAGAAAACAAAATTACAATCCCTGCAGAATACGAATATAAGAGCCTATAACTCAAACCAGAATCAACATATATCGTTGTGTGCTATCAGGGTGCGTTTTGCGCACCCGGTAATGCTAACTATACACTATCTCCTCTGTATTATATAATCCGAGTATAAAAGACTAAAATCATATTAATCCATCTTAATCCTCCATAATACCATTTACCAATTGCAATGGAGTAATTCCCCATAATTTTGTACTTAATCTCTTATACGATCTATTTTCATACTATCTATCCCATTGTGCCAAACACGTCCTCAATCTATTTTCTCCTATCATAAATTGACTAATTAAACTACCTAACACAAAAACTACATCATTAACACTACTATACCCTTTTTGAACCAACAAAAACCCTTGAACTTTATAGATGACCAGTAAATATACAAACAAAGCAAATTTAAAAATCAAGGGTGCCCCCCAAAATACTGTATAGAAAATCTCACAACTGAAAAAAAAAAAAAATCAACTGGAAGCCTAAAATCCCATGCAGACTTAACTGGTGTTTTATTTTAATTGTTCAACCTAATTATGCGAAAAGTGAATATTTTCTTCTTTCATCAATCAGTAAAGTCATAAACACCAGTGCAACAAAATACATGCATAAAATTTTCGAAAATCGAAAAAGAAGACAGAGTACTTACCAAAAACTGTGTTAACTGGGTTCATGGCAACCTGGTTCTTGGCAGCATCTCCGATGAGACGCTCGGTGTCAGTGAAGGCCACATAGGACGGCGTCGTACGGTTACCCTGGTCATTCGCTATGATCTCAACACGATCGTGTTGCCATACACCCACGCATGAATAAGTAGTTCCCAAGTCGATACCAATCGCCGGTCCGTCACCCTTTCCAGCCATTTCTCAAGAGCCACAAAAGAATTCGATTAGTGCAACAAAAACTAGAATCAGAGAATTTCAATGTGTTGTTTCAAGAATGAGTAAAAGAAAAAAGGACGGGGCTTTAAATAATTTGAAGATTGTCTCGAATGTTCTTATCACGGATTGCAGCCGTTGGATTGGATTCTTATTCTGATTTTCTTTTCTTTTCCATCTTTTTTACTTTATTTTTCAATTGGAAAATGGACCTCTGATTATTGTCTTTGGTTTCTTCCAGAGATTTCTATTCTTGTTCTAGAATAATATAGAAGAACTGAAGAAGTATGTTTTTTTCCTTTTATAACTGGCGGAACAATTTCAGATTTATGATATTTTCTTCTTGGTCCTCCATGTCTGAGATTATTTCAGTTAGGACCTCTTTTTTCAATTTTTGTTTGAACCAATTATAGTAAAGGTGATTTTTTTCATGGGCCTGAACCAATTATACTAGAGGTGATTTTTTTTATGGCTGTCCAAGTAAAAAATCCATAATACATGAAAGGAGAATGATCTACTCCCCACTATGAAAGTAGTTATTAAGATCACTGGATACGTGTCTGGTGGCAATTGGATACCGGACACGTGTTCGGTATTGGACAATGAAAAAATTATTAACATTAAAATGAAGCACTTATCCAATGGCCACCGGACACTTGATAACTACTTCCCATGGTGAAGAGTAGATTATTCCCCATACATGAAAATGTATAAAATAAAAATTATTTGGGAAATGTAAGAGTCTGATTGAAAGTTTTGGAGTACCGATTATGACGGTTTTTTAAGTACCAGTTTTTGGCGTTTATGAGGAGAGCGATTTTTGGTAGCAGCTTTTGAAACGGTCCAACCCATACTTGAAAGTTTATTATCCAAGAGTTCTAAAAGTTTTTTAAAAGAATTAAATTACATATAAATCTACATATAAAAAAAATTAATTTTAAAAATTTTATATCGACTTATCATTGGAAATATAAAATTAAAATTATATTCTTGCACATGTATTTTTTTATTTTTTTGGCAGATGTTCTTTTATTTTTACAAACATTATAAGATAGTTTGAAAATAATTATTTGAGAGATGATAAAATTGGAATAAATTTTGAAGAACGATAAAAAATCACATATTTGGGTGTTGGGTGATACAATCCAAATTATATTACACCGATTTTTAAGTGATTTTTATCGGAGCTTCAATAAACTAACAAGCTCCGATTTTTTGAACCCTTCATGAACGATATCATTGAAAACCGTTCAAAATCGACTCCCAAGCAGGCCGTAAGTGTACACCAAAACTAATTCTTAACTTTTGTGTTTATGTTATGAAAAATTAGGACTCAACTTTTGAAGATTTTTATTTTTATAAATTTTCTAACAATTTTAATTTGTGAATAACTTCATGAGCAAGCTCTTAATCTATTAATCTCATGTGGGGGTGTGGAAATACTTTTGTTAGAAAGACATTTTGTATATAAAAAAATTAATTTTCAGCTCACTTCTTAAGGCATGTTCGGTAGCTTTTCAAAAAAACTTATTTTTTTGTCTACAATTTTGACTTTTCAACTTTTTACACTATACAAAAATTTGAAAAGTCAATAAAGTACATAAAAAAAACTAATTTTTTCTCAAAAAAACTACACCGAACATGTCCTTAATAAGAAGTTCTTATTATAACAAAAATCACATACAAAAATCACATAAAGTAGTTTTCTACCAGGAACAACACAAAATTGTTTCAATATTTAGTTCATATTACACAGCGAGTCTTTGTCGTACAAATTTTTTACAATTTGATAATTTTAATTGAGGTTTTTTTAGTTTTGTAATAGGTTTACTTATGACATTTACAATGACGTAATAGGTTTACTTATGACATTTACAATGACGGACGAGACGACCCAACTACATGGTCCCAATCAATTTGAAGATGAGGAATAGTGGTTGAATATCAAAGAAGAACTATACCAACTATTTTAAGTTATTGAGACGCGTTGGTTCCTCACATAAGTTAGTTGGAATAATTGACAAGTGATGCAAATTATATTCTAATTTATTAACAGAAATGAAAATTGA
The DNA here is from genome assembly GCA_023638005.1 of Forsythia suspensa. Lineage (NCBI taxonomy): Eukaryota > Viridiplantae > Streptophyta > Magnoliopsida > Lamiales > Oleaceae > Forsythia > Forsythia suspensa. The sequence continues at coordinate 54,383,456 of CM042666.1, forward strand.
TTTACTTAAAAGATTAAATGGATGCAAAAAAAGAAAATAACAAAATTTGCCGGACCAAGACAAGAGGTAAACATCTTCCAAAATACAACGATCCCTACACGAAGCAGTAGCACTTCAGACCTCGAGAAATAGCGAAACCGAAAAATATTTTATACTCTCTTATGCATGGACGGATGCAAGATATCTGTATAATGTAGGGTGCAGAATAATATAATTGAAAGTTCGAATTAATTAAATTCGAAATCTGTGGGGACTATTTTATAGATTTTCAAAAGATACATCACTTGGACATATCAGTTCTGGACATGTATTGTTTGAACTGTTGTGTCTCTTAAAGAGACAGAATTTGGAATGTTGTAGAAGATAGGACACATGTTGCAATCTGATGATAGATGTAATTGAACCACGTGTCGACAAATGATTGGAGATAATCTATTTGGAAGGATAATTAAATAAAATAAATAATTATTTAATTTATTTGTCCAAAAAATTTATATTGGACTAAGCCCAATCCCTCTACTCACGACCCTCGACCAGCGGCGGTGCACGTGTGGCCTTTGGACCTAACTCAATAGGATCTAAGTCTCTCTCATTCCAAAGACTTGTTGGTGCAGTGGTTGATATTGTAGCGAACAAAACAAAAGAATTAAAATATTGGGCTTGTGGTGCAGTGATTGATATTTATAGTTTATAACTTCAACCTGTGTTCGATTCTTCTTTAGTCAATTTCTAGTAAAATTTTAATTTATATTTTATTTTATAATTTTAAAAAAAAAATTGGGTGGGCGTGGGTCGGGTTGGGTTGGTTTTTTATCCAACCCGACCCAAACCGATAAAAATTCGGTTTGGCAAAAGTCAAATCGAAACCAACAAAAAAAAAAATGACCCGAAACAGATCCGAACCGATTCGGTTAGGTTTGGATTTTCGATTTTAGCCCAATTATAGCATATTTTTAAAAAAAATAAAAATTGAGTCAGTTTCGAGTCGGTTTGACGTTTAATTTGCCCTGCCCTACCGGACCCACACCGCGACCTCGCGGGGTAGAACCCGCCCCTATTACCCAAATAAGTGGAGCGCAGTGCGGGTTGACGCAATTTTCCATCAACCTATTTGATTTTGCTAAAAATCATATTTTTATAAATTTTAGTAAAAGTTGATGAAATGTGTCATTATCCTCTCTAGTACCTATTTGATTTTGCTAAAATCATATTTTTTTTTGGATAAATTTTAGTAAAATGCTTTCCTTCAATTTGTCTATGGTGATATTACCAATTTTTAATATATCTCTCTCACACCCCAATAAACAATTTATCTAATTGTTCCTATTTTTATAAATTTTAGTAAAAGTTGATAAATGTGATTCAAGACTCTCTCTCACACCTAAACAATTTATCTAATTGTTCCTAAGTGCAACATAGTGATTCAAGACAGAGAAGGTATGGAGATTCTGTAGGCAGCTATTTTTGGAGGTTAACAATTTCAACCTATTGCTTTTGTGTGTTAATGATGCTTTCCTTCAATTTGTCTATGGTGGTTATATTCGTACCACAATTTTTATTTGACCCACGACATTTTAATTGCACTTAAAAACCCCAATCTTTGTTCATTATAACCTTTATGTCATGAACTTTTTTCCCTATTGAATTTATATTTTCAGCTTTCATTAATTAGCACATCTCATTCTTAATTATAGTTTCTATTAAAATATTTTGTTAGTGTGCTTTGAAATATGAAAATTTTTTGTTCAACTTTTGTATTTATTATTATTTTAAAATATGATGAATAATAAGTTATTTTACACCCTTCTAATGAACGTTTTGGATGAAAATTATTATTAAAAACAAAGTATGCTAATTAATGATAAGATTGTGACAAAAAAAATTAAAGACACGAGTGCTACAATGAACAAAAATTGAGAACTTTAAAAACAATTAAAATATAGTGTAACAGATAAAATGTATGGTGATAATATAATTTTTCTTCTGTTGTTGATTGAACTGTCAAAAATTAATTAATTTTTTATTAAAAATATATTAGTATTTGACGGCAAGAAAAAATAATAAATAGAATTTTTTTTTTTACTTCTTCAATCACGTCACCCCCATCATATTTACAACTCCACCACTCAACGTCCAAGGCCACCAACACTATTAAAACCAAAAGCATCACCGACACCATTAAAATCCTACTTCACTAAATTCTTAATCACATTCACTCTCCACCTCCCCCCATCCTAAAAGCATCCCCAATTTCATCTTTTATTTTGAATATCTAATTGATGTGATAATGAAGTTGAAGGGACAAAATTAATATGACAGTATTTATTATAGAAGATCGTCCAACATATCATCTAGTTTTAAACATTTTGTTAGACACATTCCACTCATTTTTTTCATTAATTTGTGTCTATCGCTCTCATCTATTTTCCCTTCTCTCTCTCTTCCACACACTCTCTCTTGCCAATTGTAGATTGCACTAAAAAATATATCACGTTATTCTAAATTACTTACATGACAAATAAAAAAATAAAAAATATCTAACACACTATCTACATCCTCTATTTATTTAACATCTATCAAAATGTGTATTAATTTTTTTTTTATATAATTTATCTCTATCGAAATGTGTGTTAATAATTTTATATTTAATTGTGTTGATAATTTTGTAATTAATTTTTTTAATTATTTACCAATATCTCTTATACATGTAGACTACAATTTTTTCAATTCATATTTCCATTAAAGATGCTATTCTCGCCCTCTATTTTATTTGCAACATATAGTCATATACAATAATTTACATTTTTGCAGTAGAGATACTCTTATAATCTTGTAGAATCAGAGAAATGGAAGAAATTCAAAATGGCAAATCATGGGAATACAATCCCCAGTTTGCAATCTTTAGATGCACTAGAAAAGTGAAAGTCCAATGATTGTTCCAAGCCGTCTACTTTTTGAGATGAATCAAAGATGTGGTAAAAGATCATCACCGTCCATCGATTTTGAAAATATTGTGATATTGGACTCGTTAACCATGCAATTTACTGATATTTTGATTATGGTAATTAGGAACCCTCTTAGAACTCTATTTATTCATGATCTGAAATTGTATCTCACACACACACACGCGCTTACATAGATTACATTCTCAAACAAAAAGACAGTAAACACCACATAATTAAACAACCCTTAAGGTGATTTTATTTATCCAGAGATGTCAATTGGCTTGACCTCAGGCTTTTTCTCTTCCTCTTTAGGCACAACCACAGTGAGCACTCCATTCTCCATGGCAGCCTTTACTTGATCCATTTTCACATTCTCCGGCAACCTGAACCGACGCTGGAATTTTCCGCTGCTTCTCTCAACGCGGTGCCAAGTGTCAGTCTTCTCCTCTTTCTCCTTGCTCCTCTCTCCGCTAATTTTCAGAATTCTTCCATCTTCCACCTCCACTTTCACTTCCTCCTTCTTGATCCCAGGAAGATCAACCTTGAAGACGTGTGCCTCCGGGGTCTCTTTCCAGTCGATGCGGGTGTTGGCGATGGCTGTGGTTTCGTGGACTGAGCTTGGAACGTTGGCTAAACTGCTCGACAAGGGGAAGCCCTGAAAAGGATCCCACACGTCCAGAGAGAATGGGTCGTAAACGTTGCTTCGTCCTCCTGTAAAGAAGCTTGGAATCATAGCCATTTTTCAAAAGAGTTGCTGAGAATTGTGTGTTATTTTCTTCTTGTTAGTGAGAATATGATGAGGAAGATGAAGAGGCACGGGTATTAATAGAACGGTGAAGTTTTATCGTGTACAATCTGGAATATACATGAGCAGCATTCGATAAACTTCCACAAGCTTCTAGTATTTATTTATCTCTCCCGCATGTGGACAAAGTTGAAATGGGCCGTCGAATAATGGGTTAATCTGTTGGGTTGCTTCAAATTCGTTTCCGATAATTTATAAACTATTTTTGGTTTATTTGACCAATTTTAATTTATTTGAGTTAATTACAAAATAGGTTAAAAGTCAAAAATTACGAATCTTTAAACTAAAATTTTATAATCTTTGTCAAACAAACTCTATATTTAGGGTTAATTACATTTATCGTTCCCGTTCTTTCAATTTTATAAACAATATCATATCCATTCAATTTTATTAACAAATGTTGTTCCACTTTTTTATTAATTCACACAAATAATCTTTTTGGACAATTTTATTCATAACTTAAATAAATTAAAGAGAATATAAAATAAAAATTGCAGTTGAGGTCTATAATATTTTTAAAAGTTAAAATAAATCATGAACTTTTATTTTTAAAAATTAAAAAAATAAGAAAAAAAAAAAAAAAAACATTATCCACCTCACCCCACCCCACAGTCACAATCGGGGAAGGGGAGGGTGTATATCTCCATCGGTTGCCGCCCAAATCGCTGGAGTTTCGCTAACAACTAGGGGGAAGAAATCCCCCGTCCGCGAACATTTTTAAAAATTAAAATAAATCATAAACATTTTATTTTTAAAAATTAAAAGAAAAAGATAAAAAGAAAAACATTATCTATCCCGCCTACTGTCGGCTCGCCTCTCGCCTTGCCTCGCCTCGCCTCGCCTGGCTTGACAATCACAATCAAGAAGATGGAGAGGGTTTCTCTCCATCGGTTTTTGGCCCAAACCGTTGGGGTTTGGTCGGCAACGGAGGGAAGAAATCCCCTCGTTCGCGACTAAAAACTAGGGAGAATATATCCTGGTTTGCGCTAGCGAGGGATAAATTTCACCGGTTGTTACTGTTTAGTGTAGTGGAGTGGGGTGAGGTGGAGAAGATGATGTTTTTTTTATTTATTTTGATCAATAGAATGTAAAATTACCCTGTCTTTGTTAAATTAGATAAATTTAAGTTAAATGTATAATCTTTTGTCAATTAATGGACGTCTAGATGAAATTTGTACAAACTCCACATATTCTTTTGGTGAACATAATTAGATGTTTTGAGACTTAATAACACATTTTTTATTATTTCAAGTAAAAATCTGTAAAAATAAATAAATAAAAATTTTATAATTTATTTGTACTTTTAAAAAGGTTAGAGTCCTTAATTACAATTTTTTCATTATATATATATATATATTTGTTATTTTAATTTATTTAGGTTAAGGGTAAAATTGTAAAAATGACCATTTTGGGACCATATGTGCAAATTAATGAAAGAATAGAGTTGATATCTGCTAATAAAATTGAAAGAGGATGATATTATTACAAAATTAAAAGAATGAGGACCGTGAGTATAATTAACCATTATATTTATCCTATAATTTTTATTTGTTTCAATTATATTTTAATTACACTTAAAGTTATTAATCTTTATTTATTATAACATTTATGTTCCTAAGTTTTTTTTTGTGAACATTTTATTTTGGATAATTATATTGATACTACATTTTTTGTTAACTACACCACATTTTAATTACAATAAAAGTTTCCAACTATTTCTCATTTTTACAATTATATCCCCAATTATTTTTTATCACATTCTTATCATCAATCTATTAATTTGCACATCTTATTTTTATCTTTGATGATAAATCTGTCCAAAAAGTTAATTAAGATAGCTTAAAAATGTATTTTTGCTTCTTGTATTTTTAAATACGCAAAATAAATAACAAATATAAAATTTGACAGAATATTATCCCATCATTTCACAGCACATTAGCAGACTATTTGAAAAAAAAATCAACAACAGAGACAATATGTGAAAATTAATTAAAAATTAATGATAAAAATACGACAAAAAAAATTAAGAAGGACATAAATGTGAAAATATCAAAGGTTGGAGGACTTTCATTGTAATTAAAACATTGTATAGATAATAAAAATTGTAGTGTGAATATAATTACTCTTTTATTTTTAACATTTCATTGATTAACACATCTCGACTTTGATAACAGTTTCCGTCTAAAAAGTATGTTAATAGGTCATAAAACGATTTATTTGCCTACTATAATAATAAATATAAAAGTACGATAAATTATTATTTTCCTGTTTTGAAGTATAAAAATAGAATATTTTGACAGAAACTCATCAATGACAAAATCTTCCCTATTCTGAAGAGTTCCAACGACGTGTTATTTGTAGGTCATCATTTTTTGCTTGATTCTGACACTGTCCACTGAATCAAGACCAAATAACTTGTTACCTTTTGAAATGTTGGAACTATCAAATAATTAGTCAAACTCATTATTTTCTAAGATTTTACTAGAATGCATTTGAAATAATATATAAAAAAAAGCGGTAAAATAAGAGCAAAGTCAAGAAAATTTGAGATTGCGCAATAAGATAACTAATATGGAAATTAAAATAATTTCAGATTAAGAAGTTAGAGATTTAGGGGGGATGTCCTCAACTTAGATTTGAATAGATTTTAAAAATTCATTTAAATTTTGGTATCTCCAACTCAGATTTTGATAGATTCAATTGAAATTTAGGTGTCATCAACTCAAATTTTAATAGATTCAATTGAAATTTAGGCGTCCTCAATTCATATTTAAATAAATTCTTTAGAAATTTAAGTGTCCTCAATTATTAGTGGATTTCTAAAGATTTCATTAATTAGAAGATTTAAACAGATTTGCATGAATTTCAAGCTCAGAATTATGAATACCAAATTCTTTATGAATTCTATCATCAACCCTCAAAATTTCAATCCAAATTTTCTCTTACGCATCTCTTCCTTTTACCTCTCTCCTCAATTTGTGCCACAAATTTTTATAGTAAATTCTTGTTCTTGATTTTCAATTTATATTAACATGAAAATTTATTGAATTTTTAATTTTATTTTAATATATATATTTTTTTACAATTGTCAAATATCGTATTTGAAATTTTATTTTTGACCATGACCATTCATTGAACCAAATAATTGTGCTGAAAAATATAAATAATCTATTGGTAAATATTAATTAGATAATTAGTTTAATACTATATAGGACAATTAGATATTGAACCGTAAAATTACCACTAAAAATTCTTTTTTCAATTTGAAAATATTTACTCGTCAACTGAGACACGTATAAATTATCTTTTTAAGCTATAAAATAATTTTTTATACAAGATGGTTAAACAACTGATTTGGGAAGAGAATAAATTCGAAATATACATCATCTAGTCTCGGATGTGAAAGAGTAAATTTTACAAAAAAAATACAAGTAGAAAAAAAGTAAAAATTAAAACTGTTACCACCCGATTTTGATAGGGCCTCCACGTCAGCAAAAGCCCAACGAGATTCCCATATAGGCCTATTAAGGGCCCCGTAAATGCTGAAAAGGGCTTCGGAGACCCACCAGACATCTTAGCCTTCTGCAGCCAGAATGCCGTGAGGCCCAGGGAAGGCCTCGGCACTCACAGTCGAGCCACAGGGCCTCGTAGGGCTTCGTATTAACCTTAACTAGCAGACATCATAATATTCTGGAATGACCAGATAAATAATTGAAGACATATTGCGTTGGTTTGGCGCACTGATCCTCACAAGGAAACCGAATCATAATCTCCTAAAATCATGCAATGTGATAAGCTCAGATAAGGAAGGTAATCTTGAAGATTACATTGACTAGGGATGATCTCTATCCCATAAGGAATGAGGATTCGATTGGGTATTTGATTGATTTGTTACCTAAGTCAATCAGGACTCTTGCGCTATAAATACGACGTCTCCGGTTGTTCTAAGGTACGTTCTTTTTCTACTGAAAATCCCACCCTAAACTCTACTCAAATCTCTGCCTGCTTATCTCTCCCACACCCTATTACTTTTGCCCCTCGTGTATTGCTCTAATACCGGCAGTTGACTTGATCGTCGGACCCTTTTTCTTCGAAGATCTTGGTACCTAACGATTGTCCGAGTATGCAGGTAACATATAGGTTGGTAGAGGAGTGACTGGAGATCTGTTGACACGTGGACGTTGCAGGTTCCGACGTCAACAAAAACTTTAATTCAATTTTTTTTAAAAAAAAATTCAAAATTGAGGAAATTGATAATAGTAATGTGAATTCCACCCACCAACCACTACCCACCAACAATGGATTTAATTGGGCTTCGAGCTTAGAGACGACGAATAACCTATTTATTAGTTTATTCCCTAGGATATTAACTAATAGAGCTGTCTGATTGTTATATCTCTCAATCTATCATATCATTCACCTCTTTGATTGAATTTTTTTTTACTTCTTTATATTTCAAGAATTTTTATTTTTTCAAAATTCTACTCAAAATATTTGTTTATGTATGACAGTCACTTGAACTATTAAAAATAAAAATAATGTAAATTTACTATTTTAATAAAAGACCACAAATCTATGAAAATTTATAGAAATCCATTAGAATATATTGAAATTTATAATATAGAATTCTGTTGAAATCTTATAAATTCTATGGAATTCTATTCAAATTCATGAAATTCATTCAAATTCATAAATATTAACAAATCTTTTAAAATCGAGTTGAGGACACTCTCCTTAGTGTGGTGTGGGGTGGGTCCTTGTTATTTTTAGGAGCCAAGCGCTTAGCTCTTGGGTTGAATTTCAACCCTACTTGCCTTGTCATCTGCTCGTTTGAACAGATGAACGATACTGGAACAAATTTTATGTTCTCATGAGAACGTACCTGCTACCTAAACAAAATAGTCCTTTTTCTCATCGCTTTTCTAGTGCTTGGAAGAAAACATTCTGAACATACTGCACAGAGCAATCGAATGGAGAAGAAAGAGACAACTAGTTTTTTCAATAATTTGTTTCACAACCAGATGTTATCCCCAAAGTGCAAGTCGAGGCTTATAGGTGACTTTTCAATATGTATTCACTTATAAGATCCATTCCCATTCTATTCACAGTTAGACAATAATATATTTTAGATGGCGTTGGCTAAATGACCGTGTTAAACACTTCAATACTAGAATAGTCTAATTTATATTAAATAAGTTCAAATAGTTTTTTTAAATAGAAAAGACCTAAATACCCTTATTTACTAATATCTATTAACAGCTTAATGGACCCTTAACATATCCACATACCGTTAATAGGCATATAGTCTCATAAGGCTAATTTTGGCCTTAATCGATAAAAATTTGTTAATGAGACTCATGGTCTGCTACAGTGAAATACAAATTTACACATTTTAACTGATTTTTCAATTAACCCACTTCAAATGAATTCAAATTTACAGAAATTTAAAGTAAAAATTACAATTCAGATTTGTACATATTTTCATGATTTATACTACAAAATTCAAAATTTTTACTGTAAGTAAAAAGAAGAAGATAGAGACTGATGAATTTTTACTTGAAATGAGATTTCTTACACAAATGAAATGGGTTGAATTCTATCATTGAAATGGATTAGATATTAACATTGAAATATTTTCTTTTTCTATGGACAGATGAATTTGAAATCGTTTGAAATAGATATAAGCGGTGAAGAGAAGAAATAGTTATATTTGGTAATTTACATGAAAAATTGGTCAACGACTATTTTGAAAAATTAGCCAAGTCACCCGGCACTTATCCCACTATATTTTAGGATTCGACTCACAAGTTGTTAATATACATCAACCTTCCAATTGAGTCCTGCACGATGATTTATTCTATAAATCAGACAAACTTTTGTTCTTGCAAAAATTGCCAACATAAATTGCCAAAATACATTACATTCATTATGACTACATTAGAGCATCTCTAACGTAACAATGTCCAACTGATATGGTAATGAGGTGGAAGGGGTAAAACTAATGTGGCAACATTTATTGTAGAAGGCCGTCTAACAAACCGTCTAGTTTTAGACATCCAGTTAAACATCCTCTACTAATTTTTTTCATTAAATTGTGTATCTCTTTCATCTATTTTTCTTTATCCTTTCTCTTTCCACATTCTCTCTCTCTTTTGTCACATAGATTTTTTTAGAAGGTGTAGCATTTGAGATGCTCTTACAATCAACCTAGCTTGATGTTATAATTGGAATAAATGTTTTCAACTTCTCGTACATAATGACACCCTAGTTCTTCATCGTTCTTCATCTCGTGAATTATAATTATAATTGATAGGTTGGATAACCTCCTATTCTTGCAAAATGTAGAATTACGAAGAAGAGTCAAACAAATATTGACTCCCAATATGAAATTTAAAAGTAAAAGAATATTCTTACTTTTAACTTTGAATTCTACCCTTTATGCTCGAATTTTGTATGAATGAACATTCGTTATATTCTAGGAGACAATTGCTCGTAATCTTGAGCACTAAACGGAGCAAAATTCTCTTCGAATAAACTGTAAGTTAAACTCTATTTATTTATAGGTTCAATTAATATGCATGTTTGTTTGTACGAATGAATATTTCAATATAAAAATATGTATACAAGTCAATTTGTACCCTTATATACTGAAGTAGATGTTTATAGTATCGTTTGAACAACAGATACTTCATGACTATCTCAAAAACTAAAAGGGAAACTTTCAAAGTGCAAGTGCTCTTAGGACAACACAAAAAGGTTGACTATCGATTTCTTTTTTTATGCAAGAAGAAACAAACAAATCGACTCTTATAATGAATACGGTAAATAAATTCAATTTCTAACTAACATAATAGTGAAAATATTGTTGCTAAATAAACACACATCAACAGTTCGAACCTATTAGACGAAATGTTAGAAGACCGAAGATTTATGGTGGTTGAAAATGATGTGATGGCGAAGAATATTTCTTTAGATGTAGCTATACATCAAACAAATTCGAGAATACAAAATTAATGCAGTTGGCCTGGATTAATTTCTTATTTTTTTGCAAACATATACAAGGAATGCATATCTAATTTAGTCTATGATTACTGAATACCTGCTCTTCTGATACAACAATGAGAGGTCCTTAGTAATAGAGTGATCCTGAAAATATAAATCAAATAATTTAAAATTATAATATTTTCAGCTAGAAAAAGAATGTCCTGCAAAATAATTTTTACCTTTCCACCAATTTCCTCTTGAAGCACAATCTCCATCTTTATTGAACTGATCAAATCAAAGGAATAAATTAAAAAAAAAAAAAAAAAAGTTTTAAGAAATGGCTAATTTGCTTGTGAAAATATTGTTTAATTGTAGATTCTTAAAAAGAAAAGGGCTGCACTTACAGTATTATGCTGAGGAATAGTATTTTGATTTGTTGGAGAATAAATTTGTTGGGCACCATAATAGATGGATGAGTTGTAGTAGCATGGTTCCACTGTTCCATTCTCATAAGTGGAACTCCTTTCTTTCTTGCTTAAACCATCGAATCTTTCCATGCTTCTCTGGGTCATATAATCTGTAAATATATTTTTTTTATGTTAATATTACGAGATTTAAAAATAATATATTCGTTATATTGGATTGAATATATAGTTAGAATACAACAATATCTCATGTGTGTCTTTCTTAATACTATGAAGTCACGTTTGGTGGCAAACCTGAATTTCCATGTTTGTCATTGGGGCCAAATATTGATTCGACGAGGCGTGATGACAAGGGCTTTGAGGAGTCATTTGGGCCAAAGAGAACCGTAGTAAATGATGACGATAAATCACTCTTCTCCATGCAATGCTTCTTTTTTTCCGTCAAGCAACGAAACAGAAGTACCTCGACTGATGCTTAAGAAATATAATAACCAAACAGCTAGATATGAGGGAGAACAAGTAACATAATGATATTTATAGCCCCCTCCCCCAACCCACCACACACCCCAAAAAAAAAAAAGGGACTGCATTAGCTGTGGAAGCCAAGTGGACATGTTGCCATCTTTAAGAAGTCTCATTTGACTTGTCTATGGATCTTTAAAGAGAGAAGAGGCCATATCTTACAGGACCCACCAGAAGATAATAGATACCTGGATAAGGTCCCTCTTTTTTTATTCGGATTTGCCCAATCTCTCGCTCCAACAGTTGACTATTGTTAAAGATACCATGTAAATGGGAATCGCTTCAAATGACATTTGAAAAGAGAATAGACTTTTTGAGACATTTGATCAGAATTAAGAAGGAAAAAAAAAAAAAAAAAATTATTTTATTTGTGTTTTTTCATTTTACTTTTACTTTCAACGTAATTTTAATTTTAATTTTTCATCTCCATCCACTTAACGTCCGTCTCTTCTCACGACATTAGGTCCATTCAAAGAAGAGAAAAAATTGCAACGGTACTGATATTCAAATTCGACAACATTCCTGTGAATCCTCGAGGTGCAAAAAAGAATGTGATACTAATTTGTATGGCTTAAGTACACTGTTTATTTGTTATTGAATTTTCCAAAAGCTATGTAAAGTTTTTTTTTTTTTTTTTTTTGTTTATCGCTGATCTAAGTCGGAACTTCATGGATAATGTTAGTCATATGTAATTGCCTTTGTTGCTAGATATCTGTTGAAGGTGTAGTTTATGGAGAACCCAGATGTGTAGAACGATATGTGAAACTGCATTAATTCGTCATGGAATGACAGTCGTAGTTTTGGAACGACTATGCTAATTTTTTAACATTTGAACATATGACAGTATAAAAATCATTCATGTTTTTCAATTATTTTATCATCACTTGCTATTATTGGTATTTTGTTGTGGTCTACTTCTATCGTACCGATGGCAAGTAACAGACCTCTTCTCCAACCAATTCAACCCTAGGAAGCATAAGCTTCATTTGCTTATACAGAAGCACTGGAATTATTTCAATGCTACAAAATTCGTCCATCTCTTGCACATGGAAACAGCCTTGACAATGTGGTAAGAATGTCCATTGGTGGTAGGGAACATTTTGACCTTTTCTTCTTCAACCCTCATATTTCATTGGCTACATTTAAGGTGCAGTTAGACGAGCGCATATTGGATGTCTTTCTTGACAAGCATAAACGCCAGTGGAAAGTTCAGGAATACCCACCAAATATTGTTGCGCATTGGAAAGTAGAAGCTTTGCTTGACATGTTTTTGCACCCTTGTGAGTATTTTAATGAAGTCTACTATCACTATTTGGAGACTGATGACATGGAGGACAAGATTGAACAGTCGGGTTCAGAGGAAGGGGATTAAGCAGTCAAGGAGAAGAGGATTTGTGTTGGTCGCTTTTGAAGTTTGATTAGAATGGTTGTTACAGTTTTTCATTTTGTATTGTTTTGAAGAAATAATATTTACATTGGTTTTGTTGTATTGTTTTTTTTTTTCCAGTATTTTGGCATCGATGAAATTTTGGTTTTGTTTTACAGTTTTGTTTGATTGGATGTAAAATCAGTTTTCAATGACAATTGTAACATCAAATTTTTATTAAAGTTTCACACATTTATGGTCGTAATTAAAACTGTGTAATGACAATGAACACGAGATATAACGTAAAATGAAAACTCTGTAGAATTCCAAACACAATATTAATTAACCAACAAAAGTCGTAATCCTATAAGTACATAAAACTTACAAAAGGATCTGCCAGAAATTAGTTCATAAAAGTCTAAAACGAGTATTGATGTTTTAAAACGCATAGAGGAGTTTTAAAACAACAACACATGTTTTTGAACTAATGTTATTGTTCTAAAACTATTGACATCGTTTATAAAATACTAAAGTCGTTTCAGTATGATATCAGCTTAAAATGTACATCTTAAACAACATTTGCAACTGCCCTACCCTGATATCAACATCATTAAACTGAACAAAAAACAGATCAAAATAAAAAACCAAAACAAACGAGAAATTATTTGTTATGAGGTACAATCAAGGGTGTATAATTCAATAGCCAATTTTTTCCTCCACTTCAACATGTAGAATCCGTTGACTAGCTCTGCTTATCTGCCGATGCTCAAAAATTCTATGTATTTGATAGCGTAAACACCACAATCACTCCTACAACACAGTTTCGAAGTTGGACATTAATAGTGCAAATTAAAATAGATGATCGCAGTTGAGCAATTGCTTAATGTTATACGAAACTTACGAGTTGGATTGTTTCAAGGTTGTCGTTATCTGTTCTATTGCTAGAGCATCGATGACAATGTTGATTTTCTTCAGAAGCATAGGAAGAATCGTTGTCATGGGCTTCAAGTCAGCTATAATTTGATCATCCGTAGAGCAGCTCCTATTTGGATCGTATATGAACATCGTCGATTTGGTGATGTCCACCTCGACAGCATACCAGTAACTATGACTGTAAACTGGAAAATATAAATAAGTGTGCCCTCCCACTTCTGACCATGTTTTGGGAACTCGCCTTCTAGGTAACTATCGAACCCTTCTAGCAGCTTCGTCGGATGATCTGTTGCATCTAATTCAAGCATCGTTAGCATGCAGTTGACGTAGAAGTTCACGTCCAGACTGACTCATGGACGACCAAAGGATTTGGAATATTTTATCGTCGGTTGACACAGCAATTGCATTGCCAAATCAACGTACTTCAAAATAAGCAAGTGTTAGCTAAAGTAATTAAGTATGTTGAATATATATTTCACACGTTGAGGCTACTTACCTCATCTGAAAGCCAAGCTCCCTCCGTGAAAGCATCATGGAACCATTTTTTGCATCATTCAATTTTAAATGGTCCAATTGGTAGCTGACACTGGGCGTAAATCAATAATGGAAAAAATATGAATGAAGAAAAAACAAAAATTGAAATTACAGCTGCATAATAAGTCCACTAAGTTGGAAACGATGTTTACCCGTCACCTAACTGGTTGTACCATGCAGAAAACTCCTTATCCTTCACATGGTCAACATCTCGGAAAAGATCAAACGTCGTAGCATCAACGTACTTTCTCCACTGGCCTTCAGTCGTGTATGGAGAAGTCACCCACTGTGAATGCTTTTTTAACTCTCGTTTCCAGCGGTTGTTCATCTACATCAGGCTTTTTTACGGCTTTCCTCTTACTCCTGCATAGGAACACCTTAGGTTTTTCTTGTACATCCTTCCGTCTGACAGATCGCGTAGTCCGCCTGCGTGGTTGATCTGTTTCCTTCACATCATCCTCCACCGTTATCCTAACCCCTGTATCTACAGCCTCATCCGCTTCACCCTCTACCGTTGTGTCTACACTTATATCTACGGCCTCCTCCCGATCACCATCCACCGTTGTCCCGACCTCTGTATCTACCGGGGCCTCCGCTTCACCCTCGACACGATATGCCCCGACCTACGTATCTACAGCCGCGTCTGCTTCACCCTCCATCGTTGTTTCTATACCTGCATCTACCGACTCCTCTACACTCCCTTACCCCGTTTCATCTACCTTTGTATCCACTTCTCTATCACCCGTTTCCCCTGCATCCCTCTGCCATTAATCACCAAATGATACGTCAGCCCCATTCCAATTCATTCCTCTGTCGTCGTCCATATATTCCCCATGCAAATGTGGGATACACTGCCTCCGTTCTTTTGACATGTCCACAAATACAAGGTCCGAGAGCCATAAAAAAATATAGGAATCTACTATCACTATCAATCTGTAGATATGTTATCGTACCAGGATTGTTAACGAACAAGTTGTGAGCATACGATGTCAATTTAGCATAGCTTTCCTCTGGTGAACCTCTTAGATCTGTAAGGGCAAATTCCCTAGACTTCCATGCCTTCCGATAGCTCATGACCCCGAAGTTGTTTCGCACATCATTAATAACATCTGCTGGTTTGTACACCGTGGTGAGGTTTAGAAACTTTGACATTATGTGTCTCCCAACAAACATGTACTATGTCCAATAGAATTGTGTAAAGTGAACGAATAATAACCACATATTTTCTCCTTGATCAATAAAAAAGAATAATTAGCAATGTCTCCCAACCTTACCATGTAAATAAATATCTCATTTTCAACTGTTTCAACCTTTTTAAACGTATGTTTGGTAATTTTTTTGTACATTATAAGTTGTGGGTCTTATAAAAAGTGTGGATAAAAATAATGTTTGACTAACTTATAAACTTGAAATAGCTTTATCAAATATATACTTATAAAATCTGACTCGACATGTATGTACGTAAAATTCAAATTTGGGAGACTAATGTTACAACTATATATTGTGTGACACACACATGACGAGGCACTATCCCACAGCTCGATCGTACATCATTCGAGGTTGGCTTATAAAGCCAATAATTGGTGAAACTTCGCAAGTCTAGCTCAAAATTAAATGATAAACAGAACTAGTACCCATCATTAATGAGCTACTAGGATTTGGGGGGACTAATGTTACACCAATATTTATGTGACATACACGTGGTAAGACTTGGTCGACTAAGCAACCAACACTTCCTTTTGAGGCCTTTGAGTTGACCACTAAGGACATAGCAAATATATTGAGCCGGCCATATTATAGTTATGGAACCCTACAAGGGATCGAGTCGACATTACAAGGACGTGATATTTAATGGCACCAAGAGAGGAAGATGAAGCAAAAACCCAAAATATTTTTCCATCTTCTCAATTACCTTGTTTTTATACGTTTTTAACTTGATCGTTGAAGTAGAAATCAATCGTCTCCGTCGCGCGTTGGGTGGCCGGAACTCTCTAATGAGGTTTTAGTTGCAAACAAATGACGCTGAATGTTAGGTTTTCTCCACATGAAACAATATTCATTAGGCATTGTATGATCACCAATGCTATACATTAATTATCATAGAAGTTTAGGTCTATAAAATCCATGCATTTATGCAAGAGTTTATCTAATAGAATCTGAAGAATGTGGGTCAGATTCTAACATGCATGGCTACACAACAAACGATATAAATGAAGAAGATAAAAATAATTAATGGCTCTGATCTATATCACAGAAATGCTTATTAATCAACATATTGGATATGAAAACTTGTAAAGTTGGATAGGTCAAGATCTCGACTTTGTGCCTAAATCTAGGTGAAATTTAGGGTTTTCGAGCTCAGCTACCACATGTACCATGGACTCACAATTTTGAATAATTCCTACTAGAAAAGGGAAATATGAGCCTAGGGGAATTAATAATTTTTTCATATTATATGATTAAACTATCAATTGATTGGTCCGATTATCAATTTTTATTGTGTGTCTAATATCGAGCCTAGCCTAATAAACATGGTTAATGAGATTGAAAATTTTAATCACATTTCAGTCTATATACTTCGTCGTTGGAATAAGATCAATGTCGTTGATGTCCCTCTCGATCGAATTTTATTATTTGTTGAGCAAATTAAAGAGCTCAAATGGTATATAAGAATAAGAGGTAACAATAGAGACTAACTGTTTAAGTCAAATGAATTTGGTATTGGAAAAGCTCCCATCATCTTATTCACTTAATCAAAACCCCACTTGATCATTGAATGCCTTCAACTTGTTCAATACAGTCAATAAATTTCACCGTGAATCGGCAGCGGGCGAAGACATACAACTTCCATTTTCTGGGTATACTGATTACTTCATTTATAAATTTTTATTGATTAATTTAAAATAGCAATAAAAAATAAAAGAGAAGTTAAAGAGAAGCTTTCATTCTAGAAGCTATAATATCACTACTTGCTATTCAATTCGAATGGTTAAAAATGTATATAAGTACGATGATATTGGACTATGTAATCCTTTAATATTGTAATTACAAAATTTTTTAGTTGTCACAAATGGTTGCTAATATTGACAATTAGACTCCCTAATTGTTGCTAATAGTAAAAGTAGTATATATATACGCATGTAATCTAAAGTCTTTATTCAAAAGGAAGAATTGTAATGTATTGAAAAAAATTATTTTATTTTTAAGATAGTTGATTTATTATCTACTTTTTTTTAAAAAATATTATTAGTCGAGTCCCCACTAGATTACATTCATGGCTATATTCCTAGTCTTACGAGCAATATGTAGAGAAGATGTTGAAGGTAGATGTGAAGAAGACAATGAACAAAAACTGACGTGGATATTTTGATAATATTAATTGAAATGATGCATTTAATAAAGTTAATAAGCAAGGCACTACTTTTTTTTTGTGTGGCCTGTTTGGTATATGGTAAATGATTAAAAGATAATGTATAAAATTTATCTTTGCTCGTTTGACGAGTAATCGATATACTGAATACAACTTTAACCGAATAACAATTTAATCCAAAAATGAAGATAAACTCATGACATAATTTTTTATTCGAATAATGATTCACTTATTTTTTTAGAAGACAAATGTATCATTTATAATATAGAATAAATATATTTTTGAACATTCATAATTTAGGATAATCGACACAGTCCGCAGCCGTCTCTACTGCCCATCGCAACTTCTGTATTCCACTACGGTCACCACCCTCTGCTACAGCCACAGCCCCGCCATCGCCTTTGGTTATTGCCACTGTCACCAACCCGTTGCTACATTTTTTTCTCTTTTAATTCTTTATTTACTTATTTTCATTTGTAGAATTGTCTTTTTTTACTTTTTTAGTAGTGATACTTTTCATTCTTATCCGTGGCTGAACCAAATAAAATAATAATATCAAAATAAACAATTTTCTCCATAAACTAAACAGCGTTAATAAATGAATAAAAGCACGATGAGAAAGAAACTATTATTTGTTAACAAAAATTGCAGCGTTACAATGGATGAATCAGTAATTTTCACGCCATTTCACCACTTTAAAGCAATTTTGTTCTTACTGCATTTTCATGTTATAAAAAGCCCAAGTGCTCGACCCCAAATTTGTGTGAGATTGATCCCAAATTGAGGCAAGAATTTCCAGAACTGATGAATCAGTAAATTCTGTGTTTTCATGAAATGACTGTAAAAGTTTTGCTTTCTCACCTTTTTTTTTTCTTTGTAATGTTAATCAGTAATCTTCTTTATTTAAACCTGAAACAGATGTGTTTCTTGTCGTTCTAGATTTGATTTCAGACTTGCCAGTTCAGAACTCAAACTTCGCACCCTTCCAAGTTCAACTTTTTCATTTCAGGTATTTTTTCTTTACTATTAAAGCCGTAACTTCAGAATCAATGGTAGCAATTCTCGTTTCTTGTATTGCATTTTAGTTTTAAGATTTCTGATTTTAAATAATCAATTTCTCATGGGTTGATCCTAAATTTTCAATTGATCGATATCCGAAATGTCGAGTTCTAAAGAGAGGAAAAAACTGTTACTGGTAGTCTTTCGAATTCAGGTTCAGACCAGGATAATTAGATTCTATTTCGAAAATGGTAGTGTGCGATGTAATTTTTTTCCTCTTTTATTCAACAATGTTTTTGTGCACTCTCTTTAGTGCATATCTTGTAATCCAATGCAATACTTTGGTGGATTCATCACTTACATTGAAGCTCCGTCCTGTGGTATAGCTAGAAGCTTGTTTCCTTTTCCAGCTTAAACCATTTTGAAGGATTATTCTTGACATCTTTAGCACTACCGTTCATCTTATGACGTGTGAAAGAAAACTTGGCCTTTTCCTCAACCACTCTTTAATTTTTATCAGTTTTCTAGTTTGCATGCCTGTTATGGACGAGTTCTTTACTCTTGAAGCATCCGTGTATTCGTGTCAATATTTGCGTAAAACAGTGACGAAGGACAGACAACTTAGCTTCTAGGGTTGAGACTGATATACATATCATTGATTCCCGTTTACAGATGTCAATGTGGAGTGCCGTAGTGCTACACGCTTCTTCATTACTGCATTCATAAATATAGAGGGGGAAAGGCTCATTTTTTATGCATTAGTTTACTCTACTGAAAAGTTCAGGTGGTTCAGTAATTAGGATAAAGGGGACCATCTCAGTCTCAAGATGAAGGCTCTAATCCTTGTTGGAGGGTTTGGTACTCGGTTGAGGCCACTGACACTTAGTGTCCCAAAGCCGCTTGTTGAATTTGCTAACAAGCCCATGATCTTGCATCAGGTACTATTTTCTTGTCTATTATGTCTTCTTTGTTGAGATTTATGCTTCAATTATGTCTTAGCTCTTCAATTTGCAATGCAACCCTGCCAAAGAGTATTATTGTATTAGTTCATTACAACTTCACCAATCATGATTGTGAAACAAATTTTGGCGTGGTTTGCCCATTAAATTGTTTGCCTTCTATATGTCATCTGGTTTCCTGAATCATATATTGATCTTCTAAGTTTCACATACTAGAAGTCTAGATAAGTTTCACATACTAGAAGTCTAGAAGTAACTTTTCTTATTCAGCTATTCTGCAAAATCCGAGGTTTGCTATATCTTTACGAATAGATCCATTTTAAAATGTTCTAAGCTATATTTCAATTTGTTTGATGTGCATTCATCATGTATGTTAATGATGCCATTTGCTTTTGTATCAGATTGAAGCTCTCAAAGCTATCGGCGTGACCGAAGTAGTCCTGGCTATCAATTACCAGCCAGAGGTGAATTACCGATTAGTTCTCTGCTCTTATTAGTTGAAGATATTGTTTAAAGATCTTTCTTTTGTGGTCAGCAACTCGGACATCGGTAACAAAAAAGCCTTTTGCTTTTGCAGGTAATGCTGAACTTCTTGAAAGAATTTGAGACGAAGTTGGGGATTAAGATTACATGCTCACAAGAGACCGAACCTCTTGGAACCGCAGGTCCCCTTGCTTTGTCTAGGGATAACCTGGTAGATGATTCTGGTGAGCCATTTTTTGTTCTTAATAGTGATGTTATCAGTGAGTATCCACTTCAAGAGATGATTGACTTCCACAAATCCCATGGAGGTGAAGCTTCCATACTGGTGACGAAGGTAGGGCCATGGATACATTTTTCCAGAGTTACAATTTTAGAGGCCTATATCGGTTGGATGTCAGATTTTAATTTATGTTCAATGAAAAAAAATGATTTTACTTATTGATATAGGTGGACGAGCCTTCAAAATATGGTGTGGTTGTTACGGAAGAATCCACTGGACAAGTGGAGAGATTCGTAGAGAAGCCAAAAGTATTTGTGGGAAACAAAATCAATGCTGGAATTTATCTGTTGAACCCTTCTGTTCTTGACCGAATTGAATTACGCCCCACATCAATTGAGAAAGAGGTGTTCCCAAATATCGCAGCGGAGAAAAAACTCTATGCCATGGTCCTTCCTGGGTTCTGGATGGACATTGGTCAACCAAGGGATTATATCACCGGCCTGAGACTCTACTTGGACTCCTTGAAAAAGAAATCTTCTCCTAAATTGGCCTTTGGTCCTCATATCATTGGAAATGTACTGGTTGATGAGAGTGCCAAAATTGGGGAAGGATGCTTGATTGGTCCTGATGTTGCTATAGGCTCTGGTTGCATAGTTGAGTCAGGTGTTAGGCTCTCTCGCTGCACAATAATGCGTGCAGTCCGCGTCAAGAAACACGCATGCATTTCAAGTAGCATTATTGGCTGGCACTCTACAGTTGGGCAGTGGGCTCGCGTGGAAAACATGACCATCCTTGGAGAAGATGTTCATGTCTGTGATGAAATATACAGCAATGGTGGTGTGGTTTTGCCTCACAAGGAGATTAAATCTAGCATCTTGACCCCGGAGATAGTAATGTGAAGGTCTGTGGTTGGTAAGTTAATGTATTTGGTCTCCGAATTTTATTTTTCCTTTTTCTTTCTCACCAATTTTCCTCCACTCGATGTGTAAAAGTTGGTCTCTGAGTGTCTTCGGTGATTATAGTGGCACTGCTAAACTGTCCTCGTCCGTTAAGGTTATAAATGTTGTCATCGGTCTACGGAAATAAATTATCAAATGATTTCTCTGTTGTCATTTTTTCTATGTAAGGTTCACTGAATGAGTTGTTTTGTGTATATATATTACAGGTAATTTTTTCTTCAAATCCGGTTTTCTTAGCCAAGGGAGCATTGAGTTTCTTTCTTTATGCAGATGATTGATAATTATGAGTTTTTGTCAAATGAGAGAATTATTTTCATATATTTTCTCTACAGAATGAATTTTCCCATATATAGCAACACAGAGAGCTATTCTCTGAAGTAATATTTTCTTTTCTGTACACTAAGCAAACTGGTAGTTTTCAATTTGTATTTACATTCTATATAAATTGCCCTTTCTTTTTCAGCCTGGATGGGCACCAGCAACTGGCCCGCATGCCAGCTCATCCAGGCCGATGGGCCCCATCTCAGCCCAAACTTGTATAGAAGGCAACCTAACGTGGACTAAGCCAATAGCATTTTTCACAGAACTAAAATTATTTTTTAAGTGGTCCCGATGGGCCCCATCTCAGCCCACTCTATACAGGCCCACACTTGTATCTATAGAGTCCAACCTAACATGGACTGGCCAATAGCATGCTTGGCAGTGCTAAAATTATTTTTAAGTGGTCGTATTAAATATGTTGATAAATAAGTAAATAATAAATTGTGGATCCAACCCTTTTCACACCTCCACTTTCACAATAGCATTCAGCTACTTTGCACATAGTAATATTCTATGTGTAAGCATACTCATTTCCTAAAGGCCAATTTATGAAGCTTCTCCACTTTATTTAGACAATAACATTCACCGGGCCTGTTCTACTCCCCATGTGGGGAGTAGATTATAAAACCCACAGCCTACGTGGCTGTGGGAGGTGGAAAAAAAAAAGCCAGCTGGACCAAAAAATTAAACACCCACCCTCCCTCACATTTTCCCCATTTCCAATCAGAAATCTGTGTCTCTCCCCTCTTCATCCCCAAATCGGTGACCCAAATCCGAAACCACCGCCGCCGCCGTGAACCACCACCGCCGTGACCCACCATGGAACCTCTATAAAACCACCACCGCCGTGGTCACGCGAACCAGTTCCGGGCTTGGCCGCAGCCTGTGTTATACGTACCGTGGCCTCCCACGCCTTCATGGCTAGACAAATTTCTCTCTTTTTCACAAAATTTATCCTTTTTTCAGCCCTTTCTTAGCCAATATGCATTACATTTCAGCATTGATTTCAAATAAAACTATACAGATCATGAATGTCTCTTTCATGGAAATCTCAGACATTAATCAGCCACGCATAAAACAAGGCGAAGGTTGAAAAAAACAATCTTTTTCCGCTGCTTCTGGTTCTCTCCTCCCCGGAGAAAGCAACCTAAGCCAAACAAAAGAACTTGAACAAAAAAAAGGGAAAAAATCACATTTTAGTCCATTTCTCAAATTTCGGTGGTGACCATGAACCACGCGCCGCCACCTTCCTCTCTCTCAAGCATGACCCACCGAATCTCTCCATGAACCAACACCTGTCATGACCCACTCTTTGCCACCGTGAACCACCGCTC
The DNA here is from genome assembly GCA_023638005.1 of Forsythia suspensa. Classification (NCBI taxonomy): domain Eukaryota; kingdom Viridiplantae; phylum Streptophyta; class Magnoliopsida; order Lamiales; family Oleaceae; genus Forsythia; species Forsythia suspensa. Next base: position 54,406,615 of record CM042666.1, read on the forward strand.
ATCTCTCGCTGGATCAGCCCACCGTGAACCACCATTGACGAACCTCTCGCCGCTTTCGGAGAGAGCGGAACCGGTTCAGCGCGACCACCACAGCGGTGGTGGTTTTATAGAGGTTCCATGGTGGGTCACGGCGGTGGTGGTTCACGGCGGCAGCGGTGGTTTCGGATTTGGGTCACCGATTTGGGGATGAAGAGGGGAGAGACACAGATTTCTGATTGGAAATGGAGAAAATGTGAGGGAGAGTGGGTGTTTAATTTTTTGGTCCAGCTGGCTTTTTTTTTTCCACCTCCCACAGCCATGTAGGCTGTGGGTTTTATAATCTACTCCCCACATGGGGAGTAGAACAGGCCCGTAACATTCACATATCATTGGCAACTGCAGATGGGAAAGAACAATACTCACAAAAGTTTTAATTTCACTAATGTATGAATCTTTAATCCAAAGTTCAAGATTTAGATCTCATTTACAGATCGGGCTACCGAAGAACAGCCACCACAGTAAATCAGATCATGTTTTACAGCTGATCATCCAGTCAGGGAAAAAAATTAAGTGGCTTCAAACTCGACAATATGTACACTCTGAGTTGAAAACGCTGCTCGTGTTCATGGCTTCATTCTAAATCTTTCAAATCGAGGCCACAAGCCAAAACATTACATAAGAAGATATGGCTAGAAGAAACCAGGAGGCGAAAGCAAATGCTATTGAAATCGGGAACATGTTGCAAGAGAATTTGGTATCTGCCTTGCAGATCCCTGTGTCTTTAGTAAACAAAACCATGACACCAGCTGAGGAGCATGCAGCCGCAAGGGACAGAGTCGCTATTACCTGCATCATGAATCACATCTTTTAATCTCACTTACGAGTTTGCATCAAATCAAGACTGCAACCTTATAAAAGAGAACCAGATCCACGATCAAATAAAACCTAACATACCATTTTGAAAGACAAAGTATTGCTATTGCATAAGTTCAGTTGAAATTCACCATCAAAAGAAAGATTCTCACTGGGCACAATTAACAAGTAAAAGCAACTTGAACCATGTGAACCTAACATAGCATTTTGAAAGACAAAGTATTGCTATTGCATAAGTTCAGTTGAAGTTCACCATCAAAAGAAAGATTCTCACTGGGCATAACTAACAAGTAAAAGCAACTTGAACCATGTGACATTCAGTTATATCTATACCAAAAACTGTCATTTCTTGTGGCTGTGTTATTGGAAAAGGAGACTTCTTCACAATTGAGGAAAGAATCAGGAAGTAGCAAACGAATGTTAATAAATCATACAGCTCTTCAGGAATTATCCACGGATTCTTGATATAAATCAGGAAAATATTCAATTCCCATCCATTCTGAAATCGTTTATACAACTGATTGCTTCAGAGAAGGGAAGCGTAAAACTGTGAAATCTTGTTTGACGCTTCAACAAGTTTATATTATATGGGAAGTTGTCCTCGACACTGTAGCTTTCACTTGATTTTTCAGCCCATCCTTCTCAACACCCTGAAGTGGCAATTTCAAAACTAAGTAATGGGATTTCACATACACCTTCCGTTTGAAGTTGAAGGCTCCCATTTCCGATTTGGAAAGCCCACAAATAATGTCATCTCAAAAAATATATATTGACTTCCAATAAAGGTGACTGACAGATTCATAGACATTAGTTTTGAAGGTAAAAATGAAAAGTTAATAAATCTCATTCTTGATGTGATATAATTTCCCTCAGCCATTTTCTAAAGTGGCATTCTTGATGTTCATTAATCTCATTCTTGGTGCGATATAAAAATACCTTCGGGAAAGTAACGATAAAATTAAGCTTAAGAGAGACATTTGGTACCCAATCACCAACGACGAACAAGCTCACAATGATATGATTATGCAGATCTTTATTGAACCTCAAAGCATGCATGTCGAGGCAGGCAAGTCCAAAACTCCACAAAACCTGAAGACCCATTGATGCAATTAAGTAGCTGGAACAAAGATGTATAACAATTAGCAGAAGCACTATGATGCTGAAGTAAAACCATTCTTATTCACAAAAAAATGGTATTCAAGAAAATGAACACATAGAAGTGAGCAAGAATTTCAGAATTATTGGTTTAAACATTACATCAGCAGCCAAGATCACCCCATATGCTGTCATAAGAACAAAGTACTTCTGAGAGGCACCAAAACACGACATCCATGGACCATAATTTTCTTTGCAAAAAACAAATCAGTTTTATAGATCAAGTCAATCTGCAAATCTTTGTGTTCATCCACTTTGTTTCCATTAAATGGAAATAAAAAGGGCTGACAGAGAGGAAAGAAAACAAAGGAAAAGTGAAGATAAGTAATAAAGACGAGGGAAAAGTTACCACACAAAATCTACCTCGCCAATTAGTTCTTAAAAACTGATAATCTCCCGAAGGCATGATTCAAAAAGGGAAAATTAAAAGAAAAAGAAACACTAATAAGACTTATCTGAATTATGATATAATACTAGGTATTCCACAAAAAACTAATGGGACGCCAACACTGATCTAAGAGAAAATAGATATCTCTTCAGACCAACCAACAGTGAAATGATGCAATTTAAGATATCCAATTTAGCAGAGAAGTATAGAGATTGAAAACCTCTTGTAATATATGGCACTTCAGAATACAACCAAGACTAAAAGAAGCACACAAATATAACCAGTGATGGTTTAAGCCAAACAAAAAAGGAAATTCAGACTATCATGAAAATAAGAAAATAATAACAATATGTGTAACTTCTAGACTATCTAAACAGTTACCAAAACATGCCCTTCCCCGCTAATTTAACCACAAATGGATCTGATATTTTCAGATTTCATACATCATGACGTGTTGAACCGAACAAACAGGCGAGAAAGATGACGCTCTCGCACTCTCCTTTAAAATTCCATGAGATACTTCAAAAAATTAGCACCTTTATCTTTCTAGCTAACCACAAAGCTTTTGTCTCCAATTATTTAACAAACCTATAACGAGTATGACATTAGGAAAGAGAATAAAATATATACAAGAGTCTTGAACAAAATAAAACATAGTCTTAGTTTATAATATTAGAATGAAAGGTGCTGCACAAAGCTAACCAAATGGCAGATTGACAGTGTCATTCCACCTAATCCCCCCTCCTTAAAAAATAAAGGTGACGCCAGATAAAGATGAAAGATTCTAGGAATGAAGTCTATTTGATATCAACCCGGAGTATTTATCACATAATATGCAATTGAATTCATCTCCATGACTCCATTCACATAGCAGTTGCACATTTATTCAAATATTATGGGAAGAACCTGTTGCTGAATGTATGAATCAAACTTAATCAGGGTAAATGAAGATTTTGATAAGCCATCACAATTCCCTCTGACAGCTCTTTAGCTACGGCCCCATGGGTATTTGGTCCTCAAGGATTTTGATTGACCATATCCACTTTGATGTGTTGTTCACCTCACCCTCAGTATGACCATTGACATGCATTAAACAGTATTCGTGGAACCACTTTCCATGATCACGCCCTCTTTTCTCGGGTATTAATAAACTGTACTATTTCTCTGGCTTGATAAACCCTTCCCACACACAGTACTTAATAATTTGCCAAAAGGAAGCTATCTTGATTTTCCCAGTTTCTTCTTTTACAATGAACTTAATTTTTCCCTTTAAATGGAGTTGAAGTTTTGAATAAAAGATGAACTGAAAAATTTCACTGGGCAGCACAAACTGCCTTGCTGTGTTTTATAATGTGGCCACCGAATCTTACAGGAAAGTTTGTTACAAGAATAAAAGAATCAGCCAATATAAATTTAACACCTAAGGAGTTGATCTTAAAAACTAGGAGCAGTAGTATGCCACATGTGAAATCTATTAGCTGACCGTGTTGGCATCTTCAACAATCTCAACACCTCCTCTCAAGCTGGAGCATACTTCTGTGACACCAAGCTTGTTTTTAAGATAAAGGAACCTTGATTGTGGAAGCGACTTAGTTAACAAATCAGCAATTTGGTCTAATGAAGGAACATAACAAATCTGCAATTTTTTCTCCATAACCTTATCCCTCACAAAGTGTATATCAAGCTCTATGTGTTTTGTTCGAGCATGGTAAACTGAATTTGAGGCTAAAGCACTAGCACTCAAATTATCGCACCACAGTATAGGAGTCACATCTCCACACAAACTCAACTCTTTAAGTAGTGATTCAATCCATGTAATTTCAGCAGTTGCTTGTGCTAATGCTCTGTATTCTGATTCAGTGCTAGACCTTGATACTACTTGTTGTTTCTTAGATGACTAAGTTACCAATGTATCTCCTAAATATATACAATACTCTGCAATCGAACGTCTATCATATAAACAGGAGGCCGAGTCAGCATCAGCAAAACCAACTATATTAAACCTTTCACATTTTTGAATTAACACTGTTCCTTTCAAGTGTCTAAAAATCCTTTTTGCTAACTTCCAGTGTATATCAGTTGGTGCTTGCAGATATTGGTTCAACTTGTTAACTGCAAAATTGATATCAGGTCTTGTATGTGCTAAATATTGTAGGCCTCTTATTGCACTTCTATATAGAGTAGGATTGATCATCTCTTTGCCTTCACTTCTGGAAAGAGGTTTGCCCACTGACATTGGAGTAAGACATGGTTTCAAATTCTGAAAATCAAACATTTTTAGATATATTTAGTTTGAGTGAGATGAAGACCACAAGCATATTTTTTAACCTCAATTCCTAAGAACTCATGTAATTCTCCCATATCCTTAAGAGCAAAAGTTTTGTTTAACCTATCAATAAAACACTACAACATCTCCCTATCATTTCCTGTTATCACAATATCATCCACATATATCAGTACAAAGATTACTTAACTTTGATTCATGTAGAAAAACAGAGAGTTGTCAGCCTTGGACTGCATAAACTTCCAGTCTATTAAGGTTTTCTTTAGTCTCTCATACCACGCTCTAGGTGCCTGCCTTAGTCCATAAAGTGCCTTTTCAAGCTTGCACACAAAACTGGAATTTGTTTGATCTATAAAACCTTCTGATTGCTTAAGATATACTTCCACTTCCAACTTTCCATTAAAAAGGCATTGTTCACATCAACTTGTCTAATGCTCCAACCTCTTGAAACTACAAGTCTAATGCTCCAACCTCTTGAAACTACAAGAGTAAGGATTACTCTTTAACGTTGAAGACTTTATTACTGAGCTGAAAGTTTCATAGAAGTCTACTCCTGCGGTTTGCAAGAATCCTTTTGCCACTAACCTTGCCTTGTATTTTTGTATCCTTCCTTCTGGTCCATACTTGATTTTGAACACCCATTTGCTACCTATTACCTTCTGATTAGTTGAATATGGCACCAACTTCCAAGTTTTATTTTTAATAAATGTCTTGTACTCTTCATTCATTGCTCTTCTCCAGTTCTCATCCAACAAGACATCACATACAATAGATGGTTCTGTCACTCTTTGATCATCACTTAACTGATATTCTTTTGCATATGTCATGTAGGTCTTGGGCTTAAAAATACCAACTTTACTCTTGGTAATCATAGGATACTCTATGATCACTTGCTCTGAACTATCACTTGTTTGAGGCAATGCTTCACTTGTTCTCACCTGTTCAATTTGGTCAACAACTTGGTGATCTTGTGGCACTGGAATATTATCACTACTTAACACTTCAACCTCTGTACCAGCATCAAGATATGTCAAACCATTTTTAGTGAAATTTGTTTCATCAACATGTTGTGTATTCAGTTCTACTGCTTGAGTTGCATTAGGAAGAAATGAACCAGCTGAGGTTGTGTCACTGTTTGGTGCAGTATAAAAGGGAAGACACTGAATGATAATTTCTGAGTCTTGAGAAGTTGAGTGTTTGTTTAGAAAGCTGGATTCAAAAGAAAAATCAAACTCATTGAAAATTACATGTCTAGATATATAGATTTTCCTAGTAAGACTTAGACACTTATAGCCTTTGTGTGAATTGCTAAAACGAAAGAACACACACTTAACAAAATGAAAACTGAACTTATTTTTCTGATATGGTCTAAGGCATGGAAAATAGGCACATCCAAAAGTTTTAAGTGTTTTCAAATCAAAAACTTTATTATGTAGTAACTCGTGAGGTGATTTCATCTTAAGTACTGGTGTAGGTAATTTATTTATCAAATACGTAGCTGTATGGAATGACTCCCACCAGTACAACAGAGGCATTTTAGCTTGTGCCAAGAGGGTTAACCCTGCTTCAGTCACATGTCTATGCTTTCTCTCTGCTCTCCTATTTTGAGCTGAAGTATAAGGGCAAAAAACTCTCATTTTTATACCAGACTCTGTTAGAAAACCAGAAAAAGCTCTAAATTCACCACCCCAATCAGATTGTAGAGCCTTAATTTTTCTGTCAAATTTATTTTCTACCAATTTCTTGAATTGGACAAACTTGTGTACTGCTTCAGACTTATATTTTAAGAGGTAAATCCATGTATACATATTGTAGTCATCAATGAATATGATATAGTATTTGAATCCAGTTATAGAATTTAGAGGTGCAGGTCCCCAGACATCTGTATGGATTAGTTCAAGAAGACATGAAGAATGTGATGCTGAAACTATAAAAGGAAGAGCATGGGATTTACCATATTGGCAAGCATTACAAAAAACACTAATTTTATTATCACCAATGCTTTCATTACAAGACATTAGAACTTGAGACATGACAGGGAAGAGCAAGATGACCAAGTCTCCCGTGCCACAATTTTAAGCTAGACTCTATTGATTTAAAATTCTTGGGCGGTTCAATGCAACTAGACTTCTGATTCTAAAGTGCTAAGCTATTTAACTTGTTTGAGTGAGTTGACTCTTGTGATGGGACTTCTAGACTTGATTTTGTCTATCAAACTGGTACAATCCTCCTTAAGCTTCCCTTGCAAAGAATATTTCCTTCGTTTGTGTGTCCTCGACAAAATGAATCGAGTAAAACTCTATAAAACATTATTATCGAGGTTAATCGTGAAACACTAATCAAGTCCTTTTAATCAAGCGCACAACTAACATTTTGTTAAGCACGGGTGATCTATCTTCAATGTATTCAAGTGCGCGAGCCGGTGTGTGAAAATATTCAACATTACCATTTTCAACAATGAGTTTTTGCTTACCACCATACTCACGTGTGTTTTTCACCATGTTCTCTTGCCTTGCATTGACATGATTACTAGCACCAGAGTCTGCAAACCAAGCTGGATCTGCTATGTTGAGGGGTGAGGCTACTAAGATATTTGGATTTGAGTGATTACTTTGATGTTGCTGATCTGGTCTACTACCCATATACCTTTCATCATAACGGTTATAGCACCAAGCTGCTAAGTAATTGTTCAGACCACAAATTTAACAAGAGCCTTTGTTTGCACCAGATCTGCCTCCTCTGCCTCTGCTTCTTCCACCTCTTAAACCACTACTCCTTCCACCATAGTTTGACTTCACTCCTCTATAACTGTTAGAGGATGGCCTTTGGACAAGATTCACTGAAGTTTGGCTTAGTAAAAGATTTACTAATGACATTCCAATTTTTATAGCATTCAGATGTTTAATTCTATTTTCATATCATGAGTAGAGAGTGCAGTTTTGACCATGAGATAAACTCCCTGCTATTTATCTGGACTACTATTAGGGTATACTCTTCATCTAGGCCTGCTAGAACTTGTGTGACTAGATCAGAATGAGGAATGGCCTTACCAACAATTTCAAGGTTGTCTGCAAGTTACTTGATAGCATTGAGGTATTGATCAATGCTTATAGATCCTTTTCTAGTTTTCTGAAGTTCACCAATGAGAAATGTTACCCTTGATCTGTTCATGACTCCAAATCTTTCTTGGATAGCATTCCAAAGCTTAGAGGAGCTGGAGGAACCCATAACTCTGATTGCAATGTCCGGTGACATAGAAGAATATAACCATCCCATTAATAGCTGATCTATAGAGAACCACTTTCTATAATCAGGATTTTGAATCATTTCCATAGTTTCTCCAGCTGCACCAGTGGTTTGAGTGGCAATAAACTCAGGTGGACACTCAGTTCTTCCTGAGAGAAACCCTTCTAAATTATGCCCTTTGATAATGGGCATAATCATGTTCTTCCACAGCAGGAAATTGTTTCTATCAAGCTTCACTGGTGGAGTTTGAGTGAGGCTTACACCAAAAGGAGACAGTTGATTTCCTCCCAACAATGGAGGTATCACAGAGCTGACTTGTGCTTGCTGCGTGGCTGTGTTGCTTCCATCAGAATTGACGTTTGCCATTTTTAGATGGCTCTGATACCAAATTGAAGTTTTGAATAAAAGATTAACTGTAAAATATTTTTCACTGGGCAGCACAAGCTGCCTTGCTGTGTTTTATAATGTGGCCACCGAATCTTACAGGGAAGTTTGTTACAAGAATAAAAGAATCAGCCAATATAAATTTAACACCTAAGGAGTTGATCCTGAAAACTAGGAGAGTAGTATGCCACGTGTGAAATCTGTTAGCTGACTGTGTCGGCATCTTCAACAATCTCAACAAATGGAACTGGTCAAAATGGGCGTGAAACCAACCAATAATCCAAAATGAAGAGTGAAATCCAAAAACACAATCATCTTTCACAATCCCCCCAATTAAATACAAAATTTAAAAAAGAAAAAACAGAACCGTGTGGCAAAAATAGAAATATATCGAGAAAAAAGAAATTTACCAAAACGCAGTAACAGTAGAGAAGCCAGAAGCAGAGGTCATAACTCCAATTGAAGCTGTTGAAAACAAGCACTGTCCAATCCTTAATATCAGACCACTGGCTTTTCCTGGACTCCCGAATGGTTTCTTCATCTCCCGTATATCAGTGTGTGTATTATTTCGTAAAGATTGAATCTTCAAGAGGTGGGTATCTTTTCCCGAGAAAGATGGGAAAGTGGGACGCTCTCAGATTGTCCCAACATTCTCATGTCCCAAAAGATAAATTGAAAACCCCTTTGGCCCTTGCTTTTGTTGCCTGTCGAATCAACTTTTTATACTAACTAATTTTTTTATGAGTAATTTGCAATTTTAGTTCCTAATCTTTTAAATTTGTAACAAATCTACCCCCAACTAATTTTTTTAGCATCAAACATCTCCAACATTTGTAGTTCATTACAAATCACGTCTCTATTGACATATTTTGACGATTTTACCCTCTTTAAGTAAACAAAAAAAAAAACTAAAAAAACAAAAATAAAAGAAAATTACAATTAAAGTCTCATAACTTTTAAAAAACACAAAATAATTTCATCTTCCCCAAAAAACACCCCCACCCCCACCCCCCCCCCACCGATCTTATCTATCGCAGATATTACTCTTGATTTGTAGGATAGACACTACCATGAAAAAAAAAAAAAAAAAAAACTTGGCCACTTCTCTATGATGCTAATCTAAATTTATTATTATTATTATTTTCACATTGTTCTGTTAGTCTTTTTAAACTTGAAAAGAAAAAAAAATCCATATTCGAACAAAATCAGTCCAGTGTGACTCATTTCGTACCAATGCAAGAGCAACAGCCAACTTCTCGAACATTTCTTAAAAAAAATTCAATTTATAGTTTCCATTGATCGAATAAATTACCACACTAACCGGGGTCACAGACAAATCTGTTCAATGCAAGCATGGAGAGTGCTCTATCTTCGAGGAAATTAAGAATGGCGATTAAAGAAAGATAAATTTGAGAAATTATGCCGATTCTCGATGAGCCCACGTCAAATAAGGCGGTAGAATCGCCACAGTCGGCGGCAACTCCAGCTATCGGAGATGTAGAGAATCAGACGTTGGGAATCGGTGCCAGAGTTTTGAACATAGTAAGGCGATGGAAGAGACAGAATTTTCTGAAGAAAGGGTATTTGGGTTTGTGAGGTTTCGGGTTAATTTCCCCGAATTTTCAGTGCCTCCATTGAAGGATCTTTGTAGTGCTCTAGTTTGAGGAAATTATTTATTGGATTGAATTGATTATTATCATGAATTTTGGTTGCAATTATTGGGTATATGTGTAGTGATTGATTAGTGCCATGGCATCAACAAATTTTTTGGGCTACGATAGGGTGGATTTTTGAGGAAGATGAACTTATTTTGTACTTTTTAAAAGTTATAGGACTTCATTTGTATTTTTTTTTCTATTTTTTTAGCTTTTTTGTATTTTTGTTTATTTAAATAGAAGGGCAAATCTGTCAAAAGAACGTGATTTGCAACAAACTACAAATGTTGGGAATGGTTAATACTAAAAAAATTGGTTAGGGGTAGAGTAGTTACAAATTTGAAAAGTTGGGGACTAAAATTATAAATTACCCTTCTTGTATTGTAGAATTTGTGAAGAATTCACAAATTTGAAAAGTTGGGGACTAAAATTATAAATTACCCTTCTTGTATTGTATGAATTTGTGAAGAATTCACCCAACTTATAACTTGAGTTTTAGGGATTTTGGTGCAAATAGTCCATAACTCGTGTCCTGCCTTTAGTGCCCACGAGCCCAACTTTGGGCGAGCCCAGCCGGCTAACCTTTCATTTTTAGCTAGAAGGTTCCCAGCCCGAGTCCCGAGTATTTCTTTTTTTTCTATGCAATTTTTAGCTAGAAGGTTCAAATCTATGCTTTGAGAGTGGTCTATATGGACGGATTCCGTCTAAATTTATCATTAGTTGGGTGCGTGTAGAGCTGGCAAATGGGTCGGATTAGGCCGGCCCGCTAGAACGAGGCCACACTTGAAATTGGACTAGGCAGTTTTGTGCGGGCCAGAAATATACTGGCCTGAGGGCCAACCCGACTAAATTTTAATTTTTTTTATACAATATAATACATTGTATCAAATACATTTTTAGATAAACTTAGACAATATATATTTTGATATTTTTAAAGAGATTAATTTATAAAATTGGACTCGCATGTATTTGTTAATAGATACACATCAATTTTCTTTTAAAATAATAATGTTTTTTTGGTTAATTGTAAACTATTTCTTGACACATTTTTAAAAAAATATCAATAATAAAAGCATACTAGTCTTATTACTTTGAAATATAAGCATGTTTGACTTAAATTAAAAAGTTTACTTATAAATAAATTTAAAATGAATAATTTACTTGTCACATCAAATATAATTTGGATGAAAACTTGAATTAAACTAAATTTTAATTAAATATAAACAATTTTTTGTTGGAACTTGGGATTCTTAGACTAATGTTTCAAAAAAAGACAATTTAAGTTGGAGACTTGAGCTTATGCTATTTTAGATTGATATTATTTGAATTATATTGGGGCTATTCACAAAATTTGTAATTGGTAGTTTTAAGGAGCAAAAAAAATTTAAATTAAATGTGCGGGCTAGCTGGGCTGGGCCATATAAGTCCTATTTTATTTGGGCCCAACCTAAAATTTGGGCAATATTGGCCGGCCTGCGGACCGGGCCAATTTTACCACCTCTAGGTGCATAGAGTGGACTCTCATTTATTTTGTCTTTTCCTGCAGGGACAAATTGATCAATTCCCTTTACTTCTCATTTGGTTGGTTTCAGGAAACAATTTCTACATATACATACACTTTCTCTCTCTTTGAAATAAGGTATTTTATGGAATTAGAAAAAAAATAGAATTCAATGTTTGTTGAATGTGGGCTACCATTGGGGATGAAGATTTTCTAAATATATCTAAACTTTGGAAGAAGTTTTCTCGCTTTCCAGATAAGATGGGTGAGCCATTGTTTTTATTTCTCTTTCTCTGGTAATGGGTTATGTGCAAAAGTTCATTATTTTTTAAATTTGTTTTGCCAAAGAAGATGGGTGATTCTTGGAAGAATTGGTTTTTGAGTTTTATGTGCGGAGTTGGACGATTTGATTTTTGGATTTTTGGGTTCTTGAAAGATTTGGTTTTTGAGTTTTATGTGTGAAGTTGAAAGATTTGGTTTTTGAGTTTTTGTGTTCTTGGAAGATTTGTTTTTTGAGTTCTCTGGTAACATGTTGTAATTTGTATTGTAGTTGTTGGATGAATGAATGAAAATTATTGGAGATGGTGCATCAAATAATCCCTAAGTTTATTCAATAAAGGTATGTGGATGGTCCTTAACGTTTCAGTTGTATATGTGGTCCCTAACATTTTCAGTAAAGGTACGCAAGTGGTCCCTAACCTTTTCAGTAAAAGTGCACAACTGGTCCCTAACGTATGTAAAATGGTGCAATGTTAGACCTAAACCTATTGAAAAAGTTGCACGAACATTCCCCTCAAACAACATTTGCAGAGATTTTTTCAATTAACTGGTGCCATTTACACATTTGCAAAACCAGAGAAATTTCATTAAAAAAAAAACGTAGGAACCACATTTGAGACCTACAAACTATGAGTGCCATTTACATCTTTGCAAAACTAGAAACATTCTATCTGCATACCAGTCTTAAAAAAAGTTCATCCAACGCAATCTGTTTTTCTTCCCCTTGGGTTCAATTTACGTTTTTGCAATGATTGAATGAGAATTTTCTCGCGTTTTAGTGTACTAAGAGTTTTTTTCCTCTCAAACCATTGTTGGGTAATACGAAGAGTAAAAAGAAAAAAAGAAAAAAATGTGATTTGACTAATTTGCCCCTGCACGTAAAAAATAAAAATAAAGGAGAGTCTACTCCACGCACCCAACTAACGATAAATTTGGATAGAATCCGTCCATAGGGACCACTTTTGCACCTAATGGCATAGGTTATAGACCTCCTAACCAAAAATGAAAGATTATGGACCAAAACGCACTAAAGACATACGTTAAGGACCATTTACGTGAAAATCCCTGAGTTTTATTTTGATCTTTAATCCTTATTTTATTTCAAACTAGTCAGTTTAGATTATCCAGCATCTCAAACTTTGAAAACAAATCTTAGAACTCTTTAAATTCTGCTTCAATACGCATTCTAAACTAGTATACCGCTTTCTTGTGGTGAGATCTGACCGTAAGCTCTATTATGACGATAGATTAAGGTGGAGAACAGATTTTGGAGATGATCGGTGGAGGAAAATGATCGATTTAGGCATATAAATTGAGGAGGCGAGCAGATTTTGAAGATGATCGGTTGAGAGAGATGGATTGAAGCGGCCAGCAAATTTTGGATGAGATGATTTTGTAGGTAGAAATTGAAGATGTGGTGACACATAGACGTTTAAGTACTTTTTTCTTCCCGTAGCGGAGAAAACTCCTTAAAGCCGTGATAATTTTTTAAACTAAAAAGTGAGTTTTGTTATCCAATTTTTATAATTAAATATATTTAAAGAATTTTAATTTCGAAATACTGTAAAAAAAAAAATTAAATTTATATATGCTCTTTATAATACAAGAAATACTTTTTATAAATAGAAAATAAATTTAACATGTATTATCTTTATAGGGTCTTGATCTCCTGTCCACTTATGTTGTTCACTTATAATGCTCACACTGAGGTGACATCACATAATTGATAAAAATAATGAGTGTAGAACTATGAACTACTAATCATGGGATACCACTTCAGCGTGAACATTATAAATAGACAATATAAATAGGTAGGAGATCAAAACCTCCACTTTATAAATAGAGAATATCTTCAACATGTATTTTGACGCCTGATCCACTCATCTTCAATTTGAGTGGGAAAAGCAAATAATTTCTTCACGATCTTGTCCTGTTGTGTTTTCCATAGGAGGCCAGTATGCCCATGACTTGCATGTTAGCTCAAGTATGGTCATGGGGAACCCCATTAAAAGTAGACATTTTCAAACAAGTCTTTTATAAATGTAATACATTTTTGCTGATATGGACAATATAATCATGTATCTAGCAAAAATGCACACCAAGTCCACCTTGACACCAGACTTGTAGATTTTGTCATTAAAGTCTAACCCAAATTGGACAAGGTGATATAACATAAACATAAACATAATATAAAATATGAGTGACTAGTTTATACGAAAAAAAATGGATGATCAAAATACAAAAAAGAATTGGGATTAGTTGTGGTCTCTTGAGTGTAAGCCTAGTTGAATTTTAACTTTTAATTAAAGTTTCTAAAAATTAAGATAATAGTAGAAGACAGAGTTCAAAGTAGTAGGATGGGTATTGTGGAAACATTATGGATATATAGTGAATGTTTTTCAAGAACACTACTACTACTACTATGGGGACAATATGCGATTTCTAGCAGAAAATAAAATTAGTTCATACAAGTTTATTGTTAAGTTGTGAATCTCAATGGTTCGAACTGTTGGATACACGAAAGAAATTCAATTTAGAGCATAACTCTCAGTGAATAGTACGTAAGCTAACAGTGCACAGAATAATTCCTGAGTGAAATGCTTGTAGGGGAATGTTTGTGGTCGTTACAACGTTATGTGGTCGTTACAACTACCATCTAATGTACATGCCTCTCGGGTAGTATTTATGCACTTGGTATCCTGTAGCCACAAGGGCTCAAATATGAAATTTTTGTGTTTATTTTTTCCAAGCACAATCTGAGCAATCGCGACTCGATGTCCACTGCTAGAGCTCGGTGATCAAATTCGAAGAAATCCTAATGTGTCACCCTAACTCTACGATATAGAGAACACCAATGCAGGGTAGGACCCAGGATTATGGTTCAGTGGGGGCGATAAAAATTTATGTAAAAATAATTTAAAACAAGACTAACGATAATTCAAAATGCGTATTTTTTTAAAATTGTTCTTTACGACTTTTCATACGTTGAAAACACCAAATAATAGTCTCATTATCAATTTCATTCATACACCTCTTACAACATACACAACTAAACCATTTTCTATTCAAGAACTAGAAAAAATACTTTCTCGACGAATTTGCTAAAAATAGTTTGTTTTGTTTTTATATTTGTTTATGTAGATTTTTATATCCCCACCGCATGGCCATGGAAGAAATAAATTTTTTTTTTTTGGTAGGAATGAGCTAGCTAGGATTCTAGTCCAAGATGGGCAAAATTTAAGCACAAAAACAAAATATTGATATAACTTCAACACTTTAGATATAGAAGTCCCACCGCACACACTTGATTCGCCCCAACACTACGTGAAAAAAAGCTTAAAATAAAGCTAAATCTATGACATTAAAAAAAAGAGAAAACTCGATAAATACTTTTTATATTCTTTAATTTTAACCTCTTTTCCAAATTATGCAATTATTATATTAAAGAGAAATAAACTTGGAGATTTATTCATTACAATTACCTTATTTTTAATTTTTTCAAAGTTGAGGACCACAAATAAAATTTTGAATTTAAAATGCACTCTCTCCTTCTCTCTCTCTCACACACGCACACATCTTCAAGGGTCTGTAAGTTTTATATATACATATACTAATATACATACACGCAGAATTCTCACAGCATATAGAACTATAGAAGAAGAAAAATTGATCAAACCCAGTGGGTGCGACTGCTCCCACTGGTCCCTGAGTGGGTCCGCCCCTGCACCAATGCAAACAAGCTATTTTGCAATGTAATCTGTGAGTCATGAAACTTATCCCATTTGACATACTCTTCCATGTGAACTTTGGTCCAGTAAACTCAAGTCCTATAAGTTGCAAGCTCCAAGTGTTTGTTGGAAACCAATCATTATGGGTGAATAGTTAATGAGCCATCTTCCTTTTCTTCAGAGAGTAAGAGAACCTCAATGAAATATCTTAAAAAAAGTGTAGACAGGGTATTACATCAGTAAAGACGAATCATCAATTCCCAACTACATTCCTCTTCTCCTTTGCAATCCACATGAAAACTGTTTTAAAACCCCCAACGAATTTTGAATGCCTTCTACTTTAGTGCCATATGGTTTGGTCTCCATTACCAAATTGAGGGGATTCTCGAAGAGAAATATCAACAAATGATTAATGTTCGATATCCCACCAATCCCACGCATTCTAGCTTAAAATACTCATCGCGATAGATGTGTTAGGTTAAGTTTCCAACAAGGAGTTGGGACTTTGATTTGGTACCTCGAGGTTTTCCATTGTTAATGCTCTCTGTCTTTTTTTGTCCAGCCTTTGTAGAAGATGTTACGAAGCACTGTAGCCTGAAATAAATGATATGATCATTGAGACTATAATAGGGTTCGCTTGTAGTAGGGATGGCAAAAAAACCCGCCGACCCGAACCCGCCCCGCCCCCCGCCCAAGAGCCGCCCCGCCCCGCCCCACGAAGCAATAGGGGCGGGTTTGGGGCAGAAAAATCTGCCCCGGGCCGGGTCCGGGCGACCCCCCGCCCCGCGACCCGCCCCTAAAAAAAAAATTTTTTTTTTTTTTTTTTTTTTTTTGAAAATCATAAAATATAGTAGAAATTATGATTTTCACTAAAAATAAACTAAAGAAGAATCAAACCCGGGTTAAAACTTATAAACTATTAACATTAACCACTTTACCACAACCCAAATCATATAATTTTTTTGTTTTGCTTGGTATAAATATTTAAAAAAAATTGTATATATATTTTTTAATTATTTTTCGCTTTAAAAAAAAAAAAAAAAAAAGTTCATGGGCGGTTGGCGGGTCAGCGACCGACCCGCCCGCCCGCCCCATGGTCGCGGGTCGTGGCAGGCGCGCCGAAAGTTCAGTTCATGTTCATGGCGGGCCGACCACCCGGACCACCCCCGCCCCCATTGCCATCCCTAGCTTGTAGGACTTGTTGCTTACTGTATATATAGTATCCATCTCTCACATTCGTTGCCAACATCAACTACCAACTCTACAATGTCCTTCAAATTCAGGTTAATTTAATCGAAATATAATTTGTGCCAAACTATCATATTAAATAAAATTTATCCTTATTCAATATAATACGATTAAGTAACAAATTTATCTTAAAATGTAAGAGTGGTGATCTCCTCCTCATAGTGGAGAGGATTTATGTTACCCATGGCAGTAGGCAATTGACAAAAATAAAACTTATTTAATATTAGCAAATTTTATTGGCAAATTGCCCATTACCTACCAATGTCGTGTAGACAGCAGGCAACATAAATCCTTCTCACTGTGGAGAAGAGTTCGCCACTCTAAAATGTAAATTCACTTCTGATTCGAATTTCCAAGAAGAGGTTCAAATTCATATTATAGTGGATGGTTAATTTCACTAATTGTCATTGAAGTTCTTGTTTAATTTTAATTTGATCATTAAAGTATTTTTCTTACTCTATTAGTTATTAAAATTATTAGTAGTTTCAAAATGGCCACTCGGTTAATAAATCTAAGGAAAAATGGCAGTTTTTGCCCTCAACATTTACCTTTTTTTACACTTCTATCTCGACCATTTATTCATTAGCAACCTTATTCTCAACCTTTCATTTTTTAGTGTCCTTAGCACCTAATGATAGTTTCTGAAGTATTAAAAGATGAATTTGCCCATGAGTTTAAAAAAAGTAAAACACACAAAAAAAAATATTAAAATGAAAATGAAAAATGAAAATGAAAATTGATTCTTCTTCATCCAAACTCTCATCCTCGTCCAAGAATAAACCACCACAACTAACATACTACATCAAGCAACCTCCACCACACCCCGTAATAACAACGAGCTACCATTTTCGTGTACCATCACAACTCTCACACACTACAACAACCTCTACCCCGACAACGGCACCACTAATTAACGGTGGCGGGCGAGTGTGGGTTCACACAAATTCTTCATCTATCAAGTTAAATTTTAATACCATTTCCTTTAATTCCCTCATCTCTTTCTTAAACCCCTCTCCCATTATTTTGACCATCCATAGAAGACAAAAAAGATAAAAATAGGATAACTTGTTAGTAGCATAATGATAGAAGGTCTGGCTGACTATTAGTAGGTATGAGAACTTGCAGTAGCTTTAAAAGATCATCCATTGATGGGAGCATACGGTGGATAGAACTTTCGACTGTTGTGAAATAGTGGTGATGGACTTCAGTGGTGAGTAGGAGTGTAGTTGTATGTGTGTATTATTGTGTATTGGGAAGTGGGGGACTTAATTAAACAAGTTTGCTAAAGTAGACAAAATGAGGTTTTGTGTGGAAGTAAGTATAAATTAATTTTATTTTTCTTATATTTTTTAATTGTTCTTCTTTCATTAATATATTCTTTTTTATGGTAGATTTGTTTTCTAAACATTCACTTAATAGAATTTGTTGACATAATTGTCATTAAGAACTAAGAGCGCTAACAAATTAAATATTATGGATATAAGATTGTCGACAAATAAATGTTCAAGATAATAGTACAAAAGTGAATAAAGAGTGGAATAGCAGCTGTAATTTTTATTAAATTTAACACATATAACTAGTGATCATTTTTGAAATTGAGTTGTGATTTATAAAATTATGAATAACTTAAGTAATTAATAGATTATGAAAAATAATTTAATGACTAATTTAAAATTTTGTACAAACTTAGTGACAATTGGTAAAATATTGGAGGATGTCAAAATGATTACGGGAACTTGATGAATCCCATCGACGGCTTCATGAAGGGAAACTACACCTGATAAAAAATCAGAAAATGGAAATGCCATTAATACCCCCCTTCTTGTGGGTTTCCTCAAAATATATAAAAACCCCCTCCTAAAACCCTAAAACCCTAAAAACACCAGAGGCCTCCTCTTTCTACAAAACAAACCCTCCATCTCAAACCCTCGAAGGCCCTCAATCTCACTCACAAAAAATGGCACTCGCCAACACAATCCGGAGAACAGCTTCACGAGTTGTACCTTTGGCCATCCGGGCTTCCGCTGGAAGTCAAAGGTACCACCACCACTGCTCGGCCATCTTTGCTGCTGTCAAGACCCAAGGTGATCTCTCCCGGAACTTGTTCCAGAGGTCATTTCCATTTTCCATTCATCACTATTCCACTAAAAGGCCGAGTTCCAATGAGTCACTCGTCAGAGTCATCGAATCCGAGATTCAGTGTGCCCAGGAGTCCGAGGATAGTGACGAGGTTTTCTTTCTTTCATTTATTTTTTGTGTAAATAACTTGTCTTTGTTATATGTATATTTTGCAAGAAAATGATGGAAAATGAGAGACCTTTATCTTTAGTTTTCCAATTGATGTTTGGAAGATGGGTTTCCAATTGCTTGCGAGTTTTACAATATGTATTGGGTTGCGTGATGATTTCGAAAGTATGACTTTCTTAAAAAATGGGGGGATATATGGTGTCATTTGGTAGTCCCGGAAATTTTTTGTATTGTATGTGGGATTTTGTTATTATGTTTTTACGATTAAGCATGGCTTGGCTGAATTTTGTTAGAAAATGGTGGAAAATGAGAGAAATAAGATTCTGCAATGTATTTTGATATTTTATTCACTTTATTTTCTCTAATTATGTTTGGGAATTGGATTTTGCTAGTATGTTTTACGGCCGATGGTTGCTATCTGAATTGAAGGTAAATAATGAGTTAGCTTAGCTGAAATTATTTTCAAACTCAGTTACTCTTTGCCCGTTCCGCATTCCTTGTGGTACAATGCCTTAATCCAGTGGGGAAGGACAAGTGAGTGATCGATTAGTTACATAGGTGAAGTAAATGAAGGGTAAAAGTTACAGTTGCATCTTATCTTGTTTGATAACTTGATGGAAACAAGCAATTTGATTTTTCTTTATAATACACTGGTATTTCTCCGTTACCCTCGTCCTTCCCTTTTCTCTTTACCAATTCAAATACAAAAGGTTCAAAAATATCTGCTGCATTCCATTTTCTTTCCCTTAATTACCTTCAATGGTAACGAAGGGTTAGTGATTTTTTGCATCAATTTTTATATCTGTTTGTTAACTAGGCATTTCTGAGAATTATTCCAGTTGATTATTATTCATTATGTATTACGTCACTTGAAGCCTTTCTAATATCATTTGTGTATGTGCGTATATTTTTCCATTGATCTTGTGAAATGGAGTCAACAATGAAACTCTATTTTTTTTATCGTTTGTCTTATAGGTTGTGGAGGTGCCCCAGGGCTTCCCTTTCAAAATTGAAGACCACCCTGGACAACAAACCATAACGCTAACCAGAGAATATCAGGGTGAAACTATCAATGTCGAAGTTCACATGCCTGACCTTGTAACTGGTGAGGAGAATGATGATGACAATGACAATGACGATGAAGAAAAAGGTGCTCAGTCGAGTATACCTCTTGTTGTCAGAGTTTCAAAGAAGAATGGACCCTGTTTAGAGTTTGGCTGTACTGCTTACCCTGATGAGATTGCAATTGACAGCTTGTCTGTTAAGGACCCTGAAATTTCTGAAGATCAAATAGCCTATGAAGGACCTGATTTCTCGTGAGTATTTAACTGTCTTCGTCCTACCAAAAAAAGATGGCTATATACCCTGTTTATATTATCTCCAGTCTTGTGTTTCTCCTTCCAAATAATATGCAAATGGTGCGTTTTTATCTCTCAGGGACTTGGACGAAAATCTGCAGAAGGCCTTTCACAAGTATCTAGAGATAAGAGGAATCAAGCCGAGCACAACCAATTTCTTGCATGAGTACATGATCGGCAAAGACAGCAAAGAATACGTTACTTGGCTAAAGAACCTCAAGAAGTTCGTAGAGGCATAAACAGCAAATATTTAGACAATTTTGGTGGGAGTGTTATCATGAACTATAGTTTAATCAACAATGTTATCTTCTATTTATATGATTCCGCATTGCTGTCCTTTAGACTACCAGTAATTTAGAGCTTTATATTGGAAAATGTTCATTTGCCTGAAAGAGGTGTGTTTTGTAATAACTGACTAGACCGAACACGATACAAGATGTTGATGTTAAAGAGCGTTTAGGTGCTGTTTGTCATGCGGTTTCAATTTCATGTTTGGGTGGCTGTTTTCTTATAGCATATTTTTCCAAGTTCATTAGCATTTTTATTTGATATAATAATTTGATTTTTCTGCAGTGGCCTAATTTTTGTTTGATCATTAAAAAGTCTAATAATTTTTAGGGAATTTGTACAAAAGATCTCTACATTTTGAGGTGAGGGTGCAAATCATCATTACTTATAAAGTCTTGACATTTTTACCTTCAAATTCATTTTTGCTTGTACAAAATATCATCCGTACATTGTCATCCAAAAATTTTGTTAAAGTAGTCTCTTCAACATGTTTGTACCACTTTGGAATGGTACTTTCATCCGCACACCTATTTCACATTTTTTATTCTTCAAGCGGAGAAAATAAATTAACACACATAGGTGGTTTTCCTCCCTCGGTTTCGGACCCAAACTCTTGCGAGTTTAGGTTTGAATTCGAGGGACGATTTGGGGTGGGGTGGGGTGGGGTGGGGTGGGGTGGGGAAGAAGAAGATGTTTTTTTTTTTTTTTTTGAAATAATTGAATGTAAAGAGACTATTTTACACTATTGTGCATGGTTGAATTTTTTACAAGAATTGAAAAATATCTTAGTTGGTTCGATTTTGGGCTTAGAACCTATAATCGAACCATAATTAGTAGGTTTTCACTTCTAATACCTACTATTCATATTAAATTTAAGAAGAATCAAACCGAATTGGTCGGTTTTAATTTGGTTCAGATGAGTACTTTTGACCACCTCTATTTGTGTCTATGATAATGGATAAGAGTTTGGGCTTATTGTTGCCTTTCCTACTTACATCTTTTCTACTTTTATGTACCATTTTCTTTGAAAATTTATGTAATGGGAAACAAATGGGAAAATGTGTAATGAATTAATTGTTATATCGCATGATATTTTGTTTACTCTCTTCTCTTTCAAATGACAAAAGTGGGATTGTAAATTCGACGTCCTTAGAAATTTTGTCCAGATCTGATTTTTTGCCACGCAAATCGGGTGGATTTTCTCCCCGGTTTCGGACCCAAACTTTGGCAAGTTTAGGTCCGAAATCCTGGGGTGAGAAATCCCCCTAGATTTGGTCAGGGGATTGGTTGGGGGTGGGATGAAGAAGAAGATGTTTTTTTTTAATTGTTTGAAATAATTGAATGTAGAGATTATTTTGCACTTTTGAAAAAGTTAGGGACTCCAACGAGCATTATTTCCATTATGTTTTTATTTTTTTGCTATTTTAATTTATTTAAGTTATGGGCAAAATCGTCAAAAAGACAATCTATGTGAATTAATAAAAATTGGGATGATATATGTAAATAAAATTGAATGAGAATAAAATTATTACAAACCTCAAAGGGTGGAGACATAATTTTCCATATTGTTTTATTCATTTCTAAATATGCACGAGTTTTAATATAGTCTCACTATGATGTGTCAAGCTCACTATTCTAAAAGCTCGCATAGGCAACGCCTAGACTTCGCCTAAGCTTGAAGCTTGGCCTCAACGTCTAGTCATGCCTAACGCCTCGCTCTCCCATCGTCCTTGTCTCTCCATCGCTTAGGCTTCGATTCGAAAAGTTTGAAGTTCGGTCTTCACGCCTAGTCACGCTTTACGCTTTTTAAAACACTGATCAAGCTCACTTATAGTCGACCGAAATATGCTGGAGTTTTATTGCAGTTTCACTATGCTGCCTCAAGCTTAGTTACACTTGATATCTTTAGATTTCTTAATGGATGATAACTTATGTGCAAGAGTTAGAGTAGGTTTGTAGGAATTATAGATATGGGATTCAAAACTGATTTTTACAGTGATATACAGGCACAAAATTTGGAATTTGTGATGTTTGAAAATCACTTATTTTACAAATTTTGTGATTACTGGTTTATTTGAGTGAAAAAAAAAAAGGCAAACATATATAAATAAGACTGTGGTGACTAATTGAGAAACAATTATAATTGCTTATGTATCTTTAATGAGCCATATTGAATTTTAAGAAACTTCTAACATAGTTTCTATAATTTTGAGACTGCTCTATTTTAGATTGGATGGTATAACATGCATGGGCACAAGTATGGCCAAATTCTACATAATTTGACTGTGGTACTGTACTTATATTGTGATTTCAAATGTTGCAAGTGGTACAGATTTATCCTAACTAGTATTATTGATTGATTGCTAAACACATCAGATTTTTTATATGAAAGCTTCTAATAATAGTAATACTCTTCTCTTACACAATATTCTAATTAGTTTATTAAATTTCTACAAAGTTAAGATATTGTTTTGATCATACATTTCTTCTTTAATTACATATATTCTATTATATATATTTATGTTCTAAGAATGTGTTATTTCAGAATTCATTCTTTACGAGGCCCATTTCGTTAGAATTAGTACAAAATTTTATTTATTAAATTAGATGTTTAAAAATCAGTTTTTAGTTTTTTTTTTTTTTGACCAACCTGCAAGCCACCTGACACATGAAATGGGATATGAATTAAATAATTAAAATGACCATGTAGATGTATAAAGCAGCTGCAACATTTGACCACATGAAGGGCCAATTTTAGATGTTTGTTGTGAATTTTTTTGTAGATGTACAAATGCCAGCTGCAACAATTGACCGAAGGTGGGCCCCTTGGGATAAAAATGGTAAACTAACTAAAAAAAACTCTTTTTAATTCCTGTCTAACAAGCACAAAATGAATATTTGTCAAAGTATGATTACAATCTGTTTCGATTAGTTACAATCCATGTAACGTATCATTAAAGAAACATGTAGCTCACTCAAAATCCTTCCATGGATTATGGATTCTCACGCTGACGCCTGCGAGTGCATGGCAATACTGGAAGTCTTGAAATGTGCAATTGGCAGATGCCTTGCATCTCATCTCTGGAGTCCAACAGTTGGAAGCCGACGCAGTGGTCCATAATCCCAGCATCCATGCACCAAAGGGAGCAGTTTTAAGCAGACCTCTTTCGGAGGTTAAATTTTCACTCATCAGACACGAAGCAAATAGTGCAGTCCATGCTCTTGCAGAACATATATTTCTAAGTTTTCATAATGATGTCCTTTTTAAATCGATTATCTAACTTGATTGTAAACATTGTTTCTTCCAATTCTATTGAATGGAGTTTGCTTCTCTAGTCAAAACGAAAAAAAAAAAAAAAAACAAAACTTGCACAAAAGAATTCCTTTGTTATAAAATCATATATGTTTTATAACCATATTCAAATGTTGAAAAGGGTGGAAAGTGAGGTGTTAAGTATATACTTGATTTTCTACTACAATTCCCATACTACAAAAGTAAAATTAATAAACTATAAGATTTTAGTTTATCATATAAATTGTGTTGGGCAACAAGAAAAATATATTTTATACTTGTCACATTTGTAACTAGTAATCATGCATACAGTAAAAAACACTTTACGAGTTTAAAAAATTTATCTTGGAACTGTGTTGAACCACTAATACCTACATGAGGAGAGGCTAATACAATTTTACAACAATGTCTTTGACGACTCTCCTAATGCCAACTTTTTTAAACTCTAATTTATTTATATCTATTGTTTTATTGTTGAATTATATTTATAATTTTTATGTAAATTATATTTTTCTATACACATCATGATACTTCCCAACAATGTCTCTTGAAATTGAGAAATTATGCTACGCACAAAGTAATTTTATCCAGCAAAAACAAGATATGGGCAACCAACCACCAAGTGAAGCTTTCACCAGTTATGTAACCACTTTCAAAGAAGGCAATAAATTGAAGCAAAACTTGACAAATAATCCTAAAAAAACTTATAAAAAAACTAGAATATCAAAACTACTGCTGAAGGGGACTAGCTTGGTGTTTTGTTCCCATTATCAGCATACGATAGTGCAATTAATCCACCGGTACAAAACCAAAAACCAGATGTAACAGTGCAATTTATGAACCTACTACTGAATATAATGAGTTCAGGTCAAGTCTAAGTGTTTAGTTGGCCGAGTGTTCACTAAACTAGAACTGGTTCAATCCTCCTTTACCTTTTAAAGCTGAAGAGAACCATCAATCACCTTGCTTTGAGAGTAATGGAACGTTAATGAGACAACTCCAGCAATGCCAATGTATCAGACGACACCCTGGATATGCACAAACTGCTGGATACTTTCATGGCATGTTTGCTGCGGTAGATTAGACAGTATTGAACGGTATCAAATATGAAATAGAAGTTCAAATTTTATAAATTATATTGTCCAATACGATCTAATAATGCATACAACATGCATTTCATGCTAGATCTTAGTCCTGAGTTAGAGACTTGTGAGTGTAAACAACCCCATGATCACCATCTACCACTTGTCCACTTCCTCTCGCAATCCTACAGAATAACAGCAATGCAGAGGTGAATATTACTGTGACAGTTTCAAGTAAACAAGTTAAATTGTGAAACAGTTTGGTATAACCCAAAGATAAATGCATACAAACAGGTATGTGGTGCTTCATATTGTCACCTGTCTAGAAACTACATCCAAGAAAACAGTAAATACATAAAATATATCTGAGGTCGAATTCTTCAGCCATCTTTATTCATTGAAAACTAGCCAAGCTTGCATTAGTTTGGGAAGCACTCATTTCAACAGACGCGCTTAGAATCTAGACCTCATGAAGGAAATATGAATGCCAAAGTAGCTTTCTGATCTTCCTACTAGCTAATGCTTCCACGCAATCTTAATTATAACATGCGACAAGCCGACATTCAGACCGAGAAGTTCCATATGGAACAAGTCCGGGGAGAGCAACAACTTGAGGTGTTTTTATCCATTAGCAAAGTGGAAAAGGGGTGATGAAATCATTATCATAGTCACCACCACCACCACCACCAGATTTAATGTTTTGGTAGAAGTGCACAGTAAACAAATTATTCAAACATCAGGAATTATATTATACTCAAACTTAATAAACACCAGTTTCAGTCTAATGGAGGTCGAATGCACTATTAAAACACTTTGCGGCTCCAGATATATGTTTCTTTCTTATCTTTACATCTAAACAATCAATCTCAGAAAAAGTTAAGTCTATGCTAAGGTTTTTGATTTAGGATAACCATCTGGAAAAAGAAGGGTTCATGTCACAAAGATTTGTGCTAGACATGATAATTTTCCACATGCTAGACATTTCAAATATACATAACATCCAAGTTACATATCAGACAGAAAAGCTACAGTCAATTTATGAGAAGAGATCTTGAAGCATACCATCGCGTCGTTAGCAATCCTTCAACACCTACTGGTCCACGAGCATGAATTCGACTTGTACTGATCCCAACCTTTTAGAAACAGAAAAAACACATGATAGGACAAATTCACAAACAACTGATCACACTAATAAATATTGTAAATGGCATACCTCTGCACCTAGTCCAAAACGAAAGCCATCACAAAATCTTGTACTTGCATTGTGAAAAACAGCAGCGCTTCAAATGTCAAAAATTGATGTTAAGTTATTCAATGTTTATGGAGATATTTCAATTGTTAAAGATGAGAATTTAAAGACTTCACTCTTCAATGAAAAAAAAAAAAAAGGAGATTGGAATTATAATTACAAAAACAGTCACTGGAAAGTGATAACAGATCTACAGTTCCCATAGATCAAATGTAAGGGGCTGGAGGGGTCCCTTGATTTTCTGTTAGGAAAATGGCTTCTTGCATATTGTTCCCATATGAGGTTTGAGGCACGTTGTTTCAATAAGTTTATGAAACCAGCCAGTTTAAAGATTTGAGAAGGCTGAATTTGTGGCCTACCATCTATTGAATCTACTTTTGATGCTCAAAATATTGCTTGCAGTAGACATGCGTTGTTAGTTGGAATGTGCTTGAGTTAGTGGACAATGAAACATTGAATCTTTTAATTACATAAACTGGCGTTGAAGTTGAGAAAATTACTAGGGAATCTAAAGGAAGAAAGCTTGAAGTTCAATTATTTGAAGACCTAGAGATTTATAAGGAAACAGTGCAGATTGATTGGCCAGCCAAAGATTCTAGGGCGAATCTTCGTCAACCTAGAGAGAATGGCAATTAGGTTTGAGTGCTTATAAGAGCAGCAGCCGGCAGTATCATTTTGGTTGGGTTTTGTTTTGATTATAATTAACAAAATTAGAGTTTTTACTCCAATTTTTTATCCAAATTGGTATTCTGCAAAATCAACAATTTGTCGATCTCAATTTGTCTTTGATTCTTACGCTTTCACTGCATCAAATAGCATAGAATAGGTGCAAGAGAAATGCAATTCAAAAATCCAGTATAATGGTAGGTATAGCCAAGACAGGATATAGACACTTGTCCTTTTCAATTGCATTTTCATCATACTTGAATTTAGGGTCATTTAAATCCACACGACCTTAACTTTTTATGGTATTCATTAATGCTTTAATAGATAGGATATATCAGATGAAACTTCCCACATTGGACTTTTCAGTTAGTCAAAATATAAACTTGACTATCAGATACAAAAGATCTCTCGGGGGCTTCAGAGTATTTCACCCTAATAGTTAATAGACAAGCAAGAGGAAAAATACCTGTCGACTTGATGTAGAAAAATTTCTGCAATGTCCTGGTCATCAGTAATGATGCAATCAGTATGCCCACTGTCATTAAAAGAGAACATTGATTACTTCACATAAATCATCCTCATAAGTCATAACAACCACTTGCAAGCAGCATTTGTTCAAAGACACAAATGAACATGACATGCAAAGAATTTTGAAAGCTAACATGCCTTCCATACTGATGTATATGCTCAATGACAGCGTACACATCATCCACAACTTCAATAGTGCAAGCCAGAGAACTGTATTCATGATGAAATGAAGATGCCTCTGGAAGATTCAGCATAGAGCACGCCCGAGGTCCACCAAATATTGTAACCCCTGAAACAAATGCATATCATTATACTAATCTTCAGATCTCCAAGTTCTTTTTAAGGCTAAATAATCCCTTCAGATGCCAATTTTTACTTAGTCCTCAAACTAATAATTACAGCCAGTGATGACTGAAAACAGAATAATTTGTTATGATCTGAAAATTGGCAATGCTGAAAAATTACAATATATATTTCAACCCAAAGGAGACTGTAGGATTAATTTCACAACAAAGTATTTTATTGACATGGATTATTAAATGTGTAATTGCACAAAAAAAATTATGCAATCCTCAAGGGGACTCTAGAATTGGTTTCTTTATAAGCTTGTAACTGTAGTTTTCAAATTTACCCAAAACGTTTATAATTAGAAGACGAGCAATTAACAAGATGGATATTAAGGAAATACCTAAATAACTCACTTACAAGTCTGCACGACCACAAAAAAAAAAAAAAAAAAAAAAAAAAGGTGATAAATGAAATGAATATTTCCAGATAAATTCTACCACTATCAAGGGAATCGTTGGTTACTCTTTTCTATATGATTTTGTTCACCCCAAAACTTGAATTAAAGATACTACCCAGCTGGGTCACATGCTTTAACGATCTCCGACAAGCATATAGGATTTTTTTTCTTTTCAAAATTCAATTTTTTGTACACTTCTTGCTGGGTCAGACTCAAGAAGGAATCATCTCTGACTCCAGCATGGGTCCAACATTGCACCCATTTTATGTCGATGAATCCTTGGTTGCAAGAGAATTATTTGCCAATGAAGCCCAACCTTTGATTTGAAGTTCCACAATAAGTTCATTGAGGCCAACAGTATTCACCAACTCCTTGTGCACAAGAAGTGTTTCCTAAAAATAACAAGAGCAGTGAGCTAAGGATATACTAACATACTAACAAATATAATTTACAAAGGTGCAAAATATCTGTAGAAAAATTACCATTGCATTGCAGGCTGCAGGATAATCCGTTTTTGAGTCCAAAACAATCTGCTTTGCCTTAACCATATCAGCAGACTTATCTACGTAGACATGACAAATTCCATCTGGGAAGCGAAGAACAAAGCTAAATCAACATCAATCATCATACGGAGAAATATATATTAAATTACTAATTCAGAGTGAGATATATGTTACCAGAGTGACCTAGAACCGGAATCTTAGTTGAAGCCTTGATTTGAGAAACAAGTTTATTGCTTCCTCTTGGAATTACAAGATCGATTACATCATCCAGCTGCAACACACACATTAATGTTCAATTCCTGTTCATATTTCAAGATTTATAATCGATAAATTAAAAGGTTTTAGAGTTATTAATCATATTTCTTGGTCATGCTACCTTGAGCAATTCAGGAATATCTTCTCTAGAGGCCACCAGTCCAATAAGTCCTTCACCAACATTTTCTGGGATAGATGAAGTAATTACCTAAAATAATAGGAAATGAAGCTATAAATTTAGAAGCGGGCAGAAATCAAGTATGACAAACTAAGGATCGAGTTTTAGGTCAAAATGACCTTCAAAAAGTTATTTATAAGATCAAACCTTATGCAAGATTGCATTTGATCGCTTCGCTTCCTTGCCCCCTTTCAACAGGAGCCCATTCCCACTCCTAATTGCTAACGAAGCTATCTATTTGAACGAAAGAAAGACCATCAGGTTCTATGGTCAAAGACACAAAAAAAATATTTGTCTATGCCCGTAGCTTAATTAACTATAATATAGTAGTTTATTCCAGTTTGTCATTATTTTGATAAACTCAAGAAAATGAAGAAAGAAATATAATTATTAAATTCAGCATCAGCGCTCTGATTAGTGTACCAAAATGCTGCATCTACAAAATTTCTCTATTTTTTATTTATATTATTTTAGACATCTGCAGACAACAGTATATGCACACCCAGGAGGAAGAAGAGGAAAATCGACAACAAATGTAAGAGTAACAAAAAGCCACTTTTGCATAATTGTTGGAAACATCTGAGGGTCAAGTTTACAGATCATATATTGATCTAAGCTGGATTATGAAACTTACAGTCTCTGTACTTCAAACATGTAATGAACAAAAGATGGGAAATAGAGAGAGAAAGAGGTTTTTCAGATTGTTATACTTGAATATGGAATGAAATAACTGTTAATGGATGGTTAAAAAGTATTGATGGAATCAAATTGTTATAAAGGCATTGACAAAAATTCTTATGATAATATGAGATTTGCATGCATAACACACAAGTTGCAACCATTTTCCTTTGAAATGTGAAAACAGTATAATTTTATACATGCAAGAACCAAATAATCTCATCTCCTACAACATTTCCAATGAAGAGAATGTCAGTGCAATATACCTGTACTAGTGCATCAGGACGAGACTCAAAAATAATCAAAAGAACACCCAAAGGAGTAGACATCTTCTCCAAGATAAATCCTTGTGAAAGCTGGATACAGAAACAATCATTAGAAAGATCACATCCTTGTGACGTAACACAAAGCATGTATATATAATTTAATAGTTATTTTCTATGTAAACTAACTAGACTAGTTAAAATTAGAAACAAACATCTTCTCAATCTTTTCACAAAAATAAAAAGAAAAAGAAACTGACTCGAGATATCATATTCTGGATCAAGAAGCACAGGTTATAATGGCCTGTTCTGTAGTGATTTTCCAACTAAAATTAATTATGTCTATTTACAGATTACTGATGAAATACATAATATCCAGATTTCAAGCACATCCAATTAAATTCTGAGTGGATATCTTATATGTACTCCAAATTCTAAGAACCTTCCATGTCAGATCTCAATCAGAATTGTGCAAGCCTGCATGAGAACCTGAGTACCCCATTTCCTTACCTCTGTTCTCTTCAAAACCTGCCCAGTTGGCTCCTCCATATTTGCAAGCATGCGAATAGAGTTTGCAAGACTCGAAACCTATAAACAATATAGACTGTTTAGAGAGAGGCAAAGTTTGGCAAAAACAACTCAACTCCATAGATATCCAAATTTTCTTTTCTATTATGAACTAATTGTCCAACCTGGAAATGCAATTTGAGCAAATCATTCAGGAATCATCTGATTGCTGATATATACATGAGTTAAAGTAACAAAGCTGTGTCTTACCTTACCAGGCTTCAAGGCCAGCCTAGAAATTAAAGACTTCTCATATCCAGCTTGCTGTGCCTCAGCAACATCAGCTTCATTTTCAGCAATTATCAGCTTTTCACTTGCCTCCAAAGCATCGGCTATATTTAGCAAAACTTTACACCTTTCTTCTGAGGACATAGCCTGCAGGTAAAAGTACTATCAAGCTTATTAACATCCCTCCAGTTTACAAGAATTCATTTCCATATACTTGCCTGCAGTCTTCTGGAACTTTCCCTAGCTGCAACTGCCATCTCACGCGCTCCAACTTCTGTGAGCGGGACCCATTCATTAGCATCCCGATGAAACAGAGTGCCAATATTGTTCCCTTGAAGTACTTTAAGAATACTGTCACCCAAGAAGCCACTTCACCCATGGAGAGAGAGGGAGGGAGTAAAATCATCAATTAGAAAGGGACCAACAAAAAGAAGAAATCAACAAATCATAGTGCATGTAGCACTGATGTTTCCTTTATTATAATAAAACTTTTCACACCGATGGCTATAATCAGGATTAGGTGCAATTCAAATTGCAATCTCTAGACATACAGATGTATCTAAGCAAGGGTCATAAACATAACGCTCTTGTCATGGACAAGAATAGAGTCAAGAAACCAAGAGTAGATAATCATTATTAATATCATTTTTAGTTTCCCAAGGAAGTTTTAAGGTCACTTTGGTCAATGCACAAAATACGCCTAAAGGAGAATACTTGGGATCCTGAATAATACTGAAATGAGTCTTATCAGTTTAGAGAATGTATCTTGAGCAGCAAAAATGTGAATGTTACTTCTTCTCCTTTAAGGCTATAACTTATGTTAAAGCCCGTTTCCTGTCAGAGATTGAACCTGCTTGAGGTTGTTTAAACTCCTCTTTATAAGCTCTAATTGTTTAGAGTATAGTTATATCATTGTAGTGCTTAACAACGGAACGTCATAAACATGACCAATCCATTTGCAAAGCCAATTCAGTTTCCTACATTAATCAATTGATGCAAGAAACATAAATTCCAAACAAAATTCCACCTCAATCCAGCTATTTAAATTGTATACTTATCAGTAGAGAGTCAAAATTTCTAATTATCATTAATCATTTTCTGACACTACTGTTTTGTCTTGACATGGCCACCCAGAATGGGAAAAATTATAGCTGCTTTGACATTCAATTAATCGACAGTTTATCTATTTCAATTAACTATATAATGAGAAGTAACCTAAACCAGCTATGCAATGTAACCATTTGCGAAAACAAAGAATCCACTTCTTGTTTTAGCTTAAATATATTGAATCTTAGTTTGGTTTTGCAATAGATTTCATGAGAATCAATTGGTTTTGCAATAGATTTCATGAGAATCAACTTTGGCTATGCTGAAAAAAGAATTAGTTGCAGAAAAATGAAAAATCAGTTGAGTGTTTCATAAATTTTTGTTTTAGAATTGCTATATGTTTCAAAATCAACATTTGAGCACTTAGTAAACGTACTAAGTGATTTATTTTTGTACCTTATACAATTACTAAAATAGATATTAATTATAATGATCTCCTTATTAAATTATTATTGGTCATATTGCAAAATTTATTCTTAATATTATAACCACGTGTAATATTATTAACTATTTTATATAACACAATTTATTCACCATAGCTATTTCAAAAAGAGTAAAATAATATTTATTAAAACTCAAAATTTATAAATTTAGAAAATAAAATCGTAGCAACAAACCTAGCACAACAGGTGGATTAATTTTATTCATCGGGGTCAAAATTAGTATTAAAGATGGGTAATTGGAGAAGCTATCATTTTGTCGCTTTTCAAAATCTGCTGCCAAATGATAAGACTTCCCATAAACAAATTTTTACTAAGTTTACTAAAGTCACCTAAAATAGTAGCTATTATTTGACAATGAGAAGTTGAGATTCTAAAAGCGATCTTAAATGGGGCCTGAATTTGATAGAAATGTAAATTCTATTTTAGATCTTTCTTTATGGTAATGGACAAGTTAGAACAAATATAGCCAGTTCCATATGGCTTCCTTGCAAAAATGCCATGTGAAGACTAGATATTTAGTAAACTAAAAAGTAAAAACAGCCATGCAGTGTAACCATTTCCCATTAGCAAAAACAAGAATCCACTTATTCTTTTAGCTAAAAGTTTCGAGTAAAAAAATATATAGAATCCATCATCTTAGATGTTACTTCATGGTCCATGAACAAGTTAGAACAGATATAGCTAGTTCCGGATGGCTTAGTAATTTCTGAAACTAGTTATAAAAATACAGTGGAGACAATTTATGGAAAGTATGACAATTAGAGCAATATATGTGCTAAGCTATTGCCCATCATCGTGAACAAACAAAGAAAATGAAAAACATTGTTCCACTAGACATTGCTTTGTTGCATGATTAATCATCAATACACTTTTGGTGTCGCACGGTATATATTAAAGTTCAAAACTGAATATAAGGCATCTATCATGACAATGAGCTGTATGGAATAAAGAAGTTTTCTATTATCCCTCCATCTAGAGGTTTATAAGGAAACTCCCTCCAGTTCAGGTTTATTAGCAGCTCTCTCCATCAGCACATTTACAAGCGGCTCTTTCCAAATATACCTTAATGCATCGTATTTATCAATTCCTGATTAAAAGATCTGCAACTACTTCATACCAATTGCAAGGATTAGAAGCCAGAATCATTTTGGAGCATAAGTTGTGGATGGATTTGGGTAAAACATTCTTCCTCAAAACTCAATGGATAAATAATAGGCAGAAAAATGGTTCTAATCGTTTGCACTATTATTTTTCCAAGTCCTTTCCACTAAATAAATTGTTTCATTAATGCCACTGCCAGTATTTCCCGAAGTTGTCCCTCAGAACATTTTCGTCCTGCAATGTCATCTGCTTATATAACACTCCAAGATCTTTCATCTAACTACAGAAGAGCAAAGTGTTTGGTTTCGGAAGAAAAGATTGAAGACTATAAGGGAATTAATACCCTGATTTCGGTGATTGATTGATTGACGAATATCAGGGAATTAATTCCCTCAATTCTATTATTGATTGATTGAAGAACCAGTTAATTCCCTGATTTAGGTGATTGATTGATTGATTAAAGAATATTAGATTATATATTTCCTTTCTTAAATTCCTTAATTTTTGTAATTTAGTTTCCTTATTAGATAGGATTGTACACCATATATTCTGTACCTTGTTTCGCTAGATAGTAAGAATGAAAATACCATTGTCAGGAAATATTAGAAATGCAAGCATCGTTGTACTTTAGCATGGAAAATAAGAGTTTATATTGCCGCATGTTGAGGTTCAAAATTGAATCATTGCTACATAGGAATGCAGTTACCTGGTGATAATAACAGGGACACCAGCATGGGCAGCGTAAACTGCAGCTCTTACTTTGGCAGTCATACCCCCTCTTCCAACCCGAGATTTGTCTCCAAAAGTAATCAATCCCTCATGCCTCTCCTTAACATATGTATGAATTAGCCTTGAATGTGGATCACTTGGAGGGCCACTATAAAGACCGTCTACATCACTCAACAGAACAAGGAGGTCAGCATTTAGCTCCAGTGCCAGTAGAGCTGCTAAACTGTCATTGTCCCAAAATATTCCAGAAGAGTCCTACACAATAGTGGCATATTAGGAAATAGAAAATTAGCCATGCAGCTGTCAAATTGATGTTATAAAACATATATAAAATAGGATGCTGACATCCCCCTCCCTCGCCCTCATGTGAGTTGTGACTTGTGCATATCAACAGGGTGGGTGCATATAGCATAGGTACCCTATGAAACTGTTGATTCAATAGTGAAAGCAACAAAGCAGAGAAGCATACCTCATAAGGAGCTTTCCTGGTACTGACTGCATCATTTTCATTAAATATAGGAACAACCTTCAGGGACAACAAAGACTCTACAGTCTCAGTGAGTTGACTTCTGAAATCTGGATCTCTAAAATCATTATCAGTCACGAGAAGCTGTGCTGATGTCACGTCCAACTAAATAACAAAAAAAGAATTTTCAAGATCCAGAGAAATGTGAACAAAATAGCAACTACCTGCTAACCGTCTAAAGGTTATTTTTTCACATAGCATAAGGCCAAGACAGACAAAGCCAAAACATCCTATTAAATGATTTCACCTGGCTAAACAAAATGTCATAGACAGCCATGAGACCATTTTGTCCAACAGCTGCACAAGCTTTCCCATCAAGTTCCAGTTGTGGTTTTTGGAGGTCAGCAAAGCTGTGAATACCCAGAAGTCACAAAATATTAGTGGCTCTTAACTGAAAAAAAAAAACCGAAAAACTCAACACTAGAGGTTTAACGTCATTTTCATGATAAGTATTTTTCTTGCAATGCCTGAAATTTAATAGATTGGAATCCATCTTTAGGATCCATTGAATATCTTAGTGACAGATTTTGTCTTGTGGTAAATTAGTAAAGCAGAGAGTCTATCAGTATGTTTCCCAGTTTCACCAAACTCCAAGTCAGAACAAGAGTTCAGAAACCTGCTGTTAATCAATCTCCTGTATCGAAGCCGTTGACGACCAACACCGACAGCTCCTGATGTCACCAAAATAACTTCATATCCCTGAGAGTTCAGTTCTTGAATCTGCATTTTCATTTGCAGTTCAAATGTAAGCTTTAAGAAATCCCAATTGAAGCATTAACTCCAAATAAAGAATCAAAGTTAGGCATAATTCCGTAAACATCTGAATCCTAATCACCTGCTCACAGAGTGCTCCTAACCTTCCAAGTGCTAATCTCCCATCTGCTCGACTGACAACGGCAGTTCCAACCTTCGATTATTATAAATAAATACAGCAACAATGTGTCAAGATGCAAGCTTTCAAACTAGTTAATGTGATATGGAGCCAAATTTAAAGAGGTACAAATTGCAAAAGATGAAAGCAGTGACATTCAGAAGTTGGTAGATGGTGAGGTACGGAATACGAAGAATAAAAAAATTGCTGATAAAATCATTTTCAATTCTTTGTTGTGCCACATCAGCAACCAACAACATCAATCTGACTTTGTGTCACGACACTAGTCCCAATATTATATATTCAACAACTAATTGATCAGCCATAAATTCACAATTCTAAATGCAGGAGTCATTGATTAGTCATAATTTCACAAATATTAGCATTAAAAAAAAAAATTGATCGACCAATTTCAATTCATAAAGCAACTCAGTACTTCCATGACAATCATAACACTAAGAACAACCAAAAGAAGAAAAAAAAGTGATCAGACCCATATCAATCTTAACACAGTGCTTGCAAGAAAATATAAATAATGAAGCAGTCTAAGATAAACCTCTATGATCCATTTAAACTTTCAAAATTAGATGGCATTGTTAGAGGAAAGATCTCAATTATATAGAACATCGTGTTGTACAGAACACAAATACCCAAAATGCAAACCAAAGCACCTAATTAGTCATTCATTCATCACAGATTGCCAAATTATGATGTTATGCAAACCACGCAAATTTAATCTTATGAAATATAACCAAATGCATAACGTCGTTTGAACATAACATCGATAATTCCATCAATTCAAATAAATTATAAAAAAAAAAAGAGAAACAACCCAATATAATCTGCATCACAAAATTAATCGGCACTACACAGAAAAAACCTTGATGATGACACGCTTAACGTCTTTAACAAATACGCGAGCCGAATCAACACTCTCCATTACTTGTCGATTTAACTCCTCAGCAAAATAAATTGATTCTACAATTGAATAAATAAAAGAAAATCGGAATTTGTTTGTTTTTCCGTAGGGCTTCTGTAGATGAATGGTTAGATCGAATATCTATACATACAGAAATATTAGAGTTTGTGTATAACTGTAACTCTGTAATGAAAAATATTATTACGGGACGCCGCGGCGGGTGATTTGGGTGTTTAAGGCTGACGTGGCAACTTCGAAAGGAAAGATAAGGCGGGATACCGCTGGTTTATTGAAAAGCAAACACATTACGGAGCACGCCACGTGTACCGTAGTTTGCTAAGTGCCAAACAAATGGTAGTTAAATAAAAAAAAAAAAATTATATAAATAAAGAATAATTTTGCAATTGATGGTATATTTTTGGTATCTAGATAAGAGAGCAGTGAGAATATTAAATAAATAATAATAATATCAGTATTATTTATTATACTATTCTATATGAGTTAATAATAAATACTAAATGTGTAATGAGTGTAGAACAAGAGTATTACTTTAAAAAGGAATTCAGTTTGTTTGTGTTAAGTTCTAGATATGTGTTGTATGTTTGAATATAAAATATTACATATTTTGGAGCAAATGAAAATGAACTTGAATAACTTGTTTTTCTTTTTTTTCTTTTTTTGAGGCAACTTGTTTTTCTATTTCTTTAAAAGAATTCTAAGATCCGTTTTTATAGTTGTTTAAGTCGCATTTGAAAAGGTCATTGGTCCCATATAATTGGCTTATTTTCTCCTATTCATTTTAGCTTGTCTAAATTGAATCTGAATCTAGAATATTAACTTGATTAAGGGTTTGTTCGGTAGAGTTTTTTTGGGAAAAAATGGGTTTTTCAAATTTTTGGTAGTGTAAAAAAGGTTGAAAAGTCAAAAATTATAGGCAAAAAAAATGATTTTTTTTGGATAAAATGGCAGCCGAACAAGTCCTAAATTTAAATTCTTGCATAAATATTCGGGATAGTTTCAACGTATGCCATAAAAAAATAAAAGAATTTAATAAATACTATTTTATTTTATTTTTTCTAAAATTATTGTTTTTACTTTTGTAACACTTGTTATTACATTTGTTACGTTTGTGACATTTCTTACAAAAAAAAATGTTTGTTATATTTATAATTTAAAATATTAAAAAATAATTGTAGAATTTTAATATAAAATCTCGTATATGGCAAAATTATAACATTTAAATTTACTTTGTTAATTTTTATAAATATTGTTATGGTTGTATGCCTCTCGATAATTCTATTGATCTTTTCTTTGTTTTTAATTTTATTAATATTTACCAAATGTTTCGTACGTAGAATTTTTTATCTTTTCATATTTTCGACGGATTAGCCACACTTTTCTAGCAAACCATATGTTGTCATCGCTAAATTTGCCGATAAGTTTTTTTTTTATTTTAAAAATTAAAATAATAGCCATTGAAAATTCGTTGCTAAGCCTGTGAATGAATTTATTTTGTTATGGTAATGAAGTTAGATTAATTGTTCGATGAAAATCGAGATTATCAAAATGTATATATGGATGGTAGATTTCTTTTTTATACTATTGTTTGCTATAAAAATAATAGTTATTGTAATTTATCACTAAGTCAGCAAGTGAATCTTTGTTGCTATCAAATAGACAAACAATCCAACAAGAGTTCTTCCGCATACAAAATTTTAATTCTTTTAATGAGTCAGCCTATATAGGGATAATGACAACAATAATTAATGCACATCTAGAAAATCCAAACTCATATTTTATTGGGCATGTTTAAAGTCAACTAATTATAAACTAGTGTAATTTTAAGTAGTGTACAATAATATTCATTATCATTTATTAAGGAAAGAAAATTATATTGTGGATGAAGATTATATGTAAAAGATTATTTACATTTATAATGATCCACTTGAAGTTCCTTTTATATTGATTTGTATAGATAAAATCAATTTTTTTTATATTTTTTTTTTATTACTAAATTCTTGTATCTATTAAAATAGATTCAATATCTTAGTAAATGAAGTAATTTTCAAGATAGACATTAATAATATTTCCGTACATATCCGTCGCGTACTTGAAATCGAAACTACAATCAAATTTGATAGACTCTATTAACTTGACAAAAGAATTGCAGTCGTTTTTCATTGCATCTCCACTCTAATTCAAATTTTCATTATACAGTAGTATTGGGAATCAATGTTTGATAACACAAGTTATATTTGGTTAAACTTAGGTTGTTATTGATAAAATAAACTTGGAAAATAATAGAAAATGTTCCAATTTATAAGTATATTATTTATTATTTAAAAATTATTTGAATCTATTACTTTGGCTATAAAATCAAATAAATTTGGGTTTTTAGATTAATTTCGCACGAGTACGTCTGATAGTTTAAGTCAAAAGAAATTGAAGGAGAGAGAACTTGTTCAAATTAATTTACCTGAACTTGAGCTTTTTGTTGACTCTGGGCCAGTGGGCCTTCAAGTCATAATATCCACCATTTTTAACTCTTTTAATTGAAGAAAAATTGTCTATAAATCACAAATATGATTAAAGTAATTTTCAAAATTAGCATTAAATAATATTATTTCAGCCATATTTTAATTAATCACTTATTAATTAGAATTAAATCCGATTTAAACTTCAATAACAACGCACGTGGTCACCGTCTTCTCTCGCGTCTCCCGCCGGCTATTGCACCTCGTCGTCGGCTACCAAACATTTTCCACTGTTTTCATGAATGATATTAGTGGATTTTTACAGTTTTTTTATTGTTGTTTTTATTCCCAATCATGTAAAAGATAAAATTTTCAACTTTAACAATCTATTATTGTTATCATATAATAACGGTGATTTTGAAAAGTATTTGTAGTCTTTGAATTGCAAAAATTTAGAAACAATTGTTTCTTAAATATTATTTTGTAGGTAGATTCAGTTTTTATGAATAGTTTTCTTAATTTCCTTGCATTATGTTATTTTTGTTGGAGATGTTACTTTTTTAATATATAGGAACACAATTGTTTTGTAATCATTTATTAGTCGAATAAAAGAAAGCAACACTTGTTTCATATACATCAATATATTTATGAGTTTTGAGATGTTATTGTTACACATTCATGTGTGTTATTTGATATTGTATCATATAAAATAGTATCAAAAATAGTAACACAAACAATAACTTAATAAGAACAGTATTACAGATAAATGTATCTTAATATTTTAGTATCAAAAGTACGTTATTATATTAATATAACAAGTATATTAGTATCAGTATCTTTGTAAACAATGACTATATTATACACACTCAAAATATAAAATTCCAACCAAACAAAAGAACATTATTATAATAAAATTATCTTCACAAAATAGTATTATAGATTACAGTATCAAAAGTACATTTGTATTACTATCATAATAGCAGTATCATATATAACAGTATAATATGGTTAAATATAGCAAAAATGTTAAACAAATATAACAGTATCAGAAGCACATTATTATCAAGCACATGGTTAAGTTAGGACAAATGTTGTGTGTAAACAGAAAACCAAAGCACAGTATCTTAATAAAACAATATTATAATAAAAAATATCATAAATAAAAATATCTTAATATATTAGTATAACACATAACAATATCTTAATAAAATAACATCACACACAAACTACAACTCAATAAAAGAACAATATCATAAATTGAAACAATAACAAGCATTCAGAATGAAAATAGTATCAATGATATTGTACTACTAATAGAACATTTTGAAACAGTATCGTTATTTCAACCATAAAACATTTAATTTTGATTTTGTGTTTGTTTAGTGGAGTTTAAAAATAGTTTTTTTTTTAGATGTTGAAAAAAATTTGGTGAAATGTGTGGTTGAAAAATTGATAAATTTTGTTGGTCCCATAAAATATGTGGTTGAAAATGAATTTGAAAAAAAATATAAATAAATTTGTCA
Source organism: Forsythia suspensa (assembly GCA_023638005.1). Taxonomy (NCBI): domain Eukaryota; kingdom Viridiplantae; phylum Streptophyta; class Magnoliopsida; order Lamiales; family Oleaceae; genus Forsythia; species Forsythia suspensa. The sequence goes on from CM042666.1 coordinate 54,447,155, forward strand.
AACATGCTTTAATGTAACGAAAACTAGTTTATAATATTAAAAGTAAAACAATATCAATCATTTTTTATAAAACATTATCATAAATATAACAGTATCTTAATAAAACAATTTTGTGTTTGAATTAGCAGTTTTGAAATTGCAGGGGTACGTAACGTACGCTGATATTTTAGTACTGAAATATGATTTTAATTACTCCATCTGTCCCACAAAGATAGACCCGTTTTCTTTATTTATCGTCCCAAATTATAAATTACTTACTTTATACTGGGATATAATAAATTTTTATTTTTTCTAATATACCCTTATTTAATTTACATTGTTATCAATCAAAATACCTCTCTCTCTAAACTTTCATTTATATTTTCCTTTTTCCCAATGTAATTCTTTTTCTAAACCTTCATTTATATATTTTTTTTCCTTGTAACTCTCTCTCTCTCTCTCTCTCTCTCTATATATATATATATATATATATATATATCTTTTTTATTTCTATTTAACTTAAATAGAGGTATAATAGAAAAATTGTGTGAAATTTTTATAATTTCAATTACATTAAATGAGTTTTCTTAATCTGTGTAGAAAAAAAAATGGGTCTATCTTTGTGGGACGGAAGGAGTAAAATAAGTTTAGCTCATATGACTTAGAAGTCCATGAGCACGTGATCAATTATTAGTCCTGAATTTTCCCACAAAAGTATAGCAAATATGCCGCAAAATGGTTAGGGTATTGCCGCCAATGTCGTGCATTGTTGAAATAAGTGATACATTAATTTATTGCTAGTTTGCGTCATATTTAGTGTGTTTTTTTTATTTTGATTAAAATTATATTTTTTTATAAAAGTTGATAAAAATTGGTGAAATATGTAGTTGAAAAGTTGTGGGTCTATGAAATGAGTGGTTAAAATTAATTATTGACTTTGACTTTAACTTTTTAACAAAAATTTAAGTAAAAACAAACAAGCTTTTACGACTGATGTTTCATCATAATTTTTGATATAATATTTCCTAATTGATGCCATATAGTATTGCTCCATTTATATTGTAACAAAATTTGACACAAACATATTAAATGTGATTGACAAAATGTCAAAATGTCGCATGGGCGTTGGAGAGAAGGAAAAGTGATTGACATTTTGTCAATCATTGATCATACCATATAGTATTGCTACGTTTATAACTCCTCCTCCACCATGGTGGACAAGAGATCTTTCTGGGTTGTAACAATACCCATAAAATAAATAAATAAATTTCGAACTGTCTATTCTCTACGTGTTAAAATTTGATAAATATTTGTCATAAAATTCTTTGCTTTTCAACTAAAGAATGTTTCTAAATTAAACAATTAATTAAAAAAATAAAGACATTTAAAATACAAATTTGGTAAATAAGAAAACAATAAATAAAAACTATAAACATGCCCAATGCAAAATATACAAAAGTGTAACTTAGATTTAGTAGTCACGAGCACAACTCAGATTATTTTTTCTAACCCAGAAGGTTAAAAGTAGTTAAGGAAGTTGAACTTAGATATAACACACAATGCGCATGTCACTAATTCGTGCATCGATATTGTTGTTGAGATGAATTTAATAACATATTTTAGTAAGAGATATTCTTAGTCATCATATTCGAAATGGTAATGGACCAAGCAAGGCATGCTCGGCCCTTATAAGGACGACCAAAAGTCGGGGCCCGGACCATGGCCCGTGTGCCTCATGGGCCGATAGTTATTATATTTTTAAAAAAATACAGTATTTTTTGAACTTAGCCCACAAGTGATCCATATTTATCAAGGGCTGAACCAGCTCGACCCTTGTTTCAAAAGAGAGGCTCAGTCCCATTGTCATCTCTACATCATATCTTTCATTGATTTTTGTTGTCAAAATGAAATATTAACCTAAAATATTGATGGAATTAGTAAAGGTCTTTAGCAAGGGATTTAATCACCAAGTCCAACCACATATTTTGAAACTAGAGAATGAGTGACCTAATTCCGTCATTTATTTTTGTTAATTGCCACGGATTCCATTGCTAATTATTGTCACTGTTGAAAACGTTGAATTGTCTAGCCACATATTCATTCAAATAAAGTTGGTAATGGTGTGTTGGAATAGTATGCTTCAAAGTTGAGTTGAAGTCGTGTTTTTGGCAATAATGATAAAGTTGCATTGGCAAATGTGATTCTTCCTTAAGTGGAATCATCATCTGGTTCGTACGCATGGCAAGTTCTGTTCTAATACCATTCAATTAATTTGGTAACTCTTATTTAAACAGCTTTGTTTATTTCGCCATCTCTCTCGATCTCGTGAGTTCAAACCATGGCTAGCCAATTCATTTAGGACCCTACAAATCCGTTATTATTCCTATTCAAAAATCAGCCCCTGGTTCTATGTTTTCACATCGTTGGAAGGCTCTATGTCATTTAAAAGGGCATCTTTCTCTTGTATGAGAGATATACGGATAGGTGCGCAGTCAGTCTTCTCTCTATCTTCTTCGTTCATTAGTCTGTTCTTCTTCTCCTCCTCCTTTTCTCGCTTATGTAGAAAATCTGAGTGATTTTGTGTTGTACCGTAGAGGGGGGAGTCTGCGTTAGTTCTATGTGAATATTAAACCGGTGTATTTTTTAACGTTTAGTGAGAAGAAATCTATGTGATTTTTGAGTGTATAAAGAACAATTTGAAGTTGATCTTTGTTTATAGTGCTTAAACTTTATCTATTGTGATAGATATTCAACAAGTGAGTAGTGTTTAGAACACGTGAACATCTAAATTTTTTTAGTGGGTTCTTTTATTTTCTTGCAATTTTGTTCTTGATTTGAATACAAGTGTTGGGGACGGTTCATGATGAAATCAAGATTGTAATTTAACAATTTGAGTTGTAAGAACTCAATGGGATATATGTAATCAATATTGGATTTGCAAGGCTAATGGAGGTCAAATGCAATAATTCACGTTGTCTTATATTCTTAATTATTTACCAAATGCGCCACATATATGTGCAGATTCACACTAATACTAATTAATTTGAGTTCATATTAATTCATCTCTTATTATGTATATTATTTCATTTTTATTAACAAAATCTGAACTTTAAAAACCACAACAACTATTACAGTAATCATCATTACCCTTTATTTTTATCTTACCTAATTTTGTTTGTACGTATTAATTATGTAACTAATTAAAACAATTTGAATTACAAATTTGTGTTCTCTCTCTCTCTCTCTCTCTCTCTCTCTCTCTCTACATATAATGTATACATTTACGTATATGTACAAATATATATGTCTGTGTGCGAACACTCTTCTTACACATTGTTTTTGTTAAAGGCTACATCTTTTGCTGGTTTCCAAGTACATTAGATTGTGAGAGGCTACTCTTTTGCTGATTTTCACAATTTGGAGAACAACTTATATAGGTAATCATTATTTTTTACCAAAAAAAAGGTGTATTTTTTATGAAGTTCTTAGATGAAATTAGAAACATCTAAACATTGTTTATTTATTTTCATAAACATTTATATGGTCGTATGCCTCTCGATAATTTTTTTTTTTATTTTTAATTTTATTAACATTTACCAAACATCGATCATCGTCAAATGTTGTTTGTTGAATTTCTAATTTTTTAATATTTTTGATGGATTAGCGACAATTTTTAACAAACCATTTGTTGTCATCACTAAGGGCATGTTCGGTATAGTTTTTTTTTTGGAAAAAATGGATTTTTTTAGGTACTTTATTGACTTTTCAAATTTTTTTGTAGTGTAAAAAAGTTGAAAAATAAAAAATTGTAAGCAAAAAAATAGAGTTTTTGGAGGAAAAATAGCTACCGAACATGGCCTAAATCTGCCGATAACTATTTTTTGGTTTTAAAGAAAATAATAGCCATTGAAAATTTGTTGCTAAGCCTGTGAATGAATTTCTTTCGCTATAAATGTGCTTAATGTTGGCAAAGCTAAATTAATTATATGGTGGAAAGCGAGATTGTGAAAATGTAAATATGTAGGGTATGAACAATCCAAACAAGATTTGTTTAGTGCACTTTTAAATCCATTATAAAAGTAATAGTTGTTCAAAATCAGTCGTTAAGTCCATAAGTGAATTTCTAGAGTTGTAAACACGTTTTATAAATGGTGTTAATGACTGGAATAAAATTTATTTTGTATACTTTGAATTCTATAAAAATTTATTTCTTGATTTGAACCAGCCTATCTTTTATATAAGGCTAATGACAATAACTGATACTTTGTTGGACATATTTAAAGTGAACTAATTTTAATAAGTGTAATTTCAGCTTGGTGTAATAAAATTTATTTTCATTTGGTAAGGAAAGAAAAAGATTATATGCAAAATACTATTTTAGAAATTTCACATTTATTTATATATGACTATTTTTAGGGTGGTTATATTAATACTACAATTTATTATAAGCGCATCACATTTTAATTGTATTTGAGATCTTCAATTTTTGTTCATTGTTGCTATTATGTTCTTAACTTTTTATCATCGAATTTCAACCTTCATTAATTAACACATTTCATCATTAATGATGGTTTATGTCAAGATATTTTGTTTACGTACTTTGAAATGAGGAAAAATACTTTATCGTACTTTTGTATCTATTAATTTTTTTAAAATATAACAGACAAATAAGACTTTTTACGAATTCTCAACAAATATTTTAGACAGAAATCGTTATCAAACACAAGATGTGATAATTAATAAAAATTGAGGATAAAAATGTGATAAAAAAAAAAGTTGGAAATACGAGTGTTATAATGTTCATATATTAAGGATGTTAAATGTAATTAAAATGTGGTGCAAAAAAAAAAAAATATTGTGTGAATATAATTACCCTTATTTTTATTACTAAACTCTCATGTTCATTGGAACAAATTCAATATATTCGTACTTGAAGTAATTGTTCAAGACAGACATTAATAATATTTTTGCCAATTTCAGTCCAGAACCTGAACTCGGAGATACATCAAAGGCAACTGAATTTGTTGGCTCAACACAAAAATGGTATGCATCTATCTTACCTTTCGTATTCTAATTCAATTTCCACCTGTTTATTATTACTCGTTTTATTGAAATATTGACTCTATAAGTGCATTGGGAATCAATGTTTAATAACAAAAGGTTTATTTTGTTTAACTTATGTCATCATTGATAAAATAAAGTTGTACATGGTCGACCAATAATATAAAATGTTAAAATCTATAAGTATACTATTACTTAATTAATAATTATTTGAATCCATTAAGTTTGTTATAAAATCAAATAATTTTGGACTTTTAAATTAATTTCGCACATGTACCTATGTTCATTTAAATCAAAAGAAAACTCATTTAAAAAATGAAGTAAGGTTGTGTTTGATTGTAAGTGGAAAATTTGGGTGGAAAGAAAATATTTTCCATGGAAATGAATTACCAAGAAAATTTGGATTGGAAAATGTTAACAAATTTTCCATGGAAAATAAATGGGTTGGAAAAGGTTAACAAATTTTCCATGGAAAATAAATTCTCCTATCCCATTGAAAATATTTTCCTTGAAAACAAGGAAAATATGGCCAAAGTGGAAAACATGGAAAATATTTTCCATGGAAAACAAAAGTTCCAATCAAACGAAAGATGGAAAATAGGTGAGAAAATCGCTTTTCATGGAAAATTTTGCCAATCAAATGCACTAAAAATTTGGAAAATGGGTGAAAATTTTTCATTTTCCATGGAAAATGAAAGGAATCAAACAGACCCTAAGATACAATAATATGAACTTGTTTTGATTTGATATAAAGAATTAATGCCATATAGATTATCTAGTGCCAGAGGACCTTCAAGTATCCAAAATAAGACTTGGGAGAATGACAAATGTTGTTATTAAAAAAATCAGTTTCTATACCTCGAGTTGGTTCAAGTAGCATAAGGCAAAACTGTTCGTCTGCAAAAAATCTCCACCCTTCCCTCACTCCCTCTCTCCAAACACACACAATCACATGGAACTTGTTGGCAGATTTTGTGTATAAGTGACTCTAAGAAACCAAATGAAATAAAGATGATATTTAAGTCGAGCAAGTGTTGAACACTTTGTCGTCCTGCTCAAATTTGCCCCATGAATGGTACCTCTGAGTATAAAGATATGGCAATCGACCAAGATACAAACGACTACCACTTGTGTTTGTAGCAGACTTCCAAACACAAGCACAAGGAACCAAGTTGGTTTTTGTACTCCAAAGATGAAAATGAAATGGAAACACCGTAAATCATGCAACAAATGCAATGAATTTGGTTCAATAATGATGAAATATGAGTGGATTGGTTTTGCATATGTTTTCAGATCACTTCTATGTCAAAATGGACGCTCAATGGTCCTATTTAACGTTGAAGATCGGTTGAAAACGAAAAGGTATAGAACCAATTCGTGCAACACTTCAAAAGGACATGTTTGTTCGCGTAAACATATGCGATCGCATTATTTTACCAAGCTGCGATCGCAATGTACAAATTTGAAAACAGAACTTAATCCAGTTAAACTATGCGATGGCAAGGCTTTGTCTCCTGCGATCGCATGAAAGAACCAAAAAATATTTTGCTTAAAATTTAAGCAAGTTGCGATCGCAGTGTAAAATAACCATGCGATCGGATGGTTAAACTTTGACCTAATTTTTTTCTTTTCCGTAATTTCTCATTCATTCGATATTGGTTTCGAAATGCCAAATATACCCTTCAATATATACAGAGAAATCTGAATTCTCTTTTCGGAGCATTTGCCCCTCGACCTGACCGAGCATGTCGATCTCCGTTTGGATGCTCCGAAGCGGTGAAATGACAAACTAATTTGCCTAAACGGATTGTCGGTCTTGTATATTTTGGTCAAGTTGACACGAAGTCACGTTAATTATTTTTAAACACTTAGTCAATTTCTCGATAAATTAAACCTATTTCCAACACAACTTTCAACAAACACACGAGAGCATAGCTTCAGCACTCATTCATGCTGGAATATACTGTGAAATTTATTGATACAGAGGCATTACCAATACTGTAACATTTCAAGTCTATACAAACGACTATTAAAAGTAAATTGAAAAATACCAAGTACTAATATAATAGGATACATTTCAAAAACCTCTTCTGAAATATAAGATAAATATTGAGACATCCCCTCTAGTTAAAAAATTACATAGTCGCCCCTAAGGTTTATTTTGAGTAATATATTCCCCCTTTCACTATTTTTAAAGCATCTTTTAAGGAAAAAAAATTGTTTAAGTGCCTAAAATATCCTTTACTCTTTATCAACTTTCCATTTTATTTTATTTTTGTTTTGTTGACATTTTATGAATGATTAATTTATATATATATAAAAAATTCTTACACATAATTGAAAATTTAAATTGCATTAGATTGGGTTGTACAAGTTTTAAATTTCAACTAAATTTTAAAATTTAATTTTGAAACAAAATTGAACATCTATAAAATATTTCAAGTGTGGTAGAATTTTTTTGATAACAACAATTTAAGATTCATCTACGACTAGAAACCAAACGATTTATAAAAATTTTAAATTAATAAATAATTTTTGTAGTTATTTATTTACTTATATCTTAATTTTTAAAAATGTTCTTGTACGTGAATTTAAAAGGAAAAAAGATTTAAAATGGAACTAAGGTTATAAGGGGTATTTTAGTCATTTGATAAAAAAATTCTTTAGAAAAAGTTTAAGGAAACAGTGAAAGAGAGAATATGTTACTCCATGTGGTGTCTTTGTTATTTTTAAAGAGTAAATTCAACCAATGGCCACTAAACTTTAACTTGATTATTACTTAACCACCCAACTTTGAAAAGTATCTCAATGGTCACTCTTCTTTTCTATTATCTTACCATCAACCACCCAATATTTAAAATGTATAATTATTAGTTGAACATCCCACGTGGCAAATAAAAATATGATGTGGCAAATGAAAATATGATATGGCAAGTAAAAATATGACGTGGCGTGTTGAGATCATTAATTCTAACCAGTAATAAAAACACACAAGCCAAACACAATACGTAGGGTGTGTTTGGCTTGTGTTTTTAATTATTTGGTCGTAATCAATGATCTCAACACGCCACGTCATATTTTCACTTGCCACATCATATTTTTATTTGCTATGTAGGATGTTCAACTAATAATTATATATTTTAAACATTGGGTGGTTGATGGGTAAGATAATAGAAAGAAGAAGTGGCATCGAGATATTTTTCAAATTAGAGTGATAAGTAAGAAGAACTGTCAAAAAGTAGGTCAAAGTTTGGTGGCCATTGGTTGAATTTACTCTATTTTTAAAACTGAAGAGGCACTATGTATTTGTCATATATCTCAAGGATGGATTCTCGAAATTTGCTCAATATAATAATTAGAGTAATTAGCGATAAAATGTCCATACCTTTTGAAGTCATTGTACAAATCATCCATACTTTCAAAATTTTGACATTTTCACCCTCACCTACATTATTTCTTACGCAAAACGTCATTTCTGCCTAAAAAAGTCGTTACTTCACTTTTCCAATACGATTCGTAACACAACTGAAGGGTAAATTAGTCCTTTTCGTCTAAAAGATGATGTTACTCAGTTGTCTGTTTATGCAAAAAGTTGAGCAGTTTTGGCTTCTTTCTACCGACTCTTTTAATCCCATCTTCATCTCGTAAATTTCGGCGATAATTCCGATATCCCGCACCCAAACGATGCGCCTTATCCATCAACGGCCGAGTCCTCCCAACGCCGGGCCGATCATGAGTTCCGACAAAGAGAGCTTCACCGATGATGATGCTACTCGATCATGCGCGAAGCGATTGCGCTTTGAAATTTGATTTTTATTGCGGTACCAATTACCTCGGATGCTTCATTAGAGTTGTGCGCGTAATTCCAATGGACATCGACGGGAGAGTTCCACCGGTGGGCACTGCCTCCACCGCCCCCTGGTAGATGTGCCAGTTCCCGGTGGATAAAAGTCCAACAGCTCCGTTCACGTGATTCACCGTTCGCTCACACACCTCAAACAACAATGATCGAAACAAAGCTATAACCCCCAAAAGAAGCAAAATCCACATCATACATAAATAAGTAGAATCAAAATAATCACTTATTTTCATCCGGCGAAAAAAATCATGTAATTCCTACCATGCATTGTGCGAATCGTCAACGATCGGTTGGTGAGTTTGAATCTCTTTTGTTTGCGTCATTACATTTGCAATTCCGGCCTTCATTTATGCCGTCCCAGAAAGCAAAAGACTAGGTAAATTTCAAATTAAAAACCCACATGAAAATAGGTAGGTGGACTAATTTACCCTTCAGATATGTTACGAGTTGTGTTAGAGAAGTGAGGTAATGGTAGCTTTTTGATGGAAATGACGTTTTGGCAAAAAAATGGTATAGGTGAAGGTGAAAATGTCAAAATTTTGAAGGTATGAAAGATTTGTACAATGACTTCAAAAAGTAAAGACGTTTTGTGCTAATTACCCTAATAATTATATTAAATAATTGATACTTGGATTGACTTCGTCCAAGTTGTGACTTCATTAGGTGAGAGAATTCGAAATAATTCCACCTTTATTTTATTACCATAAAGATTGCCTTCCTTCTATTTTTGGCACACAAGCCAGTTCCATTTATTGATTAAAAAGAATAATGGTTAATTGGTGATTTGTTGTTAAGTTAATCGAATCCTTCTATTTGGTAGTGGTTCTAAACAATCCCAATGCTTAGGCTACAATAAAAGATTAAGCTAAATCCTCTTGTGCTTCTCCGACATGATAATTAGTAATTGAAACGAATAATTTGTATAAGTATCTAATAGGAACACATAATGGAAAATTCAAGAAACATGAAGAGACAAATGTTAGATTTGTGAGTATTGAAGAACATCACACATATAATGTTTCTTTAATTATGTTAAAAATCAATTTTTTTAGCAAATTTTATTAAAATTTGATAAAAATTTAGTTTTAATAAAATATGGATTGTAGGGTTAAAATTAACTTTTGATTTTAATCAAACTTTTTAACTAAGCATATGTTTAATGATGCTTAAATTATAATTTCAACTAATCAAATTGGTCAAACATATTTTTTTATCTACACATTTTAAAAGATCCATAATTCACAATCTACTTTTTATCCACACATTTATCTATAACTTATATTATAATATAAATACTTAAAAAATAAGCACAACCAAGCATACACTAAAAAATCAAGGGCTATGCCCATTATACCGAAACACTTGCCATCCACTTTTTGGATGAGCAAGTGCGAGACCTTGTTCCGTGGCCATTGGTGTTATAAAAGAAGTGGGAATGGTGCTGAATGGTCGGGTGACCCGACCATTTTTCAAATTGGCTGTTGACCAATTTTGGTGTGTAAATTACCAAATATAATTCTGTCTTCTTCCCCGCTTATAACCATTTCATTCCCCGCTTATAACCATTTCAAACGATTTCAAATTCATTTGTCTGTGAAAATGAGAAGATTTCAAGATTAGAATCTAACTAATTTCAATGTTAGAATCCAACTTATTTCATTTATGTAAGAAATTTCATTTCAAAGTAGAAATTCATCATTCTCCATCTGTTTCTTTTAATTCAATGTAGAAATTGTGGATTTTGTAGTATAAATCATGAAAAAATGTATAAACCTAAGTATGAATCATAATTTTTTTTTTAAATTCTCGCAACTGCGAGTTGATTTGAGATAGATTAATTGAAAAAATCGCTTATAATAATATAAATCTGCGTTAATGCACTCATACTCAGAACACACCTGTTAACAGGCCCCAAGGCCTGTTAAAGCCAAAATTGGCCTTAACAGGCTTTGAGGCCTCTTAACAGACCCAATGTCGCTTAATAGACCAAAGAAGTCATTAATATTTGGAGTTTGTTAATGTTCGGTTAACAGATCATCTGTTAACGGATGGTCTGTTAATCGATGTTATAAAGTAAGGGTATTTTAGTTTATTCTATTTAAAAAAGGTCTCTAAAACTTATTTAGTATAAGTTAGGTTCTTTTGTGATTTCGAGCATTTGACAAGGTCATTTCAAAAATTCATGTCCAACATTAGATCAAAACCGCTAAAACCAAATACAAACATAGAGAGATTATGGAGTTGTTTGATTCTCATTTTAATGAGTTTTTTTTCTTCTATCTTTTGACTTTTGAGGAAAAATGATACAAATACTTTTTTACTTTTCAAAATAATCGTAATATTTGACTGAAAAAAAAGATATTTTAAATATTTTTCTCAAAATCAAATAATGAAAAACAAGGAATCAAACAACCCCATGTATATTGTCTGAGTCAACATCCCGACGCTCACAGGGTGGCAACATATAATTCCCGTACAACGGTACAAGCATAATCATCTATGTGAAAATGTAGGCCGGGTTTGACCACAATGGGCCCGTCCCGCTCTTGTGCCGCCCCCCTGGTGGGGAGGGTCTAGCTCGAGTCCTCGACCGGCCTGTGATGGCCGACGACACCCGCCAATGGGGCGGTCGAGCTCGACCGGTTAATGGGAGTTGCCGCGCCGGCCACTTCTGCCATGGTTTTTGGTTGGGAGCCATCGGGTACGGTTTGCGCCTTTGTCGTGCTCTTGCGTTAAGTGTGCACAAAATCAAATTAGTTAATAAGTAATAACCGACTATCATCAATTGCATCTGATGACCGTTAGATTTATAATTTCCTTACCAGATTTTTCTTATAGAACTGCTTTTTTTTTTTTTTTCTTTGAATTCTGTACCTTTTGATTTCTAAACATATAAAATGCACACTAGAGGTATTTTGAAAATAGATACAAACCATTCTTATCGGGTGGATTAGTTTTTTTTTTTTTTTTTAAGTGAGGAAAAGTTGCTTATAGTTTCTGATGCTCTAAGTACGACCTCGGTTCTCTTCATAAACTATAGTTATGTAAAATCCAGTTGCATCATTTTGAATGTTATTCAAATTTTCCTAGTTTAAAATTGGTAACTGGCGAACTTTCAAGAATCCAGGAGGGTTGTTACTTGTTAGGCCCCATTGAGCTCAGTATAAGCTCTGTTATTGCTTTCACTTGCAAGCTCTATTATTACTTATGCCGAAAGCATACCTGTTTACTTTGTAATGTATGGTGCTGCTTAATTCTAAACAATCTCATTAGACCACTTGTGGTTGTGGAATTCACAAAATATGTAGTTGTTTGCATTGTATCACAACAACTTCAAAATCTTACTGTTATAAACTTGTGATCTAACATTTTTCTATATTTAGCAGAGTAATTATCTACCAAAGGACTATGATGCAGCGACCAGTGAATTCTACTCAAGTGTCGCAAAGCGGACAAGATCAAAGAGGAAGATCTACTTTGGGGTGGCACAGTGGAATTCTTGTAGTTCTGGGGATGTGGAGGAAATTAACACAGAGCATGGTTTGGGTGGAACCTTTGCTCCAAATGCTTGCCGAAAGGGGAAGAAGACCGTCGGGCAGTCACAGGGTAATTCTTCGAGCTGTAAGAATGTTGAGGAGAGCTATGGGGGATACGTTGGACCAACTGTATCACGTCGTCATCGAAGACCGAAGGAAATGAATTCTGGTACCTTTTAAAGACATTTGAATGACTTAGATTGCAACTAGATTTTACTTATAAATGTCGCTCCCTTTTTAACTAACTCTTATTCCGTTTCTTCATTTTGATTGGCATTGCACCATCTTTTCTTTGTCAAATTAATAATGATACAGTGCAACTAATGTAGGTGATTACATGTGGAAACCTTTTGGTTTGGTGTGTCTCCCATGTGATTGAATTTTGGGTGCCACTTGCAGATCTTTTGTGGTTGTAGTTGTAGAATGTCTGCCTTCATTTAAGCTTTTCTAAGTTAAGTTGTTCAAAAGACTATCATATTAGGATTTATCAGTTTCTGAGACTTTAATTTTAAGCATGTTGGACCGGAGAACCAACGCATTCTGGTTATATTGCTTCTACATGTTTAACTAGTGCAGATTCTTATGACATCTCCCTTTCCAGTGTGAGAGGATTTACAAAATGAAAGTTCTCTAGAAAAGAAGCCAGGGCATATGAACTCCCTTATATACATGTTAAGGATTTCTGGCAACCAAACACTTCTCTTGAAGTAGGGAGCACCTCTGTCCCAACCATGAAATAGACTGGCAAGGCATGTTGACCGTGCAGCAATAGTTATGAAGCCATCACATTTTGTCATACTGATAACTGGAATATCACCGTGTGTATAGCTCTTAGGGAGCAGAGGATCCAGGATTTGCACCTTAGGGGGCAACATAGGTTGGGGACACATGTGATAGGGTCACGATAGAATTTTGACAAATTTTTAGGGGTGCTAAAACCTTATTTTCTTAAGGTTTTTTCTTAGAACTTTACATCTCGTGGCATCCCAGCTGATCCTAATATTCTTCATCTCGTGGGTTGTGTATATGGCATATTCTTGCACGGACCTTGACACAGTTTTAGATTATGCTCTCATGGAGAGTTTTGTACTAGTTATGGGCTTGGACAATGACTTCAAATTGAAAGTCACAAATGGGATTGTCACATTAAGTTTTCATCAATTTGTAGTTTGTTTAACACATGCCTCTAATGAGACGACACAAGAAGTCAGATTTGCCTCTTTTGATTTCCCCCCTCCATTTAAGCCGAAAAGGATAAAACATATTTTAGAATCTTATAACTCGAGGATTTTGGCAAGCACAGGAAAGCAAAAATGAAAGAGTGCTTTATGTCAATTCCCTTATCCTTTTCTTTACTTTTCAACTTTCAGATCTCTAATACATAAGAAAGTAGGCACTTTGAAGAAATAAACGGTAATTGTTACGTTCATAAGTGTCATTGATACACAGCTTTGATAATTAATTCGTTGAGTAGGTTTCATATATATTTATGTCTCTCTATAGGGAACAGAAACGAAGATATGAATTCTGAGGAAATTGAGATTGAAAAAATTGACAAAGCCGAGTTCAGAAATATAAAAATGCATTGTGCACCCAAGAAAGGGTCCTCAATCAGGCAAGAATTGAGAGGAGATTCTGCAGCCAACTTTACTAATCCGAGCGGTGTGAGCAAAAATGTACCTCTACTTGATATGCTCGAATCCTCTTTCTCCCGGGATGCTGGTGACACCAGTTCAGATGAAGAAATTTTTGAAATGAAGAACTCAGTTTCCTCAAGACGCTTGTACAAGGCGAGCTTGATTGTAGAAAAAGGTGATAATTTGGAATTTCTCGTTTTATCTGGTCACTGTTATTTGGATCTTGCATTGCTGCACAATTTCGTTTGTAATTTTGGAATTATTAAGGTTTTGGCCAAGATCACATATTTATGATAGTAATATTTCATTTTAAGAATGTGAAGATATTGCAGCTAGTGTATGCCTTTCAAGTACAAATTCAATCAATGCTCCAAATTAGAGAAATTCAATACTTTCATTGAATTCCCACATGCATGAAATTGCACTAACCGACATTCTGGAGAAAGTTTCAAACAGTGGATTTCCTAATTAGATTGCTAGAGTTTGACAAGTGATAGACAAGAAATATGTGTGTGTTGAAACTAGCTTTGAAATGGCTACGTATTTCATCGATCACGTAAAGTACAAGTATTACCAATCATAGACAGCATATATTCCTCCTGAGTTGTCACCATAGAACGCCATAGAAAGATTATGAGTGCATGAAATTGGTAAAAAAGATACTAATATGCTGAAATATTTTTAGCTAGTAAGTAGAAGAATTCAAAGACAAAGCCAACGGCTCGAATGAGATGATCTTTTGATGAACAAGAAGTTATATGTCCTGTGTCTTTTTCTATGCCTTCATTTCTGATAGCGCTGTGAACTAAGAAAGCACAACTTTGAGCTCATATTAAGAATCAAAATTTATCTAAAGGAGTAATAATATGACCTATAGTAACGTTGGTCGTGTCTTAGAGAAAACGTCCGTGCACATGCAAATAATTGAGTCTTGCTGACTAAATACTTCCATTGGCTGCAATTAATTAGAAAGTGACAGTTTCGTATTATGACTGTTTTTAAAAGTTGACATTTGTTCAGATGGGACCTCTTCAACAAATGGTCTAAAGATGGGGAAGAAGGTTGTGAGGCAGTCGCGGGGCAATTCTTTAGGTGGAGCAGCCATATCACGCGATTGTGGAAGGCTGAAGAAGATTGGAAGATGTCAGTCAAACTTCATGTCAAGAGTTGGTTGCAAGAAAATGAGTTTTGGTAACTTTCAGACGCATTTATCATAAATTTTAATGCAACTAAGTTTTCTATTATAAATGTCGTTCCTTCATAAATTTCTAAGTTTCGTTTATCTTCTCTGCCTAGCATTTCATCATTGTTTCTGTTTGTCAAATAGAAAAGATGAAACTGCGTACAATGTAGGCGATCGTGGGTGAAAACCTTTTTGTTCTGAGTGTTGCCTATTTATAATAAATTTAGGATGCCCATGCATCAGTTTTCAAGGCTTTACTGTAAGCAAGTTGGATGGGATGACCTACAGTTCTGGTCATACTTTCTTCTGCATTATATGTTTTTAGCTCTTTATTTCATGTCATCTCCATTTTCAATGTGCAATAGGAAGTTGCAAAGCCATCCCACTTTTTGTACTTATGGTTGAACTATTATTATGTGTGCATCTCTTAACAGATGAAGACCTAGGATTTGCACCTTGTATATCAGATAAATTGGGTACATATACGGGATGCTCACTATAAAATTGTCAAAATTTTGGGACCAATTCGTTCTTTCCTCATGGTTTTTCTAGAAGTTCCCAACTACGGGGAAATGGGCAGTTTTCTGATTCTTTTGGGGGACAGTAATCATCTACCCATCTCTCGGGCTCCATATACTGGATCCCAACACCTATTGTTACACGTGCGTCGAAAATGAGTGGTCATGGCCTTTCCAAATTGGTTAAAGTCTTGGATGATGACTTCAAAGTCAAAATCATAGTTCTTAACATCGTGCTCAAAATGTCCCTTTCTTTTGTAGCTTCAACTTATCAGATACATAAGAAAGCAGGCTTCTTTTAGAAGTAAACATTAATGTTAAGGTGAGAAATGTCACTGGTGCAGATGTGCCAATTAACACAAAATAGTATGGCTACCTAAGATTTCATGTCTCCTTGTAGGGAACAAAAATGGAGACATAAATTCTGAGGAAATTGAGATTGAAAGAATTGATGAAGCTGAGTTTAGAAGAAAAGAACCACTATCTTCATCCATAAGAGGCTCCTCTGCTGGGCAAGGATTTAATGAAGGAGATTCTGCTTCCGATTGCAGGGAAAATGCTAGAGGTACGAGCAAAAAGATATCCTTCGATGATTACTACAAATCCTTTTCTTCTTGGAATGTTAGAAAAAATGATTATGATGAAGAAAATATAGAACTGAAGAGCTCTGTTTCCCGATGACTAAATACTTCCGTTGGTTAATTGCAATTAGGTAGATAGTGGCATAGTTTCTTATGGTGATTGCTTTTAAATGTTTTGGGATTTTTAATTTTATATTCATTTTTCATTCAGCATAAACACATAAAAGGTTATATTAATTTTTTCACGTTAAAAGTTTTCTCTATGTTTGACAGACCATGACAATCAATCTGAACGGAAGGAAATTGATGAAAATAGAAACAAAAGAGCAGGTTCTTTACAATGTATTACTGGTTCTGGCAGCGACAGCGAGATAATTATACGTCTATATGACAATGCAGTTGCTTCTTCCCAAGAAGATGAAATAGAATCGTATGGCCATGGCCATCAGATCAGCCAGGCTATTGCAAGTCAGACTCAATCAAAGAGGGGAATTCTAAAAAAACAATCAAAAGTTGGCAGAATTATTTTGGATTCATCAGATGAATTGCTTTCTCCTAGTGATAGTGGATTTGATAGTATGGATGATGAAGATTTCTCTGTGGAGAATTCTGATTCTTCTGACACTGTGGAGTCATCATGCTCCTCCAAGGAACATTATCCACGAGACAAAAAGAGTGAAGATCACAGTAATGAGAAAGGATTTGTTGCCAAACATACCTCAAAGAGGAGAGAGCTTTCAGATTGTAATGATGAAAAAGAAATTAATCCGCGTGTTTGTAAGAGGCAAGTTCTCCATGAGAAAACAAGCAGAATATATGGACTCCTTAAAGAAAATGAAAGAAACAAATATCATAATGATGACGCTAATGGAGAAGAGAGAACAAATAATAAAAGACAAGATTTTCCAAATTGGCAAAACTCAATGCAGGAATGTACTCTCATAGACTCTGATAGAGCAGAGGGAATCAATAAACTTCATTCTAAGGGCCAATCATGTGCTGGGACAGAGAGGGAAGATAACGCAGCTTCTTCAATTCATTTACCAGATGAAAACGACGTTGACAGTGACAGTGAGGTTCAAGAGAAATGTGATAAAACTAGTGTTCGACTCCAGGACCATGTTCCCAATGAAAAACTGCCTGTGGATGATGAGATGAGTGACAAAGAGGAAGGAACAAAGAAGCCTACTAAAAAGAAGCCAGTTACTTCACGAAAACATTATGATTTCATCAGAATTCTATCAGATTCTGTACTGAATAAGGGAGCAGATTTTGAAAAGGAGGAAAGTGATGAAGAAACTGAGCAGGAACCGGCACCTCAATACACTCTTCCTTTGAAATTCAGATTTGAAGATGAGGTCCCAAAACCAATAGAACAATCAGAACTTGAAAAATTGGTGGAAGGTTTGTTTTCTGAGGCGGGCTTTGCTCACACATTAGAGGAAATGGGTTCCTTTGATTACCATGAGGTAAGTCCAGCATTAATTACGGATAACAGGAAAGTAATTTCTCTATGTTTAGGGAAATTCGGAAGTTTAACTGATCACATGACTTGCACTGTGTTATTGACCTTATCATTTAAGAACATCAATAAAATGCTTGAAAATCATTTAAGCACATCAATAAAATGCTTGAAAATTGAAGCTTAATTCGGAAGTTTAACTGATCACATGACTTGCACTGTGTAATTGACCTTATCATTTAAGAACATCAATAAAATGCTTGAAAATTGAAGCTTCTAGGCAACTGTTTTCCATGGAAATGAACCACTTTAACTGTTTAGTTCCTTGTGGAACATTTTGAATCTGCATTAGCTACATTTTTTCTCTATTAACTAACATTGCATTATATTTAAATATAGACTTGTGACATTCTTTTCTTTAATAACTTTTTCTGTCACCAGGGTTTCTAGCTTAACCATGGTCGTATTTCCAGCAATTCTTGTAGCTGAAGCCTCAACTAGTAATTTAAACAATTTCTATTGCTTCAAGATTGGAAACACAATTTAATTCTTAGTTTTGTGGAGACTGCAAAATCCACCAATCTATAAGCAAAAGAAGTTTTTGTCAGATTTGTTATCCACATCCCTTGCTGGCTCAAATCAATGGAATCTCTAACTGGATTAGACATTTCGTACTTATACACTGTGATGAAAAATGTAAATATTTAGAAATAATTTTTTATTACATGTTTATATTTTCTTCATCTGCTTATTTGCCAAATTAAGCTTCTCTATTCTAGATTTTCTAGTTATCCACCTACTATATATAGGCAGATTTTAATGACTTTTTTATTTGACAAAAAAAAAAAAAAAGAAATTCAGTATCATATTTCCAGTATGGGTGTGCTAGAGGTTGTATCATCCAACTACTAGTTTACAACATAGCCCAATCATGGAAGAATATCCAAGTGTCCATTAGTCGGGTATTTTATTTTGATTTCTTGGATAAAAGAAACAATGGATTTCTAATAGTCATAACATGATACTACCATTAACAACTTAAATGATTATAAAATTCATTTCTTAGTCGCGTACCATCTTGACTAATAATTCATTTTGCTAGACTATTTTTGTTTGTTTGTGAATCAATAATTAATGTTTTATCAGCGCGTTTGAGAAATCTGTGCAAAGACTAACCTTTCTGATGGCCTACAGAACAATAAAAAATCTGCAAATGCTCCTGATGCTAAAGAAACTCAACATGACAGATGCTCTAGAGGGGAGCACAGTTTGGTCTTACAAGATGACATTGGTTTAAGATGCAGGTATTGTCCTTATGTGGATTATGGACCGGAAGAAATAATGCCCCCATGGGTAAGTATTTTGATTTGATTTGATTTGATTAGTCCTGCAACCTCCTCTTTGAATGATTATGAACTTGATTATGTGGAACTTTTTTGTTCTACTCATGTAGGTGGAGAAAACATACCGAGAACCAGACAGGAAAAGATATTCTGACACAGAGCAGTTATATATGCTTAATGGACTTGATTTAGCATCATCAGTGGATAATGTTACAGGTTTCATCAGTAGAGCTGAAGGAACAGTTTGGAATATTAATCCTCGTCTCAGAGAAGGCCTGTACAAACATCAGCAAGAAGGCTTTGAGTTTTTGTGGAAGAACATAGCTGGAAGCATTGATCTCACTGACCTGAGGACTTCCGATCCGAGTGGAGTGGGGGGATGCATCATTTCTCATGCTCCAGGGACTGGAAAAACCCGTTTGGCTATTGTTTTCTTGGAAACTTATTTAAACTTGTTTCCGAACTGCCGACCTATGATTATTGCTCCAGCCAGTATGCTCCTCACTTGGGAAGAAGAGTTCAGGAAATGGGAAGTTAAGTTCCCATTCCATAACCTAGGCAGTCTCGAGTTCTCCGGGAAGGAAAACAAGTTGGCTCTTAAACATATCCCCAAGCGAAAATGCAACGACAAGGATTCAGTTCGTTGGGTAAAAGTATATTCATGGGATAAAGGGCCAAGTGTTCTGGGCATCAGCTATACTCTTTATGAAAAGCTGGCTGGGGAAAAATGCATGGCTGGAGAAGAACTTGTGAAGGGGAATGAGAGGAGGAAGAGAAAGAGAATCATTGTTGATGAGGAGTCTGACCCTCTGAAGAAGATACTTCTTGAAAAGCCTGGATTGGTTATTCTTGACGAAGGGCACACTCCTCGCAATGATCGAAGTAGCATTTGGAATACCCTCCTGAAACTCAGGACAGAAAAGTGTGTCATTCTTTCTGGGACTCCTTTCCAGAACAACTTTGCTGAACTCTTCAACACATTGCGCCTAGTGAGACCAGCAGTTGCTGATATAGTTGGAAAAGAGAGACAATTTGCAGACATGATCACTTCCAGGGGGAAGAAAATGAGGGGAAAAAATAAAGGACCTCGCTCTGGTTCCATTGCAGACCCATTTGACAATGCTTCTATAGAGAAACTTAAATCTGCAATAGCACCATTAGTTCACGTACACAAAGGCACCATACTTCAGCAGAGTATTCCTGGTTTGAGAGATTGCGTGATCCTTCTGAAACCCCCAACATTGCAGAAGAGTCTACTTGAGAGGATAGAAGGCTTACCAAGCACTTTTGAATTTGAATACAAGGTAGCATTGATCTCTGTGCACCCGTACCTTTTCTTACGATACCATTCAACAGAAACCCAAAAGTTTGAAATTGACCAGGATGTGTTGGAGGCATCTAGGCTTAATCCGAATGAAGGTGTGAAAACAAGATTTGTCATGGAGCTTGTCCGCCTCTGCGTTGCCAATAATGAGAAAGTGTTGATATTTAGCCAGTACATTCAGCCTCTAGAATTATTAAAGGACCAGCTGGTGGCAATTTTCAATTGGGTGGACGGAAAGCAAGTTTTCACGATGCAAGGAAAGCTAGATCAGAAGCAGAGACAGACCTGGATAAATTTATTCAACGATCCACAGAGTGAAGTGAAGGTAATGCTTGCCTCAACAAAGTGCTGTTCTGAGGGTATAAACTTAATCGGGGCTTCAAGGATAGTTCTGCTGGATGTTGTATGGAATCCATCTGTGGAAAGGCAAGCTATAAGCCGTGCATACAGGCTTGGCCAGAAGAAAGTAGTTTACATACCATCTAATGACATCTGGGACGACTGAGGGGGACAAGTACTGTAGGCAAGCTCAAAAGGACCGTTTATCTGAGCTAGTGTTCACTTCTTCCCCAAATGAAATTGAGAATCAAAAGAAACCCGAAGCAGGAATTGAAGATACGATCCTAGAAGAGATGGTCGGTCATGCAAAGCTAAAAGATATGTTCGAAAAGATTATCAACCAACCCAAAGACAAAAATTTAATTGAAACTTTTGGTTTGACATCATGATAGAAGACAAGTAATTCCCGGTATCCAATTCTTCAAACCTTTTTAAAATCACATTGCATTTTCCATGGCAAGATGCAGGCGTAGTAGACTCGTCATGTTGAAAGTTCTTTGTTATGTTCGGTATAGAAACATCTTTGTTAGGTTCCATTAAAATTCATCTAAGCCATTGACTTTTATCTTCTCTTCTATCTGAAATGCAGGAAACGACATTGGCAGGGGTGCAAATTTCGACTTAAAATGCTTAGACAGGATGCAGGCTTTGTCATGGATCTAGAAAGGTATTCTCTTCTCAATATATAAGGACCTAATAGATATTGCACATGCATATAGCAGTCATATAAACTGTACATGTTTATCACGAAATGAAATTCATTAATTTCACGAAGCGATTGAAAAGAAAAAGAAATTCAGAAACACAGTTTTAGTTACAAATGCCTATCATAAGCACGGATATCAGACGAATTTGTGTTTTATGTTCTTTTCCTTTTTCGATTGTCCTCTTCTTTTGCTACTAACTCCTTTTCTTTCTTTCGTTTGTTCTTTTTGGATTGAGGAATTTTATCAGACGCATACAATCTTTTTAACTGTTTTCTATTTACTTGCAGGAGCAAAAGCCAACAGTATCCCATCTTTATGATGCAAGTGCCAGATCATTAGTTTTGAACCTTCTTGTTTGCCTTTTCAGAAGTGTACAATTACAGATGACTTGGTAGTTTCTTTTACAAATTCCATAAACACACGTTGCTTTTGTTTTTCCTAAATCTATCTCAAGACTGCATTTTAATATGAAATTGTAATGATGAACTTTCGCTGCATTGTGTTCCTGGGAAATTCATACATCATTTGGAAATTCTAAGGTTGGTAGTAGAAGCATAATTTACGCTTCTCATATGATTTCTTGTGAAATTGCTCGTGACTGAATAAGTTCTAATCCAGGTTACTATAAAATTTCAATTAAATTGACAAGTTTACTCAATTTTCTTAGTCTAATATGTTTTTTATTTTTTATGTTTCTTAAATTTTGATAGCAATACATGCAATCTGAGTTTTTGGGTTTAAAATGTAACTTGAATTCCAAAATTTAAACCACAAATACAATGGAATTATGAAATTACATGCTTGTTTGATTTAGATTTTTAGCAAATAAAGTTGATAAAGTTGGTGGATCTTATGAAATATATAAGTTGCAGGTAGAATGAAATGTGTAGTTAAAAATGAAGTTTGACCACTTTTTTAATAAAAAAATAACTAGATCAAACATGTTCGTACATAAAATTCTACTTTTTTATTTATTTCGACTACAAAAGAAATAGAATCAAGACCTCATGTCTTGATCTTCACGCGGTATTCAATCATCTTCACCGCAAATGGGGAATAAAGGCCCATGCCTTTATCTTGTGCCAATTTGTCATTCTCCTGTATGAGATTTGCCCAGTCGAGTCGCTTGCACACTTTCTGTCCATATCCTTCTAACAAGCTTCACCCAATATCCGAAGAGGTGGTCTTCCAACATAAGTTAAGATCGCAATCTTGACTCATGCACGGTCGGAAATTGCAATCGATCCACAAATGGAACTTTCACAATTTAGGAACATAAACAGAAGATTAAAGTTTCACAATGATCTCCATAATACGACAGGCGATAGGAATGTATGAATTGCTCGTGTATGCTTCGCATTTTCACAAAGTGGAGATGCGGACGTGGAATCAAGATATTATGAGTAAATGCATCTAAAACCTAAATAAGTTAAATGGAGATATTATGAATAATCAAGAAAGCTAATTTATTTAAAAGAAAAAATTCAAACCCTATTTTTCTTTACACTAACTTTCACCGAAATAAAATTTGATCTATAACTTAATTTTTACTTATAAGTAAATTAAATTAAAAGCGAACTTTTTAAACTTGGCCAAATGTGTTCCCGTTCTTATCCAAAGCTGTGAACCAATGTTCTTATGATAAACTTCTTTAATGCTTAAACAAGGTTGTTGAAGTGAATGACACACTCCACTTCAAATATGTGAAGGACCACTCTGTCAGGACCGGTTGTCATATTTTCAAGGTCTGAGGCGAAGATTATAAATTAGGTTTCCAAATAGATGTCCAAGCATAGTATTCAAAATTCATAGAGTCCCGATCTCAAAGAGTGACAAGGATTTCTACTTGCAGAGGACAAGACATCATTTCCCCAAAATTCATAATACTGAACCAATTGTAAACTTAAAAGACAAAAAAAAATAATAATAATAAACCGACAAACAAAATATAATATAATCAAAATGGAAAAAAAATCAACTTCACACGTTAGATGAAATTTGAAGATAGAGCTTTCAACTTCCTTATGGAACCAAACTCACAATATTCAAAATGAATTGACTTCAACCACAATTTCACAATTCATAATATTCAGAATTTCAGAATAAATTGACCAATAAATTGACTTCAATCACAATTTATAATATTCAAAACACAAATACACAATCATTTTCACAATTGTAAATCACAATTCATAATATTCACAACACAATCATATTCACAATTCCTAATATTTCAGATTTTCAGAATTTCAATTTACTCATAAGTTGATCCAATAACTCAAAATATTTCTGAATTTCAAGCTTCGATCAACATCAAGTCATTAACCATAACAAAAATTAAGAAAAACTAAAAAAAATAAAAAATTGAATGTACGATATCTGTGAGGACTCCTCGATCGAGATCGAGACAGGGGGAGAGAGAGACGGAGACAGAGATTCTTCTGGTTTTGGGCCTTCTGGGTTCTGGCGAGCCAAAATTCGAGAGAGAGAGAGAGAGACTTTGTTATTGAGTGTCACTTACCGGCTTTTTTGTGAAAATTAGGACTTACACCAATTTTCATTTAATTTTTGATATTTACTGGATTATATTTTTGTAATCAATATTACTATATATTATATATATTTTATCGAAATATTTAAAATATTTATATATATTTAATTATATATTATCCAATCACTTATATACCCTAACTGTTTCACTTAAAAATTAGGAGACTAACTTATCTAATCTAAAATGATGGAGTAATTCAAGTAATTTACCATTTGAACTTTATTCATTCATACGCCTCTTATTGATAAAAATCACATATCCCATGAATCCCTATTTTCTTCCCTTTTGATGGTAATCGTTCATTTTTTTGTCACAATTCCAATCCGATTTCTTATTTCACGTAGAAATTCAATATATTCCATCCAAATTCCAAATCGTTATCTTAGTTAAAATCCACGGTACCTAAATTGAAATGGGTTCTTCCCGAAACGGCTCGAAAACTAGACGCAAAACCAAAGAAGACGAAATTCATTTGGAACAAAGAGGAATCGTGGGTTAAATAACGGCAGCCTGCAAACCAAAGAAAGAAGAAAGTTAACGTACATGTGCCTCAAGGACAAACACTAAATTTTTTTTGATTATTCTCTTTTTCAATGCATGAATGCATATGATTATATTCAATTTTTGATGGTATGAAATTGAATAGTTGTCTGGGCATTGATTAATTTATTGTGTTGGTCATTTTCATCCTGATTTCTATTTTTATGTTAAATCACTAAAAAAATATTCATTGCCTTGTAGGATAAATTTTTTTGATACGTCTTCAACATGAACAATGTACTACCGCATATCTTTATTATTATTATTTTTTTTTAGGATTTGAGTTTTTTTTTTTCAACCACCGTGTTAGTGGATTATATTTCATGGATAGATCTTTCATTTCTTTGATAGAAAGCCATATAAATGTCTACTCTTTGCTTTTTCATTTTTCATTTTTTTTAAAGAATTGTACCCATAATTGATAAATCGATATGGAATTTTGGTTGATGCAATGTTTTGTTACTGTTAAAAGATTAATCGAAGTCGACTTCTAGTATCTTGAATAGTTTAGTTCACTGAACCTCGATAATATAGACAATGACTTGGAGTTGTTAATTGTATTTGCTAAATGCATTTGATGACGTTCATTATTAATGTAAATATCTACGTACTATTGTGTATAATATTTATCTTCTATGTTTTGTTAATGCTCCTTGTTAATGTTCATACTTATTGATACTCATGTTTGATGTTTTATTTGCTTTGTGTTGATAATCTAATATGTTAAGTGAAAATAATTCGTTTCTCAGTTTTGTTTTACTATTTGATACTATCCCACTTCCTAACTTTTATATTGATCTCGAACAGAATGGGACTATCTTATTTCACCCGATAAATGGGCACTTAGTAAAGTTAATGCGTTCTCTAATACAACGATATTCAACTCACTCAAAGAAAGGATGAATGATTCACAAAAGAAAATGTTTCGTGATACTTGCTTTGCCCACTTCATGGATGTAGAAGATATAGTTGTAAATCACCAACTCATACATCAAGTTCTGCTCAGGGAAGTGAAGCAACCTAATCCAGACGAGATGTGGTTTAAAATCGGTGACAGTGTAGTAAGCTTCACGATGGAGGATTTTTGTCTAATTACCGGTTTAAGAGTCGAAGGAAGACAAAAGATCTAAATTTGATTCTAGATTTTGAATTTTGAAATTTTCTCATTTTTGCTTCTCCCCTGTTAAGCCCAGCTTCTTATCCGAAATGATAAGATATATTTGATTGTGGAATCTATTTATGAGTGTACAATATTAACCCTATTAGTATATCCAAAGAATTTGGGTTAAGAATCCAAGAATATTCATTTTTTTGAAACCGTCCAAAGACTATTCTAATCCAAGTTTGAAACACAGGCATATATCTAAAGAACCCTTCTTTTTTTCTCCTTTGTGTGACTGCGCAATGAATGGGAGAGCCAGAGAAGGAGAATGACTGCGAAATGAATGGGCTGCTGCTATTGGGCTTCAATTTTATTTTACTTTTGGGCCTCCTTTGTACACTACCTGGTAATCTGCTTGCTGGATTGGGCTTCTTTTTTTTTTTTTTCTTCGAAAAAATTGGCCCTATTGATTTTGGGCTTGAGGCAGTTCTATCAACTTGACCCAAAATCGAGTCGACAAGTTATTAATCTTCGAGTTCTACATACATAGCTTTTACAAGAACTATGTATCAGATAATGAAATTTGTTATACCGTTATTTGTGCGACGTTTCGAGTCCTAGTGACCTGATGGTCACCATGCACAGACTTAACTTAAGCAGCATACGCATACGTAATATTATTTAAATACATAAGTAATAATATAGAAGTAGGAAAAAGTTCTTAAACTTCTAGAAATTCTAGATTTGCAATTTTGCATGACTCTATTCCATCAATGTTTGAGCTCAATAATTTATGAAAAGTTTCAAAAAAATTATAACATACCAAAATTTATTGACGAAAAATTTCAAAGTCAAATTATATATCTAAGATAAGTTAAAATTCACTCAAATACACATACACAATACAATCAAGACTCAACAAAAACAACATAAATTCCTCTACACCACATTTGAGGAGTTTCTAAACTCACATGGATATCAAATTCCATTGAGTTTAATAAAAAATTTATAGCATAGAATTCACGGTAACAATTTAAAACACATGATAGAATCTAAGTTGGAATAGCAAATGATGAACTTTGAAAAATCATAAATCTTAAATTTTAATGAACAATGTGATCTACTTTATATGAAAACAAAACTTGTAACATAGAAATAGGAAAATTTGATTTTTCACATTCAAACATGTTATGAAGCATGCTAATTGCAAGCCATCATATATTTAACACATGAAAATTAGTAGTACAATATGCAAAATGTGTCTTACTTCAAATTTAAAAGATTTAAGATAAGAAAACTTAATTGCTATGAAGGTTTCTTGAAAATGTTGAAAGAAAATCAAATTTTAAATATACTTTATATTTATTAACTTCACTAATGATGGACCGTCGCCTCCCGTTGCCACCTTAATTTATGGGGAAAATTTCTTCTTCTTTTAAGATTTGTGAAGAATTCGGGTTGTATTTTATATTCGCAGTTAAATTCGTATATATACACGTACACGTGCGCCCGCGCGCCCGCGCATCGGCTACCAAATACTAAGCCAATCCACTCATCCATTCTTTTCACCTTTTCCACCTCTCCCTCTCCCTATCTCTGTCTCTCCTCCTAATACACACATACTAATATTTTAATCCATATTATGTGAGTTCACTTTGTAATCTCTCCTAACTTCGCATAATAAGAATCAAGAACCGAAAATCTGGAAAGGATGAATTAACCGATAAGAGTTGAACTCTTTGTCCTTTGCCCATAAATTTCGGTCTTTGGCAAATGACCAAGATACAACTGTTTCACTTATGTTTTGTAACACTACAAAAACTCAAGTTCACTTTGTAATCGGATGAATGAAATGAAAACCGATTTTATGCAACTTAAATGCATTGGTTCAAAGATGAAATGTATGAGTTTTTAAGTTTGCAATCGTTTACGTATCAATATATCTCGCAGCATGGACGTCCAAAGCCCTTTTAACGTTGGAGAGTTGATTGGAAACGAAAAGGAATGAACCAAACCGCAACTCTTCAAAAGGATATGTCTGTTTCATCAAAAACCCATGCGATCGCATGGTTTAACCAAGCCGCGATCGCAAGGTACAAAAATGGAATAACTTCGTCAGAGTAACCATGCGATCGCAAGGCTTTGCCTCCTCGCGATCGCATGGAAGGACCAAAATACATTCTCGTTAAAAAATTAGCCAACTTGCGATCGCAGTTTACATACTGTAGCGATCGCATGGTCAAACATTTGACCCGATTTGTGTCCTTTTTCGTAATTTCTCATTCATTCGATATTGGTTTCGAGATGCCAAATATACCTTTTAAACATACTGAGATAAATCAAAATAAATTTGCCTAAACGACGGGATAGGTTATTTGACTAAGATGACATAATGTTCACTTTAGTTAATTTATCAACATTTTAAACCAATTTCCAACAATCTCATTGTTTACAATTTTGACGCTAAATCAAAATGTCACCAGGTACGTACTTTCGTATTTTCATCCAATTACGTTGGTTTGCAGTCCATTATTGCTTTGTTTCACAAGTTTCATTTCTGTCATTCTTTTTCCAATAATTTAGAAGGGCACGCACAGACTCACATATAGAATATCCGTTTGTATGAATTTTTTGGTAATTGATGTCGGTGAAGGTGAGAAGGGAACATTGTCACCATATGGCGAGGCAATGGAGGCTCTGTCTTCATTGATCAGTAAACGCAGTCGTGCTGATAGGAGCAACAAAGGCGACCGCTTTGATTTATTATTTGATTATATTAAGGTATCTTTATTCGGTAGTTAAATAAAAATTTGGTGTACAGTGGTGTAGAACTTTCGAGATTATATTTGATTTAAATAAAATGTAGATTCTGGAATTAGAGGATCCAATAAAACAAATGAAGATTATTCATGTGGCAGGCACTAAAGGAAAGGTAATTTCTTGGTTATCAAATATTTATAGTTATAACGGTCAAACGGGGATGGTATACTGGTGGAATTAGAATTGATTTTCAAAGCTGATTATGTTTTCATTGTGGAATCATGAAGGGTTCGACTTGCACTTTTACTGAGTCTATATTGCGTAATTGTGGCTTCCGAACCGGGCTTTTCAGGTCTCCACATCTCATTGATGTTCGAGAAAGATTTCGATTGAATGGGTAAGTTGTAAGTTTTCTCCATCTGCTAGAGGTTTGAAATTTCTTAGCTTTTAGGAAATTAGATAGATTTTTGGACATTTCGTTTCTAGTCTTACTCTTTGAGAGATTTCCAATTTCGCAAATTCCATGTGATACTATTGACTTGTTTACTTTCCCTTTGAAATTTCAGCATAGACATTTGCAAGGAGAAGTTCATGGCATATTTCTGGTGGTGTTGGGATAGATTGAAGGCACGCACACAGTGTTTTTAATTTGAATTGATTGGCTATTCCTTGAAATCCATACCCTCTCAACCTTCTAGACTGTATCTTATATTGATCCTTTTGGTATTATGTTACAGGATTGCTATTCATGATTCATTCTTTGAATAATAAGCCAATGATTGGTATACAGATACATGGGGACTGGGGAGGAAACAGGGTTAGAAAGGGCACACTTCCCTTGGTGGTTATATATGGTTTTTGCCCAACCTTGTTTGGTGCAAGGAGGGGGGGAATAAGTGATCCAATGAGGCTGAAATCGTGGAAGGAAAAAAGCATTTTATTTATACACTCTTGGTTTCCAAATTTTTGTTGAGGTTAACTTTTCTTCTTAGTCATTTTTTACCTCTTCTAGTCACTCCAATATGGAAGGCAAATATCCACTTTTACTTTTCCTGCTTCTTGCCCACCTTTCCACAGTCCTAATCTTCCAGTTCTACTCCGCCTTATTACTTGTTAAAGACATCTAAAGCCTAAGTGAATTCTATGATTTAATAAATGCTTTATATTGATATATAGGTATAAAAAAATTGTTTATGATGTATTTGAAATTCTCGTAGATTTGCATGAAGGTTGATTTTAATAGTTCTCCAATATAAGCCTTTATGCTATAAACTTAAAAATACTGGTAATCCAGGCATTTCAGATCATATATGCATTCAAATCGCAAAATGAAATGTTAACTAGTTCTTATTAGTTTATTTAAATGAGGAGCTACCTGTAGATTCTTTTAGTAGTCCAAAGTGTGAGTCATATAACAATAACAAAGGTCAACGAGTATAAATTTTTAGTTATTTAGTTCTTTCCAAAGAAGATCATGGTGCTAAAGGTACAGAGACTAAAACGATGTGGAAAATTAAAATATTTAGAACTGTTTACCCAATAATCAATCATTGATTAACTTTACAAAATGTTTCTAGAAGAAAGGCGGACGTTCACCTCAAAGACTTGTGGTTTGTAGTTTCTTTTGTTTACATAAACAAGCTTTCAGTGAGTCCTTTAACGGTCTCCAAGTTGTGGGAATTTGAAAATTCCTTCCTCCTTTTTTTACCTTGCAATCATGAACTAATAGAATGGAGGAGCAGATGGACATGTGATACTCACACTTAACTGGTTTAGGTGAAAGGAATTGTGGGAAGACTATTTCTAATTAGTTTTTACTTTGTTTTTATGTTCAAGTTCTGTCGTGCTAATCACCATCGAATTATTTATGCATGCATAAATAGATTAATTTCAACAAGGAAGAAAATGGAATCTGTTCCTAGTCTAACTACCTTGGATATCTTCACGCTTGGTGACTCCTACTTTCCAATTAGGAACCCATGCCAAAAACGAAGTCCTGAGATTGTGATCCTTGCTATATTTCTTCAGACATCTGAAGCTCCTATAGACGACTTTAATGTAATCTTGTTTTGCATATGTTGCCTAAGAATTAATATGCTTCTATCTTATTGATTAGCAAGGTATTACTTGGAGTGGACCATGAACATGCTTTATTGTTCCTTCCAGTTATCACCATTATTATTGCCCTGCAGGAAAGAACCAGAGATGAAGTACCTATGCCCACATATTTCCACTTTCTTGCCTTGCTTGCCTTCAAGATATTTGCTGTAGAGCAGGTGAGCTAAATTATGTCGGCATTTGATGCATAACATTTATATTTAGAATTATGTATAATACATGTTATATTGATTCAGGTAGAAGTTGCTATCCTGGAAGTAGGTTTAGGGGGAAAATTTGATGCAACAAATGTGGTATGTAACAGGTGCATGAATTTGGAAGTCATTCCAATGTTTATGTTGAATCTCGACTTCATTTTTCTGTAATATTTGTGGGTTCCTTCACTTAAACATCTTCTACTTCCTAGAATTTGACATGGCAATGAATGCTATTACCTTTAGGTTGAGAACCCAGTTGTTTGTGGCATATCTTCCCTCGGATACGACCACATGGAAATTCTTGGTTAGTGTTTTCTCTCCATAGTAGTTAGGTAACTGCCTAATCCAGATTTACATTTATGCAGATATTCTTTGCTCCAAATGTAAGGCTGAAGAATACTTACTGTTGTCGATAATTAGGAACCTTTGACCTGAGGGATGAATTTTATGTGGATGTAGGAGTTCATTTGGATAATAAGTACCGATGGCTAAACATTATGGTGGTAGTTATAAATTTTATTGCAATGGTAATTAGACAGATATGTGCAACTTTCCAGTGTCATAACAACCTGAATCCCTAACATAGATGTTGCATATAGAAGTTGAAAAACAAAAATTAAAAAAAAAAAAAAAGAAAAGAAAGAGTAGGTTAATTAGAAGAAATCTTGGTGCTTTGAGGGTCCAATACCTCCCAAGACAACTCACATGTTGTAGAAATAATTCATCTATATTTTATTCAATCAT
The DNA here is from genome assembly GCA_023638005.1 of Forsythia suspensa. NCBI lineage: Eukaryota > Viridiplantae > Streptophyta > Magnoliopsida > Lamiales > Oleaceae > Forsythia > Forsythia suspensa. The sequence goes on from CM042666.1 coordinate 54,478,696, forward strand.
AGTTTGGATTCAAATAAAAATAATCTAAACTACGTCTCCTAAGACTAGTGAGCACTACTTGGCTGCATATCCTTATCAAAAGATTTCAGGCACTATTCTGTATCCCTAAATCCTTTTCTTTTTTCTTGTCGAGGGGACAAGAGGCAGGGGTATCAAGGTTCATGGTTGGGGGGGTGGGGGGTGAAAGTTTTCTGGGCTTCTGTCCATCTCATGCTGGAGATTGTAAGAGGAACTAGCCACTTTACATAAGAGCTAGGCTTATGATTGTCAGGGCCGGCCCCAACCATTTAGAGTCCAAAATTTTTGGCCCTATTATTTTATTTTGTTTTTTATTTTTATATAGATCAGCCTTTTTACATGTGAAATGAGTCTAAATAAAAAACAAGTTCAAATCTAACATACATTATCTATCTTAATATAGTCTTTAAATTGTAGACCATGCAATTTTTTCCTTTAAACTTCATTTTAGAAATCTTTATCTTGAATCAAAACGATTTTCCAAATTATTAGGATTGGAGAAATAAATAAAATGATGAAAAATAAAGAACATAAGGATTTATATAGCTCGCCTCAATGTGAGACTATTTCCTGTCTTCAACAGCTATAGTATTTTCACTATAATCAATGATGATATTTGTTTACAAGAGATTAGTCCAATATATAACAACTCAATGAAAATTCTTAATTATAATGAAACTCTAAGACAACCCAATGAAGGTTTCCTAATTATAATAAAATACTAAGACAATCTGATTACAAATGCAAAATCTCGAAAACAATTATTACTTAAGCAAATACAAATACCGTAGACCTTTTATTTAGTGAAGAAGAATTAAATGTACCATCTTTTGGCTTGTAAATGTGGATAAATGTATACGCACACACCCCTGTAGTTTAAAACATCTCAATTTTTCAAGGGTCCTATTTAAATTTTCGCTTAAGGCCCCCCAAATCTCATGGCCGCCCTGATGATTGTGTGTTCAATGAATGCACATGACAGAGTTCACAGAAACTGTTTGCTTCTATAATTGTTTTTCATATGATTCACATTTCCAGACTCAGCTGCTTCAGTTTTTTCCCTGGAAAAGTTTTGTTGCTTGGCACAACGTAATCGATTATCTTTATTATTGGGCAATGGCTTGTGAGTTCTGGCATTTTATAGCTGTAAGGGACAAAATACTTTTGGGGAAAAATTTCTTGGTATGAGCATATTTTGCTGAAATTTGTGAAAGCTTGTCAATAGGTGGCACTGAGATTGAATAATTTTATAAAATCTTCTAAGGGGTTTAAGCAAGTCTGGCTTTGTGACAGGATATTTCTGATCCATTATTTATTTGGTTGCATTAGTTGACAGTTGACGCTGTAATTTAAAAGTCCTTTACTTCAGTTTCCTGATTTTAGTTTTGTAGAGGTAAGCTTTGAGCTGGACTAATACATATAGTTTCTCTATTGTACTTATGTGTTTATGAAATACCGTAAATAGGAAATACCCTTGGACAAATTGCTGGGCAGAAGGCTGGGATCTTCAAGGTGTTGTAAGAAGTCACACATTTGTTAACTTTCATGCATTAAATGTCAGGTTTCTTTTGTTCTCACATTTGTTTTCTTTCCTTTCTCTTCTTTAGGAGTTCTTTTCTTTTTTCCTTATCATTGCTTTTCTTTCGTGTAGCCTGGAGTGCCGGCCTTTACTGTGCCACAACCTGAAGAAGCAATGTATGTTCTTGAACAGAAGGCTCTACAGCTGGATGTGAGTTGAGATTATCTTTCAGTAGTTCTTTAATTTGTGACAGAACGAAAAGGGTAAGATGTTTATGGCTCAAACGCAAGTTGAAGTGATTAAAATTTTATTGTCGAAAGAAACTTGATGACTACACAACTTTGAACACGTTGATGGTAAGAATTATTTCTTGTCTTGGAAAACCCTGTATATTGATTTTTTTTACTGTGTCCTTTGAATTGGAAAATTCAAATATATAAGAGATTATGTGATCCAAGAATGAGATATTGAGTAATCCATGGCAAAGTTAATAAAATTATTTTTTATCAGATACCATTTGAGATTCCCATGTCAGAGAGATTAGGGCACTTGAATGTTTTGACCTTGGAGAAAAGTCTCTCTCTCTAGGTTACTGTTAGCTAATTTCTTATCCAGACAAGGTGAAATAGAGCCAAATAGAGGTAATTTGTCAAATGTCATGCTGCTGACAGGTTCCTCTTCAAGTAGTGGCCCCATTGGATCCTAACTTGCTAAGTGGTTTGCATCTTGGGCTTGAGGGTGAGCACCAATATTTAAATGCTGGTCTTGCTATTGCACTATGTTCTACTTGGCTTCATAGGACAGGCCATGTGGGAGTCAATTACCTAAATCAGACCGTAAGTTTATATTAAATGGGACTGTTAATGCATGCTGGTTATGATTACTCAATACATTTTTATTTTATTTTTTTGTGGGGAATTAGACCTCACTGCCTAAGGAATTTATAGAAGGGCTGACAACAGCTGTACTGCAAGGACGAGCACATGTTTTTCCAGATAAGTTAATTGAAAGTGAAAGGTCAGGGAATCTTGTGTTTTACTTGGATGGTGCCCATAGTCCTGAAAGCATGGACGTCTGTGCAAAATGGTTTTGCTGCGCTAATCAAAGAAGATAACCAGAAGAACAGAATTTTAAAGAATCAGGAGCTCAGTGATCCAGGTTCTTCACTTGAATTAGTACATATTGACAGTCATGAAAAGTCTGGGAACAATTCCACTCAGGTAAAATGGTTTGCAATGCCTTTTTATCTGCATATATTGTCAAAATTTATCAGCTAGACAATCGGATTAGTCTCCCTAAAGCATGGTATTTTACGTATGGTTGGATTGAAAAAATCATCAGTGGTTTCTTTCCATGAGCAATCTCTTTTCGAAAACAATACTGACATTCATGTATTCTCAACATCTATAGCTACCATAGACGGTAAAAAGTCTCGATAGAAGACTAAGATAACAAACTTAGATGAGCAAGTAGACAATTACCAGGGTTAAAAAAGGAGACTATGGTTATGCCAAAAAAGTTGTTTTCAGATTACTGAGTGTTATTTCTTGATCCAAATGCTTATATGATATTCAATTCCCTGAGAAGGAAACATAGATGGCGAATGCATACCCCATGATTATATGCGAGATGAGTTGTTAGTGATTAATGTCCCCCATGATTGCACCTTAAGATGAAAGAAACACCACTACCGTCAAATTAAAACCGAACTTATGGCATGAAGAGTTGTAGTGAAGAGAATAGGAGAGAAAATAGAAATACTTATTATGCTAATCAAATTTTACAGACTATACATGATAGTAGACCTTAAAATAAGGCATTTGAAAATGATGCAGTGTACCACCAAATGTTAGCAAGTCAGTTGAAAGGAGAACTTTCCAGTGTGGCTTATGCAACTGAATTCGCAGAAGTCAGTGTAGCCTTCCAAAATGGACTTCATGCTCATTATGGATAGGGGATTTTAACCTTCATGAGGATGAGCAAGATGTGCTTGGCGCACAGATGTTGTGCCCTGCATTTGTATCTGTCAAGACTTGTAATCGAAGTTTTTGATTGGCTTTTATAACAACCCTCATCTCAATGAACATATACATGAACCTGTAGGAGAAGAACCAAGGGGAAATTTGAGATATTGATATTTATAATAAAAGCACGCACCTTTCAAAATGTGGTTATATCATGCGGATGCTGATCTTTCATCAGAGAATTACAAAAGGACCTCAGTGCATTTGGAGTATTGACAGTGGACCTTTTCGAAATTCAACAATAATTTGTTTTCTTCTGTATAGTCCTTGTTATCATTTCGCTTCCCAAAACACCTGACCCCCGCATTCCATTTCTCAACACATATGCACATGTGAAAGAAGAAACGAGTATTGAGCAAAATAAATGGTTTCTAAAGAATATTGGAGCCTGTGAAGTACAGTTAATTATGTGAAAAACAGAAAAGTTACCAAAACAGGTTGTAATTGTGGAAGTGTCAAAATATAATAATTAAGTGCCTGTTCTTGTTCATCTGATAATTTTGATGATCAGTGGCTGACGAGGCCCATAAATTAGGCCTTGTAGATTGTTATTTATGGTTGCTGATGAGTCCCTTTTCCCCTTCCCTCCCTTTCCAGGTCCATTCACTTGTTATAATGTTTGATTTGTTGGATAACATGCAGATTTTGTTGTTCAATTGTATGTCCATCAGGGAGCCTCAGTTGCTTCTTCCACGCCTCATGAGTGCATGTGCTACCCATGGTAAGTAATCGAGTACAAGTATTGAATAGATGGTTGACAGATTTGGTATCAATCATACAGTTACTGATTTGCTTAGATATCTGAAGTGATCTTAGGACACAAAAGTTGTTCAGAACGTCTATATGATGGATGGATGATTAGAATTTTGTCTTAATATTCCTGACCTTTATGACATCAATTTTGATGTTTCAGGAGTCCACTTTAAGAAGGCACTATTTGTACCCAACATATCACTGTATTACAAGGTAGGGACCAGTGCTTCACCTCGAGCTGATTATCAAGTTGATCTGTCATGGCAGTTGACCCTTCAAAGAATATGGGAAAACCTCTTTCATGGGGAAAAAGGTATTTTTTGGGTGTCACCATATGATAAACTTCCATTGGTGTCCCCATAATTTCTTTTCAATGACTTGTTTGGTCTGATTTATCATCCTTTCCTTGTCTAACTTATTGGTTTTTTGCACACATCGAGGGGATCTATTATGTGTTTAAGATTTGGAAAGCCTGTTAAGGAAAGAACCCCCATTCCCCTCAGTCACAATGTCTTTTTTCTCAATAGTACCTCTCTGCTCCATTTGTGATGGCAGAGTCCATATTCGTCTTCCAGCTATCTCTAGAACTTATCAATCATGATGCTTGTCTTATTTGTTACTTCACCCAGAGTCCCAATTCTGTGACTGGCTAAGTTCACTACTATATAATACAATGCTGCTTCTCCTCTTAGTGAAGAATAACCATTTGACACGGTTGGTTTATAAATAAATGGGATCAAATCACTTGTGCATTCTAGTGAGAATACCTATGGGATTGGAAGATTTTCTGAAATTCCAGTTCAGAGCAATGTGCACACAATTTGTTTATATCACCAGAATCTACTTGAACATTTCAATGACTTTATAATTTATATTACTGATTGGACATTCTTCTGTATTTACTTTTGACTCTGGAAAAGGTATTGAGTGGGGTTTGCATGAAATGTCAAATTTATCAAACATCTTGATCTGGGATATGTGCATCTTAAAACTAGTGATATTTTAGATCTTTTTGTCATTATTTTTATTGTACATTGGTGTTAAATGTCATATAAATTGTTATGAGTGGTTATTCGAAAAATACATAATATGATTCAAAAGTATATTTCTTATCCTTTCTAAGTCTTTAATTGATATAAAAGTTTTGGACAACTGTCATACCCTTGTCCAAATGTCAGGTGTCCAACATTATTTTACCAATATATCTGTCTGTTGTACAGTTTTTCCATACAATTTAGAGCTGGTAGTTTGAGTGATTATTCATTGTTCCTGCATTTCCAATGGGAATACATGGATTTGAAGTCATCAAGAGAATTAATAATGGTAGTTGCATTCTTCTTTCTTTTGTCTGATCCAGATCTTATTCATAGGATGCGTAGAAGCTCAAATAGATCTAATAGCATTGTGTAATAGATCACATGACCTGTAAATTTACAGGTAGAAATGCAAAGATTGCAGACTTAACTTGTGAAGAAGGTGCAGATGATCCTGAGAGAGGTGCTGGGATTTGTACGAACAGTACAGTGTTCCCTTCACTTCCATTAGCTATTAATTGGCTCAGAGACAGTGTCCGAAAGAATCAATCTATTCGCTTTCAGGTAAGGTGTCTGCCAGTTGATATTATCAAGAATGTCAATGCAATGTGTTGTTTGAGAACAACATCCATTTCATCTGGCCTTGGTTTCTACTGTACATGATTGGGGTATTAACATTTATGATATATTTGGAAGGGTGGATTGGATGGCGCCAGTCACTATTAAAGAAGAGAAAAAAGTTAAATCTTGTTCATTGTTCTATCGTCTCATTTAATAGTGCATACCAAACATGCACTTAAGGTACAAAAGAGTGTTACCATTATTTAAGTACTGGGAGAACACTAGATTTGATATAACCATGTGCTCAACATGCAACACGTGAAGCATGCACAATAGACCAGGATGTGGTAGAACCACAATGATAAAAGGAACTAAAGCAAAGAAATCATGTGTTTAACAAAGTTCTGGTTGGCAAAGTGACAAGTTGCAGCAATTGGAATCTATTGTTTTCATATAGTTACCTCAGCATTTATGCCTATTTTACCCTCGGGTGTTTCTTCTAGAATTATGTTGGACTTGTTTATATTGCACTTTGGTTTTTAAGCTGGGAAAGATCAGATGTTCGAATGTATTATTTCGTGTATTTACTTTTTCTCTTTCGATTGCTGTACAGGTCCTCGTGACGGGTTCTTTGCATCTAGTGGGTGATGTGTTGAGGTTAATCAAGAAGTAAATAAGGAGCTATGTCCTAATCTGGATTTCCCATATTTGCATCTGGTACCTTCTGCGAACAGCCCCTCGTATTCCAGATAACCAAGGATTCGTATTTCATCCCATTGGCCAGATATTTTACCATCTTGGTTATAGGTATTTAACGGTGCTTCATTTCTTAAACTCATTTATTTTTCACTTGTACAATTTGGACAACTGTACAGCATTTATTTTGGATATCTCAACTTGTTTCTATGGCGTTCAACATATATATTTTTGGATTTCAATTTTTGGAACTTTGTATTTAGTAAAGAAATAATAGGTTAAGGAACAGATAAACAATACTGGTACTAAAATTTAATACATAGAAACTTAACACCATACTTTATAATGCTTAGACTCTGAACGAGTTATGTTTGCTCTTAAATGTCCTACTTCAAATATTTCCACTAGGTCTACGTCGACACCCTTTTTTTGTTTAGGTGGATACCAATTTACAATAATAGTAGCTACAACATTTTCTACAACATCATTATCTTGAACTGATATGATAAGAAGTTTGGATATTCACACTACAAGAAATATCACAGAGCAAGAAGCAACTTGCTAACCAATACAAATTGTCTCCAGTGAGACGGGTGAAAATATACAATGAAACTATATATTTAGCTTGAAAAGACGCTTTAGAAGAGTGAATTGCTTCTTTTACGAACAGAATATTGGAAATTAGTCTAGACTCGTCATCAATGTGGAAGATGATACATTGATTATTAGTATTGCTAGGTAATTATCTAACAGTAAACCAAGAAGAAGAAACATGAATACTGAAAAAGATTCATGAAGGTTGGTATACAATAATTATATATATATAATAATCTTCAACAATGATCATGAATCAATTATATTAATAGAGTTCTTGCATACATACCAAATGTATTGTTAAATCTCTAATGCATATATTCATGTGTACATACATATGCAGGATTCATGCACACACACATTAACTAGAATGATTGAATCTTGGTTCCGTCCCTGAGATCAAGCATGTTGCAGCTACAAATTCTTAAACCCAATGGAATGAACAAATGAAGGTGCTATATGATTCGGGGGGATTTACAGAATTAGAGGATAAAGCGTGCCCAACTCATGCAAGACTCAAAGAATTGAAGGGAAGTCGAATGAATGACACAAAGGGGTTGTCCTCAATTTATCAAGCAATAAAATGAATAGATTTTGAAAAGAATTGCATAAGCCATTTCAGTATGTTGGAGACTGCCTATGGAGTGGAGATCCATAAGATTCTTAACGAACAACTGGTTGCTTTGGATTTATAGAGGCAACAATTTGAGTTAGAAATGGAAGAGAAATGTATTTTGTTCGAAGAAGAGAAGAAAATAGGAATAGACATTAGCAAAGGAGTCTGATACTAAAGTAAAGTGAATTCTATAGGGCAAAAAGAAAATATTTAGAGTTATTAAAGGAAGAAGTTTTTTATGAGAAAAAATTCACGATATGTTTGGCACCAAAATTATAAATTCAATTTGGCATTTCATTAAACATAATTTTCATCCACATTTCATGATCCACAACTTTAACCACTTTTTATTTACACATTCACCAACAACTTATAATATATAAAGACTTAAATTATAATTTTAAAGACCTCTAAACATAGAGAAACAAAATTTGGAGAATGATTTAAAATTTTGGGTTTGGAAACTTTTTTCTAAAGATATAAAACATCTATAAAAGAACACAAGTAGATATCGAAGGTAAGATTTGAATTATATTTGTTGGAATTAAAAAATATAAAAAAATAAGACATTGTAAAAAATTTATGTGGCAAGAGAGATAAAAGAGATGATGAGAGAGACAGAGTGTAAGGAGAAAAGAAAAAGAAAAAATAAATAGAGAAATATAAATACAAAATAATAAAAAAAAATAGATAGAAGACTGTTTAGCAGGTTGTCTAAAAATAGATAGCTGTTGGACAACATTCTATAATAAATGTGTCACATAAGTTTTGCTCCCTTCACTTCATCGCTCATATCAGCTGGACATTCAGAGTAGAATGTAGTATTAAATGTGCTTTTAATAAAAGTATATGTGTTTCATAGTTTGTATTGGCATCTTAGTCATTTAGTGGTAATATATTAAATACTATTTAGTGAAAGAACATTTAATGACAGTTTTTGGTGAGACCTTTTGTTGTGATGGGAAATGAAAAGGAAAGAAAGAAGTAAAGATGGAAGCATTTCACCAAGAAAAAGTTAGTCCTAAAGAAAATTCCCCACTAATATTTGACTATGTTTTAGATGTTAACATGGAGGAACATGTACTAACTTCTTTAGGATTACGAGTCTTTAACACTCCCATTATACTCGACAAATTTAGTAATATTCTATTTCAATTTTCAATACAAAATTGTTAGTGCGTGATTAAAGTTGAACTACTTAATTTAAAATTTTAAAAATTAAAGAATATAACGTGTATACTATTTAAACTTTTTTTTAACATATTTACTCACGTGTATGCAGATTTGTATTTTTAATTTTTATCAAAATCAAACACGCATCGAGATAAATAATTTTTATTGAATTACTTGATTTAAAAATTAAGTTGTTAGAGAAATTCACGTGCTTATTATTTTATCTTCAATCGTGAATATCTTATTCATTTAGACTTTGTTTGTAATTGAAATAAATAAGAACTGACATTTTAATTTCTCTTTTCTTTTAAGAGATTGTGGCAAATGCTAAATGAAAGAGTTATGGTGAAAACTCACCATGACGGCTAAAATAATAGTCCTCATAGAAAGTCGTACCCCGCCCACAGTTAGTGGCGGAGCCACATGGGTTTATGTTTAAAAAAAAAATTAAATTTCAAAAAAATTCTGTTCTATTATTTCAAAAACATTTAAAAGTTAAATTTTATTTTCACAATAAAAAATACTTAGCTCCATCGATATAATGTTATTATGGATGTGCTTGATTTTGATTAAAATCAAATTTTTTGTAAAAGATGTGGGTTTCATAAAATTTATTGTTAAAATCAACTGTTGATTTTGACATCAATTTTTTTTTTAATCAAAATTTAATTGAAATCAAACAGAGAGTATGACTGTCATGGAAAACTTTTTGACAAAAGAAGATACGTATTAGGTCTTGGTGTAGGGTGGTTCGGTTTAGGTATTTTAATACTTAGAACCATCTGTTATACTTCGGATATTTTGTAAATTGAATCATTCGGGTCATGTAATGTAATTATTGGGACTAAACTCGAACCGGACTCATTGATTCTACCCATATCTTTTTTATTTTAAAATCGTGAGTTGACAACAAAAAAATAAAAAATTGTAAACCTGTCAATATTAACATATGTTACGTATTAAAAACAATTCGTAAAACATATAAAGTATAAACATTAACCGGAACAAAAGACCCCAAAATTGCAAATCTATAAATTAGGGTTAGAAAAAATGAAATTACCTCTCACAATTGAGGATTTGTTTCGATTACAGTGGAGTTTTACCTTCGCCGTCTCACTATGTGTTGAACGAGAAAGAGATGAACGAGAGAGAGATGAGCGAGAGTAGGAGACAGACGACAATGTTTGTATTGTGTATTTAAGCAAATATCGATTGAAAATTTAGAATTTGGATCTTTTGAATTTGAGTTTAGGGGTGGTGTGTTTTATACTTTTGGTTTGGGTTTGGGATAGTTGGACTCTTTAGGACTATGGTGTTGGGTTGACTCATTGGTCAAGGTGAATAAATTGTAGAAAAAGACAAATTCGATTATAGAGTCGGGTATCCATGGTTCCAGTTCCAGTTCAAGAACTGGCTCGAACCCAATCGTTCTCGGTTCTTAGTTTCGGTTTCTAATTTAATTTTTTTAAAAATCGAACCGGAACCTCCGATCGAGATGTTTGATTCCAATTAAAATATCCACCCGTAATCCGTATAAATGAACACTTTCCCTAACCTGAGAAAAAAGCATTTTCCACGACGATTAAACTAATAGCAGTGGTCGAAGAGTTGCATTGACATGCGAAGAAGAGGAGCTAATCCCATAGAAGACTGTACGGGCAGCACCCCCAACAGTGAAGCTAGTGAGAAAGCAAAAGGCAAAAGTGAGAGTGTTCCCTATTGAAGGGAAGAGTATCGTGTTCCCCATTTTTTACGGTGCCTATTGCATCCAACATTTAGATATTATATATGAGAGTTATACACTTTTTTTAAACTTAGAGATCACATTGTTCTTGTGAATGCGCTCGAGCCCGCAAAACGTGTAAACAAAAAATATATTTGATCAGTTTAACCAACTTAAACAAACAAACAGTTAATCTTATGTGTATTTTGTTCTTTAACAACTCAAAACCCAATGTCATAAAACATTAATAGTTTATAATGGTTTCGCAACCATTTGACGTTATAAGTATTTTCTCCGTAATTAATTTTCATTTTCACTCAACTTACTATAATATTTTACTAATTACATCGTTATCAAGTCCTCTATAAATTTTAAATACAGAATAATCACTCTTTATATATTGACTTTACTGTTCTACATAAATTGATAAGTAGGTAGTAGGTACTATCTATTCTACAAGGGCATGCACACATCTTGTCCTCAAGAAAAACAAATCGACAGCTATAAAAAGAAGTGCATCCCAAAACAAATGTTAGATCAAACAAAACAGTTATAAATTAGTTAACTGAAATGATGATAGAGCAACAAAAGAAGAAGAGAAAGAGTGGAGAAATTGATGAAGCAAAAAGGGTTTATGATTCATCTTTGGATCATAAAGGAAGAATTCCTCTTCGAGCATCAACTGGTGCATGGAAAGCTTCTCTCTTCATCATAGGTAACTTTTTTCCAATTCTTATTAATTAAAGTTCTTTGGACTTCTTTAAATTTTTTTTTCTATCTTTTATATAGTCAACTTCTCTTTCTGATTTTAGGCTAAGTTTTTTAGTGTAAAGACACTTCATCAGTGGCTATGAACAACGAGTTGATGAAATTTGTTGTTCACTTAATATATTTTTGACACCTCGACACATTATCTCTTTTTAGTGTCAAAAAGTGTGTTGACATCTTTTCATTTGCTAAGAATAAATGATGTGCTGATATGTTAAAAATGTATTAAGAGACAACAACAACTTCGAGACAATAGATTGAGCTCATATATAATTACATAATTATTGTTCTTAAATTTTTAAATGAATTGGTTTAAGATAGTATAGATTAGAGAAAAGTCATGAGTTGAGCTCTTATTGACTCATTTACAACATATATTTCTTCTCTTTTTTTCTTTTTTTTTAAGGGGAAAATTGGTTACTTCATTAAAATCTCATCACGCACAAAAGGTTTAATTGATAAACAACGGTGGCCCACTCTATTCCCGTTATCGAGAATATTAAACCTAGACGAACCACATCTAACATCTTTTAAGAAAGCTACAATATCCAAATAAAGCATTTGAAGAAAGAGGCCAAGCTGCTCTCAACTATTGAACCACAGCCAATGCGTCGCACTAAACACCTCCCCAAGATTTCTTCTAACCACAAGATTTCAATATGTTCATCAAGGAGAACGTTTTTTTTGTCCTCAAGATTTCAATATGGTCATCAAGGAGAACATGATTTTAGTCCTCTCTAACCCCTTAATATTCTTTTAAACAATGTTCTAAAAAGCGTAAAGCGTAGCTAGGTGTGGAGACCAAGCTTCAAGCTTTTCAAGCCTAGGTGAGTTCAAGGCGACAGCGAGATAAGGGCAAGGCGATGGCGATGTGTGATGCGTGGCTAGACGTGGAGGCTGAGCTTCAAACCTAGACGGAGCCTAGACAAGACTTAGGCAGGGTTTTTACAACAGTGCTTTTAAATAATCTGGATAAATATTATAAACTACACCACCTAGTCTCACATAGAAGGTATATCTTTAACATGGAGTAACAAAACCTAATCACTGATAATATAATACACCATAATGCTTGTATTTTCATAACCATCGGCCGTAAGGGAGGTTTTCACCCTTACTCACAAACAAAAAAAAAGTGATATACGTCTATTTTTCATTTTGAAAAAAAAAAAAAAAAATTCTATTCCCTCAAATCTCTTCATCATTCTTCAACTCTCTTGTCAACCTTGTTGTTCCTTATTATTATTCAACACGAGCAAGCTTATACAGTCATATTCCACCGGTTAAGCGGTATACTAGTAATTATATTTGGTGCCATGAAGTAGAAATTGATTTCTTGTGTATTTAAATGTTTATTTTATAAACGAAATTATTTTTTAATTCTTTCTTGGATTAAACTTCTGAAACCAGTCAGAAAGCAAAAAAAAAAAAAGATACTCTAGATCTATTTCTTTTCAATTTTTCACTGTATTTTATTTTACTTTCTTTTATTGTGAATTCAGACATCAAACAGAATTGAATGGAGAATCCATAATCTTTACCAAGATAAATAAAGTTCTTCCAAGATCTGGTATTTTTAATCACGCACAGGATTCTTTAACATTTGAAACATACGAATCTTTTGTCGATATCATATTTGGTATATATACCAAACTCGATGTGATTTGACAATATTAAGAAAAAGAAGACACATAAATATTTTTGATTATTTTGTTAGTCTCATGTAATAATAATATAACATACCAAATATGCTTTGGGTTTTACCATTCTCTCTTTTATCTTTTTTTTTTCTTTTTCTTTTTTTGGAATCCCTCTCTCAACCTTTTTATATGCTTCATGTGTGACTATATTCAAAACTTGCTTTTCTAAAAGTAAATTAAGATTTAGGTGTGTTTAAAAGATAAGTTAAGACTTACTTTACACAAGAATAATACTATTTATCATCACTAGTGATTATCACCTGTCTACATAGCAATTATGTTGTCATTAAATAATAGATGGAATGAAATTCATTTTATTCAACATATCATTTATTACCAAATAGACTTTTGATATCACTAGTTCTAATAAATAGTATTACAAAAAGAAATTTAGTAAGTAAAAAAGAAAAAAGTTTTATTAGTAGAAAAGAGATAGTTAAAAATTCATTTGAAAAGATGAGTGTATTTAAATGAAGTTTAAAAGTTTAAGTGTATTTAATACAAATATTTTGAACTTAATAGTCTTGGGTTATTCAACTAGACTTTTAAAAATCATATGATATTTAATTCAAACATTTTAGGATCGTACAAAATTCAGGGTATTCAAAATATCAATGATTTTTAATGAGTTTTTATTAAAAAAAATTATGTAATAAATTTAAAGTATAATATATAAATTAAATAAAAGATATAGATTATATTAAGATTAAGACTTTGTTTTTTGTTGTGTGTGTATAAACAAAATCACGGTTTTTCTTCCAATTGCTTTAAGTAGTACTTGATTTCTGCTACTAATCTAGACTCTTTTTGTAACTCTTGTTATTTTTTATCATGTGAAGCAATTGAGTTCGGTGAAAGATTGAGCTACTTCGGTATAGCTTCAAATCTCATCATATACATGACCAGATGGCTTCATCAGGATCTGAAAACAGCAGCAAAAAATGTCAACTACTGGGGAGGAGTCACCACTATCATGCCTTTGATTGGAGGATTTCTTGCTGATGCATACACCGGTCGATTTTTTATGATCATGCTTTCGTCCATCATCTACTTCATGGTACATAAGATCTGAATCCTCTTGTGCAAACATTTTATTCACTTTTCCCAGATAAAAAAATTGATGTATAGTTTTTTACAAATGATTTAGGGTTTGAGCCTGTTGACATTGTCAGAATTCCTCCCGATCCTAAAACAATGCGAAGTTTATACATGCAGGCATCATCAGAAGTTTCATGAAGTGACCTTCTTCCTTGCCATGTACTTACTTTCATTGGGAACTGGAGGACACAAGCCTTGTTTACAGAGCTTTGGAGCCGATCAATTTGACGATGATCACTTGGAAGAAAGGAAACAGAAAATGTCTTTTTTCAGCTGGTGGAATTTTGCACTTGGTTGTGGGGCATTGCTTGGTGTGACATTGATAGTTTATGTGCAAGATTATGTGAGCTGGGGTGTTGCAGATCTTACACTTAGTATTACAATGGGAATTGCCATAATAATTTTCTTTATTGGAAAGCCATTTTACAGATACAGGATGCCACAAGGAAGCCCCTTAACTCCTGTGTTGCGGGTCCTGGTCGCGGCCATTGCCAAGCGAAAACTGCCATATCCTTCAAACCCTGATTTGTTATATGAAGTGCCTCATCATCAGTCCACAGAAAGTCGAGGAAGGTTACTACGCCATACAAGTATTCTCAGGTAAGAAAATACTTACTCATAGCTATATGACTACCATTTCCTTCTTTTTGCTCTAAGGCACAAAATCAATGCTCATGCATCATGCTATTGGTGATTGCCGATTGGCTATGGATAACAGTCCGGTCTATCTCCCCAAAAAAATCAATTTTTGAAATGCAAAATATTTTTTTTTTTTGCACTAGCAGCCCGGTTTTTAAATGTAATTTTTTTTTTTTTTAAGTAATCATTTCTCAAAAAAATTCTGACACTGCCCGTGATAATAGAGCTTCCACCTCATGGGATTAGGCCAAGTTTATTGATGTGATGAGTAAGTGTAAACGTTAATTTACAAAGCTAGTACATTCCATCTCCAAGAAAATCTTGGACAAAGTGGCTTGCTCCATCAGATGTTGTGATAGAAGTCTAGTTGGCATAGTTTTTGAATGCCCTAATTGCCTTACCTCTACAAGTAAGCTCATCATCTTAAATCTGATCATAATGAATAACAAACATTAATGGTGCAGATTTCTTGATAAAGCTGCGATTATCGAAGTCGACGATAATCCATCAGCAGAAGGAATAAAAAATCCATGGAGACTTGCAACTGTGACCAGAGTGGAGGAGACAAAACTTCTACTAAATATGTCTCCTATTTGGTTAACTTCATTAATATTTGGATTATGTATAGCACAAACCTCCACATTCTTCACTAAACAAAGCAGCACAATGAACCGAAAGATAGGCCATAAATTTGAAATCCCACCAGCCTCTATGACATCTGTGACAGCAATTGGGATGTTAATATCAGTCACTATATATGAAAAGATCCTAGTTTCAGTTCTGAGAAGACGAACTGGAAACGAGCGAGGCATTAGCATCCTCCAACGAATCGGCATTGGCATGATCTTCATAGTTTTATCCATGGCAACTGCAGGATTAGTAGAAAGAAAGAGATTAAGAAGTGTGGAGAAAGAAATTATACAAGGAGGTAGAGTTGGAACACTGTCCATGAGTGTATTTTGGTTAGTTCCTCAATATATAATTATCGGCATAGGGGACGGATTCAGTATTGTTGGATTGCAAGAATACTTTTATGAGCAAGTGCCTGACTCAATGAGAAGTTTAGGAATAGCATTCTATCTGAGTATTATTGGGGTTGGAAGTTTCATCAGTAGTTTTCTGATAACTATTGTTGATCATGTAACTGAGAAGATCAGTGGGACGAGCTGGTTTGGCAAGGATTTGAACAAGAGTCGTTTAGACAAATTTTACTGGTTAATGACAGCCATGTCTGTACTCAATCTGTTGGCATATGTCTTGATTGCAAAGAGATATACGTATAAGAATGTCCAGAGAAGTGTGATTGTGGTTGATGGCGACGAGGACAAGGGATCGACTTAGTTGTTTCATGTATTCCTTCGTCGCATGTATGGTGTACACTGTACTGGATGTGGTCGTATTGAATACAACAAACGAAGAAAAATAAATAAAAATTTTGTTTGTTGTAGTGTAGCGGAGTTAAATGTTTCAATAATCAGTGAACTTTTAGTTATGTTTTGGATCACTAACTGAACTTTCAAAAGTTGATGTCTACTCACTGAACTTTGAAAAGTTACGCTCCGTTAATCACTCATTACAATTTCGTAACTACCAATTGACGAGGATATACACGTGGCTGACGGAATGCCCATGTGACAAGAGTTAAATGTTTCAATAATCACTGAAATTTTATTTGCGTCGTGCTCACTGAACTTTAGAAAATAACGATTCGTTAATCATTCATCATGATTTCGTAACTACCAATGGATGGATGCGTACACGTAGCTCACAAAACACCTACGTGGCACACATTTAAGGATAAATTCTGCCAACCAATTGAAGTTGTCCATCCATATCATCAAAGTGGTTTTTCAAAATACAATTTATACATGATAAACATATATTTTTTTTTCTCTAAATTGAAATCCCTCAAAATTTATTTCCTCAAATTCAATTCCCCCAAATTCTATTCATAACCCTAACCCATTATAACACGCAATAAAATGACAGCTCTACCCTACAAACTCTCCTAATCAAGAACCATTGTTCTGTTTAGAAATCAATAATGTCGCACATGAAGGTTTTGTCAATTAGTTTTTTTTTTTATTATTATGTACCAAAAATCTATTTGTATGGAGTTCTTTTCTAGAAAACCTAATCCTAAATGTGAAAAGTATATTATTTTTATTTTGTTATGATGAATTAATGTTGTATGTCATATATTAGAACATATATTTCACGTCAAAAAATATATATTGTGACAGTATTGAATCTTTTTTAGCAACTAACTGTAGCTGACAGAACATAGTCAAAATATATTTTTTATTTTGACGTGAAATACATGTTCTAACATATGTCATGCAACATGAAATTCATCATAAAAAATAAAAAATGTACTTTTCACGTTTAGAGTTAGGTTTCCTAAATAAGAATTACATACGTATATATTTTTTGGGTGATTGAATCGTAGTTGGGGTAATTAAACTTAAAGGATTTCAATATAGGAAAAAATATACGTTTGTCATGTATAAATCGTATTTTGAAAAACTGCTTTGATGACATGGATGGACAGTTTCAATTAGTTGGCAGAATTTATCCTCAAATGTGTGCCACGTAGGTGTTTTGTCAGCCACATGTGCACTTCTGTCCATTGGTAATTACAAAATCATGATGAATGATTAATAAATCGTTACTTTCTAAAGTTCAGTGAGTACGCAGCAACATTTGAAAGTTCAGTGAGTGATCGAAGACGCGAATAAAAGTTCAACGAGTAATTGAAGACGCGAATAAAATTTCAGTGATTATTGAATCATTTAACTCTTGCCATGTGGGCATTCCATCAGCCACGTGTATATCTCCATCAATTGGTAGTTACAGAATTGTAATCAGTGATTAACGGAGCGTAACTTTTCAAAGTTCAGTGAGTAGACAGCAACATTTGAAATTTCAGTGAATGATTGAAGATGCGACTAAAAGTTCAATTATTATTGAAACATTTAACTCTAGTGTAGCGTGTTTTTTAGTGTTTTGAATAGCAAATTTACCAAAATATATAAAGAACATATTTGTAACAGTTTTTTTAACTCTTTTTTTTTTTCAAACTCATTATGAATCACTTATTTAATGGGATTCATAATTTTTATCAATTTTTCAACCACACATCACACTAACTTTTTTCAAAATCTCCTAAAAAACTACTTTTAAACTCTACCGTCAAACACTACTTTTATGTTTGTGTAGATCTTAATTTTAGAGAAAATTAGGGATAGCCACGGTTCAGTTCGATATGATTCTAAAGAGAACTGAACTGAATCGAGAACCAATTGGTATCTTGTAAATGGAACCATCGATTCTAATTTTAATTATGGAACCAAAACCAGAATCAAACCGTTCGATTCAGTTTAGTTCCATAGTTAAATTTTTATAATTCCAACAACTATTTTCATTCTCCTAATGTTTGAAACAACACATTAATCTAACAAATTATAACTTTTAAACTTTAATCCATTCACAAAAGGACAACATATCGAGCTTTGAACACAAAATTTCATCTTAATACAAAATAGCAAGTCTAATCTAAATTTAAAAACACAAAAATAAGTTGTCTAATAAAAATCATTCACCAACATTTATGAATGGTTCAATTCTTCGGTTCTAGACCTATAACCGAACCATAACTAGTCTGTTTTCACTTCTAATACACACTACACATTTTAAATTTAAGAAGAACCGAATCAAACCGATCAATTCGATTCGGTTCCGGTTCAATCCGATTTGTATTGACTTTCGTCCACTCCTAGAGTAAATACTTGGAAATACTTCATGAGTGATGCCACATGCATTCCAATTGTGTCTACATCCATCTTTGAGCTGAAACCTCCATCAAGCACTCCCTCTACACGCGTAAATACAAGTAGATGAATGTGTAAACTTTTACATGAACATATAATGTAAATAGAACTAATACATTTTCCAAAAATTTTGGAATTATTTATTTTTACATAAGCATGTACGTTCTTCATCTAGGAGTTCGAACACATTGCATTTCCTGATTACCGAGGGGCAAGGCGAGTACTCGATACTACTCGATCATATATTTTTCTTGAGAAGAACATATTCAACACTGTTAAGTTGATTAGTCGTCATTGCAGAATTACTAGGTGTTTCAACAAACTTAGGCCAAAGAAAGGCCCCCATTGCGAACTCTCTCTTGTAGGCCAAATCACCATTTGCTGATAAGCCATATTCGGCCAAAACCCCGTCGATCTTCCATTCAGGCATGTCCTCATAGTCTTTTCGAGTGTATCTAGGGTAGTGTAGAGGCACTTGGAAGAAAACACTAGTCTTTTCCTTGCTCCCCATTAATGGTTTTCAAATTTCTCACTATATGTTTGGTTAATTAATTCAGTGTTATATTTCCCCTTTTATATATCTATTAATGGGGAGGCTCTAAAACCATGCATGTTAAATGTCACAAGGACGGGATGGTCTACCTTCCCCTGTACATGTACCATATTCTGTGCCATTTTGCAATATGAGAGAGTTACAAATATGCTTGTATGAGCATGCCATATGTCATGTTCACTCTCTCTCTCTCCCTACCTAAAAATTCTTGTTAACTTTCTTAATTTGACAAAAATGCTTAGATATTTCTAATCAGAAATTTGTTTAAAAGAGAGAGAGAGAGAGAGAGGAGATGTAAATAAACTAAAATTTTTTGTCAATTTTGCTTAACTTAACAAGAATGCCTAGATAATTCAAAATTCATACAAAAATGAGGAGGGAAATTTTTTTTTTAAAAAAATGAACATCATTAATAAATCCAAAATCAGTCTACACATTTTATTTTCTCACGTTAAAAAACGTCTAATAGAAAATTTTCATCTACATGTGTGTGCGCGTGCGAACATGTGTGAGCATGTGAATTCAAAATAGATGCTAAAGATAAAAATTAAAATGAATAAATATGTCACATCTCTATCTAGTTTTAGATATGAGATGGTTCACATAGTATTAAAGTAGGCAAAAAAAACGTAAATTCAGATCTTTTGAGCGCTCATTAATAAAAATTATGTATGTTTTTTTATTAAAAAGGGGTTCGGCCTACACTTGAAGGACAATGCTGAATATAAAAATTTAAGTAAATAATATGTCATATTTATAACAGGTTGAGTTTTTAGATAAGATTGTTCAAAATATCGAGAGGTTAAAGAAAGAGACAGTAAGAGAATTATTTAAAAGTGTATTCAATTGAGACTTTTAAAGGTTTTAAGAATTTAAAAATTTTAGAATATTCAATATAGATTTTTGAAACTCTCTAAAAGTATTAGTGTATTCAATAAAAAAAAAAATTAAAAGTCACATGATTAATCTCTATAAGTTAGTGGTATATGTCTTGATCTCTTCTATTTTTTTTTTAAATAAAAATTTATTTAGATAAATAGAGTTTGGCATAAATTACTACCCTATTATAAACAAAATAATAAATATACAAATTAATCACTAATTTGACTCCCCTAGTTACAAGTCTCATGCATTACAATTTTAAATTCTAAAACTTCCTAATTTCTAGTATTGATCACATATTCCAGCTTAAATTACAAATCCACGTTTTTGTCAGGATCGAGAAAGAAAATAAAATAAAGGGTAAATTGTATTTTTGGTCCCCAACATTTGTAGTTTACTAATGAGAAAATTGTATATTTGGTCCCCAACCTTTCAAAAATATAAGAGAAATATCCATAATCTTTAAAAATAGCATCTGACATCTCAAATATTTGAAGAAATAGGCATGGTAGGCCCTTCATGACAAAATTGACATCCCCTTTAAATAAACAAAAAAAAAAACCAGAAAAAAAAAATGATTGAAAAATAACCAAATATACCCAAAAAATAAAAAGTAACAAATATGACATCTTCTTTATCAAACTCCAAAATCCACCACCCTTCCAAGAACCCAAAAATTCCAAATGACCCCTTGTTTACCTGGACATACCTTGATATACCCGGAAAAGTAACGGCGACATAACTATCCTCTGATGAGGAAGACGATGATGAAGATAGCGATGGAGATCAGAAGGGTGGGAGCAAGAAGAAATGGAAGATTAAAATCAATACAAATCCCGATAATTCGAGCAATTTGATCACGAGTTTAAGAGAGATCACGGATGAATTCATGGAGCAATAGATGCAAATGGAGATGCAGTGGTTGAAAGCATATGAGCAAGAGAAGAAGAGAGAAGAATAAAAGAAATGGAATGGAATGGGGACAAACAATGGAGGTTTTAGAAAATGGTGGGATTTTTGGGTTTTTGGGAGTGGTGGTGGATTTTGGATTTTGGGGTTTGATAAAGAAGATAACATCTTTTTTACTTTTTACTTTTTTGGATACATTTGATTATTTTTCAATCATTTTATTCTTTTTTTTCTTTTTTTTTTTTTTTTGTTTATTTAAAAGGGAGAAAATTGTCATAAAGGACCTACCATGCATATTTCTTCAAACGTTTGGAATGTCTGATGCTATTTTTAAAGGTTATAGGTATATTCATACATTTTTGAAAGATTGAAGACCAAATATACAATTTTTCCTTTACTAATCTACCTTAAACAATTTTTACACCAAATATACATCTCTAACCTTTCATTTAATTACAAATCACATCCTTATAGACAGATTTTAACGGATTTGTCATCTTCTATAAATAAAATATATATATATATATATAAATAACAAAAAAAAAATTACAAATGAAGTCCCATAACTTTTAAAAAGTACAAAGTAACTTTTTCCTCCACCCACTCTTAACTCATCCCATCATAGCCACAACCTTTACACCACCTCCACAGACGTCGCTAGAGATTATCGCCATCGCCATTGCAATCGTCGAAGGTCATACAATCTCACCGCCACAGTGATAGCACCTTGATTGCCGCTACGAGGCTCAAAGGGAGCTAGTGCAGCAAGTAGGTGCTACAGCTGCAGCTGTAAGCTGTTGTCTCTGTGAACAGTCGTTGACCATTGAGGCGGAGAAATCTGGTGCTAAAAAAGACCCTAAAAGTGGGACGTTGTCGCAGAGCCTTGCATTAGCGGTTGCAGCGCTCAAGGCATTGCGACAGCACCCATCGGGTGCTAAAAGGCCCTCTTTCTAGCACCGCAGAGGTACCGCTTTACCCTTTGTGCACAGCAGCAAGGCCACAAAGAGTTGTCGCATTTCTCGTGGCGTGGTTGATCATCGCTGCTATTCCACCATCCACAAATTAGATTCAACACCAAAATCGCTAAGACGATAATCATGTTCAGAACAAATAATCATTCATTCACAAATAGAGGTTGTGAGGTGGGTGGGTAGAGGAAGAAGTTACTTTGTACTTTTTAAAAGTTGCGAGACTTTATTTGTAAATTTTTTTATTTTTTGTTGTTTTTAGCGTTTTTTTTCTATTTTTTTTATTTAAATATGAGAATAAATCTATAAAAATATGTTAATGGTGACGTGATTTGTAATTAAATGAAATGTTGCTATAAAAATTAATTGTGGATAAATTAGTAATAAATTGTAAAGATTAAAGACCAAAAGTGAAAATTCTCATAAAAAAATAAAGTGCACGATTTTCTCCACTTTTGGTGGGCATAATCTATTTTTTTAAAAATACTTTTACTTTATTTCAATAATAAGCTTTCATAATCTCTTATTAAATCATAATTAGTCTATATAATTGCAAGATTGGTTTGACGAAAATTAATTCGGTTGATTATTCACGCCAATTTGAGGGTTATGTGACAACTGACATTGGTACATTTCTACTCTAATTTTTTTTTTTAAATGGACTTTGAATTTTCAAAGATTTAATGTATGTTTGTCTGTGCTTATAAATAATTATAAATTAATCGAATATTATTTTTATTTACATATTCTACAAGACTTTATAATCTATAAAAAAATTTACCTAATACAATTTTAGACTTTTAGGCTTTGTTTGATTCGCTTAAATTTTCTATGGAAAATGGATTTTTTCCACCTATTTTTCAACTTGTTTGTTTGATTGCCAAAAATTTTTCATGGAAAATGAATTTTTCCACCTATTTTCTTGTTTTGTTTGATTGCAACCTTTTTTTTTCATGGAAATTTTTTTCTCATTTTCCCACTTTTAGTCACATTTTCCTTATTTTCAAAGAAAATATTTTCTTTTTGGGATAGGAGAATTTATTTTCCATGGAAAATTTGTTAACCTTTTCCAACCCATAATTTCTTAGTAATTCATTTTTATGAAAAATATTTTCTTTCCACCCAAATTTTTTACTTGCAATCAAATACAGCGAGTCAAAAGTCTACAAAAATTTAATTTAAACCTAAGCAAAAAGACATAATTGCAGTTTTCCCTTCTAAAAAGGGAAAACTGCACCATTGGTCCCAACTTATTGATGCAGTTGCAATGTTATTCCCAACCATTTTTTGACAACATAGTATCCAACCTATTTGTTTTGGTACGGTCTTGGTTCCCAAATATGAATTCCGTCTATTTAACTAGGTCAACTTTTTACATTGAAAAAAACATTTTAACTTTCATTTTAATTACAGAATTCAGCCTCATCGCCTTCCTTCCCCTTGTCACCTCCCCCAACCCCCAACACCAAGCACTACTGCTAAGCAACACCAATATCAATTTGAACAACGCTAAAAAGTATTGTATCTTAACAATTCTATCATTTATAATTCGATCATAATAATAAAATAGAATTATAAATCTTATTGAATTAAATGATAACGACAAAGAACAAGAATATAGAATAGTTAGGCCTAATAAGCCCCAAGACGACAAAGAGTTGTGATAACACAAAAAAATAAAAAATAAAAAAATTTGTCTTTGATACACATAGTAGAAAAGACAATTTTTGAATTTTTTGTCATTTTAACCAAGTCGCTTACAATTCTAGCTCTGAATTTGAAAGCTGTCTTGTGTACAATTAAGCCTTTGATAGATTTATATGAATCCAATATGGTGTTTTCAGAATAATTTTTCTTTTACAGAATTCTTTTGAATCAAATGTATTGATGTGAATCGATCTCTTTCTGGTGTATCACTGAATGATGTGGTGTGGTAGAAAGCTTTGCATCGTCAGCAATCAGCAATAGGGAAATAGCAATAGGGCGGTAAACAACAAGTAGGTGGGGGTGGGAGCGAGATGGTAGCCTTTGTTTTCCTTTTCTTTTAATTAAATAAGTTGGATATGGATGTTAGTTGCTGTTCTAACAAAAATGATTTTACACAAAAACAAAATAGAATATGTGATTAGGGATGTCAATTTACCTCCAGCCCTGTCCACCGCTTTGTTTAAAATTTCTCCACCCCAGGCAATCGGGTATTCGGGACGGGGCGGGGCGGGCGGGCGGGAGTAGCCTCGCCCCGAAATACTTTTTTTTTTTTTTTTGTATTTTAAAAAATATTTTGATGAAATGGGTGTTGAAGGAATTGAACCGGAGTGTGAACATTGATCTACAATGCCTAACCACTACACAAAGACTTATTGATTTACATTTTTTTATTTTGTTTAGTTAACATATTACACATAATTTGTTTTTTAAATTCTAACCATACCATTTAGAATTAACTTTAATTCTCAATTTCATAATTCATAATTTCATACGCTTCCCTCAATGAAAATCACGGTTACAAAAAAAAAATTTTAAAAAAAAAAGCAGGCGACAAGCGGGCGAGTCGCCTTGCCCGATTTTAAATGGAGAACGGGACGGGTATGTGGGTAAAAATTCCCCGACAGGGTGGAGACGGGAGGCCGCCTGCCTTCAGACCCGCCATTGCCATCCCTATATGTGATATGTCACTAAATATTTTTTATTGTGGTTATATTTACACTACAATTTGTTATAAGCATATCACATTTTAATTATACTTAAGATCTTCAACTTTTGTTCATTGTTACAATTATGTTCTTAACTTTTTGTCATCGAATTATTATCTTCAACTTTCATTAATTAGCACATTTCATCATTAATGATGATTTCTGTCGAGACATTTTGTTTACGTATTTTGAAATGAGAAAAATATTTCATCGTACTTTTATATATATATTTTTTTAAATATGACAGACAAATAAGTCTTTTTACGAATTCTCAACAAATATTTTAAACGGAAATCGTTATTAAGCACAAGATGTACTAATTAATGAAAAGTCGAAGATAAAAATGTGATAAAAAAAAGTTGGAGATATGAGTACTATAATGTTCATAAATTAAAGATGTTAAATACAATTAAAATATTGTGCAAAAAATAAAAAGTGTTATGAAAATATAATTACCAATACTTTGAACACCGAGAAAAATAGATTGAAGTGAACAAGTTAGAGGGGCAATAGTGCAAATTTTCCTTCTAAAAAGTATAAGTGTACAATTCAATAACATTTTTTGCCCCTCCATCCTTTTCCAATCTTTGAACTGCAACAACTTTTTCCCATCTCATCATATTATGATCAAATTACACAAAAAAGAAAAAGAAATAATTGCGGGAATTACAGTCACAATACCGACGGAGTGATTCACATTTTCCTCTCTCGATCGCCGAATCCGCAAGAACAACGTTTAAGTTACTTCAATATCACACTTTCTTCACTCTCAAGCTATATTCCACTAGCATAATTCTACATAATATACAAAACCTGCTTCAAATCTACAGCAAATCCATAGAATTAAACTCTGAATCTTTTTCAGTATGAAGGAAATGGGCAATGGAGGGGCAGCAGATCTGTTCAAATCCGCCACTTTAATCAAAATCTCAGGATTTATACTTGTATCAGTGGTTTTCTTCTACTTGGGCAAGCATTTTTCCGATGGCTCTTCACAGCAACTCGTTTTTTTCTCCTCCCACCAAAACCCAGATCACAATGAAATTACTGGGACGCCGGCCTCCGTTGCACTCTCCCCGAATCACAACAAAATCTTCAATATCACTTCCCTTACAAATGAAACCTCTTCAGCCCAAAAGAATGATAACCAAGAACAGCAAAGCATAGGGTCGGTTTCACCACCACCGCCTCCGCCTCCGCCGCCGGTTCCGGCGGTGAAAAGGATGGGGGTGGTGGATGAGAATGGGGTGATGGCGGAGGATTTTGAGGTGGGGGAGTATGATACGGAGTTGGTGGAAAATTGGGGGAAGGCAAATGATACGGCGGATTTGGAGAGTGATGGTAAAGGGGATGAGGTTAGAGTTAGGGTTAACAAGTTTCCATTGTGCCCAGAGAGTATGAGAGAGTATATTCCGTGTTTGGACAACGAGGAGGCAATTAAGAAGTTGAAATCTACAGAGCAAGGGGAAAAATTTGAGCGGCATTGTCCTGAAAAGGGCAAGGAATTGAATTGCTTGGTCCCATCTCCGAAAGGATATAAGACGCCCATTCCATGGTCCCAAAGCCGCGACGAGGTAACTTATTTTCTGTGATAAGATCTGTTTGGTGTTTTCTTATTTGCGTTGTGTGATGAAGGAAGTGGAGAATTTGAACGAATGTTACAATGTTCTTTTGTGGGAATGCAAATAAAATGGTAATGTTTGGATGCGTTTGAACTGTATACAGAAATGGGAGTGACGAATTGCTTTTTTCTGCCAAAAGGCGTGTTAATTGTGTTATTTGCAGGCTAGTTTTAAGTTTAAAAGTAAGGTTTAGAAGCAATAATGTGTATAACTTAGAAATGCAAATGATTTGGATGAATATTATGCTGCTTTGCGGTGAAAAGGTAAAATTAGGATTATTGTTTGGACCAGTTTATGGAAGTTTTGTGGTTTTCCTTGTATTAACATGCAGGTTTGGTTTAGCAATGTTCCTCATGCACGTTTAGCAGAGGATAAAGGGGGTCAAAATTGGATCACTATAGACAAGGACAAGTTCAAGTTTCCTGGAGGTGGCACACAATTTATACATGGTGCAGATCAGTACTTGGATCAGATTGAGAAGGTGTTTATACTGTTTTAATTACATAAACTGCTAATACTATAATGTAAAGAATGGGCTTTCAATCTTCTTCTTTTTGCATCATTGTCTAGATGGTCCCTGAAATCGCATTTGGCCGCCATACCCGAGTAGCTTTGGATGTTGGTTGTGGTGTGGCAAGTTTTGGGGCATATTTATTGTCACGGAATGTCACCACCTTATCTGTAGCTCCAAAGGACGTTCATGAGAACCAAATTCAATTTGCACTTGAGCGTGGTGTGCCTGCAATGGTAGCAGCTTTTGCAACACGACGTTTATTGTATCCAAGTCAAGCATTTGACTTGATACATTGTTCAAGATGTAGAATCAATTGGACTCGAGATGGTTTGTTCTCCTATCTTCTATGCTATTTTATGATTTTATCTTCATATTCTTGTTTGTTAGAGAGTTTTTGAGATTTCTACATGCTCTTTTTGTATTGTAATCCAGTTCTGAATTATTATTCTCTATTTACAAAATTGAATTAATGCATGACTGAAAATTCTGTTAGGAATATAGTCCTAAAACGAGATTTGGTTCATGGGATTTTTTACCCAAAAATCCGAATCATCCTTTGAACTGGCAACTGATATCATAGATTGTAATCCATAAATCTGGAGAGGAATCCATGACCAAAACATTAGTTAAGGGAACTTCTCACATCAGTCCGACAGTCGCAAAAGTCAAAAACATTTAGTTGTGTATTTTGTGAAGGTATCCATGGTTTTGTAATTTTGGCTCTTAATTATAAGGACCGTTGTCGGTGTCTAGTTATTGTGGAGTCCTGTTATCTTTCCTGAAAAATCAAGGGTTAGGGTTGTTTGTTTTGAAATAATTGTTTCAAGTCATACCTCAACGTCTTGTTTCCCTAGACAAGGAAAGATATTATTATTTGAAGATATCTTGACGTTTATGTATCATCCTTGCCATATGATTCTGCTTGTACTGTTTTCAATCATTATTATTTAAATCTTACCTGCTCAAATGTAGTACTATTTTTGGTTCAGTGAGAGATCAATTGCTGTATATCATCTTTACTAATGTTAAACTCTCTTTTGTGCCTCTATCTTTTCATGTGCCATGTCAAAGATGGGATCTTGCTACTTGAGGTCAATAGGCTTCTCCGTGCCGGAGGATATTTTGCTTGGGCGGCACAGCCTGTTTATAAGCACGAACCACTTCTCGAAGAGCAATGGGAAGGTAAAAGGACATTGAAATTGTGAATAACTCAGAATACCTTTTGGAAATGGTTTATCCATGAGAGTCAAACAGTCCCTCATCTTTTGGGCTTGTCGTCCGTGAAAAAGAGCTTAGTTCATGAACTTTCTGTAACTCACCCTATTTCTTATCAATTTCTTTGAATTTAATGTAATATAGCGAAATTATCACATATTAACTACTTGAGCAAGGGCACCCAGATTATGTGTTGCATAATTGAACTTAGGTGCACATAGGAACAAGAGCAGTTTTGTTTAAATCAATTTTTTTTATTGTTTCCAGAAATGGTCAACCTAACCAGTCATCTTTGCTGGAAGCTTGTTAAGAAGGAGGGATACATTGCTATATGGCAGAAGCCCTTAAATAACAGCTGCTATTTAAGCCGTGAGGAAGGAACCAAACCACCATTGTGTGATCCAGATGATGATCCAGACAGTGTTTGGTATATTTTCTATTGTTTTCTGGTTTTATCTATTCTGGAAGTGATAAAATACAACAGATTAAAATAGGATGTTCCAGGTTTTTTTTTTTTTTTCCTTGTAAAGTTATCTGTTCGGTAACTGATGCATATGCGAATGAGGGGCGAGCAGGAGATAGATCTTAAGCTAAAATTGCTAGCATAATTGGTTCATCGTCTTCATGCAATCATATGATTTTATAGCGTGTAATGTTGTGGAGAATCATTAGGTTTTTTGAAAGATTTATTGAACTATGGTAGTTAAACTATATATTCTTGTGTTATGTAGCTGTACAAATGAGAGATTGTACAAAAGATTGTTTAGCATTAGAATTAACTTAAATCTCTCCAAATTTGACACATTATTGGTATCATCTAATGCTGTTGTCAACCACAGAAATTGATCCATAATTTTTGGGGTAAAATATGCTAAATTAGACAATCAAATTGAGCATGCTTCATTATTGCTGGAGCAAGGGTATAGCTGCTGTGATTGTTGGATTTAATTACCGTATTGCTAAATGTGTGCTGGGAATTATGGTAGATGCTCCAGGAGTACTGTTACCTTGGGAAAGGTGTCAAGAGAGTAACCCTCAACCTCAGAAAGATTGAAATTAATCCTTTTTGAACTTGAACTCGTCTCTCATGTTCCTTGTATATGCATGCTTGTGTGTGCTGTCTGTTCTTTTAACCATTACAAACAATTATTAAAACTTAATTGCCTTTTTGTACCTTATAAGTATTACAGCATGGAAATTTTTTTTATTAAGGATCGTATAACAATATCTAGGAGGACTCTGGGAAGTCCTGTACTATTTAAAATTGGTGTTTCCTACTATGCATGAAGATCTGCTACAAAACGACAAAGTAGCTATCTTATGCTAGCATTTCTTTTATGTAGCAGATTATAGATGCTAACATACATACATACATATATATATATATATATATATATATAGAAGTGCCTCAAAGCCTCCAAGTTGCATGACTCTCTTGAGCACATATCTTTTTTTATGTGACTATTGCTGTAGTAAAAGCAAACTTTTTAGTTCAAGAGCTTGGCATAAACTTGAAAGCTGACATATGAGTAATAAATGTGAGACTTTGAGATGGCTTTCTATACAGAACAATGATCCACAAATTATTGAAAATTACTTCTTTTTTTAATTGAATGACAGAAATGCGCAAGAAGTACAAGTGATTGCAGTATTGCTTGACTGGTTTCCCATTCAAGAATCACCCCAAAATTTAATGGAGACTAATAAAATATGAATGTATAATAATTATTTAAAAATTTGTAAAATGTTGCTCATGAATGTCTTTGCTTTCCATTATATGCCGACAATTAAATTTTGCATCCAGTTGATTACAAGAGCCCTCTTTGCATTTTTTCCGTCCCTATCATGGAGAGAAATTATGTTATTTATTTTTATATTGATAGATTCGTTCCCGATTATGTTAGGTATGCTGATTTAAAGGCATGTATAACACGATTGCCTGAGGAAGGATATGGCTCGAATATTACCACCTGGCCTGCACGTTTGCAGAATCCTCCAGATAGGCTCCAGAGCGTACAGATTGATGCTTACATGTCAAGGAATGAACTTTTCAGGGCAGAATCAAGATATTGGCATGAAATAATTGAAAGCTATGTACGAGCGTTGCACTGGAAGAAGTTGAAACTTAGAAACGTGTTGGATATGAGAGCTGGCTTTGGAGGGTACTTGCTTTTTTGCTTCCTATTGTGCTATGCAGCCATATATTATATATTGGACGTCACTTGGTTTGTTAATTTTTGTGTTCAGTCATTTTGACTCTGAACAATTGATTTCCTGGCAGGTTTGCAGCGGCACTAATTGAAAATCAATTCGATTGCTGGGTTCTCAATGTTGTCCCTGTTAGTGGACCCAATACGTTGCCCGTCATATATGACCGTGGTCTTATTGGAGTCATGCACGACTGGTATGGATTCGACATATTCGACATAAGTTCGTATAATATTCTTATAGTTATTGTTTCATGTTATTGCATAATTCATGAACATTTTCTTACATTGTCTACTCATGCTCTCCCCAACTTCAAAAAATAAATAAACAAAGAAATGCGACAAAGTTTTAGGAAGGATGTGAATTCTGTGGAAATAGACCTTCATGTCTGAACCTTTTCATAATTTGTATCCGAAAATGTGCATTAATTGTATTAGGTGGTTCCATGCGTGGATCGGTGTTTGCTATTGTTGAGTAAATGAACTGTCACAGAGATGCATGTTTATTGAGTTGCACTTCACTTTTCAGGTGCGAACCATTTGACACATACCCAAGAACCTATGACTTTCTGCACGCCGCTGGCCTGATCTCCATTGAACAAAAAAGGTATTCTAGTTCTTTATTTGCTACATAGACAATATGTGCATTTCAAATACTTGCAATATTGACTTGAGAAATTTCAGTTTTAAATGTCGACAGTAACAATTTAATTTCATATTAATAAATGATGGATAAAAAGTGGTATTTTTTGACATTTCAATTGAAAGCGTTTGATCTGTAGAGGTTCATGTATCTTTTCATGGATGATCTTGTTTCAGTAGTCCATTTTGTTTTAGTTGTATGCAGATTTTTGTACATAAGAATTCTTTTGGTTTCTTTACCTCAGATGCAATATCTCGACCATCATGCTTGAAATGGATCGGATTTTAAGGCCTGGTGGACACGTATACATTCGTGATTCTCTTGCTGTTATGGATGAACTTCAAGAGATTGCGACAGCCATGGGTTGGCATGTATCAATTCGAGACACAGCTGAGGGCCCTCATGCCAGTTATAGGATATTGACAGGTGATAAACGCCTCCTACAAGCATGAAGTTGAAAGATACGGGTCCAAATCAAACCTTCTGTTTGTACATGCAAGGCAGGAATGAGGGTAAGGGAGTAAACATAGGTGTGATTCCATTGCAAATTGAGCTTCAAACATTCTTTTAGGAGTGAATGGTGTCACTTGTATAGCAGTTAGAATGGCATGACATTTACAGATATTGCAAGGTGGGTAAAACCCAACATTTTGCCGTCTTAACATTTCATAGAATTTTTACATTTTTTGCCATTTCTGCTCTTGTTTTCTTTTATAGTTGGGGAGGCAATCGTATACTCGTGTAATTGTCAAATATGTGCCAAGCTCCAGTTTTCATATTCTTTTTGTTGATCATTGTTAAACATTCTTGTAAGTTGTAACTAGTTCTTCACATTGTTGCATTATTTGTTCTTAGTTCCTTTATTTTTATATATTTTTTTAAAAAAGTATTTATATTTGAACCTTCATCGCTTCATAATAAAGCTCAGTTAAGTTCATGCCCCCATCAACACTCAAATAGTAAAGCACTTCTTGATAATAGTATTAATTAAAACTGGAGTTGAATATTCTTATTTAATTGAAATATTAAAATAAATATATATGAAGTATGAATTTTTACTTTATCTTTTTAATGTGAATTATTATTCTTTTGTTGGTTATTTATATGTTGTCTTCATTAGATTTAATTATAAAAGATTTGCCCGGTTAGTGGGTCGGCGGGTCACTGGGTGTGCTAATTTTGTCCAATAACACTAAGAGCATCTCCAATAGACTTTTTATTTATAAAAAACATATTTGATATTTTAGAGAGCATCTATAAATTTAGAGAGTAAAATTTTTTAAATGCTTCAATAATCTCTTTATTTTTAACATTTATTTTACTTTCTTCAATAAGTATTTATCATTTTTTTCATTTATTTTTTTTTAACATGTTTCTCTCCTAATTATTATATGATTTTATTCCATTTTTTCTATTTTATTTTGTATATACTATTTAATTCAATCATTATATAGAGTATTGAAAATTGAAATTCTTTGAATGCATTTAATTATAGAAAGTGGATTTGGCTCTCCAAATTTGGGGAGCTAAGCCCATTCTCTATTTTAAAAAGTTAATTTAGAGAGTTTGTTGAAGCATAATTTAAAAGTTTGGCTATTTAAAATAAAAAATAAAAAAAATCTTATGTTTAAATAATCTATTATAGATGCTCTAAATAACTTTAAAATTATATGTATATTTACAATTTTTAATGGTCCCACAGATTTTGCGGCAACCCCATTCAATGATGGAATTTTGATTCAAAACATTTTCTTTTTGATCCAGCGCATGATTGATAGTGTTGAAATTATTTTTTAAGTGTTCATAAATTATGAGTCTCATTAAATGTGAAGAATTTGTGAATAGTAAATTGTGAGCCTTACGAAATATATAGATATAAAATATGTTTGATTATTTTTACCAACTTAAATTATAATTTAAAATTTGACAAATATGTGCTTAGATACGAAAAATCTGCGACTTGCCATATTCCACATTGGGACGGCTAAATTTAGAGTATGTTTATGTGTACTTATAAGTATTTATAAGTTGGTCAAACATTATTTTTATTCATACATTTTGTATGACCCACAATTTTTATCCACATATTTCGTAAGATTCGCTACTTATAATCTATAAAAATTCATACATTTTGGTTACTTTTTAAAAAGTTGTTTATAACTTTTTAAACTTTTTAAAACGTGACCAATGTGGTGATGTCACGTGTCAAGCGGATACCATAATTCTTACCAATCATGGGTGCTATATCATTACTCATAGGGTAGTTATATTCACACCACATTTTATTATAAATGCACCACATTTTAATTGCATAAAAAGTCTTTAATTTTCATTTATTATCAAATTTATGCCTTTAACTTTTTTTCATCAAATTTTTATATTTAGCATTCTATTAATTAACACATCTTATTCCTATTAACGATTTTTGCCTATAAATTTTATTAGTATACTTTAAAATGAGAATAAAATATTTAATCGAAATTTTGTATTTATATATTTATTTGCTTATTTAAAAATACGAGGGAAAAATGACTCTTTTTGTTCATTCTTAAATCTTAATAGAATTTTTGGACAGAAATCATTATCAGAGATAATATGTGTTAATTAAATGAAGGTTGGTGATAATAATACGATGAAAAATATTATGGACATAAATGTAATAATAAGTAAAAGTTATATACTTTTTATATAATTTAAATGTAATGCACTTATAGAAAAATGTGGTGCGAATATATTTAGCTTTACTCATATTCTTAGAAAGATCATATAGCACATATGGTGGGTAATAATTATGGTACCCACTTGACTCGTGGCATCACCACATTGATTACTTTTTAAAAAGTTGGTCACTTTTTAAAAAGTTATAAACAATTTTTTAAAAAGTAATCAATGTGGTGATGCCACGTGTCAAGTGGATACCATAATTCTTACTCACTATGGGTGCTATATCATTACTCATACTCTTAGAAAGATGATATAGCACCCATGGTGGGTAATAATTATGATATCCATTTGACACGTGTCATCACCACATTGGTTACTTTTAAAAAATTGTTTATAACTTTTTATACTTTTTAAAAAGTTATCAATTTGGTGATGACACATGTTAAGTGGTTACTATAATTCTTACCCACTATGAATCTATATCATTACTCTATACTCTTAATACTACATGGGAAAAGGGGACAATTACAACTTACGAGATGTCAAGAGAGCTATGTAAGGCTTTGTTTGGAATTTTCAACTTTAAAGTATTTGGTAAATTTAAAAAAAAAAATTGATTATAGAAGAAGTAAGATTTTGAGAATAAACAAAAAAAGTAACTTTTTATATTCTATTTTCAACTTTTTTAATTACTCATAATTAAAATGTCAATTTTAACCATCTCAGAAAAAGTAAACTTCATTTTCTCTATTATACTTTTATTTCTTAATTTCTTAATTTATATATTTAATATATATTTGTTTTTTCTTTTTAAAATAAGTATGATAAATATATTGTCTTAAACATATATTTAATCATAATACATGTTACAAAATAAATTTGATTCTTTTTTAGAGATTATAGAATTTCGATAAACTTAATAAAAACTGATTATAGAAAATTTAATACAATCTGACAGTAGATTTTGAGAAGCAACAAAAGTAACTTTTCAGATTCTATTTTTAACTTATCTATTTATCTATAATTAAAATACAAATTTTAATTTAATTAATTCATTTATTACCAATATGGACTATTCTTTTATTTTGTATTTTTATTATTTTTGAGATTTAATAAATATTAATTTTTTATTTTATTTTAAAATAACTATAGTAAATACATCGTCTTAACAAAATATTTGATAATATCATATATTATTATAAAATTAAAAATAAATTTTACAACATTACCAATGACAATAATAATAATAATATAAAGGAACATACAACAATTAATGTCCATTTTAATAATGGTATGAAACAATAAATGTATATTTGGTAAAGATTTTATAAATTATAAGTTTTGGATCTTACAAAATGTGTGTATAAAAGTTGTGGTTCCTACGAAATGTATGGATAAAAATGATGTTTGATCGACTTATAAGCACACACACGCACACAAAATTTGATTATTTTAAAATCATAACAATACCAAACTAAACTTTAACTAATATTTCTACAGGTAATTTTTTTTTTCACCACAGTAAAAATCGATTCTTTTAAAATCACAACAATACTAAACTAAATCTTATTGGGTGTATTTAATTAAGATTTTTTTATAGTTTAAAAGTCTATGTGTATTTAATATACACTTTTTGTATTCTATAAAAGTCTTAGGAAATTCAATATAGATTTTTAAAGAATTTTAAAAAGCTTTTAAAAATCACGTAATATTCAATTCAAATTTTTTTAAATTTTACGAAATTGAGAGGTATTCAAAATATCAATAACTTTTTAATAATTTTTTTATAAAATTTTCTATGTGCTAACTTTAAAGCACAATGTATAAACAAAAGATATCATAATTAGAGATGGCCCCGGGGCAGGTCGCCCGCCCCGCCCCGCCCATGAAATTTGTTACCCGTCCTGTGACCCGCAAATTCATGGGATTGGACTGGACGGGACGGGACGGGGCAATATTTTGACCCACCAACCGCCCCACGAATTTATTTATTTTGGTAAAACTGATTTAGTAATTTTACTTTTTAAATAGAGGTTGATCTTGATTCTTCCGGTTCCCACTGATAAATGAACTTGTATTCCTGCTTTTGTTCATTTTATATATGCTTTTCTCAACTGTCTTTCATCTTACACACAAAACAAAGAAGACAAGAAATCAGGAAAATGATAAACATGGTTTTTAGGTGTTAATTTCTCTTAGATGCATCATGAATTGAGGTTGAAAAACGATTCAGCTGATTTCAGATCCGAAAATTTCACCAATTTCACAGCCAAGTTAATGAACTATATAAAACAGAATAAACATGCACATGAGTACTACGTGCATGACTGCATATTCCTGGGCATTCACACTTACCTATTGCCCCATTTGCATTTTTTATCAATTATACAAAATGTTACACCAACATTTAAAAATTAAAATTACTAAATCTGTTTCATGATGAGACGGGGCAGCAGATTTTTTAGCCATCTTTAATCATAATCACCTAATACTTTGAAAAACTTTCAAAAAAAAAATAAGTCTCATTCTTTGATTTTACTTTTTTTTATTATTATTATACAATATTTCTCTTTTCTTTTTTCCTTATACAAAATCTATAGTCAAGATTAATTACCAACTAATTTTTTTAAATAATAATAATAATATTTCTCTCTTTCTTCATTCTTCAAAGTGTTTTTTTCTCTTCAATATTCTCTAAACCATTTTTTTCCTTATACTAACTATTAATTACCAATATTTTTTTATGAAAAAGAACATTAATATTTTCTTTCTATTTTGTTGGAAAATATTTTTAAAAATCATTATTAATTACCAATATGTTTTCTTTTTATGAATACTATAATCAAAATTAATTACTAATATTTTTTATGAAAAAAAAATTTTTTTCTATTTGGAAATTTTTTTTCAAAAAGAGTCGCCTACCATATATTTTAAAATTTATTCACAAATCATTTGAAAGTTCATAGTTTTATCCACAAAAAAATGTCGAGTTAATAATTTATGTTATTGACTTTTGATGAAATTTACTTGCAACAAATAAATAAAACATTAGAAATTCAATTTTTTTGTTAAATTAATATTATTAATACAATTAAATAAATTATTGCTAACACTTTTTTTTACGGCAATTTTTTCTAACTATGAGATATTATATTTTTATATTCAAAATTTAAAAAATTCTATAAAAATGCATAAAAGTATGTAAAAGTCTATTAAAAAAATGTCAATCAAAATCTTTAAAAATCTAGATTAATTACACACCATTATTTTCAATCAAAATTTTGTGAATACTAAACCATTTCATTGCAATTTTGTAAAATTCCTTCTAAAATTTTATTCATTTTATTAAAGAAATATGTGAGAATTATATGGAAGTAATATAGCCTTAATTATCGTGACATTGACATACTAATTATCGCATGTTGTCTCCTATGATCAGATAATTTGTAAATTAACTAGATGAATAACTGCTACAAACCTCTTCAATCTTCTCTTCCATTTCAATTTTTTTAGTAATTAATTCCTAATATATGATCTTCGATACATGTTCGTTTAAATTCAATTTTAAGTAAACGTCTTAACTAGAATTACAATAACCCTAAATTCAATTATCACACCGTCAAACAAACTCAAATGTGTCATAAATTTATAAATATAAACTATAATAAAGATAATAACCATCAATAAGGTCTAGATCATTCGCATCTCAAAATAATTAATTATACGACTTTAGTCTGTTATTTTTTTAAAAAAAATTAACGATATAAATAATATAGTAGATTAGCGAAAACCAAATTAACTGATCTCATATTCAATATATTATATCTCATAGATTACAATATTATATTATATATTATACCCCCTAAATCACATTATGCAACTGAAATAAATCACGTCATTCCATGAAGATTGATATATATATACCACAATATATATATATATACATATTACAAGAAATTGATAATTTGTATATTCTCTGTACGACTCAATCTCTACACTTAAATCAATGTACATGTTGACAACGTAAACAAAATACATACATTAATGTACTTGATAGATTGCGTACCTTGTATGATGTTTCGATGAATAACAACACTTCAATTATTTTCTTCAACATATTCCTTGTCAACAAACCTAGCTCCAAAACAATTAGCTCAGTCCTTCCCTAACCTTCATATTATACAAAATTACCTTAGTCATTACCTCACGCAATTAAAAATCATGTTTGATTGGCACGACTTGTTTCTTTGACAATCCATGTCGGACCAAGGCTAACTTAAGGGACATGTTAGGCCTAACATAGATTGAAGTCTAGTCTGGCACCAAACATACAAACTATTTGTCCCTTTGCGATAAAAATCATCATTTTAGAATATTTACATTTTAGATTTTTTTCATCAAAATTCAACATTTCAAACTTAGCTACAAATTACTATAAGAAATTATTCTTAACCACGAAATTTTGGTCTTGTAAAGTTTTTGAACGACTATTTTTCGACGAAGTAACTTAAAAATAATTTTCTACGACAAAAATTAACATCGTTTAAAAATGAAATTTCTTGTGCTGAATACAAATAGCATATTGTGTTATTTGTCATTAAAAATAACATTTCATGCAAGTAGCATGCTGTGTTATATTTTGTTCAATCCCACCATCTAAGGCACCCATAATTTCAACAATGACAGAAAAAAAAATTTAAAAATAAAAAAAAAATCGCCGCGCAAAATCATCATAAATCACCAACGTCCACGTCCACCAAACCCACCCACCAGAAAGGAAAAGTGGACAAAGAAGCCCCGTGATGGAGGAAGGACATGGCGATCCGTTAAGTGATTGTGCCACTTTGTCTGCTACATCCAACCTGAATTGACCCGGCTGTGTGCGTGAATTTATGTTTTTAATGGCGGGTAGTCGCGCAAATCAATAAGGGTGCTGCAAATCAATGATGGTGGTGGCGATAGCACATATCGATAATGCAGTGGGGTTTGGAATCAGACTGATACTGTTTGGCTTCGAATTTGTGGTGCAGATCGATGGTGGTAGCCACCGTAGACAGTGGCGGTGGCGGTGGCGCCAATCGTGCAGATCGGTTAATTAAAAAATTGAATTAAATATAAAGTCTATACCTTATTATCACTTTTATAATCTTTAAATTTTATATTTTTTATGGGAAGTAAAATAGACTCTTCCAATTTTTACACACATGCACTTAATCTTGTTCTTCAAATCACAAGTAGTAGCATTTCAATCACTGAAAATGATCTTGATATACTTACAATTCTTCATGTTACTGCTGGAATTAACAGTACTGATTCAATTCTCTTTAAAAAAAAATTATACAGAAATTTAAATCCATAGAAGATTTGTTCTTCATCTTCATTCTCTCTTTCCTTCTTCAAGGAAGCCGGAGAATCCTGTAACTAACTCCAATATTGGTTAATCAATCACTCCAATGTAAAAATTGCCAATTACAAACCCTAGTCTCTATTGTTCCTTCCTCAGATCAACCACGACAACGCTAACGTTATCGGTGCTATGACGGGCCAAGGCTAGCTTAGTTAAAAGAATTGACGCATCGGAACACGCCTTATCGGAGCTCTCGCCGGTTGCAGTCACTGTTGATTCGCTTCCGGGAGATCTCGGTGGAGATGAAGGCTTCCGGGACTGAAGGCACATACGCGACACCCCACACGCCACATCGTTAGTAACTACATCCCATAGCCCATCACTTGCCAAGATCAAGCACTCATCCTCAGCTGTTCTTTCTGTTATGGTCACATCCGGCTCCGGTATCACGTATGGCTTCAAATAGTTATCACCGATAGCTCGAGACATTGCCAATACACCAAGAACTCTAGGGCCGTCCCAGAATATGACCCGGCCACCCGCTTGGTTTATTCTATCGAGCTCATCGGGTCGATCGGGCTTATGATCGGTGGAAAGGGGAATTGCAACACCGTTCCGGCAAAGGACAGCGCGAGAATCACCACAATTGGAAACGATAATTTTGTCAGGTGTTACCACCGCCACGACTGCGGTGGATCCAACGGCGTCGCAATGAGGAGTTTGAAGCTCACATCTGCAGGTAGAAGTAGAAATACCTGCAGCTCCATTAGACCATTCCGTCACTTCCTTGTCCATTTTTATGTAACTCTTGAACATAATTTCCTTCCATGAGGGCTCCTCACTTTTGAGCTCGTCTTTCACTATTTCATGCATCCGTTCCTTGCACTTGGTCGCCACCTACAAAACCCAAATCGAAATGAATTCAGCCAAATTAAATAAGCTTATAAATTTTTTATAAAACAAGCAGTGCAAATGATAATCACTCACATGTGAGCAGCCATGGCCATCGTAGACTCCGAAGAAGTGCATCCCAGTTGGAATATCATTCCTTTGGCCGCAGAAAGAAGGGTGAATTGCCACTGCATCTTCCATATCTCTTCTCCTTCCACAAACCGAAGTCACGCCAAATTTCAGCCACTCAGGAACCCGATTAGGCTCAATTCCAGCAGAAGATGATACAGCAGATAGATGACAAGACTTGGATTCTGACTCTTTATCCCCAGTCTCAAGCTGATTGTCCTTTCCAATTTCCTTCACTTTACAATTCTGAACTGCGTTTATGCACACCCTAGGAACAGTTACATGGATCTTCTGCCTCTTCTTTTTGCCGTTCTCCAGTGAGGAATCATTGTGTACAAACTGCAACTGGTGAATTTCCATTTTTCTTCTCCTACCGGATTTTGAATTCCGCTCGCCAGGTGCAGTTGTCTCTGTCTCAGCAATATTCACCTCACAGCACATACCCGCCATAGATCAATCTCGTTAGATCCAAACTATATAACAAAAATCCGTTCTACGCTGGAACTAAGCCTTGTATTTCAATGATAATGGTAAAGTCCCTGTTGAAATGGGTGAAAAAGAGGAAGAATTCAGCAGACAGACGAAACAAAAAAGAT
Organism: Forsythia suspensa; assembly: GCA_023638005.1. Lineage (NCBI taxonomy): Eukaryota > Viridiplantae > Streptophyta > Magnoliopsida > Lamiales > Oleaceae > Forsythia > Forsythia suspensa. Next base: position 54,519,275 of record CM042666.1, read on the forward strand.
ACGAAAATCTGTTGCGGACCCAGAAAATGAAGCTCTTTTAGGGAGGGGGGAGACCACATTATAGTTTGATTGGAGTAGGGTGATGACGTGTTACGGGCAGATGCCCGTCACCGTCAAGGGCAGGCTGTACCCGACACATATACAGTTGGTGTGACGTCGAAACGCTGAACGCGATGCGATGATCTTGGCCGTCAATTTTATGTGTTTACGTGGACCAACCACAAATCAACACGAAAGTTTGAAACAATGTCCCTTTTATGACACGCATGTGGTGGGGGATGACCTCACTTTCGTGTTATTCTCTTTTCTCATTTTTCTTTATTTGTTTAATCAGAGTTGCTTTGGGAAATATAAGTTTATGGGTTTCAACGAGGATTATACCACGTGGCAGGATCGTGGCGTACGAGATTCGTGTTTGGTATTCTTCCTACTCTCCTTGAAGCGCGTCATTTAACTTTCCTCAAATGAGTAACCGGAGTAAAGTAATTTTCTTTTCTGTGTAAAATTTTTTTTAGTACAACGAGTCTCGTATTATTGATCATTCCGAATGACTTTTAGTGGTATACTTTAGTGTATATTTAATAAAAATAGATTTTTGAAAAATAATTTTCTATATTTGACTTTTTCAGTTTTTGAAAATGTAATTTGAAAAATAAATAAAAATTATAAAAATCCTACGAATTATATAGTTAGTTTTATAAAATAATAAAAAATAAATAAAAATTATAAATCCTAATATATTAATAAAAATAATATTTAACTAATTTATAAGTGCTTATAAATATTAACAAATATATACTTAAATTACTATGTACTAAAGTGATTATACAGTTCCATCTTATTTGAATTTATGACATTTCATATTTGAGTTCGAATTTATAAATAATTAAATATAGTTCAAAATATGTATTTCCTAATCTTATTTTTAATTTAGGAAAAGTTACTTATATTAATTTAGAAATATCTAAGATTTTTTAATTAATAATTATTTTTATGATTCGGAATCATGTTCATTGTATATAATTTTTACATTTTGAACTATTGTGCTAATATAGAAAGTAATTTTCGCTTAACTGTTACTATTTACAAAACAAAAAAAAATAGTATATTTTCTCTCTTCAAGTAATTTGATTTGAGGATGACAGTCGAATCCATCTTTTTCTTATCGAGTGCTTGAGTTACTAAAGAATTGCGATTGATTGAATTCTCATTCTTATAAGTTTAAATTATAATTTAACTCAGTTAAATATATATTTTGTAAGACTTACAATTTATTATCTATATATTCTATAAAATTAATAATTTATAAAAATTAAAAAAATAATTTCACCACCACTAAACATATTATTAGACCGAAAAGGAGGGTAAGCATCATCAATTTTCTCTCATATACTTTTTCTTTCTCGTACTTAGAATTTGTGGGGGAGAGGAGAGAGAGTAGGAAGCACCGCCAGGCTTGTGCGTGGAGTTTCCAATTAATGCAGCAAAAGCGTCGACGTAAGTGGGGGAAATTCAGACACGTATATGATGATATGTCAACATCGATTGACGCTTGCCGAATATCTGAAATCTGTTTCTCTGCATTCGACACGTTTTCATCATTTACGTGGACATCACGAAGCTTTAAACCCGATTCGGGCAACACATAATATCCCTACCCAAAATATCTTTCTTTCTAACCAAAAAGGTCAAAGTATCTCCTCGCACCATTTTATATTTATTTCATTTTTCGTCATTCAGTGAAATATTAACTGAGTCACTTAACTTTAATTCAATTAAATCGTATCACTGAACTTCAATTTATTTCAATGTTAATTACTTTGTTATTTCAATTGCCAAACTCAACGTCTTAATCTTTCGATAGTCCCCATTTCAAGATAAATATATCACTTAATCATTTCTTAGCAGTAAAATTTTGAAATAATATATGAATAGAGATTTGAAAATACTTTATTAATTAAATGAATTATTATTAATTTTTAAACACAATTTATTTTCAAAACCATGGTGTGATTAGATAGTATATTTACTTGAAAACGTATGATACATTAGATTGTTGTCAACTTTTAAAGTTTACGTAGGATAGTAAGGTTAAGTTTAGTAATAGGGACTAATAGAGTGATTCACGTTGAAAGTAAATTGAACTGCTGTGATTTGATTGAGTTAAATTAAAGTTGAGTGATCTAATTGAGATTTTACTAAAAGTTTAGTGACCATGAGATGCAATTAACCCATTTTATATTTATACGGATTCTGATTGAGATTTGTTTGGTTCGAAGAACTCGGGAAGAGAGAAGGAAAATGGTGGGAAGGAATATTAATGAAATAACAAGAAGTAATGGTATATTGCACTAGTGGTACCATTGTTTATGTGACAATTGAGTTCATGTTTTCAATTAATTAAAATAAAAAATTACTAGATCGCCAATTCTAGAAAATGGGATCCATTATGACATAGATCAGTGCCAAAAGCATCTTTAATTCATTAATTTCTAATGAGTTGTATATAAAGAGCTTGCCAACCCACACCGAAACCATCTCTACAAAATCATTTCACCCCTCACCCAAAACAAGTTACTTTCTGATGATGTGTTATTATTTTTGCCCGAGCTTTTACTTGTAGCATCCCTGTCTTATCTTATGTATATGACAATTGACAGCAAGGAAAGCCACAGGGAATGGTAGCCAGGGGCAGATATCAAACTGTAGTTCAGTTGTACTTTCGAAAAATTTAATTTTTGAAGTGCACAAAATATATTTTTTCAGATAGTACTCCACTTTCGAAGTGTAAAGGTTTTTTTTTTTTTTTTTTTTTAAGTTGTAGTCTTTTTTTAAAAAAAAACGCTGAATCTGCCCTTAATAATAGCTAATCTTATTCTAGCAATATAATTTGCATTAGCCTTTTCGTGCAGTTGTTTATTAAAAAGCATCTTAACTCTGCTTCTATCGAAGTATATCCTATAATTTATATTTTCTACCAAAAGCTCAGAAGAGAGGTGGTGGGGTCCTCAAGTGTTGGAGTTCAAACTTATATTTTCTCTGATCTTTAAATGAATGGAGAGTTGGTGAATTGCATAACTAATTAGTTGAATTATTGCGTGGAGTCAAACCATGCTTAAATTATTGTATAAAGTAGTGAATGAATCTCGTTTCAAATAGTCATATAAATGAAAAAGTGAGAAAATCTTGTCAAATGTCAACCAATTTGTATATAATAAATTCAAGAAATATATTAGAAAGTTAGTAGCCATGGATCTATGGACTGAACATACTTTTAGAATATATTTGTCAGTATTTATAAGTATTTATAAATTGATCAAATATTATTTTTATTCATACATTTTATAAGATCTATAACTTTTACTCATTTTTTATCTACATATTCTCAGATAATTCACGTTTTATAATTCAAAATTTTACCAAATATACTCTAATTCCGGTCATATTCTTCTTACCTTCTTCAAATAACAACTCTAATCAATCATTTCCTTTTCCAAAATATCTTAGGGTGTGTTTGATTGATAATCTAGAAAAGAAAAAAAAATTTTTTAGAAATAAAACCAACATACCCATAAGAAAATATTTTTATGAAATTGGCCAAAAAAAAAACTAAAATAGTTCATTTATTTTTCTTTCCACATTCTTCAATTAACAACTTGTTTTTATCAATCATTTTTCATAGAATTGGTGCAATCAAACACACTATAATTCTTTTCAATTTTCAAGAGAGTAGTGTAAGTTTGAGACGAGAGTAATTGGTAGAAAAATTGTTACCAAGAAAAAACCAACATCAAACACAAATAGTTAATCAAGCAACCAAAGGTAACTTGCATGTTAATTTCATCTTTTCGACTTTAGATATGTTCACGATAATTGAAAACTGACAATTGTTAATCCATTGGAATATTCACCACTTGATGCAAACTATTACCCAAATAGAAACATATGATAATGTGTTTGATGGTTTTTTTTAACAATGGCCTTCGAATTCATAAATTAATTATAAAAAGAATAATAGAAATATTTAGTGTGTGATTATGTGTTATATTTTTCTATAAATTACTATTTAAGAGACATAGAGAGATTGAAAAATTTATAATTTATGTGATATTAATGTATAATGAATAGATATTCAAGTTTAAATTTAATATACAATACATTATATAAATTGCTTCTTAGGTGTATTTTATTTTAAGAAAATTTGTATTTTCATCCCTAATCTTTGTAATTTGTTATTAATCTACTCTTAACTTTTTTTTTAGCACTAAACATTTTCAATCTTACATTTAATTGCAAATTAAGTCTTTATTTATAGATAATGACAGATTTGTTCTCCTCTTTAAATAAACCCAAAAAAAAACTAAAAATAACAACAACAAAAAAAAAAAAAAACACAAAAAAAAAAATAACTTATTTGCAAAATGGTCCCTGACTTTTGCACTTCTTTGCGGGTTGAGGACCTATCTTTTCATTTTTGCGGTTTAACCCCTATTTCAAATGTTTTTTAGGCGACAATGGTCCTTTTCAACAATTTCCATCCAAATCTGGTGAAATTTGAAAGTTTTTATTTATAAAGGCTTATTTGCACAAGGTCCCTGACTTTTAAAAAGAAAAAATTTACAAAAAAGTCCCTAATATTTTAGAAAGTGTTGAAAAGTCCCATAACTTTCTAATCCTAACACATATGACCCTAAACTTTTGACAATTTTACCCCTAACTTAAATAAATTAAAATAACTCACAAACCTTTTAAAAATACAAATAAGTCCTAAATCTTTTATTTTTTTCTGATTTACACTTAAAATACCAAAACTTTTAATTTTGTTCACCAAAATGATATTTAAAATGTGTTTGATTAAAATCGATATTTTAGTAAAAGTGATTGAAAAATTGTGGGACCATAAATGCGTGGTTAAAATTAATTGTTGACTTTGACTTTAACTTTAACTTTTGACAAAATCAAAATTGAAAACAAATGGGCTCTTAGAGTCTCTACAGATTTTGTCCAGTGGTCTATTAATTAACAAAAAAATTATACTCATGATCAAAATTTGACCAATTTAAAATTTTAATTTATTTTTCATATCAATTACTAGAGGTGGTAAAATGGGTCACCAGATAGCCGGTCTCTCGGGCCGTGGTCTAATAAAAATTGATTAAATAAAAATTAGTCAATTTAGTCCGATACAACTAGTCACCCAAGTGGTCTGAGATAATTTTTTTTGCCAAGTCCCTACCCCACACTTCAAACACCCCACCCCCCCTCCCTCCCTCCCGTGAAATGTGGTGCCGGGGGTGGGGTGTTTGAAGTGTGGTGTGGGGACTGGGCAAAAAAATTTATCGTGCCAATCGATTGGCTAGTTGTGCCTGACTAAATCGACCTAATTTTTATCAATCAACTTTTATCGACCAAATCACTTGAGAGACCAGCTATCCTGGGGCGACCCACTTGCCACCTCTAGTAATTGATATGAAAATAAATTAAAATTTTAAATTGGTCAAATTTTGATCATGTGTATAATTTTTTTTTAATTAATGTATAACCTGACAAAATCTGCAGAGACTTAAGAGCTCTCATTGTTTTTCAATTTTGATTTTGTTAAAAGCTAAATTCAAAGTCAACAATTAATTTTAATCACACATTTTATGGTCCCACAATTTTTCAATCACTTTTACTAAAAATCTAATTTTAATCAAACACATTTTAAATATCATTTTGGTGAACAAAATTAAAAGTTTTGAAATTTGATGACACATTTTTATTATTTTAAGTGTAAATCAGAAAAAAATAAAAAGATTTTGTGAGTTATTTTTAATTTATTTAAGTTAAGGGTAAAATTGTCAAAAAGTTTAGGGTCATATGTGTTAGGATTAGAAGGTTATGGGACTTTTCAACACTTTCTAAAATATTAGGGACTTTGTTGCAAATTTTTCTTTACAAAAGTCGGGGACCATTTGTGCAAATAAGCCTTTTATAAATAAAAACTTCCACCGTCAAATTTCACTAAGATTTGGATGGAAATTGTTGAAAAGGACCATTGTTGCAAAAAACATTTGAAATAGGGGTTAAACCGCCAAAATGAAAAGATAGGTCCTCAACCCGCAGTAAGTGCAAAAGTCGTGACCATTTGTGCAAATAAGCCAAAAAAATATTAACTATCTTCTTTCCTTATCCATCCTTATTCCATCACATCTAGTGATGGCAACGGAGACAGACGGGCCGATTCAAATTCGTCCCGTAATAATTGTAAGATATCCAAAAATGTTCGGTTTGACAAAAGCAAGTGAAATTGTGAAAGCGGGATACGACCTACGCTATTTAATTAAGAAATTTGAAATTGCAATTGCGGTCCTTGTCCCAAATTTTTATCTTATTATAATTTAATCTTTTTTTATAATACAGATTCGTCGGATCGTGGCAGCTCCAATCCGATTCTCCCGAGATCCGTGGCTGATTACAAATATCTGTCCCGATCTATCTCGTCGACCTACTGGATCGGTATTTTTCGTTTCATTCAGATCAAATATTCATTGAGTTCGAAGCGAATCGAATATTTTTGCCATCACTAATCACATCCCATCCCATCAAGCTTAATGATTAGCTACAATTCTTCCTTCTTTTTTAATATGGTGGTGCATCTATTTTGGTCCTTCACATGACTATTTTGATAAGTTCTTTAATATTTGCAGTCTCCATCTAATCCTGTGGATATTTTGGGAATGTCTATTTTCAGTCTAATTAGTAGTCTGTACGAAATGATTTTTAGTTTGAAATTTTCTGATTGCGTAGAAACATCACATCTTCAAGATGCTCAGTTACTGGGTCTATGACTTTCAGGATCTCTAACATCATCATCTAAAAAATTAGACGTATTCTTTTTTTTCTTGTCTTCTACGTTGTCAAAATGATTCATTAATTGTAATTAATTGAGGATTCCTATTCAATAAAATGAATACAAACCTGTGATTCCTATTCAATCTAAATATGAATTGTTACAAACCTGTGACAAATGTTTAGCTAAAATAAATATAATCATTTGATATTGTACAATGATTATACCTCCAATGACTTAACTACTTCTCTCATTTATAATAATGTAGGATTAACTTGATCCTATGACTTCTACTTCCGATCTAGTAGGATTAACTTTATTGAGATACCCTTTTTACTTCTTTTGCTTGATAGAGATGAACTTTGGTTGAGTTTAAGCACATGTGTGGATGGGTGGAGTAGAAGTAGATATTTTGTAGTTTTTGAAAAGTCTCGTTGTAATTTTTTATTGTTTTTAACTTTTTTTTTTTTATTTAAATAGGAGGCAAATCTGTCATTATCTGTGAATGGAGAGGTGATTTGCAATTAAATAAAAGATTGAAGATTTCAAGTACTAAAAGAACATAAAATATAGATTAGTGACAAATTGTATATATTGAGAATGAAAGCAAATTTTTTTTTATTTTATTAAAATTAAATTAAAACATTTATATATACATAGAAAATTGAAATATATCTAGAAAATTTAATTTTTATTAAATTAGCATGTTTAACAGATTTTCTAAATATAGAAAGAGCTCTAAATATTGCCTATCTTTTTTTCTTACTACGACATCTTAACAGAGTCATCGATAGCTTGTATTGAAGAAGATTATCTATTTTGTTTATTGGACAAAAAAAATATCAATCCACACTCATATCAGGAGGTTGTGTATTTAATTAAAATTTGATAAGACTTTTATGGAGTTTAGAAATCACGTGTGATTCAATTCAGACTTTTTAAATTTTATAAAAGTCTTGGAGTATTCAATATAGATTTTTAAAGATTTTTAAAAATTCTTATAAAGTCATGCGATATTTAATTCAAACTTTTTAAAATCCTACGAAATTTAAGGGCATTCAAAATGTTGATTACTTTTAATGACTTTATAAAAAAATTTATATGTACTAACTTTAAAACACAAAGTATAAATAAAAGTTATCACAATTTTTCTCACATTCATCCATAAGACTTTGAAAGACTTTTGGGGGAAAAATTTTCATTTCCTAATTTTATATCTTTATGTAACATTTCTCTTTTCTTTTTCCTTTAACAAAATTGATTATTCAAGATTAATAATCTTTTTTTTTTTCAATGTGATTTTTTTTCTTCTTCAATATATTCTCTTAACTTCTCTTTTTTCTTTTTCCTTCTACGAACCCTATAACCATGATTAATTACCAATATTTTTATCTCTAATCAATTTGTTTTTTTTTTTTCAATATTTTCCTAACTATTTTTCCATTTTCTTCTTTTTTCTATGAACGTTTTGTGATTATTTTCTTCAATATTCAAATAACCATTTTTTTTTTCTCTTTTTCTTTCACCGTTTTTCCATTTTTCATTAAATACAGATAAATTTATAATTAAATTCTTATATAATTGTTGATTGTTGTTTATTAATGAATTTCATCAAATTAAAAATTGAATTTTTATTACTATATATATATATATTTTTCATTCTTTTTTTTTTATTTATCTTGATGAGTATAGTTGTATTTTTTTTCCTTTGTAAATTGGTACTTTGGTTATTTGTCTTTGCAATTGTAATAATTAATAATTATATATTACCTATAGATTATTAAATATAAAAATGGAGATTATTAAATGAATAATTTTTTGTTGGAAAATATTTTTAAAAGAGTCGTGTGCCATAATTTTTTGAATTTATCCACAAGTCATTTGAAAACTTATAGCTTTACCTAAAACAGAAAATAGAGTGAGTTAATAATTTATGTCATTATCTTTTGACGTAGTTTACTTGTACTAATTAAATAGAATATTAATTTTTATGAATTTAATAATTTTAATACAATTAAATAAATTATTACTAAATTTTTCTCATGCGACAATTTTTTTTAACTGTTGGATATTAATTTTTTATATTCAAAATTTTTAATTGAAAAAATAAAGTCTATAAAAGTTCATAAAAATATGTAAAAGTTTAAGAAAATCTTCAAAATGAAATATATAAAAATGTATAAAAGTCTGTAGGAATGTATTAAAATTCATAAAAGTCAATAGAAATTAATAAAATATATCAAAGCCAATCATTTGAAAAATGTCAATCAAAGTATTTGAAAATTTAGATTAAATACACCCCATCTAGCTCGTCATTTCCAATTTCGTTCTCGATTTGCAACCCAAAATGGACAGCTTTCTAGATGAGCTAATTGCTTACCTTACTCGACTTATTTGTGAGATTCGTTGGTGAAATTTTGCCTGAATTTCGACACTTGCTGATAGGGGTGGGTCAAGTCGGGTTGGTTTTCGACCCAAACCGACAAAAATTTGGTTTGGCGAAACCGACCCGAATGGACAAATTTGGACCCGAAACCGACCCCGAACTGATTCGGGTCGGTTCGAGACCAATGAAAGCATATTTTTAAAAAAAAATTTAGATACCGAGTCGGTTTTGGATTGGGTAAAACCCAACCTGAAAATTGACCCGAAGTTGGAAAAAATCGACCTAAATCAATCCGAGTCGATTCGGATTGGATCGATTTGACGGTTTAGTGGTTAATTTTTCCATCCCTACTCGCTGAACTGGGGGAGTCAAAGCAAGTGAATCGAGGGCCTATGCGTTAACAGTCTCTACACTTTTGGGCCACCCAACGGTGTACTGGACCAGATTGTTCTAACTTCGTTGGCCCATTAGTGATGATTTTTGAGCTCGTGTGAGGCGTCGTATTACTTCTTGGTTCCTCGTGGTTGTGGGTTAATTCAAGAAGTGTACAAATTATTTAGGGAAATTTTCACAAGTAGGCCATCTTATGATATTATTTATAAAAAAAACTGTTACATGTTTTTTATTCCAAAAATACTTGGATTTTATCGATTTTTTATTTAATTATTTAATTGATTTAATATTATAACGTAATCCTTAATTATCTCATTTTCCATATTGATTACTATTTAATTTGTAACTAATTAATGTTTTCTCTCACCTTCATAATCTCTCTCCTACATATTCTAAAAGAGTCGTGGCTTCATGGCTAATATTTCTTCTTCCTCTCTTGCAAAATACGTATGACATTGATAACAAAACAGAATCTGGAAAATTTTTCCGATTGTGAATTTTGTTTATTCAATAAGATTCAATTTTATACGATTTCATTTCGTTTTTGTATTATCGTAGTTTAGAAAACCTATTGTTTTACAAAATTTTGTATTAATGTTACAAGATGTTCATCATTGTTATTATTATTTAAAGTTCAAATTATGTTGCATGGGTTGTTAAAAATCGAATTAATATAATGTAAAAATGGAAAATCTAAACTGCTATGTTTGTTACATTGCATTGAATGTCTTATGAGTATTGCACGTGTAGTTACAAAATGTGTATTAATCGTCGGTTGCGATTAGTGTAATAAAAATTTGTAATAATGTTACACGTGTTGATTGTCTTGCGAGTTTGATGTTACAAAAATGCGGAGTAATGTTACAAAAATCATACTAATGTTGCACATCATTTTATATTTATATAAATCTGAATTATATTTGCATGGGTTGTTAAAAATCTAAATTAATATAACGAAATATGGAAAATCTAAATTGTTGCGTTTGTTACATTGCATTGAATGTCTAATAGGTATTGCACGTAGTTACAAAATGTGTATTAATTGTTTGCGATTGGTGTAATAAAATTTGTAGTAATGTTACATGTGTTGAATGGCTTTATGCAGTTTGAATTAAAAAATCAATTAATATCGAATGCATCACATATCTGCTTTGTCATTTGTGTGTGTGTGTGTGTTGGGGGAAGTGGGGATGTAAGCAATGCGAGATGAAATCAACATGAAGCGTCTTAATATACAAGGGTTTAAGAATCAAACGATGGAGTAACGATTCCAAAAGTGCAAATGGAGAAACCTTGTAAAAGATGTGCATACAACGATCATGACACCTCTCTACGAAATGGTACTTGTAATTTACAATGATCACCAAGATAGAAAAGTATTATTGGTACATCAATAATGAACAAGCTCGCTCAAATCACCATTACAATATCTCAGAAATAAGCGATGAATCACCATTACAATATACGAAACTAGAAATAAGCAAATCAAAATCAATGTACTACTCAAAGTTTCTTCTCTTATCTAACCCTGTCTCAACCACATCACTCATTAAAGCTAGCTTTTGGGTTTTGGCTCGATGCCAGCCACTTACACTCTTGAACAATTTCAACCATGGGTTGGAAGACCAAAACCAACCAAACACACGTAAGATCGCCAACAGCTCCCAAGTCAAATGACTAATGCATTCTGATAACTGAATCCTTCCCGACACAAATGGACTACCACCCACATAAAATATATTTTAAAAAAATTGAGACTTCATTCACACCACCAAGTTGCTCAGAAAGTAAAAAGTCTCAACCACATCACCATTAAAGGTCTAGCTTTTGGGTTTTGGCTCGTATAATAAGCCGATCAAAACTTACAGTACTCTTGCTCTTGAAAACAAAGGGATGGAAAGTCCACCGCAATGTAACATCAACCATGTTTACAAATATTTAGGATTGTGATCGAAATGACGGATTGATCTTAATGGTTAATTTTTCCATCCCTACTTTGTCTTTCCAGCTCATGGAAAACTAGAAAAATCGAAAAAAAGTATGATCAGAAGCAAGCTTTTGTAAACAGTACTAATTGCTCTTGAAAACAAAGGATGGAAAGTCCAATCGCAATGAGAACATCAACCATGTTTACAAATATTTAGGATTGTGATCTTCAGTGAATCGAGTATAGCACCCATTAGTATCGATAAACAACAAAAGTATAAAAATATATTTTGCTTACTTCGAAAGAAGATAAAGCAAGGTCCCTATGTGTTAACAATCTCTACACTTTTTAAAGAAATCGTGAATCCATGTAAATGGGTCATCATGAAATCGACTTAACGCAAACACGTCCCAATTGTACTGGGTTCTATAAGCAGATTGTTCCATTCAAAACATAATTAGCATTTTAATCCTTCCTTACTTCAATTTTGCCAATAAGGCCAAGAAAATCACCACATTTAATTCTTCCTCGAAGAAATTAGCCACTAATTAGTGATGATGACTTTTATCCACAATGAATTATAATTAAGAAGAAATTGGTCGTTTGAGGCGTGGTGTTTATTACTTTAACTTCTTCGAGCTTCCTCGTCAATTGGTTAAATTAAAAAATCGTGTTGTTTTCGTAAAAATGGGTTCATCTTGAATAGTGAAGAACTGTATGAGATTTTGTTGAAAAATATGGATTTATTGTTCAAGAACCCTACAAAATTAAAGACTATTTGATTTATTCATATCTTCAACAATTTTGGGAATAAAAACATTTATAGGAAATATATTACAAATATATAGTTTTTTTCCACAATTATTTATCCTGTGAAATGATTGTGAATGATCATAAGAGTACATAATATGGAAATTGATTTGTATCACCGCCAGAATCAAATAATTTTGGGTCCCACCTTCCACTCCTTTTTGTTGCAAATTGATTTGCACCATATCAAAATATATTATTACACAAAACTTTGTATACAAATCCAATCAATTTTTATTTTTATTTTAATGGGGAAAAATTTATAGTTTAGAGTTCAAATACACTTAGAATCCGTTTAGTACAACTATTGTGAGTAGAACTTTTGTCAATAGAACTTTTACTAGAATAATCTTTTTCAAAAATTATTTTTGTAAAAAGCTTTTAAATATTTAGTTGTTAATTTGAAAAGTAATATCAACATTAAATAATTATTCAATAGCACAACTATAAAATGTTTTTTTTTTATAAACTACATATTTAATTGACTAAATATTTATTTTTTTGTATATTTCACAATTTTTTTTTTCATAAGTAATATTTATTATACTATTAAATCTATTAAAATCAATATTTTATTTAAATTATCATGGCACAATTATTTTAATATATATCGTATTGTGTAATTAAAAAATTAAACTATATATATAATGTGTGATTTTTTTTAATATATATATAAGCCACAAATATATTATATATGACATATATTTGTTAAATAAAATAACGTTAATAACTAAAAAATCAATCACAAAAATTATGATTAAAATATGTCATAAATCCTCTCAAAATTAATTGATAATATTAGGAATTTGAAAAAAAAATATTTGTTATGAAGAATTTTTTTAATATATTTGGAAATTTAATGTTGTATTAAATGTAGATTAAACTTCGCATAAATTTAAATTTATCTAAAACAATTTTAAAAACCAAACATTATTTTTTACCTTCTAAAAATTACTTTTGAATTTTAAAATAGCCCTACCAAACACACACTTAAACTATTTGGTATCTTATATAGGTTTTCCGGATGAATGAAATTCATAAAATTTTGTTTTGTTTTGTTTTTTAACATTCATCTTACTAGTAAGCTATTAGAAGACGCACAGTCCGTTTAGAAGAGTTTTTTTAAATTCATTTTCAATCATATATCTTATAAGATATATAATTTTTATCAAATTTTTAACCACACATCTCACTAATTTTTTTTAAAATCTCTTAAAAAATTATTTTTGAACTCTATCAAACAAACACTATTGAGCCGTAGTTGTCAATCTAATATGATTTACACGTCGTTTCCATTATGCTAGAAACATCTCGTATTGATTCTCTTATCTAAAGTAGAACATAAAGGCAAAAGGAAAAAATTGAATTGTCAATTGTATTGGGCCAGTCCATTTAGAGTTGCAATCACACTCAATATGTGAAAAGTTAATTCACAATTATTGTTATTTTTGGTGATAATTTTATCATATACTATAAAATATAAAATAATTTAAAAAATATTATTTAATTTTTTTTATTCTAAAATATCTGTGTTTTTTTTTTTAAGAAGACTTGTTGTTACATTTGTTATGTTTGTTAATAATAAATGTAACACATTTATTATAACTAAAATAACAAATATAACAACAAGTGTTACAAAAATAAAAAAACAGTATTTTTAAAATAAAAAAAATATGACAGTATTTTAAGAAATATTTTATTTATTATAGTTATTTTTGAAAAAAAACTCCTTATTTTTGTAAAACATAATGTTCTTGTGTTAAGTTAAAATATCAAGCTCAATTTAACTTCTATTTAAATTCGAATTAGTTTCAAAAATTCACTTATAAGTAATGGAAAGTTTTAAGGGTTAACTTTGAGCATAATTAAATTGCATATTTTGACCGTAATCTTTATTTTATAAATGAAATAAGAAACATTTTACTTATATGGAGTAGTGTCAAAAATAAGTTGTGCAATTCAAGTCCAAGAGACCTATTTCTTTAAAAAATCGGATCAAAACCAGCTTGACCTAATTTGAGTCGATTTAAAAGTTGGTCCGCCATAATGAACAAATTGTTTAAGGCTTAATTTCTAGCCCGATTACCCATGAGAGTCGACCCATCTGGCGTGATACTTAAAAAAAAATGTTAAGTTCTCTTTCAATTCCTGGTCTAATGGCGCATTCTTTCTAAATTCTAATATGATTATTTATTTTTTAAAGAATCAAATTTTTACTATAAATACTTATTTTCTTCTACGTCTTTCACACAATCTCCTGTTTTTTTTTTTTAATTAAGACTTAATTTAGCTTGCATTGAATTTTCAATTTTTTTTAAAAAAAACTACGGACTGGATCTTCCCGACCTGCAATATTGGCGAATTGATGGGCAAATCTGGTCCTTACGTTTGGAAGACGGTCTAAGTCTAACCATAACCATATTAGTGGACGGGCTGATTCAAACTTAAAATGGACCTGGATTGGTCTGGTTGTAGACAGCCTATCTATTTTGACACCCTTGCACTTATAAGTAAAAAGATATTCAATTGTTTTAGCGGAACATCGTCAACTCAGATTTTAAATAGATTACAACAAAATATAAGTGTCCCCATCTTGGATAATAGATTATTTAAATTGTATGTGTCCCTGATAACTTGTAAGTTTCTAGAGATTTTAATAGATTTTAATGGATTTCGAGCTCGTAAATATAAATACCAAGCTCTTTAGAAATTCCAACTTCATTCCTCGAATTTTCATATATTTGAGTGACTTCAAACCTACAACTTGTTTTAATTTTATTTTTTTCCAAAAAAAATATTTAATTTGTACTCAATGAGTGGTGGTCAAAGTAAAAATACCACAAATACATGTTACGAACTCAGTTAAAATTAAATAATTAGATTTATATTTATAATATAACAATATTTCTAAAACAAAATTTATAACGTCAAGCATTTCAATATGTGAATTATTTCCTCACCTTAATCTACCAACGTTCTCCTATTTTCATCTTAATCATGCACTCAAAGCATCTACTTTATCCAAATCCTACAAATATTATAATTTTGATACCAAATTTCAAAAAAATAATGTAAAAAATTAAATATTTCATTTTTATATATTGGGACATAATGCAAGTTAAATAACATTATAATCATTCACATCTATAATACAGAATTTTGATAATACCGTATGAATTATGTGGAAATTTTATTAAAATTCATTAAATGTATAATAATTCATAAATCTTAATAAATTCATAAAAATATAAAATAAAATTTTTAACGTCAAACATTTAAAAATAAGAACTATTTTTTTATTTTAATCCACGCAGCATTATCTTATTTTTACTTTGACTATGTAGTCAAAGTGTAGTCAAAGGATATCCTTTATTCAAACCATACAAAAATACAATCCTACAACAATTTTAATCTGGACACTAAATTCCAAAAAAATTATTAAAAAATTAAATATTCTCTTTTTTGATACATAGGAATAGAATGCATATAAAACAACTTATTTAATTGCAATAAAAACATATTATACTCATACAAATTTAATAAGTAATAAAATTTGATTTTAATATTTTAAATCCAAAAATTTTATAATATAATTTTTTAAAATTCTATTCAAGTTCATAAAATTTGAATAGTGGAGTTTAACAATTGTCTTTGATTTTGAAAGGCTTTGAATATTTTTGTCAAACTTTATTATAAGATCAATTATGATTTTAAAATTTTAAAATTCCAAAAAAGTATATTTTAAATTCATTCAAATCCTGTTGATTACTATCACACCTATAACATAGAACAAGAGTCATAATTAGGGTTAATTTCAAAAACAAATTTCAACAACATTAATTGAAATTTGTTAAAAAAATTAAATGATCAAAGAATTGTTTTTCTTATTGTAATAGTTATCTAGTTTGTAATAGTTATACTAATGGTTGCTAAACCTAGAAACTTTAGCTTAAAACTTTATGCGTCATTGTTAAATTTAAATGTGGATATAAACGATATTAATTAGTACGCCACATCAAATAAAATCATATTAATTAATTTTGATTTTAACTTAAAAATTTGTTAAAAAGTTGAGGTAAAAGTCAACAATTAATTTTGACCACAAATTTTATAAGTCCCACAACTTTTATCAACTTTTCACCCACATATAATATCAACTTTTAACAAAATCTACTAAAATTTTTATCAAAATTTTCAAATAGACCATTAGTAAGCAATTTCACATTTTTTTGACGAATTTTTGAAGGCAAAGATTTTTTGTCTTACGTGACATACTAACTAATATCGTTTGTGTCCACGTTAAAATTTAATAATAACATATAAAATTTTAAGTTATTGTTTTCAGTCGAGTGACTATTAAAGTAAAGAACAATGCTATCTATCATTACTCATTAGTAGAGATTATTACTAATTTAGGTGGTAGTGCGATATCAAATTTATTGTCTTAATATATTAAAATACATCATAATTTTATTAGACAATAAATCAAAAATACATAAATTAATAATATTTATAAATATTTATAAATCGATTAAATTTTAATTTTATTTATATATTTCGTATAATTTATAATTTTTATCTATTTTTTACTCACTTTCGTAAAATGTAATTCTCATAACCTATAAAAATCTTTACCACATAATTAACAAATGGAGTGCGTAAAATATGGCCCTGTTAATGGTACTCGGTGCAGAGACAGACGATGAGACGACACAACGTATCATTTGGCATCCTCTTTCTCCATAGAAAGAATTCACACAAAGGAACACTCACAATTCTCTCATGGCCGCTGTGGAGCTCTGTGTAAAGGCTGCTGCTGGCGCCCCTCAAATTCTTGGCGACTGTAATCCACTCTTTTTTCATTCCTTTCTTTCTTTACACGCACAAGACTCTGTAGAAATGAAATGTGTTTATGATTTTTATTTTATTTTTCTTTTTATATGTTAAGGTCCATTCTGCCAAAGGGTGCTGCTGACTCTGGAGGAAAAGAAAGTCCCTTATAAGATGCATCTTATCAACCTCAGTGACAAACCCCAATGGTTCTATAACTAAATTCCATACATATTTTTTTGTGTTTTATGCACCCCTTTCATAATCGTGTATAATAATAAAAATGTGTTGTTGGGGATGGGTTTTAGGTTCTTGGAAGTGAACCCCGAAGGGAAGGTGCCACTGATGAAATTTGATGAGAAATGGATTGCAGACTCTGATGTCATTGTGGGTATTATTGAAGAGAAATACCCCAGCCCTTCTCTCTCCCCTCCCCCTGAAGTCTCCTCTGTGTAAGAATTCTCTCTCTCTCATATCTTACATTTATATTTGAAATTATAATTATCTACTATATCCCCCTCTATTTGCCACAGAAAGAAAAAAGAAAAAAATAGTGCTTTTGTTGATGGAATTGAACGAGATATTATACTCTGATTTACCACTAATCCACTATCTTATTGCATATTTCCCTTTTTTGAAGCGATAAGTTTAACTTACAATTAAAACTTCTTTGATGCTTGGTCAGAATGTCACATACTCCTATAGGTTGGATATTCTTGGCTACAAGATATGCTAGTGTTCTAGGTTTGTGTGTTATAATCTTTCTGAAATCATGAAAAAATTTCATAATTGCGTCATGATTTATTTGTTAGATTTTTGTTCTTCCATTAAACTAGTTTCCTTTGTCAGTCCTGTACAAAAGTCTATTTTAGATTTTTGCACTCTCTCTATGCAATATGGCGCTGTCTGCTTCTAATTTCTAAGCTTTGAAATCTCAGGGGCTCCAAGATATTTCCTTCTTTTGTCAAGTTCTTGAAGAGCAAGGATCCCAGTGATGGATCAGAGCAGGCTCTGCTTGATGAATTGAAGGCACTGAATGAGCATCTCAAAGCCAAGGTGTGAACTCCAGATTTGAAGTATAAGTGATGACATTCCCATAAGATGGGAAAAAGCATATTAAAATTTTGTTATCTGTTTCAATTGAAACTTACTTGGTTGTACACATGATTAGGGACCTTATGTTGCTGGAGAAAATATCTGTGCCGTTGATCTGAGTTTGGCTCCAAAGCTTTACCATCTTGAGGTGGCTCTTGGTCATTTCAAGGGGTGGACTGTCCCTGAAAGCTTGAGTTACTTTCATAACTATGTGAAGGTATCCAAATTGTTCTTGTCAGTCTCTTTACTTTTTTCTTATCATCGTTCTTGTACTTTTGTGGGTGACATAAATCGGATACCTGGAATTAAGGATATCTTTGCTTGGGCATATGTGTCTGAAATAATTATTTAAATCACTGTTTTCACTTCATATTTGTTTCAAACATATAATCTGTTACCTCTGGTATAGTTCCACATGGTTATGTTCCTAGGGCGCATGTAAAATGTCAAAATTATTGTGTTAGTTATGCTTGAATGAGCAAAATCGTGATTGAATGAGCAAAATTATCATAATCACTTTCACTGCTAAAACTAATAGCTATTAGCCATAAGCTTTACTTTTTATGCATTCTTATATGTGATATCCATTGCGTGCATAATTCTCAGACCCAGCCCTGTCAAGTCACTGGGCCAATGGGTCATTGGTTCAAGCTGCATTTCACTGGTTCAACCGGTGGTCACTGACGGATCAAAATTCAAAATCGCTCAGGTTTGGCTGCGCTTGACCGGGTTGCTTGCAACTTGGTTCAACACTGTCACCTGGACTGGCCAGCCATCCGGTCTGCCGGTTCACCAGTCTGACCAGCCCGTCTGATCCAGGTTATAAAATACGGATTGTGTGGACAAGTTTTAGTCCCAAAGATCATATAAAAATATTAAATGGTAATTTCAAAATGAGATGTTAATAATGATTCTGCAAGTTTAGATCAAAATATATAATTGCAATGATAAACATTGATATGCCTTGAGCATAAGCGTGACTTACAGCTAGGTGCATTGGTTTAGTTTATGTTGAATACGGAAGATAATTTATTTGGTTAAAGTGTTAATGCTTTTAGTGATCTTTAACCTTAGTTCTGGACAAGCAGATACACATTCCACATAATCTTTCGTTAAGATTTTACCTGTTTCGTCATCATTACATGTCCATAACTGATCAGAAGCCATATCCTCTCCTGTAACTGATCGAACTTGAAAATTGGTTAGATTATTTTAAATGATTTGTTTGGCCAAGTTCCTTTAGTCAGAGTAGAGTTGGCCATAGACAAATGAAAAAAAAAAAATCAAGTTTTAATTCATTTGAACGTGTTAGAAGAGAGACTGGCACACCAAAAAATTAGATGACACATGGCAGTTGCTAAGGATGTAGTTAGTTTAGATGTTTATCAGTTTATGTAAATCTAGCAATTGAACCGAATGGAGTGGAGTAACTATTCATGTATCCAACCCCAATTTTATTTGGAAGACTTGGTATAAAAAAATGTCAATTTTTGCTGTCTTCCTCTTTGAAATTTTGCTTCGACCTCTTGAAATTCTCTCTCGATCTCTCTCATGCAAACACGTCCAAAGCAGTTTCATTCTGTAGGATTAGTGTACTGTTATTAAGTCGAAACAAAAAACTGAAATTGTTTATTCTGTTTTCCTTTCCTGCTCCGCAGTTGCTCTTTTCTCGGGAGTCTTTCCAGAAAACAAAGGCCGAAAAGGAATATGTGATTGCAGGATGGGAGCCTAAAGTTAATGCATGAACTTGTTCTAAGATGTAGTGTAATTGTTCTGAGTGTCTACTCTTTGTCCCGTAGTGTTTTGAATGTTTCACAATATCTAAGCCTGGGTCCTGGTGTTACAGGCATATGGTGGAGTTTAGCTGCTTAGAATGTCTTTAAATAAATGTATGTCGTTTGCTTGACGGCTGATTTACGATTTGTGCAATGAATGGTTTGGGAGTCAAAAGCAATTTATGAATAATGCTAGATGGATTTAGCGAGTTTATTCAATTTTGGACATTAAACAAAAAAAGTTGGTTGTCTAAATTGAAACAGAGCCTGAAGTTGAGTGACAAGTTGGGAGAATATCTAAATGGGCAAATAAATGGCAGATTATTTCCAATGTTGTACCAAATGCATAACAAGAAGTGAGTGGAGATGAAATTGATGCACAATAAAGAAGAGACAAAGGAATGAATGTTGTTGTAGAGATAAACTTGTGATGTTGATGTGCAACATAACCCTATTTTCGTTACATATCACTATTCCCCAAACCACTCATCCACTATGATCTCTATAGTAATCTTTGCCACTCTTGATGGCCGCATTGACTTCCATTTATTGGCTGGACTCTGCATTAGCCTTGTCCCTACAATCACCCTTTGGCGAACCTCTGTATACTTCCTCCACAGGGCCGGGATTTTATACGAGGCTCAAGAGGCGATTGCCTCATGCCCAAAAAATTTAGGGGCCCATAAATAAAAAATTATGTTATAGATTTTTTTGTGGAAATTGCACACCATACTCTAATTAGTTTTCAAATTCCAATTTTACTATTTAAGTTTTTTTATTTCAGAAATACTGTTTTTAAAAAAAATCCAAATATATGAAGCCCAAATATAATATCAATTGCCGTCCAACTATAAAAGCCCACATTACTTACCTACAATCTAAATACATATAAGAGTGCTTTCACTTCCAAATTCAAAACATCGGCTTAATTTCTCTCGTCAAAAAGATCCAAATTACATTTGTATAACGAGAATCTCCTAATATCACTCCCAAATTCAGAATCTCCTAATTTCACTCCCGAATTTTGAAATAACAGAATTTGTTATATTTGTAATTTTGAAAATAACAGAATGTGTTACATTTGTCATTTTGAAATAACAGAACTTGTTACATTTGTAATTTTGAAAATAATGGAACGTGTTACATTTGTAATTTTGAAATAACAAAACGTGTTACATTTGTAATTTTGAAATAACAGAACTTGTTACATTTATAATTTTGAAAATAACAAAACGTGTTACATTTGTAATTTTGAAATTTGTTACATTTGTAATTTTGAAACAACAGAACGTGTTACATTTGTTACATTTGTAATTTTGAAACAACAGAATGTGTTACATTTATAATTTTGAAATAACAGAATGTGTTACATTTGTTACACTTGTAATTTTGAAATAACAGAATGTGTTACATTTGTAATTTTGAAATAACAGAACTTGTTACATTTGTAATTTTGAAATAACAGAACGTGTTACATTTGTTACATTTGTAATTTTGTTACAAATGAAAACATCAGCAACCTGCATTACAAGAAACAATTGTATTGCAACAGTTTTCATAGATGATATCTGGGAGTGAGATTTGTGTCCAAATTGAACAGCAATTTCATAGATAATGGCTGCAAATTCGCGTTGAATTTGTTTATTTGGATGAAATTTCACAGATGATGGCTAGAATTGAGATTTTTCGTCCAACTTTATGCCGTAATTTCGCATCCAATTTATTTTTTGAGGATCAAATCTGAATTTATTTGAAATCTCACTCTTCCTTCCCGTCGGCTGTGTGTGATTTATAGGAAAGGAAATTGAGTTTTTTGTGATTTTGATGAATGGAAAGCTCCCCAACTTTTTTGATTTTGTTTCTTAAAACGTTATATACAGTATTTTCAAAATATAGAAACTATGACAGTATTTTAAGAAATACTTTATTTTTTGTGGTTATTTGTAAAAAAACCCCGTTTTTTTTTTTGTTATTTAAAAATATAGGCTTAAACAGTCCAAGCATACATCCAATTTTAAAAACTACCCAACTAAAAAATTCACTCAATTACCCAATTAAAAAAACTCCATTAAAATCAAACCCCAAAACCTCCTGCAACCAGCAAACTTTGAGAAGACAACGGCAAAAAGGAAACCTATAAAATGATAAAAAAATATACGATAAAAAAATCCATCTTGAAGCAGGGGCAATCCACGGAACCACGATAAATTGGTAATGCATTGCTTAGCCCTTTGTATTGATTCATTCACTTTGTTATAATCCTTTATTGTTTTCTTTATTTTCAAAATTTTCAGACTTAATTGATATAAGCAGTTGTTCTTGCCATTTTTAACTTTTGATTTCTTCAAATTGAAGTTGATCAAGAATTATCTCCGATAAACCATGTCACAAGAAAGATTGAACGGATGGATTGATTATGTTATCAATTAAGAAAAAAATAGTTGAACAACTTAATTATACAAACTTAATGAATACATTTGCCTTCAAAACTGTAAAGCGGGTAGCAAAATATTTTGTGTATTAAACTTTTTTTATCGTTTTATTATTATGTTTTGAGTATATGATTTAATTTTGAAAAACTCTTATAAAGAATTTTTTTTGAATACACACTACAAATTTGAGGGTCCAATTTTTAAAATTCAACTTAGGTCTAACAAATTTAAAGTCCGGCTCTGTTCCTCCACGTAAGCAATCTAGTCATGAATTACTTTGTCCGGCATTCTTACACTTATTTCGACATTTAAGTAATGTTTTTTATGTTAATATTTTGAGTGTTTTGGAGTTCATTTTTGTGATTGTATGACAAAATTTTTGAACCTGAACTATATTAGTGAAATTTGTAAGAAATAGAGAAGAAAAAGATGTTTTGAAGAAAAAATGAAGAGCTGTACCCGAAGACCAACAAAGAGCAAAATGATGAAAAATGCAAGTCATTTTTTTAAAAAAAATTGAGGCCTTTTGTCCGCTCGAGCGAGAGTTTGACGAGGAAATTCACTATTCTGTCTCCTCAAGCGGATAGTACATTTGGAGGAAGGGGCGGATTTCCTGGAAAAATTGTTTTTTATACTAAAAATTTAGTGTAAACTTTTTTTAAAAGTAATAGTTCGATCTCCAAAAAATTTTAGATTCGCCCATGTCTGGAGGGGTGCAAATTTGTAAATTTGGTCAGATTCTTGGGGACAATTTTGTCCACATTTTTCATAACTTTCTTGGACACCGACACAACCATATATAAATACTTTTTTTTTTCTTTCATAACTTGAGGGAGAGGGTGCTTTTGGATGATATTTTGGAGAGCAAGAAAGACTTAAATACAAAACCAATCAAGGGGAATTTTAGAAAAAAAAATCAAGTGGACAA
Organism: Forsythia suspensa; assembly: GCA_023638005.1. Taxonomy (NCBI): domain Eukaryota; kingdom Viridiplantae; phylum Streptophyta; class Magnoliopsida; order Lamiales; family Oleaceae; genus Forsythia; species Forsythia suspensa. Next base: position 54,542,683 of record CM042666.1, read on the forward strand.
GACGGAAAAAACTCAATTTCACTTCAAGATTGGATGGGGTCCAAGTGTCTTCCACTATTTTTCTCTTTAATTTCAACACTTTGATGATATATTCTCTAAATTTTTGTATTTTCTTTTTTCTCTTACATTAAATGCTATTCTGTATTAAGTTGGAATGAATGATGTAGTTTAATCCTAATTTGATTAATTCCAATGTTTGTAATTTAATTCAAATTTACTTATTTTTGTGATGTGATTTTTACGATCTAATTCTTTTCATTTACTTCATCAATAGATGAGTGATGTGTTAATTGTGTAGCCTCCAAGAGGTTAACCATACAATTTAGACCATGTAGCGATTACCTTAGGTTCTTATTAAAACACAGAGATATACTTCCAAACTCTAAGGTGGCATTTCTTTGCGTTTGAATTTTGTGTTTTGAGTTTTGAATTCATTTTGTGTTTTGTATTTTGAGTGTTTGCTTTGAGATTTTTGAAAATATATTCTTCTTGGTTTTTTCGAAACTTGTTTCTGAAAACAGAAAACTCAAAAACGCGTTTACTTGAATTTATTTAGAAATTTGGATTTACTTGGAATTAAAAATAATAATTGTTAGAATTAAAAACAATTAAAATTTTGGAATTATTTGGAATTAAAAATAATTTTTAATTAAAAACATTTAAATACAATTAAAAATAATTAATATGTCAATTATTGTTGAAATTAAAAAAATTAATTATTTAGAATTAAAAACAATTAAAAACAATTGAAAACATTTAAAAATAATTATTGTTGAAATTAAAAACATTTAAAAATTATTAAAAACATGGAATTATTTGGAATTAAAATAATTATGTTTGGAATTAAAAACAATTACATTAATTCAAAACAATCCGCGCATACTAGATTCGAACCCCTGACCACCAATTGAAAAGTCTGACCATTCTGGAAAGGAGCAATATTTTATAAGGAAAACGCGGAAACATTGTTAAATCATCATTTTTTTTCTAACATAAAATGAAAAAAAATAAAAATAAAATCGCATGATGGACTCGAAAAGCGGATCTCCAACACCAAAACACGTGTTTTGGCCGTTTTGGAAAGTGCCCATGTTTTGTAAAGAAAACGCCAAAAATGATGAAATCATTGTTTTACATTGCATTTGTAAATTATTATTTTTTTTTTTTTTTGTGTTTTGAAAAATGCATTTTCAAAAATGTCAAAGAGATTAAGAGAACACGTTTTCACTATTTTCAAAAACAGAAAACGAAAAATGGATTGAAGATGTCAAAGAGAACATACCATAATTGACCCATTTAGTAATTCTCATCGAAAATTGCACCCGCCCGCCTTTGCCGGTCATTATTTATCGGTCCGCCTACCGGCTATTCTCATATGCCCGCCTCCAAGAAGCGGACAACCATAACATGTCGCCCATCTAACCAATTAGACAGGTGATCTATAAAACGGAAGCTACCATCGTCCGTTGGGAATGTGAAACACTAGCGGTTGAGAGAGGTGAAACGTCCCTAATTAATTCCTCATAAAGAGGGAAGATGAAAAGGCACCCACAATTAATAACCGCTGAAGGTTACATCAGCAGTCATTCCTATAAATAGGAGACCAACCCCGTAAAAATGACAACACACAACTCTAATACATTCTATCTCGCTATTTTAGCACAAGTATTCTAATCACATCACGATTATCACACGGAGTGGCCACGGGGAAAAAGCCCGCCACCTTTTGTAGATCTCCACTCACTGCATGCCGCCGGCTCGGAGGAGGAGAAAATCAACTATCATCAATTGCGCCGCCTGCAAACGGGAAGCACAAGAAGCTATGGCTCGACCGAACGAGCTAGGAATATAACGCTCCACCACCGGCCGGGGATGTATGGCAGAGTCCAACGCCGCCACTAATCACCCACATCAAGAGTTTGCCTCTGCCGCTCAATTCGCGGCGCACTACAAGCTCAAGTGACGGGTCTTAACGGCTCTGCTCCAAGATCGGAACAGCATGGGTTTCTCATCTACCACGGGTCCCAACCTCCGCCCAGAGGGATCTTCACTACTGGGGCTCTGCCTCAGGTCTAGCCCTCCATCGATGGGGCCATTACCGCTGTGGGCTCCTCCCATATTCCTAAATTTCCAAAGAATAGAAACACCGCCAACGGCAGCTCCATCATGAGCTCCGGTTTCTTTAGCTCCACCTTCGCACCCCACTTCTATTCACCGACATCCGCCCAAATCTATCTTGGGGCAACCATCATGGATGCCACACCTACTGTTGGTTGAGACACCATTATTAAGTTGGGAACAGAGATTAGAAGAATTGATGGATCGCAAAATAGTGAGGCTTTGTCCAACAAAAGTAATAGGCAACAATCCATGGTGTTGGAAGAAGACCCATTTTCCTAGAAATAATGGCGGGTCCCTTGCCACGAGACTTCAAACAGCCAAAGATGGAGAAATCGACGGGTCCTCCCGATCCTGCCGATCACCTCAGTCTTTTGTTGACTTGATGAGGTTACAAGCCACCCCGATGCAATTATGTGTGTGGCTTTCCCACAGCTTAGGCGGGCTAGGCCGGGAGGCCGGGGACCTGGCCACCCTTCCCCAAAATCAATCCGTACATTTGACGAGTTTTCTAAAATTTTACTACACACTTTGCGGCAAGAAAGCGTGTTAAGAAAAAATCGCTATCGATCGATGCAATTGGCGCATGAGGCAAGGATGAATAAATGAAGATTTCATTGCCGGTTCAATAGAGCCGCACTAGGAATCAAAGAACTACAGATGTCTCACGTAGTCATCGCTTATGATGAGTGGAACTCGAAATCGTCATTTTAAGATGTCACTCTCCAAACACCGCCAAGTACTATGCATGAGTTACTCAGAGAGGAGAAAAGTATGTGGATCTTCAAGAAGCATATCATCACATTACAAAAGGTATGAAAAATCGAAGTGAGCTGAGTCTAACAAAAGAAATATTCCAAGTGAGTTCAAACCTCAAGATAATAGAGGCGAGCACACCCAAGATGAGACAATGTGACCTCGCCTCATCTTTAAAAAAAAAAAAAAAAAATTTTTTTTAGAGGTCACAAAGGGGGTGACCTCGCCCAGCAAGCGGGCGACCTCGCCCGGAGAAGTGACCTCCTCTCATCTTTTAAAAAAAAAAAAAAAATTTTTTGAGAGGTCACAGCAGGCGGGTGACCTCGCCCAGCGGCCAGGGCGACCTCGCCCGGGGAGAAGTGACCTCCTCATCTTTTTTTTAAAAAAAAAAAAAAAAAAAATTGAGAGGTCACAGTGAGGCGGGCGACCTCGCCCAGAGAAGTGACCTCCTCTCATCTTTTAAAACAAAAAAAAAAAAAAAAAAAAAAAAATTGAGAGGTCACAAAGCGGGGGGTGACCTCGCCCGTGAAGCAAGTGGCGACCTCGCCCAGAGAAGTGACCTCCTCTCATCTTTTTAAAAAAAAAAAAAAAAAAAATTTTTTTTTTGAGGAGGTCACAGTGGCGGAGCGACCTCGCCTGGAGAGGTGACCTCCTCTCATCTTTAAAAAAAAAAAAAAAAATAATATTTGAGAGGTGACACAAGGCGACCTGCCCCGAACTAAAAAAAAAAAAAAAATTTTTTTTTTTTAGGTGAGCACGTATTTCTACTTCCCATTGACAAACGGTTTATGAAAAGTAGTCTATGGGAAGTAGAGGGGCTTATAAGGCCAGAAACAAGGCCAAGTTCAACTGCCTATGTCAGAGAAACAGGGCGATGAGCCCCTGTCCAAAAATCAAGGCGACGAGCCCCTATCCAAACATGTTGGCGATGAGCCTATGTTTAAAAATCAAAGCGATGAGCCTATGTTTAAAAATTAGGGGCGATGAGCCCTGTCCCGTAAAACAAGGCGATGAGCCTATGTTTAAAAAATCGAGGCGATGAGCCCTGTCCAAAAATCAAGGCGACGAGCCCCTATCCAAACATGTTGGCGATGAGCTATGTTTAAAAATCAAAGCGATGAGCTATGTTTAAAAATTAGGGCGATGAGCCCTGTCCGAAAAACAAGGCGATGAGCCTATGTTTAAAAATCAAGGCGATGAGCATATGTTTAAAAATCAAGGCGATAAGCCTATGTTTAAAAATTAAGGCGATATGATGATAAATATAAACACACTTTGCTAAATGACCGCTTTGCTCCCCTTGGGACGCTTTCTCTGAAGCACTCGCCCGCCTTGCCGGTCCGCCTTGCTTTATCGGTCCGCCCGCTGGCTATTCTCTATACGCCCGCCCAAAGCGGAACAACCATAACACATGCCTCGCCATCTAACCAATTGGATCTATAAAACTAAGCTACCATCGTCAATGTGAAACACTAGCGGTTGAGAGAGGTGAAACGTCCCTAATTAATTCCTCATAAAGAGGGAAGATGAAAAGGCACCCATTTAGTAATTCTCATCGAGTCCTATAAATGCCAACCCCCAGATTGATTGTGTTATTAATTTCCTTTTAAAATGTTAAAAAGAAAATTATAGAGTTAATTAGAATGTTAAAAAGAAAATTATAGAGTTAATTAGACGAAAATTAAGCGAAATCAAGAATTCTAACAATTTAATCATGCAATCATTCTCAAACATTACTTACTTGTTTTAATTGTTTTAATTGCCTTTTAAGTTAGAATCTATTTTAATCAAAATCAATTAAATTGTATTTTATAACTTTTGAATTGATAATAAGACTATCGACACTCTACATATTCTATATTTACTTGTTCACGACTTCATATAGTTATGACTCATTCATATATTTGCATCCATAGCTATTTACCGAATCGCGCATTATTAAGAGTATATTTGGTAAAGATTTTTGTAGATTATAAGTTGTGGGTCCTACAAAATGTGTGGATAAAAATAGATAAAAATTGTAAATTTTACGAAATATAAATAAAAATAATATTTGATTAGTTTATAAGTAATTACGACGTACTCTAAAAATCTGACAGAGTCGCTTTCTCACCAAAAGTTGGAAAGAATAATAATAAATAATTCCACCTTAGGGCAAGAGAGGGTATTCCAAGCTGTTAGAATAATTTCAGGCGAATGGGGAAATTTTTCTAAGTGAGAAAAGCTGCTATGGTCCCATATGATTTTCGATGCGGGGCACCGGGATAGTGTTTCTACTGGAATGTGCCGCCTATGCAGATTCCAATGTGTAGGAAGAATATCAAGAAACGATCATATAAAAAATGGAAATTGGCGCAAATGGTCCCTAACCTTTGCCATTATTATGCAAATGGTCCCTAACCTTTCATTTTTGACAGAATGATCCCTAACATATCTATTTAAGTACACAATTGATCCTTATTTTTATTTAGAAAAATTTTAAATTGGATTCCTAACCTTTGTAAAAAGTACAAATGAGTCCGATACTTTTATTTTTTTAAAAAAATAAAAGAAACTAACAAATTGATAATATACTAAATTATTTTGTATATTTTATGAACTATTATAAAATAGCTAAAATTTAAGTTCATAATTATTAACAAACGTGTTAATTAAAATTATTTCATTATTATTAAGTAATCATTAAAATTTAAACTTTAATTTTATCATTACAACATAAAAAAATAATTTTTCACAAACTTAATAATCAAATATTATTATTTCATTGAGCTATTCGTTTATTAAATACAAATATTAGATCTCAAATTGTATTCTTTATATTTTAATTTATCATTTTATTAACGTTCAAAAATAAAGAACACAAAATGTGTAAATTAATTTTTGTTAGTATTTTTATGTTAAAAAAACATAATAAGATTTGTTCAATGTTATAAAATTATATACGCCACTTTGTTATTTATTTAACTTAATTTTTATTCAAATTTTTCACAACACATAACAATTACATATACTTAAAGCGTAATAATTTTATATTTTTCTCTTATGAAAAATTTATTTGACACAACTATAGTGACATATTTAATATGCTAAATTAAATATTGTTTGATAAATGTATCGGACTTATTTGCACATTTTGCAAATGTTAGAAATCCAACTGTAATTTTTTTAACTAAACTTAAGAGTGTTTTTGTCTTTTTTTTTATCAAATAAGGACCAATTCTGCACCTATATAGATAGGTTAGAGATCATTCTACCAAAAATAAAAGATTAGGAATCATTTGCACACTATTGACATACGTTAGGGGTTATTTGCGCCAATTTTCCTATAAAAAAACTATATCTTACTAGGGATATTATGATTCCGAAGAAAAATCAAACCAATTTTTAAGGAGTTCGAACATGGTTGTGCACTACTATAATTTAGTTCCATCACCAACTAGTAACTCGGTCATACAATAAATCTTCCGCGCCTCTCAAATGTCGCATAGGGATATCTTTGGTATCGGGAAAAGAACCAAGTAGAGAAAATATTAGATCCCAGCTATTTGGTGCCATAAATCTAACCCCAGTAAGTCCCTTTGCCAGCTACCATCTGCCATGCGGATTTGAAGTGTGGAAGAAGAACATGAACATGAACATTGATGGGACATTGGCCATCAATGATATTAATTAAGTGAAACAATCAAATACAATAATATTTCCACCCAACTTTTTGGGAATTTCTAAATGGAGAAGTTGACCCACTTGCTGGCAATATATATATATATTATTTTCATAAATGTAAAGGCTAAAAGATGAAGAAAGAAAATTTGTTATATGAACTTTAGCCTGGAGTTCCTAAACCCACTCTTTCAGTTTCTTCCTCCTGGAGAGAGAGAGAGAGAGAGAGAGAGAGAGAGAGAGGGTTGGTGATTACAGCAACTAAATGAGACTTCCAAAGGGATCGCATTGATCTAAACTCTGTATTCAAAACTGAGTTTAAATATGAATTTGGATCATGCTATCCCTTTGGATGCCTCCTTGGGTAGCTTCAGACTTCGAGATCTGCTGACGCCTTTATCATATCATGCACTGCAAATTTGGCTGCTTTACACTTCAATATGGGATATTGCAGAGATTGAAGATATATATATCATTCCAGTAAGTTCACAACACTTTAATGACAATCTCTCTCTGCGTGCGTGTGTGTGTGTGTGTGTTCTTACACTTCCTTTAATCCTTTTTTTATCATATATATTAATCAAATTGCAAGTTTCAATCTTTCTTCAAGTCTTTTTTCATAATTTACAGTTTCAAAACAGACTTCTCAGCTCTAGCATTTCATCTTAATTAATTTACTTGTACAGAAATTCTAATTAATCAGACACTGTCAGTTCCATGAGCTCTAATATTGTCGAATTATTCTAGCTATAAACAATGGACATAATTAACTAAATTAACAATCTTCTGTGTCTAATTTAAGTGAAACAAAAAATTGGATCTTTGAAATTAGTAATCAATACTACTTTTGAAGCCCTTTAGTCCTTCTACTGAGAATTTATAAAAGATGGCAATGCCTTACACGCAAAATATACTTGAATACCTAGATTTCAACGAGATGTTAACTTCTTTTTCTTCGTGAACACTTTAAGTTAATCTTATCAAACAATCCAATACTATATAAAAACATAAAATTAAAACTTTCATACTCTTTATCACTGTCAAAATATTATGGAAATAATCTCAGATAATCAAGAAAGAAGATCATTACAATCTTTCAATATCTTTTGGCACAAGCTATGGGAGTTCAAATAAAACACTGGCTGGCCTTTGTAATATGAGAAATTTATTCTTGTTTAGTCATATATTAAGATTTTTCGCAAATTAATCTTTAAATGATTACATGGTTTTGATTTTGGATTGTTGTTTCGTCGAAAAGAGGTCGTTGACTGGCTTTTTAAGAGAAAAGTTTTCATCGTTTTGATATAATATTACATTAAGGATAACTATATCAAGTAAAAATTAATTACCAAAAGTTGATAACTTTTTTTAGGTCTACCTTTAATTGGTGTAGCATCAAATGTATATATATGTTGAAAATCACATGGTTTTAAAGACTTTATTTAGAATCCAAGGTAGAGAAAATTGATATTTAAGTGTGTCCTTTTGCTTACTTTGAGTGCCCTAAAGGCGAAGGAATCACATACACGTGGCTAGACCTTATAAAAAGCCCCAAATATTACAAGTCTAAACAATAAGATATTGGGTTAAATTCATCGGACACATCATTTCAAGTTGATTATTCTATCGATATTCGCTAGTTAATTTGATTAACTCAATTGGTCACGTAGCACTCTAGTAATTTATCCACAATTGTCACTTCAACTTTGTCATTTAGCAAACTAATTTACATAGTCAAAATGAATTATAACTCGAAAGAAATATTCAAATTTAATTATCAACTTAATATAAAGATTAAATTTAATAGTTAATTTTTAAAAACAAAAAGAGCAACTTTGAAATATTCAAGTTTAACGATCAACTAATTTAAAGCAATTTTATATACTATATATTAGCACATAATATTTATCTCATTCATACCATGAAATACATGTTTTTTACAATAGAATCATGCGCATTATACTAATATCTTCTATAGTACTCTTTTCGTTTGCCTCACCTCAAAGTTGATAGTCATACTCATTATCTATATTAAATATCTATCGAATACATTATTTTTTACAAAAACAAGTTTAACCAAACCAACCAAGTAACATCTTATCAAACAATTTTATACTTTTACAATCAATTCATTAAACGTTGGATATGTCGAAAAATTATTGGTTCACGATTTTACTAAAAAAAAAATTCTGAGGAAAAATAGAGTATTACAAAAAGTAATTTTTGAGGTCATTTTACACATAATCAGTGCATTTGAATCGATAGTTCCAACTTCCAAGTATTGAAAAAAGACGCTTGTGAAATAGCTATCACGAGAATTTTGGACATTAAATTGTACAAATTGTCTGTGCAAAGGGAAATATGTAGGCCAAATGTCGGGCTATTGGACTACATAAGTTTGTAGAGGACGCACATACTGTTTGACAATTATAAGTCAGCAGAAAATATGGCCCCGGCCATGGGACTAAAAATTCAAACTCTCTTAGTCCTTGTTTGAAAAATGTAACCTCTTATTTCCTTTTTCCATCATACTTAATAGTTCCATCATCTATATTTTAGAGAGTCCATAACTTTTTTCAAAGTCACAACCATTGTTCATGAAAAGTGACATATCAATGTACTTAGGCACCTCTTTGGTTTATAAAGATATCTTTGAAAATAGTAATATTTTTCAAGGTAAAAGATCTTTTTTTTTTTAAGTCGAGAATGACTTTGCTTACTAATCAAGTTTATTATAGTAGCGGAACAGTTTGAAGTCAAAACTCTCATCTCTTTCAAAGTAATACTATTCATAATCACTGACTACTACTAGTCATCCTACGTGACATTATTGAATTAGATGAATTATTCATAATTAATGACTATAAATATATTACTTAATTAGAGTAAATACTTCATTTAATTGAGTAATACTACGTAGGATGACTACCGATAGTGAGTAACTATGAATAACATCATTCTTTCAATTTAGGGTCCGTTTGACAGTTTTTGATAAAAGTTTTAATTGATTTTGATAAAAATTGTTGACTTTGACTTTAATTTTTAAATTTTTTTTTAAGTAAAATAAAACAAAGCCTAAAGAAAATAGTAAATTTAAAAGGGTGAAAAAAAGGAAGCTTAAAAATGTAACTAATGTTCCAACGGTTATTTTTCCTTAAAATATTATCTTAGAAATAGTGAAAGGGCACACCAGATTCTTGATTTTGTCTATGCCGTGTGGCACAGCAGATGTTACAGATACTCCAATGTCCCATTTTGACAAGAAATGTATTTATTTGGTGAGGTCGGGTTATTGGCTTGCAAAAGCATCGATGCTCAGGTGTGCTCAAATCCAATTAGTGACTGGTGGACATTTCTGTGGAAGCTTAATCTTCGAAGTATTAATGCCTGGAAAATTCTTATGGGTATTCTCCTGACCAAGTGCGACAGAATCAATCATGGGGGGACACGGTATCTTCAGGGCCGAGGCATTATTCCAACGTGTGTGGACAAAGACCGAACAGGAAGTGGCTGCCTCCACAGAACCAGCTAAAAATGAATGTCGAACTGGCTGTTAAAGAGGGCTACGGATTCTATGGCATCGGAGTTATCTGTCGGAACTATAGATTCTGTGAAGGAGAGCTACAGATGAACCAACCTTCACGCATTGGCGGAGCCGAGGGGGCCACAGGGACTTGGCTTCCAAATTTTCAGATTTTTTTTAATTCTATTTTAGTGTTTTTACAAAAATTACTTAGTGATGGATATAATATCTCAATTTTTTTAATATTTAATTATATAAGTTATTTGATGAGTCAAATTAACGTTAAATTTAATTTTTATTAACATATAAAAACGAAAACAAAATAAAAATATTAAATTAAATTCTAGCCGTCATCTTTTGTTTATTATTTTGAATTTGTTATTTAATAGTTTTTCAATCTAAAATATGTATTGCAAAATAATCTATAAATACTTTGAAACAGTACTAAGAACCTACACCGATGAGTAAAAAAACATAGTCAAAAATAGTTTGAAATATGTGACGCCAAATAAAAATTAAAAGTGGAAAATTCGATTATTAAATCCATTTCTAGTAGTTATCTTTGAATTTATTATTTTGAATTTCTTTTAACGATTTTTTAATCCAATAAATAGTTTATGAAGTTTGCAATGAATATTTCCAAATCATACTGAAAACTTACTTCGACGAGTGAAAAAACATAACTCAAAAATAATCTAAAAGATAAAAAATTGAATTATTATATTTATTCTAGCAGCAATATTTGGCTTGTTATTTTGAATTCCACGTTTAACAAATTTCAATCCAAAAGATATCTTGTGAAGTTTGTTGTGAATACTTCAAACGTATTAAAAACTTACTCGACGAGTGAATAACATAGTTCAAAAATAAGTTGAAAGATGTGACGTCAAAATGAGAATTTGAAGATAAAAAAATATGAATATTAAATTCATTTCGAACAGCCTTCTTTAGTTCTTTTTTTTGAACTAGTCATTTAACTTTTTTACAATCTAAAAGATGTATTACACCAACAAAAAATTTTGTTTCCACAAAAACAAAATTCCTGAGTCTGTCGTTATTCACATACCTAAGAGTGCTCTTATCAGCTAACGGAGCCGCCCATGCTCTTGCTAAACAAGCATTAGGTGATTTTCACGACATTGTATGGTTTGATCAAATTCCTCGATTGCATTATAAACGTTGGGAGATGATCTCCTCTACAATGAGGAAGAGTTATAACACCCAATTTATAGATGTCCAATTTTCTTCGTATAAACGTTCTTGATGAATAAAAAAAAAATTCTGTTCTTCTATCGAAAAAGAAATAGTGCAAGAAGAATATATTACTCAAATAAAAGTTAGAGGGATGTCTTTATAATTTTTAAACTGAATGGGCGTCTCTATATTTATCATATATTTGTCCTAAAATAAAAAAGAGGAAAACAAGGTAAAGAAAAAAATTTGAGGGAAAATGTTAGAGCCATGATTGTCAAGACAAAAGGCAAAATAAAGTATACAACGTTGAACTTGTGTAAAATGTCCAACTTTTAAAATTTAAAAAAATTTAAGATGCTCCTTATATTAAAAAATATGCTTTCTAAAATAAAGAATTTTTGGAGATGCACTAACATATGTTGAGTTTAGAAATGGTAAAATTGGTCGGCCAGATCGACAGACTAGCCCAGATAACATGGATTCTGGGGCCGGCTCAATAAAAAATTAGACTTATTTGGCTAGGTACGATTCGCTGCAGGACTAGGCGAGTTAACACTAAACTGGCTTGATAATGACCCTATAAGAATTTGGTTCAAATCCGCACCCGCACCGGTCAGAATTTGCGACCAACTTGGGAGATTTCTCCCCTTGGTTTCCAACTTATTTTGAACATATATTTTTGGGAAAAATTGACACATACCAATGTTTAACTTTGCATTTTGATAAATGACAAAACTATCAAAAATTGTAAAAATCAGGTGTTTTATTTATTTTCAACATATTATTTATCAATAATAATTAAAACAATATTGTTTGGATAATGATAAGATTTTGTAACTGGCATCTGAATATAATTCAAGATAAACAAGTGATATAAATATATATTTACATTATCTCTCATCAAATTCTAACCAAAATATTTAGGATTAGTTACTATCATATTCCACAATTAAAAAATTCTTGTTCGTAGAGAGAGAAAAAATTTTGTTACGTCTGTGACTCAATACAGTCACTGTGATTCGAAATTGCCACATTGTGACTCAAAGCTGTCACATTGTGACTCAAAACTGCCACATTGTGACTCGCGTCTTTGAATGGATATTGTTGCTATCTGATGTCTATTTGCGTAGGAATGAAACAAATTCAGGTATGTGAACGAGATAATGCAATATTTTATATTCCTATTTATTTTGATTTCTCATTTTTATAATTTAATTATATATAGTTATTTCGTCTTATCATGATTATGTGGTATTAGTATGTGACTGATTATGTTGTGATAGTTTGTGATATGATAATGTGATGTATGCTTGTCAAAAACTATCTTGTAATGGTTTCTAACCATTGTGATCTGTTGTTATGGTTTAGTAAAATGATGATTAATGTTGTGACCCATTATATGTAGTCAGATTTTAATTTCATGTCAAGTATTTGAATAATGTTGTTCGGTTCATAGTTTGTAACGTGGTAATCTAGTGTATTTTTGTCTCTCGGTTATCTTTTTATAATTTGTATCGCTTCTACATGTGTCGTGACTTTGATTTTCATGTTAAGAATATGATGATTGTCTTTGTTATTGTGATAGTTTGTAACTCACTGTGTGATTTAATAATTGATTATGAACTGTATGCACCAAAAACCCACAGTGAGTGTGACTTTACTTTCATCTTAAGTATTTCATGACTGCTATAGTTAAATATTTAATGAATACTGTTTTGGTTATATAAAAAAAAAAATGTGTTGACAAAATAATATTTAGTATGTTTACATAAGCAAAAAAAAATGATTATATTAAATATATTTGAATTACACATATTGTGACCACTTTTGGAGACTATATTTATCACATGTGATTTTAAAAAAAAAGATTGAATGTTGTTACTGGATTCCAATATATGATTGTTCAAGCCTAAATTTGAAAGAATTTCATAGGTTTGTTTCGATTTTGAAACTCGCCCGCGCGGATGATGAAAGAAACCCTCCAAGCGAATGATGAACGGAACTCGTCAGCGCGGATGACGATGAAGATGGGTCAATTTGTTATGTGATTAGAGTTTGGCTATGAGATGACGATGAAGATGTGTCTCTTTGTTATGTGATTAGAGTTTGGCTATGAGATAAGTTTTGAATTCTAAAATCAATTTTTCTCAACAACTGGATATCAATTTCTAATTATTAAGAAGGAAAAATACAAATGTTGATATTATTTTATTTTATAATTAATTAAAATAATTAATTAATTATTTAGATTTTAATTTATTAATTAAAAAAACCTGATTCTTCCAAAAAATATATTATTAACTGATTTGTCAAAATGTAAACATAAAAACATTATTAAACCTAATTATTTCTATATTTTTAAAAAATTAAGCCAGGCTGGTCCAATAGTCCAAAAGTGGGCTGGGATTGGCCTAGCAAATTACTTGTCCATATAAAATCAGACCATGACCAGCACGGCCCAGTTTCTTATGTGGTGACACGGGCCAGATCGGACTGGATTGATCAAAGTGTCCATTTGCTATCTCTAATTTACATAATTGAGTTTTGGAGTTCCATCTTAAAATGTTAACTTTTTAAAAATGATTAGCCCCCAACATGCCTAGGTAGTGAGTCCTTTGAGAACTCCAATATTAAAATTCCATTATTGTTCATTTGAACTTCAAACTTATCGAATTGCTTGTTCAAACATTGAGTTTTGAATTCCATCTTAAAGTTAAACTTATTAAGAACATTAGTAATCTAAACTAATATATGTTGATTATTGAAATTTTACCCACAACATACATATGTTTTTTCCTGTTAAAGTATAAAAAATAATTATTATTTTGACTAGAATTAAAATTAAAATGATGACTTATATATGTATAACATTCATAAAATAATTTATTTACATGGATAAATCCTTCGAGGGATTCTCAATCTTTTATAAGTATAGCAGTCATATCTTTAACTTTTCATTAGTGATACTTATGTCTCTAACTTTTTTATACTTTGTGAGCTATATTCTCACTTTATAGATCACGCGACATGCATGTGGTGTATAACTAAAAAGATAAAAATATCCACAAATGATATTAAATTTTGTTTTTTTTGGACAATTTTACCCTTTTAGTCATAAATCATGTGTGTCACGTGATTATTTAATGTCTAAATAAACGTTTTATCAATGAAATACCACGTGCACAATATTATAACGTTGAGTACATAACTACTACACTTATGAAAGATTGGATTCGTGTAAGAATTTGCTCTATTTACATAACTAAACATATTTATAGTAAAAAATAAAAGAAAAAGGGGAAGCACTAAACGTGTCATGGTGGATGTAAATGCACGCACCATTTTATCATCAATCAATCCCTGTAAACAAAATAAGCTAAAATAATGTCTTATGAAACTTTTGGAAAAATTTACACAGTACACTAGATACAATTCACTAAGATACTAATTATTGTACGTGATTAATAAAATAAATATCGAAGATATTAAATAATAATAGAAAAAAAAAAATCAATAAATAAACACTCATAATTTAGTTCAAACAACGTACTCGAATCATCAAAATCGGACTCTATAGATTTATCCATTTATATTTATTGTAACGTTATAATTAAACACAATTTAATTACCTTTCATTTATAATTACACCATGATAGAGAAAGCATCGTTAAGATTGTGTGAGCAGTGCAGTCCATGAAAACATGAGGAGCTACCACAAATAAATGAATTTGTGGACAACCTAAATTTAATTTTCTGTTACTATGGGATCCCACCAAAAATATGTTGGGATGTTCTAGAAACAAAGAATCCCCAGTTTATAACTGTTGGGATATATGTTCAAGTGGATATTTTTATTATGTGTATTGAATAATTAAAATACATTGATCACGGTTATTACTATAAGTAGAGTTCCTAAGTGCAAAATGTTTCAATTTATTAAGTGATTGACTCGTAAATAAAGTTGGATACTTTATTTTGATAATATCATATTGTTTTTATTGAAGTTTATTTTAATTTTAGTAATAGAGTTGATAACACATTTTTACATGTTTTAGATATGACTATGTAATATTTAATCTATCGTGAGGATCAAACGTGATTGAATATTATTCGACTGTTGAACAAGTATCTAAACTCTGAGTGGTTTATGAACGTTAATTTTTAGTCCAAGTTATTTGAGGTTTAATCAATACCTTGTTACTTTGAGAATTAAGATGACCTAATTAACGAACATAAACTCGTAACACTCCATCCCCTATTTAATAGAGACTATTGTTACCACACGTATTTTTCTAATTGAAAATTTAATCAGGGCTTAATAGTTTTACAATAAGATTGTTGAAACTCTTATTTGTGATGCGATCACAATAAATTGCAGAGTGAAAATTAAGATTTATAATTATTTAATAATCGATAGGGCGACTTTTTTAGAATGATGATTGATTTAATTATTGATAAGCAATTAAGCTTCAATAACTCAATTGATTAAAGAGTATGCCGATATTGAAACTCGAAACTAATTAATTAGATTTGAACAATCAGGAGTTGACTAATACAAAATTTAATTAATTAGAGCTTAAATCAATTGTATGCGATCATGCCCCTTTAATCAATGGCTTCAAGAAACGAATATTAATTATAGATGATATAATTAATTCATTAATTAATAGTGAAAATTACAACTATTTAAGGTAATTGTACATAAATGCTATTAGCTTAAAAATGAATTAAGCAAAAATTTATCAAATAAAAAAGCAATTTTAGCCTAGAAAACCGCGCACTATATATGAGATGGCGAGACAATTTTCAATTGGTTTTGTGGGGGAGAGAATATTTTTTAATTTTATTTGGTTTTTCTCAACTCAAATTATATAAGTCTCTTGCTCACACACTAGTACAATTTTTCTCGAGAGAACATTGAAGAAGGCTTACAAGGTTGCGAACCTATATCTTAATTTACCCTATATGTTATAAATTTTTTGTTTTTTAATATATGGTTCTTTTAAATCTTTTATTCCTTAGAATTGTTTTTTTTTTTTTTATTTTATGTATGCTTGTGATTTTATATGATTTATCAACAATTTTGCATCTCAAAAGGTATAAAAATAATTTGTATATATTGCTTGCTATTTTCTTCTTTAATGAAACGACATAATATTCCCATATAGATAAGTGTTATTTACTTCTTTAAAAAAAAAATTAATAAAAAGGTCCCTTCAATTTTTATATATTTTTTTATCTAAAATCCTCAAATTACTTAAGTCGCCTCTTATCAGTGGCAAGAGGCTTATCAGTAGGGAATAGATTAATCATTTACAGGTAAGTTTCAGTTCATTTATACCCTTTATATTCCTATTCCATATCCACACATATATCCACTCTTTATATTCCTATTCCACATCCACACATATATCCAGCGGATCTAAATATATCGACTCCTGTCGATCATATTCCAATGATTATATTTATAGTTGTTTTACTGATATCAGTAAATATTTTTTAATTAAAAAATAGTTTAAAGAAGCTATTTTAGAGAATGTTAAATATTAAACTTTTCTAAAAAACTCTAATTTAACTTTTAAACAAAGTTGAGATTAACATTTAATGAACTTAAAAATTGACAAAATTATAATTAATACATCAAAAAAATATTAATTTATTTGCCACATTAATTACTTAGAACAAATTTATCACTTTATATATTTATATAAAGTGAAAAATATATATTAGCGTGTTAAATAATATAATACAAAGTTATGAAACTAGAAAAGTAAAGAAAAAAGAAAAGAGAATTGAGATAAAAAAAACTCAAACTCTTTTAATTTACTATAACAACGACTTCTTATTTATAGGGTTCCAAAAGATTCTGTAACCCGATTAGAATACACTCTTCCGGAGTAAGTAGAATAACTACATGTATATCTGAATCAACTAAATAGTCATTCATCATTATCTATAATTTTACAACACTCCCCTCGAATGACTTATTACACAATAACCGGTTTGTTATTTGCCAAAAACTCAATGGGACAAAAATACCAATAGAACAAAAAAATTATCAAAATTTGAGTCTTCAAACACACCGCCTCATTAAAACCTTGTCAAGAAAATCCAAAATGGGACAAAACCTGAGTGAAGGAAAAAGAGTACAAATTACTCCCCCTTATTTCAACTAATGGGAAAAAAACTTGTATCGAGCTAACCATATCTTGTGCTTCAATGTCTTCAATGCCACCATCTTTTTAAAACTTATATAAAACAATTCTGGTGAAATGTGCTCCGTGTTATAACCTCCAACAATATCATTTTCATATACTATTTCAGGTTGACTGTAGTCAGCATGATGGTCTGATGCAATTATATTAAAAATAGATCTTGTAGTTGTTCCATTTAGGAGTCTCATATACAATTTATAATACACGGAATATAATCATAGGGTTATGATGAGAGTAAAATATTTTGTAGGTTATAGACATCCATAACTATAATATTTGTACAACTTCCGATTGTATGTCATTTACAAAAAAATATGCCTCGTTAAAATCTTACTAGAAAAAAACTCGGTAGGCAAAAATCTCAGTGAAAGAAAAATAGTACATAATTCTTTAGTATGCCATTAAAGTTGTCTCATTAAAAACCTTGCCAGGAAAATCCAATGGGACAAAACATTGGTTAAGGAAAAGAGTACAACGCGTATTTACTCCCATCATCATAATATCACTTTAGGTCTGTACTTTGATCGATTAAGTTCTCGAAAAATTGAACTATATGATTTAATCATATTAAATCCTCCAGAGATTTATATACATTGTTTTATTAGTTATGCCAGATGAGTTGGTTATAACAATACTCATTATATGCATATATGTCATGCATTGACAGGCTAACAAGATATCAACTTGTGATTATTTGGATTGCATCCTTTTATTTGAACAATTTATTATTTGACAGATTTCTTTCAATATCCTTGATACCTTTCATAATATGAAGCGCTTCTTTATATACAAAAATGTTGTCAACAACATTTATTTTTGAATCCATTTTTTTCTCATAACTTAACGAGATCTTTTCGTTTTATTATTTCAGCTAGCTGAAACTCTTCTGGAGTTTTTATAATTAGTTATGTCTATATACACTCCAAGAGTATACACCTTCTCAATATGACAATCTTTATAATTGGCTCCATTTTTTATTTGAGAATTTTTTGGAATCAAATGTTACCACGCTTCAGGCGTGTCATTAATTTACCTGATAAAATGTTAATGGATTGTCCTTCAAGGACGCTAATATAAATTGGAGCATTTAGAGTTGATATATGATATTTGATTTAATCTCTTTGGTCAAGAAAATGCATCATCAATTGTATAACTTACAAATGAGTTATTTGTTGAACTTCCGTTCATATTGTCTTGTGCAAGGATCTAAAAATATAATATACCGTTTTTCATGTATTCTTTCCAACTACTTAATTTATCTCTCATAATGTTGAGAAAACTGTCTTATCAAAATAACATTCGAATCTCAGATTATAAAATATCATCCGTTAGGACTTAAGATATTTTATAATGTTCCATACTAAACATGTATTCTCAACATTTTTCAAAGCCCATCTCAGTGCACTGTGGTGGACCGATTGTACATATATTGTACTATCAAAAATCATTAGATGAATAATATTAGGCTTTGACCATAAGCCAACTATAGCAGGGGTAACTTTGATGTTAGCATGATACGTATAAGTATTTCTGCATATAAAATAGCATTCCCTAGACATAAATGGGAAGAGCTTTGTTCTCAATAGTAATTGTTTAAAATTTAATTGGATGCGTTTGAAAAACAATATTGCTAAACCATTTAACATCATCTCAACTAATATTTATTAAAAATTTGAAATTTAGACTCACTAGTATTGACAAAACACATCACCGTCTTGATTGTATAATCTGAAAATTATACTCATAATTTAAAATTTGAGCAAGTAATCTCGCAAACTTCAAATTGCGAATAATAACACCATACAATCATCTAGTAGATGTATCTATTAGATACAAATAATATATAGATGGTCAACATGGAGGGTGATGGGGCCCCATAAATCACCTTAAATAATTTTCAGAAATGCAAGGAATTTAGTCCCGATTTTACTTAGTGGAGGTCTACTAGTTTATATACAATGATAACAAGCATTACGTGAGAATTCATTATATTGAAAATCTTCTGGTTTTCAATATATATTCTCATTAATAATTCACATCATATTGATCCGGAATGGTTTAACCGGTAATGTCAATCAATAAAATTTTTAGGACATTAAACTTCTGGTTCAATATAGCACTTTTTAAGAGTATCAACACCCTAATATTACACAACATTAATATTCAAAAATTGTAAAGTTGTGCTTCTTCAAGAGCAACAACATGATATTTTTTCCAGAATATTGATATGTACAAATTTATGCTTCTTCAAAAGCAGTCATATAATATTCGTTTAATTAAATTATGCTTCTTCAGGAGCAACAACACAATATTCTTTTAAAATATTTTCTATACTTTGTGTTTCTTTAGAAACAATAATATCATTTTCTTTTAAAATATTGATATAACGTTATACTTCTTCAGGATTATTAATACAATATTTTATAAAATAATAGATCTTATAAAATTACGCTACTTAATAACAAGTAATATTCGACTGGAACATTAATATAATATTGTGCTACTTCAGGAACAACAATAAATTATTTTAAAATGTTGACTTTATTCTGAAGTGAAGATTTATTATTCATGAGCAATATTATAACATTTTATAAGAATATTATATCTTATAAAATTAGACTATTCATGGACAATTAATATTCTACTGAAATATTAATATAATATAAAATTTTACTTATTCTGAAGCAATAATAAAATATTCTTCTAAAATATTTATAAGTTAGGTTGTGACATACAATACAATATTCTTCTGGAATATTGATTGAGTTGTAAAATTGTGTTTCTTTAGGAAAAGCACAATTAAAACAAATAAACAAATCTTATTAGCTTTCCACAATAATTTCATGCTAATTTTTATTCATAACTACATATGAAAAAATAGATAAAAAATAACATAGTAGTTAATTGAACACTAAAAAATATTGCTACTTCATAAGTAATAATTCAATATTCTTCTAGATTATTTAAATTGTAATGCCATGCTCTTCAGGAACAATTAATATTTTGTCAGAATATTATAAAGTTGTGTTTATTCAGGAGCTATAACAAATCATTATTTTAATATAAATATTTACTCTCCAGGAGTAATATTATAATATTCTTATAGAATATTAGATATTATAAAATTAGGTTTTTCGAGAGCAATTAATATTCTACTGGAATATTACTATAATATAACGTTGTGCTATTTTTTGAGCAACAAAATATTCTTATATAAGATATTAGATTTATTAAATTACAGTCTTCGGGAGCAATAACTTAATAATAAATCTAACAAATTATGTTCTTTGGGAGCAAGTATATTCTACTAAAATATTAATATAATATAAAGTTGTACTTCTTCTGGAAGACCAACGAAATATTCTTCAGGAATATTAATTTGTATAAATTGATATTTTTCGAGAATACTAATACAATATTATTTTAAATATTGATACATAATAATTAATAATATTCAAACAATATCAATACTGAAAAATATATAATCAAAGATGATAACAAATAGAGTACTGATATTTGTTCATGAACAGAAAGTAAAGATCGCTTTGTTAACTCAATTGACTTCATCTCCATATACGCAATTTAAACTTTACTTCTATTCATGTAGTGATTTCTCTCGAATGAACCGTTGGATCTTAATTGTAGTCGTTGGATTTCAAGAACAATGAGTTTTGAACGTTTTTTTTTACAAATTTCACGATGATCGGACAATGGAGAATTGAGAGATCAACATTTGATCTCAGTTGGTTAGAGCATCATGCTGATAACGTGTTATGAAACTAGAAAAGTAGAGAGAAAAAGAAAAGAGAATAGAGAGAGTCAAAACTCAGGTATGTTAATTTACTATAACAATGACTCTTATTTATAGGGTTTTAAAGGGAGTTATAACCTGATTAAAATACACTCTTTTGGAGTAAGTAGATAACTACATAGACATCTAGATACAACTAAATAGTCATTCATCATTATCTATAATTTTACAACACAAATTACATATGTTTGATTTAAATAATTAATTAAATTTTAAATAATAAAATATATATTAAAATAATTGTGTTATTCTATTAAATTAATAGTTATTATAGGATATAATTTTTTTTATTTTAAAAATAATATTGTGAGATATATAATAATTAATCATTGCCATGTCAAATATACTAAGATAATTGTGTTATTATAATTAAATTAATATTTTAATTTAAATAGTTATTATAGGATATTAAAAAATTATTTATTTTAAAAATATAATATGAAATATATAATAATTAATTTCTATTTAGTCAAATAAATATAAAATTTATACAAAAGTATTTTTATAGTTATGCAACCAAACACTCAATTCTAATATTTACAGCACTTTTTGAATTCATATTTAAACTGTCAACAATTTTTTAACAAAAGCTTTAATACCATAAATTCTACTACTAAAAGCTCTATTGACAACAGCTATGTCAAACAAACCCTTAGATTGTGTTTGGAAGGACTTTTTTGAAGCCCAAAATCACTTATTAAATAGCAAAATTATTTTTGGTTAAATTTATAATTGTTTGATTAAAGTCAGTAAACAAATTTGGACTTAAAAACAACTTTAAAATACTGTTTTAGTCACTAAAAAGTTCTAATTGAACTTTTACGTGAATCTGCAATTAACATTTAATGAAACTTAAAAATTAACAAAATGATTATTACTACGTCAAAAAAGAAAAACTTTCTATCTAACCCAAATAATATAAACAAATTACACATAATATATTTGATTTAAATTAATTAATTTTAAGTAATATGATATAAACTAAAATAATAGTGTTATCGTAATTTAATTAAAATATTAAACTTAAATAGTTATTAATTGATATGAAAAAAATATTATGTATAGAAGAAAATAATTTGAGATATATAATAATTAATTAGCTAAATAAATATAAAGTTTATATAAAAGTACTTTTATAGTTATGTAGTCAAACACTCAGTTTAATATTTTTTGAATTTACGGTCAAACAATCAATAGTTTTTTAATAAAAACTCTACTCACAACAAATGTGCTAAGCGAACTATTAAGTTGTTACTTAGTGAAAGATCTTCTAGTGATCAACATCTTTGCTTTTTTATGACATCTAGACGCTTTTGATATTCTCCTTTTGGCTTTATATAGATGCTTCTTCGCTATAAATTAAACTTAATTTAGTTTACACTATATGCATACGCTTTTGATATTCTCCTTTTGGCTTTATATAGATGCTTCTTTGCTATAAATTAAACTTACTTTAGTTTTTACACTATATGCATACGCTTATGATAATAAATTATGTGGTCGTCTGTGCAAGGTTGTAGGTACATCTACAAAAGTCTTGCGTAATTATTGCATTAAGGGGATTTGCTCGGCTTGTATGACCAAACATGATTTTAAGCAGTTCAAATTTGCTGCCACAATAAAATTTTGAAATCTCACTGCAATTTTGAGGTGTTAAAAGTTTTAGAGATGACACCTCAAAAATTATAGTGAGGTTTTTAGTAGGGTTTTGACACTTACAAAAATTGATAACTAAAAATTGTAGTGAGGTCAATATTTTATTGAGAATACAATAAAAATAGAATAACAAATTTAAACTCGAATTTAAGTGATTGTTGTCTCAAAAGTTTCTTTGACTAGTTGACTCTTGACCCCATTTTTATACCAGGGTTTCTTATAAAAAATGCATGGCAAAGTTTGTGTATTTCAATCATTACCATTTATTTATCTAAACAATTTATAGGGCAAGATCTTTAGTGGAATGCTTTTCATTATTATAAATGAGAAGATATTAGGAATGGTGGTTATGGAGGCCAATCACTGCTCTTCGAGGTCTAAAAAGTACTTGTAATTGAATACCTTTAATGCTTTACTTATCTTAAAGTATGTACATTATTCGACACTATCTCTAATTAATCTTCTTTTCCACTATCTTAATATCATTGTTGCTTTTATAGTGATAACATAATTATACGATTCGAAAATTAGAAGAATTGCACTACTGGTGTTTGAGTACCAAGTTAGTCACTAGCTTTTAAAAGAATAAATTGGTGTCTAACTCTTTTTTCTATAATTACACAATCAATTTTCAATCATTAAAACTTCTTCATTCGATCGTTATATGACTCTCATGTCTAATTTTATTTTTCAACTTCGATTGATACTTCGATATTTTAAATGAGGCATATTTTCATGTAAATTACATGAAAATTTAATAGAAATTTATACATTTTTTATTTGTTAGAACTGCTATAGATGTATAGAGTATGATAATATCTTCCCAGATGCCACCATCCTTTGCGGTAATATTCTTCTGACCATGACAATTGAAAAAAAAGTAATCTTTTATTCATAATGCTCATCACATCGATAATAAATCATACGGTATTCTTCAATTGGATGAATTATTCATAATTAATAGCTATAAATACATTACTCAATTGGAGTATATAATTCATCCAATTGAGTAATGTCACGCATGATGATTACCAATAGTTAACGACTATGAATAACATTACTCTTGAAAAAAAGAGTCTTTCAATCACAGCCATTAAAATTGGCATCATATCTATACTATTTAATTATTCAGGTAAATTACCCTTCGAGTTTTCAGAATTACTCCTAAATTTGTTCAATTTCCGCATATAATGGTGCATTCGATCAATCAAGAATGCAAGGACGAGAGAGAATCCTACAAGATCAAGGTCAGACAATTAGTGATAACAAAAGCAGAATTAAGAGGCTACATTCCTCCCCCACTCCCTAAAAACGAGAAAAGAAAAACCCTAACCCGTCTAAATAAATTTTTACCCTATCATTCTATTTGGAATCCAACATAATATATTTCCTTTTACTTTTAAATGTTTAACTAAAACCATGAAATAAAAGTTATAAGGAAACACGTTGCAATAATGACTGGATGATGCTACATCTTAGCTGAAAATCTAATCTATAGAAAGAGTGGTTAATTATCGGTTCGCGAAACTAGGAGATTTCTCTTCCCCCGATTTGGTCACTAGGGTAGGGGTAGGCGTAAGGGAAGAAGATGAATTTTTTTAATTGTTTTAAATAATAGAATGTAAATAGATCATTTTACAATTTTGAAAAAAAGTTAGGTATGCAATTTGTTAAAAAATTATTTGGGGACCATCTGTATAAATTAATGAAAGAATGAGAATAATACCTGTAAATAAAATTGAATATATATGACATTGTTACAAAATAAAAAAATGAGAATTAAGTATAATTTACTCTAAATATTCCTATACTCCAACATTAATTTAAGCCACTTGGGTTACTATCTGTCCTTTTCTGGAATTTAATTGTTCCTCAAGATTTCTCAATTATTTGGAAAAATTTCATCATAGCTCACCAATCTTTTATTTGAATAATAAGTTAGTCCCTAATATTTAAAAATAAGAAAGTTAGTTTTTAACATTTCCTTTTAATTGCACACACAACCAATTCTTAACAATAATAAGCCGTCTTAAATCGTTATGTGATCCTAGTAAATTACCAACCCAAGTTGGAATACAAAATCTATCTTCACATGTCAATATAATTAATATTTGGAACATTTTCATTATTGTTAGAGGACGAACTTCCTCTTTTTAAAAAGTCAAGAGACCAACTTACTATCCATAGGATAAATAAGACCCCATTTTCCCTAATTCTTTTGGACAAGATCTTGGTTCATGCACAACTCAATAATTGCCAGCCATGTATAAGACGCTGTCGTATTGTATGAGAAAGCAGCAGACGAAATCCCAAATAAACGAACCGGCGAAAAGTGAGATCTAACACGAAACGGAATCGTCATTCTTTACACGTGCTCCCTCAGAACACACAATTCCAAATCCCTCGTGTCACAATTCAGACCGAGCGATCAAATAACTGTCAACAATCTACTTTAAGCAAAATAGTCAAATGTTAGCCCGGTGAGGCCCACTCATAAGAAGTAAGATGATGCAATTATTGACACCCAATCCCTGAATCCCAACATATAACGATATTTATGGTGGTTCTGTGTGTTTCTTTTTTTAAAATTCCACATTTTGGTTGTTGGGATTTTTTTATTTTTCATTTTTATTTGTGGGAGTGGATTGGTGGTTAATAAATACAACCAGTAAATAGAGAAAAAGAAGCAGGGCTGGCTTTGGGGAGCGTGATATTTGAGGAAGAGCGGGTGTTGCTCGTGGGAGGTGGAGAAGAAGTGGCTGTGGAGGTGAATATGGACGGCCGAGGAACGAACGACGTCGTTGGAGGGTCCGGGACACCTAGGAAGGTCCACTCAGATGATCATTCAGCCGTTGAAGTTCCCGACACAGCCCACCAAATCAGCAGCGGTTTATTCTTCATTTCCTCCCAATCCCATTTCTGAATTCGGATTTTATCTTCTTTTTTTTCTTTACGAGTCTGATATTGTATCTATGTTGCCTTTGGTTATCTGGGTTGGATTTAAATTTTTTTTTTTTTAATGAAAATGCGTCCTCTTGTTTGTTTACGTATTCTTTCTTCATATTGAGAATTGGATTGAATCTTGTGGACAACATGAGTCAATCAAACAATGGATTTCACGTTAAATAATTGACCGAGTTTCTTGTATTAAAAATTCGATCATTGATGTTCAAGGGATCAATTTCTGTTTCCGGCTGGCGAACATTTATCATAGTTTTTAGATTGTTTCTTTGAATGTTCTCCTTCTAATGTTTTAGTGACTTTAGTCTTATGCTTTATATATGACGAATTTCCCTATTATTATATGGGGTTACAGTTGGTGATAATTTTTTAACGGCATATATCTTTGAGGCACGTTTGATGTGGAGTACAGGATAGACTACGATGGACAAGATTTCGACTTCTTTTTCTTATTAATGACGTCCGGCTGTGTCTAATTCTCTTTGCCAGACTTGGCTCACTGCATATTTTTCATTTCACCGAGTTCAATATGTGCTGAGCTGGTGCCAGGGTTCAATTCCCACCGCTGCTGCCACATAGCAAATGTGATGATGGGAATTTCTTTTTATGTTTCTTAGTATACTTTAAAGTTCAGCATCAGTTTTTTGGTAGCTTGAATGGTGTGGAATTGCAGTAATTGCACTTATTTGTACCTATTTTGCTTAATGTAGATTCATGGCTTCAAGTGGGATTTGTTCTGACCACCGGTATCAACAGTGCATATGTGCTGGGATACTCTGGTACTGTCATGGTACCTTTGGGATGGATAGGAGGCGTTGTTGGTTTAATTTTAGCAACAGCCATATCTTTATATGCAAATACTCTTGTGGCCAAGCTTCATGAATTTGGAGGAAAGAGGCATATCAGATACAGAGATCTTGCAGGATTTATATACGGTATGATATGAGCAAAATAAAGAAAGCATCATAACAAAAAATTATTGAAGCTCCTCAGTATAATACTAATCTCATCCCATTTCTTGCATCTAACAACTGTCTAAATTCTGTTTTATTCAGTGAGGTTTTGCTTTTGTAGGTCGCAAAGCTTATACTCTTACGTGGGGACTACAATATGTGAATCTCTTCATGATTAATGTTGGATTTATCATTTTAGCTGGTCAGGCTCTTAAGGTAAAACTACCTTTGTTGTTCTCCCCTTGATTCAACAATTAATGTGAATGGATGGAATTTGTCCTTTATTTCTTAACATGTATTTCCCAGGTAGACAATTGAAGCACTCTTTAGCTATCTAGGAAAGTTTGATCTTTGTGATTCTCGTGCTGCTGCCAACCTTTGGAAAACCTTATGTGCATGTTTGCTACACTGCATTAGATCGTATAGCACAATATACAAAATTTTTACTTCTTTTTCTTAATTAGTACTTATGTTCCATTTTTTCTAATTCACCTTGCGAAACATGTAATCTAAGGGGTGTCCTCAACTTAGATTCGAATGGATTTTAAAAATTCATGTAAATTTTTGTGTCCCAACTTAGATTTTAATATATTCAATTGAAATTTAGGTGTCCTCAACTCGGATTTAAATAGATTCTTTAGAAATTTAGGTGTCCCAATAACTAGTAGATTTCTAAATATTTCATTACTTAGAAGATTTAAACACATTTGCATAGATTTCGAGCCCATAAATATAAATACCAATTCTTTAGAAATTCTAACCCCACCCTCCCTTAAAATTTCAATCCAACTCTTCTCTCATGCATCTCTCCCTCTCACCTCTTTCCTCTATTTGTGCTATAAATTTTTGTAGTAAACTCTTATTCTTAATTTTGAATTTATATTAACACGAAAATTTATTGAATTTTTTATTTCTTATTTTAATAGTTTTTTTTTTTTGCACAATTGTTAAACATCGTCTTTGAAATTTTATTCTTGATGTTCCATGACCATTTATTGAACCAAACAATTGGGTTGAATAATATAAATAATCTATCGGTAAATATTAATTAGATAATTAGTTTAATATCATATAATGCAATGTAAAATCAATATAGCACAAAAAATTCTTTTTTGAATTTGGAAAGATTTACTCGTCAACTGCGATACTTGTAAATTATCTTTTTAAGCCATAAAATAAACAGCTGATTCTGGAAGAGAATGAATCCTAAATATCCATTTAGTATCGGATATGAAAGAATAAATTTTATAAAAAAAACAAGTACAAAGAAAGTGAAAATTAAATTTTATTTCAAATTTTTTTTTTTTAAGACGCCTTGCTCTTTAGTCAATTTCTTTATTCAAAACTAAGGAAGAGTTTTTACTTCTTTATATTTCAAGAATTTTCTCTTTCCAAAATTCTATTCAAAATATTTATTTATGTAGGATAGTCACTTTAACTATTTGGAATAAAGACAATGTAAAATTACTATTTTTTAATTAAAAGACCACAAATCCATGAAAATTATTAGAAAACCATAAGAATCTATTGAAATATATGATATAAAATTATATTGAAATCTTATAAATTCTGTGGAATTCTATTTAAATTCATAAAATCTATTCAAATTCATAAATATTAAGAAATCTTTTAAAATCTGAATTGCGGACACCCCCTAAATTTTGAAGTATTCTACCTAAACATAGTGGGATAAGATGACAAGAATCCAAAAGATTTAGCTAATATCCTGATTCTGTCTGACATTATATGCAGGCCATTTATGTTCTCTTCAGAGATGATCATGAAATGAAGCTCCCATACTTTATTGCAATAGCTGGGGTTGCATGTGCCCTTTTTGCCATTTGTATACCCCATTTGTCAGCGCTAGGGATATGGCTTGGATTTTCAACATTCTTCAGTCTAGTGTATATTGTTGTAGGATTTGCGCTAGCTCTTAAAGATGGTATGGTTTCTTGTTGTCATCAATTTTTAATATCTCATGAAGTCTCAAATGTTGATGTAAATGCTTTTCACTCTGTTTACTCCAAGTTCTTTATCTTCTGGTGCATTTTATGTCCTTGATTAGACTCTATTTTGACAAGGAAAATGTCGAATGTCACCCAAATAAAGAGTGCCATGTTCTACAGACAACTAAGACTCTTTGGTACTTTTTGCTGAATATGGCATATCTGAATGGAATAAAATCGAATTTCCAGTTTTTCCTTCTCAAATCTACTCTTTATTAGTAATTTACTAAAGCTACAAATTATCTTGGTGTATTATGTCTTTCTTTTAATTAACAAATGATCAACACTTGTGTTTCAATATCGTAATTTTTGTTGAGCTTTGTTTTCCAAAATACTTTTGAGACATTGCATCTGAACTACTTTGGCTATATACTTGATTGAGTGTCAACAAGTTGGCATATGCCGTGATTGAGATTCTAGGTTTTTTTGGACGCATGTTGCAGATTTTATATTTCAGCCTGAGCACTGAGCAGTCCATTAGACTAGGAAAGAAAAGGCCAGGCACTTTCAAGTGTCTGGGATAGTCGAATATGTTTGAAACTAGAAATTCAGATAAATCAGTACAATGAATCTACTATCCTGAAAATCAATGCTAAATAATTTGGGTAGCAACAATAATAAATTCATGGTGTTTGACATGTCATATATTCATCATAAGTGTAGTATACATTAGTAAACCACATAGGTCTCAGATCCTAGAGGTTTAAGTTTGACAGGCTAATTGATTTGAAGATGCCCTTATGCGTCATGGCTTTAGGTCACTTTCTTAAAATGTTCTTGTTCTCTGGTGCCGTTCCTCTATCAACCAGTGCTTCTCTCTTGTCGCTCCTCTGTTTGAGTGATTATGGGTATGTTTGATCTACAGTATTAGAAAAAACTCGTATAATTTTCTTCCTTAATACTATCAAGTGTTATCCAGTTCACCTTTCCAATGCAATGTGTTCAATAATAAGAGAAAGCATAGTGAGAATAATGGTGTTCACCTATATTTGATCACTTGAATCTTGATCACTTAACTTTCAATCATGAGAATCTTGATCACTTAACTTTCAATCATGAGAATCTAGAAAAGCTTAAGTGTTGCTGCTTTATTTCCCTCTCTATATTGCTATTGGGAGAAATTTCTTATGCTTAATGTTCTTATTATATTTAAATATTTTATAGGGATTGAAGCTCCTCCCAGAGACTACAACATTCCAGGATCAACAACAGGCAAGATTTTTACCACCATAGGTTCAGCTGCAAACCTCGTTTTTGCATTCAATACTGGAATGCTCCCGGAGATACAGGTTGGCAATATCATGCCTCTTGTCTCTTTTAGTTTGGAAACAGAAATTTATGGTAAATTATAAAATTCTGACCTACTTTGCTGCACTGCCACGGGATATGCACAACAATCTGAAGAATCGTTAGTTTATTGTTAAAGATAAAACACGGCCATTACCTTTTTGTCTCCTTTGGAGACAGCTAAGTAACAGTATCAATATCTTTTGGGAGGAGGTCAGCTCCACTTATTTGAAACGGAGGGTGCCCAGAGAAAAAGACTCCTTCTCCGGGGAAGCTTTGGCTATTGTTTATGTGGTATATGTTGCTTGAACTGAACACTCACAAACAAATTATTCTTCTTGCAACAGGCAACAGTGAGACAACCTGTAGTTGAGAACATGATGAAAGCTCTTTATTTTCAGTTCACATTGGGGGTTCTGCCAATGTATGCTGTTACCTTCATGGGATATTGGGCTTATGGAGCCAACACATCAACCTATTTGCTGAACAGTGTCCATGGTCCTGTCTGGGTGAAGGTTCTAGCTAACGTTTCTGCTTTCCTGCAGACAGTTATTGCTTTGCATGTAACTAATCATCCTTGCCTTTCTCTTAATTGTTCTTTTTCCAAAGATGCACAAGATTTTACTGATATGCTATATGCTAACGTTCCTTCAGCCAATCATCTTTCTATGCTATTAGCACGTGTTTGGTATGAATAGGATGAGAGTACAATGTAGAAGACTTAACTCATTTTTCTTCTTTAATATTGTCCAATTACCGAACACCCCTTTATTGTACTAACCGAAGAAGCATCGTCTGTTGTAGATATTTGCAAGCCCGATGTACGAGTATTTGGACACCAAGTATGGAATCAAAGGAAATGCTTTGGCTCTCCGCAACTTGTCATTCCGAGTTGTAGTGAGGGGCGGTTACCTTGCCGCCACAACATTTGTCTCTGCTCTACTGCCTTTTCTGGGAGATTTCATGAGCCTTACCGGTGCTATCAGCACATTCCCTCTTACATTCATACTTGCAAACCACATGTACCTTGTTGCTAAGAGAAACAAATTGACTTCCATTCAGAAGGGTTGGCATTGGCTTAATGTCTGCTTCTTTGGTTGCATGTCTGTTGCAGCAGCAATTGCTGCCTTGAGGCTCATTGCTGTAGATTCAAGAACCTATCATGTTTTTGCTGATTTATAATTTTCTTCTATTTATTGGAAGGGAATTTCGATCCATTAGTTGAACTTTGAATTGCAATATTTGCTCTTAATCAAGATGTAATTAAGGGCTAAGCTTTTCATTTATAATTAATGTGATATTTTAGTTTGTTTATTTCATGGCTCGAAGATTTTGAGATTAAACTTTTGCATCTTTATTTAGAGCATTTCAAATGTACTCAAATCTATTATTTTTTGGGGCGTCTTGGCATAAGTAAATATAGACGAAATTATAAAAAATCATCTCCAATGCATGCTGACAAGGATTCCATCTATCTGATGTGGCACACTAAAATATAGACTCCGTCTAAAAGTCCGTCATATTTAGGCGGATTTTTGAAACAAGTGGTCAACAAATTTAATTTTAGATGGCGTGCATTGAAAATGAATTTTAATTTGACCGCTCATTCTATGTAGGCGTGGTGTCGCGTGAATTGAAAGTGCATACATTTTACTTTGTCATGCAT
Source organism: Forsythia suspensa (assembly GCA_023638005.1). NCBI lineage: Eukaryota > Viridiplantae > Streptophyta > Magnoliopsida > Lamiales > Oleaceae > Forsythia > Forsythia suspensa. The sequence goes on from CM042666.1 coordinate 54,574,489, forward strand.
AGATTGTAATAGGCGAAGTCGTTGAAGATCTTGCTTAGTCTCATTTAGCATAAACTCTTATATCTACTTTGCCAAAAAGTAAACTTATTTGTATCTACTAAACCAATTGCCAAAAAGTAAAATTTATTTGTTCTTATCTATTATCTTAATAGAAGTACCAAACATGCACTGAAGTAAAATTTATTTGTTCTTATCTAATATCTTAATAGGAGTACCAAACATGCACCTGCTCTCACTGACTTTTCCCTCCCTCGAGAAAGTCAAACACGACACCACCTTATTCCACACAATAATTTTTGAGTGAATAAAATCTTGCCATAAGATGATCGCCATGTTCTACAACCATATGGAAACTACTCGTTTAGTGTAATAATACGACAACGAACAAAGGTGCGGAAACATATTTTTATTTGGAAAAGAAAAAAAAAAAGGTTCCACTTCTCCAGACGAACATCTTTTTCCACAGTTCATTGAATGAATCTTCTAAATCCACTTTTGTTTCAACTGACCTGGAACAAAAGAAGATATAGCATCACGACCTTATATTATAAAATTTATGAATACTATCCCTGCAGCAACATGAAGCAGATTCTCTGCATATCAAGTCAATGGCATTATATATTACTGGACAGAAGTAAAATGATTCTGGGTTCTCTATTGATATTAAACGGAAAGATAACAAAAAGAAGCAAGTTTTATTTCTTATTATTTGCCACTTATAACTGTGCTTCGCTTGGCATGAAGGTTAATTTTGCAGTATATCAGGGTTGGCTCCAAAAGTTACTGGCGCCAACAGAAAAAATTTACATTGACGTTGGCCTAAAAGAAGAAAGATCTATGTTTAGCTTCTGAAGACATTCTTCTAAGCCTACAAATATGATAATGAAATTCTAGGATGTCGCATACTCGCATTGCATTTGATGCTGAGTTTTTTACTGTGCGAGCACCAGCTTTGGAATCCAGAGAAAAGAAAGAAAAAGAAAAAGAATGTAACTAAAGTCCCCTTCACAGACAAATAATAGTTTCTTATGAGGAGTAAATATATTATTTCCTTCATGAAAGACTCCTACATCCATTAAATATAATAACTATAAGCAAATCCAAAGATGCATTGAAAAAACCGTGAATTATAAACAAAAGGTACCTGCAAAACAAAACAAGTCCTCTGACAACAAATCATCCTGGGGTACATCAGCCAGATACCAGCTTCACAACAATGCAGAGCAAGTTGAGAAGTATAAGAGGAACTCTCAAGTACTGGGTTGCATAAATAAGACCAATAATTTGCCCCTTCAACGATTTTCTCCTAACACCAGAATATTCCTGGAAGCTCCATCCCCTAGGGGCAAGTACACGATCTTCATTTAATATAGCCAGTGTATTTGCAAGAAGCAGGCAGCCCTCCAGCAGCGTCCACAATCCCATTTCCTGCATTATATACTGATTTAGTATCTCTTTCTTTTCCAAAGTCTTTCCTAAGTTACAACAACAAACTAAGCCTTTTTTCACAATAAGTTTAAGGTCACTTGTTCAGCTACCTAAATCCTTTTCCGCCAATCTATTCAATTCATTTTCGGATCTGCAAAAAGATATAAAGCATCTAAACACTTAGCAACTACCACATACCATGTTATTTTTGTTCTCTTCCTCCTCCTTCTGACATACTCTACCCAGATCACATCACTAGTATGAACGAATCTCTTTGTGCCTATGCAAAACACGTCACAACAAACTAAATTGTCCTTCTACTAACTTATCCTCAATCACCACCCCCATGTGTTGGCATATATTTTGATTCTTATCTTAACAATTTTAGTATAATCACACATCCATCCTAGCATCCGCATTTTAATTACGTCCATTACATTTATCCTATGGACATTTTTCCATTTAACAACTCAACAATTAGTATGAAAGACTTTTCTGTGTTAATGTCGATAAATTTGTTTAACAAAAAGAAGAGCAGATGAGGAAGACCAAGCACCATATTCCACTGACAACAAGGTAACTAAAATAATGGGGGAGGAGATGGAGAATGATTCTGAAGTTATCCTAGCAAAATATCATCATTACTATTAACAAAGAATTTAATAACTGACTACTGATACTTATGGATGATGTGTTCATGCTCAATTCCAAGGTATGCTAAAGATGTTGGCCATGGTGGCCGCACAAAACAGTAAGAATGTAAATCTCCAGCCTAAAAAAAGTTCATTTGTGTACACCGCTTACACCAACACAAACATTTCATTATTAAAAGATTCCTTCCAGCGTCGAAGTAGGGGCCAAGTTAATGCAAGAATACTTACATTCCCGAATTGGAAAACATTGATATTTCATCACCATCAAACAACCAAACTAGTGGCTCCAACCGGCAACCACTTTCCTAACATTCACCCTATTAAGAAAAAAAGAAACTACAGTATTCTTGAATTATGCATCTTTATCATTTCAATTTCTTTTACAATTCAATCAGAATTTTTTTGCAATATATTAGGCGTAAACAACAGTGTTCTTGAATTATGAATCTTTATCATTTCAGTCTCTTTTAACACAATTAAAAAAAATTAAAAATTCATCCGCATGTACTTAATAATTAAATAGCAAATATATGAGAATTGCATATCCGTGTGCGTGTGGGTAGAAGCAAACCAACAATTAATTCTGCACAATAATTCCACCCAAAAGATTAAACGAAATTCTCCCTATTAAAAACTAGAAAAAAAAACACTACAATAACATAATTATTGTTAACGTTTCAACACACACAAACAGCAGAGTCTACACCGCGAGAATTTACACAGGTGATCTGAGGTCTTTTGAAAATGCCAAAAAAAAGAAGCGGTGATGAATTAATACACTGAACTAAATGGAAAATTACTCCATCAAATCTTTGAACTAAAATAAAAAATTTCAGAATATATTATTGAAAATTAATCACTCACCTTAAAATTTTGGTGCAACAAGAAGAAAAGCTCTGTACTTGTATTCACAATAAAAGACCGAGAGATGGTTTTACTTTTACCTTTCGGCCTGGTCACTTTTGGTTATTGAAATATGGGGTTTTGAGTTAAATGACCTTGTCAAACAATGAATATAGTAAAATAACTCTCATTCCACAATGTTTTGGTAAATAGCCTCTTCCATTAAAAAAAGTATAAAAAATATGAGAAAATATCCAAAATGCCCCCAAGGTGGTTAAAGCAAATAATACCCTTACTTTTTCATTTTCATTCCAACGATACATATTTCTCTCTCTACGAAAATGGCAACCACGTCTCTCTCTCATCACCATCTCCATTACAGTTGATCAAGAAATCTAAAAAATCTTTATTTTTGTCCTCTCTCTTTGTCCATTGTAGTTTTGAGTGGTGTGAAATTTGTTAAATCATCTACATTTGAGATTTGTAATTGGATAAGGTAATAGATACATACTAATATCAATTTCTGCATTTTTTTTCATCCATTTTCATTCTGGATTACAGCATTGTGCTGATATATGCATTTTGCACAAGAATGTGTCATAACGTCATATATATGCCGTTATTCATCATCTATAACGGCATCCATGCCGTTATCTTATTTTTCCACCGCCAAGATGTATATAAACATGGGCATTTATAGCATTGTTGATAATATATGCATTTGCCTAAGAATACACCATAACGTCATATATGCCGTTATCGGTGATCTATAACGGCACCCATGCCGTTATCTTATTTTTTCACTTTCGATGCATATAACCTTTAATGTGATTACTTTCATTAAATATATATTTGTTTTAGTGAGTTAATATGTGAGTGCGGTAAAATTTAAAATAAAGACATGTATGCCGTTATTCACAATGTATAACCGGAGATAGTGGCATTATCTAATGTCTGACTATCACCATCTACCTAGCTTTGTGTTTGATAATTGGCTTTGAATGTATAGACTAGTTTAGTGCTATTGGACGTGGGTCAATAGTTAGCACTCATAATGTATTGGTTGTAAAATTTATTGATATGCACTTTGACTTGTATAATGTAGCATTTTGTGATATGATCAACTGAAATCTATTTGTTTTATGATGAATTGCGGTCATGGATGCGTTGGACAAAGTGTGGATATCGGTTTTGTTATTTCGTTGAGTTTGTGGAAAAGAAGGCGGTGGATGGACATGGAAGTATATAGGCAATTGTCAAGCAAATGTGACTCCCATTCTTGTTTCAAATACCACTACCTATCTTGAGTTGTGCGATAAAGTTCGAAGGGTTTTGGGGTTGATTGTATGTTAAATGATATAGAGATGGCAACTGTTGTCCCTGGAATGTCTAACGTTCAGTTCCTCCAATGAAGATTGATTGTGACAACAGGTGTGAAGTGGTATCTCTCTGCTTATAGAGAGTTCCTCTTTGTGTTACACTTTTGACGAAAGGTGTTGAGGAGTATGAAGAAAATGATGGTTTAAGAGAGAACCAAGAACATGCTACTATTGTATCACATGGTGACTCATTGAGTGAAATGCAAGCGAAAGATGGTACATGTGGAGACATGAATCGAGAATTAAATTATGTGCGGGATGAGGAAATATAGGGATGAAATTGCTGATGGAAACTTTGTAGATTGGGATGGTTTGAATATAATTCCAAATAGCCAGAAGAGAAAATTTACGAAAAAATCTCCTATGACGGTTGCGCATTGTCACGTGAAGGTGTTATCTACAACAACATTGAGAATTTAATCGGCAGATATAAGTTCAATCCCACAGGGCCATCATCGAGATTCACGAAAATGTGGATTTGAAAGTGAAACAATTGTTCCCTCACGAAAAAAAAGCTTTGTTATCGAGTTGTACTTGCTTTATGCACCAAGTATCACTTGAGTTTAAAGTGAAGAAGTCAAATAAATCTGCTTTATGTAGTTGTTTGTTTGGAGAAAAATTGTAAGTGGCGTATCCAGACGCAATAAAGATGAAAGAATCTGTTATGTTTCAAGTTCGAACCTACTATAGCCATCACACATGCTCCATGAGTGTTCGTCGTCGAGATCATCGACATGCTAGCTATTCACTTATTGGAACTTACATTGCCTCAAGTTTGAAAGATGCCGTAGGATTTTCTGGATCGAGAAACATCATCAATGATGTTCGCGAAGAGTTTGCATAACTATAACCTATAATAAAGCATATACGGCAAAGTCTTTGCTTATGGATGGTCCGAGGGACACTGATGAAAGTTATGCCAAATTACCTTCAGATTGCCATGTTTTGAAGGAAAAAAATCACGGCACATTGACGGTCATTGAAACCCGATGATAACATGCGTTTCAAGTACTTTTTCATGGCTCTAGGACAAAGTATACGTGGATATCAAACTTCAATGCGACGAGTAATTTGTGTAGATGGAACATTCATGACATGCGGATATCGAGGAACTCTACTTGTGGCCACTGCCAAGATGAAAATATTCAAATTTATCCGCTTGCATGGGGTATAGTTGACTCGAGAGAATGAGGCGTCGTGGACTTGGTTCTTTCGTAACTTGTGGAAAATAACCGGTGACTCAGGATTTAGTGATTATTTCGCACCGTGGCAAAAGCATTCCTCATGCATTTAAAAATGTCTACCAACTTGCACATCATGTGAATGTATATGGCACTTGAATAATAACTTGAAGGTTAAATTTTCAAGAGTTGATTTATCCTCATTGTTGAGAAAAGGCGGCAGAGGCCTATACACTATGATTTCGAGGCATACATGGCAGCGCTGCGGTAAAAAGAAGGCATCAGAGAGTACTTGGAAAAGGATGTTGGTGGTTTCCATTTTTGGAGTAGAGCACATTTCAAAGGAGTTCGATACAATATCATGACAACAAACAACGCAGAATCTGAACTCCGCTTTGAAGGAGGCCCGAGATTTTCCTCAGTAGTTGGTTTGATTGAGTATATTCGCGGTGTTGCGAAAATGGTATTATGAAAGGCATATAGAAGCGAGAAAGTGCACTACCCAACTCACCCCACCTATGGAAGAGAAGATGTGCTTAAAGTATAATGAGTCACATGGTTGGACGCACTCGGATATCCAGAAAATGAGTTTCGGTGTAGTTAAAAATATGGAATCATACATTGTTAACTTAGAAGAATACATGTGTACTTGTAAGCAATTTGATCTAGATAAATTTCCTTGCCAACATGCAATTGTCGCCGCAAAGGCGGATGGTCCCGATGGTTATAGCCTTTGCTCTCCTTTCTATACCACATTTTGTTGGCGACAAGCGTATTCGTAATTCATATACCCATTACCAAATGAGGATGAGTGGCAAATTCACGATGAAGTTAGATCAAGAATGGTCTTGCGTCCATTAACAAAAAGACTACTGGGCGTCCACCGAAACAACGAAAAAAAAAATCAATTGGAGAGGCACGCGTGCTCAAGTAAATGTGCTAGGTGTTTGAAGACTGGTCATAATCGGACTACTTGTACAAATGCTTTGCCGGCTACAAAGAACTGAACATAGTTTTGTAATCCAACACCCTTTTTTGATGAGCATGCAATTTGCATATCAGAATTGTAATATATTTTTTCATTCTCAAAACTGCAAAACTGATGTTATTTCCATGTATGGTATGGTTGAAGTTTTGAATTGATTTATTGTGGTGGTGTTTATTGTAATGTATGTTGCAGTAAATTCAATATTTGACAGGGAGTGAAAAAGATTATTCTAAAAGCTTAGTGTATCAACTTCTAATTCATGTTATTGTTTATAAAATTAAACATGTTATTGTTTATAAAATTACTCTAAAACATTAAAATATCAACTTATAATTCATTTCGAAAAGTTTAAAAACATAACGGCATAAATGCCGTTATGGGTACACTATAACGCCATGCTTGCCGTTATGGGTACACTATAATTTATCAAGTTATAATTAGTTCAATTTTAAATATTGTTATTTTTAATACTTCACAATATTTCTAAAAAGTTAGTGTATCAACCTTGATTTGATTTTTAACAATTTAAAAACATAACGGCGGCGATGCTTTAGTTATATAAGATTACTAAAAGCGGCATGTTTGCCGTTATGGCCCAGAAAATTGTCATACCTATAATTTACTTTGGTATTTAACATGTTATTGTTTATAAAATTACTCTAAAACATTAAAATATCAACTTATAATTCATTTCGAAAAGTTTACAAACATAACGGCATAAATGCATATTATGGGTACACTATAACGCCATGCTTGCCGTTATGGGTACACTATAATTTATCAAGTTATAATTAGTTCAATTTTAAATATTGTTATTTTAATACTTCACAATATTTCTAAAAAGTTAGTGTATCAACCTTGATTTGATTTTTAACAATTTAAAAACATAACGACAATGATGCAGTTATAGATACACTAAAAGCGGCATGTTTGCCGTTATGGCGAAAATTGTCATACCTATAATTTACTTTGGTATTTAACATGTTATTGTTTATAAAATTACTCTAAAACATTAAATTATCAACTTCTAATTCAATTGGAAAGTTTTAAAACATAACGGCATAAATGCTGCATTATGGGTACACTATAACCAAGAAGCTTGCCGTTATGGGTTACTATAATTTAGCAAGTTATAATTAGTTCAATTTTAAATATTGTTATTTTTAATACTTCACAATATTTCTAAAAAGTTAGTGTATCAACCTTGATTTGATTTTTAACAATTTAAAAACATAACGGCAAAGTGATGCTTGTTATAGGTACTACTAAAGCGGCATGTTTGCCGTTATGGCCCGAAATTGTCATACCTATAATTTACTTTGGTATTTAACATGTTATTGTTTATAAAATTACTCTAAAACATTAAATTATCAACTTCTAATTCAATTGGAAAAGTTTAAAAACATACTTGGCATAAATGCCGTTATGGTATACTATAATAACAGGCTTGCCGTTATGGAGTACACTATAATTTAGCAAGTTCTAATTACTTCGATTTCAAACACGTTATTTTTATAAAATCACTCTAAAAAGTTAGTGTATCAACCTTGACCTAATTTTGAGCAGTTTAAAAACAAAGCGGCATCCATGCGTTATAGGTACTAAAGCAGCGAAGTTTGCCGTTATGGCCATAACATGTCTTATCTATTATTTACTTGGTATTAAACATGTTATTTTTGATAAAATTACTCTAGAAGCTTAGTTTATCCACTTTGAATTAATTTCGAACAAGATAAAAACATAACGGCAGATATGCCGTTATGGGTACACTATAACGCCGAGCTTGCGTTATCTTCCTCAACAACTAACTTCTGCATAATTCGGCCATAACAATGTTATTGTTTAACGATAAGCTAATATGTGCCTTATTTGTTAAGATGACACGAACGATGCTTAGTTTTGTTGATATGTTAGCAACAACTTCAGTAATTTACTACAATAGACGCATCATAAGATGTCATATAATAAGTGTAATTATCTAAAGTGATTTTCTACTTCATAATGTGTTCATTTATGTTTTTCAGGTCAACATCGAAGATCGGATAGAATTTTAGCAAAACAAACTAAAATCGTCGAAAAGGACTTAACGTGTACGAAATATTGGAGATGGGGATCAACACGCAAACATAGTAAAGTTGAAGGACCTGTATTGCAATCAAAATAGGACTAACTTGAAATAAATTCCAAAATTTGAGGACTAAAATGACAACATTCAAAACTCCAAGGACCATAGTCGCAATATAACCAAAATATGTTGGTTTGTCCGCTCGCGACGGACACAACAACAAAAATGGAACTTCTTTGTCCGCAGGCGACAGCAAGCCTTTTAAACTTTGTCTTTATCCGCTTCGGCCGAGCGGCTACTGAAATAAATTAATGTCGCCATTCAGGGCGGACGCCGAGCGTATAAATAAATTTGTATTTGTTGTCAAGCTTCAGCCGAAGTGACAAGTACTAAATTCTGGCGTCTGCCCGCTGCCAGCGACAACAAATGCCCATATGGCCGTGTCGCTTTCGAAGACTGATACCACAAGGCGTCTTCAGCGGACATTAAGTCGCTCAGGCGGGCGGCCGCCTGCGACAAAGAATCGCTTATTTTTCAAGGCTCGGCGGTTGATGCGAAAGCCCAATGGGCTCAAGCTGTCGCTCGCCGCGGACATTAAGTCCGCTTTCAGCGACAAACACCCGCTGGGTTTAAAACCCCACGTCATCGCATTCCTCTACCATTTTGAACAAGTTTCTCTTGAACTCGGTTTCTCCTCCAATTTACTTCACCAATACACTAAAATTTTGGCCTATACAAATTCAAGTCAAGGGTTTAGTATTGTTCCCATCTCATCATATACCACATTTCTCCAACCTACAATCAATCAAGCGTACCATGGCTAACTTAACTTTGCTTTGAACTTATAAATGTTGATATCAATTGTATTTTTAGTATGTGTTTTTCGAATTTGGAGGTTGGGCAATGAAGAATTTGTTTTGGATGAATTTGTTGTGGTTGGTTTGGGTGTTGACTACTTCAAAATTTTGGTTTATTGCCATTTCAATGTTGTGCAATTAACATTGAATTACCATACACCCACCAAGTGTTCAAGAAATGACTCATCCAACATTTTCATCATTTTTGTTTCCTTAGCACATTTGCTCATATCCTACAATTGGTTAACATACTTTTTCAACCCAATGGCAATCTTTACATAGGATCACACTCTACACAAACACAAGCATCTACCCCGATCAACAATGCAAAACATGAATTACCACGCATCTTTTTAGTTGTTAAATCGGATTGTTTGTAACATTAGTGTTTTCATTTGTTGCATGTTAGATATAATGCCGAGAGCAAAGAAACCAACGCAAGATGTGGGCTCAAGCTCGGGAAAGAAAAAGCTCCATCAAAGAAGACATCCAAACAACCGATAACTTATGATGATATGAAATTTGAGGCCGAGGCGGCTTGATTATCTATACAAAGGACACAAGCCAACGCAATATTATACCGCGAAGAGGGTGTTAATAACGGATTTTGAAAATGAATTGCTCGGTCAAGTTATTGCGAGGAATCGATGGAAACCTTTGTAGCCACTCCGCGGGTTGCCTATGTAGAAATCATCAAAGAATTCTCGCCATATCCATGATGACATCGACAACCCCGATCATCCTAAGTATCATCAAGTATACATGAGAGGCAATATATTCCATTCTCCCCTTAGCCATTCTCCTATTTTACGAACTTGACAACACGGAGAACGACGGTTATCAAGCCGCCACTAGTAATCTTGAAGAAGTAGTCGTCTCCATTCTTTGAGAAATGGATCATTGGCACTGTTGGAAAGACATTACACTATAAATGTCTTACTCCTCAAGTACGCACATTAGACAAAATGGTGAGCGCCAATCTTCTCCCTCGACACATACTTCTACTTGGTCACTATGGAGCGAGCACGCCTACTTTCTCGGCTCCCAAAGATAAGACCCTCAATATCGGTACCTATATATTTTCAATGTCTTGCATATTCGAACAACAATAGGAGATGTTTGGCCTTCCCATCGCTAATTCTTGGACTTTGTGAAATGTACGGCATTGACCTCCCATGAGGTCACCCAGTCAAGCGCATAACTGAGATAGACAGGATGGGGATACGTGAGTTCGAACTACACATGACTCGCAATCTGGAGCCGAATCACACGGGGTCCCATTGGCGGCCGGATAATGTACCGCTTCAAACCGAACCTCGCAAATGATGATCCAATGGCCGAGGACCTCCATGAAAACGGTCACTTCACCAACAATGGCATCTATTTCTCATGAGATTCGTCACTTGCGTACCTCGCAGTGGAACTCAAGCACAAATTCGGGAGATTCGGGAGGCCCAAGTCCAAGAGGCGAATCACGCGACGGGAGCACGATCGTTATCCACCCAAATGACATGACTCTTGGCTATTTCAGCTCTACCCGCCGCCTCCCAATGATTGGGACTTCTTCGTTTTGTGGGTTGGGGTGGGTGCAAATTGGGTAGTGATGTTCAAATTGTATTAAGTCGAATGCTTTATGTTAACGAATAAAGAAAACATATTTTCCATCATCCTTTGTGTAAGAAAGTCTACATTTTGCCAACTCAAGATGAATTAAGATTGCTCTCAGCCGGTTTTGTGCATTATATATGGTATTTGGAGTTAGTTTTTCAATAATGTATATGTTTACTTTTTGAGACTCTCATCGTCGGTGGAATGTAGAAATGTATATAAAGTTAATAAACTAAGCTTTTGGAAATAGTCAATAACCTAGTTGATTTATAGGCATAACGCCAGCAAACCAACAATTAATTCTGCACAATAATTCCACCCAAAAGATTAAACGAAATTCTCCCTATTAAAACTAGAAAAAAAATTATATAGGCACTACAATAACATAATTATTGTTAACGTTTCAACACACACAAACAGCAGAGTCTACACCGCGAGAATTTACACAGGTGATCTGAGGTCTTTTGAAAATGCCAAAAAAAGTTGTATCACAACCTCCCTAGCGGTGATGAATTAATACACTGATTTATTCGTATTACTAAAAGGAAAATTACTCCATCAAATCTTTGAACTAAAATAAAAATTTCAGAATATATTATTGAAAATTAATCTCTCACCTTAAAATTTTGGGTGCAACAAGAAGAAAAGCTCTGTACTTGTATTCACAATAAAAAGACCGAGAGATGGTTTTACTTGATTTGATTCACCTTTCGGCCTGGTCACTTTTAAGGTTATTGAAATATTAATGGGAAATTATTGGCGCAAAAGATCCTTAACTTTTATTCTCAGTGCGGAAATGGACCTTAATATTTGTTTTTTGACACAAGAGTCCTTAATTTATGTGTTTTAATGTGCAATTTGCCCTTATTTAATGAAAAAGACAAAATTACTTTAATTAAAAAGGGATAATTGCATATATGGTCCTCCAACCTTTCAAAAACATTAGAAACATACCCATAACCTTTAAAAATAGCATCAGACATCTCCAACATTTGAAAAACTTGGCATGGTAGGTCCTGACGAAATTTCCATTTTCTTTAAATAAAAAAAAAAAAAAAAAATAATAAAAAAGAAAATCATGATTCAAAACTAACCAAATGTACCCAAAAAAATAAAAAATAAGAAATGTACCTCAAAAAAATAAAAATAAATAAATAGGTCATCTTCTCCAAAAATTCAACATCCATCCCAAAAAAAAAATCCTTCTTTAAAGCAAACACAACATAAGAACTAATATTCAAAATTCAAAGCACATTTATGGATCAAAAAACCCATAATGATAAAAATTCCTCAAAATTGAAGGGAAAAAGTGCAAACTTTAAATTATTATCTGAAGTGGCTCTATTCACATGGTTATAAGACTGAGCTGCTGAACCTTCTTTAAATGACCCTTTTTTCCCACTTCTTTTACACCATTGACATTATTTTATTCATTTTCTGACGATCCAAAGCATAGAAAACAACCCATCTCGAATCACAACAATGAACCCCAAAATTATCAATCTATCAATACCTATCTATGTGTTCCTATAAATATTTTCACCACCAACTGTGTTTTTTTCAGACTTTTTGACATGACTTATATCATAAAAATCTTAACTTTGAACTTCCTTTGCGAGATCTCCATCCGAGAATCCAATCATCTCAACAATAGATCAAGACACTGATAATTTTGAGCCAAAAGAAGATCAACGAATCCAAGAAAATCTAAGAGAAAGGTGAATAAAAAAAGAAAATGAAAATTTTGCAAAAATATTTATTATATGGAAAATTATATTCCTGTAGCATGTGTGCTCACTTTTATACATGTAGAAAAGAAAGAATTGCGAGTGGTAAAAAAAAAAAAAAAAAAAATTGGGTAGATTTTAGATTTTTGGAGAAGGATTTTTTTTTTTTTTTTTTTGTGGATTTTGGATTTTTAGAGAAGATGACCTTTTTGTTGCTTTTTATTTTTTTGGGAGTACATTTCTTATTTTTTTTTTTTTGGGGTATACTTGGTTAGTTTTGAATCATGTTTTTCTTTTTTCTTGTTTTTTGTTTTTTGTTTATTTAAAGGAAAGGGCAATTTCGTCGTAAATGACCTACCATGCCAAGTTTTTCAAACGTTGGGGATGTCTTGTGCTATTTTTAAAAGTTATGGGTATATCCCCAACGTTTTTGAAAGGTTGGGGACCATATATCCAATTATTCCTTAAAAATTACAATTATATTTCTAACATATACAAAATGTGCAAATAAGTCCGATATATTATTTTGGCATATTAAATATATCACTAAGTTGTATCAATTAAATATTTCATAAGAGAAAAATATAAAATTATTACACTTTAGGAATATGTAATTGCAATATGATGTTAAAAACTTGAATAAAAATTAAGTTAAATAAATAACAAAATGACGTATGTAATCTTATGATATTGAACTAATCTTTTTTTAATATAAAAATACTAAAAAAATCAAATTACATATTTTGTGTTCTTTATTTTTGAACGATAATAAAACGATAAATTAAAATATGAATAATACAATTTGAGCTATAATATTTGTAGTTAATAAACGAATAGTTCAATTAAATAAAAATACTTGAGTATCAAGTTTGTGACAAAATTATTTTTCTTTTTATGTTGTAACGATAATATTAAAATTTAAAATTTAAATAATATGATTACTTAATAATAATAAAATAATTTTAATTAACACTTTTGTTAATAATTATGAGTTTAAATTTTAGTTATTTTATAATAGTTCAAAAATATAAAAATAATTTTGTAATTATCAATTTGTTAGTTTCTTTTAAATTTTCATAAAAAATAAAAGTATTGGACTCATTTATATTTTTTGTAAGGGTTAGAAATTTAATTAAAAAAATTCTAATTAAAAATAAAAGTATAATTGTCTTTTTCATCAAATAAAGACTAATTGCGCACTAAAACACATAAATTTAAGATTTTTGTGTCAAAAAATAAAAGTTAAAGACCATTTCAACACTAAAGACAAATGTTATGAACCATTTGTACTAATTTTTCAAATATTATTCACTCACCAAATTTAAATACCGACAGTGCCCTTTGTCCGTTACTTATCCTAGATATCTTCACTTTCCACTTATAAAAACATTTATCATAATAAATCTTACAATAGTATACCACTTTTTCTGCGGTGCGATTCAACTGTAGGATCTATGAAAATGAGTCAATGAGATTTGAATCTTTTTGTTCTTGATAGAGTCTTGATGGACGAAGATGACGATCTGAGTTGCGGTAATTATGATTTTAGGATTGATGCAGTGAGTAGAACAAGAAGAAGATTATTTGCGAATGTGTTTCGTTTGAGAGAAATATTGAAGATGTAGATAGAAATAGACATATATTTTAATTTTTCAATAGTGAATAAAACTTCTACGGTCCTGATTATGTAATTGATATTATTTTACTTACCAATATATTTGACAAATAATTAGTAAACTACTTATCCACGGTGGGTCCGACCGTAAGATCTATTAGAATGAGTAAGAGATTTGAACTCATTTGTTATTGATGAAGTCTTGATAGGCGATGATGATGATCTGAGTTGCGGTGGTTATGGTTTTAAAATTGAGGCAGTGAGTAGAACAAATAGAATATCGTTTGAGGGAAAGTTTCATTTGTGAAGGAGATTGAAAACTCCATACGGTCGTGATTAAGTACTTAATTTAAGTTAATTTAACAATTTACAAGTATAAAAATCTTTATTGAGATGTGTGTTGGACGTGCATATAAGGATTTAAAAATATTTTAACATGGGGACAGTTCTTCTTACCAATAAATTTGACAAATAATCACAGTCATCAATTTAAGCTAATATAACGGTCTAGATATATTAGAACCTTTAAAATTCTTATACCCACATCTAAACACATCCGAATAATAATTTTAATATATCTAAACCGTTATATTAGTTGAAATTAAGAGCCATAATTATTTGTCAAATAAATTGATAGGTAAAACAATCTCTTTTTAATATATTTAGACCGTTAAATTAACTTAAATTAACAATCATGATTATTTGTCAAATAATAAATATATGCTCTTCACGTTTCTACCATCTTTCCTCCTATTCTCTTGTCTTTACAAGTTGCATTCTTTTATATCTGTATGTATAACAACACAAAAGGGGAAAAAAATCGATTACAATCTAATTGAGATACAATTTTAACAAAAAAAGAAAAGAAAACAAGTTAACACTAAATCTATATCTATACTAAATCTAAAAGGCCCTAAAATAAAGAAATATTTTTGGACCAAAATATCCTCACATATATTTTAGATTTTCCAAATTGCCATTAATTAATTTAAATTGTCTTTAAATTAGTTCAATTAAATTTTAATTAATGTTTAAAATTCTTCACTTATCCATCTACCACACCCCTTCATTTTATGAATTGAATATAATTAACTGAAAATACTAGCATGTAACTCTAATGATGCTTTTCGCTACAGTAGGTTTAAGATTGTAAACAAAATTGTGAAGGGACCATGTATCGTGAAAATTGTAGTGGAAAATTACTCTGCGTGCCTATTAAGTAAAGTCCTGAATTGTTATTATCACAAATGACCTGATTATCTTAAAATAAATATTGATATTGATAGCTTAGCAATAGCCACCGCAATTATGTGCCTGATGTTGGGTGTGAATGACAGTGACGGTGGACATGGCTTTCTTGGTGGAGGCACAGTTGGAGGATGAATTGTCAGAGATATTGTTAGATGCTATCAGGATTTGTCAAATGAAGATGAATTCTGCAATATTTGTTGATAATGCCATGCCATCAAGAAAAGTTTTGCCATGCAAAAATGAAGATGAGTAATGGAATTATTGTAAATTTTATTATCAATAATTTTATAATTTTTCTCAAGTTGCACACCTTACATTTTCACATAACCCTAATAAATACTTATACATAATCACTATAATAAAAGATCTTTATAAAATTAACATCATCACATAGTGGTAGTGGAAGTGGAGCATCTATATTTTATATAAATTGAAGAAGCGTGACTTTTGTTAAAATTATAGTGTTAAAGATCAAATTTATAGAGATGTGTTGCTTCACTTATAAAAATGCACCAAGCTTATAAAATTGTAAATGAAGCTTTTACTGATGCCTTAACTTTTATATATGAAAGATAGATGTACAAAGCATGGATACGAATTACCAATTATTATTGGCTTATCAACACGTCCCCTTATGTGGAAATGCTAATTTTAGTTTATTTATGCTTGAACTTTCATTATAAAAGTTTAAAATGATATATTTAGACTATTATATTTAAATTTAAATGATTTCTTTACAATCTGTTAAATTTAAAATATAATGGTACTCGAAGTTTTTAAGGTTTTTACAAGAATTTTATATAAAACCGACATCTAATATATCAAGTGTACTCATATTAGCGAAAATCAACTTCAAGCACATAAAAAAAGTAATCGAAGACTGATTTGAAGTTCAAATGGTTGGCAATCAGGCGGAATATAAACCCAAAATTTTAGTTCTTGAAAAATTATAATTTACTTGCTTGTTATTGTCTCGATCCTTTTTCAGAAGTTCATGACTAATCATGTTTAGTACTCCATTATTTTTCTTGAATTTTCAAACAAATTGATAGTTTTCATAATCTTTAAACATGGGGTACTAATTGAGAGTTGGATAGAAAAAAAAAAAAAAAAACTATTGAACTTTTATTATTTAAAAATTTCAACAAACAAAAATAAATTTACGATGTTATTATAAAATTACGTGCAAAGCACATGTTATTAACTAGTAATATTTAAAAGAGCAATTAGCACATTTTTATCTCAATCATTTGCTCTATCGTTTAGATTTTGATAGCTGAGTTCTTAAATAAAATTTTCTTTGTAGAAAGGGATTTTGGCACAAATGGTCCCTAACATTTGTTCTTAGTGTGGAAATGTTCTCTAACGTTTATTTTTTGGCAAACAAGTCCCTAACATATGTGTCTTGGTGCAAAATTGGTCCTTATGACAAATATACCATTAGTTTTCATTAGAAGAAATTGTATGTGGATTCCTAATCATTACAAATTGTGTAAATAGATCCAATACTTTTATTTTTAATAAAAAAAATTAAAGAAAACTAATGAGTTTTTTTTTTTAGAATTAACACTTTAGTAATAAACATGTCAAATAAAATTGTTATTTTTATTATTAAGTAATTATATTATTTAAAGGGGAAAATCATTGTGAAAATTATTTTTCTGTTTCTTTACTTATAAATTTTTTTCTCCCTCTTTATTTTAAAAATTAAGATAAATAAATAATAAAACGATGTATATAATTTTATGATATTGAACTAATCTTATTACATTTTATTTAACATAAAAATACTAATAAAAATTAATTTACACATTATGTGTTTTATTTTTGAACGAAAATAAAACGATAAATTAAAATACGAAGAATATAGTTGGATTTCTAATATTTGTAGTTAATAAACATATAACTCAATTAAATAAAAGTATTTGAACATCAAATTTGTGACAAAGTTATTTTTTTTATACAATAATAAAATAAAATTTTAAATTTTAAATAATATAATTACTTAATAATAAAAATAATAATTTTATTTGACATATTTATTACTAAAGTGTTAATTTCAAATAAAAAAAACTCATTAGTTTTCTTTAATTTTTTATAAAAAATAAAAGTATTAGACATATTTGTACATTTTGTAATGATTAGGAATCCACATACAATTTCTTCTAATTAAAACTAAGGGTATATTTGTATTTTTCATCCCATAAGAACCAATTTCGTACCAAAACACATAGGTTAGGGACTTGTTTGCAAAAAAATAAACGTTAGAGACCAATTCTACACTAAGGGCAACGGTTATGGAATATTTGCGCCAAAATCCCTTGTAGAAAAGGTTTTGTTGTCCATATTCGTTAAAATTAAAAAAAAAGGATTAATTAGCACAAATTTATACTAATTCTAAAAGGCCCTAAAAGGGAGAAACAATTTTAGACAATTTTACCCTCATATATTACAACTTTGGACTATTTTACCCTCCTACATTAAATTAAAAAAAATTCAAAACTCTTTCATCTCCCGGACTATTTTACCCTCCTACATTAAATTATCTCCTACATTAAATTAAAAAATCAAAAACCCTTTCATCTCCTACTATTATTAAACAAAATAAGTTATTTGGGACATTTAGACAATTTATCTTCATTTTTTTTTTCACTGCGGAATACAAAGGATAGGTCCTAAAAGGGAGAAAAAATTTTGGACTATTTTATCATTGTATATTACAACTTTTGGACTATTTTACCCTCCTACATTAGATTACAAAAAATGCAAAACTCTTTCATCTCCCACCATTATTGAACAAAATAAGTTGTTTGGGGCCTTTGGATAATTTATCTTCTATTTTATTTCAATGCAGAATACAAACCTTTGGACAAAATAAGGGGTTGTTTGCGCCTTTGGACAACTTATCTTCAGTTTTTTTTTAAATGTAGAATACAAAAGGCCATATGATGATTATGTAATTCATGAATATGTATTTAGGATCATAAAAATGGGACTATTTTACCTTCATATATTACATCTTTAGACTATTTTATCCTCTCATATTAAATTAAAAAATCCAAAAACCTTTCATATCCCACCATTATTGAACAAAATAATGGGTTGTTTGGATCATTTGGACAACTTATCTTCATTTTTTTATACTTCAGAATACAAATAGTCATATGATGATTGTGTAATTTCTCAATACGTATTTAGAATTTAAAAAAATGGAATTTATGAATTGGGAAGTTAAAAGACCTTTCTCGTCCCACTATTATTAAATTATATAACACAATTTCATTAAAGGTTTACACAAAGAATATTGTTTACAAAGAGCTACTACTCCAAATAAATGTACAATATTATATAGTCAGTCATTACATTATCTTAAAATACAATTATTAATTTTATTCTTCGTAAAATGTAGCAATGGACAGGCCCGGTCCTGCCTTGAGGTAGAAGAGGCACAGGCCTCAGGCCTAAATGTAGAGGGAGCCCAAAATGAAAAAAAAAAAATTGATCAGCCCAAAATAAAAAAAAAAAAAAATTATCAACCCAAAAATTCTTTCACTTCACAGAATCACAGGTGACAGGCCCAACTCCTCAACCACAAGGCCTGCTTCAGATTTCAGTCCAATGTCCATGAGCCATTTTAGCTGAATCTTCTCCGTGAAGACTTCACGTGAACATGAATAGTATGTGATCCCAGTCCCAGCTTCCCTGATTGCTGATTCCCGCCTCAAGCCTTTATTGATAATTGATTCATTTCAGCTTTCAGACTTCCATAGTTCTACTTCCATCACGGCATCACGCCATTTTAGCTAAATGCTATATTGCTATTGCCTGAATCTTCATTCTTCATCGTGAAGAGTCTGAAGACTTCACTGTGATTCTTCTGTGAACGGTGAATGTGATCACATATTCACATTCAACGTCGGTCTGACCGTCATCTCAACTGCGCAGCGCGGCAAGCAAAGACCTGCAGTGTCTGCAGCAGGTGCACACAAAGCTTCACTCAACTAGAGTCTGGAAAGTGGAAAGAAGGCTAGCCAAGTAAATTTTTTTATATATATTTTCAGTTTTTGTTCCTAAATCCTAAGTTCTTTTCAAGAAGATGAATTTTGTAGTTGGTTTTGGATATTTTGGATATTTGGTTAACTCAGAAATCTGAATCAGAAGTCAGAAAAATAAGCGAAAATTTGCCAAACTTCTCCAGGTCCTCCAGGAGAATACCTTGCGATCGCATGGGATTATTACGTGCGATCGCATGGTTTCTATCCATTACGTTCTGCCTCAGAAAAGTTAGACTTGCGATCGCATATTTGGATTACCATGCGATCGCATTGGCTTAATACGTGCGATCGCATGGTTCGTAGAAATTACATTCTGCCTCATAAAATGTCAAACTTGCGATCGCAGATTTGGATTACCATGCGATCGCATGGTTAGCTGTTGTGATGTCCTGCGCCAATTTCTGTGATAACACTGTATGGATAAATGATAGATTGACAATGCCAGTGCTTTCTGCAATGTTATTCTTTTTCTTGTTATCTCTTGTTTTGGGTGGCCATTTTGTAATGATTTCCTTTCTGAATTTGTTCTTTCTATAGACTTTGCAATATATAGGAACCTTCATAATCCTAATATAATTTTCTATTTCTCTATTTTGTTAGGTTAATCATTGAACGATAGTCTTATACGATGCCTGAGTCTGGAGCTCAAAAAAGAAAAAGAAAACGAAAGAATTGGCATTAGTTCAAAGTCAAGCGTGAAATATTGATAAGTACTTCAATTGCAACAAAATAAGAGAGGAGTGGCAATGATGAGATAAAGCAATCAACTGAAGAATCTTTTAGAATTGATTAATTCCTCTTTATAATTGATCAAGCTCGATCTTCACTCCAAACTCGATTTGAACAATTCAAACAATATGAAGAGACCTTTGGATTTTTGTTTAATTTGGAGAGGTTACAGAGTGTAAGTATTGCGAGTTTGTTGAAATATTGTATGAATCTTGAGAAGTATCTGGAACATAATGGCCGTTTAGACATTAATGGAGATGATTTATGTTCTGAGCTGACAGTCTTGAGGTGTTATTTACCAAGTGAAACCAAGAGAGCAATTGAAGTGCTACAACATTTGAAGACATTGAATGGTTGTTTCCCAAATACTTATATTGCTTATAAAATTTTGCTAACCATACTGGTTACAGTTACATCTGCAGAAAGAAATTTCTCTAAGTTGAAGTTGATCAAGACGTATCTCCGTTCATCTATGTCACAGGAAATATTGAATGGATTGACTATGTTATCAATTGAGAAAGAAATAGTTGAACAACTAGATTATTCAAATTTGATTAATATTTTTGCTTCTAAAACTGCAAGACGGGTTGTATTTAAGTGATCATTTAGAACACTTTTGATACTGTTACGTTATTATAATATAAATATTTTGTATAATATATTTTGTTTATTGTTGAGTTTTAAGTTAATATTAGTTTTGTAAAAATCTTATGAATTTTAAGGACATGTTCGGTGTAGTTTTTTTGGAAAAAAAATAGATTTTTTTGAGTACTTTATTGACTTTTCAACCTTTTGTAGTGTAAAAAGATTGAAAAGTCAAAAATTGTAGACAACAAAATGGGTTTTTTTGGAGAAAAAATAGCTACCGAACATGCGCTATATGTATAATATAATTTGCGACTCATAAAGGGCCCAATTTTCAAAGTTCGCCTCAGGCTCTGAAAATTACAAGACCGGCCCTGGCAATGGAGATCATGTCAATACATCACCAATTCCATAAGATTTGATATCAAAATTTTGTCAATCATCAAAGCTCAAATCACCAAACTATATTCATTGCGTTCAAGTAGTGTTGGTATTACCACAATATAAAACTCATTTCTAATTGCAAAATCAACAACCGTCTTGTTTTACTTTTACTGCAATTGTTACATTAATATTTTAACTATGAACAATTAAAAATACTAAAAATTGACAAAATTATTACAAAATCATGTGCAACGCACGTCTTTTTAACTAGTAAATCTAAACAAGATGATGATTTGCGAAAAAAAAAAATAGTAAACGATAAAGATACTTTGTGCACACAAAGGTTTAAAGTCAAATTTTGACTATTCTTTTTCAACAACTATAAAATTTCACACAAGCAGATAAAATTACATGCATTGTAATATTACACTTAAATATAGTGAAAGAAACTCATACACATTATAAGAATTTGACGCGTCCAAACAAATGTATGCTGCTAATTACATTCTAAATACTTCAAGATGTGGTTTTTATAACCCACATTACAACTAACCTATATACAAAACTTAAATACCACATTCTAAAACTGAACAACTTTTTCTCTTTCTACAAATTCAACAATTGTTATTCATACACATTATTATATATAAGCAAACCAAACATTATCTCTATAGATCTGGGATGCAATTAAAATCATAGTTAAAAGGCACAATCAAGGACACAATTATTAAGACCATAGTTTAGGCATGTTTGATGTCACATGCAAGGATTTTAAATGCTGCATCGATGCAAATATTCATAATGCATCAGTGAAAATTTAACAGTCACATAACATATTAAAGATTACAATTAAAATCGCAGATCAGGACACGAGTGATAAAAAATTATATGTATTCGATCAAAAATAATATCTATCAAGTCGCAATTAAGATCTTAGACGAGGACTAAAAAAAACACTTCGAACTACAGTCCTATATGTGTTGGATGGTTTTGTTGATGTTAGGGTTTTGATTCTTTCAAATTTCTGTGGAAATGGAGTTTCGTGAAATGTTGGGTGTTTTGAATGTTTTTAAGTGGTCTGTGGTGGGTTAATTTAGGAACAAATTGTGAATGATGAGAGATAATAATAATAACAATAAATTTTTAATAATCTTATTTTTCAAAAAAATAAAAAAAAAAAAGAAAAAATAGTAATTATCAAGAATTTTGATAACAGCAATATTTTCAACACCATTGATCTCCTGTCCTCTTGGAGGACAGGATATGATGCTCACCTGTTGAAATGTCAGCAGGTGGCACTTGATGACAAAACAATCAAGGAGCAGGAGATCAGTCTTGTACTTTTCAATTCAAAAATCTGAAGGAAGTGTTGGGACTAGTTTTTTGTGGATATTGGTATAGAAGGAGAATCCGCCAGCCCAATATGTGTCTTCAGGTCCAGCCCACTTTCTTATAAAAATATCCCACTCCACCAATTTCATACCTCTAGGGTTTTATCTCATTTGGCATCTCTAGTTCCAAATAAGGTACACTTCCCCGCCCCACCAATACGATAACAAGCTGCGGAAATGGTGAAGGGACGTCAAGGAGAACGCATAAGGTGCCTCCATAAACACACATATCTATATTTTCTGTCATTATTTCCCTATATTTTTGTCTTAATTCCGTGTTTGGCCGCAGGCTGTACGTGAGAGGGACGATACTGGGGTACAAGAGATCGAAGTCAAACCAGTATCCAAACACGTCGTTGGTTCAGATAGAGGGAGTTAACACCAAGGAGGAGGTGTCATGGTACCAAGGGAAGCGCATGGCATACATCTACAAGGCCAAGGTCAAGCATAATGGGTCACATTACAGGTGCATTTGGGGCAAGGTCATTAGGCCCCATGGCAATAGCGGTGTCATCCGTGCCAAGTTCAAATCTAATCTTCCCCCCAAATCTATGGGCGCTCGTGTTCGTGTCTTCATGTACCCGAGCAGCATTTGACGGTATTCATCTCTTGATTTTCATTTGAAATAGGAGTGGAATTTTATTTTTCAGTACGAAGTAATTTGATGTTTTATGTATGTTGAGGAATAATTGTTGCTAGCTGCTAGAAGAAAATGGGCTTTTTGCTTTTCTCTTATTTTTCTGTAATACATGGGATTATTTTCTCTTAGTTTGATAATAGTTTATTAGTACTATCATATGTCATTTATTTCATCCCAGTTTCATAATTTTTAAAATTTCGAGCCTTTAACGTTGGTTTTGTCTCTAGCTGTTATAACAATATATAAAATAGATTTTGCTTCTAGCTTCAAATTATAAAGAAGGTATTTTGTTTTTTTTTTGCCTTTCTCCTCTCTTGAAATGTGGCTTTTGTTCTTTGCTTGATAAGTAGATTCGTTGCTGCGATAAACAATTTTGAACGTTTTAAAGCTGTTGGAAGCATTTCGAGTTGTGCGTTGATTTTGCGGCGATTGGTCTTATTTGAAGATAATAGGCAATGTTGAATGTAGATGAGATTAATTTACCTCACTTATTGCTAATGCATCATACTCGCCTTATGTTAAAATAATGTTTCAATATATCAAATTGTTTCCACTTAGCATTTTTGAATTTCTAATATAAAGTTTGTACTCAAAGTTTTTCTTTGAATAATTCCATTACTAATGTGTTTAATCCGAACTACTTAATTTAATGTCCAAAAGAAACGACATCAATTACTATGGTATAATAATAAAAAAAAACAAACAAATTGTTTATTATCTCATTTTCAAAAAGAACCAGTTAAGAAATAAGCAGGGATGGTTCAACTGATAATTTAGTGAACTGGGCACAGTTTTTCCCGGTTTCATGCGATTCCTTCATGGTTTTGTTGAAGGAGCTGCTATTTAACAAAATATTAATGAACAATTTTCTTTAGCCCTTCAAGATGGTCTTCGTAAATTTAAAGTATTATAATTTACCACTTTCTGTGGGGGATTTTTCCCTTGAGATTTTAGATCAGTTGAAGGCTAGAGTAAGAAAAAGGAGCCTTTTTTTTTGTGTGTTTTTTGGAGTGAAATTTTTATGCCATTGGGGGCAATTATGATAGTTGTGCACAAATAGAGGAAATTAAGAATGTTAGTGAAGAGATGCACAAATACCAAAGAGCCAAAATCTTGAAAATTTTTTTTTTTTTTTTAATTTGGATTGTTTTGAAATTGGTCGAGTGAAAATTTAACAATATTTATATGGTATAGTGTTTTAGACATCCGGTTTGACCACCCTCGGTTACATTGTTTGTCTCCTGATGTTTTACCTCTTCTGATTCAATTCCTGGCCAGGTTTGAAAATACCGAGTTTTACATTAATTGGTATAGTAAGGCACTGGAAACTTTCCTGAATAATTACTTTTGTCACCTGTGGTTTTTTTTTAAATTACATTTTTTATTGCCATACTATAATTTCCTACAACTTTATTATCTTCCCTTCATATATTGCCTTAGCGTCCAATATTTCAACTTTTATTCTTTTTGCAGTGTTAAAGCTGCAGAAGGGAGTGAAGTCATAGGTGGCTTTAGAAGGTTCATATTCTCTATTGAAGTCATTAGTGATTGTATAATTTCTTTAGAAGAGTTAAATTGTCAGTGCTTTCCCGACTCATTCAAGCAATTTCATTTTTGTTGTGTTTGTCTATTAAAAAAATTTGAACATATTAATCGTATTATCGACTCCCAAGTGTTGATTTGCATTTTTTTTTTAAAATTATGATAAATGCAGACTCTTGTATGCTAGAACTTATTGTAGATTGCTGGATTTGGGGATATTAGGGGCTGGTTTAGTAAATGTAATTATATTGACTGTAACAATAAAAATTTAATGATGGTTTTAAATCAGAGTGTAGAATAAGTTTAGACCACTTAGGTATCTAGATCTGTACGAGTCTCTTTGCATGTAAGTAAACATATGTACGCTTTTACCTTTACGTGTCCTTTATTTTATGACTTCATCGAGGATACCTGAAACTTCACACCCTTTTCTTTTAAACGACTCCTTAGTTTGACACATGTATTGCATTTGGAAACCTATCAATATAATCAACCAAAAAAAAGTGATGAAAAATATATTGCAGCATGGGAAGTGGGAACAAGCAATTTTATTCAATCTTTTATGTAGAAGTTGTATAATCTCTGAATTTTTGAATTTCGAAATTATTCAATAATAATATTTCATGTAAGTATGGACTTGTCATAGAACCGATGTCTGAACTCACTTCCATGCTAAGATTATTTTCAATGTATATTATAGTTAAAACATTTAATTAAGAATGATATATGTTTTATCTGTACCTCATGTTGTCACAGCAGACTTAAGGAAGGGCTGGAGCACATAGTTATTAAATCTGACTCGTCGTTAACCTAATTAAGGCATGGGGTCACTGGATTATATGAATCTGTTCCAACTATCACATCATGAACTCAATGCCAGTCTTTGAGTTTACCAATGACTATTCAATATAATGTTGGATTCCAGCTCATGTCTGACCTTGATCTCACACCCCTAATTAGCTCAACACATCCTAATCCCCTTGCAGCATGGGTCCAATTGATAACTACACTGACTGGGCCTTGGACAACTTGCTCCATTGACTAATCTGAAAAACGATGCCGTTTTATTTCAATAATCAAGACAAACTTACATATCATAGTGTTTTTGATTACTGCACTATTTATTTTTCGATGATCAAAAGTATTTGACATACAAAATGTGGTTTGAAAGATGCACAAGTTTAGGAGATCAAGTCAATTTAGTAGCCAGAGAAGGAACAAAAAAATATGATAGTCAATTACAAATAATCATGTGGCATATAAAATTCAATCTCCCCAACAAATCCAGCTTTATTAACATTAGATCCAACGTTACGTGCCGGTTGTAACGATGTCCAAATTTTCACAATTGTGTTAGGCCGATTATCACCAGATTCACCCCTTTCTCTATTAGACTGCATTCATTTGGACCACTCGGATTTTTCTACTTTCTTTAGTGGTTTAGTCGTAATTTCACATAATTTCAATTACGATTTCACATTATAACGTGATTACCAAAATTTGTACCTGTCAAATAGTCAACGCACCCACTTTACTTTTAATATACACAACTTTGAAGGATTATTTTCGCGTCTATTCTCTATGTTTTGTATTATTAATTCTTAGGTATTGGTTATGTGCAACAAGCTAATCGAGATATTTTATTATAGTTGTACAATTAATCACGTGACTCTCATAGAAACTTGTGTTTCTTTAAATTTTTAGGTATTGGTTTAAGTTGATAAGTAAAATTAAACTTTATAAAATTAGAAATACGATAACTACGTTATACTTAACTGAAATTCAGACAATTTTCATAATGACGATTAATAGAGCAACTGTAACGGAATGAAAGAGATCAAACTTACTAGGAAAATAATGAATTGGGGGCCACATTTTTCCTTAATTTAATTTCTAGAAGACGTTTCACTAAATGCTCCTCAAATTAAAACAACAAAACGAGTAGTATTTTTAAGCTGGTCAAAAATTATTTTTATCTATATATTTTTATCTACATATATTTATAATTTAAAAAAATATTTAGCAAATATACTCCAAATTCCTCCTCTATTAGTTTGAGAAATTCCACTTGTTGGCTTGTAGTATTATTATTATTAACAAGTGACTGCACAGGATTCGAACCCTCTATCCGCGTCTCTCTCTCTCTCTTTCTCTCTGCAAATTTTTCGTCGGTCGTCTCCGGTCTCCTCATTCTATATATCAATTAATCCATACTTATATCTATATATACAATTCAGTATATCTGTATAAAAGAGGGAAATTTGAAGATTTTTTGGTGCAGTATGATGAAAATGAATCAGATCTGTTCAATTTCATAGTTGCATCGCAAATGCGTTGCAGATCTCTTATTTTTAGTAACCCCTTTCGTTAATTATCTGTGTATAAATTTATACAGATAAGTTTTGAATAGTTTCAGTTTGTGGAATTTATTGTATTAAAAGAAGATGTCGACGATGAAATCATATTCATCGGGCCGATTTTTCACGATTGGGCTAGTAACAGCATGGTACTCATCCAACATTGGAGTTTTGCTTTTGAACAAATATTTGTTGAGCAATTATGGATTCAAGTATCCGATTTTCTTGACCATGTGCCACATGACGGCTTGCTCGTTGTTCAGCTACATTGCGATCGCGTGGATGAAGATGGTCCCGATGCAGACTATAAGATCTAGTGTTCAGTTAATGAAGATCTCAGCTTTGAGTCTCGTGTTTTGCGCGTCTGTTGTTAGCGGGAACATTTCGCTTAGGTATTTGCCTGTGAGCTTTAACCAGGCGATTGGGGCCACAACGCCTTTTTTCACTGCCGTATTCGCGTATTTGATGACGTTGAAAAGGGAGGCATGGTTGACTTATGTGACTCTGATTCCAGTTGTCACCGGAGTCGTCATTGCTAGCGGGGTATGTATTTACTTTTTGTTTGGATTATGGAGATATGTTGGATTTTAGCTTGTTAAATTGTGATGCTGTTTTGTGGAATTGAATGTCTTTGTTTTGTTTTTGGGTGTTTCTATTGAACTCTCTTGATCTGGCGCGATGCCTTTTGTTTGATCTTGAAGTGTTTTGATTGGTCTAATTGCAGTCTGTGTGGTATTTTGAACGAACCAATTATGTGTCTATTCATTGGGTAGTGGGGTTTCTAATTCACCGTTTCTAGTACTTTTGAAAAACAATGACCAGAAACTTATGTTTCTGATAAACTGTACAAACATAAGTAGGGGAAATGTCGAATGAAGTAATGAAGTACCCGTGTTCTGTCTGTCATGGTGATTAAAAATTATTTTGACAACAAAGATGTACTTCAATTGGAACTGATTGAATAAATGTGCCCAGAAAATGAAATTAGGATCAATTTTAAAAAGACCAACATTGTAATGCCAAGGTGAATAAAATAGTGATTAGCAAGAAAATACTGCACCTATGTTATTTAAGAACTTGTTTGCTCTCGATCAGGTGTGCTTTGCATTTTACTGCTGAATTCCTGTTGTTATGATACTAGAGGTTGAATTCAATTTTGTTTACTGATATTTTTTCTCTCCACAATGTTAGGGTGAGCCAAGTTTCCATCTATTTGGATTTATAGTTTGCGTTGCTGCAACAGCTGCAAGGGCACTTAAATCAGTGCTTCAAGGGATATTGCTTTCTTCTGAAGGGTAAGTATTTTTCTAACTGATGCATCGTATATTCTGGCGAAATTAAACAGGAGTTTCTTGCCTTTGCATGTGCAAGAACTAGACATCATTTCTGAAAGATTTGTTATTTTTGTAGGGAAAAGCTCAATTCTATGAATCTGCTCTTGTACATGGCTCCTATTGCTGTGGTGTTTTTACTCCCGGCAACACTCTTTATGGAAGAAAACGTAGTTGGCATCACATTGGCACTTGCAAGGGATGATATCAATATTGTCTGGTTACTGCTATTCAATTCTGCACTTGCTTATTTTGTGAACTTGACCAATTTTTTGGTCACAAAACACACCAGTGCTCTGACTCTTCAGGTAACTCCTTACTTCCTAGTCCTAACTAAATCCCTTTTAGGATTTGAATTTGCAAATATATTTATTGTGCTGATAGTTGAACTCAAAAAAAATTGAAATTTTCATCTTAAGAAACAAAAGAGTAAGACTAACGATATTTTACAGTATGGAGTGGGCATGAAGAGCAGCAACATCTGGTGTATTAAGAAAACAAACCAAAGGATATGAAAGCAATCATAAAAAATATAGTGAAAAGAAGTAACAACAGCTTTTGAGTTGGAGAAACATTTCTAGCTAATTTTTTGTCCTATGTTCTTGTTTTATATAATTTAGACGAACAATCTAGATTATGATGTGCATTTCTAAGTTTGTTGGAGGAAGTTAAATATATTGTATGCACACCTACTCATGTTAAAAATTTCTCTGCACGTAATGGAATTATGTTCTGTGATGCCCAATTGCCCGTGTCTATCTGCTTCTGGAATAAATGTTCTATTCAATATAGTACATACTCTAAGGAACCTTGTGCAAAGTGTAACAAGAAATGGACAATAATCAGATGTAATACATGTCAATTCCTACTTATAGAGAAGTCCCTTCAATCTTTCTACTTTTGAGCAACTTCTGTTAAATAGTAAGCATTGATATCTCCTTTTTACTCTCTCAATCCTAGTTGAGTTTCTGTCTACCTCTAACATTAGCATCTCTTTATGGTTATTACATTGCTTACTGTAAATGTTGTTGAGGCTTGATTTTGCCTAACTAAACTACCTTAATTTATTTAATTTTCGAAAACAAACTATTTAAATAAAGTTGTCCTAAGGCTACACAGATTATAGGTTTGTACATATATTACTCTTAGGAAATGTCGCAAGGTCAAAAGTGATTCTAAGTGATTCTTGTTGAACTGAACGTGTCCTTGAACTGTATTCCTGTCATAATTCTCACTTGTGTTTGTGATTAATCCAATTCATTTACTCTTTTTCTTTTCCCGTGATGAATTAAATTTGTTAACTTGTGGCTAGAGCTTGATTATTACAAAATGATGTATTGTTAAGCCATTACAATTTGTTTTTTCAGGTCCTGGGAAATGCAAAAGGTGCGGTAGCAGTGGTTATTTCAATATTAATATTTAGGAATCCTGTCTCTGTTACTGGAATGCTCGGGTATACTCTCACAGTCATCGGTGTTATACTCTATAGTGAAGCCAAGAAGCGAAGTAAACGAGAGAGCAATCTCTAAAAGCATCAACAGTTGATATTCATCTATACTGTGACATGAAAGTGAGGTGCAACCTTCCCGAGGCAAGTTCGGATAGTGTGCTTGCATTTTGTGTAAGGATCATGCCCCTCAAATATACTATTTTTTTCCCGGAAGCCCGGTAAGAGGCTTCAACCTGTACCAGCAACCACGGCAAGATTAGCCATAGAAGAATTTTTAATAAGTGACTTATAATGTCTTAGTTTGTCCTAGCATGAGCACGGGGTTATCAGAAAAAAGAAAACATTTTTTGTTCCCTTGTATTCCTTCAGGGAAGGATTATAGAATCCAGTCAACATAGTATTTCATTCAAATTTTTTTATATATTGATTAATCAATGAAAGACACTTGTACCAATTTGTTGGAATCCACAACTTATATTGCTTGCATCTCTTTTGGACTTAGTAGGCAAGGCAGATCGAGCCTTCTAAATTCCAGACGCTTTAAATTCCAGAAGTTTTACCATTGGAAAGGTTGTGTTTGATTGCAAGAAAATATTTTCCACTGAATTACCAAGTTTTTGGAAAATGTTAACATTGGAGAATAAATTTAGTAAAAAAATATACCCAAATTGGCTTATTTTCCAACACAAAATTTCAATCAAACAAAAGATGGAAAATAAGAAAATGCCTGGCCATGGCAGGCCAAGGTCAAAAATGCTTGAAAATGCAAACTGTCCACAACTCAAATGCAGACCAAATTGGCATGTCCAACATGACCATAACCCGAATGCCTGACAGCATCGAGGTCAAAAAGCTTGACACCTGTCCAATAAGGCAGACATGTCCGACACGTTAGCATATCGAAGCTAATAAGGGCTTGTTTTTCTTAGTCGATGTTGAAACAAGCAAAGTTATTTTGGTAGTAATGTAAGATCTTCCAAATAACTAATATTTTTACCCAAACATTGTTTCTACTTGCTTTGAAGCTAGTCAAACATGCCCACTTCTTTTAACTAAGTAGTAATACTCAATTGACAAATGAGATAAAAAAATCCCATAACATAATCAATCTTCACAAGTAACCGATGGGAAATGTGAACATCTCATAAAATAATCATAGGACAAAGTATACTTGGCAGATAACATAAACAGAACACAGTATATGATCGAGCATCTCTGGTCTACCCACATGGCAATCAAAGAAAAGAAAAACAAAATACAACCCAAACAAACAAAAACCAGAGTAGATAGATAATGACACCGAGTTCAAGAATCTGGAACAGTGGCTGTTGGGCGCTTCATGGACGCAGACTTGATTAAATGGTTATAGCTGCCCTT
This sequence comes from Forsythia suspensa, assembly GCA_023638005.1. Classification (NCBI taxonomy): domain Eukaryota; kingdom Viridiplantae; phylum Streptophyta; class Magnoliopsida; order Lamiales; family Oleaceae; genus Forsythia; species Forsythia suspensa. The sequence continues at coordinate 54,605,925 of CM042666.1, forward strand.
TTCTTTGAACAGCTGGGAAAAATGCGGTTTACAGTACAAAATGCCGTCTAGGGCTGCATAGTTCGATGGAGACAGAGAGCATCCACCATGTGAACACTTAAAACAAGACTTGTGATAGCTTTGGTTTTCCACTGTCACCTGCAGAATATTTACAAAGTTTTTCAGATAGAAATATTGATGAAAACTGTAACAAGTAAACTAAGCCACCCGATCATGCAAGTAATTACACGTGATCCAGTGACTTGAAAGTAAATCAAATTATTAACGGAAAAACTGAAGCAGTATCCAAATCCCAGCAGCAGTCATGATTCAAGAACAGAAGTACTTAAAACACAGCTGCCCTAGAAAACCACCCAGTACATAATTTAATACGTAGTACCAGACAAGACAACAAGTATACTGAATAAATATTTTAATTTCTTTTTCTTCTTTAATATTGTCGAGTGCTATCTAATCATCCGTACCAAATATATCGCCAATGGCTAATCACAACAATCAACCTATCACTAAACATCACATTGGCAGCTGGTCAGCCAAAAAGAAATGCAAATTCTGAATACAAAAACCTGCATTCATTGCTGACTTGAAATTGAACCAAGTTGTTCGCTTTAAAATAGAGAACGAATTGGGTCATTATATGCAAATGCAATTTTGCATTATCTTATCGTATCAAAACTAGGAACATCAAACCATATCTAAATGCATCTAGTGCCTCTTTTCATTCCAGGGGTTAGAGATATTCGCAGGACTCAAAAATAAGGTAAATTTAATAAATGACCACCAAACTAATTTGAGATTACTACTTACACACAACTTAAAAAGGTTTCTAATTACTCATCCAACTTTCCAAATAGTTTACCATTCATGACTCATTGCTCAGTGGACGAAAATTGTCACATGGCGAACGAAAAGCTAACGTGACATAAGCTTTTAGCTTGCTTTAAAAAATATTTCTCCAAGCAAAAGACATTTTTTCAAAGTTGAAAAAACATTTTTTAAAGTAAGTTAAAGGCGTATTTAGCTATTGTGATTTAGTTATGTGTATGATTTTACCGATTTAATTATATCACACAACTTTTCATTCGCCATGTGGTAATTTAGCTTAACGTTTTCCCAACGAGTGATGGATGATAAACCATTTAGGAAGTTGAGTGAGCAATTGAATATCTTTTCAGGTTGAGTGAGTAAATAGTAACCCCAAATTAGTTCGGTGGCCACTTATTAAATTTACCTCTCAAAAATATATCCCTCGTGAAACTTAATCTGCAATAGTAAAAGAATAGGTTATGTTGGCCGTTGTTGCAACCATTTGATCTAGAACTTTTTTGGCATATTTGGTATATTGACTAGACCGTACGAAACAATATCAAGTAAATAAATAGATTAAAATAAAATGTATTATCCTATATATTACTTCTAATGGTGTATCAAACATGCTCTTCAAGTTTATACATTTTACAAGAATATTGAGATTTAATTATAACCAGACCAAATTAACCATACAACATTTATTATAAAAATTTAACCAAAAACACCTTTTTTACAAAATAATACCAACCTCTTATCCAAACATAATCCACAATAATAAACAAATCAATTCAATGATCACTACTTAACTACAAAGGGACCCGCTTGACAATTCCCTTTATTTTGAACAAGACATAGCATAATTTAATACTTATACACTTCTGCATCTCTTTTCAATCATTAGAAAACTAAAGTTTCACGTCTCTCCATGATTTCCATTATAGAAATTACTATAGCTATTGTAGAGCCACATCACCTCATAATTTAACATGCACAGAAACTAATGTCTGCCTTTAAATAAGATTTATGACCACAACGAGAGGCCTATCAGGTACTCTTACGTAAGTTAGATGGTCCTTTCCATCCAAAATTGGTGTATTTGACCAATTATTGACTTTTTTAGGAAGACTGATCCTGTTATAGTGCTCAAGCACAAACAACAGTAAACTTGAGAATTATGGCTCAAATGGTTGTGCCCAATAAATTATTTATAATTTGTAAACAAATGGTGTTGTAGTCATTCATTGCTCAGGTTATTTGTGGATTTATGATCCAATATTCAAACTTGAAACCAAGTTTGTAGCTGAAAGCTGATCAATTCGTGCAGGTGATGGATATATTATATAGTACTCTTCAACGGGTATAAGTATTATTGCTTGATCTGCTTGAGTATTGATATTTTCGCACTTAAAGTTTGAGTTTTGAATTTTAATCAATTCTAAAAGCTTCAAACCAGCAACAAGTAGAGATTCGGAAATTAAAGAACGCTAGTGACATAATCCAGAGTATCTACTAAAATTCAATGTTTTAAAATTAAAGGAAATAAAAAGGATATCACCTTTGGGTCATATAGCTAGTGGGCCCCGAAACAACTTTCTAATGACCCAACCTCCAATAGGACCCATGAGTGAGCTTTACTTTTATTTTTTATTCCATTTATTTTATTGAAACATTAGTTTTTGAAGTCACACAAGTTAAACTTGTCAGGGATAGAATTATATTAGTTAGACTTGCTTTAGGAGAGTCAATTAGTGATATTAGCGCACATGCTCCACAATAAAATTAGGTAAGGCAACAAAGCAATAATTTTGGGAAGGCATTGAAGAGTTGATATGGATGATCTCTAGTTAAGATAATATCTTTATTGGAGGAGATTTGAATGGTCATGTAGGAAAATAATGCTAGTTATTGAAGGTTAAGTAAAAATTTGGATCAGAACGAACAGAGTAGCATGTTTTGAACTTTTGAATGGATTATTTAATATTAGCAAATACATGATATAGAACGTGACTCAATAATTAAAAGTGGGCAAAAGTTTAGTTAAATAAAAATTTTCATCCTTATTCTGAAGGTGAATAACAGGAGTCTAACTATGCAACATAAGTTAGTGGAATCTGCTGGGTGAACTTACAAGTAGCTTTCGAGGATAGAATTTTGAGGATTGAAAATAAAATGGAGATGGCAACTTATTGCAAAATAATTATATACCGGAAGATTCTAAGTGTAGAAATCCCGAAAGATCATATGGCACTTAAGGACAAAAGAGAATGCCATAGAAATTTACCAACATATGAAAATGCAAACCATTCAAGAAGTACAAGTAGCTGATAAAAATTCATGAGGCTTGGATAAGGATGGAAACAAATTTATCTGCAAGATATCTTGACAATTGCATTATAGAAGATTCAAATAAAGTTGCGAACATGTTAGTTTGACAATAGGGAAAAAAAAACAGAGATCTAAACCAAGTTACGTTTATTAAAGATGATAATCAAAGAGTTTTGCTGTGCAGCATGAGATCATAGAAAGATGAAAAAACTATTTCAACAAATTTTTTAATTAAAAGGATAGCATAGATGTTAGGGATCTATCAAACTTTATTGATGACAGAGTGATAATGATACTAGAAGTATCTGATTCTATATAAGAGAGGCTATGTAGAAGAGAAGAGCAATTATTCCCGATAGAATCTCTGTAAAAGTATAGAAGTGTCTCGACAATGTGGCTATGATTGACATAATTATTCAACAAGATCTTATAGTGTAAAAAGATGGCAGATGAATAGAGAAAGAGTATTATGGTGACTACTTATAAAAATAAAGAAATATTCAAGATTGTAAAAACTATAAATGTGTGCATGCATTGCAAGTTGGCCTCGTTTTCCTTTCCCAGTAATGGTTGTCAGAATTTTTCCTCTTCTGAGTCAAATGTTCATGTGAGCCCTTTGATTAGCTTAAGAGTGATTATTTTCCTCTCTTTTCTTCCCTTTTCATTCCTTTATTCTTCCACCAGAGTTGTTAGCATTTTATAGGGAGTTCGGCCCCTTCCTTTTCCTCTAGTTGGCAGCCAATCAAGGCCCATAACTGCTTATTATCAAAGTCATGATGGGCCTACCTATGCCAGCCATAGCTTTGACCAAATTCAAATCAAGGTTCTGTATTTTAACTTATAACTCCCCAAACTCATACTTATATAATGCTTGGCCCATAAAGTTTGAGTGCCAAACAATTAGGATTCCAGCTGCCTAGCCAACTGATAGTCCTATGAAGAATCTAGACAGTATTACTAAAACAACTATGCAGATTTTGATATATTCCCAAAGAAGTATCAAATGGTATGAAATATATGGTTGATATCTAACTTCTGTTAGTTTAAGTAATTCATATCACTTGTATAATTACAGAATAAGATTTTATGAATTTAATATATTTCTCAAAATTCATTTTCTTCCATTAATTTGTACAAGTGGACAGCTAGCATTTATACAATTTAAGGATCATGTAGAGATGTAGGCTAATCTAATCATAGAATCTAGATATGTTTTGAGTATCGTACTCCACGTCTAAATAATATTTTAGATATCTAAATTGTACAGTTTACTATATCAGAACAACAATAGATTTATCAGCCTTTCTTCAGAACCCACTGAGATTCCTATCACCGTAGTCCAGACACACTAAATTCCATAGAATGATATAGCAACAGAATTATGGCCATCTTCTAGGATCCTCAACAACAAGCATGATGTAAGAAAGTGAAGATATTGTATATTTTTCAGAAATCAGATGCATGCAAATTTTTTTTGATGTGATCAATTGCATATTTGATAGGAAAGGGTCAACTCACTCTGTCAGTCAACTTGTCGATGAGAAACAACCACATGCACTCGAAGTCATCTAAAGTCAAATTATGTCAGAAGTAACACGTGATGATTTACAAAGACAGATGAGCACCCTACATTCAACCCCTTCAACATTATAATTAATGCACGAGTTTATTGCTTTAAGTTAAATTTGGGTGAAGCAGGGTCGAAGGCTAGCTTGTTCTACACATGAAGGAGGAGAAATACCTTTCTGGTTCTCCATAATGCTTTTTAATTTTGTAATATATATGACTGTAGAGAGATGTAGAACTCACTTCAATTAGAAATAGTCAATAGTATCCAAAACAACCGCTACACAAAATATTCTAGGTATGGAAGCTTTATAAAGGCCAATAGTAATCCATTTATCTTTGAAGTGTTAATGAAAATTTGGACGGGAACCAAGTCCATGTTAGGGAATTGATTAAGCCTTTCTTTAGTGTTTTTAATTTTAACTGTAATTGGTTGAAGTTCTTCAAGAGAAACAGAAACAGATCAAACAGCACGGATAAATTGGCTGCAAACTACTATGTATAGACTGAAAAATCTTTCATCCAAATCACAACTAGGGATTTAATGATGTAAAACATGTGCCCTGAAAACAAACAATCTGGACTACACAACCAAGCCAATAAAGAAATTGCATAAATTTTCAAATAGAGCTGTACCAAAACACCACTTAAAGAAATCTTTGTCATACCTTCTCAAGAGGGTAAGCTGTTTTACCACAAGTAGCACATTTATCTTGTGTTCCCGAGAACATGCCGGCAGCTTTGCTTGGCGATCTTGTCTGGATATTCATAGAAAAGAATAAGATTCAGAGGAAAAAAGACATTGACCTTTCACATATCAAGCAAAAATTTTCATTTATTAAATAAAGATATACATAGCTGGGGAAACCATACCATCTCTGGAGTTAACTTCTCAGCTGACTTTGCAGCTGTGGAAAATGAAATGAATTGTTAAAAAGCAATTAAAAGAGAATGATTAACTAATTTTAAGGGGAAAAATGTCAGGTCACACCAGAGAAGGCATACGTGTCTGAAAATTCTTGCTGAAACTGCCTGTCTCCTTGAAAAGCTGCTCAAAGTGAGGCTTGCAGTAGAGAACACCTTCCATCGATGAGTAATTGCTCAGCTGAAAAATATTTAGAAAACCTCATGAACAACATTAGACATCACCAGCACTGGATTAAAATATTCATCATCTTTTTCATGGGAAATTATTGTGCCAGGGCAATTTTCCTTAGTGCTACAGCTCTTTGTATCATAATTCAAGCCAAATCCATGACCTTTTCAATTCAATCGGGCAATCTCCATCTATTTTCATTCTTCAAATCTTTGACCACACAAAAATCCAATGGGGTTACGGATTTTCAGTTAATGGGGACATGAGACCCGTAGTCGGGGAGAAAAATCCCATCTGATTGAGTAAGCTACCAATAATTTTCGACCTCTCAAACTGACTTTACTTTTGCAAAATTTATAACTTTTAGCTGCAGAAATTGTTCCCACATCAGGACAAATCTGAATTATTCTCTTACATTATATACACTGTAATTCGCTATTTTTTACGAAAGTCATGAGCTATTTACTGTCAGCAGAGACTTTCCCAGTAATAAAAAACAAACAAAAAGCAGAAAATTGAACAAACCTATGAATAAATCCACCGAAAAAAATACGCTATCAGCCATAAAAGTTGACAAGGATTGCAAAAAAGTTCATAAACTTAAAAATGAAATGCAAATGGGAATCATTCTGGAAAAAAAAAAAAAAAAAGCAGAGCAGCATCCATAGCAATCAAAAATGTTAGATACCTTGAGGGTTCCCTTGCAGTGAGAGCATTTGAAGCAAGACTTGTGATAATCCACTCCATCAGCAGACAAGAGCTCCACTGGATAAACTGTCTTTTCGCAAGCCTTGCATTTCTGTTGTGTCCCAATGAAAGACATTGCTCCACAAACTCTGCAGATCTGATCTTTCAGATCTTCACACTATAATTTTCCTCTCTTGTTAATGGGTTTATGCTCAACTCTGAAAAAAAAAAAAACAAAATGACTAGTCATGTAGTGCCCTGCGTGTATAGGCAAATAAGAAATATGAGTAAAAAATGTGAGGTGGGGGTTGGGGTGACCCAACAGATTGACCCAGTTAATTGAAGAGTGGTAGACAAGAAATTATTGGTTTCGGCCCAAATGGAAAACACCCGGATCAACAAATTATAGCAAGATTTTACCATTATTATACTATAAAGGAGCTTTGAGCGAGGTACGAGACTGAGGTTCGCTTTTTATTACATTACGTTGAATCGTGTAAAGGTTATACCAAAGTTGTTGAATGAAAACATTTGGTCAAAAACTTGCATACCTTGAAAAAAAATAAAAATTCAAGAATTCTTGATCTGTGAGTTTCTTGGATATGTCAAATCCTGAACAAAGAAGTCCGAGGAGCACAAACAGAAACTGGAGTGTATATGTCTGTGTAGAGAGAGAGAGAGAGAGAGAGAGAGAGAGAGATGCAGCGAAGCGGACGATGATGAATACTAATGACGATGATGGTGAAAGAAAGGACAAGAAAATCTTCGCTGGAAACGCATTTGGCTCCCACTTACTCGTATCGTGCACGGGATTTAAAAGTTGGAAAAAAAGTAGATTATTTTGGATATTTTTCATCCATGGTCACTAAACGTTCAGTGAAATCTCAATTGAGTTTATTAAACTTAATTTATCTCAAGTGAGTTACTAAACTTCAAATTTTTTATAAATTTTACCACTTTTATCAAGTTTCATCATCGATTGTTCTTCAAATTGATGAAAATTGCTTAATTCACAAACATACTGTAATGATGATGTTCTACGTAACCGTTACGTGACGCATTAAAAATGAAATGATAATCTAAGGATTGTGACAATGCAGCAAAGATGATGCAGATGGTGTTAATGTTTATAGGTCAGGACCATTATTTAGTTATTTGATAAAAGATAAAGGACTTGTATTGCAATTTTAGTTAGACTATGCATTAGGTTTTTAAAATGCAACCCAATGATATCTCCAATTTACTCCATGATTGTAGTTGATGCGACAGCTTAAATAGAAGACTTAAAAATGAATATGAAATAAATAAACGTGAAAGTTCAAAAAGTTCTCTCCAATAAGTTTCTTCAACAATTCAATAATGGTGATTACATGGCATTTAATTTTTAAAATTAAATAATAATAAAACTGCTAAATTTTTTCTAATTACCTTTTTGTGAATTAAATTAAGTCCAAAATTAAAATAATTGTTGAGTCATCCAATATCACAAAGACTTCTACACGTAAAAAAAGACCCTACATTTTCTATTTTATTTTGTTTTGTCTTGCATCGCCTCAATACTGCTTTCACATAACATTTGAGATGTGATTTTAATACATCGCTTATCTATTTGATGATATAAGACTCTTTTTTTTCAATCAATGATTTGCATTGGAGATGCTCTTAGTCTCTTAGATAGATTAAATATTAAAAAATTGTGAATTGTTTTTTAATTTTATTTAAATTCTCGAGATATTGACATGTGAATCAACATTATTAGTTGGTGTCTAAAATTTTATAGTATTCTCAAGAATCAACTGAAATTAGAAAGTGATTATCGTTGTATTCATTTTGTATTAACGTGATTTCAAGTGCGTGTTCATATATCGTTTTGCATTTCTACCTATATAATATTTTTAAATTAAAATGTTAAGTTTTGTATTTTTATATTTACGTTTATAATGTGACATAGTAGTAATTAGTTAGCATGCTAAACAATGATTACTTAGACACTTTGTTACATAATAAGTGCTTGTTTGATACAAATTATAATGGATTTTAGTTTTCCATTATTTGATCATAGGGAAAAAATAATCAAAATGATCTTCCGCTTTTTTAGAATGAAGTCATGATATTTGACTAAAAAAAAGTTATTTTAGTAAAAAAATAGATTTTGGTCAAACAATAAAAAATCAAAAACCCATTATAATTTGTACTGCTGAAAACTCAAATTAGTTATAAATTGAGAACCATTGAAAACACCGAACTTTGTTTAGTTATGAATTGAGAATCACTGAAAACTCAAGTCTCTATTTCTGTATATTTTGAATTGTCTTCTGTTATAATGTTTTTGTACATTTGTTATCATATAGATGTTATTACATAATGGAGAATATTCTAACTACTAATGTTTTTGATAAATAAATTTAATAAATAATCACGGTCCTTAATTTCAATTAATCTAACAGGTCTAAATGTATTAAATTTTTTATTGAAATGTATTTGAATGTGAATATAAGAATTTTAAAGGTTTTAACAGATGTAAACTGTTATATTAACTTAAATTAAAGATCGTGATTATTTGTCAAATTCATTAAGAATAACGATCCCTTTACATAATTATGCACATTGAAATTTTAAAACACATTATTTGAATTTATTTAATATATGTCAACAAAATCAATTTTATAAGATATTTATTTGACAATTAAATAAACAACATTGCATTTGCTTCACAATGCTTAAAAACCTGTTTGGGCATTGAACTTATGGGCGTGTTCTACTTTGATCACTAAACTAAATTTTCTTATGAAATTAACATATAAGAAAACTTTTAATTATTTACCCCATTAGTCACCGTACTCAATCTCGTCTTTTAAAATTAACAGAACTTGCATGCAGCGAACGGAGAATCTTACATGGAATGTCATATGGGATAATTGCTATTGTTAATATGGAGAGTCCAAATCTACTGAAACCAACGTTCTATCTATATAGATTTTTCAATAAATAATCATAATAATCAACAAGAATCTTTTAAGCATTTAGGTTAGAACACAGAATGTTGACCAAAATGAAATTTGTAACTTCTAATCGCACCACTTTGATTATAGAGTATTTTTTCCAAGTTCAACAATATTTAACACTCACATTTTCTCGACTTTTCAATCAAAAATTCAAAGAGAATGCAAACCGATATTAACATTCAATAGTACAGAAAAAGAAAATGTTTAAACCTTTAATATACGAATAGTCGAACGGCCTAAGCAGCACGGTCTATGATGGTGGCAGGAGAAGAATACCAACATCGAAGTGTGAAGAATGGGTGAATATTCCAAATAAGAAAGGGGTTGTTGTTTGATTTCGAAAAGTTGTTAACCTCATTTTTTCCATGTTTTGGTGACTTGTAAAATATGATGATGTCTAATTTTTTTATTTAAGGAACAATTAAGGGGACGGGAATTTAGAGACATTAGAGGTGGTATAATCTTTTACTTTATTCATGTCGATAAATAAAAAATTGTCGATCTAGATTTTGGAATTAGCACATATATATAATCAACAACATAAATAATTAAATAAAAATAAGTAGTTCAAGCCTGACTCGATTACATGATGATTGCCCTGGTCGAAAACAAATATGTTATATATTTCAATCAACAAAAAGGCATAGATGAGATCTTGACATGGTAAACTACTATTTTAGAATAGTTAGCTCTCCAGCATAATTGATTTCTATAGCACTTCAAAAGGGTGGTCAATTCGACCTTCACAACTTTTGTTTTTCTATAAGAACTAAAAGTATAAACGAGTGACACATAGTCTAATAAAATTATGAAATATTTGGTACTGTAATTTAGACATGAGAATTAATAATTTTTTTAATACATACAACTTTTTTAATCGTGTTTAATTTTATTCAATCTAATATATCAATATATTTTCGTTAATTATCACTTGAATAGCAAAACATAGTGCAATAACATATCCAACAAGTAATGAACTTCATTACAATTACTTTCTAATATAGCGCTTGTTGGTGGAGTTTAAAAATAGTGTGTTTGGAGATTTTGAAAAATAAAATAAAATGGTAAAATGTTTTGTTGAAAAGTAGTGGATTCTAAGAAATATGTGGTTAAAAATGAGTTTGTGAAAAAAAATCAAAAAGTTTATAAAAAAAACTAGAAGAAGTTTGATCAGGTTAGGCACAACATGGCCAAGGGTTTTTTTTTTTTTTTTTTCCCCCAGTGAATCACATAAGAAAAGTAGAAGAAGTTCGATCAGATTAGCTCATGCTAGCTAGAGAGTCAAATCCATCTTCCTTCTCAAACGGGCCAATAAATTTGATTTAGAAGTTATCTGTAGTTCGTTTCAATTTTTTGTTGTGAAAGTCTATTTTTAGAATTTTATTTTTTAAATTTTTATTTAAATAATTTTTTTTCTCGTATATTTAGAATTTTGTGTTATAAATTTCGAAAATTCATTTTCTAGAATATCAAACTAAACAAGTTTTTATGTTTTACAAAATCTGAAAATTGAAAACAACAAAAAGAACGAACCATAAATCAAGACAAACTAGTGTCTTGTACACCTTTGATGCATCTATTCGCTCAACAACCTATCAAACCTCATTGAGAGTGTTACAAACTCCAAGCAAGAATAAACATAACAATATCTAATTCATTAAAATTCCAACTTGAAAACAAATATGCACAAATATTTCCCTCTTCAAAACGTAAATCAGAAAATTCTACTACTCTTCAAAATAGAAAGACTGAATTTGAATATCAATTTGACTATTTCAGCAAATGCACATTCTATAGCAGCAGCAAAACACCAGCAACGAGTAGGAGCAATCCAAGAACCATCTCTACCAATTCTTTGTGATTTTTAAGAACCCTTTCTGAATGTGAAAAATCAATCTTGTACTTCATAGTCATATTGTTATACATTATCCCCCAACTCTGCCCTCCATGCATACTCCTTGAAGCATTACTGTGACCATTTTTTTTCGGGATCAAAGTCATCGAATAATTGATAAATGTATGCTCCAGCCACCCCTTCTTTCCTCAACGGAGTCCCCATTCCAGACCTCAAATGCATCACTAACCCTTTCAAGTACATTTCTGCATAGTTTCTGTTGGCCTCCGTTTCGGCTTCGTTATTCCCGTTGCTCGGCCACCCGGTTTCTGTCACGATCACCGGAATGTTCTCGTGCCCGAAAACCGCCATGGCGGCTATAACAGCGTCCACCATCATGTCAAAAAGATTTCGGTACCTGACTCCGGTGATAATGTCATCCCGGAAATTGTATGGGTTTTCTTGGAACAAAGCATACCCAATTGGGATTACGGAATTGATTTTATAAACGTTGTACGGGTAAATATTTATTAAAAAGGAAGAGTTGGTTTCGTCCAGGAACTGCAGCAATGGTCTAATGATCAAAGAATTGATGGGTTCTTGGAACTCAGCGGAGGAGGGAGGGAACGAGGTCGTCATAACATTGATGAACGAGAAGGTGGTGGAGACAGATATTGTGCGGATGCCGAAGTCACGAAGGGACAAGTACAGGTTGCGCATGGCAGGGAGGATGATGGTGGAGGGGTCAATGGTGATGTCATCGTAGGAGGATGAGATAACGTCGGACCCGACGGAGATGAGGGAGAAGTGGGTTCGTGGGTGGTAAGGGAGGACGTGCGAGTAAAGCCAGACGGAGGCGGCAGAGCGGTTGGCGGCGAAAGAGGGGACGAGGTGGTTGGGAACTGAAAGGAGGAGGGAAATGTTGGTGTAGGCAAAGGCGCGGATGGAGATTGGGGTGGGGTCGAGTAGGCGGACAACGGGGAAGTGGAGTGACTGGATGGTGGAGGAGACGTAGTCGGGTGGCGGGAGTTTCGGGATAGACTGGTTGTAGGTGATGCCAAATGCGGTGGCAACGGTGGCGACGACGGCGGTGGAGAGGAGGAGGAGATGGACTGTCAGGAGGTAGTGGAACATGCGGGTGTTGAAAGAGAGAGGCATGGTTGGGGATTTGTTGGTTTGTTAGAGGAGTGGCAGAAAGAGGTTTATGGAGGGTGTTTGGGGCTTTATAGTGAGTGCGTATTGCGCTGATGTGCGTACATTAGTACCAAAAAGAAGAAAATTTTGCACTTGTTCGTCAAATAGTGATCAATTTTGTCTCACATTGATGGGTCTCACATTGATGGGTTTTTCCAATTCTACTCGTAATGTAAAATCTCTCAAAACGAGTCCCAAATTCTACTCGTCAGTCCAATCATACGCACTCTGCCTCGTTATAGTATGTGATGGTCATCAAGGTTCTTCAAATATGAAATTTATCCAGGAATGCTGCCATCTAAATAATTTAAACAAATGTTGAATATTTCCAGGAAAGACATTTCCAATTTCTTAAGGCAATGGCCCCCTTAAGCCTAAAGAAACTAAAGACAAAAACCTTCAAGTTTGAAAAGTTCACAAGATTTGAAAAAAAATGAAACAGTTGTGAAATCTTGAAGATGGAAATTTGTTTAGCCATTGAGAGTCTTGAATAAACCAAGAGGAACTTCCAAACGATGAATCAATGAAACACCAAGTAGTAGCAGTCAAAATTCAACAAGTGAACTGGTTCAAACCCATTCGTCTATAAGCTTAAATAGTTAGGCATAGGTCAAATGCAAAACTTAAACTCAAACTTTCTGTTTGTTTTGATAAAATGTAATAGAATCATCAATATGACTATATGAGCTTCTACAATGTCCAAAGCAAGACAATCTCTGCAACTCATAATTAGTACATTTAGAGTAATTAATCTCTACCTCGTTCTAATCCATCCCATGTATGATGATTAATAACATAAACATCAAATAATTGATGCCGGTGGTTTTTTAAGATAGGATGGAGATGCCAGGGCCGCTAGTTTGGGGGTGGGGTGGGGTGGGGGTGGGGGTGGGGGACATATGAAGCATATTTTAGTGAAGACAATTTTGTTGTGGGTGGTGAATGTGATGGGGTGAGGGTACTCCGGAGTTTTGGTTGGGTTGTGGTAGGTAAAAAAGAAGATACTTTTTCATTTTTCTATCTTTTTCTTTTGTTTTTGTATATTTAAAATCAAGGGCAAGAATGTTTTTTACACCACTTTAATAGATATAGAGACTATTTGCGTTAATTACTAAAAATGTTGGGATATTACATGCTATTAAAATTGAAAATTGACAAAATTGCAACAAAGTGAAAAGGTTAAGGACCTACACTGTAATTTACCCAAAAAGAAAAGTCACACACGTTACTTTTTAAAACTAGTAAAACATGTTTGGCTAGGCTTATAAGTCACTTCTATTTTAGGCTTAGCCAAACAAATGTTTACAGTTACACAAGTGTTCATTAGCAGCTCAAATTTTATTGCAATGATCCATGGTTCCAAGCATTACCAGATATCAAAACGAGTCCAACAAATCAAAATTCTATTCAGATTGAAAGTAGAGTGACAAATGGTCCAATTGCTTTCCTATCACCAAAGAAAACAAACTTATTACACTAAATTCTGAACAAAAAGCATCTCATCTGGTGAGGAATTTTATGAACATGACGACACCCAAACACAGGGATCTCAAAGGTATACAGATTTATTTATCGATTGTAGACTTTCGGGACCCAAGGCCTAACAGTAGACGGAAAATCTGTTCTCTGCTTAGCAAGTGAATAATATGCTAGAATTTGGGCAGGATTCTCAATGAGTACAACTTCTCCATTTGCATTCTGAACGGCAACACGTGTTGCGGGAATCACCTCAGTATTCCAGTTTGGACGCAGCATATGTACTAGATCCCAACCAGCTGCACAAGGCGTGTATCCTTGCACCCACAAATACTTCAAAGAAGTTAGTTGTAGTATAGCAGCTGCTAGTGCGTTTTCACTGAAACAGCATCCCCTCATTTCTAACTTTTGGAGGCTAGGGCAGCCTTTGGAAAATTCCAAAATCCCTTTATCAGATTCCCCTACAAAACCCAAAAGCATCCATCTTACTTTTGGACTGTACCGTCCAATATAACTAAGACCCACATCTGTTAGACCCCAGGCTGGAGATACAGAGCAAACCCAGTAAGTTTATGGCAACCCATCAACAAAGATCGAACTCCATTGTCAAGCGGAAAATCTGCAATTGTTTCTTGTTTTCCAACTAAGACCAACCGGAAGTTATAGAGCTTTTTCAAGTGCATGCCTACACATTCTAAGGATGCATTTGTGATGTCAGACGCAGATATAGTCAAGTACTCCAATTCAAGGCATCCCCGTGACACAGAAATTAATCCTCTGTGTGAAACCACGCCTTCAACATCTTCAATTTCATCATCTCCACGCTCAATCCTCAGTCTTTTCATTTTCTTACAGAACTGAGCAACAACTTCCAATCCTCTATCACCGATGACATTTCTTGACTGTTCATAAAGACAGAATCATGTTTAGTTACTTAGCATCAAAATTTATTCAGGAACGCATATAATGTCTAAACAGTCCAACATTGTCTAAATGAGAGTATAAGAAAATAAATGTGGTATTTCCTTATTCTTCTAATTTAATAGTAACTTTTGAAGTTTTTTGCCGTGTCGATTTAGTAAAACCTCTTCATGGTTTATAAAATTATCTTATCCATCATCATTATCATTCAAGACCCATACCCTAGTTTTGACTCCACTCGTGTCGCTTTTTTGCATGGTTGCTATTCTTTATACAAGATTACTAGCATTGATATCATTCTCCAGACATGATATAAAGTTTGTTGTATCTAATATTCTCAGCAAATAAAATTCTTTATCTATGAAAAACGGACATTTCTACTGAGGTGGCATGTCCCCTTCTCAAACGCAAGATGATGCGTTTCAGATACTCGACGTGACGTGTCTTTTTTTTATATATATTTTTTAAATGTCTAACACTTAAGAAACACTTAGGCACGTCTAACACGCCGTCTTATATTATTCATACTCATTATAGTTTTTACACACAAGGAACATCTCAACACATGAACAACACACAAAGCTCTATTTTGTATAACGTTAACAAAATAATATATTGTTTAACCCCGAAGTTATCTTAATATAATCCTTTGATTCAAAATATTTCACTTTTAAAAAAAGAATTAATTTTATTGAAAAACTAAAAAGGTATAAAAATAAAAATATAATATATAAATCTATAATTTATGAGCTTATATTGATGTGTCCCCGACGTGTCGTGTCCTACCTTTTTGAAAAATCAAGTGTCACTGTCGCATCATGCCTTTTGGCATGCCCGTGTCCATGCTTCTTACTTCTTTATCTATCGAAAAGGAGACTTGTGGCCTTACAAAATTACTTATGCCCAATTCTGCCAAAGAAGATATTACATTCAACGATCTAATGAAACACCAAAATTCAGGCGCAAACAAGGAGTGAAAGTGCCACAATTAATTATCAAGTATGAAGAGCATCAATATAAAGCGATAGAAAAGAAAAGAGGGCACAGAGGCTAATTGCAAAACCAATTCAACAAGTGACTAATGCACATAGCACCCTCCATCCACATAAAGGAAATGCATATGCATGATGGCAGAAGATAGGAGAAACATAAATTATAAGTTTTACCTGAAGCATTTCCAAGTTGGGACATCTTTGCAGTAAGAGACAATGGCCTTCTGTGTCAAGCATAGCATAAAGGAGATCCAATTTTTAAGTCGAGAAGCAACAGGAAACACAATCGGCATTTCAGCTCTCCCCAAGTACGTAAGACCCAACCAGAACAATCTTTGCGGAAATGCTACTGCCATGTACCTTTCTAATTGCTCATTTGAAACATCTTCACCCTCTTCAGGTGAACTGCTAAAAGAGCCCCCACAAAACTCTTCTAATGCAGCTGCAAAGCGGAAGAAACCAACGAGGTCAAGAATATCACAATCAGTAATTTTCATCGAGACCAAAGATGCACAGTTTTTGGCTATCAGTTCCAGGTCTGCAGATGCGACTTTAACAAGATCTGTCATGTAGAAGTTCAAATTTTCAAGAACTGTATTTTTCAGAGCAAGCTCGTGTAGCCATTCCCCGTCATGCTCAACTATTGTGCTCTCTTCCATAACCAAGGTCCTCAAATTCCTGCACAGAAGTAGATTATAAAAACGTAACTAATGACATCAAAAGAACTTGAGATTTATGTTTTCAAAAGGAAATTACAACATTACATAACTATAGATTCAAGGGAAAATCACTCGATGCAGATGATTTTGAGGAAAGATAAAAGATATAATCTAATCCATCTATTCGTGCAGCATTATCACCGTACTTAGGCCAATAACCTCTCTTTCCAAAACAACACATTCTCATAGACGTGTATTTTGCCACCTATTCATGTTATTTATTCTTTGGATTATAATTCTATGAGAACTCATTGAAGAAATCCATCTTATTTAGAGATTATTGTCGAAGTTTCAAAAGCACGGCACCTATAATGAAGTCTGGTAATAGCATAAAAAAATCATTTCTAATGGTTTAAAAAGAAATAAAAATTATAAAAACATGCCAATTACAACACCACTTGGAAGAAATGATCAATACTGAGGTAGAACAACAGATTTGCAGCTAATGAGGTAGAACAAGAAAAGAAAGAGAATTAGGTCTAATCTGACACTAAAACATAACTGGACTAAGAGAAATTTGTCAATTTTGATTCCAGTTCAGCAGATATGGACAAAGTACATTTACTTAGAGAATGGGATTACAAAAGGGATGAATCTTTAGCAAGTGCCAAGTAAAAATAGAACAGAATGAAGTATCCACGATAAGAAAATATCTATGCATCATCTAACCATCATCCATGGCTAAAGTACTTCATAATCGATGCTGATTTTCAATCCTAAGTTCATTTTCTGTAAGGTGTAATCTTTAAAATCTTGCTTTGACAAGTCTGCCATCATTCTGAGTTTCATACTTTCTTGTTTCTTCTACATCTAGTGATCCCAATTCCTCTGTGGTAACATGTTGTACCTTCCATTGGCCTTCTTGGGATTAAAACAACAAGATCTCAAAAGTACGATCAAAATCAAAATTGACTTTTCTTTTCTGTTAGGTTGGGGACACGCCTTGCCCAGGATAACCAATAGAAAGAAAAACCCAAACAAGCGGGAGCACGAACAATTACTAACTAGAAGCCATACCTCCTATATGGTATAGATCTCAGTAAACGTATCCATTTTCAACAATCTAATTCATTGAAACATGATAATTGATCAATGCAATTAGGATTCATCATACATACGAGTACAATCTTCTATCTATATTTGAAATAAACAACTGCCTCATCATGAAATTTCAAAACAAGATTTTGCTAATCTTGAAATGTCAAGAAAGAAAATAGATATGATAACAAAGAGCGAAAAATAAAGAATTTGCAGCTTGAAAAGTAATACACCAATATTTGGTCCTATCATGTTGTTATGATGAAGAATTAGCTGAAGGAAGTGAGCTACAGTGGAGAGGAAGAAGAAGAGAACCAGCAGGAAGAGAAGGGAGAAACCAGCAAGGAAGGAAGAAGAAGAAACCAGCAAGGGACAACCGTTTTAACTGAATTTCAAAAGTGAAGGAACGACGCCATTTTTTCATCCAGAATTAATTTAGTAATTGTATTATGTTTTATAAGTCGTATTTTGGAAACACTGTTTTTATTTTGTTTTGCTGATATATATAAGCAATTGAAGGAAGAGAAAGGTGTCTGATGTAATGTGTAACTGAATTATCAGTGCAAAATTCCCTTCAATTCCATTTTCTGTTCTTGTTCTTCTTCCTTTTTATTTTACACCCATTCTGTTATTTGAGCTTATTTCTTAAAATTAAGTGGAAATCCAGAAAATCCAATTCATTCAGCTGGTTATGAGTTAACTTCATCATTGGTGGAGTTTGATTCATTACACATATATATCTTTGGATACCTTGTGGGAAATACCAAGTTGGAACACAAACATCCACTATGCAAATTTTTAGCGAACTTTCAAATAACATTTTCTTGTCCAAAGATGTTTACCAAAAAAGTAGAAATAACTTGTACGTAAGAAGTCTTTACTCACTTTTCTTTTTAAGTACTTTTACTTTTTTTAAGCTTCCAAACATGCTAGATGTGATTCTAAATAATCCAAGATTATTGGAGTGACTTCTTTAACATGGATTTAGTACTTGGAAGATCATCCTGAAACACTCAACTCTAAACACATATGTATATACATACATTTATTTACTGTATCATGAGTGAGTAAAGCTTAGAACAACTCAGTCAAGATCCTCAAATCTAAACTAAAAATGAACATAAACACCATGGCTACAACCGAAAGTTCCAAAAAAATTAATGACAAAGTTGGAAAAGAAATCAGATCTTAACAAAATTAATAGTATTTCAAATGTAAAATTATTCATTTTACCGGCAAGAGCGACTAATATGCAAGAGTCCATCAGTGGAAAATCCAGAGCATTTATCAAGTTTCAACACTTCAAGAGCCTTCCCAGTTGCTGAAGTGGCTAGCAATTCAAGATCCGAGTCCTTAACTATCATTCTTCGAAGGTGCAGCAACTTCATTTTCTTGAAAGACTTCACAATTTCCTCAATCCACGGCGTAACATAGCCGCCCCAGTCACTAGGAATAAGGTTAAACATGGCAGCGCGTGGTTGTCCCTTGAGCTTGAGTGACTCGAGGTTGGGGAACCGGTGCAAGAGAAGGTCTGGGGAAGCGGCATAACACAGTGCAATAGTGACATGATTTCGAGTGACGGCATCAATCTCATACCACCGTTTGCAAACCAGAGACACCGCACCCCGATCGTGCGGCTCCTGTACGTACGGAATCACGCACTCCCATACAGTGCTATATGATCCGGTGCTACTACTTGCATTACTCATACAGGCAACTGTAGTATCGAAGTGTGATAGATGATAGAAGGAAGGGGATTTTGTGGGCGGCTCTGAAACTGAAAGAAAAATGCAAGGAGAATGCCTAATGTAACCAATACGGAAAGGCAACTTGAGAGAGAGAGAGAGCCCCAATTCTCTGCAATTACGTATTCTTGATTCTTGAATCTTGATTGTTGATTGTTGATTCTACTTTTCCCCCTTGGCTGACTCGTGATAAAGTTTTCATTCGCTCTTTTAATTCTTTGTCAATGAAAATTTATTAGTTTCCTTTTAAAGAATTAAAATAGGGTTAAAAAATAACTAACTAACTAAGTGGTTGTTTGATTTTGTTAAAAAATTTAATACAAATCTGATTTAAATTCAATAATTAATTTTAATTATAAAACACACAATTTTTATCAACTTTTCAACTACACATTTAATCAATTTTTAACAAAATCTACTGAAAATATGATTTTAGCAAAACTAAATAGATATTAAATTTTGTTACGCGTCAACACATATCTCGTTGAACTTTGAAATATTGTTAAAATCTCAATTTATCGTTTGAAAAATGTTCTATCCATTCCTACTTATGATTTCATTTACTGAGTTTGACGGATCTATCAACTTGACACACACAGCCATCCAAGAATCATCGAAAGGAAAATAATCCAATCACCAATAGGTCCCATGCATATCGTGGTTGAAGAGTTGCCTTCAAGAATCATTGATGGAAAAGGAAAAATACATTTCTTTAGCCCTGTGACACTATGCGGAAGTTGAATTAATGTGATTGCTTTATATTTATTGAAAAAATAAAAAATTGAGGAACCTATTAAATAATATTATTGAGGAAAAGAAAAATAAATTTACTGAGGAACCTATTAAATAATGGGTTAATTTCACTTATGGTCACTGAAATTTTATTGAAATTACAAAATAGCAGTCACTGAAATAACAAAGTTTGGTCGTTGAAATTTACTAAAGCGTGCACCAAATTTCAATATATGAAATTCTACAATTAAATTGATGATATGTCACTGGTAAATATCCACGTGGCACACGTTCGGATGACACGTGACAAAAATTATTGACATTTGAACTTTACCCACTAATTATAATAAATTTAGACTTCAATAAATACCCCTAAAATATAAAGACCTAATTGAAAATACTTCAAAATAAATCACGTTTCCATTTCTATTTCCATTGCCCGATTCCATTTCCATTCCTCCTAATCCTAATGTCCCAAATACCCAAATACCATCGACTTTACCGTCACCACCATCATTACCATCAACATATCATTCAACGTGTAGATGTCAATGTTTATGTCAACCCTTATATTGATATATTGGTATAAACAATAAAAGTAGAACAATTATTAAGATAAGTCTAACAACTTGTTGTGATTGCTTTCTAAATTAGGGGATATAATCGTAAATATTAAAGTGCGTACAAAATTGAAAATCATTTGTTTCTTCTACTAAGGAAGAATTATATTTGTTGTTGTACAAAAAGCTTACCAGGATTGAGTTTAGCAACTTTTTCAAATGACATATCTCGCTGTTCATTTTTGAAGAAATGGATATGCCTGTGAAGTATATTACAACGAAGTGTGTAGATATTTATAAACACATAACTGTTATTACCACGTTATGATGTATATCCCATTCCAATGATTTTTTTTTTTTTTTTTTTCCAACTGGATACCACTTTAGCTTTTTCATCAGTCAAATTAAGTGCTTATTTGGTAGAGTGTAAAATTAATTTTTTAAGAAATTTTTTTAAAAAAAATTGATGATATGCATAATTAAAAAGTTGATAAAAATTGTAGATACTATGAAATATGTAGTTAAAAAAAAATTTGAAAAGAACTTTTTTTAAAAAATCCATACCAAACATGTTTTAAATATCAGGCATAGTGTTCCAATTTTAACAAAAGTTCAAGTTTGACGACTTGGTGGACATAATTAATTTAAAACAAAATAAAGTTTATCCTAAATTGGACGGTGAGGTCCTATAAATAGTCAATTATGTGTCTGTGGGCTTGTACGGGTGTATGGTTGTCAATATAAGGGTTCTTCTGTAGGGGATTCATTTTGTTTTCAAATGACAACACTAGCTTGTGGGGACCAAAAATTGCTTTTCCAAGTAGAATATACATTTATTAACAATTTTGTACGGTTGCATGATTAATGGACGTTGATTCGCACATTCTTCATACCATTGTAAAAATCAAATTGAATATTCGATTTAGATAAGAATATACATTTATTAACAATTTTGTACGGTTGCATGATTAATGGACGTTGATTCGCACATTCTTCATACCATTGTAAAAATCAAATTGAATATTGAAATGCTTGTTTTTCTTACTTTAGACTTAAAGACTTATTTGATTTTACTTAAAATTTTGTTAAAAGTTAAAATCAATGTCAATAATTAATTTTAACCACATATTTAATAAAATCCATGACTTTTATCCATTTTTCAACTAACTATTTCACCTTTTATCAATATCTACTAAAAAACTGATTTTTAACAAAAACCAAATGAGCACTTCACAACCTACAATGAACATAAGATAGATTTATCCCTTCATTTTGTTATCTTGATTGATGCATTACACATTAACGAAGTTAGTTAAATAACACATGGAAGGACAAATATAAGCAAAGTGTTTTTCCCCGTTTTTAAAAGCCCAAAAAGAAGGAAACGAGTGGATACAATTTGAGTCTAATTACAAATCCAGACATGAAAGCTACAACCCAATATATCTACATTTAACACTTCCATTGATAAAACTTAATCTACAAACTGGTAAAAACAACCATGTTTCTCACTCAGTCCGTCTGTTCATCTCTCAAGTCAGAGCAATAATCTTCAAAAAAAGACTGCCCAAAACCAGCAGGCTTCTCTGATCGATCAACTGACTCATCTCTGCTTATGCATCTTTTGCCAATGCTACTTTCCAAAGATATCTCCGAGAATGGAACCATGCCCATAGCTGCAATGCTATTGCTGACAGCAAGTATGTTTGGCTTATGGCTGCTGTTGGTCAGGACAGAGGGAAATACATCAAGCAGCTGAGGATTAGGCTGGTTGGAACTACTGATGAGCAATCGAAGTGTCTCCCTAGCACCTCTTTCAACCACTGATTCCACATCTGGAATCAGAGGGCTCACAAGATCTGAGCCTAACGATGGAATAGTTGTCGATATTGTAGGGCCTGCACTGACCAAATACCCTTGGCCAGAGGAGCAAACTTCAATAACCGGGACATGGACAATGGGTTCACATGTTAAAGGTGAAAAGGTCACGATCTGCTGTGATGTTGGCATGGGCAGTGGTAGTGGCAGTGGCAGTGGCAGTGGCAGTGGCAGTGGAAGTGGAAACCTGAGAAACGGCTCAGGCAGGAGAGGGGGAAAATCTATTGGGGGAACCTTGTCAAGATCGAGGGGCAATTTTGATGTCAGAAGACTAGATTGCCTGGCAGTTGCTAGAAGAGAAGAAAGTGGAGGTAGAGATACTGATTCACCAAAAGAAATAGGCAGTTGTGAAGGAATTTGAGTTTCTGGCCCCAAGAAAGGCAGGTCTACGGAATTCCCAAGTGCATCTAGAAAACTAAATTGAGGAAACAGTTTAGTTCCAGTTGCATCTGAAAGCTCGTCCTTCTCAAAGCAATTTGAACTATTTGGTTCTACACAACTTGGTGAAGCAAAGGCTAGGTTGTCAACATATGACATGCACATCTCTTCATGTAGACTCAGTTTCTCCCTCGAAACACCACTCAATGAAGTCAAGTCTTTGAAAGAACCTGACGTAAAACTGAGGCTAGCCTGATAGACTGGATTTGTCTTTGTTCCTTGACTGCTATACACCCCAAATCGTGAAGTCTTTGGAGATTCTAATGAAGATTCAGCGTAACTAGCTTCAAAAGAATCAACTGAGTTATCTAGAGAAGGGGTAGCTGGTAGAATTGAACTAGCTTGAGCACTAGCCATCATTGATCCAGCAAGATAAGCTCGAAGATGACTCGCAAAACAGTTGAAGCGTGAATCATTAATTCCAGTTAATTCAGCTAGTGAAGGTTTCCTGGTAAGTAGATCCTTCATCTACAGAAGGTAAGAAAACACAAACTTTAATAATAATACACTGCAAAAATATGTACACTGGTGCAACGAATTACTGATCATACCTTTCTGAGCAATTCATTCCCCAGAAGCTTAGACTTTTCAGAGCACCAAAAATAAAAAATCTCACCATCTGGGATCTTTATCAAGAAAGATCGACCAGATTCATCTGCTGAAATTTCTCCAATTTCTACAGCTGAGCATTGAGAATCGGTACTCAATGTTGCCACCCTCTCCATATGACCATCGTCCCCAGTGAATGAGATGCGCAAGTCCAAAGTTGGTAAAACTGTGAGATTTAAATTCCCTCTGTTCAAATGACAAACAAGATCGATAAGCAGTGAACAGTGAAATCCTCCCAAAAAGATTTCAAGGAAAAGAAATTATGTCATATATTTGGCAGAACCAACCCATCTTTGTAGCAAGGACCCAGGCTAACAGACATGGAACAATGATGATTAGAACACACCAGCAAAATAGATAAGCCTCAAAACCAGTCTACTACATTTTCTTGCAATGCATGAAATTCAAATTATAGCCAATCGAGCATAGGCACTTTTCCTTTTCTCTGTTCATGCCTTTTTACTTTATTAGAAGGTAAGACTTAGAATTAGAAAGGGGTAGGTAGAATCATCTCTTCTATGTGCATTTCTATTCTAGTAAACAATTACAAAAGTACCACTGCCCCACTGACACCTTCCCTCAAGTGTAGGCTACAATTCTTTTCTTTTCCTTCTATTTATGCCACGTATTCCTCCCAATTTACCCGGAAAATATCTGAAGACAAACCTATCATGAGGTTTTTAATCAGGGTCTTGTCCACGAAAAGAAGAGAATTGTAACTTGTAAGTCTATGCTCCTTACATCTTAAAAGGGGAGGATATATACATCGGGTAGACATCAAACAAGCATTGAATGCTATATGCTCTTAAAAAAAAAAAAAAAACCTGTCGTGAATTTAATAAGATAAGTTGCAAGTAAAATATGATCATCTAACAAAAGCAACAAATAAAGAAACATCAAACATTCTAGTGAGCTCAAGTCTTAAACAATATACTGACCGAAAAAAGAAAAACAGTCATAGAAGTCAACTCATATTTAATTCAAAATATATAACAAGTAAATTATTAACAATCATCGGACCAAACCAGCCTGTCATCTCCACATGGTAGGAGCCAGAAAGGCAATGCACATATCACGAAAATGAAACATTAAATGGATAACAATATTAAAGCAAATAAAGGACAAGATAAACAACGAAAATTCTTCCACATTAGGACATTGATTCGATCAAAGATGAAAATGTAACGTACATTATTAACATAGGATCATGAAACTACCTTTACTTCTTCTTAATTCAGAGATCATAAAGTAACGCCGAATTTACCTACAAGTCAAAAGACATTTTCACTTGGGAGGCTGAACATAATCACCATTATGAAGCTAAAATACATATGATCCTGTAACATCTAGTCCACATCAAGAATAAGATGTGATATGTACAACTAAATTAATCTTGCATCATTAATGAAGTGTCACTTATAAAAACTAATTTCTATGACATATATTACAGAAAAAGGAAAAACTAAAATGCATTGGAAATCGGTAAATGAACATAAACTAATATATAAACAAGGAGAACTGATGCCAGAATACTGAAGTTCACTATGAAGTCTCATATCCAGGTGCAGTGGTCTATGACAGAATCCACCATGTAGTGCTGATCAAGAGATGGTTTAAACACGTCTGCAATTCATGTACAAGATGCTCAAAAAACCCCTAAACAAGTATTGGGTTGCAGACGATAATACAATCCGTTATGAATCAGCAATCCAGCAGTCAAAACAAAATCTGTGTTTCAAATAATGGCAGACGTAGCAAAGTAATTTTCATGAATGAATATAAAAAATGGAGAAGGAAAATTTGCAGTATATCCCAAGCTCTGAACATTTGTAAAAGGACATATTGTATCATTAATCAGATGCAAGCAAAATACAACGCCAATCGCCTCTAAAGTAAAAGCATAATGCATACATACAGTTACAGCAAATTACTCAAGAAAAATCTAAATCATTTCCCCAATTACATGAAATCATACAAAATTTTGAGTCACAAGCAATAATCCAACCAACTGCCTGTATGAGACAGTCAGTGCACACTTTGAATATAATATAAATACTAATAATTATTCACTAAATAACACCAAGGAGGCTTAGAGGGGAAAATAAAGAATCCTTGGTTTCCCCTCTAAGCCTCCTTGGTGTTAACTGAAATTAGCTCGTATAAATATATGTTATTTTACTAATGACCTAATTTAACTTCCTTGATTTAGTTTCTGTTTCTCCTTTGGCATTTTGCCTACCCTCCATTCCGGCCGAACTATTTCATTCAGTTTTTTATGTGGATGGTCAGCATTATCAGATTTTTTTGCCCAAAGATAATTGGAATAAACAACCAAAGACAAGTGAGAACAATTTAGAAATTCATTTATCTTCAGAGAGCTATTAAAAATGCATTCACTTCTTATTTAAATCCATTCTTACACTTCTCCATCAAACTATTCAAAATTAGAAAACAAAATTCGATCACCTATCAAGAACAAACAAGCTTTTGGTGATAAATAGTTATCTTCCCAGAAAGGTAGATAGCTTAAAAAAGAAACAGTTGTACCCAGAGGTGCAAGTCACACAGCAAGGATCTATCCTGAACAACATATAATTCACTTTCAGGCTTCATTGTACGCTAAACCCTTTTTTTTCCTTGCCCTAATTTGTACTTATACCAAACCACCCACCACACACTCCAAAAAAATAAAAATAAAAACAAAACCAAAAACCTCAATTTGTCTCTGAAAGACAACATTTCATAGCTAGTTCATTCAACAAAAATAATTACTTAACCACAAAACCGTAACCACTATAACAGAGGTCAAATCATTTTCCAAATGCAACTGTGTAATGTGAGTAACAAAATCAAACAAATTTCAACTACCTTATGGCTGTTGGACATAAGAGGCTCCCTTGCTTGGTGATCCTCCCAACGCGGATAGAAACAAGAGGTATGCACAAACACCTAGCCAGCATACCCACTTCTGATGGCTCAAAGTGCTGTTTCATTATCAAGGTAGGTAGACGTCAGTTGAGTTGATAAAAGAAACGTAATGATATTATGTATACAGCTTCTCCATATTTAATCAAAGAACAAGTATCTATGAGAAAAGACCAGTTGAAATTTCCCAAATCAAATCTCTCTTTCCTTGCCAACCAACTTGAAATGAAACAAACTAAAAGCATTTGGGGAAACTATTTTTCGAGCTTCACATTCTTTCACACCACAAAACAATATTATCATCAGAAAGTCAAGGAGCTTGGGGCTTGGAAATTGAATTAGAAAAGTCTCCGTTCGAATTTGCTTTAATATTTCACCAATTCCATTTCCAAAACCCCATATTCCATACCTCCAAACACAGCTAAAGTAACCAGCAGATACAAGTGTGCAGATTTTCATTTAATTAGAAATTGAATTAGAAAAGTATCCGTTAGAATTTGCTTTAATATTTCACCAATTCCATTTCCAAACCCCATAATCCACACCTCCAAAAACTGCAGAAGTAACCAGCAGAAACAAGTGCAGATTTTCATTTAATTAGGTATACCTGACTAAGGTGAGCCAGTAAGCAATCCTCAGCTGCGCCAGCGGAAAATTTGAGTTTCAACAAAGGCTTCAACCTTTCGTCCGTGCGACATGCCCCCATCACCTGCATATCCAGAGCCCGAAGCCACCGCATAAATCCGTCCCCCCGACCGCTCTGTTGTAGCAGCAGATCGCCATCATCATCCTCCACAAGAATCTCCTTCAACCTCTGCGTAAGCGAAGGATTGTCAACGGATGAGATCTCTGTAGCGTCCGATGAATCGTTGGTTGAATCCTCGCCGTTAGTATCTTGATCCAGACGGTTAACATCTTCGATCTGGCGATTGTTTCTTGATTCTTGTTTCTCAGAATTAACCATTTTTAAATCTTAAATTCTGAATTCGCGTAAATTGAGATAAAAACGAGATTTTTCAAAAACGCCAAGAGCCCTAATTTATCTTCTGTCTAAAATTTAATCAAACCCGTCAATTCACAGCGTAAATCAATCACAAAGTCCTCAAAGAATGACTAGTTGAATTAATGAAAATTCGAACTGTGCAACAAAAAAATAAACAATTTCAAACAATAAGAACCCTCTCCCAGAATTCGTAACTGGTGCAAAATGCGAATATTGGGGCCAGCAGTTATATTTATAGAGCAGATGGAGATACCCGGGCATGAAAAATGATAATGAAAAAGCGTTAATTTCCGGTCTGAAGTCCGGAAAATATCTGAGAATAAACTACAACAATAATGGCTATGCGGGTTTTTAAACACGTCAACACGTCAGCTTTACATCCTGATGGGCCCCTGTGAAGAACCATTGGACTATGTTGTTCAGTTTGCCACGTCATCACACAGTGGATCCCAAGTATTTTTCTTCTGCCCAATCTGGGTTGCTTTCGTGGTAGGACTATGATTAGGACCAGCTTTAATCATCAATATTATTGTATGTTGACGTGATTCTCCGAATAACTTTGAAAATATTGTATTTTATATTTTTATTTTTATAAATACTGTTAAATGCACGTGGGATGTAAAATTTAGTAGAATTTAAAAGTAATTTTTTAGTAGATACTGAAAAAATTTGATAAAATGTATAATTAAAAAATTGATAAAATTGCAGATTTCATAACATATGTAGTCGAAAATAAATTTAAAAAAACTATGCAAAACATGTTCTAAATGATTTCTTTTCACTTATTACATCTCCTCAATTCTTCAATGACAATAAAGTGAACATAAAATATTGCATTTAAAAATTTTAACACATTTTAAAAAAGAATTATAAGTTAAAGAAACCACACTCAAGAGATCGAAATTTACTCTTAATGGGGTCAAACACACCCCCCAAAATATAAACACTAGTCAAAATTGATTCCTATTCCAATTAAAATTGGATGTTATTTAGATCAAAATTCAAAATTAACTCTTTGTCAAATTCAATGCACCAACAGCCTAGACTAAAGAACATAAATAGATTATTCGTCAAATATATATACATATATATCAAGGGTAATATAGTAAAACACGTGAGTAAGATAATTGGCAAAATTTTATCATTAAATAAAGACAATAAAAAATCAATATTTCCAAACAAATAACTCTTATACAGTTGTACATGATAGGTCTCAAGATAATAATATAAAATGGACCCACATTAAATCATTTAAGTTTTCAACGTTAAAATATGTTTTATATTGAAACAAACTTTTTTTAGGGTATTACTTTTATTTTAATTGATGAAATATATATTTAAATATTTGTAAAAGACTCTATGTCTATGAAACATGTGATTAAAATTAATTGTTGATTTTAATTTTAATTTTTAATAAAATTTTAATTAAAACTATACAAAACCCTAGAGACGATGTTACCCCTCCAAATTTGTATTTATAAATTTAAGTATTATTTTTGTCTAATTGGTTAATATGATAATAACTCTTTACAACACTACTAACATTTTCAAACACAATACAATTATCATTAACTTTAGAAAAGTGATACTATTCACGAGTCTATTCATTAAAAAATCACTTTGAATAGATGAGTGGAAACGCTCCTATACTTCTATTATCTATTGTAATATTAAATCATATTGAAAATAAATTATATAGGTAAGTTTATCAAATTTTTGTCTTAACATTTTTCCACACACTGAGTGTGGCCTAAAAAATATAAATATAAATACAAAATGGAAGGACTTTTTATGTAGACTGTAATATAATTTAAAAAAATATGGGAAAAATATTAAAATAGCATATTTAGTCCACAATCTTTCAAAAACATAAGAGATATATATTTATAACTTTTAAAAATAGCATCGAACATCCTCAACGTTTGAAAAAATATGTATGATAGGTCCGGATGATAAAATCATTCTTCTAGTTTAACTATGAAGGTCAAATAAAAAGACAAAAATATCATTCCCTTTAAATAAGCAACAAAAAAGGCCAAAAAAAAAAAAAAAACAACACAAATATAACAAAATATACCCCCAAAGAATGAAAAATAACAAAAAGACCCCATTTTTCCTTATTCCTCAACCACCAAAACAACCACCACCTACTCACCAATCTTTTTCTTCCACCCCCACATCCTATCATTTTTAAATTATCTGTCGCTGCCACTACACTTACAGGTGGCACTACTATCAACTCCATATTTCCTCATAAATATTATTGTAGAGTGAGGAAGGATCTGAAAGTCGTCAAGCACCGTGAATTTTCAGATCTATGGATTCCTCTTCACAATCTTAAGTTTTCTTACCCTCGCAAGTTGTGCATTGCAATAAAATCTATCGGCTTCTAACTTGCCAGCCAGATAAACTCTAACTTGGTTTTTGTAGCCCCTCTGGATTTTCATGACATTGAGCTATATGAATTGGTTGAAAATGCTCTTTTGTTATAGACTCTCGAATGAGCTATGTCCAAGCACAATAATACATTTTTGCGTCGAGAAATGAGGCCCTAGAGTTTAAGTGCTTTATGCTTGAGCCGCGGAATCTGAAATCCATTCTAAATCTGCTGTTTTTTCATATGATTCCAATATGCATTGAACCCCCAAGCATTTACATGTGGAGGTAAACAAGTCAACCCATCACTAGCCTTTGCCGATGCCCGTGATGAAAAAAATAAGGTAATTGTGAAAAATAGGGAGAAACTTGTGGGCGATGAGCAGATGATATTATTTGTCTCGATGGCATCATCCACGGCATTGAAATATTAGTGATTCCCAAATATGTGCAACGAGATTTCAATACCAGGTAAAGTATGAGATCAATTTATACAGTGCTACGTAAGGGTAATTTAAGAAATGTATGAGGTGGGAGTAAAATAACAAGATTGGTAGGTTAGGTGGTGGTTGAGGAATAATGAAGTCTTTTGTTATTCTTTATTTTTTGGGGGGTTGTATTTAGTTATATTTTTATTTTTATTTTTGTTTATATATATATATAAACAGTGCGAGATAATTTTAAGAAATATTAAAATCAAGAGAGTGAAAATTGAGACTATACAAGAGATGAAGAGTTGTTTAGCCATCTTACTATGTTCAAGTTATGCTCGAATAAAAAATTGTCCATACACATGAGAATCAAAATAATGCAGATAATGTTATTCGAAATATATAGAAATAATAAATAATATAGTTTATTTATTAATTTAATTGAAAAATAGAAAAGTAATTGCAGAATATTGAAATTCAAATTAAAGAGAAAACACGCTAATCAAATCGAGGCCTGTGTATTCACAGTGTCCTTAAAACAGATTTGTATCTCTACCGTAAGTAGTAATCTTGATTACTGGACATCTGTCTCCCATAATACAATAGTGGAAGCAGTATCAAGTTTAGCACAAAATTTATGTTATGACGAACTGAACTGGGGCTTGAATAAAATCACTAAGCACTGGAAGTACAAGAAAAGATTAAAGAACGCTGGAATTTTTTTTGGACTGGAAACAAATAGAGCATAATGAAAATCACGTGTTTGATTGTTGAAATTCGGACATATTTATATAAGCTCTTAGATGACATTTCAATCCTTCACTAAACAAGTAAGTTTCAAGTGTTACAGAATTAACACCTGAATTAAAAGCTTTTTGGATATCAATAAATAAGTCGGAAGATCTGGAAATAAATAAGAAAAATAAAATAGAGAAATTAATGAAGAAACGTGGGCTCTCATAAGGGGCTAATTTCGATTTGACATTTGTATGTGCAGGTCGCGCTTGCAAATGAGTTATATGATCAGATGTGTAAATTAGCTTGTGATTTGCACCCCTTGCGAGAGCTGCACACGAAAGAGCTTCTATGTCACACAATATTACACATTTGTAAATTATGGAAATTTAAATACCAGTTAACCTTTCAACATTTTTCTAATGTGGATAACACACTTATTTTTTCCTTCAACTATTTTTTTAATTCCATTTTGAGTTTCAATTTCTCATTCACCCGAACATCAATTTTACTAAGTAAATATATGATTTCGATGTTCACGTGGAGGAGAACACGAATTTAATTTTCTCTTCCACAATGAAGAAACGAGTCCCACACAAAATTATGCCCAACCATGACATCACATTACTAATTTTTCAATAGATAAAACAATACCAAAATTATTCACAAAGTTCTGTCATAAATAATCACATCTCCGAAGAGCTCCGCCGAAAAGAAACTCCACGAACTAAAGGAAACCAAGTTTTTAGAGATTAGTTACACAACACCAAATCTAGAAATAGAACCATCAATCTACTCTTATTGAACAAAATAATCTTGAAACGAAACTTGAGTATATATATTGTTACTACATAATTTTACATGATACATTAAGATTTTATGTAGACATATGGTAGATCTATGTAGAGAGTAGTGTTCTAAAAAGTATGCGGTGTGGCTAGGCATGAAGACTGGGCTTCAAGCTTAAGCGAAGCCTATACGCTGTCTATGAAGACTTTTTAGAACAGTTGTAGAGAGCCACATAGCCCATTACGACATCACTATAAAAAAAATCGAATTAAGTTTGGTCAGAGTTGCTTCGCAACGTCGAAGCTGCAAGGTCAATTTATATTTTACATAAAAAGAGGTTGACTTGGTAGATGAACCTTGATAGGCAAGGGATTAAATCTAGCGGCGAAGGTCGGGTAAATTAAATTTGAGAGTAATTAGATTCCAATAAAATATGTCAATCAAGGCTACGAGGGAACATACAAATATCTTATTTGGCTATGGACGGTTAGATTTTAGCGCCACGTGGCAAAACTGTTAATGAGCGAGTACATAAGATAAATCTGATGAGAATATTATGCTTATGTATACGGAACATAAAAGAAGAAGTTCAAGCGAATATACAGTTTTAAAAGGCTCAACTTTGAGTCTTTAGCTCAATATGAATATTTAGACTCGAACTTCGGAGATTATTGTTATACCTCTCGAAAATAGTCGAAGCAAAGTTAGCTTAGATATGGACTAATCAAGTCTTAACTATTCGTCCAAAACCTAAATCTTCGTCCATCCCTCAAGATAGGCGAATGTATATGATGTGAAAACTAAACCCCTAACCATCCTCGCCTAAGAGCATATGCCTTCGTCATTTCAAGAACTCATGTTTGTCGAAGAATGCGAACCCAAGTCCTTGCACCACTTACTGATTCTAAATGAAAAGAATATCCTTGGGACCACAGAATGAATCTCCACGTGGCCAAATCAGTTATAACTAAAGCACATGTGAAAATAACAACCAAATCTAGAGAAAATGAAGGTTGAGCCAATAATCTTCTGCCATGTGTCATAAAATCTTCTAGAATAGTAATTTATTATCAAACTCTCAAATAGTAAAGTGACACATGTTCAGATAGTACAAAATGACCAAAAAGCCCACAAGCTTGAGAAATCTATAAATACCTTAAAATCATAAGGAAAAAGAGGATAATTGAAAAGCAATAGTGAGGTAATATGAGCTTCGCTGGTAGCTGCAGGGTGGGGGTTCGATTCCTACATTTGGTATGAAAGATGCTTCTTGTAAGCGCAGTTAAAAAGCAAGCTTTCAACTTTGTTCCACTGATGCACATCCTGCGATTTACATCTTTCACCAATGCTACCAAGGCCCCAGGATAGAGATGGTAGGGACCCTCAAGGTTAGGGTTGAACATTTTTTGGATAAAAAAAAGAAAAAGAAATAGAGATGAGATGACAAAAAAAAAAAAAAACAAATTATAATATATAAAAGGAACAAAATACACTAGCAAATCATTTTAACTCATCATTTCTCTTAGGGTAATTTGCGGCCTTCATCTCCAATATTTGAACTTTTGACACTTTTATCTCAATTCTTTATTTTTTGGCACCCATATCCTCAACCCTTCTTATTTTGGTGGCTGAAGTCCCCAACCTTTGAACGTTTGGTACTTTTTTCTTCATTCTTTATTTTTTGGCACCTATATCCTCAACCTTTCTTAATTTGGTGGCTGAAGTCCCCAACCTTTGAACGTTTGGCACTTTTATCCTCATTCTTCATTTTTTTGCACCCATATCTTCATTCTTCATTTTTTTGCACCAATATCCCCAAATGGAGCATTAATCAAAATATAGTTATCTAAATAAAACTATTTATTTGAATAATACAATATTCAAAAAATAGGACTGACCATCGATACGAAAAAAATAACGGGTCAAGGGTCAAAAGGTCAAACCGGTTTCAATTAAAAAATTAAAAATTAATCTAAAAATATCATAAAATTTTTAAAAATAAGTTTTTTTTAAATAAACCAATATTTATAGACAACATTACTCATAAAACTTGACTTTAAATAGACTTTTCATAAGTTTTAATTAAAAAATTAAAAAATATGATACAAAAGTCCAAAAGTTGGAGACTTCAGCCACCAAATTAAGAAATATTAAGGATATGGGTGAAAAAAAATAAAGAATGAAGATAAAAGTGCCAAACGTTCAAAAGTTGAGGACTTCAGCCACCAACTTAAGAAAGATTGAGGATATAGGTGCCAAAAAATAAAGAATGAGGATAAAAGTGCTAAACGTTCAAAGGTTGGGGACTTCAGCCACCAAAATAAGAAAGATTGAGAATATGAGTGTCAAAAAATAAAGAATGGAGATAAAAGTGCCAAAAATTCAAAAATTGGGGATGAAGGCCACAAATTACCCTTTCTCTTATGGGACAGTAATGACCCATGACACCGACGGTCCAACAAGGGAGAAAATTGGGCTGGATAAATTCCACGTCATACGATACGCTTAGAGCCGTTGATCACAACACCTAAAAATCAACGGGCCCCACACATCCACTTTTACACCGAATCCACACTCCTAAAAAATATATAAAATTCCTTTCCCCAACCCTAATCCTTAGCACTCCAATTACACCACCGGCGTACGTTATCACAGGCCCTACTTTTTCACCATGGCATCAGCCTCCGTCACTTCACGGCCGCCGGCGCCGTCGAAGCTATGCGATCTCGACATCACGATCGTCAACGCAAAGCACTTGAAGAACGTTAACTGGCGGCAGGGTGACCTCAGGCCTTACGTCATCTTCTGGGTCGACCCGGACCGTCGCCTCGCCACCAAGCCTGACGATTCCGGAACGACACGACCAGTGTGGAACGAGCGGTTTGTTTTGCCGCTCTCTCTTCCTCCCAGAGATTCTCTGCTCACCTTGGAGATCTTCCACTCCCGACCCTCGGAGACTTCGAAACCCTTGGTTGGCACCCTCCGAATCGAACTCAGGGATCTCCTGGTCGATTCAAACGAGTCAGCTACTGGAGTGAAATCTTTTGAACTTAAGCGCCCCTCGGGTCGGCCCCATGGTAAGATCCGACTGAAACTCTCTCTTCGTGAACGCCCCAATGACAATTACCAAACTGCCCCTCCGTCCAGCTATATGTACTCTACTGCACCTCCCCCTCCTTTGCCGACTTACCCCGGACGTGACTACAGAGGATACTCTCCTGCTCCTTATTCTAGTCTTCCGGTGGTTCACCAGCCTCCGTCTATGTCGTCTCCGCCACCACCTCCTGCACCTCAATCCTTTTCGTACACCACATACTCTGATCCATACTCAGGCTACTATCCCGGTTACTACTCGCAGGTGCCACCACCGCCTCCTCCTCGGCCATTTTTTGATCGGCAGTCTAGCTATGGTGGACCGGGACCGAGCGCCCCAGTGGATTATGCGCCCTATGATCACCAGAAACGAGGGAGTGGAAAATTTGGAATGGGAATGGGTACGGGACTGGCAGTTGGAGCTGTGGCTGGAGCAGTCGGAGGGCTGGCACTGGAAGAAGGGATAAAGTACGAGGAAGAGAAGATAGCGGATAGAGTTGAGAATGACTTGACTTCAAGAGATGACCATTACAGTGACTATCGCACTGATTATTGACGTAAGATTTAATTAATGGCTAATCAGTTTGTGTTGATCTATAATTTCGTGATAAAAATATGTATATATCGTGTGCTGCTTTTCAGTAGGTTCTGTTCTATGTGTTGGATCCAACGATGAGTTTAAGTTGAGTTTTATTCAGTGAGAAACTGTTTTCATATATAATGAATTCTATGTTGCAGAAATAAAAATCTGGTTTTTAAATTTCTCGCCTTCAATATTAATATAATTAAACTAGTTAATTTCTTGTAATCGTTTTTAAGTTTATATATGCTCCATCATGAGTGTGAGGAAGGGAGGAAGGAAGGAAGGAAGGAAAACCAGGGAACCAAAACACTTATAAATTTTGTTTTTGCATGATAAGTTGTGTGGATTTTAGGGTGTCTTGTCTAAATTATGCTAATTGAGCAGCTTTTGCTTGAGTACATTTAACTGAAGAAAGTTCAAGCAATTATTAGAGTTTTATCATGAGGAAAGACTATGGTTTTAGAATAATTGCATCTTCTTGATGAGTTATATTTTCATAAATGGTATGCTACTACTCGTGTTCATTGTGGAGTTTGTAGCATGCCTTTGCTGTCTTCTGAAACAATTTCAGTCTTTAGATGCTTAGATAAAGGCTTTTTCTTACTTCTTAGTGCTTGGACAAGATTACCAGAGTACTAGTTGTAAAGTTGTAATGACAATAACTGGCATTAAAAGCATATTAAAGTCTCACATAGAAACTTAGGAATGCAATCTACTAATACTCTCAGTGTTTGAGACTTATTTCTGTGGACGTAATGATGTGAGTTTCTTAGATATGCTGTCTTTCTCAATTGTTGTCAATTATGTTGTAAAGTGTGTTTGGGAGTATGCTATTGGGCGCACTCCCGTTGTACCTTGCCGTAATTTTGTACTCAATTAGCTCTGCTGATTATAACTCAACTAAGTTTCATGGAACTTTGTATTTGTTTGGAATAGCTCTAATCTTTTTTCTTGTACCTATACATGGTTGATTGCCTAATCTGATTAAGCACATTTTATTCGATGCTATTTTCCCCACAGTTGGTTTGAATACTTTTCTTTCGCGCGTACCCAGAACTGATAAGATTCTCATGTTAGTCTTATGAAGTTTGTCATTTTTGTGCTTCTTGAACATGGGTTTGGTTGTGCATGTAGTTCCTAATACAATGCTATGAGCTTTGCATTTTTAATCGGCTACGTAAGCCACATTCATTTAGGTCTTATTGGATGTAAATTTATCAATTAATTTCATATTGTTCTTTTCCTCGTTGAGGACTCATTACTTAATTGGTTGAAAGTTGTTTATGTTGATCATCATATTGTAATCTAACGAGACCGTTACCTCAGGCATGGGTTGGGTTGGGTTGGGTTGGGTTGGGTTGGTAATTAGCTTGTTTCATGTCAATGTAGTTGCTCAATGTCAAGGTATAAGATTCCAATAGTAATTTGTCAGGTTTTTATGTTAGAACTCTATTCTCCATCTTCAACCTAGGGTCAATATTCAATGAATCATTAGTTCGTGCATAAATATCTCTTCCATTTTCACTCCTTTCCACAACTACATTTTAACTCCATAATCACTTAACATCATTTCTAGCACTCCCAAGTATTAAACATCCATAGACGGTAACCATTGAGATCACTACCTTGTAGTTGGTATACAGGCCCTCTCAGCCCCGTTGATTATTTTTTCTTTGGGGGTGTGTGTGTGTGTGTTGGGGGGGGTGCTTAAATATCATCTTCCTAGCCTTGTCATAATGGGATAAGGGCAACCGCCTTTATCTGATGCAATATTGCTACCACTACCACTTGCTTTCTCTATCGTTACTATAGCAAGCATGTTAAAGGCAACCTCTGTGAAACACCGAAACCTATGTGCAATAACATTAATTTAGCAACCTTCAAGCATAAGGCAAGTAGTGAAACACCGTTGCCATAGCGTAATTTGTGTAAATGGGTACAATTCATAGAATCATTTCTATGGAAACTCCATTACCAATAGTGACATGGAATATGGCGATGCAAAGGATGTGTCGTAGGAGATAACATTTGGGGCCAACAACCTACTAAGAACCTTTTTCTTCTAATTCAAGTGAGGGTCGCCCCATTAATATAAGATTGATTGTTTTGCACCTACATCTTTTAGGACTATTGAGTTTGAACACTGTTTATAATTTTTGCTCAAGGATGGTAAATTTTATTGACGTATGAGGAGTTCAAGAATAGGAAGCATGCAACACAGATATGAGGCATAGGTACGACACAACATGAACATGTCGGCAAGCATTTTTTAGAAAAGTTGGACACTACACATTGATTAAAGGGATAATAGCTTAATTGGTTCCCAATCTTTAAAAAATGTAATAGATATGACCCTTAATATTTGAAAATAGCATTGAATATTCGTAATGTTTGAGGACATAAGCATGATAGGTATCTGATGATAGAATTTGTCCATTTTATCCGTTATCTGACTCAAGTGGACTTTATGTGTTATTTAAAAAATAAGCACTTAAAATCAGATGTGTAAAAGTGTCAAATCAGCTAAACGCGCTTAAAATTAAAAAAAAAGAACAAAATAAAAGTCATTAAAAAACAGTGAATTTTCATATTTTCCAACCCACCACATTTTCATGACACTAGGGGCAAATTCTACCCCTAGTTAATGCAAAAACGAGGGGAGATATCCCATTGGTTTTGCGACTTTTCACAAATTAGGCAGATTTTTCCTTGGTTTTTGCGAGATTTGAGATGGTGGTACTAGAGTTTGGATTTAATGAGCGGTGGTTTCGTCGGGTTTTTGTTTGGAGAAGGTGGCTATTGGTTGTGGGTTGTTTTCGACGGCGAGTTTTTGGATGTGCATCTTGTGTTTCCAGCTATTGCTGGTTTTTTGAAATGGTGCTCTTAGGGTTTAGGGTTTAGGGTTTAGGGTTTAGGGGTGGAGCCAGTGTCGCCGCCTCCACTGGATAGACAAAAAATGGACATATTCTTTGATCAGATCTATTATGTCTATTTTCTCAAACGTTGGAGATATCTACTACTATTTTTAAAGGTTAATTAAAGGTTAATTGTATATTGTTGAAAGGTTGGGGACCAAATATGCTATTATTCCTTGATTAAAATACTAAATAAAATATATTCATATAATATCTTGACTGTTTTGAATTTTCAAGATCTGGTTACGACTCCTAGCCAGGTTGAAGTGTTGCACCTATGTTACTGTATCCATATTTATAGGTCATAAAATTGGACTAGATATTAGCACAAGCAAGGAATACAAAAATTGAAACGGAATTTTCATGCACTTTTTGGACACAATGTGTTGTTCATAAACTAAATTTTGTTTTGAAGAATATTTGTGCTGCGAGAATGTTGAGAATAACCGGTTTACATATGAGGAATGTAATTGGTTCACTAATCTTTATGATGATCTAATAATCATATAAATTTGTATCATGAATCCCTCTCTAAAACTCGTAGTATTTAATGAAATTGTGTCGTTCTTTCTATAGCAGAGATACGGTTTGCTTCTGTTGTGCTCAAAAAATTTAACTTATCAAGGGTGGTCTCCAAGCTGTAGTCTTAAGTTATAAATGGTCATCTTATCATGAAGACGATGTGTTAATGCCATGTTTTCTAGAACAGACATGATTAGACTTATTGATAGACAACCTTCACTTGATTTATAAAATGTTACCATGACATAGAAAGTGAAAGAAATGTTATATAAATATGACGGAAACGCCAAGAAGAGATGTCACCATTTTGTGTAATTCGTTATGTATTTGCTGATCGTTGGAGCACATTAGAGTGAATATAGAGCACATTAATTTATTGCCTTTGGCAAAAGACTTATGCGACTTTTATTGTATCCATGATTATTACCATTTGGAAACTGAAAGACTTTGTGGAATATCTATGGCACTTATGCACCATGCTTCAAACATTGACCGTGAAGTTATTGGTGCAACCATCTTCTTCGTCGTATTGTGAGGAAAGCTAGAGTACTTATTTCCTTTTGCATTCTCTTAAAACAAATAAGATCGCTGAATTTGGTCTTTGTTCATAGCAATCTTTGTGTCTTTCATCCACAATATTTATAAAGAAATAGGATATTGGTGGTGATATATTTGATTCATTTGAAGATGATGGTGTGCTTGAAGTTGTTAATCTTTCTTTAGATGTGCCAAAATTAGTGGCGATGGTATTGACTGTGACAAAAATGAATGCGTTAATTAGACAATTGAGGGTAATGATAGAATTTAAATTTACTTCATTTGTGTTTTGTTGAACTTCATGTTATGAGAATATATATAATTTCATTTCCTAGGTTGCCAATGAGTTAGCAAAAGTTATGTCTCCTTTCGTAATATGGATTCCAAACATTTATGATCGGGATGTGAATGAGTCAAGCTACTTATCACGTGGTTTCTTACTACCCAAGGCTTTGATGCATTTCGCAATTGAGAAATCTCTTGTTGCTTATTGGTAGTCAAATTACTTTAACAGATGGAATCCGACACATCTCGGAGCGTACACAGTGCACGTTGGGCACCAACACACCGGCTTTGGAGGCATGTAGGTGCTTCCTAGATTAACATGGAAGTTTGATAATTTTGAATTCCCTTAGTTGATTCAACTTGACGGTGAAGAGACATGATGTTGATATTTTACTGGGAATGGAAAAAGATTTCTGACACTAAATTCTGGTGTTGAACGCCATTGTAGCAGTGGAACTGGTGGCTCTTCATGAAAAGTAACCAAGAATGGAATTAGATTTCTGACATTAAATTCTGGTGTTGAACGCCATTGTAGCAGTGGAACTGGTGGCTCTTCATGAAAAGTGGTTGCTCATTTTTTCTCTATTGCTGTAATGTAAAACCCAGCTAAAAAAAAAAAAAAAAAAAAACATATTAAGAATACCGAAAATGGTAGTACTCCTTTTCTAAAAAAGTTTGTGCCAGTTAAATGTTTTATTTTATGAAAACCAAAACGCAAACAAGATTGTTGCCAAACAGGACTTCAGGTTTTTGGCTTGTCTTTGTAAACATTGGATGATTGCTGTTTTGCTCTTTCAGGGCTAGTGGATTTAACATATATTTATAGATGTATGGATCCAGGTATGCAAAATCCCTTTGGCCGTTTCTTCTTTTTCTGTTTTGTTTATTCTAATTGGTGAGTTCTCCAACATCACTGTCATTGTGCTCCTTATCAAGTTCTTAAATTTTCTCATTTTACTTTTGGTTTAAAAGAGCTAATGGAATTATATTTAGACTGGATATGATTCACGTTTGCATGTCCAACCTGTCATATGATATCTTTGTCACATTAAATTTTTGCATCATTATAGTTGCTCTGAAATCTCGAGGCCTGCATGTGTTTACCTGTTATTTTCCTAATGATGACCAAGAGAAGCGCTTATTTTTTCCCCGGAAATGGACAGATTTCCGAGTGATTAACGTGCCATGCTATCAGTTGGGAGGAGTTCATACAGCTGTCTAGCTTATTGTCATATAGTACCTTACAATGTTGGTTATCATCCTTCACCCAAATTGTTGAAATGCAGTGCATTGTTCATCTCCTTGTGGTAGCCTCATGGCATTCATTGCTTTGTTTTCACAAAAAACATTCAACTTGAAGCTTCCCATTTGTTCTTGAGGTGACGGTCTGTGGCTACTAGGATTAAGCGTCTTCTGCATTTAAGGTGCCCTATGTTCTTTGGATTTATCTTGGAAATTGGTATTTATTAATTGAATGCCTTGCGAAAAT
The DNA here is from genome assembly GCA_023638005.1 of Forsythia suspensa. Taxonomy (NCBI): domain Eukaryota; kingdom Viridiplantae; phylum Streptophyta; class Magnoliopsida; order Lamiales; family Oleaceae; genus Forsythia; species Forsythia suspensa. Next base: position 54,647,233 of record CM042666.1, read on the forward strand.
TGTCATCTGGAACTATTTTCCTCAGTTTATTTTTTTTCTTAGAACTGCTTATGAGGACCATAATTATCAGTATGCACCCTGTAGTGAAGGTGGCAGTTTGCGCCTCTGTTCTGTGGCTAAATAAGAGTTTGAGCTCAAGTATTGTGGTAGAGGGGACTTGTGTTTTTTGACTTTTTTCTAAAGGGATTGGGTATGTTGGCTAAAAAATTTGTTGCTATAGTTGTACCTGAATTTCTCTCGTTTTTTGAATGTCTGCCTGGCATGGTCCCTGTTTTCTCTGTTTGCTTGGATGGAATATAGTTACACTGATAAAAAATGGTCATTCAGGAAATTTCTTATCAATAAAGGAGTTGTACGGATCTTGTTACATAAGCACAGTGCATCCTTGGCTCGTAATATAAGATTATAATGGACAATAGAATAGATGAGAGTTTTAGTTTCTCGGTCGATTTGAGCCAGTGAAAAGTTAGAATTAAGAGGTTTTAGTCTGACTGGTGCAGTATGTGTAGATTTCAGGTAGTTTATTTCTATGTAGTATACAAATATTTCACAAAAACTTTATCATCCAACTCAGACCCGATCAACTCTCGTGCTATTGTGTTTTAGTCAATAGTTTTGGACTTGTCGACTAAAGTCCCTAAATTATTTGTTTAATTACATAAACTAGCCATATCAAGAAGGCCGCATTGGCTAAAAAGCCGTGTCAAACAAGTCGAATTAGAAAAGTACCTAACTTATATCTTATAGTTGAAAATGCTTCTTTTACATAAAAAAAAATTAAATGTCCTCATTTAATAACATTTGTTAACACATAATTAATGCCAAAATTAACAGACTACATGCTTGTTAAGAGACTTGTGGTCTGTTAAGAAGCTGGAAGTTAGTTAACAAACCACATGTCTATTTAGGGGTGGTTTGGTTGGTTCGGTTCGGTTCGAATAGTGGAAGAACCGGAACCTCCCGTTTATGTTCGGGTATATTGTAATTGTAAAAAGAACCGGAATTATCCATTTTCAATTGGAACCGAACCGGATCCGAAACCAGTGGTTCGGTTCGGTTCGGTTCTGGTTCTACTCGAATTTTTTTTATTTTTATTTTTAAAACTATTGTCATTTCAAGCTAAATGTACAAATAAACAATGCCTAGACCTATGTCTGCTAATCAATTTCTGTTAAGGTATGTTAACAGACTAAATCTTAACAGACTATGAGTCTGTTAAGGCGAATTTAAATATGTTTAACTGATTTTTCAATTAACTCACTTCAAATAAATTCAAATTTACAAAAATTTAAAGTAAAAATTACAATTCATATTCATGTGTATATATATTTTCAAGATTCATACTATAAAATTTACAATTTCTACCGTGAATTAAAAGAAGAAGGTAGAGACAGATGAATTTCTATCTTGAAATGAGATTTTTTATATAGATGAAATAAGTTGGATTTTAACATTGAAATGAGTTAGATTCTAACTTAGATTTTTTTTTCTTTTTCAACATACTGCAACACATGAATTTGAAATAATTTGAAATGTAATAAGCGAGAAAGATAAAGTAGGATTATATTTGATAATTTGCTTAAAAAATAGGTCAACGATCATTTAGAAAAATTTGTCGCGTCACTGACCATTTAGTACTATTCCCACTATAGCTATTCCTAACAATCTCTCTATTCTGATGATACATATTGGAGTTTAGAGTAAAATGATGGTTTTGTTCACAATCATATCTTCATCACTATGTCACATTTTCTCGCTCATGGAAATAATCAATATCCTCGTTAAACTCTTTAGCTAAGAGTATGTTTGGTGTAGATAAAAATTAGAGTTTTAAAAGATTTTATTAGAAGTTGATGAATTGTGTGATTGAAAATAAGTTTAGAGAAAAATGAGTTTTAGAAATTGAAAGCCAAACATGGGCTAAATTACTAGTGCTCAAATTTATCCGACTATTGAGAAATTCTTCATGTGAAAATTGCTCATCTTGGGAGTGTCATGAACTCCATTAGCTTAATTCACATGAACAATGATTTATTACCACTTCAGCATTAAAATAGCTTATTTTTGTCTATCTACGAATTTAATTAATTTAAACTACTTTTGTTAAGTTAAAAATTTCACGCCATCTTGTCCATGCTAGTCGGACTTTAGAATGGTGAAGCACCCCAAGAGCCTCATTTTCTAAAATCTCCAATAAAGGGCGTGAGACTAAGAGTCCCTTAGTCAACACAAATATCTCTTGCATTTAATTAAGACTCAATAGGGTTTAATAAAGATGTACTAGTTGAGTTCTCCTATCATCGTTATAGAACTAAAATTTATTATTTATTGATATGTTGATTTTGTTGATGATGATAGAAATAATGATAAATTGTATATGTTTATTCATCGATAGTGACACGTCTTGTGACGCCTGCTTTATCGACTACTTGCCGCTTCGTTGGTATCATAAGCTTATCTCTGACAGATAGGCAACAATGACCCAACTGTCATAAGGCAAACCAGATAACGACTCATAAAATGACAATTACCATCGACAATTAGGAAGATGAAACACCGACAATTGAGAAGACGAAACATCCATCATCTAATGAGAGGGACGGAGAGACACCTGTCATCAAATGAGGGAAATGAAGGGACACCCGTTATCAATAACTGCAGGTCATCCCTAGAGCAACCATTGAACTTTGTCATTATTCATCTGAGTTTGTTGAGGAGATGAATTAAGAATGGCCAAAGCAAAGGATTGTGAGTATTTAGTTTTATGTTTTCTCATACGATGTCATATAGTTGATATTAGTTTTCAGCAATTATCAATGTAAATTGCCTTGCGAGCAAGAAATTGAACATTTGAAAGGAGAGGGACAGTACCCCCCACAGTTGAAAGGAGAGGGACAGTACCCCCCACAGGGTCACTTAATTAAGTTAGTGTTTTAAAAGTGAGTGATAGATTTGAATTGCGTTCTACTGGGCGTATTTGAAATAATTTCACTTTGTATTTATTGGTCGTGAAAGTCTTTATTATAACTAAAATCTCGCTTGGATTCTGTTGTGGAATCCTAATGGTATTATAAATTATTATTCACAGGCACGGTTTGTGATTGATTTTGAAATCCAACTTCTTATTGTCAAACTATCAGAAGTTATTTTAGGCGTTTGGTAAATTTTTGAAAAGTGATTCTAAAATAATCTGTATTATCTGACAGTAAATTTTGAAAAGCAGCAAAATTGTAGCTTTTCATATTCTGCTTTTAGTTTTTCTATCTATCTATTATTAAAATATCAATTTTGACCTTAATTAATTAAAGTAATTCATTTTATGTCAAGTATTCTAATTATAATACATCTCCACAAATAATTTAAATTTAAATTTAATTAATTTTTGTACAATATTAGTATGCATTTATTTTTTAATGTTTTGAAATTTGAAGATTTAATAGATATATATAATTTTTATATTAAAATAATTATGGTAAATGCATTGTCTTGAAAAAATATTTGACAATATTACACATTATTAAAGAAGTAAAAATAAATTTTACAATAATAATAATAATAATAATAATAATAATAATAATAATAATAATAATAATAATACAAGATAATATTATTATAATCAATGTCCATTTTAGTAATTTTATATAATCACAACAATAAATTACTTTTGTTACCAAACACTTAAATACTGATTTTGAAACATACAACAATTATAAAACAAGAATTTACCAAACACTTATCTGATTTTTTTTTCATACCGCTTTTTTATGCGCAAAGACAAAGAAAAACTCGATTCTCTTAAAAGACAAATTATCTCAAACCAAGACATAGTCTATTAATAATGGCTATCTTTTTATCACTGTGTTTTCAAATAAAAATAAATTCTGCCCTAAGAGCTCTGATCGAACGGTAATAGTGAGAGTCTTAGGACCGTTTTCTTTGAGTTTGAGTTTTTAATTTTGAGTTTTGTCATTCTGAAAAATTATTTCTCAAATTAGAAACGTATAAAACATATTTTGTTTCCAATTTTGAGAAATTATTTTGTGACATTTTATTCAATAAATTTGATTATTCAGTAAAATAGAACAATTTTATGTTAATATATTATCAAGTAATATATACATTTTAAAGTTTGTGAAACTTACAATATTTTTTTCTGCTACAAAAATAAAATACAAATAAATAATAAATTGGCAAAATAGCAAATAAAAAAATAAAAATTAATGATGTAGAATGATAATTTTAATATGTTATTATTTAAATAACCAATAAGGAATTGACTTATTTTTACTTTTTAAAATTTTAATTTTTTTAGTATTTTAGAATTTAATTTTTTAGAAATTTAATTTTTATATAAATATTATTTTTTTTGGAATTTTATTTTTTAAAAATTAAAATTTTTATTTAAAAACTTATTGCTCCTATTGTAAGTGTTTTGATATTTTCATTGTAAACACTGAAAACGTCTGAAAATCTGTTTTGAATTTTTATGTTATAAGTTTGATTTTGTTTTCAAAAATGCATTTTAAATAACAACATATCTAACAAATTTTAAGTTTATTGGAATTTTTTAAGAAACTAAAAACAACAAATGGAACAAGCCTTTAGTCTGTTTGACTAGTAATTATCTAAATGTTATTAAATTCCTCAATTATTTGTATTTTTTATTTTATTTTCAAACGCCACGGTTGCAAACATAATTATTTCTTCCACGGTACCTTGAAACAAGCCATGCACATCAGTACATCACTATAAGCATATATATATATATATATATATATATATATATATATATATATATATATATATTCAAGTAGCTTTTGACATATGTCCCATATTATATATCATTCCTTATTCAGCAATCATTTTGTGATAAATAATATCTACCGTTGAAAATGTTCTCAAATTCCAATCACACTTTAAATAATTCAAAATCAAATAGTGGGAGTCACCCTCAATGGAGGAGACTATTATACTTAAAATATGAGGAAATTGCCCTGGAGTCCTGAAGATTTTTCGACTGGTGCACAATCGTCCCCAAAATTGTTAACCTTCTAAAAAGAAGTGTACCAACTCATGCGAGACACTGCTGTAAGGGACAAATAGACAAAACATAAATAATTTTAACAATAAACAAATAAAAGAAAAAATGAGATAAAGAGATAAAAAACACAACCTCATCATCATCTCCACCCCCATTTGCAATACTCTACCTTGAATTCCATGGTTGTCCCCTCCAAAACCCCACCTCCCCCAAAATGAGCTTTCCCAGTGACCAGACCACCACTACAACCACTGCCGTCCCGTCGCTTATTTATGCATTCTCCACCTTTAGAAAAATCTGATTATAGAATAATCTGTATTATCTTATGACAGCAAAATGATAGCTTCACAGATTCTATTTTTAGCCTCTATAATTATCTCTAATCAAAATATCAATTTTAAGTATTAATTAAATCAATTCATTTTCTAATAGATATTATTTTTTGTTTTAAAATAACTATAGTGTACATCATATTCGAAAAATATTGATCATATTACAACTGTTATAAAAGTAAAAATAAATTTTACAATACTACTAATAAAAATAATAATACAAAATGATGTCATTATAATCAATGTCTATTTTAATAATTGTATACAGGCAGAGCAAGTAAATCAAATTTGCTTACCCAATGATAAAATGTTGATTTGAAATATACATCAATTCTGAAAAATTTTTTTACTAAACACTTAATCAATTCATCTCATAGCTCATTTTGTGTTCAACACAACAAAAGTTAATTTTTTAAAAGCACAACAATACCAAACAAAGTCCTAATCTCATATAAAATTGATTCGTGTTTAGGAGTCGGGTTTGCTTTTGTTTTTTGTGGAAACATTTTTGGTGGTACGCTATGTATGATTTTAGTGTCATGTGGTTGTTTTAGCATTGGCAGTTTATATATATGCATATACACAGAGAGTTCGAGAGAGAGAAAGATCAACGAAGACATGTCGGAGTGAGAAAAGATAGTGGTCATTGTCGCCGCCATCAATTTAGTGTAGTGGTCATCAATTTGGAGTGGGCTCGTATGTGTGGTGTGGTTGGCGGGGAAGGGGGTTGAATTCTCCTTATGTTTTTTTTTTAATATATATTTCTTGTTGAAGTTATTGATGTTTGTTTATTTTGCCGTTACAACAGTGACTCATATGACTTGCACATGTCAGCTTAGTAGAAACTTTAACACAATATATGTTAGGACCATGGTAACACCTATTTTAAAAGATTGAGGATGATTTTGCTCTGAATGCTACATCAGGGATGATTCTGCACTAGAAGAAAAGTGTTCAGGATGTAGGAGCAATTTTCCACTTAAAATAAATATGCTTATGTTTGTGCTCCACAACAACTACCCTAATATATAAAAATTCTATACCAATGATTGACATTGTGGAAACACAAATGATACAATCCATTGTACTTCCCCCTCAAAAAGAGGAGATGTATATGATCAATATATCTAGGTTTTTAAATTAATATCTATTTAATCCACAAGCCTTATGTTGTTTGACTATTTGAGAAAAAGATCCCATTATACAATGAAGATTGATGAAGGGTATATTATCATAAATGAATCTGTCTTATCTTCTCGAGCATGCATTGAACAATAAATAGGTCAATTGTTATCAATTTTTTCTTTTTATTTTGCAAACATGTCTTGCATCTTTATCATGGCCGGACTTGGTCTTAGGCGGCTAAGCAATCGTCAAAGACTCTCCAATCATTTTAGTCCAAAAAAATTTGGCTTTTTTTTTTTTTTTTTTAAAAAAATCAACATACTTACATGTAAAATGAGCCTAAATAGAAAATAAGTCCAAAACCAACCTATATTTTCTACCTTAATCTAGTCTTTAAATTGTAGACAGTTTAATTTTTCCTTTAAATATTATTTTAAAAATCTTTATCTTGATTCAAAACAATTTTCAAATTGTTAGGATTGAAGCAATAAATAAAATGGCGAAAAAAATATAACACAATGATTTATATAGGTTCACCTCAATGTGAGACTACGTCATGTTTTCAGCCACTGCAGTATTTTCACTATAGTAATGATATTTGTTTACAAGATATTATTAGTCTTATATATAACAACCCAATTAAAATTTCCTAATTATAATAAAATTTTAAGACAACCCTTTTAGGGGGCGTTGTCCCCGAGCCCCCAGGCCCCTCTTCCAACTCGCATGGCAATTCACACTTAGCTCTGCGTAGTGCAACAAATTAAACTCCAACTTAACATTTTTTCATCCAATGAAGAAGAAGAAAAATGTACCTTTTTTGGCTCGTAACTTTGTCAAAAATTTATATTTTAAAACATCTTAATTTATTAAGAGTCCCATTTAAATTTTGTCTAAAGCCCCTTAAATTTTAAGACCGGTCCTAGCACTTATATCTTTTGGGTTCAGAAATATAATTCATTTGAGGAATGGATCTTGTTGACGATAATATTTAATTGAATATATATATTTATGATTTTATTTTTTAATAATTTAATATCTTAGACGGGATAATTAATAAAGTATTAAAGTAAGACAAAAAACTTGAATTCAAATTATACAAGTGTTAGATTTTTTATCAAGAACTTGTCGACGGTGACGGAACTGGGGGGTCCAGCTTTTTGAATTTTTTTTTAATTTTTTAGTATGTAATTTAATTTTGATTTAATATCAATTTAATATATGATAATTGGATCATTCACTTAATATCAATTTAATGTAAGATAATTTGACCTATTGACTTAATAAAATTAATAATACAAAATTACAAATGATTGGCCCATTCTTCAAATGATAATACAAAATTAATAAATATACTTTGCTTATTAATACATATTGTGTTCAATTGATTTTTTTTTCTTTTGAGCTTAAGTAATATTTAATTTAATTTGTGAACCGGATCTTCTGTTTTGGAGGATAATTTTATAAAAGGCAACGTAGATAATAAGAGTTTGACTAATTTTAAATCTTGAATATTTTTGTGCAATGACTTTTGTAAGTTTTTTAAAAATTGTGACTTATAAAAAAACGTTTGATTCTCGTAATAATAGGCTCAGTAATAGTGGTCTGAGAAAAAAATTCAGGAGCGCTGCTCCCAAACCCTCGTGAGGGATTCCCTCCTCCCCTGACCGGTCTCAGAGGGACCCCTTCAACTTAAAATGTCTAATTCTGTCACTGTTTGCCAATCCTGACTTTATTAAATGATATATATGGGACATGATCTAATGTCTACGGTGGGTATTAGAACAAAACCATGATATATATTATGATTTATCTTTGATAACTTTAATTGTTAGATAAGATGAGTTGAGATGATTAAGACATCTTAAATGATTAAATAAAAGGAAGTAGTGTTTGTCGAATAAAAACATTCTTCATACTTGAGATGCAAGTTTGCCGTAAAAAAAAAAAAATTGTGCTGCAGATTTTAAATTAAAAGTTTAAATTATTAATTAAACAATTAAGATTTTTATTCATCTTTACATCTTCGAAACAGACAGGGTTTCAAATTTTCGAATTTTCAATATTGAAGATATGAATTTAGGTTTCACGGCACTCTATTACATATTGACAAGGGGAATTGGAGAATAATTATCATTATGTGTAGAGGTGGCAAAACAAGTATGGTTCGACGAGTCGGCTCGTATAATCCAGATTTCAGATTGGGTTGACCTTTAAAATTCTGGCCAGAACAAAATTGGGCCCATATGGCCCGGCCTTGCAGCCCGCAAATTTTTTTTTAATTGAAAAAATTGCCTCTTGTTTCATTTGAGCAGCCAGGTGAGGAATAAAATTGGAACAACACACCAAATGGAGAATATATCTGTTTTTATGCACACAATTTTCAACTTTTGTGGGCCATGTTCCAAATTTTGTAATGTTTCGAAATGGGTTTCAATCTATCAAATCTTTCAAAAAATATGCTTAAAATCAACAACAAAGACCTATTTTACTAAAAAAAAAAAAGTTTGTCGTGGAATGAGAATATATGGTCCAAGTTAGCCCAAAATCTTTCAATTTTTTAATAGAAGATTTACAACTTGGATGTTAATTGGTTTTTCAATTCAAAACGTTTTAAAAACTAGTTTAGTACACAGAAGTCGACACTATAAAAATGATATATTTGATCGGGTGTTCCGACATTAAAAAAATATCTTTCAAACAAAAAAAAAAAAAAAAAAAAAAATTTTGGCCGAGATGGCACGTTGGGCCAGCATATTGTTGGCCTGCACAAAACTGGGCTTGCATGGCCCGGACCAGGTTTAAGTGTGGCACAGCTTGACCCGTTTGCCAACTTTAATTATATGTGGGACGAAAATTTGTTCATTGAATTCATCGTACTAAATAAATGATTTGTGCAATTTTTAACTATCTTAGAACAACAAGAGATTGTTTTATCTTTGTTTCACAGTTGTTTCTTGACTGTGGCCCTCACTAAATTTTGACACTTTAGCACATCAGTTTTTGAAAAAAATGTAAATGATAAATCTCATATCGATTAAATACCAAAATATTAATCCATATATAAGAGATTAGGGCTATTCCTCTTAACAATATATCCCACAGCTGTCACCATATTAAGATTTGGAGTTTCATCTTAAAATGTCAACTTTGTTAAGAGGAGTACGAGCTCAAACCATTTTATATTGGTTAATATTCCAGTATTTAACCGATGTGAGATTTATTCCTTAACACGCCCCTCGTAAGATGGTGGCTCATTTTGAGAATACTAATCTTGAAATTCATGTGCTTATTTTTGAGTCTAGTCGGACCAAATTGATTATTTGAGCTTAATAGACTCTGATACAATATTAAAATTTGAAGTTCTATTTTAAAAGGTCAATTTTGTTAAAAGGAGGAGTACAAACCCTTATATATTAGTTAATATTTCAATATTTAACCGATGTGGGAGTCCAAATCCTTATATATTTTGGTTAATATTTCAATATTTAACCGATGTGAGATTTATCCCTTAACATGCCCCCATAAAGATGGTTGCTCAATTTGAGAACACCAATCTTTAAATTTGTGTATTCATTTGTTAGTTTTAGTCGGATTGAATTGATTATTTGAATTTAATGGGCTCTAATATCATATTAAAACTTGAGGTACATCTTAAAATGTCAATCTTGTTAAGAAGAGTAACTCAAACTTTTATATATTGGTTAATATTTCGGTATTTAACCAATGTAAAATTTATCTCCTAATAAATATTATATTATAAGTGATATCACTTTTAAAATGACATTTTCTCGTTTCTTATAAAACTTATGTGACGAAATGTAAAAAAATTCTCAACTCCCAGACTTTAAAGGAGTTTTCACAAACATCCTCAAAGTGGTCGCTAGCCAATAATGGAATTGCTCAATGACTAATCCACTAGCTTTAATGGGTAACGGTGGGGTTGTGAATTTTGATATATTTAAAAGAAAAAAAAAAAAAAAAAAATAGAAGTCCATCCATGGTTGATATTGTATTCTTCTCTGTAATTGATTTTAAGCACAGAAAAAGATAATAGCATTACGAACGGAACGAATGAGAAAATTGTGTCCAAAAGTCCTTCAATAGCTGCATTGGGATTTTTTTATATAATTAAAAATTAATAATTACTGTTAAACTATCATGTTGTTTCGAAAATTTTTTGAATTACAAAATTAAGAACGGAAAAAACAAATTTATTAAAAATTGAGTTAATTTTAAATACTCGTCACTAAACTTTTGTGCAAAATTTTAAGTTGGTCGTTAAAAGAATTTATTGATCTATTTAGTCACTAAAGTTTATAATGATTTCAGCATTGGTCACATGGTTAAAAAAAATGAACTTATACTATGAAATCCGTTAAGATGTCCCTTACATGTGTCATTTGGATTTCTTGGATAAAATACGTACAAGAATCCTTTCGATAAGACTGGATTTTCACATTTTTCACTGCCTTTGTCGTGGGTTAAAGGTTTAGGGTTTGTTTAGATGAAAGATAGATTTAAGATTATTTTTTTCCAACAATTGTGATTTTACTACAGTTAATGGAATGACCAAGTAAATTAACGGATGCTACATCGAATTATATTTTAATTATTTCTAATCTAGTGATTATTGGTGATACTGTTGTAAACTTTAGCGACTAAATGAATCAGAAAAAAACTTGAATGACACAAATTTCAATGACGAGTGGAAAATTAACTCATGAAATAAAAAAAATATTACCAAAAGACTATTTCTTTGGTAATTTTTTTTTTTAAAAAAAATAATACAAACATTATTCAAACAAACTTAGAAACATTACCGACCAAATATTTAATTAGTAATTTATTTAAAAAATTATCCATGGAAATATTTGAATGTTAATCAACAAGTTGCCATTATTTAATTATTACATGATTGAATATTATATTTAATAAGGGTTAATTTCAGTAATGGTCCCTAAAGTTAGTTAAATATTTTAAAATGGTTATTGAAATAATTTTCTTAAAGTAATAGCCACTCAAATTTTTAATAGTTATACTAATAGTTATTTAGTTGGAAACATTAACCTAAATTTTACACATCATTTTTAAATTTCAACGTGGACACAAATAACGTTAACTAATATGGCACATGAAACAAAAATACCCCACATTCAACAAGTTTCCAACAAAAATACGAAGTTTCATCAACTGATTGCTTATAAATTAAGTCGAAAAAATGTGAGAAAAATATGTTTGACAATTGCACCTTTATCTACAATCAACACTACTTTGTTACTAGGTAACGTCGATTGAGTCTATGTTGAAATTTAATAGTGATACATAAGATTATAGGTTAACGATTTCAGTTGAGTGATGATCATTAGTGTAATTATTAAAAATTTGAATAACTACTACTACAAGAAATTTTGAAATTTTCAACAAACTTAAGTGATCGTTGATAAAATTAACCCTATTTATTAATATTCACTACAAAAAATTTGTGCCAATAGGGCCAAAATTCAATACCGACGATGATTGGAAACACCGATGCTTGTTTTGACAAGTTTGTATGAGTATGTCTATCATATTTTGTACGTCAAAACAGTAAAACCAAATGTTCGATATTTGAATTCAACGCATCAATGCTAAATAATCTTGTACCAATGGTGAGAAGATAGGCATGCTGTCCTTTTGGACCAGTTAATGATTTATCAACATATCAATATCCATGCCAGTTTTTTCCCATGCTTAAGTTGAAAATGTGCGTGCGTGCATGAAACTCTATGCTAGCTATTAGCTATATATCTCCGTGAAGATTTTAGGATAGGCCACTTGTACCTCTAGTTTGGCACCTCCCTAGCTATCATTTATACAATATTGACAAAACCTGTGGCTCAGTTCCTTAGAAGGTATTTGAATCCTGCAGGGACTTGGTAGAAATTACTAGAGAGTGACGAGTTTTACTCAATATTGGATTTGACAGAATTAATCGGTGCACGTTTAGTACGCACGATTATAGTCAAAATTTAATCTAATCCTTCAACTTTTCCTATTAGTTTCTCTTGTTTGGTTGGACATCAAAAAAATTTAATTTTGGATTCACCCATTTGAAAATTTAATGAGAAGCACATAATCTAAATCACCATGAACCGACTTCTTATTGAAACTTTAAAAATTGTCTTACGTACATTGTGCAGGTACTAACTCTAATATAAGAATCTACATTGTACAAGTCACTCTCAAGTAGATCAAAAAACTGGCCAACCATCTCTTACAAGAAGACAAATGAAGTCTAAGTCTTATTTTTAATAAAGTAGAGGTTAATGTTCCGTCCAACTTGTTATGTCACCCTATTTTGTTATCTTTGTATTGCCATTTGATGAATGAATGTAGGTACATGAATGCAGCTCTTTAAAATACCTAGAGACCGTGCCAGAATTTTGACTTATGTGGTCATATGTATATACTTTAAAAACTGATTAGATAATTGTCAATTAATGAAGTAATGATGAGTTCAAGAAAAGTAAAGATTCTATGAATTTGGTACTATTAATCACAAAAGAGTTGGTACAAAATAATTTGTCAATTACAATACAGTGTATGTAAATTGAGACAACATGCTGAAGAAATAAAAATTTATCCTTTTTGGGTTAAATCTACGTATGTTTGTTGGAGTTTAAAACTAATTTTGTAGTCGATTTTGAAAGAAGTTGGTAAAATATGTAGTTAAAAAATTGATAAAAATTGTGGGTCCCATAAAATATGTGATTGAAAATACTTTTTTTTTTTAAAAAAATTTAAATTAAACTATGCCAAACATACTCGAGTCTATTCATAATTTCTGATTTGGAAACGTCTAATAAATGGTTAGATAACTTTGGAAAAAGACTATCTACCTTTTTAACAAAATTTTGAAAATTTATGGAAACTTGAAAATAGGGGGGGAATTTGTGAGCTTTAACTCGGAATACACTATTGGGTTTTAATCATTCCACCAAAATTAACACGTAAATATGATTCTTTGCCCATGATATTGAGAGCAGGGATAGAGCTATGGTTTTTTGGATGGATACTACTACTTTAAAAAAGAAATTGTATTTCAAAATTGAGCTGTTATTGAGAAAAAAATTCACTACAAAAATTGATTTTTTTCAAAGTAGGACCGAGCAACAGTCTGATCCTGCCCCTATATCTGCCCCTTGATTGAGAGTGATTTTTTATGGTAAAAAAGACCCAAAATTTTCTATTATGCCTATTTCCCTCAAGTCTTCTTTGTCTATTATTCGTGAAATTCAAGATATCTATTATTCTTCTTGCCAAAGTGTGTGTCAATTCTTGCAACCAAGTTGGAAGCATTCACGGGATCTCAAGCATTCAATCTTGTATCTGGTGGCAAGTGGCAAGTGATTATTATTATTTAATTATATTAAATAGTTTTTATAGAATTAAATATTGAATAATTTTATTATTATAACCATGAAATTATATATTTTTACCTAACATTTCCACAATATTTTGTGTTCTACTACTTCTGTTAAGAACACTTTTTTCATGTGCCATGTCATGTTTCCATTTTCATACAACTCAGTATGTAACAATTCAAAAGATATAATGGCGACATTGAATCAAGGCTGGTTTTAACATTTTATGGGTTAGAGGCGGCTTCCAAAAATTAGACCCTCAAAGCAAAGTCTGATAAATTATAGGTAGAGTTGCTGGCGGGCTGTGCTTCAATGGTTGTTATTTTTTTTTTTTTTTTTTTCAACAGGCCCTTTCGATTTTGGACAACTTATGGTCCTTATAGAATGCGGCTTGCTTTATTTTGTTGGACTTCAAACTTTTGTAAAATTTTTTTTTTGGCAACCTCAGTAATTACAAATATTTTTTTCTTTTTTATTAAAATGGCCACCTTCGGTTTTGGGCCCAGGATGGTTGCTTTACTCGCCTCAATCCAAAACCGGTCATGTATAGAATATACTCCTATATAAGGATGACAAAAGGGCCGGGCTGATTTGACGAGCCCGGCCGAAGGAAAAAAGGTTGAGCGTGAAAACCACGGAACGACACGTGGATTGGTTAATAATTTTTTTTTTTAATTCTAAAACTAATAAATTTACGTGGTCCCGTGGACTGGCCCGTGTGGTCAACGAGCCACGGGCCAGGGCCCATGTTTTTTAGACGGGCTAAGCCCATCGCTTCACAGGCCGAGCTCGGCCCTTGTTGAGGGCCGAGTTGGGCCTGTCTTGGCAAGGGCCGAGTTGGCCCGACTCGCCCCATTGCCATGTCTACTCCAATATAGTCTTCATTGTAAGTTTATATTTGCACTTCATTTAGTATGTAACAATTCAAAGGATGTAATGGTGGCATATATATACTCTTATATAGTTGATAAGTGTGGTTTTATACTTATCTGAACCATCAAAAGTGGACAATTGTAAGTACTCTTAAGTGATTTTCTACTTAATTATGTGTCTATTTAATTGTTTTAAGTCAAAACCCCGAGTTCGAATGGAATTGAAGAAAAATAAAATAAAATAGGCGAAAAATGATTGAAGGTGTACGAAGACTTGGATATGGGGACCAACTTGTAAATATTCAAAAGTTGAAGGACCTAGGTTGCAAATAAAAGAGGACTAAATTGAAATGAAAGAAGAAATTAGAGGATTAAAGAAGATAAAATCTAAAGTTGAAGGACTTGGACTGCAAATAAAAGAACAAAAGTGGAGAAAATGACAAAAACATGAAGAAGGGACCAAATAATAAATACATCAAACTTTGGAATACCAAGTGTGTAATATATGGATTGGAACCATTTTTGGTAATTTCTTTTCTGTTTGCCGCGGTGTAGCCGCGATGTAACTGCGGTTGACCACGGCAATGCGCGGACAACGTGTCTGGATTTTTTCCGCTTATTTTTAATTCTAGTCAGAGCTTTTTTCGTCTTTTCATGTACATGGGTTGTAAAATTAGTAAAATACTATATAAAGACCTAACCTAAGTCAAAAGAAAGAAGGTGAAATCTTTGGAGAACACAAGAGAAGACGGAGAAAAGAACGGCGTAGAAAACGAAGAACGACCAAGATTAAGAAGATTGGAACGTGAAGATCAAAATATCTTGGTGCAAGATAATCAAAATCTTTTCATCTTTTCTTCAGAACCCGGTTATGTATTCAAATCTTCTAATGTTTTCTTCCTCCCGAATCATGAGTAGCTAAATTCATAGTTTAGATGAACGATGTAGCCTAGTTGTAATTATTTAATTTCGAATCTCAAGTTTTAACTTATAAATTGTTTAAGTATTTGATTTTACTTCTTCTCTTAATGCTTGGAATAATTTGCCATTATTTCATTGATCTCGTGGATTGTAATGAATTGAAAAACAAATTATTAATCTAGACCACGTAGTAAAATCCAGCAATTGGATAAAAGATAGATATACACTTTTATTAGGAAAATGCTAGATGAATATCAAGTTGGACATAAAGTTAGACCACCATGTATAAAATGTCAAATCTATCATTTGAAAAAACATAAATAAGAATTTGAATTATGTCTTTTTAAATGACATATTTGATATTTTATACATGGTGGTCTAACTTTATGTCCAACTTGATATTCATCTAGCATTACTCCTTTTATTATTGCTGCGGTTGAATTGAATTCTTAAGAGAATTAATGCATTTAATTAAGGACTATTTTGACTGTCTAAGTTGACTTAATTAGATATAACTAATTTAAACCCGAGAGAGATAAATTAGATTAAATTCGTGAAGTCTTTATTGTATGATTATATTTGTACTTCATTTAAAGTGATCAAAAAAATTTATTTTATTTTATTTTTAGATGAAACACCATCTAAGTCTAAGCTGAACTTTTAGGTTTCTACCTAAACTTAGTAGGAGGGGGAGGGTTTAAATTATCAACCCTCTTTAGTGATGTTAAAAAAAAAAAAGTACAAACAGGAGGAAGACATAAACTTTACCTTAAAAAATACAACTAGAGGAAAACAAAAAACATTGAATCATTGATCGATCATTGATGTGGAGATACCATCTCAAATACAAAAGAGTGATCGTGCAACTGAACTCAATGCTTAATATCTTCCTTACAAAAAACATTTCCGAAGTAACATCATATGGTCCTAAAAATAAAGTAAATTGAAGAGGGTTGGTCTTGAACTGTCACACACGTGCAAATCCATATACTATGCAGCAAAAATAATTAACATTATGGTCCAAGTACTTAGTCTCCAGATTTCTCAAATTAATTTGATTTTAATATTAACACACGCCGACAAATAAGAAAAGACAGTGTTGCTGAATATTTTGTCATTCTTTTATTATCAGATAATACAAAGCATAAGCTAAGTAATTTTATAGAAAAATAATCCCAAGTAGTCGTAATTAATTATTTCTCAAGACAATTTGCATACATAATGTTGATTTTCTAGAAGAGATTCAGATTTCATACCGACTTTTCTAGGAATAAGGGGGTATGACAGCCAGCGTACAGAATGTAAATATTCGGCGGGGATTCATCTTACATTAATTTCTGCTACCTATGTACTCAGATTGTGTGTGTGTGTCTGACTCTGGCAAAACCTGGAAAATGCATGCATATATTAAACATTACACATGATAGAAATTAATTTGTGTTTCGAAAGGTTTGTTCACTTAACAATGACTACTTTTTGTGTTTCTAATAATACTTATTACGAATAATAATTATGGGCGGGCTACTTTTCCGTGGAACACTATAATTGGACTGAAATTATATAAAACAAAGCCGTCTAGCCAGGTCAATTTGGTTCTAGTTAAAATTTAATTTAACTCAATTTGAATTTTAGAATTGAAATTGAGAATTGGATGATTTTGTTTTTTTCTTATTTTAGTTCGAAAATTCTTTATTTGTAATCTCTCAATTAATTAATTAACCATTAACCTTGTTGACTTCTAAAATTGAAGGCCACAAATCTTCAGCCATCACTTAGCTGAAATAATTAACTTAATCCTTTTATAGAAAGTCGTCCGAAGATTAAGAATTAAAATAGCAAGAATTTTGCTAAGGTTTTCAATTGTTTTTTTTTTCTCTTGTTTAATTCAAGCTATTTATAGATGTTGCAAGGCTCATAGTTTTTTTTGTCTTTTCTTCTTCTTTTTTCTGACACGTGTCGTCTTCTAATTGAGAGCCCTTAATTCTAGAAGATTCATCAACACGTGACAGAAGATCATTGACTCGGCTATCATTTTCTCGATTTAGTTATTATTTCACATGTACTTTAGTTATAATCGATTTTACCATGTGGATATTCATTCAATGGTCCCAAGGATATTCTTTCAATTTAGAATTAAAAAATGGCGAAAGGGCTTGGGTTCGTATCATTTGTCTCAAATGGCGAAAGTTAGAATAAATAATGCTAGGATTAAATCCGAATAGTTTAAACGATAAATTATATGAACTTTTTCCTTATAGTTTAAACGATAAATTCTATGAACTCTTTTCCTTTGCCTTCTTAGGGGAAAGGGTATTCTTAAGTAAACCGTATAAGTTCCATTCAAAAGAGGTGTCTAAGCTAGACGTTCTTTCGTCTGCTTAGACGAGGCGTAACATCACTAATTTTATATGAATTTACATGTATTTAAAATAGTCAACATTCTTTTGGCTCAAATCAGAGAGCAAGAAAACGAATTAGAAAAATTTTCTTTTCTGATGCATAAAAAAATTGAATCTATGCACATACAATAATTTGGAGTTCTATGTATAAAATCTATCTAATTCTCGTCGGAACAAGATTAATAGCATGTATGATAGTGTTGAAATTATTTTTTAAATATTTATAATTTGTGGTCTTACAAAATGTGTGAATGAAAAATATATTTGACTATAATTTGAGTTTAACTAAACAATAGAAAATTTGACAATTGAAAATAAGGGCGTGAAAGTGAATATGGATGAGATAGAGTTTTATGGTAAAATAGCATGTTTGCAAGTTGAGATAATTAAAATTGTGAAAGAAGTTAGCGTCTAAAAGCGTTATATTTTTCTGTTGACGGAAAAGATTCAACTCCGATTGCCGTATCAAAAATTACACTTAAAAGAATTTACAAATCCGCAGCTTGTCGAGAATTAGCCTTAAAATTTAAAGGCAAATCGTTTTTGCAATCTAAAACAGAATCCTCTTGTATTTACGCCACGTCAGAGATGAGCAGACACAAAAAATCAAAATTTCCTTTTCCCAAAAAACAGATTACTACTGATCCCAAAAAGGATATAAAAAGGCGTGGTACTGCACGCGCCATGTGTGTGATTCATCAAGAACCCATTCTCAAGATTTTTTGCAGCAAAACCAAGAGGATTCTTCTAATCAGATTCTTACTATACTTGTCTAGGGTAATGATTTATTGTTCGTAATGAACAATTCTTATTTTGTTCTGTATCTATTGTTTGTCAAAATAAAATCGCTACCCATCATTATCTTCATTATCCTACTATCATACACACACCATTTAATGGAACACCTTCATGTCCATTTTCGTTTACCAGTTATTATATGAGTGAACACTAATTCTCTTCCAGAATTGAAATTTGATGTTCTAAATTTACCTGTCTCTCAATACTATTTTAGCAACTCAACATATAATTTTTCTTAATAAATGAAAAAACGTTAAGATGTAATGTATCAAAATGTTAAAAATGTATTTGTGTCTTCCTCTTTTCTAAAAAATGTGATGTGCTAAAATATCAAAAATTTATTGAAGGTACGTGCATTTAGATGATGAAAATTGAGATAGTAAATCTAAACTCATCTTCTCATCAATACGACCAACCATCTTCCTCCACAAACACTATGACACTAGTGTTATTCTTTGTATTGCTTTCAAAAGATGAGTGAGGTGTAAACGAAAGAAGTAGATTTTGATCAAGTTCGTATCGACTTCTATGATTGCATTGAGTTGATTTTGATTGAATTATTTTTATTTTGACTGTTTTTCATTAAGTGGATGAAGTAATGGAATAGTTGTACACGTGCCAGCAACTCATATCTTTTGAGTATTCCTTCAACAAAATATACATTCACAGTCAACTTACACACATAGTTGGTGTGAGAGAAAGAGAAAGCAATAACCATGGCAAATGCATGAATCCATCCCCCTTCCAAACCTTATATATACCCTACCCCCAACTCCTCTTTTCCTCAGTCCCCCAGAAAGAGCTCAAAAAAGACTGCGAAAACAATTTCAAAATGCCTTCGCAATCTTTAACTCTGGTGTCACAATGCACAATTTTCCCTGATCAAATGTCCGCTATGGATGACCTCAAACTCTCAGTTTCAGACCTCCCTATGCTCTCATGCCATTACATTCAGAAAGGCTGTTTATTTACACGCCCACCATTTCCAATCACCGAACTCGTTTCTATCCTCAAGCGCAGCCTCTCTCAGACGCTCACTCACTTCCCACCGCTCGCCGGACGACTCACCACGGACGAAAAGGGTCATGTTTACATCAACTGCAATGATGCCGGCGTTGAATTCATTCACGCTAACGCGTCCCACATTTATATCAGGGACATTCTGAAGGCCGCTGATGTCCCAGAAGTAGTGAAAAAATTCTTTGCTTTTCATCAGACGGTTAGCTATGAAGGACATTTTAGGCCCATCCTTGCCGTTCAGGTGACGGAATTGGCTGACGGAGTCTTCATTGGCTGCACCGTGAATCATGCCGTGACGGATGGAACGTCGTTTTGGAATTTCTTTAACACTTTCGCTGAAGTGAGTAGGGGCATGAAAAGAATATTCCGGACGCCGGACTTTCGCAGGCAATCAATTCTGATTTCTCAGGCGGTGCTGACAATCCCTGCCGGTGGACCGAAGGTTACTTTCTCCCGCGATGCTTCTTTGAGAGAGAGAATTTTCAGTTTCAGTAGAGAATCAATTCTGAAGCTGAAAGCCAAAGTCAATAATAACCAGAGATGGGAACTTAACAGCGAGATCGACGTCGTTGAATTAATGGGCAAGCAGAGCAATGATAAATTGAAATTTCCCAACGAAAAGTTAACGCAGTTAACCTGGCTAATAAATGTTGTCTCGAAGGAGACAAGATATGCAAATCCTACAGCCGAAATTTCATCGTTTCAATCATTATGTGCTTTGTTATGGCGTGGAATAACACGAGCTAGGAAATTACCACCTTCTAAAACTACGACGTTTCGCATGGCTGTGAATTGCCGCCACCGGTTGGAGCCAAAGCTGGAGCCTCTGTACTTCGGAAACGCAATACAGAGCATTCCGACTTTAGTATCAGCCGGTGACGTGTTATCGAAAGATTTGCGCTGGTGCGCCGAGCAATTAAATAAGAACGTGTTGGCGCACGATAACGATACGGTGAGGAAGTATGTAGAGGATTGGGAGCGGGACCCACAGTGTTTCCCTTTGGGTAATTTTGACGGAGCAATGATCACAATGGGAAGTTCTCCTAGATTTCCAATGTACGAGAATGATTTCGGGTGGGGTAAACCAGTTGCTGTTCGAAGCGGGCAAGCTAATAAGTTTGACGGGAAGATTTCCGCATTCCCGGGTCGTGAAAGTGGTGGGAGTGTAGATTTTGAGGTGGTTTTAGCATCGGAAACCATGGCGGTTTTAGAGTTGGACTCGGAGTTCATGCAGTATGTTATAAGTTATTAAGGATGTGTTTGATTTTGATTAAACAGATTTTGTAAAAGTTAATAAAATGTGTGGTTGAAATGTTGTAAAAAATTATATGTCTGTGAAATGTGTGGTTAAAAATAATTATCAACTTGATTTCAAATTTTTAATGGTTTCCAATCATACCTAAGGGTAAAATGAAAATGAATCCAATGTAACTATTCTGTAATGGAAAATACTTGTTTAACAAAAAGTTGGACCAAAACTCGAAGAACTATTGATAAAATATCACATATGTCTTTTGAAAAGACATATTTGGAGATTTGAATTGTGAAAAGACATGTTAGACATTTTATTCATAGCTGTCCAACTTATGATCTAAAATGTGATCATTGTAGCATTACTCTTCTGTAATTGTGTGAGAGGATTTTGGTGGGAGATGGAATAGGAAGTAACGTCTCATCTATAATTTGTTACATCATTTCTTATTTTTAACTATTTCTTTTATGGCCTTTTTCTAATTGGACTTTTGTTTTTATTATTTTATGATATAGTTATTTTGACAAAATGCTGTTTTCCATTGAAAAGATTTTTAAAGATTAAAAGTAGATAAAATTTATGGATCTTACGAAATGTATGAATAAAAATAATGTTTGATCAGCTTATAACTATTTATAAACACTGACAAACATATTTTAAACATTAAATTACTGTTGATTGAATATGAATAAAATAGTTGAGCATGCAAAGGATAAAATCAATAAATGAAGGGCCAAAATGTTGAAATACAGCCTGCCATGGTTTGAAAGAATTTAGAGATAATTAAACTTAAGTTTTGGTGAATGTTTTTGATAGATTTTGATAAAAGTTTGATAAATTAATAAATTTGTAGATCTTATCAATGTGTGGTTAAAAATAATCATTGACTTTGATTTTAATTTCTTAACAAAATTTTAAACTCCCCCTAACAAGTTCTAATTTGAAAACTGACAAATTATTGGCATCTGGAACACAAAGGTCTATATGGTTCTATCCAGATTTTGGGCCTCTGAAAAGAATTGGGTGACCCATATGGTAGGCCCAATCTCATTATTTTGGGTGTTCAATCCTTAATGTAATAATTTTGCCACGTATTTAATTTCTTATTAAAATTCTACAATTATGTTTCAATATTTTAAATTACAAATATAATAAAAGTAACACATATTTTTTTTATAAAAAAATATAACAACAAGTGTGACAAAAGTAAAAATAAGTATTTTTAAAATAAAAAAATGAAATAATATTTTTTAAATTCTTCTATTTTTTATAATATATAGTGAAGCTATCACATCCTTAATTAGGCTATACAGTATACATTTTCAGTGTGGCCTTCTTCGCACAGTTTTAATAATATGGTGTCATAAAGGTGTCCATAGAATTATGATGTACAGCGTCCCATTATTTACAGCTCAGGAGAGCTTTAAATGGAAGAGCCATAAAGTTTCGGATATTGGTGTAATGAAATCCTCTTGTAATTTCTTTCCAATATATCAATTTATATTGGGATAGTTTCATAAATAACTATAAAAAAAAAAAAATTTTAAAAATATTGATCTACTTTTTTATTATAAAATATTTTTTTTATTTTTTTTGTTACAATTGTTACAAAAAAAAATGTATGTTACGTTTGTTATATTATTAAAAAAAATATGTGTTACATTTGTTACACATATTTTTCCACTTGTGTTCGCTTTTGCAGCCGCCATCGCTCACTTTTTGTTACATTTGTTACATTTGATGTATAACACATTTGTTACGCAAATTTCACCGCCGACACTTTTGGTTACATTTGTTACAAAAAATATATCACACATTTGTTACCACCACTATTACCGTCGTTGCTGTCGCCACCACTATAACAAAGTATGTTACATTTGTAACACGCACTATTACAGTGCCATGTACTACTATCAAATCCACTAGAAATGCACTACGACAACCACAATCACCGCTCCCCATACCACCCACACAAACACCAACGTTAAAGCATTCACCAAATCTGGAAAAGAAATTCAAATAATAAAAAAACAAGATCTGAAATTCAAAGAAATCAAAAATGCACAAGCTCGAGATGATTTAGAATCAATGGACGTGGACAGTAATTTCAATGAACATTGCACAAACTGCACCGTGTAATGAAACTCACAACAAAAACTTCGAAATTTCAACAGGGGTGAAAACCAAACTTGCAAGCCTCATTCTCTTTCAAGAAAATCTTCTGTCATAATCAGTATATCCATTTTTCTTGCTTCATTTGTTTACTTGATTGCACAAGAAAGATAAATCTCTAAACCATTTTAATTACTTCAACAAATTTTTTAAATATTACATATTTGTCTCGTTTTAAGTAAATTCAAAGTTCTTTATTTTTGGATATTGGTGTAATGAAATCCTCTTGTAATTTCTTTTCAATATACATTTTATTTGTATTGAGATTGAGGGTTAAAGATTAGCAATTTTATTTTCCTTCATCGAAATGATGAAAAAATCATGTGTTTCGACATGAGAAAAATATGGTGCCATATTTCACGGACAATGGTAGAGTTGAGAATTTTTTATTGGGGGCTAAAAATTTATCTGGTGTTGTGCATCTTTCAAATTGAAAAATCGTTAAACGAAATAACGAGTCAAATATGACTATTTGAAATGGATTTAATAATCATATATTTTTTTATCTTTTAATTCTCATTTTAACAATGTGGAGATGCCTAACTTGTTATTATGATCTGGATGATTGGGCTCAATGTAGCTCATGGGTTTAGACCAATATTCTTGATATGATAAATTTTCACGTACAAAAGATTGAGTTATTCAAATATGTAAGTAATGGTCAGGTCCCATCTCTTCTAAGAAAAAACTTAATTAAACACTTTTAATTTGTCCCATCGAGTTATCCAAGATCTAACATATGCATTGATCTAGAGGTAATGGTTAGTATGTATTTCAACCTTAATTTTGTATTCTTTAGCAAATTAATTAAGAACATGAAATTCAAAGATGGAACCAGACCCAAGGTATTTTTAATTCGATTCAATGCGACCCTCATCGGGAATCAAATTTCAAAACACAAACACAAACAGAGACATACATAAGGCTTCATATAATATCCAAGAAAGTGTAAACTCAAAAGAGCAAAACAAAAAAAAAAAAAACAATGCTTTGATTACGTGCATGCAGAGGAGAATGTCGAAGCATTTTTAAACCTTCAAAGTCTCAGATTCATTGTCTAGAGCTACGTGCATTGTACATCTCATATTTTTAAATTTTATGTTCATGCATGCTAAAACCTAAGGCTCTAATGACTAATCTTGAAATATTTAGAGGAAGCTTAATCGCAGATCCAATGTTGGATGTTCCATTTCTGTCCCAATATTGTATGTATTCTCTTTGCAATTATCATTTGCAAACAATCTACGCTTCTCCGACTCCGCTCCCGGCTCCCTGAATGAGTTTAGTGGAAATAGTTGCAAAGTCTCGAGTACTCTTTCAGGCTCAGTAACCTGATTTAACTCAGCAAGATCTGACAATGAACAAACATCAATGAACAGAAAGAATAAATAAAAAAAGGCTAATTAATTGTTGTACAGTCAAGTACTGTATACTGGTTGACTTACATTTTGTTGAAGAAAGCTTGTCTTGGTGGTGAAATTCATTAGGTTCATCGACTAAAACTCTGCGACGTTTCTGTCTTTCTCTAGCTTTATGGTTTTGAAACCAATAAAAAACATTTTTGCTCTCGATCTTACCATAAAAGCTCAACTGAGAAGATATCTTTTGGATCTGATCAGTACTAGGAGTTCGGAGCCCAGACCTGAACAGGTCTGTAAGAACTTTAACCTGTTCAGTTGTTGGATTCCACCTCCCACACTTGGTCCCTGTGCCGCCGTTATTGCCACCACCACCACCACCGTAGCCACCGCGTTGCTTAATACAAAAGCCTGCCACTTCTTCCATCACTCTAATTCTGTCAATATACAGCTTCTGGAAATTTATCTTTTAGCAACTCAAAAGGAACTGGGTTACTTTACTTGTATATATAGTAGGAGTACAAGTTGAACAATATTATATACTATATATTTATACTATTAACATTTTATATACATTTATTTAAAAATGATAATTGAATTCAAGTTTTAATTGTAAGAAATGCACTTAAATTATTAACAAATGGAAAGTGGAATTAAGCCTTTTTGTTTATTTGGCAAGTGCATTGATTTTAGAGAAAATGTAAGAAGAACGATCGGAGTTTGAGGATTTGATCGTCTGGTTTTTTGTGTAGAGGGAGATAAACATGCACAAAAGCTGCCACTGTTCAAAGTTTAGGTCTGCGAGCAGACAAAAGGGTGAGTCGTCAAATAATACATTAACAAACCACTTGCATTGAAAACATCAGCTACTTATGTTTTTATATTTTGATTAAATTAAATACAGTAAATTAATAATCTCGTTTTCTCGACTCAGATTAGTTTATTAAGAGTGTGTTTGATTTGATTAAAATCAGATTATTATTTTTTAAAAAGTTAAAATTAATTGTTGACGTCCAAAAAATGAGTTTAAAATTAATTGTTGACTTGGACTTCAACTTTTTAACAAAAATTTTGTGAAATCAAACAAGCTTTAATAATCTCGATAAACATATAAGATAATAATTTTATTTAAAGTTTTTTAGGATCTAACGAATATATAAAATAATAAGTAATAAAATACATAAAACTTCATAATACATATTAAGGAATTTTTTATTTGAGTACTTCTATTTTCCGAATTCAACTCTTTGTCGGTATATTAGAATTGGTTGGGGTCTATTTGAAAGTTTTGGATTACTGGTTATAAGAGTTTTTTAAAAAATCATTTTGGGCGTTTATGAGGAGTTTATTTTTTAGTAATTTTAGTAGCGAGCTTTAAAATGATCAAATCTATCTTTGGAGAATTTATTATCCAAATAGTTCAAAAGTTTTTAAAAGAATAGAATTACGTATATAACCATATCTTAAAAAAAGTAGGTATGTGTAAGCAATATGGTGTATGTAAAAATTTAAATGTAAATATACATTAGACTGCAAAAATTTTTAAAAATAATTCAATAGCACATAAATAATTTTTTGTTTAGAGAGAATATGTAAAATGTGTGTTTGAAGAGAATGTGAAGAATAAAGTATGTATTTTAATTTTAAAGTAGATTTATAAAAATATTATTTTAGAGGGTAAAATTAAAAGATAATTTGAAGAACGACAAAAAATTAACTACTGATTTGGGAATTGATAAATATACCCTAAATTATACTACATCGATTTTGGGTAGTTTAACCATCCAAAACAAGTACTCTAAAAAACTACCGATTTTTTCAACCTCTCATAAACGGTACAATCCAAAATCGGTTAAAAAAAACTCCCAAGCACACCCTTATGATAAAAGTGTTTTTAGCTTGTTTGAGAAAGTTTATTAGCAGATTTTGTAAATAAAATTGATAAAATATCATGTGGTTTAAAAGTTCATAAAAATTGTAAGTCCTATAAAATGTGTGGTTAAAATTAATCGTTGATTTTAACTACAACTTTTTAATCTGGACCAAACGAGCACTCAATCTCATCCATCTTAATTTTTGCAATACATGCATCACATTTGGTATAATATTTTTCATTTAAGAGAAAAATAATTATTGAAAGTTACGACTACTTGAAAAACATCTTTTAGAGAGAGTTGATAAATCACAACTATAATATGGATCATGATCATAATATGTAGGCATATTACTATCCTTAATCTCCTCGTCAAAGAGAGATTCCAACACCGTATTAATTTTATAGAGTAAAGTAGAAATGGCTTCATATTTATCGATAAATTAATAACTTCTCAAATAAATCAAATTAAAGTCATTATATATTTCTGACTCATAATCAAATGATGAAAAAATAAATATTTTGGTTCTCCAACCATTTCATTTCACGTTAACGTGTAATTAAATAATATTGTATTAATCAACAATTACAAAAAACACGTGACCCAATATAATCATACTTAGTGGCAAAAATAGAGAGTGAAATTAAAATATTTTAATAAGGCATTGTAAAGAGAACAAAGCCTCCAGGACATAAGAGTAATCCAAAATTTGGTTCATAAACTAATAGATTATATGGCAAAACAAAGATTTATATGGCAATGAAAGTCAAAGTTCACATTGTCTGATCCTAGTTGGATAGTTTGTGAATAAAAATTACTGACAAATGATACTGAATTTAGTTGACCAAATGAACTGTTCAGTCAAACATTGTTGGATTAAACCTCCTTTTAAGGGATTGGGGACATAAACAAGAGGACATAAAAGCCACCAAATTGAGATTTTAGAGAGAGACAACTAGAAGGGGACCAACTTGGCTTTTTCTCATGTCCATTATAGGCTATTAGTCTTCTTTAATCAGTTTATTTAGATTCATTACAGCTAATCCAAGAAACGCATGACAATATTGATAATTAGAAAGATAATTAATAAATTAAGTTATCGGATTTGTTTTCTAGGATTTGTTTTTTGATACTATACAACTTTAACGACATGTTTAATATGTTGAATTAGATATGATAAAACGAGAAATTAATGATTTTTTTTTTACGTGCTTATTATTCTTAAATCTATTTTTTCTTTGTCCACTTTAAGTACCCAACACTAAAAAAATTTAGAGCATGTTCGGTAGAGTTTTTTTTTTCCCAAAAAATCTATTTTTTTGCTTGTAATTTTTGACTTTTCAATCCTTTTTACACTACAAAAAAATTTGAAAAGTCAAAAAGTAACTAAAAAAATCTATTTTTTTCTCCAAAAAAATTCTACCGAACAAGTCCTTAATTAAGGTTTTTTTCCACTTAATCCTTTGTTAATTATTTTCCACCATGTTTTGATAGTCACATGATTCTATAATAATTAATCGAGAAATGGCAAAGCCAATTTATGTTTGAGCTTTCCACAATTCCCAAGAATGTTTGATCTCCATTATCCTAAAATATATATATTTAGGCGAGTTGTCTGTTTGCACTTGGCTCTCCATTCCACGGACTTCTAACTCCTAGGAATCTCACTTCACTCAACACAACATTTGGCACTTTGTTATTTTCAAAGTAATGTCATTATTTGGTATGATAAGTTCAATTAAAAATTTAAAAAATTTAAATTGTTTAATATATTATCATTTCTAATCCAATTTATAAATTTAACTTACACATAATTGAATGTAAAATAAATAAATTTAGCTCGTTTTTAAATCTTAATTAATGAACATGAATAAATTGGGATATATAAAAAAAAAATTATAGGAAAAATGAAAAGGTGAAATGGGTAAATGTGCAATGTGCAATGTGTTGGGATTTTGGTGTCCTTAACAATACTCCAAGTAGATAGTGATAACAAGTTTGTTTGAGAAAGATAAAAAAGTATTTTTACTCCAATCAATATCAGTTGTAAAACACACATAAACAGGAAAATGTTTTTCAGTGAGATTCGAGAAGGCTAATTAATTTAAATAATAATGTAAAGATGGCATGCGTGAAATCTAGGCCGCCCTAATTTCCGTCCGTTTCTTTCTTGTCTCCACTACCTTTGTCACCACTCACTAATTCAAGTTTCACTAAAAACACCCCATTTTCCCAACATTTTCATTATTGTTGGGAGAGAAACACTACCACACTGCCCAATTATAAATTTCCATATAGTTTGCTCGGGAGATCAGTAAGTAGTACTGTTTATGTTTATGAGAGATTAAGAAAATCGATACTTATTAGTTTTTTTAATATAATTTAGAGAGTATTTCTCAACCTCTCAAATCAGTAGTTTTTAGCCGTTTTTCAAAAAATAATTTCATTTCTACTATATCTAAAACAATTATTTTCAAATATATCTTAAACCTAAAATGCATACTTCCTTCTTCATCTTTTCTTCAAACACACATTTTGCCTCTTATTTCCAAATATAATTTTTTATGTGCTATTGAATTATTTTTAAAATTTTTACAATCGAATATATATTTTCATTTCCTGATATTGATGACTCAAATTTGAGTTTTTTTAAGGGTTAATTACACTAATGGTCCCCATTCTTTCAGGTTTGTAACGATTTCATCCTCATTCTTTTTTTTTAGCAGATATCATCCTCATTCTTCTATTTATTCTCACAAAGGGTCCCCAAATCACTATTTTTCACTATTCTGACAATTCTATGACAATTTTACCCCTTGACTTAAATAAATTAAAAAAATAGGAAAAAAATAACAATGAAAACATTGCAATTGTGCCCTTAACCTTTTCAAAAGTACAAATAAATCCTAAACAATTGTATTTTATTCAAATTAGTATTCTTCCCAACAAAAAAAAAAAATCTATCTTTCCCCCACCCACACCCCCACATCAGTGATGTGAATCATTCTTCATGGTACACACAAACTCAATCTCTAATATCTGCGATCTTTGATCGCCCTTCTTCCGACGGGGCATGATTGGGGTTTTGTATTTGGAAGTGACCTCGAAAATGTGCCAAAGATGTTATCTTGTATAAATCGCCTCACGCTGGTAGCTCAATGTCACCCAGAGTGTGCTCGATGGCGGTGAGGTTGTTGGCCCCGCATGCGGTGGCACCACCTCTCGACATCACATGTCTGTGGATTTGAACTCCGCCTCCATGTCTGCTTTTTTTACGTCTGTTAAGATAATAAAATGGAAAAAAAGTTGAAATCTGAATTGGTTCTCTCTCTCTCTCTCTCTCTCTCTCTTGTATTTATATGTACGCTCCATCATTTTCTATATATATATATACACACACACACACACTATACCATAGGTGCCCTTCCCAGATGGGCATGATTGGGGGTTTGTATTTGGAAGTGACCTCGAAAATGTTGCCAAAGATGTTATATTGTATAAATTGCCGTGCCGTGGCTCGGTGTCGCCAGATATGTGCTCGGTGGGCGGTGAGGTTCTTGGCGGTGGCGGTGGCACCGCCTCGACATCACGGTGATCGCGGTTGAACTCCGCCCTCCATGTCTGTTCTTTTTCATCATTAAGATAATAAAATGGAAAAAAGTTGAAATACTGAATTGGTTATCTCTCTCTTTCTTGTATTTATGTCCTTAATCATTTTCTATATATATATATATATATATCACGTATCTATCTATTTATATATGGGGTGGGGGTGGGGTGGGGGTGGGGGGGAAAGATAGATTCTTTTTTTTTTGTTTGGGAAGAATACTAATTTAAAGAAAATATAATTATTTAGGATTTATTTGTACTTTTGAAAAGGTTAAGGGCACAATTGCAATGTAAGCAATTAATGAGCAAAATAGGAAAAAAAAAATTAGGCCAAAAATTAGTCAAATAAATGATTGTAAACTATGTAAAGTCATATTGAATTGCAATGACTAATATACACATTTATTTCATATTGTTTACATATACTTACCTTTTTTTATATATGATTATATACGTAATTTTATTCTTTTAAAAAACTTTTATAAACCGTTAGATAATAAATTACTTTCAAACATGAGTTAAACTGTTTCTAACCCCTCATAGATGCCCAAAATTAGTAATTTAAAAAAACTTCCATAATTGGTGCTCAAAACCCTCAACCAAAAAAGTTCTAAATTTTATAGGACCAAAAATGAAAAAAGTAATTGCTGATCAATATGTTAGTGCACCTAATACAATTAATTATTTTTATATAAATTGTTACTTCTTTTACATATCATATTTGTTTGTCGACCTAAAATTAAGAATTTATAACTATGATGATCTAATTTCGTTCTCAAAATATTTATTGTGCTCGAAGAATGTATTGATGGTAGAATGCAGCAATGACTGCCCCATTGAAAGGTCCGTCCCAGAAGATCCACTGTCATAACATAGCATTAAAATTAGAACAATTATTAATTTTCTGGGCCAACTAGGGTCAGTGAGTAACATCACTCGACTAAACTGAAAAGTTCAATTAACAAATTTTTAAATACTATATACAATTGTACATTTTACGTTACTAAACAAGCTACAAATTTATACTTTATCAATGTAAAATTATATAATTTTTATATTTTATATTATAAAAAATATGTCGATCTAACTTAGTGGGGATTCTCTGTCATAAAAAAAAAAAAATTTAATTAAATTAATTTAGATTTTACCATTTGCCCTCCCACTTTAAAAATACTAATGACCTAAAGTTAATATAGTAATTTAGCTTACAAACTATTTACTTAACTTTACCAATAACTACCCCTCTTCATTTTATCTTTTTCACTTTCCACAAATAATAATTTTTAAAGCTTTAACTATTTTCTTCTTTTTCACTTTCAATTAAATCAATTTTCGATATTTTTAAATCAATTTTTATATTTTTCAATTTTTAATTTTTATTATTAATATTAGTGTGAGTTTAGTTTTAAATAATTTAACTTATTGGTTTAGAATATTTATTAATCATCATTTCTCTATAGAAATTTAGAATTCGATCCTCAAGTTCTTTGAACTAATTTTCTACAACTTTTAGCAAATTGTACAACATGTTTATTTATTTGTTGCACTATAGATTTTTTAATCTTTATAACAAAGTTTAGGGTTCAATTATTACTTGCTTTGAGAGTGAAACATTATATACTTGTTTAGGATTCATAACTACGAGATGAGGCTAATATATTTATATTTTAAGTTGAATTTTAGACAACTATTTTATATTTACCTTTTATATTGATAGGTAAATCGCGATTTGAAATCAAACTCAATTGCAAAATAATTGTTTAGTTTGATCTTTTAGATAATGAAATGGTTTGTTTTATCTTGATTTTTTTTTCAAACTATTTAAAATACTTTGATTTAAAAATAGGAGAAAAATTGTTCACTAGTTAAAGACAAAACCGTTATAGTCAATTTTTAGTAGATTTTACTTTTATTTCAGTTGTCTATTTTTAGCTAAAATAGTATATAAAGATCCGGAATTAAAATGAATGGACGCATGGACGACAATCCATTGAAGAGATCTATATGAAAGAATGCATAGAATTTATTTTTAAATGCCTAGAGAATAGTATGTAAACTTTAAAGTTATATTTATGGTTTAAAGCAATCATCTATGCCTACATTACTTGAGATTTTGACAAGGCAGTGATGTGAAACAATACCCACTTTTCTATGTGGAAAGTTCAATGGAAGTTTGCAATTCTCTTTTTTTACGTTATCGACATCCATTTATCTAATAAATAATTGAGTATACCAAGACTCTCAAAAAATAAATATCTTTAAAGAAAATAGGTGAGACAAATTATATAATTAATCATCAATCGTTTTAATAAACTTCTTGCTCTATTAAGATCTAAAAGATAAAAAAAAGTTTTAAAATAGAGAACTGTAATTTTGTTGATACTCATATATCTAATTGCAAAAATGAGCCTTCACTTGTATTCAACCCTAACAATGTACATGATTTTGTTGTTTGGAGCTTGAAGCATGCTAAGATAATGCCAATCAACAAGGTACATGATTTTGATAATAATCAAGATAATATCATATCATAAATCATCAAAATAGATTATTCACTATTTGGTAGTAAGACTCAATTGTCAGTTGAGATTATAAAATGAAATAAGTATGAAAATAAAATCTATTTGGGTATTTAGAAATAACTAAATCAAGATCTAAATTGGTATTTGTTTATAAATAATATGACATACACTTTAAAGAAGAGATAGAACATCGTAGCATAATACATACCAAGTGTGTTTTGACGACTAATGGAGGTAATGGGTGAATGCATTTCCACTTTTTTTCTTGAGTGACTGTGTGAAGTTTATATAACCTCACATATTATACTTTTTTTTTAAGTAACATTTGATTGTTACTAATTCTTTATTTTGGTATTGCTACTTTAACATAATGTCAATAATAATAAATAATTCGATATGATTAGACATATCTAACAAGCAATTGATTTGAAATTGAAATATTCGATGGGAAAGGAATACTATTTTGGTTAATACTTTTGTTTATACACATTCATCAGCCAAATAATTGTTTTTAACTATTTAGGACTTATGACCCATTTGTGAAAAGAAGTGCATAATGAAACTTGAGGTATATTATAATGATGAATGATCTCTTAAGTATCGATGCTTAATTTATGTGTTGCCTGAAGCAACACATTCTCAAATATTATACTTTGTGACATTTGATTGCTACTTTAACATAATGTCAATAATAATAAATAATTCGATTTGATTAGATACGATTATTTAATGCCATATTTCAAGTATTATATATTGATGATATAGCGTATTTAATTTATATTTCGATCCAATAATGCGGGATCCACCCGTTATCTATTAAATACGGTGACTTAATATAAGTTAAATACCCAGGTCTTGAAGATCATTTCTCATGTTATAATATCCTACCGGTATTGTTATTAACAAGTATAAATATTTTAATGTATAGTATAATAATAATAATTAATTATTATGTTTAACAAGAGTTGACTTATCGGTTCAACTATCAGATTAGCGGTTGAACCCCGCCCCGCCTAGTCCAAGTCAGTGTCCAAATTGAATTTTAAAACATTGGTATTTTAATCTTTGTTCCCATGCATTCAAAATTTCCAAATCCGTTTGTGAGCAATTAATTTTTGGTTTCGAACTTGAAAGATCTTGAAAATTCTTCCTCAAAGTAAAGTTTTCCTAGATCAATTTATTTTTAAATCCTACAAATTGTTGCATGGTCCCAGTATACTTTTTCATACTGTTAATAAATAATTAGTTTTAAATTAAACAAAGTAAACACGACAGCATATTTGAACAGCGTAGTCATTTATCAATCAATACAAATGAAATAATTATTTTAGCAACTGGCTTATTATGACATTACTTAAATAATCACTTATAACGTAACAGTAACTAACAGAATTCAAACAAAATCAGATTCTGTAATCTGTCATGAGAAAATTGCCTAAAAATCATATACTAGTCAAAGAAACACACCCCCATAGATATCTCAATATAATATATACATGTCCGTTGATTCGAGATCTTGGTACCGAGATCTTGATGGCGTTTAATCACAGCCGTCCATCGCATCTCACTCTTCTTTCCGATATTCTCCTTCACTCTCCCCGCCCTGAGTTCTTTTAACCGGCAAATCGTCGTTTATGGAACCTCGGACTGAGTCAACTCGGATTGTCACGCGACTCTTAACTCAGTATTATTACATATAGATACAAATAGCTAGGTTGATGATGAGGACGAGTCTTTTCAGCCGGAGGACGATAAGGCAGGGTGCGATCTCGGCCGTTGGATCTGTGAAGATTAAGCTATTGCTCTCCTGTGTTATTGTATTCACTCTAATTGCGCTCGCTGGTCCTACGGCGTCCTTTATGGGATGGAAACACCATGATGCTTCTCTCCATCGACCCTCTCTTCCCCGGTCTGTATCAATAGGAAAAAAATATATTCAAATCGCGTTAATTATGTGATTTACAGAGGTGTTTTGTTAAGTTCGTTAAGTAGTTTGCATTTATGGTAATTAAGTTCTTTAATGTTTATATTGCCTTTTTTGTCCTGACATAATTAAATTATTAGTTACATCAATAAAAGTGTTACTGACTCTTTCGAGTAATTTTCATGGTAGTTATGCTACTATTAATTTAAATTGTAGCATTAATTAGATTTTTTGTTTTCTAAGTTTCTCTTTTATTTTTATATTATTTATTATTGACTACTCTTAGATATACCCAGAAAAGTGGATAAGTAACAAAACACCAGAGGTTTGTAGTTGGGGTAATGAATTGATACTTGCCTTGTGTCTAATTTGCCTTATGTCTAATTTCCTCCAGTTTTCCCATTCTTAGAGCATCTCCAATGTAGTCATATGTTAAATAGAAAGACTTTACAAATGAATATAGAATAAATAGGCGTGAAAGTTCAAAGCCTCTCCAATGAGCCTTCTACAATTCAATAATGGTGATTACACGGTATTTATTTTTAAAATTAAACAATAATAAAATTAACAATAATAAAACTGCTAAAATTTTCCTAATTACCCTTTTGTGAATTAAATTAAGTCCAAAATTAAAATAATTGTTGAGTCATCCAATCTCACGGACTTCTACATGTAGAAGAAAGACTCCACATCTTCTATTTTATTTTGTCACATACAGTGCGTTGGAGATGTAATTTTAATACACATTATCTATTTGATGACATGACACTTCTTTTTACAATCCATGATTTGCATTGGAGATGCTCTTAGCATCTCAAAGTGAGTGTCATTCTATTTCCTTTTAGTAATTTCAGTATGATTCCTCTTTTTTTTTTTTTTTTTTTTTTTTTTTTTTTTTACTGCTTTTGAATTAGCACAAAGGCAATAATTAATGATTTTTCCCCCTTCAAAAGTTGGCAATGTTTATTGGTAATTAGTATAACGGCAGCGTTTGATCGTATAATTGTGACAAATTCAAGGATAGTTGCCCAATTACAAGACTCTTGGCCTACGTTTATACTTTCTTGTCTTTTTTTCTTGGGGTGAACATTGCTACATGCAGTTGCTAGATTTTGTTAGAGAATATTTCTTTTCCATTTTGGTTCTTTATTTAGGATATCTTTCCTGGCTGAATGTTGGTCTTATGCAGTGCTTTCAATTGTAGTTCCTAATGTTTGCATGACTAAGGCAGGATTTCTGTCGATTACGAGGCAGATCATTTCCTTTTGTATGCCTCTTATTTAGACTTCTGAAACAGAAATTTATTTTTTAGGCCCTATAACTTGGGAGTTCATTGCTCATCTGTTTGCAGTTTGTTGCCCAAGTTCAATATCATGAGATGATCTCTTTAGTTGATTGAAATTTTAACTTTCTTTAGGCATTTGGTTGAGGTTAAATGCTTGACATTATGGTAACTATCCCTGGGAAGAGAATGATCCTTAGAACATTGAATTTTCGATAAAGAAAAACCAATTGTTGAACTAATATTATTTCTCCTCTTAAGCTTGTGCAAACTTTTTGGAAAGAAAAAAAAATCTTAAACTAATGTTTCCTTCAAATCCTGCACTAATTTCATTGTTGTACAGGAAAAAATATGCCCTGTTGATTAACACATGGAAAAGAAATGATCTTCTGAAGCAGTCCATATCCCATTATGCATCATGTCCAGGGCTTGATTCAATACACATTGTGTGGAGTGAGCCCGACCCTCCTTCAGATTCTCTTATTAAATTCCTTAACCATGTTATACAGTCGAATTCTAAAGATGGTCGAGAAATTGAATTGAAATTTGATATCAATAAGGAAGACAGTTTGAACAACAGATTTAAAGAAATCAAGGATTTGAAGACGGACGCAGTCTTTTCAATTGATGATGATGTTATATTTCCTTGCACTTCAGTAGAATTTGCTTTTAGTGTCTGGCAAACTGCACCAGACACAATGGTTGGATTTGTACCACGACTCCACTGGGATGATAGATCGGTATGTGCTATGAGCCGCTCTAGTATCTCGAGTAATTCATTCAATATAAATATTGTGCCAAGTAAATCAAAAAACTATGTCACGTGTTTGATACTACTGTAGACAACTATTGGTTCAAAAATTCCCATTAATGATAAAGGAATGTTTTCCTGGTGCTGCAATAAACTTATGTCCTATTGAGCCTTTGTTTGTGTGTCATAATAAAAATCTAGTGCATTAGCTTTATTTTTTATATTATGATGGTATTAATGATTAAGGTCGATGTACATTTAATATCAACTTATGCCTTCAATGGCCCACGTGTAGAATATGTACCTTTATCATGTGTTGTTTTACCTATGCTTATTTTGTGCCATCACTTGTTCTTGAGTTCTAATGCAGCAAGTTCTTAGATTATAGTTTAGACAAAACGTTGAAGAGATTGAGCTTCTTTTGGACTTGAAAACACACCCAGACTTTTCTGCCCTCAGTTTATGATTCAGGTTTGAAACCAATTCTGGGACAGTATCTGGTGAAAATAGAAATGGGTAACTGAGTTTGTGAAATTAATTAGAAGTCAAGGAGCATGTTGTTTACTTTAAAAGTTCTTCCGCTAGGGAGTCAACTTTATGTTGTTAAACTTTAAAAGATGAAATTTCATGCCTGCTTGCTGCTGCTATATGTTCATTGGCACATTGCTCTCAATGTAAATGTTATCTAAACTGAGGATGAGATAGTGCTGGCATTGAATGGAAATCGCATACTTGATTTCTGAGCATTATTAGTGCTCTAGTGTCGCCATGGAGCTGTTTCTTATAGCTCTCTCGCTAGAATACTGCTTGACTTGTTGATTATCTTTTTCAATGGACACTTTTGCAAGAATATTCACATTGTAGAATTAAATTTTCCAACTTTGAATTTTACCCGGAAATTCTTGTCGCAGAAAGTCAATCAGGATAACTATGTGTACCGGGGATGGTGGTCTGTTTGGTGGTCGGGTACATACAGTATGGTTCTCTCTAAAGCTGCCTTCTTTCACAAAAAGTACCTGAATTTGTACACCTATAGCATGCCATCGTCTATAAGAGAATATGTCACCAAGAACAGGTTCTTGTCATATTATCAATTCTTTTATTAGCTTTTTATTCATTTATTAGTATCCACTTCCTCACTTCCTTTCATTAATATCCAAAACTTACACCTTATGTTGTGAAATTATTAGGAATTGTGAAGATATTGCAATGTCTTTCCTCGTTGCAAATGCAACTGGTGCTCCTCCCATTTGGGTAAAAGGTAAATGATTTATGTGCTCGGCCTTCTTTTCAGTTTTAATTTTCCCAAGTGTTTTTCTACTTCTATAAATGGATGTTAATTGTTCTTTCCTTTGTTAACTAGCCTTTTATTCTGCTCTGAGTGTAGATGCATGCTCATGTTCTTGTTTTATATCCTTTCAAGAGAATGCAATGGGTATGTGGAATGGGTTAAGAAAACACTTTTTTGAACAGAATTTGCATGATTCAAGTTTCTCAAAGAAGTATCATACCATACATCTCTAGGACAGAAACATTTATTGCAGATAAGTGAACGAAAAGAAGAGTAAGATACTGGGAAGTAATAGGAATCTGTTTGTGAAGGCTGGAAGTTAGATCTCTTTCTTTGAACTTTACTTGGATTTCGAAGAAGATGAACTTGTGTTATCACCAATTTGCTAGAAGATGATTTCGTGTTGACATTTTATCATCTAATCCATATCTCTTGAAAAGAAGTATATGGAGGCTCTTCAAAACATTGTATGATGAGTGAAAATCTCACACACCTTTTGGGGTCTCAGTAAAATCGAAGATACTTTGGTTAAAAAGCAAATACCCTTGATACTGACCAAATAATTAGTAGACACACCCCATATCTCAATTTGTTAATAATGTAAACTTCCCCACTATTAAAAATTATCCGTTCGACACATTTGAAAACGAAAACAAAAAGAATATTACTTTGTTGTACAATATAAGAATCAAAATCCAACTTTTATGTCTATATATTGTATAATAAATGAAATGAATAAAAAGCTTCCCACAGTTCTTTCTGTTTCTACCTGTTGAATATTGAGAAATGTTTCACTTCTTGTTTTCAATTTGTCATAATTCAAGTTCTAAAGCCAGTGTTCAGATTCTACTAGCCCAGTACACCAGTCGTTGTAAGAAAAATGACAAAATATGGTTAATGCATAGCTTCTGGTGGTAATTTCGGGTTTCTATTAATAAAATTAGTCTCCAGTGGTAATCTAACTATTATTTACTAGTGTAGGGGGACTTTTGCATTATTCAAATGTGGGGGAACTCACTATTTTCCCAAAACCTCAAGAATCAGTGTCCAACTATATGAAGGCGAAAATAATCTTAGCTGTGTTCTGGGAATGCTCAAGATTTGATTGAGCCCTAAGTGCAGCACAAAATGCTGAAGCTCCTGACCTATGGCTTTCGGATTAATTATTTTCGCATGTTCATTAATGCTGCCTTCAAAATAACTTTGCTTGGTTTTTGCTCGTAAAGAAATCGATAGTTTCTGCTTCCACACGTGGTCTTTTAGATCAGAAGTGTTTTGTTTCCTTCCTATGTCAGTGTTGAGGGACTCTTCAGAAGCTTAGTTTAAGGTAGCCCCATCCTCAAAATCAATAAATCTCACTATGATTTTAATAATAAAATGAAGTGAGAGTTAAGGATCGTCAATTTTGTTAATGTTTTGGAGTCAGCTGCAATGCATTCACTCTACCTCTTATTGTATGTTGTCAAAAATTGTTTGATCCACCTTTGTGCCATTAGAATGAATTATAGAAATCTAAAAGAGATTTCTAAAATCTTTTGTGCGATTAGGAAGTAGGTCCCAACCTTTAAAGAAGAGTAAGTTGATCATCTACTTTTCGTTACACTTGCATGATCAATCCCGACAAAAACCATCAAAAACTCTATTAAAATCGTTATATCACCCTCACATGTTCAACTTTATGAATCTCAACTTGGGCTCATGTCCAAAAATTTGAAGTGAGGCACGTTTACATGAAGGCTAGATAATGATTTTAACAAAGATTTGGGCATTTTCCGTGGGGATTGATTGTGCAACTATAGTCAAAGGTTGAGGACGAACTTGGTATGTGAACAATAGGTTGGAGACCAATGGCGATGTATATACATATACATAGACACGTGCACACGCTAAATCGCACTTGCTCAATTTAAACATGCCTTATCGGATGTGGTGTAGGTAAAATATTTGAGATTGGTTCAACTGGAATTAGTAGCTTGGGAGGTCACACCGAAAAGAGGAGCCACTGTGTTAATTTGTTTGCGGCTGAGTACGGGCGAATGCCATTGGTATCAACTTCGGTCAAAGCCATGGATAGCCGCAGTAGCTGGTTTTGGTGATAGTGTAGTATCTGAGCCTTGTTATTTCACTAGTTTCCACTCATTTAGTTTAGTTTGCTTGTTCCAATTCTTATCAGTTTCAAGGTTTTGTAACAATACATCGTCCTGTAAGAAACAGAATTGTTAACACTTAACACGTTCATTTAGGTTTGAGTCGTGTGTCCCATTATTAACCACTGGGATAGTTTTAGTTTTATACATTTATCCTCTCTCTCTCTCTCTCTCTCTCTCTCTCTGTCTGTCTAAGGATCTTCCATTTCCAACACGAGTATTGATTTTCAAGACTTGGGAGCCTCTTGATGTCAGCATGGATGTGAAGGGTTTTAAGTGCTTACCCCATTGATTTTACGCTACTGCGATAAGTTTATATAACAGATAATACTGTGAACTTCTGGTACGTTTTTTACGCTAAAAACTTAATAAAATAGACCTTCACTCATCTCTTCACTTTCTTACTACCTATTAGATTTGGGGATAAAATTATGAAGAATAAGATTAAGGGGATTGTATTGAAGCGGATTAGAGAGAATTGTTATAATATGGTGTTTGGTGCTATATCATATTAGAAAGCTCACAAGTATTTAAAATTAAAAAATATAGTATTTGTGGCTATACTTATAAAAAGTAAAAGTTACTTTTTAAGCAACTTTTTGTCTACAAAACATGTGTTTAGATAACTATATTGAAGTGAGTGGCAATTGAAGGTGAATGGAATTGATCCTTCTAAGTAACCATATTTTTTACTTTTATGTAAAAAAAAAAAAAATTTACTTTTTTCTCAAAAGTAACTCACGTGTTACTGTCAAAGCAAATAAATTACTAATTTTTAAATTTGGCTTAAGAAAAGTATTTATTTATTTACATATTAGTAATTTTACTTATAAATAAACTTGTACAAAAAGTTAAATACGTTATAATGAGCTAGGGAGGGAATTTTGTGGGTTGGGGTGGGGTGGGGTGGGGTGGGGTGGGGTGGGGTGGGGTGGGGTGGGGTGGGGTGGGGTGGGGTGGGGTGGGGGGGTGGGGAATGGGGAAGGAAAACAGTTTTGAAGGCAAAAGCCATTTTCCCTTCTATCGTGGAATTTTCATTTTAATCTTTCTTCTATTTATTGTTTATAACCCCTTAACCCAAGTCTGTGGGGACTAAAATAGCTTGGTTCATTTAAGTTGGTGTAAGTTCTAGTATAGGGGGGCAAATATTTTTATATGAAAATTTTATATTTTTTCTATATTAGTTCGGTTTAATAAAAAAAGTTTAGACTCCATCTGAATCCGTCCTTGCTTAGAAGGAAGTAATATCTACTTGGATCGTGGAAGCTACTCAAAGCTCGTGTAAGAAACCGATTGTTGGGGTTGGGGTCAGGTAACCTAGATAGGGAAAAAGGTGGAGGAAAGAGAAGGGGCAGTAGAAGGGCGAGAGAGGTGATAGATAGAGGTGTGGGGAAGGGAGGACGCAATGCTGGGGTGGTTTGGTACATTGGTGGGGTGAGGATTAAAAACCTTTCTAGTCCCAAACCTATACGTGGGTTCACAATTAATCAGCGGTTTTTTTTTTTTTTTCCCGGTTCTAATTTGGTTATTAAGCTTCGTGTCATGTTTTCTGTTGGTCACCATGTTTGTGTCCATTGCCAAGACTAAAAGACTTGTTGAGTGGATGACAGGGTCAACAAAATAAAATTGACTTAAAAATTATATCAGTCTTTCACTTGTCAATTTAGCAAGTTCATTAATTTTTGTTAACAGAGATAAAGAAAATTACTAAGATGAAATATAATGTAAAGTTTAACGATACAGTTGAAATCTGTATATAAGTTTGATGATCAAAAGATTTTTAACCCTGGGGATGAGGCAAGGTGGAGTTTATCAAGGATGATAATGCAAACCAATGAAAATCAACGAACTTTATTTTCTCCATCTCTTCTTTGAAATCCATAACCATGTGACTGTGTGAGGGGAGGTCGATGTCCCTATCTCAAGTGTATTTCATGTCATATCAATAAAACAGCATCGAGGAATCCAAACCTTTTTATTTGGTCTAGGTGGAGGTATAAAATTTCGTCTAGATTTGAATTGTGTTTTTACCTAAAAATAAAAAATAAAAATACCCCTTGCCGTGTATATAAATTTTAGATAGATTTGATTTGATTAGACGTCAAACAATATCAAATGAGCTCAAAGCACTCCTTCATAATGGGACATGGGATCTTACGTCCCCAAATCCTTTTAAATATGTGGCGAGTTGTAAGTGGGTTTTCCCTATAAAACAATTTCCTACTACAAATCTGTCTCGTAATATAAGGCTTTCACTAATGCCTTAGCGTAGATGATT
Source organism: Forsythia suspensa (assembly GCA_023638005.1). Taxonomy (NCBI): domain Eukaryota; kingdom Viridiplantae; phylum Streptophyta; class Magnoliopsida; order Lamiales; family Oleaceae; genus Forsythia; species Forsythia suspensa. The sequence goes on from CM042666.1 coordinate 54,689,607, forward strand.
ATGAAGCACCCATTTTCGCCTTAATCTAGCATAGCTATATCCCATGTATTGCCCATTTACCAATTCGCTGTGAACAACACTTTCTTACATAGCACTCTCTCTTAAAATGTTTACATGCAATAACCTAGCTCGCAGTTTTATTGCACCATTCATTCCATTCATGTGTGTTTTATGGCCTTAAGCAAGTTCCACAAGCATGGATCTTGCATTATTTCCTGGGCTTTGAAGTTGTCACCACATTCATTAAACACCACCATAATAAAAAGCATTAGACTAGACATATATGTAACCAGTTTGTTTTCCTTGATTGTGTCTACCTCGTTTTTCTTAGTTTTCCCCTTGAATCAACAATAATTTTATTTTGGAACTTGTTCAATGCATACAAAGTATGTTCTCTAAACTAAATATTCTCAACTTTTAATTCATCCAAAAATGATTTTGAAACCATTTTCTAACAATATATATGTCTTAAGTTATAGCTACACAAAACATGTAGTCGGGTACTAGATTCTTCTTGTTCTACGACCATACCAGTTTACAGTTTCTCTAGAAGTTGCTCGGGTGGGAATTGTCGAGCGGAAAACATGTTTCCTCCCCGCCAGTGTTCCATAAGAAATTGGCATATTTAGAAGCATAGTGAGAATTGTCAGGTTCGACCGCCAGGGCTTGTAAATATCTTTCTTCTGCTGCCCAAAAGTCCTGCCTAACTTTCCACAGAAAGGTAGCATACTGGCTCAAGGATTCCGCATCTGGTGGTTCCGCTTGTACCGCCTGCTTGAAGCACTGCTCTGCCCTGTAAATGTCAGCAAGTAGCTAAGCAAAGTGTATAAGAGAAACTGAGGTGAACATATTACAATTCTCTACAAGAGTGTGCATAATAGACTCACATACATGGCTAGGCTACTGTAACTCAAATAAAAACCCATAAACATATACGAGATCACCCCTTTCATTCTAGGAGTGATGGAGGGATCATATCATCCAAGTTGTGTGTGTTTTTGTTAATGCATTTCTCGGAGGTCTAGAGAAAGCTGCAATCAATAGCATTTCTCTAATTCTCCCTTATAATAATTCATAAACCATTTGATTGATTTTCATATATAACATCATTTACATTGCCAATTAACAGTCACATTCAAAGTAAACGTAGACAATTATGAATTTTTTTACTTCCAATCAAATGTGAAATAATTGAGTGTTCAGTCAATTAAGTATTATTAGTAGAAACTTTGAGTTTGGTTGCTCTAGTGAAACACACTTGCTCATCAACTACATAATCATTATCAATGAACTGTCCAGGATTGCAATTGACGATATGAGATGTAACCAACAACTGCTTGTCCGTTCGTGTATCTTCACATACTTATTCATCTCACTAAATTTCTCCAACTAGGATAACCTAAATGCTTGTAAAACTTCTTACAATTGATAAGACAATGAAAACAGAATCAAGAATGCCTATAATCATGATCTTAATAAGAAAACAGCATGAAGATTTGAGAAAATTACCTGTCATACTCGCGGGTAACAAGATGCAGAAACTGTGCATAATTGCAGAGTAGAAGTGGATTGTTAGGCTCCTGAGACAGGGCAATCTGGTATAAAAGGTCAGTCCTAAGATAGTCCTCATAGTCATCGGGTTCTAGCTCAACAGATACCGGGGTAACAAACTGTTGCATCACGTCATGATCAAGAATCACATTTCTCAAACCTGCTTCTATCTTTGTTGCTTCTTCCACCACCGAGTTCCACAAATTCAACTCCTCCACACTTCTCAAATCTTGATCACCGACCTGCAAAAGTTCTTCCTGAAGAACTTCTGGATGTCGACTCGTCTTTGATGGATTGGTCTTTTGCTCGTTCCCAACTACACTTACTTCATCAAGTACATAATCTCCCCCAGAAGATCCACTCTCTGAAACCAAAGTTGATTCGATGGATGATGATCCGAGTAAGGAGGCTTCTGCAATAGAAACATTGTGGCACGCAGAATATACACTAAAATTTGCTAACAGGATCATCAGATATATCATCAATGCCGGTGTTCTTGAAAACACATGCTGAAAAAGCCAAACAAATGACGAATGCATTTCCTTCTGTACTTTAGCTATAATAATCTCTAGATCTTCATGGCACAATGCTTCTCTCATCTGTAATGCATAGCTTTGAAGCTCGACGACGATGAAGACCATTGAAGCAAATGCCTTTTTCACCGAGCAACAAGCTGAATCTTCAGAATGCGTAAAGACTTCTTCCAATTGTAGTTTCTTCTTTAACATCCTTAGAGAGAGAGGAAGATCAAAGCTCTTAGCCTTCTGTTCAAGAGTCGCCCACATAACAGTCTCCCGTTCTGGCCAATCCAGGGCCTCGGGTCTAATCCCGAGCTTCATGGGTTCCAGGAAATCAAAATTTGATGGCAAGAATGAATTTTTATTCATTGCGTATTTACTGGTAGAAGGACTAGTTTCAGATATTTCACAATGTAGCCTGTTACTCCTATCTCCTTCATTCTGTTCCCCTTCCAATAGGCTAAATCTATCGGTTAATCCTTCTACATGATTGGATGGTTCTTCATAAAAGATATCACCCAAGTTTGAACAACAAGATCGTTTAATGGTATGGCCTCGGGAAAGAGTCTTGTTGAAAGCTTGAGACGAAAACGGATTAGAAAGGACAATTCGACAGAGTTTTTGGTTCCTTGTGGGATTTGTCGTCGAAGAAGACGAGGTAAAAAGCGACGATGATAGTGAAGAACCAAATGCTTGAGGGACAACATGGAGTGGACATTCTACAATGCATGGAACCATTTCAAACCCCATAGTAACCTAATTGCAGAAATGGTGAAGAGGAAAATAAAAAAAATAAAAAAAAATATTAGCGAAGGGTGAGAAGAAACAGTGGGTGTGTCTATAAATAGTAAAAATGAGAAAGAAATAGTCAAATCAGAAAACAGAAAGCCCGTGTAAAAAGGATCTTTTCTATGAATCTCTCTTGGATCTTGAAAGGGAAAAGAGCAAACTCTCTAGATGTTTCCTTGATTGCTTTAAATTCAATCAACATGTGATATACAGATGAAAAAGGCAAACATGTTTTGACCAAAACAATTAAAATCTCTACTATGAATCAACATGTGAACATTCAATTTATTGCTAGATTTAATTTAAAGCAATTAAAGTTTTAGTAAAAATCACATACCATATTATAAGTTCTGGTTCCTATCTTCTAATAATTACATGTTCTACCATGATCTCGTCATCTCAACACACACTCGTATAACAATAAACAAAACTTTTTTTTAATAAATTTAGAATATGCTACGTGAATCTTCTTTCACCATTCCGTTCGAATTATTACTAAATTTATCTGAAGATCTAAAGCAATCTTTAACAACTAGTAAAGATTAGTGTGTGGGTGTCGTGTGCATACAGAGAGAGAGGGAGAGAGAGAGAAATGAAGAATAGGGAATTTTGCAAGAGGGTTTTGATACTAACCAGAGTTTGTACAGTTGTGAAAGAGCCGAACGGAGGCAGGGAGGGAGAGAGAGAAGGAGATAGTTTAGAAGATGAGATGATGATATTTTTGTGTAGCAGAAACAAGTAGTGCAGTTTTAGTACTGAAAAAGCTGTTGAATTACAACAAAAATTATGTGTACGGGTCCCAGTTACGTTAACAAATTGAAGTCATGTTGATGTGTTGAAATTTTTCTATATTTTATTAAAAAAAGTTAAAAACATTGACATTTAGCTTATGTTTGGTGTGTCGTATTAAATTAGATAAGGATCAATTTTATCATATTTGGTTTTTGATTAGATTAATAGTTGAATTAAATTAATTCACCATGTCATTAATCTATACTAATTTTAAAAAGCACTAAAAGAGAAAAATAATTTTATACAATTTTACTTTTATATATTATAATTTTGAACTATTTTACCCTTCTATATTAAATTAAAAATTCAAAATCTTTTCATCTCCCGAACTATTTTACCCTCATACGTTAAATTAAAAAATTCAAAACCCTTTTATCTTTCAGACTATTTTACCCCTCCCATATTAAATTAAAAAATCCAAAAACTTTTTATCTCCCACTATTATTGAACAAAATAATGGATTGTTTGGATCATTTGAGCAACTTATTTTCATTTTTTTTTTTAACTTCAGAATACAAATGGTCATATGATGATTATGTAATTCCTAAATACGTATTTATGATTTTTAAAAAATGGGATTTATGAATTGGGAAGTTAAAAGACATTTCTCGTCCCACTACTATTAAATTATATAACACAATCTCATTAAAAATTTACACCAAGAATATTGTTTACAAATAGCTACTACTCCAATAAATGTACAATATTATATAGTCAGTTATTACATTCTATTAAAATATAATTATTAATTATTAATTTTATTCTTTGTAAAATGCAGCAATAGAGATCCATGTTAATACATCATCAATTTCATAAAATTTGATATCAAAATTTCGTCAATCATCAAATCTCAAATCTCAAATCACCAAACTGTATTCACTGTGTTCAAGTAGTGTTGATATTACCACAATATAAAACTCATCTCAAATTAGAATATCAACAACCGTCTTTGATTTACTTTTACTACAATTGATATATTTAACATTTTAACTATTAACAATTAAAAAATAATAATTTTCAAAATACCAAAAATTAACAAAATTATTACAAAATGACGTGCAACGCACGTCTTTCTAACTAGTAATAATAAAAAGTTCGTTAGAATTAAATTATTTATAAGTAAATATGAAAATATATAATGTGATTAAGTACTTATTTTGATACTTCCGTAAGAGTTACTTATAAGCTATTTAAATATATTGTAGACAAAAAGTAATTTACTTAAAAGTAAATATGTAAATCTACTCATAATTATAAAAGTAGGTTTGAAATAATTTTTTTTATTAATCAAATTTAAAATTGATAAGTTGTTTATTTTGATACAAACTTAAAATTTACTTTTAAACTCTTAAAAGTAATAGAAGTCTAAGTTATCCATAACATATTTATAAAAAAAAATTAGTTAAAAGTAATTTTATGTTAATCTTAGACAAATACATAGTCATAAATTTTTGAGTCTCCATCTTTTTAAGTTTGTAACAATTTTATTCATATATATTATCATCAACCTTTTATTAATTCTTATATATATAAGTGACAAATGGGCCAGACGGGGATGGTCCGACCAAAAATTGGACGGCCCACACAAAAATTAGGCTGGGAGAACCCTAGCCCGATTTTACACGAGTATGTATTTACTGGGCCAACTCAACCCAATTTGGGGCCACATGACTATTGGATCAGTCCAATTTAACTTTTTTTTTTATTTTTTTAAAATAATTATTAAAAAATAAAATTCACCATCTTCGCCTTCCCCACCCATGAAAAGCACCCATCATTTGGTCGCGAAACCAAGGAGATTTTCTCCCTAGTTTCGCAGCAAATAGGGAGATTTTGCTGTCGATTATTGCAGGGAGAGAGGGGTGATGGGAGTTGGATAGATGAATGGGAAACGGGGAATGGGGAATGGGGACTTGGGCCAATAAATTTTAGGAAAAATTATCTAAAAGTCATCTGCAAGTGACTTGTTTCAAATTAGATCAAAACAAATTTCAAAATTGTTAATAAGTCATACTTTCATCAAATTTTCATATTAATTCCAAAATTATCCATATGATCTATATTTTCCACACCGCTGCTTAGCGATCGTACCACCACCACCACCACCACCACCACTGTCGCTTGCTGCCGTCAGTCGAGTCAAGAGAACATTCTAAAATCTTATTTGGTGATGGAGTGAACTTAGAAGCTGTAGAAATCGTTGGAGATCTTTTTTATTGAACTCATAGCCACCTGCCGGATTTCATGAAACTCATAGCCACCTGCCAGATTTTTTCTGCTTTTATGTTGTGATCTTTTTCATTGTTCTCTTTTTTTTCACAATCTCTTGAAGCAACGATACTTTTTTTCCCCATTAAGCGTCTTCTCGCAAAATCTGAAAATTCATAAGCACAAATCCTTTATAGCTCTTGTTTTCTACAAAAGTATACTGAATGAATAGTTGCATTCCTGTTAGAATACGCGGCTGATTTTTTAGATAATCTTCAAGATTTCAGCAATTGTTATATCATGTTCGTTGAGATCTGGATCCACTGATTATGTTCTTTTCAATAACCTTAAGGATGGTTTTGCCCTTCAAAATTTATGTTGGAGACTGTTGCTCACTTGAATTCTGAACTGTCATAGATAGAAAAATTCATTATTAGTCTGATCCTAGTTTTCTATTCGTGCATCTGTTGGTTTTCTCTTATTTTTCTTTGTTTTTCTTGGGGAAAGGTGCTGGAGGTTAAGTAAACTTCTTATTTTTTCTTTGTGGTTCCTGCTTCCACATAGGAATGTTTCGTTGGTTTATGCTGTCTGCAGCTAGCATGCATTTTCACTTTTTGTTGAATGTTTGGTTTGTAATGGGTAGTTTTGTAATAAAAATGAGAAACATTATCATAAACACATTTGTATCATAATATTGTATTATAGAAAATATTAAGGAAGATTTGTTTGATGAATTTCTGTAGAATTGTCATGATTTGTTATTGTAAATAGCAGCTTGAATTTCTATAGGAATGAAAAAGTTCGATGTGTGATACTGTTTGAATGTCTTAGTTTTGTCTATGATACTGTTTTAATCCATGTTATTGTTTTGTTTAGGTAATGTGCATTAGTATATTTTGATATTGTTTTAATCTATGATACTGTTTTAATCCTATGATATTGTTTGAATGTCTTAGTTTTAATCCATGATACTGTTTTGTTTAGGTAATGTGCATTAGTATATTTTGATATTGTTTTAATCATATGATATTGTTTGAATGTCTTAGTTTTAATCCATGATACTGTATTGTTTAGATAATGTGCATTAGTATATATTAATACTATTTTAATCCTATGATACTGTTTTAATCCTATGATACTGTTTGAATGTTTTAGTTTTAATCCATGATAATCTTTGTTTTGTTTAGGTAATGTGCATTAGTATATTTTGATATTGTTTTAATCATATGATACTTTGTTTGAATGTCTTAGTTTTAATCCATGATCTTTGTATTGTTTAGATAATGTGCATTAGTATATTTTGGTATTGTTTTAATCTATGATCTTGTTTTAATCTTATGATCTTGTTTGAATGTCTTAGTTTTAATCCATGATCTTGCTTTTGTTTAGGTAATGTGCATTAGTATATTTTGATATTATTTTAATCTATGATCTTGTTTTAATCATATGATCTTGTTTGAATGTCTTAGTTTTAATCCATGACACTTTTTGTTTAGGTAATGTGCATTAGTATATTTTGATATTGTTTTAATCTATTGTTTTAATCCTATAATCTTGTTTGAATGTCTTACTTTTAATCCATGATCTTTGTTTTGTTTAGGTAATGTGCATTAGTATATTTTGATATTGTTTTAATCCATGACCTTTGTTTGAATCTATGTGGAATGAATTTTATTTATGATCTGTGCTTTTATCTTTGATCTTTGTTTAATTATGGCAATGTTTGAACCCGTGATATTGTTTGAATGTCTTAGTTTTGTCTATGATCTTGTTTTAATCTATGATAATGTTTTGTTTAAGTAATGTGCATTAATATAATTTGATCTTTGTTTTAATCCATGTTTTAATCTATGATATCTTGTTTTGTATATCTGATGATCAAACAAAACACATGACTAATTAAACAATATCAAAAATAAAAGCATGATATTATAGTCATATGTGTTGTTTGATATTATATTATGCAAAACAATATCACAAAAAACAATATTACAATAGAAATGAATATAGAATTTGCACACGTGTTCAGAATTTTTATTATAATATATTTTCGGAATGGTCTCGATGAGACGGTCAAGACCGATTGCTTTGCTTGCTGTGTATGATGGATTTTACTTGTTTGAAGTCGTCTCTTTAGCTTAAAATGACAATCTTTAATTTTTTTTCTCAAAACAGTATCACAAATCCTCTAAAACAATATCACGGATAAATGTACATCCTTTTGCTGCAAATTAAAGCTCTTCCAAGGTATCTGGGTCCCTTAAAAGCAAACACATACTTTATAGCAATGCCAAGATGAAGAAATAAGAACTGCCAATCATTTTCGAGTTAATGAGAAGTCATTCAAATGGTTCTCATCTAAAACTATGAACAATGTTTCTAATTCTTCCCTTGAATTAGAACATGTTTGAGATTCAATTAGGACATAGATTTCATTGGATAGATAAGTATAAATATATAAGGTGTTTAATAATAGGTAGAGCAATTAATCGGAGAGAATAAATAAGAGAATAATATTGTTTTAAAATATTTCATTAGTAGTACAAAATCATAGGTTTAACGAAGATCACAAAAAAAACAATGATCACAAAAAAATGATGTCACAAAAAACATGATCACAAAAAAACAAGATCATCAATTAACGTTTTTTTACAATTAAGGGTATGTTGGTCTTTTAGCTCTAAAATGTTACTTTAATTGAATTAAGTTTTGAGCATATGACTTTAGAGTCAATAAGTATCCAAACAATGACCGGCCATGAATTTACCTTAAATTTTACTAAACTAGTCCAAAATAATTAGGCTAGCCCGGTTTCAATCTGATTGGCATGGTATGTTAGTTATACTTCGCCAAATAGATCCGATTTTTACTTGATCAACTTTTTTTTAACTCAACCCAGAGTCCAAGTTATCTGAGCTAACCCATTGGGGCAACCTATTTTTGCCACTTCTATTTATAGATGGTCATTTTTGACATTTTTTTCATCAAACTTAAATAAATTAAAACAACACTAAATAAAAATAAAAGGAAGAATTTGTAGAAGAGATCCCAAACCTTTCAAAAAATGAATCATAAAGTCTTAAAATTTATAATTCTAATACCTAAGTTCCAAAAAAAAAAAAAAAAAAAAAAAAAAAAAGAAAAGAAAATGCTTCTCCAATTCTCCTCCCCCACCAAACGGCTCCACTGTCGCACTGAAACAACCACAAGGAGTGTTTTACGAAAATCAGAGAGAATATCTCCTTAGTTTTCTCGAAATCTTGGATCATATGTAAAATAGAGTTCAAGAATTCTGAATAATACAGAATTTCAGACGTAATACAGTGTCACATGAAATATCAATTGCATAATTTGTTCTCCAAATCTGGGTCCTATAAAACATCCACTATTCTTCACTATATCAATTATTATCACCAACGACTGGTTGACCCTTTTATAATGGTCAACAAAACTTATTTATAGTAAAACCAAAACATCATTTCAAGATTTTTTCTCCATTTTCTTGCATAAAAATATCCCAAATTTCAAAACTCATTTGAAGAGAACACAAGAATTTTAATTGACTCAAAGCCAGTATATTATCGATGGCTTGTCTCAAGGAGAGAATTTCTTCATTTTTCAATAATAGATGGCTTGTTTTCATTATTGCAATGTGGATACTTGTGCTGGGATTGGGTATATTTTTGGTAATCTTTCACCAACAATTAAAATGTTTATTGAAGAGGCATATAGAAAAGTTGGGTGGCCAAGAGCATCTCCAATTAGAGGTGGCAAATGGATCAGATGGGCTGACCCAACTCAAAATTTGACAGGCTAAACAAAAAATTAGGTAGCTAGTTCAATTTTACACGGGTTCATATTTATTGGGCCAACCCACCGATCCTGTGTCAATTTTAAATTTTTAATTAATTTTTTTTAAAAACTTGACATCTTCTTCACTCCCCCACCAAAGAGGGAGAAATCCCCCCTCCCACGAAACTAGGGAGCCTGGTTTTGCGCCTTGGTTTCGCGATCACGAAACTAGGGTTCGAGAACAAACCAGAGAGCTCCTTGGATTTTCGCGAAACCATGGAGCTCCCTGGTTTGTCGCGAAACCATGGGGTGATTTTCCTCCATTGTTTTCGGCACCGATGGGAAATTCTCCTTGTTGCTGTTCCAGAGGGAACTGGGGATGGGATGTTGGGGTGGGTGATTTGGGTCCAAATTTTTTTTTGTCGTGCCAGCCCGGTTTCAGCCCGATTAGCGTGTTGAGTTAGTTGTATAAGGTCAAATTGGTCCGATTTTTACTTGATCAATTTTTTATAGGGTTGGCCCATCCCAGAAACTGAGTTATCTGGGCTAGCCCACTGAACCAGCCTATTTTGTCACATCTATCTCCAATGCACTCCGTTTTATATATAGACGGAGTTATAAAAAATCATCTCCAATGCTTGCTGACGAAGACTCCGTCTAACTGATTTGACATATCAAAAATAGACTCTGTCTAAAAGTCTGTCTAAATTTAGATGAATTTCTAGACGGAGTGACTCAAAATTTAAATCAATCTCAGTATTTTATTTTAAAAAAAAAGCCAGACAAATAAAATATAAATTGAAGACATGCCATTTTTTTAAAAAATTTAATGCCACATAAACGGTATTATTAATTTTAGACGGAACCCATTAGAGACGAATTTGTAATTTGACCGTCTATTTAATAGACGTAGTGGCACATGGACTGGAAAGTCTGTCTATTTTACCTGCCACATAAATTACAATAGACGGAGCGCATTAGAAATGCTCTAAAGATTTGGAGAGTGTCGGATCGGATTCTTGGTCACAAGTTTTATCAGAGATTTTGCCATTATTAGAGATATCTTCTCCCTGGTTTTGTGTCCAATTTCTTCCATGAGTTAGACCACTGTGTGGTGGTATTGCCTTTACGTAGGTTTGGAGAAGAAATTTTTCTTATCCTTTTCTTTTTATTGTTTGAAATAATTGGGACCTGACAATATTTTTTATTATTTTAAGTGAAAATTTATAAAAATTAAAAAAATTATTATTTTAAGTGAAAATATGTAAAAATTAAAACCATAATTTATTTGTATTTTTGAAAAAATTATGAACCATAATTATAATTTTTTATTATATTTTCTATTTTTTTACTATTTTAATTTATCTAAGCCATAAGTAAAATTGTCAAAAGACACTATTTGAGGACCATATGTGCGAATTAATGAAATGTTGAAGATGACTTTTGTGAATAAAATTGAATATGGATGGAATTGTTCTTGTTGTAAAACATAAAAGGGATAATTACATGAAAGGTCCCCAACCTTTCAAAATCGTTAGGATGTGCCCCTAATCTAAAAAAATAGTCACCACGCATCCCCAACGTATGAAAAACTTGGCATGGTAAGTCATTTATGACAAAATTGTCCTTCACTTTAAATAAAAAAAAAAAAAAAATAAGAAAAAAGAAAAATATTATTGAAAACTAACCAAATGTACCCAAAAAAAAAAGTAAGAAATATATATATAAAAAAAATCCTAATGCTCGCGGAATCATCCCTTAAAACTAGAGATGACAAAAATATCCGATCCGCTCGAACCCAATGGATATCCGATCCGAATGGAGCGAAAAATATCTAATCCGCGGATTGGCGGGGTGGATCGGAGCAGATATCCGTGATCCGCCACGGATCTCGGAGTTGATCGGATCGAAGCGACCCCGATCCGCCCGCTCAATTAAAAAAAAAAAATCAATTTTGGAGTATTCAATTTTTAATTAAGTAATTGATGTCGTTTTTTTTGGACATTTAATTAAGTAGTTAATGTATTTTAGAATTTTGTTTAAACTCTATAGTATAGTAGTAAAGATTGTTTCAATATATTTTAAATTTTTGAATGCAAAAAAAAAAAAAAATCAAGATACGGATCGTGCTCTGATCCGCCCTCGATCCGCATCCGTATCCGCCACTTAGAAAAATGGCGGATCATTGGTGGATTGGATCTCCTACAATTATTGCGGGAGGCGGATTTGGATCAGCCGATCCGCCTGCCATCACTACTTAAAACCACAACCACTCATATTCAAAACCTCTAAACCATTCGGTTCCCTAATATTCATAAGCACTTCATCTGAAAACCTATTATTACTCAAATTCAAAGTACTCAAATTTCCAAGCCTTATCAATTCCACTGGCACACTGCCAGTCAACTTGTTATCACTCATATCCAATAATTCCAGCCCCTAAGCCATGTTAGACTCACTGGATTCAAACCAGTAAATGAATTCCCACCAAGAAACAGGATTTTTAAATTCACCCTATTCTCTAAAAAATTCAAAACCAAACCAAAAAATCGATTACCTCCGAGATTAAACTCTCTTAAAAGCTCACATTTCTTCACACTTATCGGAATTTCATCTGTCATTGAAATATTTCCCATTTTGAATTCCTCTAAATTCATCAAATTCCCAAAATTATCCGACAAATAACCAGAAATTAAATTCCCAGAACTATTACTGTAGAAATTTTGGTTAAAAAATCTGGAAACACGCCATTTATCTGATTCTCGTGAAGGTTTAATTCTTCAAACACATTCGAACATGTTGCACCATCATTGCTCTCTAGTTTGACTATCTCCGTGAACCGATTAAAACTCAAGTCAAGATTCCTGATTGTATGAGCATTTAATGATGAAATGTTGCAAAGAAGTGAAAAGGAGATCACACTGGATAGCAGATTATGCGGCAATGAGATAACTTGAAGACTTATAAGTGAACCAATTGTGGACGGGACCACGTCGGAGAGCCTGTTATAGCCAACGCTGATGTGAATTAGTGAAGAATAGTTTGAATATCACGCCATGAATTATTTTTTATTATTTATTGTTGGATTTTGGATTTTTGGAGAACATGATCTATTTTCTTAATTTTAAATTTTTTGGGTATATTTCTTACTTTTTTTTTTGGGGTACATTTGGTTAGTTTGTAATCATGTTTTCATTTTTCTTGTTTTTTGTTTTTGTTTTTTTAAAGGAAAGGATAATATTGTCATAAATGACTTATCATGCCAAGTTTTTTATACGTTGGGGATGTGTGATGCTATTTTTTAAGTTAAAAGCATATTTTTAACGATTTTAAAATATTGGAGACTTTTCATGCAATTATCCCAACATAAAAAGATAATTGTGACTATATTTTATCTTAAATTGTCGGAAAATACTTGTTTAATCAAAAGATGGATCAAAACTTGAATTACTATTGATAAATTATTATATATGTCTTTTGAAAAGGTATATTTGAAATTTTGAATTGTATCTTTTTAAAAAATATATTAGATATTTTATCCATAATTATCAAATTTTTGGTCTTACTTGTGGTGATTATAACATTAGTCTAAATTGTTTAGGGCATGTGACAGGAGCAATTGTTGGAGAGATAAAAGTAGGGTGGTTGACATTCTAAGCGTAGGTTAGAGCAGAGGAAATGTGTTTATGCTACGTGGCGACGGCCACTTAATAATACGCCACGCATTGCATTGCTTTATGTGCCCAATACCTTACCATTCAAACAACCAATTGGATGTGAACAAAACATATGTGAGAGCATCTTCACGTAGTGGCGCAGCATATTTTTTTTTTTTTATGAGAGGAACATTAAATTAAGAGTTAAAGAAAAAAGTTAAGGATAATTGTTCGAGATAAATTTAATAATTTTATTTTTTATCTTTTTCAATTTTTATTTTGATGTTACTTTTTATAGTTTATTTTTAAACTATGTTTTTCATTTGTTAAAATAAATTCTTGATATAGTATTTAAGTTAAACTTCGCAAAGTATCTTTTGTCTTCAAAATTGTAAAATGAAGAAATCAAAATGACAAACAAAAGTGGCTAGAATGGATATAATAATTCAATTTTTTGTCTTTTACTTGACTTCGTTTTTTTCAGTTTATTTTTGGACTATGTTTATTCACTTATCGAAGTAAGTTTTTGGTACCATTTGGAAGTATCCCTGACACACTTCGTAATATATTTTCTAGATTAAAAAACTATTAAACGGCAAATTGAAAATAACAAGCCAAAGAATTTTGGTGTCACCTCTTTCGACTTATTTTCGGGTTATGTTTCTTCACACACCGGTGTAGGTTCTTAGTACTGTTTTAAATTATTCATGACGAAATTTCCAAATTATTTTTTGAATTGAAAAATTATTAAATGACGGGTTCAAAATATTAAACCAAATATGACTCCTATAATTTGATTTGATATCCTCATTTCGTTTTCGTTTTTAAATATTAATTTAATTTAAAAAAAATATTGGATGTTAATTTGACTTGTCTAACCAATATAATTAAATATAAAATGTAAAGAAATTGTGAGGTACCATAACAAATCTCTAACTCTAAGTAATTTTTAAAAAAATAACTTCTAGAAATTTCCGTGGGCTGAGGCTCCCCGATCTTCGCCGTGTCTTCACGATTTATTTTTTATTTTTATATACACTCTAAAAATACTCTTCATTTTATTTTATCAATAAACATTTATTATTTTTCTCCTAATATACTTTTATTTTTATTTTTTATACTCAGGTATCTCAACTTCGCTAGACTAAAACTTGGACCCCTAAGACTCTTGTTCCTAGAACCTTGGGAGGAGGTAAGTCGCGAGTTATGCCTCAACTGACTCTCAAGTTCTCCTCATCTAACTGTACACTTCTGCGCATAAGAGTCGCTTTCAAAGTGATTACTCCATACCGAATAAAATCCAACTGCAGGTTCTCACTACGATTCGAACTCCCACCCTACCACTGAAAGCAAGCTTTATGCTAATTGTTTCACTAATTGAGCTATGCCCCAAGAAGTTCCTAATATACTTTTTAAACAACAAAACAAGGCAATAATGACTAAAATATTTAAGCATTGTTCAAGAGATGCTATGATACTATCTCATTTTAAATTTTACTTTTAACAAACATTTTACACTTCTTAAGATAATATAATTTTAACTTAAATATTTTTTTTCATCTCAAATTTACACAATTCATGCATGTTTGATAGAGTTTAAAAGTAGTTTTAAAAAATAATAATAAAAATGTTGAAACGTGTGGTTGAAATGTTGATAAAAATTGTAGATCTTAGTAAATATGTGGTTGAAAATAAAAATGAAAAAAAAGGATTTATTTTAAACGCTACCATACATGTGCGACATTTAAAAAGAGACTAACAATATTGAAATTGTTATAATATTATAACATATTATATAATATAAATGTAAAGAACTATTACGTCATTAGAAACCCTATAAATAGAGAATTCTGGTTATTAATAAAATTCATTTTTTTTCAAATAAGAATCCATCTCTCTAGTTTTCATCTGTTTCTCTTTAGATTTATAACATGTTATCAACACGAAGACTCTAGTCAAAATTAAGCGAGAAATATTCCTCAGTTGTATTTACAAAAGTGGGTTTTAAGTATATCTTATTCTACTACCTAAAAGTTGGTTCTACCACCTAAATGCATGGTTTTAGGCTGGTTGTACTAGTTCTAAATATTTCATATACCTCCATGATTTTATCATTTGGATAGTTCTAAATATTTCATGTTTGTCCTCCATGGCATTGTCATTAGGATGGATCTAATTATTTTATATATTGCTTTTTTTCCTCGATAGTTATTCCATTATGATGGATCTAATTATTTCTCATACTGCTTATGCTGCTTATGTCTCTATGGCTTCGCCATTAGGATGGTTTTTTTTTTTATTTTACCATACTCATATACGTCGTTATACTTCTAAATGATTCTATCATTTCAAATGATAGTTCTAATTATATACTATCTTATATATAATGTTTTACCACTTAAATAATTAAATTACTCTAGCAAAATATAATTATGTTGTTTTGTACACATTAATTTATCTCTAAATATACTTATGTGTAATTAAGTATAATAATAAATTGTATAAAGCATCTATTTGAATCTACTCATTCAATAGGGTATAATACGCGCGCGTGTGTGTGTGTTTTTTTTTTATTATTACATGATGATATGAGGCAAAATGCATATTTTCTTACCTTGAAATGGGAGTCTCACCCAGTTGGCATGCATGCAAGTAGCAAGTATCCACCATTTGCAAAGTTTCTTAAATATGATTATGTCAAAAAAAAAATTTATTCAACTCCTTGGAAATTGAAATTGCGGCTAGCGTCAAGAAAATTCTCCAAATTAAAGACGGTTGGCAGGCTTATCATGATTACAAGTTTGAAAATGTAGGGGTTAAATTATTGCTTCATTTCCATAACCGCCTTGGACCATTAGATGTATATATCATTTACATTTCCATTATAATAATCAATTTAGTCACCACCCATTCTATTGTTTTTATTCTATGAAAATTGTAGCTCTTGCTTTATATAAAATTAAGTTGTGCTAATTTAATAAATATAAAATAATGTAATAAAATTTTCTTTTCAACTAGTTATATAATTTAAAAGAGTAAATTTATATAGTTCAATGATAATAATTATATAAATATTATTTGCTTACAAATGACATTCAATTTTATTGTCATTTATATTGATCAATTTGACTATCATTTATATGTCTTATTTTAAAAATTATTTTCTCTTTTTTAATCATATAGCTATGGCCAACATTACAAAACTTGAGTTTGTTGCCCTCGACATATCAGGAAAAAATTATCTATCATAGACACTTGACGCTGATATCTACCTTATCTCAAAAGGATTGGGTGAAACGATAAAAGAAGGAAACAAAGAATCCTTGCAGCATCGTGCAAAAGCACTTATTTTCTCCATCACCATCTCCATGATGGATTGAAAATTGAGTACCTCACTGTGAAAGATCTACAAACTCTTTGGACAAATATCAAAGAGAGATTTGATCATCAAAGGACTATTGTCCTTCCCAAAGCCCGTTATGAATGGATACATCTCCGCTTGCAATATTTTAAAACTATCAATGAGTACACTTCTGAAGTATTCAGGATATCTTCAGCATTAAAACTATGTGAAGAAAAGCTCATTGAAGATGATATGTTAGAAAATACATTTTCTACTTTTCATGCCTCAAATGTGCTCTTGCAGCAGCAATATCGTGAGCGTGATTTTAAAAAGTACTCTGAACTGATATCTTGCATTTTAGTTGCTGAACAAAACAATGAATTGCTAATGAAAAATAACGGGCTATGCCCAACTGGTTACACAGTATTGCCGGAAGTAAATGCAATATTATATCATGAACATGGACGCGGATGCGGATGCGGATGCGGATGCGGACGCGGACGCGGAGATAGACGTGGGCGTGGCGTGGATGTGGACGTGGACGTGGACGTGGATGTGGATATGAATATGGTTCTGGACATGGAAATGGACGTGGATATGGTTCTAGACATGGAAATAGACTTGGTCGCTATCGTGGACAAGGTAATAAGCAACACTATCAGCAACAAAATAGCAACTTTAAAAAACTTATCATATTCAAAAAGAAGCACGAAGAAAGTTGCTATAGATGTGGAATGAAAGGGCATTGGTCTCGTACATGTCGTACGACAAAACATCTGTTGGATCTTTACCAACAATCAATCAAAGGAAAAGGCACAATTGAGACAAATTTTGTTGATTATTCAACTGATGTAACTCACTTAGATGTCTCTGATTTTGTCACTAATGGCATTAATGATCATGTTGAGAATATTATTGATTAGTTTATCACACAGTCTTGTTTTAGCAAATTTATGTTACAATTTATTTTGTTGTTTTCTTTAAATTTTGAGACTTGTATTAGTGATCTATTTCATGGTTAATCAAAGTATTTCTTTATGTTTTAATTTTTTTTTTTCTTTCGTTGTAAACTTTATTTCTAAAATGATCTATTTAATTATAAATTCAGGATGAATTATCGAGATATTTGTTTAGCCGATAGTGCAGCTTCACATACCATTCTTCGGGACAAAAAGTATTTTCTAGACTTAATGCTCGTAGAAAATAAAGTTATCCTGATAGCAGGTGAATCAAATATCATTGAAGGCTCTGGAAGAGCTTGTATTATTTTATCAAATAATACAAAATTATATATTGATGATGTACTTTATTCTAGTCAATCTCAAAAAAATTTGATCTGTTTTAGAGATATCCGCTGCAATGGATACCGCATTAAGACAATGGAAGAAAACGGTGTTGAATATATTTACATAACTTCTTTTGTATCTGGCCAGAAGCGGATACATGAAAAACTCCCAGCACTACCTTCTGGGATATATTATACAGTTATGAAAACAACTAAAATAAATACTGTTGTGAACCAGAAGTTCATTAATCCCAAAAGTTTAATACTTTTACATGATAGACTTGGACATTCGGGAGCTACAATGATGCGACAAATAATTAACAATTCACATGGACATCCTTTAAAAAATCAGAAGATTCTTTTACATGATAATTATCCATGTGTTGCTTGTTCGCAAGGCAAGTTAGTCATTAGACCTTCATCTATAAATGTTAATTTAGAATCTCCCACTTTTTTTAAAAGAATTTATAGAGATATATGTGGGTCGATACACCCACCATGTGGACCATTTCGATATTTTATGTTTTTGATCGACGCATCAACAAGATGGTCCCATGTTTGTTTGCTTTCAACAAGAAATGCCATTTTTGCTAGACTACTTGCTCAAATCATAAAATTGCGAGCTCAATTTTCCGAATACTCAATCAAGAAAATTCGTCTTGATAATGCTGGTGAATTTAGATCCCAAACATTTGATGATTATTGTATGTCAATTGGAATTGACATTGAACACTCAATAGCTCATGTCCATACACAAAATGGCTTAGCAGAATCATATATCAAACGTCTGCAGTTTATTGCCAGGCCATTACTTATGAGAACAAAACTCCCAACTTCTGTTTGGGGTCATGCTATATTACATGCTGCGTCATTGGTTCGTATAAGACCAACTGCTTATCATCAATATTGACATTTACAACTTGCACTTGGTCAAGAACCTAATATTTCTCATTTACGAGTATTCGGCTGTGCAGTCCAAGTACCAATCTCACCACCACAGCGTACTAAAATGGGTCCCCAGCGAAAACTTGAAATTTATGTGGGATTTGACTCACCCTCTATCATCAGGTATCTTGAACCTTTAACATGTGATATATTTATTGCACGATTTGCAGATTGTCATTTTGATGAAACAAAATTTTTAACTTTGGGAGTAGCAAAGCTACATTCTCAAGAATAACGTAAAATTTGTTGGAATGAACCAACATTATCTCACTTTGATTTCCGAAGTAATCAATGTGAGTAAGAAGTTGAAAATTTCATTCACCTGCAAAATGTTGCAAATCAATTGCCTCATGCATTTGTTGATGCAAGAAAAGTAACAAAGTCATATATTCCAGCAGCAAATACTCCAGCAAAAATAGATGTTCCTGTAGGACAATCTGTGATAGCACGTGACCCACAAATACACCAAAAATGTGGCTGATCTGTTGGTGCTAAAGACTTGGTACCTCGAAAAAGAAAGGTACAAGAGAAAAACCAACCTAAAGAGGTTGGTCAATCAAATCCTAAAAATATGGTTCCTGAAGAACCACAAGTGTCCGAAAATCGTGAGATTTCAATAAATTATTTGTTATCTCATAAATTATGGGAACGAAAGGATATTGTTATGGACAATATTTTCGCTTTTGACATAGCTCTTGATATTGTGCAAAGTGAAGAGCCTGAACTACAGTCCATACGAGACTGTCAAAATAGAAATGATTGGTCAAAATAGAAAGAAGCTATACATAAGGAATTAAATTCTTTGGAGAAACGCAAAGTATTTGGACCTGTTGTCCGAACTCCTGAAAATGTTATCCCTGTATGATACAAGTGGGTATTTATAAGAAAGCGAAATGAAAACAATGAAATTAATCGGTACAAAACCCGAATTGTAGCACAAGGTTTCTCACAAAGACCTGTAATCGATTATGATGAAACATATTCTCCCGTAACGGACACAATAACATTTAGATTTTTAATCAGTTTAGCTGTATCACAAAGGCTTGATATGTGCCTCATGGATGTAGCAACTGCCTATATGTACGGTTCACTTGATAGTGACATATACACGAAAGTTCCTGAAGATAGAAAGTGCTAGAAGCACATAATTCATGCAAAAGGAATATGTTCTCAATCAAATTGCAAAGATCATTGTATAGATTAAAACAATCAGGACGTATGTGGTATAATCGTTTTAGCGGATATTTATTGAAAGAATACTATAAAAATGATGATATCTGCTCATATGTTTTCATAAAGAAAACGAATATTGGATTTGCAATTGTAGCAGTTTATGTTGATGACTTAAACATTGTAGGCACTCCTGAAGAGATCTACAAAACTGCTGAGTATTTGAAAAATAAATTTGAGATGAAAGATTTGGAAAAAAACCAAATTCTGTCTTGGTTTACAAATTGAACATTTCCAAGAAGGATTATTTATTCATCGATCATCATATACAGAAAAAGTATTGAAATGCTTTATATTGATAAAGTGCATCCACTAGCATCTCCTATGGTCGTTTGCTCACTTGATGTGAAAAATGATATCTTTCGCCCACTCGAAGATGGGGAAAATATTCTTAGTCCTGGAGTACCATACCTTAGTTCAATTGGAGCATTGTCTTATCTTGTAAATTGCGCTCGACCAGACATAACTTTTTCTGTAAATCTACTTGCAAGATATAGTTCTGAGCCAACTCAAAGACATTGGAATGATGTTAAACATATCATTTATTACCTGAAAGGTACTATAGATATGGGATTATTTTACTCACAAAAATCTAGTTATTCTTTAATGGGATATGCAGATGCAGGTTATCTCTCTGATCCACACAAAGGAAGATCACAAACAGGATATGTGTTTACACGAGGAGGAACAACTATATCTTGGCGATCTATAAAGCAAACCCTCACATCAACATCTTCAAATCATTCTGAAATTATTGCAATCCATGAAGCAAGTGGAGAATGTGCATGGCTGAGAAATATGACCCATCATATACAAACATCTTGCGGATTACCTTTAACAAACGAGAGTCCAACAATATTGTATGAAGATAATGCAACTTGTACTGCACAACTCAAAGGAGACTACATCAAATGGGATATAACAAAACATATTTCTCCAAAAATTTTCTATACCTACGAACTTCAGAAAAATGGTGATATAGATATTCAACAAATTCGCTCAAATGATAATGTGGCGGACCTATTCACCAAGTCATTACCGACATCTACATTCAAGAAATTGGTATATGAAATTGGGATGCGTCGACTCATAGATCTTCAGTGATCAATATCAGGGGGAGTAGATGTACTCTTTTTTCTTCGTCCAGTTTTTATCCCACTGAATTTTTCTGACAAGGTTTTAACGAGGCAGCATCACAATACTCTAAGTTAACTGTTCACATTTTATAATTGTTGAACGGATAGTCATTTAAGGAAGAGTATTATAATATTATTGAAATTCATTCCTTTCAGCGCATTCTCTCTCTCTAGTTTTCTTCTACTTCTCTTTAGATTTATAACAGAAATAAATATTATTTGATATTATTAGTACTAGACAATATAAATCGAGAATTTGTTCAACTCGAAATATTTGTACTGGGACTCGTAAGCAATTAATTAAACAGCTTGGATTAAAATCAAATTATTCCTTGAAAGAATATGTACTAACATAATTGGGAATTTGGCCCATTTGCCTTGAGTGTGGAAATATTTCCTAATGTTTATTTTTTGGCACATAAATTTTTAATCTATGTATTTTGTTGAATAATTAATTCTTATTTGATTAAAAAGACAAATATGTCATTAGTTTTAAGAGTGTGTTCTCCGGCAGAATGTAAACACCCACTTGCTGATGTGTCAGCTGGTGGACTATCTATGTCCTTCTATCAATTTCTTGGACAGCCCAGCTACTAACAAATCAGCAGGTAGGTGTTTACATCCTACCCTTCAAGGGACATGAGAACACCACTCTTAGTTTTAATTAGAAAAAATTGCATTTAAATTCCTAACCTTTGTGATTGTTATCTTTTTTTTTTGGGTTATAAAGATAAAATAAAAGTTTAAATTTTAAATAATGTAATTACTTAATAATAAATAAATAAGAATTTACTTGACATGTTTATAAATAGTTAGGAGATTAAATTTTAGTCATTTTATAATAGTTTGTAAAATATACAAAATAATATAGTATATTATCAATTTGGTCAATAAAGTGTGAATTCAAAACAAACTCGTTAGTTTTCTTTAATTTTTTTATAAAAAATTTAAAGTATTAGATTCATTTGCACTTTTTGTAAAGGTTAGCAATCCAACTGCAATGTCCCCTTATTAAAATTAAGGGTATATTTAGTCTTTATCATCAAATAAGAACCAATTACGCACTAAAATACATAGGCAATGAACTTATGTACCAAAAAATAAACGTTAGAGATTATTTCCACACTGGAAGTAAAAGTTAAAAACTATTTACGTCAAAATTCCAACATAATTAGAATATTAGCACCAATAACAGAAGTTACAATAACAAGACAATGAAGTTCTTGTAGAAACTGAGAATATTTAAAAAATCAATTATCATAACTACATGTTAATTTTTATTATGTTCCCACAAGATGTTAGATCTATCTTAAACACTGATCTTGGAACAAAGTAAATGAAATTGACCTCGAGACAAGAGTTTGGTGAGTGCACTGACTAGTTGATTTGATGAGGAGATATGAGAGACTCGAAGGGATATTTTTTAACATAGTCACGAACAAAATGGATGTCAATTTCGATGTGTTTCGATGGTAAGTACAACATAGTGGAGATTGCCAACAATTTTGTGATATTTATTGGTAAGAGAGCTTGCATCATGCAAACTAATGTATGTTTTGTAAATATTTTTGTAGATTATAAGCAATCGGTCAAATAGAATGTGTGGGATAAAAAGTGAATAAAAATTGTGGGTCTTAAAAATGTGTGAATAAAAATGATGTTTGACCAACTTATAAACACGAACAAACATGCTGTAAGACTTCAAGAAGTATGGAGAAGAGACTAAACAAACTTTGCATTTAACATATTGGTTTGTTGTAGGTGATTATAGATGTATTGTTGTTGGAAGAGCAAAAGATCCGTTTTAGTATGAATAACTTGAATGCCAAGAAAATATGATGGCAAACCAAGGTCCTTAATAGAGAATGTAGCTGCTAGCTAGGAGATAAAGTCATCGATGAATGTCTATGAGTTTCTTGTTACAATGAGACCATCCATATAGACTATGAAATATATCGTGCAATCATGATTATGATAAATATAAGGAGAGGTGTCAAGTTTTGAGTTCACATATTCAAGTATAGCAAGAAAAGTGACGCAATTCAATTTACCACCTCTTATGTGCCTGTTTTAAGCCATAAATGGCTTTATGAAGATGACAAACGTGATTAGATTTGGTATCATCTACAAAGTTAGGGGGTTGAGCCATGTATACTGAAGAGAAATATGAAAGAGATGAAGAAATATAAAAGAGAATATGTGTGGAGAAATAATTCTCTATATTAATTCAATTGAATAATGAATATTACAAGAGTACAATGTATATATACTAGCAAGAAGGGAATCTATCTAAATATAGAAATATTACATATATGATATCTTACTATAAATAAAATTATACCAACAAGGTAAATATCAAATATGGTAAGTGAATATTTGTTAATACTCTCCCTCAAGTTGGAGTATGTATGTCAAAAGTGCCCAACTTGCGAGTGACACTGTGAAATGCCTCATAGCCTAGTGCTTTAGTAAATAAATCTGCGATCTGATTATTGCTTGGGACATAGGCAGTCTTGATCTCTCCTTTAACGATTCGTTCACGAACAATATTACAATCTATTTCAATGTGCTTTGTCCTCTCATGATATACTGGATTAGCCGCAATGTGTATTGCTACTTGATTGTCACAATATAAGATTGCTGCTTGTGGGTGATCCACACATAAGTCTGTCAGCAACTGTCTCAACCACGTAAGCTCACAAGTAATGGAAGCCATTGCCCTATATTCTGCTTCTGCTGAAGATTTGGACACAGTCGTTTGCTTCTTGCTTCTCTATGATATAAGTATCTTTCCTAATAATACACAATATCCCGTTACTGAACGTCGTGTAGTAATATCTCCAGCCCAATCTACATCACAAAATCCTGCTAACTGCAATTTTTCACTTGATGGGAAATATAATCCTCATCCTGGTGCTCCTTTCAAGTATCGAGCAATCGGTGAACTGCATCAAGATGGGGTTGTCTAGGTGAACGAATCGTTAAGGGAGAGATCAAGACTGCCTATGTCCCAAGTAATAATCAGATCGCGGATTTATTTACTAAAGCACTAGGCAAGGAGGTATTTCACAGTCTCACTCTTTTTCTGTCCAGTTTCCTTCGAAACGATCGACCGATAGGATGAATCGGTCGACCGGTTGGGCCGATTGTCACTTTTCCGGTTTGATTTCTCCCAATTGATTGAATGTTGCCCTTCACGATCTGTTGCAACTTCACATTGTCTTTCATGTTGCATTAAAATAACGTGTACCTTTTTGGTATCTGGGAAAGGGCTCATCATAAGTATATTTCCACGAACTATGGAATAAGAATCATTCAACCCCATCAGGAATTGCATGGCCTTCTCCTTCTCATCCCTTGCAGCTAGTGCCTTAAGATTCCCACAAGTGCATCCAATTGAGTTGTGATAAGAACCCAGTTCATCCCATAGTCCTTTTAATTTGGTGTAATAAGCTGACACCGATTGATTTCATTGTCGATGCTCAGCAATTTCTTGGCGAATCGATATATTCGCGTCGTTACCTTGAGAAAATCAATCTCGTAGGTCGTTCCATACTTACGCGGCGATTCGGAGTATATGATACTTTCGAAGAATATCTGGATGTCTTGAGTTAAGTATCCATCATAGTACCATGTGATTACTCCGTTCTCAAATAGAATACTTTTCATCTTACGCTTCGACACTTTGATCTTTCCATCAATGAAGCCAATTTTATTCTTGACGATGAGGGCAATTCTCATAGCCCTACTCCATTGTCCATAATTATTTATATCAAATGGTTTAGAAACAAGGATTAATCCAGGATGATCGAATTGTTTGTAGAGCCATGGGATCCGATTGGGCAATCGTCGCTTCTATGATTTTTGTATCGACATCGTTACTCGTAATCGTCGCTCCGATACCATGAAAAAATATGAAAGAGATGAAAAATATAAAAAAAATATGTGTGAGAAATAATTTTCTATATTGATTCAATTGAATAATGAATATTATAAGAGTACAATGTATATATACTAGCAAAAAGGGAATCTACCTAAATATAGAAATATTACATATATGATATCTTATTATAAATAAAATTATACCAATAAGGTAAATATCAAATATGGTAAGTGAATATTTGTTAATATATACATTCTCAATCAATGTGCCATAGAGAAAAGCGTTGTGCGTTGTTGACATAATTGATGAAGATATCCCAATCGAAGGCTAGCACAAAACTTAAAATGAGTTGAATAATTGTCAGTTTGATTATGGGACTAAACATCTCATAATAGTCACAATCTGTCACGAATTAAACAAGAAGTATTGTACCCAACAACTTACACACAAACAACCCAACATGTTTACTATTTGTAATATGAATTATAGAAATATAACAAAACAGCCATTATATCACAAATTGTAACTAACAATTCATCCAACTTTTTGACTAACAAATTTTCAGAAAATTATACACGTTGTAAGTAACATAGCATTAAGCTTATAACTACAAACTAACAAATGCGGAAAATTAAATATTACGCAAGGAGGGTCCTAGGGAGACCTGGAAATCCCAACTTTTGGGATTTTTTTTTTTAAATTTTTTAATATGCAATTTAACTTTGACATAATATAAATTTAATGGATGACAATTAAATCATTTGATCCAATATCAATTTAATGTAAGACAATTTGACTTATTGACCTAAAAAATTAATAATACAAAATTACAAATGATTGCTCATTCCTCAAATGATAATACAAAATTAGTAAATGCACTTTGCTTGTTAATATATATCGTGTTCAATTGATTTTTTTCTTTTTTCTTTTGAGTTTGAGTGATATTTAATTTTATTTGTATATCGAATCTTCCTATTTTGGAGGATAATTTTATAGAAACAACGTGAATAAGAAGAGTTTGACTAATTTTAAATCTTAAATACTTTTGTGCAATGGCTTCTTGTAAAATTTTTAAAGATTATAACTTATAAAAAAAATTAGACACTCATAAAAATAGGTTCAGTAATTGTGGTTTGAGTAAACAAATTTTGAGAGCGCTGTCCCTGAACCTCTGTGAGAGGTGTTCCCCCGGCCCACTCTTATTTGGGGACCCTCCAACGTAAAATATCTGACTCCACCACTTGTGACTCATACAACAAAAATAACACAACGTGTAAGTTTAACAGAAATAAATAAATATGTTGAATAAATCATAATAATTATAATATTGTAATCTTGTAATGAACACAAAAATAGTTGAGAAAAGGAGAATCAATTATAATAATCATAATAATCTTGTGATAACACTTGTATACTCAATAAATAAATACCTTGAATATATTCAACAATGAAGTTTTGTTGATCGAATTGTGGTGTCTTCAAATACACGTTCTTCCAAAAATTAAATTTTTCTTCAATTCGTAGTGAATCTGTTTTGAATTTCTTTGTTATCTCCTTGTGATTTATGTAAGTATCTTTGACGTGGTAGATGTTCGTTAGGAACATATTGTGTGAGTCTATTGATATAACAGTTTTGATTTGTTATATGATTGAATTTTTCTAAAAATAACTAAAATTGTAATCTCACGTATTTTCATAAAAAGTGGAACTCTAATTTGTAATTCGATAAATTTTAGGGTAATTTATAATTTTAGTTCTTAACCTTTCAAAAAAGTAACAAATCTATCCCCCAAACTTTTTTTTAGTATTATCCATCCTCAAATTTGTATTTTGTTGCAAATCATGTCATTTTGACATATTTTGACGGATTTGCCATTCTCTTTAAATAAACAAAAATACAAAAAAGTTAAAAACAAAATAAAAAAATTGTAAATGAAGTCCATAACTTCTAAAAATTTAAAATAACACAATCTTCCCCAAACTTTAGTTTCACAGCCCACCAGGGAAGAGTCACCATAGTACTATCAAATACAGCTTTCGGTACAATCGAAAATTTGCTAGCAACTTCCATGAACATTGAATTTCACCAATAAGTATATAGATAAAAATTGGTATATATCTAAAAACTATCTCTTTTAAAAGAAAATTGTAAAAAGATGGATTGTTCTTATTCAAGAATTGAGAGGCAAGAGATGGTGTCAAGATGCAAGGCTCAGAAGTACATGAAGCAATTTGTGAAAGCAAGACAAGCTTTTTTAGCAACTCATAGTATGTATCTTCGATCACTCAGAACCACCGAATCCGTCCTTCTTCAATTTGCCACCAACAAGATTATTCTTCATTCCCACCAAAACACGAACACCCACCACCATCTTTCTCCACTACATCTCCTCACGCCTTCACCACCCCCACTGCCTCCAATGAGTACCACATTCGAAGCCACAACAAGGAGCTCCACCGCCACCCACCCGCCACCGCCGTCTTCATCTGGGTGGGATTTCTTGGACCCTTTTCATGCCATATGCAATTTTGGGAGGTTTAATAGTCAAAATAACATGGGGACCGAAATTGGGGTGGGGTGGGGTGGGGTGGGGTGGGGTTATGTGACTTTGTTTGTAATTTTCTTTTATTTTTTTGTTGTTTTTGCTATTTTATTTTTTTGTTTATTTAAAGAGGAGAGCAAAACCGTCAAAATATGTCAATAGGGACGTGATTTACAAAAAATTGAAAGATTGGGAATGCCTGGTGCTAAAAAAAAAGTTAGGGATAGATTTGTTACAAATTGAAAAGTTTGGAAACCAAAATTGCAAATTACCCTAAATTTTATTATGAATAATGCTATCTATCATGAGTTTGATTTTGTTGATCCTCATTCAATGAGGTTACTATAAATCTGTTAAGGAAGTTTAAAAAATAAAATAATTTTTTTCTAATATTCCTTAAAAGTGAGAACACAATAAGAGTTGTTACTATAGTAAATCAAAAGTTTTTTTTTTTTTTTTGTTATGTAAAAAAAAACCAAGAAAAATAAAAAACGTCTTTACAAAAAGTCTTTTTTCTTTTGTTAGGTCGAAGGAAACCAAGAACAAGAGGAACTATAGACGATTAGCTATTGTGTCTTCCTCAAATAATCGAAGAAAGGGTAAGACACAAAACCATTCTTCATAACATGATTGAAAATAACACTAGTAAAATTGTTATTTATCTCCATTATTCATTTTCTCCCACATGATTGATGTTTCACCATCATTTTGGTTTTAACTCGTTAATGCTGGGAACATAAATGAATGACTAATTTTTTTTATTGTTCACCTGTGTGACTAGATTTCTAAGCAAATTGAATTGTTTTATTAGTTTAGTTAAAAAATAAAAAATACACAATTTTGTGAGATGTAGGTTTTCGTTAAACACCAAGAACCAAGAACATATAGGGTTTTCACTAAACACTAAGAACCAAAAACATATAGGGTTTTCACTAGTACTTACAGTTTCATTTGATATCAATAGACATTAAAGCTCAACAAAAAGACTTTGAGAAGTTGCCAAATAATTACAAAAAATATTGAAGTATCTAGTAGTATGCAATTTTTTAAGTTTCATAAGGTGTTTTTTGGTATCTGTATTTTTGGGTCAATTTGAATGCAAATCATGCATGTAATACTTCTAACCCCACATATTAATTTGATCAATTTACTCGTATGCATATTTTGTTAGTAGAGATCATCACTCGTCTACGGTGATAGTGAGTTTCCTAATTTATTGTTCAATGAATTAAAATGTATCACAACTCCATTTGATAATTAAACAAGATTTCTACTAATCATAAATAACGTATTTTTCATCACAAGGCCCAAGATTTGGCCCGTTTGTGTTATTTTCCTGTTTTGACAACTTGACAGTTGGTACAGAGAATCCCGAGCTGCCACGATACAAGCCCAGCCCAATAGTTAAATAATTTTACGGCCCAGATATGTAATCTACTCAGTAGGCCCTACTACGAAGCCTTCTGGCTCATTCATCTCCTCAGTTTACTGGAAACTAATTTTCAGAATGCAGGAGACGAAGGGTGAAATGGCTTCCAAGTTCCAACAAAAACTCTAAAACGGCCAACCTTTTGGATCACATCTCCATCAGATACCTCCTCGACGAGTCCGTCTCTGAGGTAATTTTTTTCACGCACGCATGTATATGTAATATTTTGAAATTTTAATTGAATTTTAGTTTTTTTTTTCGAGCTAATTGCGACTTTTGTGTTGGTAGATCGTGAAGACTGAAGAGCATAGTGTACCCTGAAGATGTGAGGATGAGCAACATTTGGTTGTTGTCTTGTTGATCGGCACAATCATCATTGTAACTACGCTTTTTGCTCAGTTCTGCAGCAAGAAGTTTCCCGGGAACTGGAATTTTCTGATTGGATCCATCGTATTATATCCTTTTGACTGGAACTTAGAATCTTGTGTCGCACTTTTTTTTTTTTTTTTGTCAAATGTATCCAAGAACTTGAGTAATGGTATTTTAAGAATAAAATTTAGAGGTAAAAAATAGAGACGATTTGGAAAATAACTGCACCTAAAACTGCTTCACTTTATCTTATCTCTTTTTTTCCTTAAAAAAGTAGGAAAAGGAAGTCGCAAGGTCTGATTATTGTTTTTGGCTTGATTTGATGATATTTTTCAGGCGTTAAACAAAAATTGTTCCTTATTTCTTCGCGTGTTTATTACATCGCTGGTTAGAATCTTGTATAAGAAAATTTGGTCATTTAATGATTGATGTGTCTGTGTTTAAAAAGGTATTTGTTTGATCTTTGACTCTGGCAAGTAGATTTTATTCAACGCAATAGTGCAGCTGATTGTAAACACAAAGGAGAAGAATGCAATCCATTCCACCTTTCCTCTGCAAGTAAGATTCTATTCTCCTTTTCCCATTGAATTATTTAAGCTGAGCCTATAAATGGTTCAATATATGCTTCTTGATTTGTTCGTGCAGCAAGCTGAAATGAGATGATGGTCCTAGTTTAAGTATCAAATACATTTTCAATTGGTGCATCTGTTTTCCATGAATTAGATTGACAGAGAATGTAGAAGTCGTGGTTATTGGTTTATCCTGGAGGATAAACTTTTATTTGTTTTAACTCAGCATTTATTTCTTATTAATCGTGGAAATTGATTTGTTTTCCAGATGATATGCTCACTCAACTTCTCTGTCATTTTGCTATTGAGTTTTAAAACGTGCTTTCCTATTATTTTAAATCGTTACCTTGTCTTTCCTAATATTTTTAAATTACGAGCTTGGAATTGGAATCGGGAAAAATCACATTGAAGTATGAATTTAGTTCCCTTGTCTTTTCAGATTCTAGTTCTTGTGTGCCTATATTGTTCAGTTTTGTCTTAGTGCTCCAGTACAAGATTTGGTAAGAATGATCAAAGGTCTCAAGTTAGTTACCTATGTCACCTTTAGCATTTTGATGAATGCCTCTATCATGGATTTATTAAGTTGGTCATACTATTGTGCAGTTTTGCATTCTCTAGGCCAATTTGCTCTCTTTTTTTTAGCATATGTATTGAGTGCTCTAAGTCTGTCAACTACATCTTGTTTATTTGAAAGATTGTTGCTTGTATAATAGAGAATATGATGAGAATATGAAAGTCATATCTCAATCGCATGTACAGATATTAAATGCTCCTTTTGTGATGTTCCCCCGCCACCCCCTCTTTTGTGGGTAAATTTCTATTTCGAACCAAAAGAATTAGACTCTGAATTGTCTAACTTGTTAGGAATTTTGTTGGACTACAAACTGACATTCATTATTTATAGAACCTGATGCAAAAAAGGCCATAGATTTGTTACTCATGCGGGCAAGTCTCTTGTAAGCATCAGGAATATTGATGCATCATTCTTGGGTGAGCCTCTTGTCTTTCCTGTGACTGGGGGTTCAGTCAATGATGGTACATGTTTACCAGTATTTATAAGTGCATTATAAGCTGATGAAATATCATTTTATTCACATATTTTGTAGGATCCACAATTTTTATTTACTTTTTATCCACACATTCCGTAGGGTTCACTAATTATACCAATGCTCTAAAAGCACGCCAATTAAGTGGTCCACTGTGTTTTTTTAACCAAACGCGTGCCTAGTCTCGCGCTTTTTTTTTTTATTATTCCAATCTTTTTTTTTAATAATTAAAATAATATTAAAAATAAGAAAATGTTTTTTACGCCTCGTCCTCACATAGGCTTGAAAAGTTTGACGCTTGGCCTCCACTACAATGGATAATATTTGTGAATTGTGATGCAATCAAGTTTATTATTTTAAAACGTCTTTTAATTAGTTAAAAACTTCGGCATGACACTCATATAGTCTTACTTGGTATGCTTAACCACTTGAGCGTTCGTTTGGTAGAGTTTTTAATTTAGTTTTTAGTTTTTTTCTTTTGACCAAAGGGTCCCACGATCACATGCACAAATTAAAAAATGGGATGTTGAATCTGTCATAAATGGGTACTTTGAACGAAGATTATAAAATTGCCGCCCAACTTACAAGTAATACACATGTAAAAGTATACGTGAAATGAGGGACAACGTAATTTTCGGCAACAAAACACGTGTGTCAAATTTAAGCTTCAATTTTCAATGTTTGCATATGACAATGGGGCTCTGGTCAG
Organism: Forsythia suspensa; assembly: GCA_023638005.1. Lineage (NCBI taxonomy): Eukaryota > Viridiplantae > Streptophyta > Magnoliopsida > Lamiales > Oleaceae > Forsythia > Forsythia suspensa. Next base: position 54,721,400 of record CM042666.1, read on the forward strand.
AAGAGGAGAAAAACTGGATTTCAATTTAAAAACCCTACCAAATAAGTTCTAAATAATGACAAGGGACTTTTGTGGCTGTTGTGTTCTATTTAAATTTTACTATATTTCTCTATTTGTTTACACTTACCCAAATGAAGCATGTGCACGTTTCCTTTGTATAAAATTCAATTTACTTTATTTCTAATTTTATTTTTTAATCATTATATTAGTTTTAATTGTTATTCGATAGTTATTTAGGCATCATATTCACGCTAAAGATTTCTAGTTAAACACCTAAATTACGTTTGAAAGCTCTAAACTTAATATTTAATAGTTCTACTTGGTATGCCTAACCACTTAAATAATAAGTTTTTGTGTCCTATTTAATTTTTACTATATTTCTCTATTTACTTTTGTTCAGGCCACCCATTCGAATGATGACATGTGTCATTTGTGTAAATTTAATTTAATTTATTTTCCTCTCTTACATTTTTTCAAATTTAATTTTTAATTCTTATATTAGTCTTATTTATCTAAAAGTTATTTTAGCATTAAGTTCCTGCTAAAGATTTCCAAATGAACTCCTAAATTATGTTTCAAAGTTCTAAATTTAATATTCAATAAATTAATAATTTTAAATATTAATAACATTCTTCAATATCAAATTTAATAATTCGATACCCATTACTTTTTTTTTTTAAGTTAAAAAGAAATCTATTTTTGTTAATATAAAATAGTAAATACTTATTATTACAATTAGTTTCTAGATTGAAATTCTGCCTAATAGGTGGAATTTTAATCTAGAAACAATATTTATTGTTTTGTATTAACCTTAATAATTTTCTGTGCTTAAAAAAAAAAAGTAATGAATATTGAATCATTAAGAACTTGTTCGGTAGAAATTTTCAGCCCAAAAAACCTACTTTTCAAAAGATTTTGAAACAAAATGACAAAATTGTCTTTCTACTTTTAAATTGCATTATTTTGATTGAGGGTAATTTTGTCATTTTATTTCAAAATCATTTGAAAAGTCAAAAATATGCTCCAAAATGGGTTTTTTTTTGAAAATTTCTACCTAACAAGTCTTAAATTTGATTTTGAAGAATTTTATTAATATTTAAAATGATTAATTTATTGAGTTTAAAGCTTTCAAACATAATTTAGGTGTTCAATTAAAATCTTAGCGGGAACTTGATGTTCAAATAATTTCCAGTTTTTTTCTCTTCCGAAGGGGGACTGCATCATAGATGCACACATTAAATCCACCATCCAAATTTCCAAAATACCCTTTAACTCACAAACTATTTAGAATGAATTGGTGAAATGAGGGTCAATATGGTAATTTTCGTTCACAATGTCTATTTGTGTGTTAGATGGAAAAACTATTTTGCAATTGTTGCGGCTGATGCGGGCGCCCTCTGGAAGTGGGGAAAAAAAAAACTTTAACGAGTTTATAATGGTTTCCAAACAATCTCTAAATCTTACAAAGGATACGTGCACGTGTTGTGGGTGAAAGTGAATAAAGAAATATAGTAAAAATTAAGTAAGACATAGAAGCCATGTGTCATTATTTAAGTGGTTAGGTGTACCACGTAAGACTATATGAACGTCCTATCGAAGTTTTTCTATTTAATTATTGTCTTCAACTAGGGCTATTTTTGTAATTTAGCCATTAGTGCTAATAATGCTGAATTTTCTATTTTAACAAGAGGAGCTTTTGCTGTTTTTTAATTGTTAATTAAGGAATATTACAGATATTGGAGTTTTTCGTGCAATCTGATTTTGGTATCCTTGGGAGTCAACAATTTTGTCGATCAAAATCAATTATTCGGTATTCCAAGTGGATCAACGTATTCTTGACTCCTTAAGTTCGCGTATTATTCTCTGAATCAATGTGATTCTAGGCGTGTTCATCGTTCTGTTAAATTGCGCTGCATCAACTTCTGAGGTAACCAATGGCTGAACTTTGCTAATGTAGATAGTAACATGATCTGATCTCATAGAGATTTGAACAGCTTTGAAATTCTTTGAACATGGATCTTTCACCAGTACTGACTTAGTTGTCACTTCTAAGTTCTAGGTTGCCAAGATTCTCAGATATGTACACACTTAAAAATAACGAGTGCAGATCCTCAATCAATATCTGCAAAGCCTCCAGTTGAATTTACTAGAAGTGTTGCTCAGTGGTATTCTCCCTTTTTTTGCTTGTGCACTTTCGCTTCTAACCACATGCTTTGCAGGTTCACCATGGGATGAAAGTGCAGGACCTGTTCTGGAAAGATGTCGAGGGACTGATAATTGATCATGGAAAGTAAACAGAGCAACTAATGGACAGCATCCAATATATTCGGCTCGAATCCTTGGTAGGACAGGGACTAGATAGCAGATAGGTATGGAGTTGGACTTCTTTTTGTATGATTTCACAACTTTGCATTTCTTATTTGCAAGGCAATTTTTTCTTGTATTTTGCGGTCGTGTATACTTTCAACTTAAATTTGCAGACAGCCTGGTTTCATTTATTGCATCTATTCATAACTCATTGTGCGCACCGAAAGGTGGTTTTCCATGTTTTTATTTTTGTCGCAAGGTGATCAGATTGGAAGAAGTCTGATCTATTTTGGGATTCTTAAATTTTATTTTATTTTTCTAATATTGTTCTCATTTGGTTCTTAAAAGACGGATTAATGAGCTGTTTGTTTGAATTTACGAATGTACTTTGTTACCCCATTTGTTAGATTCTATGAAAAACCATACTTTATTGAGTGGGTTTAGAGTTTAGAGGCGTAAAGTGGTGGCGGACTCGTCCAGATTGGTTCCCCAAGCTTGTCGCGTGGCATGCTCATCTGGCCTGGGTTTAGAGGAAATTATCAATTTGTTAGAGAGGTACACCGCGGGAGGATCCCTTTTCCAAGACGTGGACAATGTTTAGAGTATGGAGTTGGTATATGCTTTATGGGGTTAATAAATTATTATTAGGAATGAGCTACAAATTAGATATTACCTCTTGTAACGAAGTGGGACAAAAACACTTTATTGGAACCAGAAATAGTTGAGATGCTCCAAGCGGTTGGAAATTTCAAGAGGACTGTCGGAAGACAAAGACCCTTCGAATTTAACGTTGGAGACAAAAGTATAGTATTTATGTTTGAAAGGAAAATTGAGTTATTCACCTTTCGAATTTAATGTTGGAGACATAGTATTTATTTAAATATCGCCAGTGAGAGGAAAATTAAATCCGTTTGAAATTCTTGAAAGAATTGGGCTAGTGTCTTGTGAGTTGGACTGCCCAATGTCATTGAATAAGGTGCACATCTTCTTCCATTCCATGTATGGGCTCTTCAGAAATAACTGCTTCAACTCAAGCGGATCCACAACCTGATTTGACGTTGGAGGAAAGACCAACGAAAATTTTAATGCACTAGATAAAGCGACTCCATAATAAACTTGTCTGGCTGGTATGGAGAAATAGAAGTGTCGAAGAAGAAACATGGGGAGTACGAATAAGAAATGAAGGAGCGATATCCTGAGCAGTTCCTAGTAAAATTTCAATGACGAAATTTCTTCTGAGGGTTGTGGATTGTAATGTTTTGAAAATTTGAAATATTTTAATTTAATTTCGATAAAAATAGAGTTAAAACAAATTTAACAACCATCTTTGACGAGCTATTTTAAACAAATCTTTAGACCGTTTTTATTTAGTAAATATATTGTGAGCTTGCAATAATCTCTTTAAAACGATACTAAGAACATGTACCAATAATTTCTAAACAAAATCGATAGATGGGATGCGAAAACTGCTAGGCATGAGATTTGTCTTGGATTTATAAAGGAATTGCACTATTCAACTAGGGACAGAGCCCATCCAGCCCCAGTAAAGGCACATGCCCTCGTGCCTATTAAGCTTTAGATTAAAAAAAAGCAAATTAATTTTAAAGTAAAACTACATCTAATTCCCAAATCCCGCCTCTAGAAAATTCCCAAAAATTCCCAAATTAAAATCGAAACCCAAACTACCAAATCCCAAACCCTAAATCAACTGATAATTTCTTTCCATTGTAGGTAGGGCCCCATATTTGGCCGAAATTTTGGCCAAAAATTTCCATATTTGCTGCTTTAAGGAACTCAACTGGCAACAACTCAGCCTCTGAAGTGTCGTTATTTTATTTTATATTTTTTTCAGAATTTGTTAACAAAAAAAAAAATTTCTCTCTAAAATTTCAGCAATTCATTATTAATAATTATAATGTCTTTTTTATTTCCGCCATTTGTTTTTGGATTTATTTTAGCTATCATTCGGACCATCTGGCATTCGGGCAGTGGTTCAGCTTTTACTGCTGAGCTACTCTCCCTGGCGCCCGGTAAAAGAAGGTTTGACTATTTGATTTGTTAGTGTCTACGTGTCGATTCAATTGAGTTAATTCTTGTTAATGTTTGGTGTTTATGCATTGCATTGTCGGTTCAACTGCACAGTAGCACGTAATAAATCTGCTCTTTCATGTGTGTGCATACTTCATCATCCAATAAAAAAAGATTTATTTTTTTTTTTACACAAATTAAAAAAATTTAATTATAATAATTGTAACAATAAATTTTACTTACATTTATATTAATATAATAATAGTTCATATTTGTTGATAATAAGAGATTAACAAAAAAAAGTGGATTATAATTTAAAATAAATGAATAAAGAAAAAAATAAATATATTTTTGTGAGACGCAAATTGAATATTTGATATCCTCACAGTATTGCTAAAATTACTCCATTAATTTTGTCTAATTGATGACTGTGTCTCCATCAAGTTTGTTTCCTTATTCTTCTCATATTTTTGGGGTAAATTTCATTTGCAGTCATTGAATTTTAAGTGAAATTTCAATTCGATAATTAAATTTTAATTTATCTGAATTAAGTAATTAAATTTTAATTTAATTTCAAATTGAGTTACTGAATTTTAATATTAGTTACAAATTTCACAACTTTTTATCTTCTGTTTCTTAAATTGATGAAAATTGTTTAATTGACATTACCATAATAAATCTTTTACGTAAGAGTAATTATATTAATACTACAATTTTTATTATCTACAACCACGTTTTAATTGTTATAAACGTCCCTCAACTTTTGACATATTTCATCTCATTTTTATCATTAACTTTCAATAATTTTCACATCTTATTTCTAATAACAATTTTTTTTCTAAATATTCTACTAATGTGCATTAAAATGAAGGACAAATATTTTGTTAAACTTTTGTATATATTATTTATTTTGCTTAATTAAAAAATACGAGAGGCACAAACATCTTTTTGCACTCTCTTAATTAATTTTTTGGACAGAAACTATAATCAAAGACAAAGATAAGATGTGAAAATTAATAGGTGGATGATAAGACTGTGATAAAAAAATTGAAGTTATAATTGCAAAAATAACAACAGTTTAAGACTTTTATTGCAATTAAAATATATTGTAGTTAATAAAAAAAATATAGTGTAAATATAATACTATTTATATAATTATTGTGTGACATATCAAATTATCATTACACAACATAATAAAAATTTATTTTAATATTTTAATCAAAAACATGATCACAACTTTTGCACAAAATTGATAGATTTGATTTGAGGGCATAACTGACATAAAATCCCAAAAGAGCTAATTTATGTAACATTGCCAATAATAGTGTGAATCTCCTATTGGATAAGTCCCACTAACAGCACATGACAGGGAAGAAAAAAAAGTAAGCCACAATTGACGCGAAACATGCTTCCTATCTAGGAAACCGAGGCATCTCACTTTGACACGCTTCAAAGTCAAACCAACTTCACATTTGCCCATTTCTCTAATATTTTATTATTATGTTCATGTATATCCTCTCCTAGCCGTTATGGGCCCACTAGTCAAATCAAATGTTCATTTGACACATTCAATATGTACGGTTTCTATAGAAAAGACTTTATTGATAGTTGGAGCACCATTATAACGTTATGGTGCTTACAATGGGCAATGTTATGGTGGCGTTAAAAAGTAAAAATATTTTTTTATTTGTCCATATCCATTGACCAGTCTGTCAGTAAACACATAATATCGCTTGCATTGTATAGCGTTAGAATATTTCTATTGATAGTTGTATTTAAATAAATAAATGTTATTTTTTCTTTAATAAATAATTTTTAGATAAAATGGTTCATTTTGTATTGGAACCAGAATAATACGTAGAATTAAATTTTGCGCTATCGATTTCCAGAATTATGAACGTGTCAGATATTTGTTATAAATAAATTGAGCCTATAGATAAAAGGACTAAATTTAAATAAATAAATATATTCATATAAATATAAAATTCACATAATATTTGAAAGTAGTAACATTGACAAACTAATCTTTAATCTTAATAATTTCTTATTAAATTAAAAATATAAATTAGAAGGGCTTCGTTTCTATAAATCACAAAATAAATAAATACCATTTGAACATTTTAATTAGTATGTTGAATGGTTTATGTTTCTAGAACATTGATATTGACCATATCCTCTAAATTTATGCATGCAATATCCTCCTTTTATGTTCAACTGAATATTATAAAAAAGAATAGGTAAAACATTAGGAACACCCTTTTTTTAAGCTAGAAAAACTATGTTTGTTGATAGTAGTACACCAAAAAAAAAAAAAAAAGGAGTAAGCCCATGTTTGAGCAAGTTTAAATCACAATTTAAGTTTGTCAAATATATTTTTAATTTATATATTTTGTAAATTTTATTATTTACAATAATTTTTAAAAAAATTCAACACTCATGTCTATAACTCTTCAAATGAGGCAAGCGACCAGTAAGTATTGTGAAATAAGTATTGTGAAGGCTGGTAAAACCCCATTCTTCAAGAGTGAAAAGCGGAAGAAAAGCTTTTATAATTAGATTAGTCTTTCCATGTGCTGTTGATGCGATGTCGCCTATGTGATTGAAATGTAAGGTGAGTCAACTAAATCAGGGTATCGGGTTGGGAAAGACGAAACTCGTTGGTAGATTCGTAAGTTTATAATGAACTATTGGAAGGTAGAGTCCAAATTACTATGAGAAAATATACTATAGTACACAATAAAAATGAATGAACACATTCAATAAAAAAAAAAATTTTTCTGATTCATTCTTTTTTTTTTTCCTTACGACTCAATAATAAAATATGGATTCCCGATTTTGTTGAACAAAACAACAACATGCAGTTGAGTTGTGATTAGAATTCTAATTGAAGTAAACAAATAATAAGTCTATTTGTTTTGGTTCTAAAATTCGTAGTTCCAATGGTCAACTCGATTCTTTCAAATTGTTTCTCATTTTTGAGAAAATGCAATAAATATAAAATACGAGCTTGTTTTATAGGAATAGTAATTAATTGTTTGTTGTTTCAATGTCAATCTATTCATTCGTCTAGATAATATTTTTCATTGTTTACTAATAAATTAGCTAATTAAAATTGTATTTTTATAATCAATTCGATCCCTCAATTAAATCGGGGGCAAACGCCTACAAAAATGTTGCTTATATTTAAGAAATAGTCGCTTGGATTAATCCATGGTTTCTTTTGTGTTTTTTTTTATTATTTAGTTTTAGTTTAGAAAGTGAGACATAATTCTACAAACAACATGATGATGTGAAGCATGAATTGTTTAATTTCTTAAATTTTGTATTTTTTGTTAATACAGTATAATTACAAGGTGGAAAACACCAACCATACACCTTTACATTAAATTTACTTTTCCTTATTTATCTTACTCGATAGAGAAAAATAAAACAAATGAAGAGATATCATTATGACCTATTTGGTATTTATAATTAAAAAAATAATTAATAAGTAAAAAGACCTGTTATAAAATTTAATCAACTGTCCTTCTAAAAACAAGTAGTTTATATTTTACCTGTTTTAATAATTAATTATCTTAAATAATATTACTCAACAGCCGGTCTGTACAATTAAAAGAACTTAAAGTTAAAGTTAAGCTGACGCGTGTCCTCTAACTAAACGTGCAAGCCAAACAAACAGTTAGAAGGATGAAACACCAACTGCAAAATTGAAAACCTACGGGCTACGGGAGCAGGCACCGTTGGGCCAATCACATTCGTCCAAATATGTTGAACACGTGATATACAGGGCATGTGTCATAAACGATGTCGGCTAGGGCAAGTAACATGTTGGTGGGAAAAAAGTGAATGCTTACCTGGAGGGCACCATATTATGAATGACACGTGGAACGCCTTACGCGGTGGGCAATTGGGGGCAGATTTGAAGCGGTAAACGCGGAGACGAGTTGGAGTCCAACTCGGAGGAAGTGGTAATAGGAATGTTTCGCCCGCCAATGTTTGAAATTTATATGGATTTGGACCCTTCTAAAGACCGAACACTTATCCTTAACCAAAAGAACTATTCTTTCAATAACTCACCACACGTTCAACGCCTATATTGCTATTCCTAATTAATAATAATATAAAAATAATTACTCACATGTCATGTCTTTTAACAAATTTAAATAAAGCAACACAAAAATAATTTAAGTAGTTTATCTTAATTTTATTCGAAGTAAAACTTTTTTTTTTTGTTTAGTAAATTTAAATTTAAAAATATTTTTTAATCATAGTAGATCGAGATAGTTTAACTTATCCTTCTTTTTTTAGTTATGTTATAATAAGATCTCATCATTCTGAATAAAACGCATATTTCAACTACGTTATTTATTTAAATTATTTTGAATTGATTGATAAATGAATTCATTTTCATCGTTACATTCTTAAAGGGACGCAAAATAGCCAAGTTCATGTAAGGGGTAAGGGCATCAAGATAGCCAAGTTCATCCACATCCCCATAGCTTTCTTTTATCTCAATCCAGATTCAAACTTAGCAGAAATTCCCAGTGGACTGTGCAAGTACCGAAACACATTTGGCTGCAGTCGTTTTCCCAAAAAACACGGGCACATGTTCAGTCTCCCATTTAATGGCAAAACTGTGATTCCTCTCCTAAACTCGCCTACAATTCCGCTAATTACTGCAAGCTTTAGAATCCTAGTCCTAGGATATCATATCATAATTCCATTTTCTAAAATAATCTTAAAATTAATTTATTGATCGTGGTCCAGTTACCAAATTTTCGGTCAAGGGCACTATAGTCAATTCAAATTTACGACCTACTGTGGTAGATATATCTGTATATGGATAAGGTTCAACATATTTCTTTTAAATTGATAATTCTCACCGCCACGCTTTTGAATTTCTTCATTCTTTGTAGACGTTTCCACACGCCTTTTATCTATACCTGTCTCCTAATATCCTCTATAAATGCCACTCTCTCTCTCTTACATTTTCCAAACCAAAATTTATCTATTCACTCTCAAAAATCGTTTTGAAAAAAATGGTGGATTTGGATTGGAAAACAAAAATGATTTCATCCGAAATGCAAAATAGATCGCCAAGGCTTTCAAATAAACTCCAAATTTCAATTCCGACGCCTCAAGTTCGTGTCACAGAGTTATCGGCGGCGTCTGACTCGGCTTGCTCGGCGTACGAGAACTATCTTCGGCTTCCAGAGCTGAAAAAGTTATGGAGTTCCAAAGAATTTCCTGGCTGGGAAGCCGAGTCGGTTCTTAAACCAGCTTTCATGGGTCTGGAAATAACGTTCCGGTTTATCTCGACCGTTTTGTCCGATCCCAGACCGTATGCGAACAGGCGGGAATGGAAGCGGCGGCTCGAGGCTTTAGCAACTAGTGAAATTGAAGTTATAGCTTTACTATGTGAAGATGTGGAGACTCGTGGCGCGATTCCGATTGTTGATCTGACGTCATCGGATGTTGTGTTGGCTAGGGAAAACAGTTCGGCGGAGGTGTGGAAGATGTCCAGTGAGACCACGGTGGTTAACCGGGTGAGCGAAACTAGTTTGCTGCCACGACTGGCCACGTGGCACAAATCCGAGGAGATTGCAAAGAAGATTCTGTACTCCATCGAACGCGAGATGCAGGGAATTCCATTCACCTTTGGATTAGGTGAGCCGAACCTCGCCGGGAAACCGAGCCTCAACTACGACCTCATATGCAAACCAACCAAGCTTCACGCATTGAAGAAATGCCCCTCAGATAATTTGGATCTGCAAAACTTGGAAAACCAAACGCTTTACGCAACGCACCAGATTCTGGAGTCATGGATCTGCGTATCGAAACAAATTTTGGAGAAAATTTTATCGGAAATCAATAACAGAAGCTTCGAGAATGCTTCAAGCGATTGCTGGATACTGGAGAAAGTGTGGAAGCTGTTGAAGGAGATCGAAGATCTCCATCTATTGATGGATCCAGATGATTTTCTGCGTTTGAAAAATCGTCTTTCAATAAAAGCAGTTTCAGAATCCGACTTCTTATGTTTCAGATCCAGAGAACTCGTGGAAATTACCAAATCTTCGAAGGATCTGAAACATAAGGTGCCTACCATTTTGGATGTGGAAGTTGATCCCAAGGGCGGTCCAAGGATCCAAGAAGCTGCGATGAAATTGTACAGGAGAAAAGGCGAATTCGTGAAAATTCATTTGCTACAGGCTATGCAGGCAGTCGAGATGGCGGTGAAGAGCTTCTATTTTTCGTATAAACAGTTGGTGACTATTGTTATGGGGAGCTTGGAGGCAATGGGGAATAGAGCATTTGTAAATGCTGATTCAGGAGATATGTTGGGTCAAATATACCTTGAGCCGACGTATTTTCCCAGTTTGGATGCTGCAAAGACTTTTCTCGACGATTTTTGGGGTCATGAGAGGGAAGATATAGTTCATAAACACCATGATCGTGGTTTGTACGCTAAAATTGAACAACATTGACGAAGGTTTAATGCTTAAAGGGTATAATTAAAGGTTGTGAATCATAGATGAGCGGATAGAGTTCGCATGCATACAGAAAGAACTAGGAAAATCAGTTTAGTTCTTCAAATTTTGGAGTTTTATCATTGTAATATAATTATTCTTCGTTGTTTTGTAAAATTTTGTCTCGCCATTCAAATGAATTGTTATATTCTTATATACCGCACAATTTTTTCTTATGAGATATCTTAGGCTAGCTTTTCTTTAAGTTGAATCTGAAATTGTCCGAGAGCTTGTATAGAGGGAAAAGAAGATAAATTTTCGTCCTCGAAAGCATGAGCATTTTTACTAGCCGTTGCATTGGTCAGCTCGGCCTTCTAATTGTCTAGTTGTTAGTGTATGTTTGTGTGTGTTTATAAGTACTTATATGCTGATTAAATATCATTTTTATCTAGACATTTTGTAGAATTTTATTGTTTATAATTTATAAAAATCTTTACCAAATATATTCTTAATAATTAAATCAAAACTTTCATCCACACGATTATTTGATAGGGTCTAGGCGCCATGTCAATTTTGGCATACAACAGTTGTCCTCCCCTAAGGTCCAATTTACTTGGTCAGAATTTTTAAGTTACATGAAGTCGTGCTACCAACCAAGCATATTTTAAGAATAAGTAACTTTGGATTGTCATGGTAGTCTATTCATATAGGAGTTGAGGCAACATTATCATCTTCTCATTTTTCTTAGACCTCCTAGCTTCTAGGATTGCAAGCTCAATTGCACACTTGTGATGGAGGTAAGACTTTCTAGCATCCAAGCTTCGCAAGCTGCTCTTTGAAAGGACATGCTTCTAATCATGGCTTCAATAGGCGTGTGTTCGTTAGAACTTAGCTCAGATGCTATTCTTCAACTTTTCGACCTTTTCAATATAAGAACTTAACTCACCTTCATCATTTGTTTCTATCTTCACAAGGTTACAAGCTTGGGCTTCCATTTGTTAGAGAGAAATTACAAAAGAATGTCATTAGGAACATTCGACATTGGATCATGTCAAGAGTCATTGATCAACACACAAATTAGACGGGACACGAAGTAATTGGCCCAAACCTTGGCCAGCATTCCTAAAGACTGGTGCATGCGCGGTGCCTACCAGCTTGCGCGTGCCATCGGTGCCTTTTCGTCCAAATTGTATTTTGGCTGCTGTAATTCAAATTTTTTTGGTTGTGTTTGATGTATTTCAATTCTAAAAGACACCTATAAATGGTTGTAACTTATTTGAAAGGGCGATAAGAATTTATATATAGACTCACATTTGTTTGATTATACACATGAAAATTTGATAGAAGTTTAGATTCTCTCTCTTATTTATTCTATACTTCCTTGCATATTTTCATTTCCTTTTTGAATCTCAAATGCAAAGATGTTCCATTGTACCCTGGAGACATATTTGAATTTTTCTGTGCATTCATTTTCAGTGAAGGACAATATTGTCTTGAGAAATCAAGAGTTCATGTTTTCAAGTTATTGCAGAGAATTCCCTCCAACACCACTGTCGTGCTTACTCTTTCCATTCTGCTTAGAAGATGTGCATTACGGTAGCACCATTATGGAGGATTAGAATATTGGGATATTTATAATATCTACTCTGTATATTGAGAGTACATTTAGTACACTATATTTGATTATGAGGGATAGGATTATGGATGATATGATTATTAAGGTAAAACACTGAGGTAAAATTGAATGGACTACAAATAGAGGAATACAACTAAAATCTAATCCAATGCTATTGGTAATACAACATGATATCTACTACAAGAATTCTAGTTGGTTACAACATTTTCTTTAACACACCTCCGCATGGTAGTGGTCCCGTTTGAGACACCTATTTTGGACCGAAGAAAATGTAGTCGAGCAGTGGATAAAGGCTTGGTATGTGCATTTGCAAGCTGCTTCCGAGAGACACAGATCTCGCCATTTTGAACTTTGTCTCAAACAAAGTGAACATTAATCTTTGTTTGATTCACGTGCGAATGGAACACAGGGTTGGAGCCTAAAGATGTGATGCCAACATTGTGACAATAGATAATTGGGGCATTAGGCACGAGTTCTCAAAGTTCCATGAGCATGAATGTAATATGTAGTACATTACATATAGAGGTGGTGATAGATCGATACTCAGTTTCAGTAGAGGAGCGAGTTGTCGATCTTTGTTTTTGCAAAAGTCATGTAATATGATCATGACCAAGGAAAATAACACGAGTACTGATAGATGTTCGATCATCAGCATTGCTAGACTAGTCGGAATCAGAAAAAACGTGTAGAATGATGGGTGAGCGGCAATGGAGAGAGTCCATAATAGAGTGTACCACATAAGTAACGCAACATGCACTGGACAGGTGCTGAGGCATGGAACGATGTATTGTGACAAATTGTGAGAATAGGGCATAGTGTTGATAATGTATTGTAAAATTAAATTAAATAAGATAAAGAAATTTAAGAGACGAGGCAATTAAAAGAATTAAATAGGTTACAAGATTTTAATAGGTGGAAATATAGAATAAAATTTTGTATCCTATGAAATTAACGTGATATTTATGGCCGTTTAACTTTAGGGAAGAAAAAAAGGGGTAGATAATTGATAAGTGCATTTTGTGCGCTTATTAGGACCTTTAAACTAAGCTTTTATCTCGTCATTTTATTGAATTTATACTTAATTTATTGTATTATTCTTCCTATTTCAGTTTTGGACCCGTTTATAAGCACATGGAGAAGATTGGACGAAAAGAGCATAAAATTTGGTGAAATCAACGAGTAAATGATATACCATTGGAAAGATAATCGAATTACGAGTCCACCAATTTTACGGATCTCAATTTGGAGCTTTCTACAAGAAGTTATGGCCGTTTGAAAAACAGCCGCCCATGCTAACTTTGGCTGCGGGAATTTTGTTTCCTTTTAATTCTAATTCGATTAGGAAACCTTTTTTGACGCGATTTGCATAATATTTTGAGATATTTTAGGGCACAATTAGGTAACTATATATATGAGTTATTAACTCATAACATGGATGGAATTTTGGGGGCCGAATTTGGAGAGAAGAACGGAGACAAATCAAAAGCGAAGATCAAGATTCATCCTTTCAAGATTGAAACGAAGATCAAGTTCAATATTTTATCTCCTAATTATTTTCTTCTTATCTGGGTGATGAACTCCATATTTTCATCTCTTCTTTATTTTTGTATTATTAGTATGCTAGGCTAGAATTAATTAGTGTTAGGATCGTGATGAAGTTTGTATCATGAATCTTTAATTCTTGAACCTAGTTTTTGATATTTAAGCATGTTTTTATTTTTGAACAATTGATATTGATTTTCTCTTCATCTACAATTATATGCTTAATAGTTGTATGATTCTTGTGGCTTGTTTTACCTTCGAGAGAAGGAAAATAGGTTATACATATATTAATTGTCGTAGAGTCCGATGGGGATAGAAATATACCGCTATATCTTTTACGTGATCTCTAAGTATTCACAAATTCTAATGCATTCTTGTATGCTCGCATTCGTCATAGAAATATAGTCGGGTCGCATATAGGAATAGATTTAATTCTACTCGAAAAGAGATTATTAAATTAAATTAGGAATATTGATCTTCATAAGTAAATCATGTTATCAAATTTAATGGTGCGGGTTAAAGGTAATTGATATAAGTGGAATCAAGATCCTAGTACGCTTTTCTTTTCTTTTCTTTTCTAATTTTAAAGTAATTTTCATTAATCTAATTTTTAGTTATTTGATTTATAATTAGTTAATTAATTTTAGTTCATGTTTTAATTAGTTTAAGAAACAAACATTCAAAAGTTCATTAGATTCGGTTAAGGTTAGTATAATTGAATGAACTATCTAAATCTTCGTGAAGCGATACTTGGACTCAACATCCACTTTATTACTTGTGCGATCCGTGCACTTGCGAGAATTATTAAAGATATAAAATCGTGACAATAATTATGGCCATTCATCCAAAACAATTCTTTACAATATTAACAAACAATTATTAATTTTCACTAAAAATTTCAAACTGAATATCATATAAAAGTTATTAATGAATAGTCTATCTTGAAATTATTAGAAATCAGAATTAGTTAGCTATTTTTATTATTTCAAACTGAATATCATGTAAGATTATTCAACGAAAATCAATTTATTTTAGCAGATATGTTGAACGTGTCGCATTAACTAGTGATTAAAATAATTTGACGAGTTTTTTTCCCCTTTCAACATTTACATACTTTAAGCATGCATGAGGGTCCATGCTTAGCATATTAGACTGGATAATATTAGAAAAAAATAAAAGAGTAAACAAGTTAACATTTTGTTCATCACGAGATCATGTACAAACTTGTCAATAGGAATGAAAATATAATAAACTATTGTAACTACCCCGTGCACAAGTGGATTCAACGGAGAACTCCCTTGACAGAACTCTATATACATTATGAATTGAAGGGTTTTCTAAAATTATAAATAGTTGACACAAGAACAAGACTCTTTATAGCTTGACTTGTTCTCAATCTCCAAAGTTCATTTATTTTGTCGAACCAACCAACCAACTAATCACTTGTAATTCTAGTTGATAATAACAAGTTGATAATAACAAGGAATGTCATCCAATCTTACGTACCAAACTTGCATAAAACATCATTATTTTAATTTGACACTCAATTCGTGGATATGCTCAAAACATGTGCGATAAATTATTATGTCATGCAGAATTGTGTAGGTTTCCTAGCAAAGAAACTTGTTTTGTGTCAAATATGGACTACTTTCTTTTTCCTGTCACGTGCTGGTAGTTATCCGCATTCCGCGCCACCATTAGTCAAAATTATCCGATTGTGATTTAAATTATTATTGTTTTGAAACAAAGCTACAAAGATTTTCGGTAGAAGCTTTTGCCAAAAAAATATTGGTTTTCATATATTTGACATTTTGGACTTTTCAAAGATTTTAAAAGTGAAATGATTATTTTGTCCTTAATCAACACATTTTCATTTCAAAATAATAAGAACAATGTAGTCATTTCACTTTTAAAAATTTTAAAAAATAAAAACCATCAAACCAAAAAAACTTATTTCCCTCCCCCTCCCGAAAAAAACTAAACCGAACAAAACTGTAACAAGTTCGTAAAAAGGAGATCTTGATATTAATTAAAAAGGCACCTATATTTAACTAGTAATTAGATTAGCTAGACCCTAATCTATTCGATCGAATATCCAATTCGAATTTCGTAAATAGAATATTTTACCAATCCTTAAGTTGAATATTTAGTTAATGAATAAACAATGTGTTATGAGGATAAGTATAACAATCGTTTTACTAAATGACTAAGAGCTTAGATTCAAGTATCAAAAATATTTTAAATTTGTCTCTATACTAATGAAAAGTTTTACTAAATGTTATAGTCTCTAACTGGTTTTTTTTGTATAAATGGTCCTTATCTTTTGTATTTACTGTAAATTGAGGATCTATCTTTTCATTTTTGACAATATAACTCCTATTTCAAATTTTTTTAGCGACAATGGTTCTTTCCGTCAATTCTGTCAAATTAACCGTTAATTTTGATTTTTTTGCACAAATGGTCCCCGCATGTATTCCACTTTTAATTTCATAAGAACATTTTTTGGTATTCTACTGTTCATAAATAAATATTTGCAGCAGATGTCCTAAATTTAAAAAAAAAATAATAATAATAATTAAAAAAAGCACCCCACCCCTCCCCTCGAAGCACAAAAATTCTTGGCTCGGGACATCACTTTTCAGAATATGGCGGGCCCGTCGAAGAACCAGGCCATGGCGCTCCGCATCGGTGCCGATTTATTAGCTTTCTACATATGCGACATGTTAGCCTATCAGGACACCCTCTACGTCCACAACAATCGTCAATTCTTCATTCAGTGTATCATCTCCGGCACTGTCGATTTCATCTTGTGTTCCAAGACTGCGACATCCACACACGGCGCCCAGATTCTGGGCAAAAGAACATGGTCACAGCTCAAGAAAGAATAGATCCCAATCGGAACACCGGTATAGTTATTCAGAATTGTAGAATCAGAGCCACTTCGGATTTAAGACCTGTTAAGAAAAATTTCCCCACATATCTTGAACGGCCATGGAAAGAGTATTCAAGGACTGTTATAATGCAATCTTCCATTACTGATGTAATTCATTCAGCTGGTTGGCATGAATGGAATGGAAATGTAGTGCTTAATACTCTGTTCTACAACAAGTATCAGAAAAAATAGAGAGGAGGAGGAGCTGGGGGAGAAGGTGATGATTACTTTTTTTTAATTATTTTTTCTTTCTTTTTTTGAATTTAAGACCTCTGCTGCAAAATAATTTGAAATATGGGCTATATTGCCAAAAATGAAAAGATAGATCCTCAACCTCACAATAAGCGCAAAAGATATGAACCATTTGTGCAAAAAAAAAAACGTCTCTAAATTCTCCTACTTTATTTTTTAGGAATGGAAAATTTTAATATCTTAAATTATAATTTAATCTGATAAAATTAATCAAATATATTTTTTATACGCACATTTCGTAAAACTCACGACTCAAAAACATTTAAAAAATAATTTTAGCATTGCCAAACATGCACCAAGTCACAAATTATGAATGGTGTCTCGCGCACAAAAACCATTTATGTGCATAATTCGCAATGGCATTTAACCTAGTATCTCAAGACTCGTGCATATACTCAAGCACTAGTACATATGAATAACAATGTAATGCACAAATGAAACAGCTATAACAACAAACTGAAATAGTAATGCACTTAAAACCGACTTCAAAATCATCTCAAAAAGAATTCAAAAGCAATTATCATGCTCAAACAAGAGTCAAGATGTAACCATAAGAGCAATTTAGGCATCATGATAACATCAAGCTTGAACAGAATTCAGAATGCATCGAAACTGCACACATTCGCTACACTTATAAATCTCTGATTCAAAACTACTGAAACTTGAGCTACACCCGATAAACGGCAGGAAATAACATTTGACTCAAAACTACAAAAATTCATAATCAAGATGGCTGCAAAAATAACAAACATTTAACCTAGTCAAAGAGACTGAAGCCCATATCGTCATCAGATTCCTCAGCTGGTTCGTCCTTCTTCTCCTCTTCCTTGGCAGCAGCAGGTGCAGCACCTGAATCAGCAGCTGCAACTGGTACTGCAGCAACTGCAAACTTGGTGGGATCCTGATTCATTTCCAACAAAAAGACAAAAAGATGAGCACAACACAATACAGTATGCTGCACTGGGTCTAAAAAGCACACCAATTAACATCATCAGTACATACCTCGAGGTATTCCTTCACTTTATCTGCCAGCGGGAAGGAGTAATCAGTTTCAACTGCAACTGCCAAAACATTCTTGTATGCATTGATGAACATGTGTGGTGCAGCTGCTAGTGTTGGGTATGAGATGGCCAGTGACAAGGACGTAACCATGGAAACTCCCAAGGCAAACTTCACAATGAGGTCATCTTCTGTCAAATCAAGCACATCAGGGCTGAAAACAGATCCATTGTCATAAACTGATAGGACAACAAGACCGTAAGAGAAAGGCCTGATTCCAAGTTTTGCAAGCAGAGCAGCTTCAGAAGAACCCACTTTTTCACCCTTCTTGATAAGCTCCACAGGGGTGATGATTTCTACAGTACCCTTGTTAATCTTTGTTGGAATATTGAGAACCTGGAAGGAGATGAGGTTAGAAACAATAATACTAGAAAAAGATAAATTTAGACACAATTAGAATGTATATAGATACCTGGAAGAAGGAAGTCTGGGATGGATCAAGTCCAGTGTTTCCTGGTGGCACAACAACATCTACTGGAGCGACCAGACCAACACGAGCTGGAGCTCCAACCTTTAAAAATAAAGATGATTTTATATCAGTTTTAGCATCATCAGAAAGTCAAAGTAGGCAAAGAAAAGCAGACTAAACTTGAAGACAAGTTTAAGAACGCCAAAAATTTAGATATGCAACCTTCAGCATTATCCCCCACAACATTGTACAATTTTAAAAATAATATTTTTGAAGAGTAATAATTCCAGAAAATTATAAACATATTCTCCATCTATAGCAGCAAAAGCCTTGTTCTAAATAAGGCTACACCAACTACATATCACAAGCACAAGTGCTACTTCATACATATCCCCAATAATATTAATATATACAAAGAAGGATAGAGTGATATAATTCTGCTCTCCATTGGTAACGAGTTAAAATCTAATTAAGAGCAACAGACAATGTGCCTCAATTGCATTGGGATTGGGAAACATATCAGAATAGATTAGTGAAGAAAAGAAATCTTATCTACAAACAATTATAAAAATTATATTATAGTACAAAAAAGAAGAAATCTAATTTCTGTGACACTTTCACTCCATTTCAATTTCAGATAATTAGTAAGATGGACACGAGAACACAACGGAACTTAATGTTAATGTGCTTGGTAGTCAAAAAGCACAAGAGAAGACAAACCTAGAAACTAGAAAACAAAAATTCCAAGACTTCGCTAATTCCCCTTTCTATTCCAGAGTTTGAACATCAATGACCCATAAAAGAGCTGTGAAGTCAAACAGTTCAATTTTTTTTACTTTTTTTTATCATCTTACCTTACTAAATCAAACCAAGCCCAAAATATGGGCTCAGTTAAAATGACCATTCAGAATTGGAACTTGGAAAAATAAAAATCAAACTTTAAGTTGAAAACTTTGAGTTTATTTCAATCGTAATTAAGCAATAACACACTCGAACACAATAAGAGTATCAAACAACACTACCAGTTGTATTTGAACCAGATAACAACAAACACTTGATCCAGTGTCCAATTGCAGAAACTTTATGAATGTTCATCAATTATGTAGTTAATAAATTAATAACCGATACCCAGTTAAGAAACAAACATCAATTAGAAAGGAGACAATAGATTTTAATAGAAAAGCAGCTACCTTTATATTCACACTCCATTGTGATATCACATATTTATACACATCTAAAAGAATTCAAAGCTAGAAACAGATTATCTCCCAAATTGGCTAGCATCTTCATAAATCAAGACAAAATGATAAGCAAGCTTCTTGTCAAAACAGCAGACACAATGAATTGACACTAACCACGAAAACACCATTAGATAGGAAATATCTATTAAAATTTCTGTAAAATTAATCAAAAGCGACAATAATAAAATCACCAAATAACCATTTTACCTTGTACTTGGCAACCTCCTCACTAACTTCCTTCAAATCACCCTTAGTAAAGATCAATCCAACATTTCCCTAGCAAAATGTAAAGAACAAGATCAAATTCAAAATCTCATTCATCATCACCTATGAAATTAATAAATCAAGAATCTCTATTCTTCTTTAGAGAGTCAATATTTAAACTTAAATTCATTTTCATACCCAGAACACACATGCCACTAAACACAAACCAATTAATCTCCCTAAATTTAACTAATTTGTGCTAAAAAAAATAAGAATTCCAGAAAAATACACATTAAATACAGGTAAAACACTTGACCGTTTATTACACTGAAAAGGGCCTAGAGAATAGAATAAAAAATAAAAACAATAGAAAAACTTTTTTAACACTTACAACAAGGAGGGGAATTAGATTAAGAATGGCCGTGTTGCCAGTCTTCTCAGAGTGAATCCTAATACTCCTCTTCATCATGGTATTTTTACCCATCAGAACCACAGAATCACCCCTCAGACCTTTCCGAATGTTCTGCAACTGAGTCGATCCGACGTTGTCGGCCGCCACCACCAGAATCTGCGTGTAGTCGTCCAGCAGTTGGCATAGCTTCGAGTCGTACGCGATTTTCTTCTCGGCCTTGGAAACCTTAGGCGCCATTGATCAACTACACTAGCAAATTAATAACTATGTATATTCTGCAAATTTAAGGGTTTGAGGGTGAAGTGGGGGAGAGAGGGTAACTGGGTAAATCCTTGGATAAGAATATCACTGAGATGGCGAAGAAATGAAAATGTATATACCGAATGACCTAAACTCTACGGTTGAGATTGAGTTTCTGAGGTTGATCTATGGTTGTTGATTTATTCGTGATGGTGGGCTGGATTGTCATGGGCCGGGCAGGTTACTTTCAATGAACTGGACTGGTTGCAAAAATTATGGGAAATACAAGAACATTTTGATTGGGTAATGGGCTTGGATTTTCACGGGCCTTGAATTGAAGCAGCCCAGTGAAATATTCTTTGTTAATAAGAATTAATAAATAATATGATTTTTTTCAAGTTATTTTTCAAACCATTTAGAGGGGAGAGTTTTTTTTAAACTTTTTTTTTTCAAATTCATTATCAACCACGTATTTAATAGAATCACAACTTTTATCACTTTTTTAACCACACATCTCACCCATTTTTTTCAAAATCTTCTAAAAAACTATTTTTAAACTCTACATAAACATACACTAATGCAAATGCAATTTCGATAATTAGACATGTTATTACACTTAAACGAAAAAAAAATCTCATTTCTATACACCATCGATTCAATCTAACCAACTGAAGCATAAAGAGTGTGCCATATCAATGCATTACTATATGGGAATCATTGCATCTTGAAATACATTCGCTAAAACCTATTTGCTTACTACTCGTGAGAGCGAACATTGTCTTAAGGGCAGGTGACAATTCATCTGCCTTGAAATTCTTATTAATTTCAGTGTTGGTGCAAAAGTCCATGCAAGGTATGTGTAGTGTTCGTGCAGAGTTTGTGCAAAAGTTTTTCCAACCCATTTTAGTTATTTCAAAAAGAAAAAAATTAAAACATAACTATTATCATGTTTGGATCATCGAATCAATGATGTTACGAATCAAAAAACGATAAAGAAATATGTCAAAATGCCATAAACCTTATATTCCAAAAAAAAAATTAATTTTCAAAAATTTGTGTCTAATAACATATTCATTAAAAAGTATAATTCTATGCCACCATGAACTTGAAAACATAGTGTGCGCCTGGGCAGAGATAACATAAACTTTATTGTGATGCAGATAATATGGTTGACAATAATCCGTTAATTATTGACTGTGTACATTATTTATTCTCAATGGCACGGACAAGACCTGCAGCTTTTCTTTACCATTCTATCTGCTCCTCTTCGGGTTCGGGATTGCTATCAGCCACAATTCCAGCTCCAGCTTCAAGATGAGCAGTCCATTCTTGATGCACGTTGGCATTCTTGTATGAATATATAGTGTCATAACGAGCTCCAGTTGAGAACACAACTTCCCTGAGAGCCAATGCATTTTCCATATCGACTAAAACGACCAAAGCCACCATTATAAATTAAGCCCTCGTCCTGTTACTTCAAAATGATCAATAAACTCCATGATCAGAGGATTGGAGACCACAACGAATTGAAGAACTTCCTGATGCATTTTGTGGTGAGAATTATGTGTAATAATATGCAATCTTGTTCATTGGATGTTTGTAATTGTTACTATCCGATTTTGGTAAAGCCTCTACGTCATCAAAAGCCCAACGAAGGCCTCGGAGGCCCAACAAAGGCCTCGTAAATTCTCAGAAGGCCTGGGAGGCCCATCGAACACCTTAGCATTCTTGAATCCACCACAGCAAAGCCTATGAAGGGCCTCGACATTCTTGGCCAATCTAGAGTGCTTTGCTGGTCTTCTTATTCTCGTAATCCACGGACAGTCTGATATTTTAGAATAACCATAGAGGTAATTAAAGAAGGATTGTGTTTGATCGGCAAAAAGATTATCACAAGGAAATCAAACCGCAATCTCCTAAAAATTTGACAACGTGAGCAATTCAAATAAGGACTGGAATCTAGGAGATTGTCTTGACAACCAATCATCCGTATCCCGTAAGATACCTAATTGATTGTTATCCTAAATCAATTAGGTTTCTAATGCTATAAATACAACATCTCCTGCTATTCCAAGGTAGTCACTTTTTTCGCATTATTTTCACCCATAAACTCTCTTCAAATCTATGTCTGCTTGTCCTTCCCATACCCAATTGTTTTTGTTTTCGGTATATTATTCTCTATACCGACAGTTGACTTAATCGTCGGAGTACCAACGATCGCCAACCTCTTTTTTTCCTGTGATCTTGGTGCCTAACGGTCGTTCTAATGTGAAGGTAACATACAGGTTAGCAAATGAGTGATTGAAGATCTGTTGACACGTGATTGGTGCGAAATTCAATGTCAACAATAATGTTTCATGTTCAATATTTCAGCAGCTTTTATTTGAAATTTGGGATTTACTTATCTTAAATATATATCTTATATATATTGAACAAGTTACACAAAGCACAAAGTTTCATGTTAACAGATATAAATTTGGAAAATTAATATATATTTGAATTGTAGGTTTATGGCATTTTGTCATGCATTTTGACATATTTCTTTATGGTTTTTTTTATTCTTAACATTATTAATTTGACAATACTTGTGTTCTAATTCCTTGCCTTCTGAAATATCTAGGACATGTTTTTTGCACAAACTCGAGACGAACATTGCACGGACCTTGAACGGACTTTGTACGATGAACTTAATAATAATTTTTTTTTTTCCCTCAATGCACTCAAATTGTCACCTTGTCCTGCAATTCAGGTGAAGGCATGGACTTGATTGATAAATTCGAAGTAACAAGACGGGGCCTTATAGACTATAGTGATGGCTTTGGTGGAATTTAATTTTTAGGTGGTATGGACATTGCATTGGCTCTTGGTGGTTTTTGATTATTAACATTATTAATTTGACAATCCAAACTTGATAATACTTATCTTGTAAATATTTGCTTTCTAATATCTAAAATGTATAGAAAACAAGATGTTTTCCAAGAACCGAATAGCGGACTTTGGGCTCGAACATTGTACCCTTTGTTACAACCTCAAGAACTAGCTTCTTTATTATTACTCACAAACTTTCATCGGAAAGAAGAAGAAGGCGAATAACACTAAAACCGAGGTTTTAAAATCGAAGAAGAAATGCATGAAAGGTTACGAAATTTCAAAAACAGAAGAAACTCTAACCCTATTTCTCTCTCTTTCGCGGAAGAAGTTAGATGGTGATTAAAAAATGAGAAATTTAGTTTCAAAGTCAGAGCAACTTCAAAAGCAAGATTTATACCTCGTCACCCATATCAAGAAGTCATCCAACGGTGTTTTGTTTTAGTATTGGGCTGGGTCTTCCGTAAATCATCTCGAGCAATGGATCATGGATTATCTCCATATTTGGGCTACACCCAATTTCATCATTGTCCTTGGATTGTTGGCATCATCACATTCAGCCCAACACACGGACTTTGAGCTTAATAAAAATTTGATCTCCAATGCATGCGAAATTGTCATGCTGTGTGAAATGGGAATTTAATTTCTCAGTGTGAAATCACTTTCTCGGATCAATGCATTGGTCACCTTGTGTGAAATGGGAATTTAATTTCTCAGTGTGAAATCATTTTTCGGATCAGTTGACGCAGATGCTGGTTTATCGATGCTTGGTTAAGGAAGATGAGCGAGGGGCTCCGAGGTTCCTCTTTGAATCTGTCAAGCCTGGTTTTGTGTAAGTGAGTTTTGTTTCAATGTTTATAATTTTGCCTTCATTCACGTGGTTTTGTTTGTCAAATTACAAGCCATCTTCTACTTCTTTTCAATTTTATATTCTATCACAAACAGTAACATGAAAAGTGATGAACACTAAACTTAATTGTAAGACTTATTGACAAATTGAAATGAACAAGTAACAACATGCGCACAATACGTATTCCGTTGGGGCTCCCTTGGATGGCTGATGGCTCTGCGTGCACTAAGAATTATATTGCCTTTACAATTGTCTCAAACAAAAACAGAATAACAAGACTTCACCAAATCTACAACCAGTGACCTGATCCACTGAAAGCCCTAGCCACGATCCTCCTAAATCTGCCAAAAGCTCCAAATTCTATGAGGAAATTGAATCCCAAATTTAAGTGACATTGTTGTATACGAGGCAAGTAAAATGAGGGATAAAGAAATAGGGGATGTAGATTATCTTGAAACAAGAAATAAGATGTAGATAGATCATAAAAAATTAAACAAATGAAGATTAACACACATTCTGATAAAATATATTATAAAAAATTGAATAGATTATGTCTAGCACATCATCATCTACTTTTTTTTCCTCATATAATCATTTTGGGTAATGTTGTGTACTTTTTAGTGCAATCTAAGGTTGTACAAAAAAATCATCAAACTGCAAATCGAATCAAATCTGCTGGTTTGAAACTGTTGGTTCAGATCATGTGGATCCATCAATGTTACGATTTCAAACCAAACCGAATCGTTTGAAAATTGTTTGGTTTATGTTTCATTATTTAAAAAACCGCTTAAATCGAATCGAACAATTTTTAATTTTTTATAATTAAAAATAAAGTAATTATACTTACACATTTACAAAATGAGCAAAGTTCAATACAACACTAAATTTATTGGGCTGACTTATTTAATTTTGGGATAATTTCATAAATAAACCACTTTTTAAAAATAATTCTAATTTTATCAACTTAACAAATTTATTCTAAAAATACTACATTCTTAAAATTATATTAATTAATAAAATAATAAATTAAAATCAAATCTATACCACAAAATATATATTTCCGTGAATTCACTTAAATTTGCATTTGAGTCCTTGATTATTTGCACAATAAGTCCTTCATCTTTATAAAATTTTCACTTTAGTCCCTATACTTCTTCTTTCATTTCAATTTCTTCCTCTTTTATTTGCAACCTTCCTTCAACTTTTAAAACTTGATCTCTATTTTCATATCAATTTACTTTTTAAAAAGTATATTCTGAAATGACATTGTATATCAACGTTTGATCACAAATTATACAAATGATATTTTGTAATAGAATCACATACAAATTGAAATATAAAATATCGATGATACAATTAATTCATAAACGTGTATTGTGTAAAATAACATAATATAATCATAATATATTTAGTGATACAAAATATTATTTGTATCAAACGTATAAGTTCGTTATAGAATGATATAGATATGTAACACATTTAAATTTAACCATTGATTTATCATCAGTACAATGTAACACTAAATTTGTTAACATAATATAATATGTAACATATTCACTTATCATTTAATTTTCAAATAGTGATACAAATGACTAAATTGATGTTTATAATATGGGGACCAACTTGTACAAATTTAAAAGTTGAAGGACTTGAGTTGCCCTAATCCAAGTGAAAAAGTTAAAGATGAAGGACATTAAATAATCAAGGACTCAAAAGCAAATTTGAAGTATCTTTGATTTTAATTCATTATTTTATTAATTAATATAATATTAATTATTCATTTGTTAGATTTAATTATTTTAATATTGGTAAGTAGTGGATGTAATATCCACTTTAATTTTCTTGAACTTTTTCTGGCCCCTAATCCAAAAGTTCATTATTGGGTTAAATATATATTCATTTCTGTCCATTTTCTACCATTCTCATTTCCTTCTATGACAAATATTAATTTATTATAATAATTGAGACAAATATTAATATAATGTAAAATTTATGTTTAAAAAGTTTCCGTTTAAGCTTGTATTGAGTATTTTAGATCAATTTATTTATGTTTTAACTTATTTTAAATGTTTTATTATTATGTCGATAGGTAAACCGTGGTTTAAAACCAAACCAAACCCAAAAATATGGTTTGATTTGTAAAATGAAATGGTTTAGTTTGGTTTGCAATTTATCTAAACCGTTTTAAATAGTTTTGGTTTAAAAATAGGACAAACACTATCTAAATTGAACCATACCCACCTCTACTGCAATCTACAATCCCATTAAAAATGCTCTAAGGATAATCTAATGCTTCACATGCATTTGCACACTTGGACCAATCTCGAGGTAGCTAGTGGCTCATCGTTCTGCATATAATGACCCTTATACCATGTTCGCTTGAAAACTCACAATGGATGGTATCGCAACAAATAATAATAATGAATTTAAGTTTAGTATCGATTCTATGAAATCTTTGTTACCAACTATCGATTTAAATTAATCCTAACTTTTATTTGAACAATTTAAAAGACAATTTTGTTGTGGTTTTAAAATTAAAAATATCTAAAAGCAATTAAAAGTGATCACAAATTTGACATTACAAAGTATGATGAAAACAAGGTAATCAAATTAATTTCTCTAATTTAATTGATAATCTCTCTCGAATAGAATCAATCTTACTTAATTATTTGAACTCACTATATGATCTCTCGTGAATATCGACATTAAAGGTGCATTAAGTAAATATAAAAAATTCACTAAACAATTGCATAAATTGTAGAAGTATATTTTATCTTTAACCCAAATTCATAAATTTAATGCCCATGTTAAACATGTATTTTACCTCTTGATTTCAACATAATTCATAAAATGGCCAGGTAGATGAAAAGCAATAAAAACAACAATAGAATTTTTTTATCACACAAGCAAAATAAATGATGTTTCAAAAATTCACCTCCAATGCAATCTAATAAAGGATTATGTCAAACTGATGTGAACAAACATTGTAAAGAACTCCATCTAAATTTAGAAACTCGGCTGAATAGAGTGATTTAGCAATATTTGTGTTTTTTCTATGAATAATTAGATGTAGTTTTATTTTTATTTTAGAAAAATAAAAGAAACATACACAATAGATAGAACCCATTTGGGCATGACCTAGTATTCATTAATGTCCCTTGATGTGAATGGAATTTGAATTAAAATTTAACAAATGGACGACTTTGCCACATTTTCATAAGCTTAATAACCAAGTGTTTATTTTGATTTTGTTAAAAAAAATTGATAAAAATTTGAATTAAAGTCAATAATTAATTTTAACCACACATTTTATGAGATCTATAACTTTTATCAAATTTTAATAATGCATTTCTTCAACTTATATTAAAATATGCTAAAAATTAATTTTTAATAAACCAAACAAAAAGTAATATTATCCTTAGAGAAATACCCTTGCAAATATAACTAGATCATTGGAGGAAATATGATATATCACCCATGAGACACCTAGAAAAACTCATTAATGGTACTCTACCTTATCCACAACATTTTCATTTGGTACTCTACCTTATCCCAACATTTTCTTTTATTCTCTATATTAATGTTGCATTAAATGAATCATTATGAGGCCATATTTGGTAAAACAATATTAAAAATTATGGATAAAATTTTAGTTTTATTTTCTTCTTTAATTTAATATTATGCCGATAGAATAAATAAAAAGAGTTTTGAACTTAACTGACTGATAAGCTAGTACGACTAAAAAAATAAAAAATAAAGAGTTTCATTCAATGGCCAAAACTTTTCAAACTACACACAATGAAATCGTAGTTAAGTGAAAAGTTAAGTAAAATTCAATCCATGAAATAATTTGTTTCGACAACCACTTATCATTATCAAGATGCGGAATGCTGACAGGCTAGAAATTGCTTTTGCGCTCAATTACAAGAAGTTCAAATAGACAAGACTAAGAAAAGAATTGCAACAGTCATGTGCAACCAAAAAAAAGTTAAAAAGTTGGTCGATAAACACATTCAAAGATTTTAATAACAACTCTCAAAGCTCGAAAATTCTTTTTGTTGTATTTAGAGTAAATTGTATAGATGTCTTGTGCTGTACTTTTTTTAAATTTAGACAAACTATAAACATGACCATTGACAACATGATCCTAGGTATTAATTAATTTCACTTATTAGAAATTGTTTGATTTCAATTCTAATTTTGATAAATAAAAAAATCAAAATTAACAATTAATTTTAATTACATGATTCCACAAATTTTTACATCTTTTTAAATTTCATCAATTTTATAATCTTTTACAAAAATCTAATTTCATAGATCTTTATCAAATTTTATATCCATGTAATTCGAGGCATTGTCTCAATTCACAATCAGATCTCTCTCTCTCTCTCTCTCTCTCTCTCTCTCATACAGAGTGTGTTGAACGTAACAGAAAATGCAAGCACCAACTTTTTCACACTGGCTATCACCGGCGAACAAACGGCTGTCACCGGAGAACCACCGGCTATCTCTGGTCACTGACATTTCGAGTAGAAGAAGCTCAAGCTCGATCGTTTCAGTTCGATTCCTTACAGTCCATTGCCGCTCAATTCAATCTCCATCATTAGGTTTCTCTATCTACATTTATTTATGTGTGTTAACTTAGGTGTATGTATGTATGCGTGTGAGTATATTTGCATACATTTAATTGTTATTGCAATTTGACAGTTGCATGGACATGCATTTCTGTATTCTATAGACTATAGTCAATTTACAGATTTAACTTTTCCTTTTGTGTCGGTTAGACAATGCAAAACAAAAAAAAAAAAATGAAAGTTTATTAAAATTCCAAATAGCAGTTTTCTGATTTTTGTTTTCTAGTTCATTTAAGAGTTAAAAAGAAAAATATAATTTTATTTTTTTCATATGTTATTGGATGATATCATGGTAAACTAGAGTGTGGATATGAGGATGATGATCGAATTTAATGTGAGTAAAAAAAAAAAAATTATTGTTTAAAATTTATTTTTATTTTTTCACATGTTATTGAATGGTAAAAAGGGAAAAAGGGAAAAACATTATCGTTTGTTTTAGTAAAAGGGAAAAAATTTATCGTTTAAATTTTGCTTTTGTTTATTAATATGTTATTAGATGGTATATTTAATGTTTGTAAAAAGAAAAAAATTATCGTTTAAAATTTATATTTATTGTTTCATATGTTATTGGATGGTAAACAAGAGTTCGGGTGATGATCGGATTTATTGTTAGTAAATAATAAAGTATTAATCGTTTAAAATTTATTTTTATTTTTTCATGTGTTGTTGGATGGTAGCTAGAGTTTGGATTATGATTGAATTTAATGCTGTCCCTCTGCGTATGTGTTTATAAATCTCAGTTTTGGATGAGAAGATGTTCATTGAAGCATCGAAAAATGGGAATTTAATTCCTCTATGTGAAACCATTTTCTCGGATCAGTTGACACCAGTGCTTGCTTATCGGTGCTTGGTTAAGGAAGATGATCGAGAGGCTCCGAGCTTCCTCTTTGAATCCGTCAATCCTGGTTACCGCACAACCACTGTTGTAAGAAATTTAGTTTTGCTTAAAATTATTCATTCTGTTGGAAATGAATGAGCACATGCGAATACTAGGAGATTTGTCTAAATTCTTGTGTAATGGTTCATTTAGGGGCGATATAGTGTGGTAGGGGCACAACCGGCAATGGAAATAGTGGCGAAAGAAAACAAGGTTACAGTATTGGACCATGAAGCAGGGAAAATGACTGAGAGGGTTGTAGAGGATCCAATGATGATTCCAAGAAGTATTTCAGAGGATTGGAGACCACAACTAATTGAAGAACTTCCTGATGCATTTTGTGGTGAGAATTAGGTGTAGTAATTTGTGATCTTGTTCATTGGATGTTTGTAATGTTTCATGTCAAATATTTCAGCAACTTTTATTTGAAATTGATATTTTATCTATATCTTAGATATATTAAACAAGTTGCACCAAAAGGTATTATATATTCTTGGTAGGTCTATGACTTTCCTGTGATGCTTTGTGAAAAAAGCACAAACCTCATGAGTCACGACACTTGTTTGATACTTCTATGCCATACGTGAAACATTCATTGCGTACTTTCTATTTTACCAACTCTTCAAAATGCACTAACTAAAAACAGAGACTTGGCATAGAAGAGTTGAGGTAAAATAGAAAGTACGCAATGAAAGTAAGCAAGGAGCACAAACCCTTCATTTAATATAATGAGTCTATGCTAGACATATGTTAGATACCAACACACTGACATTCTTGGTAGGTCAATGACTTTCCAGTGATTCTTTGTGAATAGGCACAAAGTTCAGGACACTTGTTCAATACTTCTATGCTATATGTGTACCATTCATTGTGTAATTTCTATTTTACTTCAACTCTTCAAAATGCACTATCTAAAACTGACACTTGGATGAGTCACATAGCCGGTACATTGCATTAATCATAAACTTAAAAGTCAAAGATGTTTGATGCGTTCCTGTTTCGAATAAGGACAGCTGACATGAGAATTTTGATTACACTATGCCACTTTACATTATATTAAAGAAAAGAGGTTAAAAGTATTTGGTTAATGTGTCATTATAATTTTTCTTGATCTTTTAACATTTCTAACTGATATCAGCACCTTCTACGGGGTCTATTGAGAATGGAAATTGGTGGGCATAGAAATCTCGCTTATTTGTGCCGTTTCTTGTATTCATCTACATGTGTACAGATACATAATCAAAGATATCCGATCCTTACAATTTCCTTATCATCTTGAGCAGGTGGATGGGTTGGTTTTTTCTCATATGATACGGTTCGTTATCTAGAGAAGAAAAGGCTGTCATTCTCGAGTGCACCAAAGGACGATAGAAATCTTGCTGACATTCATCTTGGACTCTATGAGGATGTAATCATGTTTGATCATGTAGAGAAGGTATGATTAGCTTATTGAAATTCAGAATGTGTGGGTCTTATCTCAATTTTTTTTCTTTACAGACAAAAGTAGAACTTCTATAACCCCTGCTACACAAAAGGAATTATGACAAAGCAGTTGCAAATGCAAAACGTGTATGATATGGACAAAATTTATACACGATACACTCACTTTTTTTATATATAGTATTTTTATACATGATACTCTCACAATTCAAACTTCCTAGAACTTATTAAAAACAGGTCTCATCAACTCCAACTTGATTGAGTTAGTTGATATCTCTCTCTGCGTACTTTTGTCAATCTGTTTATCTCACTCTTACACTTTTACTAGTATTATTGAGATTAATTGTGTACAATTCCTGGGAATTCCCCTTGTCTTCTCAGAAAGTATATGTGATTCATTGGGTCCGGTTAGATAGATACTTGTCTGCTGAGATGGCGTATACTGATGGAATCACACGCTTGGAAAAATTGGTGTCCAGAGTAAAAGACATTGATCTGTGAGTACAAAGTCTATGTGATTTCTTTATCTTGAAAATGGTTGTTTGAAATGTAATTTATACTTGTTTTTATCATCGTATGTTAGTCCAAGGCTATCTCCAGGTTTCGTCGACCTGCACACTCACAATTTTGGACTCACTTTAAACAAGAGTAACATGACAAGTGAGGAATATAAGAATGCCGTAATACAGGCGAAGGGGCATATTTTAGCGGGGGATATCTTCCAGATTGTTTTAAGTCAACGCTTTGAACGAAGAACATTTGCTGATCCATTTGAAATCTATAGATCATTAAGAGTTGTGAATCCAAGTCCATACATGAGTTATTTGCAGGTTTCTTTTTCTCTTTGACTATCACTATCCTTCGTTTAATCAATTAACACGGCTGATGTCAAATATCATCATCTATTCTTACTTCATGTCAGGCTAGAGGGTGTATTTTGGTTGCTTCAAGCCCAGAAGTTCTTACATGTATCAAGAAGGTAAAATTGTGGTCCCATTTCTTCTAATTTAACCAATTTGAGATTTTCTTTGAAATGATTGCTACTAATTTTACACTCCAGATATCAGCAATGCTTTGAATATCTTCAAGCTCTTTTCTGTAACTTCCATAGTGTTAATATGTTTAGGACAAATACTAACATAAATTTTCTATACCATTCTTATTGACAGAAAAAGATTGTTAATCGACCCTTAGCTGGAACCATTAGAAGAGGGAAGACACCGCTTGAGGATGAGATGTTGGAAATGATGATGTTAAAAGATGAAAAGCAATGTGCAGAACACATTATGCTGGTTGATTTGGGCCGAAATGATGTTGGAAAGGTTTCCTCTTACCTCTTTTACTCTGAAACATATCATGAGAAAAAAAATTTAGTGCTAAATTTTGACAGCCTGTCGTCCATTCGTGTTTGTTACTATTATATATGTTGAGTATTTATGGAAATTTTCGGTCAATGTCATGGGGGATTGTACTATCCTCAACGGAGATCAGCACCTCTTTACAGTCATTTCTACGAAGTTATGACTATCATTTCTTTGTTATTGATTATAGTCATAATTAAAATTGATTTGTGTTGATATGGTATACATTTAAAAAGTAAATAATTGGTGTTACTGATATTGCCGTCAAGGGGAACACCATGCATTTGTTGAGTACATCTTGGTTTGATTTATTTCAAGAGTAAATTACGAATGATTGTCTCTCTATCTTTTTCCATAATTAGTTTCCTTGTCATATGAAACAGCTTACTCGTTAAACATAAATTTAATCACCTATATTATTGTGGATTCTTGATGTAGGTTTCAAAATCTGGTTCTGTTAAAGTCGAAAAGCTTATGACAGTTGAGCGATACTCCCATGTGATGCACATGAGCTCTACGGTGAGAATTTACAAAGTAGTTCAGCTTTAAATGTAGGTTGTCTTCGAAGACAAATTTCTTATGTTCTTGAACTTTTGGGTGAAGAATAAATTGTATGCTTCAAGATCCATGGAAGCAAAAAAATCTTTACTTGTGGTGTAGTTTTTTTCATTCCATTACTGGAGAGTTAAAACTATTTTTTATTCTCTTGAGGGAACTTAATTACCTTTGTATGCTCCTGAAAACTTTATCAAAGAACAAGAATGCTTTATGTAATGGAGGGTGTTGGGTGTGTGCGAACTTAATTACCTTTATACGCTCCTGAAAACTTTATCAAATAAGCAATTTTACATAATTGACTAAAACTTTTACTCGCAGATCACAGGGGAGTTGCTGGATCATCTAACTTGCTGGGATGCACTGCAAGCTGCATTGCCTGTTGGAACTGTTAGTGGAGCACCAAAGGTCACTACTTTATTTTTCTGCCTTTTTTTCTACTCTTCCATCATTTGTTATTTTTTACAAGTGGTTCAACAAAAATGCTCGATCATCTAACTTGATAAATGGTTCGCTAAAAATTAATTTGATGTTAAATTGATTGAAAATTTTGTGCTTGGCAAGTGTTATGTTACCGTAGTGTGGTAATATCTCTCTATCTCTTATATATAATGACTTCCACATTGTTTTTTGTTCCAACCTTCAACCATTTCATGTTTGTGGTGATGTCAAAGGACTAATTTGATTTTCTTCACTTATTATTTAATGGATTATATTGATGGTTTTTCTTATCCATGAATGGTGTTGAACACCTTGTAATAGTCATAGATATTTGGGTTTCTGGTCTTTTTGTGAGCTTTAGACGTGTTAGATGTAAGGTCTATCGATATAGCTTCTATTAGAGCCTAGTCTTGGTGTCTCAGGGAAAACATAGAAACTTAATATATAGTCATCTCATAAGGGTATTTTTCTTTTTCTCTTACAGGTTAAGGCCATGGAGTTGATTGATCAATTTGAAGTCACAAGACGAGGGCCTTATAGTGGTGGCTTTGGAGGAATTTCATTTATAGGCGATATGGAAATTGCATTGGCTCTCAGGACAATGGTATTCTCAACTGGAGCTCGTTATGACACTATATATTCGTACAAGAATGCCAACATGCGTCAAGAATGGACTGCTCATCTTCAAGCCGGAGCTGGAATTGTGGCCGATAGCAATCCCGATGAGGAGCACGTAGAGTGTCAAAGAAAAGCTGCCGCTCTTGATCGTGCCATTGAGCTGGCCGAGTCGGCATTTATAAACAAAGGATGTGCAGAGTCAACCATTGACGGACCTATGCACAAGCTGCCCTGGAGCCTGGTCCAAAAAAGTTGTGTCGAGAAAATTCGTTTAGATGACCCTTTATAGCCCACCCAGGAAAAAAAAAGGGTAGTGAATAGAATCATATCATTTTTACCTGATGGTGTACAAAAGACACGACATCCTAAACTCTCACATATTTACGTGGAATAGATAAGAAATCCATCTTTCTTCCATCACGTTAATGAGTTATTTCTAGAACCGATAGTTTAGTTCAAGTGTCTTCATTTTTCCGCTCATTCATTTCTCGGAACTATGCAAATAAAGCTTTTTGTTAATCACAAAATGATTTCCGTGTTTGTTTAGCTTAAATTATAATTTAAGATGGTTAAATATACTTTTTATCTACACATATTCATAATTTACTACTTATTTATTAACTACGCATTTCATAAGATTCATAATTTATAAGCGTTTAAAAAAAATTTCAGCACCGCTAAATATGCACTAAATTAAGTCTCTCTTTTTTAATCTAGTTCAAGGGTTGGTATCGACATCTGAGGTTTTAGTAGCAAAAATGAATGATTGAGCCAGGCTCGTACTTTCTTTCTGGTTCCTCTTTTAAAGTAAATTAAGCTCAAGCTGAAAACAAATTAAGCTCAAGCTGAATGTTTTCAAAGAATAAATGGTCTCCAAAGTCTCTAAAGGAGAAATGCGGGGTTTTAATTCCTGAAAAAGTAACTAACTTATTTAAATGATTGATAAAATTAAATTTCACCGAGTGTTTTAATTCCTAAAAAGTAAGTAACTTGTTTAAATAATTGATAAAATTAAATTTCACCGAGTTGCCAGACTCTAAAGCGTCCACATGAAAGATCCACTGTATTCAAATAAGGCAATTTTCCGTTGAAAGTGAAACCTACCAAACTCTCTTTAAATTGATGTAATGATTAGTTTTTGAACAATATGACAATCTATTTCAATGTGCTTTGTCCTCTCATGATATCTTTGGATTAGCCGCAATATGTATTGTTTGCTGATTGTCACAATATAAGGTTCTTTGCTTGATAAGTACAATTTTGTACTTATCTCAACTTACAAAAGGATAATTATGAGTACTCTTACTTTATTTTCGGATAATTGTGTGTTGTTTTTGTTCATTTTAGGAAATAATCAAAATCAAGTGTCAACTGATGAAACAGAGAGCAAATAGAAGAAATGGACTCAAACTGCTAAGAAAAGATACTTGGAGCTCGAGATGCAAATATTAAAAGAAGAAAACCGGATCTGCGGCAATTTGAGTTAACCATGCGATCGCATGGTTAAACACGGCTGCGATCGCAAGGTGGACCAAAAATCAACAGAATGCAAAGCGAATGAACCATGCGATCGCAGTAATTACACCATGCGATCGCAAGGGCATAACGGCACCACTTTGGCGCTTTTCGATGGGATTAGAACTCTACAACTCAAGATAAAACAACAACTTAAACACACGCCGTAGAGGGTTGGAGAACGTTATAAATAAGGCGATAATAGCCGTACAAAGGAGACGAATTTTGAGAACAAGATACAAAAGGAGGATCGAAGATCGAAGACACGGATTGAAGATTCTTCATCCGAGTCACGGGTTGTAATTATTTCTTCTTCTTTTTCTTTCGCTTGATCATGATGAAGTTAATTATTGTCATAATTGACGAAATCATGTTCGGCTAATTTACTTTTTCTAGAATGAACGATGAAACCTCATGATTTTTAATTAATTAGAAGTTTTTCTGTTTTAGTAATTAATTATTTTTGGGTTGATTATTCTTTATTCAGTTTGTCTATTATTTTAATGCCTGATCACCATTAAAGTATATTGTGATCTATATTGAAGTCGAGAGATTCAATATAGATTAAGCACGTGGTATTGAATAACATAGGTTCAATAATAGATAGAGATTACTATTATGCTTTATGAAATCTATTGAGGTGTTCTTGAGATTTTAATGCATGTGTTTATGTTCAAGCTTAATTAGAGATAATGAAGTTCGCGATAACATATAGAATTGATTAACCATCGAGAGAGGCTTTCGATTAATTCAGGAACGCTGATTTTCAATCTATGGTAATTATAAGCTAAAACGGTTAAACGGATATTTGATTAAGGAAAGTGTTGGTGGATTCGCAAATCCTAGAGTTAGTAGATCTTGAATTCGTTCTCACTATCTTAAAGTTAATTGTTTGATAATTTAGAGTTAATTAGAATAATTAAGAATCATAAATCCAAATCGAATCTGTGTTTAATCATATTGTTAGAATTTAGGTTATAAATTAATTGGTTAAATTAATATCTAGTCCTCGTGGGTTCGACACTTCATTCATCACTTTATTACTTGTACACGATCCGTCCACTTGCGGGATTTAAATCGCACAACAAGTTTTTGGCTCCGTTGCCGGGGACTAGTTTTATTAATTGCTAAGTTAGTTTATAATTTAGTTTTTAACAATTCTTTTTAGTATTATTTATTTATTTTTATTTTATTTTATTTTAGTTTTTTATTTTTTCAATTTTTTGATCTATCATTGAATTTTATCTGCTTTTCTAAATTTTCAGGTGTTAAGTGTGTATCGTCAGTATAAAAGATCTTGATCTATTTGATTTAGATCCAGAAATTGAACGCAGACTTTCACCAACGACAACGTAAAAATGAAAAAGAAAATACGTAAAAAGACACAATGATGCACCACCACCAAGTACATGATCAACTACCGCAGATTTGATACATAATCAAGCACCAATAGCTCGACCAACTGAAGTTAATGAACGAGATATTCTTTATGGGTGAGTATATGATGCCACCGATTGTTGAGAATCGGTCCAAAGATAGTCTATCCACCTTATGGACATGACAACTTCTAGTTGAGGCCAGATGTGATGAATTTATTTTCGAACAATTTGCCGTTTTATGGGATGACAGATGAAAATTCTCATTACCATATTTTTCGCTCGATGAATACTCGTAGAAATTTCAAATACCACTGTTAATGAAGAAGCACCAAGATGAGACTCTTTCCACATACATTGAAGGATAAAGCTAGAGAATGGCTAGATTCTCTACCACCGTGAGTATCACTACTGGGTCGATTTGATCCAAAAATTTACATCGAAATATTTTCCTCCTCGTCGAGTAAACAGATCGAAATATGAAATTTCAATTTCTAACAACTGAGTTGAAAATTTTCACGAGGCATGGGAAAGATTCAAGCAATCGCTCGAAGTGTCCAAGTCATGGCTTCCCTTAGCGACTTCGTAATCATTATTTTTACTTTGACTAGCTCCAACCAATGTTCTTCAAATGGATTCTCAAAGATGTGGTTTATCCAAAATAGATCCGCAAGTGACCTTTTACGATCTATTTGAAACCATGAGTGAACAGTTATTATGTGGCCGTAAAGAGGATTGCAAAAAAAACAAATAGAATACACGGAAGTGAACACTAATTCACTTGTACCGCAAAATTGATGCATCAAAGCGATGGAAGCAATGAAATATTCGCAGTCACCCAATATGGTTCTGATGTCTCTACCAATCTGTGTAACATGCGGGGCAAACCATCAATCATTAGAGTGTCCTTTGACAAAAGTTGATATGTCCCCTGAACAAGTTGCATATGCTCAGAACTTTCAGCAACAGCAGAATAATCCGTATTCACAGACTTACAACCCAGGATGGAGAAATCATCCAAACTTCTCCTATGGCAATAACCAAAATATTCAGAATCCACCAAATCGTGGAAGGCACCAGAAAGAGAAGGAGGATTAGAGGATACAGCTAAAATTGTCGAACGATAGATTCTCGCTAAAAGAAATGCAAAAAGGATGGATGTCTCGATAAAGAATATGGAAAATCGATTGGCATTGGCTAAAATCGCTGACCGAAAGCGACAACCAGCACATGGCCAAGCAATACAGAGGTCAACCCAAAAGAGCAAGTCAATGCAATCACCACGAGAAGCGGACTTGAATTGCCAGAGATTCATACTGACTAGACCAGGTGTAAAAGAAAATCATGTCCAACAAAGTGAGAGGAAACAAACCAGATGCAAAAGTTGCACAAGAAAATCGAACTCTCCACCAACTTATATTCCACTACCAAACTTACGTCCCTCCAATTCCATTTCCTCAAAGGCTACGACAACATAAGCTAGACCAACAATTCAAGAAATTCCTCGATGTTTTCAAAAGCTTCACATCAAGATACCTTTCACGATGCATTAGCTCAAATGCCTAGTTATGCTAAATTCATGGAAGGACATTCTTTCAAACAAAAGGAAGTTGGAGAGGTATGAAACAAATACTATTAATCGAAGAATGCAAATGCTATATTGCAAAACAAGCTACCAAAATTAAAAGATCCGTGGAGTTTTAATATTCCTTGCACTATTGGTACTTTATTTTTTATAGAGCCTTATGTGATTTGGGTGCTAGTAAATCTAATGTCTTATTCTATTTTTAAACAAATCGGTTTAGGAGAAGTAAAGCCAACAACAAGAATATTGCACTTTGCGATAGAACAATCAAATGCCCAAG
This sequence comes from Forsythia suspensa, assembly GCA_023638005.1. Lineage (NCBI taxonomy): Eukaryota > Viridiplantae > Streptophyta > Magnoliopsida > Lamiales > Oleaceae > Forsythia > Forsythia suspensa. Next base: position 54,760,529 of record CM042666.1, read on the forward strand.
GGAATAATTGAAGACATATTGGTAAAAGTGGGCAAGTTCATATTCCCTACACGATTTTATTATTCGATATGTGTGAAGACAGAGATGTACCACTCATTTTGGGTCGACCTTTCTTTCTGCTCACCGGTCGGGCAAAGAATTGACGCTCGTAAAGGAGAACTTGTTTGAAGTGAATGATGAACACATTACATTCAATGTGTTCAAAGCAATTAAATTTCCAAGCTCTTCGATTCTGTTTGAGATTGATGTCATTGACCCGGACCGTATAAGGGGAGCTTAGATGATAAAGTTGTTACCCAACATCAAGATGCACCACTTAGAGAAGAAGAATATGTGAAAAGAGGAAGTCCATCCGCCTTCCGTGATCAAATCATGAGGAGGCCGGAATTTTCTTAGTTGAATTCGAGCATGGGGGCAAAACAAAATCATATCAATATGATAAGGAAAAAATCAAGCTCGGAAGGTAAACAAAAATGGTTCCAAAGTCGATCAAAGCAAGAAAAGCAAGGCCTCCAAAGATCTATTCAGTGCCTTGAGCGATCATCACGAAAAGTCAAGCTAATGACTTTAAAGAAGCGCCCAATGGAGGCAACCTATTTTTCTACCCTTTTATTTATTTAAATTTCGTATTATTTCAATTTTAGGATTTCAATTGACAATTTGCACGCTTTTAGGTTTTTATGATTTAAAGTAGGTCTTTAATTTTAGGTTTTTGAGGTTGCAATCATCGCCATCTTGCATAATCACGTTGTCCAATTATTTTACATTTATATTTAAAAAATTAATTTCATTTTTCTAAAAAAAAATTATTATTTAATTTCGCTTTTCTTAAAAAAAAAAAAAATTAATAAGTTCGCTTTTCTTTTCTTTTTAGGTTACAACCTGCAGTTACTTGGATGACATTCAAACAAAGATTCCTTTTAGAGGTAACAGCAGAGGGTATGATATCGCTACTCTTGAGATGCTTTTTCCTGAATGTCCGACACAGTACGAAGATCTCCATTCTTTGGAAGGTTTCATACTCTTATCATTCAACATGTAACATAAAAATGACAGATTCATTCAAATTTCTTGAATAAATGCGTTTTCCTCTATCTGGTTTCTACATGTTCAAGGAATCAAGAATCTTAAATTCTAACCATCAATATTCATTATGATTGAGATAATTGGATTGACAATGGACCATTTATCTTTGATGGCTGCAAGGGCGGAATTAGAGTAAAAATTAGGTGAGGATGCGTTACGTGCGTACACACAGTTAGCTTCAATGCAAAAATTTATTTTTTTCAACCATTTTTCTAAATATATTTGGCTATATTCCATTCCACGTAAATATTCACTATTAGGAGTTTAGGATGTCCTTTGTGTTTTGTACACTTGCAGGTAAAAATGATATGATTCTATTCAGTACTTTTTTTTTGGGTGGGCTAAATGGTCATCTAAACAAATTTTCTCTTGGCCAAACTTTTTGGGACCAGGCTCCAGGGCAGCTTGTGCATAGGTCCGTCAATGGCTGGCTCTGCACATCCTTTGTTTACAAATGCCGACTCAGCCAGCTCAATGGCACGAACAAGAGCGGCAGCTTTTCTTTGACACTCTATGTGCTCCTCATCAGGATTGCTATCAGCCACAATTCCAGCTCCAGCTTGAAGATGAGCAGTCCATTCTTGACGCACGTTGGCATTCTTGTATGAATATATACTGTCGTAACGAGCTCCAGTTGAGAATACCATTGTCCTGAGAGTCAATGCAATTTCCATATCGCCTAGAAATGAAATTCCTCCAAAGCCACCACTATAAGGCCCTCGTCTTGTTACTTCGAATTGATCAATCAACTCCATGGCCTTAACCTGTAATAGAAGAAGAAAAGTAACCTTATAAGATGACTATATGCTTAAAGCTTCCATTTTTTTACCTGAGACAGCAAGACTACGATCTAATAGAAGCAATAGCAATAGACCTTACATCTAACACGCGAAAAGCTCACAGAAAGACCAGAAACCCATTCATAATAACAATGTATTTCATTTTATTCCAAATTATGAATTTATAGGTTTCTTTGTGTTTATACATTGAAATATAAATTGGTTGAAGGCTGGAACAAAAGACAGTGTGGAAGTCATTATATATAAGAGAGAGATTACCATAGTATGCTAACCTAAAACTTGTCAATCCCGAAATTTTCAATCAATTTAACGTTAAATTAATTTTTAGCGAACCATTTAGCAAGTTAGATGATCGTGCATTTTGTTGAATCACTTGTAAACAATAACAAATGAGGAAAGAGTAACAAAAATAGGCAGAAAATAAAGTAGTGACCTTTGGTGCTCCACTAACAGTTCCAACAGGCAATGCAGCTTGCAGTGCATCCCAGCAAGTTAGATGATCCAGCAACTCCCCTGTGATCTGCGTGCGAGTAAAAGTTTTAGTCAATTATGTAAAATTGCTTCTTTAATAAAGTTTTCAGGAGCTTATAAAGCTAATTAAGTTTTCAAGAATGTAAGAAATTTGTCTTTGAAGACAAACTACATTTAAAGCTGAAGTACTTGGTAAATTCTCACCGTAGAGCTCATGTGCATCACATGGGAGTATCGCTCAACAGTCATAAGCTTTTCGACTTTAACAGAACCAGATTTCGAAACCTACATCAAGAATCCACAATAATTTATGTTTAACGTGTAAGCTGTTTCATATGACAAAGAAATTAATTATGGAAAAAGCTAGAGAGACAATCATTCGTAATTTACTCTTGAAATAAATCGAACCAAGATTTACTCAAGTCTCAACAAATGCATGGTTTTCCCCTTGACGGCAATATCATTAATACCAATTATTTACTTTTTAAATGTACACAATATCAACACATATCAATTTTAATTATGACTATAATCAATAACGAAGAAACTATCATCATAACTTCGTATAAATTACTGTAAAGAGGTGCTTATCTCAGTTTAGGATAGTGCATTCCATAGATACTCAACATCTATAATAGTGACAAACATGAATGGATGACAGGCTGTCAAAAATTAGCACTTAATATTTTTTCTCTATCTTTCAGAATAAAAGAGGTAAGTGGAAACCTTTCCAACATCATTTCGGCCCAAATCAACCAGCATAATGTGTTCTGCACATTGCTTTTTATCTTTTAACATCATCATTTCCAACATCTCATCCTCAAGCGGCGTCTTCCCTCTTCTAATGGTTCCAGCCAAGGGTCGACTAACAATCTTTTTCTGTCAATAAGAATGGTATAGAAAAATTATGTCAGTATTTGTCCTAAACATATGAACACTATGGAAGTTACAGAAAAGAGCTTGAAGATATTCAAAGCATTGCTGATATCTGGAATGTAGAAGTAGCAGTCATTTCAAAAGAAAATTTCAAATTGGTTAAATTAGAAGGACCACAGTTTTACCTTCTTGATACATGTAAGAACTTCTGGGCTTGAAGCAACCAAAATACACCCTCTAGCCTGACATGAAGTAAGAATGGATAATGATATTTGACATCAGCCGTGTTAATTGATTAAACGAAGGATAGTGGTAGTCAAAGAAACCTGCAAATAACTCATGTATGGACTTGGATTCACAACTCTTAAAGCTCTATAGATTTCAAATGGGTCGGCAAATGTTTTTCGTTCAAAGCGTTGACTTAAAACAATTTGGAAGATATCTCCCGCCAAAATATGCTCCTTTGCCTGTATGACGGCATTCTTATATTCCTCACTTGTCATGTTACTCTTGTTTAAAGTGAGTCCAAAATTGTGAGATTGCAGGTCCACAAAACCTGGAGATAGCCTTGGACTAACATACAATGATAAAAACAAGTGTTAATTACATTTCAAACAACTATTTTCAAGATAAAGAAATCACATAGACTTTTTACTCACGGATCAATGTCTTTTACTCTGGACACCAATTTTTCCAAGCGTGTGATTCCATCAGTATACGCCGTCTCAGCAGACAAGTATCTATCTAACCGGACCCAATGAATCACATATACTTTCTGCGAAGAGAAGGAGAATTCCCAGGAATTATTCATGAATAATCTCAACAATAAAGTTAAATTATACAAATACGATAAACAGAGACAAAAGTATGCAGAGAGAGAGAAATTAACTAACTCAATCAAGATGGAGTTGATGAGACCTGTTTTTAATAAGTTAAAGGAAGTCTAGATTGCGAGAGTATCATGGATAAAAGTACTACATATAATAAAAGTGAATGCATCGTGTATAAATTATGTCTATATCAAACGCATTTCACTTTGTTAGAACTTCTATTTTTGTCTGTAAAGAGAAAAAGTTGAGATAAGATCCATAAATTCTAAATTTCAATAAGCTAATCATACCTTCTCTACATGATCAAACACGATTACATCATCATAGAGACCAAGATGAATGTCGGCAAGATTTCTATCATCTTTTGGTGCGCTGGAGAACGACAGCCTTTTCTTCTCTAGATAACGAACGGTATCATATGAGTAAAAACCAACCCATCCACCTGTTAAAGAATGTTAGTATGGTGGTATCTAATATATGTCTGGCATAGACTCATTACTATCTGAAGAGTTTGTGCTCCTTGGACAAAGCTTCTCTTCTAGCTATTCTACGCTTCTCAAACAAGTATCGTGCTGTTTGTGAAATGCCCTGACCAAGTCTCTGTTTTTAGATAGTGCATTTTAAAGAGTTGAAGTAAATAGAAAGTACGCAATGAATCTTCCACGAATGTTTCACGTATGGCATAGAAGTATCAAACAAGTGTCATGACTCGTGAAGTTTGAGCTTTTTACACAGAGTAACAGGGAAATCGTAGACCTACCAATAATATATAATACCCCTTTGTGCAACTTGTTTAATATATCTAAGATATACATAAAATCCCAATTTTCAAATAAAAGCTGCTGAAATATTTAACATGAAACATTACAAACATCTAATGAACAAGATCGCATATTATTACACAAAATTCTCACCACAAAATGCATCAGGAAGTTCTTCAATTAGTTGTGGTCTCCAATCCTCTGAAATACTTCTTAGAATCATCATTGGATCCTCTACAACCCTCTCAGTCATTTTCCCTAATTCATGATCCATTACTGTAACCTTGTTTTCTTTTGCCACTATTTCCATTGTTGGGTGCGCCCCTACCACACTATATCGCCCCTAAATGAACCATTACACAAGAATTTAGACGAATCTCCTAGTATTCATTTATACATGCATGTGCTCATTAATTTCCAACAGAATGAATTAATTAAGCAAAACTAAATTTCTTACAGCAGTGGTTGTGCGGTAACCAGGCTTGACGGATTCAAAGAGGAAGCTTGGAGCCTCTCGATCATCTTCCTTAACCAAGCACCGATAAGCAAGCACCGGTGTCAATTGATCCGAGAAAATGGTTTCACATAGAGGAATTAAATTCCCATTTTTCGATGCTTCAATGAACCTCTTCTCATCCAAAACTGAGATTTAAAAACACATACGCAGAGAGACAACATTAAATTCAATCATAATCCAAACTCTTGCTACCATCCAACAACATATGAAAAAATAAAATAAAAATTTAAAAACGATTAATACTTCATTTTTTACTAACAATAAATTAGATCATCACCGGAACTTTTGTTTACCATATTTTTAACAAATGAAACAATAAATATAAATTTTAAACGATAATTTTTTTCTTTTTACATACATTAAATATACCATCTAATAACATATTAAAAAATTAAGAAAAATTTTAAACGATAAATATTTTCCCTTTTACTAAAACTATTTGATCACCTGGAAGCTCTTGTTTATCATCCAATAACATATGAAAAAATAAAAATAAATTTTAAACAATAATTTTTTCTTTTTTACTAGCATTAAATTCGATCAACATCCACACTCTAGTTTACCATGAAACCATTCAATAACATGTGAAAAAATAAAATTATTTTTATCATTTTTACTCTTAAATGAACTGGGGGAAAAAAAAAAAAAAACTGCATTTTGGAATTTGAATTAATTTTCATTTTCCTGTTCTGCATTGTCTAACCGACAACAGGAAAGGTTAATTCTGTAAATTGACTATAGTCTATAGAATACAGAAAGACTAAATATATTCACACTTTTTTTTTTATTAGTACATTATATTTAAATTGCATAAAAGGTCCATAACCTTTACTTATTATTATATTTATGCCCATAATATTTTTTCATCACATTTTTATCATCAAACCTCAATTAATTGGCACATGTTCATGTCCAAAAATTTTATTAAGAAAAAACAAAAAAAAATTATTTTCTCATCGTATTTTTGAATTAGCAAATAAATAAATAAATACTAAATTTTGATTAAATAATTGTCCTTCTAATAGAATTTTTAGAGGAAAATCGTTAGTAAAAACAAGATGTGTTAATTAATAAAATGTTGAATATAAGAATCCGATGAAAAAAAGTTAAAGACATAAATGTGACAATAAATAAAAGTTAAAGATTTTTTTATGTAATTAAAATATGTTACATTTATAATAAAATATTGTATGAATATAACTAATAATAGAAATGCATGTCCATGCAACTGTCAAATTGCAATAACATTTAAATTTACGCAAATACATATATACATATATGTAGAGAGAGAAACCTAAAGATGGAGACAGAATGGAGCGGCATTGGAATGTACCGAACCGATATGAAACGAAAGAGCTTGTGCTTCTTCTACTCGAAATGCCAGTAATCACAGACAGCCGGTGGTTTGCCTGTGACGGAAGGTGTGAAAAAATTGGTGCTAGCATTTTCCAAGCTTTACGTTCAACACACTGAGTTTGAGAGAGAGATAGACAGAGACAGAGACAGAGAGACAGATGGAGACTGACTGAGAATTGAGACAATGCTTCGAATTACATGAATTTTATAAAATGAGAGTGGAATTAATTAGTGCCATTTCCTCACCTGTAAATATTTATTGAGACCGGTTTTGTAGATAGCATTCAACAATGTGTTTTTCCTCTCTCATACGTGGCCTATCCACCTTTTTTATATATTGCAACAATTTCAATAAATTAAATTATAAGTTTGTTTGAAAACAACTAAAATTTTAGTAAAAAGTTGAATTAAAAGTTAATAATTAATTTTAACTATATATTTTATGGAATTCGCAATTTTTATAATTCTTTAACTACATATTTTATCAAATTTTAAAAAATTCTAATTTTAATAAAAAATCTTCCCATCGATGCTCTTTCTTTATTTTTAGTCGTGCCAACCTATCGATGAACAAAAAATAGGCACAAAACAGTGGACATAGAATTGTCTCTTCGTTGACAAAACAAATGACTATTTTGTCGATGAACAATATGGGCACTAATTTGTGTCTTTTTTGTCGATATCATCGACAAAAATGGACAAAATTTTGGTAGACATCAACAAAAAATTTGTCGACATTGATATTCCTTAATCGATATCGACAAATTTTTTGTCAATGTCTACAAAGTTTTTATTCGAAATATTTACTTTGAGATAAAAAATTTTTCAATGTTTAGTTTAAACTAGTATTCAATAATTAAAAGTTGAAATTGAATAATTGTCTAAACTAAGTGATATATCATCATACTATAGAAAAATTTCAACTGTCAATTATCTTTAACAAAAAAATCAACCGTCGATTTTTGAACTGATAACTTCTCTTAAAAGTTATTGTATGACTGTCAACTACCGTTAAATCATAATCACACACACAAGAAAAAAAATTTTTTGTCATTTTTAAAAAAATATATTTAAAATTTTGCATTTAACAAATAATATATTAACAAATGTTATCAAAAATTGTTATATTTTCAATTTACTATTTATTTTTGGACACATCCAAATTCCCCAATATCAAACTAGTCTTTTGGTGTCTCCATCCAAATGTCCAATGAATTTTCTATGGCGATTGGCGAGGATCTCCATCCAATCAAACTAGTTATTATGCTTATGGAAAAGTGGCAAAGTCATTCCTATTTTAAATTTTCATTCAAAATTTTATACACATCAAGGATTAATATTAGTCTTTTTGCTCGCATTTGTTTGAAGGTCATTGTTACTTGTAATGTTTTTACACTAGACACTCTTATGTAATTTTAGTACAGTATAGAGTTTAGTATCAATTTTCTATAACATAATTAAAATATAATATTTATAATATTATTCTAATATAAACTCTTATATTTCTATTTTTAACTCTTCTTGTTCTTGGGTTTGTGTGATTTCAGAGTTGGTTTGAGAGAGCTTTTAATAAATTTTGATAAAAAAAAATTGTTGAAACGTGTAATTGAAAAATTAATAAAAATTGTAAATCCTATAAAATATATAATTAACATTAATTGTTAACGTTTGAACACAATTTTTAATAGATTTTAATATGAATCAAACAATCACTTAATGTCATAATTAATGTGTGGTTCTAAGTTTTAGAATATTTTGGACCTCGATGGTTAATTTGTGGGATACATTGATTTATCGTTGGAAGTGAAATTCATCTTTTAAAAATTGTACCATACAAAAAGTGGTGATCTTTGATGTCTCTGTCTTTTCAAGAGCTTTTAAGGGACTGCTCAATTAAAAAAGTTGGTTGCACAGAGTCTGTAGCTCAGAATAAGCCTTCTGCCTTCATAAGTGGAAGTGGCACTGATGCAGCATAAGCGTCCAAATAGAAAATAATATATTAACCGGAGTTGATCTCCTACCCACTTAATTTTGTTGATTTCACACAATACTGAAAAAGGGTCGAAGTTTGGAAGATTTTTCAAGTTTTATATAATTTAATAATTAAAAAAAAAAGTTTGTTCTTCCACTCTTATTTTTGAAATGCAAAGTGTGTTTGTGCTTGGAAGATTAATTATAGAAAATATTGTTTGATAAAAATATGGTATTTTTGTTGAATATTTATATACAATGGAAATAATAGGGATATGATCGATATTGTTGTCAATATATATAGATCTTTATTTGAATATTGTCATATGTCATTATGAATTATAAATGATGCACAATATGTATATTGGTATTCATTTGCATGTGTATACATGACATATGTACAAGTTGAGATTCTTGCATGCACAACATAATTTGAGGTGAATTTACATTATAAAATATTTTATTTATCACTACTAGTGCACTGATACATGCAAAGTATGCTTATGTGATAATTGTTGGCATCGTGAGTGGGTGACTTCTTAGGTGATCACAAGAGAAGACAGTAGGTGTACCTTACGTGGTTAAGAGATGATAGATTAACTGTACTTTTGTGATATTATGAGTATTGGTGTTGCACATGGGATACTTCTTGGGTGATAACATGGGCAGACAAGATGTACCTTTGGTGGTCATGATGGTCCACTCGACTATGTCAATACGATATTGTCCATATAATCAGTGATTATTGATGTTGATATCGTGCAGAGTTCTTGCTTAGTAAGTGGGTCAAGAATCAGTGAAAAGAAATTATTGGAAAATCATACACATGATCATGTATATTTTACTTATAGAGCATTCGTTTATATAGTTTTGCATTTTAGATGTGGCAATGCATATATTGGAGGTTGGTGCATACTCTCTGAGGACGAGACAATTGTATGCTCGATACCTTGATTCAGTAGGTCTATCTCCAGGGAAACTCGGAAAAAAGTTAGAATTGATTTTAAAACTAGTTATCCATTAAAATTAGTTAACTATATTTTGTAATGTTACTTCATAATTGTCTTCTGCTCTCTATTTTAAGTAAATAATAATATATATCAAGTTTCAAACTATTTTTTTTTTTTGTCAATTAGAGTTAAATTAAATATTAATAAAATAATATCAAAAGTACGTATTATCTTGAGAGATATATATATATACACTCACAAACAATAGAGTAAAATAAGAGATTTTACTCACATTCTGTACGATTATACATTATCGTTAAACGATTTAAAGGTCATTTTCAGAATGACAACAAAGTTATTTGATATAATATTATTTTAAAATCTTGTGGTCAAATTAATTAAATGCATACAAATTTAAAAAAAAAAAAAATTGAGGTGTTATAATAATCTCATGGATGATCGGTTTTATAGGGGTGGGCATGGGTCGGGTTGGGTCGGGTTGGGTTGGGTTGGTTTTGGACCCAACCCGACCCGAACTGAAAGTTTAAAATCGGTTTGGAGAAACCCAAACCGAAAAAAAAAAAAAAAAAATTTGAACATGGGCCCAAAACCGACCTGAACCGACTCGGGTCGATTCGAATTTTCGATTTCGGCCCGGTTCAAGAACAAATATATATTTTTTTTAAACTCAACCCGAAACCGACTCGATTGGGCCCAAAAATTGACCCAAGTCGGTTCGAGTCGGGTCGATTTTTCAATTTTTCGATTTTTTTGCCCACTCCTAGAGCCAGATATTATTGTCCATGGCCAAAGAGATATGAGATGCTGGTAAAGGGACTAATTCGGACATAAGAAATTTGGCACAAGTGTTTGAATTACAAAAAATTAAGCAAGGGAAGTAAGGTGTTACAAAGTATTTTAACAACTTAAACGATTGAAATAAGTGTAGTTTTTACACTATTAGATATGGTGAAATACACACTTCAACTATTTTTTATTTTAGGTAAATTGTAGTTAGTGTTATTAACCTTTAACTTTATTTATACTTGTATCTTCAGTATTTAATTTTTGACATCCATCACCCCTAACCTTTTATATGATTAGCAACCAATGTCCTCACATATAAAAGGTTGGGAGTGATAGATCTTCCAAGATTTAATATCTTGATGATCAAATGAAATAATCAAAATGACACTAATTGTAGTTTACCTTTTCATTTTTGACCGAATTTCTATACTTTTTGACTTGGCCGTCAGAGTGAGAACGATCATCTCTCCTCAAAGTATGGGAGGTGGCCAGACTCACCAGTTGAGTTTTATTTTTGTAGAAAAATAGATATTTATGTTCATTGAAGATTTCAACAAGATTTTGAGGCCAATAAATGAATAAATTGTCAAATTTGTTAAAGGGTATTTAACTATTTATACAACTAAGAAACGGAACACTGCTATCCATCCAAATTTTAGTAATTTTATTTCAATATGTTGAACTATTAACAATCTCAGAATATTAAATTTCTTTGATAAAAAACCTAGAATGTTTAGCATATATAATATTTAAGATTCTAAATTAATAAACAAACAAATTATTTTTAGCAAGTTTTATTTAAATTAATTGTTTAATAAATTAGCAATATAATTATATACTGTACTTAACTTATTGATTGAATTTGATTTTATTATTTAAAATGGAAAATTTATCTAAAACAAATATGTACTCATAAGTCAAATTTATTGATCGACAAATAAGATTCAAATAGTATTAAAGTTAATTATTTTGATAGTAAAATAAAATTTTCTTTCAAAATAATTAATTTCTTTTTAACTTTAACCAAAAAATAAAATATATATTCCAAAACTTACTTATTTTACTCTTAAGTCATAAGTCATAAGTCATAAGTAAGCTCACTTTACACGCACAGAAAGGGCCGTTTCAGAACGGTGTCGTTTTCGAACTGGGAATCATTTTATCCACAACCTAACCTTTCAAGAGGCCACAAATTCTGTCTTCCCATCCTTCAATTGAATTCTCATGGCTTCACTCTTACTCGGAGCATCTCCCATGGCTATGCCTATGGCCTCCCAATTTGTCACTCTTTCCTTCTCCAAATCTCAATCCTTATTCACCACTTCACTCTCGACTTCCCTCACATCACACTCATCTCCATTCACTTCTCCAGCTCTCCCTTCAAGTAAGCAGATTTTCACACACACATACATTTTTATACATGTATGTATATGCTAAGGTAATTATTGTAATTGAATACATCTGGTTTTGCAGTATATTGTGGAAGAGGGGACAAGAAGACTGCCAGAGGCAAACGTTTCAATCACTCCTTCGGCAATGTGAGTTTTTTAATTTTTGTTCATTTTAATTTTCCCAATATTTTCAGGTACCCTGTTTGCTTTTTGTATTGTTTGATTTTCAATTTTTTTTTTTTTTTTTATAATGTTGAAATTATTTTTGTATAAATATAGGCGAGGCCAAAGGACAAGAAGAAGGGGAGAGGACCGCCGAGGGTTCCGGTACCGCCGGCGCCGCCGAGGAAAGATAAGTATGATGATGGGGAGGTGGTTAAGATTGAAATTGATGAATCTATATACTCTAATTGAGCATAATTGGCAGATTATTTGTATTTTTGCTTTGATTAAATTTGTGTAGTGAAAACTCCCTTGGTTTAGGGTTAATTGAAATATTAAGAACTGAATGTAATGTTATATGCAGTTATCAAAGTTTATTTTTTCTTGGGGAAAAAATATATAAATTAAATGAAATGATACCTTGACAAAAATAAAAAAATAGACAATTTATTTCAAATTGGGTATGTTCAATGTTATATTGAAGGGACTTTAGTTGAGATGTTTGTTTCTTGTTCTTGATAATGCTTGACGATAAAATGTAGAGGCATATTTGAGATGTTTGTTTGGTGTCCCGAAGATAGAGATACATAAAATATTTTTTTGTTATTTTCTCCATACCTCTCATTAGTTAAATTGAAATTGAAATTTCTTATCAAAATGGGAGAAAGATATAAATTTCTTGTCTTACAAAACTAAGAATTTGATTGCATAGTAGAATTATGCAAGACTTGTTAGACTTGGATTGATATTGTTGTATATGTATATAATTACTAAAATGGATATTGATTATAATGATGTGATTTGATATTATTATTATTATCATTAATATTATTGTAAAATTTATTTTTATTTGTATAATAATTGTAATATTTATGAAATATTTTTCTAAGATGATGTAATTATTATATTTATTTTAAAATGAAAAAATTAATATCTATTTATGTTTGGTGAAGTTTAAAACTAATTTTTTAAGGAAATTTTGAATAAAGTTTGTAGAATGTATAGCTGAAAAGTTGATAAAAAATTGTGGGTTTTCCAATACATATGGTTGAAATTGAGTTTGAAAAAAAAAAGTGTTTAAAAAAAAACTAAGTCAAACATGCTCAAACCTCAAAATTTATAAAATTACAAAATAAAAGTATGGTTCATATAATAGAAAATGAATTAATTTAATTAATTATAGTTACAATTGATATTTTAGTTATAGATAATTGGAAAAGTTAAAAGTAGAATATGAGAAACTACTCTGTTGCTGTTTCTCGAAATTTGTTGTCAAATAAAAAATATTCTTCTATAATCAATTTTTTTTGTAACTTCATCAAATACTTAAAAGTAATTTCTGATTGCCTGACAATTAGAAATTGAGTGCAAAATCAATCATGAACGGAAATTTAATTCTCCTACCGCATAATTCTTTCAATGTAGTAAGGCATAACCACTTTGAACTTTTTAAAAATAATCATTTTGATACATCAACTTTTTTTTTTTTTTTTTTTTTTTTTGGTTTCATTCTAGTCCTTTTTAACTACTAGTTAGAAATACGTGTACAGAGCACGTGATTTCACAATAGTTTTGTTAATTTTTAATATTTTTAAAATTCTTATTTTTAATTGTTAAAAAATTAAAATATTAAAGTAACAATTAAAATAAGATAAAAAAATGATTTTTGATAAGATGTTGTATTGTATTGTTTGATATTATAATGCATAATGTTGATATTTTATTTACATTTATAGAAGTATAACTGCAATTAGAAATGAGTTTTATATTGTGGTAATATCAACCGTAAATTAAACTCTGTGAATACATTTTGATGATTTGAAGTTTGATGATTGACGAACTATTGATATAAAATCTTATAGAATTGATGCTATGGAAAGTAAGAATTTGACAAACTCTTAATAATAGTCAGACTCCTATATTTTCAATTCAATCTTTGTTTCAATAGATATTGAATGAAGTCTCGACTTGCAAAACTAAATATTTTTAAATTAATAAAAATAAAGGCGACTAAGAAAATTAGAAAAAAAAAATAAAATTATCATACCTATCTAAAGACGAGTATGTTATATATTCTCATTTGATTGTATTCGTTACTAACATTAATGTATTATCTCAAGAACTTCAACACATAAAACATTTGGTAAACATCAAATACTCAATATTTCTCTCGTGTTTTGAAATTGTAATCGAATTTTTTCTTGAATCATACTAAATCTACAAGGACATAATTATAGCAACAATGCTTATACAAAGTTTTTCAATGTCTTTTCTCCTATGTAGTGCACTTTCTGCAATAAAACTCCAATCAATTCACATTCTCATTTCTCTATTAACATAGTCTATTTTGATAGGTACACATTATGATTATAGGGAACGAAAATGTATGAAGATCATTTACTATTTATATGAAGGATAGTTACAAATATTTTTAAGAACTAACAGAAAAATGATGACTCGCTTTTTTCTACTTCACGTCTCAAAAAATAAATTCGTAACTTGAATGCCTTTCCTTGACAGCCAACCTGAGAATCAAGTCCTTAATATAAATATGCGTGCTACAATTTTCATCCACGAACACTAACAAAATAATAAAATGTAGGACACTTAAAAATAATAATAGAATTGGTAGATGTAATGAGAAGGAAAGAAAACGTGTCTTACATCAAAGAGATTAAAATGGGTGGAAAATGTCAGAAATTTTCTTAGTTTAAAAGATAGGCAATTAAATAATGATGAAGAAAATATAAACTGAGATATTTATCAATGTCAGACATGTTACTTTCATGCTAATTATGTTGGTTAATATTTAAATTAATAGAATTTTATTCGATTCTCCCCTAAAATTTTATTTTATTTACATTAAAACCGATTCTTTTATGTTCTTTTTTTCTATCTTTTTTTTTTTTTTATTTGGACACATGCGTCTACTGATTTCAAACTAATACCAAGGGGTTGTGACAATTTTCAATTTCAGTTGGCTTAGACTATAGGGTCATTTTTGCTATACTAAACTTGACTGACAAATAGACAAATGTTTGACATGTCATTGTTTCTTAATTCTATTCAATTATCTCTAGTACTGAACATGTCATCTATCATTCCTAAATTCATATAAAGTTTTATATAATTCATACCATATTTTATAATGAGCAACCAAACTATGTCGAACGATTTTTTTTTTTTTTTACATTTCTTCATTACATTTCATAGTGAAAAACCGAACCATTTTTGCTATACTAAGCTTGACTGACAAATAGACAAATGTTTGACATGTCATTGTTTCTTAATCTTATTCAATTATCTCTAGTACTGAACATGTCATCTATCATTCCTAAATTCATATAAAGTTTTATATAATTCATACCATATTTTATAATGAGCAACCAAACTATGTCGAACGATTTTTTTTTTTTTTTTTTTACATTTCTTCATTATATTTCATAGTGAAAAGACCGAACCATATCGAATGAAAAGTTCTATACATTTCTTTATAACATTTCAAAATTGACCAAATGGAACCATATTAAATAGAATGGTTTATTAGCACATCGTGTAAGATTATAAAAAATATTATATCAAGTTGAAATAACCACTTACACGTAAATCTCAACTTAGGTTTCTAGAATATGAAAACTGATTGAAAAATCTGAAACTTTTTGTTTATTCTTCAACAACTTTGAAATATCACTTCTTTCTTTTGTAAAAACTTGAAGAAAAATGAGTTTTGTGTGTGTAATATGTTGTGAAAAGAAAAAGATAAATGAGAGAAATTTGAAAGAAATTTTCTAATTCTAACTTGTAAAATTTACATATAAAATCTGAAAAGTTGATGTCAAAGTAAAGAGGAAAATGAGTCGGTGATCACAAGGCTTTTTTAGAGGAAAAAACGATAAATTTTGATGTCAATATTAACAAATAAAAGATCTCTTAACTCATCCAATTCACAAATCTCATTTTTATGATCCTAAATACGTATTTAGAAATTACATAATCATCATTTGACCCTTTGTATTCTGTAGTGTTAAAAAAAAATAAAGATAAGTTGTCCAAAGGCTCCAAACAATCTCTTATTTTGTTCAATAATAGTGGGAGAGAAAATATTTTTGAATTTTTTAATTTAATATGGGAGAATAAAATAATCCAAAATTATTTCTCCATTTTAAAGCCTTTTAAAACTAGTATAAATTATTGTGTGTACCATTTTCTAAAACAAAGGGGGTAAATGAAAATTTGTTAATGAATTTCAAGGGATATGTGCTTCTTTGTCCACCATAGAACATTTTAGATTCAGCAGCTGAGTGACCGTCACTCTTCTTCTCTTAGATTCCATGAGTTTTATCCGGTTAAAAAAAATGTACATTAATTGTTTACGTCAGAAATTGTTAGGAATCTGTACGTCAACCGTATGAATTTGCCCTCACGGATTAACTTTTTTTTTTTTTTTTTTTTTTTGTACATACCTATAAAATAAGATTTGATTAGAGTACTCGGTCGAATTCCTTGGAGGGGGGTTGATCACTCTCTAATTATCAATTATACTTTGATAAAACAACCATCACTAACAGTGTTTGACATATCTGTGTCTTCAGCATCGGCTGCTGCCGGCCACATACCACCACCGTTTTCTATTATTAGTAGTCTTGGTTTCAGCTGCTTTGGGAACATAGGATCTCCAACCCTTGAAGCAATAGGAAGTAGCATAAATTTCTCAATCGTTTTGCAGTGAACATCTTTAAGAGGTAATGACATAATGCATCTCTTGCAATTGCTACAACAATGGCAGGCTCAAGACTCCTTAGATACTTAGAAATGGTAAACCTGGGTGTGAAGTTCATCGGAAATTCCCCAAATTTAATGTGGTTTAATCCTCAGCTGTGGATTGTCATGACATGAACGAAGGGAAAAGCCCAGCCTGGGATATGTGGCCAGTGAAACAGAGTGATGATTGTCATACCATGATTGCTAATGCTGAAAGGGAATCCACTTGCGGATGGGATAGCATCAACAAGATTAAAGGGCGAGGAGGAATCGGCGGGGCATAGATTATCTTTCAAACGAATTCTCACATAAAAATAAAGAAAATCAGACGCCCGCAGCAAGTGAATTTGAGTATGTAGATGCTCTCTCAACCGCACACCCTCCGTCAGTACTTTCTTTCTTACAAGTTTTTACTTGCTCTTAAGGAAAAAAGGCATTTTTACTTTGCTTACCCAAACCTAATCATCGTGGCTAAAGATTGACACAACACTGACATCCTCAGGACACTGCCCGGGAGGATTACAACATCCCCCAGTATGAAGGGCAGATAATGCACCTCTTTTAGCTCTTTAAGAAGCACTAACATACAGATATTTTTTTCCTTCTGATGGCTAATCCAGCTGAATCCCAATCAGATCATGAGATACAAGTACTTTTAAAAGTCAAGAACTTTCTTATGATGTCAATAATACAAAATTTTACCCGTAGAGAGTTCTAATCTTACACCGACTCTTACATAGTTACATACATCAATGCATCTATGTCAAGCGGAAGTGGAACGTTGCCATGCCTATATACCAATAGCATAACCAAACAGTTTCTTTCTGTTGAATAAATATTCAATTGAGTTAATTCTCCATTTTGAACATTCTATATTCAATTATTTTTATAGTATGAAACACATCGGAAACCTACAATAGTATATTTTTCCAAGTTTGTGCATCCTCGGATTCGAAGCTGACAATTAGAAATGCATATATAAAACTCTGCACAAATGATACTCTCACCCAAGTCCATGAGGTGTGTGTGTGTGTGTAAGAGTTTGGTGGGGGGGGCTCCACAACAGTGTGAACCTTGTTCT
This sequence comes from Forsythia suspensa, assembly GCA_023638005.1. Lineage (NCBI taxonomy): Eukaryota > Viridiplantae > Streptophyta > Magnoliopsida > Lamiales > Oleaceae > Forsythia > Forsythia suspensa. Next base: position 54,778,349 of record CM042666.1, read on the forward strand.
TAATAAATTTGGGGCTGGCCACACAAATTCTTTTCTACCACTCCGTTCAGGTTATTGCTAGATTAATGGAATATCCAAAGCAACTGAAAACCAAATAGCCATTGAAGAAAATTTCATGGGAGTTCATGCTAACAAATTTTTGATGTCAAATATAGATTTGTTCAACCTACCAGATCAGTTCGTTCATCTAGGACCAATAACTTCTCCATGAGATCCCTGTGAGAAAGAGGAACTGAAAGAAGAAATGGACTTGTACTGAACCTTAGTAATTTATAAAGGTAAGGGTGTGTTTGTTGGCAATTGTTTCATCATTCATGACTCCTTTGTCTTATGTACCTCATTCATCATCATGAATCCGTCCTGCCATTCCTAACAAAGGAAGGAATGGGGTAAGGGATACCCCCCCCCGGGACCCCGAGGGGGGTTGATGAGAGAGGTATAATGCCTTTCCTACCCCCACTTAGATAAGGACTCTTCTCTTAAGGAAGGAATTCTTGAAAAGTACCGAAGAAGGAGATTTCCTAAAATTGGCTCTTAACATGAATAAGAAATGCTCGTTCACACATTAGGAATCAGTCTAAACTCTACAAGAACTCTTTCTTGTCCATAAATGCATACCACAGGAACGTGGTGAATCAATGGAAAATTCTTCTCATGACCAATATCCTCATTTCATAGTATTATCTTCAGACAACCGAATAAACAAACACAGTATTGAAATAATCATGTTTAAAGAGAAGAGACTAGATCAACTTTGTTGGTCACGTACTGAATGGTGAAAGGTTACTATAGGACCCAATTTTTTCTAGTCATCTTACCCCTACACCTTAATTCACAATGCCAAAGACATTGTTTGTGTATTTAAAGCAATAACCACAATGAATCCATTTACCGGACTTTTAGCTCTATGTTGTAAGACTAAGTACATCAAAAGTAGATTCACATAGTCGTTTTAGAATAGTAAGTTGTAGGGATTGAAAAGCATTACGCCTCTTAAAGTCATGAATGAATTGACAAATCTTTACAAGTCTTCAAACAATCTGAATAGAATTCAAATAGCACGCACATGGACACACGCCAAAACTAGATCTTTTCTTCCTTTTCCTTTTACTAGAAGACGGTTTTCGATGGAGCAAGCCAATTTGTCTAGAATTTTCTCGGAGAGGAGAGGGAGCTCACCTCTGTATCACCCACCGTGAACTCCTGTAGGGCCTAAGCTTTTTCATCACATCAATCTACACTCATGAAGTGCACCGAAACCAACCACCCATTATTAAGCTATAGTTCAACTAATTTTAATAAGTATAAAAGCAAATCAATATCAGCATAACTTCAAATATTTCTAGCATGGTAACTCGTTCTTGAACCATTCTTAAAAGCAATTTACTACTCTACACGAAATAATTTAACAGCAGAATCCAATTTGCAGAATCGATAGATTTCAATTAACATTGAAAACAGGAGTTCTTACACTTTCAGCATTAAACAAAAAGAAAAAGAAACAGAAAATAAAGTCATCAATATACACCACAACACAACCGTAACACAACCAAGACCCCCCATAATAACTAAACTTCAGATCTCTCCAACGCTCTACAAATTTTTTTTTTTTCAAAAAAAAAGAGGAAAAATTCACATATTTAATTAAATTATACCTCATCATTTCCGGCTATCATAATCGAGAATCTCATTATCAGTGACCGATCTGGAGTGCTGCACAATAGAACGCCCAATTGAATTAATCCAATCCTCCTTTTCCTTCTCCGAATCCGCTATAAAGTACATGGTCTCTGACCTAGTGGACAATTCAAAAGCAAATTGCCGATTCAATACATCCTCAGCGCCTTTGACTGTGAGGCAGTTGGCCACTGGGATCACTCCACGTGGCTTGGAACCGCGAGTGACGTCGGATTCCTTGAACCAGAAGAGCTTCCCCAGTTTCAACACGAACCAGCGGCGGCGCCACGTCTTGATGTACTCGCCTTGCTTCATCAGCCAACCGCACCGTTCTGGGTTGACCCAGAACTCCACTCCGTCGTAGTTTTCGCTGGATTGGGCCGAGCCCATCGCGGCCCGCCACAGGCTCGCCATGATCAGTGATGGTGATCGAATCGATGAGAGAGAGAAGAGAGAGAAAGAGAGGATGTGATTAGTGACTAGTGTTGTAAGAAAGTTTGTTGAATTCTTGTTTCTTGTTTTATTTATTTTTTCTGTTTATTAGCCTAATTTCTTACTTTCTATTTTAGTGAGACAAGTGTACAACTTCTAATTAATTGCATATACCTCCTTGTATTATACTTCTATATAGTTAGTTCGCCCCTTTGAATTTCTTGAAATATATATAGTTTCATTGTCTGAACATTTCACTCACATTTAATTTGTCTAGACAAATCTTCATTGATTTATTGACTTGAATAGACATGTGTATAGTAAAATACAAGATTTAACCAATCAATCAAGTCTTATGAATTTGATCGGAGTCTTTGATGAACTTTGTCGTCTATGAGAGAATCAAGGATGACATAATAGTTTCTTTAATGCTCTATAAGCACGAAATTTTATTCATTGAAAATGATATAGAAGAATTGTTGCAATTTTGGCAACTTTAGGGATCAATTTACAATTGATGATAATATTTCTAAGGTTGAAAGTAAGGGGGGTGTATTTAAATTGAGACTTTTAAGGACTTTTAAGTATTTAAAAGTTTAGAGTATTTAATGTAAACTTTTAAGAATCTTTAAAAGTATTGGTGTATTCAATTAAGATTTTTAGAGACTTTTTAGACTTTAAAAAGTCTTCAAAAGTCACGAGGTATTCAATTAAAATTTTGTAGAAGTATCTATAAGTCAAGTGGGGTATTCAAATGAGTAAGACTTGCAGAGATTCTCTACTTACTGACTTCGGAGATTTTGGAGACTTTTTAGTGAAAAGTATAAATAAGAAATCTAAAAAAAAGTCTCCGCTCTACCATGAGATTTGTGAATACTCTAGAGTTCCCAAAATAAAAAAAACGCCTATTTTCTTTCACTTCTGGGTTTTTTCAGATCTCTTCCATTCAAGCAAGAATTTGTGTAATCAATAATTTATATGCAAATGTAACTAGAATTTGCAGTAATCAAAACTTTGATATCACATTACATTGTCTTGTGTCAAAAATTGAGGATATTTTGCGTGATGAATTTACAGTATTTTAATTAATGTTTTGGTGGGAGTCAAATTTTTCGCTTAATCATTAGAAATTATTCCATGGTAGTAGTTTAGCATTGCACTGAAAATCTTATATTGTACTTTGATTATTTTATTTAGCCAATAATTGATTTGGCATTTAATTTTTTAGAAAATAGGTGTGCCATTAATAGGAGTCTTTAGGTGGGAAAACCATTTTTTTTTTTTTGTCATTTGTATTATTATATACACTGCTAAAAAATATTGTGCCAAAAAATGAATTTAAAATACACAATTTTTTTTTTATGTTTTCTCTCTATTTTAGAGAATTTTTTTATTGAAAATAAAGAATGAATCACGATACTTATGTTTTATATACAATAACATATGTTAATCTACTAAAATGTTATATTTGTTAATAAATATTTTTATTGACATGAGAAATATAATTTATTAATATGAGTTCTTAATTATATGTGTTGTGGGTGTTTTACATATAGGAGAAGTTACTTAAAATAATATTATAGTATATATGAAATTTAGCTTGACATTTTTTTAAAAAATAAAATTTATGTGTTTCATGTGTTTTTTAATAAAAGTCTACGAGAAGTTTAAGGAAGACTTTTATTTATTCCTAACAAATCCATAAAAGTTACTTAAAAGTTCACCTGAATTCCACGAAAGTCACCCACTTATAAAAGTCATAAAAATTTTTAAAAGTCTCAATTGAATACACCCTTCCTAAGTGAAATAACATAGTTAGTTAGATTTGGAAATTTCGGGAGACATTTTGAATTATTTAAAGATTTTAGACCCTGTCTAGGATAGTCTGAATCAAAGTTTTCAGAGGAATTAAAATATGATTGAGAAAAATAAAGGATTCCAACATAATCATTTTTAGATCACGAAAATATGGTCAAATAATGATTTTTGGACAGAGTTAAGTACTACTTGGCAGCTTATTTTCAATTATTGTTCACTTGAATTTAAAGACCATTATTTGACATAATAAACCAATAATATATATCACAATTCCGATCTCTCGTTCATAGTGGACAAAAATTAAGTTGTACATTGCCTCGGTAGCTTGCCACATCACCCATAATTTGCTAAATAAGCTATGGCCAACTTATTCACCAAATTGGGCCACAAAACTCATTCCTCCCTCTCCCACCCTACCAACAGAGAACCCAAAATCTTCATTTCCCACCCCAACCCCACCGACAAAGAACCCTTCAACGCTGAACCCACCAACATTGGACCATCACCTCCACGTCCACGGCCCATTTAGTAAAGTCTTTTATCTCTCCTCTCCCACATTGCGTCCACCACCACCACGCCATACCAAAGAAAAACCCTTCCATTACCAAATCACATAGAAAATCACAAAACCAAAATTCCAATGGAAGAAAAAGTGAAAAACAAGAACAAGGAGAAAAAAAAAAATGCACCCAAATGAACAAAATTCCAAAATTGTCCCAAATTTTGCATTCAAGCCTTGTTCGAAAGTGAAGGACAGATCTGGCGGCCAACCAACTCCTCCGCCAACCACCAGCCAGAAAAAACCAATTGGAAGCCGCCTTGGACGGGCTATGGTTGTAGGAAATATTTTCGGAGAAGTAAACAAGAAATTCATTGGAATGGGTTCGGTGTGGTGGTGGATTTGGACCTACGGGAGTGGGGAGCTTTAGCTTATTTGGCAAATTTTGGATCACGTGGCAAGTCACCTAAGTAGTGGGCAACTTAATTTTTATCCACTGTGAGCAAGATATCAGGACTAATATAATCAATATATTAATGTGCAACATAACAATCTATTTTTAGTGGGTGCAACATTTAATTGCAGAAAAGTAACTAAAGAACCTTCACATAATAAGGGTCCAAATTCCTATTAACTAAGGTAACTTCACATAATAACTGTCCCTGCTTTCTACGAATCTACGTGCGGAACTTGACCAAAATCTAGTCTATGAAGTTTGCTATAAGACTATATATTCGTTCTTGCTATCTTGTAAGAATTAGATACCCATAAAACATAAACTAGTTGATCTTAATAAGAGTGCGTTTGATAGAGATTATAAGCAGTATAAACCAAAAGGTTTATTTGAGTAAAAATACCTAAAAAATGGGTTGAAAAGTAAAAATAGTTGAATCCCTAAACGCTGTAATTATGATTAGCATCTTCTAACACCTCGACCAACATGATCTCCAAATAATCACATACCTGAAAGGTTTTGATATTAATTTGAGAGCCAATATAAAATACCCCATAAAATACAATATAATTTTATATTTTAAAAACTAAATAATATGACATGAACATACTTCTGAAAGTTAAACATTATCAGTCGATCTTTTTATGAACAAAATTGTCTCTATCTCAAATTTAGTCATTGTTTAATGTCATACTACGAAATTGTCCAAGTTAATCTCAAGTTTAGAACCCTAAATCCATCTCAATCTCAATTGTAGAGTCATTAGTCACACCATATTAAAATTAAAACATAAATACTTTGATCTCAAGATTATGTTGATATCATGTTATTGTTTGTGTTACTATCAAAGGTTCAATGGTTTTAATGATAATTACAAAATGTATGAAAAAATGGTTTATATGTAGAAGATAAAGAAGGGGGAACATGTGTGGACCCTTGGAAAAATAGAGAACAAACTTTAGGAAGAACGTCCCTCACCACTGAATATCACAATTATTGAAATGCATGTGATGTGATCAACAGACTTTAGCATCTGTCATTTTCAGTTTCCATCAGGAATCCCAACTTTTTCTTCCATTTTCCCATAGAAAGCACTGATCTACAGCAAGAATCTGCCTATTTTCGTCAAATTGAAAATACAAGTCTTACCAGAAACAAATTTGAAACAGAAGAAAAAGATCATAACTGGAAGACATTTTAGAATATAACCAAGTCGCTAATAATAATACAAAGATTTCAACTAATACAATCTAATCCATGCATTCAACTTTACAACGACCATAAGAAACTCATTTTCTACCAGTTTTTTATCATTTGTCACAACTGTATGCCATTTGAGGATCTAAATAAAAATGGATGGCTAGAACTGAAGATTGTGTATTATGGTAGTTCAAACAAATCATCACCTTTTGTGTAAGTTGGTAGGAGATCGAATACCCTTATCACTGCTAACATCATCATCTACTTCGCTTACATCCACACAAATGGCATTATTATTGACACTCACATCAGAACTTGCATTACTGCTTGTTGCAAGTGGGGAATCCGAGACACTGACTGCCCTGCTTCTGGTAGGCCCTGATCTCACACTATACATGGAGGACGCCGGGATATTAGTCATTAGCGGACGTAGATTGCCTGGAATAGTTCGCCTTATATCCTATTCAAACAAACAATCACAAATTAATCCTTGAGAAAAAGATAAAAGATATAAACAAAAGAAGAGAACTTCGCAGAGTCATTTATCAGGGCAGAATATTTTATGATGCATCCTACCCAACATGTTGACAGAAACCATGTCCATTATTTACTAGGATTAAACATACTTGTAGCATCACACCAACATCAGTAACACAAGATGAGAGGAGCATACATACCATATGCCTTATTGCCATATCTAAAGATTTCTTTGAGAGTGTTCTTCCAAAGCCCGTGCTGTCAGGTGATGAGGACTTTCCAGATAAGTTGCTACGGGGCGAATGCTTATCATCTTGCTTAGGTGGAGCCAATTTCCTCATATTTATGACTCTCTCAACCATTTTAGTACCATAAAGAACAGGGCTCACATTGTCATTAGCCTTGGCATGAAACCGATTTACAGCAGGCACAGGGACAGAGCTTCCACTGCTATGAATGATGCCACTGGCGGCCGTCCTCGTGCCGGAGAACAAGATTGTCTTCTAACCCTTCCATTTGAAATAGGTTCAACAGATGAAGATCGAGAACTTGGTGCTCCAGGTCTGCCCCGGGTGGCTGAAGGTGGCCTGTCAGGCGGCAGAGATGTCCTCAAATTTGGAGGGACATCGAGGGAGAATCCAGGCATTTCGGAAGGCTTCCATGGTCTGGGCCTCACAGTTGGGGAGTTAGACCTTGGTGGAACTGGATTTTTTGCTGCAGTGGGAACTGGCTTGGTAACTGAAGATGAAGTCGGGGAATTTACCCGAGCAGAAGACGTACTTGTTGCACTCGACATTGAAGTGGGCCTACGAGTTGGAGTTGCTGCTCTGGAAGTGGACTTTGAAGCGGGTACAGACGACCTGGTAGTTGGTGTTGAGGATCTCGCAGTAGACCTTGTTGTAGGTGTAGAAGATCTTGAAGGAACTGTGGGCTTTGACAAAGACAACGTGCCACGGGAAGTAGGTGTAGCAGATCTCGAAGGTTTAGATGCTGTATTTGATATTATTCTAGATGTTGTGAGCGTGGTTGGTTTGGACTGGTTCAGCGAGTGTTTATTAGATGCCGAGGTCAAAGTAGATCTAGATGTTGAGCCCAAAGTTGGACGCCCGGTTGGTGTTGCAGGTCTTGATCCATGACCCCCAGACGAAGAAGGCCTAGAAAGACCACCATTTGAGGCATTCAAACCCGGAGATGAAGCTGGTTGTCTGGATGACATATTGCTCCTTGCACTGGGCTCAGGCTGGGGATTTGCAAGCTTCAACCACAAAAAAAAATTGCAGAACAAAATCAGTTCATCAATTTTATAGACAAATTTATTTATTCCAATTACAAGGGCTGCAAATAAATATAATTCAATAAGCATTATATTTTCATTCGTGTGGGGACTGGTCAAAAACTGCAGAGATGGCAGAATAGAACACTCCAATTGAAATATACCTTATGAATCAGTTTACATCATGTTCCACACAATTGTACAATAATTGCATTTCTCTTTTAAAAATTAAAGATGATTTCTCAATCACTCTACATTAGATGTAGCACAGCCATTGAGAGGATGGTTGAATTCATTTATGCAATTGCAATAATGAACACCAGCAATGAATACATACACAAGTAAATAAATGGACTACATTTTTCAAGAAATGTCCTTTGCCTCTGACATACCAGAACTAGTTGCTGAAAGAAAATCTAATTCTCAGTTTGTTTCTTCCACTTTGTCAATGGAAATTAATAGAAGATATTGGCCACATGATATCTGTTAATTACAGTGCATATTTGCCTTTAATCTGCATGAAGAATGGTATTGGCAACTTTTGCAATCATTTCTGGGTACTAGCAGGAGACAGCCCCTGAATTATAGGAGATTTTACTTGTACATTATGAATAATCAAACTCCTATTCTGTAGATGCCTGAAGTGACCAATATTTAAGAAAGTCATTATCATCATTTAAAGTACAGTGCGGATTTTAAAAAGAAAGAAATCATAGACATATTCCGCTTACTCTAGATTTTAGAGCTGTGGGGCGGGCTTTCGGAGTTCCCAGCTGGCTCATAACAGTTTTCTGTGATTCCATCTCCAGTGAAGGAAAAAGAGGAGTACCGGGAGGTGTTAAAAGCCTGAAAACATAAGAAAACTTTACTACACTACAATAATAAAAGGACTTAGAATTACCTTGCATTCAGATCATAGTGAAAGTTGCAAATCCAAGAAAAATTATTTGTGGTGATTGCATTGATAAGCAAACAGACTTTGCAACTCTTACAGGAAATATGACAACATTTAGGAATAAAATATGTGGAAGGCAAAAAACTTGAGTAATAATTCATAGGGTATCCCAATCTTTGTAGCTCACGAGTAGGTGCAAAAAGGTCCCATGTTCAAGCTTAACTTAATTTTTGTAATGAGCATAAAATTTAGTTCAACCTTGAATTGATTTCAATCAAGCCAATCTCGTACGAGTTTTAAGAAGAGGACTAACATGCCACTTCTCTATGAATTATTTTTAACTTATTGAGCTGAGCTTTACGAACACTAAAATGTGTCTGAAGATTGATTTGTTTAGCTAATGAACCAACTTAAATGAGCTATTTTCTGGTAGCTTGGTTCATTTTTCAGCTCTAGGGGAGCTGAAATGCCAACATTGCCAATGTTCATTGGTAAAGGATCAGTTGCAAAGTTTTGATAACATAATCGTAGGTTCCTTAAACTACATCCCTCTCCAATAATGAGAAAACATAAAAACAGAAGTTACCGAATTACTGATTAGCTGTTCAACTAATGTTTACCAACAGAGAAAGACGAAAACCACAGATTACGAAATTGTAATTGGCTGACTAATAGAAATTACTCACGTGCTCACATTACCAAGTGCACCAAAGAAAGCAGAGACAGACACTTCCATTACAAAAGACAGTCAAGTAGGCAGGGACACACTTCCATTCCAAAGCTAATGATATAACTATCCTTACTAGTTAACCAGAAAAACTGAAAATTGTTGCAATGGAAAGAAATAATAACCCATAAGTGATATTAATAATTACCATTCATAATCGTTTTTATCATTGTCTGAATTGAGAAAATCATCAGCACCAGTTTTCCGAACAGGTGCAGTTACAGCTGAACTTATATTAAATATTGGAGAACCACCGGCTCTTGATCCTGCATAGTTAGATAATAAAAATATTTATATTAGAAAACCATATTAAGCATTAACCGGAGTACACCAGCTTCCAACAAAATTATATTACAAGGGTATTTCTTTGGTTTGTTTTTCTTTATGACTTTATCACTCCATAACCTAATTACTACAAGAATCTCAGATGTCAGCACTAATACCGGATTAAGAGGCTTATCTGATTATTCATTAACAGAGCAAGAAATCATATTAAGTCAAATAGTTAAAAATTCCCAAAATAAAATCTAACAAATATATTCTCACCAGTCGAAAAAACAGAACCAAAATACACCACCCTTCAATCACGCCGAAACCACCACCATATACAGTAATACAAATATCATAAACAAAAAACATTAAAAATTCAAACAACTTTTTAATCAATACCAAGTGGAGAATCAAACTCATCAGAGCTCTGAAGAAGAAGAAGATTATTCCGTTCCTTGTCGCGTTTTCGCATCTCGCGAAACAATGCCAGGTCCTCATCCCTGGTGTCCTTCATCACCGATGTTCTCAGACTCCCCATTTTTTCCCTCTCCGGTGCCCTAAAACTCCGATTCATGCCAATAAATTACAAAAAAGACTCACCAAACCTTAAAATAACCCTTAATTATTCACCAGCATTCCAAATCATTCAAACTCGAAAACCCTAGTTTTTTTCCTCAAAGGCAACCAAAATGACGTGGTAAATCGCAGATCCAAGAATCGAGCTTCAAGGCCTCAAAATTTTAAAAGAAAATTCAGCTGAAATCAGTCAGCATTTCACATTCTTCACATAAATATCCAAAGTCTCCACATATTTCAACCTAGACGGAGAAATGTACATACTATAGTGTGCCCTCGTGTATATGGAGCTGAAATGATGTGAAAACTGGCGAGAGAAAGGAGTGGCAGTGGGTGTAATTAGGAGAGAATATATGGGGAATTTAAGTAAATGGGCATTTTAGCTCTGGGAAATGAAATTGGAAATTTTTTCAGATATGGAGTATTGGGGTAGAGAGAGAAAGTGGAAGTGTGGACAGAGAGTGGGGTAGCAAAGCATTGATAATAATACAAGTAATGGAGGATTAGGCAGTTTTTCATCTCTCTTTAAAGCTACGTTATCAGAGAAATCCGACTGTTCTTTTGCACTTCATAATTACGAAACTGACCCAACACTTTCAGATTATTTTTGAGTTAATTTCACTCAACTTTATACAAATTTTCAAGTTGGTCGTTAAATTTTAATTTAAACCTATTTAGTCCCTAAATTTTATAACCGACACTCAATTAGAAAAATTTAATGTATAATCTGACTTGTATAGTCTGACGTAGCATCCGTTCAGTACCAAGTCGGGCAAGTTCAATCATCTAGTCTAATTTAAACACATTATTAATCTGAATTAGTTAGTCTAAAAATACAATCTAAATTAATCCAAACCATCTCAAATCAAGACCAGTCGAACAATTACATTTTATTTTCTCTCTTTTTTAAAGTGTAATATGATTTAAAATGTAATTGAAAAATAAAAAATAAAACTGTATTTTTGAATTATATAGTTCGTACTCTCTTTTTAAAGAAAATTTCCCAAACCCATGACACCTCTCCTTAAATCCAATCGTATCCTTACAATTTAACTCTCATTCTTCAAATCTTTAACCATAGTTTTATCAATATTTGATACCATTGCGCTTATGGCAATACTATCAAAGAAAGATAAAACCCAAAAATTCGAAGAAACAACGTCTACATCCTTGAAAAATGTCTTTGTAAATTTTCAGAAGATTCAAAAAAAAAAAAATTGTTGGGTATGAACAGACACTATAAAACTACATTAAAGAAAAACTAAAAAAATTATTTATTGTACTGAACAATTTTATCCCTCGTTACTTACCACATGCACTAAGGCTGAATTGTGCAAGTTTTTTGGTTGGGTTTTTTTTTTCTTCAGAAAATTGCTTGTAATATAGTCAATTAAAGTTAATTATAGAATGTTTGTGTGTTACATTAATATATTTCCGTTTTGTATGAATGCAAAAATAAAATTTCAATTTTGAACATACTTTCTCATAAAACATTAAGTATTGTATAGAAAGAATAACATTAAGTGTTATGTATTTATTTTAAGTATAATTGAACTTTATCTGTTAAAAAAAAAAAAAACTATTTTAGATTATACTTGCATTTTTGTTTTCTATCATATGAATCCTCAAATTAGTAACACACTTTTCAAACATCTCCTTAAAACATTTTCAAAATTAATTTTCTTCATAAACACTGGATCAAATCCATGTTTAAATCTTTGGTTGTCACAAAGCAACATTTTGTATATTATTTTCATGTATATCCATGTAAAGAAATTTATTAAGTAAGTTATAAAATCAAATGTATGATCTCAATATTCTACATTTCTACAATGTATTATTTAGAAACATATGTATAGAATTGATAGTACTATGATGATACGGTGTCTAGCCATGTTCCTTTGACACCATTAATTGTTGTCTCCGTATTATTTTAAATAGGAGGAAATTTGACTAACTACTTAAATCCATAAATATATTTTAAAATATGTTTATTTTTTTATAGGAAAAATTGCAAATAAGTCATCTCCACATGACTTATTTCAAATTAGGTCAAAACTTTTTTTTAAATTGTGATTAAGTCATACTCCACATCAATATTTTATATTAATTCCAAAATCACCCATTTTAACCATATTTTTCATTGACACAATCTTTCAACTCCACAAACCTCCTCCACCTCCGGCGACCTCCTCCTCGACCTCCGGCGACAACCGCCTCCACATCCGGCGACCTCCAGCGACCACCGCTTCCACCTCCGACGACCTCCCATGAGTGCTTCTAAGGCACAAAGGTCACTTTTAGGCACTTTTCTTGGTGAAGATTTTGGATCACTTTTTAGGCGCTTTTTTGTGAAGATTTTGTTAGGCTGTGAAACTAAAAAATAACGTTTTATGGACTTTGGTCACAATGTTTGAATCCTTATCTTTGGTTTGTATGCTTTTTTATTTCTTCATCTTACGTGGTTATACTCTATTCTTAATGTCTTAACAGCTTAGCATTGATCTATCCGTCTTTGCAAGAGAGGTGACCAATATGATTAACTCCGGTTGAGTATTTAGGTTGAGTATTTTAGCATTTATGTAAACAATGAGCATTTTCCGGTTATATAAACAATGAGGTAACATCATCATTGTTGATCTTGTATTATAGAATAGCAATTTGATATTGTATTAAACAAAACAATGATCACAATAGAAATGAGCATAGAATGTTGTACATATGAGCTTGAATGTCGTAAATATGAGCTTGAATACTCTACTATCTTATGTAAATAGGAGCTTGAATGCTCCACCATTTAATTGTCAGAAATAGGAGATTGAATGTTCCATCATCTAATGTTTAGTCATGGTATTTTATTTGATACTATATTATATAAAACAAGATCACGTAAAAACAATATCACAATATAAATGGACATAGAATTGTTGTAAATAGGAGCTTGAATGTTCCATCATCTAATATTTGAATATCTTAGTTTTAATCCATGATCTTTGTTTTAATGTCTTAGTTTTAATCTATGATCTTTGTTTAATTATGGCAAGGTTTAATAGATTGAAACTTTGTCATAATATTTCACTATCATTTGAAACATGTTTTAATCTATGATCTTGTTTTAATTTCGCGATCTTGTTTGAATATATATATATATATATATATATATATATATATATATATATATATATATATATATGATCTTTGATCTTTGCTTAATTATGGCAATGTTTGAACACTCGTGATATTGTTTAAATGTCTTAGTTTTAATCTATGATCTTTGTTTTTAATCCATGATTTGTTTTGTTTAGGTAATTAGTATATTTTGATACCGTTTTAATCCATGATACTGTTTTTATCTTGTGATACTTCTATGTGATCTTTGATATTGTTTAATTATGACAAGGTTTGAATAAGTGATACTATTTGAATGTCTTAGTTTTAATCCATGATAATGTTTTGTTTAGGTAATATACATTCATATAAATTGATATTTGTTTTAATCCATGTTTTAATCTATGATATTGTTTTACATAATAAACTATCAAACAAAACATATGACTAATTAAACAGTATCAAAGATAAAAGCATGATATCATAGTCATGTGTGTTGTTTGATACTGTATTATGTAAAACAGTATCACAAAAACAGTATCACAATAGAAATGATCATAGAATTTGCATACGTGCTTAGAATTTTTATTATAATATGTTTTCGGAATGGTCTCGACGAGATTTGGTCAAGACCAAGTGGCTTTGCTACGCCTATGATGGATTTTACCTGTTTGAAGTAGTTTCTTTAGCTTAAAATGTCAATCTTTAATTTTTTTTTTTCAAAACAAGATCACAAATACTTTAAAATAGTATCACGGATAAATATACATCCTTTTGCTGCAAATTAAAGCTCTTCCAAGGTATTTGAGTCCTTTAAAAGCAAACACATACTTCAGAGCAATGCTAAAATAAAGAAAGAAGAACTGCCAATCATTCTCAAGTTAAAGGGAAGTCATCTAAAACTATGTAGGCATATGTATTAATTCTATGATACTGTTTGAATGTCTTAGTTTTAATCTATGATACTATTTTATTTAGGTAATGTGCATTAGTATATTTTGATACTATTTTAATCCATGATCTTGTTTTATTCTATGTAGAATGAGTTTTATTTATGATACCGTGCTTTTATTCTTTGATCTTGTCTAATTATGCCAATGTTTGAACCTCGCGACGATCTTGTTTGAATGTCTTAGTTTTGTCTATGATACTATTTTAATCTATGATCTTTGTTTTGTTTAGATAATGTGCATTAGTAATTTTTATAATGTTTTAATCCATGTTCTAAACCATTATATTGTTTTGCATAATACAATGTCAAAGATAAAAGCATGGTATCATAGTCATGTGTGTTGTTTGATCTTCAGACATGCAAAACAAGATATCACAAAAAATAGTATCACAATAGACATGAACATAGAATTTGCACACGTGCTTTCGAATTTTTATTATAATATGTTTTCGGAATGGTCTCGACGAGACGGTCAAGACCAGATCGCTTCGCCAACGCCTATGATGGATTTAACCCGCTTTGAAATCGTCTCTTTAGCTTAAAATGACAATATTTAATTTTTTTTTTCAAAACAATTATCACAAATCATCTAAAACAAGATCACGGATAAATATATCTTTATTGAAGCCACCATTCATCTTTCTCTTGTTGAACATCCTTTGAACTTGATCCTTTTTCATTAACACTCCCAGTTCTTGATTGATCAGATCCTAGTTCTTCATTATCACTACAAGAATCATAAAGGTTCACTACAAGAATCATAGATTTAACAATCTTTAATTTTTTTTTTCAAAACAGTATCACAAATTCTCTAAAACAGTATCACGGATTAATGTACATCATTTTGCTGCAAATTAAAGCTCTTCCAAGATATCTAAGTCCCTTAAAAGCAAGCAAACACATACTTCAGAGCAATGCCAAGATGAAGAAAGAATAACTGCTCACTATCATTAAAAACAAAGAAAAAAATCAAAAATTTCACTATCATTAGAAACAATGTCATATATTGAAACACATCTATTGAAACAGTATCAAGCATTTTACATGTTCCAACATAAAATCCTAACTCACAACAACTACATTATCAAAAACTAGTTGAATCAGTTTATCCAAACTCCATTTATTAACTGCATTGCATATGTTTCAATTGGAACAATATCTCAATATTTTCATGATTATTTTTAACCGAAAATGGTTACTTTATACAAAAAATAAAAAATAAAAAAATATGTTTGCCATTGAAATATTAGCTTTCGAATTGTTTGTATGTGGTTACAGGTTACGATGAGAAGAATCAAACACAAGAAGAAGATGAAAATTGTTAAAAGTAAATGAAGGAGTTTCTAAACAGCTATTGAAATGATTTTGTTGGTTTTTACGTGTTTAAATGACAGTTTTTACAATTGGAGGGTATATTGGTCTTTTAGTAATAAAGTATGACTTTAGTTGAATTAAGATTATATCATATGACTTTTCAACCCACTATGGCGTTAACAGTGACCGGCCCAAAATTTTCCCTTTTTTATAACATGTGATGAATTGACCATATTTAAAAAAAATTAGACAAAATTACATATAGATTACCAATTGAACCTCTCTAGTGGGAGTTATAACTTATCCCCACTATGGGGAGAAGATCATCTCCCTATTTCCATTTTCCTATCTTCTCAATCTTACTTTTTCTCTCTCTAACTTAAACACATTTTCTCCTCACTTCTTCCACTATTGTCGCTACCATAAACTCCATTTCTCACTCTCATTTTTTTATTTCTGTGGCCAGATTCTATCATTCTTATCCCAAATTCAAATATATTTTGTCATATCTGTTACTGGTTTTTGAGCCATTTGAAGAAGTCGATCAATTTGAAAATTTTGAAATCAGTTATAAGCAATTAAAATTTGAAAAAATAGTATATTTTTATGTGGATTATATGAAACATAAATTTGATATACTGTATTTCTATGTTTTTTTTGTCGATATATTTTATGTTGTTGGATAATTTTTTTCGATATTTTGTATATTAATGGATTGTATTAGATATTGAATTTAATTTATAAATTTTTTTTATATAAACAAAAAATTAACACAAAACTCGTCTCTTCGTTAACAAATAGACAATCATTTTGTCGATATCACCGACAAAAGATATTAACAAAATAGGCACTTATTTTGTTGATGTCAACAAAATAGACTCCCATTTTGTCGACATTTTTGTCATATGGCACATTTTTTCGACATCGACAAAATGGAACCCAAATTAGTTTCTATTTTAACATCGACAAAATAGACAATATAAAAAGAGTATTAATTTAGTGTTCATTGTCTTTGTCGACGTCGACATTATTTGGTTGATGTCGATCAAACCAAATAATGTCGATGTCGACAAATTTTTTGTTGATGTATTTTTTATATCGAAATATTTGTACCGATAGTTTTTTTTAAAAGTTGTTGCATGAATGTCAACCACCATTAAATAATAATCATACAAAAAATGGCAATTCTTACAAAATGATATATATGAAATTTTACATCTAAAAAAATAATATATTTGCAAAAGTCATAAAAAATGTTAATATTTCCAATCTACTATTTACATTTGGGTACATTTCAAAATTCTCATATTTATATCTATTCTATATATATACTATATTACACATAAAAGTTCCAAGAGAAATATTTATGAACGATATTGCCCCCATAAATTACTTATAATTCTTAAAATTGTCTTTCAATTAGTATTATTTATTTTGACTTTAATTTAAATTGTTTAATACCAAATAATATTTTGGACCCATTTAAATTCCATTATATATTTTAATTAATAAAAATAAATAGAAATGTAATGCTAATAAGGTTTTTAATATATTAAAATTATTATCTTTAATTATAAAAACTCCAATAGTCAATCTTATTATGCATGAAAATTTAAGCCTTGATCAACATAACAAGAGGAATTCGACTTTGCATTTCGTATTTCTTATTATTGATTCATAGTTTCTTCATATATTCTTCTTCTTTGTTTTTAATTACGTTGAGAATTATTATTTTTTCTTTTGTTTCCTCACAAGGACGATTTTATCTTGATAGTAATGTGGTAATGGTGGGTGTGTTTATTTTTCATGAATGATTCACTAATTTTGAGAATATAATGGTAATATTCATTTAAATGTTGATCTCTATATCATTTTTCTTTATTTATAATGTTTGTTTGAGATAAAAATATTAATTATTGTGGTAGTCTTGATAGCAAAGAAATTTAAGTTGTAAGCAATTAAATATATATTTATTGAAGAAGAATGAGCTAAAACAATAAGGATTAGTGTTACTCCAGCCCACTCAAACTTATATTTGAAGAAGAGTGTTAACATGTACTACATAATTTGGATAAACTGAGTCGTGGCATACATAAAGTAGAGGTAAATATCGCATAATAAGTTAGTTTTATGTGACGAGAAACTTTTTGAGATTTATTAATGTTTCAGATGAAATCGCATGAAAGAATGTACGAGGCAAGCAAAAAAAAAGGCATTAGTTTATGGGTGCATTAAAATAGAATGTCTTGATCAGTGTTTTAGTTAGGATATTGCTGCCAAAGAATGTTGAGATTCTTTGTTTTTGAGGGGAAATAATTGCCTAAAAAAGCTAATTTTTTTTGGTTTCCGTGTACTTTATATTGAAAAACTAGTTGAGTTAAGTGAGACAAACATACAACCATTTGAGATTTGTGGTTATCTCAATATTGAAAACTAAATGTTAGAGACAAACATACAATAAGGTTCAATGTCTAAAGTTGTCATTTGGACTAAATCCGTATATCTGAAATGATGCTTATCATGCATTGGCGTCTAATCACCAGATTGTGTAACTGTTGGAATTGAGACAATTGTTGATTTGCCCATAATATCCTTATTTAAATTAATATTAAGGAGTTAGAAAAAATTTGAAAAGATAGACAAAAACAACCCAGAAGTTTACTTTGTCGAAAAATAGAAAAAAAACTACGAACAATCAAAAATAGAAATATTCAACTAAATGAAAAATTGTTATAATCATATAGAATATCTTAACTACCCAAATCCTCAAATATCATAGGACAAATAACATAAATTTTACTACACCTACAAATTCAAGGCAACATTCCTCCATGAATACACAGTTTTGCTTACGGGAATCAATCCACATTTTTATTTTAATTCCTTTTAAAACTTGATGCCTTTCTTTGGTGAGTTTTGAGGAAAAAATTATGTTGTAACTTTGATATTCTTTCATATTGTGTCCATGCAAGAAGAGTGTTCCCGTTGGCGAATGTTGAAACAGAGACATAGTCGTTAAGCCTGAACTTCGGTTAAAGAGTTTCAGTGACTCAGTGTTCTTGTTCTTTTATAATTTTTGTACTTTAATTGTACTGTTGGATCTAAGATTGGTGTACGATCTCATCCTTACACTAATTATAGTATTTTTCAAATAATTTTTTGTATTTGAACGTTTGATAAGTGTAAAATGTATATTATTATATATACCATTTCATTCATATTTTAGTCATTTTGAGTAGGGTTTCTATTGACTTTTATTTGTTTTCAAGTAGTCGGAATAACCCCGTGATTTGAGATTTTTGGTGCAAAGAAGGAAAATGAGAAATGACGAGTGCATGAACGATTTGAAGTTTAGAAATACATTAGAAAAGAAATATTGAGAAATTAAACGATGTAGGAAAAAGAGCCTACTACACTAGACTTGCTCGCTCGAGCAAGCAAGTGAAGGCAAAAGTGCTCGCTTGAGCAATCACAAAAATGTGATAATTTCTCTACACACTAACTCACTCGCTCGAGTGAACTAGTGAATTTTAGTCTAAACAAATTTTAACTTCTCCTACAAATCAAGGGAAGATTTGTCATCTTGGCACATAAACTAGACTTCCAAACCCTCATCTATATATATCAAATGTCTGAGACAAATTGAGGTTATGCAATCATGCACGTAGATAAACTACCACACTTACACAAACTTTAGGGTTCTTCTTGAGTTCAAATTAGGAATTGAAGATTGAAGAAGAAGATTGAGGTTTGGGCTTCAAGATTCGACGCGGGATTCTCAACTATTTCTTTATTTTCTCCATTAGTTCTTGATAATGCACTCAAATTCATCTAGTTTAATGTGTTTGTGTAGATTGACGACAAGTGTTGTATTTTCTTTTTGTTGTGACGAACAATGTAACCTAGTTTGATTGTTTAATTTCATATTTTGAGTTGTGGCACTAGTTACGATTTTTTATTTTTTTAAAAAACTTGTATCATTGATTAATTGCCTTTTCATGAATTCATTTGGTTTGTGAATTGTTTTGTAAATTCGTGTTGAAATTGAGAGGTAAACTATGAATTTAGCACTAGGGGTAAAAATCATAAATTTACACCGGAGATGTAGATGTACTTCTATAATTTATGCCATCTCTTTAATTGAATTTATTGTGATCGAATGTACTTGGATTGATTAAAATTCTCTAGTGAATTCACTTATTTAAGTAGGTATATTCTACTCGATAGAGATTATCAAATAATTGTAATAACTCGAAAGGCAAAATTAAATCGGAAAATTATAGTGAATTGGTGAATCTTAACATTTTTAATTATTAAGTTTTCTCAAATTCAAAGTTGTTGATTACGTTAGCTTAATTTTTAGTTTAATTATAGTTTAGTATAAATATCAAAACTTTCAAGTCCTTAAAATTGATAAAGTAAATTGATAAAGTAGCAGTAAAGATTAATTAAGTTAATAATCACTTACGCAAATTTCATTGGAACAATATTCTACTTCACTTGGATACTACTTGTGGTGATATCGTACATTTGCAATTTTTACGAATAACGTTTTATATATTTTATTTATTTATTTATTTATTCAAGTTATGAGTAAATAAGTAAATTCTAAAATAAATAGTATTTTTGTTAGTCAAAATTGATAATAAATAGTACTTATTTTTATCATCACTGATAACTTTGTTACTTGTAAATAAGAAAAAATAATTTATTCAAACATATTTAGAAATAAAAATGTACTTAAATATAAGTTTGACTTAGTCTTAAATGGAGCATATAGTTATTGCAGTCCCCATGTGAGCTCCAGTACTTACAATGTCTTTTTCCCCTTTTCAAAATCCCATTATTGATTTGTTTCTGGGAGGAAAACTACATATCTTCACAAAAAGACACACAAAGATCAAAAAGTTATACTTGGAGGATTTTTTTATAATTATATTTAAAGAAATAAAGATACGCGTGATTTTTTAATAGAGTTTTTAACAATTTCCACCCAAAAGGACTTGCATGCACCAAAAATCAAAGTTTCTTGTTTGGAGTTCTAAATGCCAAAAAATAAGTTAATGAGGACCCCATGTGAAACAGGTGGTATAGTTTGAGGACCCAAAGAAAATGGGTAGAGAAGAGAGGTTTGGGCTTGCTTGTATGCTAAGAATAAAAAGTAGTTCATTATTGGAAAAATTGTCTATAAGTCCCAGTAGATAATTTATATTAAATTAGGTCAAAACACTTTTAAAATTATCATTAAGTCATACTATTTCAGTCACATTTCAATTAATTCCATAATTATCCCTTGTGATCCATATTAATTAGAATTAAATTCGATTTAAATTTCAGCGCAGCAATGCACGTTGCCACCAACTTCTCTCACGCCTTCAGCCGGCTATTACACTTCGTCGCTGGCGTTTTACGATTCGCCGTCAGCCACCTAAACCTTCACCATTGTTTTCGTGAGTAATAATAATAGATTCACTTTTTTTTTTTTTTTTCTTCTCATTTTTTGAAGTGCTGGGGAGTTTAAATCTGGGGGTCGCCAATTGTATCCATCCATTATGTCCAAAATTCACATCATTTTCATGTTTGGAGGAATAGTTCAATATGGTAGTAGATTCCATAAAACGTTGCGATAAAGCCCGTGCCTCAAGAGGATGCTCCGTCAAACCCCAATAAAAACGTGGAGATTTTCAAGGACCTTCTACCTTAGCACGGGTATGTTGCTTCCACAACCCCAGATGCCTCATCTCCACCATAAAAAGTAATCCATGTCAATTTATAATTGCATAAAATAAGTCAAAGTAGTGGCTGCGGCACATTGAGATACTTCTTCGATGGTCTCCGTACACCCGGCCTCTTCCCAATCATGTAAAAAATATTTTAAATTTTAATATTCTGTTATTGTTATTAGATAATAACTGTGATTCTGAGAAGTATTGGACAGTCTTTGGATTGTAAAATTTAGAAACAATTGCTTCTTGAATGTTATTTTGTTGTATGATAATTTTTCTTATTTTTTATTGAATTATGCTGTTTTTTTTAATATATAAGTACAGAATTGTTTTGTGATCATTTTTGGTCGAATAAAAGAAAAAAAAACATTTGTTTCACATACATCAACATTTTTATGTGTTTCGAGATGTTACTGTCACACAGTTATATGTTTTGTTTGATACTGTATCAATAGTATTTTAATAAAATAGTATCACAAACAATGTTTTATTAAGAACAATATTTCAACATCTTAATATAATAGTATTAGATAAAAGTATTTTTATATTTCAGTATCAGAAGTACATTATTATATTAATATAATAAGCACATGCGTATCAGTATATTTGTAAACAAGAACAATATTACATACACTCAAAATAAAAAATTCTAACCCAACAAAAGCATAGTGTTATAATAAAATTATCTTAATAAAACAGTAACAAAAACACAATTGTATCAATATCATAAAAAAAGTATCATAGATAACAGTATTGTATAGTTAAAGATAAAAAATATAACACTATCAAAAGCACATTATTATCAAACATATGCTTAGGTCAGCACAAAATGTTATGTTTTAACAGAAAATCATAGCACGATATATTAATAAAATAGTATCTTAATAAAAATGTATCATAGATAAATATATTTTAATATATCAGTATCATATACAGATAATATCTTAATAAAACAGTATCACATACACAAATTACAACCCAATAGAAGAACAATATCATATATTGAAGCAGTATCAAACATTTCGAATGAAAACAATATCAATAATCTTGTACTACTAATAGAACATTTTGAAACATATCACTACTTCAACCATAAAACATTTAATTTTTGAATGTGTATGTTTATTTTGTAGAGTTTAAAAATATTTTTTTTCAAAGATTTTGAAAAAAGTTGGTAAAATGTTTGGTTGAAAAGTTGATAAAATTTGTAAGTCCTATGAAGTTGAAAATAAGTTTGGAAAAAGAGAGGGTTAATAAACATGGCAAAACATGCTATAAGCCTATAATGTAAGAAAAACTAGTGTACAATATTAAAAGTAAAACAGTATCAAACATTTTTCATAAAACAGTTTCATAGAAAATAATATCTTAATAAAATAGTATCATAGAAAACAATATCGTATTTGAATTATCACAGTTTTGAAATTGCAGGTGCATGTTTGTCTTTTAGTGTTGAAATATAACTTTAATTGAATTAAGTTTGGACCATATGACTTCAAAGCCCTTCATCATTGACCGGCTTGAATTTTTTCTTCATTATTCAATACCTACTGATGATAGAAATAAGGACAGGTGCTATATGTTATCTGCAAATGGGGGCATGTTCTGGCACGCCCGCTTCAACGATTTGCCCTCCTCACCGGCTCGCCCGTCTCATTGGTCTCATAAGCATGCCTCTGACAAATAGACTGCAATAATCCAACTGTCATTTGGTTAACCAGACAAGCGACCTATAGAATGACAGTTACCACTGGTCATTGTGAAGATGAAACACCAGCAATTAGGAAGATGAAACATTCATCAACAATTGCAAAGATGAAATATCCCTCATTAACTCATAGTATTGGGAGAGATGAAATGACACTCTATTAAAAACCATTAAATGCCATAACTGCAGACCATTCCTATAAATAGAGGTCAACCTCCAGGTAAAAGAGATAACTCTCATACACTTCATATTGCTATTTTGCACATCTGCTTTAATCATATACTGATTATCACACCGGAGTGGACACGGAGGAAAGAAGCCCCGCCACTACTTTGTAGGTCTCCACCACTATCGCCGTTGTGCTCGGAGGAGGAGAAAAATAATTATTATCAATTGGCGCCGTCTGTGGGAAACGCACAAAAAGTCATGGCTCGAACTAGAAAAGATAGGAATGTAACCGCTCCACCAGCCCCCGTTGGAGATGTAGACACCGAGTCTAATGCCGCTACTAATCACCCACAACAAGAATTAGCCTCTGCCGCTCAACTTGTGGCACTGCAAGCTCAGGTGGCGGCCTTAATGGCTCTACTCCAAGATCGGAACGCTGCAGTTTCTCAGCCACCACAGGGTCCTAACCTTCCACCGATAGGATCATTACCACAAGGGACGGAGGTCCTAGCCCTTCACCAGTAGGGCCCTCACCGCCAGGGGCTCCTCTCCAGACTCATAACTTTCTAGCACTAGAAACACCGCCAACGGTAGCTCCAACACTGGCTCCAATTTCTTTGCCTATACATTGGGAGCAACCGTCATGGGTGCCCAGACCTAAGTTGGTTGAGACATTAGTGTTAAGCTTGGAGCAGCGATTAGAAGACATGATGGGTCGTAAAATAGCTGAGGCTATGTCTAAGAAAAGTAGTAGGCAACAATCTGTGGAGTTGGAAGAAGATAATTTTTCCTTAGACACGAGACTTCAAACAGCCAAAGATGGAGAAGTACGACGGATCCTTTGATCATGTCGATCACCTTAGGGCTTTTGTTGACTTGATGAGGTTGCAAGCCACCTCTGATGCGATTATGTATAGGGCTTTCCCGCCAACACTTAGGCGGGAGGCCAGGGACTAGGTAGCCACCTTCTTCTAAAATTGATTCGTACATTTGACAATTTTTCCAAGTGTTTTGTTGCATACTTTGCCAGCAGCAAACGTGCTAAGAAAATTGTCATCAGTTTGATGTAATTGACCAAGGACAAGGATGAACTGCTGAAAGATTTCATTGTCCGGTTCAATAAAGTCACACTGGGAATCAAAGATCTGCAGATGTCTAGTGTAGTCACTGCCATGACGAGTGGAACTCGAAGTCATCATTTCAAGATGTCACTCTCCAAAAATCCACCGGATACGATGTATGAGTTACTAAGGAGATGGGATAAGTATGTGGACGCTGAGGAGTATATTTCATTACCAAAAGTATGGAAGATCGAAAGAAACTTGAGTCTAACAAAGGAAGACTCGGGACGAGCCCGAACCTCGAGATGATAAAGGCAAGCAGAAAATAAACTATCTACGACGGATAAATGATGAGTGTGCCAAAGAAGGATTCGGCTAGCTGGGAAGTCCTAGTGCACCTACTGGACCTGACCTGCGACAAAAACATTTTCAACTACAGTAACGGTCAAACGAGGCGACAAAAAAATAATGAGACGAAGCGAGCCAAGTCGAAGCCAAGGCTTCAAAAAAAAATTGAGCCGAAGCGAGCTCGCCCAAGGCTTAAAAAAAATTTGAGCCGAGGCGAGCTCGCCCAATGCTTCAACAAAAAAAAAATCTTTGAGCCGAGGCGAGCTCACCCAAGACAAGGCGAACTCACCCAAGGCTTCAAAAAAATTCAAGACAATGAGTCATGTATGAAAAATAAGGCTAAGTGATGAGTCATATATGAAAATAAGGCTAGGCAATAATCATGTCTGAAAACAAGGCTAGACAATGAATTCTGTCTGAAAACAAGACGAGGCGATGAGCCCCTGTCTAAAAATGGCTATGAGCCTCTGTCCAAAAAACAAGGCGATGAGCCTATGTTTAAAAATCAAAGCGATGAACCTCTGTCCGAAAAACTAGGCGATGAGTTTATATTTAA
Organism: Forsythia suspensa; assembly: GCA_023638005.1. Lineage (NCBI taxonomy): Eukaryota > Viridiplantae > Streptophyta > Magnoliopsida > Lamiales > Oleaceae > Forsythia > Forsythia suspensa. The sequence continues at coordinate 54,803,588 of CM042666.1, forward strand.
AAATCAAGGCGATAAGCCTCTGTCTAAAAAATAAGGCTAGGCGATAAGTCGTGTCTGAAAACAAAGTTAGGCGATGAGTCCTGTATGAAAAATAAGGCTAAGCGATGAGTCGTGTCTGAAAACAAGGCTAGAGGATGAATCCTGTTTGAAAACAAGGCGAGGCGACGAATCCTGTCTGAAAACAAAGTTAGGCGATGAGTCCTGTATGAAAAATAAGTCTAAGCGATGAGTCGTGTCTGAAAACAAGGCTAGAGGATGAATCTTGTTTGAAAACAAGGCGAGGCGATGAATCTTGTCTGAAAACAAGGCGAGGCGATTAACCCTTGTCTAAAAATCAAGGCGATGAGCCTCTGTCTGAAAAACAAGGTGATGAGCCTCTGTCTGAAAAAAGTTATAGAGGAGCAGGTGTGGTAGATTATTTCTACTTTTCATTAACAACAGTCTATGAAAAATAGTCTATGGGAAGTAGATAGGCTTATGATGATAGAAATAATAACAGCTGCTATTTGTTATCTGCAAATATTGGCATGTCTTGGCACGCCTACCTTAACGATTCACCCGCCTCATTGGTCTCATAAGCACGCTTCTGACAGATAGACTGTAATAATCCAACTGTCGTTTGGTTAACCAGACAGACGACCCATACAATGACAGTTACCACTAATCATTGAAAAAATGAAACACCAGCAATTGAAAAGATGAAACATTCCTCAACAATTACGAAGATGAAACATCCCCCATTAACTCTTAGTAATGAGATAAATGAAAGGACGCTCTATTAAGGACCATTAAAGGCCATAACTGCAGGTCATTCCTATAAATAGAGGCCAACCCCCCAGGTAAAAGAGAGAACTCTCATACACTCTATATTGTTATTCTGTACATCTGTTTTAATCATATACTGATTATCACACCGAAGTGGACACGGGGGTAAGAAGCTCACTATTTTGCAGATCTCCACCACTATCGCCGTCGTGCTCAAAGGAGGAGAAAAATATTTATCATCACCAACAAATTATTATGCAAATTATGCCATTAAAAAGTTAACATGCAAAATACATACTATTTTGATTATGTTGGTATATTTTGTTAACTAACATAATCATAGTTAATTCATTTAATGCATACAAATCAAAACGTGAATAAAAACTTGTGTGTATATATATATATATATATATATATATATATGGAGGGAGAGAGAGAGAAAAGGGTTGACTTTTTTAAAATTGAGGGCAAGAAGACATGGCAATCACAACTAGATATTGCATCCACGTTGTGTGAGTTTTGTAATATAAAATAGGTGAATATAATTGTGAGAGCAACCAAATTTATTGTTGCCATGGATACACCTATTAATGTGTTGGACAAAAAGGGATGCGAGAAGCAGATTTTTGTGGATCCAATCTCTCTCAAAGAATCAGGGAATGTGCAATTAGTGATGCCTCTTCCATTGCCACCCGCCAAGACTAAATTCTTTAGCAACAGCCTCCCCAATTCGTCTTCTTCGTCGCCTCGATTCGGCTCCAAGAAGAAAACTCGCAAAAATCATGGCCAAGTGTCTCCTCTCTCTGTTAATCCATTGGCCAGGCAACACTCGGTCGCGCTTAGTAATCTAGAACGCCTACGTGAAAACCATTTGCAACGGAGCAAGTCGTGTGGCGAAAACCGGGCGTGCCAACCGTCCGATGAGCTCGATCTTTGGTTCACTAAAACCGAACCCAAATTAGTGCATGACCTCAAGAATAACATCGACGATACAATAGACGATAAGTTCAAATGTGGAGCTCTATGTTTGTTCATTCCAGGATTTGGTAATAAGGCAAAACCAGTCAAATCTAAAAAGGATCAAGAGGAACCACATCTAGTTTCGAGGAGAGCATCCCTCGAGAAGTTCGAATGCGGATCGTGGAGTTCATCAGCGATCATGAACGACGATAACGGAGATTCCTCAAACCTCTTCTTCGACTTGCCAATTGAGCTTATGGGATGCAGCGCAAACGACACAGATTCACCTGTGACAGCAGCTTTCGTGTTCGATAAGGATCGAAAAGGGGTTCTGAAAAACTCAACATCATCATCCAAAATGCAACACGGGAAATCACTCGAATCAGCACGTCAAGTTCGTTTTTCTACATCGTCTCCAGACTCACCAACTTCTAGCATTACTCCCCGCCTTGCCAAGGCCAGAGAGGATTTCAATGCATTCTTAGAAGCACAGAGTGCATGACAACAAATGAATCTTAATTTTGTATCTCCATGGCTGTTTCAATTGTTACTAAGAATTCGCTAAAAGCACGACTTTGTACTCCAACATTTTGTTTACTTGATGAGCAAATATCATAAACGGGTTTTATGTTTAGAAACAAGCATGTTGAGAATAGATAAAAACGAAAACTCCATAATAGAAAATATGTTTATGTCGAATATATTTGAATATAAGTTTTATGTTTAGACAAATAGCGAAACAATTTCCAACATTATGGTATAATATGTGTTTGATTGGCAAAAATTTTCCATAGAAAATGTCTTTTTTCCGCTTATTTTTCAACTTGTTTGTTTGATTGCCAAAAATTTTCCATAAAAAAATGAATTTTCCCACCTATTTTCCTTGTTTTGTTTGATTGTTTTTTTTTCATTTTCCCACTTTTTGCCACATTTTCCTTGTTTTCAAGGAAAATATTTTCTTTGTGGAATAGGAGAATTTATTTTCCACGAAAAATCTTTACTTGTTTTCCAACCCATTAATTCTTGACAATTCATTTCTATAGAAAATATTTTCTTTCCATCCAAATTTACCACTTGCAATCAAACACAACGTGTGTGATCACTTGGAAAATGCTACAAACAAAAGTGTCAATTTGATATAAAACAGATCAAACTACATGACTGGTGATTCTATGGTTGCATTTCACAACTCACCCTGCTCAAAAAACCCAAGAACTCATGACATCGACTCCGACAAATGTAAAAATTATTGAATATATACAATAAACATGTTGATACATAGGAATAGGCAAGCTTTGACAGCTTCCGAATGATGAATTTCGATTCCATGAATTCAGCAGTTCAAGAAGAAGAATTGTTTTTTGTTTAGGATGGGGCGAGGGGTTGAAAGAATGTACAATTGGAAGTATAACGGGAGATATTAAGCGTTAATCAAGTATCATCAGCATCACTACCTCCGACGTGTGCTTCATGACTCACCCAGTAATTGCTTCCGTCCGGGCCCAAAATCTTAAACCTGTCGACAAAAGAAGGGATCTCATAATCAAGAAACTGATCGTACCAGGTTTTAATAACTGCAATCCAGTAACTAACAGACCTCTCGAGGACAGATTTGCCTTCCTTGTACTTTTGACTCTTTTCATGAGCTGTTTCCTGAAATAATTCATCCAACTTAATAAATGACCCAACATGTAAATCACTCATGGGCAACAATGTCTTCTGGTTAAATGGATCTTACGTATTTCCATCCAACGTTTGAACCGCACTGGACACAGAAAATGTCTGCAACTATGTGCAGTCCAGTCATCATCGTTCTCTCTTCCGTTTCTCCAACAGTGACATTAGCCCTGTAAATAAACCAAATGCAAATAGACAGATTGATATAATGGAACCCAAGTGAGAGTATTCTATCTTTTATTTCTTCTCCTTTGTGCTCTCTCTTTTCCTTTTCCCCATTTGATGTAGATGAATACTCACAAATGTGAATGTTTTGTTCATTTCTTTCTATAATCGTCAAGTTTCATAAATGTTCTCCGTTTCTTCTCTTGTGTTTGTGTCATTGCTTGTGCATAGATATGAAAAAAAGGTGGGAATAAATGCTTAAAGATGCACAAATAGGCATGCAACTGACGTGCCCAAGTTATGTTCTCTTACATCCTGGAGGCGTGTGACTACAATCTAACCATATTTAAGAGTCCGTGTGCTAAGTAGATATGAAAATGGAACAAAACAAAATTATCCAACCAATATTCTGGGTTCCAATCACAAACAATGTCTAGAGCAAATGTGTATCTCTAAAGAATGAATTCTCAAGATTCTGAAAGAAGTAGGTAAGAGTTGATTATGCACAAAACAAAGACAAAGAAGCCATTCTTAAAACTAAAGTCTTATCCACCTCAAATGTTAAATTAAAATACACTATAAACAAAAGTAAGGCATATCCAGAGAAATCAATGGCAACTAAGCCTTTTTCCTAATCAATTTGGGGTCGGATAAATGACTCCTACTCTGCCACTCCACTCGATTTGCTGCTACATCTAAATTTAAAGCAACTAGATGCTTAACAACAACCACATGTCATATTAATTTTGGTCTATTCCTCTCCCTTCTGCAGTCAGCATGAAAGTACGGAGATTTGAGATAGGACAACATACTAAGCTAGTCGTAGACCCTCTCTCTCCCTCACTCCCTCTGCATTTCTCCTTTTTTAGTTATTGAAATTTTGGCAAAGCTTAGCAATTGAATAAAATCAAGAAAGTAATTGATTGGACTAAAATTAAGATGAGCCCAAACACGAGACTTCTGTCAGAAATTGTGTTTCTTCTTTTATGGACCAGAAATCTGTTTTAAAGTTAAAATCAAACTTATTTCTCCTTGAACAAATCTGCTGCCCTTCATCCATTTCCTTGCAACAGCCCTCTATGCAAAAGAATAAAATTAGGTGGAAAAGAAAAGAAAAAAAGAAAGCTTCCAATATATCCCTTCAGTAACTGCTAAGGTTGTAAGCAGGTATATGGATGTTTCCACCATTTGTTCTCAAGATATGGTAAAAAGGAGGTCCAAAATCAAGAAAAACTTACACCTTACTGAAGAGATAAGCCCTTCCATGTCTGCAGTGAAAAGCCTGAAGCAAAGAACAACAAACAAACAGAGTCAAATAATTGTTTCCGACTAGGTTTCCCAGAATGCAGAAAAGAAATACTTATTTTGACAAGTTAAAGAATAGGTAGGTAAAAGAGCAAAGTTGAATATCGTACGTTATTACAGTAGAATAAGGGAATATAAAAGACAAATGTTCTATGCTATTAAGATAATTAAAAACATAATAAAAAATGCATCTCAGTCATATATATGCTTTGGGCTTCTATCATGCAACTTGTTACTCCAACTCTTCTAAATGCATGAAAAACACGCGGATAAGGGTATGAGACACTTGTCTTATGTTTTGCTTTGATAATAAATTTAGGAAGTACCAAAAATTGTTTAATTCGTTTAATGACTATTTCAAATACATTTAGATGGTCATTTTAATTAGTAGTGGATTATATTGGACATCATTTTATCATAGAAATAAAGAAAAAAATATTAGATCATTCATATTTTGCTTTGCCCAGTATCCAAGACTTAAAAGGTTTAACAAATATGACATTTGGACACGGATCGGCACCCAATCCCCCCGAGGACAAGTAACATAGTATGCTATGATATTTCCTTCATATCAACATAGATCATCAAATACTTGTATAGTGTTTCATACATTTCAAGACAGAAGTGTGGTGCATACAAGTACACACGATCTCGTGAAAACTGTATGCTGTCAAAATTGATTCAGAAAAACGAATTTCGTATAACACAAGATAGGCCAGGAATGAAAATATCATGAATAACACTAGGAAAGGTCCTCAACAGCATATAATAAATGATGGAGGTAAAAGCACATGGAAAAACCCTAATCAAGAAAATAAAATGACTTAAAAATTGCAGATCTGAATAATATACACTTTTATACTCGACCGAAGCAGTGCAATCAAATGTACATCACATATGTTAGGCTCCCAACTATATGTATGCAGAAATACACCACAGTTTGTCCATTATGCTCAATTTAGGATATCACATTCTTTGCCCACCTAATTGGTCCACCATCACACAGTGTCCAAAATTTGTGCTATGGTAATGTGTAAACCTTCAGTAATTTAATATCACAATTAATGACTCGGGGCAATAGAATAGAATTGGATTTACTTTTAAGAGTTCTTTTGAAACTTTTCAAATTAATTTCGTTTTTCCTTTTAGAATTCTTAGAACTAGAAAATAATTATTTTTCAATTTTGTTCCAAAATCCTTGAAAATCGGTTCAGAAAATGAGGTAATTTTCAGGGAAAACCAAAACGGAGTTCGGCTTCCACGAACTTTTTAAAGATCTTATGAGATGGTCGGAGTTTAAATCTATGACGAGCTTTCATATGGAAAGGAAGATCAGATTATTTTTAACTAAATATCGTCTGTCTGACAAATTTTTCAGAAATTATCTTTCGAATTATTGAACCCCATAATAGATACATTTAACATACATCCCTCTGTCCCATTCCTGTAAATCCACAAATAATTCAAGTTAAAAAAATAAAAATAAAAAAAACTCTTCCTGAGATAATAAACTTTATGAAGCAGATAATGCAATCAAGTACAATCAAATCAAAACCCCTTTTCACTAAATCTACAATCTTTAATTGACTTAACAAATTCAGAAAAATATATATATATATCTTTTACGAACAATTTTGTAGGCTCATAAACTTCTAAAATAGAAAAAGTCAACCACCCACCAAAGACAGACAATAACAGAATTAACAAAATTAATTGAACCCAATTCCAGATTATACATCAATTCAAAATATCAAAAATAAAATAGGTTAATCTTTTCATTAATCAAAAGATGAAGGTAAAACCTTAGATACTATGTCTTCACTGAGAGCAAGATGGGCTCCACAGTACTTGCAACTATAGATCTTGCCTTCAAGGGTTATCACAAATGGCCTTCCCATCTTCGAACCAAATTTCCTTCAAAAGCAGTTGTGAAAATCAAGCCAATTGACAAAAGGGAATCAAAGAACACTGATCAACAATCATAAAATATATGTTTAGTTTATATTAATGTAATTTTTTTCGGAATATTTGGAGGGTGTAAATGAAGAAATGGATTTATCCTATATTAAAAAGAATTTGTCGAAGAATGTAATAAAGAAATATGATGGAATTACCAAAGGGACAAGAAACGTGGGTAGGATTAGAAAGGATGTAACCACAAATCACAAGTCAGGTACGCACTCAAACACGTAAGACTACACACCAAGTGCCAGCCAGCATATGGTTGTGTGCCTGTTCGTCAATCGTCATTCACTTTTTTCTATACACTTTTTGCGATCAGAACTAATGAGTTAATTTCATAAATGGTCACTCAAGTTCGCTTGAAATTTCAAATAGGTAATTAAAATAAAATAATTATGTTACTTATTTAAACATTAACGTTAAATAATATTACATAATTGGCAAATCTGTTAGAGGCATCGACCCTAAATCCTACATAGGCACATTAAACCTTAACATTGACTAACAATCATTCATGTCATGAATTACAAATTTTAAAAATAAAATGTGATTCTTAATAGAAAAATTACACATTCAACTAAAAAATCTAAAGCTACTACATTTAAACATATCCCTTATTTGTCATAGTTAATAAATGGTACTGATCTAAAAAGTTTGTATAGAGACGGTGCTTAGGGTGAAGTCACGGTTTCCACGCTTTTCTGCTTGTCTCGCTTATCATCTCTATCTAAAAAAAATTGAAAACTTGACCTCTACATCTAATCATGCTTTACGTTTTTAAAAACATTAATAAATAGTAAAAAGATTACAATAGAGCTAAAATTAAGATTAGCGAAAAGAATTGGTCGATCTAATAGTTATTAGTCCATGTGCAAGGTTTAATATTTATTACGCCAGATATCACATTAATCAAGATAATAGAGTAATCAATTATATATCATTATTTAACTTTAGTTACTAAATGGGTCGCAAATTATACTCTAATGACCAATTTAAATTTTGCTTGTATTTTCATCATTGAAATTAACTACAGAATTGATTAATATTTACGAATAATTAGGATGACTTCTTTATCGTGTAGCGTGGTTTTAGATCTCGACCTTTACAAGTGAGGCTCTGAAGTCTGTAGTCTATTTAAATGTGAGTCTAAATCACATCGTTGCAGAAATTGTCAAAATGAATGCTAAAATTGCATGCAACTTTTCACGTGATATAAAGACAACGTTAAGTGGTTTGACGGTACACCATTCAATTTAAAGTTACATGAAAGTTGCGTGTAATTTTAATATACGTTGATGATTTTTGTTACGCGGGGATTTGTATTCACATATTTTAGTAAGTTGAAGATCCATTGTTTCTAACTAATGAATTTTTTTTTGTCAATATGAAAATCATCTCCCGCTAATTTTTTATTTTTTTAACATGGTCATTTAGTCCTGCAAAATGACGGCATTGTCTTTTTAACAAAATGTCTTGATTCTAGGTAAAGTAGTTGAATAAAATTAGAACGTCTTAACATATTAGAAACTATGTCAACTTTGCATAATTTGATGAAATATCTAAATATTTTGAAATTTGTGCAAAAATTAAGATAGTGTTTAGTTTGACAATAATACCCAAACATTTCAGAATTTGTGCAAATAGAAAGAAAGATAATGTTTAAATAGATTATAAATTCTCGTCAACTTTGCATAGTTTGACGAGAATGTCTAAATAGCTCGAAATTTGTGAAAAAAAAAAAAAACAACTTTGTTGAGAATACTTTTTTAAAAATAGAAGAATATACTTAAAATATCTTTTTGTGATGAGTGAAACTCTCCTTAAAGAATAAGTGCATCTATTGACTCAATTGCTATAAATTGATGCACACACTCAAGAATCATAGAGAATAAAAGATTTTCACATCTTCACAAAGCACAAGATGCACCTTTGAAGTCACCTCAAGGAAGTTATAATTCGGATACCTCATCATGAAGAGATGAACTTATGCTAATTCAAATTAAAATTAAAGTCGTGTTAAACATATTAGAGTCAACCTCATTGAATTAGGATGGACTATTTTATTCGAATCAAACCAATTTAACTAAAAATGGCCGGTTTGGTTAAACAAATAGAAAAATGGCCCGATTTTAGGCTAAAAGCAATATTATTAAAAAACTTTACAATCAACCAAGAATCGAATGTAACGGAGGTTGCATTTTTTGGGAAAACATAAACTTTATTCATCCTTCTCATATATCATTGCTACTTTTTTTTTTCTTTCCATTATGTTCTAATTGCTGGTACACTGCTTAGTTTGGAACTGGGCATAATCTGTTTATCTTTCAATTATAGCACCAAACCACTGCCTCTTCGTTAATTGAAGCAGGTAGCAAACTAGCACATTTTAAGTTTTCAAAATTAAATTATAAATCAATGTCGATTTTAATTTTAGTTTTTGATTAACGGAATCAAATTTGAACTGCTGGACTTACTTTTTCAATTATGAACTGAGCAAAACTGATTATAATTTTTTGGGAAATTTTACAATTTATTACTAATCTACCATTAACCATTTTTTTAACCTTTCATTTAATTACAAATCACATCTCCATTAACAAATTTTAACGATTTTGTCATCCTCTTTGAATAAAAATAAAAAAATAAATAAATAAAACAACAAAAAATAAAAGAAAATTGTAAAACAAGTTTGGTAATTAAAAGTATCTTATTCTTCACCCACTTCTACCACCACCACCCATCTCACCTCATTCTACTACAGTCATCACCTTCACACCACCATCTCTTCAACGCCACCACTACCACGACAGCTGCTACCTCCACCACTGTCAAATAGCAGAAACAAGAGTGCAATTAATAAATATTTTTTCAAAAGCTGATGTTTTCATCAGGCCATTGTAAAAAGAAGGAAAATGCGTATCATCATAGTTGAGAAAGCTTCATTTCCCAATGGCTTGGTGAACACATCTCGCAAGTTGATTTGTTGAGGCAACATGTTTGGTTACAACCGAACCATCTTGTATTTTGTCACGAATAAAATGGCAATCCATCTCTATATGTCCGGTTCTTTCATGGAAAACGGGATTAGCAACTATATGTAAAACTGCATTGTGTTATCACAATATAATAATGCTTTGGCTTGGATGCAATATTCTCAAATCCTTCAATAATGAGCGTAGCCAAGATAATTCACAACATGTACATGCTATGGCTCTATATTCGGCCTCTGCGAGGAGAGATACGGTTTTCTGCCTCTTTGTCCGCCAAGAAATAAGAGAAGATCCCAGAAAAACACAATAACCCGTAGTGGATCTACGAGATATTGGACAACCAGCCCAATCCGAATCAGAAAAAGCTCGCAAAGATAAATCATTATGAGAAGGGAAAAACAAACCTTGCCCAGGACTATTTTTCAAATAACGCAATACACGCAAGACAGCTTCCATGTGTGGTCTACGTGGTGCATGCATGAATCTGCTTAACACATGGACCGAATAGGTGATATCCGGTCGAGTAATAGTCAAATAAATTAGGCGTCCAACAAGTCGCCTATACTGAGACGGATCTTTAAGCAATTCACCTGAATCCGAGAGCTTTATGTTTTGTTCCATGGGAAAGTTAACAGGTTTAGCACCCAAAAATCCACCGTCTTTTAAAATTTCCAAAGTATATTTTCGTTGCGAGATGGAAATACCTTTCTTCGACCGAGAAACTTCGATGCCCAGAAAATACTTCAAATCACCCAAATCTTTAATTCGAAAATGACTATGTAGAAATTGCTTGAGAGCTACTATGGCATTGACATCATTACCGTAATAAGAATGTCATCGACATATATCAACAAAGTCAGTAAAAGATTTGTCTTTCCGACATGTGAATAACGAGTAATCAGCTTTGGATTGAACAAAGCCGGCAGACTTGGATAGTTGAGAGAACTTGGCAAACCATTGTCGGGAAGCTTGCTTTAAGCCATATAACGACTTGTGAAGGCGACACACTAGATTCTCCCCATCATTTGAAGACCGGGAGGTGGAGACATATAAATTTCTTCATGGAGATCGCCATGAAGAAAAGCATTATTGACATCAAGTTGGTGAAGAGACCATTGCGGGCGTGCTAAAGCCAATAAACAACGAACGATAATCATTTTAGCAGGTGGGAGAAAAGTGTCATGGTAATCTATACCTTCTAGTCAGTGTGTAACCTTTTGCAACCAAACGAGCTTTG